>OY787632.1:6527708-9027708 GCA_963678965.1 Cruciata laevipes | reverse complement strand
GCAAGAATGATGCATGATGCAGGACGGATGCACCACCTGTCTGCTTTTGCTTCCACTCAGCAACTTCCTTCTGGATTGCAATTTTCGAGTCATTTTCCAGTTTTCACTTGTGTTACTCCCCCCTTCTCGGCTGCCTTGTGTCTCCTAGGATTCACTAATAAGTTTGGTTGGGTGGTTTTAATCCAAGTACTGGAAATTGTCTTGGAAACTCCTAGTGTTTCTTTTTACTTTCTCTATCTTTTGGATGCAATCTTCTTGCATCAGGGGGATACCCCCTTTTTGCTTCTGTATAAATACCTTTGTACGGTCTCTTTTGGGCTTGGGAACCCATAAATAAGTTTCCTACCACCTTTTGTTTTTTTAAAGATAACCACCGTTGGTGGGGGGATGTATATTGGCTTCCCCTGGCCTTTTAAATAACCAAAAACAAAATACAATTCCGCTTCCGAAAACGGGTGTGATCAATTAGCACAGTGCGGATAACATAGTACCCTAAACTAAGGATAAACTATGGTGTAGAAATAGAAACTACACATGGCAGAAAGAAGGAAAGAACTGCCCTAAAAGAGGATGAGTAACTGAAGAAAAAATTCATTCAGCACTGCATAAGGTAGAGGAGTGAAAAAGAGGGAAAGAAATCTATCCACTTGCTTGTCAGTAGGTCGGTGAACAAACACAAAACTACTAGGCAGCCTGAGGAGGAGTTCAATCCCATCTTCAATCCTATGTTGTGATGATGAAGCACCATGTGTATGAGAGGTCCTTAGGATTCAGGTGCATCTCCATGATGAAGGAGTCCTTTTGTGGAGAGTTGAAGATGCTTGTTTACGTCCAGATTTCCTCCTTAGCATTCTGAAATAAAACAGGGGACATCAGCAGTATCTAATTCTGAATGCGCAATGAGGGAATTCCAAGTTTATCAAGAGCTAAAGCCCCTCTAACTCTGACTGGAAGTAGATGCAGATCACATTCAGCATTTAGATGAAATTTTAAAGCGTGCTTAGCAAGAAGATCAGCTACACAATTTCCTTGTCTTAAAATATGCCTTAAAATTGCAGGAAAGAGACAGCTAGATATAGATTCTACCAATGATAGTAGTCTCCAAGGAGCTTTACCATGGTCATGAATCATGGAGACAGCGTTAAGGCAATCTGACTCAATAAAAAACAGATATATATTGAGAGTGCGCTGTTTGAATGGCTAATCTAACAGCTTTTAGCTCTGCTTGCAATGGGGATGTGGCTGAGATATAGAAACATCTAGCTAGTATAAAGGTACCAGTAGAGTCTCTAAATATAATTCCAATGCCAGCCTTATTTAGTTTAAAGTCCCAAGCAGCATCAACATTGATTTTGACTCCACTTGGTGGTTTAAACCACTTTATGGAAGTAATATTAGGCTTTGGTGGTTTTATCCACTTGGGCAAAGCCCCTGAATTTGCAATGTCAATGTCATGCTGGTTCTTAATGTAAAAAGGTTTAACTACGAATGCATTGAAAATCATCTCCTTTATTTCTTTTGTTATGCATTGTACACTAGGAGAGATATCTTCAAAGTATTTCCTATTTCTAGCTTTCCATAGACACCAGCAAACAAATGATGGAGCCAAATTGACCAAAATAGAGTGAAGGCTAGTAAGACCATTAAAAGTCCAACAGTTAGCTAATCTACTCCATAACGTGTCAAAAACTGGATTGCCAATGCACAGAAATGAGTGTAAGGCATCCCAGACTTGGGTGGCAATGTGGCAGTGATTGAAAAAGTGATCAATACTATCAATGTTATCACAAAAAACACATTTAGACACAATATTAAAACCAAAAAAGATCAGAATATCATCAAAAGGCAGCAGACAGTTAAACAGTTTCCACATAAAAACTGCCACTTTTTTTGGTATTCTTGGAGACCAGATTTTGTCCATTGAAGAAATATTACCTCTCTTTGGTCTTAAAGCATTATATGCTGATGAAAAAGTGAAATTGCCTCTGCAATCAGGTTTCCAGATCAGCTTGTCTTGTCTGTGGGGGGAGAGTTTGATATCCTGTAGAGTAGAGATAGCATCAGTATCTAATAAAGGAAGCAAAGAATGCATGTACTGATCTTTATGCATAACAAATTCGGCCACAGAGCAATCCAGAGGTATTTCAGTGGCACTAGGAGATATTAAATCACACAAAGCACCTGAGTCAAGCCAAACAGAATTCCAAAAACTACATAATCCATTTCCAATTAGGATTTTTGAATTGTTTGTAGCAAAAGGATCCATTTTGCATATCCTTCTCCATGTTTGTGAGGTTTTGGCAGAAAGAGGAAGAGATGCCAAGAAAAGTGTCCATGGAGCCTGTGATTTTTGATACTTCCACCATAGCTTAACTGAGTAAGCTTTGATTATGGTGTTAAGTGATCTAATCCCAATACCATTTTCAGATGTGGGATAACACAAGTCTTTCCATTTCCTCCACTTTTTTCTCTCAGCTTGTTCAGATTGACCCCAAAAGAAAGTGGAAACCACTTTTTCCAGATTTTTAAGTATGAGTTTAGGGGGGTCATAAACTGCCCAAATATGCTGGGGGATGGAATAAATGCATGATTTTATTAAAGTCAGTTTGCCACCAGTGGATAACCATTTGTTCTTCCAGCTATCAAGCCTAGTATTGATGACTTCAAGTACAGGCTGGAAGTGAGAACATGTCATTTTTCCAGTGAAAATGGGACAACCTAGGTACTTAAAAGGATATTCCCCTATTTTCATGCCTAAAATTGACTGAATTAGTCTTGTAGTATGAACAGAAGCATGTTTGCTAAAAAATATCTCACTTTTCTGAAAATTTATTTTCTGGCCAGTAGTTTCTTCAAAAACTACTAAGAAAGCTTTAAGTGTAGTAAGGCTTACTTTATTGGCATTTAGAAAAATGATAGTGTCATCAGCATAACTCAAGTGAGAAATGGGGATGGCTCCATCAGGGAGGTTAAAATATTGAATTTTGCCAATTTGGTAAACATATGCAAGTGATCTAGTAAATGCTTCAGAAAATAAATTAAAGAGAAAGGGTGAGATGGGATCTCCCTGTTTTATTCCCCTTGTAGCTTTGAAGAAACCAACAGGCTTGCCATTGACTAGAACTGAGAAGCAAGCTTGTGATAGATTTTTGATGATATTATGAACAAAGGAACCATGGAATCCAAATTTTAACAGCACAGAACTGAGAAAATTCCAATTCACTCTATCAAAAGCTTTCTGCAAGTCTAATTTCAGAATACAGTTTGCTCCTCTAGTTTTCCTATTTATGAATCTCATCATTTCCTTTAGGTAAAGGACATTGTCTGAGATCTCTCTGTTGGCAAGGAAGGCAGATTGGTGGTGAGAGATGAGAGAGGGCATCAAAGGTTTAAGTCTTTCCATCAAGATTTTTGAAAAGATCTTGTTGCTCACATTGGAAAGACTTATTGGTCTATAGTCATTGAAAGAGACTGGAACCTCCTTTTTGGGTATGATGGTGATCCATGTGCTAGCAATACCTTGAGGGATGGTGGGGTTGTGCAGAAAATCATTAGCAGCATTTAGAAGGTCCTCACTGATAATATCCCAGGCCTTGATGAAAAATTTGGCTGTGTAGCCATCAGGGCCTGGGCTGCTAGATTTATTGAGGCTGAAAACAACTTGTTTTAGTTCCTCTAATGAAACTGGTTTGATGAGAGTTTCATTTTGAAAAGGAGTTGATAATACTGGCCCAGAATCCGGTTGGGCCAGGAAGGTCCGCGGCCCATAACTATCAAAGCAGTATCTTTCCCGCTGGAAGGTACATCCGGATAAGGAAGAGGACATATGATGACAAAGGAAGTGGTCCTGCACCTTATCCCCAAAGCAGGTAGAGCTCGGCTATAAATACTAGTCTCAAACAGTAAACGAGGTAGGTGACTTATATCTCTCTATTTGATATTGAGTCTTTCCCGTACGATTTCCCTCGCATTACTACCCCCCAGAATCCGGTTGGGCCAGGAAGGTCCGCGGCCCATAACTATCAAAGCAGTATCTTTCCCGCTGGAAGGTACATCCGGATAAGGAAGAGGACATATGATGACAAAGGAAGTGGTCCTGCACCTTATCCCCAAAGCAGGTAGAGCTCGGCTATAAATACTAGTCTCAAACAGTAAACGAGGTAGGTGACTTATATCTCTCTATTTGATATTGAGTCTTTCCCGTACGATTTCCCTCGCATTACTACCCCCGTCTCATCATCACGCCGGAGCTTCTTCCCCGGGACGCCTCCCGGGGATTGTTTTGCAGGGTTGTCGCGGGTATTCCAGCTAGGAGGCGCGGATAGCATCAAGTGCAGGGATACGGACGGTTTTGGTAGCATCAATTGGCACGCCCAGTGGGATCTTCCACCTTCGCATGATGGAGTCGCCAAGGAGAGGGCGCGGGCGCCCGAAGAAGAACGCGGCACCCTCAGGGGGTGGGTCTCTTCCACCCCCGGGGGATGAGGTGACCTTGAGGCAGTTGCAGGAGGAGGCTAGACACCAGCGGGAGCTAGGGGTACCGCAGGATGGCCATGTGGAAACTGCCTCCGACGAAGCTGACTCGGAAAGAGAATACCAGGGGGAGCAAGAACCAAGGCCCGCCGGGGGAGGCAGTCCCCGGACCCAGGGACCTGAAGCCCGGGAGGAGGGGCAATCCTTAGCCGAGGCGGAAGAATTGGCGGCGTTGGAATTCATGAGAGCCAACAAGGAGTTGTACCGCCAGTGGGTACTCTCTACCCGGGAAAATCGTAGGCGGAGGGAGCCTGGGGGAGACCGGGCAGGACCTCTTCGGGGGTACCAAAGAGAGTTGTACACGCCCCGCCAGTGGGTACTCTCCAACAAGGAGTTGTACACGCCCCAAGGATACAGGGGCGTGTGAACTCTTCCACCGTCCCACCTTCATTCCCTCCAAGTCTCGGGGTCGGAGGGGGAATGGCTACGGGACAACAATCGAATTTGGTTCCACACGCCCCACCCTATTACCCGCGTTCCAGCTGGGGGGCGGGACAAATTGGGTATGGCCTGCCAGCCATGCCGGTGGAGTCGTTGGGTTATCAGGCCCCTGGAACCCAGGGGAACCCGATCCAGTATTCCTTGCCCATGCACGGATCAATGGGGATGAACTATGGTTACCAAGAGAAATACTATCGGGAGGACGATAGGATGCGGGGCTATCAGGTGGCTCAGCAGGACCCCAACTCTTTGGAGGCTCGACTAGACAAACTAGTGGGAAGAAACGGAGCTAAACCTACCTCCCCTTGGGTACCTCGAGTGCTTGCGTACCCATGGCCGCCGGGCCTTCGGACCCCGGAGGGAATCCCAACATACAATGGAGAGACAGACCCGGAAGAGTTTGTCAGGACGTACCAGAACCTGATGGTGTCACGGGACTTCCCGGAGGAATTAAGATGCAAGTTGGTGGGCTGTTACCTAAGAGGAAACTGTCTTTCATGGTTCGATTCCTTGCCTCGAGAAAGTCTCAGAGATTACTACGATTTCTCTAAGGCCTTGCTGTTCAGATACGCTGGATTAAAGAAGGAAGGGAAGCAGTTGACCGAGCTTTTGGCTACCCGGCAGAAGGCCGCAGAAGGGTCAATGGAGTACTATCGAAGGTACATGGACGATAACATGAAGGTTGTCGACAGGCAGCAGCAGGAGAAGGCGGTGATTAGCGGGTTTATAAACGGCTTGAGGGATATGGCGTTGTTCCAGAAGTTGATGGAAAATATCCCGGAAACCTTTCACAACTTGCAAATGGCGGTGCAACTATACTGCGCGGTTAATGATGCCACGCGAAAGAGAAAGGAAGAATCTGGGGGATTTCTCCCGGACAAGATAGAAAGAAGGAGAGCGGCAGACCCAAGTAGGAGGGACCCCGCTCCCGCAACAGCAAACAGGGCAAGGGCGGACAGTTTCACCCCGCTCAGCAAATCCCGAACGGAGATTCATGCTATTCACAAGGATCTGTTCCCGGATCCGTTGCCTATCCATGGGACCCCGTCTAGGGAAAACGCGGACAAGTGGTGCGCCTACCACAAGTCTTACGGGCATGCGACAGAGGGGTGTAGGATGCTGAGGAACGAGATAGAAAAACTGATAGAGCGGGGACAGCTGAGAGATTGCGTGGCAGCGGAGGCAAAAAAGGAGAATCCCCGGGACCAACCCCAGGAGCCGCCCCGCAGGAGGTGGAGGCCTAACCCGGGGAGAGGAAACGGGAGAAACCAAGGCAACCAAGGCAACCAAGGCAACAGGGCCCCAGGGAGGCCTGCCATAGCCGCTGCACCGGTCCAAGCAGTGGAGCCGGCCCCAGTACCCAACAGGATGATCAACGTGATCAGTGGAGAAGTTGGAGAAGCATGCCAGTCAGTTTCCGCTATCCGGGCCCGCACCCGGTATGTTCCCCCGGGGGAGGTTCAGGGGAAAAGGTTTCGCCCCGATGAGGCTCTCACCTTCTCTGAAGCGGATGCAGCCCCGCCACAGATACCCCATTCTGACCCAATGGTGGTAACGGCGGAGATCGAAGGCTTCTTGGTCAAAAGGGTGTTTGTGGACGATGGAAGCAGCGTGGAGATCATGTTCGCTTCTTGCTTCGATCAGTTGGGAATTGGGAGACAGAACCTGAAACCCCCCTCGTCTCCCTTGTCAGGGTTCACAGGTAAACCCGAAGTTCCACTAGGTGTTATTCCCCTCGCAGTGTGCATGGTGGATGAGAAGGACCGGAGCAAGAGGATTTCGGTGACATGCAACTTTGCGGTTATTGATGCACCCTCACCGTACAACGTAATTATAGGAAGACCATGGCTAACCCAAGCCCGGGCAGCGAGTTGTCCGTATCTGCTGACGATGAATTTCCCCACTGCGCAAGGTGTGGCGGTCGTGCGGGGTAGCCAAGCAGTCGCAAGAAGTTGTATGATGACGGCGGTCTTGGACGCAAAGAAAGCAGTAGGGGCGGTACACGGAGAAGCTCCCCGCCAAGAGTTGGAGGAGATGCAGGTGGCAGATAAAGGGACGGTCACGGTGGGAAAGGATCTCCCGGAAGAAGTAAAAGGCGCACTGAAGGAACTCTTGGCTAGGTACCAAGGAGTGTTCTCATGGAGCCCGGAGGATATGGTAGGAGTATTGCCAGAATTGGGGGTACACAAGCTGAACATAAGCCCGGCAACTAAACCAATCAGGCAGAAGAAAAGACCTGTAGCCCCGGAAAGAGCGGAATTTATAAAGAGTGAAGTTAAGAAGCTGGAGAGAGCCGGGGTGGTCGAGGAAATTATTTACTAGGACTTTTGTCCTAGTAAAGAAGCATGATGGAAACTGGCGCATGTGTATCGACTTTACAGATCTGAATAAATGTTGCCCCAAAGACAGCTATCCTCTCCCGAACTTGGATCGACTGGCGGAGGCCATCGCGGGGTATTTGGAAAAACATAAGGCACAGACCCGCGCGGGAGAACTCCCCCTAAGGGGCGCTCAGTCTACAAAAGATAAGAGATTCCTATCAAAGGGGGCAGATAGGCAGTTGCCTTTCTTCAACATACTCAGGAGGGCCAAGGCGTTTGAGTGGTCCGAGGAATGTGAGAAGGCGTTTCAAAGTCTGAAAGAGCATCTTCAACAGTTGCCAACTTTAAAAAAGCCACTCCCGGGGGAAGAGCTTTTCCTGTACATAGCGGCGTCCCGGGAGGCGGTAAGTGCCGTGCTAATCAAAGAAGAGGAGGGAAGGCAGCACCCAGTCTATTTTGTTAGCCGGGCACTTCGGGGGGCAGAAACCCGGTACACCGAGTTGGAGCAGTTGGTTCTGGCTCTGGTACATGCTTCAAGGAGGCTTAAACCCTACTTCCAGGGCCACCCCATAGTGGTCCTTACCAATTACCCGCTAAGACAGGTTATGTTCAAGCCGGAGGCATCAGGGAGAATGATGAAATGGGCCATAGAGCTGGGAGAATATGAAATCCGGTATGAGCCAAGGAGGGCGATCAAGGGCCAGGCCCTAGCGGACTTCTTGTTGGAATCAGAAGCAAGGATCAGTGAAGAACAGGAGATGCCTGAATCTCCGGAGAATACAACGAAGGCCGAGACAGACCTGACTTGGAAGTTGTATGTGGATGGATCGGCGCACTCCGGGGGCAGTGGAGCGGGAGTATTGTTGGTCAGCCCGGAGGGGAAGGAGTATCCCTATGCAGTCCAATTCACTTTCAAAACAACCAACAATGAAGCTGAGTATGAAGCCTTGATCGCGGGGTTAAGGTTGGCAAAGGAGATGGAAATCAAAACCCTCACGGCACACAGTGATTCCCAGATTGTGGTGCAGCAAGTAAAAGGAGAGTATGAAGCCCGGGAAAGGAGCCTGCAAAGGTACTTGGAAACGGTAAAACCTCTGATAGCCGGGTTTAAAGCCTTCAACTTGGTTCAAGTTCCCCGGGAGCAGAACAGTAAGGCAGACGTTTTAAGCAAGTTAGCTTCTTCGGAATTAAAACCTGAGCCCGACCAAAAGCTGTACATAGAGGTACTGGGAAGAAGAAGCTACCAGGAGAGCGATCAAGTAATGCTGGTGAACGAGGAAGAGTCCTGGATCACGCCCATGCGGGCGTACCTAGAAGAAGGAACTACCCCGGAGGATAAGGCTCAGGCTCGGAAGCTAAGAGTGAAGGCGCCTAAGTATGTGATTCAGGAAGGGGAGCTGTACAAAAGAGGGTATCTCCAGCCATTGCTAAAGTGTGTAGAAAGGTTGGAAGGCCAACACCTCATCCGGGAGGTGCACGAAGGATCTAATGGGAGCCACCAAGGGGCTCGCACCGTGGCCAGAAAGATCCTAAGGCTGGGGTATTACTGGCCGACGTTGTTCAAAGATGCGGAAGAACATATACAGAAGTGCTTGGCATGCCAGGCATTTGCCCCGCTAATCCACGTTCCCCGGGAAGAATTAGTCGGAGTCACAGGAGCTTGGCCGTTCAGCAGATGGGGAATTGACTTGGTCGGACCATTCCCGACTGCCCCGGGAGGAGCCAAATACTTGATTGTGGCGATCGACTACTTCAGCAAATGGGTGGAGGCAGAACCGCTCACCAACATACGGGGACTAACTTGCGTCAAGTTTTGCTGGAAGAACATCATCTGTCGATTCGGCATCCCGAAGGTCATAGTCACAGATAACGGGGCGCAGTTCGAGAGCGATCCTTTCAAATCATGGTGTGTCAAGTATGGCATAGAGCAGAAGTTGACGTCGGTGTACCATCCCCAGGCGAACGGGCAAGTAGAGGTCACCAACCGCACCATCATCAAGGGACTAAAAACCCGCTTGGAAGGCGCGCGGGGAAATTGGATCTGGGAGCTACCCAGCGTTCTTTGGGCCCATAGGACTACAGAAAGCTCGGCTACCGGGGAATCCCCGTATGGCTTGGTGTACGGGTCAGAGGCAGTAATACCCGCAGAGATTGGGATCCCAAGCCCTCGAACTCAATACCAGCGCCCGGAAGAAGAAAACGATGGACGACGCCTTGACTTGGATCTCCTGGAAGAGAAGCGAGAGAATGCGGCACTTCAGGAAGCCAAGGTGAAGGAGCGAGTAAAGAGGTATCATGACAGAAGAATGCGGAAAGAAGTTTTCATCCCAGGAGACTGGGTAATGAGGAGAAACGATAAGAGCCACCAAGCCCCGGAGGGCAAACTTGCGCCCAACTGGGAAGGGCCATACAAGATCAAGGAAGCATACCCGGGAGGAAGCTATGTGCTGGAGGACAAGCAGGGAAAGGAGATCCCCAGAAGGTGGAACGTAGCTAACCTGAGAAGGTTTTACGGGAAGTAGAGCGCCCCGCATCGTACCACAGCTACTGAAGCATGAATATGCTAGGCATGAGTATGCCAGGAATGGATATGCCCCCCGGGAAACGTGAATACGCTAAGCATGAATATGCTAGGCATGAATATGCCAGGCATGGATATGCCCCCCGGGAAGCGTGAATACGCTAAGCATGAATATGCTAGGCATGAATATGCCAGGCATGGATATGCCCCCCGGGAAGCGTGAATACGCTAAGCATGAATATGCTAGGCATGAGTATGCCAGGAATGGATATGCCCCCCGGGAAGCGTGAATACGCTAAGCATGAATATGCTAGGCATGAGTATGCCAGGAATGGATATGCCCCCCGGGAAGCGTGAATACGCTAAGCATGAATATGCTAGGCATGAATATGCCAGGCATGGATATGCCCCCCGGGAAGCGTGAATACGCTAAGCATGAATATGCTAGGCATGAATATGCCAGGCATGGATATGCCCCCGGGAAGCGTGAATACGCTAAGCATGAATATGCTAGGCATGAATATGCCAGGCATGGATATGCCCCCCGGGAAGCGTGAATACGCTAAGCATGAATATGCTAGGCATGAATATACCCCTCCCGGTCGCATGAATATGCCCGGAGAGATAACCCAACGTCTGGCCTCGTTCCGGGTTTAGAGAAGATTTGTAAAAAGGGACCCATGGGTAGCTCCCATTTGGGTGCCCCGCTAGAATGGACCCGGAGCTCGAACGAAGCCCGGGGACCAAGAGATGTAGTGTTGTAAGGAAGAGTTAACGAGAAGGGTTCTTTCGAAAAGCAATTTTATTCAATCTTTAAATTACATAAGAAATTTATACATCGCATGAACATGCGGTCAAATTGCAAAAGAACAATTACATAGAATTTTATATACAGGTTTTCTTATCTACGCGTCCTTAAACCCATTTAGGGCACGACCCGGAAGCACCCTCAGGGTTACCCGGGCGGAAACCTCCTCCGAAGAATTGAGAAGACAGGAGATCTTCGGCAAAGCGGGCATCCGGGGCCTGATTCCACGCAAGCTCCTCTTCCAGTTGCGCGGCGTCCTCTTCGTTCAACTCGGGGATAGGAACAACCACGGACCCTTCGGGAAGCGGCTCCGCCAGGCGCATCCTCCTTACCCCGGCCGACGTAACAAATTTGTATTTAGGAAACATGTCTGCTGCGCTTTTCCCCTTTTCTTCCCGGCTGATACGGGCACCCTCAGCGGTCTTAACCCCCCTTGTGGTGACTCCAGAATCTGCAATCTCCCGGATGCGTCTTATCCGACGTGCCACTTCCTCCGGGTCAATAGATACAGTCATATCCTCATATCTTTCATACGCCACATCCACCTCCACCCGGGCAGGAACCCAGCGGAGACTAGAAGGGTAAGGCTCAGCCACCCCGGCATTGATCTTGTCACGCCACTCCACGGCGTCTAGATAGGCCTTATGATTGGGAGCTCCCTCGCCAAACTTTCCCGGGTTGGCTTCCATACGCTCCACAGTCCTACGGACCCCGGCGGGTATGTCGGTAAGAGGAGAAACCCCGACTAGTCCGTTCTTGAGGCCCAAAAGGTGGTAGGATAGCCGGGTGATTAGTAGAGCATCCTGGAGGACCCTATTCCTGTGAGTAAGGGACCGATTCTCCTTCTCAAAGTCGCAGAGAAGCCGGTTCTGCGCGGAGCGGGTCTCCAATGTCCTGAGTTTTTCCTGCGCCCGCTCTAGTTCGCCCCATACCATGCCTAGCTCCTTGGCGGTACGACTTTGAGAATCATCATGAAGAGCCTGCAACTCAGCTATGGTCTGGTGAGAATTTAAGGCTTCCCGCATATGATCTGAAGCAAGGTCGAAACATTGATTTAAGGACCCGAACTTGGCCTCGACCGCCTTAAGAAATAACACCAGTGCCCGGATCGTTCCAAACTCCTGAAGGAAGCAATCCAACCCCGCCTCGGCCAACGCCCGGGTGGCCTGGGTGCCTCCAAACCTTCAATGAGCTAGTTTTCTTTGAAGAAAAGAGCATTGGAGGCATCCGGCGCGGGGGAGTGAGAAGTAAGTACCAGAGGAACTACTAGGATGAGCAAAAACATAAGGCACAGACCCGCGCGGGAGAACTCCCCCTAAGGGGCGCTCAGTCTACAAAAGATAAGAGATTCCATCAAAAGGCAGAACTTATATAAATCAAAATGGGCACCAAGGCCAAGTTCTACATATGCCTCCCGGGGAGGAAGATTACAAAAAACATGAAAATTACAAAAGAAATGTAAACTAGAGTCTAGGAGAGTACATCATCCTCAGCAGATTCCCTTCCTCCCGGGGTAGCGTGAGCTCTCTTCCATCTCCTCTCCAGTTCAGCCACATCCTCCTCAGACCAGCAGGGACCATAGTAGGCGGGGGCATCTACCTTTGGCTCGTCTTCCGGGCGCACAGGAAATCCCACCTTCCGGATAGACTTCCGGGACTGATACAGCAGGTCATCGTGCCCCCTTGGGAGTCCCACGGTGTAAGCGCCGGTACTCTCTTCGAGGACAGCTCGGTACCCGAAGTTATCGGGAACAGCGCAGAATTCTTGATAATTATCAGCCCAGTGGGGTGTCTCCGGGACTACCCCGTAGGCATTGACGCTTTTTGGGCCGGGGGACTCAGGTACGGCCGCCTCTTTGATCCCCGGAAGCTTGATCTTCTTAATATCTGAGGATGAAGGGGCCCGGGAAGACATCGTAAGCGAATCCCACAGTTGGGGCACCAGGTCCTCCAGCTTGGCTTCCTGGAGAGATCTCCAACGGTGGGTCAGCAAATCGCCCGCCTTGGGGCGATAGTAGGATTCCTGGGCTTCAAGGCGAGCAGGTCCCGGAAGCCAACCCCGCAGTCTGCGGTACATCTCGTGGCAAGCATCTTCGCTAGCCGCAGCAGCGATCCCCTCAAGCCTTTTGTCAAAATCGGAGGAATGAAGGACCTTCTGAACTATAGCATTCAGAGCATCAAGCTGGGCCTCCTTTTTCTCTTTCTTGAGGGAGGTGTACTTCTTCTCCACCTCGGCCAACTTTTTCCCCTTTTCCTCCAACTTCTTCTCCTTCTCAGCTAACTTCTTCTGGGAGGCCCTCAGCTGGGCTTCCAGGTCGTCCCTCTCGGCCAACCTCTCCCGGGCGTCGTGGAGCTCCTTCTCCTTCTTAGCAAACAAGCCCGCGCTGTACTTAGAATACGTCCGGTTGAGCGCCTCAGCTAGTTGGGAGTCCGCCAGGAGTGAGTCGGCGAAAGTGGTGGTCTGTAAAATTCAAACAAAAGTAAGGTTACCCGGAAGGATAGTAACGTGAGAAATAATGACAAGCAATAAGATTGACATACCTCTTCCCTATCCTCAGGGATAGCTTGAGAATTATCCCGCAAAGGAGAATTCACAGGGGGAGGAGGAGGCGGGGGCGGGGTCGCACCCTCTAACCTTTGACGAGAAGCCGGAGGAGTTTCCTTATCATCGGTCAGAGGCCGCTTAAAGCGAGAGTTAGCCCCCCCCACTGTAGGTAGGGTGATGGATGAAAGATCTCCTCCCCGGGGTAGGAGAGGACTCCGGGGCCTTCTGTTGGGAAGGCGGTCGCTGCTGGCGGGCCCTTTGGGCAATGAACTCGGGATTTTCAATGGCAACTGGACCAGACGGGGGTGTCACCTGCTGCTCCTGAGTAACCATCCCCGGATGAGGACTTCTCTGCTGAGTGTGATCCCCGGAAGGCATCCCGTTGAATGGTGTAACGTCTGCGTACAAAGTAGGCTGAACTGAAACCAAGTAAAAGGAAAGTCAAAACAAGGCACATATACGCATCAAAATAAGCAAAGAATAAGGCCTTTAATAGGCACCTCCAGCCGGCCACACAGCGGAGACGGTTGGAAGAGAGAAGAGTTTTGACGGGTATATCCCGCGAGGCCAATAATAGCCCGCGTTCCCGGTCTTATAAAAAGTATCCATGTCCAGGGGAGATAGGCGGAGGAAGTTATGATCGTTGGTAAGGTTTATTGAAAGAGAGGAAAGGGGTTGTTTATTTTCAGGAACGAGGGAATCGTTCCAAGGGGGCATGGGATACACCCGGGAGTCACAGCGAAAGAAACCTTTTGCCAGATACCCCTTGGCAGATTTGGGCTTACCTTTAACAAAGTCCTTTGTCCGGGATCGGATCACAAAGGAAAACACACCCGGGAAGGACGCATGAGCGCGTCGCAGGGCGTAGAAAGAACGAAAGAGAAGGAGAGAGGAAGAGACGTTGCATCTCGCACAGTTGACCAAGAAGGCCAGCACCAACACGATCCCGTTGGGGTGAAGCTGGGCCGGAGCCATTCGGTAAAAATTGAAAATTTTGGAAAATAGAGGAGGAAAGGGGAGACTGAGCCCGTACTGGAAGTGAATCCGGGGAATGCAAGGCACTTCCCGCTCGGATGTTCCCGGGAGGAGTTTGGATAAAGACGCATCCAATGGAAAAGGAATGAAGCAGCGTCTAACTAAATCTACAACGTTCCTGTCTAAGGAAGGAGCAGGCCCGGAAAGGTTAAAAAACTGATGACCAGAAGGCTTCGCTCCGTGGGTAGGACCCCGGGGAGCATCCTCGCCAACTTCATCGAACACCTCTTCATCTTGGCCCTCCCGGGGGTGACTAGGATGCCCGGATGGATGTGAACCCTCTCCATCCAAGGTCGACGCGTCCGGGACGCCTAGCTCCCGGGGCGTACTGAAAGCCTCGGAATGAGTGTCCGGGGAAGAGACTGGGGGGGGAAGCCAAGTTATCAGCAGCCCTGAACTGGACTTCAAACTGACCTTGAGCTCCCTCGGTGTTCAAGGAAGAGTCGGAGTAGAGCGGGGAATCCATGAAAGTAAGAGGAAGAGGGAATGAGAGCTTACTTGGCTGAAAAGGGCGAAAGGTGGGAAAAGCAGAGCGTCTGGAAATTGATTGAAGAAAGTAACTTAGTAAGGAGGGTGAGGCCCCTTATATAGACGGATGAATAGGAACCGCCACCTCAAAAGGTGGAAAAACAATAATGACACGATAAACAAGGCACTGATCAATGCAGAAGAAGAAAAGGCGGCGTCGTCAGAAACCCATTTTAGCACGGATGGGTCCTACCAGAAAAGTAGCAACCAAAGAGGGAGCATTTAAGACCAGTTCCCCGCGTCATGAAAACCCGGATGACCGGTCTGGGGGGCTAGTGATAATACTGGCCCAGAATCCGGTTGGGCCAGGAAGGTCCGCGGCCCATAACTATCAAAGCAGTATCTTTCCCGCTGGAAGGTACATCCGGATAAGGAAGAGGACATATGATGACAAAGGAAGTGGTCCTGCACCTTATCCCCAAAGCAGGTAGAGCTCGGCTATAAATACTAGTCTCAAACAGTAAACGAGGTAGGTGACTTATATCTCTCTATTTGATATTGAGTCTTTCCCGTACGATTTCCCTCGCATTACTACCCCCCAGAATCCGGTTGGGCCAGGAAGGTCCGCGGCCCATAACTATCAAAGCAGTATCTTTCCCGCTGGAAGGTACATCCGGATAAGGAAGAGGACATATGATGACAAAGGAAGTGGTCCTGCACCTTATCCCCAAAGCAGGTAGAGCTCGGCTATAAATACTAGTCTCAAACAGTAAACGAGGTAGGTGACTTATATCTCTCTATTTGATATTGAGTCTTTCCCGTACGATTTCCCTCGCATTACTACCCCCGTCTCATCATCACGCCGGAGCTTCTTCCCCGGGACGCCTCCCGGGGATTGTTTTGCAGGGTTGTCGCGGGTATTCCAGCTAGGAGGCGCGGATAGCATCAAGTGCAGGGATACGGACAGTTTTGGTAGCATCAGGAGTGATGAGTGTAGGGATCTGGCTGAGAAAGTGAGAGTGGAAAGGGGCTCTTTCAGAAGATTCTGAGGAGAGCAGATTCTCATAGTAGGAAACCGCTTCACTTTCTATATCAGAGATATTCTCAAGCCATTGGCCTTGAGAATTCTGAATTTTCTTAATGCCTAGCTTGTTTCTCCTATCTTTCACTGACTTGTGAAAAAATTCTGTATTTTCATCTCCTTCTTTTAACCACTTTATTTTAGCCTTTTGTTTCCAGAAATGTTTTTCTTCAACTAGAGCTCTATTTAAAGTGGTTTTGGCTACCTTAAGTTTAAGAATCTCCTCATCTGTTTGTAGAAGATCGTAGACTATTTCTTGTAGTCTAAGATTTTCCTCAGCTTTTGCAACATTATCATTAATGTTCCCAAAAACTTCTTTATTCCAGATTTTGAGAATTTTTTTAAGCCTATTAAGCTTAAGAAAAAGTCTCAGCATACCAGATTCAGCTACAGAGGAGTCCCAACTATTCCTAATCACCTCAATAAAATTTTTCCTTTTGAACCAGGTGTTAAGGAATCTAAAAGGCCTTGGAGATGTTGGAATAGCACTACCCACTGTCAGGAGAAGAGGACAATGATCAGAGGTTTCTTTGTTAAGTACTAGGATAGAGGATGATGGAAAATTTGTATTCCAGGAATGAGAGCAGAGTCCTCTATCAAGTCTTTCTATAGTGGGGTGCATTCTAGCATTTGTCCATGTGAAGAGGTTTCCTACAGTTTGGATTTCAGAGAGAGCTAGGCCTTGGATAAAATCATTAAAGTCCTGTATACTTCCTAGTTTAGGAGTAGAGGGGCCTTTATACTCAGTTACAGATTTATAAGCATTGAAATCACCAATATAAACAACATTATTAAAACCTAAAGCAGACAAATCATTCCACATATCTTTTCTTCCAGTTTTTGTTCTTGAACCATAGATAAAAACTCCTTCCATTGGAGAATTTAGCTTTTGGCTTAGAATATCCACTGCAAGAAACTGTCTGTGATCATGTTTAAGGGAAATAGATACAGAATTTTTCCAGAAAAGCCATATATATCCTGAGGCAGCATGCATACAATTATCAAAGTGGAAAGTTTTCATGTAACTAGCACATTGAGAATTGGGATGTTTAGGTTCAATTAAACACAATAGTTCTGGTTTATGTGCAAGAACAAGTCTTTCTAATCTAAGCAGGGAAGTGTCCATTCCTCTAATGTTCCAGACCAACATATTTATTCTAATGGTTGTACCATTCATTGGAGACCAGTGTTGGAGCTTTTAGTGGAAGACCTAAGGAGATAGGCCATTTTATGAAGTTGGCTGTTGTAGGTTGTTTTCCTAGATTTTTTAGTAGTCCTTTTGAAGATTGAGGGATTTTGTACCTGTGCTGTGTCTACCTGTGTAGTAGAAGCAGAGGGAGATGACTCAGAATAAGCAGTGTGAGTAGCATCCAGCTCCACATCATCTTCATCCTCATCATCATCTGAGCTGGCTGTGAGACCATCTACCTGCTCTTCTTGTGGAGTAGTCAATGGAGAGAACCTGTTTCTATTTTTCTCTTGGGAATGGAAAATAAGAATGTTAGTATTAATAGGAGAAAAAATGGATTTGTGAATACCTTCTACTCTAATGTCATCCTGAGAATAAGGGAGGTTTGTGATTGGATTTAAACTATCCTCTTTGACTATATTCTCAGTAGCTGTGTCATCTTTGGTCAGTCTGATAGGGGAGTGCATATAATGCGAATCAGGCCTGACAGTAGGTGAAAACTCCAGTGTATCCAATTTATCTCCATGATCAGTCCTCAAGACATGAGGTGAATCCAATTCTGATCCTTTGGCTGCAGTTGTAGCTGACAAGACCACTGTTGAGCCATTTGTAACTTCCACAAGTGAACCATGATGAGTAACTGGTAAGACTACAGGTGAGCCATTAGTGAGATCCAAAAGTGAGCCATGATCAGTAGCTGGCAAGACTCCAGGTGAGCCATTTGTAGCTTCCTCACAGAAAGTTACATTCTTAAGTGGTGAGACCAGAGAAATGATTTGTGGTGCCCTAAGATGAGGGAGGTCCTTTTCAACACTCTTTGCAACCAAGGTATCAGGTTTATGAACTTGTTGGATACTTTTTGGGATATACTTAGTAATAACTTTGGTAGCCATCCTTGAGTTCCTATATCTGATCTTTCTTCTTTTATTCACACCAGGTTTAGACTTGTCAGTTTCCTTGCTCAAAGGCTGAGGGATGAGAAGTTTTTCAGCAGTGGTGAGGCCAGAGGAACTAGCAACATTGTTCTTTCCTTCAACTTCTTTACCCTTGTGGTTTCCTGATAGAGGGTTTATCACAGCTGAATTGTTAAAAGTTTCCAGGGCTCTTGGTTTCCTTTTGAGTTCAGGGTGAAGAAAACTACAATCTTTATCAGCATGACCTACTGCTTTACAGTGAGTACAATAATGGGGTAGATCTTCATACTCAATGGGGTATTCAGCAATGTTTTTTCCAACTCCTACTACAATGGTTGATGGCAAAGGAGCTAGTAAATCAATTTCAAGACAAACTTTTATAGCAGATGGTCTAGTAACCCCTAGTGTAGCAGCATCCATTTTCAAATACTTACCGATCTGACTGCTAACTCCTATTATAGCAGAAGTATTGTAAAAGTGGATAGGGAGTTTCTGTAAAGTTACCCAGATCGGCACAATTGATGATTCATGCTCCGGGGAGAAGTCCGGTGACCATTTCTGGACCTTCATCAGAGAGCTTCCAAAACTCCATGTACCCTTAATCCAACATCGCTGATAATCCTCTTTTTCTTGGAATCTAATTAGGACGTGCTTGAAGTCCAGTGAGCCCAGCTGATATCGACCTGAAAAGCCGATGGATTTGAACGCCGAAGTGAGGGCTTCCATTGTTGGCTTAGCTCGGATGAATTTCCCGATCAAGGCATTGTGATAGTATGACACAAGGATAGCTCCCTCTTCCGGTGGCAGAATATAGGCAATTTTTCCCTTGTATTCGGTAATTGGGTGCAGGTCCGGTGTATTTGGGAGAGATGAATATAAGGGGGGTGTTTTGACGGTGAGAGCTTGGGCAAAGGATTTTGGGGAGGTGTTTCCGCCGCTGGGAAGCGGAGGCTCCGCCATGGAGAACAGTAGATTAAAACGTTATATTACCGTTATCAGGCAGTAAATAGTTGAAAGTAGGAATTGTTTAATAATAAAAGAACTGTGCAGTAATAGTAACTTGTAGAGAGAGTTGAGAGCATTCGGGGAGGATTGAATCGATTACTATCTCAATGCAGTGAAGTTTCCTACCACCAATGGTGGTTTCATCTTAAAAAAAAAAAAAAGTATCACATTCCAAATATTTTAAAGTCCTATAAATTAGTTTAGCTTATAAATTAATTATTTCAATTTAGTGAAAATATAATTGGGTGAAATTCGGGTTTATTAATTTTTTTTAATATTTTCAATTCAGTTCAGTATAAATTAATATGTAAAATTAATATGTGTCACAATTTTTTTAATTTTATCGATGATTCGATCCGGTGCTTGTTTATTAATGTTTAATATTTGTTTCCACTGGATATTAAAAAGCCTGCTCCTCTTCCCGTAAAGATATTGATTCGATGGATTCTGGTTTTCCGAGCTAGAATTGTGTATAAATTTGTTTACCAAAAAATGTACGTAAAATTGAGTAATAACTAGAATAATACCAAAAATGTACGCAATTGAGTTCTCATATTAAAAAGATCTCAATCATATTTAATCCGATAAATACCAAACTCAATCGTATCCGGTTTTTATCATGTTGAATTCCAAGTATTAATTTGCTGGCACGCAGTTAATTTAGTGAACCAAATTATGTTCCTTGAATCACGCATACAAATAAAAACAGAAGAAAGGAGAAAGGTAAAAACGAGAGTATCATTATTAACCGGCATAAAGTTTACCTGTCGTTTTTCATCTCCCTTTTGTTTGTATTACCGATCGAATCCAACTTTGCTGATCTTCTCAACGGCTTTTTACCCCATCTGTTTTACCTTTGCTACATGTTTTTTCCCAAGGGCCACTCGGGGAGCTGCACCCATCCAGTCGGTGGTTAAGCTCTCAAGGGGTTGGATATCGATCGAAACTATCCAGTAAAATTACACCATTTTATTTGAAGTGATAATATTATATATATGACGAGAATTCATATAGTACACGCGTACGATCTTAGATCTTGAAAAAAAGAGTTTAATTTTGGGATTTAACAGTACCCTTTAAGAGAGTCCTACTGCATAGATCACTCGATCTCTACATCTTATTATGTTGTTAGAAAACAATACTCGATGTCAAAATTCAACTGATTCGCTTTTCAGTTTTCCAACTTTACATATGCCTCATTCATCAATGAAAATGATGCATGTATGTGAATTGAGCAATGAAATAGTTTCCTTCTCTTTCTTATATGTTTTCAAATTTTAGGTTTTACATTTTTTTTAGGTTGATATCAAGTACTATGCAAGGTTGCAGGTAAACTGTTTCTATTTTGATCCACACTTGATTTATTCGATTAATGTAGTTAGCATACTGATCATGCTCCTAGATATATACAAGAAAACAGAATCATATGGAAAAGTGGGAACTTTTTCGGACTTTGATGAGATTTACTATTTTATGAGTGTATTTTTTTTTTTTTGTGATAGTTGGCTTGAACTTTGTATTTCTTTCTATACAACTACATGTTAGCCAGGTAGATAAGCTAGCATATGATACGATGTTTTGGGCTGATCATATGTATTGATGATGAGAGTTTACAGTATTCGATACTAATTAATAAGATTCTCAAGACTCTTTAAATTCCTTCTTTCTAATATACTTCTTGTAAGCATCTTGCATTTTACCTGGTTTCAATGTGCCTCATTAGTTTAAGATATTTTGCTTCGTTAATTAGTTGTAAGTAAGTTATTTTTCTCATTAGTTCAAGTTTAAGTTATTTTCCTCTGAACTTATCTTATCTTCTTTTTGCAAGCATATGATAAATTTAATCCACTAAATAGCAAATTCATAGCATGCTAAACCATGCATTTTATGAAACATGTAAAAATTGTAATTATGGGTGCTGGAAAATAAAAACATGATTTATATACGTTCCTTTTGCCTCATTTCATTATTATGTTTGCTTCATGTCTAATTGAGTTTTTTTTTTTTGCCTATAATTTTGGCTCTTTAATATATATTTTATACGGTGAGAAAGAGGTACATGTGATTTTTGATATTGTAGCATAGTATAAATGCTTGTTGGAAAATGATTTATTTAAGGTAAATTGAAAGTTACAGCATGGTAACTTTTGGGGCTTTTCATTCGGAGATGAATGAGATATAGAAAATTTTGGTTAAAGAAATTTACCCAAAATAGGATTTCTATTGTTTATGAAGTTCATATGTTGAACATTCTTAGAAAAGCCCGGAACGTGTTTTAATTGAAGAATTACTTGGAGTACATTGTTTTGGTTTATGGAAATTACTTTGTGTTATTCCATAAAGATAAGACTTTCATTATTTGGGAAAGTTCTTATGCTATAATTAAAACACAGTTTACCTTATTTTGTGAGAGAATCCATATGCGTATTGGATTGAGAATCTTTCCAGCTGAAAATTATGTTTCCTAATTCTTAGGTTTCGTAGTATATATAGAGCCATCAGTCAATATGAAAACAACCAGAACCTTTACACACGTTTGTACTCCTAGTAATAGATACATTAAATTGAGAGTGTTGGTGTTTTCATTGGTACTGAGTGAGTTGAGAGTCAAGTCATTGTGATTGAAGATCGGCTCTACGAAATCCAGGTAACTTTGTATGTTACCTTATGGTTTTATCCTATGGGACTTTGGTGTCATTTGTTGGCTTCATAAGTTTCAAGGGCGGAGACTACCTCGACTCCATAATGATCTATGCTCTTGTGTCTTGGATATTTAATATGTTGTATGCATAATTATTTGTAACTCTTGGCATGTTTTGCATGATTAATATAAATAATATAACTAGTATTTTATTATTCATGTGTATTCTGTAATTTATATTCTGTAATTTTATTTACTACAAATTACTGTCAATATAGTTCCTACAGTCTTGAAACTTATGATACTTTTAAAGGGCGGATATTGATGTGTAATTTTTCAGGTTATTATAGAATATTTTACGGAAATATTATTGTGGTTTTTGGAAATTTAATGTGATTAGAATTACGAAGACTACATGTTACGTGAGTTATAAATTATGCATGCTAAGGTTATTATATTGAATAAATCAAAAGTAGGGGTGTATGATTAATTATGTGCTTATATTATATATTTATATGAGCATGATATTTATGTGTATTATTTGATTTAGGGTTTTTCGGAAATTGTTCTTTGTGAACTTAAATCTGAAAAACTCATGTGAAGTTTTTCTAATGGTTTGCCGAGTTTTCTTGGCATGTACAAATATCAATTACGAGGATCAACGAGCATCGTGGAGGAGATGGTGTTGATCAGTCAGAGATATATGTGGTCTCGACTTTTAAACGAAAGGTTAGAGGATCAAACTCAATAAATTGAATTAGATGTGTATTCAATTTAGTTTGGATGAGTTTGATTTGTGAACCATGTTTATTTGGCTATTATAATATTATATGCTTGCGCGAAAATGCTCAACTTAATTGTTTGCATGAGAAACTGAAATATGCATGAATATTTTGATGCAAACGGGTTGAGAGTTGGCATGCTGGATTAATTAATTAATTGAGTTTGATATTATATTCACGTGATTGCATGCAAGTTAATGAATAAACATTTGATTTTGATTTTGGATGTTATTTGTTGGTAATATGGCATGAATTTGTACGTGAATGTGCATGCATATGGTTTGCTAAATTGATCATCAAAGTATAAATATCAATTTGGTTAGGTGAATACATGCAAATTTATGTGTTTTGCATAATGCTGGATTACACATACGTGTACGTGTATGCTTTGGATTATCTATTTGAATCCATTTATTTTACGTATGATTTGCATGAGAACCTGAGACTACGTGCTTTCAATAGGTCATATGAGATACTTGATGTTTTCCTTAAAACTGGAAAAGTATGTTGATTTTTGGAATGAGTTTGTAAAAGGTTTTTGCTGCCTGCTTTGATGCTCAATGTGTTCGTTCATGCGATTGTGTGGATTTATTGTTTTCATACGAGACGTGAGTATGATCTGTTAATATAATCTAGTATTTGAATCTTGCATGAAAGTGTATCTGAACTTGAGTTGAAAGTGTATAACTATATGCGATATTATAATTTGTTTATATTATCTGGATTATTATACATGCAAGTTTATGAGATATGTGTTGGCGATTCTATCTTACGGTTTTGTGGTTGGTTTGCTGTGTGCAATCACCAAGAACTGGTGGCAGAAGCTATGCTATGTGATGGACTTGGCAATGTGCTGTGTGCAATTGTCATGAATTCACAGCTAGCTTCGTAAGACCTTGGCAATTGTATATTAAAGTGAATGGTTAACCAAATCCTTGATGGCATGGATATTACTTCAATATGTTGTAGTAATGGCCAGGATAAATGGTTACTTGAGATTGGGAAATCTAGTCATCTCTTATTCTAAGTATGTTATATAGATAAGAGATATTCCCACAATCAGTTGAAACGCGTAAGTGTTGTTGTGAAAGAATCTATCCTTAAAATAAGTTTTATGGGATCAGAATCTTGTGTTTGATTCATAGTTGAACAAACGAGCTTTTGATAAGTCAGTGTGGTAGACAAGTCGATTTTGTCTTAAAGTGATAATAACGAGAATCACTTAAATGATACTTACATAAATGGTTCTAAGTCCATTTTCGTATCATTTGTGGTATGACATGATTGTGAGAGCGAATAAGTAAAATCTTTTTGTGATTGTGTTCACACTACAAGATTATTCGCAAATGTCATTAATCCAGTGTGTACTAGCTATATATAGTAGTGAAACAGGAAAGTCACTAGAAATGATAAAGCGATGTGGGAAACCTATATATAGGTCGGTGATCTTTTAAATAAGATATCCCAAAAGAGTAAATGAAAACTCTTAACGGTGTAGAGTCATCCTACGAATTCCTTCGAATGTGGGGGTTGACCTAACGGTGTAGACTCGTCTGAGAAGTTCATTCGAATGTGGGGGTTGACGTCTAACCAAGTATAGTAAGATATGACCTGAAATGGTATATTTACTATAAGTGCACATTATGACAGTGCTTGTTGACTTCTTATGAAAAATATATTAAATATTGTGATATTCATAAGAAATATTTGATGGAATTGATAAACACGTCTTCTTTTGATGAAAGAGTATTTTATGGAAATTCCTAGAGATCTTGATTTATCCTAAATGGCATTATGAGCCAATGGATGAAAACTTAGAGAATCTGTGATGATAAACCTAGAGGAAGCAAATGTGATAGGACAAAGTCTTGTGCCTTGTTTTGCTTTAGAGGTATATCTGAGAGCTTTAAAAGGCTAGAATTCCATGAAATGATGTTTATGGAAAAACGGTAATCAATAGTGAGATTGATCTACCATGTGAGGCAAATCACTAGACTGCTAGTAGACTTCAACAATTAGTACGTATTCGTATACTTGATGGTATTCTCTAGATTTGAGAATGATACCTGAAATGATGGTACTTCCGATTGAAGCTTTGTGTAAGCTCAAAGTACATCAAATGGACCTAATGGTTAAATGGAGATTTAGATATTAAAATCTGAATAGAGCAACATGAATGGCTCGATGATCCAAAACAATCCATGAGTTGATGACACTAGTTGTTGATGAGCCAATGATTTGAATCAATGAGCTTAGTTAAGGCATGAGTGCTAAGAGACACGATAACTGATTATGTCATTTATGTTCTCAAATCGAATGGTTCGCTCTCATTGATAGTGATATTGATACGATAACTGAATCTATGAGAGATATATCGTATTCAATGGAATGACTCTAACTTTGTTAGAATACCTTCGTAAAGGTGAAACTTCTCTTGATAAGAGAATGTAGAGTCATTGAAGGTCTGTAGTACACAATGAGTTGTACACGATCAGACATTTCTTACTTTGAAAGTAAGATAAGACATGAGTAGTCAAGAGAAAAACTACTGGATCCAAGTTTGTACATCCAATAGGCTTCTTCCCTGGAGGCAAAGTGGTTAATTCCCAAGTTTCATTTGCTTCAAGTGCCTGCAATTCAAGTTTCATAGCAGCAATCCACTCTGGATACAAGCTAGCAGTTCTATATGTATATGGTTCTTTTATTTTCAACAATTGAGCATGAAATGCCTTATGTGCATCAGAAAATAAAGGTGGATGAAAAGGATCATGAAGAGTATTTAGGACAAAATCATTTTGCCATATTGGTTTGTACTTTACTCTTGTACTCTTTCTAGGTTCAGGCAAACTGATAGAATCAGGTGATGATGATGGATTAGAAGGAGAAGACATAGAAGATAAATGAGGAGAAAAGATATGAGAATTAGGATGATCAATATGAGGAAGGTCTTCCTGTGAGGATGAAATGGAATGAAGAGGTGGTAAAACTGGTTCAGTGGAAAAAGATATATCTGAATAGTAGTGAGTAGGAATGATTGGAAGAGGGAGAGTATCTTTGGTGGTGGATTGATAAGGGAAAATGGTTTCATGAAACACTACATCTCTGGAAATAAGAATCTTTTGATAAGTGATATCAAATAGCTTATATCCTCTTTTATCAGGAGGATATCCAATCATGATACATGGATAGGCTTTGGGCTTTAACTTGTCTTTGTGTGGAGTATTATCTGTAGCAAAACAGAGGCATCCAAAGATTCTCAGAGAATCATAATCAGGAGATTTATGCATAAGCATTTCAAAGGGTGATTTCCAAGAAAGTTGGGCTGATGGAGTTCTGTTTATGAGATAGGTGGCTGTGAGAATGGACTCTCCCCAGAATCTTTTGGGTAAGTGAGCTTGAAACAGTAAGGATCTGGCTACATTCAACAAATGTTGATGTTTTCTTTCCACAGTACCATTTTGCTGAGGTGTATGAGAGCATGATTTTTGATGGAAAATTCCCAGATCAGAAAGAATGGTGGAAAAAGTCTCATTCGGAAATTCTGTACCATTATCTGTTTTAATGGTTTTGACTGAGATTTGAAACTGATTCTGAATGAGTAGAAAGAAGGATTTGAGGATATATGGTACTATATCTTTAGATTTAATCAGAATGGTCCAAGTATACTTTGTATGATCATCTACAATAGTAATGAAATACTTTGTACCAGAAAGGGTTACTGTTTTGTAAGGACCCCAAAGATCAATGTGTAACAAATCAAAGCATTCAGCAGAGACACTAGAACTCACAGGAAATTCAAGTCTTTTCTGTTTAGCAGCAGGACAAATGGTGCAAACATAATTGTTTGGAACTGATATATTTACAATGTGATGAAGGTGTTTAATGGCTGTAATAGAAGGATGACCTAGTCTGCTATGCCACACATGGAAATCAGGTCCCGTTGGCTTATTTGCATACAAGGAGTAATGTAAAAGCCCTACACAAGAAAGACTCAAGCTATGAAGGGCTACTTCAACAAGCCATCATCCTCTGTTTTTTTTTCTTTTTCTCTTTGGTTCTATTTTCTTGCTTGGAAACCTGAATTTCCATGATTTCCCCACTGATTATAAGCAAACACTTCATTGACTGCCTGATTAGGAATTTAGCAAGATCATTCTTTTAATCCTGGGATAAGACATGGTATTCTTCTCGGCCTTTCTCGAGCATTGGTCCCGGAGCTGAACTTTCCAACCGAAAAAATTATTTCCGACGACTAGCTGCGGTGATGTTTCGGGCGGATGTAGAAAGGATCGGTGGAGGGGCGGGGAAGAGGATGCGGATGCGGATGTAAGTGCGTGGAGGATATAAGAGTTTTACCATGACACGGTTAAATAAAAATAGTAATTAAATTACCTAAATCCTAGGTGGCGCCATTCTATTTGTCATCCGTATATTATTGATATACGGTGTCACCGTATAGATACTATTCTGTTATTAAAAATATAAATATTTTACCGGGTATCGGGTATCCTGAAAACTTAATTTTTGAGACTCGTACCCGCACCCGGTTGAATGCATAATTATCGGGTCGGGTACCCGACCCAAATTTATTACTAAATACCCGGATATTAACGTTTGGATTTTTTGGGTATCGGGCCGGGTAGTGCGGGTCGGGTATTTTGGAACCACCCTACTTGCACGTGTGAAGCCTGGGTGTAGTGAAGCCATCCATAAAACTCCTAGATGAGGGGTGATCGTAGAAGCAACTGTTAGGAACGACCTAGACAATGTGATTGGGGACAAGGGATTGCACACTAGATTATAAAGATAAGTGTAATTATGTCTTGAACAATTAGTGAATGGTTTCTACACCGGGCTACGATCCCGCAGACTCGTAGGTGCATTGCACTGAACTACGTGATCAACTTTCATTTTGTGTCTTTTTAATTTCCGCACTTTCAGTTTTGCTTGTTGATTAAAAGAAGATAGTAAAAGTTAGGACACAAACCGATTATATTCATAGTAAACAGGAATTTCAAATTTTTATGATGCTACGATTTAGACACCCTATTGCTAATTATCTAGAAGGATATCAAGGTACTTGTTAATCTATGTTTATGCATTTCCACGTACTCTTGCACATAATGTACTACGGGAAGAAAAATATTTTACTATTTAATTTAATCAAGAGAAAAAATATAATGCTCCCCCTTAAACACTCCCACCGCCGGCAAATAAAAGAAAAATAAAAATAAAAGAAACTCTTCAATCTTCCCCATCTTTCCATCATGGAGAGATGGGAAGGAATTGCTTATTTGTTTATTGATTTTTGTCATTGAATAAGTGTGGATTTATCCGCACATTAGAATTGTTCTTGATTTGATCAATGATTCTAGTTGCTCTTTTTGATGTTTTGTGCTCGATCTAATTATAAAGGTCGTGTTTTTATGGTTTATGTTTATTGTGCTCGACATGGATCATGTTTTAGATCAAGTGGTGTTGCGGTGGTAGCAGATCCCTGATTGGCGAAGTGATTGATGCGGGAGACGCTCTTCTATGCCAAGCAGATTTGGTTTCAGCAGTTGTTAGATAATATCCCTGAGGGCGGTATTACACTTTTTATTGGATCTCTCAAGCTGTAACAGTACAGATATTGTTAGTATGATTGACGTGTAGTTCGGTTATTCTAGTAATAGGCTAGTCGAATTGGATGCTAATTCCACTCATTGTAATCGATTCTGGGCATTTCCCAAAACCCTGAATGAATTTCTTAAATATATATATTTTTATTATTTATTAATGTGTACAAAGATTTGTAAAAAAACTATGTTAATGCTGAAAACAGGATTATCCTGTAGATGAACTTCTTCTCTGCCCGAAGAACCTGCACAGACTCAGCAAAGGTCAGACAGGCCGGCTTTCGCCCTTGCCTGCTCCGACGATCTAATTAGGGGAGGCCAACTAGATCTGAGTATGTATGTGAATAAGATAATGAGAGAGAACTTAACTTTTTAGTTGTGGCTCTGATCTTATATATAGTAGCTGAGCTGCTGACATGTAACAGTGGCGAGCGCTACAGTCCTCAGGACCGTCCGTGGGCCTGTGCTAGATCCAGGCTAGATTGGGCTTCTTATATGGGCCGTTGACTTGGGCTGATTTTGTGCCATATTTATCAAGTCCCCCTAGTCCATGTATATTGCCGATATGCGATATGTATTGGACTAAGGTCTGACAGAATTGAACGGTATTCGCTTTCCTGGTTTGTTCAGGCCGACGGTGGAACCGTCTAGGGTGAGGAGCGCGGTTCAAACTCTGCGTTGCCCCCACACGCTCCACTATCTCGGAAGCAGTGTCTGTGGTGGCCCCGAGGGCGTTTATTGGCATTAAAACTGTCGCCCCCCTCCTTTCTCAGCACGTCATCGTTTATAACAAAGGGGGCAAAGAGATAACTCCCATTCCCTTCTCAGATCTGACTTCCTTTCTCAGGTAAAACCCCCAAATCTTCTCACTGAAATCTCGCTTTTATTTCTTCTTTTAGTTCCGTAGACTAGGGTGAGTATCATGGATTCTGTCCGTTCTGCCACCATTGACGAGGATGTCGTCTTTGCGCGGGAGCTATGCCGCTTTGTCTGCGGGCTCACCGTCGAAGAGGCTGAGTCTAAGGTCCGTCTGCCTTGATTCGGCCGGGATACGGTTATCGACTCTCCCGATGGGTTTGTCCCGGTTTATTGTGAATACCTCTTTGCGTGCGGGCTTCGCTTTCCCATATCGCCTTTCTTTAGGTCAGCCATGTGATACTTCGACGCCCCTCTGCATGCCCTCTCTCCGAACTTTGTTCGGGTTCTGATTGGGTTCGAGGTCTTGTGCACTTTGCGCAAGGTCAAAGCTACTCCCCAACTGTTCAGAGCATTCTTTTATCCGGCCAACATGAGCGGCGGTGGGGCCTGGCTTCAGTTGAAAGCCGTGAGAAAATGCTGAAACTAGTCGATGACAGGCCAAAGAGGCACGATTGGAAGACTCGTTGGGTTTTAGTGGAGAATGAGTTGGTTTTTGGCGAGGGCCCCGAGGACACAACAATTTCGATCCTTCCGCTGGCGATTTGTGGCAAAGCTCCTCTTCCGGCGGAGGCATCGCGTCTAGCTCCCCATATTTCGAAGCTGGGGCTTCAAAGCTATAGTTATTCCATTATGACTGATGACATGGTCTTTCGGGCCGCTAACATGGCTTACTACGTAGAACAGATTCCTGATGAGGACTTGGGTACTTGGGTACTTGCCTTCTTTATCTCTTTTCTAAGTTTTTGACAATGGTCCGGCC
This sequence comes from Cruciata laevipes, assembly GCA_963678965.1. Taxonomy (NCBI): domain Eukaryota; kingdom Viridiplantae; phylum Streptophyta; class Magnoliopsida; order Gentianales; family Rubiaceae; genus Cruciata; species Cruciata laevipes. Next base: position 8,998,129 of record OY787632.1, on the reverse strand, counting down.
TATTGGCCGTTCCTCGTGCTGACTGTGCCTTTGCTTTCTCTTTTGCAGGTGTGGGTGCTATGAGGAAATCCCTACAGTCCCTGATCGGAGAGCTGAGCGCCATGTCGCGATCGCGTCACATAACAGGGTTTAGACAGATCAAAGAAGAAGGATCTGATGCTGACGATTTCCTGTCAATGACCGCTGCCAACTCCGCCAAGCAACCTGAAGAGGCCGATGAGGATTTGGCCGAGAGCAGTGTGGACAGATGCCGCAAGGTTAAGTTTGAAGTCGAGGAATTCAAGGTGCATAAGCGCCAGCGGACCGAGAAGATATACGAAGAGGATGTGGCGCAGTCCCAGTTTGAGGATGGGTTGTTGTTGTTGTCTCAGTTCCCAGATCAGACCACGCAATTGCCCATTGAGTCCATTGATGACGAGGATCTGAAGGTTACCGGTTCTCTTCCTCCTCCGGTCCGTTCATCTTCCAATATGCAGATTGTCCATCCCATGGCGGAATAAGTTCTGGAAACCCCTCGTGGGCGCAACCTCTTCATGAATCAGGTTTTTACTGTAGCGCATTTGGAGCGTTGGGCAAAATATGGTCCTGGGAGCTATTCGGAGGCCTCCGACTTTCCCGACCGTCAAGCCTTCATTTCTATTGAGGTAGGTTTCTGTGCTCTGTTGAAGTATCTTTTGATATCCTTTATAACTCACCTTTTCTGCTTCTGGTCGCCATTGTGTTACTATGTATTGATAGCAATTACGAATGTCCCAAATGCTGAGAGGGGAGACGTCCCGTCTTAGGACCAGGAGCGCCGATTTGTCTTCTGAACTTATCAAGCTAGATGCTAAGCTGGTCGCGCTGAAGGGCGTTGAGGCTGACAATGCACGTCTCCGCGGGGTGGAGCAAGGTTTGCTTCACGCGAATGCTGAACTGGAGGGTGCTTTGAGCGCTGAGCGTGACGCTGCTTCAGTTCTGAGAGCAAAGGTCGCAGAGCTGGAGGCTTTGTCGAAAGAGAAAGACGGTCAGTTGAGCTTCTCCGAGACCCAGTGCGTGCACCTAATTCGCACTACCTATTTTTCTCCAAGATAAACCAGTCTGACGAGTCGGCTGAAGCATTCACCTTAGCTTTGAAGAAATCTATGGCATTTCCGGATAAAGTTTATGATAATGCTGCCAAGCATCTGGAGGCTTTGGGCGATCTGTTCCAATAATTTTCCGCTCATAAGTATTCTGATTATTTCAACGTCCTGGTTGAGATGAAGACCGCCGAGGAGATGGAAGCCTGGGAGGCGCCCAAAATCTTGCGCTTTGTAACCGAAACGATTTAGTCCATCAAAGAGCATGGCCTTCCTCCTGCTGGAGATGATCAGTCCAAGACCGGTTGTTCGCAAACCCAGGCTCAGCTTCAGGATCAGTTGGGGGGTCAGGTTAAGGCTTAGGAGCAGCCTGTAAGCTTTTAGATTTGTCTTTGTTTTGATGCGCCTGTGTGCGTTGTTTAATGCGCGTGTGTGCGCTTTTGCTCCTGGATAATTTCCGCTGCCTATGTGTGGCATGTTTTTTTCCTATTTCCATGGATATTACCTTTTCTGCATCATGCTTAATTTCTTTTTGTGTGTTTTTAAGGAGAGACCTGACCTTCCCTTAGGAAGTTTGGCATCGAGTCCTTGGACCGATGGCTAGACTGTCCAGACCTTGGTCTGCGACCTTCCCTTAGGAAGTTTGGCATTGAATCCTTGGACCGATGGCTAGACTATCCAGACCTTGGTCTGCGACCTTCCTTTAGGAAGTTTGGCATCGAGTCCTTAGACCGATGGCTAGACTGTCCAGACCTTGGTCTGCGACCTTCCCTTAGGAAGTTTGGCATCGAGTTCTTGGACCGATGGCTAGACTGTCCAGACCCTGGTCCGCGAGAGTCAATTTTTTGAATGCTTTAGTAAATAAGGGCTTCACACTCTTAATCATGACCTTGTTCATTGCTTGTAAGCGAACAAAATATAGATACGATTACACAAGAGGTGCTAGTGTTGATCACTTCCCCTATTGGGTAGCCAAAATATGTGATCAAACGGAATTTCTAACAAAAACATTCCCAACCTACCGTTCTATACGGCACAAAAGGTATTTACATTAGGACTCCGACACTTGGTCTAGCCATAATACCTTCGAAGGTTGCTGATGTTCCAGGTTCGGGGGGTATCGGTTTTCCTACCATAGTTTCCAATCGATACGCGTCATTGCCTATGGCTTCCGACACTCTATACGGACCTTTCTAGGTCACATCTAGCTTTTTCTGCCCTTCCATGCGGCTAGTTTCGTTCTTTCTAATGGCCAGATTTCCCACACGCAGATTTCAGACTCGGACTCTTGTATTGTATCGCTGCTAAATATATGATTTGTAGGACGCTTCCTTCAACTGTGTGGCCTCTCTGTTCTTTTCCAGTTCTTCTAGCTTTTGTCCGGTTGCGTCGTCATTAGTCTCCTGGTTTAAGGGCTTGGACACTCTCGTTGTGGGGGTGATGATTTCCGGAGGTATGATGGTTTCACTCCCGAAACACAGCAGATATAGGGTTTCTCCCGTCGCCGTTCGTGGGGTGGTTCTGTATGCCCAGAGAACGCTGTGGAGCTCTTCTACCCAATTTCCTTTGGCGTGAGTCAGCCTTTTCTTTATCCCGTCGACAATTTTGCGGTTCGTCCTTTCAGTCTGACCATTTGCTTGTGGATGCGCCACCGAGGTGAAGTTCTGGCCAATACTATAACCGTCACAATATGATCTGAAAGGCTCTTTGGCGAATTGTCTCCCGTTGTCGCTGACGATAGTGTGGGGGAGTCCGAAGTGACAAACAATGTTTTTCCAGACAAAGTTTGTTATGCGCCGTCCGGTTATGGTAGCCAATGGTATGGCTTCCTCCCACTTCGTGAAATAGTCCACAACACGACCAGGAAACGCTATCTTCCGACCACCATCGGGAATGGTCCGACGATGTCAATGCCCCACATGGAAAACGGCCATGGCGAGGATATGCTGGTCATATTCTGCCCTGACAGCCTTGGTATTGTGGAGTGAACATGGCACTTCTTGACGAGTTCGTCGGCGTCGTCTCTCATCTTTGGCCAGTAGTACCATGCTCGGGTTGCGTGCAAATCTAGTGTGCACGATCCATGATGCGCCCCGCAAGACCCTTCATGAAGTTCTTTCAATACTTTTATGCCCTCTGTCTTGTTCACGCACCTCAGCCATGGTTCAAGAAAACCCTGTCTGTAAAGGATTCCGTCCTTAACGGTGAAACCCAATGCTTTTTTGGCTAGTACACTCGCCTCTTTAGCATCTGCAGGTCTGACCCCATGCATTATGATCCTTTTCAGCGGTGCCGTCCAGCATATGGCCCCTTCTTCTATTAAACCTACACTTGTAAAATTCGTTGATCTGACCGCGAGCGTTTCCACCAGCACGGTTTTTGTAAAGTGTCCGCTAGCTGTGGATGCCAGCTTACTTAGTGCGTCTGCGCAAGTGTTCTCTGATCTGGGGACGCGAGTGATGTCGAATTCCTCGAAAGCTGTGGTCAAACTTCTGACCCTTTCCAGGTATTTCTGCATGGTTGGTTCTCTTGCTGCGTAAGACCCGTTGAATTGATTTGCGACTAAGGCGGAGTCACCATATGCGTCCATCTTGGTCGCGCCTAGTTTCTTAGCTATTTCCATTCCAGAAATCAGAGCCTCATATTCGGCCTCGTTGTTGGTTGCTGGAAAACCAAACCGGAGAGCATACATGGTTTCCACTCCTCCCGGGTCTGTGACGATCAAACCGGCTCCTGCGCCTTCCACACCCGACGCTCTATCCACGTGTAATTTCCACCAGTCAGCTCTGTCCTGGTGCCTCACTCGACACTTTCAGGATGAGATCTCTTCGACGGCTAGATCCAGATTGACCGGACCGTTAACTTTTTCTGGGATCTCGGCTAGGAAATCTCCCATGACCTAGCCTTTGATCGCCTTCCTGGGTGAGAATTCAATAGAGTGTTCGCTCAGCTCCACGGCCCATTTGGCCATGCGACCGGACGCCCCGGGCTTGGTTAGGATTGTTTTAAGAGGTTCGTTCGTCAATACTACAACTCGATGGGATTGGAAATATGTCTGCAGTCTTTGGGCCGCGTGTACCAGCGCTAGCACCAATTTTTCTTGTGCTGAGTATCTGGTTTCTGCCCCCTGGAGAGTGCGGCTGATGTAGTAGACCGGTCTTTAAACCTTTGACACCTCCCTGATCAGCGCTCCGCTGACGGCTTCTGCTTCGGCAGATACGTATAGATAGAGAGTTTTCCCGACGTTTGGGGGCGATAGGACTGGTAGTTCATGAAGATGTTCTTTCAGCTCCGCGAAGGCTCGTTCATCCGTCTCTCTCCATTGCACGATTCCACCTTTTTTCACGTTCCCTTTAAGGACTCGCAGGAACGAGAGGGTTCTTTTCGCAGCCCTTGATAGGAAACGTTTCATCGCCGCTATCCTACCGTTAAGGTTTTGAATGTCTTTGACAGTACTGGGTGAGCGCATGTCGACTATCGCCTGTATCTTTTTTGGGTTTGCTCTTAATCCATCTTTTAACACCATGTGTCCCAGGAATTTTCCTTTCCAACGCCGAACTGACACTTCTTTGGGTTCAGCTTCAAACTGTTCGCTGGAGTTTTTCTAAAGTTTCTTCCACATCATTGATTAGGTCAGAGAATTGGTGGCTTTTGATAACCATGCCATCCACGTAAATTTCGAGGTTCTTTCCCAGCTGATCCTCGAAGATCTTGTCGACAATCCGTTGATATGTGGCCCCGGCGTTCTTCAACTCGAAAGGCATCATTCTGTACCCGAACGCTCTCTTCTCTGTTATGAAGGCTATCTTTTCCGCGTCGGACTCTAGCATTGGTATCTGATGATATCCTTTGTACGCGTCCAGGAAATAATTGATGGGGTACGCCACCAATGAGTCCACCTTCTGGTCGATCAGTGGGGACGGGTAGTAGTCCTTCGGGCACGATTTGTTCAGCACAGCGTAATCAATGCACATTCTCCAACTGTCATCCGGTTTCTTGACCAGAATTGGGTTGCTGAGCCACGTCGGGTATGGTACATCAATTAAGACTCCGGCGTTTAGTAGGTCACTGACTACCTGATTGATCGCAACATTTTGCTCCACAGACTGTGGCCTTCTACGCTATACGACTGGTCTGTGGTCTGGATCTACTTTCAACGCGTGATAACCTATTGCTAGTGAAACTCTAGTCATGTCGCTCGGCTTCCAGGAGAATGCCGCCTCATGTTTAGATAATACCGCCAACAGTTCGCGTTGGACAGACTCGGGAAGTGTCTTACCGATTTGGACCATCAAATTCTGTTACATTTCATTTAAATGATAAAGGATAGAATGGTAATTCATTAGGTGAGGATGAGCTGGGAGCTTTTGTCGTGTAGCTAAGAAGGAAGTGGCCATGTGCAGAAGCTGAGCTGTAGATATAAGAAGAGGACAAGAGTCCAAGGGAGAGGCATGAAATGAATGATCAAAAAATCTAGTTTGTTAGAAGAACTTTAGCATATTCTCTCTCCTCCTCTCTTCTCCATTTTTCTCAATTTCTTTACCCATAGCACTATATTTTCAGCCATTAGAGCTGTGAATTTTTGAATTAATACAAAATATATTCCTAGTTGTTACAAGTGGAATCAGAGCGGATTGCTCCTCGGATCCGATAGCAGAGACGCAAATGAAATCAATGGAGAACACCGTCAAAGATCTGGAAGGCAAGGTTGGAGATCTGACAGCGAAATTCGATGGAGTCTCGCTGGAGCTAAAGAACTTCACTATAGAGATGCGTTTGGGTACAGCCGAGCTGAAAAACCAAGCCGTATAGCAGCGTGAGCAACTGGATCTCTCGATGCGGGAGATGCAGCAGAAGCTCCATGAGCAGCAAATGGAGGCAGCTAAGAGCACAGGGGAGACAAATCGCATGTTTCAACTTCTGATGAAGAGATCTCCGACTATCTCCTGTGATCGGGCAGAGACTTCAGCTGATGGAGCTGCAGCTGGACTTGGATTCAATCCCGCGGCACAGAAGGCTCCATTTCAGGTGCATTCTGAACCTCCTATTAAGATTTGTAGGGGAAAAGTTATCACCAATCCTAGGATTAGCTTGAATGAAGATTTTAATGCTAAGCCTTACTGGAATATGCATCATGAATTTCCTCTTAAAACCCCTATGAATCCATTCCCTGAAGCACATGGTAGGGAGTATGTGAGACCTAATTTTGAAATGCCTGGATTTCATGTTGGTAATAACTTTGTTGAACCAATTATGGCTGGGAGGAACACAGGTTTAGTGTTTCCTAAGCTAGAACTACAAGCTTTTGATGGAAGTAACCCTAAGGAATGGATTAGGAAGGCTGATAAGTTTTTTGGATTCCATAATATGCATGAACATGCTAGGCTAGCTGTGATTGATGTGTATCTTGAAGGGAGAGCTGAGATCTGGTATAATTCAGTTAAGGTGCCTAAAAGGTTTAACAGCTGGGCTGATTTTGTTTGTGTTGTGTTAAAGAGGTTTTCTGAATATGGATTAGGAAATGAAACTGAAGAGTTTAACAAATTATATCAGAAAAGTTCAGTCAGGGCTTACCATGAAGAATTTGAATCTTTGAAGGCTCTCATGGTCATGAAGAATCCCTATATGAGTGAAGAGTATTACATTTCCAGTTTCATTAGTGGACTCAAGGAGGAGCTAAAACCCATTATTAAACTGTTTAAACCTACTTCTTTGCTAGAGGCTTTTGAGATTGTTGTTTTACAGGAAATGAACTTGGAAAATCTTCAGTCCTTGTGGTTGTTCCTAGATCAGACATTCCCAGGCTACCTTGGAGGACTCAGAACACTCAAGGAAGTGACAGAAGGATAGTTGAACCAGCAACAATGGGGGAGAAGGAGCCTATCAGTGAAGGATTTAGAAGAATTACACCCCAGGTGCAGCAATACAGGAGGGAAAGAGGATTATGCTATAAGTTTGGAGACAGATATGGCCCTGGTCATGTATGCAAATTCAAGCAGATCAACTTCATCTCTGGTGCAGAACAAGATGACGATGGGGACATCCTTGTAGCTGATGTGGACTGTGAAGAGCTTCAACAACTGAAGAATGATCCAGAGGAGATAACTCTGAACTCAGTTAGGGATCAGAAGAATCAGACCAACACTATCAAGGTTACTAGTGTTATGAAGGGATACAAAGTCACTATGTTTCTAGATACTGGTTCTGCCCATAGCTTTATTGATCCCACTTTGGTTAGGCAGCTAGGCCTGAGAGAGGAAGTAGTGAAACCATTTATGGTCACCATTGCAGATGGTAGTAAGGTTGGTGGTTGCACTCAATGTCCTGGGGTGGAGTGGAAAGTACAAAACCACTGTTTCAAATATGATTTGAGAGTGCTACCATTGGGGACTATGGATGCTATTTTGGGAGTTGACTAGATGACTCAGTTGAGTCCTATTGCTTTTGACTTCAGGCATGATGAGGTGTCCTTCTGTAGCAAGGTAGCTCAGTGGATGTTAATGGGAAGTACCAATGAAAAGTCATTGGAATTGCTGAGGGGACAAGAAGCTCAGGAAATATCTGATCATAGGAAAAAGAAAGTTGCTTACCTGCAAAGCAAATACAATGAAGTGGAACCACTAACACCCTGATGATGGATGGAATCAGGAAAGGAATGGAGACTATACTAGTATTGGAAGGACTAGAGTCTATGGGAACAGACATGAGACATCATGGGAAAACTATAGAACTACTGAAGGAGAAGGATGTACTTACCCAGACATGTCCTATAATATGGCTGATACTCCAGTGGAGGGAAAATTTGAAGAGTTTCTGAATGCCATGGAGCAGCCAAGTGAGAAGATAGAACTAGCACTGGAAAAGTTGGAGGTCCCAGACCTTCTGAAACAGGTTCTCATTCAGTACTTGGATATATTTTCTATTCCTCGGTCTTTACCACCAGTAAGAGATATAGACCATCAAATTCCCTTGAAGCCTGATTCTGAACCTGTGAAAACTAAACCTCACAGGTACCCTTATGCTCACAAGAGTGAGATTGAGAAACAAGTGCAAGAGTTGGTCAACAATCAAGTAGTGCAGCCTAGTACCAGCCCCTATTCATCACCTGTTCTACTGGTCAAGAAGAATGATGGAACTTGGAGGCTCTGCATTGATTATAGGAAGTTAAATGATATTACTATTAAGGACAAATTTCCCATTCCTGTAATAGATGAGCTACTAGATGAATTGCAAGGAGCAGTGTATTATTCTAAGTTGGATTTAAGATCATGATATCATCAAATCAGAGTTAAGACAGAAGATATTCATAAGACATCTTTTCTGACTCATTCTGGTCATTTTGAGTTTTTGGTCATGCCTTTTGGCCTTACTAATGCACCTGCTACTTTTCAAGCTCTTATGAATCAAGTCTTTAAACCTTATTTGAAAAAATATGTCTTGGTTTTCTTTGATGATATATTGATATACAGTAAGACTTTGGCTGAGCACATAAAACATGTTAGAGCTGTTTTAGAAACCATGAGGGAAAATCAGCTGTTTGCCAAACTTTCAAAGTGTGTTTTTGCTGTGAAGAAAGTGGATTATCTAGGGCATACAATTTCTGAACAGGGAGTAGAAATGGATAAGAGCAAAATATCTTGCATACTCAACTGGCCTAATCCAAAGAATATAAAGGAACTAAGAGGATTTCTAGGTTTAGTGGGATACTACAGGAGATTCATACAAGGTTTTGGGATATTGTGCAGACCTTTGCACAATCTACTCAAAAATGATGCTTTCAGTTAGAATGATGAAGCCTCCAAAGCTGTGCATGCCTTGAAAAAAGCTGTCACAACAGCTCCAGTACTGAAGATGCCAGATTTCAATGAGCCATTTGTAGTAGAAACGGATGTTTGTGATGATGGCATGGGTGCTATTTTAATGCAAAACAGCCAACCAATTGCTTTTCTAAGCAAGTCATTTAGTACCAGAAATAAAGGTCTATCTACTTATGAGAAAGAGCTACTGGCATTAGTATTAGCAGTAGAAAAGTGAAAGCATTATCTGGTAGGTCACAAGTTTTTTATAAAAACTGACCATTAGAGCTTGAAGTATCTATGGAGTCAGAAACTGCATACAACCATTCAGCATAAGTGGCTTACCAAACTATTGGGATTGGATTTTGAAATCCAATATAAACCTGGAAGTAGTAATCAAGCAGCTGATGCACTTTCCAGGAAACCACATGATGATCTTCAAATGAATCCAGTAGGCTCAGGAACCACAACTAAGGATTTGAGTGAAGGCATGGCTGAGATGATTTCTGAAATAAAAAATGAGATCAAGTGGGATAGGGATGAGTGGAGTAATAAGGATGAAAATCCTGAGCCACTAAGTGATCATCTGGTTGATACTTTTGTATGTGAAAGAATGGAACTCTCCACTGTATCAGTAATTCCCAAGTGGATCACTCAGATAGAAAGCAGTTATGAAAGAGATGAGGAAGTGCAGAAAGTGATCACTAAAATTCTATTAAACAAAGATGAGGCACGGGAGTATAGCTATCAAAATGGTTTACTGAAAAGGGGAAATCAAATTGTAGTTGGATCCAAAGGTGGAGTGAGACAAAAACTAATGTCTTCTTTACATTCTTCTGGAATTGGTGGACATTCTGGTCAAGGGGCAACTATCAAGAGAGTTCTATCACTTTTTTATTGGTTTGAGATCAGAAATGATGTTATTAACTTTGTTAAAAGTTGTGAGCCTTATCAAAGGAACGAGAATGAACATTGTGATCCTCCAGGTCTACTCCAACCTTTACCACTCCCCACTCAAGCTTGGAAGCAGATAACCATGGATTTTATAGAGAAACTTCCTGAATCTCATGGGTATGATACCATCTTAGTGGTAGTTGACAGGTATACTAAGTATGCTCACTTTATACCAATGTCCCATCCTTTCACTGCTCATCAGGTTGCCACTTATTTTATGGATGAAATTTATAGACTCCATGGACTCCCTGACTCCATCACCAGTGACAGAGATAAGATTTTCACATCTCATTTTTGGAAGGAATTATTTGGAAAGCTTGGTGTACAGATACAGTTGAGCACAGCCTACCATCCAGAAACTAATGGCCAAAGTGAAAGAGTGAACCAAGTTCTGGAAGGATATCTCAGGAGCTTTTGTGGTGATCAACCTTATAGCTGGAATGTATGGCTTAGTTCAGCAGAAAGGTGGTATAACACTTCACATCATCTCAGTATTAGTATGACTCCTTATGAGGCACTTTATGGTGTAAAACCATTACACCTACCCTTGGGAACATTGACTGATGTTGTGGTGCCTGCTGCTCACAACATGGTGGAGCAGAGAATGCAAGTGGATCAAAGGCTGAAAGATCACCTCAGTAAAGCTCAGCACAGGATGAAATTTTATGCAGATCAGAAGAGGACTGAAAGAAATTTTACTGTTGGAGATTGGGTATACCTGAGAATTCACAAGTATAGGCAACAGTCTTTACAAGGGAATGTTAACCCTAAACTAGCTCCTAAGTTTTTTGGCCTTTACCAGATTGAAAGGAAGGTTGGCTCAGTTGCTTATCAGCTCAAGCTTCCTACTCAATGCAAGATACATCCAGTTTTCCATGTTTCACTTTTGAAACAACATTATGGCCCTGCTCCAACTGCAAGCACTGCAATTCCTACTGAGGAAATTGACTGGGAGGTAGCCATGACTCCTGCTCACATTTTACACAGAAGACTGGTTCAAAGAGGGAACCTTACTGTGTTGCAATGGCTTGTCCAATGGAAAAATATGAATGCTGAAGATGCCTCCTGGGAAGATGTTGATTTCATTACAGCTCAATTTCCAAACTTTTGTGCTTGAGGGCAAGCACAATTTCAGCAGGAGGGTTGTTACATTTCATTTAAATGATAAAGGATAGAATGGTAATTCATTAGGTGAGGATGAGCTGGGAGCTCTTGTCGTGTAGCTAAGAAGGAAGTGGCCATGTGCAGAAGCTGAGTTGTGGATATAAGAAGAGGACAACAGTCCAAGTGAGAGGCATGAAATGAATGATCAGAAAATCTAGTTTGTTAGAAGAACTTTAGCATATTCTCTCTCCTCCTCTCTTCTCCATTTTTCTCAATTTCTTCACCTATAGCACTGTATTTTCAGCCATTAGAGCTGTGAATTTCCGAATTAATACAAAATATATTCCAAGTTGTTACAAATTCCTTGACAAGACAACATGGGCCATAAGCTTGATAAATGATCCCATGCAGCCCCAAAGATCAAGCCCAATTATTGAGAACAAATGTAAGATGGCCCAAAAGTAATTCCATAAGTAGATCAGAACTCATTCCAGACAGTACCACTGTAGTCTCCAGTGATAGTGATGAGTCACTGCCCACTGGAATTTTTCTTAAAAATCAAAATACTAAAATGATATAATCACAAATCATGCGAACTCTGCTAAAGCTTAATCTATCCGCCTCACTCTTCTTCACTCGTCGCGCTTCCGGCAACAAGCCTTTCCCCTTCTCGGCGCCGTTTAGCTCCATCCGATCATTTGCAGCCATGGCTTCCTCAACCGACGAGTTCGTCAAAGGCACCGTCCATCCCAACGGCGTCGCCGTCATCACCCTCGATCGCCCCAAAGCCCTCAACGCCATGAACCTAGGTCACTTCCACTCCATACTATGTGTCTGAGTGTTTTTGTTTTAAGTTAATATTTGTACCTGATTGCCTATTTTTTCTTTGAAATGTATGTAGATATGGATGTGAAATTTAAGGGCTTTCTGGATGCCTGGGAAGAAGATCCTAAGGTCAAATGTGTCCTGGTGGAGGGGAGCACTCCACGCGCTTTTTGTGCAGGTAATGACCCAACTAATATGATGAAATGATGGTTTATACTTGTAGTCTGTAGATGTTGCATTTTTAGTCCTGCTATAATCTGTACATATTTAAAAAATTTTGGAGTTTCTAACTTCGCATGTAATTTAAGGAGAGCGGAAATGCAAAAACAGTTCCGCTCTTCTTAAATCACGTGTCAAGTGGTATGCAGCATCTAATTAAGATTGAAGAAGTATTTGTTTTGATTGGAGTGCTGGTAAGGTTTTGAGGGTGACTGGTTGTTGGTAATGCAGGAATGGATATTAAGGGGGTTGTTGCAGAAATCCAAAAGGACAAAGCCACACCTCTTGTCCAAAAGGTTTCCTATTATTACATGTGAAATGCTTATTTTGGTTTGGGTGTTTATTGTGAGATGTATGTTAGGCAATAGTTTCTTATTTATTTGTCTCTTCTTTGTTTAGAAGTTGTGTGTTTTCTTTGCATTGATTGTGTGGAATGGAATCTGCTTGGGTAGAGTGTTTGCAATTGATGATAGAGCTCTTAGTGCACAATTCTACCTGCAGGTGGAGATATCAAGCAGATTTCAAGAAATAAACAACAGTCGGATATGATTGAGGTCTCGTATAGTCCTTTAACCATAATAGATCAGTATTAACGTCATATTATGACCTTTACCCAATAATATGACCTTTACCCAGTAAAATGAAAATATTGAGTTTATCCAATGCAGAAGTTAAATAGAGTCTCAAAACATATATTCTTTCATGTGAAGTTAGAAAGAGCCGTGTCGTGTCTTGAATTCTGTGCAAGAAGAAATATTATGTTTTATCTTTGACATCAGTTGATAAACCATGTTATTGTGCAGTGATCTCCGGCTTTTACTTAGTGTGTCTCATAACATACTGAAATACCCAAGCCTTTTTTTCGGTTGCAGATCATATCATAACATTATTCTGACACACCAAACCTTGTAACAGGTGTTCACTGCTGAATATTCTCTAATTTGCAAAATCTTTTCCTATAAAAAGCCCTACATGTCCTTCATGGATGGTATTACCATGGGATTTGGAATTGGACTATCTGGCCATGGTCGGTATAGGCTTATTACTGAGGTTTGTTTCATTCATTAATACTAGATTGTTTGTTTCTAAAGTTACCTTTTGCTGCTTGTCTCATTGTTAATTTATCTCTCAACTATACTTGCAGAGGACTGTGCTTGCTATGCCAGAAAATGGGATTGGATTGTTCCCAGATGTTGGTTTCTCTTATATTGCAGCGCAAAGTCCAGGAGAAGGCGCAGTTGGTATGTCTTACTACTTCCTTATCATTGAAAAGTAGCACATTTGAGATATGACATCTGTATTTTAAAATCAAAGAGAGTTTGGGCATTGCATTGCTCATGTTGCAATACTTCATGAAAAGGACTCTACTACCTATTGGTTTTAAAGTCCAGCTGATGCTTCTGAGATTTTTCCATGTCTGATTTTTTCCATATTAACTTAATCTGAATCTCTCGCAACATGAAAACACGCAAAACAATATCTTTGTACATTGCATGATGCTTTTGATTGATTTGTCTTCTTATTTTTCTAAAATTGGATTTGTTCTTTTTTTGTGTGTGCTTCCAATGTTTCAGGTCTTTACCTTGGACTGACAGGAAGTAGAATCTCAACTCCTGCTGATGCACTTTATGTGGGTCTTGGCACCCACTATGTACATTCTGGAAAGTTGGGTTCCCTGAGAGAAGATCTTTTGCAAGCTTCCTTGTATGGCATCGATTCCTTTTGTTCTTTTTCCTGCAGGATCTATATTTCTTCAGTACATTTTGTTACTTTTACTCAACGCAATTGGATTAAACATTTTAAGATTCACTTGCTGATTGTCTAACCTGCTAAGTTACAATCTATGATGAAATTGAATGGTTTCTGTCTCTAAAATATTACATAAAAGTTTGGACTAGTAATTCTTAGACTACATTTTCTGTCTAGCTCTATTTTTTCCTGAATCTCCGTTCGTTTATGTAGCACTGAAGAACCTCATGAAGATATTAGAGTACTTCTGGCAAAATACGGCAGCAATCCTGAGTCGGAGCCCCGTCTAAAGTTGCTTTTGCCTAGAATAATTTCAACCTTTAGTGGTCACAAGCCGATTCAAGAGATACTAGAAGAGCTTGAGAAGCATCAGGAGAGTGGTGATTCATTAGGTATATCATATAATGGTTTTTGTTTACTGGTTGGATGCATTAACCTGGGTTCTATCACATCTACTTCTTGGATCATCTATCATGTTTGATCTGAAGTAGGTTCTGAGCTTTTTCATTTTATCATGATTTTTATCAGTGGCTGAGTGGGCGAAGGATGCTCTACAAGGAATTAAAAAGGGTGCCCCATTTTCTCTTTATCTCACACAACAATATTTCTCCAAAGTTGCATCTGCTCGTGGTAACCATGAGAATAGTTTATGCACGGTATGAATTACTTAATTTATAGTACATCTTTGTTGTTCCCTGCTCCTTTAAGTATCATTTTTAATGGTCTCTGATGGAGCTACGGTTTTCTGTTTTCAGCTGCCTGGTGTTATGAAAACAGAGTATCGGATTGCTGTAAGGTCCTCTCTTCGAAGTGATTTTACTGAAGGTGTGCGTGCAGTCTTAGTGGACAAAGATCAGGTTCGCTTTCTTGAAATATCTGTTGTTTGCATTATACTGCAAAGTGGTTATAACTTAAAACCATTCTTTTATACTTATGTTACCAACTTGGTCTTTGCTAATGTCTGATAAACCAATTGGTGTTTTTTACCTGACAGAATCCAAAGTGGAACCCTTCAAGTTTGCAGGAAGTCGACTCAAGTGAGGTGGAAGCTCTTTTTGGACCGCTGAACCCAGAAGTAGGGGAGTTGAGTGTTTGAACTGCCACTCTCATCTCTGCGTGATCAGAATGAGTTTTGAGAAGTGTTGTAAGGCATGTAGTTGTAGTTAACTTGAAACTCCTCGAATTGAGTGTTTATAACTTGACATAATAAGCGTCCGCTATCAGAATGAGGTTCAAAGAGCGTGTTAGGTTAAGGCTGTCGTCCTAGGATGTGGTTGTACTCAGGAGAATGAGTGATGCAGAATTCCTATTTCCTTGTCGATGAATCTTATTACTTGAAATTTGACTCGGTGTGTTTTTTTCCTTGTGAGTTGTGACGCCACGAACTCACGATTTTTTAATAGATAAGCATTTTCTATTCATCCCTGAATGAAGTACTTATCCGTGTTTTCAAAATGACAATTTTAACTAGGACACAAGTGGTGATTGAATCACTTGTAAAATTCTACACAATTTGGACTATTGGAGAAGAAATTATAGATTTGTACAATCATAAATCTTTTCCACGTGGCTTGACGGTTTCAAGTTAGTTACCAAATTCAAACCATCAGTTTTTCTCCCGCAACTTCCATATAACCATCCTATCTCATCATTTCCATCTGCATTTTCCCTCTTCATCTGAATTCCACTGAACAAAAAATCAGAGATTCATATCAAATGAATACCCCTGGCCCTGACGCCGTAGGTATCAAAATCTACAATGCCTCCCCTAGAGCACCACCCGATATCGACTCCACCTACCCTGCCGCTGAAGAGCCGCCGTTCTCCTCCGCTCCGCCACCGCCAGGTGGTGGAGGCCGGAAGCGTCGGGCGGTGGCACTCGGCATGCAGAAAACTCTGTCCAAAACCTCCCTCCTCGCCAACTTCCTCCCCACCGGAACCCTCCTCACCTTCGAGATGGTCCTACCGTCCGTCTACGGCAAGGGAGAGTGCAGCCACGTCACCAACCTCATGATCCTCGCCCTCCTCGCCCTCTGCACCCTCTCCTGCTTCTTCTTCCACTTCACCGACTCCTTCCGCGGCCCAGACGGCAAGCTCTACTACGGCTTCGTCAGCCCGAACGGGCTTGCCGTCTTCAAGCCCGGCCTTGACGTGTCGGTGCCCAAGGACGACAAGTACAAGGTCGGGTTCACGGACTTCGTCCACGCCTTCATGTCGGCTCTGGTGTTTGCAGCCATCGCGTTTTCCGACCATCGGGTGTCGTACTGCCTCTTCAGGGACCATGCGAAGGAGGTCGATGAGGTGATGGAGAGTTTTCCTTTGATGGTTGGGATTGTTTGCAGCAGTTTGTTTCTTGTGTTTCCGACCACTCGTTCTGGCTTTGGCTGTGCTGCTGCTTAGTTAGGTTTTATTCTTGTTGTAATAAGATCCTATAATCGATGGATGGCTAGGTATTTCGATTCTAGACTTGTTGTTTCTTGATCATTTCTGTGTTCGTATAATGTAATAGCATGCTGAAGAAAAAAAACTCTTAACATCACAATTCATTTACATTCCTGTTGAAGAAAATGATGGTTATTACATAATTGTCATCCAATGATCGTAGGCAAATGTTGATGGTAGTCTTGACTAAGTCAAGAAGGTCACAAATTCAAATAAGTGTATCAACGGATCATTTCTCTTCTGTTCTGAAAACTCATTCCTCTCAACCAACTAAAAATAGCGATGCTACATGGATTCAGCAGCAGTCTCCGGCTCTAAGACTCTGTAATAGTTTTAAATACCCAACACTTTCTGGCTTAATGTACCTGCAACAAATCAACGATAAGATTGAGCAAAGATTTAACAATTGTGGTTCACAAATTTATAACTCATTGATCAAGCAGAAAATGTGTTAGTTAAGCACAACATAATTGTAATTTGGCACCATCATTTTGTGTTATCATGAGTAAATTGAGCTACTGAGCAAAATCAATAGAGGAGGGAGCTTGTACCCGTGCCGGAAAAGGAAGTCAATGATAACCAGGTTGCAATTCGCCTTATAAAATTCCGTTCTCCTAACTGCATTAGCAACATGAGCTACGGGCAGCAACTGAAAGCTTTCCACCTCTCCATCTGAAATGCAAAGATATTAGTAGATGTATTGAGATTAGCACTTATTGTCCCATATTAAAGTATTGATTCCAAGAAAGCGAGCTCACCCTCATTAATGGGAACAAAGTCTTCAGGGAGCTTAAGATCATAGCAAAATAGCACGTCTCTCTTGAACCTGTGTCCTTCGATATCCATGTAGGAAACAGCTCCAACTGGGATGGCTCTGCATCAGAAGGACCATATTTCATTAGAAGAAAGTAATCAAGAAGTTAGTTATGAAGCCAGTAAAAGAGAATAAGAGAGAAGACCATCAACGATGCCTTAAACAAAACCAAGTTTGAAACGGTGATCTAAGATTTTACACATTCAAGGCCAAAAGCCTCTGTGGTGAGAGAATCTATAATAATCCAACAGCTAACAGACTTACTTGCTTGAAATAGAACTTGGTATTCCTGCTTCTTCTTCACATTCCTTCACAACATTCTTTTCACAGGAAATATCATGTGGCTGCAATTAACCATTTTTAAAGTCAACCCATAATCCGGAATCACAGAATTATTATGGTGTGATTTTTACAGCAGATTTAAGGAAGTTATTGAAGGAAAATACACTGTAAACATCAAAGGCCACAAAGTGGCAAATGTAGAGAACAAGTTTGGCATATAAAAAATTACTTCACTTGATAAGACGTGTTACTATCAGAGTACGAGAATCATCTTTCAGTTGTACAAAATTCGAGATTTAATTATGGACACTAATAGCAAGAATAAACACAATGGAAAGTAAGTAAGGTTGTCTTCAAGATATATAGCAAGTTAGCAACGTTCCTATGAAGTGTAAGTGGTAGAAAAATATGAATACAGCAATAACATAACAATTACCAGTCCACCAGCAACAAGGTGATCCAGCATCCCTGGGTAAGTGGGTTTGGATTTACTTCTCTTTGCTACCCAGAGGTATTTCTCCCCGTCTTTTTCAACGTATCCATTCAAGTGAACTCCATAAGCCTGCTTTCAGAATCCACCATACAAGAAAAGGAAATCAAATAAAGCAAGAAAGCACCTTTTTCTTCTATTTTCTTTCAGCTTTCAGTATTCTAGCTTATTTCTGATGAGTTTAGATTGAGTATAAGTCACCTTGTAAGAACTTATAACAACAGATTTGCATAATCTTCGAAGCTATTTATGCAACAAGAAAATATCCAGATAGCATATTGTATTTGTACCACATGTATCATGAAAAATTCTGTAGCTAAGGAAATATCTGCTCATACCTTTGTACCAAAATAAGGTGCTGCTGCTCTTTCAACAGAGAAAAATATGGGCTGATCAAAAGATGAGGTGACAGGATATAACTGCTCAAAATCAAAAGAACCAAATAGAACAACAACCAGGGTCAGAATTAATTCCTCTAAAAGACACTTCATATATTATGATAATATATTACCAGGCAGCATAAAGAGGAAATGCCACACAAAAGGGATAGAAATATTTAAAGTTACCATTCAGCATTCAAGATACTACCTCGTTTCGTATACCTGGAATCAGTTCCTCCCCCAAGCTTTTTACAACATCTCCAACAGCTCTTGTCCTCTCGGCAGCAGTCGTCAGCATGGAATGCAATGTAACATAACATCCAAACTTGCTGCCAAAAGTCTCATCTTTCGGAAAGATGAATACATCTTTAAAATTCCTTAAATTATCTGCAAACCTGTACACCACCTGAATTATCTAGCCGAATAGGTAACTACGCTTCATTTATTCAACACCAAACAACTCTTCCTCATCAACGCCAAAAAAGACAAGCTCAATAATTCAAATAAAAGTTCTCAATAGCCACATGAGTCAAAATCATTTTAACTGCCATTGCTTAAACAAGAATATTTTTCTTCTTCACCAACAAACACATGAATTCCCTCTTAACATTCCAAAAATATTTCATTTTCACTAACTTAGCATTCCTACAAACACAAACACTGTAAAGATTTCAACAACCAAAATGGCAAATGTTTAACTAACACTGAAGTTTAAGCTTACGCATTATGTACATAGCCGACAACTTGATCCTCGATTACAAAGGGAATGAACTCCTTCTGCTTTTCCTGCAAATTTGGTTCAGCACAATATAGTCATCAACTCGCAGAAAAAATTAATTCATTCAAGAAGAAACATGTACACAAGGGAATCAGGGCATTACAGAATTACGATTGATGAGTTTAACTTTATCAAAGAATCCCTGAAGTGAGGAAGAATCATTTCCTATGGATTCACCCGCTCGAAGCACGTCATCCCATGTCAAGGAAACTGAGCTTCCGCCGATACTGGGCGGCGCGGAGAGGGCGCTCAAACGACGTCGCAGGTGACCGTGAGATGAAGGGCGAAATGGGAATTTTGCTGCTTTGGTAATGGAATACATGGAAGCGTGGGGAAGATGATCGAACTTGCGTGTACTGAAACACTGTGTTGTTTTCGCAGCGATGATGACGCCATTGGACGTGGCCATGTGTTTGACTTCTCAAGCTAAATGGTGGGTGGGAGAGCTGCTCTTGCGTTTCACGGGTGGCACGTGCTTTCTTAAGCTGGGGAAGAAAATTTACTAATTACATTTTTTATCTCAAACTTGCAAACACCTCAAATTTTGCAAAATATGCAACTCTTAATCAATTCGTATTCTTAGGCCCGTATTCTTAGGCCTGTTTACTAGAACTTATTTCTTACTACACTTAACTGAATTGAATTTTAGTGAAAATTGATATATTGAAAAATGGAATCAGCATGACTGAATTAACATGAATTTCATAAAATTACATTTTCACTGAACTGAATTGAACTGAACTGAACTGATCTGTATATAAACTCTGGTAAACAGGGCCTTATTTGTGTAATCTGATAAAACTAAATTGATTAACTGAGTATTAATTAAAATATAAGGTAGTACAATTGAAGCTAAATGAGTAAAACATCAAATATTCGTTATAAATACCGTACAATTTGTATTTCTTTCTGTATTTTCTTACTATCAGATTACAATATGGTTATTTTTTTATACATATTTGAGTTTTTGTCTTTCTCTAATGAAATTGTGCAATTCATTGAAGGCAGTAAAAAAGAATTTTTTTTATTTTCAAATTAGTCGGGACTAAGGGCGGTCTAAATAGATTTTTCAATCAAACAAATTAGAGGGATTCTACACAATATTTGATATACTAATCTTAATTTATACAACTGGTTATATTGCCACAAAAAAAATATTGAAAGGTAACTCTAGATAATCATAAAGACTTTTAATTGCTAATAAATCATTTTGAATGCACTATTTCCTTTTGTGGATTAGTTTATGATCAAACAACATAGGGAGCTATAATGTTCAAAACATATTGAGAGCATATAGAGGCTGGTGGTTTCCCATGGACGTGTCAGTGTCCCTGCTCTGGTCTCTCATATTGTAGGTGGTGACTCGTATTAGTGTAATTGGTGGTTCTGATTTTGGTTGTTTGATGACTTATTGAGGCAAGCAACTGTCAAGGCGTCTCAAAGATACATGGATATGGATGGTAAAGATTTCATGTAATGGTAATGTCTCCTATAGTAGTCATTAAGTAATCATTCCTGAATTGTTATTATTATTATTTTATTTATTTTTACATGTGGACTACTAGAAAGTTAAATAGGTATCTAGTAGCATAAACAAAAAGTTAGGGGATCTATATGCAATTTTCACAAATCATTTCCATTTTGCAATTCAGGCGGGCCAATAAGGAGAAATCAGAGGCACCGCCGTGCGGGAATCGATTCCTTAATTCAAACTCATTCTGCCCCCCATGCAATCCATTGCAAAAGTCAAAGCACAGTCAGACTTTGAACCAATATTAGGCCTGCACCAAATTCCTTTCTTATAGTTACCTTATGAATGAGGTCTCTGACACCGTCGCAATCACTCTCTCAGCGCCTCCTCCCGCTATCGCCACCGCCGTCTTCCCGCCGCCGTTTTAGCCGGATTACGATGTCATCTGCAGTTGATCATCCCGTGGTTCAGACGGTTTCAATTTCATACACTCAACTCAAGGTCAGTCCAATTTCGTCCAGAAAATAGCGGTTGAGATTATTGTGCACGACATGTATTTGTTTAAAGTTAACTCGCGAGAACTAGATGCATTTGATTAAGCTAATGAAGATTGAAGTATTGTATGCATATACTGATCGACTGATAGTTTTCGGTCTAATTAAACTGAGCTGATTGCGCACTCTTCCATGTGTGTGTGCATAGTTTATGGCTTGACTTGATGCTGAGGTACAGTTCAATTAAATTGTAAGAATAGATGTGTATTCGTCAAAACTTGTTGCTATAGCCAGCTGTATTGGTGAATAAACTTGCTCAAGGTAATGAAGTATGTGCATAGTTGTAATGAACTATTGTGATCGATTTCAGCCTGATTAGGTGTGTAGAAGAGTCGATTGTGAATGTTCTATATCTATAGGCAGATATTGTGTATGATTATTATTCATTTTAAATATCAATGCCAGAGGTGTCAAATCAGTTTTTTTTCCTTTTCCTTGTTCAATTGAATACTATTTTGTATGGTTTGTTGGGCTTTTGCACATAGTATTACCTTACTTGCGGTTTTTCTATGTAATTCATGTCCAGGATAAAAGTGCTGATTTGACTCCACTGATTGAGAAAGGTTTTGGTCCAGCCGGTCTGGGGATTCTGTCCATAGCCGATGTATGAACTTCTTACTGAAACTGTTTGCTTATTTATTCAACTAGTGGTTTGCAGATGGCATTTGTTTCAATCATTTGAGTAATTTTGTTATAAAGGACATGGTATTTTAAATAAAAGAAGTGGGGTTTTTTTTATCGTTATTATTAAGCATGAAACTAAGTTTCTTAGAACACGTTTCTATGTTTTTCTCATTATTTCTCTCTTCAGATTGACATTCTATTTTTTTTTTCTCGGCATGTAATCTGTTGGTGTTATTATTTCAAGCTTTTAGTTTGTTAGAGTTTTGTGCCTACCATGCACCCGTGTACTCCAAATCCTGTGTTTATCGTTTACTACATTTGAATATCACTGACTTCACTATAGGTTCCAGGTTATTCATCATTGCGTCATAATCTTCTCCATCTTTCACCTCGGTACATTACCTTCATGCGGTTTTCCTTTCTGGCAGAGAGAATCATAGCGTCTTGGTTTCTCTTTCTGCATGCTTCTTTCTTCAACTGGCTTGTTCACTTGGTTGACTACAAAGTTTTCTCGTTATACAAATCGCACAAGTTAGTAAAAACAGCGTATATGTTGTACTTCTAAGGACTTCCTTTTTTTACCAGATTAGCATGTCTACCCAATGATGTGAAGACTGAGCTTGAAGACCCAAATAGTAGGTAATGTAGAATGTTCTCTACAGGGCCCATATCATATTTAACTTAGCGGTTTATATGACTGTAAAATGGGTTACTTATGCTAACTGGAAATTTATTCGATTTCAAATAGATTGTATAAAACAGCAGTGCCTATTTGCTGAATTTAGATGTATCAACTTTATGGAAATGCGTAGGTACAACTTTGGGTGGAGTCATGGAAAAGAGAAGCTCGAATCAGGAAAGCCAGGTAGAGATTTTGTAATTGATTGTGAATTTAAAGATATACTCTAAGTTGGTCAATTGTAATGTACTAGTATGTTTTGCAAGTTGAATCTATCAAATTAATTAATTTGGATGGATACTGTTGAAGTCTAGATACTGTCAATATCAGAGATTAAATGTCAATTAGATAATACTGTTTTCTCACACTTATACATGTTTAGAGTCTTTTGACATGCTGAATGCTGCCTGGCTTTCAATGCAGATACATTGAAAGGCTCATTTTATGCAAATCCGATATTGGATGCTCCTACAACAGATCCATCTCTTATTCAACGGTATAAGCCACCTTTTTGGGATATTGATGACTTTGCTGAATTGAAACTTTTCTTGTTAATGATGTTTCTGATACTTTGTTAAGAGTTCCTATGCACAAAAGATTTTCTCAGGAAATTTCGCCGGTACTTTGCTTGTAAACTTATACAACTGTGATAGCTATCTATCCTTATCGCTAAGCTTTGGGGACCTTTTTTACAGTTACCCTTCCTACTGTGGATCAAATATATGGCCTGGCAGTGTTCTCCCAGATCTTGAAGGAGGTATACTTAACTGTCATTTATCATGAACTAGTCATTTAGTGAACTTTGAACCTGACACCAAAAACTTACTTTTCTGGATGCTTCAGCTTGGGAGATAGAACCTTTATAACAAAAACATCAATACTATATGAGTGATTGATGTCCTGAAAGTTCCGCAAAATTTTATTTCACTGTGGCTGTTGTTTTTAAATCACACTAGAAATTCCATTATGTGCTACACTGCACAAGTACTTGTAGCATCTAGTAATTCTGTGGCTACATGACATTCTTTTTATTCTAATCTGTAGCTTTCAAAGCTCTTGGGAAGCTGATATTGGATGTTGGGATGTTGTTGGCATATCATTGTGATCGCTTTGGTAAGTTTCATAAAGTTATCTTCCCTTGTGTTTTCCAACGTTATTCGCTATAGAAGTCTATGAAGTTGTGCTTTAGTTCTAATGTAAGTTTATCCATTCGTGTGCAGCATTTAAAGGGACACCAACATCTGAGAACAAAGGTCTCGAGCAAATACTTCAAAGCTCAAGATGTCCTAAAGGTCGTCTTCTTTACTATTTTCCCAGTAAGCAGAGGTTAGTTTCTCTAATTTCCTTTCCACGCTTCTCTTTCATCATCAGTTCATGCTCCTATTTAAATTCTCTAGTACAGTAAAACCTCTATAAATTAATAATGTTGGGACCGAAATATTTTATTAATTTAGCGAGATATTATTATATCGATAAATTAATAATTTATTAATTTAAAGAGGTATTGCAAGTGACCTTTAAATTTCCAAGTCCAATATACTAGGTCAAATGCGCATTATGAATGTACAATCACAAATTAATTGAGTTTATCAAGTTCACTGTTTTTGAATAAGTAAAAAAGTTAGTTCATGGTACCAAAAAGTTGGTGCATAGTACAAATGCACTACATTAAACATGGTTAGAAATTGATCAATGTAGAATGTCCATAGATTTGAAGTTCAACAAAATACAAGTTGTCCGATTTAATACCGGTCTTGGGACCGGACAAATTATTAATTTTATCGAGGTTATTAATTTATCGAGTATTAATTTATAGAGGTTTCACTGTATTTGAGTCACTAAGGCTGGTCAGGCATGGGAGCAAAGGGGTTTTTAGCCAAGTACAATTACTAATCATACTGTTTTTACAGCTTCTTTTTACTGAACTTGGGCTGCTAGTTGTCTTTCTCTTCTTTTTCTAAAAGACAGTGAAACATATTTCAGTGTTAGCTGTCAAAGCCATCTTATTTTAGCAGCTATCTTCTTTTGCTATAGTTGTACGCTGTAGTATAAAAGTTCAAAATTTTGGCAAAAGAAATAGGCACAAAATTAAGTCACTGTGAGAAATTTTTCTGGTTCGTTTGCACTTTGGAAGTATTTCTTCATCCTCAATAGCAGATTCTGACAAATCATCTCCTTTCTGATTCAACGAAGTCTGCATAATGTGCTTTTCTTTGCTCAAAACATGTTAAATTATTCTGTTCTGAATCCAAGATGGATCTACTAGTCAAAAGCTCCATGAATATTTGTTGACGAGACTTATGTAACTCATATTGCAGTAATTTCCCCCAGGATGGTGACTCCATGTCATCGTGGTGCGGATGGCATACTGATCATGGTTCTCTTACAGGCAAGTTATAACTGATTTTTTCTAGGCAGTGTAGGAGTCAGCTGTCATCATCTACTAGTATGAACGTTTTCTCATCTATTAAAAAAATCAAAGTTGTAGTCCGAGTGATTAAATATTCTCAAAAAAGGAAATTCTTTCACTTAGGGCCTGGCAACTATTGAACAAATCTCTGGTTGTGTGGAGTTTTGTTGCCTAGCTATCCCAAAGTTACTAGACACCCTGGAATATGGCAAGATTAGGGGCATTTAGGACACTTGGCTACCCAATGTAAAGAACTCAAGCCTTTCAGTTACCAAATATTACATAGTGGTACTACTTTTCTCAAAATATCTGTAATGTCTCTTTGGACTATGTGCATCTCTTATTTTGTGTCACCTTTAGCTTCCTTGTTGTGTGTTTGATTTCTTTCACATTGTTCATGCAGGTCTAACCCGTGCCATATTTACGAGGGATGGAGTAGAAATACCCTGCCCTGATAATGCAGCTGGCTTATATGTCAAGTCACGTAATGGTCAAGTTGTGAAAGTATAGTCACCATGCTCAATCTCAAAACAACTCTCTTTAGATTTAGACCGATAATGTTTGTGATGAGATTAAATATTAATGAGTACTTACCTCTGCTGCATATCATGATTAGTGGATCAGAATTGTTTTTATTTGAGGGCTTTATATTCCCATTCATTCTACGTTGGAAACATGTAGTGATATCCATAACATACATAGGGTTATATTAGAGATTTTGATCCTACTGATTATTGCTTTCTGAATGCAATAGATGCTACATAGATTGTCATTGTTATGTACTTGTATCCAATGGTGCCATTTATATGGATGATATAGGTCTTAGATAAGTTGTTGGACATGTCCAACTTAAGAAGGTTCACCATTGGCATAACACATTTTTATTGGTAAAAAAATTCACAGCTAGCATATAAATGGTTTAGTGTCAATGTAATTTATCTTATGCTCCTGCAAGATATTTAAAATGTTATCATCTTTTTAGCTAGGTGCTATTTATTCTTATTGATTGGTCTGGGTATGCTTTAAACTAATTTCAACTCCCCCTTCCCCCAACACACATGAAGAAATGAATTACACATGCTTCTTGGAATTTATATGCTGTTTCCTTAGAAGGTGGAGACAAGTCTTTGAACTATTTGTGTATGCCTCGTTGTGTTAGGTGGTGTTTGGGGAGAATGAGATTGCATATCAGATAGGTGAAACCACAGAGGTACTGTCAAGTGGTAAGCTCTGTGCCACACCTCACTGTGTTCGGGTATGTCATCTTATTGTTTTACACTTCCAATACTTTTATTACAGGAGTCGGTGCCATTCCATGCATTTTTTTTCAAGCAATGAAAAGGTTAATATTGGATATGTGGATGTGTGAACTATGAATTGAATAAGTCTCACCAACTTTGCTGTAATGTCAGCAGAGTGCCAACTTTAATTTTATCATGTTACAAGCAACCTATTATGGATGTCAAATGTCTGCGTTGCTTGTTGTCATTTATGTCATATTTTTCCATCACATCTTACGAGTTTGTACTGATTCAAACTAGGCAACCACATCGGAAGAAGCATTTGGCTTTGATCGTTCAACATTTGCCTTATTCATGCAGCCTGACTGGTATTACATTCATTTATTCATCCTGTTTGGTTTTTAGATTTTCTGTCATACTGAACATGGTTTTACCAAGACATACTGTACCTTGGAAAATTTTCCCACTGGACAATTCTTTCATCCATTTGGAGATACAATCATCCAGTGACTTGTAAGTGAAAGGTTAATTGTGCCTTTAAGGAGCCATAGATCTTTATGAAGGCATAGTGGTGCTCCAAGTTGAATAAGAATGGAACCCAAGATAACCTTGTTGTTTTAGGTGGTTGTAACTTGTAATGTTAGAGCATTACTGGTATTTGGTAGCAACCAGTCTTAATGAAAAATGTTTTGACAGTTGGACTTTTGGCATCTTACAACAACTAGAATTGAGTGTCTAAATGGAAGTAATTATTAGGAAGTACCTAGCAGTTAAAGTAGAAGAACCTGTGATTACCAATTGCCTTAAAGCTCTTAACTCTGTTGGCAGATAAAATTCGTCAAAAATAACATTTTAGTCCTTCCTGTATCCTCTTCCACTTTTTAATGGCTCGTTCTATCTATTAGGGATGAAAAGCTCAAATTTCCGGAGGATGTGCACATCCATCGCGAGGTATACCATCTCGCACAATCTATATTGAACATTACTTATCTTTAACACAATCCATACACTTATCAATTTCTTGCATCTGACATTTAGTTGATTCCGCCTGGCGGAACTCTTACTTTCGGAGAGTATACTGAGAAGCTCCTGGACAAGTACTACCACCTCAAGATGTAGACATCCATCCTCAAATCTGCTGCTTTTAGAGCAAAAACCTTTTCTAAAGAAGGAAAAGGTATAAACAACCAACCTCTTCTGTGCTGTATATTATGGTAGCGTGTGAAAAACGGCTTTCAATTCCCATGATATTTCCGTTGCTGATTGCCTATGCTTTTAGCGTTCCATTCATGACAAAGTGATGGCTTTTGCAAGATTATCTCCACGTCACGTACTTATTGTTGGACACTTGGACATTCCAATCATAGAAAGCAGCTAAATATCTTTCACTACTCACAACAAATTGTAAATGCAACTCTGATGATATTTCTCTAATTTTCGTAACGCTGAATTTTTTTTTCTTCAGAAAGTGGTAAAATGTTCAACTTTCACTCTTATTAGTTATTATTGTAGCTGGTCGTTTTTAGTATATGCATTGTTTTTTATGTTTTAATTTGTTGTTCAGTATATATATAATGGATTAAGTAATCCTGATCCATTCCTTCATTAGTCAGCTTGGGAGTTCAAAATAAAATAGTTCTTTGATTCTGTGGAGTGGTACATAATGATTAGTTCGTTCCACAGTCAAATACGCATGTCTTTAAAATATGAAAGTGTGTGTATAATCGGTTCGACAGCCAAATCAAATGTCTTCAAATTGCCTGATTTGGAAGATGGAACAACTTCAAGTAGCATATAATACTTGCTGACACAGAATATTCCACATCTTGTCAGGAACCAAATTTTAGTGCTTGGTCATATGTTAGATTATTTATTGTGATTAAATCACAAGCATTTTTGTTCAATGTTGATAAATTTGTTTTTCTAGAAGTTGTCATTGCCTATTGAGAGAGAACTCAACTAGGCGCCAATTTGTCCACCAAGGCGCCAAGGCACTGTTTTTTGTTTTCTCTTCTGTCTTTAATCTCTCAATTGCTATCGTCAAAAAAAAAAATCACTCAATTGCTTACTCCTTTGGTTTTATTTCAAGAGTCGGTCTCTGAGTAGAATATTATAGACCAATGATTAAGTTGTAAGACAAAAACACGGGGGATCTTTATGCAATTTTAGAAAATTTTAGACAAAAACATGGAGGGATCTTTATGCAATTTTACAAAAATACAGAGGGACCTTTATGCAATTTTATAACATGGAACCTGAAGGTTAAAACATGAAGTTTTTAACATGTAACATGAAGGTTTTAACACGAAACATTAAGATTTTAACACGAAACATGAAGGTTTTATAACATGGAACCTGGAGGTTAAAACATGAAGTTTTTAACATGTAACATGAAGGTTTTAACACGAAACATTAAGATTTTAACACGAAACATGAAGGTTTTATAACATGGAACCTGGAGGTTCAAACATGAAGTTTTTAACATGTAACATGAAGGTTTTAACACGAAACATTAAGATTTTAACACGAAACATGAAGGTTTTATAACATGGAACCTGGAGGTTAAAACACGAAATTTTTAACATGTAACATGAAGGTTTTAACACGAAACATTAAGATTTTAACACGAAACATGAAAATTTTATAACATGGAACCTGGATGTTTAAATATGAAGGTCTGGCACTATTCACTGGCACTGTTCACGCGCGGGTTACTGTAGCGCGTGAAAATCCTAATTTTTCAGAAATTGCAAATTGGTCCCTCCGTGTTTGTATAGTTAACATATCAGTCCCGTCTATATTTTGATCAGAATATAGACGGTCTATTCCAAGACTTATCCTTATTTCAATGACACACTTTTTATTTTAGTTTATTCGCCTTATTTTAGTAAATTTGACCTTGCAATTTTAGTAAATTTGAGGCTTTTATTATTCATTTATTTTATTTCAACTCAACTCAACTTAGGTCATGTGTTTCAATTTTTTTTATTGAACTGAATTCAACTAAACTAAATTGAAAATTAATGTAATAAAAATCAGCATGAGTGAGATAACATTATATTATGACCTTAATTTTTATATTTTCTTTTTCATTTCCTTAATATATTAACAAAAAATGAGGTATCAATCGAATTAAAGAATAGAGGAAGTAGGGCATGGGACGTGGTTTCAGTTAAGATGCATTTTCTTGACCAAACACAAGAGAGACATAAAGCGAGACAAAATACAATGAACTTGTGAGGTATCAGTATGCCAAAAGAAGTTGTGGTCTGAGGAAAGGATTGGAAGCTTTTTGGAATTATCAGGCGTGCGCGTGGCAAAAGGCCAATAAATCCACGTAACAAATTAGGAGCTTAATTAGCACATATTTAATCCTTATTGTCGCTGTAACCCTGATTCAAATAACTAATCTCCGATTATATTTATTATAAAATATACATTATACAATTTATACATTCCCGTCATGTTGATGGGGACGTGGAGTTATACAATAGCAATTTTGTATTTTGTGACCGGAGAAAACAATAGGCTGAAGAATAGTGTAAAGAAGCTCAGCCTCGTCATACAGAAGATAAGGGAGGCCCCTCCTTGATGGGATGTGCTTGGATGCTGTCTCTAGAATATCTCAAGACTCTCTCAGCCCAAATCATAAACATTTTTAGTCAAGGAATTTGGGCAGTAATTGTCCAAATGATCACTACAAGTGGCAAGTGTGTTCATATAGTCAAAATATGAAGAGATCGTGAAAAAATTAAGGAAAATCCTCAGTTAAATAGTTAAATAACTACTTTAATTGTTCTTGCACCACCAAAAACACTATTTTACGGCAAGTTTAACTATCTAAATTTAGTAAATATATTAACTAAATCTAAATTTTATTTTTAGAAAATATATGTTAAGGAGAATCCAAAACTATATCATACATGAATATTATTACTCATATATTACTTCAAATCTATGGGTAAAAACTTGCAACACAAACTATGATGAATAGTATGGTGTCATTTAAACAAAACCAGAGGTGGTAAAGATAATTTGTCTCATTCAATACAAAAATATGAAATAAATGATAATCGAGTAAAGAAATGTATCATATCAGAGGACTTATTTAGACAGACAACAAATGACGTTCTTCTTACTTTTATACCTGGTTATTACGTGTTCTATGTTGATCTTTGTATTTTATCCCTCACCATTACGCGTTTTGTGTTGATTTTCTCACTTTCAAATCTTTTACCTATTAAACATGATCATTTTGTGTATTGCAATTCACGATTATTACATATTTTGTATCGTTCTTCTCACTTTCAAACATGATCTTTTATATATTAAACTTTTGAGACCAGAATTTGCATTATCACTGATAGTACTTATCATATTCACATTCGACATGATTGATTCCAACTTGAAGCAACCTTCTTGGCTTTGTTTCAGCACCTCTGCTTGTTTTCCTCTCCTGAAATTAATACAAATTAACTTCACCTTTGACTACTATTATTATTCATTTAAAATTAAGATCATGTTCACACAAAAACTTCAGTTTAGGTACAAATCATATCTGCGGCCTAATCTCGTCTGTGTGGATAAATTAGTGAAAACAAAATGCCGAGCCATTGGTCGATGTCGGCTCGCCGTGGGGACCGATAGGTGAATGAATGAATAGTATTAATAATAAAAGTAAAATTTTAAAAAAAACAAAAAAGTACAACAAAAGTCTGAACAAACGTTCGGATCATTTGGCGGCCTTTCTCTTGAGCGTGTGGGGCAAGTTGGAAAAAAAACGTGGTTAAAACACGTAAGCTAGCTAGCTAGCTACTCTCCCAACTGGTCCGACGATGGCCTTCTGGAGAGAAGAAGCCTAATTTATTTCTTTTTCATTTTCTCTACTAGCACGTTTCTTCTCTTCTTCCTATTGTACTCCCTTTTCACTAACCAATTACTACATACAATTATACGTATATGATACATGTGTATGATGAATCAAGATATCAAATTGTTTTGTATAGTGTATTTATCCTAATCAACCAATAGTTTAAACTCATTTTCAACTAGAATTATATATAATTATGAAAAGATTGTACTATTTTAGAGTAATTGACATTCTTTGAGTGAAATTTTATTTGACGGTAAATTTTATCATCAATAACTTTAGTTATACTCCCTCCGTCCCAACCAAAACTTCTTACTTTCCTTTTTGGTCCGTCCCAACCAAAACTTCTTACTTTCATTCTTTCCTCTTTTGGTAAAAAAACAACTACAAAAAGATAAATATACCCTTAATGAATTCTTACAAACAACCATAATAATAAGTGATATTCTATTTATACTCCTTAAAATTTAACTTATAAGATAAAAAAAGAGAAAGTCTTGGGTGAGACCTGTCCTTGTGGAGACCAAGAGCAGGGGAATGAACATTTACTGTTTCTGCTTGATCTTTTAGTCAGTTTGTTTGATCTTTCAATCAATGTCCTTGAGTATTTTTGTTTTGCCTTGATTTTTCAGTTAATTTGATCTTTCGTTCAATTTGCTTGATCTTTCGGTCAATTTTCTTGATCATTTCCTTGGTCAATTTCACCAACGACAAATTCAATCAAGGAAATCGGCGGGTTTAAAGCTCACCAACGACAAATTCAATCAATAGCAGTCTCATATAATCTCTGGTCTCATTTGAGACAGGTCTCAAATGAGAATTTGCCTATATGGAATGCATTTTTCTTAAAATCCGAGCCGAAATCAACTAAGAAGTTTTGGTTGGGACGGAGGGAGTATATAGTAAACTAAATATGAAATTACATGTTAAGAATGATCTAAAACTATATAATACGATGATATTATTGCTCATAGGCCTTGTTTGCTAGAGGTTATTTTTTCGCTGAACTGAATTAGAGTAAAATTAATGTATTGAAAAAAGAATCGGCATGACTGAATTAACCTGAATTTCATCAAATTGCATTTTCGCTTAATTGAACTGAACTTATCTACAATAACTCTGGCAACCAGGTCTATAGTCATATACTAATTCAAATTCATGGTCAAACTGCAACAAAAAACTATTATGGATAGTAAAATGTTATTTAATTAGTGTGAAAGCAGAGGAGTATCAGTTTATACACTTTTTTGTTTTTTTAATGTTACGTTATAAAGGTGTTCTTATATTTTTAAAAATGGCATTATATTAATATTTTTGTGAAAATACAACAAAAATATAAAAATAAAATGGTGCATACACTCAACAAACACCTCATTATGGTGTCATTTACAAATTTACAAATAAAGATTATTAGCAAATGACATTATATAAGTTACATGAAACGTTATGCTCTTTTCTATAGTAATTGGTATCTTTTGACCATAAGAACTATTTTGATGGTAAATTTGACCATCAATAAATTTATCGGATTTCTCCAGCCAGGTACGTTTTTCTCATGCGAATCCACATTTTTACCAAAATACTCTCAAATGCATTTGGCTAACTTTTTCAGCCTTAGTAATACTAAGGAAATTTTGTAAAAATTTGGACTCGCATTGAGCAACCCCTAAATTTTTTTACATATATTAATTATATTTACAAATTATATGTTAAAAAATTATATAACACGATGATATAATTACTCATATATTTGTTCAAATTTGTGGTCAAATATGTAATAAAAACTAATAATGAATATTATAATGTTAATTATTGTAAACCGGATGGATTATTCATGTGTAAATAAAAGAAAATGTTTAACATGTGATAAATAAATTTGATTCGAAAGATAGAATTTCATAATTCCCCAAAGAATATACATAACTAGATTTGGACCTAACATTTGATAATTAGAATTTGATTACATAAAACATAGGCCCTGTTTACCAGAGCTTATCTGTAGATCAG
This sequence comes from Cruciata laevipes, assembly GCA_963678965.1. Taxonomy (NCBI): domain Eukaryota; kingdom Viridiplantae; phylum Streptophyta; class Magnoliopsida; order Gentianales; family Rubiaceae; genus Cruciata; species Cruciata laevipes. Next base: position 8,965,379 of record OY787632.1, on the reverse strand, counting down.
TTCAGTTCAGTTCAGTTCAATTCAGTTCAGTTCAGTTCAGTTCAGTGAAAATGCAATTTGATGAAATTCAGGTTAATTCAGTCATGCTGATTCCATTTTTCAATACATCAATTTTCACTTCAGTTCAGTTCAGTTCAATTCAGTTCAGTTCAATTCAGTTCAATTCAGTTCAGTACATCAAGAAATAAGCTCTAGTAAACAGGGTCATAATCTTATTTGAAACTAAAAGGATCATATTTACTTTTAAAATAAATTAGAAATTATGATCAATCTTTAAAACGACTTACGTATAAGTAAATGTTGCTACACCATATTAACACGTACAAATTACTTGTTACAACTGTACTCGTATTCTCTGTGGAGAAAATACGCGGTAGATTCCAAGTAGAAATAACTCAAATAAGTAACCGTAGTAGTAGAAAAATACTCGGTATTCAAAAAACAAAAATAGAAAATCGGGGTATTGATTCTCGATATGATAAGATTTGACCGGTAAGTTGATGATGACATCATGACTCTCTCTCCTCCTCTATATAAAACCGCATTCACCATCTCCCCTGCCCCGTAAATCGCCCTCCTTCCTCCAATCCTCCTCCCCTCGCCGCCGCCGCCTCAACCTAATTCTGCCATGGCCTCCGTTTCTTCCATCATCCCTCTCTACTCCCACCGCCGCGGAAAGTCCGGCCGCCGTAACGGCCTCCGGAAGCGGTGCCTGATGGTGCTGAAGCAGCAGAAGACCAGGATTTACATCCTCCGCCGCTGCGTCACCATGCTCCTCTGCTGGAACCACCACTCTATAAGCGATTAGGAAGGATGAAGAGATTTTCATCGGAATTCGGAGTTTTCTTCCGCCGGTTGGAGAAATGATCGGAAGGGCAAAAGAGGAAAATCGCTGTACTCAATTCGAGCGCTTGGGCTTGATTTTGGCGAGAACGTACGGATGAAGCGGCGTCGATCAGTTTCTGTTTCGCGCCGGGCCGGCCCGGCTGTGTATTCGGTGGTTGCGGTTAGGATTTTGAAGGGTCTCTGTTTGCTGATGCAGTGGATTTAGGAGATGATTTCTGTAATTTATCCATCACATAACTATATATATCAATCTTGTATTACTGTACATAAGTTCTGTGATACAGATTGCCCTCCATCGTTTATCAGTAAATTTCATAAATTTCTTATCATTTGAGATTGTCTCGATCAAATTAACTTGACTATAAGAAAATAGAATATTCATATTGTTATATTAGGAATATAAAATAAAATATAGAATAATAACATTTTTCTACTACTTTGTACTGTATGCATCTATCCCACATCGAAAGATGGAAGGATAGATGCTCTTATGTATCCCTATAAATATTGTAATTATTCTCTTGGATGAATCACCTTTGAGGATAGTAGAAGTGTTATTGTAAATATTATTATATATTTTCTAACATTCACCACTGTTAAACATTTGAATGTTTTTTGGGTAGATTCTGACTTTAATATTTCATCTTGGTTAAACATACTAAAATGACAATCGTCGTATTCCATGGCAGAAGATGGACCAGCTAGATCTGCACTCTTTAAAGTCAACTTTGTCGGAGCATGTTTGACCATTAATAACTTTATTTTCATATATTAACCTGGTCGAAATAGAGCGCATTGTGAATCTAACAATATCTCGTGTGATACTATTATAATACATATACCAATTGAAATTTACGATCAAACATGCTCCGAAAAATTGACCATAACAATATCTCATGTGATACTATTATAATACATATACCAATTGAAATTTATGATCAAACATGCTCCGAAAAAATTGAGCATAAAGAGTGCAGATCTAGCTGGTACAGAGGGAGTATTATGAATTACATTTGGTTTAAATTTGTTCTAAAAATACTTAAGAGAATTTTACAAGACACCATTACTGTTTGTAAAAGTGTCAAAAAACATTATCAAACTTTTAAAACATCAAAAAACATCACTAAACTTTTGATTTCACTCCAAAACCCATCACATGTGTAAACATACGTTTGATTTAGCTGTTTGCCTCAGTTTCCGTTTGGGGTTGTAATGCCCCATTTATATTTTATTGGAAAATGGAATATTTATATAAAGAAAAATGAAATTTTTTTTTAAAGAAGAAAAATAAGTTGGGTTGCTCATTTTTAATTTACTTTGGCATGTTCTTCCTTCGAAAGCAAAATAAATATTTTTCATTTTTTAATATTTTCAGTACAGGTAATATATTTAAATTTGTTTTAGTTTACTTAAATATATTTAGATTTTTTTCATTTTAGTTAAAGATATTTAGATTTATTTTACATTTAAATATATTTAGATTTACATCAGTTCAGTTAAATACATTTAGATTTATTTTACATTGAAATATATTTAGATTTATATCAGTTCAGTTAAAGATATTTAAATTTATTTTAGTTTAATCAAATATATATATATATATATATTTTTCAGTTCAATTCAATTTAGTTTAGTTCAACAAAGTAATAAATTCTACCAAACACGCAACCAACGTTTAAAAAAAAGAGTTAAGGAGTACATATTTTGCTTTCATAGGAGGAACATGCTTGCTTCAAAAATATAATAAAAATATGAACATGCCATAAATTAAAAATGAGCAACCCATCTCATTTTTCTTTATATAAATATTCCATTTTCCAATAGGACATAACTACCGCAAGCTTTAGCAAACGGAAGTTGAGGCAAACAGCTAAATCAAGCGGAAGTTATCACTTGTGGTATATTTTGGAGTGAAATCAAAAGTTTAATGATGTTTTTTGAGGTTTTAAAAGTTTGATGGTGTTTTTTTAACATTTTTACAAACAGTAGTGGTGTTTTGTAAAATTCTCTCAAAATACTTTCTTACTTTGGAGGTAAGTGTTGAGAATAATGTACCAGCCATTTTCAAGACATGAACCTCACAACCATATGTAGTTTTGATTTTTACATTCAGTTTTTTTAAAGGTACTATAATCTAAATGTTTAGTTTTGAGTTGCTAGTGTCTGAATCTAAATGGTTTTTTCTTATATTTGAAACTCCAATTGAATTGTGGTCGATCAAAATTCAAATGTGTGCTAACATGTAAAATGACTAGTAAAATGTTAATTCTAATTCAATTAGAAAAAAGTGAAATAAGTAAATAACAATTGTACACCATTCACCCGCAACACTCAGATTCTTATTAAGTTCTTACCACCGATCACCTGCAAGAAATTATTATTAGAAAATTCTGTACTGAACACTTTATTAAAGAAATAATTTTTATAAAGGACGTGTTAAACCGTGCGAAGAAAATCACTAGAGGTAAAAAAAATATACCAAATTTTAACCCGAACAAGCTGGAAATACCTAAACAAAATCAAAGGATGTTGGGGTGCTTGGTTGAAGGGCTCAGCGATAATCAATCACTTTGATTGTACAATTGCTTGTTTGGTTGAAATGATGATTGATTGAGTTTCACTTCCTCTCCAATCAGGGGTCTATGAATTTCATTCCTCATTTCTATTATTTTCATTTATGTTTGTTGGTTTGGGGAGGCCTAATTGAATTCCCCTCATAATTTGATGGTTTGCCTAAAAAAAAAAAAGGAAAAAAAAATTTCATTACTATATACTATCAATTCTTATATTTTACCGAACAATACATTTACAATCCTTCTCCACTATTATCATTTCATTTGCTTTCCCATCTCCCTGTTCTAACCAAGCAAACCCTGACTGATTTTTCCGACTAATTTAGGCCGGAAAGACAATAGTACTCATCGGTCAAATATTTTAGAATATAATCAAGGCAAAACACATATGAGCACTTTTCAAAAGGGTGTTGTTATACCACGCCCTATATTTTACTAAGTCACGCCCTGAATTTTTACTATTATCTAATTATATTTAAAAATAATACGATTTTGAAAAATCAAGAAATATATTTAGACCGGTTTAATTTTCCGCAACTATAGAATAATTTTGACTAAAAAAACAGAATAAAAACAATCATTTTAAGGCGTATTTACACTATTTCAGAGCATGTATAACTGTAGGGCTGTAAACGAGTCGAGTCGAGCTCGAACAGGCATGTGTGCGAGTTCGAGTTCAAGTTTGTTTTGCATGTTCGTGATCGAGTTCGAGCTCGTACGAGTTGAGACATTTTAGTCCGAGTTCGATTCGTCAGACTTTTAGAAAGTTCGAACTCGACTCGTGAGCTCGAAAAAAAATCGAGTTCGAACTCGAACTCGAGCTAGTTCGAGAACATGAAGCATTAATGAATAAAATTTAATTTATTTCTATAAAAAATTTATATTTAAATTATATTCGAGCTGCTCGACGAGATTATCGAGTTGACTCTTATGAGTTCGAGTTCGTATATAATTGAACGAGCTCGAGTTTGAGTTCGAACTGGTCAAACCGAGTTCGAAAATGAACTTTGACCGAGTTGTTCGCGAGTTGTTCACGAACGGTTCATAGCATGGTATTACAATTCAGTTTCAAAACACCCTCATATTTTCTTAACAAATCCAAATTTGGGTCTTGAAATGGGCTGGTGGGATTTGGGTCTGTTGGCTTAATGGTCCTTTTGCCTTTCTCGAGCAAATCCTCATTACCAACTTCCATAAAATCAGTTCCCATTTTTTGGACGATCAGTCAACAGTCATTGCGCCTCTTTTGGAGCACACCAGGGATCAATTGACGGTGCTTCTCTTTTCGCCACTTATCCTTTAATCAACATTGTGTGTTCACCTCTCCACTTCGAGGTTCGCTTCCGCTACCTCTTTTCCATCTGTTTCCCGTATGTTTATGTCGATATTTAAGGACGAGCTTTAGGTTAATTTAGATTGTAAGATTACATTTATTTGTTCTAGGAATTGCAGAATTTTTATTGTTTGCTGATTATACAATTAAATCATTTGAATTGGGGGATAAGTTTGATTAATACACAATATCTGTTTGATTGAATGCTTTTTTGAGAAGTTAGCTGGGGAGAAAATGTGTGAAGTTTGATAACGTACTAAAGGTGTTTGAAGAAATGCTTTAGAGAATTTAGTGATTAAATTTTAGCAGTTTATCTGTGCTTGTAGCTTTTAATTAAGCTTACATTTTTGTAGGAGTTTTAGGAAACTATAAAAAGAATACTGAATTAACATTGGCTTCAAAAGTTTCAGGAAATGGCTTTAGTATCCACTCCCCAGGTCAACGAAGGCCCTATATTTACTGAAGTTGATATGAGTACTGAATCCACTGCTCCCACCGTTCGAGCCACTGTAGTGCAGGCCTCGACCATATTCTACGACACTCCTGCCACTCTGGAGAAAGCCGAGAGGCTGCTTTCTGAGGCAGCCTCGTGCGGCTCAGAGCTGGTGGTATTTCCAGAAGCATTCATTGGTGGCTACCCAAGAGGATCGAACTTTGGAGTCAGCATTGGTAATCGCACTGCTAAGGGCAAGGAGGAGTTTAGGAAATATCATGCTGCAGCCATAGATGTGCCTGGTCCAGAAGTTGATCGCTTAGCTGCCATGGCTGGGAGGTACAAAGTGCATTTAGTGATGGGAGTGATTGAGAGAGATGGATACACTTTGTACTGCACTGTTCTGTTTTTTGACCCTCAGGGTCGTTACCTTGGAAAGCATAGGAAAATCATGCCAACTGCTCTGGAAAGAGTGATCTGGGGATTTGGAGATGGATCAACAATTCCTGTGTTTGAGACCTCGATTGGTAAAATAGGAGCTGCGATATGCTGGGAGAACAAAATGCCATTATTAAGGATGGCTATGTATGGCAAGGGTATTGAAATCTATTGTGCTCCTACAGCTGATTCGAGGGATATCTGGCAAGCATCAATGGCTCATATTGCTGTTGAAGGCGGGTGTTTTGTACTGTCGGCTAACCAGTTCTGCCGGAGAAGAGATTATCCACCGCCACCTGATTATGTGTTTGTGGGAAACGAGGAAGATCTTTCCCCTGACTCAGTTGTTTGTGCTGGTGGGAGCGTCATCATTTCACCCTCGGGAGTTGTGCTTGCTGGACCAAACTATGAAGGCGAAGCTCTTCTCTCTGTAGACCTTGATCTTGGAGAAATCGCTAGGGCAAAGTTTGATTTTGATGTTGTCGGGCATTATGCAAGGCCTGAAGTGCTTAGCCTAGTTGTTAGGGACCATCCAGCGATACCGGTGACATTCACTTCAGATTATGAGAAAGGGGAAAGCACTCAGAAGTAGACAGCCATGGTTTATGGTGGATCAACTTCAAGGTCTCATCTTAAACTGCTCTTTGAAAGTTTCAGCATCAGGGATGCATTTGTGTCATACTGTCATTGTGCTGTCATTGTGTGTGTCTGTAGTGTCTCCTTATCATTCTTGAATGTTGTTGATGGAAGCAATTGTTAATATCTCTTTTGGCTGACTGTTTGTAACTTTGTAATATCTCTTTAAGCATTCTGGATAGTAATGCAACTTACTTCAGATAATGGTTTGTATTGTCATGAATAATCCTTTCTTAATTAAGAAAAGGTAGATCATATATATGGAAATTAGAGAAGAAACCTCATATATATATGAACAATTTCTTATTGCCTGACAAGCACTGTTCTTCATCAAATAAATAAAAACATCAAGTATTGATTTTAATTTAAAAAATACCAAAAAAACAGAGCTCAAGCCCAGCCCAATAGTTCCGGTTCAACAACAACTGTAATCCACCGCGGAGTTCGTTCTTCCCGCCCCTCTCGGAACCCTAATTCAAATCCTAGCGCCGCCGTGCCGGTTTGAAAGTTCCGAGCAGGGGAAAATGGAGCTGCCGTTGGACGAGAGCAAATTCGATGAGCAATTCAACGTATGGGCAATCCGGATCCCCCAGGAACACTGCAAGCTTGCCACCAAAATCCTCGACGGGTAAAGTTCTTGCTTTTACCTCTTCTCCTCAACTCAAACATCATCTTCAGTAATCATGATTCTTCAAATCAATGTATTATGCTGTTGAAGGTACTTGTTTGATAAACCCCGAATTAAGCCCGTCACTCCAGATCCAACCAGTGAGAACACCCGATACATGATTTTGTCCGAAGCTATGAATCCGGGTATTCACTGCATCTTTTTTATACTAATGGTTTGCATATGTCGATGTTGTGTGTTATTTATGCATGTATGATATGGAACAGATTTGTCTGGTATACCGGAGCCTAAGCTTGCTGAACTGAAAGCTCTGTGCGAGATTGAAGTTGTTCCGCATTCGTTTACACTTGGATATTCTTATTGGACTACAGGTTTGTTTCAGCTATGCTTCAATTCTCATATGGTTATCTTTGCCTGCTACATGTTGTCATATAGAGGACCTGTGATATCAACATTGCTGGGAATCTATTGTTGAATTCATATTGCTCCTTAATGTTAGAATGTGAATTTAATAACTGTAAAGTATTGAAGCATTCTCTTAGACATCATGCATTCTTATTAGACTCCACACCACACTTTCAATCAAGGTTACTTTTTATTGACATGTGTTCTTTTCGTTCAGATCATATATTCAAGAAGATTCTACCTGCTGGGTTCTCAGTACAGTCGTTTGAGACCATAGTTAAGTATTTTTGTTGACATGGTCAAATTTCCATACTTTTTCCCACATTTGGTTTCACTTTAAGTCTTTTGTGTAATTTCCAAATTATTTCAAGATAGTATGGGTGTTTTGCTCAGTTTATTGACCTTGGCTTTATGCTTGCAGGTCATATTGCTCATCTGAATATAGTTGGTGAACTCCTTCCTTACAAGCATGTCATTGCAAAAGTCCTTTATGACGTATGTTCCTAATTTATAGATATATAATTTCCTGTTATAGAGTTCATGAGACATTCGAGAGCAATATATGACTTCCATAGTTTTTAACGGTTCCTTTTGTGCCCTTGCTTCCTTTCAGAAACATTACCCGCGAATTGAGACAGTTGTTAACAAAGTTGGTGTCATTACGAATGAATTCCGTGTGCCAAAGTTTGAAGTACTTGCCGGCAAAGATGATTTGGTTACTAAAGTGAAGCAATCTGGAGCAACTTTCAAACTTGATTTTAGCTTAGTGTACTGGAACTCAAAACTAGATCATGAGCATGAAAGGTTGAATTCTATATTCCAGACTGGGGATATTATATTTGACATGTTTGCTGGAATTGGTCCATTTGCTATTCCAGCAGCCCGAAAAGGTTGCCTAGTCTACGCAAATGATTTGAATCCAGATAGTAGCCGATATCTGAAGATAAATGCAAAAATCAACCATGTTGATGATTTAATTCATATATACAATGTGGATGCTAGAGAATTTGCTCGCCAACTTTTGAGTGGACCCCCAAGTAATTATGAAGCCAGTGAATCAAAATCTGAACAGTTTGGAGAGCAAGTGACTTCTGCAGAAGAGCCTACCAAGTCTGAGGAGGACAAGAGAATGACAGGTACTTAGTTCTTGGTTCTCCTTGCACCTACATTATAAGCCTGGTTAATGTCTTTTACATAGATTATAGATTCTGTTACAGGTGAAATTAAAGACGTATTGGATGGTAATTTATGTGATCTTGACAACATCAAGAACACATCTTCATATGACAATCCCAATGCATTTAACTTGAAAAGACGTACTCAAAATTTTCAAGGAGGTTTGAGAAATTATAAATGATGGTGCAAGTGTCTTCTTGCAACTGTTAGCTTAAAGTTTCCTGAATAAGTTAATCTTTTTTGTAAACCAAATTGTTGATTACTCTTGCAATTTGTTGCAGAAATTGGAATATCTGTGATTGCTAATGGTGTTGCAAATGGGAAGAGAAAACAAGGATCAAACAAGCGTAGAAAAGGTTGCCAATCATTCAATAATAAGCCTTGGGAGCACGTTGATCATGTTGTCATGAATCTGCCAGCATCCGCTATTGAGTTTCTTGGTAATCAAAGTCAAATTCAGCCTAGATGATACCTCCACTTCTCTGAGACTAGTGTAAAGATGGGGATTATTTTTTCCTCTATTAGAAAATAATGACATCTCTAATTGTTCACAGATGCCTTCAGAGGGCTTATAAAGAGGAAGTATTGGAAGGGTTCGCTACCATTAATTCATTGCTATTGCTTCAAGCGTCATGATGGGACAATGGAGGACATAGTATCGGTTAAGTTCATCCTTTATTATTCATGATACTATCACTTTCTTTTACCATTTTGATATCTTTGTGTGCTCTGCTTCATTGGGTTATAGTTCTTGGAGCATTTTAAAATGGTTGGAGGGTTACATGCATCTACTTGGTTTAATCATCATAATAACATGGTTTTTATCTTCTACAGATGGCAGAGTCTGCTTTGAATGCTAGTATACAAGATCCGGTTCTTCACCACATTCGAAATGTTGCTCCAGGAAAGGTACGCGTAGACCATTACTATAACTTTCAATTGTTCTATTCGGGCTATCAAATTCATTCTCTTATCTCCATAATCCTTTGTAGGCCATGTATTGTCTAAGTTTTAGATTGCCGGAGGAAACTTGTGTTGAGGAGGATGTCAATGACAACCATGTGAATAAAATAATGTGATTGTGATATAATAAAGCACCACAGGGATAGAATAAACCTGATGTAAAATTGAACCTAAGTTGCCGGTGGCCAAGATAGACAAGGACGGACGAGGAAGAGTTGAAGACAGTGTACCGATAAGTCTTATGTAGTTTTACTTATTGTTCGGAATGGGCATAGGAGTACAGGATGAATTTTGCTCATCTTTTTCACCACTCTTGTAAGGGGGAAAGGGGTGAAAATTTATCCTGTAATCGTACTGTACTTGATTCCAACTAATGTTATTTGATGGCAGAAAACAGGATTTGTTGTAAATGCTGTAAAAGGATTCCCCATTTTGGTTACTTTTTTTGTCTTTGTGATTCTGTTGACAGGCTTTAGGAAAGCACAATCTGTATTTGAGGTCTTTTATCCACGTGACTTGCAGACCCTCCCATGCTCTCTTCTTTGCCCACACTTTGTTTCCATTTTTCGTTCATCAGTTGATTTCCCAATTTCTACTCTTATCTACTTAGGTTTCTACCATAATTAAGTTTCTAAAACTTTTTCTTCAAACTTATCTTTATGCAAACTCAAGTATTATGCTTTATGCCCTGAGACGAATTCCACTATCAAGAGGTTATTGTTTTCACGGTTGCAATTTAATTTTCTTGATGACAGCACTTGTAGTTTTTTATTGATTCGTTCGAGTTGTAGTATTACATACTTGTAGAGTTTAGTTGAAGACAACCTGTCTCAATTGGTTTCATTGAATAATGATGGTTAAATGATCCGTCTCAAAAGTGAGAAAGTCTTGGGTGAGACCTGTCTTTGTGGAGACCAAGACCAGGGGAATGAACATTTACTATTTCTGCTTGATCTTTTAGTCAGTTTGCTTGATCTTTTAGTCAGTTTGTTTGATCTTTCAATCAATGTCCTTGAGTATTTTTGTTTTGCCTTGATTTTTCAGTTAATTTGATCTTTCGTTTAATTTGCTTGATCTTTCGGTCAATTTTCTTGATCATTTCCTTGGTCAATTTCACCAACGACAAATTCAATCAAGGAAATCGGTGGATTTAAAGCTCACCAACGACAAATTCAATCAATAGCAGTCTCATATAATCTTTGGTCTCATTTGAGACAGGTCTCAAATGAGAATTTGCCATATGTAAAAGGTCAGATTTGAAAGTAAGTAGATCAACGTTTGTTCGTAGTGTTAGTTGAGATCGGTCTCATCTCATAGTTGATTAGATTAAATTGAATGTCAATTTTATTGTAACCGTTGAGCGATTTTGCAGTACAATGTTTGAAAAGGAAAAGTAATTATGGTCTACATTATAGGCCCTATTATAATCACTATGCAAACTTAGCTAAACATTGTCTTACATTTGTACCACAAAATGGTAAGAGTACAAATTCATGTGAAGTTATAAACACAAAATTGAAAAATTGCGTATAACTTTCTGTAAGTGCATTTTTAAGCATTTCGTAAACTCGAAATTTTGTCACCATTATCTTGCTTTCCTGTTATTTTATGAATCAAGATAAGTAATCCCATAAGAAAGGGGCACCACAACATAATTAATCCTTAATCCCCAGGGTTTCTTTTTGCTAAATAGTTTCGCTCTTTTGCTTTATTTTTGCAAGACTTCCCTCGAAACCCCACCTTCAAGGAAAAACAACCAACACCGTTAAAAAGAACGGATAAAAAAAGTGCCCCAAAAGGAATACGTGTGACCTTTCTGATGATGCATATCCTCTCTTATTCGGACTGCACCATGCCTCCTCTGTGAAGACGTAAAAAAGTCGCAAAGAGACCTGCGAACATATATGTTACAAAGCTAACTTGTTATGGCACTGTTTCGCACAGTTTTTCAGTTGTCGTGTTTTGAAGCACAACAGTTAATTTTTTATGTTGAGTAAACTGTTAAAAATCAGCTCTTTATCGAAGGAGAGACTATTTTTGGACTAAATCCAGAAGCGGCTTTTAAAAAATAATTTTGAGTCAGTTTTACTTATAAGCACAACTTCACTGAACAGAACCTATATATATTGAAGATATCATTAAGTATATTCATTGTATTGTTCTATAACCTTAAAAACTGCACTACGTATTAAAAAGATTATTAAAGATACATTAATATAATTTATATAAATATGAATAGATAAACGTATATTATAAAATAACTAAATTCATGGAGAAATCTCTATGAAATGAAAGGTGCATGTGAATGAAAATAAAAAACACGTAGATTTGCAGTGGAAAGTTATATGACCCCATATTTTTCGAAAGGCTTGTTTTCTCCCTGCTAACCAAATCTTGATTTGCTTTGGTCCACGTAATTTCTTCTGGCCTTTCTGACTGTATCATGTTTTTTTGGTCATTCATGCTTTCCTAGTGACGAGTATTATAAGACCGCTGGAAAGAAAAACTTTGTTCTCCGAGAAAAGAAGTTGACGGGACTTATATGAACTGAGTTGACGGCGATTAATGTTTCTCTTTTTCAGCTGAAACAATAATGATTTCATGATCATCAGTTCATCATATTTGAGAATTGAGATGTACCATTTTCTTACCCAAATAGATGGTATACATTTCTTAACTTTTTAAAAGCGTGAGCTTAAACATCATTATATCCGGTATTCGGGTTGAGTTCAGGTTGAAGTTACGTGACCTAACATTATTATCGGTTGAGCTCAACATAAAATTTAATCACATCATTGTTATTATACAGTATTATGAAACACTAATTTATACAGTATCATTTAAATGTAAATATAACATGATACAACTTTCATTTGCCTTTGCAATAAAAAGGCTCACTAGTCTCTACCAACAAGATTTACTAGACCTTATTTCTTGATGTACTGAACTGAACTGAAAAGTGATGTATTGAAAAATGGAATCAGCATGACTGAATTAACCCGAATTTCATCAAATTGCATTTTCACTGAACTGAACTGAACTGAATTGAACTGAACTGAACTGAACTGAACTGATCTAATCTATAGATAAGCTTTGGTAAAAAGGGCCGTAATATTGATGAGCTTTTTCATGAGAAATGTACGTGTCAGATTCCTCTGCATGAGTATGTTATTTTCCATAACAGAATTGCACTAACTTCCAAGCTTTTTCCATCACTTGGATTTCATGCCAATATAGTTTTTGACCAAAAGCCACCAGATAATAAAAAGATACTAAGGAATCTCATCACCCACTTTTCATTTCTTCACAATATTCTACTCCCAACTGCCCAAAATTCCCCCCCTTTTATGCTCGCCGTTTTTTCCTTACCAAATGGCCAATGCAGAAAGCAGAAAGCCGATTTCTTGATTTCAGAATCCATAAAGATTTATCAGAATGAGAGAAGCGAGAAAATGGTTTCTTGGAGCTGTGATCCTGCTCCAGTTTCTGCTGGCTATGGAGGTTTCAGGGGTCGGGGTGAACTGGGGAACCATGGCTTCCCACCAGCTGCCGCCGGAGAGCGTTGTCCGGATGATGATCGAGAACGGGTTCGAGAAAGTGAAGCTGTTCGAGGCTGAAGAAAGGATCATGGACGCTCTAATGGGGACTGAGCTTGAAGTGATGATCGGGCTTCCGAATTACATGCTCAAGGATATCAGCCAGGATTTCCAGGCCGCTGCTGCTTGGGTTGATGCAAACATCACCAGCTACTGCTATAAAGGAGGCGTGAATATCAGGTAATTAATTGGTCGAGTTCTTGATCATTATCTTCGATTGTTGATTTTGGGGGTTTTTGATTTGCTGTTTAGTGCGTGTGTGCGTGTTTTTTTGTCATGATGTTTACAATGTGTTTGTAGATATGTTGCTGTGGGGAATGAGCCGTTCTTGAAGAGCTACAACAATTCTTTTCTGCCCTACACGTTGCCTGCCCTGAAGAACATTCAAGAAGCTCTCAACCGTGCTGGGATTGGTGCAGATGTGAAGGCAACGATTCCTTTCAATGCGGATATCTACAATTCGCCAGAATCTGATCCAGTCCCTTCTGCCGGCGATTTTAGGCCGGAATTGCGCGATTTGACGATACAGATAGTTCAGTATCTGAACTCTAATAATGCTCCTTTTGTGGTGAATATTTACCCCTTCCTTAGCTTGTATGGCAACATCTACTTCCCTCTGGAGTTTGCGTTTTTCGAAGGAACAAGAGATCCTGTTAGGGATGGTGAGCTTCTGTACACTAATGTGTTTGATGCAAACTTTGATACCCTTGTTGCAGCCCTGAAGAGGGCAGGGTACCCTGAGATTAAGATTGTTGTAGGGGAGGTGGGGTGGCCCACGGATGGCGATAAGGATGCCGATATTGCTAAGGCGAAGAAGTTCAACCAAGGTTTGATCCAGCATGTTTCTAGTGGAAATGGAACTCCTGCAAGAAAAGGTGTTTTGGATGTTTACCTCTTCAGCCTCATAGATGAGGATGCCAAGAGCATTGAGCCGGGTAAATTCGAGAGGCATTGGGGGCTTTTTGAGTTTGATGGGAAGCCAAAGTATGCACTCGATCTAACCGGATTGGAGGGAAACAAAGGGCTAATCCCAGTTCAAGGAGTGAGGTATATGCTGAGAAGATGGTGTGTTTTGAACCCTAGAGCTGAAGATTTGGAAGAACTGCCCAAGAATGTGGATTATGCATGCAGCCTTTCTGATTGCACTTCTTTGGGATATGGCTCTTCTTGCAACCATTTGACCATTGAGGGGAATGCTTCATATGCTTTCAACATGTACTATCAGCTCAAGGATCAGAATGATTGGGACTGTGATTTCTCAGGCTTGGCTATCATCACAGATGAAGATCCTTCTGTCGATGATTGTCGGTTTCCGGTTATGATTGCCTATGGTCATTCTATGTGGCTGCTGCACAAGACACTGCTCAACATTTTGCTGGCTGTTGTTGAGGCTTGTGTGGTGTTTTTGCTTCTGATCTCCTAGTTAGTGATACCGATGAAAAGTGGTTCCAGATTGTACAATTTACTGATGCGCTTTTGTGAATAAACACCATAAGTTTGATGGAGTAGTGATTAGAGTTTAGAAAGTTGGACCTTTTTTATGTCAGGAATCCCATATGTTTCACATTCAGATGGTTAATGATGAAATCCTTTCTTCATACATACTCACAAGCTTTTTGAAATTTAATTTTTTGCTCCATGAGAAAAGGTTCAAGGAATACTTGGGAGTTGTGCTTCATGAGAAAAGGTTCAAAACTTGTCGTGATCATCTCATTTCCAAAATTTGTGTAAGATTTGAAAGAAAAAAAAAGTTGAGAAGAAGGTTTATAAATCATAGAGTCAAATTTATATAAAAAATCAATTTTTGGGCAAATATTATTCAAATTTATACTTTTAAATAATTTCAATATATTTTACCGAAAATCGTTTAAAAATTAAAATGTCCTTCTATTAAATCCATATATAATAAGGAAAATGATGAATTAAAAATCATTTTCTACGACCACCCCGAGCCGTTGTTCATAACTATGTTACAAGAGAGTTTTAGAAAGTTATGTATTAGGGTTTAACGTTGAAGTTATTCATGGCAGACATAGTTTACAGTTCCAGTTAACCATAAGATTTATTGAAGGCGTATTTTGACATATATCATAAGATATATTTATCTTATCATATATGTTATCTTATCGAGGACTCGAGCTATGGGAAGTCATTGGTTTGACACCCTCACTAAATATTTTACGGTTTTTCTAACGAGTGCCCTAGGGCACTCGATAACAATAGAATCTTTTATGTGAGTTCGTGTATTATGTGATTCTTTGTGCATGGTTAATGACTACAACTACGTTGGTAGTATAAATTCAGCTTTCGATTAATCCTCCCTCGATCATCGAAATGTTCCATCAATGCTCTCATTTAATTCTTTTCCCTCCATTAGCATTTTACGTTACAAATCTCCCTCCAAACAAATTCTAAAATATCTGCAATTTACCTGTCACATTCCAAACTATTAATTTACCTGTCACATTCCAAACTATTAGTTTATGTTATCATAGCCCTATGGCAATCGTTAGAAAAACCGTTTTAAGAAATCTGATGTGGCGCTGATGTGGGTAGTAGGGTTGGTGAAGTATGTGAGAGAAGGTTGATAGTTTATATTATAATTTTTTGCCAAATTAGGAAATGGGTAAATCTCTTTGGGACGGACCAAAAGAGAAATTGGATAAATCTCTTTGGCACGGATGGAGTATTATGTTAAACTTGGACTGGGAAGTATAAATACACCTTCAATATATGAGAAAAAAGACAATTTTAACAATTCGACGAGTTGACCAGCATCCAATTCATTACAACAGAGAGTTCAGCCCAATAAATGGATGTTTTCGCACATCTTTTTTTTTTTTTTTTTTTTTTAAATTAAATCACCTATGAAAGGTGAAGGGAATTTCATTAGGTTCCCCAAGCCTATGTGACCGAATAAAAACCAATCTCCAAATGAGTTTTACAGGTAGTGTTCTAAAACAAAGAGGAGGAAAATAGCAACATGAAACAAGTAGCAGCCTCCTAAAAGGTAGACCATCAATTTCCACATCAATTTGATGTGTTTTCGCACATCAATTTCCACTAATCCTTTTCATTTATCAAAAAAAAATTAATACTCTAATTAAGCAATAAAAGATTTTTATACTAGTAGGGGTACTATAGTAAATTCCCTTTTTGATTTGGTCATACAAGCAGTAAATTTGTTCTACAAGGAGCAACACTATATTAACAATATTATGTGATTTCACGTTAAAAAAAAATGGAACTAGGAGCATCGAACATGTTTGACCATTATAGTAAAAAAATTAAAAAATTGACCATTAATAACTTTAATTGTATGCACAATAATTTATTAAAATTTGATATTTTGAAAATAAATGCTACAAATAATCAAATAATATCTCACATAATAATTCTATTAATATTATAATACTTTAAATTTACATTCAAATATGAGTTGAAAAGTAAGGTAGAAAATCGGATGGAATCCACACTGTTAAGCAATACAACAAAAACTCATTTGAGAAAACACCTCCCAAATCTGAAATCCTCTTTCGAATGGTTGTCACGACGAGGTTTCATGGCGCGGTGCTTGACTAGCGCCTGGACGTCAGGACGATACGGTGCTCGCCAAGACAATGTTACGGCGATATGGCGATTTGTATAAAATATTGAAAATTTACCAGTACGTAATAAAAAATATAAATAAGTCTACTATTTTCGAAAAATATATTATTACATTTATTATATAAAATTTTAAATTTCTAAATCATTTTATTTAGTCTTCTTATGCTATCTAAATTATCAAAAAACCGTTTTTTACTATCAATTCACTTGTAAATAAGATTCTTCAAAAAAAAAAAAATTCACTTGTAAATAAGAAGCTGATTAAATAAAATGGAAAGATATACATAAAACAACCATTTTATGACGTGTCCTCATCTAAAAGAAATGGAAAGCTCTTGAATCTTGACCAAAATTAAGATTTTTATAAGGAAAACATGTTAAGCATTAAACAGAAGAGAAAAGTGTCCACGTGCTCTTGAGTTTCTAGTTAAGTGCTCATGTACCTCTGAATTGACGTTGGTTTTGTAAATTTTACCTCTAAAATCTCTGCTCGATCATTCAAATGTGTATATCAAACTATGAATTGACTTGAAAATAAACATTCGGGTGCCGAGCAGAGGTTTTAGACGTAAAATTTATGAAGTCAACGTCAGTCCAGGGGTACCAGAGCACTTTTCAAAACCTCAGGGGTATATAAACACTTAACTAGAAACTCAAGGATACGTTTGCACTTTTCTCTAAATAGAATTAGTCGTCTTCCTCAAAACCCCATCGCCTTCCCCTGCAACTTCACCTTTTCCCACACAAATCTTCTCTCTCCCATTTTCTTCAGTTTTGGTGTCGTAGAGACCGCCGGAACGCCAAGACAACGCCAAATCACGCCAGATCGCCGTTTTTCCACGGCGGTCGTTCCGGCAGCTTCGTAAAACGTCTGGACGCCTAATCGTCGCCTGACAACCCTGCAGTTTCGATCAATCGGGCTCCAATATCAGCCCGTATCTAGCTGGTGCAAATCGTAGAAATTCCCAGATCTGCGTTTCTCGCATTTGAGTATCTGGTCTCATCTTCTCTATTCGTTCGGACTTTGGAGAATTTGCTATTGAAGCAATGCCTGTCAAAGGTACGTCGCTTAGGGATCGGACTTCGGAGTTTCAGAGAATCGGCGACCGGGTCAAGAAATCGTCGGCCGCGGTCTCTTCTTCCGCCTCGTCGACTTCTAATGCGCCGAGCAGTAGCGGCGCCGTGGCAGCGTACGATGGAGGCGCTGCGTCGGCGCGATCTGGCGCGCCTTTTCAAACCGAATTTAAACGGAGAGTAGCTAGAATTGGTCAAGGAATCCATCAGACATCGCTGAAGCTTTCCAAGCTTGCTCAATGTCGGTAATTCAGTACTCATCATTTTCATTGCTAAATATTTTATGTTTTACATTAATATAGAATTAGGGCGGAATTAGGGATCAATTTGTGTCATTCCAATTCAATTTTTAGTTGTGGATATGTATGAGAATGTGCACAGTTAATTATCTGATATTTAGGAAGATACCTAGACATGCATGATGCATCTATATAAATATCTTTTGACAATGTGTTTGTATCTTTGTTAGTGGCGAAGAGAACTTCTTTATATGATGATCCAGCTTTGGAGATTCAAGAGTTGACAACGGTGATTAAGCAGGACATTACAGCTCTTAATAATGCTGTTGTAGACCTCCAGCTTCTAAGCAACTCTCAAAATGAAGCGGGATCGTCATCTGACAGTGCTGCTCATTCAACCAAGGTGGTTGATGACTTAAAAAATAGCTTGATGAGCACAACGAAAGAGTTCAAAGAAGTGCTTACCAAACGGACACAGGTGTTTTGTTTGTCATTCAATTTAATAACTAGTCTAGGTTTATTGACTCTGAATTACCATGTTATAGTAATGTATCTTACCCTTTTTGTTTTTGGCTACTTTAGAATCTTAAGGTTCATGAGAACCGCAGGCAGCGATATTCTTCTGCTGTAAAAGAGTCTACCAATGCCTTTGTTCGCCAACGACCATTGGCTTCCACAGGACCTGGCACACAAGTAGCTCCCCCACCATGGGCAAGTGACGCTGGTTCATCTTCTCAATTATTTCAAAGGTAAAGCCTCATAGGTCATACATATGTTTCTAATGTGATATTTGTTTGAATTGTGTTTATCATTTGCACTTGTCATTTGTTAATGCATAATGATTGGATGATCTTTAATGTGACCTCATCATCTATTTGTTTTTGTAGTATTAGTTGTTAGGCTCTCATACTGCCATACTGGTCTTGAGAAAAGTTGGCTACAGATGTGGTTCTCAGTGTCATGAGTGTATGTATTTTATACCAGCTACTAGGGAGCAGATAGTAGTTTGACCATATTGCTAAATATTACTGCAACCACACAAAGCTTTTTCACATAGTCAACATTTCATGTTTATTGATTCCTGTTTTCAATATGAAATTATTAGGTTTATGAATATGGTTTAGTAACTACAGTATTTCAGATCAAATTAATGAGTAATCTTGGATACATAGTTACTGTCTTGCATGATCTAGAAGTCAAACGAGATTAAGTTAACTGTAATATTGGAGATTCTCATTTTAATGTCTGCATCACCCAGAAATCAAACGGATGGTGAATCACAACCTTTGCTACAACAGCAACAAAGCCAACTACAGCAACAGCAACAAATGGTTCCCGCGCAAGACTATATGCAAAGCAGAGCTGAATCCCTTCACACTATTGAATCAACAATTTACGAGCTTGGCAACATTTTCACTCAGTTGGCAACCATGGTTTCTGAGCAGGGCGAGGTTGCTATTAGGTTGGTTTTCTGTACAAGTTGGTATAATTTTTGAGAAGATATAAATTTTGGAATGATAGTTTATCATGACATACTGCATATGGTTTCTCCTTCTGATGAGAGTCAGTTACCATATCATTCATTTAATATTCCATTGGAAGTCTTGGAGCGCTTAGACTTTTTGAGGTTTTCCAATGTAATATTAGGCCGTGGTTATTACACTCACCATATCTTCATTTGTTTTTCTACTGAGACATTGGCCATGAACTCAATATATTGTTCGTTTGTGAAATGCAGGATTGATGAACATATGGAAGATACGCTTACAAATGTTGAAGGTGCTCAGCAGCAGCTGGTTAGATACATGAACAGTATATCATCAAACAGATGGCTGATGATCAAGATATTCTTTGTATTGGTTGTGTTTTTGATGATTTTTCTCTTCTTTGTTGCTTAAATGAACGAGGGGTCAGTTTACCCATAGAAAGGAAATATGTGAACATAAATTTTTTCTTGCACCCGTGCAAACTAATTATGTTACCTTTTGTAGTATGAGACATGCATTGTGTAATTTGTGTTGTATAATACCTTTACAGGTCCATTGAGCCAAATTTTGCAGGTTCTGTTTTCCTTTTTAATCAAATTTTGTACAAAAATTAGAAAAAGGATCTTAAACTTGAGTTGGCATTATATTTTTCACCGAACCAAACCAAACCAAACCAAACCAAATTTATCACATCATGTAGAGAAGTTGAGATTACCAAATTTGGAGAATAACGGTCATGGCACCGTTTAAGTTTGAGTTTATTTCTTACAACTAATATGGAGTAAAAAAGTAGAACTAATATTTGACTAAATTTTATCAAATTTTAATAAATCCTAACTGAAATGGAGTAAAAAAACAAACTAATATTTGACTAAATTGTATCAAATTTTATTAAATTATATTTTCATTAACTTAATGTAACATTCTCCCTCTGATTCTTTAACAATGTTTCACTTTTCTAATTAGTTAAACCGAATTGAACTGATCTAACATGAACTGAATTGATTTAAAATGAAGTAAAAATTAACTGTATTTAAAATAGATATAGCAAGACTAAGTTAAGCTAAATATCATCAAACTATACTTTGAATAAATTGAACTGGCCAAAAATTGAATTGAATTGAAAATATTCATGTAAGTTTGGAAGAACACACTCTATATTTCAATTGAACTGAATTGAACTAATCTGATCCAAACTAAATAAGGCTAATACAATTTCAAACAAGGTGAAACTGAATTGTAGAGAAAATTTTCAAAAAAAAAAAAAAAACTATGCATAAAATACGCTGAATTGAAGTGAAATAAATTTTATATATTCGAACTTAATGGAATTAATTTTTTTTAATATAATGAACTAAATACATTTATCTGAATTGTGTTGAACTAATATATAGAAGAGTTCAAGAAAACAAGACCTATGTGAGACGCAATAATAATACATATAAGCCAAATCAGCATCAAGACTCATGGGAGAGGCGGCGAAGAAGGCCAAACTCATAGATCACACAGTGTCAAAGGATGATATGGAACATTACAACTGAGTATGCTATGATATGATCGATAAACATACTCTAAGTATTCCAAGTGCTCCAACTTTCGGGTCTCAAAGTGGTACACAAAAAGTTGTCGCGACATTCCCACCAAAATCGAGTCTAGCCTTCCTGGAAGAAACGATACAAATACCAAATCAGGGTATTCATGCTCAAATATGGATGACAAGAGTGCCGAATGCTCCGAGAATATCGAGCCATGGCTCACTCTGTATATCGGATTCCAATGCTTTTTCTTCTCATTTAAAGCATAGATTTTGATCATCCATGTGTTGGAATTGGTAATACTTTGGTGATTAGTGCAAGTAGCAGACAAGAGGGAACCGTTTGGGGCGACGCCATAATAGTTGTTGCGATAAATATGCTGAAGTCGTTGAACTCGTTGCCTAGGAATTTCCACGCCCTCATAAAATGGGGTTATCACCGATGAAGGGGATTGTGGCGCAAGAATGAGCCTGACGATGTTGCCAACATTTATGTCCCACACAGCCAAGCACAGCAGACCATGAGTTTCCACTTTCCAGTTAATGACACCACATCCCTCTGTTACTATACCACTCTTTATTGCCATACAACATTCTCTAATTTCACAACCTGGTACTCTTTCACAACATCCTAAGTGGAATGGTCTGGAACAAGTCAGCATGGATTGCTCCCACAGTCTCGTGGAGGAACAGAAGGTCTGAATGTTCAGTGTATTTTTTTCTTCTGCTAGATTCACCTCCGCCAATATAACCTTATAAGAATCAGCACCATCACCATCCTTATCAGAGAGAATATTACCCATGAACCAATTGTAGTTCACAGGCGGTGGCGGCAACGGGGGTCCTATTGTTGGACCGCCGGTCCATACATGCAAGGCTCTTGCATTGGCACTGTCGGCCTTTCCACAAAAGAGCAAATGAGAGCTGTTGGGAGATTTAGCTATGAAGAACTTGATACGGTTCGCTGTTGGTATAAAGGTGTTGACGTTTATATCTTGACCTAGACTGGTTGTTGGCAGCATGAACTCATTAACGTTGCGCATACACCCGTTTATCAACAATCCCACAACTTGATTAAGTTTGGAGTTGTTGCTCCATCTCTTGAGATATTTTGTTCAAAAACCCTGACTCGCGATCACTTCAAGCCAGTCCTTGCATACGAGCATACAATTATTAAAGATGTCGGCAGGATATACTCTCGCCATAATTTCAAACAGAACGTCATTATTATATTTTACAACATCCATCTCTTCTACCTCTCAACCAAACAATCGAATTCTCAAATATATATAAATTCACATAACTGAGGAAGGGAAGACTATGCCTTAACCAAAACCAAACCGTTTTGGGATTAGAATAAAAAGGAAATATGCTCGTTAATACCATTAATCTATCAATAGTTCACCAAAAAAAATAATATCATATGATCGCAATTTAATTATGTCATATGGCAGAAGGGTATGTCTTTAACTATAGAACTATTGCACCAACACTCAACATGGAAAACCTACTATTGGGTCGCCTTACTCAAGAAGCATGACTTACTATATACTTCAACTCTTAAATAATGTGCATATTAAATTTAAATATTCATTTAGTTACATTGGTTAAAATCGCCCATAACTGATGAAACATTCGCAAAAGCATATTTTATTCTCCCAACTTCTTAAAAAAGAAATAAAATCTCTTACATACTGTTGTTATTTAAAAACCAATTGACTTTGTAAATTATATCGTAACTTTATAAAAACGGTTATGGTACCTCTGAATCACCATTAACTTTGTAAATTATATCATTAAATTCTCTAACCGAGTCACTTGAAAATCAAATATACATATTTTTATGGTTGTCCAGAGTTTTTAAAACGTACGATTCACAAAGTCATTATCAATCCAGGACTTTTGGAATACTTTCCAAAAACCCGGAAATACAGATATGCCTATGTGAATGTTTACCATTTTATTTCCAAACAAAACAATTTTCTGCCCAGCCGTTTAGCACCACCCAAATTCCCAACAGCGGGATTTCGAAATTTCAAATTTTCAAAACGTCTACTACATACATATAACCGTTACCCTCACTCGCCAACTCTTCAGTTTCAATTTTCTCAAAAATCAAAATCATCTATTTAAATCATTTCAACAATCCCGATTGCCCCAAATCTGTGAAGAAAAGAAAATGGCAACCCTAACGCCGGGAATCCTCCTCAAGCTCCTCCAGTCAATGAACTCCTCCACCCGCGTAACCGGCGACCACCGCTCCCCGCTCCTCCAAGTCATCGGAATCGTGCCGGCGCTCTCCACCTCCGACTCCCTCTGGGCCCACCACGGCTTCTACGTCCAGCTCTCTGATTCCCAGAACTCAACCTACATCTCCCTCTCAGAGAAGGACACAGATCTCATCCTCGCCAATCGCCTCCAGCTCGGCCAGTTCATCCACCTCGACCGCTTCGTCTTCGAATCCCCGCCGGTCCCATGCGCCGTCAACCTCAGGCCCATAGCCGGCCGTCACACCTTTATCGGATCTCCGGAACCGCTGATTGCCCGAATCGCCCCGACCAAAAACGGGTTTGTGATTCAGCCCGCCACGGATTCCGATAACCCCTTCGCCGGTTACAGTTCCAAATCTGGAAACTCCGGTGAGGAGGCAAAAATTAAGGTAGGGAAGGCTAACGACGTTGACAAACGGAAGCCGGTTAGGCAGCTTTCGGCAACTCCCAAGGAAAATGTGAACGTCAATTTGGGATCGGATTCAGCGGAGAAGGCTGCGGCGGCGGCTCCGCGGAGATTCTCTTCGCCGGCGGCGTCTAAACAAAGGCCGATGTCGGCGGTGAGGAGAAATTCAACGTCGGGGGAGAGGGATCCGTCTCCGGCAGGGAAGATGAAGCGGTCTTCTTCTCCGGTGCCGTCGAAGTGTGCGGTTCCGAGCTTGGTCGCTGCCAAGGAAGAGAACCGGAAGACTGCGAGGGAGCCGGCGATTATTGTGCCGTCGAGATACCGGCAGCCGTCGCCGACGGCGGGGAGGCGGCAGGCTAGTCCAGCGGCGTCAAGGCGGATGTCTATATCCCCTGGACGGCGACTGTCCGGTGGGCTCAAGGCGGCTGTAGACTCGTCGGGAAAGAAGAAGATGGCTAACATTGCTGCCGGAATTTCCAAGGTCTCTGAAGCCCTTGTTGGGGCAGGGAAGCCAGTGAGGAAGAGCTGGGGAGATGAAGGGACGAATTCCGGTGGTGCTACTTCTGAGAATAAGGAGAAGTTTGGGTTCAAGAGTAAGCCGGATTTTCAAGCAATTTTAAGGACTCAGGTATAACAATCATCTCTAAATATAAATACTCTTGTAGAACTATCTAATCTGTATAGAGTTCTGTGTTTATGTTTTGATTCTTGTTGATTATTATAGGCTGCTATATCGAGAAGGTTAAGTGATGTGAGTCTTCGGGATGAAGTTTTCAGTGATGAAAATGTAAGGTCAGGTTCGATTAGTTCTCCGTCGATTGAGAAAGGAAGTGGTGGTGCAGCTCCAGTAATCACCATTCATGAGAAGAAATGGACTGATGGCAGCATTCCCTTAGACTCAGTCTCTTCTGACCTGGCAAGGCTTGGAAGGGTAGGTTTTCGGGATGTAGCCTTTAGTGGTTTTTGTAGAATGAATGTTGTTTTCGGGATGGTTTCTTACATGTATGCCTGGCACGATTTCAAACGCAGGAAGCTAGGCAAAGGAGAATCATTGCTTCCACAGCTGCAGCTGAAGCCTTGGAAGAGGCCCTTGCCACTGAGTCTATTGTGAGAAGCCTAAGGTAATTTTATGCATAGATAGGAATATTTCTTAGCCATATCCCTGGTGTTGTTTGCTTGTCATTCTCTTTTCACCAGATTAGTTACCCATTGCATTTGCATTTGACTAGAATGGAATACTATGTAATGTAATATGATTATATGAATTTAGTTAGAACTTTAGAATCCATATTCCCTATAAATATACTAATCTCAACATATAATGTCTTGAGTCACACCTACTTATTACCAATTGGTGTTAGAATAGAAGATCATGAATCTTGTAGTACTATATTTTTGCACTATTGAGCTTGTTCTTGTTTGTGCAAGAAATTCAGTTGGTCTATGCATAGACAGGAATATTTCTTAGCCATATTCTTGGTATTCTTTGCTTGTCATTCTCTTTTCACCAGATTAGTTACCCGTTGCATTTGCATTTGACTAGAATGGAATACTATGTAACGTACCATGAATTCAGCTAGAACTTTAGAATACTATATTTTTGCACTATTGGACTTGTTCTTGTTTGTGGGAGAAATTCAGTTGGTCAATGCAGCCAACTCACTCTTGGATGGCGAGGCTAACTGGTTTCGCTTGTGTGCTATGTGCAGCAAGTTCTCAGATATCTGCCATTCATCAAGGCCAGCGAATCCATTACCTACCATTGACCAGTTCATGTCAATTTATGAAGAGCTCGTGAAGTCAATAGCACTCACTGAATCACTCACGAACAATCGCAGCAGCCACCATAAGATCAGTGAAACAACTATCCCTGTAGATCCTGCAAAATCAAGTACCCTTTGGGTAGAAGCTGCTCTTGCAACTGATCTTGAAGTAGTCTCTCTTCTAACCAGCCCAAATTTCGAGCAACCTTCTCCAGCACTAGACAAAAGCTCATCCAAGCAGAAGCCTACCTCAAACCTCAGGAATGACAAATCAGCTCCCTCGTCAGGGACATGGATTAGGGGTCACGGGATGAATGAGACAATTGATCTTGCAAAGAAGTTGCAATCGGAGATGCACACTTGGCTCTTGAAGTTTGTTGATGAGTCCTTGGATGCAGGTTACAGGGTGCTTGCCGCCACTGGTGGTAGTTCTGATCGTGGTGCAATTGTTTCGCAGCTGAAGCGAGTGAATACCTGGCTGGTGGAGCAGGTTTTAAAGAGAGATGAGCTTCTGGTGTCCAAAATCGAGCGTTTGAAGCAGAAGATATATGGATTTGTCATCCGCAATGTTCCTACAACTGTTGAGCACACAAGCCCTGCTGCATCATCTTGATGTGTTTATGTTTCTTCTTCCAAGTGATTATTCTTCAAGACCTCCTTATACTTGGAGTTGCTGTATATTGCAAATTGGTTCACCATTCCTTGTGTTCCATGAAACCCGAGCAATGCATTTTTTTTGCTAGTTTTATTAGGAACATTTTATGTTTCATGCAACTTTGATTATCTTTGAGATTGATTGAGGACGGTATTACTTTCTTACCGAGAAAAATCAATTAAAATTTGAAGGTAACCCAAGGTACAACAACATGAGGGTAAAATACACAATACTTATCTATTGCAATAATGTTTCTTCATTTCGATGCAACAAATTAATTTAATCTGACTAAAGGCCTTTGTGATATGATTAGGGGCGAGTAAAGTGAATACAATTTTTCAAGCATGCCAAATAATGTTCAAACCGACTTTCTTCTGTTTTGGAAAAATCGAGGATAGGATTTGGTTTTATTTTGATATAAGACTAAGAGTGAAAATTGAGACACGCCACCAACAGAACAGACACCGCTGTCGTGTAGAAGTGGTACTGTGTGACTGTGTGCAACAACGCAAGGATCCGCCACCGCCACCACCACCGCCTCCTCATCATCATCGTCGTCGTCGGCATCTGCTCTCCGACCAACCCACCCAATATCATCGTCCTTCTACCATAACAAAATTACCCCCCAATTTTTCTTATCCAATTTACCCATAATTTTCTTGTGGATAAACACATTTTTGGTCGGAAATCCATTCACTTCACTCTATATTTTTGGACACCCTTTTTCCTCATTTCTCAATCCGTAATATCCCTGATTCTTGAACACGTTAACCGATTCCACTTTTGATCTTTGAGCTGATCTTCATCGGTGTATCTGTTGTGTACAAAATTTGTGCACAAAAAAATTTTGTTCTTTGGGTGATAGAATGGTGGGAGGAGGAAACAGGAAGGAGGATTTAGTGATAACCAACAACAATGTTTTTGCTGCATTGGGGAGTCTGAGGAAGAAGAAGAAGGCTTCTGATAAGGACTCTAAGGCTAAAACTTCCTCTGCTTCTTCTTCATCTTCTTCCAAGAAGCGTGATCAGAAGGAGCCAGCTCCTCCTGAGCCGCAGGTGTTCTGGGCTCCTGCACCATTAACGAGTAAATCATGGGCTGATGTGGATGATGATGATGACGATGATTACTATGCCACCACTGCTCCGCCCCAGTCCATCTTGGGAGCTGCTCAGGAACCCGGACCTGAGCAAAAAGAAAGCTCTGCTCAGCTTGAGGTCTGTTTTCAGCTTTCTTGTTAAATGAGTTTGTTTTTTTAAATCACACTATGTAGTGAAAAATACATACAAGGTGCTCCTTTAGACACTTCTGAATAAACTGTGGCTGTCTGTTTGACTGAATACACAGGAGGTAGATTATTTGCAGCTAGGGATGTATCCATGTTTAAGCATTTAGCTGACCCCATAGTTGTTTCTCAGCCCTGTTTTTTAGTTCATTTGCTTAGATGGAGCATTATTGTCCTTTTGGATCATTGACATTTGCTTTGATTAAATGTTTTAGCAATGTATCCTTACATCAAGAAGTGATTCTTGGTTTGTGGGTTAGTTTGGGGTGAGTATTTGAGGTTATTGGAAATGTTCGAATGTGGTTATGGAATTCTCTCCAATATATGTTTATGGAATGGGACTGGGTTCCATTTATGTTCCGCGTGCTGAATGATCAAAATTCCTGGTTGCGAATATGGTGCAAAAATAATTCGCTAAGATTGTTGGTCCTTCTTATTGGCTTAATAAATGTAAAAGTTGTTTGTGTCATGACGTCCCTCAGACCAATTGTTCGTTTTAGGCTTGTAATGTGCCATTCAGATGAATCCCTTCTCTTGGATGGTTCCTCTCTTGCTGTATGGCCTGACCTATTTTCTGCAGGTTGTGTAGTTTGTGTTCGTGTCTTATTGTTTACTATAATGCTTCATTTGCCTTGTTAAACCTAGTATTGCATTAACTTGTCAGTCCTTTTTGAACAAGTAGTTTAGAGAGCCATTTCTTGGTGACACCAATTGTTCGTTTTAGGCTTGTAATGTGCCATTCAGATGAATCCCTTCTCTTGGATGGTTCCTCTCTTGCTGTATGGCCTGACCTATTTTCTGCAGGTTGTGTAGTTTGTGTTCGTGTCTTATTGTTTACCATAATGCTTCATTTGCCTTGTTAAACCTAGTATTGCATTAACTTGTCAGTCCTTTTTGAACAAGTAGTTTAGAGAGCCATTTCTTGGTGACTGTGTGTTGTAGGAACAACAACAAAACACTATAGCTTTTGCGTTGTGTATGAATATGCTATAGTTTAGCTGTTATACTTTAGGAAAAGAGAGGAAATGGTAGCTTCCTGATTAAATGAGCAATTTGTTTCTTTTCTTAAATCAATATAATGTATTTCCAAGTAGTGCCTTTGAGATTTGGGAGTGTTCTAGTCTTTTGGTTTTCCGCTAGCCATCCCCTCGTCTGAAACTGATACCACTCGAATACTTTGTGCCACAAGAGCTGTTGGCATGTGTTATTTCATTTAAATTCAATGGTATCTTACTCTTCTTTTGAAATAGTCGTGTACCGTCAATGTTTGCAACTTTGTGTATCACTTCACTGAGTTGATAATCAAAACAAGAGACAGGTTGATACCTGACCATCTGATTTCTTAGGCCATGTAATGCTCCCCACGCCTCTTCCCCTCTCAATATATGTCTGTCTGTGCATGTATTATCTCTTGCCACAGAACTCATTAAAACTCTTCAACAGACCTATTATGATAGTTTAAATGTACCAGGAAAGTGAAAGTGACGAAGATGACCTTGATGCAGCTGATGAGGATAATGAGGAGGAACAAGAGCATGAACATGAGCGTCAACCTGATGCAGTACCAGAAAAGGATGCCATCATTGAGAAGGCTGTTGAAGTTGTTGCACCTAAGGAAACAGAAAAGCAGTTGTCAAAGAAGGAACTGAAGAAAAAGGAACTTGCTGAACTTGAAGAAATGCTTGCTCAATTTGGCTATAATAACAAGTCTGAAAGTGAAGGCTCGAGACCAGGTAACTTTTGTATTTCTTTCATGTCTGATATTTATCAGGCCTTGCCTCTTCAAGATATGTGCTAGTCAATGTTGAAGAGAATGATTCATCAATTTTTGTTTGTTTGGTTAAGAGTAAAGTTTGGAAATTTGATGATATCAGTTTTACTTTGATCTTATCTCTCATTTGCTCCTCCTGTGTTTTGGTTAAAGAATGTCTTGTTCCTTAACCCCAAAAAGGCATGTCTAGTTCTTGCATGCTTGGTTATGTGATTGTGTTTGTGGTAAGATGCATGGGGGTCTTGTGTGAGTGGGAAATGCCATATATTTCATTGATCTCTTGGATTTTATAAGTTTTTCGTGCATCTTTCCTTTTCAGGTACATCTGATGGTAAGAAGGCAGAGTCTTCAAATGCGGATAAGAAGGAAAGCAATGGCACAGGGGAGAGCAAAACCGCAAGAAAGAAGAAAAAGAAGGATAAGTTGAAGGATACCAAAGAACAGCCCAATCAGGGCTTCACCAGCGCAGAAGTTGGGAATGGAGCTGATAAGAAACCCGAGCCTGAGAAAGTCGAGGGACCATCTGTCGACATGAAAGAAAAGATGAAGAAAATAGCATCTTTGAAGAAGAAAAAGTCAACTAAGGAGATGGATACTGCTGCCAAAGCTGCAGCAAATGAGGCTGCTGCAAGAAATGCAAAGCTAGCTGCAGCAAAGAAGAAGGAGAAGAGCCACTATAATCAGCAGCCTCTTCGTTGAACGAATCCTTTTTTTCAGTTCAAGATCAACGAACCTTTCTGCTCAATAAACATCTGAATTCTAATATGGTAAGGAGTAGTTATGATCTACATTTTGGTTTTATTGAATTGGGGGGGACTTTTGTGAGAAATTAGGATGACTAAGGTTCTTTCAGCTGCCTGTTTCTTCCCTGCTTTTTACCTGTCTAGTAGGTTCCAAGTTATCACGGATGTTTACATAACAAACATGCATTTGAACATTGTGGGTGGGAAAAATTTGTTCATTCTTGTTGTTGGATGGATTTTGCTATATCTTGATTTACAAATTTCAATAAAATCACAGATCTTGGAACTTTCTGTTTGTTTAACACTTTAACAGCAGTAATTGAATTCAAGATCAATCTGTTGAAAGTTCTGCATAAAAGCAGTGATTTGTTGAAGCATGAAAATCACCATTACACAAGATTTTCTACTACCTAATTTATTCTGATTATTGCTAAGAAAATAAAGAGGCTAAATTAAAAATTCAAACACTCATACAGCAAATTATTCATAGAGTAATTGATCAAAGATCTTAGAGTAATAGGATTGCAACAACCACCAAAACGCTTTGACCCAACACCTTCCCGCCGTAGCTGCTGGAGGCACCGCTGGCGGCAGCAGTGGTGGTCGGTTTGGCATCAGAACTTGAAGAAGACGACGGAGAGGTGGTGGTTGCCGTAGAAGTTGAAGAGTTTGTGGTACTACTGCTTGAATCTGCATTTGCTATTTGGAATATCTTTGCGTCCGGCGAATTAGGCGGCAGTTTTAGTATAGCTGCCAAAAACAAAGAGGGAGGACAAAATATTATATCGTGGATAAATTTCTATTTTCTAGATCTAGCTCCTTTTTTTTGAATTTGAGTTTTGGAGAAATTTTTTAAGATAATTTAGAAAGCAAAGTGGATTGAAGATTAATACGGACAACATATACACATGTACCTTTCCAAAGAGAGGAAGCGATGCAATCACCAGTTATTTATATATCTTTTTTTACACTTTTAATTTTACTTTATTTTAATAATTTTTACACTTTTTAATTTTCTCTACCAACAAAGTTAACAAAGTTATATTTGACATGAACTTATGTCATGAATTCCTCTTTAATTTATTGTGGATTTTGGAGGTGGGGAAATTCTTACTTAAATTTTATGTAAAAATGAATTAAATATAAATATATGATAAAGCCTTTTTTTTTATTTGAACTGAATGAAATCGAACTAAAAAATGAAGTGTTACTTAAGTGAACTAATAAAAAGTGTTGATACAACTAAGTTAAACTAAACTCCATCAAATCATTAATTGAACTAAACTGAAGTGCAGTTAAGTTGAAAAGAACATTGTCGAAATAATATACCAAATTAGCGAGGTTATACATGCAAATGTTACATGCATGGAATAGGTAGTTAGGATGAGTACTTACAAGGGCAGTCGGAGACTTTGGCATCATCAATCTTGCACAAAGTAGGCATTTGCATAGCCAAGGTGGTGTTGATGGGGAGCCCTAGCGAAGGGTTAGTGCTCTCCTTGATAAGGACACAGAGGCACTTGGGCTTGGCGGTTTTAACCTTGATGGTGTCCTCGCAGCACTGAGGAGTAGGCTTTGGGGCACTCCCGCTGACGTAGGGCATGCAAGCAGCCAGGTTTCCCAGCTGGTCCGCGCAATCCTTCTCGTCATCCTCCATTGTTCCAGTCGCTAAGGTAAATGCAGCCACCAAGAACAGGCAAACAATTCTCTTCATTTTTTCTCTCCAATTGTGCAAAAATGAAGTGAAGAAGAAGCTGATCGAATGCAACTGTAGTAGTGCATATTTATACAGGCCATATGCAGTGTAGGATGATTAAATCATTTATTGTGCTCCCATACCATATCCCTGTCTCTGCCTTGAATATGCCAAAAATGATTATCAACTCATTGCTTTAGGTCCACATCCAATAAAAGTGGAAACAAATTATTAGCAACTCATTTGTTTGATGAAATAGAACAAATGTTTGATCATCAGCCTTTGGTTCTAAACTGGCCAGAATTCCATGGAGAGGGCTATGAATTCAATGACACTTCATTTACTGCTCCTTTGAAAAGCGTAATCACGCCTTCCGAGACAATCCGCTTCCCAACAACAATCTCATCATTCTGCACTCATTGCATTGAATTGATGCTAGAGATGGATTCAAAACTAACCCCTGCAGACTGAAATCCGAGTATTCCAATCTATATAAAACTAACTTATCTAAGACAGCAAAATTTCCTTCAAGGGTGTTAGGATTACATCTTAGTGTGATTATTGATACAATTGAAAGATTTACATTAGTAACCAATATATAGCATGCATCATAATTTAGAAGAGAGTTCCTAATCTAATCGAACCGGAAAAAGAAAAAGGAAAACGCTACCATTTATTTTCTGAAGGCAAACAATAGGTAATATCCAATGCTCAATCACAGTAGAAGTCCCATATCCTTTCTCTAAAAAGGTTGATATGAGAGGCCTCGAAATCTAAAATCATTTACAATTAACTACAAAATCAACAAAGAAAACACCCTTCCCATCTATTTAAGTTACTGGCCCTGAAAAGGTCCTCATAAAAATGAACAGTGGATGCTGCCTTTCCGTTGCCAAAATGTACAACTACCATTTAGCATTTCAACTTTCTTTACCATGCGTATAATGGAATCCTTAGACTACACAATGCAGGGATGGATGAAGGGCAGGAGAGTCAGAATGTACATAACTATACAAGGAGAGACCTACATCAAGAAACTTGTCAAAGATGATCCTGCATTCCATTTGAATCAGATCCAACGGGAGCCGGAGGTTTAGTTTGGCTAGATGATGGGGGTGCTGGAAGGGCGTAAGTCAGCCTCGATGATGAATTCTCAATTAAACCAGCAACACCAGCAGCTGCAGATTGAGCATTAGAAGGAAGGAATAGGTCATGCCTTTGGTCCTTGTATGCATCCCAAACCTGCAGACATCTCCATTCATCACATTCACGAGTATGAAGACACAAAATAGAGACAAGTATTCTGACTAAACAGCAATATTATTTGGAACAGAAACTATTAAGAGAAATCATTTTGTCAAAAACCTCCATGAGCAAGAAAGGCACAAAGGGTTGATATCTATGTTTCATCAAGAGCAAGGAGCACACTAATGCCCCAATTTTTTCAAAAAAAAAAAGAGCAATCAGCAATCACATAAGACATGAAAAGCCTACCACTGACAAATCCAATGTTAAAAATAGGTGAGTTGCATTCAAATGCAGAACCTCACTTATAAGTAGTTTGTATAGAGAAGAGTTTGTTTAAATAATAAAATGGCTATAACTCCTTCATCTGCCAGCATTTTGGATTTCAAACTTACACTGGAGGCACTTAGTATCTCTCGCACTTTAATACAGTGAGCCCCTTCTGCTGCAAAGGCGTGCAGAACCTAAAAATGGGAAAAGCATTACATTACATTTGTCAAGTCCTTATAACCTTTGGCGGTATGTGCAGATTAAATTTAACTTGACATCCGTCTAAAATGTTAATTCACCTCAATTGCCAGCACCCGGCCTATGGAGGCTTCTGATTCATTCCACTTCATCTGGGAACAAAGACCACTTTTCCCCCCAGCTCGCCAATCAAGAAGACCAAGAAGTACTTCAACAAGACCAACCCTGACAAGATATTTATAGTACATCAGGAAAGCAGAAAATGAAGATATATTCTCTTTATAAAAAGTGAAATAAGATTGCTGTTAATGCCAAATTAAAAATGTCAATCAAGGTGTAGAAAACCCACATACGTGCATGGTCTAAATGGTTGAATAAACAACTAGAAAGATGGAAAGATTTCACGTAAACTAGAAAGTTCAATTAAACTAGAATTTAAAATCTGATTTCAGGAGTATAGTAAACTAGAAGGTCCATTAAGCCTTACAGTTTTGTCTAGTAGAAAAAAGTTATGCCTTTGAGCTTAAATAAAGTAAATGCGTGATTTTTAATTATCAATGCACAGTTTTTTCTTCAAAAGGGGGAAAAAGCATGCAAATTTTAAAGAAAAGGCAAGCAAGAAGCATGGACTTACTTTAGTCCTTGTGCTACAAGTGCATCTCTTGCTCGATTTCCAGCAACTACAACACGTTTGAGTGTTTCAAGAGCTAATATGCTCCCCCCTTGCCAACCAATTGCTTTCATCAAGAGCGGGACAACCTGAAAGTACAAGTGACAACATTAGCAAGCAAGAAAACCATTTAGAACCAGGATGGGTACTAGGATCAAAAAAGGATAAAAAAAATACCTGAGGTGTTCCAACACTAGTAGCTGCCATAGCCTCAGCGCATATGGTACTGCCTGCAAGTTGATGTAGGACACGTAAACAACTCAGCCGAACTCGCTCTTTAGGTGTTGGTGAAGTTGATTGTGTCGAGATATCCTCAGCTTCATTTGACTCTCGGGTATGACTCCCATTGCTAACATCCACAGATGACATTGTTTCCCTCCTTCCCTCATAAGCAACTGCTGAAACAAGCTTGGGAACATACCCAAGATAGCCAACATGGTCTGCAAGAGCAGGGTGTACCCGTAACAAAGAGACTAATGCGGCAGACAAAAGCAGAGGGAGCTCAGGATCTACAGAATGTTCATCATAATGAGCAAAGCCAATGGATGAAAGATACTGATCCAGCAATCCTTCCAAAAACCTCTTAGGATTTCTCAGTGGAAATTTTGGGTCCTTCAAGAATAACCTAACATAGATACCTCCAACCTATAGAAGAAACGTATACCTTAAAAGTCATGCAAAACCTTAAGTTAAACGTATAACCGTAAATTAGCCTATGAGATACCTGAGGTTCATCTCTCATGTCCTGTTGGCCTGAAGCCTGCTCAGGCACATCCCAATCAACAACACGACCTTTCATCTGTTCCTGGTACAAGTCTGATGCCATTGTTACTAGTTGAGCTGACAAAGACGTAGCCATTGCTGGTGTCCATACAAGTTCTGGAGTCTCAGTAGTTTGATCAAGAGTAGAAACAACTGCTTCACCAGGGCCATCCCGGATTATGGATACCAAGCCATCTGGTAGAAATCGAGCAAGTGTTATCGCCACCCTAGGACCATGCATTGGCTGGGCAACAAGCTTGCCTAACAGTGAAGCAGCAGCTGCTCGTTGCTGGAGAGGAATTTCTGCTGCCCACAAATAGTTTTAATTCCATTAGAATGACCAACATCCTCTCTAGTGTGAATGTAAATAATTCAAATCAGAACAAAAAAAATTTACCTTGTAAAGGCAACAAAAGTTCAAGAATGTACACCACCCCACCATGTTTTGCAGCGGCCCAGGCAAGTTCTGGAGTGCTGGCCAGGGCATACAGAACATGCAGCGCTCCTTCACGACAGCCAGGAGATGAATGAAGCATTTGTAGAAGCAGGAGAAGACTGGAACCATCTGCTACCATAGCTTCTAAGCAGGGAGCATGAGCAGTCAGGCGGGAGAGTACACTTAAACAGAGTTGAGGAGTATTGCTTGCAGATGCAAAAGGAACAGAAAAGCACTCAAAAAGGGGCAACAACTTTTCTTTGGAAGCAAACACCGAAGCCAAATTTGGATTGTTTGTCAGCAAGTGCTGAAATAACAAAAAAATAACAACTATAATATAATATCCAAATAAATATGAAATTACTATAAATATAATATCCATCATTACTGACAAAGAAATAACAACTATAATATCCAAATAAATATGAAATTAAAGTGTACCTGTAGAGAAGTTAGACCAAATTGAAGACGCTTGATGAATTCTCCCTCCTGCTCAACCAATTTTTCATCAGAGGGTGGGGGTGCAGTTGAGTCAGCAGTAGCTTGATGCTCAGCAGATGAACCATCAATATCACCATCTTGGGGTACAGATATCTTAGAAGATGAGCCACTACGATAGATTTCTGATGTGGAACTTGGTAGATTATGCAGTATGGACGAAATAAAGTCAACAAGAGCTACACAAAATTCTTCAGGTTCACTGACTTCAAAGTCCGGTTGATCATTATAGACTCTCAAGTACACATTTCCAACAAACAGTTCTTTCAATAATGCTTCGTATGCAAAGGACTCTGTATCTTTCACATCATAACAGCCATCAGGGCCTTGATTTTCCCTCTGTTCGTCTATGAATTTTAACAATTCTGCTCGGGTTGAGGAGTTCCAAATAATCTGCAATATGAAGCATAAAGAAGCAGAATACATTAAGGTAAGGCTGACAAGTAGTCAGTATATTAATTCTAACAGGATTTTCCATATATTCAGCCAGATGAATAAACAATAGGTGTCAATTCATTTATATAAGCAAGTGGAGGCCATTTAGTTAGATTGGCTGATACTTACAAAATATAGATCCACAGCATGTGGAAAACATAAGCAATATTACAATAATAATCTTCGATGCGGTAACATGAAAAGATGCAAGTCAAACCTATTGCAACTAACAAATGCTTCATTACAAGAAACAGTATTATATACATGTCAATTTTTGACAATCTAAAAGCAACCATAAAACAATAAACTGCTATAAAACACAAACCCAAAAATCAAATAACAGCTCCTGGGTATAGGAGATGGGAACGATGAGCTCAGCACCTTGGCCGACTAGATACAAGGTGGTCTCATAAGTCACATCAAAACAGAAACAATAATTATAATACCTTAAGTAACACTAGAACAGTAATTTTAAACAGAGAACCATGTGGCGAGCAACAATAGCATCTAGAGGAATAATTATATTGCATAATACGCCAACAGCATTTACCTCAGGAGTCTCCAAGTTGGAGTTCAGTTTTGATAACAACTCTTTTGCTAAAGGATCCTTCAGCATACTGGCAAGTTTAGGCGTCAACAAAGTTTTTAGGGCATTGAAAGCATCTTGGTTATAAGGTGTTGAACTGTCCTCAGTATTCATGCCACTAAGTCTAGATAGAGCCTGAGATGCTCGTATAGCATGATTATTTTTTGCAATTTGAACACTTGCCCCAACACCATGCGTTTCAGGCTTGCCTGACTCCCCAGCAGTCGAATCATACTGGAGAAGTAAAGGCAGGAGGTACCTAATGTAAATGAAAGTCATAAGAAGACATATACCACATAGTCAAATGTAACAGATATGACATGTTTTAAAAATAATCACGATGAACACTTATTTCATTTCCCAAAAGTTTCCTATCTTTTTAGCAACATGTAACATACTTACCATAGCCCTCCAGCCTGTAGCAAGGCTTTTTGTAATGCAGAAGATACGGAGAGATGAGCAATGGTCTGAAGGGCAGCATCAACAGCAGGAGATACAAGCTCAAGTTCGGTGCAATGAATAATATCCTCAACAAGTCCAGAAATCTGAAGTATCTCAACCCTGGCACTTTCAAACTGACTCAGAATGGAAATGGTTTGCATGACATTCGTAACAATGATGGTGGAAGGTTCACTTGCAGGAGTGGTGGGTTGAACTACACACATGCAACGAGATAGAAGATTTGCAATAAGTTGAACACCACCATCCCTCACAAGCTCTTCACCATTCAGTGATGATGATGCACACCTGAAATTTAAAAAAATGCATGAAAGAGAATTGAGTGAATCTCATTTCTTTGACAAAAACAAAAAAATTGAAGATAGAAGTATAAGTAGTATTATCACTAACGTAAGCCACACTAGCTCGGAGGCTGCAACAAGTAATGGAGCTCGGTCAGAGGAAAGAAAGTTGCTGTCTTCATTGTCCACAGTCACTGCATTTAACAACATTGGGTAGCCAGCGTATTTAAATGGCTCCAGCACATTACCATACCGCCTATATAAGATGCACTGTCCTTTCAGTAACAATAATAACCTCCAAGTTTGAGGGCCTTGAAGTCCTTGCATTGTAGCCTTTGCAATAGTATTTGGAGAAATCAAGTTAATGAAGATATGTACAATAGTGTGTATTAATAGTAGGCTTCGCATTTTACACCAATTGTTTCCGAACCAAAAAAAAAAAAAAAAAAACTGTATAAAACTTGACATGCAACCACTTATAACTCATAAAGATTTTGACCACAATGTGTTAGATCATCAGGTTTATTTAGCTAAGTAGTGCATGCTGATTTTGTATGACAAAGACCCTGCAAGCATTGTAGTTCAGGGCCATATGTTTCAACAGGGAAACCGCCAAAATTGTCAGCTAGATAAACATAACGACCAGGAGTCTTAAATAACAAGCCAGTGTACCTGCAAGCGTTCATATGCTTTCTGAACAGCAAGAAACTTCTCTCTCCCTTCTGGATTTTTGTCAGGATGATATTTCATTGCAAGTTTCCTGTACTGCCGCTTAAGCTTTTCTTCATCTATGTTTTCAATCTGCTTTGATAAGTTTTGAATCTCATCACCCACATCGAATTTTTTTCCTGTAGGGGCATCATCTTTAGATACATCCTGTAAACTAATCTCCAATATTTTGAAAGCTTCTTCTTCAGAGAGATCCATAGGTCTCCTTGTCAGCTCTTCCCGCCACATTACCAACAAAGATTGCAAAAACTCAACATGTTCAACAATTGGCCAATTTGGAAACCTGATCTCGTCACACAGGTTCCGCAGGTAATAACGATGACACCACATTTCATCTCTCAGCTCCGGGTAAGTAACTGGAGGCATTGGCGCATAATCATATAAAGAATGGCAATGCTGGGATAACTTCTGAGGATAATCGCCAAGATGCTGCAGAACCTGGACACATGCACTCTAGATTAAGAGTGTTGACCAATACAGTCAAGACAAGATGAAATAATTTTGACAGGACACTCTTTTTGTACTTCATCAACTTGGTTAGACCACCTGTTAAGATCTAAAAAATCTAAATTACCTGGCGGATCAAATTTTCTGCTCTCATTTTGTGGGTCCATATGATCTCAGGAGTGTCAGAATCAGAAACCATGGCTGCAGCAAATGCAGCTGCACCACTGCGTTCAAGGACATAAAGCAATGATTCGGGTAGAAGTCCACCCAACACACTACGTTTGGCCAACGGCAAAGAAGAGGACACTGCAGCTTCTTCACCGCCATGAAAAGCTTGATGAACATGTGTCACCGAGAAGAGCTCCGAAATTGAAAAAAGATTTGAACCAGGGTATGCCAGTGCAAAGTAAAATGCACCAGTGCTGTACAATTTTATCATTGCCTTAGGATTTCTGGTAACTACAGCCTTCAGCAAAGCAGCAGATCCTTCCACAATGTTTGGTTCTCCAGAGAGCATAGCCTACAAATAAATGATCAGTAGATGTTAAATGAGTTTCCACACTTTCCTTAACAATCTAAAATTTTAGTGATTGAAGGCAAACGGACAAAATGAAAGGTCTCTAACACTAGGATGACTGACCCTGGGGGTGCCAAATACACAACCCCTCCACCTTTCTAAGATAGTTTCAATTTAAAAAATAATAACAGTGGCAAGACAGACACTAATTATAACAATAAGAGCCGGCTTTTCATAATAAGAAACCTCTTATATTGGCAACAATTTCCTAAACATGGCATCACGAGAAGCAGTAGCCGACGCTACCTACATACAGCACTATCAGGAAAGACAACCCAAGCTAACCCCAAATATTAGCTTTAGTTTTCTCTATTCAGACTAATTCCCCATGGTGCAATAATACAGTAAATCTCCCCGGATGATATAACAAACTTTGAATACCTGAGCGATGTGGGGTAGACAACGTGGACTTGATAAGATCCTTTTTACTCTCGGTGTAGGTGTAACTATTTCTCCAGCGTCATCAATATCCGAATGTGCAGCGACCATGCTGTGTAATATGGACAGTGCAGAATCTCCTACCTGGACGCATTAGTCTCCTATTCAGATATCACAAATACAAATGCATGTACCAAAGCATTCAAATTGACAAACAGAATGGAAGATCATTTCTCCATGAATAGCATTGTATATTTCAAGACTCAAACATTGCAAGTTTTAAAAAAACAAATTGATCACCAATTTAGAAGATAGTTTAGTATATTATATTTTATATTTTAAAATATCCTCAAAAATTTACAAATATTTAATATAAACAAGTCAACCATATTTTCAGACCTGAATAGGAGTCAGAACAGGAACACGGAGAGCTAGAGCCCAACGGAGTTCTCGAATGTCCCTCAATCTCTTCCAGTCAGACATACCAGAAGCCCAGCAGCGTGTAGTCCAATCAATTTCTTTCTTTGACCAAAGTCTTCTTATAGCATCCTTCTCTACAGGTCCAATTTGAGCACCATCCTTGTCAATGAAGGACCACTCCTTCAATGGTTCCATAAAAGCAGTAGCAGCTATCAGGTTTGATTGTAAGGGTATAGCAGTTCTCTCGGAAGCTTCGTGAACAACAGTAAGTAAATCAACAGCAAGGACACAGCCTCCGACCAGAACACATGCCGCAATATTTGGCAGAACCTTCATCAATACCTGCACAAATATCAATATCAAATGCTAAATATTTATTAATTGAATCCTACATTGAATAGAATTTAAGCCAAAACCCAACCAAGTTAATGAAATATGGCTTATGGCAGTCTTTATTTCCTAATATTAATAAATAATAATAAAAAGTCAGACATGCAAAATTTTGATATTCTGATTTTGATAGGTATGAAAGCCCAAGTACAAACAAAACCTCCTGCGTGCACCAATTCATTTATTTATGAGTCTCCTCAACTCAGGTTGGCATTTTGATCAAAAAAAAAAAAACTTCTTAGCTTGTAAAATGAAGCCGGAACAAGAGCTTCAAGTTGGGAGCAAAAAATTCAACTCATATTGTTATTCCGATGATAAAACCAAACAAGTCATTGCTAGCATGCACACAGGTCCTGAAAGATCCTTACAAAATAATCATCTAAACCAAACATGTGATTCTTTCTTTGAAAATTCCATTCTTGCATCATTAATGTAGCCCATAACCACATGATGGTTTATGGAATATCCGCATAGCAAAGTTAAACATCACATACCTTCAGAAGAAGAAGAAGACGGTGCCTCAAAGCTCTATCATCAGTCCTATCCAAAAGAACTGTGATGTGTGCAGTTCCTTCAAATGTGCCCACTGTGTTGTAATGTTGCTCATACACAATAGCCATTGCCCTAGCACAAAGCTCCCTAACTGAAAAACCACCTCCACCTCCGAAACCATCCAGCCTCGCCATATCACACCAATCATCGGAAGAACCTAATTCATCTGGAACAGCTCCATTTACAGTAAGCCCTGTGTCAGCATCACATAAAAACCGATGATATAGAGCTCTAAAGAAAGCAACAGGATCGCGCAATGGGAAGTCCTGAGCCCTTCCCGTGCTACCACTCTCAAGCAGCAACCTAAGGTAATATTGACCCACACACACTTCTTTTGATAAGCTTGAGTACTTCACAAAAAACTCAGTGTAGTTCCACGAAATCTGAGGTACACCAATTTGCCCAGTTGTGGTGTCTGAAGTTCCACCTCCAGGAACAATGTCTTCAGTACGTTCTTTCTCAAGATCCAGTCGATGAACCTCAGCTTGCAAAGCCTCTCTCAGCTCCTGCCTGGTACGCTCATTCCAGATCAAGTCAGCTCGGTTGTGATCCAAACTAAAAGCTCGCCAGAACTCAGGCCAGTTCAATAATAATCTTCCACACCCCACAGATGCATTCTCAACAACTACCTGAGCAGGTGCAGGTAGGCCTGTAGTTTGGTTACCATATAAGCCATCAGACTCAACTGAACCCACAGCATTATGTTCAACATTCTCAAACGTATTCACTGGAGCATTGGAAGAATCAGTAGATGGTGAGTGATCACTCTGGATGACCCCGGGAGCATTTGAATTGCCCGACAAGTTCTCACCTACATAAACTGCAGAAGTTCCAGGTGTTGCCCCAAGTCCAGACCTTACATCAGAAGCCAGTTTATAGCTTTCAGCAGCCACAGGACTTGACTGCTTAGCCTGATCAATACCTTCTGAATTATCAGTAGAAGCCAATAAATGTCCCTGAGATGCCATTCCTCTTCCAGGACGATTCCTTCTCTGCTGCAGTAAGTGTCTTTGTCTCCTACTAAGCAACTGTCCTTCTGAGTTGGACACTTCTGATGATGAAGATTCATCAGGTCGTGTGTGCAAATAAGCAACCAGACCTGGAGGCAGAACTCTAGATAACAAATCCAGAGCTGGTTGATAAGAGTCAGCCCAGAGAGCCACAAGCTGCCGGCTAATCTCACGTCGCTCACCAGCAGGATGGTAAAATGCATGCAATAAATGCCTCAGCAGTGCACCATCACGCAATGCAGCATCTCGCATGGATTCTGCTGCCACAGCATCTTCTTCAGCAATTGTCCGCATTATGACAGCAACTGTTTCCCTTACACTTTCTGCAGGATGTCCAAACAATGCAAACAAGCGGCGGCGCAGCCCAGCAACAAGCCGTAATAAATCCACAAATACTGAATATTGTGTTGTTTCACTGTGCGGATCAGCTATCATGGCCTCAAGAACCTCGACAACAGACATTGACAACAAAGGTGACACGGACATAGGCTTCAACCTATTGACTAGGATTATAAGACTGCTCTGATTAGAAAACAGTACAGATTTTGTATGCATGAATATTGCATGCCTTTCTCCTTTTGTATCCGTTAAGACACTGGTATCACCAGGGCCACCTCCAATAAGAACAGCAATCAGGCCTGCTGTTTCAGCAGCAACCCCCTCAGATCCATTCCTAAGCAATCCCATGACTCTACCAACAGCGGCAGGAAAAGCCATCACGTGTGAAGCAGCATTCCTGGAAGCAAGCAACCGGCGCAGACATGCAAGAAACCCCATCACTGTGGCTGCAGCTTTTGGAGAGGGTGGAGGCAAGGGAGGTGCCTCCGGGGGGAGATTTGGAGTAGCTGGAAGTATTGTAATCAAGGCCATCAGAGTCACTTCAGGTACTTCAATATTTATAGGTACTCCACCATATGGAATGCATGCATTAAATTCCCTGATCCTGCGCCATAATTTAGCTCTTGATCCAGGAACTGAACCTCCTTCAGCTACAGCATCTTTGGCAGCTGCTGCTAAGTGTTTCATATGCATCGTCGCATTCTCCAGGTCCATAGTAAAGCGCTGTGGTGTAGCAGGAAGCTGCTGGATCTGTAGATGCACTCTTCCACAAGGTGGATCAATTCGATGACCAGGCATTGTAAGCCTTGGTAATATTGGCACTGGGCATTGACCCTGCAGTTGTACCATTACAGGAACATAAGAGATTTAAATTTTATAATGCACTTTTGACAAAAGAAGTACAGTAATAAAACTTTATCTCTTGGCAAAGTCCATCTGTGAGCAATTACTTATCAGTGAACATGTAAACAAACTTTGAGCTAATTATATCACGATAGCTAAGCCACTCAGCCATCATTTTAACTATAAACATTCATTTACAATTATTTACACAACCAAGAGAGAGTACATCTACCTACTTCTGTTTGTAACACATCCCGAACTGCAGCAAGCAAGCTATCACGTGACGTACTAGCATATACCTGTAGCCAAAAAACAGAAGGTTTAAAACCAAAGCCCTCAACGCAGCTAATCAAAATCCTGTAAAGTTTCTTCAAGAAAAATTCCTTTAAAGTAAGAAAGCTCACATGGATGGGGCATCCATCATTGAACTCAAAGGCAAACACCTGGGGCTCCTCAGCAAATCGAACAAGAGCACTAACAGCAGATAAGGGGCGAACAATAACAGCCTGCTCAAGATCAAGACATTTATGTAATGCTTATTATGTCCCAGAAGAAGGAAATAACTTTGTATTTCAAGCAGTAAATTGTGCTTACATCAACTACATATACAATCAACAAACTTAAGACTTCTCAAACTTAGACCAGCACAGAATAATTTAAAGATCAATTAACAAGATTTTGGGTACATTCTTCTTGGACACTGCATGCCCATACATCTCCTATTTCCTAACCTAATTATAATACTTAATCCAAATAATCAAAACTATAAGACCTCTGATCTTCAAGATTTGCAATGTCTAAAAGGACTATAAAACTGTGCAAACGTCATAATACTAAAGTCAACATATTTGGATTTAGAGAGCACTTCTAGTACCCCCCCCCCCCCCCCCCCCCCAAAAAAAAAGCCTTAAGAGAGAAAAATAGTTGAGAACCAGAATGTCAGCAAAAACCCTCTCTACTATTTAAAGATATGCTTCATAATCATTCGCTAAAGAGGATGTCCACATGCAAGTCACTGGCCTCATAGTTCCTCCACATAAATAAGTGTTCTTGATAAAGTATTCACGGATTGTTGAGGACTGATAGGTCAAGTCAATTCTCGAAAAAAAAAATGTGCCACAACAAGGTCACCAAGTAATAA
Source organism: Cruciata laevipes (assembly GCA_963678965.1). Lineage (NCBI taxonomy): Eukaryota > Viridiplantae > Streptophyta > Magnoliopsida > Gentianales > Rubiaceae > Cruciata > Cruciata laevipes. The sequence continues at coordinate 8,921,157 of OY787632.1, read as the reverse complement.
ATTAGCTACGAAAGATCAGCTTATAACATACTCTTTATATCTGAAAACCTGCATGTAGAAGATGATCTAAACAGCTTACCTCATAATTCTCAGGGCGTCTTTCAACAATTGAAGCCCTGGTAAGGATTAGTTGACGTGATACAGCATCACCATTTTCACCAAGTCCACCTTTAGGCCCAATATCCAAACCCAAACCTGGAAAATTCAACGTTCCATGAGCAGCAGATCGCAATCTTGTAACAGACCAGCCACCGCATGGGGTTTCTTCTGCACCAACAGCCTCTTTCGCTGCATAATCATGGACAAAAAGTTATTAATTTGGTTAAAGTCAGCTGAACCTAAACAAAAGTAGGTGATAATTAAAAATCATATTGGCCTACCTCTTTGCTTGATATACTCGGTGACTGTAAGTGACTGAGTACTCTCAATTGACAATGACAGGCCAACCATTGTTTTAGCAGTTTTAGTCTGGATGTAAAAGCAGCATCTCAGTGCATATTCCAATAACATGACATGCAGAAATTGTAAAATGCATGATCAATGGAAACTGACAGCAAGCCTAAACTAAACCTCTTACCAATGCTGATATAATGGCAGCACTAGAAGTTCCTGAAGCACCAAGGAAAGCTTTGGATTTCCTTCCATACAAGGGGCACAGAACAAAACTACCTTGATCAATGTTTTTCTTCCCATAAGCATCAGACAATACAATAATGGCTGGAGAATCCATGTCTCTAAAGTCCAAGCACCATCGGAGATCTCCAGACTTCAACTCAATCAGTTCGACACCAACATAAGTAACTTTCAATTTCTGTACAAATATATATATATTGTTACCACCATGAGCATGGGATATATTACAAGTGAGACTATATCAGACCCAACTGCATTAAATGCTTTTGCCCTCCTACTTTCCTAACAAACTAATTAACATAGTAATTATCCAGAGCAGGATAGTTCACCCAAAAATTAATAATAATAATAATAAGTAGGTTTTTCTTTAATCTTTCTCCACTCTGTGACAGTTTTATTTATGCCATGCATCTTTACCATTCTTTCAACTTATTATGGTCTCTTCAAAGTTGCAAATAACATAAATGCACCAACGTGATTAACAACCAGTTAAAAAGCTAACAAAAAAAGTACTGGAAAGAAGTGATGAAGCTTACAAAAGGAACCCACTCCGATGTTCTCCTCCGAAGATGCAACACCGAAAATTCTGCAACAGTTCCAATCCTGCTCCACCTTATTCTATGCAACTCGGTCAAAATACTAGCTCTATACTTAGACGAAAACTTCATAGACTTAAACTTCCCCTTGCCATCAGTCCTCACACTTAAATTAAACTCATTTGAGTTCTCATCTCTGCCTAGAATCGGCAAGGCTGCCTCATAATCGCTCCCCACATCATATGAATTGGTGACTACTAACGTCCCCGGATCAAGCGTGGTAATGCTGTAGTTTGAAATGCACAGTATCCTCTTATACCGCCCCCGCCACGAGTGCTTGACAACCATGTAACGCGCCAAGTACTCAGGCTCCTCGGGGGCGGCTGCAGCTGGCTGCGGCGGAGGAGCCGAGGATGAAGCGGAGGAAGACTCATCGGTGGTGGCGGAAGAAGAGCCGGCATGTCGGCTCACAAAGTCCATTTGCGGAAGGTACTGGAGAGAGTAAGGCTGCGGTGGTCTAGGCCGAAGGAACCATAGCGGTGAACCACCGGCCGGCGACGGCGGTGTCGGCCGCGACTGATTCGCACCCAGCGCTTGACAATTGCGTTTCGCCTCAACGAAACAAATTCAAACTTGATCAATCAAACCCTAGCAACATCAATCAAAACACAATCGCTCACCGGCGATGAACTCCAAGTCGCTCCAAAAACGGCCAGCTTCCTCCGTCCTGGAAGCTAATTGTCTCGATATTGTTACTCCGATGGCTCGATCGACGGCGAAAATGAATAATCGATCGCCGGAGCTGTGAGGGGCTTTGGGGAGTCTGGTAAATCCTAGCTGTAGATTGGATTCGTAATGGCCAAGACAGCTTTCGCGTTTTGGAGAGTTTCAATGGAATTTTTGGAAGAGAAGTAGGGGTCTAAGTCTAAAACTGTCTGGACTCGTTTACCTTTGCTGGATTATGACAGATCAGAGAAAATAATTCTGAATCAAGCGTAAATTTTGGTGTTTCAATTTTACTTCAAATGGAGGGGACATTGTGCAAAGACAAATCATCATATAGTTCAATAAAGAACAATTGAAATACTCAAGCACATATTCCATTTGATATCAAAATCCTTTTATGAAAGTATGGGCTACAAAAAGTTTATAGATACCCTAATTTTGTTGCTAGTAATTGAATTGAGATAAATTGGACTAAATTGAATTGAAAGAAATTAAATTGAACATTGAACATTGAACTTGATTAAATTAAAATGTAACGAACTAAACTTTTTATAGTTGCTAAATTGAAGTAACGAAATTCAAACGAGTTAAGTTGAACTTGACTTCACTAAATTAAACTTGACTAAATTGATGTAAATTTAATCAAATTGAAATGAACTAAATTAAATGCAACTAAATGTGTGATTGAATAAACGTATATTTATATAAAGTGAGTATAACTAATTGAAGTTAACTAAATTGAATTGAAATTGATCGAACTAAACTAAACTAAAGAATTGAAATAATCCTGAGCCCGAGTTCTAAACCCTGAATCAAAATAATTTGAAGTGAGCTGAATAGGACTAAATTGGATCGGAATGGATTGCATTAACTTGCATTAATTTTAATTTCTTGTTGTTCAATTAAAATATAAGTGATTAATGTTAACTTGAACTAGACATGGATTAAGAGTACTATGCATCTTTTTCTATGCATGCTTCCACAAGATATTCATTTTTCATTTACAAGAAGCAAACTCGAAACATGTATTTCGATATTTATTTTATACATCACCGATCGCCTCGCTCATTCAGATCTCATTGAAGCGCAAAATCTCCCCAAATCGACGGGACGCAGATTCCGGCAAACAGATGCACAGAAGCATGGAGCCATCGGAGTCAGAATCGGCCCCTCCGGCCGGCAAGAAGATGCAAATTTGCGGCGTGGGAGTGAGATCAATGGGCCCTGCGTAAACCGGCATCCCCCACCCAAAATCCGCCGACTCATAGATCGAGAACCTCGTCCACTGCGTAATCGACAACTTCCCGGCGAACTCCAGCCTCCTCGGCCGCTGAACTTCGACGAAGTCGATCGTCGACCGGAGAAAATCCTCCGTCACCGCCTTCCGGGCTTCGCGAACCCGCTCGATGGTGTCCTCCAGCGCGCCGCTCACGAGCCCCGCCACGGAGCTCCTCGCGCACGCCACGCACAGCGCGTTGCCGTAGTAGCCTTCCTTCAGCGGCGGATTCTGCAGCTTCTGCCGGACGTTGACTGAGAATGTCAACCGGAGCTCATAATCCAGAGGTCTAACTTCCAACGACTTCACGAAGCACCTCCATACGTGCGCCGCCATGGCGTCGAACGTCGTGCATGGTCCCGCGGTCTGCGCCAGTTTCTTCAGTCGAACCTAATTGTCATTATTTTACAAATTCCAACAATTTAACATTTTATTTCTCATCGATTCCGTAATAATTTTGAGTCAAAATTAGACCAAAGAGTCAAAATTTTCAAACCTAACCTGATACTCCCGCGTAATCTTGTAGCATTTCTGAACCGGCTTCGCTTCCCACAAACTCTTCGTCAGTGTCGACCCATCGTCAAACTCCTGAAACTCAAAATGCGGGTACTCGATTCTCGCCGGATTCCGTGGCCGGAACATTTCCCGATCCCAGCACGGCACCGGGTTCGTAACCAGCGAGCCGGCTTTCGCCGTCTCCGCCCATGCGCGAAGAAACTGCATGGCCCCAAGCCCGTCGCAGATACAATGACAGATCCTGAGCCCAAGGCTGAAACCGCCGCACCTGAAGTGCGTAACCTGCGCTATAACTAGCGGCATTCCGACAACCTGGTACTCATATTCATCGGGGAATTTGTATATCAACGTCGCCCAAGCCGGATTCGGAACTGTAACATCTCCGAGGTTCGATAAAGTAGTGTCTGAGTGAGCTTCGACGAAGAGTGCACCTTGTTGAGGTCCGAAGAAAACCTCGAGCTTTCCGTTTCCGGCTTCCCTGATCCTGCCGGAAAACGGGTAGTACGGCACTAAGACCCTCGCTAGGGCATCTCGGAAAACAGAGGAGATGTTCGCTGGTATATAATCGGCGATGGACTTGTAGAAGAAGACGGTTGGTGTGAAAACTCGCGCTCCGATTATGTCGTCGAGGTTGGAGAGGTAGAGGGTGCCGCCGTGGGATGCCGGAATAGGGCCGGCAGGGTAGACCGGAGCGATGTGATCGAGTTTAATCGGGATGTTCAGAGGGGGGAAATGCAGCTCTTGTATTTCATCAGGAGCCATATTTGGGGGGTTGTGAAAATGTGGAAGAATTGGTTTGTTTTGTTATGAGAAATATTGGAAATGTTAGACATATATATAATGCTGTCATAACCTGAAAAAGAATGAGACATGGAAAGATTTCAGAGGTTCTTGTGTTTTGGTATGGAGCAGTTAATCTTTGTGGCTGAATCAGTAAATAGTTGGTGATGTACTGTTGATTCGCAGCATCTTGGCAGCAAAATGGTGGCGATGCCGATGACTACTGACAAAGGGTCATAAAGAGAGTTGAGTTGGAGAATGATGGGATAAATCATGAAGCAAGAGTTGCTGGTAAAGAGAGTTATTTGTGTTTACAGAGTTGAATAACCACTTTAGTTTAGTGTCAGGGGTTGGAGAATGTGGTTAACCAAAACTAGACCTAGAATCGAAAATTGTTTTTTGACAACTCTATTTGTGTGTTTTATTTGAAACGTTTCAAGATTGACATCACCTTTATATGCCGTTACAACACATAACTAATGTTTTGTGGATTGAAAAATGTTGAATAAAAGGTGGTTAAAAGTGTGCTATAGTTTAAAAAATGGAGGGAGTAATTTTCCAGTACCCCTACATTTTAAAAATCTTATAATGAACTAATTAATTTAACATTCAACCTAACCTAGCTACCACAACTCCAATGAACTCCAATCATGAACAATCGGTTATTTTGATTTTATGTTTCATTAGTATAGTGAACCTCAAATATCATACACATCATTGCACCATGATGATGCCGTTTTTTCTCTTTGTGGGAAAAGGAAGAACAGGAAACAGCTACTTAGTTTTATTATTTTTGTTATTATACATCTATATATTTTATACATTGATTTGATTTATACTAATCGGTTTTTTTCTCAATTAGCTTAGGATATCGAGGTCTTTATTATTCTCCTATAGATCAATATATCTTTTTCAATCTATAAAAGATTGTATTTTTTTCCCTACTTATTGTTATTTGGATGCTTTGTTTTATATTTTCAAGGTATTTACAATTTGGACAATGCATGTCAATGTATTTGTGGTGTTGTAGAAGTTGCAATTCTCTAATTAACATGGCGGATTGTGCTTGAGATGTGAATCCCTCATTAGAGATTTCATTGCTTTTATTGGTGTTATAGTATTATTCCTAATAATAATAGTGTTACACTTACAAGATTATTGCCTCTCTTTTTTATCGATCATGGAATAATTAGTCTGATTAGAATATATAGTATGACTCTGTCCCAGCCATAACTGCACACTTTTTGCTCAATATTTTCAGAGCATGTTTGACTGTGAATAACTTTATTTTGATACATTATTATGGTCTAAAAATTTTATAGCTAAAAAATAGAGTGCATTGTGAATCTAACCATATCTCATATGATATTATTATAGCATATATGTCAATTGCAATTTACGGTCAAACATGCTCAAACAAAATTGACCAAAAAGTGTGCAGTTTCGGCTGGAACGGAGGGAGTAATTGTTATGTTTTGATGGGATGTTTAGTACAAATAAATGAAATTCTTGTTTGAGTCATATAGTGATGAGCTAAAGGTCTAGCAAACCTCCTTTATACAAGTTTGGGGTTAAAATATAAATACTTTCATTTTTGGTGCAATGTAGTGAAAATCCACCAAAATATAGGGACTGAGCTTGAAATCAACTTAAAACGCCGGTGATTGCACGACGTTTGCTTGCTCATTTTTCTCCCACGTGTCTACTAATGCATCTCTGATTTTGTTTAGTGAGGGGCTGGTATAGGCTATCAAGAATTGCAACGACGAAACAGCTCTAGTGTGGTTCTAATCAAAGATCGTAAAAGTGTGATTCTAAGCGGAGTAGAGCAACCATTGTGTGTGATCCCAAAAAATTTGGTATATACAATATTGGCACATCGATGGTCTATTAGCAATATGGTGGTGGTCTGTAGCGACGCGATGATGAGTTCGCGCCCTTCGGTGATGACATGGTAGCGATTGGTAATGACATGCAAGTCGTTCGTGATGATGTGGCAATTAGTGGTGATATAGAGGTTGCGGCCAACAAACGGTAAGATTTGGATTGGCCACGAGGTTGCGACCGTTGGTAATGAATTTAGGGTTTTAGTGAGGTTGTGGCCGCCATTTATAGTAATCACCTTACTTTAGGGTTTGGTGCCTATGACTCACCTCCATGACTCACCTATTCGTCTTATCCCGAGACTTGTACCATGTGCTTGTACCTCCCGATTATATCTTCTTAGGATCTTCTCACGTGGTAAATGAAGTTGCATAGAACTTGCCTAAGAGATGAGTAACCAGTATCATCACCAGGCAGCAAAGTTGCGCTTGTGACATCGTCGATATTTAAATTTGGATTGTTATGTTGAAGTTTGGGCATCGTACATTGAGATTGTGATTGCCGGTGGTAAGGTTTAAGTCACTGACGTTAAGATGGCAGAAATGTTGAAGAAAATAGAAGAATTTGAGGCAAGAAGGTGAAGTTGCCATTTTCACTAAAGAACTAACTCATATTTCACATTTTAAAACCAAAGATTATGGTTTTTCACTCTACCTAAAAGCAACGATTTTCCACTTAAATGACCATTTTCCACCAAATTTAGAAAATTTTGAAGATATTTTTAACAATTTATAAAATGAATGTGTTTATGTGGCATACACAAATTGAATGAATTGTAGTCTAGCTAAATCTATAACCGTTATTGCATACATGAATGATGAATGTGCTCATAAAATTGTAATAGATATAGATTGTAAAAAGAAAAGCACGCCACGGATTGATACTTTAAATGTGGTTTGTGCATTGTGTGTCCTCCTGCTAGTCCATTCCATTCCGCGGTAGTATCACCTAGTACTCCTAGTTATATAGTACTCCTAGTTACAATGACTATGAAGTTATGGAAGTGAATTATTTGGGAATTGGTTTGGAAGTGATAAAGGAAATCCTTTTTAAAGGAAGCTACACTCGCCTGGGGAATTAAAATAAAATAGCTTCCTCCAAAACATTTTTTTTTATTTCATGAAAAGCATCCCAAAAATAAAACTCTTAAGTACGTACATTCATTTATTTATTATTAGGCAGATAAGACGGTTAAGGTTAGAATTATCATCATTTTGTTAAAAAATAACATTACATTCTAAAAACCACAAACATATGTTGTGAAAATGTTTGTCCTAAAGAAAACAGTATTCCCTCTCTCAAACTAATATGCACAATAGACTTTTCCCTGTTAAATTTGATACATATAATAATAACATATATAATTATTATTTTTAAAATAGATGTTACAATAACAATATCTCATGTGATGGTTTTATTATTTATATGTTACCTTATAATTATAGTTAGCCCTAAAAAGTCAAGGAAAATGTTATTAAACCTAACATAGAATAGGCCCTTCGATAAAAAAAAACATAGAATAGGCCCTTGCTAAACTACCAGCCACAATACCTATTTCAGACTACAATAATAATGGAAGCGTAATAAGGCAGTATAGCAAAAGAGCCAAAATTAGAAAGATATGGAACTAATTTTAACTTTTCAAATGTGAAATTTAAGCATTCATTCAAAAGCAGACTTCATTTGGCATATTATCTTTTGAAAACAAGTTTTCATACTAAAATGGCAATTCTTTTTTTTTTGAAGGGAATAATAATACTACAAAGGCAATTCTTCAAAACTTAGATTTTTAACCAAATTTATCAGAAAAGACCCAAATCTCTAATCATAGAAAGGAGGGGATCATATATTGCAATAATGGCACTAATGGAAGCTGCCACCATTTCAACCTTAGCATAAAAGTCACCCAAGCAGTGTATAGTAAAACCTAGGAGAATGGAAGAAACCTAAATTTGGCATACCAATAAAGATCCTCCTCTCTAAATTAAGCAAAAAGGTAACCGTCTGGGGAGTCGCTTTAAAGAGAAAAGATTCTAATGTTTACTGCTCTTTCTGACAAGAAAGTACATATCCATTTTACTCAAAAAGATTTACCCATCCTCTCTTTACTCCAATCAGATTTACCGCTGCGGGTGCTGGTTGTAGTGGCTCTTCTCCTTCTTCTTGGCAGCAGCTACCCTAGCAGTCCTTGCAGCAGCCTCAGTAGCAGCAGCTTTGGCAGCAGCATCCATCTCCTTGCTAGACTTCTTCTTCTTCATGGATGCTATCTTCTTAATCTTCTCCTTCACGTCAACAGCTGCAGCATCCTCAGCCTCCTCAGTCACAGTGCTGTCATCCTTCTCGGTGGCAGCTGGCAAATTCTGCTCTTTCGCCTCCTTGGCTGATTTGTCCTTCTTCTTCTTCTTCTTGGCGTTCTTGCTCTCGCCAGCAGCACTGCTCTCCTTCACTTCCCCATTCAGATTCTCCTTCTTATCTTGAGCAGCACCTTCAGAGAATCCAATGATTGTCAAGATGGTTTATAAGCTAAGTTCAACCAGCCAAGGAAATAAACAACCAGCAACAAAGAAATAGAGAACATGTATAGTTACCCTGAGATGCATCTTGATCAGGCTTGTTGGTGTTGCAGCCAAACTGAGCGAGCATTTCATCAAGCTCAGCAAGTTCCTTTTTCTTCAATTCTTTCTTTGATAACTGCCTTTCTGTCTCCTTAGGTGCCTCGGGCTGAACTTCAGCAGGCTTTCCCTTGACAGGCTCCTCCTCCTCTGGTGGTGCTTCAGTTTCATGCTCATGCTCTTCGTCATCATCGCCTTCATCAAGACCTTCGTCTTCACTCTCACTTTCCTGAAATCCAAATAAGACAATCAAACTCAATTCCTACAGCTCGCACCCTAAAAATGAAACATAGAGTGAACAAACAAAACAACTAGGGACTGTTCAGAGGTTAAATAAAATAATGCATGATGTGAATTGCAATGGTCAAACAGTCAGTTGATGAAATCATTCCACAAAATAACCTTGGATCATATAATTTAATACATTCCAGGAACAAAGACATCGCAGATACAACCATTCTAAAACTTGCATACAAGGCTTAAGGCAGTTATCACCATGCTAATTACAACAATGCTAATCACTATGAAGGCAGTTATCAAAGGATCCCATCCTGGGTGTTATTTTTTATGCAGGTGGCTCGATTTTGTATATAACATGAGACAAGTCAAATTGGAAACAATCAATCGCACATGTTTGTCTAACCGGCATACGATTAATGGGTCATTAATGATTTGTATTCACATCAATAACCCTATATTATTTATATGGTAAGCTTAGTAAATTTAAACGACTGCACTACATTCTACACAGGCAAATTATTTATCTTTCTATACCAAAGAACAAAATAAATGTAGAAACTAATTTCAAAGATTGTAAACTAAGTTAAATAGAAATCTCAGAAAACAAGAAAGCACAAACTGAGTTTCTGGCTTTGTATAGAATATGAACAGCCTCGGATAATAACAACTTATGTCAGAAATTCTCCTATTTCAGAAAAATTCTGCATCAACTTCAAAGGCATGAACACATTCGAACTTCAAGAGTCACGGAAGTTGCCTGATTATGAGCACAACATACTTTCAACATGTCATGTCAGGAGTTATAATAGGTGGATTTACACAATCAAAAGATCACAACAACGAGAGGCAAACAAAGACAACTAACATTAATCCCGATGGGCTTTTCCACTTAGAGTCCACAATCAAGCAGATAGGGTACAAACGTAAAAGGGATAACTGGATCTGAAACAGAAGGATTTAATGTCATTTGTGTAAATACACGTGGATATCGAGCCATAATGAAGATCAACTTTTCATAATTACCATGAAAAGCCAATAACACATGCTCGGACAATCAAAATATTATCTTTGCCAACTTTCTAAATCAGTCTCCCAGAATCCCACAATCACATTCTCATCACAGGTATCAAAACAACTTAGTAACTATCAAACAAGAAGCTGATCAAAAAATTAGATCTTCAGCATCAAACTATTGAAACCTAAGACGCACCAAGCCATCATCATTGATCCCACAAAAAACACATGATAAAACCAACAGACACATACGAGCATAAATCAAATTCAATCAAACAGTAAAAGCAAAATTCAGACACATACGAGCATAAAAACACATCATTTCAAACTCCAACTGAAAAAGAAATTAAAAGGATCAGTTTTTTAACCTCAGCAGCAGTTAAGCTCTCCTTAGGCTGCTGTTCAGCGGTGGCAGAGTAAAGAGGCTGAGGCGGAGCGGTGGTAGCAAAGTAATCATCATCATCCTCATCGTCCACATCAGCCCACGATTTCACAGTCAATGGCGCCGGGGTCCAAATCACCTGCGGCTCAGGCTCCTTCTGCTCCTGCTGCTTCGAAGACGAGCTCTTACTCTTACCATCCTTCTTCTTCCTCCTCAAACTCCCCAAAGCAGCAAAAACGTTGTTGTTGTTGATCACTAAATCATCCTTCTTGTGTCCGCCTCCCACCATTATTTCTGATAAAATCAAAAAAACCCTGTCCACAAGCAACGAAACAAAAAAATTAATCTCAGCGTTAGCAGAATGATTAGAGAGTGTATGGAAGGTGCGTACACACCTCTGTGAGTGTACGTTCGCCGGAAATCGGTTGACGGGGATTCGACGGCGGCGAATTGGGCGGTGGATACGACGGAGCCGGTGGAGTCTTTAGGGTTGTGGGTTTGGGTTTGGGTTTGGGGCGGAGGTGGAGCTGCGGAGAAAGCGTTACAGAGGATTTTTATTTTACTTTATTTTCCTTACCCTTTTCTTCTGTCTAGTGTGTGAGTGTGTTTGTGGATGTTTGAGAGGGGGAGGTTGGGTATATATATGTGGTGGATTAGTTGGGAGATAATATTGCCTATTTCATATTTACTCATGGAATAAATAATTATTATAGTGGTTTTGAGGGATTTTTTTTCCTTTTTGGGAGAGGATGACCATTGACCAGCATGGTTCAAATTAGTAGAGTAAAATAGAAAAAATTATGGTCAAAAGTTGGGTTGCTTATGTAATAATTATGTTAGATTTATATGAGGTTTTGTTAATCTTATTCTGTTCGTTTAAATAAATATCATAAATGATATTATAGGTGCGAATGTAAAATAGTCGGTTTAGGTATGACTTTAAAGATAAGATTTTAATACTATTATACATCAGCAATACGTATCTGATGCGTATGTTAAATATATGATGTATATGTTGTTACACCTTTTTTCTATAGTTATGTCATATCTGTATTCACCGCCCAAACTCAAACCCACAACCCTAAGACTTTATGTTAACTATACGTGATGGCTATATCACCAAAGTTAAAAAAGAAAAGGAACTACCTAGGTCTTGTTGGGAATACATTTCAGCAACGAGAAAGAAACGATCGAAGAAGATTATGTGAATAATATTTGGTAACCAGAATAATATTATTAAACGATCGAAAGAAACGATCAAAGATTTTAATACTATTATACTTAAGATACACATTAGGGAACCAGAATAATAAAGCAAAATCGAAGAATACTAATATCGCTCAAACGCAATTGTCAACTTAAGATACACATTAAATAATATTTGATAATGAGATCAAAACTTTAAGACACTTGGGGTCTAATTCACTTAAGTGTGGTGTTGGTAAAAAACTTGAGTTAGATAGCAATTTTGTTAACAAAGATAATTACCAGTGTGCAGTGCGTATTTGCAAAGACACTTATGATATCACGCGCTGAAGTAGGATATGGTTCTAATAGGAAATAGAGTTAGATAGCAAATTTTGTAAGTAATAAGAAATTACCAATGTGTATTGCAAGTATCCTGCTTGAAGATACTCGTGAGCCGTGACTAACTCGTTGAATTAGGTTGCTAGTCACAATAGCAACTCGGGATAACAGATTTTGTGAGTAATAATAAAATACTAGCATGTAGTGTGAGTTGCCTATTTGAACACACTCGTGACCTAACTCGTCGAAGTAGGGTGTTGGTCATAAAAGAAAACTTGAGTTAGATAACGGATTTTTGTGAGTGATACCTAGCTCTAGTTTTTCGTTGTTCATGCCATTTATCATAGTTGTATATAAGCGGGTTTTCATTTACAACAAAAGTAACATAGTGTTTGTCCTATTTGTTTCGGTGTCATTCCAAAACCATAATAAACCTTCATGAAGTGAGTCCAATATCAACTTATGCTTAGCAGCCTTGGACATAACAATGGTAGAGTAGAAGTTCAAGCCCAATTTTCACTTTAGCTTCCTCAACAACAACGATAAGCCCGCTCATTTTCAGCGGATGCTCCACAATTGTTGGGACAAGAACATCCCGAGCAAGTCCAACAATCCCCCTATATTTTTCTTCATTTTAGAGGTTAGATTCAAAGTCTCTAAACACAATTCTATTCTTTCCATCCATCCCAACAGCTCCCCTATATTTAGGGAATCGAATTTTATTAAAATAATTTATTTTGAACGGAAAGAGATGGGGAGAAAGAGATCAAAACAGCCACCGCCCACCACAGTCCACCATCGCTGCCCACCACAATCTCCTACTGATCCAACCTGCCGTGAGCCGCCGTGAGCCGCCGTGACGGAGCTCCTTCTCCCCGGACCGATGAATTCAGCCTGGTCACCATCTTGAATCATCCGCCACCACATCCACCGCGACACCTGCGATCGGAAAATATGCGAGGGCTTCGATCTCGTCGGCGCCGGAGCAGATGGAGGGGGCTGCTGTACCTCAAGATCAGCAGAAGCAAGCGGCGGCTCTACTACTACTTCTTGCACAACAACTCTGGCAGCTGCGGTGTCGGCGGCGGCGGTGGTTTTCCCCTGAGTTATGGTTCAGCATAAGAGAGGAAAGTTTCGATCAATTAAAATAATCAACACAACCCCTAAACTAGAGCTTTCTCTCTCTACAAGTTTATGGTTTTCCCTCTCTCTCTACAAGCTACAGATGGGTTTAGAGGAGCTGTTGGAGCACGTTTTCATCCAAAACCCACAAAACCCCTATTATAAAGGCTCCGTTGGACTTGCTCTAAGAGTATATACCTCAATGATAATGTTCTCATATGTAATGGTATCCGCCGTGAAATCATTATAGTCTGCGAGGACATATTCTAGGTCGAGTAGCATCAGGATGGTGCTTTTACCTAGGGTGGGCAAAAAAACCGGAAAACCGAACCGAAACCGAAAAATCCGAAATCGAATAACCCAAACCGAATTAAATAAATGGTTTTCGGGTATCCGAATTGATAAAACCGAATTATAAATATGGTTTTTGGTTTGAGTTTCGGCCGAACCGAAAACCGAATTACAATTAATTAAATTAATTATTAATAAATATATATATTAAATAAATATTTATAATACAAAAATAACAAAATTAGGGGACCATCTATAGGCTTTATTATCTACTAGTTGGGCTCACCCGCACGTTGTGCGGTATATTTGATCACTTTTTAATAACTATCTAAATATTTTAATTTATATAATAAATTTAAATGATTGTAGTATTTGTACTAAGATAGTAATATGAAATATTAGGTGAAATCAAACCAAATTTTGAAAATATGATAATATGTATGTATATTATATGTTTTATATTATTGAACGAAATGAAATTTAAAAAATTAATTAAAACTCTAATAAATGTAATAATGAATCATCTCCCAAGCCTAATAGACAAAATATTCCTATTCTATTTCAAACGAACTGAACCAAACAAAATATATTTAAGGTGTACTTGAACACTTATTAAATAAGTTTCAATTTTCTAGGAAGTTTTATCGTTGTATATTAATTCAAATTATTACAATTATCCTACCGTTTATTATTTTTATACAATTGAAAAACGTACATAACTATTTTTCTTAAGAACTCCTCATTCATGAATGACTCTTCCTTGCTTAATCTTCAATATTTAACCGTCAACAAAATCTTCACGGTAGTATATATTTAGGAAAAACTCCATCGCGCATCATATTTTTCTAGGCATCCATTGAATACAGCTGAATCCTAAACCAACAAATCTGAACACCAATTAACCATTACATAAGCTAGCATGAACATTGACGGATTTGATCTGGTATATTTATAGTAAAGTCAATAAGAAAATTAGTTATTATGAAATCCAATATTGAGTTTCCTTTTTAACTTTCAGAGCACATCCACAAAGCTGTAGATTGTGTGATTGTGTTAGCTTCCTCAAAACAATTAGTTAAAAATAAATCAATCTTAGATTCTTAGCAATGACTTTAAAAAAAATCAATCTTTGCAGTTAGTTTGGTAAAATGAAAATATTCCATACTCGAAATAGTGTATATATCTAAATATATAATATATAAAATTCAATAAATAAAACAAATGTATTTACATACGTTAAATTTAGGTTAAACAAACTATTTCATAATATGCACAATATCAGTAACATTTACATTTCTAGCACAATCATCATCAAAACGAAAAATAGAGTTATATAAACATAACATAGTACCCATTCAAACATTTGAGAAATCTAAATGAAATTGCTAATTATTAAGAAAGCTTTCAAATCAAACCCTATATCAAGAAAAATTCAAAAACAAAATTTAGTAGAAAGAATCCAAACCAACATCAAACACAAGCACAAAGATATATAAAAATATAATGCCAACAAAGAATCGGTTTTTGCAAAACAATAATAATAATATACTCAAACATAACAAAACATGAAAGTATTTAATTTCACCAATTTTAAAATACAAAATCCATTTAATTACTAATAATAAAGAAAGGAATCACAAAACAATTATGAACACCTTCATATTGCACAGAACAGAAAAATGAACTTTAATTACAGATGAAATTCTAAACAATTATGCTTCACAACATTGAATCCAACCCAACCCAAAACTTGTTACAAATGAAATTCTAAACAGCTAGAGTGATTCCACCACGCGTTGCGTGGTGTGCTTAGGGTCTGTTTGTTAGAGTTTATTTTTAGTTGAACTGAATTGAACTTAAATATATTTAAATTTATTTGAGGAATAGAAATATTTTTTTGATATTTTGAAGGTAAGAATTACTTAACAAATAGTAAGTAGAAATACTTGTTTCTATCAAAATTATTTCTTTCTAATTGATTGTATATATAAATAATAATTTACAATTAGTGAAAGTAAATATTGCATATTATCAAAATAACAGGATATAGTAGAAATAAAGTCCCTATAAACGTTAGGTTATAGGTAGAATATATGTTTAATTGTTTACCAAACTAAGAATGGTGGTCATAGTTGCAGGTATATACTCTATTTTTTTTATGGAATATATATACTCTATTTTTACTTAGCTAGAATATATGTACTCTATTCTTAATTGTTTACCAAGCTAGAATGTATATACTCTATTTTTCGAAAAAAAGGTCCCGATAAAAAAGTCTAAACAAATGTTGGGATTGTTCCTTATATTATTAGGTAATTAGATGTCAATTAATTCGATTACAATAATAAAATTAGCATATTTAAATTATTGTTATAGACAGTAAATAATCCTAGACCAATTTTATAATAAGGATTCTTTGATCCATGATCAACTAATTTTGGTATTTGGAGTTTTAAATATTGTTGGACAGTAACTGATTATAGTAATATAGATTATCTCAATTATTTTTCCAAGGGCGATCATAAATCTTGTAAAGAAATATTTACCTACCCATTTATAAATAGGTAATCTTTGTGCTTTGAAATAATTATGTAGATATTAAAGAATTACCATTTTTCCAAACCAGGTCTTGGGATCCAGTTAGATGGTTGGTAATGATGTTCATCCTTCTTCTCAAAGAGTGATTGTTTAGCCAAACCATTATATAAGCATAACACTGATGAGATCTTTTGCTTTCTGCCTATATAAGCATATAGATGAAGAAAAACTAAGCACTTAAACCATTTTATCTTCGTTTTCACTCCGAAATTTCAAGAATCCGATCGACAGCTTCACTGTCGTGCCATCAAACAAACTCTCCTCATTGTAATACCTGCAGCCACGTGTTGCAACCTAAGTCTTGTCCAATATTCCTTCATCCACAAATCAAAACACTCGACATCATATATCCAAGTTCCTTTGATATTGGATCAAACTGAGACACTCCGCGACCACCTTTATGAGATTCTAAGGATCTTTTCAAAAGTTATGGCAAAGGTAGCGTAACACTCCTTCCAGCTCGTAGATTTACCGGTGCACGTCGTTCGCGAAAACACCTGAATACCTAATCAGCGAAAACACCCGAATACATAATCAGACTTATGGCCTTATGCTGATATCATCCTCAATATATTGACATTATCCCTCCAACGTATGAATTTGAGGCTGTAAACCTTAACCTGGAACTGATGATTCCTAGTACCATACCCTTGAAAAACATTGATGAAATCCCACTTGGGGTTCGCCATTAGTATTCATCATATATATAGGACATTGATGTACAATAAGGAAATGAAATATATCTACAGCTAAACAATATATTACCGTATATTCTAACACCTTCAACCTCATCATACCCAAAACCGAAAGATGATGGATTTAGGGTGCTATCAACCATCATTAATGGATTGAGGGATGCGTTGGTACAACAATATATTTTTTATCTATGTTTAATTGATATATTTAGGTAAATAATCACAAGAATATATATTGTTGTCCATTTAGCCTTACAAAAAAAACATTAATAACCCAAAGAATCTATTATTGTATTGGTATTATACTATGTGAGTTGGAAATTTATGTTATATACAGTTTCGATGATATTTTAATACCATAATCAATATCGGTAAATTGGAATTTAACGGGTATTGGAATAATTAAATTATGGAATTAACCAAGAATCCAATTTTATATTTACTATATTTAAAATATATTGACAAAAAAATGTTAACATCTTAAGAGCTCATACAATAAATTTACTATATTTAAAAAAATGACGGATGGTAATCAATAAATTATGGTATATACATAATTTATACCATAATGACGCTTATAAAATTTACTATATTTATAAAATGACGGCTTATGATATATATCATTATATGTCCAATTTTTAATTTACTATATTTAAAAAATTGACGCCAAATAATGTTACTTTTATACGAAACGAAATGACGTCGTTTATTCCACACACTTTTTGAAGTGAATAACTATTCAAGTTCCCTTTAGGGATTACTATTATAGTATATCTATCAATTATTTTCATTCTGAAATCCCCTACCACATAAATTACACATTTTATAATTAAAGTAAAGAAAGATGTTATTTTACTTAAATAGAAATGTAATCACCTAAATTATCTAAATTGAGTATAAATGTCAAAAACATTATAATAGTCATAAATATTGCTAGGTGAGAAAATAAAACAATAAAACAAAATTAAACATGATCAATATTTATTTGTTTCCCATCCAGATCATCTTCAAAGAGTAATTCTTCAAAGTTCAACTGATCACAATCCATAACCACATTTGAGCAAAAATTGGAGGGAATTCAAGAAAAAAAACATAATCTCAAACATTCACCATAGATACACGATGTAGAATTTTTCAGGAGCCCCCTAATATCCATTTAAAATAATTTGCATTCAATAAAAAAAACATAATACTTTATTTGCACAAAATGATAAATATAATCATTGATGCAAGTGATAATTAAAACTTATGAAGCTAACTGCGTTTCGTGCTTAACCTTTATCAATCTTCATCAATATCCATGCAACTGATGAACATGGGTTTGAGGAACCTAAGCGATCGTGTTAGTTAACAAAGGGAGCAAACAAAGACGCCATCAAGAAAAACCAAAAACTAATATCAGCATCAAAACTAACTTCAAACACAAAGAAGAATGAAACCTTCTAACATCAAATAATCTCTAAAAAAAATAGGTTAGCCCAAAAAAAAATCAAATTAATTAAAACACCTGATTACAAAAGCACAAAAAATTACTTTAAAAAAGCACAACAAAATCAGTAAAAAATATTATATGTAATAGTAGTGCGTACCTGAGGAATCTAATTAAACAGATAATGAATTAAAAGGGGAAATATTCAATAGCGATGAATATGTATGTGAAGATGTGAGTAGAAGGATCGATAGTCAGAAAAATCACAAAATAATACAAATATCATAAGCTTGGAGCTCTCACTGTCATGACCATGGTCAGTTGCAATACCTCCTCGACTCTCTTATTCGTGGTCACTATTCGCAACAGGAAAAATTCCACCACTAACAAATCGCAATCTCAGTCAATCACAGAAGATCCAAAACAAAAAACCTAGGGCTTCAATAAGAGCAACGTACCAGATTCGAAGAGAAGAGGCCGAGAAGACGGTTACAGCGCAGACGCATCGCTGCGGAGGCGCAGACACGATAGGATACTGTGGCGAGAGCTTTAAGCTGGGAAGAGGAAAAGGAAAGTCGTCTCCACATGATTAGGTCAACCGATTAGTCGGATTTTTTGTGTGTTTGTCGGTATGTTTGTCGATATGATCTCAGTCAAATCACGGAGTCAAATCACGGAGTCAAATCACGATATGTCGTTTGGGTTTGTGATTCCGTACAGGGAATTGGAGGATGATCATTGGTAGTTTGGTACCTTCTTCCAAAAACCGTCCCTCCAGGTGGCGCCCATCTTAATCCTGTCTCCTCCGAACTCCGACGTGGTTATCCTGCCACTGATGCGGGCGCCGCCTTCCACCACGCAAATCTCCACTATGGCTCCGGAAGACTTGTAGAGCCTGGTCGCCTCCATAATGCCGGCCGTCCCGTCTCCGACGATGACCTTTTTGTCGACATTTTGGGTGTCAGAGAAAAGGAAGTAGCAAGAGGCATTTATACCTTAGTTGTTACAGCAAGTTATGTGTGGTGAAAATAGTTTCTGAATTACAGTAGGAACAAATTTGTCGACGGAGTGTATATACAATATAAAACATGAGAACAATATTTTGTATCCTAAATTGTGTATATCGGCAAATAAAATATAAATATATCGGCAAACATAATATACTTACAGTAATTACATTTATAATAAAATATTTGATAACTTGAATAGTTTATTTATATAAGGTATATATATATATATATATATATACTCTAAAAAATAATGACATACGAAGGTTTACGTATATATTTGAGATCAATCACGTATATATTTTCTTGAAAAACCGTGGAACATATATAGTTATGGAATATATATAATATTATTAATACAATATTAAATTTAGTAGGTCAAATAAGAATGAAATATTGCATATCTCAAATAAGATAATAAAGCAAATTTAAAAGATACCAAAATTAATTTTGTAAGCAAATACGACGTCGTTTATTCCACACACTTTTTGAAGTGAATAACTTTTCAAGTTCCCTTTAGGGATGAATAATAAAAATAACCGAATTATGTTTATCTATAGGTTTTATTAGATTTTTGGCTTGAACCGTGATTGGATTTTTTTAGATTTAAAATTTTATTTAAATGTAATTCGGGTTATTTGGTTTATTCGGGTTAAACCGAAAACCGAATTCTGAATTCGGTTTGGTTTTTCGGTTTGTTCGGTTTGTTTGGTTCGGTTTCGGTTTTGAATTTTTTTTTGAAAAAAACCGAACAAACCGAACCAAATAACCCGAAACCGAATAAACCGAACCGACGCCCACCCCTACTTTTACCCGAATTAGTCAAACCAGTCATAATGATTCTCACCTATTTATATTAAGAAATATAATATACATATTTAGAAATAGATCAAAGATATTTTACTACCTCGTTGTACTAGAAATGCGTATATTTTTCAAAAAAAAAAAAAGCGTATATTTTGGTATATTACTTTATTGGGTAGGAAAATAATGATTAGAATCTTTTTCTTTATTTAATTCATATTGTAGTCCTATATATATTGTACTATTTTCTTGGATCAATTGTCTTTGATGATATGAGAAGATTATTGTATTATACTTAATAATTATTTTATATGGTATCTTGAGCAGTTTTGATCCTAGACCATTTCCTAGTTTCTGTCTCTGCTTCAGACCATTGAGATCTTGTTGATGTCGCCGCTGCCATAGAATTTGAGTCCTTACCGCTACCAACGTCGCTAACACTATTAAATTTTAGATATTTTAAATCATACTTTTATTGCAAAATAATCATTCATAATAAAAATTAGATCTTTTAAAAGAATGAATTACGAGATATCTAACATGACTGTTATTCATTTTTGTGCATATTAATTTGTATTAGTCAGTGAAGTGAAATATTTTCAAATATGTTCAAAATAAAGTACTGTTTTTTAATATAAAAACAAATATGTTTTTTTAATATTTTCCATAAATTTTCAAAATATGTTTTTCTAAAATGAAGTGAAATATTTTTTTTTTTCAATAAAAAAAAATCATTGAATAAGACGCTATTATAAAAATTCTTAATATAAATTATAACTTGACAGTGGTAGAGTTATTACCCGGAGTAGAGTGTCTTTGACACCCACTTCTTTTAACTGGCTAATTTTTTTTAAAAAAATTGTAATTTTGTCCTATTAATGTTTTTGAAATCAATACTTGTAATGCCCATAAAACTATTCAAATTTTCAAATAAACCCATAAATATGAAAAATTAAGTGTAAATTGCCCCTCACTAAAAAAATCCTGGCTCCGCCGCCCCTTATACTTAATGATATTTGTGAACTTTAGTACCGTAGTATGAATTTTCAACTTAGAGCATCCACAACGGTGATGTTTTGGAGTCGCTTGACAATTTTCAAAGAATTGTAGCGACGTCTCTCACCGTTGTTGCAATTCACGTATGTAGCTTTGACTCGGCGATGTAGTTTGGCGGAGCGATATTGCTTGAGGCCAAATGCAATAAATGTCATTGATTGCACAGTAATTGTATTGGTATTTTTTACGATGTACATTGATTGTATTGGTAATTTTTATAACGTGAAACACTTTTACGTTGTACATCCTCTACGTATGAAATGATATACATATTATATTATATGCAAATTATAATATAATTTCTTAAGAATGAATAATATTGTAATTTTTTTTTACCATTTTAATAATTTGAATACTACATAATATAGTTTTTCGAGTATGTAATTTGTTTGTATATAAAATAAAATTTTATATACATTTTCTTATTTTATATTAATTAACATAATTTTTGAATATTGTCTTATTTCATATTTATTATAGTTTATATTGCATTATTTTATTTCATATATTTGTAATTAGAATTTTTTAAAAAATATGTGAGACCTATTCAAACTACAACTATAGTAGCTTACCATTGTTGAGGAATATATTGGAAAACGTGAAGCTATACTTACCATTGTGGATGCTCTTATTGTTTAATTTACATGCATAAATTCCATTTTAGAATGGTTAAACTCAATTAATTATCATTGGTTCAATTAAGGTGATCATTACTGTTCTAATAAATGTTAAAATATGGAAAATAGAGCATATGTTAGAATTGACCACAAAAATTATAAATATTCTCTATTTTAGAGATATTTTTAGAGCATCATATTCATATAACGTAACTTTGGAGATTAAAAATAACCAAAATCTTTATTTTTCCATTTTTTTCTATTTCGAGGCTACAGAAACCAAAGTCTATCGTTGTCTTCCCACTTTGGAAAATCAAAAAGTTACCTCGGGGTGGACTACCTCCCCCTACGTGTCACCTTGTGGATGAGTGCGTACAATAAATTTACTTATGGTAAAATAATTTTCTACGCGCTATCAAAAGTTAATTGAAGGTAAATGTAAATTGGGATTTGCCGAGCCTCCACTGCCCGAATAAATTCCTACGCGCTATAAATAGAGATTATTTTTTCATATTGATCTTGTGTAAAATTTATTTTAATGATATTTATGATTAAATAATTAATATATAGAAAATTGCCTAATTTTTAAAGTTGGCTCATATGAGAGGTAAAATATTTTTTATTTATTACATATACTCATATTATACAACGTAAATAATTATTAAATGCTCTCAAATCTAACAACTAGACATTAAATTACTAAATAATAAAATAGGGTTGACGTTACAAAATTCGAGATGGAGTATTATCAATAGAGGTTGTTTTTTCTGGACTTAAAATTACTAAATAAAATAGGGTTGACGTTACAAAATTCGAGATGGGTTGTTTTTTCATATTGATCTTGTGTAAAATTTATTTTAATGATATTTATGATTAAATAACTAATAAATAGAAAACTGCCTAATTTTTAAGTTGGTGACAAAGTAAAAAACTTTAATATATAGAACTGAACTAATTAGCATCACCACCTACTAATTGTCAATTTTTATTTTTATTTTAAAAAAAAAAGTGGGGTGCATTTCATGAATTAAATTTTTATTAGGACTCATGTTGATCGGGTCGGGTTAGACTCGTTTGTAAGGTTGAGTCGAATTAATTAAAAATATAATACAAAAAACTCACAAGGGAAGAAACAAACTTATGATGTTGGGTTATTATTTTAAATCGTGTTAGTTTGGATCGAAGTGAATTCGATTTAAGTATATTACACATTTGAAAATTTTAGTTTTAACTAGTTTGTGGATTAATTGTTTTCACGTATAGTTAATACTTGAATCACGTAGAATTTAAATTTTATTTATTATCCCTTTTACATTGTTGTGGCTATTTAAATATTTTTCAAACATTTTTCACTCAAAAATTGAACCAATAAATCTCTAATTGAATATACTAACACGTTTCATTACATTTCATGTAAGTTATATAATAAATGCACACCTCGAATGGAACGTCAAACATCTCGTAACTTTAAATTTCAAAGAATTTTACCTTATTTGGAAATAAATTTAACTACTTAACGGACGTCTACAGTGTTGTAATTCAATATTATCTCCTAATATGATATATGTAATACATAGAAAAAAATTCGGATTTTTTTGAGTTGCTGATGTAGTGGACGTAGAACAAATCAGTGGACTATACTAGTGAGTTTACAAAGGTTATACAGGTTAGCATTGATAACTTGTCTATAGAATGTTGACAAAAAATTTAATGACGCAAAAAGTATAATGTTAATTGCAAAGACATCGGTTATAAATTCCTTCAAGCGGATTTCATTTTCGGCGTTTCTACAAAGTTTTTACTTCTTTCACTTAGGTCCCTCCAAAAAAATGGGAAGTGTCGAATTATAAAATTGAGTGATCCGAAATAAAATTGAAGCCACGTAAAATGTGAAAATATAGTTTTAAGGTCTATTGAGGCAGCGGAAGAGGTAGAAAAAATATTTAGATATGTTGCACAATAGTTTCATATATGCTACTATATATGACCCTTTTTAAAAGTTAGATTTTGTGGAATATTCTAAATATATCTATTCCCTTATCCATAATGTTACAAGTGGAAAAGTGGTTCACTGGTAAGTAGATGTTATTATTTGGTTGGAGGTCTCGTGGTCGAATCCAAACACCAAGGATTTTTTATAAAAACTTACAATCCCATCATATCACCCAATATAAGTTTGCCAATTGGAACCTATTTTTACTCAATTTCCCAGTGCAGATCTCAAAATCTCTTGCAGGTCCAATATTTTGTTGACCGGACAAGACTACCCTTTTAAGTATTTGATGTGTGTTGATTGCAGATCTTGCAATCAAGTCCTCCAAGATTTGGTTAATTCAAAACAACAACCAAATCTACTCTATCCAAGCAATAAATCCTTTGTTCTTCTCGGTTTTTGCAAGTCCGAAAATTTCAATTGAGTTTTGCAGATCTGCACTCTATTTGGCGTGTTGAAGTTGTGTCGGGAAGATCGGTTGATGTTGAAAATGGCGATTAGTATTTTCCGGTGATGGATCGGTGGTTTAAGGTGTGTCGGGACCCGGATAAACTTGTAAGAATTGAGATTGATATTTTCGGGGCGATTTTCCGGCGAGGATGCGACTGCTTGAAAGATAACTTAAACCTATTAGATCTGAAAATTTGAGAAGATGACCTGTATTTTTAATTTGGTCAGACAGAAAAAGAAAGAAGATGAACAGAAGAAAAAGATGAGGAGATGGAGAAGACGAGGTGGTGGAGAAGAAGCCTTATTTTATTCAAATTATATCTCTAAGTATAATAAAAATAAACCGTACTCCAAGACAAATATGGAGTTTCATAGTGGCCTGGTGGTAAAGAACTAATCAAAGCCAAATAGGGAGTTTTTGCAACCCAGGTTCGAAACCCCTTACTCACATTTTTGGATTCTTTAAATTTAGTCCATCAAAGCAGTTGAAAAAAACAAAAAATCTGCTTACGGGGTTCGAACCCGAGTTGTCTGCTATCTTCACCACAACAGTTCACCACCACACCAAACTATAGTATTGAGAAATGTATGTAAAGATAATAATTATTTACTTACCATATAATATCTATAAAGGGCCATACCAGCATTTATAAAATTATAGGGCACGTATGTAAATATTTTATCTACCTCTCCTGCTGCATAAAAAAACCTTAAAACAATATTTTTACATTTTATACAGCTTCGATTTGGTTTTAAAATACTCAATTTTAGAATTTGACACTTCCCGATTTCTTGGAGGGACCTAAGTGAAAAAAGTAAAAACTTTATAGAAACGTCGAAAATGAAATCCGCTCAAAGGAATTTCTAATTTTCATCCCCGTAGTTAATATTGTACTTTTTACATCATTAAATTTGTTATCTACGCTCTATTGACGAGGTATCAATACTAATATGTTTAACTTTTGTAATCCCTCTAGTATAGTCCATGGATTTGTTCTACAGCTACTACTTCCATAGCTCAAAAAAAATCTATTTTTTTTGTATACATTACTTATGTCATATTAGAATATAATATTGAGTAATGTTGTCGTAGACATCTTTAACAAATTTAATTTCATTTATAAGACTTGTAGTTTATGTCACTTGATTATATGGATATAAAATATATATGTACGATTTGTTAACAATTGATGCAGTGGAGTAAGTGGTCTTGACTAAACCTTTTGAGATGGATGGATATGAGGTCTCGTGTTCGAATCATCTTCACCTTCTCCATTTGTTTTAATTTTTTCTTTTTATTTTGTTTTTTTAGAAACAAAATGTTTACGGAAAACAAAAACCGTTTTTAAACTCTAATAATAATAAAAACATAATTTTTTTGGAAAAGCTTTGCTATGAGTGTACTAGTGTGCACTGCCATTACTCTATGCCAAAAAGGTTAAATGCCAATTTTTTTTTCCTAGATTTTATATATCCCATAGGAGATAAAATGCGAGATTTAGTACATTTTAGTATGTTTTAGTAATTTCAATGTACTCTTTAGTATATTTTACTAATCACTTTCTTAATATAAATTTTTTTAAATTAAATATTCAGTAATAACAATGATAATTTGATAATAATGTTTAATTTACGTAAATTCTATGCTGTTAAGAAATTTAGCTACATCAAAATGACTTATAAGACGGTTGATCCTAGCTATATAAATACATAAGTGCTATGGAATGATAAATATGTTTAGATTTTTAGGGGGAAAAAAGTTTTTTTTTAATGAAGTATTCCTATAGGTCCATTATCACTTATCTCTCATTTTTCGTTCATGTTTTAGTCAATTTTGGATGAGTCAAAAAGTTTCCCTAGAGGAAATTTCCAGGTGGGACCTGTCTGACATTGTGGTCCGTCTCAGTTATTTTGATTTTTAGAAATAATTTAGAGTAAAGTTTTCTTTCATAGTCACGGTTAATTTGTTGATCAAGCGTGAGAGTTTTGATGAGTGGTCAAAAATACCCTTTTACTTCCCCTTAACTTTAATTTGGGACAGTGCGACTCTTTTCCAAAGTAGGTGATTTAGAACAAATCGGAGTAATTTAATAGTAAAGTAACAAAGAATCGAACTTGTCTTATAAATGAAATTAAATATGTTAAAGATGTTTACGACAATATTACTCAATATTATCTTTTAATATGACATAAGAAGATTTTATTTGAACTTAAGAAGATTATTTGAATTTAAAAAACTTTACCTAAACTCATCTTAACTGATCTGAATTAAAGTGTATACTCCCTCCGTCTCACTAAGATGTACCCAATTGCTCTTGGCATGCTTTTTAAGAAAGCTGATGTGGGTGGTAAGGGTTAACATTTGACTTTTGATTAGTTAGACTGAATTACCGATTAGTGTTTACAAAAATGAGAATGATGAATTTTTGTAAGGTAAGTTGAATTTAACTAATTAAATGACAACTTATTTGACTTTTCATATTCAGTTTACACTTACCAATTAGTTTTTACAAAAAGTCATGTAAGGGCTGACCTTTCATTTTAATTTCATTTAGTTAGATTCTATGAAAAGTCAAGAGGGTTGATATTTTTGATAAGTTAAGTCAAATTAGTTAAATAGAACTTAATTAGTGTTTATTGAAAGTAAAATAAGTGTTGACCTTTGATTAGATAAACTTAATTAAGTATGTGTCTATAGAAAGTTAAGTTAGGTTAACAATGTTGATTAGTTAAAAGTTTAGTGGGTTTAGGGTTTGCAATTTGGTGGGTTTAGGGTCTAAGAGGTTAATCTATATTATTTGCAAATAATTGTAGGGGGATACTATGTACAGGTACAAAAAACCTATCTACAGGTACATTTTAATAAATAATTTACTATAATGCCCCTATTCTATTCTAGTCCTATTGAAACTCTGATTTTATAATTTTAGTCCTTATCCCCTACTCTGATTCTATTCTACTCCTCCACAACTTTCTATAAATTACATTAGCACTTGTTAATATTTTTCACAAAATTTCAAAGACAAATATGGATCATGATCAATTATCTGGAGATGAAAATCATCCATACCAAGATGATTATTTTACGGTGCGTTTTCAATAATTATTTTTTCATAAAGTAATGTTCATCAAATTCTTGAAGATTGATTTACAGCATACTCTAGCATAGATCAGCATACTCTTGAAGATTGGTCTAATTTTGTTTTTCTGTGTATAATTTTTTTTCTTACACCAATTTGAGATATATTGGTATTTACCTTTTAAAATTTTTTATACTGTCATGTTGTATAGAATATTTTGAAAATTTGTATAGACTATTTTGAATATGAAATTAATTATTTCGTTGTTAAAAACGATTTTTTGTAAAAAAAAAAATAGTGATTTACAAATGATTGAGTGATATTAATATTTTTGTGAAAATGAATGATATTCATTGCATCGTACTAGTAAATTAAAAGATGAGTTTGTTTGTGTGTTTTCGTTTACAATTATTTATTGTGTAGTATATAACATATCTTAAAATGAGATACTTCTGGTAAAATTTATCATAATGTAATCAATACTTTCGTGTATTTTATTTTTTGATTTTGAAAATAAATTGTATTGTCAAATGATATTTATCGGAGATTTATTATTAAAATTATAATTATTTCAGGAATGTCCTTAATACGTTGAAATTTAACTAATCAAAACTCATGTAAATTCAGTTTATTAGATTCATTTCTATTCAATTCATTTTCATTAAGTTAAATTCTGTTCACGCTAGCTCTGTATAGCTCTATTTCATTATTATAAGTTCAAATCAAATCATAATCATTAGGGGCAATTCAATTCACATCAATTCATTATCTCCATCTCATTATTTTAAGTTCAATTCAAATCATTTTCATGACTAATCATTAAATTCGATTCAATTTTGGAGGATGGTGGAGGATTAGCGTTTTGGAGGATCCTTTTCAACAGGATGATAACGTTGCTATCAAGTCCATTCAGATTTGGGGAGGTAGGGATAAATGGATTTGGCATTACACGAAAGTCGGGAAAATTTACTGTAAAATCTGCTTAATAAATAACTTAATATATCGCACATAACTCGTTGGCATACACTATAACCATTTTCTGTTGTTGGTAAGTAATTTGCGTCGTGATTGTCGGCATACACTATAGCCATTTTCTGGTTCGTTTGGAAGTAATTTGCGTCGTGACGTGATGCAGTGTATTGAGTGGGTGCGAGATTTCGGTTCGACACGCGCGAAAGTATAGTTGTATATATATTTGGAATTAAATTCCATACCCTCTATCAAAATCTTTCAATTCTTTTCAAACTAGCAGCATGTATCATACTCGTTTATCTCATCGACATGTTTCCTTGGACGATCATCCCCTCCCCAACCATCCGGGGTCGAGATCGCCCTCTGGTCTGTAGATCACCGGCGGAACGTGGTGTAGATAAAAAATCGTGGTGTTTTACCAAAGAATTTTTACAGCGCGTAAAATCACGTATCTTTAGTGAGAATAAAATTGGTAAACAATTATTTGTCCGAATTTACAAATGGATTAACGAAAATGAGACACGTATGGGAGGTAGCCGACCTCCGAGGTTGATTTTTAAGCCTCCTCCCACTTCATGCTGAGAATTCCACTTTCCTAGTTTTACATCTCGTAAGTTAAAAATTCCCCTTAATTAGGTGTTTCTAGTTGAGGAGTTTCTGCACAATTAGGTGTTGCTTTTGAAAAACTGGAGACCAATTTTATACATCACCAGCCTACTAGCTCACATGAGAAAAGTATTCATTCCCTGTTTCCTGTACAATCAGTATCGGGATTTTCAAGTATATGGTGACGGGCAAACAACAGTACAACTATGGCGAATCTTCTGTCTCGATGCCTAGCTCGGGCGGTGGTGAGGTCATGAATTCCTCGTTTCTTGTTGTTGACTAGATTCCGGTGGAGTTGAATCCTCCTCCTGCTGCGAACAGCTATCAATCTCAAACTTGCAGAGGGGGCATGTGGCGTTTATTTTGAGCCACTTGTCCACGCACCCTGCGTGGAAGAAATGGGAGCATGGCAGTTCCCTCAACTCGTCATCGTCCTCGTATTTGGTTAAGCAAATACAACAGACCTGCAGAAAGTTTGAAGTCCAAATATAAACAAGCTAAACTAAATATGGTGTTTGGATCAAAATACAGATTCAGACCACATCATAGGGAAACTGACTTACTGCATCTTCCCCCGAAATAGCACGCTCCTTTTCTGTTCCGGCTGCTAGGTATCCACCATCCTCGGATTCGGAGCCAGTCTCTATATTGCTGCCATTTTCATTAGCCTTCATTTTGAACTTGTGTTTTGGCAAGGCGTCAATAGACTCGGGGGTAGCACCTCTCATTCCATTCATATCCTCACGGGCACCGAGGATGGGAATGATGCATGGAAGGCAGCAGCATATCATCGCACATAAAATGAAAGGCATGGCATACCCAATGCAACTAAAGGTTAGGAAAACCAAACACAACCTGAAAAGCATCAAGGATGATACAATGAGATCTACAAGGTTTAAGCATAGCAATAACCGCACTAATAAATGATTGTAAGAGATGCTTTTACCTATACAAATTGGGGGCATCAGCTGAAGATGAATGCCCGCCAAATATCCAAACATTACCAACTACAAACCAAACTGCAAAAAAGCAATCCAAGACCATCTTGAAGTGATCCACCAGCAAAGAAAGCCTGAAGAGAGAAGAAATATTAAGTGAGTGACTTAAACAAAAGATTTCCAGTTTTCTATAAGCCACCCAAACAAAAGATTAAGGTGTATTACAGACTTTATAGTGCATAGATGCAAGGAAAACCCTTCGAGCCAGTTTAGTTTATTGGTATTGTTAAAACTTAATACTATCATCCTTATTTTTCTGCAGAGCTACAGTGAGGTGTTACATTGAGTTACTTTATTTTCAATTGTTCCAAGTGGATCAAAACTGAACTTTGATGCTTGCCATAAAGGTTCTAATATACCATCAAATGCTATTTTGAGACATTACTGACCACAAACTGAAGAGAAATAGAATTAAATGAGACAAACAAACTATGGAAGAGGAACACCAGCAATAAAATAAGAATACTAGTAAAGGAGATTGGTAATCATAGTTTGCAACACAGGCAAAATTAAAGTTTAATCATATGAACAGAAACAAAACTATCCACAAAGTAGAACCGTAGTACCATAAACAAAAATAACAAGTGGTTTAGTTACCTGGCACTTGGATTTGAGGAGTTCTGATTGTTCCAAGCAGTTTCTGGTGAATTGTGACTGTCTTCCTCCTCGGAAGACCTAGTTAGGGAGATGGTAATGTAAGAATTGGGCTCCACTGCAGAATTGTCACTTCTCGAGCCTTGACGTAGCTGAGTGGACCTCTGATCATTCATACTATTGCTATGAAGATAACGCCAGTAGTACAGAGGGAGACTTAAAGCACAGCCAGTAGCATAACCAACAATCCAAGCAAACAAGGGCGTTTGGGGGTTTTCATGTCTTGCTACAAACAGAACAGCCACTGCTGCAACAATTTGGCTCACAGTGAAGAGTAACTCTATTGAAATCCATACAACTGTATTAAATGGGCTCCAACGTCGACCAAAACCTTCACCCCTCCTTGACATTGATGCGCTTCTTAAGTTAGAACCACTGGATGTGGGAGGGGAGGATAGAGCTAGAGGCACCTGACTGTTACTTGATGGTCCAGCATCATTATGTGGTGAATTTGACCCGCATGGAGAGCTACTATGGGGTACATCCGACTGGGAGGCTTCACCGGCATGTTCTATATCAATAATGTGCTCATTACTTTCACCATGTTCTCCCTGCTCCCTGAGCAAGGGATATCTATCGGCAGTGCTTTCTTGACTAGTTTCTTGAGAGGTAACAGCCATTAAGCCTTCCAAAGCTAAGCAAATGATCAGATACTAGTAAATATGCGGCCTTTCTTTATTTTCCACAAGCAAAATTCAACTTTGCTAGAATGCTGATTGGAAAAGAAAAGGTGCAGAACTTCCCAGCAATTTCACCCGATACGAATAAGCTGAGTGCCTGTAAAAAAGGGAGGAAATCAAACCTTTTAGGGTCCTGAGATACAGAGAAAAGAACATTGAAATGCTGCCTTGTATTAGCAGTTAGTGAAGGATGCCACAACTATTTAGTTTTCAATCAGCTCGGAAACAATTCAACAATACATCCATCAATCCACCTATATGCTTCTTGATGCTTGCAAAAAATACTGGGAGGTGAAAGGCAGGTGGTTGCCAACTATAAAGGTGTTACCAGCATGGAAATTCTAACTATCACGCCAACAAATCAAAGAACCCAAATTACAAGAAACAGGCAGAAAACACAAGGGGTAACATTTATATCAAAAGAAACAAAATATAGGAAAAAAACTGAGTTACCCTATAAACTTCCTCAAGCAATTGCTTGCAAATGAAGAAAAGGACCAGTCTGAAAGGGCCTCCTAAAGCAATCCCTTAATGACAATAGAGTCTCAAGTCTTGCACAATTAAAATTTGATCATCAAGGAAAGATTAACTCACCAGCATATCAACAACCCTAAATTGTTCTAATCATTACCCGCTTCGAGGTAGAACATTAAGCAAACATGTTTAATTCAACTAACCATTAGCTACAAAGAAAAGGATCCAAATTATAGGTAAACAAACTACCTAAACTGAGCTTCAAGCAAATAAACATTCCAATGAATTCCTCCATTCTAAAAAATTAAAATAAAATGAATAAGTCAGCTTAGCCATATTCAATCATCCAACAAATATACCCCCATTTACAATACATCACCCTAAAATCTGATTTCAAGGATGAAAACCCCAGGAATCAACAACGTAAGAACATAAAAAAAAAATTAGAAAAGTTGAACGACCAGGCTAATCCAAATTCACAGATTAACGCACAATTGGGCAATCAACGCACGCGAAATTCCAACTGAAATCCAAATTTTTGAGGAAATGAAGAATTTACCAGTGATTGTTCAGCACGGTTTTGATCGACACGGAGACCTCTGCTTTTTAAAATTTTATTAAATTCATTGCGCGTTGACACATGTTGATAATGCTGAACTACCTACACCACCACCGCTCTGGTTTCAATTAAGAAGAATTGATTGTAGGACAATTTCAACACCAAATTTAATGAATTTACTGAAATGGAAAGTGGATAAATATATTTGGACATTTCGGGGTTTGGTGGAACGCGAAGCTTGCGTGAAATGATCAAGTGTCCGACAGGAAAATCTATGTTGGACGGCCCAAACAAAACAATGTGGGCTAGTTGTCAATATGATGAGCCAGATTGTAACTGATTCAGTGGGCTTATTTTGGATCCAATATTGGTAATTTTAGAAATTAACATACTCCCTCCGTCCCAAAGAGATGTATCCAATTTCCCTTTTGGTACGTCCCAAAGAGATTTACCCATTTCCTTTTTTGGCAAAAAATTTTAATATAAACTATCAACCTTCTCTCACATACTTCACCAACCCTACCATCCACATCAGTGCCACATCAGCTTTCTTAAAATTTGTGCCAAAAGCAATTGGACACATATATTTGGGACGGAGGGAGTAATTGATAAATCACGCCCTCTATTTTATTTAAACACACCCTGAAAGTATAAATACACCATAAAACAGTATAAATATGTCCTAAAATATTTATTTTTGTTCTAATTTTTAAACTAAATTATTTTATAGTTGCGGAAAATTAAACATGATCTAAATATATTTCCTGATTTTTCAAAATTAAATTATTTTAAAATATAATTAAATAATTGTTAAAATATAGGTCGTGTTTTAGTAAAATACATGGCGTGAAATAGCAACACTCTAGATTAAAGGGGAAATTTTAATGTAATTTAAGAAAGTATGTTTGGGGTGATTGGTTTTTCAATTTAGAGTACTTCCTCCATATCACTTATACTATTATACTTTGACGTTAAAGAGACATTATTTGATAATTAATATCTTTAACTATATGCAAAATTATACAAATGTGATATTTTAAAAAGTCATGTTGTCATCATTCGTCGCAGTTATATTTACATACTTTGACTTTCGTCAGTTGACTCAATAAATGTTTAATCATCAATAACTTAAAGTTGTGCAAATGCAAGTTATAGAATTTAGGTAGTTTGAAAATATGTAATATAACGAATCCAATAAGATCACTTTTTTTTAATCCAACAAGATCACATATGATAATATGTGAATTTATTTTTCAATTCAATTTGAATGTCAAAATTAAGCAAAGTTGATTAAATAAATAGTCAAATTGCAAAAACCGTTGTGACCGAGGAGTACGATAACATTATAAGTTATATATATGTTCAGTTTTAAGGTCAAAATTGAACTATATTAACTAA
The DNA here is from genome assembly GCA_963678965.1 of Cruciata laevipes. Lineage (NCBI taxonomy): Eukaryota > Viridiplantae > Streptophyta > Magnoliopsida > Gentianales > Rubiaceae > Cruciata > Cruciata laevipes. Next base: position 8,887,548 of record OY787632.1, on the reverse strand, counting down.
TAAATAGTTAAATTGCATAAATAACAGACACATGGGGAGTATCGGAATCAAACCTAAGGTGTCGTTTAGTTAATACTTCCTCTGTGTGGGGGTAAGGGTGGAGATCACACATATTAAGGAGGTGGTAACAATTAATAAAGGAGAGTAATTTGAAGAAAGAAGTGGGAGAAATGAGTGGATGATAATTAAATAAATGATACTTTACCATAAAATGAAAATGTGAACATACAGACGAATATATAAAGTGTATAGTTTTGATCGGGACGAATGGAGTACTAGGTAAATATGAATGAATCAACAAAGGAAATGGGCGATTGCCCTTTTTATTTGGTTCAAGTTATGTCAAGAAATCAAGTTCCATGTCATTCTCTTTGTTATTGCTTTATTCAATTCAAAATAAATGAATGACAGTATCAACCGCGATGATTGTGGCCATAGTGGTTTTTCCAATCGGTGGTCTACATCTACTAAACAAAATATCATCACACACTAAATAGAAAATTCTTCATCTATTAAACGGTAATCTACTGTTTAATAGAGGTAGACTGGTATAGTTAAAATAACAAGTAAAAAATAAAGATAGTAAAGTTGAATAGGAATTGGGAATTTGAGATGATCTCGTCAATTTAAACTTGCCTCTCTATCGCAGCCTCACTCTTCACCTCAATGGATCCATGTGTTGTTGATGTCGCCATTGCTGCTGCAATCAAGGAAATGAGCAAAAAATGGCACATCGTGGAGCCCAAAAAAATGGGCCTGACATTGAAAAACCTGAAGAGTCCAAGAAGACTGCGGAGATAGAGCTCACGGAGACTGAGGCATCATCTGATCATGATCCTGAATTCGAGAAGCAGCTAGCATTGGAGTTGAAGTTTTCAATGGACATGTCCGATCCTACGATTTACTACCCTTTGCTGGAGTGGCCTTCGCCGCCTCATTCACCACATGTGGTTAAGTACGAATTCTACTGTCTGGTTTGCAGTAAGAGAGGGATGTCGGGAGGGTTTTACGATCACTATGTTGAGAGGCACTATGAGTACATCAATGGAAAGTCCTGCAAGACATGCAAGAACTTCATCCCTCAAGAAGACAGAGCTAATCATGCCTCTAAGTGCCCAGCCATGTTCTCGATATGATCTATGATGTTTTCAAACAATGTTGATTACTAACTTTTATTTCTAGGCGTTCACTTGATCAAGTATTGGATGATGGTTATGTTAATTTTCTAAATTCTAGAATGTATGACATCTGTCCTTACTTCTCAAAAAAATAAAAAATTGCCTCTTTATACATTTGAAGGAATGATTTTAAAATCTGTACAATCTAATTACAATTTCTACACTATTATCTTGGAAGCAGAGAGCAAATTTGTAACCCATGAAACACAAGTGTCTTGAACTCCAAGGCCATGTTTACTAGAGCTTATTTCTTGATGTACTGAACTGAACTGAACTGAACTGAATTGAACTGAACTAAATTGAACTGAACTGAAGTGAAAATTGATGTATTGAAAAATGGAATCAGCATGACTGAATTAACCTGAATTTCATCAAATTGCAGTTTCACTGAACTGAACTGAATTGAACTGATCTGAACTGAACTGATCTACGGATAAGCTCTGGTAAACAGGGCCCAAGTCTTTCATATAGTTAAACTATTTTTCTTTTATCGGTGGCCACTTTTACATATTCTACTCTCAGCGTTCTAAGGTAATTGATCTACTATTGTATTTTACATCAAATTTAAGAAAATAGAAATATTATAGATACTAATCAAAAGTAAACTTGCCAAGAGATTGTAATTTCGTTGCACATAGTCTAGCAAACTTTGCGAAGTTAACCCATTTGTTAGTAAACACTTGGGATGCTCTACTTAGTTTTTTGTCATTCGTTTCTGGACGTTTTTCAGAACCCTGAAATATAATTTCTTTGCTTAAAAAAATAAACTTACCAGTTAAAAAAATTAGTATTGTATGTAATATATTTCGCAGAAAATTATGTGATGATAGGTAAAAGAAAGAAAACGTGACTATTTGTTTGAAACATACTATAATGAACAAAGGTTGCAAACGCTACAGTGGTAAGACACTAGTAGAATTATTCAGAGGTACTGAGGTTCGATTCCTACTGGTGACAAAGGGAGGAGTGAAATTTTATTAGACCATTCGAAACTCTTGGCAGTGACTAATCAAGCTCAACCATTTTCTCCTGTAAATGAAGATTAGTGATTGTTACTACTATTGTTCATTAATGATGATTCATGAATCATGATGTAGTACAAATATAGCGTGACAGGATAATGTTATATAATCACTTGTAACACTTGCCTTTCTAAACGAAATTTACCAATTTTAGTAAGAAGAACAAGACTGCATGGTATTTTTTTGATAAACGAAGAAGAAACAATAATTTTCCGGTAAAAGTGGAAATTGATAAATCTCTTTATTTTTCTTCTTTTTTATTGATGAAGAAGATAGCGATTTATAAATTGTCTCAAATACCTTAACTAGTTTTGTGTAAACCCTTTTCAAGATCTATTCTTGAAATGTTTAGGTACTTATGAACATCAAATCTTATCATTAATTTTAAATTAAGCTTGATTAAACGAGAGTCTATCCGGATGATAAATCCAAGAAAAACTACCTCTATACAATGGTGGAGCCGAAGATACAATTATTGAAGTGAGGGTGCCATTTATATCTAAATATTATATATATATATATGATTTTATTTAAATTTTTGAAATTTATTGTTACATGCAATACTTTCAAAAAACTAGTGGAGCAAAAATACAAATTTATAAAATTTACCATAAAAAATATAAAATTTTAAAATGCTACACACTACAAAAACCTAGCTCCGCCTCTACCTCTATTACATTATCATCACTGCGTTTAAGGACATATTTTCTTGATTTTATTAGTATATCAGTTTAGTTTAATCTAATACAATATATAAAAACAAACTAATTTAGTCATACTAATTCTATTGTTTAATACATAATTCTATTGTTTTTGACAAGAAATAAACTCAGAAAAACGGGTATGAACGGAAGGACAAAGTCCAAGAGACTAATTATAGAGTGTAGAGTGTGTGGACTATTAATGTGAGAATGTGCTAGGAGCATCTGGTGGGATTAGGGGATACACCACTAATTGCAAAGAATGGACAGTTAACTACATCTGCATACACTTTTACATCTTAAATTGACATTACCACCGGATTTCGGTGGTCCTCGGTGTCCATTTTTTGGAATCCAAAAGTAACACGATCAGAGTAGTTACCCATATTTTTCATACCAACACTAGTCGTGTAACTCGTGTTCATAACAAGTTATTTGTACTTTTAATCAGTTAAAATTATATTTAACTTTAGCTTAATTTTATTCAGCTCACCTCAATTCAAATCCGTCTAACTCATACAAAATATGTTCCATGATTTCATATTAACGTCTTTTTTAAGTAAAGCACTTACATGTCAGGGTTTTGGAAATCGTCCAAAAATGAGGAAAAGCATCCCATGAGTTAACTAACATGTAGCTCGATTTTGCATATATAGTTAGGTAGAGCTATAAAATCATCATCTCGTAACACTTAGAAAAGTCCCTCTCTAAGTAATTCATTACTTATGTTCCAGCATAAGTATAACAATCCTTCTAAGGGACGATTCACGAATAACGGGGTATGCCGATTCCTACTAAACCATCTACACCACATTGTAGAGCATCCTAAACAATATAGTTGTCTGGTTGGTCAAGAATTTTCGCCAAACTCAGAGTTTCCTCCAACGCCAATATTTCCATCAATGATTTCATATAAACGTTGATTTTGATAATTTGTTAATACATGTATTAAAAGATTAACTTCAAGAAATGATCAAGAATCATCAATGACGTAACATGAACCCCTATATATGGTAGGTTGGTTTAAACGAAGGTAACGGACAAACATGGGATGCGAGCAAATACCGAAACCAAATCAATTTGATTATAAATGTCCAATTATCCAATTGATGAATGAGCATGACATTGTAGCTCAGATGTTTGACACCCCCTTTACTTTCTTTTCCCTTGTCGGTCTCCCTTCAGAAATGTTTACTCACTGCGCTGTGATTCCTTCGGTTTAATCATATTTAAAGTCGTTCAATTTGAGTACAAACTTATTGGTATGGTGTCACTTCAATTTAATTTAATAAAAATACGTTTACGAAATTCAGATTGATACTTACTTCACTTTGATTTAATTTAGTTCAGTTCACTTAGCAAGAATACAAATTTTCATTTGAGACTTGTCTCTACAAAGACCAAAATAGACCGTTATCGGTTGAAATTGTCGTTGGTGAGCTTTAACCCCGTCGCCGCTGTTAGATTTTAGGTCGTCTCACATGGACCGACTTGAAACTGAGTTTCGGTGTGAATTTATGCGAAATAACAGTAATGTACCAAGAATTAGGAATGATCAAGGAAAATGAATGAAAGATCCAATTAACTGAAAGATCAAGGTAAAAAAATGAATGCTTAAGAGAACTGACCAAAAAATCAATCAAAGTAACTAAAAAATCAAAGAAAAACAGTAAATTCACTTGACTCTTAGTCTCCATGAGACTAAGAATATGTCTTATCCAAGAATCTCTCCAGCAAGAATGTAACTCTTGAAAAGTTTAATCAATTTGATAGGAATCATGCCAAATGTCGATGATTCGATTCTCGTACACATTGTCAATCATTCACAAAAATTGGGCGCAAATTTTCCAGATTTCTTTATTCTTGCTCAGAATATAACACAAATTAGTATCATTCAAATAAATTTAATAAGTCAACCAGCTAAAAATAATTTAGTTAAACAAACAATAATAAATTTCCGGTGTAATTAAATTAGTTGTCCAACAAACTACTTGTTTGTAGCTTTGAATAACATAACTATTAACCAATAACCAGTAGTCAATATAAGAGATTAATTACTTCAAGTATTGTAAGTCTACGTACGTTATCCCTTACATCATGGAGAGTTGGTCAATAACTTGTGTACTCCAGCAAAGTTATTTAGATCCAGGAAATCGGTTACATCATGTTACTGATGTTAGTAATTAGCAAGTGAAAAGAAAGCAGTAAAACAAATAATCAATATAATTGTCGATTAAACTAAATAATATTGAGAAAGTCTCATGTTGCTAAAAAATAAAACAAGGTTCTATACTTAAACTAATATTTAATTTCAATTTTCTACAAATTTAATAATTAATATAAAAGATTGAAGTTAATTCCTTCTAATATTGGAAATAGAGAAAGTTTCAAATAAGGGAACCTTACAGTAAGAGCATGCCAAAAATAGAACATTTTCTACAAAATTGGGGATTATTATACAATTATTTTAATTGTTTGGGTTATTTTTTGTTTGAACTTGATGTTTTTATACTTGAGTTTGATCTTTTATTTGGTTTGATCTTTTAGGTTTTGGACATATCTTTTCACTTTATTTCCTTGATCTTTTATATTTTGTATCCCAAATAATTAATAAAATTTTATAGCAACCCCGAATCCCCGATGTTGTCACTGATGGTCTCATTTAGGCTTGCCTCTAACGTAAGGGGGTCTTAAAAGAGACGTTCTCTTGGAAGTATGAGGTCATAGAATTAATATTCGATCATGTATTATGCGAGTTCGCAAGTTTCAATGCCATCAGGTTTTATGTCAGTTTTACGATTTTGATATGATCCCGACTAAGGGTTTAAGGTGATAACAAACTCGAAAGGTAAATGCAAACGACAAACATTTCGATATCAATATGTTGTAAGACAATCAAACGATATATGCAATTACAATCTGTAATGGAATTCTTTGTTTTTACCTCGCCTCTCTATGATCAGGCAGAAGCACACGATTAGAGTATTGTCTCAAAATGTTGGTAGCTTACGTATAGGGATGACATTGGGCGAAATGGGCGTGGATAGTAGACTATCCATGCTCATCCCGTCTAAAATTTTACTATCCATCCACGCCCATTTACCCATGACGGGTACAAATTTAATATCCATGCCCGTTCAGCTAGGTATCCATCTCATCTGGGTATCTGTGGATATCCATGCCCATGTTATACCCACATTCCCCATCCGACTTATTAATCCACATTTATAAAAAAATTAACCTAAAATTTATTAATCATCATAAAAATTTAAATTAAAGCACTAACAATTCAAATATATTATATTGATAGAACAAGATAATTTATATGTTAATCATTAACTTATAAAATTATTTATGTTTCAAAATAGACCAAACATGCTTCAAAAAAAACTAAAATTAATAATATTATTAATATAAATACAAATAATATTATTAATATTATATATAACGGGTATTATACAAGTATTATATGGGCGGGTATGGGACGGGTGGGGCGGGCGGGTATGGGACGGGTGGGGCGGGCGGGTATGGGGCGGGTTTAAAATCAATATCCATACTCACTCATTTACCAATGGCGGGTTTGAAACCAACATCCATACCCACTTCAATTAAAAAAACTCATATTCATGTCCGTTCGTTGGAGCGGTTGACGAGCGGGTATCCACCAAATACTCGCCGGGTGCCATCCCCACGTACTCGTTTATTTTGGTGGCGGTATTTAACAAATCGGAGTCACCGTCACCGCTATAGAAGATCAAGTGAGTTGACGAACATATTAGTAGATGGTTATTTTACATTGTAAAATTTAATTAGTAGATATAATTGGTCTGAAATCCATAATGTAACTATTAGTTTAAATCGAACCAATTGTACTTTTTTTTTGTTTGAAGAAACCAATTGTAATTTGGAGTTGGTCTCTTGGGTGACCGTCACTACATATTGACCAGATTAAATTGCAAATAGGACATAAGTTTAAAAAACACTGAGGGACCAATTTGCAATTTCAGAATTTTTTTAAAAATCACGCGCTACAGTGTCGAGCCGCTACAGTACCGATTTTCTATAGTATCGAGTCGCTACAGTGCCGAGTTGCTACAGTAAAATATAAAACATGGACAGTTTAACTTAAAACATGAACATTTTGACTTAAAACATGAACATGTACATTTTAACTTGAAACATAAAACATAAATATTTTAACTTAAAACATAAAACATGGACGTTTTAACGTGAAATATGAACACTTTAACTTGAAATATAAAACATAAATATTTTAACTTAAAACATAAAACATGGACGTTTTAAAGTGAAACATGAACACTTTAACTTGAAACATAAAACATAAATATTTTAACTTAAAACATAAAATATGGCGTTTTAACGTGAAACATGGACACTTTAACTTGAAACATAAAACATGAACATTTTAACTTGAAACATGAATATTTTAACTTGAAACATAAAACATAAATATTTTAACTTAAAACATAAAACATGGACGTTTTAACGTGAAACATGAACACTTTAACTTGAAATATGAACATTTTAACTTGAAATATAAAACATAAACATTTTAACTTAAAACATAAAACATGGACGTTTTAACGTGAAACATGAACACTTTAACTTGAAACATAAAACATGGACATTTTAACTTGAAACATTGAAGTACACTGAAGCAAATACTGTAGCACACTGTAGAAAAATATTGTACACGCGCGGAAACACGGTAGCGCGTGATTTTTCTAATTTTTAAAAATTGCTAATTGGTCCCTCATTAATTTTCTTTATTGCACTATTTATAATTTAGTCCGGTCACTCCCAAGACTTTTCCTTGTACTTTTAATTTTAACAGTAATAGTTATTTCCGTTGTCTAACCATGTAACTTCCGTTAAAATAGTGATAATTTTATATATAATTATTTATTTGTTCAAAAGAAAAATACATACTCGTACAGTCGTACTGATGGATTAGTCATGATCATGAAGTCAGTTTTCAAACGAGTTACACGAGTATAAAGACACATGTTTTACCTGTAATAGTAAATTTAACCTAAATATAGTTACAGGACGTTTTCATAACTTAATCATGTGATTGTTATACTCATAAATCAAACACTATAAATTACGATAATTTAATTTCTACAAGTTTTTAGTCTAAAGTTTAATCTTCAACCTCTCATAAAATTTATGTGATTAAGCACGTAGAATTTATTTTAATGTATATTTTATATCATTAGTGACGCAGTCGGAAAAATCGATAAGATCCGCCAGCACGAATCTGAAGAGTAAGGAATTGCAAACGCTACTTCCTTGTCATGAGGGTCCGGAATCCACCGGGATATTGGAATCCACCAAATAAAGAACGTAGTTCTTGAAATTGTTTAATGTCCGAAAGCTGTTAAATAATGAATACAAGGATCCTATAAATAATATTACAAAACCTTAAAGCAATCCTAAAATAAAACTAAACTAAAATGGAAAACAACAATACGAAATACGAAAATATTAAAACATCTATTCTAAAATGGAACAGGAAACGTTTGACGATCCACTTCTGAAACGGAATTAGAAATCTCGTGTCATCACGGTAAACGTTGACGACCTTCATTTTCTTTTTCAATTTCATTCGTAAAGTCGTCCTACATCAGACTCCTCCACTTTAAAAGAACTCGTCCCGAGTTCTCTCCCTCCACCATCAAGATCTTTAGGAGTATCAATTCAGAACCTCTCCCTAAAAATCTTGAACCATTTGCACGTGTAAAGTCCAGTTTTTGTTGGCTGCTTTGTGGAATGTCATGTTGCAACATGACTTTGTTTGACAGAAAAAGATAGAATATTTTCCATGTTCCAGCGCAGGTTTTGAAAGATGGAAGGAAATATTGTGTGCGGTTTTTCTATGGAAACTACAGTCCTAATGGATGTCTACAACGCGTTCTGCAGCTGTATTAAGATGGGAATATTCAGGGAATGAAATATTCCATAAATAGAAGTTGAGACAACCATAAATTCCTTTTCTTCAAGGATTTAGATTTGGAATAGAAGTGTATTGAAGGAAGGATTCAAGAGCCGTGAAAAAGGAAGTTTTTCCACGGCATTGTGCTATAAAAGGAGGACATCAGTTGCGTGCTCAATTGGCGATTTTAATAGCAAAATTCTGTAATTCAGAGTTTTTATCTTTCAAGCAAGGAGGCAACGCAGTCCACGGTTTGCAACCATAACAAAACACTAGGGACGTGTGTTAAAGCTCGGGTGGGAAAGACCTTGCCGCACCTTCGTGGAAAAGAAGGTAATCATAGAAGCAACTATCAAAGCTAGAGTAGCCAATTGGTAGTGTGATAGGCTTGCTAGAGTAGCCATTAGTTTGTAATAGACCGGACATATTTATTGCAACTAGTGAAGGGTTTTACCACGGGCTACGGCCCCCCAGACGTAGGTGCATTGCACTGAACTGGGTGATCATATCGTGTTCTCTTTTATTCCGCACTTACAGTTTTAATTAGTTGATTGTTTAGTTAAAACTTGAACACGGTAGAGTATAGATCAAGTAAGCACGGACTTTCATTTGGTATCAGAGCTTAATCACTCTTTTAATCCTCTTGCGAGGTGAGTGACCGATCTGCTTACTATGGCCAAAGAAGGAGGATCCATCACACGAGCTCCTCTACTGGTTGATGGAGGCTACCCGGACTGGAAGACGCGTATGCGTATATTTATTGACCAACTTGATGATGATGCTTGGAATATGATTGAGATTGGTTACAGTCCACCTACCACAACAAATCCGGCTGGTGAAACTATATCTAAACCTGCTCCATGGACTGATGCAGAGAAGGCAATGAAGAGGCTTAACAGTAAGGTTTTGGGTGCTTTGTATAATGGTGTAAAAGATGATCAATTCAGAATCATCTCGGGGTGTACTACTGCCAAAGCTGCTTGGGAAGCTCTTGAGAAGGAGCATGAAGGTTCCAGGTCAGTCAGAAAAATCAAACTTGGAATGATCAAATCTGAATTTGAAAGCCTGGAGATGTTGGAACACGAGTCAGTTGATGAATTCAGCACTAGATTGAAAGATTTAATTCATAGAGCACACCAGTTTGGAGAAAGATATACTGAGGCTCAAGTTTTGGACAAGGTGAAGAGGTCACTACCTGAGAAATTCTCGGTTTTAGTCATGAACTTGGAGATTAATTCTCAGCTGGATGTGGTTACTCTAGATGAGCTGATGGGGTTTATGAAGACATCAGAGATGTGCACTGAGAAAAGTAAGAACAAAAAGGCCCTGTCATTTCATGTTGCAACATCAAAAGGGAAAGGAAAGTTGGAGGAGATGGAAAATGCTGGTTCAGATGAAATGGCTTTGCTGGCTAGAAACTTTGGGAGATTCATGAGGGGAAATCAAGGCAGAGGTTTCTCTGGAAATCAAGGAAGAGGAAATCAAGGTACTCAGGGTCAAGTCAGAGGGTTTCCAGGTCCACAAGGTGTACAAGCTCAAGTGAATCAAGGCCAGGGAACTCAGGTTTTCCAAAACCAAGGAGCTCAGTCCTTTCAGAACCAGGGAACTCAGTCCTTTCAGAACCAGGGAACTCAGTCCTATCAGGGTCAAGGAACTCAGGCTCTTCAGAATCAGGGAGCTCAGCCTTATCAGGGTCAAGGAGCTCAGCTTATAGATCCACAGAACAGTGCTAAAAATTTTCAAGGAGGGGATTCCACTCAGAATAGACTCAGAACTGTTGATGACCTACCTAGAGGCCCGGAAGGTACAAAGCATGCTGGAAAACCTCAGTGTAAGGAATGCAGTGGCTATGGACATCTTGCTTATCAGTGTGGAAATTTTTTAAATCAACCTAAGGCATTTGTAGCAGCTGGTGAAACCTGGAGTGATGATGAAGATGAGATTCAGCCAGAAAAGCATGTGTCTTTTGGGGTTAAGGTTGTGGACTCAGGACCAGTTCCAGATGAGGTAGAAGGAGACACTGATATCCAGAATGCATATGATGATCTCTATAGGGAATGGGAAAAATCAATTGAGATCATCAAAAGCTTGAAGGATACACAAAGTGGAGGAGCTGAAGCATTAAAACTTGCTGAAGAAGTTGAGTCTCTGAAAGTAAAGGTCAACACCTTAGTGAATGATTCACTGGTTGAGGTGCAGGAAATTGAAGAGCTGACTTTGAGTCTTAAATCCATGACTAAAAGAGCTGAGAAAGCTGAAGGGTTGCTTGCTGATCTGTTGAAGAAAAATGAGATTTCAGAAGGAAAGAAACCCATGGATGATGTGGATAAAGCCATGAAACTAGAGACAATGACCAAGAGAGCTAAAGATGCTGAGGTAACCTCTGAAATTCTAAGCAAGAAGCTGGAGATCATGACCACCAGAGCTGTGAATGCTGAAGAAAAAGTCAGGGCCAGAACTATTGACTGTGACCATCTGGGAAAGAAACTGAGATCTTTGACTGCCAGGGTTGAGGAAGCTGAAGCAACTATTCAGAAACTAAACAAGGACACTGCCAAATTGAATGATCTTCTGATGATGGGAAAGAATGCTGGAAATAGACATGGTCTGGGTTACAACAACTTTGGTACAAAGTCTCAGTTGAAGAAAACAGTGTTTGTCTCTGCTAGGACTCAAGCTTCTACTAGTAAGAGAATCTCTAAAGTCAACCAGAGCACCTATGTTCCTAACTCTGAAGTGAAGATATCACAGGGTACATTGCCAAGAAAAACCCCTCCTAAATGTTGTGAATATTGTATGATGCAGGGTCATGGTGATTATCAATGTATGAGATTACTGAGAGATATTATGAGAGGCAAGCAGTTCTCTTCATGTTGCAACATGGAACCTGAGCAGCAGAAGAGACTCACGAAGAAAGTATGGGTACCGAAATCTTCTTTAAAGTGCTTTGTAGTTCATACCTGCTATAATGTGTATGCCAGGAACACTTGGTATTTTGACAGTGGGTGCTCGAGACACATGACTGGATCCCCAGATTTGTTGAGCAATATGGTACCATGGAATGGTACAGTACAATTTGGAGATGGCAAGATTAGTAAAGTTATTGGAAAGGGAGAGCTCAAGATTCAAGATTTTCCTGTGTTACATGATGTATTGCTAGTAGAGGATCTCAAGGCTAACCTGATCACCATCAGCCATCTGTGTGATCATCAGATGACGGTTCACTTTAATGAATCCCTATGTACAGTCAAGCAAGGCTCTAGTGGTGTACTCACTGGGAGAAGATCTTCTGATAACTGCTATATTTTGGAGCCATCAGTTACCTGTTTGAGTGCTAAGGTTGTTGTTAAGGATGTGCCAGCCAGGGTTTCTGAGGAAATTGATGATGTAGAAATAGTTCAGCAAATCTCAATTCAGAAAAATGAGAGTTCGAAAAATCTCTCCCCCCAGGAACCAAGCTCCAGTTCTCATGTTGCAACATCACCACTGGTCATAGGAGATAGCCAAATTTCTAAGTCTTCTGAAGTTGAGCCGAGTAGTCCAACTAATTCTACTGATGAAGAAACTTCCTCAACTGATACAAATGTTCAATCCCCACAGAAGGATGTGGGAAAATCATCAGAGGAAAATGCCAAGGTGGAACAAGGTGATGCTAAAGCTGTTCGAACTCCAAGGTCCACTACTGACAAATTGACCAGAGATGAGAAAGGTGCAGTTGTGGATACAAAACTCTATAGAAGCATGATTGGAAGCCTCCTGTATCTAACATCAAGTAGACCAGATTTGTCCTTGAGTGTTGGTATTTGTGCAAGATTCCAGGCTGCTCCTAAGGAATCCCATATTTCTACTGTGAAGAGTATCATTCGGTATGTACATGACACTGCTGATTATGGCATCTGGTTTTCTAAGGGTACAAGTTGTCAGGTATATGGGTACAGTGATTCTGACTGGGCTGGTAATGCCAATGATCGTAAAAGTACTACTGGAGGTTGTTTCTTTATTGGGCAGAATTTGGTGTCTTGGTATAGTAAAAAGCAGAATTCAATCTCTTTATCTACTGCTGAGGCTGAATATTTGGTGGATGGTAGTTGCTGCACTCAACTGATTTGGATGAAACAAATGCTCAGAGATTATGGGGTGAAGCTATACAGTCTTGCGATTCTCTGTGATAATAAGTCAGCTATTGGCATATCTAAGAACCCTGTACAGCATAACTACACCAAACATATCGATATCAGACACCACTTTATCCGAGACTTGGTCGATAGAAAGGAAGTGGAAATCAAGCATGTACCTACTGAGAGTCAATATGCTGATATCTTCACTAAGCCATTGGATGCTTTTACATTTGAAACCCTAAGACAACATCTTGGGGTATGCACTATCTGAGGTACTGAAGACTACCTAACTTGTACAGTTGTTATTTCTATTTCTGTATTTCATTTGATAAAAAATCAGAAAATACCAAAAATATGGTTAAGGTTGCATTTCGTGTTGCAACATGAAGATATATGGTGCGCGTATGAAGTGAAAGGCGCGTGTATTTTGGGAGATAGCTGGGGGCCTATAGTATTTATGTTGTATTTTTCCGTTGGGCTGTCTTCAATTTTGCACAAAAAGGCGGAAAAGGTACTTAGTTTCTTCATTCTTCGCGCCCAGAAAGAAAACCATCCCCATTCCTATTGCAACATCATGTTTTTCTATTCTGCTGCCTTTCTGTGATTCGTAATCAACTACAACTTCAACGAATATAGCACCGAACCTCTGAATCAGTCGGAATCCACAGCTTCTCCATTAAGGTATCGATCTGGGTTCTCGATCTGTTAGTTTTTTTTGGATTCTTGACTTGCATGCTAGGGTTTCTGTACTTCTTAAAGACTATCTGGGATTCGATCTGTGAGTAATTCTGAAGTATGTATTCCGAGATAGCTATCGATTTTGCATGGGGTTTGATGATCAAGAGTTGACAGATTTAGGGGAAGTTTTTGATATTCGATGGGCTAGGGGTATATGGGATTCTTGTGTTGAATTGATTGAGCCCGAGGCTAATCTTACTGGAACTATTCAGACCCTGCCTAGTTCACCCCCTACTCCTACTGTGGATGTATTGACCGAGAACTTTACTGCTGCTTCCAGCACCAAGGACACAGCTAAAATGAAAGCCTATTATGACAGGTTGGAAACTTGGGAATATGCTAAGGGGTTGGATGATTTCTACCATAGTACTTTTGGGAGTAAAAACAACCCTGGCAGATGTCTTTAATGGCACGATGAGGCCAAAACCCCCAAAGACAGATGTTATGATAGCCTCTGATGTTTATAAACCTAGCTTTGTGAGGCCTGAATCAATGGCTAAGCCTTATCTGGTTGACTGTGCCTGAACCATCAAGTTGACTGTGCCTGATTCTCGTCCTATTGATTTGGATTTCACTGATATGGATAATGAAGACCATGCCATTCCATCTCATACCAATCATTATGAAATACATGTTGAGGAGGACTATGCTAATCTTGAGGATGAGGATGTTGTGTTAGAGGATGAGGAGACAGTGGAGAAAGGGGCTGTGATGGATGATGATATGCCAGCTGCAGAGGATGCACCTGAGAAGGATTTTGAAATAACCAGTGCCATACTGTTATCTTTGGCTTATTCTGACAGGTTTTATTATGATATGTTGGCCACAAGAGGTTTCTTTGCTGAGAAAGTGCTAGAGATGAAGAAGTGTGCAGAGAGTGGGTTTGACACTCTTCTAGGACAGATTGGGTATGTTCAAGCAGCTACTGTATTTAAGGAGTATGATCCAGAGATGGTTCTTGAATTCTATAACAATCTGATGAAGGGGACTCTAGTTTATGGTGAGTATTGATCAGGGAAGCTGTATTTCAGGGGGAGAATCATTGCATTAACTTCTGAGAAACTGAATTCTATATTAGGGATTCATTAAATATTGGGATATGATCTGGTATACCCAAGGGATTACAAGGTGGATTAGCATGTGTTGGCCAGAGCTTTAACCTATGGAAATCTTGGTTCCTGGCCCTCTGGATACATGCCCGCTAGTTCTCTCACTTTGAGATTCTGGTTGCTCTTCAAAGTGCGCATCAACTGTTGGATGCAGACAACTCATACAACCACCTTGACCTTGGATCAGGCAGAAGAGATTTATGGGGTTGGCTCTAGATTTGAAGTAAATCTTGGGAAGTATATTCTCAAGGGAATTCATGGTGCTCTTGACTATGTGCACTGAGGCTTTACCTCATCCCTGCTTGATTACAGCCTTTCTAAGGGCTGAAGGATTTAAAGTTGATGTTACTAGAGTACAGTCTGTTGGGAAATTTGCATTTACTGCTAGTACATTGAAGAGAGAGGTGTTGGATTTACCATTGGATCACATCTACTGGTAATATGATTATGTCCAACGAGTTTGAGTTGCGGGCTGTTGACAAGAGGATTCAGTTTCATATAGATCAGATGGCAATGTATGGAGAGTTGCTTCGAAAGAACCATGAGGACAGGGAGAAAGTTCTTGCTGCTATTGCTAAAGAGGGTGCCAGGGTTGAACCATCTGCTGGGGTGCCTGGTCCTTCTACCTCTGCTACTCCTTCCTCTTTGGTTAAGCGTGCTCGTTCTCCAGTCTCTGTGAAGAAGTCTGCAACAAAGAATTCCAAGTCTACTATTCCTCCTGAATGAACCTAGCGCATTTCTTCTGTCTCACTTGTTGGCGATGGATGTTGTGGTTTATCCTTCCCTGTGTTTTCTTTGGTACTTCTGCAGTTTGTTGGGGTCCTTTGGCATTTTATGGCCCCAGGGGGAGATATTGTTTAACGGAGGATAGAATTGTTTGGTGACTTTGGATTTCTGGATGACTGTAGTTATTTTGATTCTATATTTTTCTGCCGGTGGTTTTTGTTGAAGGATCCAATTCGTATTTTGCCCCTGTTCAGAATTATGTATTTCAGTGTTGGTTATGGCTTTCTGAGATTCTGAGTTCAGTGGAAGTTTTTGAAGTGTTGGGTCCACAAATTGCCAAAGGGGGAGATTGTAAAGTCCAGTTTTTGTTGGCTGCTTTGTGGAATGTCATGTTGCAACATGACTTTGTTTGACAGAAAAAGATAGAATATTTTCCATGTTCCAGCGCAGGTTTTGAAAGATGGAAGGAAATATTGTGTGCGGTTTTTCTATGGAAACTACAGTCCTAATGGATGTCTACAACGCGTTCTGCAGCTGTATTAAGATGGGAATATTCAGGGAATGAAATATTCCATAAATAGAAGTTGAGACAACCATAAATTCCTTTTCTTCAAGGATTTAGATTTGGAATAGAAGTGTATTGAAGGAAGGATTCAAGAGCCGTGAAAAAGGAAGTTTTTCCACGGCATTGTGCTATAAAAGGAGGACATCAGTTGCGTGCTCAATTGGCGATTTTAATAGCAAAATTCTGTAATTCAGAGTTTTTATCTTTCAAGCAAGGAGGCAACGCAGTCCACGGTTTGCAACCATAACAAAACACTAGGGACGTGTGTTAAAGCTCGGGTGGGAAAGACCTTGCCGCACCTTCGTGGAAAAGAAGGTAATCATAGAAGCAACTATCAAAGCTAGAGTAGCCAATTGGTAGTGTGATAGGCTTGCTAGAGTAGCCATTAGTTTGTAATAGACCGGACATATTTATTGCAACTAGTGAAGGGTTTTACCACGGGCTACGGCCCCCCAGACGTAGGTGCATTGCACTGAACTGGGTGATCATATCGTGTTCTCTTTTATTCCGCACTTACAGTTTTAATTAGTTGATTGTTTAGTTAAAACTTGAACACGGTAGAGTATAGATCAAGTAAGCACGGACTTTCAGCACGGGGATGTCCTTTCCATCGGACAAGATACTTCCAACGCATAAGATATTTCTGTCCACGTACAAGGTTAGGTAGTACCTTAAGATTCGGAACACCCACACTTCTGACATATGAGTTAATCTCGGACTTCAGCTTCATATCCTCGTTTCCCTCCTTCTCCATTGAGTTAATCTCGGACTTCAGCTTCATATCCTCGTCTTCCTCCTTCTCCTCCACTTTAAAAATAACTCACCCCGAGTTATTCCCGTCACCATCAACAGCTCTAGCATCCATTGCATGCTCGATTGATGTATAGGCAACTTGTAGTGCCGACTTAAACATCAACACATTTTTCATCATCAAGCATATTAACATCAATCCTGCAATAATCTTCTTTGGACGTTCCCCATTAGATTGATTCAAGTTTACCCATTCTTCTTCGAAATAAATCTTCTTAACATTTTTCAATCCAACACTATATTCCTTTTGAAAAACATCCACAACATTGGATGTAATCATTGTTTCTTCATCCTTGTCCCTTAAAGGAACGATCTCTTCAATAGAGCCCTCACCAATTTGAACTTCAATCTGAACATCTTCATATGTTTTATTCTCGTCCCTCAAAGGAACAATATCTTTTATGGAGTTTTCATGCACTTGAACTTGAAGTTTCACATCTTCATAATTTTCACCCAATGAGTTAACTTGTTCACGAGCACTCCAAAATACACGAGATTCCTCCACAAAGACTTCACAACTCGAGGCTCCAAGGTTCACATCTTTTACTCCATCAAGCATTCCATGAGAAATCTTTAAATCCATATTATCACAAGGAACATCACACAACTCTACCTCCAATGCTACATCCTCAGAGTTAGAATTATGATTGTATACATGAAAGATCTTTTCTTCCCTTGTTCCTTTTTCTTTAGCATCCTCAAGAGTAGTAGAAGCAATAGTATCAACCTTCTCATTCTCAACACTGGCCATCGGATTTAAACAGTTGTCTTTAGAACCAACCCCATCGTGTTTATCTTCATTTTGAGTCATAAGATGAGAACTTGATTTCTTAATTCCCAAAGGATGCTCAAAGCTCAAACGATTAGCCATCGCAATCTTATGCGTACCCCATGTGAACAAAAATGCATCATCACGTGTCCTATGCCTAAGGTTATGGTCATACTGCCAAGTTTGACCAAGTAAAACATGACAAACATCCATATCAAGAACGTCACAGATCACATTCTCTTTATAGTGTTTTCCGATGGAAATAGGCACACTGCATGTTGATGAAACTTTTATCAGATTGAACTTATTATCCAAACCTAGAGTGTAAGGTTTCTTGTGCAACACTGTGGGTAAGTTCAGATAATCTACCGCCTTTCGTGAGATGAAGTTTTCGAAGCAACCATTATCCACAATTAAATTGAAAACTTCCTTTTGGATTGTACAGAAGCTCCTGAAAAGATGCACATGGTTCACCTCTTCTCTAGATGATAATAAAATCTGCTGCAACTCAAAATCCATCCTCTCGATTGATTGTTCTACATTAAAAACATTGTTAAGTC
This sequence comes from Cruciata laevipes, assembly GCA_963678965.1. Classification (NCBI taxonomy): domain Eukaryota; kingdom Viridiplantae; phylum Streptophyta; class Magnoliopsida; order Gentianales; family Rubiaceae; genus Cruciata; species Cruciata laevipes. Next base: position 8,869,296 of record OY787632.1, on the reverse strand, counting down.
TCCTCCTTGATTCTTCATAAGCACTCAACTCCTTTCCATTGTCCGCTTTTATCTCGTCCCATGATGTTCTCCTGTTCGGTCGTTCCATATTATCAACTAATGTTGACATTGCACTAGTGTGCTTATTATAAACAACAGCCACGGGTAATGCGGAAAAAGCCGCAAAATCTGCCTTGGTTGTTGGTTGACCTTCCATCATGAATCACCGGTAGAGAACAGGAGAAAGCCTGCTCCTGATACCAAATGACGCAGTCGGAAAAATCGATAAGATCCGCCAGCACGAATCTGAAGAGTAAGGAATTGCAAACGCTACTTCCTTGTCATGAGGGTCCGGAATCCACCGGGATATTGGAATCCACCAAATAAAGAACGTAGTTCTTGAAATTGTTTAATGTCTGAAAGCTATTAAATAATGAATACAAGGATCCTATAAATAATATTACAAAACCTTAAAGCAATCCTAAAATAAAACTAAACTAAAATGGAAAACAACAATACGAAATAGGAAAATATTAAAACATCTATTCTAAAATGGAACAAGAAACGTTTGACGATCCACTTCTGAAACGGAATTAGAAATCTCGTGTCATCACGGTAAACGTTGACGACCTTCATTTTCTTTTTCAATTTCATTCGTAAAGTCGTCCTACATCAATTAGAGTAAATGCAAATTTTCATTAGCCCTACATTATATCATTTGCCACCTCCTTAATTACTTGGGGTTCATATGAGGAATTAAGTTTAGCTCAACCAACACTACCAACCCATGGTTTTAAATTAGTTCTATTTGGGCATAAAAAGAAGGGATGGGTTCATTGCCACTGTATCATTTTCCTTGTGGATAACGTGTTTAGGGGGTGGATTATATTTTGAGTGTGACCATTGCAAATTAATAAATCTCAAGATATTGCAAAAATTTCGTCAAAAATTAGAATCGAATATGATAATAACGGCCCAGCACCCTCTTGGGCCTGAACGACTGCTCGCGGCATAAGTCAGGAGGGAGTGGATCCTTTGTCAGGCGGGCACGTCCGTCCAAGGGAGGAAACAAGGAAAGCGACAAGATGAATTGGTCATCACCCTTGTCTTACGCAGGAAGCCCCTACTATAAATACTAGCTCCAAATAGTGAACCAGGTATGTGACTTTTATCTCTCTACGTCTTATTGAGAGTTCTTCCGTACGATTCCCCTCTTCCGCTATCCCCATATCATCATCACACCGGAGCAGCTACCCCTGGGTAGCCCCGAGGTCTGTTTTGTAAGTCCTCCGAAGACTTCCCCAAGAGGAGCCCCGGATCACATAGAGGACCTGCGGAGTTATGCACCCTAATATTATTACATTCGTGATTTAGCACTTAGATCAAGCATATTAATAAGCTATTACTTATTACATATTACAAGTGATAAAGTAAATAAAAATGCTAGTTCAGTATGAGTTGATTTAGACTGTGCTTAAAAGTAAAACTGATCAACCACTTATAATAAAAGGTGTACACATTTTCATTTGAAACCTGTTTCTACAGAGACCAAATACTATAAGAAACCGTTATCGGTTGAAGTTGCCATTGACGAACTTCAACCCTGCCGCCGATGTTAGATTTTAGGATGTTGGTGTCGTTAAAGCTCAACTGGCTCACATGAACTGACTCGAGACTGAGTTTCAGTATGAATTTGTATGGAATAACAATAATGTACCAATGATTATGAATGATCAAGGAAATTGACTGAAAGATCAAGAAAATTGAATGAAAGATCAAATGAACTGAAAGATCAAGGCAAAACAAGAATAATCAAAGGAACTGACTGAAAGATCAATTAAACTGATTAAAAGCTGAAGCAAAAACGGCAAATGCTCAATCATTTGTCCCTTGGTCTCTACAAGGACATGTCTCACTCAAGACTCTCTTTAAAAGGTGTTGTGAACGAATTATGCTTTTGACTGTCAAAATCGCTTATGCTTTTGGTGATAAACTGTTATTATACAATTTTACAAACACTAAAATGTGTTGAAACACTGCCTTACTCTCAAACTAACTAGCAATTGATGAATACTTATGCTTTTTATATTATATTATATGAATATTCAGCCTGATTGAACAATTTGATGGGATTCCGTTCGGTGAATCCAAATACCATGATCGTGGGGTGGTTTCGTGTGCAATTTACAAATTTGACAAAACTATTATTTCGTAAAAATAATGAAACTGTTTTACTTTTATATTAAGCTACAGATGCCTTTGATCGATGACTGATCGTTGTGCATTTTTTCTTCGATTTACCGATCGAGAGCATGGAATTCTGGAAAATCAAAATAAGTCAATGGGAAATTAATGAGATTCGGCGAAGTAGCAAACATTTGTAGAGTTTCAAACTTCCAATCCACTAATTAATTTTTCTCCAGGATTGTGACTTTTTTGTTATTATAATAATTAAAAAACCTACCAGGTGATCATCAGCTGATGTCTGAGATGAATTATATGTTTGATTATTAATGGGAAACATCCCAACTAATTACTCTAGTGATGTCACAATCTAACAATCTATTTTAATAGCAACAGTATAAAATTATAATAGCAAAAGAAATCCTTTGGTTATCTTTTTGTATTTGAAAAATAATTGAAAATCATACATTAACCTTAAATTAGCGCCTAGATAACCTTAACCGAGACCTAGCTTCCTAGGGAAAAAAAAGACTCGTGATTGTGGAGACCAATGGTCAAAAGAATGTACATTTACTGTTTTTTCTTGATATTTTATTCACTTTGATTGATCTTTCAGTCAGTTCCCTTGAGCATTCCTTTTTTACCTTGATCTTTTAGTTTATTTGATCTTTCAGTCAATTTTCTTGATCATTACTAATCCTTGGTATATTAATGTTATTTCGTACAAATTCACACTGAAACTTAGTCTCGAGTCGATCCATGTGAACGATTGAGCTCTGGCGACACCAACAACCTAAAATCTAACAGCGGCTGCGAGGTTGAAGCTCACCAACAACAACTTTAACCGATAACAGTCCCATATAGTATTTGGTCTCTGTAAAGACGGGTCTCAAATGAGAATTTGTAGGAAAGGAGTGCACTTGAGTGAAAATCAAACCAATTAGTACAAATTTTGGTGCGGAACTAATAAATACTACATTACGGACACACAAACCATACTGCTAGCTAAAGATTAAAAACAAAATTTGTCAAACTTTGTATGAAGTAATTTTTAGTTGAAGAATTATTTGTAGAAACCCAATCTAATTTCATGTGAATGTGACTGAGTTCATTAAAAAAGTTTTTGATTAAATTGTTTATTATAGCTCTAAATTTGATTGTTTGGGCAATTTTAGTTTCAATAATAAAATTGTCTAATTTTTAATCCAAACATAAATGTGATATCTTTATAGAACCATGTCATTTTTCATCCTAACGTCATTAGGATTTTGCAAATGAATATCATTTGAGCTCAACTGAGCATACAGACTTACAAAGCTATGTCTATAGTCACTACAATTTGAGCGTTGGAGCAAATCCAACATGATCGATATTATTTTTTTTAAAATAGAGAATCAAACAAACAAATTCTAAAAAATTTATCCTCAATTCCAACATGTTTTTTATTTTAGTCATCTCCAAATTTTGCTTCTCTTTCTCCATATATAGAGAATATTTATATTTTGTCAAAAAAAAAAAAAGAGAATATTTATTATCCCCTCAAATTTCTGTCATAGAAATTAAGATAGAAAATCAGTTTAGATTGTTTTAAAAAAATTCAAAATCTCAAAAATAAAAATTTCTATTATACAATTGCAGTTGTACTTGCTCTAAGCCAATACCATTAGGTTAAATGAATATGAGACTTTCCTAATCTTTGAAAAAAATTAACATTTTTTTGCTATTTCAAAAATAAAAAATCTTTTTTTGCCCATCAAAGAAAAGCGCGTATAATACTCGTCCGCCGATTAATTAATTCTAGTCCACGTTAGTGAGACGTGCGCGATTATACTGACGTCAATTTAAAAGAGTAATTAGTCACAACTTTTAGGTGTCCTAAATTTCCAGGTCCAAGTTTGACCCCAGTTATAATTAGACTACCATTCAAATTCAAATTCAATTTTGTCTATCCCTTCATATCCACGTTCCAGCTGATGAAGCCTACAATTCCTGCTCACCAACCCATTTTTGTTTCTAGTTAGTAAAAAAAAAAAACAATAATACATAAAACCAGGAGTAGTAAACCTTGAAGGACTCAACACAAAAATAATAAATAATAAATAATATTATTGTGTAATTTTTATTTTGATATATTATTATGGAAACATTTAAAGTTGTGATATTACAAAATTCTATAGGTGCCGACTTTTACGCCAACAAATGGCGAATATATACACCCTAATTAATTGTCGATTATTATTAAATATATAATTAAATTCATCTGCAATGATCTACGAGTATCTATTTTTCTGTCTGATTTACTCAGCCAAACACGCACAATAATTGCCTACATCCGAAACCTTTAATTGAAGGGTAATATGCAAACTAAAACCTTTAAAGGGTAAGTATTGCAAACTAAACCATGGAATGGAAGGGTTTTCCCGAGATGAGATGCCCCTAAACTAATTGAACTTATTGTACTCCCTCCGTCCCAGCCGAATTTGCACACTTTTTAGTCAAATTTGTCTGAGCATGTTTGACCATAAATTGCAATTGGGATATATGCTATAATAGTATCATATGTGATATGGTTAGATTCACAATGGACTCTATTTTTTAGCTATAAAACTTTTAGACCATAATAATGTATAAAAATAAACCTATTCACGGTCAAACATGCTCTGAAAAAATTGACCAAAAAGTGTGCGGTTAGTGATACCTGTATTTTCATTTAGATTAGTTAAATTTAGTACATTTTAGTTTAGTTAATAAGAAACAACTTTGAGAAAGGACAAAATGTTAAGCAAAAGGTCTAATTCACATGTATCCCCAGTTTACCAATCCAAATCCGCCTCAACCTCTTTGCAATTCCAATTGTATCAGTCGCACAAACCTAAACTCATCGCAGCCACACACCGTCGTTCATAATCTACCATCGTACACATCAACGATCCCCTTACAAGTTACAAGCCATGCCTCATGTTTTTAGGGTTCTGGGCCTTCTAGCCATTAAGTAAGCATCAACATTTGTCCAATTTCAAACGTACAATTCAGAAATGTATTGTATTGCCGGTGGTTAATGAGGTTTGGGCACTGATGTGGATAACGTGTGTGTTGGGGTGATGATGCGTTGAGTTTTAGGTTTCTTTCTCGTTAGTGAGGTATGTGCCGCTAGAAGTTTAGCTCTCCGATGGTGAGATTTTGGTTCCCGACAATTAAGTTTGAGTTTTTGTAATGTAGCATGGTAGTATATGGTGGTGTGATAGCAAGATGAGAAAAGAGAATAATTACAAGTACAACGAACACCAAAAATATTATATCTACATTTTAACCCAAAAATTTATAGAAATTATATAAAAGATTTATCCAATAGATTAATGGCCCTAAATTAATTGAGTTTCATCATCGGTATGATTTTTTTTTTTGGATTACGTATATAATTACGTATTGTATCGTTATAGTACAATAGTTAAAACTTAAATTAGATGTTTTGCACTGTAATCTTGTTGTTAGCACTTTCCTAATAGTAGTTCGAAAGATTTTTTATTTTTTATTTTAAAAACATTGAAACCAGCCACCCCCACCTATTTCCAATATTCAAGTTTTCCAGGAAAATGAAGGTAACTTAGGCCCTGTTACTAGAGGTTATTTATTGATATATTGAACTGAATTGAATTGAACTGAAGTAAAAATTGATGTATTGAAAAATGGAATTAGCATGACCGAATTTCATCAAATTACATTTTTATTAAACTGAACCAAATTGAACAGAATTATATTGAACTGATCTACGAATAAGCTCTGGTAAACAGGGCCTTATTCGTCAATATCACTTGCTCTCACTATTCATTTCCTACGTTTTTGCAACTAAATTAAACTATAATTTTTCCTACGCCGGTAAATATGAAAGCGACTTAAACCCCTTTAACTTGTAATCAAAAGTTATTATGCCTAATCCACGAAGATTCGGGGCCACTGAAATTCGGTAACCAATTATTCTAATTCGAGCTCGTAATTTCAAAACTTTGTAATTGATGTACTAATACAAAAAATGATTATTCAAAATAGTCCATATTATTGAACTGTTTTACTAGTAGTATTTTCCAGAAATTGAGTTTAGGCCCAATCTTCTTTATTTTGTTTCCTAACCGTCGAATTTATTGATCCTACATCTCCATGCCCATTATAAACACCGCCACACCTGCCTCCACCAGTGTTTAGGGCCTCCAAATTATTCTTATATTAATTTGAGCTTATAATAATAACCTAACCATTCCACGTGGGAGGGCATAAAATTTATGTTTCACATTTTAAATATTTCAAAAAATTGTTACAACATATTCCAACCATAACTACGCATATTAACCTTTTACACATAACTTAGAAACATATTTGATCAATAATATTATTGCTACATGTAATTTACACTTTTAACCCTACATAGCATCCATTAGTTAAATGTTAAAGGTCTTGAGAATTTTTCATTAAATCAGTTAATTCAATATAAATGTAATTTGATGAAATTTAGACTAATTTAATCATGTTGATTTTTATTAGTACATTAAATTTCAGTTCAGTTTAGTAAGAAATAATCTCTAACAAACAAGGTCTTAATTAACTAAATGAAACTAAATTCCATTACATGTCATTAAATAGTAAAATAGTTTTGCAATATTGTAAAAAAAAGAGATAAAGAAGTGGATAGGAGCTTTACACGATTGTAGAAGCTTTATGATGCAAACAAGCTAGAGTATACTAGTCTAGAATTATGGATGTATGAGTTAGGTTTAGTCATATTTGAAAAATTAGACGTGGTGGAGTGTCATAATAAAAATAGAAGAAGGTGGTCCTCAATATGGTTGAGGAAAGACAAATATTAAAATATTACTTCTCACTTATTCATATTAAATTGTAATGTTATTTTCTACCTTCTTTACTTATAATTCAATGTCACTTAAATTAATGAAATATAACATCATTCATTCATATGATATAAATACATTGTTAGTAATTTTTTAATACGTATTATTTAACAACAAAAAGCAAGTTTAAAAGGACCCCTAAAATTTGAAAATGTAAAAAGAGAGAAAATTCCAGATAGAGAAAAGTCATAAAAGAGGTGAAAAACTAAGAGGGGCAATAACTAAATTTCCAAAAGAGAGAGGGAGCAAAAGGGAAAAATAGGAACGTGAGGCGGGAGGGCCAGGTGGATAGTATAAAATGGAGTCGCTGGACGCCAAATCTACACCACTTAAATTACGCTGGCTCTCCGCGCTTCTGTTTTCTCCCTCTTTCTCTCTCACACACTCACACACTAGCTTACGTTTCTTCGGTGGGTTTCCAAAAACCTCAAAAAAGAAAAGCCACCTCAAAAAAAGCAAAAAAAGAGGGTAAAAAACAGAAGGAAATTCTAGAAAATCGGAAAAATCTAGGAACTTATACAAGAAGAGAGCCTTACAGCCATTGACGTAGAGGATCGCAAACCCTAGAAATAGGCCTCCGATTCCCTCACCGACGGGTTTGCCGATTGCATTATGGAGCTCCAGGTAAACAGTTCGTTTGATTCCTTCCAATTTTTCCGACACATTCTGCAGATTTTATTTGAAAAAAAGCGTTGAAAAAGGTTGTTTTGATTATGTTCTGGGTGATTTTATTGATCTGGAAGGCTCTGGTTTTTGTCGGAGAGCCGGGGTGGGGTAAAACGGGGAGAGAAATTTACGGTGGTTGTGTTGGAGGTGGAATGTGGTTGTACTGGGTTTTGGATTTGTTTGTTCAGATCTGTTCGTTGGTTAACTGCATGAACCAGATTGGGCGCCGCAGGTCATTGTCCAAATTTTTCTGAACGTATTTAACGGCGTCCGAATTAAATGCGTTGTTCGAATTTGATTCTGTATTGCTCCATTTTAAAAATATTTGTTTTTGAAAACAGCTTTGTTGTTGTAGTTTGCATTTTTTCCGTGGGCTATCATTTTCGATAAACCATTGATTTTGAACTTTGCCGACAAAATCGAGGAAACTGCGAGAAAGATTTGATTTTGAATTTTCAATGGGTTGGATTGTTCTACAATTTTCATTTGAATGATTGCAGAAAAAACAAATCTGGTTCTGTGGCATAAATAAATTAGTTATTTGACAGTGATTCTAGTTCCTGGAAATTTTTAATGGTTTGATTACCTTGTTTTCTCAACTGTGGTTTTGTTGCATCAGGGACCTGTCTATTTTTTGTGAAACAGTCTTGCCAAAGCCTTGGCAGTCCAGCAGCCAGCAGACGTTGGTCATTGTTGTGATTGATTCGAGATACTTACTCTGACTGTGAGTGGAGTTTAGCAATTTCCACTATGGCTGCTACAGCTGCTACTTGTGCAATTTTCCCCGTTGCCCCAGACTCTGGGGAGAAATCTTCGGGCAAGCTCGCAGGAAAGCTTCCGAATAGTGTAGATGTTCGTGGTACTAAGTCAAAATCCAAGTCTTCAGGCAATTTGAAGGCCAATGCTCAAGCACCTTCTAAGGTTAATGGAAGCAAGGTTGCTATGTTAGATGGACACAGGAATGATGATGCTTTGGTCTCATCGCATCCACCGAGGACTTTCATTAATACATTGCCTGATTGGAGCATGCTCCTTGCTGCCATCACCACTATTTTCTTGGCAGCTGAGAAGCAATGGATGATGCTTGATTGGAAGCCTAAGAGGGCTGACATGCTTTACGACCCATTTGGTTTAGGCAGGATTGTGCAGGATGGTCTTGTGTTTCGCCAAAACTTCAGCATCAGATCATATGAAATAGGAGCTGATCGCACTGCATCTATAGAAACGTTAATGAATCATCTACAGGTGAGTTGACTTAATTGAATCATTTTCTTGGACTGGTAGTGTACATGCTGTATTGTTCATTTTGCTGGCTATTCACACATTTTGATGCTATTTGTCATTGCAGGAAACTGCACTAAATCATGTGAAAACTGCGGGGCTGTTAGGTGATGGTTTTGGTTCTACTCCAGAGATGTGCAAGAGAAATCTTATTTGGGTGGTGTCAAAAATGCAGGTTAAAGTTGACCGCTATCCTACTTGGTGAGTTACATACATTTGTATACCACTTGGCAAAAATACATTATGTGTCAGTGCACTGGATCTCTCTTAAAATGTTGAACAATTAATACATTAACATTGGAATAATGGCAGATCTGACTATGAACATGCCATTTCTTTCAGGGGTGACATCGTTCAAGTGGATACATGGGTAGCGGCATCTGGTAAGAATGGAATGCGTCGAGATTGGCTTGTCCGTGACAGTGATACTGGAGATATATTAACTAGAGCTTCAAGGTAAGCTAAACGTTTAGCTCAGTAAGATGATAGTTATTTAAGTAGTATAATATAGATCTTGTATTAATTGTTTTTTGGGTCGCTGCAGTATATGGGTCATGATGAATAAAGAAACTAGGAGACTGGCCAAAATTCCGGATGAGGTCCGAGAAGAAATAGGAGGCTATTTTGTGGATTCGCCTCCTATTGTGGCTGAAGATGGCAGAAAGCTGCCTAAACTTGATGACAAAACAGCGGATATTGTCCGCAGTGGTTTGACTGTGAGAACTCAGCTCTCTGGAGACTTATTTTTATCATATCATCTGGATGTGATGCTTACTGATGCATGCAATTTTTTTTCAGCCAAGATGGAGTGATTTGGATGTGAACCAGCACGTGAATAACGTGAAGTACATTGGATGGATTCTGGAGGTACATAATTTTTGTCTTCCCATTTATTTTCCTCTGTAACTTAACTTGTAAATTGGCATTCTGTTCTGAATGTTACATCGAACCCTCACCAGTTGTGGTAAACTCCTTAAGAAGAAGAAAGGAAGCACACTGAAATGGGTATATGGTTAAGAGGGTTTTATAATTTTTTACTTGCTAAATCCGTAGCTTATCTTCTGAATGATTGATTTCATAAGGAGACTCAAGGTTTTTTATCAGAACTTGCGTTCTCTATTACACTTGAACACTGATTCTATTACAGATCATATTTGCTGGTATTGAGAAAGTAAATATTATTAAAAGTGAGAAATGGATAACAGGATAAGACTCCAAATGATCTTGGAAAAGTGCAGTTTATTTTGTTGCATTATGAGCCCTCAACTGTATTTTGCCTTAGTGGTGGCAGGCAAATGAGAATTGTTAATTGTCATGATTATGACTTCTCTCTTTGAGCTGGCTGCCAGGAACCATCAACCTACATTAGAGGGGGGCATTGAATAATTTCATTTATTTCTATGTGGTTCCTTTGTTGCATTTGTTAATTTTAATTTTCCACCCTAAGCATTACATGTGGCTTGCATGATTGCATACCTAAAAAGAAATGGATTGAGACTTTAAAATAAGATGTGCTATAATTAAATATAAATGAAGCCACTGAACATGTGGATGGATCTGATTGTATAGCTAACCCTTACATACTGATATTTGCATGGAAACAAGTAAATTTGATTTAAAGATGGGAAAAGACTTATCCATGAGCTTGAAGTTTTAATCAAACTGGTTGTATTTTGGACATGGGAAATTCTGACTAGGTTATTGTTGTGATTGTAAATTCTTGGATGAGTAGTGTTTTACTGCAACTAATTACCGACTCTTTTACTTCTTGTTCATGGCAGAGTGCTCCCCAGCCTATCCTGGAGACTCATGAGCTGGCCTCATTGACTCTGGAGTACAGGAGGGAATGCAGGAGGGACAGTGTGGTGGAGTCCCTCACCTCCGTATCAGAGAAGGGTGGCGTTGGTAACATCGCCATTCCTGGTTACATTGAGTGTCAGCATCTGCTCCGACTCGAGGGTGGAGCTGAGATTGTCAAGGGGAGGACCGAGTGGCGGCCCAAACCCGTCAACGGGCTTCCAGTGGGCTTTGGTGGGCTTCCAGCAGAAAGCGCCTAATCCCGCCTTCTGTCAGTCCCTTGCAGCACAAGTGGAGGAAAATATTGTTGTGACTGTGTGTAACGGTTGCCCCGTAGAGTGCTTGTGCTGGTTAATCTTGGCCGTGTCCAGCTGCCGGGATGTCACATACATATATATAAATATATATTCCTTCATATCTTCGATTTTGATTTTTCTTTTTTTCTTTTTGTGAGAGAGTAGGAAAGTTTGGAATCATTGTAATTAGCCCTTTGTTATCACCCTCTCTCTGTTTTCTTACTTTTACTCCATTTCTTTAGTGTCTAGAGGTTCTCTATGAAAGGTTCAAGCTGGATGGGCCCGCATTCATGAATGTGACAACTAATGCAAATGTTTTCTTTTATGTAATTTTTTCATTTGTTTCATAAGGGAATTGCTCCCATGTGGCCCATCTCATTTCCATAATGTAATATACATGTTCATGTGCTTAGGTATTAAATCCTGTATCTTTTCAAAAAAAAAAAGGTATTAAATCCTGTATTAAACAAGTGGGGAAGCTAACTTTTGTGGCATTTATAAATTTGATGTAGCCGGCCGGCATTCGGTTTTAGTCATTTTTTTTGTCCGTCCTAGCACCACAGAAAAAACCTCCCTCCGCCCAATATCATGGCACGTTTCCGCAATCCAAGTCCGGCAGGCACTTCTACATTATTATAAGCCATGGTTTGGTACTTTGAGATTCTCTTGTTTGGAGTTTTCATACAACAAGAAGTAAAGGCATTTCCTTATTCATGCCCATGATGAGAATAATTTGAACTTATGACCGATGCGTTTTACTAAGCGGAATCCAAATCCAGAAAAATGGATCGTGCAGTTAAGTTGAAAGTAACAGTGTCGAGAACGGAAATGTGATAGTTGGGGGTAGTGATGGGGGACGGGAGATGATCACATGGAGTTATTTTGCCATGTAGTAGTAGTAGTAGAGCTAAGCCACATGGGAGTTATGGTTATTCATCAAATCGAATAATTAAAGCAGAGGTTATTGCTTCCCACACTCCCAGGTTGGGGACGATGGGGGGGACCATCCACCCAGCTTCAGTTTATTCGTCCACTTCCCTAACTTTTTCTTCATCATCCTTCATAGATTCTCTGCAGCTTGCTCCGGCGGCTAAGACAAGAGACATCTTACATGGATAGATTTATTTGTAGCAATTGTTCAATATACTTTCATCCATTGCTTGGTTCATTAAAAATGATGATTTCTCTAATTTAAATTACGAAAAGGATTTGAGTTATTGTTAATTTTGTTGTTGTACTCGTTTGGTTCAATTGAGTAAGAACTATAATGATAACCATTCTCACCAATGACCTTTGGTCGTCAATAGCAACAATGGTTGCTGCCATTGATGATTTGTAGTATTGTTCAATGATATCGGTGCTACTGGTAATCATTACCAACTCTGATTGCTAATAGTTATGATAATCATTAGTGCTCAGTGGTGGTGGCCGTTGGTTGCGATTGCTAGTGGTTTAACTATTGTTAGTCAATAGCAATGATGATTGTTGGTGGTGGTTATACTTTTGTTTTAGTTGGTTGATTGTTCATGTTAATAGGATGGTGGTTGACATCACTGTCGATTAGTCAACGGTATCAAAAAAGTATGTCAATTGTTTTCCAAATATAGTCAAAAAGTTGAAATTTTAGAAAAAAAAATCATAATACAAAATTAACAAAAAAATTTTTGGTAAATGAAGTTGCAAAATTGTACTTTTCATAACTTTGGCTTCAAATTTTCTATTTATTCATTTTCATTGTATGTATGATAATACCAATAGGAACATATTAAAGAATTGATCACCGCTCTAGTAGTCAAACACTAGTTAGATTATCGAGGTTTTGGGTTCAATTTTCTGCTGGGGCCTAGGGGCAAAGGGATGGTGAGATTTCATTGGGGTTCCATTTGAATTATTACTCATTTTTCTTTAAAAATATATATATTAATAATCCAAAGCATGTGTGTTCTACAATTTAATTTCGTATATTAACTGTTTTTATGGCCCAAAAAATAATAAATGGTTAACAATTTTGGTCGTTTGTAACTCTACTTTTTTTTTCATCGTGACGCCATTATTATTTGTCACTTACGATTCATGTGGGTTATTTTCATTGAAAATTTTAAGTGTATTAATGTAATTCAAGTCACCGTTGACTAAATTTATACAATTACTCTGGTCCAATTCAATTTCTTTCCTCACCAACCCTATACGAAATTTCCCTCAATGCCTTTTTGTTGACTCAAATTCTGACAAAATGTCCAACAACCACGAATTTTAGTATGTTTGAGAATTTCATTACTAATGCAAATATTTGAAAACTTGTCGTCTTTGGACATCAAATTTTTGGGCATTCAGATTTCTAGGGATCGATAAGGGCTCATGGGTAGGGATGACATTGGGCGAACTGGGCGTGGATAGTAGACTATTCATGCCCATCCCCATCTAAAATTTTACTATCCATCCCCGCCCATTTACCCATGACGGGTACAAATTTAATATCCATGCCCATCCAGCTGGATATCCATCTCATCTGGGTATCCGTGGATATCCATGCCCATGTCATACCTACATTCCCCATCCGACTTATTAATCCATATTTATAAAAAAATTAACCTAAGATCTATTAATTATCATAAAATTTTAAATAAAAACACTAATAATTCAAATATATTATATTAATAGAACAAAATAATTTATAATATGCTAATCATTAACTTATAAAATTCTTTTATGTTTCAAAATAGACCAAACATGCTTAAAAAATGCTAAAATTAATAATATTATTAATATAAATACAAATAATACTATTAATATTATATATAACGGATATTTTACAAGTATTATACGGGCGGGTATGGGGCGGGTGGGGCGGGCGGGTGTGGGGCGGGTATAAAATCAATATCCATACCCACCCATTTACCCATGGCGGGTTTGAATCCAACATCCATACCCATGGCGGGTATAAAAAACTCATATCCATACCCGCCTCGTTGGGCGGTTGGCGGGCGGGTATCCACCAAATACCCGTCGGGTGCCATCCCTACTCATGGGTGGTCTAAAATACCAGAATTGACCACTTAGAAGGCCTTTTTAAAATTTTTATTTTTAAAATAAAGTGACCAAGACACCAAAAATGGTTGGTTTCTTTGATTATTTATCAATTTCCCAAGCGAAAAGATAGGATGGTCAAATTAGTATAAATTCTTGTAATCTATTTCCTCATCCCAGATAATAGATGTATTCGTTACTATTGTGGTAATCATTTGTGATATTTTAGACATTTATATTGTTTAATTATATTTTATGACATTCTACCTTTATAAAAACGATACTAGTCATTTGTATTTTTCCTAATTCTTATCTTATTTCCTCTCTTTTTCCATCTCCTTTTGTAGTGAATTTTCGAGTCGTGTTAACCTTAGATGATGACTGGTGAGATTTTTCGTTGTTCGATCACATTTTTAAGTAGTACCTTGTTCGATCACATTTTTAAGTGTTGAGCACCATATACATATTTATCAAAAAATGTTAGGTCGAGTTTTCACGAGAATCCGATGTTTAGCGGCCCATCATGATTCTTGATTACTTTTCCCTTCTTTTGTCATCACAAAAAGCAGATCACATTTCATTAAATCTTACTATACCTCAGATTACGTAACGTACGTGTAGTTTCAAAACTTCAAATTTAGCCTTCATCTTCTCTTCTCTTCTCTTCTGCATGATTCTGACGATGAACCTTTTTCTGCAATTAAAAAAATATATAATAAGTAAATAAATCTGATGCTTTGCCAAAAAAATCAACAAGAAAAGATAAAAAGAGGCATATGCTCCCTGTGATGGGCGGTGGGCCCCACCTCCTGCTGCCCTGTCCCACACTCCTCCTCAAGATCCCATTTTTTCCTCCTTTTGGTGAAAAAACACTATGCAGGTACCTGAAAGTCACTGCCTTTTGTTACAAATGGTGAAAATTCAGAGCTTAAATGTCTTTTTGTTTCATCCCTTACCTTTTTTTTAAAAAAAATATATGAATAGTTGGGTTGAATTGCATTCGACTCCTTGAATTATTTCATATTTAGTTTTGAAATCCACTAACAATGAATTTTGATCTTTGTAGTATAGGGATTTGATTGGGTATTTATTTTTTTAATAGCACTGTTATTTGAGTTAAAATTTACACAATTTATATAAGGTTATGATGAAATGAGAAGAAGTTAAATTTGTATAGATCAACACGTTTTTATAGAATTGATGGTGAAACAGAATTACGTAGTTTTAAAAAATGTACCATATTAGTTTGAATCTAAGAAAATCAATATATAGATGAAATTTGGTCATAGTGTTAGTTGACAAGTTTTCAAACCTTTGTCATCCGAAAACATTCCATTTCACTACGATGATTAATGTTACGATCTCTATGTTTAAATTGTGTTAGATATAATTATACTTATAAAAAAATCTTACTGGTACGATAACATTGGAGATAAATTTTTACTTCTTTCCACATATAGTTTTCATTTTTAAAATAAATTAATAGGTTACGGTCAATGAAATATTTAAATTATCATAAGTTTTTTTTTTTTTTGAAGGAAAATTATCATAAGTTAATGAGTAAAGATAAAGACAACTTACAAACCCAACTCCTTCAAACACATCCTTAATCAGCTTAAGTAGGGAAAAGTGGATGATAATAAACAGAGTATTTAGTTATTTTAAGAAGTTAAAGGACTAAATATGCAAATTATCCAAAAGGTGGAGAAGGTAAAATAGTGACTGTATATTAATCTCTGAGAAAATGCCGGCCGGCTCTCATGCTTAGCGCTAGAATCGAGGGTGACTAGTGCTACTAATTGGAGGCAGCACTCATTAACAAAAAATAAAGAGCATCATCAGCTTCAACCCACCACCATTAAGACAAAGCTTTCCATCCCATTTCTTGATTTAGAGCTTCAAACCAAGACAAAATCCCTACCTCATGAACTGAAAACACACACACAATGTTTCCTTGGTACCCAGATATGGGACCTCCCAGCCCATTATTATGTCTTTGATCCCATTGTTACTTCTCTTCTCTCAAAAAAAAAAGACTGAAACTTTATGATTGATTGCCATTCAATTCCATTCATTACTCTCTTTTTTCCCCATGTAGTACTACTGCTAGTGCTCCCAAGCATCTTTCCTTTCCTCCTTCATCCTTCTGCAGACAGGCCTCTGAGCAGAGCACCAGAGAATCCCAGGTACTGTTTCTCCTCTTTGTCTATCTTTATTTGGTGTTGAATGTGTGGTGGGAGTTCTGACTTGCTGAAGGGTCTTGCTTGAAGCTTGTCTTCTAGTAAAGTTTGGATCTTGGAGTGTTTGATGGGTTGTTTTCAGCTGATTTTAGTTTTGTGATCTGGGATTTCTTGTTTATGAACTTATCTGGTGAGAAATAGTGGATCTGTGGTTTATCTAGATCTGTAAGAGGATATGCATTAAGATGGAAGTGATTGGAAAGGCCTATAGCCTGATCCTAGATTTCTTAATTGCCTCTTGGATTCATTTGTGGACTGCTATGTATGACAGTTTGTGTGATTTTAATGACCTTGCAAGAATATGTGTTGATATCACTTGTGTAATGTACTTGGTGTGATTTCTCATAGTGCTATAGTTGTATGATTTATACTTATTTGGGCAATCTAATCACTGCATGCAGCTGGTTGATGGAATCTGTTTTTACTCTTGCAGATTGGGAAACTGCTAATATGCTTAAGCAAATTTTAGCTAAACTCCCTAGGAAGTCTTCAAAGGGTGATACTTTGGTTTCTCTTGCAAGTGATTCTTGCAACACTCCTACCAATTTGGATAGTGGCATCCCATTTACCAACACTTGCAATGTCATATCCAGCAGACTCAATGTGGTAAAGCGCAAGTCTTGGGCGATATTTCCTGCAAGCATGAATGCTGGAGGGGACTTGGTTGAGCCTCATGTTCCATTTAAGGATGTCCCGAATGCAGATAAGCAGAGCTTATTTGTTAGTAAGCTGAATCTCTGCTGCCTAGTATATGACTTCAGTGATCCAAGCAGGAACTGTGCAGAGAAGGATCTTAAGCATCAAATACTGTTAGAACTTTGTGATCATGTTGCTTCGGGATCTGCAAAATTTACAGAAGCTGTGATAGCTGCAATGTGCAAAGTGTTTGCCACTAACCTTTTCAGAGATTTCCCTCCCAAGTACAGCTCTCACGTGCCTCGAGGAGAAAGCGAAGATGAAGAACCATCGTTCGATCCAGCCTGGTCCCATTTGCAGCTTGTGTATGATCTGTTTCTCCGAGTCTTGAACCAAAATAGCCTTGATGCAAAGCTAGCCAAAAAGTATGTTGATCATTCTTTCATCTTGAGAGTTCTTGAGCTTTTTGACTCCGAGGATCCCAGAGAAAGGGATTGCTTGAAATCAATTCTGCATCGCCTTTATGGCAAGTTCATGATGCACAGACCCTTCATCAGGAAGGCGGTCAGCAACATCTTTTACCGGTTTGTTTTTGAATATGAAAGACACAATGGGATTGCTGAGCTGTTGGAAGTTTTTGGAAGTGTAATCAGTGGGTTCGCTTTACCACTAAAAGAGGAGCACAAGTTGTTTTTAACTAAAGCTCTAATTCCCTTACATAAACCAAAATCACTTGGAATTTATCATCAGCAGTTAACTTACTGTATTGTGCAATTTGTGGAGAAAGATCAAAAGTTGGCTATAACCGTGATAAAAGGACTTCTTAAGTACTGGCCTGTCACAAGTAGTCAGAAGGAGTTGATGTTTCTAAGTGAGTTGGAGGAGCTCTTGGAGATGATTAATAATGTGGAATTTGAGAAGATCACAGTTCCATTGTTTCGTCGTATAGCATGTTGCCTTAACAGTTCCCATTTTCAGGTAAATTTTCTTGCCATTTGTATATTTTCTCAAATTTAGATGATAAGTAATATAATTGGATCATGTGCTTTTGGATGTTTGTAGACAATAAACCCCAAATTGGCTTATTGATGATCAATGCTAATGAAAGTATATCGAAGCATCATGGAGTATAAGAATGGCTAATAAGAGAACATAGGACTTTTTCAATCCGTCGTGTATTCTAAACGTTGTTTTTCCGGAAGATTCTTTTTAGCGTTAGCATCTTACTGAATGAATAACACATTCTCGAATCCCCCACTTAAGAAGTCAAACTAAAAACCAGCAGTTTCAGGCCTTTTTTTGGGAAGTTCCAATTGTATATAGATTATATCTTGTCTGAAGTCTAGCTTTTAATGGTGTAATTATCATATTTAGCTACTGAAACATAATGCCATTGAGTGTTTTTGTGATCTCTATTGGTTCTTACTGATGGTTTCCTCCAGGTGGCTGAACGAGCTCACCTACTGTGGAACAACGACCATGTACTCAATCTCATAGCACATAATAGGCAAGTCATCATGCCGATGATCTATTCGGCTTTGGAATGGAACAGCAGAAACCATTGGAATAAAGCTGTTCTCAACCTCACACAAAACCTGAGGAGAGTGTTCACTGAGATGGATGAAGAGCTAGCCCTCTCTTGCCAAAGCAAGATCGAGGAGGAAAATTCAAGGTCAAGCTTGGTAGCCGAGAGACGAAGATTGACTTGGGAGAACCTCGAAACGGCTGCAAGCTGCCAGCCTGTGGCCGGGACCATTTCAGGTGCCGTTGAATCTGCCTCATTTGCCATTACCTGCTAATCATCGAAGTTTTTCTTGAGCCGGGCAGCAGAAAAATGTGGTGCAATTTGTAAGTTTGGTTGCATTTGATTAGCTGAAGGCAGATGCCATGTATATTATATATAGTTGTCATTTGTGTGCAAGTATATTTTATGATGAAATTTGCATAGGTGTAAGCCTTTTGGTTTTTTGACATTAGGCGTTATAATTGACAAACTTTCATTCAGATGTGCTCAAATCTTTTACTGAGCTAAAGTAGTACTTCCAAATGTCCAATGCTGTCAATCTAATCAAAATTGTGTTAGAGTCCGTTTGAATATTCCTTCTTGTTTGGAATAACTTCACAGTTCTGGCGTTTCTTCGCATCCTATTCATTTGCCATTTCAACCAAATTGCGAGGAAAACAAATATTAAGGTTTTTGTTGAATGACTTCTGCCCCGTTCAATCTAGCTTTATGTCATTTAATTCGGTTAGTTTAATATGAGTTAGATCGATTTTATTTTAATAATATAACTTTACTAAATATTCAGTATGATATTTTTACTACAATTTTAGTTCAGTTGAATCCAAGCAAAAAAAAAAGAGACCACTAATGAATTAAATGATTAATGTAATATGTATCCCTTTTTGATGTAACCCTTTGGGCACCACAGCCTTCAAGCACCACCCTGCTTTCAGGCGAAAGTCTAGGAAATACCGCCTTCGGGCACCACTGCTTTCGGGCACATCGCCTTCGGGCCTCCTTTGTATCTGTATTTTATTTTGGTTGAGGAGCCGTCAATAATCCTCCAATTAAAAAAAAAGAATGAAAGGAATAATGTGTTTTTTAATAAAAACTATAGGAAGTCTATTTCATTTGTGGACATAACCTCATTTTTAAATATTTTAAAAATTATCCTATATAATTTATAATTTAAATATTTTACATAAATTATAATTTCACTTGACATAGATTGTTTTAATATTGAATTATTAATTAGAAAATTGCCAACTAGTAGAAATTAAAGTATAATAATCAGCTCGGTGTGGGGTTATTGCCGTCCCCATCATCTTCGGCCACCACTCCCACATGGTCACTTTCTTTTCTTTCCTCCGCCCTTAATCTCTCAAAACGACGATTTTACAATATCCTTTCCACGCCTCTCTCATATATGTTTCTCATTTACCACCAAATTCTCGCTTTTATTTTGATGGTCAAACTTCACATTACGGTTAGAACTCAGAAGCATACAACCGCTAGAGTCGTTCATTAAAGGTGTCCAATCCATTCTACATAATAGGACTTCCAAAATTTTCAGATAAAATTTTCTTTCAGAAAGACACAAAGTAAAGTAAACGTCCCAAACCTTTGGTGAAATTTGGGTTGGCGGTGATAAGGTGTTGACTGACAAATATTAAATTTATTAGTCAAACTTATTGTATTTGAACTTCAACACTAGAGAACCACCTACCTTATAAACCAGATTCAATTGTAACATTAACCATGGTTTAGGGGTAAATAGATCATTAAATTTGTAGTCCCCTAGACATTCTAATTACACAGCCTAGCACGTACGTACGTAACACAAATTCAAATACTAGGCAAAATGAAAATGAGATAAATTGATTTTTCATGATTTCTTTGATGTTACTTGATAATTTCTTGAATTTAAGTAAGATTATAGACTATGTATAGCAACCACCTGTTAAATTCAAAAGCAACACAAAACCTGACATAAATCCAGCCATTGCAACTAAAACGGAAAATATATACTCCGTCAATCATCTATGCTCGAATTCTACAAACTGGAGGAGCGAGAACCAAGTCGGTGCAGACATCGTCTTCCTCGTACACCACCGGAGCTTTTTCCTCCGCCGTTCTTTTCAGCTTCTTAGCCGGAACTTCTTCCGACGCCAGACGCGATTTCACCCTCTCCCTCTTCCGGGCCTGGATCGCGTCCACGAGGAAATCCGTAAACTCGACATACAGATCAGGCTGGCGCTTGAAAACCTCGAAGGCTTCGTCGTTGACCCGGTCAATGTCTCTGTGCTTCCCGAAAGAGCTCACGAGGTTGATAAAATCCATGTAAGTCTTGTCATTCTCAGCCACGTCCTTCACCTTCTGCACGAACTTGTCGGTGGCTTCTCTCTTCTTACAGTCGTCGCATAATTCCCACACCCTCTTCTTTGGTTCACTTTTCGCCGGAGCCACCGCCTTGTACGCTAGAAACCGATCCTCCGCGGTGGCGGTGTCAGTGGATGGGGAGCTCGGACTTGATCCCGAACCAGGGAGGATTTCGCTATGTTCTTCAAGCAGAGTGCGTTGCTCTTTGAAGACATCTGTTTCCGATCCCGAGCCTGAGCCTGAGCCTGAAACTCGGTCGAATCCTTGAACCAGAGCGTCGAGACCCTTGATGTGTTCATCAAGACTAGCTTCGGTGGTCGAACCAGGTAGCAAATTGTGGAGGAGAGCCACCGTGTCGTCGCTTTCGATGGAATGTTCCATGACGGCGCTAAAAAAAATCTGTGCAAATCGATTTTAAAAAGATGAATGGAAGATGAAAATCAACAAAATTTTACCTAATGCGGGGGGAAGGGGAGACAGGATCCTGGCTAAAACGTAATATTTAAAGGTGATTTTTCTATACGAGTCTCAATATGAAGAGGATTAGGGCTTACGAAACCTAATTTGGAATGGGATTTTGAGATGATTCCAAACGTGGTTGTGATTTGGAAAGAAGATTTTTTGCCTTTCATGATTTGATTAAACGAAAAAATCAAAATAAAATAAAATCTAAGAATGTAATTAGTGCTAGTAATTACTTTTATATCTTATTGGGAAATAAAAATTAAAAAAACCACAAATATTTGATCCTATTTGTAAAGCAATTACTATTGATTTGTACTAGCGGGCACTCACCGCGCGATGCGCGGTGTATTTGCACACATAATTTATTAATAATATTCATATATGAAATAGTCAATATATGATTATACAATATAGCGAAGTATTGCACTCATCTTATGGCGATATGGGGGGTTTCTCACTAATTTTAATAGGAATAATGTTGTTATGATGTAACTTCCGGTAGTCAACGGTGAAATATTTGTATAAATAATTGTAAATGTAAGTATGGAAGTAAATAGATTGCATAAAGATAGTTTCTTAAATATGTTCCAATTTGACGATTAAAAATTGTAGGTAAAACATAATAAACTCCTACCAATAATTTGAAATAGAAAAGGAACAAATTATGTTTACACCATAGTATACCTGCACACGAAAAAAAAAGGATCTGTATATTGCAAGCCCCTTAGTGAATAACTTTTTTGGGCAGGGAAAAGTATGAAATTTCCCCTGAGATTTGTAGTAAAATATTGTGTGTGACCCGCACGTTTGAAACCTAACAATCTTACGGAGAAAAATGTACCGGGGTTAAGTTGGGACTATAACAATCATTTAATCTAGTTCAAATTGTATATTCACTAAAATAAATTAAGTTGTCATTATTGTTTACGAAATAATTTAAAATCAAACCGGAGAATATACCTACACACCCTCACAAATCCAATTATACCAAAATCACACTATACCCATGCGGTTTTGGATAGTACCGGATTTTGGTTAATCGTAATGCCCGCAAGCTGGTCACCTTTAATTTTCCGGTTGACATAGCGGGAGCTTTAATTTCTGAGAAAGTTTCAAATAAGGGTACCTTATGGTAAGAGCGGGTCAAAAGAAGACCATTTTCAACAAAAATGAGGGTTACTATTCGATTGCTTTAATTATTTGAGTTGTTTTAGTTTGACCTTGATGTTTTTATAATTGAGTTTGATTTTTTTTTTTTTGATTTTATTTGGTTTGATCTTTTAGGTTTTGGGCATGATGTTTTTATTTAGTTTGATCTTTTAGGTTTTGGGTAATATTTTTCACTTTATTTCCTTGATCTTTTATGCTTTATGGTCAAATAATTAAAATAATGAGAAGGTCTTGGGTGAGACCGTTATGGTAGGACGAATGATAGTTCATGTGTTTAATGGATTTGTTCATGTGTTTCACAACTTTGTTAGTTCATTTACACATTATTACAGATTATAACAAACAAAATTGTGAAACACAAGAACAAATCTGTCAAACACATGAATCCAGATTATAGCAAACAAAACTGTGAAACATATGAACAAAACTGTGAAACACATGAACAAATCTATTAAACACATGAACTATTATTCGTCCTACCATAAGCTTATGGTAGGACGGTCTCACCCAAGATTTTGTATAAAATAATTATATAGGAACCTCTAATATGGTAGAAGCCTAGAAGGTGGTCTCCTTTTGGTCCACCCTTACCGTAAGCGGAGCTTAAATGAGATGCTCTCTTAATTTCTAGTGATCATGAAAATGTTGTATGTTATGTTAGATAAGGTTACATTAGATTTTGATCTACATCATAATACATTAAATTTTGCTTTCAGTTTGTTGTTAAGGTATTTTATATATGTTCGTTCTCTACTTCATATTCTAGGATGTTAGTTTATGTGTTTCTTACTTCATGTTATTGTATTTTCCTCTGTTTAATAAATATTTTTATTTATTTTAAATATTATAAATGAATTAATTGAGTTAAAAAAAAACAAATATTATTAACATAC
Source organism: Cruciata laevipes (assembly GCA_963678965.1). Taxonomy (NCBI): domain Eukaryota; kingdom Viridiplantae; phylum Streptophyta; class Magnoliopsida; order Gentianales; family Rubiaceae; genus Cruciata; species Cruciata laevipes. Next base: position 8,845,878 of record OY787632.1, on the reverse strand, counting down.
AAAACTATCCTAATAAATATATGAGAAATCATTCATCATACAAAACAATTTCACCGAAAATATTGTATATACTTATGAGCCATATGTCTCAATATATGGTTGTTTTGGAGACTTTCTCAATCGAGAAACGGTACAAAAAATTGGCCAAATTCACAAGTAAATATTAACCTTTTGTTATACAAAATTAATTGCATACTTCCTGTTCAAATTATTCCGCCCAATCTCCTGCAAGTTGCTCTATATGGTATTCTAGTCATTTAATTTATTTTAAATTTATAAAATAAGGTGACGCTGACATTGGGTGTTAAAAAAAGCAATTTCTCCATGCAGGTCCATTTTTCTCTTGCAAGTTCATGTTTTTACCATAATGCCCCTGATGGAACTCTATGATTTCAAGCCCATTTTTTGTCTTAACAATATTGGGGGTATTAGAGTAAAAATACGGACCTGCAAGAGAAAAATAGACCAACCCCCTAAAAAAAACCCAAATAATTTAAAATTTAGGAAAAATTGGGATTGAGGGCTGATCGGAACATTATAAATTGGAAAGTGGGATGTAAGTTGTCAATTGCTATTAAAACATAATTGATTAAGTGATTATAAAATATTAGTAATGCTAAATGACAAAAAAACGAAAAACAGCTAAATGATAACAAATCAGTAAAAAGTAATATATCCTTAGGATTCTCCAATTTTATTCACACAGAAATAAATTACGACGAATACCCACAACTAAATAAGTTTAGTTATTTTCGTTCAGAAAAAAAACTATGCATGGAAGAGACAAAGATATCCATGCCAAAGACAAAGGAAACATGATAAAGTGATAATCACACAATGTGTGTGTCTGTCGTATTCACGAAATAAATAGAGTACAAGTATTACAAATACAATGAATCTAGTCTACTCTAAATATGGACAAAATATATCTTGATTGCAGAATCAATCAAGATATCCTAATACCCCCCTCAAGCTAAGCGTGGGATTACACGAAACGCAAAGCTTGGAGCGAAAAAATACAAACAAAGGGGACGACAGACCCTTGGTGAAGATATCCGCAACCTGTAGAGATGATGGAACATGACTAACACGAAGTTTGCCCGAGGCAACCAATTCCCGAACAAAGTGATAGTCAATGTCAATGTGTTTCGCCCGCTTGTGAGCAACAGGGTTCTGAGCCAGAAAGATAGCACTACTGTTGTCACAAAGTAGTAGCGGTGATGTGGAAAGAGGTACTCGGAGTTCACGAAGGAGAGTGCCTAGCCAAATAAGTTCAGCAGCGGTGTTGGCCATGGCACAATATTCGGATTCACAACTGGAACGAGAGACCGTAGGTTGCTTCTTAGCACTCCAAGAGATAAGGTTTCCACCAAGAAAGATGGCATAACCGTAGGTCGAGCGATGTGTCTCAAGACAACGTGCCCAGTCAGCATCTGAGTAACCCAAAACGGAGAGTGAATCCGTCGATGGCCGAAAAGAGAGGCCAAAATGAAGAGTACCACGGACGTATCGAAGAATGCGAGTCACCGCCTGATAATGATCATCACAAGGAGATTGTAAAAACTGACTAACAGAGTTAACCGCATAGGAGAGGTCCGGGCGAGTGATGGTTAGATACTGAAGAGCACCAACCAGAGAGCGATAAAGCTTGGGATTTGAAAACTCCGGACTGGAAGAGATGAGAAGCTGAGAGCCTGGAACAAATGGTGTAGAGACCGGAGCAGCATCAGTCATACCAGCTCGCTGCAATATCTCCATGGCATACTTAGCTTGTCCCAAAAACAGGCCAGAAGATGAGCGAGACACTTCCAATCCCAAGAAATAATGAAGAGCACCAAGGTCCTTGACAGCAAACTCTCTATCTATGCGAGTGATGAACCGACGAATGAGAGCAGAATCATTTCCGGTGAGAATGATATCATCGACATAAACGAGCAGGTAGAGAACCTTGGATCCTTGACGAAAAATGAACAATGAAGTATCGGCGGAGCTGCATTTGAAACCCAGACGACACAAAAATGAGCTAAACCGTTGGAACCAAGCACGAGGAGCCTGTTTGAGGCCATAGATAGCCTTCCGAAGGCAGCAAACAAAACTAGGACGAGTGGGATCAGTATATCCAGCAGGCTGCTCCATATAAACAGGAGCGTCGAGAACACCGTTAAGAAATGCATTCTTAACGTCCAACTGATACAAGGGCCAAGAGAAGGATGTAGCAAGGGACAAGATGATCCGAACAGTGGAAGCCTTCACAACTGGACTAAAGGTGTGTGTGAAATCGAAGCCAGGTAGCTGGGAAAAACCTTGAGCTACGAGTCGAGCCTTATACCGATCAATAGTGCCATCTTGACGGTACTTGAGGCGATAGATTCACTTGGAGCCAACAACATTGACACCGGAGGGGCGAGGAACAATATCCCAAGTGCGCTGTTTGCGGAGCGCGTCCATTTCGTCATCCATAGCCGCGACCCAATGGGGATCCTTAAGAGCAGTACGAAATCCGCGAGGTTCAGTCTGGACCATCAAAGCTGTGAGCAAGCCTGTCATCTCATAATCAGAGAACTGCCCGTGAGACTATCTGTCTGAGATCGAGTTGTCATACGATGACCCTGTCTGGGGGGTGAAGGTGACGGAGACTGTGCTGGTGACGGCGTCGGTGACTGTGTCGGAGACTGTGTCGGAGAACCAGTAGGCGAGAGTGAAGAGACATGAGACTGTGATTCCGGCAGGGGAAGTGGGATGGGATCCTGAGGCGGTGGAGTCAGCGGTTGACGTAATAAAGTGTCATCAGAATCATAGAAGACCGAAACATCCAAGGAATCTGGGTTGACTGTCGAGGATGCAGAAAAAGCTGGAAAGTTCATCTCATCAAATCTAGCATGGCGTGTGAGATAAACCCTTTTAGAAACTGGATCAAGACATCGAAATCCCTTGTATTGGGGATTGTAACCGACAAATATGCAAGGGATGCTCCGAGGAGATAATTTGTTAGGAGCAAAAGATCGGACAAAAGGATACACCCTGCAACCAAAAGGATGAAAATTGGAGTAATCCGGGTGACGACCATAGAGCAGATAATATGGTGAAACATTGTGGAGGACAGGCGTAGGAAGCCGGTTGATGGTGTAGACAGCCGTGGCAAAAGCAGCATCCCAATAAGATCGCGGTAGATGAGAATGATACAACATTGATAATCCCATTTCAGTAATGTGGCGATGTTTGCGTTCTGCGCGTCCATTCTGCTCAGGTGTCGATGGGCAAGAAATTTGATGAAAAATTCCTCTAGCCGAAAAATGAGACTTCAACCGGGTATTAGTGAATTCAGTGCCACCGTCACTCTGAAACACCTTGATGGTGCACGAAAACTGATTTTCCACTAAGGTTTGAAACTGCAGGAAAGTCTCAAAGAAATCCGATTTCCACTTCAACGGATATTACCAAGTAAAACAGGAATGATCATCCACAAAAATTGCATAGTATGAATAACCACTTTCGGATAAATAAGGAGCTGGACCCCATAAATCACAGTGCACCAAAGAAAGCAAAGATTTAGCCCGTTTTGGATTTTCCACAAATGACAGTCTTTTGCCTTTAGCCATTTCACAAGAAGAACAAATAGCAGGTTTAGGCAATAAAGAAACAACTTCAACATGTTTCAGTTTATTTAATAGGGAAATAACAGAAGAAGAAGTGTGGCCTAATCTAGCATGCCAGACTTCAAATGACGCCCTGTGTTTATTCTCCCGAACAAAAGCAACAAAAGCGGGACAACTCCTCTCAAGAACATAAAGGCCCCGTTCACATCGACCTCGACCCACGATTTCCTTTGTGACCTTTTTCTGAATGACAAATGAGTTCTCATCAAAACAAATAACGGCCTGTAAATCCCGAGTGAGCTTACTAATGGAAAGCAGATTTTTCGTAACAGTAGGCACAACCAATACATCAGATAATGGCAAATTACTAGAAAACTTTTGCTGACCAATATGTGTAATGGAAATAGCACTACCATTAGCAAGAGTGACAGAACAGTTACCATTGTACGGGACAACATTGTCAAGTCCAGAGGAAGTCGAAGCCATATGAGTCGTAGCCCCTGAATCCAGATACCAATCAGAAGCCGTATCCTCCAGCGACACAGATGACTGGAAAGCATCCGCTAGGTTTGCAGAATCCGGATTGGGGTTTGGACATTCGCGGGCAGTGTGACCATATTCGAGGCAGAGTTGGCATTTGGGATTCCATTTCTTCCTGCGTCGAGAACTAGACCCTCTAGAAGATCCAGTACCGGAGCCACCATAAAACTGCCCGGAATGCCCAGAACCACCACCACGGCCGCGCGTGGTGGTCGACGCGCCTGGTGGTGGCGCGTGAGATCCACGCGCCTGGGATGGCCACGCACTTTGCTGTGGCGCATGAGATCTACGTGCCTGGGCACCTGCACCTGTTCGCCCAGAAAATGGCCCTGCTCGTCCAGTCGCAGCCGTACCAACATGAAAAACTACCGGAGATGGGTCCGTACCTGCAGAATTGTCGACGAGAAAATGAATCTCGTGAGACCGAGCCCTAGAGACCACTTCGGAGTACAACGGCAATTGATTTTGGGCGAGTTGCACAGCCCGAAACTCTCTGAATTCGTTGCCCAGTCCACGTAGAAACATCATTGTACGATCGCGGGCCGAAACCGGAGCACCCATGGACGCCAAAGCATCAGTTATGCCTTTGAACCGGCGGTGGAAATCTTGCACCGACGATGAACCGCGGCGAACGGTGTGAAATTCATCTCTTAATTGAATTTCTCTGGCAGCAGATGAGTTGTCGAACGCGGCAGCGAGAGAGTCCCACATATCCTTGACCGTGACGCAGCCAAGGATTTCAAGAGTGCTTTCTTCGGTGAGAGACGATCGAAGCAACGCCTGGAGCCGTTTATCCTGCGCCGTCCAAGTCGCTGCCGTGAGAGCGCCTTCTGGTTCCTTGCCGGAAGCTGACGAAGAGGAGGCTGACGGACGCGGGATGGAGCCGTCAAGATAGCCGAAGAGATCCTCCGATTCTAGGAGCACCTGAACCTGTGATTTCCAAGACATATAGTTGTCCGAATTCAACTTGATTGGCAACATATGGATGAGAGTGGTATAGCTAAGCGGCGTGGCGGCCATGGCTGATTCAAGGTTCTAGGATTTTGCAGAATCAAGGAAGAAGAAGCTTTTAGGATTTGCGGCGGGCACCTAAAGCAATTAGGGTTTACTACACCTAATAATAAAAATGGTAATTTTTGTGGGGTAAAAATCGGATGGATTGTTTACCTGACTGATACCATGATAAAGTGATAATCACACAATGTGTGTGTCCGTCGTATTCACGAAATAAATAGAGTACAAGTATTACAAATACAATGAATATGGACAAAATATATCTTGATTGAAGAATCAATCAAGATATCCTAATAAAACAGGAAACCAAATTTCATTTATGTTAATCAATCACCCTATACATTTTATTGACCGAAAGAAATACAATAGATGAAGGCGATTCAACTCTTGCTAAACCCATCCTTGGAGCAACTTCCGTAGACCAAAAAGCTTTGATTATAGGCGATCAGTAAAGAGTATGAATTCAGTTAAATCAAATGAAATCAGATATTGTAGTCGTACAAACAGAGGTGACAACCCCAAAAGATGGAAAATAAAGAACTTGGCTTTGCACAGATACGAACCAACATCAATGATGTATTATCTTGAACTGAGCATGAAATCATTATTAAGCTATCAGCTATCATTCCACCACCAAAGGTGTTCCATGGTGTTCCATTTAATCCACTCGATTAGTATCTGGTAGAGAAAGTGTACCATTTAATCCTTCTTTGATAGGAGGTACGGGTCATTACAGAAACGAAAACATCTTTTGTGGATGAAAAATGTAAAGAAAATAAAATAAAAATAGACTCAAGATGAAGCACGGAGTCGGAAAGCAAAACACAACATGAACTGGAACACAAGATATTTTTTACAGTATAATTCTTCTTTGCCGATGCTTACTCACAGAAAGTACTCATAGTTTTGTTTCAAGATCACCCTTTTTCAAACCCAGAGCAACAACATGGTTAGTGATGGCAATGGCCACATCAAACAGACCTTCACTCATGAGAGACTCTTTGGAACTTCAAACAAAACAGATACAGTAATCACTTACAATCTAAATTGCAGACCTTGCATTTTTCAGCCCCAATGAGCTTGTCAGCAACAGGCAAGAAATCCTTACAGTGCTGACAACAATGTCAAAATTGTTTGACCCTTAATTCAAATCCTTAAACATAACAATTGTCCCAGCTTTATCAACCTATATCACCACAAAAAATCCCAGTCACTAAATCAACCGAGCCCAAACCTCCTAGATGCTAATCTATATATTTCACTAAAATGGAGCAAAATCTATATATTTCACTTTTATAATCAGTAATTATTTCTCCGATTCTAGGAATGAAAAGTTTGGTCATCAAAACTTAAAATTTTGCTTGGATTGAATTTTTTTTAAATCTCGAGTAAGCATTTCATTACTACATGCTACAAAAGAATACAGAACAGAAACACAATACCACAAACATCCAAAAGATAACACAGTGAAATCAGGCAAAGAATTGCAAATATCATCACATAAGTGTAATACAACTTCTATACCTTGTTCGATATAGGCGATATCTAGACCTGTCACTAAGAGCCACTCCAGGTCTTTTCTTGTTATGCATGTCAAAAGATTTCACCACTTCAAAAGAGAAATCCATCTTGCCATCCTTATTGTCAGCAAAACCACTGCGTTGCCTCCGCTTCCCCCTCTTCTTGACAGATTCAATATCATCTTTTTTCTGCTTAGCCATCTCTTTCATGGTCTAAGCCTGAACCTCTTAAGCCATCTTCTTGTTTTCCCTAGCCTTCCTCTTATCCTAACTCTCGTCAATGCTTTTCTTCTAACCCAAAAGTCTGATGTTCACTTTTCTCCAGATTTCAACACCATCTCAGCAAAGTAATCTGCTGGCCTCAGAACAGAAAGCCCATCGACTGCAACTTAGTGATGGCTGACAACACCTGAGTGTAGAAAGAGAGCTCTCGAGTCAGGTCATCATTCACATCAACCTCTTGCTCTCTTTCAATGTCCAGAGAAAACATGTGAATCCACTCCACATTCTCTGCCTAGCTGAAGTCACCGAGCTTATCCAGCGGTCTTTGAAGACAGGTCCAAGTTCACATCTTCACCCTATGAAGATGATGATAATTCTGAGCCAGACACTCCATTCCTAAGTAATTCGAATTCAAATTCAAAAAAGGCGGAGAAAATCAAAATTAATGCATCAAGAAGAGCAAATTGTAAAAAGGCCACAAGAGGAGCAAAGATCCTAATCAACTATTTTGCAGCAATGCGATCATACCAGCACATCCCAGAACATTGAATTCAGAAAAATTGACTCAAGCAGGCTGACAAAAATAGGGGAAAACACTACTAAAACCAAGTGATGATGTTTTTTGCATTTGAAAGATTTGTGTAGTCATGAGATTTTAACTGTAAAGTGAAATTAAAACTCTAACTATAGTCATTAGATGGTTTTGAAGAGTTGAAAGTGAATGGTTATAAGTGGGAAAATATGCCTGTTTTATGCGGGGATAGATGAAATTGCTTTAGCTTAATTTTCTTGTGGTGACAGGAAAATAGAAAGAAATAATTAAAGCCCAGCGCGCAATGACGACAACCAAAGATATCTTACTCATAAATTTTTGAAACATGACCAAAACAACGCAAAGAAAATCTACATATCACAATATCTTTCATATTTAAATCACCCTAAACAAATAGTACTAAATATAAATGAGCAATCTCTGAACCATTAGATTTCAACTGTCAAAAAAGGGAAATGTAATCCTTGATTCACAAAATGAATTAAGCTACAAGCAATCCAAATTGTAGAAAAGAGAGTTATATTATATCACACACACAACAAAATGTGTTTCTGAAAATAAGCTCAGAAGATTAAGAGAAATTCCAAACTTTTCCAAATCCATGTCAAAATCTAGTAACATGGCTTGTTTTCCACCGAACGCACTACTCAAAAATTAATATAAATACATCACACCTCACAACCTAATCTAGATTTTAGTGCACTGTTCTATCTAAAATGAGTCAACACAATCACTTTTAACTTAAACCATGAAGGCTATGGAGTCCTATATCTTATTATTTTGAACTGATGACAGTGTGAGAAAGAATCATTCAACAAATGTTATACTAAAGAAAAGAGAACTGCCACATCATAAGCTTAGTCCAATAAAAGCACAAGAAACATCAATTAGTTTAATTGCACATAAAGCAGCTACAAAACAAAAACCTGTCCCATAAGAATTAAGAAGACAATGCTCACTCTTTGAAAGATATCAGTCCATCATTGTCTGATAAAACTTAACTACAGATTTTGAACAGATGACGGAGCAAGAATCATTCAACTAATGTTATACTAAAGAAAAGGGAACTACCACAATCATAAGCTTAGCCCAATAAAATTATAAAAGCACAAGTGACACAGTCCAAGCAAGTGCCGTTTTATTATTTTTGCCATTCTTTTATGACATGCATGCTTAAGTTTAAATCTGCTGGCAATTACCGTGAAATCATTATTCAAGCATCTCTATACGTGATCCATAATGTTTAACAACTATTGCATACATATTAGATTTTGTTTTTTTTTAAAGTATAAGAATTAGAACAGCAACAGAATCAAGTAAATCCATTGCAAAAAAGACATCACAAGAATAACATGAAATAATCTACACACACGATACAAGATTATATGCCTCACCAGAGATTCAGAAAATACCGACTCAAATCTTCTCACAAAGTTGATAAACATAGAGAACAATCATATCATGTTTCATAAACTACCAATCTCGAAGGAATTAGACAAAAGACATAAGTAGATAATCAATATTCTGTAGATGGGACACCTAAAAGTGTTGCAGGTCTAGAAAAATACCACTAAAAAGTAAAATCAGTTCCAACGGAGCATCTTAAAAGAACAGGGCGTTACAAACACTACCAGCCATTAAAACAATAAAGCATCATAGACACTACCAACCAAGAAAGATCTACAGAATTTTTTGAAGATTAGGAAAGGAATGCACGCCTGAAATGCAACACCAAGGATATCCCGACAAGGATACAAATAGCCATTGACTATGAGGACACCCTCCTTTAGTGATATGAAGCCGCATTTCTAGCTTTACAAACCAAAAAATATATTATTTATTCAGAAAAAACCTGAAAAAGGAATTCCCTTCCAACCTCCGTTCTCCATCACCCTCACCCAATTTATTCTTCTCCCGTCTCTTTTCCCCATCGGTAGGATACAGATAATGATGCACACTCCACACAAGGCAACAAAATCGAGATATTAACATTTAAAACCCCTAGATACACAACTAACTTGGTCAAAAAAATGGCACGAGTGATTGCATTATGCTGAACCATAATTCTCATCACCTATTAACAATCATAACATTATTTTCTATGACCAATATATATACTTTTATAGCATTCAGTGACAGTTTCCCTTATTGCAAGTGACTGTTTAGATGATTTTGAAAGTTGAAATTTCATACAACATTATCAATGAAATTAGAAAAGCATAACCAACATTCAGAAATCAAATTAGATTATTGCAGTAATCATCAATGACCGATCAGATAATGCAGAATGGGAAAAAAATAATGCTTTTGGAAAAGTTATACTATTGGTATTTTGGAAGAAGACCTCGTAATTTTCTGCCAAATCCATAAGTTTTTAGTTCTTATTTTCCTTATGTTCTGTGAGTTTCTTCTCCAATCATGACTAAATGCATTTTCCCCACTGCAATTTTTTTGTTAAAATCACATATGACAATGAGTACATATATAACAGTACTCTTTACTAAAAGTTACTTCAGTTGGAAGTCTGACCAATGACATATTTTCATGTTCCAAAATCACCCAAATGTTCATCAAGGGGAAAAAACAAATGCAATCAACAAAATATGAAACAAAAACCACCAAAAAAGGGAATCCTACCTTTTCAAGATTATCAAATTGTTCCTCCCATTTGCGCAAATACGACAGTCATATAATGTAAAAAAAATTAATACTGAAAGACAATAACAGTCATATGAAAACACACACAATTATCAACATTTTGAGCAGATGGTTACTCAGTACAGCATAAACAATAAATAAATCTTATTCGGGATAGAGGGAGATAGAAAGCCCCCGACCTAAATAAACAATAAAAGGTGTACAGAGTAGACCCACTCAAACTGAGCAAATCATTAAAGTGAATAGATTCATAGGAATACTGAAAGACCTAGAAAAGATACTGCCCTTTTGAGTTTATATCTTCAGCATTACTTAACTTTTGCAGCCACGGTACAAATACATCAATTGGATTTCCAGCACAATATGCAGCCACTCATTCAATGAAAGAGCATAAATCATAACTATTTAATCCAGAAAATTAATTAAATGCTCCTGGCACAGGCGACAGGGTAGGGTAATCTTACTCCGGAAGCGCACTTTACAACGCCGTGAAATCGCTCCTGCTCCCTCTACTACCGCCGTCGCCGTTCTCTTCGCCCCCACGTCCCCACAATCCCCCAATCCCCCACCTTCGCAATCAGAGCGGCGCCTCCATTCAACACTTTCTCCACAGAGGAATACGCCATAATCGGCTTTTTCCAGCACCCGCATATCTCCCGACGCTCTTCGCTAAGGCGGAGCTGGCCTTCACGGCCAATGCCGCTATCTCCGCCTGGAGCCGGCTCAGATGCAGGGCGAAGTAAAGCTTTCCGGCTGAACACATCGTCGTTGCTATCAGCACAGACAACGCCGTCGAAATCCATCTTGTCGGAGTTGACGATGAAATTTTCCGCTTAAAAATAGTTGGATTAATTTTCTGCTTAAAAATATCCAATTCACTATTATTTTCCCACGAGTCTACTCATCTATCTTGGAATATCCGATGAAGTGTGTCTTCTTGGTTGCTGGCGGCACCGAGCGGCGCGGGGAAGCAGCTGGGCGACAGAATTTGATGATTTATAGACGGAGGTCGGAGACGATATCGACGAATGAGATAGAAACCTAGTTGGACTCTGTCTTGAACGAAGAAGAATCAATTTGGGGCTCTGTCTTAGAACGACATCGTTTTTGTAAGTGAGGGGTAAAAATGGAAAACTACATGAAGGGGAAAAACAGGAGAAACACCCCAATAACTATTTAATATTACTCTAGGAAAAGGAGAAAATCTCCATGAGAGGACGAGAATTCTAAACGATATAAAAATTTGTTACATTGCATCTCACATACGTTGCCACGTCACAAACTACAACCTTACCAATGAATATAAACCTTACGTTGCGATCCAATTCTCACCGTCATTGACCGCAACACTTTATTGTTAGTGCCATGTCATCAAGACCGACTGCAATTTTATTGGCAACCATAACTTTACCGCTGGTAAATCACAATCTCACCATCATCTTCTAAATAACCAGAATTCCATATTCTACAAGTGAAAATTCAGACACATTGCATATAGTCAACAATTCATCTGCGAGTGGAATTCATATACATGCCTTAAAACAATTATGAACAACAAAATACTTGAATTTAGAAAAACAAACGTGTAGTGTTAGTTAATGAATCTTGACTCACCAGCAGTATCAGTGGCCATCAGACTAACTGTCTCCACCTGTATCACTCACTAATTGATTGAAGGGTTTGTAATTTGGTGAAGAAACTATAAGTTTATTTTGACATTTGCAAGATGCCAAATGAAGTAATTATGCATTAGAGTAATGAAGTAACTATAAGATGTATCACTAAATAGTAAATATCAATTTTCAAAGGTAAATTTCTTGAAGAGACCGGTGTCCTTTTGCATAGAGTAATTGGCGGAGATAGTGTTTAAGAGATGATAAAATATAACTTGTAGTTAATAGTGAAGAGACATTATCAACATGAAACCCTCTATATAAGGAAAGTATGAGAAATCGGAATGAGTGTTTGTGAATATTGAAAATGATGTTGAAAATTTGGATTGTATCTCATCTTACCACTTTTCTATATTACTATTATTTGAGATTTCTTTAAATATACTTGTTGCTATGTCCTCGCACGATCCCGTCTAACAAGGTCAATTGTCATTAACTATCTAACATGTCCTTCAAAAAAAAAAAAACTATCTAACATGTGATCCGACGAACAGAAAATGGGTATATTTTCATTTTCTCTTTGTTAAGATTATTTAAGGAAGATAAAGCGAATTAAGTTCACTAATTGATTTTTATAGTGAAACGAATAATTTCCACCACTTGTCCAAATGGATATTATGTTTCAACAATTCAACCACTCAAACATTTATACAATATTCTCCACGAGGTTTCTACTTGAACTTCCATCACTACTAATACCTCCATCTTCATCTCATCATCTTCATCTTCATCTTCATCTTCATCTTCATCTTCTACCTCCTATTTCAGCAATACTCATAAGCAAAGAGAATGTATGCACCACCGGGAAATCAGGAGATGAGTTACTCCGACCACCTCCAGTCACGCCACCAAGAAAAAGGCTTCCTCTATGCTTGGTCAGTACTTCCTACCGAAATCACATCACCTCAATTCACTTATGTTTAGCTGATTTCATGAAATCCAGTTATTATGATTTTTTTTTATGTGGTGGTTTGACTTTGTTTGTGGCGTTTTGTAGTGCATTTGGACTGTGTTGCTGTTTCTGTTGCTACGAGACTTGTGAATGCTGCTTGGAATGCCTCTGCTGTTGCTGCCACTGAAACGCTTGATTGGGATCCAATATATCGTGTGTGGTGTTTATTATTATGTGTATTGAGATTTCCCTTGAAAAGAGAAGCTTATAAATTATTATGGCTCCATCTTTATATCATCTTTTTTTAAAAAAAATTCCAAATTAACCAGTAGGTTGATATGTGAACTTGGAATTCTAGTATGCTCAATGGTTCATGTCAAATGATGAAATGACTCTGTGTGATCTTGATGTATACAAAAGAGTACTTATATTTATGTTTATTATACAAAAGAGTGAAATGATGCAACAGTTAAGTACGTGGCGAGTGTACAAAACGTGTACTTATTGCACAATGATTGTTCGGTTGATACATGTAAAAAAAATCCGATTTTTTGAATGAGGAGTTAGAAAATGTATGAACAAGTAATGGATGTCACGACAGTAGTTAGCAAGACGGATACCAAGTTTACAGCATTGTTATCCAGAATACTGAGTCCCGATATTCTCTTCACAGTTGGTCCTGGTTTCCCAACAACCTGAACAAGAGGCGAAAATCACTTCAGCCCTAATCCTAGATTTATAACGAACTCAGGAAACAGAATGCTGTCAATTTGAGTGCATTTACCTTATTCCGGACACTGCAAAATCCACTGAACTGCAAAGTTGCTCCCAACAATGAATCGATAACACTTCCTAGAAGTCCTGCCAGTGCTGAAATTGGTATAACTAATAGCTGCTTCATGGAAGCATCGGTAGAACACGAGGCTGTGAAGAAACCTAGTACAACAAATGTCAATCCGATGATGCTGCCTGCTGCTATAGCTGCCAGAAGTCCATCTTTTGTCACACCGCCATTTGTCCCCTTTCGGACTGGCTGGTGAAACAGAACACAGATTAGATTCCCAATTGAAAACTGATAAGAGAATAACAGAAGAAACATTATATAGGTGAAATACAGACCTTGAATGTAGTGATCAATCGAGGCTGGTCATCACTCAGGATCCCGAGTTCTGATGACCAGGTGTCTCCATTGCAGCAGCAATAGTGGCCAATGATGCCGCCAGCTACAGCAGTCAAAAGTTGGGACTCTTTTGAGTCTAGACATCTGTCCTGTGAACCCGTCAGCTTCCAGGCAACTAGGACTAAGATGCTCGAGATGCCACTATTAGCTATAACTTGTATCCTACGAACGAGAGAAGCAGACAATGGAGGAAAACAATGTTCATCACCAACAACTTGAACACAAACTAAATAAAACACAGTTCTAACTCACTGTTAAACACAATGGTGAACCAGAATCCTAGCTTCACCATAAACTTTCGTGATACGAGAGGTGAGCTGCATTGCTGGTAGGTTTTATTCAAAAGAAAGTCTGGAGACTATAATCAATCTAAATTCCCCAAATTAAAGACCAAGAACCAAGCTCCCTAGCAAGATTTCCAAGGATGAACACTCAACAGTTCAAACTTTTCGAGGGCCATAAATTTCTATGATTCCTAGTGGTTGAATGACAGACATCAGATTGCAAAGAAACCATATGTTTGGTCGAAATTTTGACAGGAACAACGTATAAGCTATAACAGATTCATCTCTACAAGAAAACAGTTGCTCCAACCACAGACGTAACCAAAACCATGAATACTACGTTGTCAGATATAATCAGAACAAACCATTGGCAAAAATGAAAAAGAAAAATACCAATTTCGCTGGCCACCCTCTTTGAATTCGGCATCGAGTTTTCTCTTCTGGTCCTCGCCGTACCTGGTCAGCTTGGAAGAAGAGAAGAAGAAAACCAGCAAAATTGCCCCAAACCTGCAAAATACCTATCCAATCAAATACCAAAATTGCTTCACACTACAAAACCAGCTCAACAATCAGATACGAACCTGTAATTGACGGAGAAGTGAAGTGCCATGACGGTGAATCCGGCCAGAGCTCCGGAGACGTTCAGGGAGTTTTTACGGTAAGCTCTGGCAGCAATTGCTAAAGATATCAAAACAGCAACCGCGGGCTGGATCATACCTTTCTCCATTTCACACACACTACTGGGTGAACTGCGTTTCTGGGTTTTACGAGATTGAAGATGTAAATGAACTGATTAGGTGTGTAGCTTTCATGTGCTTCAGCACGTGGTTGACTGAATTACACATTATTTAATTAAATTACGAAAAATTGTGGCTGCGTCTCATTTTTCGTTCGCCAACTGTTCGACAAATTGACTGAAAGAAAGTAAAAAATGCAGTCTGCAACACTCTGTGCAGCTGACTGGAACAACGTAAACAGAAGGTTCATCTTGCTGGAGAAAGTGTGTGCAAAATATCGGATTCTTTGTAAGATTGTTTTTGATTGGTACGAGGAACTGGTGTTTTTCTGATTACCCGAACATGGTAACTGTCTAGTTTTTTTTTTATGAAGAAATATTCAACTTTTTTTTGTTTTGTTTTTTTTACATGAAGGAATATTTTGTTTACCTAAATAAAATAGGATACACGATGAATTCATCAAGAAAGAAGTTAATGGGAACAATGGCTTCTTTTCCTAAAAAAAAAAAGAGGTTAAATTTCATCATATCATTTTTTCCTAACAGATGTACAAATACGCTAGGACAACAAGATCTAACTATAAAGAACGAACCTCAATATGGTCAAAGACTCAAGTTGTGAGACAATCAAACAAACATACAAATGAACGTAGTTGTCTAGTTTAAGGAACTACAGAGTTTGTTGTTTTGTGTAAATAAATGTAATTGTGTAGTTTAGTAGCCCCTACTTCTGCCTCCTCTCCTTCCTCTGCCTCTTCCCCGGCCTCTACCTCTTCCTCGATGTCCAGCCCCGCCATAGGACTCAGTATCGTCTCTTTGGAAATTAAACATGCTCATCCTTAGAGTCTCTGCAGGATCTACAACATGAGGATCTTCCTGAACCTGCACATAAGAACATAATTTGATTTGTCATTCAATAACTTGTTGAAAAGATAAGTGTATATTGTAAAATTGAGAGGCGCTTACATGACTGTCTTCCATATCAAATTGCTCTTGAAGCTGTCATGCAAGGATCTCATCTTGGCTAAGATTACCAAGGTTCTGTGCTGCGGATGTGCCTCTGGTAGCTTTTCTCCTTTCCCATTCATCTAATGTCAGAACTGCAGTCTCTTCCTCCTCCCTGTCATACCTCCTATGCCGCCTCCCCCGAAAATGCTGATTGTCGGGATTAGGCTGATTCATTCTCTGTAGGAGTTTTTGAGCAGCAGCTTGGTTTTGAATGGGTACAGATTCAGCCACTGAAGATGCAAAACAATCAAAGCTTGCAATGCTCGATAAAAGGAACAATTTTGCATAAACCAAAAACCTGTAACTGTAAGTGAGCCTCTTAGGAGATAGCACGAGCTTAATGCCATTGTCCTATTATTACTTTGCTCAACATTTAAGAAAAACAGAACATGATTTCCCCAGCTTTTCGAGTTATGGATAAAGTTGGCTAGTTTCTCAGGTTGGGAGTTAAGAGTAGAGTCCCTCACAGACAATGTATGTTGAGCAATCCTCGTAAATAAGTCAATAATTAGATTTTGCAAGTTCATAGCCAAAGTGAAGCTTTCTAGCAACAAAATTCTAGACAGCAGTTGTGACTTGTGAATTGTGATGTGCAACACAGTTTTTACGATGAGCAGATCAGAAAAGATATGAGATTGCAATTATATCAAAAGAATCAGTATACACACCTTCCTTCTGCCTTCCTTCAGAAACTGCATTTCTTGCTTCAGCATTTACAGATCTTTCTTTTGGCTGGAGATCAGGTTTCCTGATATTTGCCGGCACACTGCTCAGAGGTTTAGTGGAACTTTCACCAACCCTATGAGTGGTGCCTGACCTATCAGGAGTCAGCCTCGCAAGCTCTGAAACAAAAAAATAATACAGGGTTATAACTCAGACGTAAACTGACCCTTCTAAGTGTATCAAACAATAAGGGTTATAAGAGAGGTTATGATAAAATATTCACAGTATTTATGACCTGAGGATCTGCTCTTCAGTTGCAGCGATGAACTACCAGCTTGAAGTTTCTCAAAAGGTGGAGGACGAGTAGCTGCACTTTCATCAGATGGCCTCCCAGATGATCTGGAAAACCCGGAATATTTTTGGTCCATCTGCCATTCCTCGTAAAGTGATTGAACCACACCTCCTAAAACTCTCGTTACTTTCGCATCTAAGCAGACAATTCCACAACGAACCATGGCTTTATTCTCCAGCCGAATCTACCAAAAGCAACCCTTTAATTAACCATTTCACAACTAAAATCTAAAGGACACAAGATGATACATTGAATCATAAAACTACCATATACTGAAAAACAAACAAACAAACACACACGCAGTAATTAGGTAGCTAAAAATACCTTGGTGCCGCACACAATGTTATCTGAAATGGCTGGTATGTGAGAGAATTCAACAGCATCTATTTCAGAGTTACCATCAGTAAGCTTCAACTTCAACAAACGCTTATTACTCGAATTCCCCGTGATCTCGTCCACATTACTCTTAGTCACATCTCTAACAGAAGAAACCTACACTCCAATCAAACAAAAAATAAGGGGAATATTCAAAACTGAACGGCGGTTATGGCGGTGAATCGCCGGTGTTTACCTGAAGGACTTTGGGGCCGGGAAGGTGGGCGGCGCGGCGGAGATGAGCAATGTCCGGCAGCGATTTTCCGCCGATGGATCGCAAATCCATGTTGAGGAGCACTGATTCCGCAGAATCGAGGGTGGCGGGTGAAGATAACTGGGAGGAAATTTGAGCACGGACTCGATTGGCGTCCTTGAAGCACCAGCCTCTGCTACTAAGAGCTTCCATTAGAGACAGGGGGACGGTGAAAGTGGGATTTGAGGTTTCCATTTTGCCCGCGCGGAAGGTGTTCGACGTTTGAACTCAGAGAGACAGGAATATTGAGGCGCGCACTCTCCTTCTCGGTTCGTTATTTTTTCTAGAGAAGAGTCTTCCTATATCCTGAGTTTTTTAACAAATTATTTGTATAATCTTCTATTTTTTTTTTCAAAGTGTTTGCATAATTCTATTTAGGTTGTTGAATTATTAAAAGACGTTTTCTTACCCATAATTAAAATAGATGAAAGTGATTCTTTTTGAAAAGCATTAGTATGCCGTTTGTATATATACTAAACATCTACTCGAGTTCGAGTAAATGAATTCAAACTCGATCACAAACAACTAAATTTTCACGAACTCGAATTCAAACACATTGTATATTGACATTTATCCCTATCATATCAAACAAGTATCAATCAAAAAAATTGTTTTAATGAAATAATTGATGTCTACCATTCCCGAATTTGTAGCGTTACCAGAATCCAACCATTGAAAATTTAACACTACTCGTGAGTCGTGACAAAGGAGCCTGATTCCATATATTTCAGTATTTCACATAAACAATATCACTAATTTTCCACTGATATCAAAAGGTTTGCCACCTTATTTCTCAGATCTACTCCTAAAACAATACATTTACTGATTTACATACTACAATTTTTTAAACTTCCATTATTCATCAAGAATAATTTATCACTAAAAAAACGATACATTCACATACAATTTCGATTCTTTTGGTCATCAAGAATAATAATTGAAAAATACATAAGAGTCAACAGTTCAAATACATATAAACGTTTATTATTACTAAGCCAGATAAAAGTTTATTACAATCACTTCTTATTGCTCATTTGAAACCTGAATCTCCAAACTCTATTACATGACAATTGACAAGTAACATAAAATTCACTAATCTTTTTCTCTTCCTTTCAAAACACACAGCTACACCAATCTATCTTTCAGACAAAAAGCAAATGTTCCCAATTTCCATGATGAGATGGATGCTTCCTGCAGGCTGCATGGAACCTCAGATGGTAAAAACTAATCTGTGCTGCCTCCCTCCTCGTGATTGATGGAAGGCGGGGAAGAAAGCCAAGCTCCCAAATCCTTCAGAGTCAAAGGCTGATAGGCGGTATTACGCATGAATTTTCTTCCATGTGGAAGATAGTAAACATACTTCAAGTAATCCAGGTGAGTCAACTTCTGGTTCTCCAAGTTGCACATAAAAAGATGCTGTTCCAATCCCACCAAAATGGAGTCCAATCTTCCCGGGAGAAAAGAAACAAACACAAATCCGTTTGGAGGTACTGCCCCAGCCCCATGACCAAATAAGTATGACAGGAGGGCCAAATTGTTGGTCCATATATCTCCATGCCTCAGATTGTGTAACAGCTTCCAATCTTTCGTATTCTCATCAACTTCAAAAATTTTGATCTTCCACAAGCTGTAATCGCAAGGGTGCGGGCTGTCAAAACTGCAGGTAGCAGATAGGAGGGAACCGTTTGGGGAGACGCCGTAATAGGTGCTGAAATCATCAGCACCAGGTGAAGCTGGTTCCTCACTATTTTCCTTCCACATTTCCTGGCCCTCATAAAATAGGGCTCTCAACAATGAGCAGGATCCGGGTTCAAGAATGAGACTCAACCTGCTCCCAGCATTCATATCCCACACAGCCAAGCATTGCATACAACGACTACATGCTTCCCAACAAATGGAACCACCACTCCTTGTCACTATACCACTACCTTTTCCATGATCCTGACGCAGCCGAAAGGAGAGGGAGCAAGTGAGCTTGGATTGCTCCCACTGCCCTGTTGAGGAAGAAAAAATCTGAATGTTGACAGTATTTTCTTCACGTCCTTTAATCACGTCAGCCAGTATGACCTTAAAAGAATCAGCATCATCATCATCGCAGAGAATATTAGCCACGAAGAACATGTATTTCACAGGAGGTGGCGGCAATGTGGATACTACTGTTGGCCCCCCTGTCCAGACGCTCAAGGTTCTTGCACTAGGAAGTCTGGATATGGATATGAAGAGCGCATGGGAGCTGTTGGGAGATTTCGATACGAAGGACCCCAAACGACTCCTTTCCGGGATCAAAGTGTTGTCGTTCAATTGCAGGCCAAGACGGTTAGTTGGCAGCATGATCTCAGGTCTAGGAACAGTGCTCAACTGGTCGAACATCAACAGCCCCACAAGAAGTTTCCCATTCCATCTATTAAGGTACTTAGTCCTAAAACCCTGACTGGTGATCACCTCAAGCCAATCCTTGGCAACGAGGATACAGTTGAAGATGTCAGCGGGATCTACCCTCATCAGAATCTCAAACAGGTGATCGTTATTGTAGTTTGCAGCATCCATCTTATAGCAACCAAATTCTAGACTACTACTAATAAACACACGGATCACAACTATAGTCTATAACTCTACATATATATGAGGAGGACAAGGAGAAGCTACGTTTACCGGAACCCAGTAGAATTATGATGATTCCGGCATCTTCGAAAACATTTTTCCGTTAATTGATGATCGATCTGCGGCGGCCGGTGGCTTTTGTTCGGATTTGGCGATAGCCTACTCAGGCGAGTCGATCTCCGGCGCAACGATTAGAAAACCAAATGGATCAGAACGGCGGCAGCGAGTCGCTGAGGGTTTCGTTCGGCCTTTGCGAATTGGGGATTTGATTCTTTGTAAAATTTCATGGGTGCTACTTGTAAGAAAACGAAAGTTCCCGGACCTTATTTATAATCCAGTTTCTCAAATCAGGTTGTTGCACACTTATTTTTTAGTTATATTTGCTTTTAAATTTTCTTCATATATTTGAAAATTATTTATTATATGTGATATAGTTAGATTTAGGGCCTGTTTGCCAGAGTTTTTTTTGTAGATATGTTCAATTCAGTTCAGTGAAAATGTAATTTGATTAATTTCAGGTTAATTTAGTCATGCTGATTTCTTTTCAGTTTAATAAAGTTCGGATTCAGTTAAGTTCAATCCAACTCAGTTCAGTTCATCATGAAATAAACACTAGCAAACATTGCCTTATTCCCTCCAATATATATTATATAAATATTAAATTCTTATGTAATTAAAAATATTAATGATCGGATTTTTATGTTCGCAAATTAAAGTAATGTAGAAAAAGATAGAGGTCGGCAACGGCAAAATGGATGGAGGGCGGTAGTTGGAGGAGAAGATCTCTAAATCTTCGCTTTAATGCGAGGAAATTTTGATCACTTACACTGTTGTTGGTGATGAGGGTCGTTAGATGTAATGCACACGTAGATCGGTAGATGTGGGAAAAGTTGGGGCTATTTCGGTACTTTTAAAAAACTTGAGGGTCGTTGGAGATGTTTTTTTTTTTGCACTTGTACTAGAGTATATATTGCAAAGGTATTTATGGCTTTCTATACGATCATTTGGAATAACAATTCAACCCAAAAAGATAAAGAATGTGCTCATTTTGTTAGATTGTTCGTTTCCAATGTGGATACAATCTAACACATTTCACATATGATCCTTGAACCTTCAATTACATCAGTCATGACCAAGAACGTATTTTATACAATCAAAGTTGCCTTTATCTTTTTATCTTCTTGTTTTGATGAGAAAAGGTTGATGTATATGTGTTCCCTCCTTTGAGATTGATGGAAGGCGGTGAAGAAATTCAAACTCCCAAATCCAACGGTGTTAGTAAGGGATCATATGCAACGTGAACGTTATCCCGGAATGTTGCCAAAGGATGATCATCCGGGAGATACTTGGAGTACTTCAAGTCTCCAAGCGCTCCAACTCATGGCTCTCCACATGGTACATAAAATGATGTTGTTCCAATCCCACCAAAACGGAGTGTAATCATCCCGGGAGAAACGAAACAAATCCATTTATGTGAAGTTGGGACCTACTCGAAAACCCAAGTAAGAATGACACGAGCTCCAAATTACTAGTCCATATGTATTCATGGCTCACATGGTGTAACAGCTTCCAATCTTTCATATTCTCATCCAGCTCGAAAATTTTCATCCACGAGTTGAAATCACAAGCACACTGTAGGGATTCGTTAAGGGAGACGCCATAACCATTAGTGATGAGAATATAAAAAAATTGGGTATTATAGTCCAAAAGTGACATCGGTGGTGTTGCTACGAGCATTTATATCCCATATAATTAAACATTCGGATCCACGGATAATTGCCGCCGCACTACTAGTTTTTCCATACCATACGACTTGAAAGGCGATGGAGCAAGTGAGATTTCTCCCATCGCCGCATTAAGGAAGAAAAAATATGAATGACCAACGTATTATCTTCTCCTAGTACTTTACCCACATCTGCTAATAAAACCTTATAAGAATATGCATCATCAATTCACCCTTATCACAAAGAATATATAGCCTCATCGTCATGCTTCTTAATTTCTTTGCAGTGGGAAGTGAATTCATGCAAAGACTCCACAAACAGTTTTTGCTTGAGCCGAAATCCTCATCTTCCATAGCAAAATTTTACAAAAAAAAAAAAAATTTGAAAAAAAATCATGTAACGCCTCAAATTAAACCACCTATCTAGTACGGTGAGTTTAATCGGACGTCTTCCTGGTTCGCTCCAGGACTCAAGAATAATACAGAGCCGGTAACAAAAGCAAAACTATTATAATATCATTACATCATTTAGAATTTCAGGTCTAATTTAAATCAATTGATGGATATAACTGAGTCTATAACTATAGTGACTTCACCAGATTGACACATCAGACTTGAAATGATAGGTTGTCTCAACTCCGTATGAGTACTCCTAAATCCGTCTATGACTGTCATGCCACACATAAAACGCACAGAATGAGATTTCGCCCAATGATGTCTCTCGTAAAAATATAATAAAAGGCTCTAACTAGAAAAGCGCCACAATTATTCCAAGATTAAATTCTATTACTTTTTAAACATGTCAAGCCTAATACATTAATTCTAAATATCACAGGATATCGTCACAAAAGCAAGGAAACCTCAGGGCCTACCAAAACATACTATTAATAAATAAAATATCACATAAGCACCTTAAGAAATGAAGCACACAAATCAATACGTCCAAGATAACTACACAAATTCACAAGAGCCCAAATAACAAAATTAAATATACTATCCAGATAGCATAACATAGCCTTAACATATCAATGTCTTCAATAAACACAATAGATCACAAACACGTCATCATATATCTTAGTTAAACACAAATGTGGGATTTTAATCCACTTGCCACACAAATACACATCATTTCATAGCGTAATCAAGATTACGATGTCGAGATCACCATCACATATCAATCAAAGCACAAATGCAGGATTTTAATCCACCAGCCACGCCAATAACATCATTCCATAATTTAATCCAAATCAGGATATTCAGATCATTACAAATGATGATTCATAAACACATATCTCAATCAAAGCACAAGATTGCAAGATTTTAATCCATCTACCACGCCATTACATGATTTTAATCCACCTGTCACGCCAATAACATCATCACAGGATTTTATCCACCTGTCACGCCAATAAACATCATCACATGATTTTAATCCACCTGTCACACCAATAACATCATCATAGGATTTTAATCCACCTGTCACGCCAATAAACATCATCAGAGGATTTTATTCCACCTGTCACGCCAATAAACATCATCACAAGATTTTAATCCACCTGTCATGCCAATAAACATCATCACATGATTTTAATCCACCTGTCACGCCAATAAACATCATCACATGATTTTAATCCACTTGCCACACCAATAAACATCACCGCAAGATTTTAATCCACCTGCCACGCCAATAACTCCATCACCAGTATCAATATATCACCACAAAACAACAACCATATATCGCCAGAATTCAATAACAATATTTCCACATCAAGTTATTAACATAAAGATACATCGCACGGCAATAAATAATCTCACAGCTTTACCCATTTCGTTTGAGACCAACAACAAGCTCAACAGGAATCATAGCACACAATTGCTCATATAATACGAGTGATTCTAAATATGCAAGCAGCCTCCTAACAAACAACCAATTCAATATATCATATAACCACGTATACAATAAACACACAAAGTCACTTATCAGCTCAAGAACAAGGTGTAAATACACATCAGTACTACTATATCATTATCCACTAACCAAGTCACAACAAACTAGTGTATAGTCAAGACATTAAATCAGAACAGTAGTACACATACCCATTTCATTATCCACTAACCAAGTCACAACAAACTAGTGTATAGTCAAGACATTAAATTAGAACAGTACTACACATACCCATTTATACACGTCAACCGTCACCTCAAGATACATGTAGTATATTAATTTTTATTAAAACACATTATGAGAACACAATCGCAAGATAGGAAAGTTGACATTAAGTATATTACTTCCATGGGACATGACTCTAGAGATGGCTCCCAGATGTAGCACTTAGTTCTATATGAACTCTAGAGGTGGCTTCCACTCGTAGCACTTAGCTCCATACGGACTCTAGAGGTGGCTCCCGAATGTAGCACTTAGCTTCACATAGACTCTAGAGGTGGCTCTCATCTGTAGCACTTAGCTCCTGACCATAACCATTGTAATAATATAGGCCGATTCAAAATTATTTTAGATATCAAATACATGACTGATTACACATCTCAAACTAACAAGCAACTTCAAAGTTTCATAAATAAGTAATAATCTTTTCATGGCATCACATAAATAATGCTAACAAAGCACAATTGTAGTAATCAATATGAACAGTTACGCCCAAGACATCAATTAACAGTCCAGATATAACAGAAACAACACATTGTACTCATGGTATCAATTAAAAGTTTCATGTAAATACAAAATGAATATGATCGATAATGCTTAGAACATCAGATAGAGAATCCAGAGACAACTGGAGCGCAATAGCTAATAGCAGTGCATAGAATCACTTATCATTCAAGTTACAAATAGAGACATGCATCATTCAAGTAGCACACTTAAATTGGCAGCACCATTCTAGCTAGCACATATCTAGAGTGTACAAGTAGCCGCATAACAGAAAGGCACATACAACCAGGTAGTCACTTATATACTTTACAATCAATCTCACACACAATAACACAAGGTCATCTATCAGCTAATAAAATTATATAGTATAATATCATATAACCACATACACAATAAACACACCAAGTCAATTATCAGCTTAGAACAATCCATGATGTAAACACACATCAGTACAACTATGTCATTATCCACTAACCAAACCACAACAAACCAGTATATATGCAAGACGTCAAACCAGAACACGCAGCTACAGAAGTATCAAGTAACTATCCATATTCCAACAAGTATATACATATATGTTCATACGCGTCAAACCAAGTAGCTACACCTCAGATAGTGGAACAATCTCATAGAGCAGGATAATCTCATGTAGCACATATCTGGAAAGTAAACTAATCCCATGTATATTTTAAAACAGTATTCTTGAATGTATTAGACTCTATACCTTTATATATACTTTTGAAAATATAGATTATACAAATAATACACATAGGCCTGGAAAAATGGACCCGTTACCCACCGGTCAAATGGGTAATTTTAATAAATATTCAGTTGGGTATGGGTATAAATGGGTAATGGGTATAAATGGGTAATGGGTATGAGTTAAATGGTTTCATGAAGCTGATGTGAGCCCAGGGGCATGATGGTCTTTGCGGATAGGAGTAACCAATTAGCCGTTGGAGCCGCACCGTTGACTGCAACTGCTTTCTGTTGAGCCAGCTGTAACCGCATCTTTGCTGTTACTGTTTTCCTTTATAGGGAATAGTGTTAGCTAGATAGGAGTGCATCGGTGGCGTGTGTGCTGTGAATCAGATCGACTATGTCTTCTTCCTCACCTCATATTCTCTCTCTTATCTCACCTCTATCTGAAGCCTAGCTTCCACTGTACTTTTACCATTTTTCTCCAGCTTAATACAAGTAGTTCCTGTCAATTTGGTATCAGAGCAACTCGGTCCTTGGCAACGAATCAATGGCGGAAGGAACAAGAATGAAGAGCGGCGAACAACAGCTCCGTGAATTGCGAGAGATGTGCGAGCAGGTCCGATTGGATATGGTGATGAATCTGGCTCAAGCAGGGAAGAAACAAGATGAGCGACTGGAAGAGGTTACTCGCGACTTCACCGTGCAAATTGTTTCAGTACAGCAGAATATCACCGGTGAATTGTCGGGGAAGATCGAGGCACAGAACGATCTGAACCGGCGCAATAACGAGGACTTGATCCGAAGCTTGACGGAGAGTTTGTCGAAGCAAATTGCGTCAATCACGGGAGTCCGCGGTGGAGCTGAGGGTTCAGGGAGCGGTTACCGAACCGGCGGTTGCTTCGAGAATCTAATGCCGCCAGTGTTTTCTCAGGTGATGGGCGCGAATAAGGTACCTGTCACTACGATCCCCATTCCTGATTTGCAATTTCAGAAGTCTAATGAAAATGTTACCAGTAGAACTATAGATAAACTTGAGCTGCCTGTGTTCACTGGGAGTAAACCTAAGGAATGGATTAGGAAATGTGATAAGTATTTTGCATTTAATCACATTACTGAACTAGAAAGGATGGGGGTTATTGAACTATATCTTGATGGAAAGGTTGAGGTCTGGTATTTGAGTAAGAAATCTATGAATATGTCTTGGTCAGAATTTTGTGCTGGCATTCTCAAGAGATTCCAGGAAAAGAATCACAGTGATATTGTTGGGGAGTTCAGCAAGCTTTATCAAAAGACTTCTGTCAGAGAGTATATTGAGAGGTTTGAGGAACTGAAAACACTGGTTGAAGGTCTTGATTCCCAGTTGTCTGAGTCATATTTTATTTCCAGTTTTATCAGTGGCCTTAAAGAGGACCTTAGACCTATGGTGATGCAGTTCAAGTATAAGGAGTTATCCCAAGCTACTGAAATGGCTGAGCTACAGGAAATTGTTTGGGAAAACCAAAACAAGAAGAAGGGCTACAGTACTCAACTAGCTCATAACAGGCCTTTCCAAAATGATCAATGGAAGAAACCTGTACAACCAATGGAAAGGAGGAGTGGCACTGAAGGGTTTAAAAGACTAACACCTCAGGAAATACAACGCAGAAGGGACAATCAACTTTGTTTCAAGTGTGCAGAGAAGTATACACCTGGCCATAACTGTAAGTATAAGCAGGTCAACTACATTTCAACAAGCATGGATGAAGAAGATGGGGATGTTTTAATTGTGGAGAGGAATGCTGATGAACTGAAGCAATTGGACATGGATGGAGAGGGTGACCAGTTTGTGGTTTCTGCTATGGGAGGACTCAGGAATGCTGATACCATATCCATTAATGGGAAGGTGAATGGCTGCACCATCAGGTTTTTGCTGGACACTGGAAGTTCAGGAAGTTTCATAGATCCAAAGGTGGTCAAGAGACTCAACCTGAAAGAAGAGGCTGTCAAAAAGTTCATAGTCAGGGTGGCTGATGGAGCAGAAATAAGGGGAGCTACTCAAATTCCCAGGGTTTCTTGGCTGGTGCAGGGCCACAGCTTTGTGTTTGATCTGAGAGTTTTAGAACTAGGAAATATAGATGTCATACTGGGAACTGACTGGATGAAGTATTTCAGTCCTATCAGTTTTGACTTTAATACTCAAGATGTGGCATTTTGTCACAATGGAGCACAGTGGTTCATGAAAGGAAATGGAGCAGCTGATAGTTTCAACAGGTTGCAGGGTTTTGAGGCTAAGGAACTGTTCACTTACAGGAAGAAAAGGGCCAGGGAGATAGAGTGGAATTGGGATGCTATTATGGCTGGTGCTGAAGCTGACAAAGAGGAGCAGCAGGATGATGACTTGGATGTGGAGATTATATTTCGTACAAATGCAATGAGGGCAGAGTTGGCATAGAAGGGTAAGGAACTGGCATCCAAGAAGCATAAACCAGAAGTGCCAGAGGAACTGCAACAGGTGATAGCTGATTTTCCAGATGTTTTCACTATTCCCATTTCTTTACCACCTAACAGAAATGTTGATCACCAAATTCCTCTCAAAACTGATGCTCAACCTTTCAGGATTAAACCATATATATATGCACATTCCCAGAAGGATGAGATAGAGAAACAGGTTGAAGAAATGCTGAATAACAAGATTATAAGGAGCAGTACCAGTCCCTATTCTTCACCTGTACTATTGGTCAAAAAGAAGGATGGCTCCTGGAGAATGTGTATAGACTATAGGAGAATAAATGACCAAACTGTAAAGGACTCTTTCCCCATCCCAGTCATTGATGAATTACTAGATGAACTCCATGGTTCTAAGTTCTTTACAAAGTTAGACCTTAGATCAGGATACCATCAGATAAGAGTTAAAGATGAGGATGTATATAAAACAGCTTTCCAAACTCATCATGGGCACTTTGAATTTCTGGTCATGCCTTTTGGCTTAACAAATGCTCCTGCTACTTTCCGAAGTTTAATGAATCAAGTGTTTCAGAAATTTCTCAGAAAATCCGTACTTGTATCCTTTGATGACATTCTGGTCTATAGTGCTTCTCTCTCTGAACATGTGCAACATTTAAAGGAAGTATTGACAGTCATGAGGGAACATAAGTTGTATGCTAAGCTGTCAAAGTGTGAGTTTGGGCAGGCCTGGATGGAGTATTTGGGGCATAGTATTTCTGATGAAGGGGTGGAAATGGATAAAGCCAAGATCAGCAGCATTCTTGAATGGCCAGTGCCTAAAACCATTAAGCAACTGAGAGGATTTTTGGGTTTAACTGGTTATTATAAGAGATTCATTGGGAATTATGGCACTATTTGCAGACCCTTGCATGATTTATTGAGGAAAGATTCATTCCAATGGGGAGAGGGTGCAACACAAGCTTTTGAAACACTTAAGTCAGTGATTACTACTGCTCCAGTGCTAAAGATGCCAGAATTTGATAAGCCTTTTATTATTGAAACAGATGCTTGTGATAAAGGTATGGGAGCTGTGTTGATGCAAGATAATAGACCAATTGCTTTTCTGAGTAAGGCCTTTTGCCCAAGAAATATGGGACTCTCAACATATGAAAAGGAGTTGCTAGCACTTGTTATGGCAGTGGACAGGTGGAAGCATTACTTAGTAGGAAGTCACTTCATTATCAGAACTGATCATCAAAGTCTCAAGTATCTTATTGAGCAAAAACTTACAAATGCTCTTCAAAATAAATGGATTACCAAATTACTTGGTTTGAGCTTTGAAATTCAGTACAAAAAAGGGGCTGATAACAAGGCAGCTGATGCATTATCCAGGAATCCTATTCATGAGCAGCTAGAAGTTTCAGGTTCCACTGTGAGTTGGGATGTGGGACCTGAAGATGAGGTACATGAGGGGGCTAATGTTGCACAACTGGAGTTTCTGAGCATGGCCTTAAGTGGAGTCAACCAAGTCCTTGAGAATTACCTCAGGTGTTTCTGTTCTGACAAACCAGGAACTTGTAAAGAGTGGTTGGGGGCTGCTGAATGGTGGTACAATACCTCTTTCCACTCAAGTGCGCAAATGACACCTTATGAAGCACTGTATGGAGTAAAGCCACTGCAGTTGCCATTGGGGGAATGGAGTGATACTGTTTTTCCAGCTGCTTTTGATATGATGCATCAGAGGGATCAGGTGAATCAGTTGCTGAGGAAACATTTGCAGCAGGCTCAAAGCAGAATGAAATATTTTGCTGATGAGAAAAGGTCTGAGAGGGTGTTACAGGTGGGAGATTGGTGTTATCTAAAAGTGCAAAAATATAGACAGCTATCCTTACAACAAGCTGATGCACACTCCAAGTTGGCTGCTAAATATTTTGGACCTTACCAGATAGAGCAGAAGATTGGAGCTGTAGCTTATAAACTCAAGATGCCAGCTCAGAGCAAAATCCATCCTGTATTCCATGTGTCTCTTTTGAAGCTGCACAAGGGTCATTTACCTGCTGTAAACCATGAAATTCCAGCAGATTATTTGACAGATATCCCTAAGCTCAGCCCTGCTAAAGTGCTGCAAAGAAGGGTGGTAATTGTTGATGGCCAATCTAAAGTACAGTGGCTTGTGGAGTGGCAAGGCTTGCCTGTGGAAGACTCTTCTTGGGAGTTGGCTGAGTTCATTGCACTGCAGTTTCCTTCTTTCCAGGCTTGACGGGGATTCTTTTGTTCTACTGGAGTCTTTCTGCTGATCAGCTTGAGGACAAGCTGATTGTAAGAGGGAGGGATTGTCATGAAACTGATGTGAGCCCAGGGGCATGATGGTCTTTGCGGATAGGAGTAACCAATTAGCCGTTGGAGCGGCACCGTTGACTGCAACTGCTTTCTGTTGAGCCAGCTGTAACCGCATCTTTGCTGTTACTGTTTTCCTTTATAGGGAATAGTGTTAGCTAGATAGGAGGGCATCGGTGGCGTGTGTGCTGTGAATCTGATCGACTATGTCTTCTTCCTCACCTCATATTCTCTCTCTTATCTCACCTCTATCTGAAGCCTAGCTTCCACTGTACTTTTACCATTTTTCTCCAGCTTAATACAAGTAGTTCCTGTCAAATGGGTAATTAAGATAAACGGGTCGGACGGGTTGGGCTCACGGTCTTCGCGGGTTTGAGTGTTTATGTGTAACAAATAAATCTAGTACCAAACAAACAACCTAGTATAAAAAAACTTATTAACAATCAAACCGTTATTCTTTGAATTGTTCTAAATGTTATTTTCATTTTCGGTATTATATGGTACCAAACAAACAACATAGTACGAAACAAACAAATCTAGTACCAATCAAACCGCATCAAATATTTTATACTCCATAACGATGACATTATTAGTAACATTCTTTTTATTTTTGTTAATTTTTTTTCCATTTGTGACGTAACATGGTGCTTTAAACAACCTAGTACAAATTAAATTTATAGATATGTAAATCAAATTTGAACCAACCTAACACATTTATATTATTTTCAACCCGCCGGGTTTAACGGGTTTACCCGACCCGTTTAAGATCCGACCCGTTTAAGACCCGTTTTTAAATGGGTTTAAACGGGTTAGACCCATTTATAGAAATTACCCATTATACCCGACCCGTTTAAGACCCGTCCGACCCGTTTGCCAGGCCTAAATACACATAGTCATGACATTTTAAAACTACTGAATTGCTAAATGTAACCCATATTTTTACTCTTTGTAGCCCAAAATCTACATCAAATGACTATAATGCCCCATGTATTTAGGCTACTTGTTTTTCATGAACTAAAAAAATGAAGGCATTTTTATCATTTTACTTGTATTTTGGGGTACAAGAGCAAAATGTTAGGATACATATAGCAACACTTTAAAACTATAAATAGATTTTGAAAAGTGAGAACACTCACCTGGGTGAGTCTCGAAGTCAATACATTCACGAACTAATTTATATCCTAGTAGATAATCCCGATAGTATGTTTTCGATGTTCGGTTTCAGCCTGGGTAGATTCCACTGTTGCACTCCGTGGAAGAGTTTATATAAAAGTAAAAGTTGTTATATAAGCATACAAGGATTAAAAGACAATATATAGGCTTGACTGTTAACTGAGATGGAATTGTCATTATTTGGTATACTTTGTCTAGCTAGTTGCTAATCTTTTCTTATTCGTCTCAGTTAAATTTTAGTACTAAATGACAGTTCAGAACATAGTTTAAAATTGTCTCAAGTTTATTTATGATTCCTAATTTTGATTCCTTCCTAATATTAAGTTTAGAAAAATAAAATAAAAATAAAAATAAAGTAAAATAAAAAGAAAATAACTTCAATTATATTTGTCTTGATATTTTAGTGATACAGAAACTATAATTTTCATGCACTAACCTAAAGTTCAAAGATCAAGAATTCCAGAATCATAACCATCTTAAGTTACTAGTTGAGCTGCCCTAAACTTAGTTATACTTACTTCCAACAATTTCCTGATATAGCACATAGAATGGTGAGACTTTAAGGAACTATTTCTAATGGGTCACTTAACGGAATTAGATGATTCTTAGCCCAAATTGTTGTTAGAAATATATGATTGAAAACATACAGAGTTTTACCAAAAATAATTTAGGATTTATTTATGAGATGTGCTCATTTAAAAACAAGCTGCCTCGGAGTTCTTTCTCTGGTGTACAGCAGACTTAAAACGTCTATATCTCACTCATTCCTTAGTATAATTTGAAGATTCAAAGATCCATAATGTAGATTAACTGACAAAGATCATAATGGTACGAGAATTAGCTTAAACAGAGCTACGGTTAGCAAAATATGGTCATTTTAAGTTAAGTCACATATGCTGCAACAGAAAACAGAGTAAACGTGTTCAGAACTTTAAAATTCATTTTCTCAGTAGTTTCTTATCCGGATTGATAAATTCTTGATCCCTGATTACAGTCTTCATTCCTAGGTTTCCAACGATACAAATTTTGTTCTAAATAGAGTAATAATATGCAGGATATAAACTTTCAAAGTTCAATCTTTAGTTTATCATATAGTGACATGCAGTTTTGGACTTTCTTCTGTAGCCTAGGTTTACAGACTTTTGTTTAGTTTATCATATAGTGTACATGCAATTTTGTTTCGTTTTTCAAAACCGTCGTGGTTGGGGGCTTCCGACGTCGTAACTAGGTAGGGAGCATGATACTGGGAGGTTCCGATGTCGGAAAATTCCTAGAAAGACGCTTAAACAAATATTAACGGCGGTTATTGTAGAACCGCCGTAAATTTTCTAGTTCCGACTTCGTAAACATAACCGAAACTGCAATTGAAACTATAACCGAAAGCGGTTACGATGTCGGAAGCTAAATGATGGAAGTTACTATACGATTACGATGTCTTCAACTATGCAGAAACTGTACTTATAATAAATAGAAAACCCTTTCTATTAACCCCTCTCCATCTTATCCTCAATCTCCTTCGTCATCTCTCCATCTCCGACTGCCGATATCTCATATACTAACTTCGCCGACCATTCTGCCATCTATATTTCCGATTCACCTTCGAACCTACTAGCAGAAAGTTACTCGCTCCTATCACCGCCATCTAGCCGCCTCAATGGCCGACCAAAATCCCCAATCGGCCACTCGTCCCCGACCCTTGGCGCCCTGACTGCGACATCATCGCCCGAGTTTCAACGCCGCCCATGTACGATTCTCCTATAGTTTTGACTGGTACGGAATATGTCCGAAGCTATCGATTTTTGAATAATTTGATTAATTATTTGGTTGAATTGTTTATTAGGGAGTTTGAGCCAGTCTGGCAAAATAGTTCGATTGATGTTGTGTGGCGTGTATTTGATTTGATGTCGAGACATCAAGTGTTTGGATTATAGCGTTTGTAAGTTTATTTGACGTTGTGCTTGATGCATAGATTGAACGGGAATGTTTGAAACTAAGTAGGCAGTGGAGCTTGTAGATATGAGTTTCAATGGGGTAAGTTTCTACTTTGATCTATTTAACTTTTAGTCAGGTGTGCTCATTACTTATTTTTGTATTTTAAGTGTATTAACATGATATAATATGTTTTTATCGATATGAAATTTTGATTTATTGTTTACCATCTCGTTAAGCCTCATTTGGAATTATTGTTTATCTTCCATGTTCTTTCAGTTTGTTTATTTAGTTTTGGTTTACCTTCACACAGATTGGGCTACGAAAGGGTTCACGTTCATTTGCTGAAGCCCGTGCTGCCGGATTCAATAAGGAGGATGGTACATTTGGA
This sequence comes from Cruciata laevipes, assembly GCA_963678965.1. Taxonomy (NCBI): domain Eukaryota; kingdom Viridiplantae; phylum Streptophyta; class Magnoliopsida; order Gentianales; family Rubiaceae; genus Cruciata; species Cruciata laevipes. The sequence continues at coordinate 8,812,411 of OY787632.1, read as the reverse complement.
GATATTTGGGAGACCATGCCTGTTAGCGATTTAATACTGCTCTTGATTTCTGATGCAGCTCAGGTATTTAAATTTCTTTCCTACTCAGCTTGTACTCTCCACTGTCTATGAACCGATGATTTCTCTAGCCATACATATGGATTATCATTTTGTCATCATATTTTGTATTAAAACCATTCATGTGCATTTTATCTGTTGGGTGTATGCTTTGCTTGATAGTATCCTTTGTCATCACATTGTTTTAACTAGTAATTTTTCTTTTATCTGAACTAGTAATTGACATTTTAAATGTTTATTACTTTCATAGTGGAACGGTTCCTCGTTGCAGGTGTGAGACACAATAGTGAATATGGTTTAGCTTCGGTTCTTGTTGAGTGCTACTTCAGCTGAGAACTTAATAGTATATGTTCATAAAAATCTAATAATGTAGTGTGTGAAAATTGACAAGATATGGCAGAAACTGTGTTTGAGTATATTAGTGTTTTTCCACTGTGTTCTAAACCTATGAAATGGTATAATGATGTTGTTGCATTTTAGCAACCTTTGTATACTTGCAATTATTCTTTTCAAACTGTATATCAATTCACTACATATGGTTGACACAAAGATATTTTGGTTATCAATTTATTTTATTTTTATAGGAAATCTTTAGCTCTCTCTCCCTTAAACCCTCTCTCCGTGGCCGCCGCCGTTCCTCTTTTCCTCTTTGATTTTCTTCCCCATCTTCCCATAATGGGGAGATGAGGAAGCAATTGTTCTTCTCTTTTTTGATTTACGGTGAAATAAGTGTGCCTAATCCACAAAATAAGAGTTCTTCGATTAGATCTTGATTTATATCGAAGTTTTTTTTCTCGATCTGGTTTTAAAGGTCGTGTTTTTTATTTGTTTTATTGTTCTCGATCCGATTGTACGGGTCGTGCTTCCGCTTCGTGATTTGGGGGTTTCAAGGTGCTTGCAGTTTGAAGAACCTAGATCATGTTTTGGATCAAGTGGTGTTGCGGTTGTAGCAGATCCCTGATTGGCGCAGTAATTGATGCGGTAGGCACTCTTCTCTGCCAAGCGGATGTGATTTTCATAGTTTCAAGATAATATCCCTGAGGGCGGTATTACATTTTTTTATTGGATCTCTTAAGCTGTAATAGTACAGACATAATTAGTCTGGTTGCCATATAGTTCGGTTATTCTGTAATAGACTAGTCGAATTGGATGTCAATTCCACTCATTGTAATCGCTTCTGGGCGTTTCCCAGGACCTTGAATGATTTTCTTAAAAAAAAAAAAAAATTGGTTATCAATTGCAAGATTATAATTATTAAGTATGAAAAGGTTTTATAGCACATCAAGCCAAATAGCATCGTCGGGCTCTCCCATGGTTTATTATGTGCAAGATGTTGATGGCAGAGCTATAGATGTTGCTCTGGTGGTCCATTTTCCTTAGGTCACCTTTTACTATTGCTACTACACTGGAATCAGAGTATAAGAGTGACATTTTTGGAGAGCCAGGTGAGACCGGCTCACTTCTGATATATCTTAGAAGTATATCAGATATATCTAGTTCTCTATTTTATTTTATTTTAGTGAGATTTGTATAAGATCATCCTAATTAATCATTAGGTTATTTGATTGTTTGCCCTTTATTATCAAGGACAAGTGCAGTTTGAATATTTCAAGAGACTCTTTTAGTTTGAGTTTGGGCGTTGAGTATAATTTGGATGGCCAAATTTGGCCGGTAATTTTTTTTATTATTTCCTGGGGGTTTTCCGATGTCACAAACCCCGTAGCCTGGAGAGGTCACGATATCAGAACTAGATAACCATCCACGGCGGTTTAAACTGCCGTAGCTGGTCGGAGCAGCCAACGACGGCAGTTAAAAACCGCCGTAAAAAAACAAAAAAATCAACGTAAATCACCCGTTCCTGCACTAGTGCCCGAATAAAAATGATATCATATACGTTTGTCTACCCAATATATATATTACGTAAATTTAGTTATGTTGATAAGTCTTAGTTAAACCTTGAAATACTATTACGAGTCCTCTTACATTTTACCGAGTCAAATTGAAAAGTTTGACTACAGTTATCAAAAAAATAAAAAATTAAAATTTCAATCTATCCTAGTTCAAAGTAATATTATATTTGACTATAAATTAAACACCGGCATATTATAAACGGCACATTATTGTTCCTTTTATATTTCACCATGACAAACTAAATTTGAAAAATCATTTTTGTTTGCATACCACAGCGTCACTCACTCCCGCCAACATCTTCCAGTTCATCAACCACAGGCATATAAATAATTAAGAACGTATCACTTTCACACAATCGCATTATTGGTCACCTAGATGCATTATTTTTGGACACCAAATATATGTTTATCAGGCAAGTATTATATAAAAATTAATAAAAATAAATGGTACGCATGAGTTTTAATTATTCAACACAGACGAAAATTGTTTAAAGCATCATGTTCTTCTAGATGTTATCGAATAATTACCAACCGTAATTGTTGTCTCCTTAAATGAAGAAGTTAAGCGTTATAAAACTGTTGACTATTACGTCCGGGTCCGGTAATGAAAATGATTGATTGCACTGAATAATTAAAACTACGTTACATATGTTGTATTATTTCTGCGATAGATTTTTTATGCATCACCTTTTATTTGGATGCTGGAAATAATAATGCAATTTGAAGATGTAGGTGACCAATCTAACTTGATCTCATATATATATATATATGAATTTTCATATTTTCAAACCCATATATATCCCAACTAATCTATTGTTCACTGTGATTAACTTGACTCTCAGACTGCACGTTCAATATTGTTGTTATTTTATATTTTCATAAAAGACATGTGATGAGCTCATTCTATCAAACTTTTAAAAAATTATAAAAATTTGAAGAATTATTGACGGCTCTTCGGTCCAAACAAAATATATGTACAAAGGTTGTTCGAATGCTGATGAGCCCGGCTATTTCCGGCTTTCGCCCACAAGAAAAATGTTGCATGAATGCTTACATCAAAACGCAAAAGAAAAGCACAAGCAAACAAAATGGGATACACCGTAAAATCCTACGGTCTTATACTTAACAGCATCGAACTATTTGATAAACGTAATAACTTAACTCGCATTTTACAACTAGCTAATCGAAGTCAATCAGTCTAAACTGCACTTAGCTCTAAAAGCTCATGAGTTTACCCTCTCGCCAACTAAACGGTTTAAGAGAAATATAACAAACAAATGGTTAACAGGTTAACAATATTTACCAAATCTATCAGGATAATTATGTAAAAAGACCAATTCCAAGTCATATCTCCTAAAACCTAAGGGGTGGAGGACATGAACATAATTTGTTTGTAATTTTTACTCGGTCTTTCAACATTCACTAATTTCTTATGTTAATGCACAAATTTTCTGCATTTGTATTTTTTTTCATATAAGAAAGATTAATGTAACTATTACATATACACGTAATCTAGGACTAAGCTAGGAGAAACCACCATTAGATCAATGTAACCACAATGAAGCCATACACGTTTCATCCACGTAGTTCTGGAACGCCCTCCTGATTGACCCATCTAATTACACCACTAAACAACCGAAACTGCTTACACCAACCAACGAGCCACCGAACGACCAAAGTCGGTACCCCATGAGTCACCACCTGCAACATGGGAAACCACAATGTGGGCCACCAACACGGCTCCTCTAAGCAGAGTAAACCCTGACAATAATTGTTCAAATATTCACAATTTTGTCACGGGTGTGTTTTGAACCCTAGACCTCTCAATTATAGAGAAGGTGAAATACATATCCATTAATTTTGAGGGTAAATCTATTAATTTCAGGTAAATCTTGGACGATAAAACTAATAAATGGACTTCAAATATCAATCTGAACGGATGCTTGACGTCAAACTTTTAATTTTCTCAACTCTAAGGTCCTGTTCTCTAGAGATTATTTGAATATTTTCTAGTTCAGATAAAGTTTTTTTAGTTCAGATAAACTTTTTTTAGTTCAGATAAATATTTTTTAGTTCAGATGAGTTCAGATAAAGTTTTTTAAGTTCAGATAAACTTTTTTAAGTTCAGATAAATGTTTTTTAGTTCAGATTATCTTTTTTCAGTTCAGATGAGTTCAGTTCAGTAAACTTTTTTAGTTTTCAGATAAGTTAAGTTCAGTAAACTTATTTGTAATTTAGTTCAGTTCAGTTTAAATCAGTTCAATCTTTTGAGCTTAATTGTTCATATCAGTTCAATTCCATTCAGTTTAGTTCAGTTTCAATATGATTTGATGAAATTTAGATTAATTTAGTCATACCGATTCTGTTTTTTTCAATACATTAATTTCACTTCACTTCAGTTCAGTTTAGCTCAACAACAATATAATTTGGTGCAATTAATTAAGGTTAATTTATTCATACCGTTTATTTTCATCACACTTATTAATTTTCAATTCAGTTCAGTTCAGTTATCTCTATGCTTTAGCTCAACTCAAATCAATATGTTTAGCTAGCAAACATGATCATATTTTTTAACATTAAGACCTTGTTTGCTAGAACTTTTATATATCAGTTCAGTTCAGTTCAATTCAATTCAGTTCATTTCAGTAAATTGAAGTGAAATATAATTTGATGAAATTCAGGTTAATTCAGTCATGTTGATTCTTTTTTTTCGGTACATTAATTTTCACTTCAGTTCAATTCAATCCAGTTCAATTCAGTTGAACAAGAAATAAATTCTATCAAACTCTAAGTTATACTCAAATTATTAAATTTCAAATGTTTTGAAAATGTTATATTTATTTCATTTCAGTTCAGTTGATCTATATATTCCAGTTCAACTTTGTTCTACATATTTTCATATTAAGATTAATAAATTTCAAATATATTGAAATTGATCTTTTTTTTAATTTAATTCAGTTCAGTTTATCTACATTAGTGCAATTCAGTTCAGTATATTTTAATATTAAATGTATTATGTTATATTTAGATTAATGAATTTCAAATATATTGGAAATGATCATATATTTTTTAGCTAGTTTCAATTTAGTTCAATTCAATTTATCTATATATTTCAATTTAACTCAGTTTTTAAGTTCAAAGAAGTTCAGCTAAATTTTTTAAGTACAAATGAGTTCAGTTCAGATGAGTTCAGATAAAGTTTTTTAAGTTCAGATGAGTTCAGATAAAGTTTTTTAAGTTCAGATGAGTTCAGATAAACTTTTTTAAGTTCAGATAAAGTTTTTTTAGTTCAAATAAAGTTTTGAGCAAAACCCTCATGTACCCCTGAGTTCTTGGGGTATGTATTAATATGCCCCTGAGTTCTTGTAAAGTGCTGATATGCCCTTGGACCGACGGAGACTTTTTTTTGATATAATTCTAGAGTATTTTCTTTCTTGCCAAAATCGATTGGAATACACAAAATCACTCAATGGTGAATTTAGTGGTCATTTTTGTCCCAATTGACGTGTGTCGCGTGTATTAACTGTGTTTTAAAATTTCAAAATTTTGGGTATTTTGTTTTCAATTCTCTTGTCACCGCTTCAATGCTGCATTGTAAGCTTTTCTCTTTACCAATCAATATGTTTGATCGACCAAAATTCAGTGAAATTTACAAACCAGGGGTATATCAGCACTTTTCAAGAACTGAGGGGCATATTAATACATACGCAAGAACTCAGGGGTACGAGGGAACTTTTTTCTAAAGTTTTTTAAGTTCAGATGAGTTCAGATGAGTTCAAATACCGTGAAGAGAACATGACCTAAGTTCTAGAGAAATACAATTACGATATCCGATGATTCAAAGAGCTGCAGTCAAGCGATATAGCGATCTCAAAGTATATATATGCTCCTATTTGCAACAAATTTTCAATTTTTATTCCACTTAAAAAGGTAACACAACTATATAAATATTCCTCTTTATCGTTGTTTTCTCGCCTTCAATTTCTGTTGTTTTTTAGAAATTTTTGCGTCGATCTTTACATGTTGTGGAGTCATATTTCCATTGATGTTTACAGGTTTTATGTTGAGATGTATTTCCACTGATGTTTATACGTTTGTTACCTTCTTTTATACAACTTCTAATTCACCAATAATTTTAGAAGGAAACATATATCGGGCATCAATAAGATGTTGGTTATCCATTAAACAGGTATTTCAGTGCCAAATACTCCATCTAAGGGATGCGTATTTTCACGAATAAAACTTTGAAAAGCAGTGTTTGTGGAAAGCATGTTTGGCTGTTTCCAAACGAAATTTGTTCAGTACTAAAGTTTATGGAAAAAACGTGCTCCATAATAAAGAATCCAAAGAAAGCTAACAAATGTATCACGAAAATGGAAAAATATTGGCATCAATAATACAAGAGGACAAGAATGCTCAAATGTAAAATGCCTAACGTCAATAATTCATAGAAACTATTAGATGCAAATAAATAGGAGAAAGCGACGTCACTTTTTTTTTTTTTTTTTTCAAGAAAAAGCAAGTACTCTGTACAAGATATTCCTGATTTTGATTTCTCTCTTTTTTTAAAAATAATAAAATTAATTGATTTTAAAAGCAAACGTTTTAGTACAATGTTTAATTACAAAATAAAATTAGCATAGTGACATATTTTAGATTTGTTTTGAGGAGTACTAATGGACTTATTTAAAGTGGATGAAAATTAAACGTAATAATTATATTGTTTGAAGTATAATATTAGTATTATATAACTTAAATTTGATGAACAATTCACGGTTTCTTTTCCCGTAAAAAGGAAAAGGTATCATATTTCCGTTACGTAAAGATTATTCATTTCTTTCCGTTCCGTTTCACGGAAAATTTAGGTCAAACTAGGGGTGTAAATGAATAAAGCCGATCCCGAGAAGCTCGTGAACAGTTCAACAAAAATTTGGTTCAACCTTGAATCAGACAAACACGAGCCGAACTCGAGCAGGCTTGATAAGCAATCGAGCTCGAGCTCGAGCTATCTGACTATTGTTCGATAGCCTTGTCGAGTTTAACGAACCCAGTATTATGTTATATTAAAAAATATTATTATATATAAATACGAGTATATTAGTGTAATATAAGATTTAATTAAGGTAAATGAGCCGAGCTTGTTCGAGCGAGCTCAAACGAACTCGAATTAATGAGCTAACGAGCCGAGATTGAGTAGCTCACAGACAACCAAACTCAAGATCGAATTGATTTATTTATATTCGAACGAGTTCAAGATCAAGTTCGAATATGATTTTTTATAGCGAATTCGGTTCGATAAGGTCAAAGCTCGGCTGGCACAACTCTTTTACACCCTAGGTCAAACAAGGGCCTTAATTAACCATGTGATTGAGTTGTGAACGTGAGTTGTGTGGCACATTGAAAAACAGAAATGAATTATTCATGAATTGTCCCGTGTGAAAATGTGAAAGCTTAAGTTTTCTTGCACCAATTTATAAGGGTTGATTCATGAAGGTTCAATTTATACGAATACTCTTAATATTAGTAAGGATAAAAATGCTAGCCAAAATACAAAGATGCATTTATGAATATTTGATAAAAATGTAGATCTTGCATAAGAAAAACGTACGTATATGGAGAAATTCAGATTTATAACTGACCATTAAGAAGCAACTTTTCTGCATGAATTAACGATTTATATATATGAACCATTTTTTTATCACTGATCTAATTTCTATGATTTTTTTTGTTAATGATACTTGTCACGTCAAATCTAGAATGAACTCTTATAATTAAATCTGTCAAAAAAATCATTGTTATAATTATCGTTTTTGACTAAAAAAGTATAGTGTAAAAAACCGTTTAATGTTAGGCAATTGATGTAGTACAATAATTTTATGTGAATGTTCCATAATAATCTCTTGATGAATTATGTATTGTAATTGATGTTATTCATCTATTTGTTTGATTTAACCTTATTTTCAATGGTTATCAATTGATATTTTTATTCATCATAACCCTGTGTAAAAAATTTATTTTATAATATCTGTAATTAAATAATTAATTGACTAATAATTAAAAAGTTTTCTGCTCTGATAAGTTTAAAGTTTAGTTGGCTAATATCTGTAAGTTTAATGCTAATATATCTGCTTCTTATGAAAGTTTACATTCAAGTTTTTATTACTTTTTTTTTTAAAATGTTGTCTTGAACCATAAATTAAAATAGCTGTTTAAATCTCTTATATAAATTACATCCTAACCGCCACAAAACGAAAAAAGAAAAGAGCCGTTTGAATTGCGAATTAGGAAATAAAATTTAGATATTCTGCATCCAACCAGATCTACCTGAAACAAGTAAACAGATTTTATTATTTCATCATCATCCTCAAGTTTTTCATTTGTTGACCAAATTCACACCCATATTCATTCTAAACTTTCCGTTTTTTTTTCTCTCCTACAAATCTCCTCATATATGGTATAATTCTATACATTTTTCAAATCAAACTAACGAATCATGCTATATACACCTCTCACCCTTCATTTTTTACCAAAAAAAAAAAATTTGAAATTCTCTAAAATTTAGTCAAAAGTAACTCTAAAATTTAATAATATGCTCTAAGACATGATTTTATGATATTAGATTTTGTAAATGTACTTGAAATATCAATAATTATTTTGTTTCAAATGCATATAAAAGTTAAGCAATTTCTCCATGCAGGTCCATTTTTCTCTTGTAGGTTCGTATTTTTACCATAATGCCCCTGATGGAACCCTATGATTTCAAGACTATTTTTTGCTTAACAATATTAGGGGTATTATGGTAAAAATATGGACCTGCAAGAGAAAAATGAACCTGCATGGAGCAACCCAAAAGTTATTGTATCAAAATATACAAAATATCAAATCTATCTCAAACTCACTACATTGTTCAATGAATTACAATTCCATTTTAAGGAAAAATGTATTAGAGAAAGTCATCAAGTGCACTAATCCATAAAGGAATCAAAATTAATCACGCATGTGGTGTGTTTTTTGGTCATCACAGTTAACTTCCCTCACGCAAAAAATTAATCCCAAAAACGTTAAAAGAACCAAAAGAACAGTCCACGGAAAAAGTCCAACCGTTGCTGGCTCCAAAATAACACCCAACAGTAAAAGCGTAAAACAACCGTCTCTCAACCGTTACATTCAAATCACCGCATTCCCTCCCCTCACTCGCGCCCCCATCCGTGGCCCTTTCTAACGACACGTGTCCATCATCCGTCGCGAGTGACATCCAACCGCGCTCCCCCGCGGAGCAGGCCAGCCGTCCCGCCACATTCTTCCTGCTCTATCCCGGCGCATTTAATGAGTTATCACTGTCCCATTTCTGTTACAGATTTACACACAGTCACACAGTGACACTCGTTTATAATCATGCTTCCGCCCCACCGAATTAGGGCTAAAGATAATCAAATTTCGTAATCGTTTTTTTTTTTTTTGGATTTCTTAAACAGAGGATGCCATTAATGCAAATGCTCAACCACCTCGCTAAGTAGTTGAGCTAGAAATTGAGACCACCATTGTGCGTGTTTATATTTTCTTCGGTTAATTTAACACCTCCATTAGTAAGCCTACTTCTCCAACCACAAATTCCAACTCCAAATTACTCTGTGTCGCTGTCGCCCATGGCTTATCCTTGCTCTTAAGCTCCATCAACCTCGATCTCATTTCTCCCAATTTGGTGCTGTTTTGAGTGTCTGTTTTTTTGGAAGGATGTGGAACTCGGCGGAGAACTTGTCCGCGCGGTCTACGTCGTTCCGGGAGGACGACGACGACGATGAGGAGGCGCTGCGGTGGGCGGCGCTGGAGCGGCTGCCGACGTATAACCGGGTGCGGCGGGGGATTTTCAGGAACATCGTCGGCGATACGATGGAGGTCGATGTGGACAAGCTTCAAGTTCAGGAGAGGAAGGTGGTGCTGGATCGGCTGGTTAATTCTACGGATGATGACTGGGAGAAGTTCTTCAACCGCATGCGGCGCCGTTTTGACAGGTATTCCTTCAGCTATGCTTCTTCTTCTTCTTACTTGAGGCTCGAATTTCTATACATTTAATCAGCAGATATTGTTTGAATTATTTGGAATTTATGATGTGTGAATTCATGGAACATGCAGAGTTGATCTGGAATTTCCGAAGATTGAAGTTAGATTCGACCATTTAAGGCTTGAATCCTGGGTGCACGTTGGGAGTAGAGCATTGCCCACAATTCCAAATTTCCTCTTTAACATGACCGAGGTACGAATGTTTGATTTTATTTTGTTTTTCATTTCTTACTGTAATTCTGTATGCATACTCACAAGATTAATCATTTGGAATCAAGGCTTTCTTGAGGCAAATGAGGATATATGCTGGGAACAGAAGAAAGTTAAAGATTTTAGATGATCTCAGTGGGATTATTCGACCTTCCAGGTGTGTAGAAATCTTAGAGTTTTGTGGCTCATTAGTCCCTGGTTTTTTAAGAAATGAATTGATGGTGTGGAAACTGTTTTGCAGATTGACTCTGTTATTGGGTCCACCGAGTTCAGGAAAGACCTCTCTGCTCAAGGCTCTTGCTGGGCGTATTCAGTCTGATTTAGAGGTAATAGAATCTTTATGTGTAGCTTTCTAAGTTATCAGGATCGCATTAAAAACTGCCATTAAAAACGTGATTTTTATTGAAAGATGTCAGGGAAAATTACCTACAATGGACATGGTATGAATGAGTTTGTTCCGCAAAGAACAGCTGCTTACATCAGTCAGCAAGATTGGCATGTGGCAGAAATGACCGTTAGAGAAACTCTGCACTTCTCTGCACGTTGCCAGGGGGTTGGATCGAAATATGGTAAGCCATATATGACACCTCTTAATGTTTTGAGAATTCTACTGGATGCTGAGCGTGTAAGAGTGTTAAATTACAGAAATGCTTTTGGAGCTTTCAAGACGAGAAAAGATGGCAGGAGTTAAGCCTGATGAAGATCTTGATATATTCATGAAGGTAAAAGGAATAGAAAACTTGAATATCCATTATGTCCTGCACCATGTTATTAAGAATCATCTATCAATGTCGTTTTCTCAAAGAAAAATTCTTTAACATTAATGCTACCAATTTACTTGTAGGCATTAGCCCTTGAGGGGAAGGAGTCTGGCCTTGTGGTGGAGTACATATTGAAGGTACTTTCTTTATATAGTCCATAGTTGATATTTTGTTCATTTGCTAGACTGGTACAAAGTTTCCCTTGCAGTTAGTTACATCAATGGGTTTCAAATTTAAACTGTACTTTGAGCAACATTTAGGCATAGCTCAAATTATCTTAATGTTATGTGTAGACATTAATATGCTAGGATACAAACTGTGAAGGAGGTAAAATAAACAGTAGCATTTTGTAGTTCAATTTTTAACAAGATCACTTGTAACTTAGCATTGATATCTGTATCACAAAGATTCTAGGGTTGGACCTCTGTGCGGAAACCCTGGTGGGAGATGAAATGCTCAAGGGGATATCTGGTGGACAAAAGAAGCGGCTTACAACAGGTAAATGATCGAAATTATGGCTCTTGTTCCTTGGAGTATGGACATTTGCCATCAAGCTGACTTCCACATGTGTCTAATAGGTGAGCTGTTGGTTGGCCCGGCAAGAGTGCTATTCATGGATGAGATATCAAATGGACTTGATAGTTCAACTACTTATCAAATTATCAAGTACCTTAGGCATTCAACCCATGCACTGGATGGAACCACAGTAATTGCTCTACTTCAACCAGCTCCTGAGACCTACGAGTTATTCGATGATATAATACTCTTGGCTGAAGGGCAGATTGTATACCAAGGGCCCCGTGAAGGTGTTCTGAATTTCTTTGCATCAATGGGATTTAACTGTCCAGAGCGAAAGAATGTGGCTGATTTTGTTCAAGAAGTAAGTATAACTGTAATATCAATGTAAATTCAAGAAACTGCTGTTGCATTGTGTTTATACTCCTGCTGTGGTGATCTGTAGATTGTATCAGAGAAAGATCAGAAGCAATACTGGTCTGTTCATGATCGACCTCACAGGTACATCCCAGTAACAAAGTTTGCTGAAGCGTTTCGTGCATACCGAATTGGGAAGAGCTTAAGTGAAGAGCTGGAAGTTCCTTTTGATAGACGCTATAATCATCCTGCAGCTTTGTCAACATCTAAGTATGGGGTGAAGCGGAGGGAACTCTTGAAAACCAATTTTGACTGGCAATTGCTGTTGATGAAGAGGAACTCTTTTATCTATGTTTTCAAGTTTGTACAGGTATGTTTCAACAAAGTATTTCCCCAAACATATTAATAGCAATCTTATACATGTAAATCTGCTGCTTGTGGTATCGTTCTTGTAGCTTGTAGTAATTGACACATGAATCAGTTTCTTATGCATTAAATTCTCTCCTTGCAGCTGCTTATTGTTGCTTTAATCACCATGAGTGTATTTTTCCGGACTAGACTTCACCATGATACAATTGACGATGGTGGTCTGTATCTTGGTGAACTATATTTTGCTATGGTGATCATCCTGTTTAATGGATTTACAGAGGTCTCAATGCTTGTTGCCAAGCTTCCAGTGCTTTACAAACATAGGGACTTGCACTTCTACCCTGCCTGGGCTTATACACTTCCTTCTTGGCTTTTGAGCATTCCAACATCACTTATAGAGTCTGGATTTTGGGTGGCAGTTACATACTACGTGGTTGGATTTGATCCCAACATTGCTAGGTCTGCCTATTCTTTAGCTACGTAACAAGGTGTTATCACATCGGAATTCTGATATTTTCTTTACTAACTTGCAGATTCCTTAAACAACTCTTGATATTCTTTTTTCTACACCAAATGTCCATATCACTTTTCCGCCTAATTGGTTCCTTGGGACGAAACATGATTGTTGCAAACACTTTTGGATCTTTTGCCATGCTCATTGTCATGGCTCTTGGGGGATATGTTATTTCAAGAGGTAATTTAAAACTCTCTCTCTCTCTCTCCCTCTGCAATAATTAAGGGATTGTATGTCCCACTCATTCCCTATATCATTTTCAGACAGTATCCCAAAATGGTGGATTTGGGGATTTTGGATTTCTCCTCTAATGTATGCTCAAAATGGTGCTTCTGTTAATGAATTCCGAGGGCATTCTTGGGATAAGGTAACTACTGATGTATCCTAGCTTTTCATGTTACCTAAAGTTTCATTACAGCTGTAACTAGATCATATATGCCACTGTGTACTTCTTGTCTAAGAATATATATCCTAGTATGTAGAAAATGTTATAACATAATGGTATGTATATTTCTTGCTTCCATTTCAGCCTGACATTGGAATTGATGATGGTAACATTTTGTATTTTCTCATGCAGAATGTTGGTTTCAATTCAACAATGCCATTGGGTGAGGCATTGCTAAAGGCACGTAGTCTATTCCCTGAGGAATATTGGTATTGGATTGGAGTAGGTGGCTTGCTTGGTTTTACAGTTTTGTTCAACATCCTATTCACCTTCTTCCTTGCATACCTGAATCGTAAGTTATTTACTTTTGGAAACCATACCATTTACTGAATGATAACTAACCTAAAACTTGGGATGCTAGATGCCCTCACTTCACAGAAGCGAGTTTAGTCAATGAGTCCCGACATCTGTGTTTGCTCTGAAAGACTATAATGTATCACTGTTCTTATATTTGCTCTGTTGCTATACTTTATGTAGCTTTGGGGAGGCCACAAGCTGTCATTTCTAAAGAGGTTATTCCAGAAAAAGAGATGATTACAGGTTCTACAAAAGGAGAACCCATAATCACTCGACTGAGAGACTACTTGCAGTTTTCAGGCTCACTAGCTAGTAAGAAATTTGTGGTTCCAAGCTGTTTTCTGCTCACGCTTTAGAAGAAATTCAGTGCTATTCGCTTATACCTTTCCATGATTCTAAACTCATTGTGCTGCCTCTGGGGTCTATCTCAGGGAAAAGCTTCAAAAACAAAGGCATGGTGTTACCCTTCCAGCAGCTTTCAATGTCTTTTAGCAATGTCAATTACTTTGTTGATGTACCCCCGGTGAGTGAACTATTTTATACATTGAAGTTTGAACGTGGCCAGTAGAGGATTTCAGGAATCAAGTTATATATATTTTAAAATATTTCAGGACTTGAAGCAGCAAGGGATAGTGGAGGACAGATTGCAATTGTTAGTTAACATCACAGGAGCTTTTAGACCTGGTGTGCTTACTGCATTGGTTGGAGTGAGTGGAGCAGGAAAAACTACTCTGATGGATGTACTAGCTGGCAGAAAAACGGGTGGCTATATAGAAGGCAGCATCCATATATCTGGTTATCCGAAAAAGCAGGAGACGTTTGCGAGAATATCTGGCTACTGTGAGCAGAATGATATTCACTCCCCTTGCTTAACCGTTTTTGAATCACTTCTTTTCTCTGCTTGGCTGCGTCTGACATCGGATGTTGACATTGAAACGCAGAGGGTAACTCACAAAACTTTGATCATCATAATAAACTATTGAGTATGTTATGGTATCTGAAGAGTGATTTACATGTTTAGGCATTTGTTGAGGAGGTGATGGCACTTGTAGAGCTGACTCCGCTTAGCGGAGCTCTGATTGGCCTACCTGGAGTTGATGGATTATCCACGGAGCAAAGGAAGCGGCTTACTATTGCTGTGGAACTAGTGGCTAATCCATCCATAGTATTTATGGACGAACCCACATCGGGCTTGGACGCTAGGTCTGCAGCTATTGTCATGAGGACTGTAAGAAATATAGTGAACACAGGCAGGACAATTGTGTGCACCATACATCAGCCGAGCATAGACATCTTTGAATCCTTTGATGAGGTCTCTCTCTCTTTATGATATAGAAACAGTCAATACTTGTTTATCCCAAAAGTCAGCTTTCTGGTTTATTCTCTAAACATTCATTTCTGTGTGCAGCTTTTATTTATGAAGCGGGGAGGTGAGCTTATTTATGCTGGACCGTTGGGGCCAAAGTCATGCAAGCTGATAGAGTACTTTGAGGTAAAATAGTGATTACTCAGATTAAATAGTGATTACTGATTCATGCATAAAATAGAACTTAAATCTTTTTTGGTTACCGGTCTTTATATGACGTTTTCCTTTTTGGTATGTACATTTTAGGCAGTTGAAGGGGTCAGGAAAATCAAACCAGGCCATAATCCTGCTACATGGATGTTAGAGGTTACTTCAACAGCAGAAGAAAGTCGCATTGGCATTGATTTTGCAGAAGTATACAGAAGATCAAATCTATTCCAGTACGTATATGTTCACATGAATTTCATTGTTAAAGTTATGTTTATTGGGTAACGTTTCATTCTGAGTGCCTCTTTTGAAATTTCTGTTGCAGGCGAAATAAAGATCTAGTTGAGAGGCTTTCTAAACCAAGTAACGATTCCAAAGAATTGCATTTCCCCACAAAGTATTCTAAGTCGTATATAGATCAATTTCTTTCGTGCCTGTGGAAGCAGAATCTCTCTTACTGGAGAAACCCACAATACACTGCAGTTCGCTACTTTTACACCCTCATCATATCCTTGATGCTAGGGACAATTTGTTGGAAATTCGGCTCTAAAAGGTGATCGTATGGCATGCATTTGTTTATTCTTTGCGTCCTCGTTGTAATTAAGCACAAATCACACTTTGTCAAGTTGCTGAAGTAACCTGTTTTTCTTTACATCAGGGACTCGCAGCAGGATGTATTCAATGCTATGGGATCCTTGTATATAGCAGTGCTGTTTATTGGTGTTACAAATGGCTCTGCCGTTCAACCGGTTGTTTCTGTTGAAAGATTTGTTTCATACCGAGAACGAGCTGCAGGAATGTACTCAGCTCTACCTTTTGCATTTGCTCAGGTGTGTTTCCTTCAGCAGAGGTACTCTTAGTTTGCTACATTTACTGTGTGAAGTTTTAACTCCTGTACTTTTTTACTACCCAGGTCGCGATCGAGTTCCCTTATGTGTTTGGTCAAGCGATTATCTACTGTGCAATATTCTATTCCATGGCTGCTTTCGAGTGGACAGTTTCCAAGTTCATTTGGTACATTTTCTTCATGTACTTCACCATGCTGTACTTCACCTTTTACGGAATGATGACCACCGCTGTCACACCAAATCACAATGTTGCTGCGATAATTGCTGCACCATTTTACATGCTGTGGAACCTTTTCAGTGGATTCATGATACCTCACAAGGTAATGCAGTTTTCTGCTTTCTTGAGTAATAATTGCATGAAAATTTGGTCACATTATAACCAAAGTGAGTTTCTGGTTTTGTTACAGAGGATACCGATTTGGTGGAGATGGTATTACTGGGCAAACCCTGTGGCTTGGAGTCTGTATGGCCTTGTGGCCTCCCAGTATTCTGAGAGTGATAGACTTGTTAAACTGTCAGATGGAATCAATTCCATTCAGACAAGTGTTCTCCTCGATAAGGTTTTCGGGTACAGGCACGATTTCATCGGTATATGCGGATTTATGGTGGTTGGCTTCTGCATCTTATTTGCACTGATCTTTGCTTATGCAATCAAAACTTTCAACTTCATGAAGAGGTGATTTTTGGTAGACTGGAAACTTTTCTGCAGATATATGGCTTTTCCTGGAATCATCATCATAGTAGAAAAAGAATTACTTGTAATTTTAGTAATTTTTTGTTTAAATTTATAATGAGAAATCACAGTATTGTATATAGGGGTTTCAACTTTCAAATGAGTGTTGATGTAAGTTCCAAGACAACAGCAATAGTTCATTCTTTGCATACGAGACAATCTCATACGTGAAATTAAAGTAACAATATTTTAACTTAATTTCTGTGTTGCTGATGCACTTACTTAAAATTCTTGTACAAATTTGCTCCAGAATTTTGTTTGTTTTCACTAGCCAATGCATAACATCTTAAATTACATAAAAAAAACACTACCACAATAAAAATAAAAATGAAATAGAACCAAATTGGCAAAAAAGATGAACTGCATGATAAAAAGATCAAATTCCAAAGAACAGGATCGAGAACAACTGGAATGTTTGTTTACAACACTAGTCTTCTTCCAACATAACAAAAACTTCCCCAAGGAAAGCATTCAAGCAGTTATTTTTACACATTATTAGGAAAACCAAGGTCCTATACCACATTCCAACACTTGGAAGTGCTGTTGGAATTAAGTACAAAACTAAGGTGTGCAGAAAGCGTGCGAATCACTTCCAGACTTTGACGACCCTATCATCGCCAACTGAAGCAACCATACCAGCAGCACTGGACACTGACAAACTCTGTGTCGGTTCATTGATAATGCTCACCATCTTGTTCTCGGGCATATGCCAAAGCTCCAGAGACTGATCAAAAACCAAGAGAATGTCTGAGTGATAATATTAATAATAATAGTAATAAGCAAAAAACAGACAGAAATGTATAGTATGAAATAAGTGTTTGAATAAGATACTTGCCTCATTGGAACCAATGAGGAGCATAGAGGAGTTGAGAGGGTGGAAGCTGAGGCAACGCAACTTCTTGTGGCTAACCTTTAACTCGTACACACGCTCCCAGGAGCTCAATTTCCAGACCCTTATAGTATCCTCACTCATGGATGCAAAATATTCACCACTCGGATTCCAGCACACGGAACGCACAGCAGTCGCATGACACTTCTTCACAAATAATATTGCAAACCATAAGACAAAGGGAAAACAAGTCATATAGTGAAAATCAAACAACTTTAATTATGGCTGATATATTGATATCGTGGACTCATTCTGACACAAAGTTGGGAAATGCTAATTAACTGACCTCGAAGGGAAACGTGTACTTTTCCATGGTTTCAACATTGAATATAGACACCCCATTTTCGCTAGAAGCAGCCAGATATTTTCCAGAAGTGGGTTCAAATCTCACCTGGGTAGCAGAAACCTGAAAATGGACCAACATAATAGTAGTCATAAAACATGTTGATATGAAAAGAAAAAGTAATTTGTCAGCTTTCATACCGTATGCATTCCACTGCAACAACCATTCTGGATGCTCCAGTAGCGGATTGAATTATGATCATCACAAGAGCAGACAAGGTCTGCATTCTTAGGGTGAAAGTCAACAGACAAAACAGGCACATGGTGGCCAGCAAAAGTTCGAATTGAAGAAACGGGCTGCATGTGAAATCACATCAAGAAATAAAATGAGAAGATAATTTTTACCACGGGCTCATGAGAATGAATTAACTCACTGCTTTTATTTTCAAAATAAAATTGATTCCTAATAGTTATATTAAGCTAATTTCATGTTCTTGCAGATATTATTTAATAAAGATGCCAGAAAAGTGCACAAGAAGTGCAAAAATAAGTGCAGAGTAAGTGCAGAACAAGTGCAAAATAGGTGCAAAATAAGTGCAGAATAAGTGCAGAATAGGTGCAAAATAAGTGCAAAAGAAGTGCTGAATAAATGCAAAAGAAGACTTACACTATTAATGCTCCAGATTTTGACTGTTCCGTCAACAGAAGATGTAGCAACCTTTGGCACTCCTGGTGCAAAGCAGAGGTCTGTCACTGAATCAGAAAGTTCCAGCTCGCACTTTTGCTGTCCCGACTCTGTGCACCATAAGATAGCCTGTACAGTAGTAAACTAAACGCCATTAAGATGCAAAAAATGATGGGGACTAGTATCAAGGAAGAATTTGAGGCACTTATACATACATTCGACGAAAGATTTATTTACCTTTTTGTCATCCCCTCCAGTGGCAACAAGCTTACCATCTAATGATAAGTTGCAAAATTTCACTCCATTTGCATTTAGGGTTGCAATCTCCAAAAATGCCATATCTATATATACACAGCTTACATTAATAACCCAATGAAAATACAATGCTTTACAAAAATAGTCACAAGACTGACTAATGAAAACTGGAATAAAAATATAACCTTGAATTGTATCCAAGCTTCTAGCAGCTTCGATTCCAGTTTCGGGGATGTAAGAAGAAAAGAAAGGGCCAAAGCCGTCTTCCCAAGCTACCTTGTCCACAGTATTCTCTAAATCAGCCTGTAGGGTTTACTTAATAAATTATATTGCCACAGAGATCCAACAATAAAATTTTGATTTGAAAAACTACCTACTGGGATAACATTAAGTAGCATGAAGCACCAACATTTAGTATATCAAATTCTATCCCAGATTCCCAGACACTGTTTAAGTGCTTATTTGTGCATTGGAGATATTATACCAGGAGCAGAAAAAAAATCGGATTGCACAAAGAAGACTTTTAATAACATTTACAGATATATTTAGCTCAATTCATGTTCTTGCAGATATTATTTAATAATGATGCCAGATTAGAGCAAAAGAAGTGCAGAATAAGTGCAAAATAGGTGCAAAAGTAAGTGCAGAATAAGTGCAAAATAGGTGCAAAAGTAAGTGCAGAATAAGTGCAGCAAAAATTTTAATTGTGGCCAGAGTCAACTTTCGATTGTACAAATTTTAGCTAAAAAGATCATTTAAAAGGAACCCAAATATTTGTTGCATTCAAGAAGTGAGCAGTAAGTTCAAGATCTGCATCCACTCATTGCGTAACAAAGTTAATTAGTCGATGCAACATTTTTACTTGTTGAGGGTTTTGGACATGTGTACCTTGGAAGAATTGTAGTCAGGAGGAAAATCAGGCAATGATATGGCATCTGTAGGATCTACTTGTGTGAAGGGTGCTGAAATGTTGCTTGATGAAGCAGCATTTGCAGTTTTTGAGGTGGTGGAAGGACCTCCAGATGGCATCGGTTGCTTTCTTTTCTTTGAGGTCTGATCCTCGGAAGTCTGAAAAGGAACATGGATAAGTATCAGTATGTTCAGAGTGTTTGAAAAAGATAAATTGAGATGAAATTTCACCCGTGTAAAGTAGCACAAATAAATTTGTATATATCAATATTCAACAGTTATATGTAAGCAGATGATAATGATCTATAATATAAGCTCAAGTCATGTTCTCGCAGTTAATATTTAATAATGATGCAACATAAGTGCAAACAAAATGCAGAACACGTGCAGAATACACAAAGAGAAGTTGCAGAAGAAGTGCAAAAACATTAGCAACAAACCTGATCGTTGTCTTTAGAGGCGTTTGATATGCTGACATCCCTCCAAGTGGTCCCAGCAACACTCACTCTATCTGGTTGTTGGTGTTCGTAATTTGATCTTTGTGCCAGTGGTTCCAGAGAGAGAGGCTGCACGTATTTCTTATTGATCATCTGCTGCTGCTGCTGCTGCTCATACAAATATAATTATCAACCAACAGAAAACTAGAGCTGAATAGAAGTTTGGGGTATTATTGAAGACTAGATTCCATGGCAAGTACTAAAAGTCCTGAGAGATTAAGTACAAAGTTTTCGCAATCCTTACCGAAGTCCATGCATTTCCAAGAGAGGAAATGGGGATGCCTACCGGCACAGAGTTCATGTCATTATCAATCCAATCCCTGCCTTTCCGAATATTCTCCTTTTCAGTTTTATGATCGGGAAGCAGTCCCATGACTTTCTGATGCGACTGAATGTGGGGATTATGATTAAGGTGAGGAAGAGTCTTCGGCTGGGAAGACACTCCGGGTTCAACCTGATCAAAACCCTGATTACATCACGTAGTCATAATACAAATGAGTCTAAAATGGACAAACTTCCCTTAAAAATTTTCATTTTCTGCCAACAATAGTATCTCAATAGTTTAGAGTTTGTTCTCTTACTAGATTCTATAAGTAAACTCTAAAGTCTCAAGTGCTCAATTTCTAATAAGAAATTGGCCAACCCTAAGTGGAAAAATCTAATTAAGTGAAATTGGCCAACCCTATCAGAAATAATCTTCTAGTCAGGGGAAAAGGCTCCAACAACTTACCCTAAGTGGCCAACCCTTCAGAGGAGAGGAATTCAAATCCGGATTTGATCCTGTACAGGTAAAGCAATTTGTCAGTTATAAGCTTGAACCAGATAAACAGAATTGAAGCTCAACACACTTCTATTATATTAAAAAATGGGAAAATATTATTTAGTTTCAACTAAAATGGTTCAGTAGGATTAACTCAACTGTAGTCACTCAAATCCCTAAAACACACTACAGTTTATCCTGGACCTGTTCAAATTCTAGATTCTTTCTTGAGAAATATATATATAGTGCATTTTTTAAGATAGTAAATCCAGTCAAATGAAGAGTTTTATTCAGATTGTAATGACTGGACTCAGAACCTATTCCGGACAATTCAGCATAACTAACACCTCTACAGAATTAAAGCCCAGATGGCTCAGCTAGGAGACTCCAGGACTGATATTTCACTGTAACTTCAAAGATTAAAATACTTCAGTAGTTGAGGCATTCCTTGATGCAATGTTATAAAGATGAAACCTGAAACTCAATTACTTCACCAAACATATCAATCTCTAGATTAAACCATACAGGTAAACATCTGAAAAATACACATCTTTGCATTCCAACTTCCAACAACATTTCCATTGGGAACATAAATAAGAGTAAACCAAGCTTGGAGTCTCAAAGATAAGAGATTTGGCAACAGTCTATAGCTAAAAAAAAGAGACTTGAACTTTAAAGTAAGAGAAGCAAATATGAATGGGTAGCACGATTTGATGTAAAAAGAAAACAAACAATATACATTCACACTGTGAATCTTTACCTGAAGCTGAACAGGATAGAGAGGGAGTCCCTGAGTTCTTCATGCCCTGTTCCAGCATGACAGATAAGAACAATTACCAGGTGGCTTAACTAGATGAGATTTAATACTATATTTCACTATCTTTTCTTCTCTTTTTGATAGAAAGGAAGAACAACGCACCTCAACTCCCAGTAAAACCCGCTTTCCATCTCTCATTCCATAAGAGGATTTCAAATGGCGAGCAGGCAGGTTACGAATTTTCAGCCTGACAGTTTCCAATGGAAACAAATGCAAACTCAACCACAGGACATAGAGGAAGATAGAAGTAGCAAATAAAAGCAATATCAAACACAACAGCTTACTCGTTGGGCGGGTCTCCACCAACGCCTGATTTTGATACTGAGGCATCAGTTACCTTTGGAAAAAGTTGAGCAGAGGTTTGAACACTTGTCTGGATACATCTCTGAAAAAAATATAAATTACACACGTGTCAAATCATACATTGATAATAACCAATATCAACACTATAAAGTGTGGATATGTACCTTGGGCTCTACCTCGGACAAGATTTCCTTCTGACGGTGAATAGCGTCCCGGTTCTTACTATGAGCTGCAACATTTTGGTTTGCAAGATTGCTTTTAGAGGGGCTATGCTGGAGCCTTAGCTGCGGTATATTCTTTTGCTGCAGATAATTCTGCTGCTGCTGCTGTTGTTGTTGAAACAACAATTGCATTTGCTGACGCAATTGTTGATCAGAGATCATCGGTGGCTGCTGCTGCAGCACTTGTTGATCAGAGTTCATACATGCCTGCAGTTGGTGAAGCTGCTGCATAATTTGTTGATCAGGGTGGTTCATACATGCCTGTTGTTGCTGAAGCTGCTGCATCATTTGTTGATCAGGGTGGTTCATACATGCCTGTTGTTGCTGAAGCTGCTGCATCATTTGTTGATCAGGGTGGTTCATACATGCCTGCTGTTGCTGAAGCTGCTGCAGTATTTGTTGGTCAGAGTTCGGCAGTTGCTGAAAGTGCTGCACCATTCGCTGAGAGTAAATTGATGGCTGCTGTTGCGGAAGCTGCTGCGGCATTTGTTGACCAGAGGCCATAGATGAAGATGGTTGATGTTGTTGAGGCTGCTGCACATTTGCATTCATTTTCAAAGCCTGCCAGACCAAAAAACATCGTGAGCCTTAAATCTTTCCCATGCATGCATTCAATCGATTCATTTTCCCAATTATAGGCCTACTCAAAATCTAATACATAATCAACACGTTCAACAATCTAATAATAGGATAGATCTCTCAGTTGATAGATCTTCCAGTCTTTCCGAGTGTTACAATTGTTCCCTCTTTTATCACATGTTTCAACATATAGGTTAGAAGAGATAACCACTGAAACAAAATGAATGAGATGAGAAGATAACAAGTGCGTCAATGCATCTAAACAAAGATAACAAGTTAGATGAGAAGGCATTTCTAAGTGCTAAATCACATCTTCATCATATACCATCATCATACACCAAAATATTAAGCACGTGATTTGTATATGTATCATACAATTAGAAACACATTTTCACACCATTGCTATTACATCACACACGTTAATAACCGTGCGTAGGTAACTATATAAACGAGAATTAGAAACACATATGATTACACGCGCCATAATCCTGCGAAACGACAATTAGCCACACATATTATGATGTGACTGCGTTCAAACACATGCATAAAAAACTATACAAACGACAATTAGAAACACATGATTACACGCGCTAACCAAACAACGAGCGCGTTCACGCGCTAACAAATTATACAAACGACAATTACAGACACATATGCAACACACTCGCTCAATAATTAGTCATTAACACGATATCAATCATACAAACAATAATTACAGAATCAGACCGATAAAATCCCTATCGTATATACCTCGAGATTGGCCATTGGACGGCCATACATCTCCCAAAATATGCCCCACCATTCCAATAAAAAACTCTTCGGCGCGTGGATAACTGAAACGCAACCCCAACCAATGATAACTCAAATTAATCACCAATCAAATTTACTGGTGGAGAACATAATAAATCAAACATCAGACAACATTCTCCCTGATCATACCAGTTGGGTTCATTGGCACTTGTGCTTCCCTGTTAAATATGTGCGCGCTCTGGACAAAGTTCTTCTTCAGAAGATAGTCATAGATATATATGTCCAGCCTGCGGTAACCCAACAAAACAAAAAAACGGCAAACTTAGCTTAAAAAACCGTACAATTTAGCCAATGATCATATATAAACAACAATAAGAAAGCTAAAATCCTCAAGCCAAAGAATTCCAGCAGAAAAATAAAATCCATTCTAATTCTGCAGCCGACAAAGTCACGTGATCAAGTACACACACAAAAGCAGGGGAACCCCAAATTTCATGAACAACGATATAAAAAAAAAGCAACAAAAGGCCCACATTTCGGCTCCGAAAAACCGATGATCAGAAAATTCAGGAAAAAAACAAAACAAAAAAGCAAAAACAAACAACTTACATTTGCCGGAAATCCATGGCAGCAGCAGCGCCGGAAAAAACCCTCGTACCAGAAATGGAGCTAACACCTTCTCAGGTATCACCTGTCGAGCTCGCCGGTGGAATTTTCAGAATCTGAAGAAAAAGAAGAGACAAAAAAGAGGGCGGCGGAGAACCAGAAGGGGGTGGTTCAGGGTGTACAAGAAGGACATGCAATGGTGGTGTTGGAAGTATGAGTGTGTGACTGTGTGAGAGAGGTTTGAAAGGGGATGGTGGAAATGGGGGTGTCCTTATATAGGAAAATAAAAAGTAAATATTTTATAACCTGGTTGCCGTAAAAAGTAATTACTACCAGTTAAATGCTAAAAGTTTCTAGGAGCATCAAGGTCCAATATTTTCTATTCTTCTCGCATTGTCTACGTCGCCCTCTTATTTTCGGCAATTTGACTAAGGTTTGACCCAAGAAAAAAAGTGAAAAATAAAACAAAATAATCACAAGACTTTCATTGTTTTGGGTTAGAAACAAATTGGCTCAAACTACCAAGTTTTTTTTTTTTTTTTTTTTTTTTAATTAAAACCATCAGAGATGGGAGGATTATTCATGGCTCCTCAACCGAAATAAAAAAAAACAGAACATAATACACATAAGACCAAATAAAAGTCTTAGTGGCTACAAGTTGCCCGAAGGCTGTTTCTCCACAAGTGGAGGTAATTTGGTAGATAACAGGAAGATTCCTGAAACGTAAGACAATTCTAAACTCCCCTGTATCTAAATGAGGTTGCCCGAAGGCTGTAATTCCTAGGCTTTCGCCTGGAAGCAGGATGTTGCCCGAAGGCAGTGGTGCCCGGAGGCAGTGGTGCCCGAAGGCTTACAGCAAAAAGGGGATACATCTTACAATCTACAGTCTGAAAACTACCTGACAAGCGTAGCAACTTAACTTTGCTCAAACTACCAAGTTATGGATGCATACCACAAATTGGTGTCAAAAGTTGTCCTTCGAGTTTCAAGAACTTATTTTCTGCTTTTTGTCAGAAAAAATACTAGTTAGTTGGTGCTATTCACGAATCACGATGTAATTTTATTTTATTTACTTTTGGATATCCAACTAAATTTGTGATATTTTTGAGTTATTTAGACTAATTTTTAATAAATTAAAATGAATAGGTGACCGTTAGCGATTTTAATTTAGTTGATTTGTCTTATTAATTATTAAGTTTGTATGTATTGTTTGGATATATAAATTATAATTATGTTTTTGATATCGACTAGAATATAAAATAATGAATTATGAATTTATAATTTATATATCCAAACATGTCACTTTTTAATATATGCTAAATTTCACTTTAATATGGTTTTCGAAGGATGGAAATGAAAACCTAACCGTTAAAAAAGCTAATGGACAAATACATTTTTGGAAAAAAAATTAACCATAAAGCCAAAAGTAAGAAAAAAACATGTTTGACTTGTTACAATAGTGTGTTGCTATTTACACTCCCTTTGACCAAAGTAGAAATTGTTAATTTGATCAAGCATGTTTAATACAAATACTACATTGATCTTTACAACAACACTTTCATCTGGCTAATTAGAATTTTAGGATTTAAATCAGTAGGGTCAGAATAGGGGTGCAAATAGAAAATGGGAGGTGTGAATAGAATCACCCAAGTCAATTTCAAAAGGAACACTCGTGAACAACAATTTTCAAGATTTTTCAACATCCAATTGAGAGAAATTGTTTGGGTGTATCCCTATGTGAATTAAATTTTCTTGAAAAGTTTAACTTTCCAAAACACCGAACACACTTCTCTACGAGACTACGAGTGCTTTCCAAGATATAGAAATTGCGCCAAAAAAAATCATTCTAGGAAACTCAGAAATGCTCTAATTATTTTTCAAAAAAAAAGAAGAGAGGAAATACTCTAATTGTGTAGTTTGCTATCTTAATTATGAAATCTATAAGTGGTTGATTAATCAATTAATTTTCACTCATCAACTATCATCGAAACACATTCATTTCTCAAAGATTTTATAATTTTAATTATCAATTACATTTTTTGAAAGGATAATTATTAATTACATTTTTTGAAAGGATAATTATCAATTACATTTTATAAACCAGTATTTATTAATTAAAAATATTAATTTAAATCATCAAATGATCTTCAATGTTTTGGGATTTTATTTTTTAATTTTCAATGTCTGTATTTTGTTCTGTACTTTTGAGGATGGAGATTTGTTGAGTTTTGTCTCTTAAAATTCCAAAATTGTTGAGAGGTGGAGAGTTTTTGGAAGCTCAAAAGTTTTTGTAAATTATTTGGGGTATTCAAGAGTTAGGCTCATAAATTAAGAAAATTAAAGGTTGCATCTAAGTTTTTTTTAAAATAGAGGTATAGTTAATGAGTTTCTAAACTAAAAATAAAAGTAAATATATTACATGGCATATATGAAATTGTATTGATTCAAAAAGTCGTGACTCGATCCAATATTTAAAATATTGATTGTTAAGCATATATATGCTCCATATGCTCCTCTGTTTTACAACTTTTGTCATCATTTGACCAAAATACTATTTGACGGATTTTGGTTACATATTAAAAAACCTAACAAGCCCTTTTAGACTTTTTTTAAAAAAAACAAACCCTGCATTTTCCACTTTTACAATTACATGCTTTTGTAGAAAGAATAATGAGTTTTTCAAAAAACAGAAAAAGAAAAAAATAATGATGATAAAACTTGTGATTTAAAAAGTGAAAATAAAATTGAGTTGCTATACAGCTGCACAGGCGTCATTAATGTATCTGACAATGAATATTTTCGAAACTGAGCATCAGTAATTCTACTAGATTCGAGCGCTTTCACACCTCGTATTTACTCATTCATCCCTAAATAAGTGTGTATTGCGAATTGCGATCAAAATCCACGAACAAAAATTATGTCATTTTAACCATTTCTAGGAAATATCGTTGATTAAATGAGCTCTGGCGGTGTATTAAATACCAGGCTGAGTGGTGAAAGCATCTCTTTTCCTTTTTCTTTTTTCCTTAAATAGAAACATGAAAAATTCATTACTCTTTCTGGTCAAACGTTGACTACTACCAGAATTGAAATGGACAGAATTTTAGTTGCATTGGAAACTAAAGGTTAATAAATCTAAATCTTGACTTGAAAATCCCAAGTGAATCGACGGAAATCAATACTTCATCAGGTAGAATTCTAAACCGGAGGTCTAATAACAGAGCTATTTTTGAAAATATTAATATGATGTTTTTGTTTTTAATGTGATTTATACCTTATTTTTAGTTAAAAGGTGTAAATAGTAACATTTTTTCAATTTATGAGTAAATTTTGAAAGTTACTTCTTTCATATGTTATGTTTTAATTGGGAGTTCAGTAAGTCAAAAATACCTTCAATCCCACCGTCTAAAACCCTTCCACCCCTGAGCTCCAAAACCCTCAAAGCCGAAATCAGATCCAATTCGGGGTCGCCGCCGGCGACCTCCGCCGCGATGTTAACCCCACCATCGCAAATTACGTGCCGTGATCCGCTCCGCTTTCTGCTGGAACAGGGCATAGAGATTTTTGAGAGATCCATTACCGCCGACTCTCTAAACCCTAGGGTTTAAACAGAAAAAGACTTGCGTCCGCAAGAACCAGATCTTGCCCGCCGCTTCCGATAAATTCAAGCCGATCGAAGAGCAAAACCAAGAATCAGAGAGCAACAACCTTTTGCGCAGCATCACCACTATGGAGGTTATTGCATCAAAAATTTGGGGTTTAACCCCGATAGCAGAACGGGAAGGGATTTGTCCGGTGACGGAGGGCAACGACGTCCGATTCATGCTGGCGGGGAAGATCAGACTCTGAAACCGCTATCCCCAAGAACGAATCCCCGACGCGTTCGAAAAGGTGTGGAAACTACCTTGGTGGCGCCGGTGGATGCTCCCATACTAGATACCCTGGTGAAACGGTTCAAAGCGCATGAGAAATTTGCGTGTGGTTGTTTTCTTTTATATTTTGTTGCTTTTTTTGTTATTCCAGTACTTTATTTTCGTACTAGAGGAAGAAGCTGATGCCCGAGGGTCTTCCAGAGGCATATCATGGGAGGAAGAGGATGGAGAACCCTTTTGGAAGCCCTTCGATGTAAGGAAAGTTTATCCGGAAGTCGAGACAGTGTCAATGGAGAAGTTCACATCTGAATTAGAGATTAGTACATTTATGGGGCCATGTTGGTCGTCTTGCACTTCAGTTATCTATTTAGCTCATTCTCTAGCGTTACTCATAAGGTCGAGCACCCTACTAGATGGAGCTCTTCCTAGCCATGTTCAACCGCAACTGGACGATTTCCAGTAATACGAATGCAATAAATATTTATTTTCAAAAAAATAATAATTGAGAGTTCAGTATGATGTAATAATTTAAATAACTGAAAGTGTATTTTAATTTTTCATCTCCAATTAAGCATTTACAAGCAAAATTTTAGTATGATGTATCAATCATCGAATGGAATTTTTTTAATTAGGTCCATATAAATTTACGAGAGGTTCCACCCAATAGCAGACCCAAATATTGAAATTATGAGGGGTATAGTAGAATATAAAAAAATTACAAATACTAAATTCTAATGTATAAAAAATATATGGGTAAATTTTTCAATTTTTTATTTTTTTTTGGGTGATTGATAATACCGAAGGTGACTGGCCAATGTGTCTTTCCTGGTAATTTCCAATGCACGTGACAAACCGCTAAGAAGAAGGTTCGGCTGGTACAGTCATGTGGCCAGGACCACAGCGAGGTACAAAAGATGACGTGTGATGAGAAGGCACATGATAGGGCTCAAGGCGCCTATAAATAGAGGGCACAATCAGTCATTCCAGGTAAGTTCTCTAACTCTTGAATACAGAGTTTTATCTTTCCTTTCAATACACAAAATCTCATCATCACACCGGAGCTGCTACCCTCGGGTGGCTCCGGGGGCTTGTTTTGCAGGTTCTGGACGAACAGGTCCCAAGCAAGTCTCTTCCGAGGCTCAGGAGCTCGGGCAGATAGGCATTCCAGTGAGCAGTTTGCATACTTCATTAGCTATCAACATCTCAAAACCCTCGGATACCTCAACTATCTGAGGCACCATTTACTGGAGCGGATTTCCCCGCATCAGTTGGCACGCCCGGTGGGACCCGACATCAGGGAATTACACCCTCAACTCAAAACAACGCACGCAGCCCAGCACCCGAAGGGACTGCTCGGAAAGTAAGTATAACCTTGGCGAAGAACAGTTCAACCGAGGCAAAACCACTCGCAAGGAAACCCAGTTGTTGCAACACATCGGGGAGAAAGTCAAAGCCGCAACTCACCAAGGAGCGTGGAGACTGGAAGGTTGAGATATGTAGGTAACTAACGATATATTAAGCATTATTTAAATAGATAAAGGATTTTTGCGAGAATATTGATGATCATTCTTAGCTAGGATCTATAAGGTAAGTAGGCATAGAGGTAGAAAAGGTATAGACAAGTACGAGGGGAAAGGAATGCGCATGAAACTAGGCAGAGTCAACTCGTAAGCATAGGTCGGATTTGGGAATAGTTGTTGTACATGAAAGGACTGATAGGGAATACAAGCAGGAAAAAGGAGTAGGATCAGTGGTTCCGGGTCGGAATAACAGGCAGTAAAGGAGGATTACTCCGACGGCAGAGGGTCGGATGATAGAAAAGGGAATGTCAGGAATATTGCCACAGAAGGTAAAGGAGTACTGATCGGATAAACAGGGGGTCAGAAAGAAAATAGTGCAAAAGATACATCATAACTAGCACTGTTTCAGTAAGAATTTCCTTCGCAGGTCCCATATGAGGGCAAGGGAGGAAGAAACAAAACGGAGGGAATACAAAGGGCTTCGAAAGGCAAGATCATGAGGAAGGAATGACCAGAGAGCAATCGTGAGCCAAGCAAGAGACCCTCGGAAAGAAACTGTTGTTCGCACATCGGATTGGCGATGCCAGGAAGGGAGCATCGGGAGGACAGAGACCTGAAGACTACATCGGATAGGCCACAACACTGGATAAGTAGCGAGAAGGAGGAATTCAGATAACGAAAAATGATCAACCAAACAGGTTAGGATTGGACATGGAGAGTTTAGGTAAGAGATGATCGAAAGAGCTAAAACATTTGGGGGGTCGAAAGTTGATCCAGGGAAAATCAGGAGATAATAAAAGGAAGGTAGGGTTAGAGCTTTAGAAAGGATCCTAGGAAGGGAAAAGGGGATAGGAAAGGAAACAAATAATGAGAGAAGAAGAGAAAAAGAGAAAAAGGAGAGAGAAAAGAAAAAGAAAAGAGAAGGGGAGAGAGAGAGAGAGAGAGGAAGAAAGGAGGCATGAGAAGGATAAACTCGGATTTAGGGGAGATATCCGAGAAAGAAAAAAATAAGGGTATGAGAGGACAAATGATGGTAAAAGATATCTTCAGGAAGAGGAAGAAAAAATAAAGAGAGAGAAAAAGGGGGAAAACGGGAAAAATAAGAAAAGGGATTCGAGAAAGGGTACCAAGGATTGAATAGAGCATGCAAAGGAGTAAAGAAAGGTCAACGATGGCTATAAAGCCGGGGGGCTCGGACAACCCCAAGAAACAGGAAAAGAGAGGCATGGAGAATTCTTGAACGAAGAACAGGGGAGAAGGTAATTCAGGAAAGATATAGGAATAAAAGGGGGCATGAAATGAATAGATTCGAATTCTAAGAGGCTATCGGAGTAAGGAAGAGTAAAAGGGAGGAAAAGGCAGAGGAAAATAAAAGGCGTCCTTTGATAGAGGGAAGAGAAATAAAGAGAAAGAAAAGAGAAAGGTAATTCAAAAAAATAGAAAAAGGGAGAAGAATTACGAGGAAATAGTTAGGAAACAGCCACCCTCGGATAATAAGAAAGAAATGGAGATAACTAAGGAGCAGACTTATTTATGTAAAGAAACAAATAGGTTTGGCGTGGATACGTCATTGCTCGGATGCGTTGATACGCAGGATAATCGCATGTGCGATAGGAGGCACCTTGTGATAAACAGGCTCAACATGGACCCGTCGTAGTTCGGATGCGTGGATACGCTCAGAATAATATGCGTACTGGATAGTGCGTTATGAAAGCGTGGATACGCTAAAATTTGTATATGTGCTGGATAGCTCAATGTGAATAGAGGAATGGTCGGGACCTCTGGGTCGCTCCCATGATTGGTGCCCCACAAAAAAGGGTAAGTCTCGGCAAGGGTAACCTGAGCATAAAGAAAAGAAAGATAAAGGTAATAGATGAACGAGAAATTTTTGCATTATCAAAAAGTTAGATGATTGATAAACGTCCGGGGGGAGACGTCCTCTCGGCGCTTATGAGTCTTACATAATAAAAGAGGAAAACCTCCATAGTACAACAAAAAGAAACATAAGAAATCCCTAACTATCATATACGTTAATTATTTCATCTTCTTGAGAAGGCAAGGAGCGGATGGTCAGAGGTCGGAAGAAAGGCCGAACACTTCCCTGAGATGTGTTTTCAGGAGGGCCAGGTTTAATGACCTGGTCAGAAGGAGGAAAGCACAGGGACCAAGGAACCATAGGCTGGAGGAAAGGCGGAGCATTTACTTGAGAAGTACCTGCAGAAGGGCCAGGCTCACTGGAAGAAGGAAAGTCCAGCTGCCGAACACGAATAACTTCGCGAATTATTTTCTGGCAATCCTCATATTTTGTAGAAAGCCGAGGATTGAGGTATCGGTGGAAGGCATTGTCAATAGTAGGTGAAGGAGGAATATCCCATATAGAAGGAGGAAATGGGTTAGGCATCCCAGAAGACAGGCGGCGGTACCATTCAACGGTCTCGGTATAAGCAGGATGAGCCGAAGCACCAGCTTGGAATTTGCTGATCTTCTCCATAGTAGAAATGGCGTTCCGGACAGTGGAAGTAATATCATGGAAAGGAACAACATGAGTTTTTCCACGAACAATGGAGGACAGATGAAACGAGAGCCTCAGACAAATGAGGTAGTTCTGAAGCTCGATGTTGCGGGAGGTAAGCTGTCTATTTTCAGCTTCTAGTCTGGAAATAGTCCGTCTTTCATTATTCTTGTTTTTTAGACCTCAAAGCTTGTCGATAGCCCTATAGTACTCCCCTCATACAACACCTAGCTCCTTGCTAGCACGGAGTTCTAGCTCCTTGCACAAGCTATGCCATTGGTTCAGAAGCTCCGGCATATTCGCGGTCTCTTCGATATAAGAAGATATAATCTTATGGCATTTTTTAAGAGATCCGAACCGAGCCCTCATAGATCTGAGAAAGACGGATGCGGCATTAAGAGTAGGAAACTCCTCAAGAAGGAAACCAAACTCGCCTTCGGACAACGCCTTCTCCCTCTGACTTGCTCTTATTTGCTGCTCGGCAACTTGCACTTTCAGTGCTCGGCATTGGGAGCATGAAGAGGGATAATTCTTATCCGAGGCGGGGGGAAGGGAACCCTGCGGGGAAGAGCCATTGGTATTTATTAAGGACATGAATTATTAATAGAAGTGATGCATAGGAGGAAAAAAAGTTGAAAAATCACAACATATATATATATATATATATATTGTAACAATACAAAGATGTGGTTTTAAGTTTACCCTAACAGGTGGGGAACTTAAAAACAAAAGGAAATAAACTAAGGGGACCACTAAAGTTGGGAAAAGGGAGATTACACGTGAGAACTGGATGCTTCTTCAGGAGGCTAGAAACCCTCGGTAGCTTGGGACAGTTGAACAGGACCCGACTCAGTTGAGAACTCGATGAAAGGAGTGCCGTTGGACAAAGCGGCCCTAAAGCAAAAAGTTTCAGGCTCGGCACACCACTCCACATACCCTTTGTTGCTAACGGAGAAGCGATGAGAATGGGGCTCAGGACAGACCCCATGACGGTTGCGGAAGTCTACCTCTTGCACGGCCTTCTCCACAGGAATCTCAGACTTCTTCTCTCCGATCTTCAAAAGGTCAGCTGCAGAGGTGGGCAGAGAAGAGGAATGCAAAGCAGCCCATATCTTGGGGGCCAGAGTTTGAACTACCCCGACGAAAGGCTCGGGAACGTTGCTCATAACGGGCCAAAGCTCCAAGATGATAGTAATCTTTCTGCCCAACCAGGCGAAGGTCTCCAGGAAGCCAACCTCGTAGTGGGCAGTGGTTTGGTAGTTATTTGACTCCTTCAGAAGCTCGGTCAGGATGCGGTCACAGGCCTCAGAACTGACCACTTCATCGGTGATGGTCTTGCCAAATTCACGAAGAAGAGACCCGTCCTCAAAGGGCTTGAGTTTTTCTTGCAAAAGAGCCGAGCGTGCCTTCTCCTCGTCCAAGGCTCGCTGACAGGCCTCCCGAGCTGCCTTCTCCTGCTGAAGGTCGCGGAATAGGTTGCATGAGAATTCCTCCCACTTCTCAGCTAGAAAATACTGGAAGTTGAGAGAGTCGCTGAAACCCTTCACAAAGGCCTGGGCTTGCTGCATGAAAATGTGCACATTAGTGAGAAAAGAGAGAAAAGAAGGGAGAAAAATAAAGAGGCAGGGTAGCCAGAACACTTACAGGGGTAAAGAAGGAGGAAACATGGCGATTATCCGCTGAAGAGGTCATGGGAATAGACTCCTCGACCGTTGGAACCACGATAGTCAGATTCTCGCCCATAGGAACAACAACTTCAGGCTGAACATGGGCTTAAACGGGGACGTGATTAAGTTGCACTTCAATTGGAGAAAATTCAGATTCATCTTGCTGGATAAACGCAGAGCAGGGTTGTAGTCAAAGGACTTCAAATTAAAGACGACACCTCCCTAACGAGTCGGAATTAAGAAGACAGGTTCCTTCGGAGAAATAGGGCCTTCGGATCGGACTACAAGATTCCCGAGAGGCATTTTCCCAAGAATCGCAGCCCCGGATTCCTTTCGGGGATTTTTCACATGAGTTTTCTTGGTAGAAGGGGGCTCATATTCCCTTCCGGGAGCCTCAGGACTGGTCTTCTTAGCAGCAGGAGAGGTAGGCCCTTCCCACAGACTTTTAACTGGGGCCTTCTCCGGCCGAGGGTTGGAGTCAGAAATCATATCCGAGGTGGGCTTGGAGCTTTTCTTACAAAGAGTCCTAGCCATTTCAGGAGAAGAGTAAAGTGAAGGATTATCGGGAAGGTCGCGAACCACTACAATAAGATAAGGGAACCAACATTAGCAGAATGAGGAGAAAAAACAGGATATATAAAAGAAGAAAGTAGCAAAAGAAGACATCTAAGTGAATACAGACATCCTAAGAAGGGAGGTAGGACCTTCGGAAGGCCATTGGGCGTAGAGCCGATGGCAAGTAAAGGTAACCTCTCAATAGATCGAGCGAGGCCAATAGAAGCTGTCATTCCTTTGAGCCAATATTGGAGGACGTTTAAGATTTGGCCAGACAAGGCTTAATAGTCAGAGGCTACATATGGGAGGATAAGGGTCTTGACGGCCTCAACCTCGATTTCGTCATTCCAGTCAGGGGTAGGGTACTTAACTTGGTTAAAGGAGTAATGGTCGGCCTCCTTCCAGATTTTAACACTATTATTCTCCGAGGGTAGAAAGTAAATATCCCCGTAGTTTTTGCATGAGAGGCACCAAGGTGAAAGAAGGAGCGAAACAAATCCAAGGATTCAACAATACCATGTCTACGACATAGAGTGATAAATCCCAAAACCACAGTCACTCCATTAGGATGGAGCTGAGCAGGAGACATACTAAAGTGGTTGAGCAAGGCAACAAAGAGAGGAGGGAAAAGAAGAGATACGCCAAAGTGAATGTGGCGAGCAGGTAGGCATGAGGCACGGAACTGGACTTGAATAGGTTCTAAGAGCTCCAATTCCACATCCAAGGGAATGTGAACAAAGCTATTACAACAAATATTAATGATACCATCGGTAAGACACTCGAGATAAGACTTGGAGTCACAGCGAAAATCAATAGAAGGGACCCGAGGCACCCGGAAAAAGGATCGACGAGATCGTTTTTTCCCTTTGGCAGCGGTCAAGGACTCTAAAGAAGAAGATTCAGAGTCCGGGTCGGGAACAGAGGAGGATACAGGATCAGAGGCTTGCGCCTTCAAGCTATTGGCGTGTGCCGAACTCAAGGGTTGATTGGCGGAATCCATATTGAAAATAAGGCAGAAACACGAACAAAAGATGATCAGATAAATTAGGAGCAGAGGCAACTCACTAGAAAGCGAGAGATAGGGAGAAGATAAATCGGGAGCAGCAAGAGGAGAAATAACAAAGCAAAGAGGATCTATTTATAGAAAAGATAGAAGGGAACATTAAAAGAAAGCGCATTGGGGGCAGGGTTAATGATGGTACGCGAGGAAAGAGGAAGAATTTGGGGAAAAGAGAAGCGTGAAGCCGCCAAAAGCTCGAGGATAATAGCTCTTTATGGCCAAGGAACCCACTTACTAGAATAGCAACAAGCGCTCGTGGAGTAGAGGCATCGGAAAGCAAGGAGAAGAGATGGCAAGACAGAAGCTCCCAGCCTCGGAAGCCAAAAGCCTCTGTCTTAGGGGGCTTGTGATAATACCGAAGGTGACTGGCCAATGTGTCTTTCCTGGTAATTTCCGATGCACGTGACATACAGCTAAGAAGAAGGTTCGGCTGGTACCGTCACGTAGCTAGGACCACAGCGAGGTACAAAAGATGACGTGTGATGAGAAGACACATGATAGGGCTCAAGGCGCCTATAAATAGAGGCCATAATCAGCCATTCCATGTAAGTTCTCTAACTCTTGAATACAGAGTTTTATCTTTCTTTTCCATACACGAAATATCATCATCACACCGGACCTGCTACCCTCGGGTGGCTCCAGGGGCTTGTTTTTCAGGTTTCAGACGAACATGTCCCAGCAAGTCTCTTCGGAGACTCAGGAGCTCGGACAGATAGGCATTCTTAGCAAGCAATTTGCATACTTTATCAGCTATCAACATCTCGAAACTCTCGGATACCTCAACTATACGAGGCACCATTTACTGGAGCGGATTTTCCCGCATCAGTGATCCAGGCCCCTGACCCTATGATACGCCACCGGTTCCACCACTGTCTCTTGAGAGAGCAAGTATTTGACATTTGCTACATTAAAGTCTACTTGACCCCTTAAATTAAAAAGTGTGCAGCGTAATAGTAATGTTCCTACTTCATCCTTGCATTGGAGGTGATTTTAAAGGCTAAAAGTTCATCAATGTGGTATGTCTAGTGACATTATACAAAGTTATGCTTGACTTATTTATCTACATATACTCTTAAAACATTTCTTCAAAAAAACATAGAATAAAAACATATCTTCATACCTTTTTTTTTAGTGGGCAAGGCATATATGCAGATCCACAATCATTATTTGCAAATAACATTAATTATAAATTTACAAAAATAACTTTTGTTAAATAATGTTTTAGACAATTTCCTATTTATAGAGGTGTTATATCTAATAAACTCAACTGAGATAAATCACACCTAGGAGTCATAAACTTAACTCAGTTGCAATTAACTAAAATAAACTTTATTTTATCATCAATCCAATGCTCATTCACATTTTTGTTTTTCTTATGAACGAATAGGTTTTTTACTTATATGACTTAGATGTCTCGTATTTCTCAAAAAAAGTGATTCGTCTGATAGAAATTAGTATGTGATTGCCGATGTCGATGAGGAATGTTGTTGCGAACAATGATTCGATTGTTGATGAAGAAAGAAAACTTTTAGTTCAGTTATCCGCCTTAACTTTAGAAAAGGGGATTGCAAGAACAAAAAAACAATTTGAAAAAGAAAAAAAAAATCAAATTGTAATTTAATCTTACTCAAATTTTATTGAGTCTAATTCATAGTGATGACGTAAAAATAATGCAATGCGAAATAAAAATTGAGCCGAATAATATGGTAATAATTATATTTGTACTAAAATGAACTAAACTAAGCTATACTTTTTATCTGAACTGAACTAATTTAAAGTAAAATAAACAAAATGTACCAGGAAACAAACAAATAATAGACAAATTGTGATGAATATCATGAACTTATATTTCAATTTAAACTGAACTGAAACAAAATGAACTACTTTGATTTGAATAGAATTAATTTGAACTGACGTAAAAATAATGTATTGCGAAATAAAAATTAAGCTGAATAATATAAACGTGTAGAGACATATGATTTGAAGTGAATTAAAATGAACCAAGCTAAACTGAACATACCCTAATAAAGAGAATCAAAAAAATGTATACAAAAAAAAAATTTAGTAATACACTGGACTGAAGTTAACTGAAATAAATTTAAAAATATATAAATGAACTGTATTGAAAAAAAATTAAATATATTTAACTGAACTGAATTGCTGATCTACAAATAAACTCTAGCAAACAGGGCCTTAGTCTGGTAGGCATATAGTTGTTTATCCTTGTTATAAGATAGTTGAATTAGATGTCAATTCCACTAATTTTAATCGCTACAGAACGTTTTCAAGTATCATGGATTTTTATGAATTGATTTAAAAAAAATAATTTAGAACCTGCTAAGCTCAAGATTTTCCACCAAGATTTACCTAACTTTCAACAGATTTATTTTTAGTTCAGTTTAGTTTCTCAAAATTATTATAGAATAAACTATTAATAAGTTGTTTCCAATTTTAAACATATTTTCAACTAGTTTTCATTTATTTAAATTATTTAAACTAAACTAGGCTACACTAAACTAAACTTAAATGCAATAAATTTAACTCAACTATAATAAATCTAATTCAGTAGCAATAAACTAAGCTAGATTCAATTGCAATAAATTAAATTTGTCTAAAATAAATTCATTTTAATAGGTGATAATTCGGGTTGAAAGGTCGACCTCGGGTTTGACAAGGTTTAAACAAGTTTGACTTATATATCGGGACATGTCGGGTCATGTAAGATCAGGTCGAATTATGTTTATATTTGGGTCCGACCGAGTTCGTGTTTGAATCTAAATTATCGAGTTGGAAATGTTAGATTCGGGCCAGGTCGGATCGAGTTGAACATTTTATTTATCAAATTATAATTTACAATCAAATTACATGTAAAACCGTGTTGATTTTTTTAGATCCAGGTCTGAAACTAACACCTCTACACCAATCTAAAGAGACAATACTTTCCACTCACAAGTGGTCCAAAAGTCCAAAAAGTGGTCTAAGATAATGGGTCCCTATAATCATATTTTATTATATTTAGAGAATTTTTTTAAAAAGTTAAATTAATTATTAATTACTATAAAGTAAAAAATTGACCTCACATAAGATGTGAGGTGTCAAAGTGGTCAAAGAGTAATGATCAAACCAATGTCTCATTTTTATTTTTATTTTATTTTTGTTAAAATCGAATGGCTCATTGGAACAAGGGTAGTATTTCAATTTGAACTTATAAATACGATCAATAATCAAAATTTTACTAGCTCATTGAAATTTTACAGAAAGGAAAAAATTAAAACTTAATTAAGGTCATGTCCAGTTCAGTTTCTTCTAATAATCTTCAGCCAGAATCATTTAGGTTTAGATAGAATCATCTATTTTCAGCACCAATCATCTAGTTTCAGCACCAATCATCTAGTTTCAGCACCAATCATATCAATCATCCAGTTTCATCTTGAATCATCTACTTTAAGCACAAATCATCTCAATCATCTACCTTCATCAACTTATTCAATTGAACACAAATAAATTTGTTTAGCGACTTACGTACTTCAAATTTAGTTAAAAAATGTTGTTGACATTTTGATTCCTTTTAAATTAGTTTAAAACATTTGTAGGAATTTAATATGTTTGATTTGGGTTTATAAACAAATTCAGGTCAATTCTATTCGATGCTATTGTTCACAATTATCAATTATTCTTCAAAAACAAATAAATTACAAATCATTATACTAATGAACCAATAATTATACAAATATCAACTGTTGCATACATATTAGTGCTTCCAATAAAAAAAAAATTTGATGAACATATTTTCTCATTAAAATCAAAACAACCAGTACAAATATTTGGCCATCACTCTAAGCCTCTACAAAACTTCTAAAGTCAGGATGTTAAAAAAAGGCTAAGTACAAATTTAATCAAGACTACAAACTCCAGTTCTCCTCCAAATGCACTCAGTTTTCACCTTTGCTGCCAAGACATCAGCAGCTGTACTCTTCCTCTCAAAAATTCTCAAATTCCTCTCTTGCAAGATCTGGTATAATACAGTAGTATAAGCCATAAGAACTTCCCATCTTCGCTTGACTACTAGTTGAATCAGATATCTCTTTAGCTGTCTCAAATCCCTTACCTCTGTCAGCTCTAAACTGCCCAGAACCTGATGTATAAAAGTGCATTTAGTGAACAAATGATCAGCTCTTTCAGCTTCCAAAGCACACAGACAACAATTCGGCTGAGGCCCCAAGATTTTAAACCTCTGCAATCTGTCAACAGTAGCAAGCCTAGCTTTCAGTAACATAAGTAGAAAAAAAGCATGCTTAGGCAGAATTTTAGAACACCAGATCAGTTTGGTTACAGCAGTTTCAACACCACCACCTCCTCTGAACTGATCATACACTTTCCTGACACTAAACTGTCCAGGAGAAGCAGTCAACATTGGAGCAAGAACGCTTCGCAAGCCTATAATCTCCTTCCACACCCAACATAATTTAGCAGTTGGTGATGGCTGATATTGCATGAAATCCTTTCCTTTGAGATAATAAGCA
The DNA here is from genome assembly GCA_963678965.1 of Cruciata laevipes. NCBI lineage: Eukaryota > Viridiplantae > Streptophyta > Magnoliopsida > Gentianales > Rubiaceae > Cruciata > Cruciata laevipes. The sequence continues at coordinate 8,772,558 of OY787632.1, read as the reverse complement.
TGAATCCATTGGATCCAGAGAATATATTTCTTAGTGCAAATATCCCAGACTAGCTTGCATAAACTAGCTCTGTTCCATAAGCATGCTACTACATAAGAAGGTAGCATCTGCTACATAAGAAGGTTAATCAAATTATACTAAAATAATTATTTTATTCATGTATAGTTTCTATCTTATGCTTAAAATTTAAATAATTTAGTTTATAACATAAAGTCCAAGATTTGAAGATTTAATTTTAAAGCTAAAATTTACTTTATACCTTCAAAATCAATATTTCATACTTTATTATTATGTTATTACTGAGATAAAAATTAACAAATAATTTTATATAATTTATTACAAAATATTAATATAATGATAAATATTAATTTTTCAACTCAATTTAGCAACAATCATCTACTTTCAACTGGAATAATCTGGTTTCAGCACCAATTATCTCAATCATCCAGCTCGCAATTGAAAAAGATAGGGCCTAAGTGGTCCCATGTATCTCTCATTTTCAAATTTGCATGTGCAAACAAAAATGTACTCTAACTTAATAATTTGGCCCTGTCCAATAGGGCGCTGGAATTGGTAGCTGGTGCTGGAAGGTGCTGGAGGAGTGCTGGAGGGTGTTGAAATTAAATTAAAATTGTATAATTATGATGTACATAATTATGAAACTATATATTTAAAGAATGATTAATTCGTACACAACATATTGAAACTAATTCTAAAGAAAAATTATTTTTTATTTTTTTAAAAAAAATAAATCTTTCATGTATGTGAATAGTGACAAGTGCTGGAGGGTGCTGGTAGGTGCTGGATCACCAAAAGTTAAAAAAGAATCATTAGATCAAAAGTAATTCAATGGTGAGAATTTATTAAAGGTTATTTGTTTTTTTTAAAAAAAAACCATTGGTGGTATCACACGTGACTCTTTCCAAGAGGCATCCTGAACTTTTTTAAAAAAATAAAACTCAAACTTAAAGGTTTATAAAGATATCAAAGGAAGTGAATGGTATAGATCATGAATTTAACTCATCTATAGTGTACTTAAATTAGGGGTTGCTCCATGCAGGTCAATTTTTCTCTTGCAGGTCCGTATTTTTACCATAATACCCCTAATATTGTTAAGGTAAAAAATGAGCTTGAAATCATAGGGTTCCATCAGGGGGCATTATGGTAAAAATACGAACATGCAAGAGAAAAATTGACACGCATGGAGAAATTGCTTTAAATTAATAAGGATATGACTATCGTTTTACATAGATATTTGTATATTTTTAGAGTACGCATGCCTCATAAATCATGAAATTTACGTTGGGATAACATTCTCTCAAAATATAATCTTTACATATTAGTTTGCTAATGATCAAATCTGTTTTGTAGGCTATATCGAGCTACATGATGAGTTGCTTTCAGCTGCCAAACTACGTGGTGGATGAAATACATGGCCTACTGAGTAACTTTTGGTGGGGCGGCTCATCGTCGGAAAGGAAGATTCCATAGGTTGGATGGAAGAAGATGTCTCGCTCAAAACGGAAAGGAGGTATGAGATTCAGGGATTCAGGAGCATTTAATCAAGTGCTCCTAGGGAAACAAGTTTGGAGGCTCCTTACACAATCAGGATCCCTGTTAGCTAGGGTGATGCATGCGAAATACTATCAAAATTGGAATCTTCTTTCATCTGATCTAGGTTCGCGACCATCATGGGTCTGGAGAAGTATTCATGGGCCTTGGAGCTGATTCAAAGAGGAGGTCGATTGGGTCCGGTCAACATACGTCAATATGCAATGACCCATGGATTCCAAAGAATGAGAGTTATATGATCCAGAATCCGCAGAATATTCCAGGACACCTCGCAAAGGTGGCGGATCTGATCGATGATGATACTAGATGGTGGAAAATGGGGCTTTTGGAGGAGTTATTTACGTCGGATACGGTGGCAGCGATCAGGGAGATTCCTCTTCATAATCTGAACTCTTCAGATAAGTGGATATGGCACTTTACGAACCCAGGGTATTACACGGTTTGGTCGGCATACCACGTTGCGGTGGAGGCGAGGCAACAACAACATCCGCCGACTCTACATGAGGAGGCACCGGCTTTTTGGTATCGATTTTGGAGTTCAAGGTTCCGAAGAGGACACTGTACTTTGCATAGAGATTATGCAAAGACTCTCTGCCAACAGTAGCTAATCTGAGGCGAATGGGGGGTCGAGGTTGCATCGACCTGCCCTTTCTGTACGGAGGAGGAGGACTCAACGACCTATCTTTTCTTCGACTGTGAATATGCTAAATCAGTGTGGGGGACGGTGACGTTAATGCCGAAGGTCGAGGAGGCGAGGATGCCGCGAGGGGATGCCTGGTTTCACGAGCTACTAAAGGACGGGGATGAGAAGTTCTGTTTGCTAGTGATTATGGTATGCGATGGTCTTTGGTTTCAAAGGAACAAGATGATATTCGAACAATCCCAGTTTGCGGCTAATGTTGTAGCTGTAGGGGTGGTAGCCAATTTGAAGAACTACATAGCAGCTCAGAACTGGAGAGAGGATGCATCGAACTCGCTGCTACCGCAGACATTGTTGAGGGCACCAGATCCAGTTACTCAGATTAACTTTGATGCTAGAATCCTGAATAGTGATGCAAGGGTAGGCACGACGGCGTTGGACCTGGCCAGTTCTTGCGAGTAGTGGCACGAAAGATACCGCACGTCAATGATCCAACATTGGCTAAATGCTTGGCCTTGGAGGAAGCACTTGTGTTGGCAAGGGACTTGAACCAATCAGAGATGAAGCTGGTGGGGGACGCTCTTCATGTTATTCATATGGTGCATAAATAGGTGAAATGCTCGGTGAATTGCATGGAGACAGTTGAGAGAATCTGAAGTTTGTTAGAGAATAGTACCTGGTTGGGACAGGGTCTTTCTGGGTTCCCCGTAGTCAGATGTTTATAGTTCATTCTCTAGCTAACTATGCTAAGTCAAACTCTCTATTGTATGACTCTTGGAACTCGCCCCCGAGTTTCTTATCATTCGTTTCTGCACGATTTTCAGAACCTTGAAATTGAATGAAAGAATTAAAAAAAAAATTAAAAATTATCATCCGACAAAGTTTTGATAACTTTTTATTAATGTATATAAAGAACGGAATCTGAAAATTGCTCACAATTTTTTCCTAAGAACTCTAATGCACAATTATTCATCAAAATTTTCTTAATATTTCGATTTTTCAACATTAACATGGTTTAATACTACAATTGAAATTAGTACATAAATGAACACAAGTTCTAAATATATATATATATATATATATATATATATATATATATATATATATATAGATCCCATTTATAATCATGTTTACTATAATATTATCCATTTATTTTGGGACTGATTAAATTGAAAATGCTTTCATAAAATTTAGAGTACGTAGTTTTGTAAGTTTTATGAAAGCATTTGTAGAATATGTAGTTAGAATTGGTTGCGTATCCATGATTAGAGTATGGGTAACACAAAATAATTTCTGAAATATTAAAATCATTTTGTTACCTCAACCATTTATACACCATCTATTCCATTGCTACTCTGTTTTTACCTCCTTTATTTTTTTTATATACATGCATGCATTTCATATATAAATTTAGGATGAGGGAATTAGGATTAAGTGGCGGGAACAGTTGTGAAAGTAGGATAATAAGTAGTCTATAAATAGGTATAGCTGCCTCAAATTTCAAATCTATGTTTTTGGGGGCTATGGAACGGAAACCAACAAAGATCGTAGCTTGGCGGCCAAGCAAGAGATATGGTTTCATTGTCCTATTTCTCTGCGTCAGGTTGTAAATGAGTCTTTTTATTAGTCAAACACGTAACCAAGTGATGATGATTTTATTAAAAATAATTCGTATTTAGCCCTAAATATATTTACAAGATATAAGAAAATGTTTTTTTATAAATACTGGTTCAAATTTGAATTTAAGTATACATGTAACAGTCTAAGCAATTGCATACCGTAGGGCAGTAGGTTGATAATCATTCCTCTGATTCTATTCTGACCGACTCATCCTGCCGAAGGGACAGATTCACGCGGAGTAAAGTTCAATTAAAGCTGAAATTTAAGTTGTCTTATTCGAAATAAATTTATTTAAATTAAATCACTGAAAATTTAGTAACTTACTCCCTCCGTCCCTACAGAAACTACACACTTTCCTTATTAGTCTATCTTATCATCATTCATTCATTTCTTCCACTTACTTCTTAAATCAATTCTCATCCACTCATCTTACATTCCTTAATATTTTTGATATTTTCTCTCTCTGCAACTTCAGCTGAGACAGACTAGTACTGAGCATCCACAATGTAAATAAACTTAAGGACCATTTCTTAGGTGATATATATTAGGGCTGGAATCATTTAGGATACCATATTTTTTTCTCAATACCATGTACACTACAAAAAAAGATGCCAGCAGTGACGCATAATTATAGTATTAGTGACGATACAAAGCGTCGCTATTAGAATTATTGACGCTTTTGGAAGCGCCTCTATCTAGCCTGTCAGTAAACTTTTGCGACTCTTCTAGGTGTTGGTAAATATTTGCGACACTTGCAAATTTGCAAATTTGATAACGCAAATTTTTTTAGTGACACAAACACTAAAATTAGCGACACTTCTTCATCTGTCACTAAAGTTGCGTCACTACTAGATTTATTTTTGTAGTGGTACCGTATCAAGTATGTTGGTATACGTATTCTAAAAACCAATACCAACCAAATATGTAGGTATATCAATATGTTGGTAACCAACAAGTTCGGTTGGTATTCAGTATATACTGTTACCGTACCAAAATTATAAAAATGGTAAGAAATCTTTAAATTTGTGGAAAAATCTCGAACACAAAATTTTGATTTTAACCTTAAATAAATATGCAATTTGGTTTCCAACCAGTATACGCTTTATGCAAGACGTATAGAATGCGTTTTTGTTTTTGAACTCATAGTATGATGATGAATCTCTAAGAGCAAGTCCAACAGTTTCTCCAAGTTGGGGGATTTCAATAAATTTAGGGAATTTGAGCCATTTTTCATCTCCAACAGATTCCCTATCCCATTCCCCAACTTGGGAATTTTGAAGAAATCTACATGTTGCTTCCCCAAATCTGTAGAGAGAAAAAAAACTTACTGCATTTCATCTCCCTAAATTTATTGAAATCCCCCAACTTGGGGAAGCTGTTGGACTTGCTCTTAGAGATTCATCATCATACTATGAGTTTAAAAACAAAAACGCATTCTATACGTCTTGCAAAAACACATTTTGAATCAAAATTTAATGTTTACTGCATTTATGTTGATCCTTTGCCCCTCTTTATTAGTTTTATAATTCAAATACATATATTTCAAATGTGATTATCTTTAATTATATATAACAAAAAATTATAAGAAATATATTATTAAATTTCATATTATGAAGAACAAAACAAGATCATACATGACTATGTTCACATGTACATAAAATTTTGAATATTGTCATGTGAGATCTTGTTTTTTTTTTTAATTCAAACCACCAATGGTGGGGGAATTTTATTAGGCGTCCCAGGCCATTATAAGCTCAAAATTTGTGGTGTCCATACAATGAGTTCAAGAAAAACCCTCTCAGTTAGGATGAAAAAACTTGGAATATCCAAGAAAAACCCTAACTGATTGGATGAAAAAACTTGAAGAGAACAATATATTTTGAGCCTATAATCAGTGTTTTCAAATCGGTATCTACTCAACTGATCCAGGTTAGCGCACAACAAGCATAACACTTGCCGAACACAAGATTGCATCAGCGAGGATAGCATTACAAGGTGCAGTTCGGTAATCGTCAAGCCGAGCAAGACGAAAAGCCAATTAGCCCCTAGAATGTGATTTGAGAACAATGATTGTACAATTATGACTATAAGTATGAAGCTGAGTTCAAGTGGTGCAGGAATCAGCAAGAGTTGCAATTGAATTCCAAGTGAGGGGTAGTGTGTGTCCAAGAGTTTCTCCTTTGTGTACATGCCTGCTGCAGGGATTCTTGTAAGTGCCTCCTGTTGAATGATCATAAGGGTAGAATGCCTGAGCAGTAGCTTCTCCCCAGCTATAACAATCTGCAACCTACACACAAAAACAAAGTACCAGTAAAAGGCTCTAAGCATTTGTAACTCTTAGATATGGAAACTCTCTGCTATCAAGTCCAACCAGCCCTTTAATTTCCCTTGGGAGATTAAGGTGATCGAATTCCAGATTCAACATTGTAGTACTCGCTAATTTTGCTAGAGAGTCTGCCACAGAGTTAGCTTCTCTATATATATGAGAAAAAGAGATGGAAAACTCACTTTGCAGGTCCCATATAGATCTCATATAATCAATGAGTCTCCATGGGACCCTATATTGCTTTTTGATCATTTGTAGGACGACTTGTGAGTCTACTTCCACCTCCAGACTGGTAACATCAAGACACTATGCCATTTCAAGACCCTTGATGAGAGCAATAACCTCTGCTTCTAGGCTATCCTTCTGGTAGATGTAGATTGCTCTAGCTCTGATCACTCTTCCTTCCCTATTCCTTAGAACCATCCCAGCACCAGCCTGATGGGAAGCTCCTAGGCTGGAACCATCTGTATTTAGCTTGAAATCAGCCCTATGGAGCTTCCATTGTACCTGCAGTATGTGTTGAGAGTGTATGAAGCTATTCAAAGGAGCTAAAGATAATGCATCAGTAGACATGATGCTCATATCAGATAAGTTCCATCTCAGATTGTGCACATGGAAAATAGCTTGTAACATATGCATGACTCTTGATCTCATTCTAGCAAAAGTTGGTAGTATTTTATCATAGAGATAAGCATTTCTAGCACACCATACTACCCATACAACAATGACAGGAATCAATCGTGAACAAATCTTTTTCATTTTTGATGGCATAGAGAGGTTCCAGTAGTGAAAGAATCTGTTCCATAAATTATCAAAGTGTTGTGGTGATATATCAAAGCATAGTTCCACACTTATCCATAGATTTTTAACCATTATGCACTCATTGAAAACGTGTTGCAGTTCATCTTCACAATTAAAACAAAAGCAACATCTAGATGCTAACTGAATATGATTTTCTTGTAGAATATCAGACATGGATATTATCCTATTCATAAGTCTCCAACAGAATACAGATAATTTCCTAGGCACAAATTTTGACCATAAGTGTTGGAAAGATATAAGAGCATAAATGTGAGTATAAGAGCAAAATCTAGATGGCCTTCTGATCACTCTCCTCTTCTAGTTAAAATGGATAACCAGGCTTCACACCAGGGCCCAAAATCTTTCAAATTTCAAAATTGCTGGACCACACATCCTAGCTTTATGCACACAGTTAGAGCTAGCTGGTCAGAAAGCACAAACACATATGGTATGCTTAATTTTTCTCTAAAACCGAGGAGACTAAAATTGGTTTTAAAAAGCTGGAACAGGGATATTTTTGGTAATGTACATGATAGTGTTAAACTGGCAGAAGATAAGGTCATAGAAAAGGAGCAAGCACATCAGGTTTCAAATAATGATAACAGTAGAAATGCATTGCATCTAGCACAGTCAGAGTTAGCTGTAGCCTTAGCCAGGGAAGAGATTTTTTGGAAACAGAAGTCTAGAGTTAAATGGCTAAAAGAAGGAGACCTAAACACCAAATTCTTTCATGCATCAGTCAAAGCCAAGCACTCTAGGCAAACAATTTTGTCAGTTAAAAATGGAAATGATCAATGGATTACAAATCCAGAGGGTATTGGTAATGAGGCAGTAACTTTCTTCCAGCAACTCTTAACACAAGAACACAATCATAATAATAACAACTTAGTTGAGGAAGAAATGCTCTCTAACATACCTACTCTTGTGACTGATCAAATGAACTTTGATTTGATGAAAATAGTTTCAATGGATGAGCTGAAAAAAATAGTTTTCCAAATGGATTCTGAATCAGCCCCAGGCCCCGATGGCTTCTCAGGTACTTTCTATAAACAGTGCTGGGATCTAATTGCAAATGACTTATTGAGTGCAGTTCATGAGTACATGTTAGGGGTACCTATTCCTAGGGCTATTTCGGCTTCATTCATAATTCTCATTCCCAAAAGGCAGGTCAATTCTACATTCTCTGATTATAGACCTATTAGTCTCTCTAACTTTGTAAACAAAATTTTCTCTCGAATCCTCACTGATAGGATGAAGCCACTAATGCCCCTGCTCATATCACCTGAACAATCTGCTTTTGTTCAAGGTAGAGAAATGTCAGATAGTGTCCTACTCATGCATGAACTAACTGAGTTTTTAAATACTAAAAAGGGGAGGTTTTGATGTTTTTTTAAAACTGGATATGATGAAGGCATTTGATAGAGTATCTTGGGACTTCCTGGAAAAATTATTGATTAAAATGGGGTTTCATTTAGGTCTAATTAGGAACATCATGGGCAATATAAAAGCACCTAGTTTCTCTGTTCTTGTGAATGGAAACCTTATGGTTTTTTCAAAGCTTCAAGAGGTTCGAAACAGGGAGACCCCCTGTCTCCATACCTTTTCATTCTGATGACTGAAATTTTCACTAAAAACCTTGGCTATCTATTTGAGCAATCAAGAATAGAGCACTACACAGTGCCACATGGTTCTAAACATATCACTCATCTAGGGTTTGCTGATGACACAGTTGTTTTCATGAAAGCAACTAATCGTAGCCTTAGAAACTTCATGACCTTCTTGACAAAGTATGAGTCGGTTTCAGGTCAGAAAATTAACCTGGAGAAATCTTCATACTATCTATCTGATTCAGCCCCTCGGTCTTATCATAACATGATTAATCAAATAACTTCCATGTCACAGGGTGCTTTTCCCTTTAAGTATCTGGGCTCTCCCATTTTCACTGGCAGGGTCCAACACTGCTACTTCCAATCCATTTTTGATTCAATCGCCTCGAAACTAATTCTATGGCAAAACAAATGGTTGAATCAAGCCGGCAGGTTGGTACTGATAAAGCATGTCTTCAGTGCTATCCCCCTACACATACTAACAGTTATTCAACCTACAGATGGAGTCATTGATAGACTACATGTCCTTTTTGCCAAGTTTTTCTGGGGTACCTCAGAATATGGGCAAAATAAGATATGGAAGTCCTGGTTGAACATATCATATCCATTAATTGAGAATGGCCTATCTGTGAAGAACCTTCACAGTGTCATATTGAGTTTTTCCATTAAAATATGGTGGAAACTTCAAAGTGGAGACAGCTTATGGGCAAATTTCATGTGGTCCTTACCTGCTACTAGACGCAAGTCCAAAGCATGGAAACGATACAGGATTGCAAATGAAATTGCCATGGAACACTCTATGATCAAAATAGGGAAAGGGGAAGTATCCTTTTGGCATGCTAATTGGACAGGTAAGGGACCTTTAATTGATCTTTGGGATGAGGAACTTGACATCATTAACCCTGACATGACTGTCAAGGATTTCTTCTATGATCAAGAACAATTAAAGGAGTCTCTGATTGAAGGTCTACCCCCTGATATACATGCTATCATTTCTAATGATCTACTTCTGTTAGAGAATTATCAGGATAAACTTATATGGAAGCCAGACATCAGTGGGAGGTTTACTACTGCATTTGCTTATGAACTGGTCAGGCCTAAGAGAATCCAGGTGCTTGTGAGATCTTGTTATGTTCGTTTTAATGCATATTTTAATAATATATATTTTCACTTTTTTTTTGTCATACGTAATTTAAAATATTAAGATTCCAAAATATATTTGAATGTTGAAAAAAGAATAATAAAGAGATAAAATACTAAAATTTAATGCACATGCATTAAATTCTAATCTCCACACTAGAGAAGCTGTTGGAGTTGAAGCAAAAAAAGATAGGGATTATGGGGATGTAGTACTATATCTTGGAGAATCTGGTAGGGAAGCTGTTGGACTTGCTCTAAAGACTAATTAGTAGTTTGAAGAAGAAGAAAAATGGGTGATTAATTAGTCTTGGAAATAGAAACTTAGTTATCATGTTTAAAGAATTTAATTTGAAGAAATATACTAGGAGACTTGGGAAAGGAAAGAAATTAATGGTAATTAAAATTATAGTGTAATTAAATAACATAAATAATATTTAAAAAATTTAATACATAAGTTGGTACGGTACGGTAATATCGTGGTATTTAAAATTGAATACCAATATCATCCCAATATTAAGTCATGGTAATGTAACCGTACCAACAATGTCGGTAACCAATTTAATTGGTAATTTTTGGTAATGGTACCGTTGGTAAGTCGGTTGGTACGGTATTTTGGTACAAAATTCCAGCCATAATATATATCATCAATTTTGAAAAAATTTAAGTAAAATTACTTAGCAATAATTGTAAGAAAAATAAGAAACACTTCTTAATCGAAAAATGTACAGTTTCTTTTATAGTAACTTACTTTATGATGTGGTTGCATTTAGACCGTTGTTGAACCACTTCAAAGATGAAAACGTGGACTTAACGGAAGTGGTGGGGCGATTGTAGGCCTTCTTGTTTTATTTTTCAAACAATACGACGTCATCTATTACGCACGGTCATGTCAAGTTTAGTTGATTCAATCAGCTCCAATCAAAAAAATGATTTTTGTATTGATCAAACAAGCAGATAGCGTAAACTAAATAATTGTATTGTAGTAGATAGAGGGTGAAATCAGAGGTAATAACAACTAGATTGAGTCAATCCAGCTGGTTACCACCTAGCAAATATCGGTCTATACTCTAATTTTGCAATCACTTTCAAGGTCATCTCATTAAACATTATTTGCATCTCCCCTCGGAGGTAGTAAGAGATTTACCAGGTTGATTTTACAACCTCAAATCAAAGAATTATAAAAGTTTATCTAGCACGAAACAAGCTGACTAAGCAAAGATGAGTGTGTGATCACTTCTCAGTCAATCTCATTGGACATTATTTGCTTCTCCCCTCGGATGCAGTAAAAGATTTTCTAGGTTATTTTCACAGATAAACAACGATTAACCAGCCTGCTAGGTCTACAAATATGATGTACGGACCCGCCAAAAGTAAGTATTTAAATCACTCTAACTCGGATTTCTCCTTGCCGCACCGAGCGGGGAAGAACGGAATTGCTAGAAGATGTAATACTACTCTGACTTGGATTTCTCCTTTACCGACATAAAGCTAAGAATCAGATTTGAAGCCAAACACAATTTAACCTAGTAAGTAATGACTCATAAGCAAACTAATGTTGGCAGATAAAACTCTCGACAAATATTTAATCAAACCCCTATTCATAGCATGACCCATTATTTCGCAAAAATTAAAAAATAAAAAGAATCAAACTCTGATCGATAATGAAATCACTGACTATCTAACTGGGCTGAAAAGTTGTGAGAAGTACCCCTGGTTCACAGGCCAGACCCGGACCGGACCGGACCAACTCGAACAAGACCGACCTGGCCATGGCTTCTTGACACGACCTTCTGTTGCGCTGCTTCGTTGCTCAGAGGCTGCGATCTGGACGACTGCTACGAAATCGGCCAGTGACCCAAGCAAACGGAGCTCCGAACGACGCGAACCGCGATGGTGGTCGGCCTTGCGGCGACCGGCGGCAGCAACGGGAAGGAGCGCGACGATCTGACTGACCGAAGTTCCGGCGGCTGTGGGGAGTTTCACGCCTTGCTGCTCCGGCGACGCCCTATTGTGGCCTCGATCTCGTTCTGCATGGACGATCTCGATCTGGCGGCGATTAGACGGCATGGACATGCGGTCTTTGAGGCGGCAGAATGGCTGATGTGTGCGGCCGGCAGAAGTAGGCGGCATTAAGGCGGCACCAGGTGGTGGCTACCCATCTGGTTGTGTCTTTAGAGCGGTAGCGATCCGATCGGTGAGGTTCATCCATTATGCCGAAATCACAAACTGAATGTAACTTTACCCTGGCGATAACTAGAATTTGGGTTTATAGATCGAGAGAGTGGTATAGATTTATCTAGAGAAGGGGTGGAAGGCCGGCGGTTGGTGTCTCCATTGGAGGAAACCTTTTTTTAAAAAAGCCTAACCTAAAAATAATAATAATAATTTATTTCAATTGTTGGTTTAGTGTTAATTAATTTTGATCATTTTCAACAATACCTAACCTATAATGTTTTAATAAGTTTCAATAATTAATCAATATTATTTATTAGTTTGACATTTAAATTTATATTTGCTTGTACCGGTGAACTGAGTTCATAAAAAAAAAGTATATGCATGCATAAAATTACTTCCAATAATTTATACAAATTGCATCTATTACTAATCGCTTTCATCTAATGATTCACCTTCATCAACATCACTACCTACTGAATGCCAAATTTGTAACGCTACAACATCACGCACGTCTGCCATAGCACTTTTCCTATTTACGTCATACATATCTTAATATGTACCTCCTGTTGTAGGCTGATCAAAAACATCGATTTCAAATTCTTGCATTCGAATGAAATTGTGAAGTGTAAAACATAACACAATTATTGCCATTTGGTAATTTGCATATGTTTGAGGCATTCTTTTTAGCCCCATCCAAGTACTCTTCAACTGTCCAAAAGCCCCCTCAACTTTCATTCTTAGTGAAGAGTGTTGGTGGTTAAAATATTCTTTCATAACTCAAGGTCCTACATTATAAAAAGAGAGTGTCTCAACTCTCATGTAAGGTCCCCTCAGGTTAAAAGGAGATCACATTCAACAAAATTGGAGGTTACTATACATATATTTTAATTATTTATACCATAAAACAAAATAATTAGGAAATAAAGTGAAAACTATTGCCCAATATCTAAAAGATCAAACAAAATAAAACATTAGGGCTAAAACCTAAAACCTAAAACATCAAATCAAATCAAAGAACAAACCAAAAAAAGATCAAATTCAAGTGTAAAAACATCAAGTTCAAACAAAAGTAACTCAAATCATTAAAATAATTGTATAATAACACCCAATCTCGTAAAACATTATCTCTTTTTGACACGCCCTTACTGTAACGTGCCTTTATTTGATGTTTTCTCTTTTAAAAAACCAGTTCGGGGCCAAAATTAGCCAAAATTATTATAAAAACTCATCAATAAAACCTTACACAAAATTATATTAACAAATATATACGCAGCTAACTCATCAATAGATTCGAATAATAATAATTTATAAATTACCAAATATATGAATTTTGTAGAAAAAGAAATAAAAATATCTACAATCCACCAAATATTAATTTCTTGAATACATTTAATTATACGTAAAGATATTATACTTCATTATTATTTAAATTATAAATATTGTATTTTATCCCGATCAGCACCAATCGGCACAAATCAGCACCAACTATTTAAGTTTCAGTCAAAGCGGACAGGGCCACAATTTGAAAAGTAACTATTCTTTTTTTGAAAAATTCATTCATGCTACTAGGAAAACGCCCATTAACGATTACAAGTGGAATCAACATCTAATAAACTAGCCTATTATAAAGCTAACTAAATTATATGCTAACCACACTCATACCGTCTGTACTATTACAAATTGAGAGATCCAATAAAAAGTTGTAATACCGTTTCGGTGATATTATTTTGTAACCGCGAACACCACAACCGCTTGGCATAGAGGAGCGTCTACCACATCAATCATTGGGCCAATCAGGGATTTGCTACAAGCGCAACACCACTAGATCCAAATAACGATCTATGTTATTCAAACTGTAAACACCTTGAAAATCGTAGATCACAAACGGGAACACGATCAACGACCTGTCTAACCAAATCAAGAACTATAAACTAAAAACATAAACCACGACTTGTCCAACCAGATCGGGAACAAAAACATTGACGAACAACTAAATCATGGATTCAACAAATCAAATCAATCGAGAACAATTTCATTGTGTGAATCACACTTATTCAATGTAATAAAGAATCAATAAACGGAAGAGCAATTGTTCCACATCTCCCCAGATGGGAAAAAGATTGAAGAAGAAGATGGTTTTTTTTTCTTTGTGGCGGTAGGGTTTAATTTTTTATTGAATATATGACTGTAATATTACACACTCTTGAAGAGTAACTATTCTAGTTCCATGTAGAGATGAATTGACTTGGATTGAATTTTAATTAAAATTTTGATTGATTTTAACGAAGCATAACTGTATTAAACTGAATAAAGGTGAACCGAATTGAATTGAATTCGTCCAATTAAATAAATATAAATTAAATTGAACTAAACAAAGGTGAAATGAATTGAACTGAAATCAACTAAATTTGAGTAAACTAAAACTAGTAAAGTAAACTAAATTGAACTGGATAACTAGAGAAAATGAGATAGCTAAATTCAACTAATTGAATAAAAAATAATTTTATTTTGATTAAAGTGAACTTAGTAGAACTAAACTATATTTAACTAAACACAACTAATTTAAATAAACATAATAAAAATAGGAAAATTAATCTATTTATGTTAAAAATTGTGTAAAAATTACCTCTACCTTTTAAATTTTAATGTCTAATGCCATTAATTCCAATTGTCCCATATTATTACTAATATAAATCAAAAGCAAAATAGAGATGAGACCTAAAATAAAGGAAAAATTAAATACGGAGTATGATGATGCATTTCGCCGTAGCTTGGTAGTGGCAAGTGGCAATTGGCAACTCCCCGAATTAAGCTAAGGACGCTCCATTCGTAGGTGGTGGCTGTCTGGCTGATGGGACAATTTACTGTGCTCTGTTCGTAGGAGTACGAACGGCTTTATTGTTCTTTTTGATCTTTTTATTTCGTATTCAATTTTTAGATCGTACGAAGTACGAACAGCTTTATTCAATTTTTTGTTCTTTTTGGGTGACGTAGCATTTGATTTTCTTAAGAGCTCTCCCTTGGGCATTTCTCAAAAATCTTTTTTTTTTTTTTTTTAATGAATACACATTTCATTAAGTAAAAGGAAACAATCAGAGCCGTGGCCTTGTTATGATCATTACACACAAGAGATCTATCTACTTTTTGAACAAAACAAAATAAAAACTTCGAACCTCGTGTAACAAAGGTGAAAGTTGCCAAGGAGCGCTCATATCTATGTTAATGAGCACATCCACCAAAACCTTGCAATCCGTCTAGATCCAGACTGCCAATGATGTCTCCGTTGGTACCTGCATCAACGCCTTCCAACAAGCAAACGATTCGGTATGAAGTAGCGAATATGCTTTGAACTTCCCTGCTCCAAAAGTGGCAGCATGATTCGATGACAAAGCCGACGTTATGGTCCATGCAGCTGCCGCCTCGTTTGAATTTGATTTGAAGGATCCATCAAAACAGATTAGCCAATGAGGTACAACTTGTGTCCAGCTAGGTAATTCATCATCCCGTTGTGGCTGCATAAACTGGTTCCCTACATCCTCAATGTCTTGAGCCCGTGGACGAGTTTCCATCATCTGCAATATTTGCATAGCCAAACGTGCAACAAATCCATGTTCTCTTTTGGTATGCTGGAAGATTTCAGCATTCCTGTCTTTCCAAATCTCCCAGATGATGCACAAGCTAAGATTGACATCCTGGATCTGTGCGCTGACTTGAACCAGCTCCAAAACCATCTTCCAAAGTCCAGATTCTGCACTGTTTGGAATTGAAAACCTAGTCTAGATGCTCTCCAGACTCTCGTGGCTGCCTCACATCCAGTAAACAAGTGTGTAACATCTTCATGATGTTGATTACACCTAACACAAATAGGGGAATCTATTGATTTCTTGAACCATAGCCCCTGAGATGTAGGCAAACAATTTTGTAGAGCCCTCCAAACACAGACAATTATCTTCAGGGGGAGATTCAACCCCCAAAACTTGTTCCACATGACATTATTTGTTACTAGGATCCGTTGCTCTAAATTCCTATAACCATCCTTGGCAGTATATTCTCCTGAAGTCGAACCTTGCCATATCAACCTGTCCTGTTGTAACTGTGACACAGGAATATGTATTTTTGCTATTTCTGCAGTGATCCTTGCTGGGAACCACGAACGCCTTAGTGGAATCCTCCATTGCTTATGCTCTTTAAGAAGATGTGAAACCTTGAGATCAGTTTGATGTGCTACACATATCTGTTGGCTCCGGGGGTTTATGAATCCTAGTATTCACTCCTCTGTGATGTGAATATCTTGCCCCTGACCTATTTGCCATCTTAATTAAGGTTTAATTAGTTCTTTACCCCAAATAATGGATTTCCAGCCCCATGTGTCTTGATTCCTTGGTCGAACCTTGACAAAAGTATCCGTCTTACAATATTTCTGCACAAATACCTTTGCAAACAAAGAATCTGGTTCCCTGATAATCTTCCAAGCATGTTTCGCCAATAATGCTCTATTCATGTCCTTTGATTTCCTCGGGCCTAAACCTCCTCTACTTTTAGGCAAAATCATCTAACTCCATGACATCCAATGTATTCTCTTTCCTTCTAATTCCCCTTTCCAAATGAACTTTGCCGTCATCTTATCTATCTTCTTCCCATGTGCAGCGTACATGGTTTGCTTTGTTTTCCCATGTGGGATGGCCGTCAAACTAATTGAATGGCTGAGATTATTCTGCGAACTAATTAGCCCAAATTCTTCGATTTATTTCTTCTAAATCCCGGCGATGTCTGACGATTCAATGTCGGAAGCTGTTGCAGCGTACTCAAAAGTAAGAAGTAAGGGTTTGATTCCGGCGTCGAAGAAGCAATTGGCCGCCGTGGGATGGAGAATTAGTTACCAGAGGAAGGGAAGTGTTTAATTAGATTAACAAAAACCGTTATTTTATTTGTGGGTCTAATTGAAAGGTACATAAATGTGTGGTTTTTTTAACTTATTACATTTAAGTCCAAGAGTATTAGTTATGGAATTAGTTTCAGAAGAGTGTTATTTTGAGAATTTATTTCAACAATAAGGTCATTTAGGCAAAAACCTCCAATTAAGAGGAGTATTCAATTTTTAAATAGTAGATCTTGAATGTTGAGGGCCTATTCCAAACTTTATATTTAGATTTTAGAATAGTTTAGATAGTCCGTTTTGAGATTTTGGAGACCTATTCAGAATATATATTATCGATTAAACTTTATTAAATAGGTATTATCCAAAATGAATATTCATAATCTCTATTTTCTTGTTATTGAATATTATCTATTTTCATTCTGAACAAATTAGAGGTATTCCAAATAATTTTCACTATATTATAATCATTTGAAAGTTTATATAACACAAAGTAAGCCTCATCAACATTTGGAACCTTCATTTCATATTTATAAAGCTAAATACAAATAGTTTAATTTATCACAAGTTAGTTAAAAAGCTAGTAAAAATGTGAGCCCACGCCCTTACACACAAAAAAAAAATCGAATCTGATACATGAATACTACTCTAATCAAATTCTAGCTTACACTACTGATCCAATATGTCGAGTGGTCTCACATTGATTTGAGTGGGGTAAGGAACCCACTTACTCCGCTGATACAGCTCCTGTCAGTCACTTGACCACGCCTCATGCACATGGAGGATGGAAACTTGAGAGAGTAGGAGAGAATCTCATATAGTCCAAATTGGGGAAGTGAGGGTTTGAACCAAAATAACGTCTTTGACTACTTGAATTAGCCCAAGTGAAGTAATAGTTTGGGGGTTGCTCCATGCAGGTCCATTTTTCTCCTGCATGTCCGTATTTTTACCATAATACCTCTAATATTGTTAAGACAAAGAGAAAGTCTTGGGTGAGACCTGTCCTTGTGGAGACCAAGAGCAGGGGAATGAACATTTACTGTTTTTGCTTGATCTTTTAGTCAGTTTGTTTGATCTTTCAATCAATGTCCTTGAGTATTTTTGTTTTGCCTTGATTTTTCAGTTAATTTAATCTTTCGTTCAATTTGCTTGATCTTTCGGTCAATTTTTTTGATCATTTCCTTGGTCAATTTCACCAACGACAAATTCAATCAAGGAAATCGACGGGTTTAAAGCTCACCAACGACAAATTCAATCAATAGCAGTCTCATATAATCTTTGGTCTCATTTGAGACCTGTCTCAAATGAGAATTTGCCTAAGACAAAAAATGGGCTTGAAATCATGGGGTTCCATCAGGGGTCATTATGGTAAAAATACAGACCTGCAAGAGAAAAATGGACATGCATGAAGAAATTGCTAAGTTTTAGAATGTTGTTATTTGTAGACCAAAGTTTTGCTCTTGTAACCCAAAAAATACGGTTAAAAGACATGGGGCATTATTGTCATTTAACAACATTTTTTGGGCTACATGAGCAAAACACTGGGCTACATTTAGCAATTCAGTAGTTTTAAGGACATGACAATGAGAAATAATAATAGAATGAAGAGAATGTTTATTGTGATACCAGTTTCAATTGAAACAATTGACAAATGTTGATCTTATCACTTTCAATCCCGACTTTTACTTACTAAATATAATTATTCAGTGAGATCAATTGAGATGAATTTGTCTAGAATAAATTAAAACAAATTGGTGTTTGATTGACGAGAAAGTCTCAAATAAGAGCACCTTACGGTAAGGGCAGGTCAAAAGGAGATCACATTCTACAAGATTAGGGGTTACTATACAATTATTTTAATTATTTGAGCTATTTTTGTTTGTACCTGATGTTTTTATACTTGAATTTGATCTTTATCTGATTTGATCTCTTATGTGGTTTGATCTTTTAGGTTTTGGGCAATATCATTTCACTTTATTTCCTTAATCTTTTATGTTTTAGTCCAAATAATTAAAATAATTGTATAATAAATCCCAATGTTGTAAAATGTTGTCTCATTTTGACATGTCCTTACCGTAAGGTGTCCTTATAGGAGACGCTCTCTTGATTGAAACTATAAAAGAACCCATAGTAATAGATGTGTGGATCAAGAATTTTAGTTAAATTTAAAATTTATACATATTACTATCGATGAATAAGTTTAAGTAATTATTTTAGCATAATTCATCCATTTTCATATGAGTATTACACATTGATAAAAAAAAAGAGTATTACACTTTTCATAATGATATAGTTTTACACTTTGACACACTTTTATTTTAAATAAAATAAAATCCACCAATGGTGGATGGAGATTTTATTTGGCACCCTAAACCAATAAAAAGACCTTATTGTTCTAATGTTATTGTAAGTCGATACAAGGCCAAATATAATACAATAGTATGAATATTTTGGCAATTTTAAAATAGATCTATGAGATTGAAATTAGTTAATATTACTTCAAGGGCAGTTCAGTAAATTGACATGTTGAAACTCAAGTTAACTTTTGCATGATATCTCAACACTTCAACGAGGTGCTACTCTTATAAAAACTGAATTGTTATACCACATTCTATATTTTACTTATACACGCCCTGAAATAATGTAAATACGCCATAAAATAATTACTTTTGTTATGTTTTTTTAATCAAATTATTCTATAGTTGCGGAAAGAAAGCAAAAATGAATTTGTTAATTAAAACGGAAGGAGAAATTAAGGCAATTGTGAGGAGAAAATGGAGGTGAAAAATTAATGAAAATTAAAGGGCCTGATGTTGAGGTGGAGGTGAGTTGGCAGATGAAGTGACATGACACGTGGTGGCATGTTAGTTAGGTTTTGCTAAAAGAGGTTGTTTTCTTTTATATAGTTAGATATTTCTCTTAAGTTTAATAGGGAAAAGGAAAAATATCAACATAAAATAGGTAATGATCATACAAAAAAGTGAAAAGATCAACAATAACATACTAAATGTTCATGCTTATTAGGTAAAAAATAAGAATTAAAAGGTAAAATGATTAAAACAAGAGAAAGTCTCAAATAAGAGGACCTTACGGTAAGAGTATATTAAAAGGATGCCAATTTTTGCGAGATTGAGTCTCATTGTTCAAATATTTTTATACTTGAGTTTGATCTTTTTTGGTTTGATCTTTTATATACTTTGATGTTTTAGGTTTTAGGCTGGATGTTTTATTTTGTTTGATCTTTTAGATTTTGGGCAATATTTTTTCACTTTATTTCTTTGATGTTTTATGTTTTATGCCTAAATAATTAAAATAATTGTATAACCACCTCGAATTTTGTTGAATGTGATTTTCTTTTAACATGCCTTATCGTAAAAGGATCTTACAAGAGACGCTCTCACAAAACAAAATCATTTATAAAAGTGAGAAAATTAATATTTTTAACATACAATATATTATAGTACTGATATTATTGTTGGTCATATTATTCAGGGTTCTCGCAAAACCTATCATATCCTATAATCACCTAGAAGCAACCGTAATTCAGCAAAGAAAAAAAAGATAAACTATTAATAATCAATGTTGAATAATCCAACAAAAAAACAGGATCGCCGGAATGCAGCTACACAGGTACTCAGGTCCGGTACTAGAGCCTCAACTTGTTATGCATACAAGTTTCCTCGGCAAACATAACACTTAAGTCCCGAGGATTCCTGCAAAACACCACAAAAAACCAGGCGCAAAAACAGCATTGCAGGTTCGATCCGGTCTAGTTCAGCAACGCAGATACAATCTGGTCTGGTCCGGTGGCCTCCACCTGCTCGGCGAACAAAATACAAAGTCCCGAGGTAATATGCAGATAAAGAGGACTCTCATCTTTCGATGTGGGATTCCTGCAACTACAAAAATACGGACCCCACCTGTTAAGTGTTAACTAGGCGAGCAAAACAGGTCCGCAGGAACACAGCTACGCAGGTCCGGTCCGGTCCAACCAGCGTCACAGGTCCGGTTCAAGTGCCTCCACTTGTTATACTCACAAGTTTCCTCGGCAAACATTGCTCACAAGTCCCGAACTAATATGCAGATCAAGAGGTTTCTAATTCTTCGATGTGGGATTCCTGCAATTACAAAAATGCGGGACCCACCAAATTAGGCAAAAAAACAGGTTCACCGGAATACGGCAACGCAGGTCCGGTCCGGTTCAACACAGCTACGCGGGTACTCAGGTCCGGTTCAAGCGCCTCCACTTGCTATACTCACAAGTTTCCTCGGCAAACGTGGTACCGAAGTCTCGAGCTAATATGCAGATCAAGAGGTCTCTAATTCTTTGATGTAGGATTCCAGTATTTTAGACAGTCAACTGGCGAAAACACGGATACAGTGTGGCAAACAACACGGGCTTCCCTGCAATTTACAGGCCCAAGGCCATATCTTGGCCCACTTAACTCATTTAAAATATAAACCTTTACACTATTCTCTTTAATTTTTTAATTTTTTTCTATAAAAATTATTTGTAAAAAAAGTACAAAACATAATTTTAAAAAGTAAACAAATAGATATTATATATTTGGTTCAAATTAATTAGTAATTATATTCATGCTTCTAATAAGATAAAATACTTATAAAATGTTTATATTATGAAATAAAGAAAGGGGATTTTACTGAAATATATATGTGCAATTAGAACTAAGCATAATTTATGAAATTTCACTTTTATATGTAGATATTAATAATAAAAATATTAGGAAGGTCCATTAGTAATGTAATTCCACTCTACAGAAATACAGAGCATTACACTTATGGTACTCAATTTTAAATCACTCCTGATTTAAAATGAAAGAAAAAAATATGGCACTCTGCTCTGTTAATGTCTCAGAAATCAAACAACAAAACAGTGTGAGATCAGAACTTACGTGGGGAGTAACACTCGTCGACGAACCAACCTTTACCGCATTAGTCATTAGCATGATCATCCCAGATTGTCAGGATCTCCCCTATGCTAATACCGGTGTAACGGTGTTGATAGCCGTCTGAATAAATGTCACTATATAGAACATCCCTCCAGATCCTAATAAGTGTACGTATAAGGAAAATCGCATATCAGCATAGGATTATCTTCAGTTCTAAAACAACAGCACGGTAATATAAGCTAATAATCAACATATCATAGTAATAGCATTATGAAGCTGCAACAGCCACAAAGAAGAAAATCACCATTCATTAATACTTATCATCTAAGAAACAAGGTTCACATTATCTTCCCAAAATAATTTGAGGTGGGGTCAGATATTTGAACCACATCTCACGATCATAACGTTACATCTTTCCTTTTTTTACATTGATTTGTTTCTAGACCTTCTTCGTGCACGTATAAACCATCTTAGTAACATTTCTTCATGCATTCAGTACCTCCCCTTCCCCAATGTGGACAAGTATTTAGGGCATCCAAACATTACAATAAATAGATTCTAATCATATCAGAAATTCTCAGAATACCATACAGAACAGTTACCACTTTATGCTTATCATCCAAATTGCAGGCATAAAAATATGAAAATTCAGAATAAACCCCATATTATATCATATCAATGTGATATTTCTGTAGAGTCCATTTTTTATTGGCTAATTTGTGGCAGATTCGATGTTGCAACATCGATTAGGGTTTAGCAGAAAAGTGACAGAAATTCCAACGCAGCTTTAAAAGGCAAGGAAATATTGTGCGTATGGGATTTATGGTAAATACAGTCCAGCGAATATCAACAACTCAGTTTTACACTATGGAGATTTGATCAATGAGTTGGAGCCAAATCTTTCCATATTTTTCAGTTTGAAGATATTCTTTATTCCTTATCTTCAGAGATTTTGAGAATCAAATCAACCATGATTGAAGGAAGGAATTTGATGCCGTGAAGTAACCTCTTCAACCACGGCATTGAGCTATAAAGGGACATCAGCTGCGCTGCTCAAATTAAGGATTTTACACGCAACAATTCTGTCTTCAGAATCTGTTTTCAATCTTGAGCAAAAGGCAGCACAGTCCGTTTTACTTTATCACAACCATTTGGACGTGTGGAAGCCGGTGTGTTCGAAATCACCATAAAGCTCCTGGTGTGGGAGTGATCGTAGACTGGGGAGAACTAGTGGTCCGATTGGAGCGAGGGATCGCAACATCGAAGACTAGGAGAACTGGTGGTCCGATTGGAGCGAGGGATCGCAACCACTTAGAAATTGTAAAAGATAAGTCTGTAATCTGTCTTTTGACAATTTAGTGGAATGATTTCAACACAGGGCTACGGCCCCGCAGACGTAAGTGCATTGCACCGAACTGCGTGATCAAATCTGTGTGTCTTTTATTTTCTGCAATTTAGGTTTTTTCATGTTGCAACATCGTTTATGCAGTAAAACCTAAAACACAGCTAGTCAGTATTTTAGACAACTTATTCGATCTGAATCTGGTAGATAGATATTTCAATTTCTACTCTCCAACACATTTACCCCCACTGGCACTGGCTAAATTCTACCATAATCCAGGTGTTAGAAATATAGGGAAGCAGAAGCAGTATATTTTCTTCTTGTTCAAAACAACATAACTGTCAATTTAGTTTAATCCCACTCTGAAGTGGGATGAATTAAAGAAGGCAGCGCACATCACATCTGCTCATACTATATGTGCACTATTATAAACACAACTTAGCCTCCAAAATTATCACTGTCACAAACTGAAAAACGAAATGGAAGAACTACACGTTATTCAGCAAAGAAGAAAAAATTGTCAAAAAGTAGCTACCTTGACAGCAAATTTGATCTGACTCAGAAGAATATGAAGAAAAAAAACTCCTTTTGCTGCAAATTTCATATAATTCGGCAAATCTTAGTTATTCATCTACCGCTTCAGTGTCTACACCATCCATAACAGCAAGACATGGACTCCCCATAAGGCCATAACAAATTAAACGGGCTTACCAACAAAAGTAGCTAAGTTGACGGCAAATTTGATCAAACTCGGATAACATGATAAAAAATCTGTTAAGATGTCAAATAATCAGGAAAATTTTAAAGTCTACACCATCACTCCATTACAGAAAATTGCAGTACAACAATTACACGGCTATGCATATTTAACCAAAAACAAAAATAAAAAGCATCCTGCAAAGTGCAAACCTTAATATATAAATATATATATATATATATATATATATATATATCTCTTACTGTACTTCTCATTTCATCACTACAACCTTAGAAATCAACACAAATTGAAAGTCCCTGCTTACGTGATCTAACTTCTACCGTGTTCAAGTTTTAACTAAACAATCAACTAATTAAAACTGTAAGTGCGGAATAAAAGAGAACACGATATGATCACCCAGTCCAGTGCAATGCACCTATGTCTGGGGGGCGTAGCCCGTGGTAAAAATCCTTCACTAGTTGCAATAAATATGTCCGGTCTATTACAAACTAATGGCTACTCTAGCAAGCCTATCACACTACCAATTGGCTACTCTAGCTTTGATGGTTGCTTCTATGATTACCTTCTTTTCCACGAAGGTGCGGCAAGATCTTGTACCACCCGAGCTTTAACACACGTCCCTAGTGTTTGTGTAGTGGTTGAAAATCGTGGACTGCGTTGCCTTCTTGCTCAAAAGATAAAAACCCTGAATTACAGAATTTTGCTATTAAAATCGCCAATTGAGCACGCAACTGATGTCCTCCTTTTCACGGCTCTTGAATCCTTCCTTCAATACACTTCTATTCCAAATCTAAATCCTTGAAGAAAAGGAATTTATGATTGTCTCAACTTCTATTTATGGAATATTTCATTCCCTGAATATTCCCATCTTAATACAGCTGCAGAACGCGTTGTAGACGTCCATTAGGACTGTAGTTTCCATAGAAAGGATAAGGCACAACACCCAGCGCCAACAAGGGAGACAGAAAAAATGCGCTAGGTTCATTCAGGAGGAACAGTAGACTTGGACTTCTTGGTTGCAGACTTCGTCACAGAGACTGGAGAGCGTACACTCTTAGCCGAAGAGGAAGGAGCAGCAGAGATTGAAGGACCAGGCATCGCAGTAGATAGTTCAACCCTGGCACCCTCTGTAGCAATAGCAGCAAGAATTTTCTCTCTATCCTCTCATGACTCTTTCGAAACAACTCCCCATGCATTACCATTTAATCCATATGAACTGAATCCTCTTGTCAACAGCCCGCAGCTCAAAATCGTGGACATAATCATATTACCAGTAGATGCTTCCTGATCCCATGGTAGATCCAACACCTCTCTCTTCAATGTACTAGCAGTAAATGCAAATTTCCCAGTAGGCTGCACTCTATCAGGCTCAACAGTGAACCCCTCACCCCTCAGAAAAGCTGTAATCAACCAAGGATGGGGTGATGCTTCAGTGCACCTAGAGGACTCAAGCGCTCCATGGATTCTTTTAAGAATACATTCCCCAAGATTAACCTCAAATCCAAATCCACTCCATATAGTAACTCAGCCTGATCCAAGGTCAAGATAGTGGTATTAGTAGTCTTCATCCAACAGTTGATGAGAACCGTGAAGAGCATACAAAACCTTAGAGTTAGAGAACTAGAGGGCATGCATCCAGAAGACCATTTGCCAAGTTTTCCATAAGACAGAGCCCTTGCTAGTATATTCTTCTCAACATTATAGTCCTTAGGATATGCCAACTCAGATCCAAAAAAACAAATCAATCCCAAGAATTGCTTTTAACTTTTCAGGAGATAAAGAAAGGATTCTCCCCCTGAAGTACAGCTTGTCTGGCCAGTCTCCACCAGAAACTAGAGTCCTCTTCATGAGATAGAATTCAAGAACCATCTCTGGATCATACTCCTTAAATACAGTAGCTGCTTGAACATACCCAATCTGGCCTAGAAAAGTGTCAAACCCACTTTCTGCACACTTCTTCATCTCTAGCACTTTCTCAGCAAAGAAACCTCTTGTGGCCAACATATTATAATTGACACTGGCTTCAACAGAATAGAACCTGTCAGAATAAGCCAAAGATAACAGTATGGCACTGGTCATTTCAAAATCCTACTCAGGTACATTCTCTGCAGCTGGCATGTCATCATCCATCACAACCCCTTTCTCCACTGTCTCCTCCTCCTCTAACACAACATCCTCATCCTCAAGATTAGCATAGTCCTCGGTGCTGGAAGTAAGGGTGGAGTAGGCAGGGTCTGAATAGTTCCAGTAAAATTAGCCTCGAGCTCAATCAATTCAACACAAGGATCCCATATACCCCTAGTCCATCGAGTATCAAAAACTCCCCCTAAATCTGTCAACTCTTGATCATCAAACCACATACAAAATCGATAGCTATCTCGGAAATACATACTTCAGAATTACTCACAGATCGAATCCCAGATAGTCTTTAAGAAGTACAGAAACCCTAGCATGCAAGTCAAGAAACCAAAGAAAACTAACAGATCGAGAACCCAGATCGATACCTTAAAGGAGAAGCTGTGGATTCCGACCGATTCAGAGGTTCGATACTATATCCGTTGAAGTTGTAGTTGATTGCAAATCACAGAAAGGCAGCAGAATAGAAAAACATGATGTTGCAATAGGAATGGGGAGGGTTTTCTTTCTGGGCGCGAAGAATGAAGAAACCAAGTACCTTTTCCGCCTTTTTGTGCAAAATTGAAGACGGCCCAACGGAAAAATACAACATAAATACTATGGGGCCCTAGCTGTCTCCCAATTTACACGCGCCTTTCACTTCATACGCGCACCTTATATCTTCATGTTGCAACACGAAATGCAACCTTAACCATATTTTTGGTATTTTCTGATTTTTTATCAAATGAAATACAGAAATAGAAATAACAACTGTACAAGTTAGGTAGTCTTCAGTACCTCAGATAGTGCATACCCCAAGATGTTGTCTTAGGGTTTCAAATGTAAAAGCATCCAATGGCTTAGTAAAGATATCAGCATATTGACTCTCAGTAGATACATGCTTGATTTCCACTTCCTTTCTTTCGACCAAGTCTTGGATAAAGTGGTGTCTGATATCGATATGTTTGGTGTGGTTATGCTGTACATGGTTCTTAGATATGTCAATGGCTGACTTATTATCACAGAGAATTGCAAGACTGTATAACTTCACCCCATAATCTCTGAGCATTTGTTTCATCCAAATCAGTTGAGTGCAGCAACTACCAGCCGCCAAATATTTAGCCTCAGCAGTAGATAAAGAGATTGAATTCTGCTTTTTACTATACCAAGATACCAGATTCTGACCAATAAAGAAACAACCTCCAGTGGTACTTTTTCGATCATTGGCATTACCAGCCCAATCAGAATCACTGTACCCATATACCTGACAGCTTGTACCCTTAGAAAACCAGCCATAATCAGCAGTTCCATGCACATACCGAATGATCCTCTTCACAACAGAAACATGGGATTCCTTAGGAGCTGCCTGGAATCTTGCACAAATACCAACACTCAAGGACATATCTGGTCTACTTGATGTTAGATACAGGAGGCTTCCAATCATGCTTCTATAGAGTTTTGTATCCACAGCTGCACCTTTCTCATCTCTAGTCAATTTGTCAGTAGTGGACCTTGGAGTTCGAACAGCTTTAGCATCACCTTGTTTCACCTTGGCATTTTCCTCTGATGATTTTCCCACATCCTTCTGTGGGGATTGAACATTTGTATCAGTTGAGAAGGCTTCTGCATCAGTAGAATTAGTTGGATTAATTAGCTTAACTTCAGAAGACTTAGAAATTTGGCTATCTCCTATGACCAGTGGTGATGTTGCAACATGAGAACTGGAACTTGGTTCCTGGGGGGAGAGATTTTTCGAACTCTCATTTTTCTGAATTGAGATTTGCTGAACTATTTCTACATCATCAATTTCCCCAGAAACCCTGGCTGGCACATCCTTAACAACAACCTTAGCACTCAAACAGGTAATTGATGGCTCCAAAATATAACAGTTATCAGAAGATCTCCTCCCTGTGAGAATCCCATTAGACCCTTGCTTGACAGTACATAGTGACTCATCAAAGTGCACAGTCATTTGATGATCACACAGATGACTAATGCTGATGAGATTTGCTTTAAGATCCTCCACCAAAAGCACATCATAGAACACAGGAAAATCTTGAATTTGAAGTTCCCTCTTTCCAATGACTTTGCTAATATTTCCATCTCCAAATAGAACCGTACCACTCCATGGGAGTACATTTCTCAGCAAGTCAGATGATCCCGTCATGTGTCTGGAGCATCCACTGTCAAAATACCAAGTGACCCTGGCATACACACTATAACAGGTATGTACTACAAAGCAATTTAAAGAGGATTTTGGTACCCATACCTTCTTGGTGAGTCTCTTCTGCTGCTCGGGTTCCATGTTGCAACATGAAGAGAACTGCTTGCCTCTCATAATGTCTCTCAGTAATCTCATACATTGATAATCATCATGACCCTGCATCATACAATATTTACAACACTTAGGAGTGGTTTTTCTTGGCAAAGTACCCTGTGATATCTTCACTTCCGAGTTAGGAACATAGGTGCTCTGGTTGACTCTGTAGATTCTCTTACTAGTAGAAGCTTGAGTCCCAGCAGAGACAAACACTGTTTTCTTCAACTGAGAACTTGTACCAAAGTTGTTGTAACCCAGACCATGTCTATTTCCAGCATTCTTTCCCATAACTAGAAGATCATTCAATTTAGCAGTGCCCTTGTTTAGTTTCTGAATAGTTGCTTCAGCTTCCTCAGTCCTGGCAGTCAAAGATCTCAATTTCTTTCCCAGATTGTCACAGTCAATAGTTCTGGCCCTGACTTTTTCTTCACCATTCACAGCTCTGGTGGTCATGATATCCAGCTTCTTGCTTAGAATTTCAGAGGTTACCTCAGCATCTTTAGCTCTCTTGGTCATTATCTCTAGTTTCATGGCTTTATCCACATCATCCATGGGTTTCTTTCCTTCTGAAACCTCATTTTTCTTCAACAGATCAGCAAGCAACCCTTCAGCTTTCTCAACTCTTTTAGTCATGGATTTAAGACTCAAAGTCAGCTCTTCATTTTCCTGCTCCTCAACCAGTGAATCATTCACTAAGGTGTTGACCTTTACTTTCAGAGACTCGACTTCTTCAGCAAGTTTTAAGGCTTCAGCTCCTCCACTTTGTGTACCCTTCAAGCTTTTGATGATCTCAATTGATTTTTCCCATTCTCTATACAGGTCATCATATGCATTCTGAATAGAGCCACTTTCATTATCATTAACCTCATCTACTCCATCTGGAACTGGTCCCAAAAGATACATGTTTCTATGGTTGGCTCCCATTTTCATCATCACTCCAAGTTTCACCAGTTGCAACCAAAGCCTTAGGTTGGTTTAGAAAGTTTCCACATTGATAAGCAAGATGTCCATAGCCACTGCATTCCTTGCACTGAGGTTTTCCAGCATGCCTACTACCTTCAGGACCCCTTGGTAAATCATCCATTGATCTGAGCATGTTCTGAGTAGTGTTACTTCCCTGAAAGCCTTTGGCTGAGTTCTGCATGTCTGAAGTCTGAGTTCCTTGGCCTTGACCAACTTGTGATTGTGCACCTTGAGGAATAGGAAATACTCTAACTTGATTCTGAGTGCCTTGATTCTGAGTGGCCTGATTTCCTCTGCCCTGATTTCCAGACAAGCCTCTACCTTGATTTCCTCTCATAAGTCTTCCAAAGTTTCTTGCCAGCAATGCCATGCCATCTGATCCAGCACTATCCATCTCCTCCAATTTTCCTTTCCCTTTTGATTGAGAAACATGAAAGGACAGTGTCTTTTTGTCCTTATTCCTATCAGTGTGCATCTCTGATGTCTTCATAAGTCCCATTAGCTCATCTAGAGTAACCACATCCAGCTGGGAATTAATCTCCAAGTTCATGACTAATCCTGAAAATCTCTCAGGCAGTGACCTCTTTACCTTGTCCAGAACTTGAGCCTCAGTATATCTTTCTCCAAACTGGTGTGCTCTATGGATTAAATCTTTCAATCTAGTGCTGAATTCATCAACCGTCTCATGTTCTATCATCTCCAATCTCTCAAATTCTGACTTAATCATGCCAATCTTAATTTTCCTGACAGGCCTTGATCCCTCATGTTCTTTCTCAAGAGCTTCCCAGGCAGCCTTGGCAGTTGTGCACTCAGAGATAATCCTGAACTGGTCATCCTTTACCCCATTATATAAAGCACCCAATACTTTACTGTTGAGCTTTTTCAGTGCCTTCTTGGTATCATTCCATGGGGCTGGTTTTGAAATAGTTTCTCCTGCAGCATTGGTTGAGGTAGGTGGACTGTAACCAATCTCGATCATATTCCAAGCATCATCATCAAGTTGATCAATAAAGATACGCATCCTGGTTTTCCAATCCGGGTAATTCCCATCAACCAGTAACGGCGCCCGTGTGATGGATCCTCCTTCCTTGGCCATCGTAAGCAGATCGTTCACTCACCTCGCAAGAGGATCAAACGAGTGATTAAGCTCTGATACCAATTGAAAGTCCGTGCTTACTAAGATCTATAATATCGTGTCAAGTTTTAATTCAAAAGACAGCGAAATTAAAACTAAGTGCGGAAAGTAAAAAGACACAATATGATCACCCAAACGTAGGTGCTTTGCACTGAACTGGGTGATCATATTGTGTCTTTTTACTTTCCGCACTTAGTTTTAATTTCGCCGTCTTTTGAATTAAAACTTGACACGATATTATAGATCTTAGTAAGCACGGACTTTCACAAATGCGTGCCAAAAAAAGCAGAGCATATTCATCCATCTGATATTTCAACAACCATAGAAAAACATTGAGCTACAGCCAACATGCAACACTGGCAAAGATCCCATCTTGGACAAAGTATCCTTAATCCCAAATGTAGATGTAAGAAATGATTCAATCACAAACTGTCAAAACAAATTTACCAGTACTAGATAGACAGATACTATAAAGATCAAAAGATCGTAAACCAATTGATCTACAAATCCCTTTTCAGATGAAACGAAATCAGGGGAATTCATAAATCAAATAAAGGACGAACCCGAATACTATCTCGGTGCATAAATAAGAACTTTTCGATTCTCACGGGGATTTATCAGTTTGATAAGAAATCGTAGACGAAGTTGAGCGCTTTTAGACTCGGTTCGACTTCCGTAAGGAATCTTCATTTTTAATTGGGGATATTCTTGGTCCGAAATCCAACTTATTGCTAAAAACTATTGGGCTCAGTTTTGTGAGAATGTGTCGTGATCCGACTTCAATGAACAAGGATTAAACAGGAAATCAAAGTATCATTTCTGTAGAATCCAAAGAAAAGTACAAACAGAAATGGGGGTTTGGGGATAAAAGGAAAATAGAAGGGGAGATTGGGAGAATCTAGCTGAATCAGCTTACAAATTCATGAATGAGTAACTAATCCCTGATCTAAACTACTTAAAGAAGATCTTGGAGATTCTGTTGGTCACCAGTGGTTTGGTTAATGACCGTTGAATTAGTTGGGACGGTTGGAATCCGTTGGAATGAGGAAGCTCCGAGCTCGTGCTAGCTGTAAACCATGAGAGCTTATAGAATCACGGGAAAAGACCATCGTGCCCTTCATTAACCAATGGGATTCTGACGGAATGAGGTCAATTCGGCCTGATAATGTTTGGGGGTTGCTCCATGCATGTCCATTTTTCTTTTGCAGATCCGTATTTTTACCATAATACCCCTAATATTGTTAAGGCAAAAAATGGGCTTGAAATCATAGGGTTCCATCGGGGGGCATTGTAGTAAAATGTGGATCTGCAAGAGAAAAATGGACATGCATAGAGACATTGCTTAACGTTTCTATATCATTATTGAAATACTCCCTCCGTCCCAACCAAAACTTCTTAGTTGATTTCGGATCGGATTTTAAGAAATATGCATTTTATATCTTATAAGTGAAGTTTTAAGGGGTATAAATGGAATATCACTTATGGTTATGGTTATTTGTAAGAATTCATTAAGGGTATATTTATCTTTTTGTAGTTGTTTTTTTGCCAAAAGAGGAAAGAATGAAAGTAAGAAGTTTTGGTTGGGACGGACTAAAAAGAAAAGTAAAAAGTTTTGGTTGGTACGGAGGGAGTATCAGATTATGTTGTCGTTTCTAGCACCTTCAACAAAGTGTCAAAGTCATTCATTTGAATTTTGATGTAATCCCATTAATCTTTTTGACTGAATTCCGGCCGGTCTTCGGGTCACAAATGCCACCCAACACCTCACAAATAAGATGATTGAACTAATTTTAATTTTATTAAATTATTTTTTTAATTAACTAAAATGAACTAAAGTGAGTAAAATTAAACTGAACTGATGTACAGATAACCTCAAAAATACATGGTCTAAATCTTTTACATTCCTAGTTTGAATTTTGAAATATATCATGGAAAAAAAACCAGTCTCTACAATTTACTCCTAAATCCCATGACACTTTCGTTTTCTCAAAGGGACAATCAAGTTGGGTAAATCGGACCAGGCAAAGTCAACTTCTTTGCAAGTGTAATTAAAGGTTCATATCATCATATTCATAATCAATATCAATATCAATGAACAATTATCTGCATTTGCAATTTTGCACAATAAAAAAACAATCATAAAAACTTTTGCCATTCACATCATATCATGATCATAATCAATTCCTTTACAAATGAACGAAATCAAAGACTCTTTGATACCATAAAGGTTAATAAGAAGTTATATGGGCTGCCTTGTGTTCTGGTTTAATTTCTCACAGACAAGTAAATGGTTCCTCCTTATTTACTAATATCCTGTTTCTCTTTGTACAGAATGAGTTCTTCGTGGTTTAAAACCCAGACATGGTAGATCTAGTTTTAACTCATTCTTTTTGGGCAAATGTATTGCTTTGGTTAGCACTTTTTCAGTCCTAACCAACACCATCTCTATCTACTTTTAGGGTTGTTTGGTTTAGAACGTTTGTGGCTCTTGTTTTGTAATTTTTATTTTTTCTCTTTTACAAGGCATAGGGAAGCCAATATAAGCTGTGTTTGTTTTACTTTTTATCTATTTTTTTTTAATACTTTTTATCTACTTTACTTCAAAGTAAAGTTGTTTTTTTTGTGTTTGGTAAGTTGCTAAAAACCAGCTTATTTAGAGCATCTCCAACCCAAGCATCACTTTGAAAAATGTCACTTGACATGTCATATTGATTGACTTTTTGTCTTAAAATCATCTCCAATGCAAGTGTCAAGTAGGAGCATCAATATTACATGACACTCTTTTTAATTGAAAGTGTCAAGTTGAGTGTCAATATATAGATGGTCAAATTGACACTTTCACTTGTTATTTTAAGAGAATTAGGTGAAAGTGTCAATTTGACCCTCTATAATTTTTATTTTCACAAAAGATCAAAATTGTCACTCTTGGTAAGAAATAAACCACCAATCAAGCACACTCTAAATGCAATAAGTATTTTGAGTAATATAAATAGTTCAATACATCCAAAAACAAAATCATGCTATTTGACTGCATCTTTACAACGTTGCTCCGCGTGTCCAGCCTCACAGAACTTGATGTGCTTTTCCATAATACCTGTTTATATAACCAGTCTGCAACAAAAGATATGCAATTACACATATATTCTAAGCTGCAAAAAACAGTGTTAATAATGTTCCAACTGAAAGACTAATAAATCACCCACCACTTAGAGACATGAGACAAGTATGGGTTCAGCATTCTTCATAGTAAATCTGAGATGGTATTATCAACAACTAACATTGTTTGAGGATTTTGCCTTGGAATTTGGATACATCAGGTGTGTCAGGAGTAGGGGCAGGATAGAACTTGTAAAACTTCATCAGCTCTTGTTTCTGCATCCATTTCTTCCACTGCTTTTCTCCTGGCTTCCCTTGACTATCAAAACACCGAAATCAGATGATTGATCAAATTCTCTGCTATATATAGAAGACTAGAAACAGAAAATTGCTCGGCATACCTCACGCTTGGCCTTTTTAGCCTCTAGAACTATCTCCTTGACAAAATCCTGAAGAAAAAGCAGTATCAGTAAAATAGTAGTAGGCATAGTAAGCAAAGTATTATAAAGGCATTTATACCTTGAAGGCTTCCTTCAGATCAGCTGGCAACTTTTCTTCTTGAATCAGTTAGTCAGTGAACTCCTGTAAATAATACCCCGAGTTTAAAACTAAAAACTTAATGTACTGTACTAGCTGAATATTGCATCCAAAGATATAGTACCATACCATAGCTTACCTCAAGATTCTCAGATTGCCAATCAAAGTAGCAGACTACCTGCAGTGTAACAATTAAACTTATTAGCATCCTGTTAGCAAAAACTAACCATACTTTTTAGCATCTCATAAGTATGTACCAAAAAACTCTATTAAAAATGCATTGCAAAAGTAACTCCCTTCCAGATTCCTGAAACTCCAATTATACTGGTGAATCAAGTCAATCGCTTCCCACTGGCAACAAGAAAAGAAGATCTAGTGAGTGAACTTCTTAATTACTCCATTCCAATATTACGCTAGCTTTGCAGATTTCCAAAAGCAAGTATGTTCAACAGATATCTATAATAATTTGATGAAGAAAGTTTAACGAAGACTAAATAAACATTGAAAAGCATACCTCTGTACCGATAGGAACCATCTCTCGCCATAGATCTTCCTGAAATTAGGCAAAAGCAAGTTTTCTTATGAATCGCAAAAACAAAAAGGTTAAAATGTGAACACAAGAAGATTATTATCGAAAAGGATTACCAAATTGCGTTTCTGCTCAAACTACTGCGCGGCAGGGCATTGCTCATACTGGTGGTGAGCAAATTAAACGGTTGGGACTTGGGAGGAAAGGGGCGATTTTTGGAGGGAGGAGTAACGGAACTGAACAGGTTTGGATTGAATTATATACTGACACCTGGTGCGCGTCAGCTTTACGCAAGCTTAATTAAACGGCTAACAACAAGTTTGGATTGAATTACTCCCGCGTAACGCGCGCTATTTTCAAGCAAGCTGGTTCTTTTCCAAATTTGAATGGTTTTTTTTGTAACTTCGTCCTTTATTTCCTTTTTCTTTTTATTTTATTCCCTTTTTCCTTTTATTTTATATCCGGCATGGCATCCAATAACCATGTGCCACGCCAGTATATTTTCCCAGTCAACTTTT
The DNA here is from genome assembly GCA_963678965.1 of Cruciata laevipes. NCBI lineage: Eukaryota > Viridiplantae > Streptophyta > Magnoliopsida > Gentianales > Rubiaceae > Cruciata > Cruciata laevipes. The sequence continues at coordinate 8,737,618 of OY787632.1, read as the reverse complement.
TCTTTTTAAATACATTAATTTTCACTTCAATTCAGTTTAGTTTAATTTTCACTTTAGTATATTTTAATATTAATTAAACGTATTATGTTATATTCTAGATTAATAGATTTCAAATATATTGAAATTGATCATGCTTATTTCAGTTCAATTCAATATATTTCAGTCCAACTTCATTATATTTTAATATTAAATATATTATATTATATTCTAGATTAATAGATTTTAAATATATTGAAATAAAAATGGCATGAAAATATTTGACAATTTTTGCGGGCCGGATGTACGTTTTATCTACAACTCGATATGCTATGTGGTATTTGCTAGCTAGTTAGACCCGCATTGGTTGGAATCTGCCCATAGTATTACCTTATTGTAGGGGATATAATTTGGTATTGGTTTTTTTTGTGGGATTGTCCTGACAGACTTGGGGATTATCCTTGCCCATTTGTTTGTTATATCCCTCTTAACCCTTAATTGGTGAGAAGATAAACCACATGGGCTTCTGGACTAGGTAGTGCCTAAACTAGTAAAATTCGATTAGATAGTTTAGAATGTGAGTTAAAGTACTACGCTTGTCAGGTAGTTCGATACTCTCGAATATTTGACTGTAGATTTTACGATATATCCCCTTTTTTGTTGTAAGCCTTCGGACACCACGTTGCTTCCGTGCGAAGACATAGGAAATATCATTCAGGCCACACCACATTTAAATACATGGAAGACTAGATTTGCTTTACGTTTCAGAAATTTTCCTGTTATCTACAAAATTGCTTCTACTTGTAGAGAACAGCCTTCAGGCAACTTGTAGTCACTAAGGCCCTTATTTGGTCTTACGTGTATTATGTTATGTTTTTATTTCGGTCGAGGAGTCATGAATAATACTCCCATCTATGATGATTTTAGTGTAAAAAAAATAAAATACAACTCAATATGCTGATATATTATAAAAACCACTCAAAATGATCTTACTTGCCAACAGCAGCTACCTGCACTCACATACATGCATATTTGATATTTCAATTCAAATAAGGTTATATTCTAAATCTCAGAAAAATCGAAAGTCCAAAACTTCGCTACCACTCAATCTCATATTCTAAATAGTACATATCCTGGGAATACAAGCTCAACGGGTTGAAGAGTTACAGCTGTAGCTATTGCCTGTTGCCTGACATCTACTCCTTGAAGTCATCCTTGTCATCAACCGGAATAGGCTGGTTCCTCCAGTACACGGCTAGACCACTCCCGCCAAGCTGCAAATATCATGGCAGCATTGTAAGCAACAAGCATCACAAGAATAATAACAACTTTGTTCCAAGTAATGAGCATTGGCAGAGAAGTTTAAATACAATTTTTTTTATCAAGAGTAGGTCAAGAAGTCTTACAGCCATGCACACAACACTGACTGCAGAAGGAACAGCTACGAGAGGATTGGTGAAATGCTTTTGAGCAAGCAAAAAACCAAGTGCAGAACTCTGTAAAAGAGAGTGGCTTGATTAGGATGGTCATGAGATGACACACCATTGTTGTTATTGAGTTTCAAGGTACAATCGGCTTAGTTCTCAAATAAGTGTATAGACAAAGAAATACCTGCATCCCGCATTCGATGGATATGGTTCTGGAAGTTGATTCGCCAAAACTTAACTTTGAGATCCAATAACCAATAAAAAATGCAGCAGCATGTAACAGGGCCACAGGGAGCAACAACTGCAATCCTTGAGTTTTCAAGACATCCGCTACTTGACCAATCTTCAAACAAAAAAAGAAATGGAAATTTTGGTGAATTAACAACTTCTAGAACAAATTACTTTGAGCTTCTAAAGATGAATATCTTTCATGGGACGAGCAATATGATGTACTCACCGGGCTAGCACAGAGTAGGGTGGTGAGAATAACACCAATCAAAGGTGTTATGGTAATGATCTTCGATGTAAACTTGGGGAAGAACTCATTTGCTAGCACTGCCGTATCAAAGAAAAATGAAACTTGAATTGTTAATATCTTAGAAATCCATCTTCACGTGATCAAGCATTAAAATAACAACGAACTGCTGTTTAAATACCTCCAATAATTGTTGGAACCAAGACAACCTGAAAAGTACTAATGGCAAGGCCCTGAAATGGAGTGGGAGAAAAATAAATTAGCTTGATATGTTGCAAGAAGAGTGCAAAGAGTCCATAAGCAGAGGAAAGACACAGCATAATCGCACAAAACAACCACAATCTTATGGAAACAAAATCTCAACACAATATTACGGATAAAAACTTACTGCTGCATCCACCGGGACTAGCTGGCCAGCAAGAAGCTTAGTCAAGAGCGGTGTCATAATTATAGCACCAATAGTTGAGCACCTGTAAATTGTAATATATTTACAAAGAACACGTTTGATATGCTAAGTGAAAAGATCATCCCTCTACAAATTAACTTTCTTGAAGAAACAACTTACGTTGTCATGAGAACTGACAGTGCAACATTCCCTTTGGATATATATGTTGCAACATTTGATGCCTGACCTCCAGGACAGCATGACACCAAAATAAGACCAGTTGCAAGAGGAGCTGACAATTTCAGTGTCTGCAAAGTGTAGGAAAAAAATGAGTTAAATAACACTTAACATAAAATTCTTATCACTGATTTATATAGGATATGAAAAGGCAAGTGCATACCATAGCTATGAAGAAGCCTAGTATGGGTTTTATCATATATTGAGCAAGAAATCCGACACCAACCTGCAGAATCAATAATCATTTCGTTAAACCATCAAAGAATTTAAGTAAAGGATAATCCACAGCTTCTCACTTCTAAAAACAGTGCTACTTACAGTCCAAGGATTCCGCAGGCATCTTCTAAAGTCATCAAATGTAAGAGTCAATCCCATTGAAAGCATAAGGAAACCTAGACCAACAGTGAATAGATCTGTCTCTAACCAAGTTACCATGGAGGGCTTGTAGATGCCAATTACTGTACCCAGTACAACCTGCCAAGTTACAGAACATCTTAATATGTGCCTATACAAAAGACACTACTCTCACTATTAAATTCACTTCAAAAGACTAAAAGAAGTTGAGAGAATGTACCCAAAGAGGAAACAGTGTAGTCAATGTTTCAATTATTTTCTCATATTGGGTCATTTCACTGGGAGTGGCAGCACTGCTAGGAAGATCTCCAGGTACATTTGTGGCAGCCTTGCAGCATAATGTCACATTTCTAATCATAGGAAAAGCAAAAGTATCAATAATTTAAGGAAGATAATTGTCTAGTGTAATGTATAACAATCATTTAATTATGCATTTCCTTCAGCAGTTCATAAATAAATCAGAATGCGCTGAGGAAATCAGCAGTTTGTGCAAACACATAATAATAGAAAAAGATTGATCATCCAACTTTGTAAGTAAAAAGTAACACCTGCCCTTCTCGATTTTCAAATAAATTACAGATCAATCTCCTAATTCTATGATAATTACAGATCAATAGCACCTCGATTACTCCAAATAAAAATATTAGGCTCTGACATCCCCAATGCCTAAAAACAGTTTAAAATATCACATCATTCTTCCAATCTAACATCATTTCTTAACTTGTTTTCCCTTTTCTATCATTTCCCCTACTTGGATCTCACAAACTGGCATTCTATCCCAACAAGGCACTTCATTTAATATTTACAATAGAACTATCCATCACTTGAACCAAGTCTACATTATCATAATTATTAAGAACCAGAACACACCTAGGAGAACTCGAACTGTTGAAAGACAGTGATGGAGATACAGCAGCAAGAACGGAAATTTGGGGCGTATTCTTGATAGATAGGCCAACAGCCCCAGTATCAGGCAAGCCTACTCCACTTCTCAAACCTGAATATCAGCCCACAATAATAAAAAAACAATTTCAAACCCAAAGAGGAAAGCACGTGGCATCGAGAATGATATGATCACTGACTTAAAACATTCACAAAGATACAGAAATATAACACTCACTCAATCTGGCAGCCCTGAGCCCAAAACTTGGTCGCTGCAACGCGTCCCATTTGTGCAAGTTACAGTCTTTTGCAACAATTCTTGAAATCGAAGCCATTTTCTCAGCAAATGGCTCTGGTTCAAGGGGTTTTGTGATGATGGGTTTTGAGTGACAGGGACTGAGGGAGTGAAGTGGGAAATGGACGAAAACAGGGGAAGAGGGAAAATCAGGGCGTGGAGGGGTCCAGAATTCGCAAGTTTTGAAGATAATGGATTTTCTGGTTCGTCGTGGAAACCGATGAGCCACACGAATGCTGGAGGTTTAGCCATTCAAGCTCATCCTCTCCCATACACTTGCAATTTGTTCTTGGCTTCTTGCAAACTTGGTTTGGTTTGAATAATTCAACCTTGACTTTGAGATGGTTGAAGTCCAACCCAATTCCAACTGTTGCATCAGCATTTTTCATTAAAATGGTAATAATAACATATTTTACTCAAACCAATTAATAAAATCATTAATGTTTAATCAGCCAAAAATATTTTTCCAATATTTTGGTCAATTTCCACAATTTGGTGGTGCTCAAGAACTTGCTAGTTGCTACCCCACATTCTGATAGGGGTTCAAAGTCTACTGTGCAAAATTACAAATGGATACCTGACTTTAATGCTTTCTTTGTTTTTATTTTCAGAAAAGGCTTTGTTGTGTGAATTTGTATATCAACAATTTGATGGAAAATTTATTTTTATTTCAGAAACTCAGAAAGTATCTCCTTGCCATCTAATTTCCATTATTTTGTAACAATCCACTTAATTGCCCAGAAATTAAAGGTAATTTGACAGATATGAATTTGAGAGTTCAGAGTTTAGGAGAGAAAGAGAAGAAGAAAATCTAGAGGAGAGAGAGATAATCTAGCTACTGATTTTCAGTTGATCAAATGCGCCTCCTCCATTTCATTTCCATGCTTTTATCCTTCTCCGCATCCGTCCAAAATGTTGTCGAGTCACTGTTAACGGCACCCAGCCCGCGCTTAACGAAAGGCTAACAGAAGCTAACGGCTCAGTTGACCGTTGGACTTTGAAGGAAAAGACCATGCTGTCCTCGGGTTGTTACAATCCCTCCCTCTTAGCTTGTGCTTGTCCTCAAGCACTGAAGTTTGGAAATTGAGCTGAAATGAAATCCTTGTCCTCCCAAGAAGCATCTTCAATAGGCATGTTCTTCCACTCCACTAGCCATTGTGTCACTGTGTCACTTCCTCTTTTGATCAATCTTCTGTGCAGAACTCCCTTTGGCTCCAGCTGGTTTTCTGCTTCAATTTCACCTTCTAGAGGTGTACTGCTATAAGAGGGAGCAGGGCCAACATGCTTCTTCAGTAGAGCTACATGAAATACAGGGTGTAACCTACTGTGAGAGGGAAGCTTCAATTGATAAGCCACTTCTCTACTGCCATTACTAATGCCAGCAATTCTTTCTCATATGTAGACATCCCCTTGTTTCTGACACATAATGATTTGCTTAAAAAGGCTATAGGATGACTGTCTTGCATAAGCACTGCCCCCATACCTTCATCACAAGTATCAGTTTCTACTATGAAATATTTGGAGAAATTAGGCATACTGAGAACTGGGGCAGTTGTCATGGCTTTCTTCAGGTTATTGAAAGCTTCAGTAGCACACTCAGACCATTCAAAGGCCTCCTTTTTCAGTAGGTTATGTAGTGGTCTGCAAATCACCCCATAGTTCTTAATGAACCTCCTGTAGTATCCCGTGAGACCTAAAAAACCTCTAAGCTCCTTAACAGAAGTAGGGATAGGCCATTCCAATACACCATTAATCTTATTACCATCCATTTCCACTCCTTGATGTGAGATTATATGGCCTAAGTATTCCATTTTTTTTTCAGCAAAGACACATTTAGAGAGTTTAGCAAAAAGTTGGTTATCCCTCATTAACTTCAGTACCATTTCCATATGGATCACATGCTCTTCCCAGGTTTTACTGTACACCAAAATGTCATCAAAAAATACCAGAATGAATTTCCCGAGGTGTTCTTGAAAATTTTGGTTCATTAAGGCTTGAAAAGTAGCTGGGGCATTGGTTAATCCAAAAGGCATAACTAAAAATTTAAAGTGCCCTGAATGAGTCTGAAAAGCTGTCTTTTGTATATCCTCATTTTTAACTCTGATCTGATGGTATCCAGATCTCAAATCCAATTTACTGGAAAAAAAACAGCACCATGTAGCTCATCTAGGAGTTCATCTATTACAGGGATGGGAAACTTGTCCTTAATAGTAAGATCATTTAACTTCATATAGTCTATCAAAGCCTCCAAGAACCATCCTTCTTCTTGACCAAGAGTACTGGTGAGGAATAGGGACTGTTGCTGACTTGTATGACTTTATTCTTGAGTAACTCTTGCACTTGTTTCTCTATTTCATCCTTGTGAGCATGGGGATACCTGTAGGGTTTGATTTTAAATGGGTGAGCATCATGTTTTAGAGGTATTTGATGATCTATTTTCCTAGCTGGGGGTAAGGACTGAGGAATAGAGAAGACATCAGAGTAATTGTATAAAACCTGTTTAAAGGCTGCTGGAAGGTCCTTGTTGCTCAAAGAAGTCTCCAATTCTTCCTTTGAATTCTTGTCAGCTTCCAAGTTTGCTGACACAGGAGTCAGCTCTTCTATTCCATAGTTCCAGCCTTGATCATCATAATAACCCCTCTTGCCCAAACCTCTAGCTCTGTAATCCTCCATATCCCTGAGTCTGTCAGCACTCTCATAAGGGTCCATTTCCCTCCTCTGTGGTCTCTCTGAGATATACTCATCATAGGGAGTCCTATGTAACTCCATCCATCCTTCCATGTCCTTTCTTGAAGTCTGCTGATAAGCAAGTTTTCTCTTCTTATATTCAGTCAGCTCTTGAACCTCCCATCCCCTCAACAGTTTCATTTCAGCTCCACTAGTGTTCCCTTGAAGGAACCACTGGGATCCCTTGCTGTAGAATGCCACTTCTTCCTGTTTGAAATCAAAAGCTATGGGACTGAATGGAGCCATCCAATCCACTCCCAACACCATGTCCAAAGAGCCAAGCTACATCACTCTCATATCAAACCTGAAACAGTGCTCTTGCACTTTCCATTCAGCCTTGGGACAGATGGTGCACCCTCCCACATCACAACCATCAGCAATAGTTACTAAGAAAGGTTTAGTTAGTTCCTCCCTTAGTCCAAGTTGAGTCACCAGTCTTGGGTTGATAAAGTTGTGTGTTGATCCAGTGTCCAGCAGCATTTTTACTTGAGTCCCCTTCATCATTCCAACTAATTTGAGGGTGTTAGGATTCTCATCTCTCCCCATAGAGTTGAGAGTAATCAACTCTGGTTCATCCTCTAGCTGTCTCAAATCATCACAGTCAATCTCAGCCACCAGCAAATCTTGTTCTCCCCCCTGCTCAATATCAGAAATAAAGTTCACTTGCTTGAACTTACAAATGTGCCCTGGGCCAAACTTATCACCACATTTGTAACAGAGATGGTTCTCTCTTCTGTAAGCTTGCTCCTGTGGTGTGATTCTCTTAAAACCCTCATTTACTGGTCTTCTTTCAGCACGTGGGGGATTAGGATTTCTCCAAGGAAGTCTAGGAACTTCATGCCTGGATAAAGCTACTGGATTGGCTCTCTGGAGATATGCTCTATTCCTCCTGTTCAGGTTCTCCAGATTCATCTCTTGTAGCACAACAATCTCAAAAGCTTCTTGGAGAGTTGATGGCTTAAAGAGCTTCACTATAGGCTTCAATTCTTCCTTCAGACCACTCAGAAAACTTGAAGTGAAATAAGCTTCACTCAGGTAAGGATTCTTGGTGATCATCAGTGATTTGAGAGCTTCAAATTCCTCCTGATAAGCTCTCACACCAGCCTTTTGGTAGAGTTTGTTGAACTCTTCAGTCTCATCATTGATCCCAAACTCATGGAATCTCTTCAATACAGCACTAACAAACTCCCCCCCAACTAGTGAACCTCTGATTAGCTTTGACTGAATTATACCATATCTCCGCCCTCCCTTCCAAGTACCAATCAATAACTTCTAGCCTAGCCAGTTCAAAGATCCTATAGTATCCAAAGAATTTCTCAGCTCTCCTAATCCATTCCTTTGGCTTATCCTCATTAAACACAGATAGTTCCATTTTAGGGTGAATATTTCCTGGCCTCCCTGGCACAGGTAACTCCAGATTCATATTAGTATGGCCCCTAACATTTTAATCAATCACAGGCATAACATCTCTAGGGGGAAAACCAGGGGGTGTCTCATGAGGTCTATCATACATTTCAGTAAACATGTTCATAGGTTTTTTTCCCTAGGTTGTTTTTATACAGATTCTGAGCAACATCATCAAGCATAATAACCTTAGGATCCTTTAAAAAAGAAGCACTACCACGATTCACAACAGCAGGGTGTTCAGAGTGAACCTGGATTGGAGTATTCAGCATCGGATTCATCACCGGAATGTTGTTCCTAGCGCCGTCGGTGGAGCTCTCCGCGTAATTGTCTGGACGCCGTGTATAGATCTGAACCAACAGCTGCAACTGGTGATTGTTCTCCGCCTGAGTCGGCTTGATGTCGGTGGTGTTCCTAGCGGCCTCGAGCTGCTGTTTTTGTAGCTCCACGTGCAAATCCTTCACCGCCTCCTCCATCTGGCCTCGAAGCTCGCTGTTCTGGTTCTTAATGTCCGAAGTCTGCAGGTGCATCTCCGTCATGTAGCTAGATATATCCTGCGCCATCTGAGTCGATTGATTATCGAGGCTGGGCGCCACCGCTCCAATCCTCCCTTCGAGCTCCTGGACGTGTTTCTCCATCGTTTTCATCCGCGTTTCCGCCATCGATGCCGAGGGCCGCCAAGCTCTGATACCACTTGCAACAATCCACTTAATTGCCCAGAAATTAAAGGTAATTTGACAGATATGAATTTGAGAGTTCAGAGTGTAGTAGAGAAAGATAAGAAGAAAATCTAGAGGAGAGAGAGAGAATCTAGCTACTGATTTTCAGTTGATCAAATGTGTGCCTCCTCCATTTCATTTCCATGCTTTTATCCTTCTCCGCATCCGTCCAAAATGCTATCGAGTCACTGTTAACGGCATCCAGCCCGCGCTTAACGGAAGGCTAACAGAAGCTAACGGCTCGGTTGACCGTTGGACTTTGAAGGAAAAGACCATGCTGTCCTCGGGTTGTTACATATTTTCCAACCTTTCAAAAAAAAATTCCCTTATTTTCCAAGTGCAGCCAATATGGGCTTATTAGCAAAGTTGCTTTGTATTTCTGGGCCATAACTATAAATTATTGGATAATAAAGCCTAAAGTCTCCAATTTATTAAAATCCACAGATTTTCAATTTAGGCTTTTGTCAAACCCAGCTCCTAAATAGAACATTGCATTTGGCGCCATTTTCAAACATCAAACGAGGCCATTAAGTTCAGCAAGAAACCAAAAATATATAAGATCAAGTAGGAAAAATTATATCCTTTATTTGATGATGTAGTAAACAAAAAAACATATAGAAAGTTGCAGTGCCAGTATATAACTTGGAATTACAAAAGGTTAATCATGTTTGTCATATAATGTACTTTAGTGCAAACATAGATAACACAACGGATCACATATTCTTTTTAGGCTCTAGAAAATCACCAAAAGTTGAAATTGATGTGTTTCCTTGATCGGTAGCAATAACCTGAGCTTAAGTACTTGAGTTCAAAGGGACAAAGTTGATGTAAGGAACTAATCAATCATAATATAATTTATCGGATAAATATATTAGCGGAATAAACAGATTGATTTCCAAGATCACTTTGAAATCTATGAATAATGTAAATATACATTGTGAGATGAATCACATACCTTTGAGATGCAAATCCACTGTCACTCAATGCAAATCCACATTCAACTCACACAAGCTTCCAATCACAATCGATCACCTATTGCCTCATGAATGATGACGATGAACATCGTGTCGAGGTGATTTGACCACAAGCCGCACAAGCGCCCGGCCTCTATCAAGTCCACACGAATTGCTTTCCAGGATCCTATCGGATAAGATTGACTAAATATTGGAGTGACTGACTCGGTCTATATGTGTCTGATTCTCATCTCCAATAGTTTTGAACTACGATATATATACTATCATATAAATGGGCTTGGGCCACTAGTGTGTGAACCTAATGCCTATTTATCAAATAGTCCCTGAGATTAATTTATCTTATAAATTAACCATAATCATTTTAACCTGGTACACAATCCTTATGTGTGTGACCCTTTAGGTTTCTACTCACGTTGATAGTAAATATGAATTGAATTTAGGACATAAACCAACAGTTGATGCATATGAAACTTTCATATGAGAATCCATCATAAATTAACTTGATCAAAAGTTAAAAAGTGGATTTTATATAAATATATTAGGTCAAATTTATCCTCCTAGCCAAAGGACGGTTATATTATCTATAAATTTTGATTTGAAAGAATATACGTTACACTGACTTGTGTTTTCTAAGTACTGTAAACAGTTTCGTTATGAATTGATTCATTGTTTAGTCCAAAGTAAATCTCAATATAATAGTAAAGAAAATATTGAACACAAATTTTAAAGTGGTTCATCAATTGACTATCTCCACGACCATAATTAGATTTATTAGGCTCTCAGTTGTGGTAAATTTCTCATACTCAAACAGTCATCTTAAAATCACACATATTACAATACTCCAACTACAAATTCAGAAATAGAATATGACTTTGCCTAATTTAAGTCATGACAAATTAACCGACAATTTACCATCTATATTCCATCTATTTCTTTATACTTTGACTTTTTTTGTTGACTCTGAAAATCTTTGATGATTAATATCTTTAAATATGGTCAAATACAAGTTATACATTTTGATAAGGTTATGGGGTGAACAATGTCGTGTTGAGCAGTGATATGTTCAACAACGGATTGAGTCGTGGGCGCGTTTTGAGATTAAATGCAACAATGATAAGTCATGTTATCCTAGAAGACCTTCAATTTTCGTCACCGCCACCAACTTTATAGCCGCCGAATTGGGATATTCCAAGTGACAAGGGCGGTTGGTGCAACCTGCCCCGAACCCATTTTGATCTCTCCATGGCCATGTTTCTCAAGATGGCTCAAAACCGTGCTGGAATTGTCCCCGTTGTCTACAGCCGAGTGCCTGCCGGAAAAGAGGAGGAATACGGTTCCAAGTTGAGGACACTAGTACTTCAATTTGTATCTGATTACCAACGTTGGTGGTGCCGAAAACATCATTTCCGCATGGGTGAAAAGATCCAAGACCGCGTGGGCCCCACTTCGCTGGAACTAGGGCCAAAACTGGGAGACATATAAGCTTCTTAACGATCAATCTCTGTTGTTCAGAGTACTCACTAGCGACTGTCAATTTTTGACGTCATGGAACATCGCACTGTCCAACTGGCAGTACGGCCAGACATTCATTGGAACGAACTTCTAAAATTGAAGTTTGTGCAACAAATTCAAGTCTCACACTAAAGATCATTTAATTTTATATTTTTAATAATTTATATCCGACTAAAGTTTTATAGTTCTTATAGGAATTAGTGTGTGTTTTCTCATACATATATAATTAAGTATATAACTTGGGGTTAAAAAAGAAGTGCATATTACTAATTTCTAATTTGACCGTAAATTTTATTGAAATACACTCATAAATTCATAATATCAAAATGTACATAACAATCTATATGCATGTACAATAATGGTACCGGAGGCTAGCATATTAGAATTGAAATTATCCTTCATTCCTCCTTATGGAATTACCGGAATAGTTGATGGATAATTTTGACTCCCGATTTCTTTCAAAAATTCCAAACCCAGCTCTCATTTATATAAACACAACACAACCCATGTTTTCCCGATAATTTGCATTCCGACGTGGCTCAAACAAAAATGTTATTTTGAGAACAAGGTTTAGAACAAGACTATTTTGGAAAGACTTCAAAATTTATTTGTTCTTATGATATAAAAAAAATCAAGGATGCTTAATGAAGCTAATCAAATAAGTAATGAGATATTTAATATTGTACTACTTATAAAAGCTTATCAAATGATTTTTAAGAAACGAATATTCACGTACTATCGACAACTTTTCCAATATTTCGACCAGATAAAGATTAAAACAAAAGCCGATAGCATTCCTAGTTTTACACTTTTTATCAGAAAATGTACCAACATAGCATAGAATAACATTCCTAATAGTACAATTTTATCCATTCTAGAGTATGATCACAGCATCAAATGACGACGGAGAGCAAGATGCATTGTTTGGATGGTGCAATGGTGGTGCTGCTACATTTCTATAAAAGAACCATCCCACTTACTCGTATCCCCATTTTCACTGTCTTCTCTTCTTCTGATTCAATCTCGTAGGTGAATAATCACTCAATCTCTGTTTTTTTTTTATTCCTTTCTTCAATCACTCTGTTTTTCTTCTTTCTTAATGCTTTCTTGCTAACTGTTGTAGATGGATCATCTATCAAAATTAATGGAGGCCATGTCCAGAAGAAGGTTCCAGACAGTTACAGCTGCGTTCTATTCGACATGGACAACACACTTTACACATCGCATACTGGTCTTATGCAAGATATGCAGAAAACCCCCACCACCAGCGCTGCCTCAGACGCCACGGCGGCGTCAGGATCAGGATCAGGGCGGATCTTTGATGGCTTCGGCCATTTTTTCCGGCGAGGCTTCTGAAATCCCGCTGCCTGAGAGCCTGGTAGTGTGCCGCCTATGAGCTTGCTTTCGAGATACCTCCCATCCGTCCCCACACACCAGTAATCCAAACATTTTTTGAACCATTCACTGTAACATTGTATGATCATGGCCTAGCGCTTAATGGCATACTGTTGTGCAGATTTACTTTGATCGCAGCGTGCCTTGAAAGCTGAAAAACGTTGCATGGATGTCTTGCAGGATCTCTGGGGACAATATATCATGCCTTCGATGACATCATCATATGGCAATGCATCCACTCAAAAAGATATATATATATATATATATATATATATATATATATATATATTATATGTCATGCTTTGGGGAATGCTTTGAATCTGCTATGTATAATGTTGCAGAAAGAAAGTTCAATGCTATTTTAGCTTTGTAATGCATATATCATTATATCGATACAATTTTGAACGCTTCGTACTGTGTATATTTAAGTTACAAAAAGGTTTTATTTTATGGGTTTATATATATATATTATATGTCATGCTTTGGGGAATGCTTTGAATCTGCTATGTATAATGTTGCAGAAAGAAAGTTCAATGCTATTTTAGCTTTGTAATGCATATATCATTATATCGATACAATTTTGAACGCTTCGTACTGTGTATATTTAAGTTACAAAAAGGTTTTATTTTATGGGTTTAAAACTTTAAATACCCAATTTTATGCAAAATAAAAATGTGTAAAACCCAAAGTAAGGAAATGGGCCATTCACATTGTATGAACCACTGCTACTTATCAACCCTTCGAACTAGTGGACATTGGGCAGAATTGACCAAGTTTCACAAAATAGGGAAAGAATACCGAATTACTATTTCACGCTATATATTTTACTTAAATATATCTTGAAATAGTATAAATACAGCATAAAACAATATAAATACAGCTTAAAGGATTTTGTTTTTGTTATGATTTGTTTTTGAAAATATTTTTGTTATGACTTTTAAACTAAAATTATTCTACAGTTGAGGAAAATTAATCACGATCTAAATTTTTCAAAATCAAATTATTTAAAAATATAATTAAAATACAGGACGTGTTTTAGTAAAATACAGGTGGTGAAATAACAACACATGAAACACATGAAGAATAAAGGATATTGAGCAAATGTTGATTGTATAAAATATATATTATTATTAATTCACATATCAATTGAGGTTTTATCACAATTTTCACTTTAAAAGCCTGTCTGATAAAGGAAAAAAGGGGATTACTTAAAAGGGAAAATATGTATTAAGGGTAGTGGAACTTTCTTTATTTGAAAGAGGGGTGTAATTTTATCATAATTTCTAGAAAAGGCGGTAATTAATTAGTTAATTTTTTCTTAATATAATTATTTAATTAAAGACATTAATACCCTTATTTTCATTATTCTAGTATTATTCAATTAAGTATTCAGTTTTGTTTCACTAAGTTTACTTCTATTTAATTAAAATTTAATCAAATCAGTTAAATTCAGTTTCATCCCAAATTTTTAGTTTTAGTTCAATTAAATTTATTCTTATCCCAATTATTTAGTTCTAGTTTAGTTAATTTAATTTCACCTTTTGATATTAAAAAAATAAATTGAGTTTATTAAGATTTGGTTGAAATCAGTTCAATTTAGTTTAATTTATTTTAGTACATCTTCAGACAAACTTTAGTAAAATTCAATTCAGTTTCATTCCATTTTTAGTTGTTTAAATTTAATTCAATTAGGTTAAGTTATTCAATTTTGGCTAAGTTTAATTTTAAGTTAAGTTCAATTCAGTTTAATTAAAATGATTTTTTAAATTAAAGGCGAAACTTTAATGGATTTGAATTTTAAATTTAATGTAGCAAAGATGAATTTGAATGAACTTAATTTAATTAAACTAAATTAATCTAAATAAAGTGAATATTAAAATTTGGATGATCAAATTGAATGTCAACAAAGATATTCTTGTCTTGATTAAGATTAACTAAAATAAATTAAATTGAACCAAATTTAACTAAATTCAAATGAATTTATTGGAATTTTTTGAATGCTAATAAAGTGAACTAAACTTAATTTAATTGAACTTAATATAAATATTTTGGATGGAACTTAACTAAACTTATTTGACTAGAATTGATTTTAATTTAAACTAAACAAAAATAACCAAAACAAGGGTATTAGTGTCTTTAGTTAATTACTCTTATTTAAGAAAATATGAATTAATTAACTACTACCCTTTCTAGAAATTATACTAAAATTACACTCTTCTTTCAAATAATGAAAGTTCCACTGCCCTTAATGCAAATTTTCCCTACTTAAAAAACATTCCACAATGAAGACGACTTTTTCAATTTTCGTTATTTAGACCGTTGACAAAAATCCCGCAACTATTTTTTAAAGGTGTATAATTTTTTAGCATCTTTTATTCATATTATTTTTTAATCTTTCTCCTGTTTCTTATGAAAGCGCTTACTTACTAAGATCAATTCTACCGTGTCAAGTTTTAAAAGCAAAAACAGCAAAATAAAACTAAGTGCGGAATATAAATGAGACACGATATGATCACCCAGTTCAGTGCATCGCACCTACGTCTGGGGGGCCGTAGCCCGTGGTAAGAACCCTTCACTAGTTGTAACAAATGTTTCCTAATCTATTACAATCTAATGACTAATCTAGCAAGCCTATCACACCACCTTTTCTTTCAGATGGCTGTTACAGTGATTACCTTCTTTTCCACGAAGGTGCGGCAAGGTCTTGAACCACCCGAGCTTAACACACGTCCCTAGTGTTTTGGTTATGGTTGTAAACCGAGGACTGCGTCGCCTTGTGCTCTAAAGATTAAAATCTGCTTAACAGAATTTTGCTGTGTAAAACGCTCAACCTAGCACGCGACTGATGTCCATCTTTTATAGCTCATTGCCATGTAAAAACTTCCTTTCACACGGCTCTTGATTCCTTCCTTCAATAGAATTGTATTCCAAATTAAAACCTTGAAGAAAAGGAATTTAAGTGTATCTCAACGTCTTGTATATGGAAAATCGATCTCCACAAATATTTCCATTCTACTATCGCTGCAAACCACGTTGTAGACACCCAATAGGACTGTAGTTTCCATACGAACCATCGCACAATATATTCCTTCCATCTTCAAAGTCTGCGCTGGAACCTAGAAAATATTCTATCTTTTTCTGCCAACTGAAGTCATGTTGCAACATGACTTTCCACAAAGCAGCCAACAAAATCTGGACTTACATCTTATGTTAGTATAAATGATTTCCTGGACTATTTTCAAAAGAAAAGTTTATTTATATGGCAAATAATAATAGGAATACATTACCGAATAAAGGGTCTTGAAAATTAGAAGCAATTGCCGGCTTATTGCAAGATGTCGGTCGAGCCTCCATGTGTACGGACTACGGAGTACGTTCTACTACGCTTAAAATAACGGAAAAAAGTTGAGTGGGTACTATGGATTCTATTATATACTCCCTCCGTCTCAACCAAAACTTCTTAGTTGACTTTGTCTCGGATTTTAAGAAAAATACATTTTATATCTTATAAGTAGAATTTTAAGGGATATAAATGGAATATCACTTATGGTTAAGGTTTGTTTGTAAGAATTCATTAAGGGTAAATTTGTCTTTTTGTAGTTAATTTTTTAGCAAAAGAGGAAAGAATGAAAGTAAAAAGTTTTGGTTGGGAAGGACCAAAAAGGAAAGTAAGAAGTTTTGGTTGGGACGGAGGGAATATGTTTTTAACCCTTTAATTTGCATTATCTTTATGTTTTGGTCGATGTTGAACTACTCCCTCCGTCCCAAAGAGATTTATCCAATTTCTCTTTTGGTCCGTCCCAAAGAGATTTACTCATTTCCTATTTTGGCAAAAAATTATAATATAAACTATCAACCTTCTCTCACATACTTCACCAACCCTACCATCCACATCAGCGCCACATCAGATTTCTTAAAAACCGTGCCAAAAGAAATTGGACACAAAATAGGGGGACGGAGGGAGTATTTATTTTCAACTTTATAATATTTAAATCATAAGATTAATATTAGGATGCAAATTTTTTTGTCCCGAATACGAATAAATAAAATAATTCATACAATTATCCAAAAATTACAAACAAACATATCGTTATTGATCATACCATTTAACTATGGAGTAAAAAGCGATATCCCCGCCCGCAGACCCCTTCATCCCGGCACCACGGGGTAATGAGGAGGTTTATTACGTTGTCCAAGAGTGTTAGTTACCTAGCGGTCACTTTCCGATGGTCACAACTGCAACACAAGATGATGATGAGGTTAATTACATTGTCCAAGAGTGTTAGTTACCTAGCGGTTACTTCCTAGTGTTCACAACTGTAACTGTCATGATTTGAACCCTTAACCCATGAAGTAATTAATCAGGTAATTAATCACTTGGCCAAGCACGTGGGTGTGATCATACCTTTAACTACTTACTCAAATATTGGGTTGGGAGTACATACATTTTCTCAAAACTCAAATAATTCATGGTGTTGGAAAAACGCATGATAACAATTACAGTAAAATTAACTTCTAATTCCACTAGTATATACAGTATTACAAGTTGCTAATGAGTTTAGCATTACAATTGAGAGATTCAATGAAATATTGTAATATCGCTCTCAAAGTTATAATAGTACATTAATGCAAAGATTAAATAGGTAGAAACAAATGAATGAAGAAATTAAAAGGTAAAATTGTAGAAGAAAATAGTTTGTGAAATACAATCCTAAACACAAACTTAAGGACAGCAAACACAAAACTTCACACCATTCCTCACTAATTTGTTCAACACTTGCATAATTGCATTGCACGGTCTCAATTATTTCATGCTTTATAAAGGAATCAGCATAAAAATAATGAGTTACCAGCCTCCTTAAACATTCATTCAAAAACAAAACATAATTGTGTAAAGTCAGTATATATACATTAAATTAAATTAAATTGCACGAATTTTTGCCTGTTGGTTCTCGTGAATATGATCATTAAATTTTTATGTAACGGATTTAAAATATTGCAACGTTCTTCCCTGTCATCTCATTCACGTTCCCTTAATTCCATCTGTTTCTCGTTTCTGCGTGCTCACTTTTTAAAACAACAAATAACTCTATTTTAATTAAGGTCTTTTTCTGTATGATCATCTTTTCCCGTTCCTTGTGAAAGAAGCATAATTTGCATTTATATTGTACATAATTAAAAAAGTGCCCAAACATCTAAGTTCCGTTTATATTGTACATGATCTACAAAATAAAATTTATCGTTTAATTAGTTTTAAAATTTTTGGAAACGCTATGATTCACACAAAATAAATATATTAACGATATAGCAACATACTCACTTCGTCCCAGTTTTATCTGCATTTATAATTTTTACAGTTGACTCAAAAAATATTTGACCACTAATAACGTACAAACACAAGTTATAAAAATGTAAATATTTTAAAAATACATAATATTTTGAATTCAACAAAATCAACAAAATCACGTGTAATATTAATATTTCAACTAATTTAGTAATTTAATTTGAATGTCGCAGTCCAATATGTTTGATTAAATGAATAGTCAAATTGTATAAACAAGTGAGAGTGTGAGACAGATGAAATAACTATTATAAGGTCTTATAATCTCTTTACCTTATCATTATATAATTTCAATTCATCCTAATTTAATTATATTTTTTTATTCAAAATATTAATTTTACTGAATTTATTGTAATAAAAATAATCTCACAAGAATGTCGCATTAAACATATTTTTAAAAGTATGCGGTCATTTCGACCATACTACGCTGCAATTCAAATTTGATAAAACGTCACGGCAATATACATGTCGTTATTTATTCACTCATGATTCAAACTGTCCAACATTAAACCGCATTAATGTTTTGAAAAGGGCTTGAAAATGACAGTTGACTTCGTTCAAGTTCTCATCGATTTCTCACTTCGTTCTACGCTGACTTTACTAGTTTACCAAATCTCTAAAGACTACTCCTTCTGTCCCCAAGAGGTCAATTTTTGCATATTTGACCATTAATAATTTATAGCATAAAAGTAATAAACTTTCAATTAATGTATTATATACTTTCAAACCATCAAAATTATTTGTTCAATTGTTAAGTATAATGAAAGTTATTAATGGTTAAAGAGTCTATGAAAAAAAATTGACAAGTCTAGTAGGTCATTCTTCTGGGACGAAGGGAGTACAATGCTTCCTTCAAAATTCAAATCAACCCACCTACACTCACACAATCACATTCCAAGTAATTTTCGATTTAAAAATATTACCTAGTTCTTAAATAGTGTAAAATATAACACAGGATAAAAATAGATGGACACGTAGTTGTGTAATTATAATCTTTATTAATATTAGTCAATACTCTGATTGGCTGCATATAATAAAGGAGTGATTTAAGATATCGGAACCATAAAATTTTCCGATGTATCTTAATATTGTCATTAAGACATCATTTACTAGGGACGTATCTAGGGTTGTATGTTTTTCCATATATTCAGCTCAGTTTAGTTCGATATATTTATGTTTTTAAAATTTTCTGATGTGTCTTAATATTCTCATTAATTAAGGCACCGTTTGCATGTTAGGTAGACTAGTTCAGTTTAGTTCAATATATTTATATTTTTCATTTATTTAGTATATTTAGTTTTTTTCTAGTTCAGATCAATGTATTTATTTATTTTTCAGTTTAGATAAATATATTTATTTACTATAAATTTCAATGATATATAATAAATTTTAAATTTAGTTAAATGTATATAAATTTATTTCAGTTCAGTTAAATATATTTAATTTATTTTTAGTTTAATTCAATTTAGGAAGAAATAATCCTATATTTATATGACACCATTCTTAGCATATATTATCTTTTGTTTATTTTGTGTTGAGTACTTGTAATATGTGGTGACTCTTAATTATATTTTTTCTTACTAAAGAGCCGTCCTTATTAGGTTATGACCATTGTGGAGTTTTTATGCTTAACCAACCAATTTATTGCATATTAGGCCCTGTTTTGTAGGGATTATGTATTGCTGAACTGGACTGAACTAAAGTAAAAATTAATGCATTAAAAAAAAATCAATATAACTAAATTAACTTGAATTTTCAAAGATATTCTGTATGTCATGTTAGCTAAGCTTTATTCCTCAATTATCTCTAGTAACTAATATTTTTATGCTTAACTGTCCAAAATAAAAAAAGTATCTAAAATTAATTTAATTCACGTGGACCGCGTCCTCAGACGATGAAAATAATTACTATATTTTTTAAATCTTTGGATTAATGGTAGATATGATATACTAGTAGTATAATAGCAAGTCCAAGAGATACTACATTTTGTAGATTTTGGAGGAAGTATGGAGATTTTATCCCATTATTGAGCTTCAAGAGATACTACATGTGCTACTACAAGATGTAGATTTGGGGTAGTAAGAGAAACTCATCCTTCATATGTGTAGTAAGAGCAAGTCCAAGAGATACTACATTTTGTAGATTTTGGAGGAAGTATGGAGATTTTATCCCATTATTGAGCTCCAAGAGATACTACATGTTCTACTACAAGATGTAGATTTGGTGTAGTAAGAGAAACTCATCCTCTATATGTGTAGAAAGAGAAAATCAATTTGTAGTATGGAAAATTAAATGCCTACACATTGATCAATACATTCTTTCATTTTTTTAAACCCAAATTCCAATCTCTCTCCACTCATCTTCAATGCAAAACATAAAAAGTCCCAAAACAATGTATTGTTTAAAAGAAAAAAGTAGAAAATAAAATTAAAAATGTTGCAAATATTAATGATAATCAATGCAAGAGCTACAAAATGTAGTAACTCTTGGAGATGACCAAAAATTTCATACTACATTTTAGCATTTCATACTACATCTTGGAGATTTATATGTAGTACCTGTTGGACTTGCTCTAAAAGAAAATCAATTTGTAGTATGGAAAATTAAATGTCTACACATTGATCAATGCATTCTTTCCTTTTTTAAACCCAAATTCCACTCTCTCTCCTCTCATCTTCAATGCAAAACATAAAAAAAGGTAGAAAATAATATTAAAAATGTTTATAATATTAATGATAATCAATGCAAGAGCTACAAAATGTAGTAACTCTTGGAGATGACCACAAATTTCATACTACATTTTAGTATTTCATACTACATCTTAGAGATTTTTATGTAGTATCTGTTGGACTTGCTCTAACGCCAGATTGGAATAGTTAATTTAAATTTAATTCGATCATTAAAACCGCGTGTAAATTCAATAACGCAGCTATAAATGTTACTATCGAATATGATGTTTCATTTATTACCCTAATTGATTCTACAAATATTTTCCTTAATATTTAATTGATAATAAGAATATTTTCTTTCCATTAATTTTCGCCCACCAACGATTTATCATATTATACCTAATTACACGTTTGTTGCCTAATTACACAAAATTAATCCACCAAATCTTACTACAAACTCAGATAATTACAAGTTTATGTATATTGAGTCCAAATAACTGGAGGTAAGTGTCCAAGTCAAAGATTATGTCAGTGTAATGACAGAACGAATAACTCAAAGATATGTCCCATCTTTTAAACTTTAATCAATTACTCCTAACCCCCTCATATTATTACTTACTCAACATTTCCCCTTCCTAAATTCTAAACAGACCATTAAACAATAAACACCCCTTTTAATACCACAACCACAAGGTAACCAATTTAAAATCCCACATATATGTAGTATATACTTTTTAAAAATGAGAAAATGATATTTTAAATGATATAATAGTTTTTAGTTTTTCTTTTTTTTAACATGGTACATTATTTAAATTCAACACTAGGTATCATTTAGTGGCGGATCATATGTGATAAAGTAATATTATAATATTTGAACCGTAAATATTTTATGAAATTTTCAAAAAATCACAACACATAATTTGTTTTTAATAATGATCATTCTCCTCACCATATAATCGTACGAGTAAACTGGATATATGTAAAAATGAAAAAAAAATTGTATAGTTGGGTGAGTATTTTTGAGATCTCTGCCTATATATGTGTACTAAATAATTGTTTGATCCGTCAAACTGAATTGAATTGAATAGCTGAAAAACATTTATGTATAATAAAAGTTAAGTTTTTACCATAATAACCAGTAATTAGAGGGGCAGATTATGCAATTGTATACTTTTGACATTTCAGTCCTTTCTCTCTGTCGAGTGAGTAGGCCCCACCCAAAACGCACACAGTCACACACTAGCAGAATTGTAATCACATGTCAAAGCCCCTCGCTATTTTGTACAGTGATATCTCCTCAAATCCAATTCCTCCACAAAAAACGCCACTATTTTGCTATCTTGGCAATCTTGGTCTTTTTTTCCCTTTTTTACTTTCCAATATTTTCCTTTCCGGACAGAGTATGTTACACACAACACCACCATAACGCTCTCCCTCGTGATGATGGTAGGCATTACGCAGAATCTCCCTTTACCCTGCCGCCATCATCACTCCCAGATTTAATTCCTAGGGATTGTTTCGAGTTTCAGACCAGTTCGATTTTTCTTTTTTGCTGCAATGGCATTGCGATTCCCTCTAGTTCTGTTACTTGTGTTTCTGTCGGGGTTTTCGCACCGGGCTGACTCGGAGCCGACTCAGGACAAGCAGGTGCTGCTTGATTTTCTCTCCAAGGTTCCTCATGAGAAGCGGCTGCAGTGGAACGCGTCGGACTCCGCCTGCAACTGGGTCGGCGTCGGCTGCAGCGCCGACCAGTCGTTCGTGTACTCCCTGCGGCTTCCCGGAGTTGGGTTGTTTGGGGAGATTCCGGAGAACACACTCGGCCGGCTGACTCAGCTTCGAGTTCTCAGTCTCCGTGCTAACCGACTCACAGGGCCGATCCCGTCCGACTTCTCTAATATAGCCTCGCTCCGGAGCCTCTACCTGCAGAACAACCAGTTCTCGGGTGAGTTCCCTTCGAGTCTGACCGAGTTGACTCGGTTGACTCGGCTTGACATGTCCCAAAACAACTTCTCCGGTCCAATCCCGTTCTCCGTCGGCAACCTTACCCATCTCTCCGGCCTGTTTTTACAGAACAACTCCTTCAGTGGGACCCTCCCCAGCATTAACCCGCCCAGCCTCGAGGATTTCGACGTCTCGAATAACCAACTCAACGGCTCTGTTCCGACCACTCTCTCCAAGTTCCCGGCGTCAGCATTCGCCGGCAACATCGGTCTCTGCGGCGGCCCTCTCGCGCCATGCGTCCCGTTCTTCCCCGGCCCCGGCCCCGCTCCCGCCTCCACGAGACTCACACCTCTGGGAAACCAAAAGAAGTCCAAAAAGCTCTCCACCGGCGCCATCATCGGAATTGCAGTGGGGGCCGCAGTTCTCGCCCTGCTCCTGCTGCTAATCCTCATCCTCTGCTTGCGGAGATCGAAGAGGACCCAATCCAAGCCCCCGAAGGGCACCACCACCACTTCAAGATCAGCGCCGTCAGTGCTCGGCCCGGCGGAGGCGGGAACGTCCTCCTCCAAGGACGACGTCACTGGCGGCTCCGCCGCGGACGAGAAGAACAAGCTGGTGTTCTTCGGCGGCGGCGTGTACAACTTCGACCTGGAGGACTTGCTGAGGGCCTCCGCAGAGGTGCTCGGAAAAGGGAGCGTCGGGACAAGCTACAAGGCGGTTCTGGAAGAAGGAACATCTGTGGTCTGCAAAAGGCTCAAGGACGTTGGTGTAAGTAAGAAGGATTTCGAGCAGCATATGCAAGTGCTGGGCAAGATTAAGCACGACAATGTGCTGCCTTATCGGGCTTATTATTATTCCAACGACGAGAAATTGCTCATTTCCGACTTCTTGTCCGCCGGCAGCCTCTCCTCATTGCTTCACGGTCAGTTTTTTCTCCACTTTTTCAATATTATTCTATGTCTCTATGATTGGAATAATGTTGATTGCTGGTGATAATATTCTTTCTTGAATTAGTCGAACATTGTGATCTAGTATAATGTAGATTCTTAATATGGAATGTTTGTGTAAATTCTGTGTCAATAGAGAAACTTAAAGTGAGCTACTTTCATTGTGAAGTACTAAAATTATCATGGTGATCAATTCAGTGTACATGATTTTCATGTTCTTTTAAGCACAATTGTTTTGCTTTAGCCTGAAGTTTTCATAATTTGTGGAACAATGTCTGTGCATATTGCGTTAGGTCGGCTTAAAATGCTTAGATTTAACACTTTAAAATTGGCACTCAATTTACAGCTGATTCCACCACTTCAAGTGTGCATTATTTAAATAGAAACATAAGTCTATTGCTTCTTTAATTTAATGGTCCCTTCAGTCCCATGCTATGGTGGACTTCGTTTATTGTCATCCCTTTCTAACTAATTTTATTGCTCTTATGGTGTCACTTTAGCCCCTCCATTATTTCAATTGGCTATAGTTAGAAGCATTCTCCTATACAATTTTCGTTTCTAATCTTCAAAACAAAATATCTTTTAAAACTTAAAATGCAGCATAAACCATAAACAACTTATTTTGATCAAGTCTAGTCTTATACAAGTATTGACTTTGATTAAATGCGAATGTAGGATTTTCTTTAATATCTTACGATTGAGTGAAAACCTTGAAATGTACCTAAAATGTGAAATTTGTGTTTTTTTTTAAATGTTTACAGGCAGCAGAGGATCTGGCCGAACACCTTTAGACTGGGATAATAGAATGAAGGTGGCTTTGGCAGCAGCAAGAGGAATTGCCTGCCTACACGGTAACGGGAAGGTGGCTCACGGCAACATTAAATCATCCAACGTCCTCCTCAAAGAAGACAACACCAATGCATGTGTATCAGACTATGGATTAAATCCCCTCTTCTCAAACTCGAGCCCTCCAAATCACAGAATCGCTGGTTATAGGGCCCCAGAGGTGCTTGAGACACGTAAAGCCAGTTTCCAGTCCGACGTGTACAGCTTTGGGGTCCTGATCCTTGAGCTCCTAACTGGAAAGTCACCAAATCAAGCCTCATTAGGTGAAGAAGGCATTGATCTTCCTCGGTGGGTTCAAAGTGTTGTTCGTGAGGAATGGACAGCTGAAGTGTTTGATGTGGAGCTGATGAGGTACCACAATGTGGAAGAAGAGATGGTTCAGCTTCTTCAGATTGGTTTGGCCTGTGTTGCAACGGTTCCTGATCAACGGCCAGCAATGCTCGAGGTTGTGAGAATGATGGAGGATATCAACCGAAGTGAAACTGATGATGGCTTAAGGCAGTCGTCCGATGATCCCTCCAAAGGTTCAGACAGCCAAACGCCTCCTCAACGGTCCTCGCCTACCGGGATCACTCCATAGTGGGGAGGGAACACGGAGCCAATAAAAGAATAACATGAATAGGGAGAAAATTGTGAAAAGGTAAGTTGTGCACAAAATGCAGAAAGATTGGTGAGAAAAATAGATTTGTAAGTAAAGCGTTGGCTGTTTATCTTATGTGTTCTCTTGGTTTAGATTTATTTTTCCTCTTTTAATTAGGGGTTCATTTTTCAGTGTTGATTTTTTGGATGGATGTAATGTGGGGGGTTTTATTACAAATGGAAGCATTTCATGTTTAGGGCGTTTTTTGGAATTGAATCTCTGGTTTAATCGAAGTTCCATGGAGTATTTTTTTGGTTCATTTTATTCGATGCATTTGTCCTTGCCTTCTGATATTTTTGACCTCTTTTGTGTATTCAAGCATAGTAGAACAGCTTTGTTCACATGTTGAACTTTCACTTTCAGCTCGCACCGACGTTTCTCAGTTTTGTCCTAATGCCTCTTAAAGTAGCAAGGTTGATTCATTGTGTTTTGGAATTAAGTGGGTACATTTGTGTCACTAAATGGGAGTATTATTTTTGCTGAAAAATGAAAATGGGAGTATTATTTTTTAATTTTCTGAGGTTGAGAAACATGCTCCTCTATATATACTAATTTGCACATATTCTTTGGACATGACATATGATATGACAGAATTGTTAATGTATGATCAAAGTTTAAATATATATATAATACGATTCCAAATCTTAGGACTCCAAATGGGTTAATATAGAGGGTGGAGGAATAAGGAAGGGCAATCATGGAGGCTGTGGGGAGTGTTGAGTGGTATAATGTGGCCCTTAAAACAGGCTGGCGGGAGACCTTTGGGTGGAGACGCCTTCTTTATTTCTGACAAAGTGAAAGACCAGTCTCCTCAGCCCTTGGATTAGTGATTCCTTATTTCATCAAAATCTCATTTTACAATTTCAATTAAGAAATAAGGTTTTTGGTTTTTCACTACATCTTGTACATGCACCCTACAACTATTATAAGTTCCAATTTAGCCTAATCTAATTCAATTGTGTAATCCGATTGGCCGTCATTAGTTTCAGCATGCCTCATGCGAACGATGGAGATTGAGACTTGATCCCGGCAAACTAGAGATGCTCCCTTATGTCTATATTGGGGAGTAATTTTCGTTATTCCAACTTTCCAAGCAAACTTTACTCATGGTTTGATATTTCATTAGTGGGAGACGCCCCTACCAAATCGAGACCAATATTTAGTTTCATTGTGAAAATTGTATTGTTAGAAAAACTGAATTGCAGATTTTAACTAGATTTTTTAAATGTACACGATCGCGTCACAAAACTAGCAAACAAATATAATATTTCAATTCATTAAAGAGATTAAAAATAAAAATATTGCACCACCACACATTGTAGCCCAACACCTTCATCCTTTAGAGCTCCTACAATCAACATTATTCTCCACACTTAAAACCAACGTTGAATCTGAATAGTCCTTGATATTCTCTCTTTAATGTCTAGCTCATCATTCCAATCGAAACTCCACAACATTGAGTCGATGAGGACGACGTTACAATTTCATTGTGCAACTGTGGATAACAATTTATAACTCTAGGCAATATACCATCGTCTTCACACCCACTACCTTCCGCATCATCTTGCAATATTTATATCCATTAGACAAATGTTGTCGGTGCACCTACCTTTTTGCACCACTTCCACCACCACATATGACTTCATTTTATCGGGTAGGTCACTAAAACTGATCTAGATCGATGGAAAACACACTATTAAATGAGGGAAATGTATTGGACGAAATGTATTAAAAAGGGAGAAAAAAATCAAATTGGCTTAAAAAAAAAGAAAAACTTTTAAAATTTTACAAATATTAAATTAGGCTAGTTTGTCCTTCCATTTTTGTCTAACCTTGGTCTTTGCTAATGAGTATCGGGAGATTCATACACATTAGAAAATGGACATGGTTATTGATACAAATCCAATAACTAGGGTCTTAGGGTTTATTTTCTTGAATATGTTGATATAACTCATGACTGACATAAATGCTAACATAATCATTTATAAATCACATTCAAGGTCAAATAAAATAGGACACTTTCTTTTTTTAAAAGGAAAGTGTTAGTCAACTTTTGACCTTTTGTAATAGTGTAGTGGATATGAAAAAAATGTAGGCTTGAAGTCATTTAAAAAAAAATTGGTGATTGTAACAAGGAAATCATAATGATGACAACAATTGTTCATCTTATTCTTAGGATACCCCAAAAATGGGGTCTAGCATTTGAATAGCAATTTCACTTTGTTTATTCGACTTTAGGAGTGGGACTTTTTATAAATACGCTTTAGATATTGAGGCCATTTGAGGAACATCTTTTGGCAAAAAAGAAATTTGACAACATCTTTTGGCAATGAATGATCTACAGATGTTGATATTAGATTATCCTACCTTATATTTATTCAGTCAGTTTTGTTTACATCTACTAATTGCCTAGGCTAATGCCAATTGTAGTTTGTAAATTGCGAGTATATGTTATTGTCAACTGAAATGAACTAAATTTACTACGATTTATGACTGTTAACATCTGAATTGAAATGAGCCAAAAGATCCAGGCCTTAAAAATGGGTTTTAAGCACATTTGTATTTCCATATAAGCGCATGCTTCTTGGTGCAAATTGGAGTTTGTGTTAGAAATTAGCGTCCGATCATCCATGGCTGCATAAAAAGTTCCGATTTCCTTCCCTGTACCAAGATTTCATAGCCCTCCGGGCATGATGAAAAATGTTACTACTCCAACTAGCATATGATTTTGGTGGGATCTTTACGTTGCCTTTTGTTATCTTGGTGATGCAGCAAAGTGCTGCTGGTTGTTGCAGACAGTGATGAGTGATGAGCATGAACTTTTGTTCACATGCTCATCCACTTAGATGAACTGATTAAAGAACGCATCATCCTTCATGCTTTAACATCTGCATATCAGCTGATGATGTCGGAAAATGATTAAAACCAGTTCACAAAGTCTTTTCCTCAGCACCATGCATTAATAATAATAAACTTAATACCGAAAGTCCTCTAGCTTTTTGTATAAGATCATTTTTCTTATGATCAACTCTTTAACTACTGTAATCAATCAAAAATGTAACTAACCTCTCTTGCAAAAGATGACTCTGCCTCATTTCTGATTCCAATAAAGCCAGCATTGAGTATATTTGCCCAGAATCCGGGTGAGCTCTGTCCCGAGCAACAAACACATGAAGCTCTGGACCTATTTGAATCCAGCTGCATCCAGGGCTCTTTATCAGCCCCTTTTGTCTCATCAAATCCCTCGATTTTGATACCTCGTTCCATCTCCCTGCACTCGCATATGCATTTGAAACCGTCACATAGGTTCCTGCATTATCCGGCTCTGCTGAGATCAGATGATCTGATATAAGCTCCCCAAGTCGAGTCTCATTCAGTTCTTGGCAGGCTGCAAGAAGTGAGCCCCATATATATGCATCTGGCTTCACAGGAAGAGCCTGAATAACCTCCATGACCTTTTCCCAGTTTCCTAGCCGAGAAAGAAGAGTAACTATACATCCATAATGCTCAATACTTGGTGTCAAACTGTATAATGAGATCATATCGTGTAGAACATCAAAGCCTTTTTGCACCAGCCCACCATGGCTGCAGGATGATAGAACATTAGTGAAGGTTACATTGTCGGGTTTTATACCTTCATCTTTCAGGTGTCTGTACAGTGCAAGCGCATCTCTTGAGCAGCCGTTTAGAGCATAAGCATGGATCATCACATTATACAAAGGCAGTTCCTTGGTAGAGATTGTATCGAATACGGATTTTGCTTGCTTGAGGTTTCCGCATTTAGCATACATGTCTACTAATGAAGTAGCAACAGAAACAGATGAATTAAGGATGTGTCTGATACCATATCCGTGAATAGCTCTTCCGTACCATAATGATGCAATGTCTGAACATGCTGAGAGAGCACTAGAAAGGCTAAGTGCATTTGGTCTTAATCCAGCTCTCAGCATTTCATGAAACATCATAATTGCCTCATTGCCATGGCCATTTTGAGCTAGACCGCTGATCAGAGTTGTGTAAGTAATGAGATTTGGCTGCAACTTATCAAACTCCTGCATTTCTGCAAACATAGCTAGAGCCTCACTAACCTGGCCATTCCTCAAGAACCCTAGTAATATTGAATTCCAAGTCACTACATTTTGCTGAAGCTCTTCCAACTGCATCTGATAAAACAGTTTCATTGCCTCACCAGATAACCCCAATTCAGCATAAGCACCTAACACAGTATTCCACAAAACAACATCTTTCTGTGAAGTCGAGTCAAAAACACGCCTTGCATCTTGAATCCTTCCACATTTTGCATACATATGTATAATACTACTAGCAATGACCACATCATTTTCATAACTTCTCTTGATGCAATAACAATGCCCCTCTTTTCCAACTCTTACATTCTCTGTATCGGCTGAAGCAGTCAGTATAGACGATAGTGTGACAGAATCAAACATAAATCCTTGTCCCCTCATCCGACTGCACAAACAGAGAGCATGATCTGAAAGACCATACTTCACATAGGAAGATATCAGCAAATTCCACATAACCACATCCTTCTCAACCATCCTATCAAACACTACCTCAGCATCCTCAAAAAGACCAACCTTAGCATAAAAATTCACAATCGAACTCCCCAAAATAACATCCAAACACATTCCATTCAAAACCGCAATCCCATGACCTTGCTTTCCCTCCTCAACAGCACCTAAATTAGCCGAAGCAGAGAGAAAGCTCGATACAGTAACACGGGTAGGTTCGACATCCACAACACACATATCATGAAAGAGCTCAATTGCTTCAAGATTGCACCCATTTTGTACATAGCTCACAATCATGGAATTCCAAGCAACCACATTCCTCTCATGCATACCATCAAACACCTTTCTTGCATCGCGCACAGCACCACAATTCCCATACATATCAACAAGGCTACTATTAACATACACACATTCATCAGCAAGACCCAATTTTGTCACATACCCATGAACACATTTCCCAAACTCAACACACATCATAGCACCACAAGCTTTCAAGACATTAGGAATGACGAAACTGTCCCCCAAAATCCCATCTTCATGCATTGCAACAAAACCTAGTAAAGCATCTCTACCAAACCCAAGCCTACTGTACAATCCAATTATTGCAGCATATGAAAACACATTCTTCTCACCTAGCCTACTGAACAAAAGCCTTGAAGTGTCAAAAAGATTACATTTTGCGTACAGAATTAGCAGCTTGGATTCAATGAACTCATTTTCGGAGAAAGATGGACCGAGTTTGATGATTCTTGAATGTAATTGCTGGCCCAGCAACAGGTTTCTGTCATAAACGCATCCCTGAAGAAGCTCACCGTACACGTCGGCCCCGATGGTGAAGTTGTGGAGGTCCATTTGGGAGAGTAAATCCACGGCTTCTGAAAGCCGGCCATTTTTACAGAGCGAGGAGATTTGTGCGAGACAAGGTTTGTTATGAGTTGGGGTTTGTGATTGTAACGTTTGTTCTTGGATTTTTACGAGCTTCGGTGGCGGGAATTTGGAGGTTTTGGGTTCAGATTTAATGGTACATTTCGGAGTGAGATTGAGAAGAGGGACTGAAGCCATGCATGGAGGTAGCTGGTTACATGAATTCTTGTGGCC
Source organism: Cruciata laevipes (assembly GCA_963678965.1). NCBI lineage: Eukaryota > Viridiplantae > Streptophyta > Magnoliopsida > Gentianales > Rubiaceae > Cruciata > Cruciata laevipes. The sequence goes on along the minus strand of OY787632.1, from coordinate 8,706,842 downwards.
ATTGTTGTTTTTAAGGTACCAAGAACAAGAAGAACAGGATAAAGTTCGCTTTATCTTCATTCATGGATAGATTCCTAACGACATCGTTTGCACATTTTATGTAATTTCCAAATAGAGTACAACGTTAAAACATGAGCTGACAAGAAAAATGCAGCATTCAGCATAAAGATTCAAGAAATCCTCATGCTTCCTTAATTATCCAGCTGGATCCATATTTCTGCTGGATGTGAACTACAATTACAAGTAGTACCACAATGGCACTGATCATTACATTCCCAACCTTATAATAAGGTTCAACACTCAAGTACTGAATTCCAAGCTCACTGTCTGAAGGCAGAAGGTTTGTAACAGGATCTCTAACATAATCATAGGCCTGGATCACAACCCTGATCGATGTGATCCCCACGTAGTACAGTTTTGTCAGTGGCGGCTTACCTCGAACTCCCCAAACACCATTTCCAATGATCTGTGAAATCAAGAAGCAATCTTGAATGATCCCGGAATAGATTTCCAGCTCCATCTGCCATTTCTCCAGGCCTCCTTTACCAGGACTCGGAAACGCGTACTTTTCTGACTCTGTGTTAAGTGGTATCCCATGGAGATTTCTGAGGGAATGGAAGATGGCAAAACCAAGTAAATGGATGAGGAAGAAAGATAAGATCACCAGTTTATCACTTGTGATTCTCTTTCTGTCCACTTTTCGTGATTTCACGGCTTTCTTGAGAAGCCTTCTTGTTTCAAGAAAGGCACACAAAAGCAGGATCTTGATGATATATTCAGGTGTATGATGAAAATCGCGAAAATCATAAATTTGATTCCCATTCCTGTATTCTGTGAACTCTTTCCATCTGAAAAAGACTTCTCCTTCTTTGACTAAAGGGATGATGAATCCCATTGCCTGTACTCCAAGCATGACCAAAGATATACGTGCCACATGGCCTTTCGTGTAGTAGCGATTTTGGCTTCGAATGGAGAGAATTACTGCTATAAGGGACAGAATTTGAAGCCCGTCTTCGAAGCCTTTCCTGAACAAGATCCTATCTTTGTTATACTTTTCCTTGAGAGAAATCAAGAACTTCTTGGCAATTACTGGATGGATATAAAGTGGATCTGCTTCATTTCTCCTGCTTTTGAGTGAGAGCTTGATCTTGGGATTCAATAACCATTTTGCATTTCTGGGAGGATATTCCACTTCCATTTCTATCGAACAATCTAATCCATTTTCAAGATTTGAGACTGAAAAATCCTTGCACCCAACCAGATGCATTACCCCAGTTCCCGGATCATAGATTCCCTCAAACAAAAGTGAAACATCGAGAATCTGTTCACCCGAAAGACTGAGACTACCTGAAACCTTAACTTCCTCATAGCTCCTGGAACTGGTACTCCTCTTGTCAAGCTCAATCTTCTCTTCATAAGACTCTGGTCCGTATCGCCCGACAAGCGAACCAATGGAGAGAATAACTATTTCAACACAAATCTGAGATTCGGCACAAGCTTTAACCGATAGCTCATCTGCTAGAGAAGAGACATATGCAATGTGGCCACCTTTGGATACTGGAAACCTCAAAAATACCTTCCTTAAACTCACAGCTAACTTGGAAGGCCTGTTTCTTCCTTGAAATTCCCTAGCTTGCATTATCATGGAATATCTGTATGAAAAGTTCACATTTTCAACTCCACATTGCCATAGATTCTGGAGATCCAACTGCCTGTGAAACATAAGAGGAGGATGTGATGGGAATCCATGAATGCTGCTTATGCTCCCAAACACGATTGCTCTTTGCTCGATGGAGAATGTAACAGGAAAATATAGCGTGACTCGAGAACCACATCTTTCAGAAAGACCATCAGGAGGGCCAAGGCAGCCAACCATGCAGAGTTGCCCATCAGAAGAAAGCCATTTTCCCTCCAAAGAAAGTGTGCTGCTGGAAATTCCTGTTCTCATCTCTTCTCTATGAATATAATCACCCGATTTTTGTATCACTCTGAGAACAGCTGACACTAATGCAGACTTTTCACCGTTTTGATCATCAGTAAAAAGTTCACACTCTAAATCCTGAAACATGAATCTGTGCCTGTCTGAAACCTTCCCAGATGAGAAAGGGCCAATCTTTCCATGGCCATTGACTTCAAACACTTCACTCCAGACAAACTTTCGCAGCTTCTTGCAGTACTCATCTCCATTATTCAAGTCAGCATTTCCTCGGACTAATGGATCAGGATAAGGATAAGGCTCACAAGCACTTGTCAGAAGCTCATCATGAGATCCAAACTGATACTTTAAATATTTGATCTCTGGCTGTGCTGATATCTGGATTCTATCGAAGTATGCTAACCTCGATTGTTGATTTAAACTTTGCATTTCTCCACTAATTCCTCTGGTTGTCAAATTGAAGGTCTTTGGGTATCGGAGAACAAACAGAATCTGATCATCTCGCAAAACACCAGATGGCTGTTCTTGGCTTGAATTTGGATTTGGATAAGTTGCATTTCCCAGTAAGCACATCACACCTTGCCCTCCTTCTTCTTCATTTGACTCAACATAGATTCCTTCGAAGAGAATGGTGAGCTTAGCATTCCCTTGCATGTTCTGATACTGTGGAATCCAGTTATAAGGCTTATGAGCAAATAAATCAGCTGTGGATACACTGATATCCATTGCTCCACTAACGCTGAGCGTGTTTTCCTCTCTGCGAATTGGATCGACATCCATAAGCCAGAATGACACTAGTTTGAGAGGTGGGTAGCGATCAAAACCGCTACTTGACATTCCCATGGGACCAAATGGCATCAGGGGTACTGATGCTGAGGACTCCTGAATCCAATCTCCATTGATGAAAGAGAGCTCTTTCTTCATCCTTTCGCCTCGATTATCATCAGGTGGTAATTCTGAAGCAGTTGAGATTAATGAGCCACAGTGGTTTTCAATCTCCGGGAAGCGAGTGTAGGTGTACTTAATATGAGGGTTGTCTGGTGGAAGATGGCTTATATCATGAGAATGATGAGGGTATGAAACTGTGGTTTTGAGCAAGAAAAGCAACAGCACAAATGTAGCTAGATGAACACTCCCCATTATTCCTGATCAGTGAAAGTCACACTAAGACAAGACAGCAAGTTTGACCTTAAGATACACCAGGTATCACAAAGGAGCATGGAAGTACTATGGTAGAAACAACAGGAACCTTGAAGCTTTAAAAAGTACCTGAAATCGACGTTACAGGATCTCCCAAATGATGATTTGACAGTGGACTTTACAAGTTTTTGTTTGAGCAAGACTTTTCAAGTCTTGGAAGGAGTAATTTACAATAAGCAACCAGGTGATCTTGTAGAAGTGGATCTTCCACCTAGTTTTGGCAGAGAGAGAATTAAATATTGACACTTTGATCAGAATCATGGACTAAAATATGAGACTGACTACAATAAACAAATGATTCAAATCTCATCTTTGACCAGACAATTAATATTATGAAGATGCAAATCATGCAAATGCAATCAAGAATAGAACTAGTGAAATATGAACTTGCAATTGATTCAAGTGACAAATGCAGCTGTTTTACTTCATTGATTCAAATCCTAGAAATAATAAGATTTGACAAGATGGTCAAGCTTTAGACAACAAACATTGAAGCAGGAAATAAAGAGCTCCTGATAAAATAGAATAAGTGGAAAACAAGTCAAAAAGAGAGGAGAGGATACATATGTGAGATTTCTCGGAGTTACTGATGATTTACAAGTTACTCAGAAACCAGCCTTTCATACAAAAATCCAGGTTTAGATTCCAGTTTGTCGCCATCCTCGATTTTCCAAGCAGCACAGCCAACTCTCTGCTGGAAATACACAATCAGTGCAAGTGTGAAGATAATGGCACTAGCAATAATATTTCCCAGACTGTAATATGATTCCATGCTCAAGTACTGAAACTCAACCGCGCTATAGTTTGGATTTGGGAGAGGATCTCTTACATAGTCATAAACTTGGAGAACTAGCCTGATGACTGTGAATCCAACGTAGTATGTTTTCCTCAAAGGCTGTCCTCGGACTCCCCAAAAAGCATTCCCAATGATCTGTGGAAGCAAGAAGAAATCCTGAACCATGATTACATAGCTTTCCAGATCTACAGTTTTGCGAACCACGAAAAGAGTGCAAAAGCCAACCAAATGAACCATCATGAAGAGTGGAAAAACCAGCTTATCACTTGGGATTCTATAGCTCAGCTGCTTGGCATGCATTTTCAGCTCCTTTCTTGATTTCAACACTTTCTGGACAAGCTTTACTGATTCTAGAATGGCAAACAAGAGCATCAGCTTGATGAGGAAACCAAGAGGCTGCAGAAACATCTGGACACCGCTTAAATCATCACCATTGCCTGACCTTATGTATGATGTGAAATCCTGCCATTTGAGAAAGACTTCACTACCTGTAATTAGCGAGACAGTGAAATCGACAACTGGAATTCCTAGCATTACAATTGATATATGAGCAGTAGAATGGCCTTCATTATCAGTGTAATGCAGCTGCCTGGAAATGCATAGAATCGCCATCACAAGAAGTACAACACGAAGAGCCTCCTCGAATCCCTTCCTAATCAGCACATCCTGGAACTTCTTTTGATATGAGAGTGGAAAAGTGTTGGTGCTCAAAGGAGAGAAATAGAATGGATCTTCTTTATCCCTTTGGCTGTTGATTGAGAATCTGATTTTAGGGTTCAACAGCCATCTTGCATTTTCCGGGGAGAATCTCACTTCGACTTCAATCAAGCAATCCAATCTTCCTTCTTCCAGGCTGCTTATGTTACCATTTCCAAACTCCTCCACTTCCCTGCAACCGATGAGATGCATCCTCCCGACAGCTGGATCATAGATACCCTCAAACAAAAGTGAAACGTTGTAAAACTGTTCGCCTTTTACTACAAGGCGCCCGGAGATTTCAATCTCCTCAGAAATGGAATGGAAAGCTTCTTGAGATTTCTCTTCTTTTACACCTGATCGAGATAGAAGCCGCCCAAACAATGAACCTATTGAAAGAACCAACAGTTCAACATTGGTTTTGGGAGCCTCACTATTGTCCTCAGTTTGTGGAGCTACACTAACTTGAACAGACAGAGCATCAGCTAAGGATGAAAAGTTGCCTATGTCTTCATCCTTAGATGATGGATAGCAAAAACCCGACCTCAACATTCTTCCCAAATCAGAAGGCTGATTTCTCGTCTGAAACTCCTTGGCTTTGGCAATCTTCAAGTACTTATAAGACCATTGGAAGTCTCCACCCCAATAGCCAACATTGACAAAATCCATAAGGTTTGTAATCCTCTGAAACCTAAGAGGAGAATGCGATTCTGAAGTACTGCTTACAGCTCCCAAAACAATACTTGTCTGCATTATGGAGATAGTTTGTGGAAAGTACAGTGTGATTCTCGAATCACGTCTTCGCGGGAGAGCAGAAGAACAACCAACCATGCATAGCTGCCCATCTGAAGCATCCCAACTTCCCTCTGCAGCAAGTGTTGTCCCTGTGGAAAATCCGGTTCTCATCTCTTCTCTTGTGAGGTAAGCTGATTTCTGAATCACTCTTAAGACAGCAGAAACCATGGCATTATCATTACCAGGCAAACAATTGAGTTCCTGAAACATAAGCCTGATTTTGTCAGAGCTGTTGTAGGATGCATCAACCTCATCACCAACTGCAAAAGAGAAAGGTCCGATTTTGACATCACCATTACTTTCAGCTAGGTCTTTCCGAGTAGACTCGAACTCAAACACTTCATTCCACACATATCTATGCAGCATATTACAAAAACCATCTCCCTTGAAAACCTCAACACCATTCTTGATTACAGAATCAGGATAAGGGTGTGGACTGCACATGTCTGATCCAAACTCATACTTCGAGCTCAGACTCAGTTGAGAGGAGATCTGGACTTCATTCCATATCTTGGTTAAGGTCATCATTTCTCCATTTACAGCTCTGGTGGTCAAACTGAAGGTCTTCGGAAACCGAAGAACAAGCAAGATCTGATCATCCATTTCTCCACTGGAATTTTTGGCAGTTCCCAAGAGACACATTTGCCTGTGTTCATCTGATTCAAAGTACACACCTTCGAAGAGAATGATTAGCGTACTAATTCCTTGTTGCATTTGGAAATCAGGGGACCATATATAAGGCTTATAGTCAGCGGGAAAAGTTCGGAAAATGCCAATCCTCATAATTCCACTCACACTAACCGTGTTCTTGAGTTTCACCCTGCGGGTGGGGTCCACATCCTGGAGCCAGAAAGACACCAGCTTTAACGGAGGGCCGTCGCCGAAATAGCTCATCTGCGGCGCTGTATCGTCAAAGGGCATCAACGGCGGCGCCACGGCGGCGCTGGGCGCGTGATGCCAGTCGCCGTTCTTAAAGAAGAGTTCTTTTTTCATCTTCTCGGCCCTGTTATCATCAGAGGGAAGCTCCACAGCGGCGGAGGGTGGTACGAGATTCTCGCAATGCTTTTCGATGTCGGAAGTGCGGGAGTATGTGTAGCTTGTGTCGGGAATATCCGGGGTTCTGATTTCGTCAGTGTGTGGAAATGAAACAGTGATTTCAACAGCAGTAAGGAACAGCAAGAATATAGTAGCAGCCGCATTGAATGAAAAATGGCTCATATTTGGTTCAGAGAGCAAAAATAAAGAGGTTCTTGAAATGAAAGCAACTAAAAAAAGGAATTGTGATCTTTTGTCCAAAAATCAGTGAAACTCTTGGTCAAACCTTGAAATTCTTAGTAGTATCATAATTGTATTCTGGACAAGACATTATTATATTGTTGTCAGTCTGATCTGATCACTCTCAGTTTTCAATCCATTTAGGACAGAGACAACGATGTTTTTGGATAGTTGACTCTACAACATGTGAATTCTCATTTTCGGAGTAGGTTTAGAGTGCATATTAAGATAATAATCATGTGAATTCAAAGTACGTTCTCAAAACAAAGAAATTAGTCAAAACAAATTAAGACAAAGCCTGTCACGTTTTCAGATCAAAACAAATTAATCAAAGAGGTAAATTTGCATGACATTCTAAAAAAAAAACAGAAACTCAGTACATTTATCTTGGTTGATGATGAAAAAAACGGATACACGATAGCGTAAAACATACCAAACATAGTCCTTAAACTAGATCATCCAGATTTTGCTGAAACTGTGTAATGCACTATGGCTAAACCCGAATTCAAGGATGCCACCTCACTGGAGCCAGGGTCGATCAATGGATCTCTAGCAGAGTCATAAAGATGAACCAGAATCCTCATCAGAGTGAAACCAATGTAGAAAACTTTCCCAAGTGGTCAGAAATGGGCCTCCCATCTCATGTTTTGAATGATCTGAGGTAGCAGGAAGATGTCCTGAAGTATGTCCAGATTCTCTTCACCTCAGCAGCTCCAATACGTGAAATATTAGCCTCAAGCATTGCCTGGGAAATCTTACAGTAACCAAAGTACACGATAACTAGCGCTGCAGCTGTTACACATCGGGTTTTTTTGTTCGTACGAGAATAGGAAGGCAGATGAAAGATGTGGCCTTTTCCTAAATTCCGCCACTTTGCGCAAAACAGTGACAAACAGGACACCAACAATTAGGGCAAGAAGCTTCTCAGTGTAGTCAAGAATTATCAATGTGTTTTCATGGCCATAGAAATAGGAAATGTTCACTGAGATGTACTCCTTGGCTTGCAGAAGAACCTTCTGGTTTGATATGAAAGGGAAGAGATAGCCAAGAGCCTGGAAAGAAAGTACGAGGCGTGAAATGTATGGAATGGATTCAGCATTCTCTTTCATGTAAAGCAGCTGTCTTGAAACAAGCGTCAGTGATTCTGTAAACATCACATTTCGGACAATCCCTTCACCCAGTTTGGGCATATAACTGACATCGAGTTTGTGTACCATGTAACATTGAGGTTTCCAGCTCGAATCATTCGAAAAACAAGGCAATCATCTCCATTCCTCAGGCTTGAAATGGACACTCTTGCTTTGGGATTGATCAGCCATCCCACTGCTTCAGACGGGTAAGTTACCGGATCATATGGCCCATTTTCTCCACTGGATATGCTTCCAAGGATAATGCTCCTCTGCCTGACGGAAAATGAACACAGGAAAAACAGCAAGACGCGAGAATCACATCCATCATGTCCAGAGCCTGACATAATTCAGAATTGCTAAGTCTAATTGCACCATCTTCCTCAAGCTCCTCATCAAGGTACAGACTAGAGCTATTCCAGGTTCTTGATTTCAGTAGTATTTCAGAGCTGAACTCGAATCTCCGCTGAGTTACATCAAAGAGTTCATTGAAACCCCTCAGTTCTCCAAGGATTGCTCTTCTAGCCAAACTGAAAATCCGAGGATACCGAAGAACTAACAACAACTGATCAGTAGAGGAGGGCAGAGAAGCCTTTCCCAACAAGCACAATACCCTTTGCCCTTCATTCTCTTGACTCTTAATATAAACCCCTTCAAAGGCAATTTTTAGAGCAGACATACATGTGAAAACTGGACCTTGGATCATACCACAATGTACTATTCCTAGACATCCCAATCAACATGTAGACTAACAGCTTTTTTCAACAAATGCACTGGACTAACAATCTAACATCCTTTACCTCAAACCCCACTAACCTCCAAGGTTCATCATAGGAAGAACCATGACAAATAGAATATCAATAAATGAAGTACTACAGAGCATGCATGTGCAGAACCATGAAACATAGACTATCAATAAACACCATCTCTCAAATCAAAGTACATGGCCTTTAAACAAACTGAAACTTTAGAATCTCTCCTTGCGCATTTCATTCGCTGCAAATTGACCGTCAATCTGCAGCATCATCATCATCATCATCGTCAAAGTCAGAATCATCATCTGTAGTAGTATCATCGAATATCATCAGGGATTTGATCTGTTGAGAACATCTCTGACCCAAATCACCGCTCAAGTCAAATTCTGCACGCAGATGGAGGTATACTGATTCCAGGTGGGGGCAACCATCAAGAATGGCTTCCAGACCTTTGTTAGTCATTGGATGTGGACTAGCAAGCTGGAGAGACAGCAGTTCAGGCATGGATTTCGCGATAGCGAATGCATCAATGTCATCCTCAGAACGGTATTCTTGGCTCAGTGATCCAGGATTGTACAAGGTAAGGGACTTCAACATGGGGCAAGAACGGCCAACTTGTTCTATGGATTGACCATAGATTTCCACCTCATCAATGTACAGAGTCTCCAGCAAAGGAAGCCTTCTTATAGCTTCAAGCACACCTTCTTCAGTCAACTGATCACTTTCGAACAGTTTAAGGCACCGAAGCTGACTTGATCTGTTTGATAGTTGTAAATTAAGATAAGATATCATTCATCAAGAGTAAAATGAATAAAATTTGATCCGGACTTTTGGATTATATGTCAAAATCATGCAAATATGAAAAAAATTACCTCTCAGCAATGTATCCAAGAAGCATATCGGTACCGAAATGGGCTAGAGTAATTTCCACCAGTTGCCCCTGGCTATAATCAACTGCATGCCGGCACATGGTTTCCCAATCTCTGATCCACGGACAGTGATGATGTTTAAGATGAATCTTTCGCCACATTGAAGGTTCCCTGCACACATCGCGCCAGGTCCTGCATACATGCTGTGCTCTGTCCAGCATTTCCTCTTGACTGAGCCTCTGCAAAATGTTCGTCGTTAGGTCGCGGGGCAGATCTATCCACGGCGGAGGCGGCACCGATGAGGATGCATCTTTAGAGGTGGCTTTCTTAGTTGGTCCCTCCATTACCATTTACCAGTGCCGGCAGGGGAATGGAAATGTGCGAATTACTATTTTACCCTTAGTAATTGAGGAAATTACACCACCGCACTACAACGGCACCACCACCACCTGCACAAATTGCAACCACAACCATCAAAATAAATACATCCTCGTCAAAAACATCAAGCCCCTAAAAACCCCAATTGAATTAAATAATGAAAATTGGACCAGTATTGAAATGGTGCAAATTAGGAGGGTAAATAAACTGAGTCATTCATGAGCAACACTCGGGAAACCCGGTCGAGTTCAAACTCGGGTTGACCAAACTCGAACTCGAGATCGAACTCGCTCATATTATAATAAGTTGAGCGTGAATACATTTTTACCAGGTCGATAGGCTTGACAAGTTAGTTGAGTAAATGTGTATAATACATATTATGAATTATTATTATTATTATTATTATGCATTTAATATGAATAGTGAATTTTTTAAGAATATAACATTAAATGGAAAGATATATAATAAATGAACACGTTACAGTTCTATTTTTTTGTTAGAAAAATTGTTTTTTCTATAATTTTGGTTATTATTTATTAAAATATTGTATAAATAAGAGCTAAATAAGACAGCTTAGTTTGGGTTTGACCTTATTGAGTTTAACGAGCTGAATTGGCTCGAGTTCGAACTCGACTTTTATCGGACTCGTGAGTCGAACTCGAACACTTAAAAAAAAAATAAACAATGCGAGGTTGCACACATTTTTTAAACATGAATGAGCGGAGAACAAGGATGATGTGAGACAAATCCCCGGCGATGGAGAACCGAGTACCTAGCCGGATGGAGTTGCGATCTGAAGGTAACCACATCGGCAAGGAGAAGCTATCCCCGCCACGTTTTCAGGGTGAGGTTAGTCTTGGTATTACTGACGATAATAATCGTATTGTGAATGTTGATGGATTGAAGAATTGGGAAAATTGGATGGATAAAGGGAATAATGATGAAGTTTTGTTTGGTAGTAGGAGAATTACACTCCCTAGCATACACCATAAATTAGATATGGCTATGTTAGGGGGTGATAATCCACTGGAATGGTTTAGGAGGTGTGAGAAATTCTTTAGATACTTTAATCTGTCGGATCAGGAAAGAATTGATATGGCTGAATTGTATTTGGAGGAGAAGCTTGAAATATGGTATAGTTCTGACTTATGTGAGAAATTTGTGGAGAATTGGAGAAGTTTTAACGTTGTGGTTCTCAAAAGGTTTGGGGTCAAGGAGGGTGACCTTATTTAGGAGTTTAATAAGCTGTATTAGAAAAATAGAGTGGAAGAGTATATTGAGCAGTTTGAGGTGCTAAAGGCTATGGTGATGTGTTTGAATTCATATCAAGCAAGCTCTTACTATGTATCTAGCTTTTTAAGTGATTTGAGGAATGATTTGAAGTTGGTTGTAAAGTCCCTCAGACCAAAGGATTCGCAGGATGCTATGGAATTGGCACTTTTCCAGGAAAAACATGTGGATGCCTTGTACAAAAAGAATGAAACTCTAGGACAAGGGTCATGGGAAACAGCATTTGCTAAGAAAGATGTAGGTGCTTGGGGGGTTTGGCTTTGCAAAGAAAGAGCCAATTGGTGATACTTTGAGGAATATTAACACTAAGAAGAAAATACAACATGGATTGAAGAAGATAACCCATTAAGAAAAATTGTACAGAAGAGAGAACCAATTGTGCCGTATGTGGTGCAAAATATAGTCTAGGGCACATATGAAGAGGGAAGATATTGAAGAGGACAGCCCTCATGATATCATTGTGGTGGAGGATGACTGTGACTCTCTGAAGCAGTTGGAAGAGTTGGATGGTATTCTAAGGGAGTTGAAAGAAGAACTAGAGTTATGGTGTCTTCAATAGAAATTTGCGTCAGAAACCTCTCCATATCTTTCATTCAAATCTTAGACTCTAAATTCCAAAAACATATCTTTAAACAAAAAAGAAAACCAATTTCAGAAAAGAGATGAATATCAAAAAGATACATCAGCTGCAAGGAAATAAATCAAATGCAACCGAGTTAAGGATAACCACCATTTTCTAGAAACATGCACATAGACCTAACAGAATATATAGAATAAATAAACAACAACAAAAAATATCAGCGGTAACCATTAGTTACTTATGATGTTCATTACCTTGAATCTAACTAGAGCAAAAAGAAATATTACCTTGATATTGAGGTTTCTAGCAGCGTTAAGTTCCCCTAATTAACCAAAGCCATATATGCAAATTATGAAAGCACCAAAATATACTAATTAACACATATTCGAAAAAATCATGTTGTTCAGACCAAAATTATTGAAGTCATATGAGCCTTTGGCATCAAAATACATCAATACACAAACTCTCACAATGACAAGCTGAATATAACATTAACATCAATATTCACAATACTTTCGCCTAGCACCAAGTAACATTAACATCAAGCATCAGCTTCAAGTATAGAGCATGTAAGGCAAACTCTTATCGATTTTCATAGCCAAGGTTGGAAATTATAAACTACAAAAACAATATTACCATCAAACCACGCATATATCGATGTGTCCTTGCAATTAAGCTTCTAAGGAAAGCTTCTACAATATCCAATTAGAGCAAGTCCAGCCAAATCCGTCCCTCCCTCCACCTGTTGACAATTACATAAGTAGCAAACTAAATCATAAATCCAATCAAATCAAAAATAAATATAATTCAATCCCATCCAATCAAATCAAAACTAAATCCAATCTCTCAATTCCAATAAAAATCCATTAAATCCAATTGAAATTTTTTTTGAATAGAACCCCTAATTAAAATAAAAAAATCTTCAAGGGATTTAAGCAGAATCTCACCCGCGTCCAGCCCCTAACAACCCTACTCTATCGACCGGAGCAAATCCGCATAGCCGACGAGAGCGCTTATTGATCGCAAAGAAGCTATGAATGATGGCGGTAGATCCAGCGACAACAATGTTGAGCCCGGACGAGGAAGACGATGATGATGGTACCGATGATGTTTTGGCACTGAGGTAAGGATCAGGAAAGGCAGTGAGAGGTTCTAAGCGACAAAATTGATGACTAGTCGGCAGTCAGAATACTTGATATGTTCATGTGAACATTTTTGCTCAAGTGTAGCGTTGAAGTGTTGTGGAAAAGAAGATGTCGGAAAGGAGAAAATATGGGGAGGTTAGGAAAAAGGTTTTTAAATTATGAGATGGGCAAGGGTAATAATGTCTTTTATAACGTTGAGTGTTTCCTAAAATGGAAAGTGTGCTGATTTGGCTGTGATATGCAGATTGGATTTGGCTGATTCATTCACTCATTTATAAATCAAAATTATTATATGTTATCAATACAATCTGTTCCGACAGATTTGACAGTTAATCTGAAAATTGTGACGCCGATTTCACAACAGTTGGTATCAAATCATGCAATCCCCGGCCCTCGAATGGAACGATGACGGAAACGTGGCATAAAAACTAGGGAGCAAGTTCAATGACTTGGATGGATCGCTAGCACTTTTTAGATAGGAAGTGAAGGATAGATGTACGGAGCTGGAGAATATCGTTGAGGTGCTTCGAGTAGAAACCGCAACAGCTGAACGACAATTTTAGGAATGTTAATCGACGGCGGAGAAGCGTTTACTCGAGGTGGATCAGAGCAACGGTGAGCTCAGAGAGTTGACAACAAGGATGATGTGAGACAAATCCCCGGCGATGGAGATTGGAGAACATGGCCTGTTGGAGTTGCGAATTGAAGGTAACCACATCGGCAAGAAGAAGTTGTCACTGCCACGTTTTCAGGGTGAGGTTAGTCCTGGTATTACTGAATATCAAGTTAGGTTTACTACTCTGTATGTTCATAATAATCGTATTGTAAATGTTGATGAATAGAAAAATAGGGAAAAGTGGATGGATAAGGGGATTAATGATGAAGTTTTGTTTGGTAGTAGGAGAATTCTAATCCCTAGAATGCACCATTAGTTTGATATGGCTATGTTTGGGGGTGATAATCCACTTGAATGACTTGGGAGGTGTGAGAATTTCTTTAGATAATGATGCTACCGATGATTAGGACTAGAAGGGACTTTCCTGGCAATTTCCGATGCACGTGACCAAGGGCCAAGGAGAAGGTTCGGCTGGTACATTCACGTGGTTGGGACCCTCCAAAGGTACAAGATGGTGACGCATGATGATGAGGTACCAGGCCAGGACCAAGACATCTATAAATAGAGATCACATTAAGCCATTCCAGGCTCGGACGAACAGGTTCCGGTCCAGCTTTCCGAAGCCTAAGTTCTCGGCCAATTCGAAGTCCTCGGTGACTAGTTAGAAAACAAATTCTACAAGCACCAACCCTCAGATACACCAATTATCCGAGGTACCATTTACTGAAGCGGATCGCCCCGCATCAGATACTTTAATCTCTATCGTATTAGGAAAGAATTGATATGGCCGAATCGTATTTGGAGGAGAAGCCTGGAATATGGTATAGTTCTGAGTTATATGAGAAGTCTGTGGAGAAATAGAGAACTTTTAAAGTTGGGGTTCTAAGAAGGTTTGGGGTTAAAAGGCGTGATGACCTTATTGACGAGTTTAATAAGCTGTATTAGAAAAATAGAGTGGAAGAGTATATTGAGCAGTTTGAGGTGCTAACGACTATGGTGATGTGTTTGAATTCATATCAAGCAAGCTCTTGCTATGTATCTAGCTTTTTAAGTGATTTGAGGAATGATTTGAAGTTGGTTGTAAAGTCCCTCAAACCAAAGGATTCGCAGGATGCTCTGGAATTGGCACTTTTCCAGGAAAAATATTTGGATGCCTTGTACAAAAAGAGTGAAACTCTAGGACAAGGGTCATGGGAAACAACATTTGCTAAGAAAGATGTAGGTGCTTGGGGGGTTTGGCTTTGCAAAGAAAGAGCCAATTGGTGATACTTTGAGGAATATTAACACTAAGAAGAAAATACAACATGGATTGAAGAAGATAACCCATTAAGAAAAACTGTACAGAAGAGAGAACCAATTGTGCCGTATGTGGTGCAAAATATAGTCTAGGGCACATATGAAGAGGGAAGATATTGAAGAGGACAACCCTCATGATATCATTGTGGTGGAGGATGACTGTGACTCTCTGAAGCAGTTGGAAGAGTTGGATGGTATTCTAAGGGAGTTGAAAGAAGAACTAGAGTTATGGTGTCTTCAATAGAAATTTGCGTCAGAAACCTCTCCATATCTTTCATTCAAATCTTAGACTCTAAATTCCAAAAACATATCTTTAAACAAAAAAGAAAACCAATTTCAGAAAAGAGATGAATATCAAAAAGATACATCAGCTGCAAGGAAATAAATCAAATGCAACCGAGTTAAGGATAACCACCATTTTCTAGAAACATGCACATAGACCTAACAGAATATATAGAATAAATAAACAACAACAAAAAATATCAGCGGTAACCATTAGTTAGTTATCATGTTCATTACCTTGAATCTAACTAGAGCAAAAAGAAATATTACCTTGATATTGAGGTTTCTAGCAGCGTTAAGTTCCCCTAATTGACCAAGGCCATATCTTCAAAATTATGAAAGCACCAAAATATACTAATTAATGCATATTCGAAAAAATCATGTTGTTCAGACCAAAATTATTAAAGGCATATGAGCCATTGGCATCAAAATACATCAATGTATAAACTCTCACAATGACAAGTTGAATATAACATTAACATCAATACATCAATATTCACAATAATTTTGCCTAGCACCAAGTTATATTAACATCAAGCATCAGCTTCAAGAATAGAGCATGTAAGGCAAACTCTTATCGTTTTTCATAGCCAAGGTTGGAAATTATAAACTACAAAATATTATTACCATCAAACCACGCATATATCGATGCGTCCCTGCAATTAATCTTCTAAGGAAAGCTTCTACTATATCCAATTAGAGCAAGTCCAACAGAACCCTTATGATAGAGTTTTGGTAGTTTTGGGGGGTTTTGGTTGCAAAATTGCTCCAACAGCTTCCCTATGCACAGGCTGCAAGTTGTAGAGAGAGAATGAAATCCACAGCTTTGTAGAGAGAGAGTCTGAGTTATAGGGGTTGGGTGTGATTAAAATACTAATTCCAATTAAATCCCATTGTTTCTCTGTCCACCCTTTCACCACTTCCCTGGCGCCTCCGCCATTTTACTTCCTCATCAATTCTTCATCCCGGACAAATCTAGGGTGATGAATCTGGGCAAGGAATCCACCAATATGAGTTTCAAATGATCTGGTGGTGGTGTATATGAGGCTGGTGAATTTGGGTTTCAGAATTTGGGCAAGAATCTGGGGCTGATGAATTCGGGAAAGAAATCCACCAATATGGGTTTCGGATGACCCGTTGGTGGTGTTTAGTGGAGGGATTCACCTTGAGTCCAGAAGAGAGAAGAAAAAATACTAAATTATTATAAATTTTAGGGGATCTGTTGGAGCAGATAATTTGGTTTGGAGAAATTGGTTTTCAACCCCTAAAATATAGGAAATTTTAAGGGCTCTGTTGGACTTGCTCTTAGGCCATGTTTTCTAGAGTTTATCAGTAGATCGGTTTAGTTTAATTCAGTTAAGTTAAGTTAGGTTAAGTTAAGTTAAGTTAAGTTCAGTTCAGTGAAAATGCAATTTGATGAAATTAAGCTTAATTCAGTTATACTGATTCATTATATCAATACATTAATTTTCACTTCAGTTCAGTCTAGTTCAGTTCAGTTCAGCAAGAAATAGGCTCTAGCAAACATGAATTTAGTTTGCCACTTTTAAAAGAAAGCATCTTCAAACAACCCTAAAGAATTCACAAAATCATTGTATCTATGTAAAACAAATGAAACTACCTCACCGACGAGTGGAGATGGGTGTACCGTATATCTCGACTATGCCTTAATTCAGTCGGAATAGATTGGAACTCAATCGGTCCGCAATGTGGTGGCTGAGTAAACACCGCAGAGGGACGAACAACTGGGCTTAACTCCAGAGCCGACCCAAGTGCTCGTGGCCCCCAAATAATTTTAGAAATAAGGGCCCCAATTCTGGAAAGAATGCATAGAATTTTTAATTAATTTAAAATTATTTATGTGAATAAAATGTACATTTTAAAAATTAAGGCCCTTACACATTATAAAATTTTGAATATAAACTATTTTTTATATTTATAATCTTTTGTTATGCATAATTAATTTTCTTTTTGTATCCCTTATAAATTTATTTTTAACTCAATTTTTTAAAAAATCATTATTTTCACTTAAGGCCCCTAAAATCTCAGGAACAATAGACCTAACAGAATATATAGAATAAATAGACAACAACACAAAAATATCAGCGGTAACCATTAGTTATTTATTATGTTCATTACCTTGAATCAACCTAGAGTAAAAAGAAATATTACCTTTATATTGAGGTTTATAGCAGCTTTAAGTTCCCCTAATTGACCAAGACCTTATCTGCAAAATCATGAAAGCAACAAAATATACTGATTATTGCATTTGAAAATCTTGTTGTTCAGACCAAAATTATTGAAGGCATATGAGCCTTTGGCATCAAAATACATAAATACATAAACCCGGCCGTTTACTGCATGATGCGAGGGAAATCCGCACTAGTAATCAATGCCTCAGATAGTTGATGTATCCGAGGGCTTCTGGATGTGAATTACTGATGAAGTATGCAGACTGCTCGCTAATCACTCCTGACTGTCCGAGCTCCTTGGCTTCAGATAGGACTTTCTTGGGACCTGTTCTCCCGAGGCTGGCAAAACAAGCCCCCGGCGCTACCCGAGGGTAGTAGCTCCGGTGTGATGATGAGATTTTGTGTATTGAAAGGAAAGATAAAATATGTATTCAAGAGTTAGATAACTTACCTGGAATGGCTGATTGTGGCCTCTATTTATAGGCGCTTTGGACCTCCTCTTTCGGCCTCATCATCAGTGTGCGCCACCTCCCCGTACGAGCGGTGCCTCCTATCCACGTGAGCGTACATGCCAATCCTTATCTCTTCCACGTGACTCGGAAGTTTCCTGGAAGGTCACCTAGATCCGAATCTTTGGTATCATCACAAGCCCCCTAAGACGGAAGGTCTGAGAGTTCTTTTCTGCAGAGCTTTTGTCTTCTCTTGCCTCGGCGTTTCCCATATTTTGGCGAGTTATTGTTACGCGCTTTCAAATGGGCCTTACCACGTCCTCAATTTTTCGGTGGCTACACGATTCCCCTTTCCCAATGTTTCTCTCTCTTGTCCTGTGGTGTAATCATTCTCCCCTGCCCCCAATATTTCTCTTGGTTTCTCCATCACCTTTATAAATATACCCTTTTTCTTATCTTCCTCTTTTACTATCTCTCCTTCTTGTCCTTTCAAACTCAGGTACCCTTCCGGTTCCCTCTCGTTCTTCTTCTTCTATCTTTCGTTTCTTCTTTTGTTTCTTAGCGCGGCCTACTGTAAGACTTTCCTCTGTTATTAATCTAAACCTTAGGTCTGAAAATATAATGGATGCCTCCCCTTCACAATCTGACTCTTCCATCACTCAGTCTGACACCGTGAATAGAGTTGTTCATCAGGGGTTCCATGACTCTTCATCTGACTTGGGATCTCTGATTCCCATTGATCAACTTGTAACGGCCTCTTCTTCTAAGAGGGTAAGGATCAAGTTAAGGGGGTGAAGAGACCCCGTCGATCTGTTACCCGCTTCCCTCGCATCCTCTCCCTTGGATTCCATTGTGACTCCGAGCCCTATCCTACCTGGCTTACAGAGGCCGTAAGAAGCCTTTCTGAGAACTTTTTCCTTCCCAACCTCTTCGATTCTAGGCTATCCCTCATAGATAACGATCAGTTCCAATCTGGTGCCCCTTGCCTCCCGGCCCGACATGTCCATTTCGGGCTTTCTCTGCCTTTTCCTCCTCTCTTTTCTTCTATCCTTAAGTGCTTTTCTATTTATCCGGCTCAACTCCATCCGAATGGAGTTGCCACTGTCCTTGGGTTCCTCATTCTTTGTCGTTGGCACAACGTGACCGAATCCCTCAACATATTCCGATCCTTCTATCGGATTGTCATTTCCCACTCTTCTACACCCGGGGTATTTACCTTTTACTCAAGGGGTAGTCCGGTAGTATGCGGCATGAGTGATTGCGTTAAGAGCTGGATGAACTCTGGGTGTTATTCTTTCAACCTATCCGCCTATCCTACTCCTTCCTGGAACGAGAACCTTCAATCCAAGGAAGCCAGATCTTTCCTTCCAGAGGATGTAGTGTCCGAGCACGAATCCATTGCTCGGTATTCAATTGACATTTTTCAATAGTGGATTAAAGGGAATGAGGCATTCAGCTGGCCTCACGAGATCTATCCTCCGAGTATCTTTACAGTGTCTCGGTTCTACTCCGAATGGCCTTCCGAAGGTTCCGTCATGATTTCCCATTGCAACTGTTGTCTTTTATCTCTTATACCTAGGGTCTTATCTCTTGTTCTCTTACAGTGTTATTTCTTTTCGGTAACCCGAGATTTATCCGATGAGATTTCCTTAATTCCCAATCCTCAAATGACAGGCAACCATTCTCAACGCTGCCAGATGATTGAGAAGTCTGCTGAGAAGGTCCCGAGACAGGTCCCTTCCTCGAAAACCGCCTCTACCTTGGCTCCTAAAGATTCTGCTTTCCTGGAGCCTACCATATACTTCGTTTCTAGGCCTCGATCATCTCTAAAAAGAGCCCGAACTGATGAAGCTCGTCCGAATCTCCCCCCACCAGCCAAGCCTCAGCAGAAGCAGTGTTCTCTTAATGCCAGTGAGCAGCCTGCTCCGACCCCTCTGGCCGATCCTTCAACGAGCCCCCCTTCCCGCTCCACCGTAAGTCTTGTCTATTTGTTTTCTTCTTTTACTTTGTGCATTTTTCTCTTATTAATTTGATCTCCTTGAACCAGGCCTGTGCTTTTATGAAAAATATATGTGACTCTCCCATATTCCATTCCTTTTTGACTGATAAGCTCAACGAATCCCATGTTGACCTTGTGCAAAAGCTAGAGCAGTTCCAGGAAAAATTGGCCTCTAAAGAGGAACGTTCAGCCGCTCTGCAAAGCGAGCTGAAGTCTCTAAAGGATAGCTCATCCTCTCTGCAGAGTAAGCTGAATCCTCTGGAAGATGGGTCCTTTCTTAGGGACTTTGGAGAAACCTTAGTGAAGGAGGTGGTTAGCTCCAAGGTCTTTAGTGATGCTGTAACCAAGATGGTGAAGGAGGCCAACCATCGGCAAGGAACTTCTATTTACAAGATGATCTGTGGGTGGTTTCCCGGGCCCTGGCGCCTGGAGCTTCAGAAATCTTACTACCATCCCGGAGCTTGGGCCAGGTATGAGCAGTGTTTTCGGGCGCTTCGTCGAGGCAACCTACGAACCCTTGCTCCTAGGATATGTGTTGCCCTTCATTCGTCTTATTCTCCTACTTCGGCCAGCGATCTTTTGGTGATCGGCGAGCTCAAAAGTTCCATTTTTGAGGAAAAGCCTGTGGTTGAGGTTGATTTCTGTAATACGGCCGGGATTTGCCCCGAGTCCCCTTCACACCTATCTTCTGAGAGCAACCGGGGATATGTGGAGCGTTGTGCCGATCCGGGAAACTATGGATTCATTGCATCCTTGGCCGATGGCAGTCCTTGAATTGAGATTGAAGATGGGCTATCTCCAGTTCAGATGCCCGAGGCCACCCCAGGCTACTCCTTGACCCAACAATCTTCCGCGGAACCCCAGACATAGCTCTCTTGCCTAGCTCTAGCGGCTTTTGTAATTCTTCTTTTGAATTCTTCATAACCCTCCTCCTTGTTATAGGGTTTAATCTTTCTACTTATGTATCGGATATTATCTTGTAATAATATATTTAAATCTCGCCTCAAGTATCTTGTTTCTCTATTCATATCTTTAATTCTCTCTTCTTGACATAGGATTTGCGCCCTTCTTTCTCCCCAATTAGCCGAGAGAAGAGGTTATGCGATATTGGGCTCGGATATCTCCTGAACGAATTTTCCTCCTTGGATGATATCTCCAGCTCCCTTGAATTTGTAAGGAAGAAGTTTGGTTCTCTGCAACATTGCCTAAAACTTGCTGCTTCTTATGTAGATGATTCTGACAATATCTACCAAACCCTCCATCAATTGCAACTTTCTCATGAAGAGCTCTACTGTCGCAAACATGAGGAGTTGGAAATGGTCTGGGGTGATTATGCTTGAGCTATTGAGAAACTGCGCCTTTTGGAAAATAGGGGCCGAGGGAACCTAGCTATTTCCAGGATGGAATCCAAAAGCAGAAGACTGACTTTCCAAAATCAAGAACTTCAGAACCACCTCTTGATCTTAAGGTTGTCTTTTCATCTTTTGTCCCTTCTTCATGGTAAAACTGGTGCCCTTCCCTTTTCTGACATGCTTCACGCCTTTCAGAATGCCATAACCTATATGGAAGAATCTGGGCAATTTCAGCAAGGTAGCCCTAAATACCCTGCCTATTCTGAAGCCTTAGAATGGCGCCGACGTATCTTATCCGGGTCGCCGAATCCTCTTCCTCCTTCCTTGCAACAAATTCCTCGAAAGATTGAAGTAGATTTCATCTTTCATCGATACAAAAATACTCAGCTTTCTCTTGATCCCGATCATATTCAGGAGAGAGTGCAATTTTTTTTAAAAATTCGGGAATCAAATCTCCTGGATACGGGTGATAGCTCCAGGCCTTCCGTTGATGTTACCTTCTATCGGCCAAAAAATCCTCTTATTTTTGAGCCCTTAACCTTCAAATCTTTTCCCTCAGTCAAGAATAAGACTCTTCAAATTTCAGACCAGAGGGAGGAGTCTAGGCAACGCACCCCGTTTGGAGCGGAAGCAACGATTGTTCACAGTCTGTCATCTTCTGACACTCCTCCGAGCCCCAAAGAATCCTCGCCCTCCGATGCCCAATCTTGATTCTTTCGGTAATCAAGATTTTATATACCTATAAATCTTTTGTATCTCATGTATTTTAGAATTTCTTTTATGCAATGTACAAATACCATGGGAACGTCTCTCCAAGGATACTTAACATTTATTATCTTCCTTGTAATAATATTTCGCTTATTTCCCTTTCATCTTTCTCTCCTTTTCCTTTATGCTCGGATTACCCTTACCGGGGCTTTACCTTTTTTGCGGGGCACCAATCATGGGAGCGACCCAGAGGTCCCGACTTTCCTTTTATTTACATCGAGCTATCCAGCACGTATGCAAATTTTAGCGTATCCACGCTATCCTAACGTACTATCCAGTACGCTTACTGTTCCGAGCGTATCCACGCATCCGAACTTTGACGTATCCACGCCAAACCTTTTATTGCAATGTATCTTCTGTTGTACATGCAATTATCATGCGTATCCACGCATCCAAGCTATGGCGTATCCACACCGAGCCCATTAGTATATATATATTTAAATTACCCTCATTTTATCCTTTTCCGATCCTCTTAATCACCTCAGGGATTTCCTTCTTTCTTCCTTTCTCCTTTTCTCTTTTATCCGATCTCCCTTCTTTATCTTCCGTACTACCTTCTATCCCATATAGCCTTTTCCTGAACTTGTCCCCTTATTGCCTCTTTTTCTTTCGTTCTCCCTACCCGTTTTCTTTATCTGATCCTACCCCTTTTCTAATTCCTTTCTTCTCTGTCATTTCCCTGGTTTTTTTCCTTGTCCAAGGATGGCTGTTTCACCATCATCCTCTTCGTAATGTTTCTCTCCTTTCTTCTACGTTTCCTCCTTTTTCCAGTTACCTCTCCACTTCTTATGCCCTTTTGTTTTCTTTTCCTTAGAGTTATCCAATCCCCCTAGTGTCGTGGTAATTTACCAACCTCTCTTTTCTTATCCTATTCAAGCCTTTATACCCTTTATCTGATCTTTTTTCTCTCCCTTTATTTCCCTCTCCTTTTATCCGAAGGTGTTCTTTTCTGGTTTCTTGTCCCTTCCTAACTTTACCCTTTCCTTCTCGGATATCCCTTCCATTATCCGAACCTACCATCTTCTTTCCCGTTTTGTTTTCCTTTCTCTTTGTTTCTCTCTCTCTCTCTCTCTCTCTCCTTTTTTTACTCCATTCTCCTTATTCTTTCTTTCTCCGATATCCTTCTTCCGAACCTCCTTTCCTATTTTCCTATTTTTTTCTTTTCCTTTCTCTTTGAAACCCTACCAGAAATTCTAATTTTCCCAATTGCTTGTCATTTCCTCCTTCTCCCTAAATCAACTTCCTTCCCTCCAAATGTTGTTGTCCTTCTGGTTACCTCTCGCTCACATTCTCCCCGTCTGAGTCCTAACCGACTGCCCTTCATTCTTTGAGAGCCTATCCGATGTCGCGGCCTATCTGATGTAGTCCTTGGATTCCTACCTCCCTGCTGCTCCTTTCTTGACGTTGCCGATCCGTTGTACGAATCATGGGATTCCTGTTACTCCTCCCTTACGCATAAGCCATGTAGGTCGTCTTTGCCGAGGACTGGACTGGCACTGGCGTTCGGCTGCACGGCGGCTGGTTGGAGGATATCCCGCGATGTTGAGCCGATTGTGACAGTTCCTCCCGCTGTGATTGGGCTTGTCACAGATATCACACTTGAGCGGAGTGGAGCCGGAGCCGCGATTAGTGTATGAGTCGTCCAAAGAAGGCCGAGAGGCAATAGTAGGAGCTCGGCCTGGGGCGCGTCGGTTGGAGTAAAATGCCATCGGCATAGCCGCGTCGGAAGAGGACTCCAAAAGGCGCTGCTCCTCTTGTAGCAGTAAGCCGAGCAGTTCATTCGACGTGACAGGAGTGGTGCGCATGTCTAAGGCGGTTCGAAACGCGCCATATTTAGGGCCCCGTAGATGATGAAAACCACAAATTCATCGTTAGAGACTACCGTGAGGCATTCAGCCAACGAGTCCGAGATGGCTCGCTTTTTCTCGACATAGTCAAGAATGGACAGAGAACCCTTTTTAAGCATTTGAAATTGTTGTTTGAGATACATATGGCGAGCCTGAGTTTGGGAGTGAAACATCTGTTGCAGAATTATCCAATACTCAGATGTTGATGTTGCCCTAGCGACGTGTCCGAGCATTGGAGCTGTGAGAGTTGATCGGAGCCACAAGAGAACAAGCCGGTCCTTTCTTTTCCATGACGTGAAGTTTGGATTTGCGGCCGGTGTAGAGGTGGATTCCTTCGGCGTGATTAACGCAGGTGAAGCGTTTCCGGAGACGAGAAAATCTTCCAGTTCATAGGCTTCCAGCGACGAACGAACTGTGCCGCGCCAAAGGAAGTAGTTGGTGCGGTCCAAGCGAACTGCCAAGGCTGGAAATTGTAAGTTCGCCGAGGCGCCGCCGGAAGCAGTGAAAAGGATGGAGGAGGCGGAAGCATTTTGGCCGGATTGGTTGTTGTCGGCCATAGTGAGGGTTTATTTGGATAAAAACGAGGCTATACTGATACTATTGTAAAGAAAGATATCGTAGAATGTTATGATTGTATTGATACACAAAACAAGGCTTTATAGCCAGTTACAAATAGAATCCCAAAAGGAAACGGTATCTCCCCTAACCTATTTTAATCAATCAGATATACACAATATATTCACAAAATATCCTAACACTCCTCCTCAAGTTGGAGCATGAAGATCAAGAATGCCCAACTTGCCAAGTAAAGTCTGAAACTGATGTTTGCCAAGAGCCTTAGTAAAAATGTCAGCAGGTTGATCATGTGTACGAATATGATAAGTAGCAATCGCCCCTGACTGAACAAGATCACGAACAAAGTGACAGTCCACCTCAATATGCTTAGTTCTCTCATGAAATACTGGATTCGCCGCAATATGATTAGCAGCTTGACTGTCGCAGAAAAGCCGCATAGGAGGACGGTGCTCAATACCCAACGAGGATAAGAATGACCGAAGCCATAGTAGCTCACAACAAACTGCAGCCATAGCTCGGTATTCGGCTTCAGCAGACGAACGAGAAACAGTCGGTTGCTTCTTCGTTTTCCATGAAACTGGAGAGTCTCCTAACATCACAAAATATCCTGACAAAGACCGGCGTGTAATAGGACAAGCTGCCCAATCCGAGTCACAGTAAGCCGTCAACTGCAAGGAGCTGCGAGCCGACAAGAACAAACCCTGACCAGGATGACTCTTTAGGTAATGAAGAACTCGCAAAGCAGCATGCCAATGGGGAACGCATGGCGCCTTCATAAACTGAGCCAAAGTATGAACCGCATAACAAAGCTCAGGACGAGTAATGGTCAAGTAGATGAGACGACCGACCAGCCGCCTATACTGCTCGGGATCGTCGTACAAAGGTCCTTCAACACGAGCCAAATCATGGTGTTGCTCCATAGGAAAATCTGTAGGCTTGGATGCCAACAAGCCTGTATCCGAAAGAATATCAAGGGCATATTTTCGTTGAGATAAAAACATGCCATCAGCACTCCTAGCAATCTCAATCCCAAGAAAGTATTTCAAGGGACCGAGATCCTTCATATGAAAGCACGAACTCAAATACGTCTTGAACTCAGTCAACAAAGTCTTGGAGCTACCAGCAATAATCAAGTCATCCACATAAACAAGAACATGTAGGGAGAGGGTACCACGAACATAGGTAAAGAGGGAATAATCGGCCTTACTCTGAACAAAGCCAAAAGCTCGTAAGGCTGAAGTCAGCTTTGCGAACCAATTACGAGGAGCCTGCCGCAGACCATACAAGGACTTCTGGAGCTTACAGACAACCCCTGGTGGGACAGTGTAACCCTGAGGTGGCCGCATATAAACCTCTTCCTCAAGATCACCATGCAGAAACGCGTTATGAACGTCCATCTGATGAACCTCCCAGCCCTTAATCACAGCCACAGAAAGAAACAAGCGAACAGAACCCATCTTCGCAACAGGAGCAAAAGTCTCAGTGAAATCTGTCCCCTCAATCTGACGGTTTCCAAGAACGACTAGACGTGCTTTATGTCGCTCAATAGATCCATCCGATTTGTACTTAGTCTTGTAAACCCACTTAGAGCCAATAGCAGACTTGCCCGGAGGGAGAGATGATAATGTCCAAGTGCCATTACGGGCTAGAGCACCAAGCTCCTCACCCATAGCAGCTCGCCAGTGAACGTGCTTAGACGCCTCGGAATATGTAGTAGGATCTGTACTAGATGTTACGGCACACAAAAGTCTAGCATGCAAAGCAGAAAATCTATCACAATTAACATAGTCAGTAATAGGGTATGGAATACCTGAAGATAGTGACGACGGCAAAGTGGAAGAAGCAGTAGTGGGGGGTTTATTAGTAGCAGTGGCAGAACAGACATAATCATCCAAGTATCCAGGTCTTTTCCTTGATCGTTTCCCAAGTGGAACTGGGGAAGCAACGGAGTCACGGTTGATCGCAGGAGCAGGCGGTGGTAAGGCATCTGTCGCGGCAGGAGAACGAGACCGGATAGACTCGAGAGGCACAACTGAAGCTGGAGAACTGGACCGGATGGACTCGGACTGCTCGGCCGAGACTGGAGAGCTAGACCGGATGGACTCGGACGAGGTTGGAGACCGAGACTCGAGCGGCTCAGACGGTTCAGGCGAGGCTGACGGGCGAGACTGGAGCGGCATGGCAGCCAACGGCAGAGTCGTATCCGGCAGGTCATCATAAAGTGGCAATGAAGCCACTGGAGAGGAGTCCGCCGGCGGTGAAGGAGCGATCTCAGTAGCAAACGGAAAGTGGTCTTCAAAAAACACAACATCCCGACTATCAAAGAATGTATGTGTTTCAAGGTCAAAGAGATGATATCCTTTCTTCCCAATAGAGTATCCAAGAAAGATGCACCTTCGGCTTCTTGAAGCAAACTTGTCTCGAGGCTTTGGAAGTTGAGAAGCGAAACAAAGGCATCCAAAAACTCGCAATAACTTGTAATCTGGTGCACGGCCATGGAGAAGCTCGAACGGAGTTCGACCATCAAGAAGAGGAGTTGGTGTCCGGTTGATTAAATAAGCAGCCGTAATAACACATTCACCCCAAAACTTGATAGGCAAACTAGCTTGGAAAAGAAGCGCCCTAGCCACGTTGAGTATGTGTCTATGTTTGCGCTCCACTCTACCATTTTGTTGAGGCGTGTACACACATGTAGTCTCGAAAAGGATACCATTCTCTTCAAAGTATGACTGCAAAGGTAGGAATTCAGTACCATTGTCTGCACGAACACGGCGAACTTGTCGACTAAACTGTGTATTAACTAATGCAAAAAAATTCTTAATCTTAGAAGCAACGTCGGATTTTGCAACAAGCAAAGTAACCCAGACGGCTCTAGAAAAATCATCAACTATAGTCAAAAAATAAGTAGCACCACTAGTAGAAGGATGGCTATAAGGCCCCCAAACATCACAATGTATCAATTCAAAACAATCACTAGCTCGAAAAGAGCTTTCAGGAAAACTATGTCTTATTTGCTTTGCTCTAAAACAGGCAGAACAAGGAGCACTATTTTTATTTGAATTACTAGGAAAAAGAGAAGACAAAACCGTTGTGGATGGATGTCCAAAACGTTGATGCCAAAGACTGGAGGACGAAGCAGGAACGGCGGCGGCTCGACTCGGCTCCAACGGTGGCGGACGGAAGCTATCACCGTCATCCAACGTACGAAGCCAATAAACCCCACCATACTGTTCACCCACGCCAATCACTATCCTCGAACTGACTTTCTGTAAAATGCAATAATTTTCAGTGAGCAAAGCAAGACATTTTAAAGAGCCTAACAATCTAGAACAAGATAATAGATTGCAACGTAATTCCGGTATATAAAGCACATGAGGTAAAGTAATTCCACCAAAAGTAATAGTTCCATATTCACAGGCAGTAGAAATCGATCCATCAGGTAAAACAACGTCAACAGTGTGATCAGCAGTAACAATATCAGAAAGAGCACCCTTAGCACCAGTCATGTGATAGGAAGCCCCCGAATCAAGTATCCAAGGTAGAACAAGCTTACCTGGCATATTGCCAGTAGGATTATGCATTTTAGTAAAAAGGTTTAGAGCGGTACGCCACTGTTCATCGGTCAAAGCCGAACCGATGTCCGAACGGTCGAAGCCGGGCGAGGCGGCGGCGGCAAAACCCGGCGGTGGAGGGACGGCTGCAAGAGCGGCGGCCGATCCAGCAAAAACCGGTGGATGAAAAATGGCAGAGTTCGAAGGTCGAGTAACCGGTGGAGGTGGATGATTACCGACGGTCTGCAACATCAGTTGTTGAAGAAGGGCGGCGGCGACATCGCGGGCAGACTGGGCAGCGTCGAAACCATCATCTCCATGAATCGACATAGTGGTAGTAGCAAGCGGAAGTCGACTGGCGGCGGCGGCGTGGAGCAGCTGGCAGCAGCGGTCGGCGGCGACTTGATAAATTAGGGAAGATTATGGTAAGAAAGTATCGTAAGGTCTCAGGAAAGAAAAACTGATACCATGTAAAGAAAGATATCGTAGAATGTTATGATTGTATTGATACACAAAACAAGGCTTTATAGCCAGTTACAAATAGAATCCCAAAAGGAAACGGTATCTCCCCTAACCTATTTTAATCAATCAGATATACACAATATATTCACAAAATATCCTAACAACTATGTAAAAGATATTGTGTAAATGGTTGATTTCATTCATCTCTGTGTACGTATCTATATATTACAAGTACTAGTTCTAATGATAGGATATACACGTAAGAAATCCCAATGAACCAGGACTAGGGTTTTATATCTTCAATAGGGATTTAATATTTTTAGAGCATCTCCCAGGCAAATCAGGCGAATTGTATACACAGCTCGAGGTTTAGTGACTCCAGGCTGAGGAAACCATCAATAATGGATTCCAGACCTTTGTTAGTCATCGAATTTGCATATAAAAGACTAAGACGACGCGGTTCAGGCATGGATTTTGCGATAGCGAGCGCATCAGCATCAACTTCTTCATCTAAGTCCAATGATAGGATCTTATAAGGTAAAAGACTTCAAGATGGGGGCAAGAAACATTGAATCTTGAATCTTTGAATTAAGGAACAAATTAAGGAAGATGATGAGCTTGAAATCTTTGAATCTTGATTACGGAAAACTTGAAACTTGTTATCTCTAGTTTCAATTAGGATTTTTTGTCTGTAGTGTGCGCGTGCTTGAAACGCAATGGTTCACATTTAAAATCGCACGAAAATTCCCAAGAGACAAAAAAAGTATAAACAAAAATAAAACACTTGGATTTCGAATACCATTAACCGCTATAATTATCCGACGACTCCTAGCTAGTCATAAAATGGTGGCATGCACGTAAGCGTTCGTTATACGTACGTGCGCATATATTGTACGCGCAAAACAATATATGGTATCATGCACTTACAACGTTGGAATTTACAGAAGTTAGTTCATTAATCTTCAAAGGTTCAAGCTCATCTTCCTTAATCTGTTTCCCAATCTCTAACCCGTGAAAAGTGATGAATCTTTTGGTCCTCACACACATTGCGCCAGTATGCTGTGCTCTCTCCAGTATTTCCTCTTGATTGAGCCTCTGCAAAATGTTCGCCGATATGTCGCGGGGCAGATCTATCCACGGCGGGGGTGGCAAAGGCGGTACCAATGACTATGCATCTTTAGAGGTGGCTTTCTTAGTTGGTCCCTCCATTACCAGTGATAAGGGTTTTCACCTTCCAAACTTGATTTTTGGGAAGGAGAATGGGTGAGAGAATGGAAATGTGTGAATTAATATTTTACACTTAATTGCACCATTACAGTTAATAGCCATTGAACTCGCACGATGCACGGAATTTCAAAGAGTCCAATATATATAGTGTGCTCGGTGCAAAAACAAATAAAATAAATATGATGCCAATAGTGAAGTATAGTGCTCAGTGCAATGACATAAGAGCAAGTCCAAGAGATGCTACATTTTGTGGATTTTGGAGAAACTATGGAGATTTTACCCCATCAAAGCAAGTCCAAGAGATACTACATTTTGTAGATTTTGGAGGAAGTATGGAGATTTTACCCCATTATTGAGCTCCAAGAGATACTACATTTGCTACTACAAGATGTAGATTTGGGGTAGTAAGAGAAAATCATCCTCTATATGTGTAGAGAGAGAAAGAAAATTTAGAGGATTTAAAATATAATGCCTACACATTGATCAATGCATTCTTTCCTTTTTTAAACCCAAATTTCACTCTCTCTCCTCTCATCTTCAATGCAAAACATCAAAAGTACTAAAACAATGTATTGTTTAAAACTAAAAAGGTAGAAAATAAAATTAAAAATGTTGCTAATATTAATGATAATCAATGCAAGAGCTACAAAATGTAGTAACTCTTGGAATGACCAAAAATTTCATACTATATTTTAACATTTCATACTACATCTTAGAGATTTTTATGTAGTATCTGTTGGACTTGCTCTTATTGAGCTACAAGAGATACTACATGTGATATTGCAAGATGTAGATTTGGGGTAGTAAGAGAAACTCATCCTCCATATGTGTAGAGAGAGAAAGAAAATTTAGAGGATTGAAAATTTAATACCTACACATTGATCAATGCATTCTTTCCTTTTGTTAAACCCAAACTCCACTCTCTCTCCTCTCATCTTCAATGCAAAACACAAAAGTCCCAAAACAATGTATTGTTTAAAACAAAAAAGGTAGAAAACAAAATTAAAAATGTTGCTATAATATTAATGATAATCAATGCAAGAGAATAAACTCTAGTAAACAGGGCATATATCCCACATTGGATATATTTAGATAAATATATTTAAATTTATTTCAATTAAGTTCAGTTCAATTCAGCGAAAAATAAACTCTAGTAAACAGGGCCTATATCCCACATTGGAAATATATAGTCTCAAAATTCAGTATATAAGGTTGGTGGACTACTCCTCATATTACCCATTTGATTTTGTTATGAAATTTCACCGGACTTGTGTGCTGAACCTGTTTGGTCTTACGAGCCATTCATCCCCCAGTTTCTAATATACAATTTCATTAAATTTAAATTAGATTTGTTGTTTTGATTAGACTAAAATAATATGTATTTTCGAATATTTAAAGATAAATATTACGTTTCATTCTTTTATTTTATTTTTTTGAAATAAACAACATTTTCACTGTAATTTGAAGATTGTATTTATACTTTTATAAATTTGTTATCATAAAAAAATTGTACGTACTTAAATAAACGCAAGCACATTAGTCATACCACTGAAAACCCTGAAATGTGGCAGCTGTATAACAATTGAAATTTATCATCAACCCACGTCAAATAAAATAAAAATGCACAACTTTAAAATCTGAAACATAGAGCAGTCATACTATCAAAGTAGAAAAAATAAATTCATAATAGTTCGCTTTTACAATCGCACGAAAACTCCCAAGAGACGAAAAAAGTACCAAAAACAAATCAGACTCCTAGTCAAAAGATGGCCAGTAAGGCTCATCATCGAAATCATAATCATCAGTATCGACTATCCTCAGGGATTTTATTTTTTTAGTACATTCAGTCAAGTCACCACTTAAGGCGAATTGTATACACAGCTCGAGGTCTAGTGACTCTAGGCTGGGGCAACCGTCAAGAATGGCTTCCAGGCCAACGTTAGTCATCGGATTTGCATAAGTAAGACTAAGATGGCGCAGTTCAGGCATGGATTTTGCGATAGCGAGCGCATCAGCATCATCTTTTTCTTCTAGGCCAATCATAGGATCGTATAAGGTAAAAGACTTCAACATGGGGCAAGAACGGCCAACTTGTTCTATCGATTCACCAAAGATTTTAACGTTAAAAATTTCTAACGTCTCCAGCAGAGGAAACTTTTTCGTAGCTTCAATTACTGCTTCGGCAGTCACAGAATGACAAAATACAAGTTTTAGGCACCGAAGCTTACTTGATCTGTTGGAAAGTTGTATTTAAAATAATTTAAACAGATGAGTATAATATAACTACTATACATGTGAATCTTTGTGATATCAATTCAAAAGTAAAATACAATCTTACCTCTCAGCAATGTATTTTAGAAGCATATCTGAACCGAACTGGCCTATAGTAATTTCCATCAGCTGCCCCTGGCTACGATCAACTGCCTGCCGGCAAATGGTTTCCCAATCTTTAGCACCTGAGCAGTGCTTACTAGACAGATGAATCTTTCGCCAGATGGAAGGGTCAGCCTTGGACACGTTACGCCAAGTTATGCACACTTTCTGTGCGCTCTCCAGTATCTCCTCAATGCCCAGCCTCTGCAATATATTCGCCGTTATGTCGTGGGGCAGCTCTATCCACGGCGGAGGTGGCGCCGACGATGACGCACCAACATTAGAGGCGGCTTCCTTAGCTGGTCCCTCCATTATTAATCTGTGATTAGGGTTATGATCACCTTCCAGCTTTGATTTTGGCTTTTGAGAATGGAAATGTGTGGTGCTATTTATATCTGTGGATTTGGCTAAAAGGAAGGGGCGGCGTCCAGGAAATGAAACGGTACGGTGCTGGTATCTATGCATCGATACACCTTCCGATGATGGTGCAATTAAAACACCAGTTAATGCAAGGTTAACTTTTCCAAACTGACTTCTTGAAAAATGAAAATTAAAGATGCCCTAATTCCAAGGCGAACTCTTGGTCTGCAGCTTGATAGACTACTGAACCCTCAAATACTTCGGAAAGAAGCAAAGGTCAGCTGGGAAGATGATATTCAAATCATTGGAACAGAGACCGCCGGAGCTGGATGCTCCCGGAGTCCCGGTGAACCAGAAGTGGCAAAGAGCCGAGATAGGTCAAACTTCAAATTTTCAACTATCACATTTTATAAAAGTTTTAAAATTTTAAATACAATTTGAATTAAATGAGTAAATTAATGGAAGATTATGTGTGGTTTATCGATAACTCATTTGTTTTATTTATACGAATCCTCCGATTTCTACTTTCTGCACTTTTTAGGAGTGGGATGCAAACCACGGATATATTATTTTATGTATATATATAAAAAAACTAATAGCTAAACTTATGTTATTAGCTAACATATAATTAAGTGTACTTTAGAATTTTTGGTATTTCCAAATTAAAATTTTATTTATTTACTAATTTTATTTTCTGCTTTCGCGTGCCCATGGATGCAAGAGATCTGGTGTACCAAATTAATGGAAAAGTAAGTCCCTGTTTACTAGAGCTTATTTCTTGATGTATTGATCGAACTGAACTGAACTGAATTGAATTGAATTGAACTGAACTGAACTGAACTAAACTGAACTAAACTGAACTGAAAATTGATGTATTGAAAAATGGAATCAGCATGACTGAATTAATCTGAATTTTATCAAATTGCATTCAGTTCAAATTGCATAGTGAAATGGTACCCCCAGACCATGGTATTAAAATTAATGTTGATGGATCTTTCATCTCAGCAGATAAAGTAGGTCTGGGAGCGGTAATTAGAGATACTAGGAGAAATGTTATTTCAATGCATATGAAGCATATAAGGGCTATTTCCCCACTGCATGCAGAGCTACAAGCCATTCAATTTGGGGTACAATTAGGGGTTGCATCTAGAAGTGATTTATGTATTGAATCTGATTGTTTAATGGCAGTGAAAGGAATTAAAAATCCTAACAATGCTAGCTGGTCAATTCTAGGTCTGTGCTATGAACTCAAAATTCACAGCACCAGGATCAGTCATGCCCATAGGGAGTGCAATGTTGTTGCAAATTTTCTCTCAAAACTTAGTCCAAATTCTTCAATCACTGGCACATTGACTGTAGCAGAAGCCCATGCAAAACTCAGAGCTTTAATTTTTTTAGAGGGTGCTGGAGTTCCTTATCTAAGGTTCTCTCAATCCTCTACTCATCTAGGGACAATTTGATTCTGCTCTCTTGTTTACTTGCAGCATAGAAGACCCTTTGGAATTTGTTTCCAAAGGTGGTGGACATGACTGCTCTTCCGGTACTACAAGGCAGGAACAAAAATTATTTTTCTATCATCTCATGATGCCATCAGCTGCTTATATAGATAATGGATCATTGAATGCACCCAAGCTCCCATGGATGCTCTACTGAGCACTCCACTTCTCTGGTGCACAGGAAAATCCCCACAGAGCTTGCTTTTTTGCTATTTTATGAGCAGATATTTCTTCCTTTTGGCTCTAATTTTACTGTTCAAAATGCTCTTCCTCTAAATCCTCTCAGTTGATGAATGAGAACTGGCTTAGGAGAGCTTCATTTTGGGATGTAGATACACTAGGCGTAGGTGTATCAGGGTAATGAACCTCTCTTAAGAACCTCTCATTGCATCAACTTCAAGGATTATGAGGAAGTTCATAGCCTAATTTAGTTAGGTTCTCTTTTCATTCTAAAACTCTACATTGTAACTTCTAAGTACTCATGTGTATTTTTCAGTTTCTATGGAAGGGTTTGAGGAGCCCAATATAATCCTCTCACCTTAGGTGGTTTAAATTTTTTTAAAAAAAATCAAATTGCATTTTCACTGAACTGAACTGAACTGAATTGAACTGAACTGAACTGAACTGAAATGAACTGATCTACAGATAAGCTCTGGTAAACAGGGCCTTAGTCATGTATGTGAAATTAATCTTAATTTGATATTAAAATAGAGGTGCCATTCAAATAAAATCATTCAAAATTTTATAGATGTTCCATTTAACAAGATCTGAAAAATATTTACTTCAATTCATTAATTTTAAATTAGGTTTGCTTTTTTGTGGAGTAGCCTAAAATCGCATTTCTTATTGAAGATTTAATGACATATAATATATATGTTTTTTTTATGGAAAAAAAACATATATTAGATTAAGTAAAAGCAACAGTCAGGGCGGTGGCCCTATTATGTTCATTACAAATCACATTTCTACCTACTTTCTGGACAAAACATAAATGAAACTTCTTTAGTATACTTCTCAGTTCAACGACCAGTGACTAAATCTGCCAAGGAGGATTAACCTCCTGATTTGTAAGTAGATCCCTCAGCACCTGACAATCTGTCATGATCCAAACCACATTTGAATGTTCTCCTGATACATGTAAGAGAGATTTCTAGCATG
Organism: Cruciata laevipes; assembly: GCA_963678965.1. Lineage (NCBI taxonomy): Eukaryota > Viridiplantae > Streptophyta > Magnoliopsida > Gentianales > Rubiaceae > Cruciata > Cruciata laevipes. The sequence continues at coordinate 8,671,996 of OY787632.1, read as the reverse complement.
CTACAATTTCTGCATGAAGAGGTGAATATGCTCTAAACTGCTCTTCTCCCTGCACCACTACATGCTCATTTCCTAAAGCCAAAGAGATTGTCCAAGCTGCTGCTACCTGCTGCGATGCTGCCTTAAAGGAACCATCAAAAGTAATCACCCAGTGTGGCAGAATCTGTAACCACCCTGGAGCCTCCTGTCTCTGCTGGATATGTGGTGTTTGTATTACCACATCCTCTATATCCTGAGCCACTGATCTGGCTTCCATGACCTGTATTATCTGCACAGCTGCTTCTAATACTAGCTCTGGTGGCTTACATGTGTCTTGAAACACCTTTAAGTTCCTATCCTTCCATATCTCCCACAGGAGACATATATTTAGCTTGATATCCTGCATTTGTGGCCCTGAGTCAAACCAATTCCAGAACCAAGCTTTCATTGTCAGTCCATCATTCATTTGAACTTGTGAAGCTAGCCTGGAGATATTCCAAACTCGCTTCGCCGCCTCACACTCAAGAAAAAGATGTGTAACATCCTCCTGGTGTTGATTACAGTGAGAACACATGGGTGAATCCACTGATTTGCGAAACCAGAGATTCTGTGCAGTAGGTAAGGCATTCTGCAATGCTCTCCATACACACACTATGATTTTTAGCGGCAGATTTAAACCCCAGAACTTACTCCATTTAACAGTATTAGCTCCTGAGATCTGATGTTGTTGCACCCTATAGCCTTCTTTTACAGTATATTCTCCCGAAGTCGAAACTGCCCAAATTAACCTGTCTTTCTGAATGCTAGACATGTGTATCTTTGCTATCTCAATAATAACTGTTGGTGTAAACCACACTCTCAGTAATGGTAATCTCAACTGTTTCTGTTCTGTAAGAAAGTGAGACACCTTTAGATTTGTATGTTGTGCCATATCATGATGTTGGCTCAGCGGATTCACCACTCCTGGTATCCACTGCTCAGTGATGTGGATACTGTCCCCTTGCCCTAGCTGCCACCTAACCTGAGGTCTTATGAGCTCCTTTCCCCATAAAATGGACTTCCAGCTCCATGTATCTTGATTTCTCTGTTTGCACTTAACAAAAGAGGTTTTGGTACAATATTTCTGCAAAAATATTCTTGAAAATAAACACTCTGGCTCCCTGATTATTTTCCAAGCATGTTTTGCCAACAATGCTCTATTCATGTCCTTAGTTTTCCTCATTCCTAAACCTCCTTTACTCTTGGGCAGACACATCTGGCTCCATGACATCCAGTTAATTCCTCTACCCTCTAACTCCCCCTTCCAGATAAACTTAGTTGTCATCTCATCTATCTTCCTTAGAATTGTGTCAGGAATCTTGAATATTCCCATAGGATAGATTGATAATGATGCTAAAGTATGCTTAGCCAATGTTATTCTCCCTGCCACATTCAAAACTTTGTTTTCCAGCTATCATACTTTCTTCTTACCCTTGCTATTATATCTCCAAACACTCTCACTTTGCCTTCTGTAAGATTCAGGTGAATTCCAAGGTACTTTGTACCAATTCCAGTGTTATGAATATTCAAAGTATAACGCAATAAATTCTCATCCTCAACTGAGACATTTGGGCTAACCTGACGTGAGGACTTGCTGAAATTGATACGTTGTCCCGAGAATCTTGCCAAGTGATCCAATATTTTTGCAAGATGAAAATATCTGTCATACTGACACTTAAGGAATATGATGCAATCATCTGCATACATCAGGTGTGTGATCTGTGATACTCCTTGAGCACAACTATAACCCAGCTCTTGTTTTCTCTGTACCTGAGTCTTTGAGTTAAGCATACCCGACAGAAATTGTTGACAGATTATAAAAAGATATGGTGACAGGGGGCAACCCTGCCTCAAGCCTTTTACAGGTTTGAACTTAGTTAACTGAACCCCATTCACATTGAGTGAATATGATACTGATGTAACACATTTCATGATCAAAGCTCTCCAACCTTCTGGAAATCCAAAATATGTTAATGCTTCCTCCAAAAACCCAAGACACTCTATCATATGCCTTGCTCATATCCAATTTAACAGCCACCAAACCAACCTTTCCTGTCTTCTTTTTCCTCAGAGTTTCCATCATCTCATGTGCCAGAAGTACATTCTCCCCATTATGTCTATTCTTCACAAAACCAGTCTGATTACCTGAAATCAGTGTCTCCATAATAGGGCTTAACCTTCTGGCCAGAACCTTGGCTATGTTACAGGCACTAGACACAGAGAAGTATTAGAATTGATACATTGTTAGAAACTTCTCTGGAGTCTTACTCATCGCCTCCACATGTGGAGTTACTTATTGCCATGGGTACTGTTAGTCACCCCTAGTTCCCTTTTTAGGGTTCTAGTTTATATTTGCACTGTACTTGGCAGCGGATTTGTACCTTTTTCTTTTTCTAAAGGCTTGGGGAAGCCAATATACACCCCCACCTACGGTGGTTTGCTCAAAAAAATAAAAATTCAATCAAATTCAAATGGCTTTGATAAATATTAATGAAAATGGACTTATTTAAACATTAACTACAAATAAACTAAATTAAATATAAAGATTCTAATTGAAATCATAAAATTCAAATAAATTTAAGGAAAATGGTGAAATTTATCCAAATCCAAATAGAGAAGGATATTTATTCCAAAATTCAATAACTATATCAAATTATAATGTTTTTATTTAAGTTTGATCTCAGCCGTCAATAATTTTCATCAAGTCATCTCAGCCATTAAAACCCCATCTTAAACTCTTCCCCTAAAATCTTCTTCTCCGTGGTCCCATTCCCATCGCTTTAGTCCGAAACCCAGATCTTCTCCAGCAATTTTCATATGAGAGATTCGTGGAAGACACCGTACAACGCCACCTTCCTGGGGAAGCCCGTCGGCCGATGGTCAGATGGTCAAGTTCTCACCGACTTCATGCCGAATCGCTCACCGAAACCAACCCATCGAGCCGTGATTCTTGGCCATGGTTCTCAAGTAGGACCCTCACCAGTTTTTCGTCAATTCCCTTGTATTCTCTATGTTGTTGAAGTGCCCTCTGAAATTAGTTAGATTCTATTTGTCAAAGTTTAATTAGGGTTTATGCAGCTGATTGTTGATTCGTAGAAGGTCTGTGATGGTTATTTGAATGGATTAATTCATGCATTTTAGATGAATTTAAATTTGATGAGTTTGTTGTTCATGTTATATCTGCAAATTCTAGATGGATTTATGTGTTGGTTTGTTTTTTGAATCTGTTTGTGGTATTGTAGAGGGAGTATGCTATGCGAAGAAGGACTATAACCTGCCGAAGCATCCCGAGATTGATGTCCCAAACCTGCAGGTCATCAAGCTGATGCTGAGACTTGAAGAGTTTGTCCGTGAGACCTTTTCTTGGATGCACTACTAATAGTTCCTCACCGACAAGGGCATTGAGTTCCTCAGAAACTACCTCAACCCCCATCCGGGATTGTCCCTGCCACGCTCAAGAAGTTTGCCAAGCCCCTTGGCCGAGCACCCATGGATGATCGTCATCGGTAATATTCACCTACTTTTCTAGCTTGTGCATTATGATTTGTTTTGTTTTGTGGTCTATAATTAATTGTTCTTCTAAGAAATTCACGTAGTTTGTAGTAAATAAGCATGTACGATAGATTCATTCCCTTCTCTTTGTTGAACAACAGAGGTGTGGATTGTTGCATGATTAAATCAGATATACTGATGTGGTTAAACCATATGCTACGTTCTGATTCTCAGGTATGCCTCTGTTTTATAGTACATCTTTAGGTATATGGTTAATACCTCAGATTTATAAGAGGTGATTGTTCTTTAAATCCTTTTTCTCTCACTAAAACCTCCATCTTCTCTCTAGCCCGTCTCCACCTCTTCAATGCAGCAGCTCGGGAGGCTCCGGCCGGCGCTCCTCTCCGGTCCGGTGACCTCCCCACCTCACCCTAATTAGTCTCTAGACCTCCTCCCTACCCCTCAACTCACACCAGGACTCTCCCACATCTTGCCCATCTACGATACCTTCCCCACTTCAGATCTTATCGCCGGTGAAGAGCTCCACCGGACGGCCACGACGGATCGTAGCTCCCTCAGCCATATGCGACCTGGATCTCGCTGGTTTTTTTCCAGATCCCAGATTCGTTCCCACCGGGACTTCGACATCGCCGAGCTCCTAGAGCTCCCCAACAAACAGAGCTGCCAAGTTGCACGACGCCGACCGGACAATGACGGGGATCCCACTGGCACAATCAGGGGATGACGATGCGCGCTGGAGATAGGAAGGGAGATAGTTTGGCTGATCAACGCCAGGCTCATGCTCCATCTGCCACGCGCCTGGAGCCTGCGCGTGTGGCTTAAACGCCATCGCGCTGGAGCCACCTCCACCTGCTCGCTGTGAGAGTTTCCTTTCATTTTACGCAATTTACTTTTTTCTCTTGTTTTTTAGGTTTATTAATATATAGGTCTAGGGGATATGCTTTTATTTGGGTCTGATTTTGCTTGGATATCGGATGTGTTGTATTGCCTGTCAATCTGGGGTGTTTCCGAAGGGTCCTTTGCTTGAAAACACTTTGTTGACTTTCGTCCTAATTTGTCGGGTTTTTAGGAGAAATCCGAGTCGGGGTAGTACTACTACTTACCTTTGGCGACACCCCTACAATCAGAGTTGTAGGTTGTACGAGCTGGCCTTGTGCTAGTTTAGTCAGCCAGGCTAATCTCCATGGATATCTAGAGTCTGTGAAACTAACCCGTTAAGTCTCTTACCGGGCACTATAGTAGTGATACGGAAAAAGTTTAGAACTGTTACCCTTAGAAACCTCTCCAGTCACGGGACTACAGAGACCTTGTGGAGCAGAAGGAACAATGAGACTGACCGGGAAGGAATTACAAGTCTCTAGGTGTTTGTTCGATATTCCAATCGGCTAATAATCAACTAGTCCGGCCCGATTAGTTCAAAGTATGGCTGGTTGCGACCACTGCTTTTATTATCCCTTTTTCTATATCTTAGACTAGTTTCGTACATGTTAAACTTACTTGCACGAGACAGGGTAGCTTTTATTGCTAGACAGGGTTCTGTTTTCAATCATTTTTGTCTGCTCGTCCTGTACTTTGCTGATATGCCTTTCTCAGAAAATGAAGGATGTCATTTAGGAGAGAATGAAGCTCTTAACTTTGCTTCTTTTTGTAGGTTCATTTATTTCTCTTATGGATTACAACATTTAGGAGGATGTTGTAGTTGTTATTTCTCTTATGGATTACAACATGAATTGTGTAAGTCAATTAATTTTTCTGTTGTAGTTGTTCTACTTGTTTCAGAAGTGTTTATGGTTAATAATGATGTAAATATTTTTCTTCAGGCGGATGGAAACAAAGATGGTGTAACATTGCAAGATTATAAGTTGATATATACTCGGTATAGTTGTTTGTAGATTATAAAGTTGGTGTCTTGATATTTTTGTAGATTATACGGTTTAGTTTGATATTTGGTATAGTTGTAGATTGATAAGAATTAGTTTGGTAGTTGATGTAGTTGTATTATGATAATGATAATTTTGATTTCGATATGAATTTGGTTCAATTGTGTAATTAGCAATTCCAGCTTTTTCAGTACCAATTTTCTTTTGTTTTTTTTTCAAAAATGGTTAGAGGCACTGAAACATAATCAGGCGCTGAAATATATCAGTTAAACAAAAAAAAGTCCTAGCTCCAGCTAAACAAGACTCATTAAACTGTCCAGTCAGCATAGAAGACTTTCTGGTGGACCCCCGATCCCCCAACCGACCGCTGCAAATGCCTATTTTTCTGGTAGTGAGTTCAGGGAATGGAGATGTGTGGTGTATTTATATCCGTGGATTTGGCTAGGGGAAGGGGCGTCCAGGAAATGAAACGGTGCGGTGCTGGTATCTATCCATCGATACACATTCCGATCGCAATGATGGTGCAATTAAAACACCAGCTGGCCGGTTCAAACCCACATCTTGCCACTTTCGGAAGTTTTGAGTAAAAAGATATTAATTAGCACGCATGCTTACTTTCAACTTGAAATTTGAATTTTAAATATGGTTTAAAGAAATTAAAACTTTCTAAATTCAAAGTTTGATAAATTCAAAGCATATATAGCAGATTAATATCCATCCGGAGTCACCGAATATAGCCAAAATCCAGAGTCCAATCAAATTCTTCCACCTAGGATTTTACTACAGTAATTTAATTATTGTTTTTAACCTTTTTCCTTTTGGCTATACTTGAATTTTGGCTATATATATTTTGAAATGGAGCTGTAATTATATGGAAATGGACATTAATTAAATATATAATACCATACTTGGGTATAAGGAATTGAGAAATACGTTACATTCAAACAAGAAGAAAAAATCCATAAGGGAAGTAGAAAACTAGACTTGAGTATAATTTCAATCGCCGGAAATTGAATTTTTATCACTGTAGTCATCGGATGGTGCATAATCTGCATAGCCATGATCATAGCCAAACTCGGAATCATAATCTGTAGAATCATTGAGTATCGTCAGAGATTTGATCTGTCGAGAACATCTCTCACCCAATTCGCCGCCCAAATCGAACTTTGCACACAGATCGAGATACAGTGATTCCAGGCGCGGGCAACCATCAAGGATGGCTTCGAGACCATTGTTAGTCATTGTATGTTCACCAACAATATGGAGATGGCACAGTTCAGGCATGGATTTTGCGATAGCAAATGCACCAACATCATCCTGATCATGGCGTTCTCGACTTAATCCAACAATATCGTACAAGGTCAAAGACTTCAACAAGGGGCAAGAACGCCCAACTTGTTCTATCGATTCACCGGAGATTTCCACACCACCAATGTACAGCGTCTCCAGCAACGGAAGCCTTTTTGCAGCTTCAATTACAGCTTCACCAGTCACAGAACGACAAAATACAAGTTTCAGGTGCCGAAGCTGACTTGATCTGTTGGAAAGTTGTAATAAGGTAAACTTAGTTGATTTTAAACAGATGCGATATCATATGATCAGTTTTTGTAATATCAACTCAAAAAGTAAAATACAATCTTACCTCTCAGCAATGTATTCAAGAAGCATATCGGTACCGAAGTGGCCTATAGTAATTTCCGTCAGTTGGCCCTGGCTACAATCAACAGCGTGCCGGCACAAGGTATCATAATCTTTAACGCCTGGATAGCGATAATGATGCAGATGAATCTTTCGCCACATGGAAGGGTCAGCCTTACACACGTTGCGCCAAGTCATGCACACTTTCTGTGCGCTCTCTAGTATCTCCTCAACACCCAGCCTCTGCAAAATGTTCGCCGTTATGTTGTGGGGCAGCTCTATCCACGGCGGCGGAGGTGTCACCGACGAAGATGCACCAATATCATTAGAGGCGGCATCCATAGTTAGCCCCTCCATTATCAGTGATTAGGGATTTGATTTTGACCAAAGGGGAAATGTGTGGTGTATTTATATCTGTGGATTTGGTTAGGGGAAGCGGCGTCCAGCAAATGAAACGGTGCGGTGCTGGTATCTACATATGCATCGATACACATTCCGATCGATGATGGCGCAATTAATGCAAGGTTATCCAAACAAATTTTGAAATGTTTCAAAAGATTTGAATTTTGATTTTTTAAATGTCATGTATTGAAAACTTCAATTCTCATAATGTGCATTTTAATATAATTATAATAATGATAAATACTCCAATACTATATTCAAGAATTTTAATTAAGTTGCACAATACTATATTCAAGAATGCACAATTCTATGAATTAGTTTTTGCGGGTAGCATGGGTAACTTTATATACGATGGTGACAATGATCATACTCGTAATGCGGTAACGAGGCTAATTCAGAGAAAGAAGGAAAATGCTACTCGGATGAAGAGGATGAATATTACGAGGAAGAAAATGAACCGGATACGGATGCATCGGATTACGACTCCTAATCTCACTCCGACAAATGTCAAACATGTGTCTGTAAACAAGTCACCGAAAGGGCCAACGCAAGAAATGAAGGCTAAAGTCGGGGTGAATGTTATGGCAAATGTTGAGGCAGAAGCCAGAGCTCGGGCTAGAAGTTGATGCCATGGCAAGGTCCGAACTCCGAAGCAAGAGCTAAGCAATTAAAGGCCAATACTGAAGCGAGAGCAGCATCTAGAGCCGAGAGGGAAAAAGGCTAGAGGCAAGAAGATTGAAACGAAGTAGATAGTGAAGATTCTGAAGCCGTGGCTGGTAGAGTGCTCTCGGATCGTTCCAGGACATGGATATAAACCTCGGCAGAGTTTCTTATTCCCAGGTAAAAATAGTTTAGAAAAATAGCACGAAATACCCAAATGTTTCGGGTTAATTTTTTCTTTTCTTTGTGTTTTGAATTAAAAGTAGTGACGAGGAAAATGTAATAGAACATGAAAAAGTTTTTGTAGGCCTTTGGCCTTTGCGTTAATATTATTTACCATGGATAATACCCCGGGCACCATATAATTTGCCTAAAAACTTTATTATTACTAACTATATTCAAAGTTGCATTATTTTTTACTTTTATGGAGTTGGAAAGTTTTTTAGTTACACATTACCAATATCTAGTTTATTACATGTATCGATCAATAGATACCGTTTTAGTTTATTACATTGATCGAATTACGAATTACGGAAACGAGGGGAGACAAATCCTTCCAAGCCTTTTCAAGCCAAAAGGCCTACAAAGATACTTGCACAGAGGCATTTTTCTAATGGCTGGGAAAACAATGCTCAAGTTGAGGTTTACCCACATGACCGTTGCAAATTTGTTATTTTCGGTTGAGGATGCAGGTTTTGAAATATTACCACAATTCAAAAGGGTTTGGACGTTATGGAAGCGCGATGCCTGTTGATCTTCCCGAGACACCTTTTAACAAAGTAAGCAAGGCCTCAAAACAGATTGTGAAGCAATTATTCGCTATTGTCAAGAAGAGGAAGATTCCAATTTTGAAAGACTAACTCATTGAGGTGATTGAAGTGTTTTGGTTTCTTTGGAGTACGTAGCGTATAACCGTAAATTATTTGGTTTTTTGAAAATTTAACGACACTTTCATGATCTTCTTTGAAATAAAACAACATGTTCATTTATTTATTTTTGAAAAAAAAATTCCCTACTACCTCTGAGTTCTTTTGTATGTATTAAATATTACTATTAATAATTTAATATACCCCTTAATTCTTGGAAAGTGGTGATATACCACACTGGCTTGTAAATTTGTCTTAATTTTTAAAGAGAAAAACTACAAGTGCAGCATTGGAGCGGCGACAAGAGATTTGAAAAACAAAATAGTCAAAATTTTGAAATTTAAATCACAGTTAACACACATGACACGTGTGTTAATTGAGACAAAAAATGACCACCAAATTCGCCATTGAGTGATTTTGTCTGTTCAAATCGATCGATTGTGGCCGGAAAGAAAACGCTTTAGAATTACAACAGAAAAAGTTTTCATCGGTCTAGGGGCATATCAGCACTTTACAAGAATTCCGGGGCACATTAATTAATACATACCCCAACAACTCAAGGTTACATGAGGGTTTTGCTCTATTTTTTTATAACCTCCTACATATGTTATCATAACAATTGATAATACCGGCCCAGCGCTCTACTGGGCCGGAAGAATGGCCCATGGCCCAGAACCAAAGGCAGTGGCTCTCCCGCGTAAGGAACATCCGGACAAGCAAGAGGACGGACAGTGACAAGGAGAAGTGGTCCTGACCATTATCTAAAGTAGGCAACCTCAACTATAAATACTAGTCTCAAACAGTGAATCAGGTATGTGACTTTTATCTCTCTAGTCCTTATTGAGAGCATTCCCGTACGATTTCTACCTCTTCGCTATCCCCATCTCATCATCACACCGGAGAGTCTTCCCCGGGAAGCCTCCCGGGGATTGCTTTGCAGGTTCGTTGTAGGCCCAGCCTGGACGCTCCCCGGACATCGTTGATCCAGAGGAGATTGGCGGGTTTTGGTAGCATCAATTGGCACGCCCGGTGAGACTCTTCCACCTTCGTAAGATGGAGTTAGAAAGAAGAGGGCGCATACGACCAAGGAAGAATGTAGTACCTTTGGGGGAAGATCTTCCTCATCCTCCTGAAAACAGCATGACCCTGAGACAGTTGCAGGAGGAGGCCCGACACCGGCATCAGTCGGAAGAGCATGAGCCGGGAGTATCGTAGGACGGTCGTGTGGAAACAGGTTTCGAGGGGGTCGAGTCAGAGGAGTACCAAGAGGATCGAGAGAGGATCAGGCCTTCCGGGGAAGGCAATCCTCTGGTCCGGGGGGCAGAGACCCGGGAGGAGGAGCAACTCCTGACTCGGAGTTTTCGGGCCCAGGTACCGGCACCCCCGGAAGAGGAATGGTACAGGCTAACACAGAAGAACTAGCAGCATTGGATTTCATGAGAGCCAACAAGGAGCTATATCGCCGGTGGGTACTATCCACTCGGAACCCCAAGGGAGTGGGATCTGCGGGGAACTAATCTGGCCTCCCACAGATACCCCGGAAGGAGGTCATCGACTTGGACGGAGTCGCGGAGCCGCAGAGGATACAAGGGCATGTCAGCTCCTCAACTATCCCTCCTTCTTTCCCTCCAAACTTCGGGATAGGAGCGAGAATCGCAACAGGGCAGCAGTCCGGCTTAGCCCCACACGCTCCGCCCTACTACCTTCACTCTAGTTGGGAGTTAGGGAAAGTTGGGTATGTTCCGCCGTTTGTGTCCAGGGATTTCTTGGGATCCCAGGCCCCTGGGATGTATGGGAACCAAGCCCAGTATTCCGTGCTGATGTATGGGTCTATGGGGCTAAACTACGGTTACCCGGAGGGACATTATAGGGAAGATGATAGGATGTGAGGCTACCAGGTGGCGCAGCAGGACCCCAATTCTTTGGAAGCACGGCTAGACAAGTTGGTAGGGAGAAATGGAGCCAGACCTACCTCTCCATGGGTGCCTAGAGTACTTGCTTACCCATGGCCTCCGGGTCCCGGAGGGCATTCCTACGTACAACGGAGAGACCGACCCGGAAGAGTTCGTCAGGACCTACCTGAATTTGATGGTGTCAAGGAATTTCTCGGTGGAGTTGAGATGCAAGTTGGTGAGTTGCTATCTAAGGGGAAATTGTCTCCTGTGGTTCGACTCCTTTCCCAGGGGAAGTCTTAAGGATTACTATGATTTTTCAAAGGCCATGCTATTTAGGTACGCAGGGCTGAAGAAATAGGGAAAACAGTTGACTGAACTTCTTGCCACCCGGCAGAAGGCTGCGGAGGGGCCCATGGAGTATTACAGGAGGTATATGGACGACAGCATAAAAGTAGCAGATAGGCAGCAGCAAGAGAAGGCGGTGATAAGCGAATTTATAAACGGCTTAAAAGATATGGCGCTGTTTCAGAAGCTAATGGAGAACATTTCGGAAACCTTTCATCACCTGCAGATGGCGGTGCAATTGTACTGTGCCGTCAATGACGCCACCCGGAAGAGAAAGGAAAAATCTGAGGAATACCTCCCGGAAAAAAATGGAAAGGGGAAGGACGACAGAACCAGGTAGAAGGGATCCGGGTCTCGCGCCGGTGAACCGGGCAAGGGCAGACAGCTTTACCCTGCTCAGCAGGTCCCGAGCGGAGATCCACGCCATCCATAAGGATTTGTTCCCGGATCCGCTGCCTATCCAGGGAACGCCATCCAAAGAAAATGCGGATAAATGGTGCGCTTATCACAAGTCTTAAGGACACACGACGGAGGTGATTGAAGTGGTTTGGTTTCTTTGGAGTCTGTAGCGTATAACCGTAAATTATTTGGTTTTTGAAAATTTAAAAGTCAACAACGACACTTTCATGATCTTCTTTGAAATAAAACAACATGTTCATTTATTTATTTTTGAAAAAAAAATTCCCTACTACCTCTGAGTTCTTTTGTATGTATTAAATATTACTATTAATATACCCCTTAATTCTTGGAAAGTGGTGGTATACCACACTGGCTTGTAAATTTGTCTTGATTTTTAAAGAGAAAAGCTACAAGTGCAGCATTGGAGCGGCGACAAGAGATTTGAAAAACAAAATAGTCAAAATTTTGAAATTTAAATCAGAGTTAACACACATGACACGCGCGTCAATTGAGACAAAAAAATGACCACCAAATTCGCCATTGGGTGATTTTGTTTGTTCAAATCGATCGATTGTGTCCGGCAAGAAAACACTTTAGAATTACAACAAAAAAAGTTTTCATCGGTTTAGGGGCATATCAGCACTTTACAAGAATTTCGAGGCACATTAATTAATACATATCCCAAAAACTCAGGGTTACATGAAGGTTTTGGTCTATTTTTTTATAACCTCCTACATATGTTATTATAACAATATTGAAAATCCACAAATAAATGTTTTTACTGCACATTCATCGCATCTTGAGAGCCTGAAATATGGCAGTAAACAATTGAAATTTGAAATCAACCCAAGTCAAATTAATACTACAAAGGCACGTAGTGTCTTCAAAATTTTTAAAAACAAAAAATCATTATTCAAAATTGATATATGAACCCGTCCAAATTATCACGTCCATAGCGAACATTTAAAATCATACGAAAATTCCAAAAAAAAAAAAAAAATCTAGAAAAACACAACTCATAGCAAACTGCTTCAGAATTTTCAATCGCCAGAAGTTGAACGTTTACCGAAAATCGCCAGGGTCGTAGCGGTCATAACTTGCATAGCAACCATCATCTGCAGCATCAATGATGTTCAGGGATTTAATTTGTTGAGATGTTCTCACACACAAATCACCTTTATGGTCGAATTTCGTATGCAGATGGAGGTCTAGTGATTCCAGGCGGGGGCAACCATCAAGAATGGCTTCCAAACCTTTTTCAGTCACTGCATTTGCTTCAACAAGACAAAGACTGCGCAGTTCATCATTATTAGAGGCGGTGGCTTCCTTGGTTAGTCCGTCCATTATCAATGACTACAAGATTTCACCTTTCAGCTTTAATGGAAAAGATAATAGTTGGGGAAATGGAAATGTGTGGTGTGTATATGTATCTGTGGATTTAGTTAGGTCAAAGGGAGCGTCCAGGAAATGAAACGGTTGTTCATGGTATCTATTCAACGATACACATTCCGATAATGGTGCAATTATCCAAATTGCACTCGATAATTTGACTTGAACTCCACCGATAAGTGTAAATTTTACTCTTGTTGATTCAGTTGATGGCCATTCAACAATGGTGACTCGTTAATTTGACTTGGACTTTACCGATATACAAATTCTCATTTGAGACCAAGTACTATAAGGGACTATTATCTGTTGAATTTGTCGTGAGTGAGTTTCAACCCCGATGCCGTTGTAAAATTTTAGGTTGCTAGTGTTGCCAGAGCTCAGCCGTCTCAAATGGACAACTGAGTTTTGGTGTAAATTTATACGAAATTACAGTAATGTACCAAGAGTTAGGAATGATCAAGGAAATTAACTGAGAGATCAAGCAAAAACAGTAAATGATTATTCCCTTGGCCCTTGGTCTCCACAAGCACATGTCTCACTCAAGACTTTCTCTTACCGATAAGTGTAATTTAACTGTTATCAATTGTGTTGATGGTAATTACCACTGTGTACTCGTTAATTTGACTTGAACTCCACGGAATAAACTGAATAATTGTATTGATGGTAATTATACCACTCATTACTCAACCAACCATGTGTACACTCGTTCATTTGACTTTTTACTCCACCGATAAGTTTACTCTTGTTAATTGTTTTGATGGTAATTGTACCACTCACCAAATGGTGTGTACTCGTTAATTTGACTTGGACTCAATCGATAAGTGTAATTTTACTCTGGTTAATTGTTTTACTCAGGGTTACTTACAACATAATATATGTATTTTAGCTGGTAAATATTTATTGTGTCATAAACTTATTTTAACCACATCCATTATTATTAATTACACAATACAATACATTTCTTACCATTGCAACAAATAATAAATATTTAATGTATATCCATGTAAAAAAACACATTTCTATAATTTTCTAATATTCAAATTTATAAAATATTATTGACTTCATAAAAATTAAAATTCATTAAAGTTAAAAACAAAATTACATTCCAATTTTGAGTAGTTAAATCACGTCTTTGAATTCAGTATGTTAGATTTTTTTTAAAAAATTATAGATATGTTGGGTAATTATGTTTTCAATAAATCATTGTTTCTGGTAAAAAAAAAATACAACGTGCTAATTACAATATTTTATAATATTTGGGCCAAGTAAAATTGTAATTTATCACCAGTAAAATAGACATCTTTTAATTACTATAATCATAATATTTTAAGGAGAAAATCTCCGGTAAGACCTGTCCTTGTGGAGACCAATGGCCAAAGGCATCCTACAAAACTAGCAACATAAAAACGGGGGTCAAGATGTAATTACAACAAACTCGGTGCCATTTCATAATTAAACAGAGCTCAGGGACCTGCTCTGCAAATTCAAGAACAAATTCACTCAAAGTCTCTTCTCCGCCCAATTATAAAAGAATCGCGGCCAAAAATCACAGAAAAACCTCCGCCCAATCCGATCAACGATGGAGTCAATTGCTCCGGCGATCTTGCCTCCACCACCGAACGATAAGCTCGGACCTCCATCTTCATACAGCAACAACATCAGAACGATGATGTTGCAGCCACCGGAGGATGAAATTGAACCAACATTGGAGAATCAAATCATCACTGTGACAGATCAAATCATGATTGTGGAAGGTTAAATTCAATTTCACATGATTTAGACAGAATTCATCTTGATCTATACCAAAATCATGTTGTTTGAATTGTGAAGATAAAATTTCCTCGGTCCGTTTAGGTTTTACAGCTTTCCGGTTAGAGTTCTGGTGATTAGGATGCTAATTTCTACGTATTTAGCTTCTTCGTTTGTTGAACGATGACTCAAAAATGTATTCATGTTGTGTTTTGATAATATTCGTTAAAGTCTGAAGATTGAACAAAACATGTTGATCCTATCAGCTTACTGCTTGATCTTTCATGTGTTTAAGTTGAGTACATTGTAGATATATTTGATTGTTGAATTCCAGCTTGCTACTGTTTATGTTATTCAGTTCAGGTCTGATCCTTCAACAAAAACTGTTGATTCTCTCACTGTCATGCTTGAGCTTGTTCTCCTGTTTAAGACTAGTCTTGTTTTCATGCTATTCAGTTTAATCTTGATCTTTTATCTATGCTGCTTGATCCTTTACCTATGCTGCTTGGTCCTTTACATATGCTGCTTGATCCTTTACCTATGCTGCTTGATCCTTTATTTATGCTTAATAATCATTACATGTTTTGTTGCTTTGCAGGTACTGATGAATCTAAAAACATTCCTAATCTCAATGACATTGATTTGACTAAATGTCTAGAAGGAGTACAGGCAAACAATTGCTATAAACTGGAAGAGCTATACCTCGATCATGCAAAGGTCGTAGGTTTTTTTGTGAGGAAGTTGACTGTGAAATCCAAAGGTAGTCATAGCTGAAGGATCAGACCAACGACAAGAATCAACAGTACCTTTTCTGTTGTGTACATGTGCAGGGACATCAAATCCAAAGGTAGTAAAATCAGAACCCGAAGAAACAACATCCAAGAAGAGGAAAATCAAGGAGTTTATCACTACTAGAACAGGGTGTGCAGCAATGATTAGGATCAAGCTTGTTGATGACAATGTCTACCCGGTTATTCGCCACACAATGGACCACAACCATGCGTTCACTAGACCCCAGTGGAACTACATGCACCGTAGTGAGAGAAAGATTACTGAGGAGAAGGGACGGGAAATTGTGGATATGGAAAATGCAGAAATCAAGCCGGCAGACGGCTACAAGTACACAACTTGTGTTGCACAAGGGAGTAAACATATTGGATACCAGAAAAGGGATCAAATAAATTTTGTGAACCGCATGAGGATGAAAGCTATCGAGGATGGCAATGCAAACACCTTGATAGGTCTATTGAGCAAGCGCAAGCAAACTGAGGAAAACTTCTTCTACAAAGGCCGAATGGTCAATGGTATGCTGACTTCAATCTATTGGCGAGATTCAATGATGCTGGACGATTACAAGGTATACGGTGACCTCATGATATGTGACACAACATACAGAACAAACAGTTACAACCTCATCCGTGCTCCTTTTGTCGGTGAAAACAACCACAAAAACAATGTGATGTTTGGATGCGCTTTCATTACGGATTAAACAAAAGACACGTTCATATGGCTTTTTGAAACATTTAAGGAATCTATGGAAATGCAAGCACCAGAGATTATATTCACAGATCAGGACAAAGCCATGATTAAAGCAATTGAACAGGTACCTTTTCCTTACTTGAGTTTCCTTATTTTGTCTTGATGTTTTACCTAATGTGCCTGAGTTTACACTATCCTATCTTGAGCTTTTTTATCCACTGAGTTTACCTAATGTGCCTGAGTTTACACTGTCCTATCTTGAGCTTTGTTAGCCACTGAGTTTACATTGTCCTATCTTGAGCTTTGTTAGCCACTGGGTTTTAGATTTTGTAGTCACTATGACTTTGCATGTATTGTTTGTACTTTGTCCTTCACTGACTTTGCATGAGCTTTATTGTGATACCCTTGATATTTTAGGCAGTGTGCTTGAGCATATACTAGACTGTGTTGATTTTTTAAATCACTGTTCTTACTGGATCTTTAAATGAACTTGCCTGAGTATGTATTCTTGTATCATGATTCATGCCACAGGTCTTTCCAACGACAAGACATCGGCTCTGTCTTTGGCACTTGAAAAAGAATGCAATTAGTCACTATGGGAAAGTGAAAAGTGATGAGGAATTTGGAAGGGTGTTTGATCATGTACTAAAAGGGTGTGCCAACGAAGAGGAATTTGAAACATGCTGGAGGTCTATGATTGAGACATACAAACTGCAGGACAACAAGTGGTTCAAACGACTGTACAAACTCAAAGACAGATGGTCCCCAGCATTGAGCAAGGATTTCTTCTCAGCTGGTACACTTTCTTCGCAGCGCAGTGAAAACACAAACAGAGTTATCTGCATCAACGCCACAAAAACTAAATACCTCACCCGCTTCTTTGCAATGTTAGAAGAAACCGTTAAGAATTGGAGGGAACCCGAATCAACCAAAGAGTTTAGAGGGACAATAGGCAAACCAAAGTCTGCAAAATATGGGCCAGGACTGAAGAAACATGCCAGCGAGATGTACACACTCGAGTTATACCACATGTGGACTCAAGAATGGGATAAAGCGATGGCAACTGTAGCAAGGAATTTTTTCTGTCTGGGGTTTGATGAGGTGTATGAAGTGAATGCTGAAAATGATGAGAAGAACGTCGTAAAAGTATCCTTCAAGCTCACAAAAGGAAGGGTAAAGATCAACTGTGCATGCAAATTATTTGAGGAAGTTGGGATTTTGTGCTGCCACTGCCTTCGAGTTCTTCATTTGCGTAACATCACAAGCATACCAGAGGAGTACATAAAAAAATGGTGGACTAAAATGGCCAAAAATGAGATCTGGAACAAGGTTTTGAGGGATGAAGAAACAGAGAAAGGACTGATTCAGGGAAGAATCACATGGCGGCAAGAGATGTTGAGAAAGTATTACAACTTGGTGCTCAAGAGTGCAAATTCCAGAGAGACTCAAAAAATTCTCGAGCTTGGACTGATGAGGGATTCAGAAGCACTTACAAACATGATGAACCTGGAAGCAAGCAGTAGCGCAATAGAGAGTACCAGTGCAACTGAATCAGCAACATCGATAAATGTCCCTCTAGTTCTCGATCCACAAAAGGCAAAAACAAAAGGAAGAAGCAAGAGGATTAAAGGAAAACTAGAGACAAAAAAGCCAGTGCAAAAGGAGTTTGGATCCAAGCAACCTAGTAAATATATACTCTGACTATGAATGAGCAGCTCCAGTTCAGCATCTTCTCCTTTACCTTGAGCTTTTCCTACTGCATCTTGAGCTTATTCCACTTCATCATGAGCTTATTCTACTGCATCTTGAGCTTATTCCACTTCATCCTGAGCTTATTCTACTGCATCTTGAGATTCTTCTGTTTATACTGCATTTTGATATTTTAAAGTTACACATTATTATGGGTATGTGGATGTTCATAGGTAGCAGTGGATTATGTGCCCTGAAATGTTTAACATTATGTATTTCCATTTAATTTTTCAGATGACTATGGCCAACTCTCATTCGATGATTTTATTTAAATGTTTGAGCACTTACATTTTAATATTGATTAATAATGATAATTGGAATACATGATCTTTTGAGATGAGATATCTGTCAGACACATAAAGATCATGCAAAAACATGAAAAAAACAAGCAACACATAGCAAGATCAAGCAGCATAAAAAATCATGCAAAAACATAAAAGAATCAAGCAAAGAATATAAAAACTTAGGCAAAACACATGAAAAATATCAGGCTATATAAAAGATCATGCAAAAAATATAACAACTCAAGCACAACACTTCAGAAATCAGGTAACATAAAACATCATGCAAAGAACATAAAAAAGCTCTAATGTAAATTGATGATTTTATGATGGAAATTGCTTGGCAGTTTAAATTGATAATTTTATGTGAATGTTTGACCATGTACACATTTAATGACTAAGAATAGCTGAAAAGTCATCAAGTAAGATCTAAAAAATATCAAACAAGACATAAAAAAAAGGTCAAAATAGTATTTAAAGGGTACAATGTAAAAACTCAGGCAAAACACAAACAAAATCAGGCAACATAAAACATCATGCAAAGATCATAAAAACCCAGGTAAAACACACAAAAAGATCAGGCAACATAAAACATCATCCAAAGATCATAACAACTCAGGCAAAAAATAAAAACAATCAGGCAAACATAAAACATCATGCAAAGATCACAAAAAACTCAAGCAAAATAACAGATCATGCAAAGAACATAAAAACTCAAGAAAACACATATAAGAATCAAGCAACGTAAAAAAATCATGCAACAACATAAAAAGATCAGGCAACAGAAGAGATCATGCAAATAACATAAAAACTCAAGAAGAAACTTGGAAAAAATACTGAATGGGTCAAAAACATGAAATAGAATAACTGATAAAAGGTCTAACAGTAGTATAGTCATCACATAGAACTGATAAAAAGCCAAGGCATAACCCACAAATATGAATATGACCAATCTGGGAAGATGTAAGATGAATTCCTAACAAGACTCGAAATATTCCAACAACTGTAATTGCCAATTACATAAACCAAAAGGCATCACAGCCATGAAAAGGAAACATCTACATTAGCTTTTTTTTTGAGGTAAAACGTCTGCATTAGCTTCTTCTTGTTGTTTGCAAGAGCCAAACGCCGCCTTCTATTGGCCTCCTGCTCACGACGGGTGATGGGTGCAAGCTCAAGCTCAACTGCATCAGCAACCTGTACATCAAGGTCATTCATATCTTGCAACTCCTTGATCCCCAAGTCGAATGTAGGAGACGGACCCATTTTGGGATTAAGACGGGTAGGCAGCACAGCGGGAGCTTCCATAAATTTCTGGACAGTTTTCTCAACAACATCATCGAACCTTTTCTTGTTCTCAGGTGCGCTGAATATAGCTCGATAGTCTATAGGTGTCGATTTCTCTTCAGATTGGTCCGAAATCACATGCTTTTGCGAACGAGCGAGATACACCCTTGTCATAACATCTATGTTCCTCCTGAACATGGCAGACATAGCTTCCAAAGGCTACAAGAAAAACAGAAAATAAAAATTCAATGAATAAAGTTAAAAAAGATCAGTCATTCAACAAATCAACTACACATGCCAATATAACTGAAAGATGAAGACAAACTATACATGCAATAGCTAATCACAAGTCAGGGAAAAATCAAAGGAGATCAAGCAAACATGCAAACTGATCAAAGCAAAAAGTTAGAAAATTATAGTAGCCAGAACACTCACATCCTCATAGACTCTCTCAATCTCGTCATCCGTCCGCAAATCAGTAGGGGTTTCAAATGTCATTGGCCTTGAACTAGAGCTAGAAGATGCACCACTGTTTAGAAAGCTTGCACCTTTCCTGCTGAAGACAAGGGGAACTTCTTCTCTGATTTGATCAGCTTACCAAAACCAGCAGCTATCATTCCCTCACATACACCATCCAGCTCCACTTCATTCCAATTGACAAGCAAGGGAAGACGGAAAGGATGCTCTTGCCCTCTCAGAGGAAACCTGTGAATATAGCAAAGAAGAAGGATGTACAAACACCCATTGACAGCAGTCTTCTTTGTGTTATGAAAACTACGAACAACGTCGTTAAGCTTATCAAGCACAAAGGCACACCAATCCATAGCCCCAATCTCATCTACATTTTCCAAACACTTCAACGCAACTGCGGCAGGTTGGACTCAAAAAGGTGCAAACCACCAACATCACAAAGAACTTTTTAAAATCAGCACCTGCACCCTCCATGTTCTCAAGGTGCTCCCCCAAAACAGTAGTGGATATTTCGTTACTCTCATTCACACCAAAAAGCGTCATCCATTCCTCACGCATAGATGAATCATCTAAACCTTTTTCTACCTTCTTCTCTGGATTCTTCTCAGACTTCCTCCCCGTGTGGCTAATTTGAATCACTGTTTTCCCACCTATAGGAAGGCCCAGGATATCAAATACATCGTCTTTTGAGATGAGATACCTGTCAAGACACATAAAGATCATGCAAAAACATAAAAAGATCAGGCAACAGAAGAGATCATGCAAAAAGAACATAAAAACTCAGGCAAAACACACTTTAAAAAATCAGGCAACACAAAAAATCACACAAAGAACATAAAAACTCAGGTAAAACACACAAAAAAATTAGGCAACATAACAAATCAAACAGCATAAAAACATTAAAAAAAATCAGGCAAAAACATAAATAAATCAGGCAACAGAACAGATCATGCAAAGAATATAAAAACTCAGGCAAAACACATGAAAAAGATTCAGGCAATATAAAAATCATTCCAAGAACATAAAAAGATCATTAAACAGAAGAGATCGTGCAAAGAACATAAAAACTCATGAACAACATTTAAAAAATCAGGCAACATAGCAGATCATTCAAAGAACTCAGGCAAAACACATATAAAAATCAAGTAGCATAAAAGTTCATACAAGAATGTAAAAATTCAGGCAAAACACATGAAAAAATTAGGCAATATAAAAAATCATTCAAAGAACATAAAAACTCAGGCAAAAACATAAAAAAGATCATTAAACAGAAGAGATCATGCAAAGAACATAAAAACTCAGAAACAACACTTAAATAATCTGGTAACATAAATGGTCATGCAAAAACATAAAATTTCAGGCAAAACACACAAAAAAATCAGGCAATATAACAGATCGTGCAAAGAACATAAACACTCATGAAAACACATATAAAGATCAAGAATATAAAAATTTAGGCAAAACACATGAATAGATCAGGAAACCTAAAAATGATAACTGATGATATACCTATCAGCCCCAACGTTCTGAACATTACTCAAATACGAGTAATTCACAACAAGGTCATGCATCAGTTTCTTCGGGACAACATCACACTTGAGACAAAGTATACCACCAAAGCCAATTTCCTCAACAGCCACTTTCTGTTCATTAGTGAGCTTTCTCACAACATTCAAAACCTTCCAAGGTGCGAATGATGTAGTGATTTTCTTTGATGGGTCAAACCTGTTTAAAAAATTATATCAAGTTAAGAAACAAGAATAATCAAGTGCAAAAAATCAAGCTGCTCAATGAATGTACAAACAAGAACAATTATAAAATGAATTAAAAATAACATCGAAGTTACTTATACTTTTCTCCTTTCTTAGCATCCTTATCTCTTCCTGCAACGGTAACGTGAACATTACTGACATGTTTCCTCCTTGGGACTTTTCTCCCCTCTTCCTAATTTGCATCTGTTTGAACCTCACGTTCCACAGGATTTGACTTCTGCTTTTCAGTAGGCACCTGAGGCTCCTTCTCCTTCTCCTGCATCATTCCCTTTATTGCATCCTGAGCAATTTTCATAATTAACTCAGATTGCATATCAGATAGTGTTTGAGGCTGCAGGGATCTCACGGAAACTGGACTCTTAACAACATGCGAGCTGTCCGCAATACTGGCAATGAACTCCTCAATAGAATTGTTAGTAGGTTGCTCCTGTAGAGACTTAGTAGTAGGTGTAGAAAAATACTCCGACGGCGTGTAAAATGGAGTTTTCTCTATGAAAAACAGAAAAATCAAGTTATAACTGAAACAGATAAAAAAAAACAATCAAGCAAAAAACAAAAAAATCAAACATAAAAATAACCCACCAATACCATGTTCATCCTCCACATCTGAACAATTCTTCTTCTTGGCAGCATTCCCCACATTCTTCTTCAACCTCCTTTGCTTCTTCTCAACCGCACCTAGCAAAAACACAACCACTCACAAAAATGAACAACGAAGAGATAAAGTAATAAAGCAAATGAAAATATCAAATGGAAATATGCATAAATTAAAAAAACAAAAAGGGAAAAAAACAAACTAACCTATGCTCTCAACAGGTGGAGCCTGTGCACCTAATAATCTTTGAGATTTTTTAACTCGAACATCATCTTCAGGAGTCACACAAGCTGGAAAATAAATAAACAAGGTAAACACAACATCATCAAACAAAAAACAAATAAGATCAAAAACATTCATAAAAAACTCCAAGCACACATCTGAAAATGAAAACAACAAAATACCTTGAGGCTGTTTCAGCTTCTTTCCAACAGGAAAATCGTGCTTACGTGGAGATATCCTCAAAGGATCTGCACGATCATAAACAAAAAAAAATCATGCAATTACTGTAATACATCAACCAAGACATAAGCAAGAACCTCTTCAACCACAGTGCTCAAAAAGATCAGTTTAAAATTTTAAAAAATCATGCAAAGACTAAAAACTCAGGCAAAACACATGAAAAAATCAGGCAACATAAAAGTTCATGCAAAGAACATAAACACTCAGGAAAAACACACAAAAAAATCAGGCAACATAACAGATCATGCAAAGAACATAAAAACTCAGGCAAAACACATACAAAGATCAGGAAACATAAACATCAACCAAGATATTAACAAGATCCTCTTCATAAACAGAGCACACAAACATCAACTTATAACCATAAAAAAAATCAATCAGCTAGTGTAAAACATCAAGACATGATCAAATGCTTTCAACATACGAATAAACAAGGCACAAAATCAAGTAAAAAACGAATAAGATCAAAAAAAAATGTCAAAAACACAAAACATACATTTCAATTAAAAAAAATGGCAAAATACCTTCAGTCTGTTTCTCATTCTTCTTCTCCGCAGCAGGAGATTTCTGCTCATCAGGAGATTTCCTCGCAGCTACCCTCTTCGGATCATAAGTCTTCTTCAGGTCGACTAGGGCTTTATCGAGTTTCGAAGCCTTTGACATTCTACAACAGAAGAAGCAACACATCAAAAACACTAGCACACCGAGGAAAATACTTTGCAGAAACCCTAACAAACACGAAATGCATAAATCGACCGAAACATACCTGATTACTGGAGATCCGCCGCCGATCGTCGCCGAAAACCGATTAAAACTCACCGGATTCCGAGACGAAAACCTACAGCAAACACGTACAACAGCGCGTGAAAAACCTCAATCGGACATGGACATGGAGAACGATTAAAAACCATAGAAAAGGATTAAAAATCAAAATAAAACGAAGAAGAGATGAAGAATACCTGACGCGCGGCCGAAAACGATGGATATCGCCGGAGGAAATCTGTATCGAAGCTCTGGAACACGATGAACACGATTTGGGAAAGTGGTGAATGAAGAAATTGCCGTTTCATTCTTGTTTATAACGCCTAATTATACAAATTTAGAATCTAGTCCCTAAACTTTTGGCTAAAACTGGTAAAATCCCCTGCCACTTTAAACTGAGCCTAAAGTCCCTGGTCTCAATGGAGACAGGTCTCAATTGAGAATTAGTATATTTTTAGGGGATTGCTCCAGATATAAAGCACCACACATTTTTTCAGATATAAATACACCACACATTTTTTAGGGGACTGATCTTTCAGTCAGTTCCCTTAATCATTCTTGTTTTGCCTTGGTCTTTCAGTCCATTTGATATTTCATTCAATTTCGTAATCTTTTAGTCAATTTCCTTGATCATTCATAATCATTAGTACAATACTGTTATTCCGTACAAATTCATACCGAAGCTCATTCTCGAGTCAGTCCATGTGAGCTGGTTGAGTTCTGGTGCACCAACATCCTATATAAGGGGGTTGCTCCATGCAGATTTATTTTTAGGGGGTTGCTCCCCTAAAAAATGTGTGGTGTATTTATATCTGTGGATTCGGCTAGGGGAAGGGACGTCCAGCAAATGAAACAGTGTGGTACGCTGGTATCTATGCATCGACACATTCCGATGAATTAAAACACTAGTTTGCCGGTTCACACCCACACCTTGCCATGCTTAAGAGCAAGTTCAACAATTATGGTAAAAGCTACTCTATTTTAGAGTATGTGAAGAGAGAGAGTATTTGGATAGGTAAATTTTCATGTCCAAATTGATCCTCTATAATTTAATGCTACCGTACTTTCTCAATTAATTTTCCTCTTTTGTCCCAAAATATTTATTTCTACTTTCCCAAAATATTATTTTACTCAATGTTTCGGCCGACCTAGTGTCTAACCTCGTTAAAGGTCGGAAGTGACCATAACTAATACTAAGTTATTTTTTCTACTGTTTCCTTTAAAAAAAACCATTTTCTATATGATGATATGGGCTTTGCAAAAGCACAGGTCCGAGGGGTATGGCTGACCCAGGTCCGGCCTGAACCCTCACGTGCAAGGAGTGAGGTCGTACCCTCATGTGACCTCCCCCTTAGCAAGTATGATGTAGCGACAAAACTAACTAGTGGTCCATGTCTTAGCTAGCCTCTTGGTTAAGTCAAGGCTATAAATTTCCGCTCGAAATAATGATCCATGTATGTGCCTTGTATCTCTTTTCATTTGAAAGCACTCCCTTGCGTTTATCATACTTTCATGACCCTCATTTCTCCATCACACCGGAGCATCTATAACTTGGATAGCCCCGGGGTCTGTTTTGTAAGAGCATCGGGAGGCCAAACCAAGTTGAGACCCGATCCTCATGAAGATCTGAAGCTAGTGAGCGGCATCACTATACAAAAATAAAGACAATTAGTTAATGGGTATTATTTATAGATAGGTTGAATAATAAATTCTAAAAAAATGGTAGACATAAATGTTTTGTACTCCCTCTGTCCCAGGGATACATGCAGAGAGAGAAAATTGATGTTTATTTTTTGCCTTTTCAAAATGACTATTTTGCCCCCACCGCAAACCCCTGCCGCCACTTACTTCAACCGCTGCACAACCACCCCCTACTTCAAACTCAACACAAACCAAATCAAATTCCATTAATTAAACCCAATCGAAAAACACCTCCAATTTATACCCAACCCCATCAAATCGGAAGCGATCAATTTCATTATTAAAGTATCAGATCTGTTCAAGAAGCACAAGGATCTGCCGGAATCTGGAAAAAAAGGACAATATCTTAAAGCAAGGAATATGTATGAAATCAGATCACAGGGACTAAGATCCTGGGATGAAGACAAGCATAAAAAATGGAGAAGTTAATAGCTATGGATTATAGGAGAAATAATATGTGCAGAGATGGTGTTCGGGAGAACAGAGAAAAGAAGTAAGAAGGTTGGGAGAAAAGAGGAGAGAATGTGCGTTGGAGAAGATGGGGAGAAGAAAATGGAGATTATTTAATTGATGTTAAGTTGGTAATTATTGAAAGTTTTGAAGGGTAATAAAGTCTTTTTGGGTGTTAAACTTTCTTAAAGAGGAAAGTATGCAACTTTGGCTGGGACAACCCAAAAAGGAAAGTGTGCAATTTCGATTGGGACGGAGGGAGTAGTAATAGACTAATAGTCCATGTTGTATGCTTGTATTGCACTTGTATAGTATACCAGCTTGTAAGTTGTACCCAATTTAAAGTGGAAATTAAACACAAAAATAGAGTATTTACGCATTATCATGTTTTCAAAACAAAATTAGTTTTGAAATAAGTGGGTCCGTCTTTCAAAGAATACGACTCGGATGTCGATCGGGTAGGGAGCTAGGAGAAAGCGGATTCACCCAGACGCTCTCCAAGAACAAGTAAACGAAAATGGTCTGATTCTGGGTACCGATTTATGCTATGTAAGCTTTGATTCTTGATTTGGGTTGCAATCTCTCTCATCAGTTCTTGCATTTCATAAGCCCTAATTCTGAATTTCAATTTGAGGGGTTTTTTCTCCTGCTTAGTTCTTTCTTGGTCATTGGCAAATTAAGTGATTTTTGGGCCGTGTTTACAATCTCTTATCTCTGCATTCAATCAATGATTATGTACCCAAGCTGTTCTAATTAATGGTGATTTAGGACAAGCTCCAGAATTGATTGTTGTTACTAGCCTCTCCTCCTTAATCCCTAAATGCTTTCAGTTGCAGAAAAATCCTTTACTTGTAGCTGTTAAGGTTATTGTCAATTCATTCCAACTGTTCTTGCTGCTATGAATTTGAAGTTAAATGCGTTATCCCAGTTAAGATTCATACTCTCCCCAACCCTGAGTTTCAATGCATTCGTCTGCAATGCACATCCTAGGTTCTATGTTTCACCTGCATTATCTGTCATAGAAACATCTGCTGAAAAGGTAGAAACAACAGCTGATGTCCTGAGGAGATGGGGCTGTACTGAAAATGATGTTTCTGTTATATTTTTGCGGCATCCATCCTTGCGGAAAATGGATGTGAACAGCCTTGATTCCAAGCTGCATATACTGAGGGACTTGGGGATATCCTCATCTGGACTTCTAAAGATCATTCAGTGCCGCCCTCGATTTCTGAACTGTCGTTTAAGCATAGATTTGGGGGAACGCGTTAAGTATCTGCAAAGCCTGTTTGGTTCGAAGGAAGTTCTGCTGAAGGCATTGTTGAGAAATCCATCTCTTCTCAACTATGAGCTACATGATAAAATGAAGCTTGTAATAGGCACTTTTGAGAATATTGGAGTCAGCAAAGAGGATTTTATCCATATGCTTCTTTCTCGGCCAACCTTAATTCCCAGATGTGTTCTTGATGATGATAAGATGGACTACATTAGAAGAACAGGTGTTTCAAAGGATTCCAAGATGTATAAGTATGTGGTTACTATCTTTTCCGTCTCCCGAATCCAGACAATCCGTGAGAAGATAGGAAACCTAGTGAACTTCGGTTTGACAGAGGATGAGGCTTTGCATCTCTTCGGGCGACATCCCATCATACTTACATTTTCTGTTGATAAAATCCAGAGGCACATGACTTTCATTTCAGCAACGATGAAGCTTCCTGTGAGGACAGCTCTGCCAAATCCTTTCCTGCTGTGTTACAGTTTAGAGAGGGTGTTGAAACCCCGGTTCTCTCTCGGGCTGAAGATAGATGATATGGGGCTGGCTCCACGGATAACAGAAGCTTCTATGATGACAGCTTTCAGAATGACGGAAAAGCGTTTTATCAAGGCGTTTGTTAACTGTCACCCTCAAGCTGTGGCTGAAGAACTGCTGGCATTCTATGAAAGCGCGAAATGTATCAAGAGATTGGCCGAATCCTCGAAGAAAAGTGGACACAATGGATTCCCCTTTTGAATATTTGTTTGCTCTACTTCTTCTTTGTATTTTGAGCAATGAGCATTGATTGTAGTCATATTCTGTGAACTATACAGTTTAGTATAGGAATTATGATATTCTTTCCATTCCTTTTTATTTAAAGATAGATTGAGAAAGCTTTTTTTCCTCCTTTTCTCAGGATAAATCTTCACCAGAATCTGTGTCATTGGCATTCTTCTTATTGTGAACATCAGCATGTTAATACAAATGACATGGACTAAAATGATTGGGCTTTCACAATAATGGGCCCAAAGACCAAAACTCCGAGTAATGGACTTATGGTTGTATCATGTATGTTCATTTCCGACTTGCAGTGGTGTCAATTCGTGTAGCGTGTCGGGTTATGTATTCGGGTCAGATAAGTTCGGGTTGATACAGGTCGGGTTTTTTCGGGTCAGAACTTTTTTATCGGGTTGTGTTGGGTTGTATTCGTGTCAGGTTAAATTTGTGTCAGCGCTGATTGTCAGGTCAAGTCGAGTCGGGTTAGACTCATTTGTTAGGTTGAGTCGGATTAAGTAAAACTATAATCCACAAAACTGACATGGGAAGAACAAAATTTTGATGTTGGATCATTATTATTAGCCGTGTTAATTCATATCGAGGTGATTTCAAAATTTTAGTTCGGGTTAGTGCGGGTGAAAATTTCAGTCAATATTAATATTATCTTATTGTTAAAATTATATATAATAAAAATTATTAACACGTTAATTTTATGAAAAAACTAAGGATTGAACTTGCTAAGTTGACACTAACTCAGTTTTCACATATACTAACTAAAGCAAGCATAAAAAATTAAACCTTACTTAAATTTTTATGAAGACAAATTCTCAATCGGTCTCACTGAATAGTTATGGTTAATACGTAAAAGATCAGTGTTGATATATGAAAGCAAGAAGATTAGCAATATACTAAATGACGACACTTAATACATAAAAGATCATATTTGAAAGTGAGAAGATCAATATTTTTCCTAGTATCAAATGAGACGAGTCTCACCACCGGAGACATTCTCTTTTATAAAAATATTAACTAAATTAGTTAGTTAGCTTAACTAGTTTAATTACTTAACTTTCTATAATTAACAACTAAGATTCAATAATCAAACATAAAATCTTAGTTGGGTTTGAGTTAGGGTCATCTTAGGGTTTGTGTTAGGTCGGGTTCGGGTCATAATTTATTGGGTCAAAATTATTTTCAGGTTGAGGTCGGATCGTGTTGGGTCGGGTTCAACCTAAAAAACTTCCGGGTTACAATCGCATGTGTTGGATTAGGTTGGGTCGTTCGTGTCGAGTTTGTCGGGTTCGGGCCAGGATTGACAGCTCTAGTTTGGTGGACAAGTTGCATCATTACGTTTGAAAGCTTATTGCAATTTTTTTGAAACCATATTTGAGTTGGGCCTCGACCCATTAGGTTGTCAAGTAGACCTATATCAAGTCAAATTCAGCCTGCAATGGGGTATCATCACTAAAAGAATGATGTTTTTTTTTTGTCTAAAATACATGAGTCACATACTTAGAGATTATGTGAGTGTGCCACGTTTGTGAGGAAATAAAATGCACGTAATGCAAGTGTACGCTTGCATGACTAAGATATTCCACGTGTGTGGTAAGAATTATACGTGTTTTTTCCTCGAGATGATTTTGGTCTATTTATAGCAGTTTTTGCAAACTTCAAAATCACAATAGAGCATTCACACAAAACATATATTCCAAAGGTTCTCCCTTTTCCCAAAGCAAGATTTACATTTTATAATTTAGAGCTAAATGTTTTAGTTCTACATTAGTAGTTTACACAACGAGAGAATTTTTCAACAACCCCCTATCCTTACCAAAGTCCAGGTTTGATCTCCCATGAACAAAAAAATCAAGCGAACCTCCACTGCTCTATTCACTTCACTTTCCGTCATTTTTTTGTTTGTGCCGAAACAAATCACTTAACCCAACTGCTCTATTCACTTCACTTTCCGTCATTTTTTTGAATGGCATGTTCATATTTTTCATTAACAAATTCTATTTTCATTATTTTCCCTTTTCCCCACCCTAAACC
The DNA here is from genome assembly GCA_963678965.1 of Cruciata laevipes. Taxonomy (NCBI): domain Eukaryota; kingdom Viridiplantae; phylum Streptophyta; class Magnoliopsida; order Gentianales; family Rubiaceae; genus Cruciata; species Cruciata laevipes. The sequence continues at coordinate 8,642,158 of OY787632.1, read as the reverse complement.
CCAATTCCCCTTTTTTTTGTACGCGGATCACCTTCTATGAACTACAAAGCCAAACCACTACCCAATCAACCGCAACCCATGGTACCACCTCCACTTCCTTCCATCAATACCATCTAACATTACCCCCTATGCACAAGGAAATAGGTTTTAGTATTAATCATGAACTAACATGAAAGATTGGATTTTATTTATTTACTCTGGAAGTGGTTGTTTTGGTTAATTAGTTGAATCGGGTGTTGTTTGGTAAACAAAAATGTTTGATTGCTAAACAAAAAATTTTGTGATTTTTTACATCGGGATAATATAGTTGTGGCTTGGGATTAGAAATGTGGCATGATTTTTCTAACTATTTTTTTCTAGATTCCAAATTCAAACAAGTTTTTTCCAAATACTAGTGACTTTTCCAGATCTGCCTTCTTTCCCCAGTAACCGGCGAATTTGTTTATCGGAAAGAAAACCATAAATATATTTTATGGGACACAATATTCTTATGGGAAGTGACTTTTGACTTGACGGGGTCATGTATTGGGATAGAAAATGAAGGACAGTTGAATAATTTAACATTTGTTTTTCATTGAGGACTAGGTTGAGACTTTCGTTAAGGTTTGGGGGTTGCATTATAATTATCTCTTATACAATTAATTTAATTAGTTTGAGTCATTTTATAATGACTTTACTCGACCAATTATACTTATATTCCTTGTTTTACAATTTTAGTTATGTTGCTTAGCCAACACTCACTACTTTCCTTATAACATTTTTCGTATTATGATATTCTATTGTTTTTTAAAATCTAACATGTGGTTTTTTGTTAACAGTTTTCGTGAACAAGCTTGTGTACACAATGGATGTGCGGAATTCCTCGATGTCAATGAGTGAAGTTTGGAACTTTCACAAAATTGATAGATCGTTATACTTTGTCCTGGCATTTACTCTTATGCGTGATCCTATCGAGTCAATACAAGTTTTGGCATTTTGGCTTCTGATCGAGCGATTAAACTATAGGAATTTTGTTTGTTACATGTTGTCTTTGAACTCTTCAGTTGTAAGTGCATATGCCGATGAGGCAATGACGTGCCTTAAATGCATCAAGGACCTTCAATTTGTTCCTGATGACCGCAATACCATTCCTATGACTTCTGATCTTCTCCGAGGTGAAATATCTCTTATGTATTTCTACCATAACCGCGCTCCACTGGCGAAAAAACTTGAAGAAATTGTTTATGGGGTTTGTGCAAAAGCTATATCAGATATTGTGGGAAATGCCATGAAAAAGCATGCATCGTACAATAATTGTGGTGCCATTTGTGAACAACCTCAAAGCAGTCGCCGTGTAGGATTACTAAAGGAGGATAAGATGGGGTTCGTTACATTTTCAAAGGGATTTCCTATTAGTGAAGCAGAAGTGAGAAATTTCTTTGCTAATAAATTTGGAATGGACCATATAGAAGCCTTCCACATGCAACGGGTACAACCTGACAAGCAAGCACTCTATGCACGGATTGTTTTTACCCATCCCTGTTTCATTGACAACATTCTAAATGGTGTCAGTGTTGGTGCTACCAAAGCCAAATTCTCTATCAACGGGAAGCAATTTTGGGTGCGGAAGTATTTGCCAAAGAACCGGGCCTTTTTACCATAAACATGCATTGTATGAAAAAGTCTCTTTTAAATTTTAGTTTCAAGTATTTTATGTCCATATGAGTCCAAGACCAAATAAATTCATATGAGTTTGTGAAAGTCTATGGTAATGGACTAACCAATATATGTAATTTCAATGCTTAAATGAAATATATCATTGTCTTGGAGTATTTATATTATTCACACACATATATTAGAAATAATTTAGTAGCCATTATATATTTTTGCTTTGGTCAAGTATGGCTATTTATTCGAAAATATATCAAATGATGTCGAGGTAGTAAATTGGACGAAATTGTTTAGTCAAACGTTGGTCAACATAATGTGATATGGATAAATTTGTCTTTTCCAGGAATGGAAAACCAACCAAATCGTGGAGGAAAATATTGTCATTTCATGATGAAATAGTACAATTTATATTATCTACTATGGTAAAAATTGATATCAGGTTTTTGGCCCCAATTTTGATTGGTAAGGTTACCTAGCCCTTACATATAGGAAATGAGTTTTTATTGGCAAAATTAACTTTTACTTTATTTTTTCTAAAATTTATTGTTAGTGACAATTATGTATTTACTTTTAATTTTTAAGGGATATGTTTCCATTTAAGTCCTATTTTAAAAAGAATTACATATATTTATTAACTGGGATTATCATGGCTCATGAGTATCTCATTTTCTAATCGGGATTATCAAGAGAACGGAAAACTCGTTCGTCTTTCAATTTATTTATCATGTAATTAGAGGATAAATTCAATTCAAAGTAATTGTTAAATTTACTGTTGACATCTATATACATGTACTACAGTGTGCAGTCAGCCAATGAGACTAGCATTGGTTGGAAAGGCTGGTAGTTTTTTGACCTTACCTTTTCATCCTTTTTTTAGTTTTAGTTGTAGTTTTTGTATTGTAGTTTATAGATATGTTGCTACCGACATTAGACACATGGAAGATTTATAATTTCTAGATGGTTAGACACTTCTCTGGAGTCTTACTTATCGCCTCCACTTGTGGAGTTATCTCTTGCCTTGGGAGCTGTTAGCCATCCCTAGTTCCCTTACTTAAGAGTTCTAGTTTGTATCCGCACTGTGCTTGGCAGCGGATTTGTATCTTTTTCATTTAGTTCTTTACGGCATGAGGAAGCCAATATAATCCTCCCACCAACGGTGGTTTGATCCAAAAAAAAAACAAATACTTGTAAAGTGGTGGCGAAAGTTACATAAAATGTTCTAGTTAGATAATTTTACAGTATCAAATCTTAGTATTCTGAAAGCTGGTTTCACTATAATGTGCATATATTGTACCCTTGTCACTGTTGTCAGTAACTTCATATTCCCAAAAACAAGTTAATTTTGGCATCTTCATGTTTCTCTCTCTAAGAAAAAATCTCCTCCTTCTCTCTTACTTTTACTCGGCCTGAACAGTTACTTTTTTAATTTTTATCCGTTTCTTTTCACTATTCAAGGCTGACAACGGATTGATAACGGTCAAAACGACTGTTCCCCATGGCGGAGCCACCGCTCCCCAGTGGCGGCATCCCCTCTCCTCGATCCTTTGTTCAAGCTCTTACCGTTAAATCAACTTCCCTCTACTCCACTCTACCCAACACACCGGATTTACACCCTATTACTGAATATAAGGGGAAGATTGCATACATTCTCCCACCGGAAGAAGGGGCAGTGCTCGCATCCTACTATCACAATGCCTTGGTCGGAAAGTTCATCAGATCGAAGCCATCTATGGAAGCTCTCACCACAGCCTTCAAATCCATTGGATTTACAGGGAGATACCAATTGGGCTCGATCGATTTTAAGCACATCCTCATCAGATTCCAGGAAAAAGAAGACTATCAAAGATGTTGGATGAAAGACGCCTGGAGTTTTGGAAGCTCTGTTATGAATATTCAAAAGTAGACACCTGAATTCTCCCCTGAGCAAGAATCATCCATCGTACCGATTTGAGTAACCCTGCAAAAACTCCCAATTCATTTTTATAACACTTCTGCAATTGTTGGTGTTAGTAGTCAAATAGGTAGATTTCTGAAAATGGATGCAGCCACTTTGGGCATTACTAGGCCATCTTCCATAAAGTTCTGTGTTGAGGTTGACCTGCTATCTAGTTTGCCAAATACTATAGTGGTGGGAGTGGGAAAGAACATAGCTGAATACCCTATTGAATATGAGGATCTGCCTCACTATTGCAATCACTGCAAGGTTATTGGTCATATGCTGAAAAGGAATGTGGTTTCCTTCACCCTGAACTCAAAAGGAAATCTAGGTTGGTAGAAGAGGTTAAGGCTAGTGCTGATGGAAAAACAGTAGTTGATCCTCTACTGCCTGTGAGTAATCAGTTACAAGTGAACAATGGGAATCCCAGTCCTTCTGGTCTCACTCCTTCTGAAAAGGAAACCACTCCTCAACATAATGAATCAGCCCCAACCACTGTTAAAGCTTCTCTCAGGGGCAACAACAGAAGGAAGTACAGATATAATGCCTCAAAAGCTGCTAGATTCACTACCAAGTATATTCCTAAGAGCACTACTTTGATTACTGAAAGTCTTACTCAGAATGGTGGAATCACTCCCACTGATGAAAGGGTCACTCCCACTGATGTAGTTCCTCACATTGAAAGGGTCAACCAAACTGGTAAAGTCACTACCACTAAGACTATGACTCCCAAAACTACAACTGAAGTTGCTCTTCAATCAGATGGTCCAACTCATCATGAGAGTGGTAATCAAATTTACAAAACCACAAAGGATAAATCAATGCCTACTGCCATTGTAAACTCTGAGGTCCTTCTAGCCCTGCTAAAACTATCAGTGAATCCTATTATGGAGAACAGTTTGGTAGCTCCAAGGGACATGGTATTATCAGATCAGAGAAATGGGGTGATGGGAATGGATGTACAGGCCCATGAGGATAGAACTATTGTTGAGATCATCAATCCCAATACAAATGCTCCATACTCTCATGATGATATTGTAGCAGAAGGTTTGTCTCACAACTATATTACCCCTCTTTTTCATGCTAATAGGTTGTTGTTCCATTCACAGGAAAAAAATAGAAACAAGTTCTCCCCTCTCATCAACCAGGAAGTGGATGGTTTACAGCTAGCTCTGAGCTGCATTGCCTAGGGGTTTCTCCATCTACTTCCCCCACCACCTTCTTTGCATCAAGTACCACCGTTAGTATGCAGCTCCTTGCTACCGTTTGGCTCCCCCGGACTACCACCACTCCCTGTTGTTGGATTATGGACTAATGCCAATGGAATTTCTATTAATATATATTTATTGCTAAGTATTTTGGAACCTGAAGGGTCACACACAATAGAACATGTCATTGGGAAGGAATGGATTAATAGTGATTAATTCATGGTGACTAATTGGTAATTATATATTTATGGATTATTTGATAATCAAGATAAATATGGAATTGATATTAGTACTAATATGAGCATTAGTGCTATATCATTATTCTCATTCATCAGCATTTATGGAGACATAAATCAAGGAATGAATTGAGAGGGATTAAGGGAAACGTTTCCATGATTATGAATTTGTATCATTAATATGATCTTATCTCTACAATCCCATTGCCTCTATAAATAGTCTCCTAAGTCAGGTTCACCACTACTACACTATTACTAGAAATCAGTTCTAAATATAGTTTTGGGTGAATGGAGCTGGCACGTTGAACTGACTGTCCCAGTAGCAAAGTTCGTGTGGATACCATCAGAGGCCGGACCACTTGTGCGGCTGGAGATCGACGCCACTAAGAGATCTTCCACGGTCAAACCTTCGGATCAATTGGGGGACTCACATCAACAAGGAAAGCATCGGATACCGGAAATACGTGATTCGTCAATCCGGTAATTTTTCTACGCATTACTTTATCATGATCCTGGCTATTTAGTATTAGTGAATACTTACACCTGTGCGGTGGGGAACTTCATGGTGAGCAAGTAGGGGCAATTCACCGCTCGGGCCTGGGTCAACCACGGTCTTCCTATGATCACATTGTACGGGGAGTGAGTATCAATCACCGCAAAATTACACATTACTAAAAATCTCTTGCTCCGGTCTTTTTCGTCCACCATGCATACTGTGAGAGGGATGACCCCGAAAGGGGTTTCCGGCTTGCTAGTGAATCCTGATAAGGGAGACAAGGAAGGCCTCAAATTCTGTCTCCCTATCCCCAGTTGATCGAAGCAAGAAGCGAACATGATTTCCACGTTACTTCCGTCATCCACAAACACCCTTTTGACCACAAAGCCTTCAATCTCCGCCGTTACCACCATCGGTTCTGAATGGGGTATCTGAGGCGGTGCCGCGTCTGCCTCAGAAAAGGTGATAGTTTCACTGTGGCGAAACCTTTTCCCCTGAGTCTCTCCCGGGGGACATATCGTGTTCGGGCCCGGATAGCCGAGACCGATTGCATGCCTCTCCTATCTCCCCGCTTATCACGTTGATCATCCTATTAGGTGCCGGAGCTGGTTCCACAGCCTGGACTGGCACTGCGGCAATGGCGGGCCACCCCGGGACCCTGTTACCTTGGGCTCTACCATTTCCTCTCCCGGGATTGGGCATCCATCTCCTCCGAGGTTGCTCTCGAGCCTGATCCCGGACCGGGTATTCTTTCCTTGCTTCTACCGCCACGCAGTTCCTTAACTGTCCCCTTTCTATCAGCTTCTCAATTTCGTTTCTTAACCCCCTGCATCCCTAAGTTGTGTGCCCATATGACTTGTTGTAAGCGCACCACTTGTCCGAATTTTCTTTAGATGGAGTTCCCTGGATAGGCAGCGGGTTTGGGAACAAATCTGTGGATGGCATATATCTCTGTTCAGGACTTACTGAGCGGGGTAAAGCTGTTAGTCCTCGCCCGGTTTGCTGGCGCGGAACCCGGATTTCTTCTGCTTGGCTCTGACGCCCTTCTTCTTTCCGTCTTCTCTGGGAAGAACCCTTCAGATTCCTCCTTCCTTTTTCGGGTGGCGTCATTAACAGCACAATACAGTTGTACCGCCATCTGCAGGGTGTGGAAGGTCTCCTGGATGTTTTCCATCAACTTCTGAGATAACACCACATCCTTCAAGCCATTTATAAATCCACTTATCACCGCCTTCTCTTGCTGCTTCCTGTCAATGACCTTCATACTATCGTCCATATACCTCCGGTAGTATTCCATAGGTCCCTCCGCAGCCTTCTGACGGGTGGCTAGGAGCTCAGTCAGTTGTTTTCCCTCTTTTTTCAACCCCGCATACCTGAACAATAGGGCCTTTGAGAAATCATAGTAATCCATGAGGCTTTCCCGGGGCAAGGAATCAAACTATAAAAGACAGTCCTCCCTTAGATAGCAACCCACCAGCTTGCATCTTAACTCCTCCGGCATATCCCTTGACACCATCAGATTCTGAAGAATTCTTCCGGGTCCGTCTCCCCATTATACATGGGAATGCCTTCCGGGACCCGGAGGCCATGGGTATGCCAACACTCTAGGTACCCATGGTGAAGTGGGCCTAGCCCCATTTCTTCCCACCAACTTATCTAGCCGCGCTTCCAAAGAGTTGGGATCTTGATGTGCTACTTGGTAGCCCCGCATCCTGCCATCCTCCCTGTAGTGCCTCTCCGGATAACCGTAATTCAACCCCATCAATCCGTACATCGGTAAGGAATACTGGGCTTGGCTCCCGTATATCCCCGGGGCCTGGGAGCCCAGGAAGTCCCTAGACACAAACGGCGGAACATACCCGGTCTGGCCCAACCCCCAACTAGAGCAAGGGTGGTAGGGCGGAGCATGTGGGGCCAAGCTAGATTTCTTCCCAGCTATGGTTCCCGTTCCGGTCCCGAAATCCGGAGGGAAAGATGGTGGTATGGTTGAGGAACTAACATGCCCTTTTACCCTTCGCGGCTCCGTGGCTCCGTCCAAATCAATCACCTCCCTCCGTGGTTCCCGAGAAGGACCGGGTCCCCTCTCTGCGGCCCCGGATCTCCTAGGATCTCGGGTGGAGAGTACCCATTGGCGTTACAATTCCTTATTCGCTCTCATAAAATCCAGCGCCGCAAGCTCCTCCGTGTTGACCAGCGGTTGCTCCTTCTCACGGGGCTCCGGCCCTCGGGCAGGCTGATTGGCTCCTCCGGGAAGTCCGAGTTCCTCTCTCTCTGCCTGGTTGTGTCCCTCTGAATCCGCCCCTTCGGAGGCGGTTTCCACACGGCCGTCCTGTGGAACCCCTGGCTCACGCTGGCTCCTAGCTTCAGCTTGCAATTGTCTCAGAGTTACATCGTCTTCCGGGGAGGGGGAGGAACATCCCCCGGAGGTACGGCGTTCTTCCGCGGCCTGCCGCGCTCTCTGCTTACTGGCTCCATCTCACGAAGGTGGAACTTAGTCGATCTCACTGGGCGTGCCAATTTGATGCTACAGAAATCCGTATGTCTCCTAAGTTACTACGCTATCCGGGGGTCCTCTGGGGAAGGCCTTCGCGGACTTACAAAACAGACCCCGGGAGGCTACCCGGGGGTAAAGGCTCCGGAGTGATGATGAGATCGGGATAGCGATGAGGAAATCGTACGGAAATGCTCTAAATAAGAAGTAGAGAGATAAAAACCACATACCTGGTTCACTGTCTAGAGCTTTTATTTATAGTAGAAGCCCTCATGCTTTGGATAGGGGTGAGGACCACTGAAGTTTGTCATATTCTGTCTCTTTCCTTGGACTGTTGCGCCCGCCTGGAGTTGTGCTTTCCTCTCCTAGGATGGGCCGGGAAGAATCTTATCGGCCCAACTCGGATGCTGGGTTGGTATTATCACTCCCGGGACAAGATGAGTTAATTCTACTAGGTAGGGTGGTTCAAAAAAATGGGAAAACCGTAATCCGACCGATACCGAACCGTTATGAGAATAGGTTAATAGATTAAGAGCAAGTGCAACAACTTCCCCACCCTTTACTACAAGATAGAGTACTACATCATTATATTCCCTATGTTTTTTTCAATCAACTCCAACAGCTTCCCTTGCTTGGGGATTGGAATTTAATGCATACACATTAAATCTTAGTATTTTATTACTTTATATTTGATTTATTTCTTTTTTACTATTCAAAGACGATTTTGAAATTTCAATATCTTAAATTGTGCACGATAAAAAACTGTGAAAGTTATGAATTATTAAAATACACATTACAACGAATATAACAATATCTCATATGATGATATTCAAAATTTTATATGCATATAGGCCCTGTTTACCAGAGCTTATCTGTAGATCAGTTCAGTTCAGTTCAGTTCAGTTCAGTTCAGTTCAGTTCAATTCAGTTCAGTTCAGTTCAGTGAAAATGCAATTTGATGAAATTCAGGTTAATTCAGTCATGCTGATTCCATTTTTCAATACATCAATTTTCACTTCAGTTCAGTTCAGTTCAATTCAGTTCAGTTCAGTTCAGTTCAGTTCAATTCAATTCAGTTCAGTTCAGTTCAGTACATCAAGAAATAAGCTCAAGTAAACAGGGCCATAGTCATGTAGTATCTTGTTACGTTCGTCATAATTTGCATGTTTTTTTAGAATATATAATTTTTGTAATTTTATATTTTATGTAATTATAGATATTTACAATTGAAATATTTGTTTGAAATTATAAAAAAAATAAAGACACATATTTAAGAAAGAATAGTGAAGTTGTTGTTTTCCCCAAGTTTTGTTTTCTCTCTCTACAGATTTGGAGAAACAAATCTTCTCTCTCATCCAAATCCCCAACTTAGGGATACATATAGGGAAGCTGTTGGAGAATAAAAAAGACTCATATTACCCAAATTTAATGAAATCCTCCAAGTTGGGGAAGCTGTTTAACTTGCTCTAATAAGTTTAAAGCGGTTCGGTTAAACGGATTTGCAGGTTAATCGGTTCGGTTTATGGATTTAAAATTTTAATACCGGTTAATCCGTTTAACCGTTTAATATTTTATATATCTAACTATACATATGAAGAAAATTTTTTTAACAACACTTGCATCTTCTCTTGACATGTGGCATTCCACCTCAGCTGCCACATCAAATCCACCTCATTTTCTGACCCATCCTATTAATTTTCATCCCAACTTTCTATTTCCGTTTCTTTCCTTTTTATATCCTACAATATTTAATGCGATATTTAAGTCTTCTTCTTTCTTTTTAAAATCAGTTTCTTTCCTTTTATCTTCTATGACATTTAAGATTTCCTTATTTATGCCCTACATTAAGGTGCAATAATAATAAACGTTTATTTCCTTTATTCTGCTGCAGTAATCATTTTTTCATTACCAATTCACAGTTATTTTTCCTTCTTCAATTGCATTGAATTCACAATTATTTCTCCTTCATTATTTCTTCTTCGGTTTTATTTTTCATTGAAATCTCTTTATTTCTCCTTCAGTTTTTTCAACTCATTAATTCCATCATCAATTTTTTTTCCTTCTACGGTATTGTTCAAATTTCAAAACCTCTAATCTTCAGTTTTTTGGTTTCATTAATTTCTTACTTTTTTAAAACAATTTAATTCTCTTTTTAATCCCCCCTTCTCACTTCTTCCTCTTCTTTTTTCCTATTTAAAATCAAATTCCTTATTTCATTACTGCTTCTTCCATTTTTGCCAATAATCCCCTCATCTTCCTCTTCTTTAATTTATAACCTAATCATTTTTGATACTAAAAAAGAATTTATTATTACAATATAACTTATGCAATTATTGCAATTTACAACACTTATGAAATTGTAGAGTAACTTTTCATATTCTAGAGGGTTCTTGGCATCTCCAATAGCTATAAATAGGACTTACAAACTCACTTCTTCTCATCACTCATTAGCAAGGGTAAAGTTTTTCTTTCTTTTGAAATTCAACCAAATTTGTCATGCTAAATTTTAATTTATCCATTCCTAATTCTTTTTATTCTTCTTTTGATTCTAGAACTTGGTCAACTTATCAATCAGCTTCTAAAATGGGATGTCCATTACCGATGTCGAGCCTGTGAAACAAAGAAGGGAATTGTGTTAAAAATCACCCTCATTTTTTAAAACTGATTTTAAAATCACCCTCATTTTGCAGGATATTCTTCTGACCAAGGAAATCAAAGCATCTCTTGAGCTTCATCCTATTGTTTTCTTTCTCAGACAATATGAAAGACCTACTAGGGCACCAAGTCACCACGCTATAGCATTGTGAAAGCATACATTGATGATGAAATGGATGACCAAATCCCCGTTCCAACAAAAAAGAAACTGAAAATGCATGTAGATGCAAGGATCGATGACAGTTCATCTTCCAGTTGTGGCTTCTCTAGAAGTGATCGTAATGAAGTGATCACAAAAAACCTTCGTTACGATCACTTCTAGAGAAGCCACAACTGGAAGATGAACTGTCATCAATCCTTGCATCTACATGCATTTTCAGTTTCTTTTTTGTTGGAACGGGAATTTGGTCATCCATTTCATCATCAATGTATGCTTTCACAATGCTATAGCGTGGTGACTTGGTGCCTTAGTAGGTCTTTCATATTGTCTGAGAAAGAAAACAATAGGATGAAGCTCAAGAGATGCTTTGATTTCCTTGGTCAGAAGAATATCCTGCAAAATGAGGATGATTTTAAAATCAGTTTTAAAAAATGAGGGTGATTTTTAACACAATTCCCTTCTTTGTTTCACAGGCTCGACATCGGTAATGGACATCCCATTTTAGAAGCTGATTGATAAGTTGACCAAGTTCTAGAATCAAAAGAAGAATAAAAAGAATTAGGAATTGATAAATTAAAATTTAGCATGTCAAATTTGGTTGAATTTCAAAAGAAAGAAAGACTTTACCCTTGCTAATGAGTGATGAGAACAAGTGAGATTGTAAGTCCTATTTATAGCTATTGGAGATGCCAAGAACCCTCTAGAATATGAAAAGTTACTCTACAATTTCATAAGTGTTGTAAATTGCAATAATTGCATAAGTTATATTGTAATAATAAATTCTTTTTTAGTATCAAAAATGATTAGGTTATAAATTGAAGAAGATGAAGATGAGGGGATTATTGGCAAAAATGGAAGAAGGAGTAATGAAATAAGGAATTTGATTTTAAATAGGAAAAAAGAAGAGGAAGAAGTGAGAAGGGGGGATTAAAAAGAGAATTAAATTGTTTTAAAAAAGTAAGAAATTAATGAAACCAAAAAACTGAAGATTAGAGGTTTTGAAATTTGAACAATACCGTAGAAGGAAAAAGAATTGATGATAGGATTAATGAGTTGAAAAAACTGAAGGAGAATTAAAGAGATTTCAATGAAAAATAAAACCGAAGAAGAAATAATGAAGGAGAAATAATTGTGAATTGGTAATGAAGAAAATATTACTGTAGCAGAATAAAGGAAATAAACGTTTATTATTATTGCAGCTTAATTTAGGGCATAAATAAGGAAATCTTAAATGTCATGGAAGATAAAAGGAACGAAACTGATTTTAAAAAGAAAGAAGGAGACTTAAATATCGCATTAAATATTGTAGGAGATAAAAAGGAAAGAAACGGAAATAGAAAGTTGGGATGAAAATTAATAGGATGGGTCAGAAAATGAGGTGGATTTGATGTGGCAGCTGAGGTGGAATGCCACATGTCAAGAGAAGAGGCAAGTGTTGTTAAAAAAAAATTCTTCGTATGTATAGTTAGATATATAAAATATTAAACAGTTAAACGAATTAACCGGTATTAAAATTTTAATTCCATAAACCGAACCGATTAACCTGCAAATCCATTTAACCGAACCACTTTAAACCTATTAGAGCAAGTTCAAAAGCTTCCCCAACTTGGAGGATTTCATTAAATTTTGGTAATGGCCCCGTTTGGTGACGAGAGTTTTGAAGAGCGTTTACTTTTTTGGGTTAAATATGGACAGTTGACTGGTCAATCAGCTCTTCTTAGTGTTTGGTGAATAGCTTTTTCTGATTAGCTGTTTTGGTGAAACCTCTCGTTTCTAAAACGCTAGAAAGAGCAGCGTTTACAAAGAATTAATCAAAACAATATTACAAAATATCTTTTTTATTCTTATCTTCACAAAATTTCCTTTTTTTAAAATTAAATTACTAAACTAAATTTCACAAACAATTAATCACTTACCGTGTACAATTCATATATTCAATATGCGTGCGTACACAATACGTATATATTTATTCTAAAACATTATTTTTAATTTATATTTGAAATAATTTATATATTAATATTAAAATGCCCGAGGTAAGCATGTATTACTATGAAAGTTTTAATCATCTTGATTTTTTTAAATGGGTATATTAATAAAGAACATTATTTTAAATAACAAATAGCATAAAATAAATAAAAATATGTAATAAAAATACCTTTCGATACTTCAAAACAAATAACACACTATATAAAACAAATTATTAATAAATTATACTAATGTCTATTTCGGTCTTTCAGTGTAACAAAACAGCTATCAGCTAATTGTCATTTGCCAAACACTCAAATCCAAACAGCTAGTCAAACCGCTAGTCAAAACAGCTAATCGAATCCGCTAACAGCTAACAGCTAATTGAATCCGCTAACAATTAACAGCTAAACGCTGATTGCCAAACAAGACCAATATGAGTCTTTTTTATTCTCCAACAGCTTCCTTTATGTATCCCTAAATTGGGGATTTTGATGAGAGAGAAGATTTGCTTCCCCAAATCTGTAGAAAGAGAAAACAAAACTTGGGGAAAACAACAACTTCATTATTCTTTCTTAAATATGTGTCTTTATTGTTTTTACAATTTCAAACAAATATTTCAATTGTAAATATCTATAATTATATAAAATATAAAATTACAAAAATTATATATTCTAAAAAAACATGCAAATTATGACGAACATAACAAGATCTTACATAACTATATGCATATAAAATTTTGAATATCATCATATGAGATATTGTTTTATTCGTTGTAATGTGTATTTTAATAATTCATAACTTTCACAATTTTTTATCGTGCACAATTTAAGATATTGAAATTTCAAAATCATATTTGAATAGTAAAAAAGAAGTAAATCAAATATAAAGTAATAAAATACTAAGATTTAATGTGTATGCATTAAATTCCAATCCCCAATCTAGGGAAGCTGTTGGAGTTGATTGAAAAAAAGACAGGGAATATAATGATATAGTACTCTATCTTGTAGTAAAGGGTGGGAAACCTGTGGACTTGCTCTTAATCTATTAACCTATTAACCTATTCTCATAACGGTTCGGTATCGGTCGGATTACGGTTTCACAATATTTACCTTTTTCATGATTTCTATATATTTTTTATTTTATTACAATTTAATTAATATGAATTTTTAAAATCAAGATACTTTTTATTTTCTTTCTACAGATAACTCAGGAAGGCAAGATGGATTGATCAGAAGTCTCGACTTTTATGCTTAACAAAACATTTGTAGATCACTCCTCTCTTATTCTTTATTGATGTAACATCATATTGTAATACACATGTATCTTACTTCCTTCCGATTGTAGCACATGTTCAATTACATATTATTTATTATAATTTGTTAAAAAAAATTATACCGTGAAAATTGGGCCTGCGCGGCCTGCCAATCACTACCAGAAAAAAAAGGTCTTTCAGCGGGCTGCACTGTTCCCGTATCAGCGGTTATTAGCGTTAACCGCTGATATATCGTCTACAGTGAATATGTTGACGCGGTGAAACAATGTATCAGCGGTTGGAAAATCTGGACGCGGTGAAACAATGTATCGTCTACAGTTGGAGTTTTCTTAGTTTGACTGAGAAATATTATTTTAATAGTCCTAACCCACGGTGTTTCAGCGGTTCCTTCAAATTCCGCTGAAACATTTTGCTGACTGTATCATTCAGTTCAGTCAAACGTTGGAAAATACATTATATATAATTAAAAAATTAATTTGCGTGGGCTTTTTTAAAACCCGATTCGGTTGGGATTAAAGCCCAATGACGATTTCAGCGGGTCACCTTCAAACCGCTGAAACATTTATTAAGTAGCAACATAATACAGCTGCTACTAAGCATGTTTCAGCGGTTCAAACTAAGTGCTGAAACATACTTAGCTTCTATAGAATTTGATGTTTAACACGTGTCATCTTCCTAGGTACTTCAAATGATTGAAATATGATGTGTCATTGTTCCATTGGTGAGCCGCCAAATTGTTTCAGCGGTTGTTCATTACCGCTGAAACGTATGAAATTAGTAAAATCAGCAATAATTTCAATATTTAAGCAATATAATCAAAATTTTGGATCTTAATATCCATTTTATTGTATATGAGGAACTTTTCATATAGTCTTTATAACAAAAAACACATATTTGAGGGGACTTATAGTAAGAACGCTGATGTTTCAATGAACACTCACTACTTATACATTAACTCATTACTTAAACATATATACTATGTTGTCATGATTTCTTCTCAATTGTGATTAATTTATATACACTACATATGATTTAACTTATATTCTACATTGTGACAATTTTAAAAACATCTAAACATTATATAAGTAATGATCAAATCATCAATATTAGATCATAATGAAAATTAACACAAAAATGTAATTGAAAACCTTAAATTGTGAAGTTATATATACTTATTAGTGATTTTTTACAATCATATATTGTTTATAAATATTCACTTGATTATTATATTTACATGTAATCACGTTTAAAAGTTTTTAAAAAATTATCGGGGTCAATTTAGTATTTATCAAAAGTTCAATTGATGGCTTTAAATTCAAATTTTTCACTTCCATTTGCAAAAATCATACAAATAAAATAACATAAAACACGTAAAGATTAGAGAGCAAATAATTTGGTTGAAATTGAAATTTATTAAAAATATTTAGTTCCTTTTTAATATTTCAGAAAAGTTAAGGGGCATAAGTGCAAATATAAAAATATTATCTAACCAATGCTTTTGATTAATATAAATATTGATTTTAAACAAACCACTATCTATATTTTTACATGTTTTACTCTATTTTAGTTGGATATAAATAATTTAAATTAGTTTAATTTCAATCAAGTTCAAATGATTATGATAGATATTAATGGAATTGAACTTTTTTGAATATCAGCTACGAATAAACTAAATTAAATTAAAATATACAATAAAATAATTCTAATTGGAGTAATCAAATTAAAATAGATTTATGTAAATTAAATTTATGGAAATTAATGAAATTTTTCCGAATCCAAATAGGAATGATTTATTTTAAAATTCAATAAATATATCAAATTTTGATGTATTTATTTAAGTTTAATCTCAACCGTCAATAGTTTTCATCAAACTCATCTCAACCATCAAAACCACATCTTACATTAAACCCTTCATCTCAACCATCAATAGATATTAATGAAACTAATTTATTTTTATATCTGCTACAAATAAACTAAATTAAATTTAAATATATTAGTGAAATTGATTCTCATTGGAGTCATAAAATTCAAAACAATTAAGGAAAATAATAAAATTTATCCGAATCCAAATCTACATAGAAAATGCTATTTATTTTAAAATTCAATAAATATGTCAAATTATAATTATATTTATTTAACTTTGATCTTAACCGTCAATTTATTTCATCACCTCATCTCAGCCATTAAAACCTTATCATATATAATCCTAAACCCTTCCCCCAAAAATTCAATCTTCTTCTCCTTCCTACGCCATCCCCAAAAAATCACATCCCACCGCAAAACATTCCGTCTCCTTCCCTACGCCATCCCCAAAAACCCTCCAAAACCCATCGAGACGCCATCCCCAAAAACCCTCCAAAACCCATCGAGACGCCATCCCGACGCCGACGCCGACGCCATCCGGAAACATCAGACCTCCGAACAACATGGACGCCGACGCCGGCACCCAAGTGACGGGGATGCTTTACCCCACCGGAGCCCCCTCGAGAAGCCCTTCTGATAGATCACCGATACGTGGAAATAGCAACGGGTTCGAGTGGCGGAGAAACTCCGGGAAGAAGGAGAAGATGGAGGTGGCGATCGAGGAAGGATCGGACGCGGAGATGGATGTTTTTCTGGGTTAGTTTTATTCTGAATTTGTGTTTTTGGAAGAACTTAATGATGTTTGTGTAAACTCTTGTTGTTCTGTGAATGGGATGTGAAGCTATTGGAATCTTAAATTAGAGTAATCATCATTTTTTTTTTTGCTTGTTGGCATTCTTGTGGATATGTTCTGATAATGCTCTGATTATGTGAATGAAGGAGTGTGAAGGATTGGATTACCTCTCAGCTGCTATCGAAGTCATTAGCCACCAGCATCTGACAGCTTCGTGTATGAGGGATCTCGTGACGAAGATTTGCGCAATGAAGGTATCCATTCTCAACCCTTTCAGAATAAAAATTCCTGATAAAATTTGAAATGTTGTTTCATAGATTGCTTAACATGTAATCACTTGACTGGGCTGATAACATGTTTTCTGATTCTCCTACAAGTTCCCTTGATCTCATTACACAATTTAAAAACATATCTGATGCATTTTTATAAGTGAGAATCAAGAAAAAGTGGCAGATTTATGTAGTACGTGGAATGATATATTATTTTGAGGCTGTTTGATTAATTATTATCTGTCGGGACTGATGAGGCACAATAAATCATCATCAAAGATTATACTGATAGTCTTAAATATTAATTGACAAGTCTAAGTAGAAATTAAAAGAATAAAAAAGCACTCTAATTTTAACTTTTCAACTTTTGTTGCCTAAACAATAGTTGTGTTTTGCTGAATTCCATCTTGTATCTAGCTCTTGCTTTTCTTTGACCTGAATATTGAGTAGTTAATGTTTTAATGATTGTGGAGGTTGTTGATTGAAGCCAATTTTAGGAAAAATATGCACGAAAATTTTGATAGTAACCGTAGACTTTTGTTGTTTTAAAGTTGTGATTGTACCACGATGTGGGCTTCACATTCTTCCTGCTTTTCCTTGATTCCTTGTTTCAAGGTTGTATTCTAAAATCACTTTCTTGATAGCTCAATATTATGATTATTTGGAGAAGTTCAATATGAGTTTTTGTTATCCTTGCTCCTATGTTTTTTATTCTCATTGATGCCAACAACTAAAATAGGTTGAAATTGAACATGGAAAACTCCTAATGTTCTTGCTCCTTAGGAAGTTGGTCATAAGAACCTAAGCAATCCGCCTGGAACATTAATCTTGTAAAGTAAAATAGGATGTTATCATTAAAGATTGTAGTTGATAACTTGATACTCTGTGCTGCTATAGTCAATACATTCAGCTCCTTCAGTAAACAAAACACTTACTCAGTGCCTGTTAAAGTTATCTAAGTTATCTACAGTATGTATCCCAAGTAAATTGGCATAATTTAGTACTTCATAAAATATGAACTGATTCTCGTGTTTTTAACAGGCTTGGTGTTGAATCTGCAGTTGTTTTCTTGAAAGATCCTGGTGTCAAACCAGTCTTAAACCACGGTATTATTTTCCTCTCTTATTTTTTGGTTGAATTCAGTCTCAATGAGTATTTTAAAAATGACAAGCCTTTCTATGGTTGTATCCTACAGGTTTATTAACAATTCAATGTTTCTGGATATGATGGAGAAAAACAAATACCATGGTGAATTTCTGTTTTCAATTGTTTGCATATTTTTGTGCCTTTTTTACTCTGTCAATCGCCTAATTCATTATGAGTTGCCAAAGCTTGATTTGCTTTTGAACATGTGCTTTGCAGTTCTTCCACCGTTACGGAGTGCTGCTATAGATGCTCGAGGCTTCGCCAGGAACTGAATGCAATGAGTGAGACATGCCCGGATGTAGTGTAATTTAGATTTATAAGATTTAGATCGTTAGTTCATATAATTGTATTACAATAATAGTTGATAATTTTGAATTTCATTTAATTTTGATAATTTTGAATTCAATTTAATTTTAATTTTAATTCCAATTTTTTCTGCCCAGAATTTGTTTTTGTTTTTTTTTCCCAGCTGTGATGAGGCGCTGAAACACAATGGGGCGCTGAAACGTATAGTCAACTGTCTAGTCAGCATGAGAGACTTGTTGTGGAGCCCAGAAAAGTGTTTCAGCGGTCCAATTTTTTTTTGGCGTTCCACCCCCCCCCCCAACAGCAGCGGTCCGGGAGATTTTTAGACCGCTGAAACACCCCAGTTTAGACCGCTGCAAAAGGCTGTTTTTCTGGTAGTGAATGCTAGTTAATTATATATATACATGTATATATATTTAGACTTTTTAAAGCCCATAGACTTAGCCTTTTATAATGGGTTTTGAGCCTTTGACTTTTAAAATTCCTAACCCTTTTATATTAGCAACCAACCAACCATTCACGGATTCATTTTGTAATTGTACTCTGACCAAATCGTACGTTGATCCCACCGACCTCCGAGACTGAGAGCTCTTCCGCCGCACCGCACCGCACCTTGGAGTAGTATTTAGATGATTCAATAATTTGATGTTTGATTATTTTGTATGACAGTTGAATTGACAAATAAATTTTCGTAGTTGAATCATGGACTTTTGTAAAAATTTCTACGACGTCGGCAGTATTTTAGTGGGACATTTTGATATTTGTGGTAGTCTCCCTTCTAGAGTGAATTTGTTCATTTTCTCTTTCCTCTTGTATTGTATTTTATTTTGTAATTTATTGTCAAAGTGATCGATAAATGTGTAAACCGATTATAACCGTGTAACCGAAAAAATAAACCGAAACCGATATTAACCGAACCAATGTAACCGATAATACTATTGGTTGGTTAAAAGGTTTTCTTTCTAATTTGATAAACCGGTAGCAACCGAACCGTTTAACCTGTAAACTAACCAAGCGTTGTACTAGGTACACATCTAAGATTATCTAAAGGGAAACAATTAGGTTTCGAGTCCTATCTTTTATCAAATTAAATTCAAAAATACTGCATGTACAAAAATCCTTTGTATTGTATATGTACAATTAATATTAAACTTACCATTATATCCTTCTTAAAACTAACCCCAAAATTAGGCTTATATATGTATGGAACCGGTTCTCAAATCACCGAAATGATGTGGTGTCAATTTGGGTTACCGTGTCGGGTTTCGTGTTCAGCTCAGATAGGTTCTGGTTGATACGTGTCGAGTTATTTTGGATCATAATTTTTTATTGGGTCGTATCTTGTCGGGTCGGGTCGCATTCGTGTCGGGTTAAATTCGTGACAGCCCTGTTTGTCAGGTTGGGTCGGGTTCAGAATGAATGACCTCGGGTCGGGTACGGGTCGGGTTCCGAAAGAATTAACTCAAGTTGGATCTGGTTGTTTGTAATGTTGAGTCGAATTAAGTAAAAAATATAATACACTAAACTCATATGGGAAAAAACAAACTTTTGATGTTGGGTCATTATTTTTAGTTGGGTTAGTATGAAACGAAGTGAGTTTGATTCAAGTGTATTACACATTTGATAATTTTAGTTTTAACTAATTCGTGGATTAATTGTTGTCGTGTATAGTTTATACTTGGATCACGTTGATTTAAATTATAGAAATTATCACTTTTATGATGTTGTGGCCATTTAAATACTTTTCAAACTTTTGTCACTCAAACTGAACCAACAAATCTCTAATTGAATATATTAACATGTTTCATTACATCTCATGTAAGTAATTTAATAAATGTGCACCTCGAATTGAACGTCAAACATCCCGTAACTTTAAATTTTCAAGAGTCTTACTTATTTTGGAAATAAATTAACTACTTAACGGACATCTACAGTGTTATAACTCAATATTATCTCCTAATATGATATATGTAATACATATAAAAAATTTCGGATTTTTTTGAGTTGTTGAAGTAGTTGACGTAAAACAAATCAATGGACTATACTAGTGAGTTTACAAAAGTTAAACATGTTAGCATTGATAACTCGTCTATAGAATGTAGATAAAAAATTTAATGATGTGAAAAGTATAATGTTAGTTGCAAAGCCGTTGGTTATAAATCCCTTCAAGCAGATTTCAATTTCGGCGTTTCTACAAAATTTTTACTTTTTTTCACTTGGGTCCCTCCAAGAAAATGGGAAGTGTCGAATTGTAAAATTGAGTGGACCGAAATAAAAATGAAGTCATGTGAAATGTGAAAATATAGTTTTAATGTCTATTAAGGCAGCGGAAGAGAAAGAAAAAATATTTAGATATGTTGCCCAATAGTTCCATACATGCTACTATGACCCTTTTTAAAAGTCACATTTTGTGGACTACAATAAATATATTTATTCCCTTCTCAATAATGTAACAAGCAGCAAAGTAGTGTAGTGGTAAGTACATGTCATTGTTTAGTTGGAAGTCTATGTTAGTACATCCCATCAACTCTAACAATTAGCAATTTTTGGAGTGTTTTTTTTTTTTTCAAAGTTTGAAAATATTTCAAATGACACAATAGGTTATAATTATACTGAAAAAGTTTAAAAATGCCGAATTTGAAATCCACATGTGAGCATTATTATAAACCAATCTCTTAAACTAAATAAAATATTGAAAATGACTAATTATTAATAAATTAGATAGATTGGTTTAATAACAATAAAAATTAATAGAGGTAAATTAAAATTTACATAAATTATGAATGGTAAACTTGGTTCATTTCATCTTTGAATTCGTATAGGTCGGGTTTGGATTAATGTTCGGGTTGAAGTCGGGTCGGGTTGGGTCGGATTCAACCTAATAATTTTTGGGTTAAAATCGGGATACGTATCAAATCGGATTGGGTCGTTCTGTGTCGGGTTTCTCGTGTTCGGTCATGATTGACAGATCTACTTGTTATTATTTTATTTTTTTGGAAATAAACTTGTTATTATTGTCTTTAAGGGAAACCAGTACAGTGTCATGATGAAAGATACAGCAGTAGTGTTCTATTTGGATTTTGGACCAAGCATTATATTATTTTCATATCCAAGGTGATGATCAACCTTAATTAGCTACAAATTGCATCAAAATAATAACATAAAACCAAAAATAAAATTGTTTACAAAATATTCATCACAAATATCATCTATAAACTCATAAATATTTTACAGTAGGGATATGTATTAAAATTTACATGACGTTATAATATCACGATATAGGTTTTAGGAAAACGTTTGGGTGTGATCGTCGAAACAACTATTGCAAATAAAAAATTATACAAATTAATTAACAAAAAAACCTGCTGTAACAATTTATTGATAAATAATAAAGGGGATGTTATTTTCACAACCCAATATTCTAAATCCACAATCCATTAGGGTAAATTTTATTAAAATATCCCTTATTAAATTTTAATTTTGGTTAGCTATTATTATAAAACTTAGTCCTAATCAAACTCTAATTCATGAAATGTACCCCACTCTTTACATATAGTATAAAATTTTCTTATCAACTTTCTCTACAAATTTCACTTAGCTATTCAGATTAAAAAGTAAATTCACATCCTGTTTGCCAGAGCTTATCTGTAATTCACTTCAGTTCAGTTCAGTGAAAGTGTAATTTGATGAAATTCATATTATTTCAGTCATGCTGATTCCATTTTTCAATACATTAATTTTCACTTCACTTCAGTTCAGTTGATTCAGTTCAGTTCAGTTCAGTACACCAAGAAATAACCTCCAGCAAACAAGGCCTAAATTTGAAGGTGTTGAATTAAGCTGAACAACTTATGAATGTTGAAGGTTTTGAGAATTTTTTGGCCTACAATTAAATTTAACAAAAACTTGAATCCAAAATTTATTATTCAAAACTTAAGGGATTTAAATGAAATAATAAATGTTAATTGAACACTAAATTTAATGAGGGGTGATTAAGTAAATTTATCATTAAATGGATTGTGTATTTAGAATATTGGGTTGTAGATTTAGATCTTGTGATAATGTCATGATCTTAAATGGGGTCAAGGGCAAAGTGGTAAATTCATAGACAATGAGACCAGTTTTGGAAAGTCAACTCAAGAGGGTAGAAGGCAACAGTTGAGTGGCTGTTCCAGTGGTCGTTTCTGATGAATGGAGCTGCACTATATTACTGTGATTCTAAGTAGAGTTAGTTATCGGTTAGGTGAGCTGTAAATCCGATCATCATGTCGTCTTTCTCATCCCAGATTCTGTATTCTCTTCTCATCCCGATCTGAGGCTTTGCCTCCAACTATATCTTTACTATTTTCTCGATCCTGTCAGATAATAAATTTTACCTAGGTAAATAAAGATCAATATTTTACTCCTTTACACCAAATATAAAACAGAAGAGACAAAAAAAAAAGAAAAAAAAGAAAAAAAAGAGGAAAGAGTATCAAGAAGGAAATAATGGCCAAGAAAAGGAAGGAGCAGAATATATTCAGCTGGACAAAAAAAGGGCAGTAAAAAGAAAGCAGACGTTTTCATATGAAAAAATAGACTTTTCTTTTCTTATCAATTCTATTATGATTCTGTACTTTTAGTTGACACTAGACACGACAGCCAAAATTGAATAATATTAATAAAAATAATTTATTATTAGGATAAATATTTTTTGTGGAATTCCAAGAATTCTTGTCTTGAGCAATACTCTAAATCTCATCTTTTTGCGAATGAGGCCGACCAGTGTGTGATTCTGAATTCATTCCCCACTAATGCTTCAGATGCTTCACATTCTTTATTCTCTTCTCCATCTCTAGGTCAAACTCTAGAACATTTAACACATTTTAATTTCCCTTATATCACTAGTTGTGACAATTTTATATATGGCATTCTTTGAAATGTATTTCAAATTTATTTAAAGAACTAAATTCTGTGTTTCATGCTTTTAAAGTTTTGTTCTTAGATTTCAGTTTTAAAAACAGTTTTATTTATTTTAAATATTTATATCCGTTATTATAACTTTCAGATGTTAGTTATGATATTTAAATTTTAATTAATTTAATTCACTTTTCTGATACATATCGAGTATTTATATCTTAAATAAAAGAAGGCATCCTATGAGATCACAGACAAATGTTAATCTTTTTACTTTCAACCATGACATTTTACATTTTAAACATGATCATGCAATGTATTATTGCTTGTCTTTTACATTCATGTCTGGTCTTCTCACTTTTCTCACTTTCAGACTGATCTTTTACCTATCAATAGCACTGATCGTTCGTTCAGTGAAAGCAATTGAGACATGTATTATTAACTGAGAGTCCTCAACTAATAACATTAGAGAAAGTCTTGGGTGAGACCTGTCCTTGTGGAGACCAAGAGCAGGGGGATGAGCATTTACTGTTTCTGCTTGATCTTTTAGTCATTTTGTTTGATCTTTCAATCAATGTCCTTGAGTATTTTTGTTTTGCCTTGATTTTTCAGTTAATTTGATCTTTCGTTCAATTTGCTTGATCTTTCGGTCAATTTTCTTGATCATTTCCCTGGTCAATTTCACCAACGACAAATTCAATCAAGGAAATCGGCGGGTTTAAAGTTCACCAACGACAAATTCAATCAATAGCAGTCTCATATAATCTTTGGTCTCATTTGAGACCTGCCATAACATTATACTCTCAAACTGGTTTTTCTTTATAAATTTTCCCAAAGTGGTTCATGACTTCTGGCACAATTTTTTCCTAATCAAATGTGCTAACTTCTGACTGAATACTTAAATGAATAGGTAAGAAAAAATATAATTCGTCTCAATAAGTATTTAATTAATATCAAAATTTCATGTAATATCAATATTAATAGTAAAAAAGATTTTATACCAATACAGCATACAAATAACACAAATATACGTATAACTACATAATCACAAACTAATTATTTAGCCATAAGATTAAAGTGGAGAATTCTACTGTAATAATGCATGAATATTGAATAGTTCTTGACTGATAAAGAGCTTTTGACGAGGGATACAAGTATCTCGTGTAAATTAAATGCATGGAGTCCAAATACCCAAAAACCACAACAATGATTGATGCATAATATAGCTTTGATTGGCCATTTTGATTGACGAATCATTCATGTTATCCTAAATGAAATGGAATTAGAATTAGAATTGGAATTACAGATCCTAAAATGAATATTTTTAAATAAAACAACTAATATTCAGTATATTGGATGCCAGTTAAAATTATTCTAAGTAGAAAGCTAGCCTTACAGCCCGTAAATGTACTTGTCATTAGCTTTCCGCAATACCAAGAATATTTTCACTTCATCAAATAGATATATTGAGATTAAAGACCATTCTTTTTAAAAAAATCCTCACTTTTACAACATGTATCCCCTTGGAATTTGAATTGAATAATATATATTTAAAGAGATATTCTATATATTTAAAATTATTAATAGAACCAGGACATTTCTTTTTTGGCTTCTCTTTATGGGATTTTAGGTTCAATCAATTGGTTAAAGCAGGCGCAACAAAGTTTTGGTTAAGGGGGATTGGATAAAGAGGAATAGAATCTTCATTTTTTTTTTTTTGCTTATTAGTGTTTTATTTTATTGTTCTAGCTAGTGGTAAATGGCACCTTTTACCAATACTCACACTTACTTATTTCACTTTTACTTAGTACTTAGTGGAATAATATTCTGAATTTTCAACTCTTTTCTTTACATCATAATAACTAATATTATATCTTGTAAAAAACTTCAAACCATTCAATCAATTATACTCAGTTCATTTCAAAAAATTTTACATATAGCTAATTGTTTTCTACAAAAATGCTCACTTGCTAGTTAGTCATATGAAAATGAGCTTAGATGATAATATTGTATTGGATATGTTCACCCAATTTTTCCTGTCAGTAGATACTGGACGATACCATGTAAACCCTGAAGTGATATAAATTTTATTTAAAAAAAAAAACGAAAAAGAGATGAATTAATGGAGGAGGAAGATAAAGGTCCTACTATGGGCTTTATAAATGTTTCAGAGAAACGTATATATAAATACACGTGATGGGCTTTACAAAAGTATGAAGTTGGCCTTTGTAACATGCATTACCATCTGGAGCCAAGCATCTTATTTTAAACTTTAAGAGTTGGGAGGATTCCTTCCTTAAGATATTATTCATGTAATTCAGGCTCTTCTAGATGGTAGAAATGAGTTTTGATCAAGGGATAATCTACTATTTTAGTGGTTTAGAGACACTTACATTCATTTACCTTTTTTATCAAGGCGACTAATCGATGGAGTATAAGATTTTACTGTATTCATATCTCCTTCGTATACACAGTTTTACTGTATTTACATTCATTTTCACGTTTTCATTTTTCTATATATTCACTCTAAATGGTAAAGTGGAAATTTTAATGCAAGAGGGAGTATTAGACATTTATTTTGAAGAAAAAATAGCTTTTTTTATAAGATATTTTAGTACACTTATTTTAGAGAAAAAGTAGATTAGTGAACAACTTAGAGCAAGTCCAACCGATTCTCCAAAAGTTTTTCTAAAATAGAGAATGGAAACCCTATATTCTCCAAATATTTTTTACTCAAATCCAACAGTATCTCCAATTTAGAGATTTTATTAATAATTTTTTTCTTTTTTTCTTTTTTGCATTAAGAAATTTGCCAAAATAGCTTTTTTTCTTTTGCAATGCGCATGAATTCCGTTCCTCAAAATTTATTTTCCATTTTGCATATTTAGCAAAACAAATCTTCTCTCTCATCAATTTTTCTATAATAGCAAATGGGATAGCAAATCTGTTGGAGTGGAAAAATTGACAAAATCTCTATTATAGCAAATCTGTTGGACTTGCTCTGTGCATGTTGAAGAATATCTTCATCTTCCTTCCATTTGTTTCGGTGGAACTCAAACTTTTTTGTTTAGGTAGTATTGCATTACTTGTTACAACAATTTAAGATAACACATTCAAGCTGAAATTATACTAAACTAAAATTTTTGATTTTATTCACAATACAATTAGTTTATTACTGTTGAAAATAGTTTATTTCTGCTAGTATTAAAAAACGGAGTATGTAATTTTATCCTTTAAACGTTTTTATCCTGCAAGAATTACGATCTTAATTTGCGAAACTTTAAAAATAAAAATCAAATTTGCTAGCCACGGTCGTCTCTAGGGATGACAATGGATTGGATTTGACAATATCCATATCCATATCCGCTTGTTGATGTCTAAATCCGTATACGATCCAAATCCGTTGGATCTAAAATGTAAACATCTGAATCCATATCCGCTAAATTCATGGATATCCGTGGATATCCATATCTACGTATGAATTACAATTTATACAATGATGAATAAATTCCAAAATAAATTCGATAAAAAATCATGAAATTAAAATTGCAATCAAGTGATTCAAAATACACATGTAAAAACAAATACGTGGAAGGAATATTCTTTGGGAAGGGGACAAAGGGGATATTCAGAAGGACGATATGGAGGAATATCTGACACCTATATAGACAGAATCTTTTCCCATGCAATTTTACAATTTCCAGAAACTCTGTGGGGCCCTTTGGCTTGCAATTTTTAATAAATTTAGGTTCAACCAAGCCTAGGATCCTCACTTCACGTTTATTTAAGTTTAGCCCCTATAGTTTTCAAAGTTCAACATTTTATACAAATTAGTAATTAGCTTCCCGACTTCAAAACCTTCATTTTTATGTCCTTGAACTCCATAAATGCTCGTCTTTGATCGCGTAGTATTCCTTTAAATATAATATATCCAATTGAATTGAATTTAATATTTTTAATTTTGTTACATATAAGTGTAACCAATGATGACAATAAGAATATGTACTCAAGAAACTGAAATAAAAATAGACTTCTAATATATTGAACGAGACTCTATCAAGAACTTGTATGAAGACGATCATGATCAAGCGGAGATCGATCTTTATATTCTAATTACACTCAAGTTAAATACACGTGAAATTTGAAATAAAATATAAAAAGTACTAGATAAATCCGTAATGAATAAATCAGCAACCACATACTCTCTTATACATTATTCACCCATATCTCCAACGTCATGCTTGATCACCTCTAACTCGTACTCCATCATAATCAAGATCATCTATCATACCATGTATAGCTCTTTTATACACTCTTTGCCCTGATCTCTGACATCATCTTTGACGACTCTCCCACACCATCTCTGACTCGTACTCTATCAGAATCAGTATTAGTATCATATCCATGACACTCTATCAAGTTCTACATGTCCACTATCACTCCTTCATTCCAACTAATTAAACACCACTTAATCTTGGCTTAGTGCCATAGAAAAGGGAAATGACACAAGAGTTGAGGGACGAAAATACAAATAAAGAAACATGTGGTCTTGGCTTGGAGGTGAAGGACAAAGATGCGGGTTGCAAAGAGTGTTAATAGGATAGTAGAGATGTGGGCATGTAGTGAAAAAGGAAAGTAAAGAGGAAATAAAGGCTAAGAAGAAGAGAATCACGAGAAAAGGCGTGAATTGGAGCCTTGTTCCTCAATACTGCTCCTACTTCTTCCAAAGGCCAAAGCCACCACCCCTTCATCATTTTTTTTTCTCCTGCCAGCCTTTTCTCACTTGCCAGGGAATTCTATGCACTATATACTTATCTCCTAAAAAAAATTTGAATCGAAAATTAAAGTGAGGAGATGAAGAAAATAAAAATAAACTTCTAACATTTCCGTAAGGTAAATGGCTCTTGGAGGTTGGTGCAAGATCGTAACGTAAATGGCTCTTGTCCAGAGTGCTACAGTAATAAAAACTGCTTGCCAGATTTTTTGTGAGCGGCCGCGGTCATGTTCTACCCCAATTTTGCCATTGTATGCCACATTTGGAAGACGTAACAAAAATTTATAAAAGTATCACATTATAAAGTGTGCAATAAAATAAACACAAATGAAGTATTGTTTAATAAAATTTCAGCAGGTTGATGTGTTGATTTCACATATATTGATAATTTCTTATATACAAAGTATTGGGTGAAACCGTCCTTATATATGGTAGGATGAATGATTGTTTATGTGTTTAATACGTTTGTTTGTTTGTAAGATTTGTTTACATATAAACACAGCTTATGACAAACAACGATTACAAACACATTTCCATGATTGAAGAAGAATGGTTTTTTTGTTGTTGAGGGCGGTAATAAATTTAAATAACATCTAGAGATCCTCTTTCATACCATGATTGCATATATGGCGATAAATTTAAAGTGAAATTTCGAACGAGTACGAGACCACAAGACGTAAAGTTGAAGTTAACGGGAGAATCTAGCTAGGCATAGTTCTGGGTAAAATGGACGACGGTTATTTCGGAATTCATCACCTAACCGCCGTTTGTTACCGAATCAGTTCAACCAGTTTGACGGTGGCTCCGCCGTTGCCGGAGGTTTTACCATTTTCCCCACTAGCACTTAGATTTCAAATCAGAAACAATAAGAAGAAAAAACTCATAACCTATACGTCACTAGTGCAAAACAGGTAAATTAAGGCACAAAAAATAAGGCGGTTCTTCAAAATCCGCGGAACCGCCTTAAATTTTAGCATTTTTCGATATCGAAAAATCAATTCGTAAGGTATGTAATGGCGGGCGACCAGAGAAGGCGGTTCGTGGTGATTTTAAGGCGGTTCTAAAAAAATGACTTAAAAAACACTATTTTTCGAATGAGAAAAGTATTTCCGCTGCTTTATTTGATTTTTCGAATAAGAAAGATGGTTCTCCTGTCTTAAGAATGAGAAAGAAGTTTTCTGTTGACTTATTTTGACTTCAACCCTATAATAAACCCACTAAATCTAAATTTTAAACCACTAAAACTCTAACCCACACTAAATTGAGTTTATACTAATCAAAAATCAGTTCTTATTTGATTTTCTATATACACTAATTAAATTAAGATGAATTAATCAAAGATCACACATTACTTGATTCTCTACAAATCCTAACTAAACAAAGTTTAGTTAATTGAATTTCACATTTACTTGACATTCTATATATACTAATAAAGTTGGGTTTAGATAATGAGAAAGTCTTGGGTGAGACATGTCCTTGTGGAGACCAAGAGCAGAGGAATGAGTATTTACTGTTTCTGCTTGATCTTTTAGTCAGTTTGTTTGATCTTTCAATCAATGTCCTTGAGTATTTTTGTTTTGCCTTATTTTTCAGTTAATTTGATACTTCGTTCAATTTGCTTGATCTTTCGGTCAATTTTCTTGATCATTTCCTTGGTCAATTTCACCAACGACAAATTCAATCAAGAAAATCGGCGGGTTTAAAGCTCACCAACGACAAATTCAATCAATAGCAGTCTCATATAATATTTGGTCTCATTTGAGACAGGTCTCAAATGAGAATTTGCCTTAGATAATATAAGATCAACCATCTCTAAACCTTCTATAATCAATAATCAATAGTTTGATTCTTTATATTTAATTATCAATCTTAACTAACAAGTTATTGACTCTTCACAAAATTATCAAACAATTTTAACTAAAATTACATTAACAAATGACTTTCTTGACTCCAAATTGAATTATATATGCTAATGAAAAGTCAAATATTACTTAACTATCTATAATCACTGATAACTCATATTAGAGATTCAATTGATCTTATACAGTCTAAGTAATTACTTGATTTCTTATACACCCTAACTAAATTGAGTTTAACTAGTTAAAAGCAAATCTTACATAACTTTATGCAGACACAAACTAAGTTTAAACTACTCAAACTCTTAACACTTACTTGACACAAACTAAATTGACACTTAACTATAAATATTTATAAAGTAAATGAGTTAAACCAATAACTAGTCAAACTTTACTTGACTTTATAGAAACACTACTAACGACTAATGGACTTATTTACTTACAACACTAACTAATTAAATAAAATAACTTCTTAATTATCATATTATAATTTCTATTTTCTTTTTTTTGAAAATATCACATTATAATATCTTAAATTATATAATAATGCATTGGTTGATTTAACTTCAAAATCAAACGTAAAGATTGAATTTTATAATTACATGTTTTACTCTATTTTAGTTAGATATAGATAATTTTAAATTAGTTTAATTGAATTGATATCAATTACATTCAAATGGATTTGATGAATATTATTGAAACTGAACTTATTTAAATATCAGCTACAAATAAAAGAAAATTAATTTAAATACAAAATGAAATTGATTCTAATTGGAGTCATCACAATATTTATTACTAATTAAATTTCCACTGAAAATAAAAAAAATTAATTATTTTAATGGTATATAAACTAAATCATTACCTTATCCCTTCAGATCTCAATGGTCTTCCCATCTCCCCAAAACCCCTTCGCGTCGCCCGCCCGCCCGTCCTTCGCGTCGCCCTCAGCCGTCGCACGCCCTCCGCCCGTCGCCCGCCCACCCGTCCCGTCGCTGCAGCCGTGCTTCTTCGTCGTTGCCGCCGTGACGGTACTCACTCGGTAAGCTTGGTCTGTTGGTTTTTGTTTTTCTTTTTCAGTTTAAACCTGCTCAATTATCATATTGTTGTACGAGTATTATATGAACACAAGTGAATTGGGATGTTGTTGTTTTCTGGGATTTGAGCATAAGCAGATTTCTAGGGTGAATTGCCATTTTGTGAGTTTCGAGCGGTTAATTTCAAATTTTGGGACTCCTTTTGCAAAAGCCCTAATTGCAGAAATTGCAGCCTCGAAGCTGAGATTTTGTTTGAATTTGGCGGAATTTGCAGAGAGCCTCGAATATGAAAATTTTTCTACTTAAAACCTTATGTGTGGGATGGTGCACAGAGCTTTGAAGCCTCATCAGGACTGAAAGGTTTTGTCTGTATGAGATACTCTGACTTAGGACTGGGGACTTGGGACATGTAGTCTGCAACATCTTCATCTTATCTCTTAGTTGCGTATGGGTTTCCTGATGTATTTGGTACTTTCCAAACTTAGTGTCTTAAATTCATGGAAACTGTATTGTTCAATCTAGTGTGCGTATGTTTATTCATGCATCTTCCTTGGTCCATGCCATCTGATTTTTATATGTTATATTACTTTTAAATGAAGATTGGATTTTATCTTATAGTTGCCTTCTGATATGGATTTCAAACATAGTTGTTTTAGCTCCTTTGACAAGGCAAACATCTTTTGGGAATGTACCACAGCCTCATGCTATTTTGTATTATTATCAAAGATCCACAAAAGGTGGTCTTTTCATATTAAAAGTTACTAGTGTTTCGGACACAGCTCAAGGGTAATTTTGGTTTATACGATTTCTGTATGATATATTATAAACATATGCCTAGTTACTCTCAACATGCTTGAATAATTATGCCAAGAAAGGAATTCGGATTGTATTTTATCCCAAACTGTTTGTTTTAGTCTCAAGTTTTGTGTTTGTTTTGTTCCTTATTTGAATCTTGTGTGATTGACAAATGAGCATTCTGTTTTACTCCATGGCTTTGAACTATCACTTCATTTTATTTACCTGAAGTATAAATATTGCCATTTTTCAGGTAAAGTGTTGACAAGAATTCATAATAATAAGGGTTCTTGAAGACATTCTTGCTGAAAAGCTCAATTCCATTGAGTTGAAAGATGATGATGTAATGGAGTCCAAGGAGGATCGGAGGAAGGTCTGAACAACACCACAGCCATGGAGATGGATGTTGATGTATTTTAGTATAATACAACCATAATGTATAAAGCTAATGTGATTGATTTTGATTAATTTCGAGCTCTGTTGATAAATGTTTTCGCCCACTCGCGATAGTTCTTACGAGTTCGTAAGCACTATGGCGAGTGGGCTTTTTTTTGGAGGATCCGTAACCTTTTTCGAATGAGAAAACTCTTTCTGCTGGGTTACAAAGTTTTTCGAATGAGAAAAACCTTTCTGCTGGGTTAAAAAAATTTACGAATTCGCAAGGTTTTTACGTTTAAGGCGGTTATAGTACATGACACTTTCGAATTCGTAAAATGAAATGTGAAACTTTCGAATTCGAAAAATGTCAAAATTTTACGGCGGTTGGGGGAACCGCCTTAAAAAATCGAAAATTTTAAGGCACGGCCAGAGAAGGCGGTTCCTTTGTGCCTTCTTTGGTACGTTGGAACCGCCTTAATTTACCTGTTTTCCACTAGTGCGTGTATTTACAGCTACGTGCATTAAGAGAAAAGTATATACAGTATTTTATACAGAATCTGAACAACTTAATCAATCACTATATTTATTAATTTTAAGTAGGTCTAGAAGAAGAGCAGAACATCTTCCGTGGACCGTAGTAGTATTATTCCCGGTGTAGGTGGTTTATGCGAATAATACCCGCGTGTAGATGCAGATCAAAGTATCAATTTTCTTTCTTATTTCTAAAAATAGAGAAAGTATATTGTAAGATCAGGATAAATGTTGATTTTCTCATTTTCAATTAAATATGATATATTATATAAAAACTATGTTCATAAATTATATTATTACTGCGCTTTCATGTCTGATTTTTTTATTTTTAAAACTGATTTTTATACATTAACCGTGATCTTTTACAAATTAACCAGATC
Organism: Cruciata laevipes; assembly: GCA_963678965.1. NCBI lineage: Eukaryota > Viridiplantae > Streptophyta > Magnoliopsida > Gentianales > Rubiaceae > Cruciata > Cruciata laevipes. The sequence continues at coordinate 8,609,064 of OY787632.1, read as the reverse complement.
ACTGCGCACGAATTGAACTCTTACATGCAAATATGTATCAACCGAAAATTACTTTTGCTTATAAAGAGAGAAAAACGCGGAATAGAGAGAAAAGTGGTGCATAATCTTTCCTTTTGGCTTTGGCAAAGAAGTTGAACAATTTTGGGATATGCAAAATTGCATGTGTGATTAACTTTGCCAAAATGCAAAATTAGCCATTAGCATGTGGATCCTGACCCAGATCCGAACTTTCTCGATGTTGAAAACCCTCACTATATATAATTAATTAACTTAGTTAATTGGAATATTATTGTGAAAAATTAGACACCAATTAATTTAATTAATCTCTCTAGCTAGAAAGAGAAAGAAAAAGAATCTTGTTACCTTCCAAGCCACTTCACTAAAGTCAGTAGCGAGAAGATGATTCTCTCAATAAAACCTGCTTTTATAAATTCTCCCTATCTTTTTTATATTAGAGGGAGGGGTGCACAATTTTTTAATTTTCTTGATAATAAATTTAGAATCACAGAATTGAAACAAAGATATACCTTACTTAGAAGTTAGAAGCAAATATTATATTCCAGATAATCAAATGTCAGATAGATTAGATATTCTGTCACTAAAATTATGCAACTTTTGAAACCGAAAAGCAAGTTGCTGAGCCCTTGGTTTGGATGGATACTCTACATAAATTGAATATATACTTTTATTAAATTAATAATTTGGTATCAAGGAAGAAAATTTGTTCAAAGATGGGTAGTATTTCTAGTATATGCTATAGTGGATGCAAATTATCAGTCTCGAATCATTTTGTTTATTGCTCACTAGCTACCCTTGTTCAAAATATATATATATATAGCTAATCATTACCACAAAAGAATATTAATGTAACACTCTATAACAATAATATACATATTACTTTTATAAAACACTAACAAACATATCACATTAAATAATTATAATAGTAAATCTCTCTCTCCGATGAAGTTGTTTCTGCAATATAACTATTTATTTAATTAAACTTACTTAACTTTAACTTTCAAATTGAATTGACAAATGAGTTACGTTTGTTTGTTTGAGATTTTCTGCAGATCAGTTCATTACAGTTAAATATATTTATATTTTTTCAATCTAGTTAAATATATTATTTTTTCAGTTCAGTTACATATATAATTTTTCATTTCAGTTAAATTATTTTTTTCCAGCTCAAATAATATATTTATATTATTCAGTTCAGTTCAATAATTTTTTTAATTAAATGTTACTTTTTACTATAGATTACAATAACATGTGATAAATTTTAAAAATATTTCTGTTAAATTTAGTTCATTTAGCTGTAATTAATTTTATTTTAGTCCCCTTATGAGAAATTCTCAAATAAGGGCACCTTACAGTAAGGGCAGGTCAAAAGTAGACCATTTTCTACAAAACTGAGGTTTAATTGTTTTAATTATCTTTTAGGTTCTGGGTAATATTTTTCACTTTATTTCCTTAATCTTTTATGTTTTATGGTCCAAATAATTAATAATTGTATATATAGGAACTCCCAATATGGTAAAATGTGATCTCCTTTTGGTCTGCGCTTACCGTAAGGGGACATTACAAGAGACGCTCTCTTAAGTTATATATTTAAATTTATTTCAGTTCTGTACAATTCAGTGCATTAGGAAATAAGCTCCGTAAACATGGCCTTAAAAGATTATTATATGTGATCACATTTTGAATTCTTAATATCACATTTTCAAAATATCCAATTTATATAACTTGTATTTACGTATAATTAATTTTTTTTTTTTGAATCATATGATAAAAGTAGTGTATAATCATATGATAAAATTAGTGTATAATCATATGATAAAAGTAGTGTACAAATAAAATTAAAATGTTGGTTTTGACGGATAATATTTATTTTATTTTATAACAAAATAGAGTTTGATTGAATATATGGGAATGAAAAAAAGGACACTATAGATTGATAATAACTCAAGTGGTAAAACACTTGTTGAATTAATCAGAGGTAATGAGTTCGATTCCTGCTGGAGTCTGGGAGGGTGAGATTTTATTAGGGTCCATTTGAATTATTACTTAATTTTTTTATTAAAAAAAAAAAAGACACGAGGGTAGATAGTTTAATTCTGCGGCTTGTCGGGTCGATAGATTTCCTACTCATGATCATTGGTCAGTTACTAGTGGTTGTTAATTGTTACCAATATTTTCTTGGATTTCTTTGTCTATTCTGTACAATTTTATTCCAACTCCAGATAATTTCAAATATCTTGACAATCTTTCTGCATGAGGAACATCTACCTTTGATATCAATTTCATTGATATTCACCAATGGGAAATTTTGATTAACGGCTTCCGCATTCCGTACATGCTGGTTTGGTGTTGAACCAAGACTCCATGTAGTCTCAATTAGTTAAGGCGAGGGAGACTGATAATGACATCATCCAAGTGATGGTTCCGAAGTCGGAAGGCGTTTATAATATTCAAGGTATGAAAGTGAGAAGATAGCAATTATTTCGTGCTTAAAATAATCCGTTTGAATCAATTTGGATTCGATCATATCGGGTTTAGGCTTAATTGTATCCGAGTCAAAATTATCGGTTTAGAATCGGTTATTGGGTTGATTTTGGGTTGTTTTGGATTCAACTCATTATTTCTCCCATTGTAATCAGATTTGGTGTCAAATCGTGTCGGATGATCTGATACACATCTCTATTTTCCATGTATAATTATAACAATATTTCCTAAACATCATAAAGTAACATTGCCTTCTTACAAAACTTAATTTGCTAAAAGGAGTTAAACCCTCCCCACCGCTGACTCTCCTATAAGAGAACCCGAGGCCGCCTTTATCCTAAACCCTAGGATTTTTCCGGCCAATCCACGAATCCTTGTGCTGATCTTTCTATTCGGATCATACATGGATTATACTCAATCACTAATTAGTGGTTTAACATTGAGAGATGTTGAAAAATCGATCTAAACCATTCTCTGTTTGAGTGATCTGAGATCTGTAAAGGTTAGCAACAGTTTGGTGGGGTTGCTGAACACAGTGAGCTTAATTCTTTCGGTGGTGATTCTCAGCGGCGGGATATGCTTGGTGAGGCACGGCAGCACCGAGTGCGAGGGCTTCTTCCAGAAGGCGATGATTGCCGTCGGCGTGTTCCTGCTTGTGGTTTCACTCGCCGGCGTGATCGGCGCGTGCTGCGGCGTCTCGTGGCTGTTGTGGTTGTACATGGTGGTCATGTTCCTGCTGATCATCCTGCTTATATGCTTCAGGATCTTCGGCTTCGTCGTGACGAATAAAGACGCCGGCGAAGCTTTGTCCGGGAAAGGGTATAAGGAGTACAAGCTTGGGGATTACTCCAATTGGTTGCAGAAGAGGGTTAATGACAACAAGAACTGGGCTAAGATTCAGAGTTTCCTTCAGGAAGCTAAGTTTTGCCAGACTCTTGTTGAGGCCAAATCTGCTGATCAGGCTGGTAATTTGGAGGCAAAGAAACTAAAGGTTAGCGAGCTCAACGACGCTTCTTTTGGAGACTTAACTACCAATACTCAGGCGGAGACTGTAGTGTTCCAGTCCCGCAAAAAATCCATGAGTAGAACCAGTTAGAACTGTCAGGAAGGTCTCAAAATAGTGCTGAGGGATCTCCAGACAGTTCAAGAGCTGCGCACCATCGTGCGCCTATGCTTTCTTTAATTTCATGTTATTTTTTCTTTTCAGTATTTTAGTTTAGTTCAAATAACCGACGATAAACTACATCCCGCCGAGGTAGGAGCTGATGCCCGAGGGTCTTCCGGAGGCATTTCATGGGAGTAAGAGGATGAGAAACCCCTTTGGAAGCCCTTCGTTGTAAGGAAAATTTGTCCGGAAATCGAGACAATGCCAATGGGGAAGTCATGTGAGAGATTAGACATTTATGGGGTCATGTTGATCGCCTTAGTCTTCAATATTCTACTTAGCTCAATCCCTAGTGTTACTCGCAGAGTCGAGTACCCTACTATAGGGAGCTCTTCTTAACCATGTTCAACCGCAGCCGGACGATTTCCAGTAGTTTACGGAAAAAATAAATATTTTATCTTAAAAAAAACATTGCCTTTTTACACGTATAAAATTAATAAAGATGTTGTGATAATAGAGAGAACAGTGCAAGTATCTTTAATTTAAAAACAATGTGACGTAATTGATTCATATATATCTTGACCAATTGCCATACTTGCATCCATCTCTGTCAAAGAGGCAACAAAAATGTGACCCCAAATCGTTCTTAACATAGTAAACAGATCCTTATCTTATCATCATAGTACATCTCCAGAAATCAAAACCAATCATATTATTGATACAGTGATTCTGTACGTACGTACAAAGGATATTGTGCTCTGTGATCCGTACGTACATCAGAGATTTACAGGCACATTTTTCTTGTTTGTATATATGGCACAAAATGTCAATTAATCCTCTAGAAAAAAATGAATTATTAACGTTATGACTGGTAGAAAATGTGTTGAGATTCCCATTGCACCAAATAAAATGAGCTTTTGATCAATTTATTCACAACTTTCTACCCAAACTTATGCTAAAATGAGGTTAATCACAGACAGTAAAAAGAAAGGAAAAGAATAGTACTACTGGACTGGGAAGGAAAGAAAGAAGAACCAGAAGAAGAAGAATCATCATCTTTTGTAAAAAAATGGTCATTTGAATTCGTACAAAAGCAAAGCAAAGGCCAAAGGTACTTGTAAGTTCTATCTATAACCAACAAGTGACACTTTCTCTCGCCAGTAAACCACATGACCCCTCCCCTATGTGTCAGCCAAAAAGACATAAAATCAAAATTAACCAAGGTCCTTTCTTCTAAAATCGTCACATTTTTTCACACTGGTATATGTTTTTCTGTGATCGTCACATTTAACTTTAATTATGTAAAGATGCTCACTAAATGTTTGTAGTTTTTACCCTCGAGCTAGCTACACTCGAATTTCATGAAATATGGTACTTTAAAAGTCGATTCAGATAATAATGTGTCGATTTTAAGATAAGTGCAGTGTGAAAAGAGTATCGGAAAAACCAAAAAACCTAAACAGATTCTTCTCACAGACTCACACACAAATTTCATTTTTAGCTTTTTGGCTTTGTTCTTTCTTTGCAAGAAGTTACCATCCCACCTCTTTATCTACCACTCTCTCACTACCTTTTCCTTTTCTCTCTCTAAAAAAATCCATGCTTTATATTATTCTCTCCCTCCAAGCTCCAACCCTAAAAAGAAGACCCACCCCCCCTTCAAACTTCATCAGTATCCTTCTTGTGTTCACAAACAAGCTTTAAAATCATCATCCCTCACTTCTTTTGGCTACCTGGCCTTTTGCTTTCTATTAACCATTTCCAATTAGGGCATGAGATTTTGTGTGGTCTACAAAAACCATTCATAGATAAAAATCACTGTCTGTAAATGATGGCCTCATCACCCTCAGAACTCAGCCTTGACTGCAAGCCGCACAGCTACTCCATGCTCCTGAAATCCGCCGGCGAACAGAACATCACCGATCACCACCACACGCAGAAGCTCGAGGATTTCCTCTCCCGCCTCGAAGAAGAACGCCTCAAGATCGACGCCTTCAAGCGCGAGCTTCCTCTCTGCATGCAGCTTCTAAGCAATGGTACGTACGTTATCAAAAACCATTCACTCATTTGCATGCATGATTTAATTTAAGCAAATAATTAATAATTAATAATCGTGTTTTTGTGATCATCTTCAGCAATGGATGCTTACAAGCAGCAGCTGCAATCCTATAAGGCTAACCAGGGGCCGAAGCCGGTTCTCGAGGAGTTCATCCCTCTGAAACATGGGAGCTTGGACTCAGGTTCCGACAAGGCTGCATCGATCGCCGACAAGGCGAACTGGATGACGTCAGCGCAGCTATGGAGTACGAACAACATTCAACCGAGTGAAGGAATCGCCGATCAGGAATCTGCTGTGCAGCAGCCGAAGCAGAGGATGATCAACAATGGCGGGGCTTTCCACCCCTTCGCGAAGGAGAGGATGGGACTTCCGGATTTGGCCCTGGCTAATCCCGGCGCGGATAAGGAGATGGAGCTTGATCAGAAGAACGTTAATGGGGGCAGTTTGGTCAAAGATCAGACAGATTCGCAGACAAACAATAATTCCAACAGCTCCAGTCAGACTCACAGGAAGGCCAGGAGATGCTGGTCCCCTGATCTGCACAGAAGATTTGTTAATGCCCTACAGATGCTGGGCGGTTCTCAAGGTACTGTTATATTTTCAAGAAAATCTTTACATATATATCTATATATCATCACCATCATTATTGGTCCTAAAAGTTAGCAGAGATTGATGATTAATTATCTTGAAATGATTAAGGTTTTCTTGGTTAATGATTGCAGTTGCTACTCCAAAACAAATCAGGGAGCTCATGAAGGTTGATGGCCTCACTAATGATGAAGTTAAAAGCCACCTCCAGGTAATTAATTAACCATGCCACTAAATATCTCATTTCTGGTAAATGTTAATTTTTTGTAATTATGTCATAAATTACTGAAATTGCTTTGAAACAATTGGACATAAAGAAAGAAACTAGAAAAAACAAAGTAGAAGAAACATGCAGGATATTGCATGAAAGGCTTTATTATTATCCTAGTACTTTCTTTTGGGCTAAGTTTTATTGTACTGACATGAAAAAGAAGAAAAATGAAACAGCAGTCTGTCTGCAAATTCAAACCTCGGTAATGCTACAGTACATAGTCCAACTAAAGAATCTGGTACACTGACAATTTTCTCACGTAATAATTTCTCTTTTTGTAACAGAAATACAGGCTCCACACTAGAAGGCCCAGCCCGAGCCCGCAGGCGGCGGCGGCAGCCGCCGGACAACCGCAGCTGGTGGTTCTCGGCAGCATATGGGTCCCGCCGGAGTACGCGACGGCTGCCCATGCAGGCGCTCCGGTGTACAGCGCGCACCCGACGGCTCATGCTCCGGCTCACTACTCACAAGAGTTTTACCCTGCGGCAGCTCAGGCTCATCACCAGCTGCACCACCACCACCACCACGCGCTCCACAACCAGCTCCACATCTACAACGCGCCGCCTCCGCCGCCGATGCAGCAGACGTCGCCGGAATCCGACCTCCGCGGCTCTGGGGAGCGGTCGGAGAGCATTGAAGACGGCAAGTCGGAGAGCGGCAGCTGGAAGGCGGACAGCAACGGCGGCGGCCGCGGAGGAGAGAAGAAAGCGCCGGTGGTGAGAGAGGAGTTTGGTGAAGAGAGCAACGCCAGTGACATCACTCTCAAATTCTGATGTTAATTATTAATTATATGTTGATTATTTTTTTTTGAGTGTTGATTAGAATTAGGATTATGATTATGTCTAGGCCTAGATTAGGAGCATTATGAGCTTAATTAATCTGACTATTGATATTTTAAGAAGAAGAAAATAATCCAGATTCCATACTGCTGCGGCAAGTAATCTAGAGATCATACGATTTCATGAGCGGCTGGATGTTGGTGTTTTTGTTTGTGTTTTGATAATTCCGTAGTAGTTTGTTTCCAATAAGTGTACACCCGCCCTATGAATAAATTATAATTCTTGTTTTTTTCTGCTTTTGATTTTTTATGCCAAACAAGTGTTAAGTTTCATTAACTTAAAATTTTGTCATTGCTGTTTAGATCACCTATCCAAGTTACTTTTATTAGTAAATTTTGAACGCTCAAATAATACAATGTAACTATTTGCTAGACACTTCGGCCTCAATTCGGTTTAGAAGTGGCATGAAAACAACATACTTTGATAAATTCTCAATTCAGTTTGAAGGTTAGCGGTTATTGCCAATCAAAGTGGAAATGATTGGAATTTGAGTGTTGGAAAGTATTTAGACCAATCAAGCCGGAGAGCAGCAATTCCAAGGAAAGATGCACCGAAAGATATCTATACAATGTGGCTTTTCCAAATCCAGAAAAGGAAATCAGCTCATTACTTGAGCCCACTGATACTCCTTTTTTAGTCCGATTCAAACACTCTTTTCTCCACTTGTTTTTTTGACACAGTAGCAGCATTCACATTGATACAAACAAAGAACTGAAAGCAGGGCACATAGAAGCGATTTCTTGTGGTGCAATACAATTGATTCCAAGGGAAAAGAGAAGTTTATATTCGGTACAATGCATATCAAAACAAATTCAAGAGATATTTTGTGCCATTTAACAGTCTGCATATCTACAACTGCAACAATGTAAGAGTTTGTAAAAGAATTGTGAGTTCATCTCAGTTGCCATTTGCCAGAAGACCATCCCTTCCAGTCCCATGCTCAAGGTCAGACATTGTCGAGTTTACTAGTGACTGTGTACAAAAGTTAAAAGTATTAGTGAGCACTGAGCAGAAGCACTAACAAAGGCTTTGCAGAATATATCTTTTGGGTTCTTGGATATTTTCATCGAATATAGGGGATTAAAAAAACTACTAGCTTAGATACTTCCAACTTGCATCTTGATATATTATATTTCCAACCATAAAATATAGACATAGACCCAAATAAGATGTACCTGGAGTTCTTGTTCGGAGTGTTTGAGTTTTTCACTGCACTCTCTTACTAGCAGGTAGCCCTTAGTCAGCTGCAGATTTCCAGAAAGCCTTATCAAACCGCTCAATCAATAGGTAGAAGACTAGAGATCATATACGAAATATAATCACCTTAGACAACTGCATCTCACGATAAGACTTGTCTCTTTGAGCTGCAGCCAGTGAGTCCTCCAATTTCTGCAGTAGGAGAATATGTAACAACTACAAAAGAAAATGAAAAGGCACAAAAGGCTAACAAAGAAGTCAACCTCTGATTTCTCCTGTAACTTCAGCACAAACTGTTTCTTTTCCTTAGCAAGCTCTTCCAGCTCAGCTATCTGGAAAAATCATCACACAGTAGCTTCAATCACAATACAAACTATAGCCATTATTTAACACTCATTTACCAATACCATTAATAGAGGACCTGAATATGAAGCATGGCTTTCTGCTACACAGAATCACATATACAAAGTCATATTCTCGAGCCACTGTGTACACTAGTACAACAGCCGTACATGCAACTGATCTCCAAATTTAAAGTAGACAACTTAGCAAAATAAGAGGAAACATAAGGTATCAGCTTCTTGTACAAACCTAAGTTCTCAATTCGATTTTGAATATTCAGAGGATTCAGAGCTGATATGATCAAAATTCAGAACATACCTCTTTCTCAAGTTCTTGAAACTTGTGACTTGACATCCTTAATTTCTTGGCAACCTGTTTTAGGGAAACAATGATATGTAAGAAATGGAGGCTCAATATATTCTCTATTATACGTGAATTAAAAAGGACACAAGAGTTCTACTTCAGAACGGTCATCTTCAATGGATTCAGAAGAGTGGCCTCTTTTACCACGCTCGTTAGAATATGATCTGCTCTAAAAACGACTGCAGTTAGATGTTGTTCTGTACTGATACAAAACATGCTAACAATTTTTGGAAATCAAATGACACATTAAACAGGATTGAAGAAGCACAAATTAAGAGTTTGCAGCAGTTGAATGTTACAAATTAGGAAGAAAGCTCCTTAAGAGGCCATGGAATTTAAGTCAGCTGCAAAACCTCAATAGTTAACATTTTACAGGGAGGATTAGGTAATTACTAAAACAAACAAAACAAAGTGCTGACACACTCTTTGATGCCAAGAGCTTCAAACAATTTAATGAAACGTGTACTCAAAGAGCTTCATAACTGGTCCCACAATAAGCAAGAATCATTTCTACTCCAGCTACAACAAAATAATAGAAGATGTTTACAGCTAACAACAAAATAACAGAAGTCCGGTATCGATTTTTAGTGGAGAAAGGAAAACCAAGTGAAGCTTTGTTATATCCAACAATTAAGAAAGGGCCTCAAGGGATGCAAAGTAGTATATCTGACCTTTCCGCTGACTTGGGTACATCATCCTTATCTCGTTCAGAAGCTTTATGGTGATTGGTAGTCCTTCGAGTTTCTCTGTTTATATCCCTTACCCGCTCAAAGTTGTAGTCACGCATCCTTTCACGTTCTCGTGGCACATTGTCCAAATCATGACCGTGACCACGAAATCGTTCTCTACCAGGAAGCTGATCTCTCATTCGATCATGATCTCGCACGTTGTAATGCCCTTGATCACGCTCACGAGAGTGTTCTCTATATTCATCAAAATATCGGTCTCTGTCATGATCATAATCACGTTCTCTAGAATTACCCCTGTCACGATCTATGCTCCTATCTGAATCTCTTCGAAAATTGTCACTGCCAAAGTTGGATCTCCGGTCTCTTGACCTTACTTCATTTACTCTGATGGCTCGCCCATCAACAGTCTAATAAAATTTGAAAACAAGGCTTTCATTACAGTGAAACTCCAAGTGAAAATGCTATGTGAAAAAATTAAAAAAGTAAATCTGAACACTGAACACAGAACAAAATATAACAATGGACTCAAGGATGATCACTTTTGCCTTAGGTATTCAACTATTGGTAAATTGGAGATACCTGTCCATGCATTTCTTCAATTGCATGCATTGCAGACCGGGGATTTGTAAAAGTGACAAATGCATAGCATTTCCCCCCAACGGTACGGTCATTAATCAGCTGTAATCATTTCACACTGTAAGCTATAAGATATGACAACGAAATATGCTACTACATAGAATTGCCCATCTAATTGTATCAAACTAGGAAAAATACATAGCATAATTCCGTGGAAATAACTATGACTTTCAATCATCATATCTACCAAAATACCTTCTCGACTAATACATATAGCACGAGTAAACCATACCAAAATGTAATCCAAATTATTTTATTTGATTTTCTGTAAGAGAAAGAAGAGAAGCAGCACAACAATCGCAACTGCATAATATAGCTCCAGTTTTCTTACTACTCTCCTTTTCCTGGATTCGATCACAAAGCATACCAACCAAATTTACACAAAGTTTGCAACATAATAAAGCAGAAATCCTTAAAATAAACTACATACTCAAAAACAAACATTTCGCGGAATATACTCAACCCTATCTTCATTCCCCATGATTACTGGAGCTCAATTTACAGTCATCAAGCACACAATAGGCCTAATTATCAGTTCTATAAACACGTTTCTAGTTCCGTAAGATCTCTAAGTACATATTAAACAGCAAAAATCAGCATCGAATTCAAGTACACAGGTTTTGAAATGAACGAATTCAAAAAAAAAGAGCAAGGGAAAGAGAAGACCTTGACGGCAACGACGGCGCCGTAGATGTCGAATATCCGGCGGAGGCTGTCTTCTGTGGAGTCGTATGGAATTCCTCCGACGTAGATTGAGCTCTCGTCGTTGATCGTCATTTTTCCGGCCTGATTTTTCCTTCTGATGTCTGGGTACTACTGCATTCTCACTCCCCCTCTCAGCTGGTTATAAACGTTACAGTTTCCCGAATAATTATCCTTTTGTGTCCTCTCGAACAGACGGTACAACTGGGCCAGTTACGATAACCGATGGGCTTGATTTTTGTACTTCTTGAGATGGGCCTAAGTCGTATGAAATTGTATCAATAGTCGTATGAAAGTTCTTGATTTTGTACAATCAATAAACTTTTGTAAAAATTCTCAAATTTAATTTCTAGAAAGTTAATGTTTCTTATAGGCCTTTACTATATGCAGTCCGACATTACTTTTTGCAGTCCGTATTTGTACATGAACTACCTTAAATACCCCTAATTAGTTACACAAACTTAATTTACCATTTTAATCCCACTCTCTTCATTGTATTTTCAATCAAATCCCTGAAGTTCTTCTGTAATTTTAGAATTTTCATTCCAACTTTTTTTCGATCGATCAAACATTCTTCTTCCTTCCATCACTCTTTTTTCCATCTTTTCAATCAAACATTGTTCTTCAAGATTTAGGTAAATTCGATTCATACGTCCCATCCATATTGCCAATAATCCATATCTTTCTATTACCTCTTTTCTTCAAAATTTTAAATTTCCGGATAAAGGGTGTGATAGACCCTAGATATACTCTTATTTTGTAGCATTTGAGAGCTATCTTAGATAGTATTTTGTGTAATTATATTAGACTTTTAGACCGAATCATTCATAGTGGTTTGAAATTGAAGACGTGCATTTCGATCTTGAATTGCACTTGCGATGGATTTGAATGATTTGAAGACCTTCTATGACCGTCCTGACCGCGTTTGATACATTGAAGAACCGGTCGTAGAAGTGGCGTGAAGGCACACTCTCGCGGGCCGCGAACCCTAGGTCGCGAACCGCGAGGGTGTGTGTTGCTGTTTTGAAGATGCCGAGTTTCGCGAGCCGCGAGGACCAGACGCGAGCCGCGAGGACCAGACGCCGAGACACGGGCGCGAGACTCCGGTCGCGGACCACGCCAAGACACGGGCGCGAGACTCCGGTCGCGGACCACGCCGAGACCGAGACACAGGCGCGCGCACCACGACGAGACCGAGACGCGGGCGCGAGACTCCGGTCGCGGACCACGCCGAGACACGGGCGCGAGACTCCAGTCGCGGACCACGCCGAGACCGAGACACGGGCGCGCGCACCACGCCGAGACCGAGACACGGGCGCGCGGGGCGCGAATCCTCGGCCGCGAGAATCAGGCTCGCGGTCCGCGAGGGATTTCGCGCGACCCGCGAAGGCCCTGCAAGTGGCATTTTATTTTGTTTTATTTTTTGTTAATTTTGGAAGTATAAATGGAACTTATCCTCATTGTTTGAGGGATCGAATTTTACAGAGTTAGAACTCTTTTCTTCATTTTCTCTTCACTTTGATCTTTGAATTCACTATGGTTTGTTGTGTTGATTATGTTTGTGATTATATAACTATGGTAGTAGGCTAAAACTCATCTTGGGTATGTGAGATTAAACCTCTTGTTATGATTTGAGAACATGGTTTATGAAGCTTAGGAATGGTTGATTTGCTATTGAATGATCATAATTTGTATGTGTATTTGATGCTTGAAAGGGTTAGAATGACTTCTTAACCATAGATATGTGTTGGATATGTGTTAGACATTGCCTTTCCATGGTTGAAATGCTATCATTTCTTCTATGTAAAAGTAGTGAATTAGGAATCAAATATATGTTGTTATCAATTGTATTTGTTCTTGAGATCATTCATTAGCATAATATTTATGTCAATTGTGTTATCACATTGCATGGGTAAGGTGGGAAAACATCTAATTTGAATTAGCATTGGTCAATTTATCTATTTGCTATCATATAGATAAGTTGCCAATAAGAGTTGTGAAAATGCTTTCATGATTCACAACTAGAATAGAGATGGTTTCCCATTAAAAACAATCACCATTCTCAAAGTATCATAAGTAGGTTTGAGGAAAAATCCATAACAAGAAGATACAAATCTCATGTACCCAAGTCTCTTATTCTCATTAGTTAATCCTTTAGTTAAATCTTTAGATGCTAAACTAGTTGTAATTCTAAAGTTCTAGTAGTTTTACTTAGTAGTGTTTCAAACAAAACTCAACTCAAAACCCCCCCTTGTTTACATTGCTTTTATATATATGTATATGTATATATATCCTACAAGATATACATAGGAATAACCTTTTCCCTGTGGAACGAACCTTACTTGCCATTGTACACTTAATAGTGTAGAAAGGTAGTAAGCGATCTATAAATTGTATATTTGAGAGGTACGGCGACGACCTCCCAAATTTTGGCGCCGCTGCCGGGGACAAGGCGTATTTTTATGTGTATATTGTAGTTTTATTTCTAATCTATCTTTCTTTTTAGGTTCTATTTTGGTTTGGAACCCTATTGCTCTAGCTCTTGGTGCATGGTTCTTACACGATCCTCGAACCAAGACCCTTTGCAATACGATTCCGAGCTAGTAAGAAGTCTCCGCCAACTTAGGAGGCAAGTGCAAGAGTCACTAGCATCTAATCCTTTATCCCTTGAAAGTGAATCACTACCTTTCAACATGGCGGACGATGAAGAGGATACCGGCCAAAACCCTCCCCGAAACCAATTCTACAACCCTTTCCAAAACCATAACACTTCTCCTACCAACATTTCTATGAGAGAGTTCATGCCCCCAACTATGAGCAACAACAATCTAGCATTGTTTACCCAAACTCTCAATATGAAATCAAGACGGGAGTGATAAACTTGCTTCCAACTTTCCATGGTAGAGAGGTGGATGATCCTAATGACTTCCTTGAAGCTTTTCATAGGGTTTGTAGTAGTTTGAAACCTTCCGAGATGAGTGTGGATGAGTTTAAGTTGAAAACCTTCACTTTCACCTTGAAGGACAAGGCCGCTAAATGGTTAAGCCGTTTACCTTCATCATCAATCACTACATGGCCACAATTGAAGAAAAAGTTCCTTGATAAGTACTTTCCTCCATCTAAGTCCTCGGTCTTGATACAAGCCATTAGCAACATCACTCAAGACGATGATGAGACCTTGTATGAGTATTGGGAAAGGTTCCAAACTCTCCTTTCAAGTTGCCCGTACCATAGCTTCACCGAACCTCAATTGGTGTGTTTCTATTACAATGGTTTGAATGATAGAGAAACCGAGTCGATGAATAGGACTTGTTATGGTTCCATTGGTAACCTTGGTTCATCCGATGCCATGATGCTATTTGAGCAACTAGCCGAGGGGTGCAAACCAAAGAGGGACCGGAGACTACGAGTGGGTAACTCCGGTGGAAGCAATGACGGAACTCGTCAAGAGATCAAGGAGCTTACGGCATTAATGAAGGGTTTCATGATGGGAAATAGCTCCGGAGGGAACACGGGGAACCAACCACGGCAACAAGTGATGACGTGTGGGATTTGTGCTTCGAACCATCTCACCGAATCTTGTCCTCAAGCAAACGAGGATTATAACGAAGAAGTCAATGTCATGGGGGTCTATGGAGGAAACCAAGGTTTTAGAGGCGATCAAGGAGGAAACCAAGGTTTTAGGGGCTACCAAGGAGGACGAGGCTACCAAAGTGGTAGGGGTTTTCAAGGTGGACAAGGCCAAGGTGGTGATAGGGGTAACCAAAGGAACTATGATCCGTTTGCTCAACATTATAACCCCGGAACTAGAGATCACCCCAACTTTCGGTGGAGAGATGAACCGACGGGGCAACAAGGTGGCTACCAAGGGGGTTACCAAGGTCAAAGTGGTCAATCCTTTGATAGGACGAGGGGGCAAAATGACCAAGGCTACCAAGGAGACCAAAGCCACCAAAATCAAGGGTACCAAGGTTACCAAAACCAAGGGTACCAAGATTTTGGCTATCAAGGGTACCAAGATCATCAAAACCCTCAATATCACTCTCAACCACAACAATACCCAAGAAACCAAGGTCAAGGCCGTTTCAATAACCGTGCCCCTCAAAATGCTCACCCGAGGTTGGAAGATAAATCTCATAACCAAGGTGAAAGCTCGGACCAATTCCCACAAGATGCTAGACTCAAAAGCATTGAGGTGCAAATGAGTCAAATGGCCACGGTTTTGGGAAAGTTGGAAGCACAAAACTCCGTGAAACTACCCGCGCAAACGGAATTAAATCCAAGGCCTCATGCGAGTGCCATGACCTTGAGGAGTGGTAAGCAAGCTCTTGAACTCGAAGTGGTTGTGAAAAAGGCACCCAAGAGAGGCCTTGTGAAGAAGAGTTTAGCCAATGACGAGGTTGAGGCGACCTTGGCCGACGAAGAAGTAATTCTTGAGGGGCTAGCCAAAGAAAAAGGTGATGCCGAGGTTGAGAAGGAGAAAGAACTTATTGATGAGGAACATGTAGACACAACTTCTCATGTTGAACCAATGTCACCTCCATTCTCACCTCTTCACAAGAAAACTAGGGTGGACACTACCTTTGATGTGGAAGCACCATTTCCCGAAGCTTTGAAGAATACTCGGAAAAAGGAGATGGACAAGGAAGCTTTCGAGGTCCTTCGAAGGTGTGAGGTAAATATTCCTTTGCTCGATGCTATTGATCAAGTTCCTAGATATTCTAAGTTCTTGAAGGAATTATGTGTAAACCATCGTCAACAAAGGTCTAAGCATGTTAAAAATGAAAGAGTCAATGAACATGTGTCGGCTTTATTTCAAGATAAAATGCCTACTAAATGTGGTGATCCGGGCATGTTTACCATTCCTTGCATCTTAGGGAACACTTACTTTCCTAGAGCCATGCTAGATCTAGGTGCATCCATAAATGTCATTCCATATACATTGTATGAATCATTGAATCTTGGCACTTTG
The DNA here is from genome assembly GCA_963678965.1 of Cruciata laevipes. Taxonomy (NCBI): domain Eukaryota; kingdom Viridiplantae; phylum Streptophyta; class Magnoliopsida; order Gentianales; family Rubiaceae; genus Cruciata; species Cruciata laevipes. The sequence goes on along the minus strand of OY787632.1, from coordinate 8,592,799 downwards.
CATAAAACCGGCGTGGTAATCCAACTTGCCGACCGCTCTAATGCATACCCTAAGGGTATTGTTGAAGATGTCTTGGTGAAAGTCGACAAGTTGGTGTTCCCGGCCGATTTTTACGTTCTTGACATGGAACATGATAAATTTGCTACCCCTGTCTTGTTAGGGCGTCCTTTTTTGAAAACGTCAAGAACTATAATAGATGTGCATAATGGTAGGCTTACCATGGAATTTGATGAGGATAAAATAGAGTTCAACATTTATGGTGCAATGAAATACGATGATGAGGAAACTTCTTGCAATGCTATTGATGTGATTGAGCCTTATGTGCAAAAAGTTTATGAAAATGATGTTGATGATCCTTTGTTAAATGCTTTAGCTAATAGTTTACACACAAGTAATGTTCATACATATGCTTTGAGTGCTAACTTGAAGGAAAGCATTTTTGAGCTAGATACCTTTGAGGAACTTTCTCTTGATGCACCAATTTTAGACCTTGAGGTATTGAAGGGCTCGGGCAACCGACCATCTTTCAATAAACCTCCGGTGGTGGAGTTGAAACCACTACCCGAGAATCTAAAATATGCATTCCTTGGTAATGGTGAGAAATTGCCGGTGATCATCTCCAACAAACTCACCAAGGAACAAGAGGAAAGGTTGATGAAAGTGCTTCAAGATCATAAGGAAGCCATTGGATGGACTATTGCCGACATCAAAGGTATGAGTCCAAGCACATGCATGCACCATATTCTATTGAAGGATGATGCTAAACCCATCCGACAACCTCAAAGGCGATTGAACCCTCCTATGATGGAGGTAGTAAAAGCCGAGGTGCTTAAATTGTTGGATGCGGGAATGATCTATCCAATCTCCGATAGTAAATGGGTAAGCCCAACACAAGTGGTGCCAAAGAAAACCGGAGTGACCGTAGTGGAGAATAGCCATGGCGAATTGATTCCCACTCGTGTCCAAAATGGATGGCGTGTTTGCATTGATTACCGAAGGTTAAATGCGGTAATAAGGAAAGACCATTTCCCTTTGCCATTTATTGATCAAATGCTTAACCGGCTTGCAGGCCACTCTTTCTACTGTTTTCTTGATGGCTATTCAGGGTACATTCAGGTTGCCATTGCACCAGAGGATCAAGAGAAGACCACCTTCACATGTCCCTTTGGCACCTTTGCATATCGACGCATGCCTTTTGGCTTTTGCAATGCACCGGCCACGTTCCAAAGGTGTATGGTTAGCATTTTTTCAGAATATCTTGAGAAGTTTGTAGAGGTTTTCATGGATGACTTTACTGTTCATGGAAACTCTTTTGACAATTGCTTAATTCATTTGTCATTAGTCCTAAAAACTTGCATTGATAAAAACCTTGTGCTTAATTCTGAAAAATGTCATTTTATGGTAGAAAAGGGCATTGTGTTAGGTCATGAAGTGTCATCTAAGGGTATTGAAGTAGACAAAGCAAAAATTGATATCATCCAATCTCTTCCTTACCCTACTTGTGTACGTGATGTGAGGTCCTTTCTTGGCCACGCGGGTTTCTACCGCCGTTTCATAAAAGACTTTTCAAAAATTTCTTCCCCTTTATGTAGATTGTTGCAAAAGGATGTGGAATTTGTGGTAGATGAAGGTTGTAAAAGGGCATTTGATTGTTTAAAGTCTATGCTAGTGTCGGCCCCTATTATACAACCTCCAAATTGGTCCCTCCCATTTGAGATCATGTGTGATGCAAGTGACTACGCCGTTGGTGCGGTGCTAGGTCAAAGGGTGGGGAAAATTCCCCATGCCATCTATTATGCATCCATGACTCTCAATGATGCTCAAAGGAACTATACCACCACTGAAAAAGAATTGCTAGCGGTAGTATTTTCTTTAGAGAAGTTTAGGCCATATTTGCTTGGTACAAAAATTATTGTTTTCACTGACCATGCAGCTCTTCGTTACTTGATGACGAAGAAAGAAGCAAAGCCTAGGTTACTCCGATGGATCCTACTCTTGAGTGAGTTCGATTTGGAGGTCAAGGACAAGAAAGGGGCTGAAAATCTAGTGGCCGACCATTTGAGCCGTTTGGTGCCCAATGAGGAGTTTGGGACCAAGGCATTGAAGGAGCATCTTCACGAAGAATTCCCCGACGAGCAATTGTTTGCTCTTGGTGTTTCTCTTCCATGGTATGCCAACATTGTGAATTTCCTTGTCACAAGTAAGTACCCTTCTCATTTCACAAAAGCACAAAAGGATAAGCTAAAGCATGATGCTAGGTTTTATGTGTGGGATGATCCCTATGTATGGAAACATTGTGCCGACCAAGTGATTAGGAGATGCATTCCTAATAATGAAACAAACTCGGTCCTTGCTTTTTGCCATTCATATGCATGTGGTGGTCATTTTGGTGCTAGGCGAACCGCTAGAAAAGTGCTAGATTGTGGTTTCTATTGGCCTAGTTTGAATAAAGATGCATACACATTTTGCAAGTCTTGTGATAAATGCCAAAGAGTAGGAAACATCTCTTCTAGGAATGAAATGCCCCAACATTGTCCTCTATATTGTGAACTTTTTGATGTTTGGGGAATGGATTTTATGGGACCTTTCCCTACTTCCTTTGGTTTCAAATATATCTTGCTTGCGGTTGATTATGTTTCTAAGTGGGTTGAAGCAATCCCCACTCGTACTGATGATTCTAAAGTGGTTGCAGAGTTCATCAAATCTCACATCTTCTCTAGGTTCGGGGTACCCCGAGCTTTGATCAGTGATCGAGGCACTCACTTTTGCAATAGAACCATTGCCGCATTGTTGAAGAAATATGAGGTAAATCACAAAACTTCTACCGCCTATCACCCACAAACAAATGGACAAGCCGAAGTTTCCAATAGGGAAATCAAGTCCATCCTTGAGAAAACGGTTAGGCCGACTCGCAAGGATTGGAGTACTCGGTTGGATGATGGATTGTGGGCATATAGGACGGCTTATAAGACTCCAATTGGTATGTCTCCATACCGATTAGTCTTTGGAAAGCCGTGTCATTTACCGGTGGAGTTAGCACACAAAGCCTATTGGGCAATCACAAGGTTCAACTTGAACTTGGACGAGGCCGGGAATGAAAGGAAGCTTCAATTGCAAGAACTTGAGGAAATCCGGAATGAGTCCTATGAGAACGCGGCCATTTACAAGGAGAAGACGAAGGCATGGCATGACAAGATGATAATTAGGAAAACTTTTGAGGTAGGTCAAAAAGTTCTTCTATTTCAATCACGTCTTCGGTTGTTTCCAGGTAAACTACGTTCTTGGTGGACTGGAGCATTTGTAGTTGTGAAGGTTTTCCCTCATGGAGCAGTGGAGATCCAAAGCGGCGAGGATGCCAAAATCATCAAGGTCAACGGCCAAAGGTTGAAACCGTATTACGAGGGTTTCAAATCGGAGATCCTAGAGGACATGTCTCTAGGCAACCCGGCCTACGAGTGATCTTTACCATGGAGGTACATCGTGCCGACGATGTTAAATAAACGAGTTTTGAGCTTTAAAAGCATTTAGTCGAACAATTTCAACATTTGGAACATTACTTTCTTTATATTTATTTGCTATGTACAATTCATTTAGCTTGTAATTCGAACATTACGCTAGTTTTTATGTTGTTTTTGTAGAAATAGGTTTGAAGTGGTGCAAAACGACAAGCGCCAAGGAACCATTTCTCGCGGTCCGCGAATTCATCGCGCGGACCGCGACCGAGGGTTTCGCGGTCCGCGACCGAGCACGCGCGAGCCGCGACAATACCTCGCGATCCGCAATCGAGGTCTCGCGATCCGCGAGCAAACTTGGATTTCATGGAAATCCCTGCCACAAAAACGCCGGTTTTCGCGCGCGGACCGCGACGGGAAACCTCGCGCGCCGCGAACGGAATGCGCGCGCCGCGACGGTGTCTCGCGGTCCGCGAACATGACTGCGCGACCCGCGAGAAAACAGGGGATTCCAGGAAATCCTTGGAACAAAAATGACCATTTTCGTGGTCCGCGACTTGATCGCGCGGACCGCGAAACTATGCTCGCGGTCCGCGGTTTCATCGCGCGGACGGCGAAGTTTTGCCGAGGTTTTGCGCGCGCACCGCACCGAGGTCCAGCGCGCGCGACCCGCGGGGATTCTGCGTGCGCGCCGCGACGAGACTCTGCGCGCGCCGCGACGAGACTCTGCGCGCGCCGCGACGAGACTCTGCGCGCGCCGCGACGAGGGTTTGCGCGCACCTCGAACGAAATCCGCGCGCACCTCAACGGTCTTCAGCGCGCGGTCCGCGACTTCACCGCAACGGACTTGTGCGCAACCCGCGCACAATGACGCGCGACCCGCGAACCATGCCGAGTTTTCTCGGAATTCCCTGGAACAAAAGGGACCATTTTCGCGGCCCGCGAAGAATGGGCGCGGCCCGCGCAGGACCTTAGCGACCCGCGAAGAAAATCTCGCAATCCGCGAGATTTCGAACCCTTCTTCTTCACAAATTCTTCTATCTTTTTCTCCTCCTTCCCAAACTATTCCCACCCGACCCCAAAGCTCCTTTTCCGGCCACCATCCCAAATCTTCCATTCCGGCGAGTTTTGAACCGATTTCTTCCAACCAAATCAATCCCCCAAACTTTCCCAACAAAACCCACCAAAAATCCCAATCCAAAACACCATCTTTAACCCACATTGCCGAATTCCCACCGGAAAGTTCTTCACTCCGATTCGCCGGCCTCCGGCGACTTTTGTTCCAAACCAACTACCCAAAAACCTTCCCTCCACCACCCTTAACCTTTTCCCAATCCCAAATTCCAAATTCCAACTCTCAATCAAATACCCCCAAATCTTATGAACCCTAATTTTTGGATTCTTTGATTTGGTGGTGTTTTGATCAAATTGGTAATCTCCTCAAGCTACATTGCTACCAAAGGCTTCAATTGACGGTACCCTACTGAATTTATTTCAATTTTGGGTGATTTAGGGCTTGCCGCCAATAGGTTTTCATTGAAATTTCAAAGGCTTGCCGCCTTTAGTTATAAACTGAGCTTTATTAGTAGGGGCTTGCCGCCTTGTAGCTAGTATAGTTGTGCTGGACTGTTGTTGAGTAGAATTTGATAATGGCACCGAGAAAAAGGTCTCGCCGAGGGGAAGCCTCTAGTTCCCATGAACCTGTGATTCCCGAATCACCCCCTCGCCAACCTAGCCCTCCCCCTACAGAAAACCTGCCTCCTATTGACCTTATGGGACTGCAAGGTTTGGATGAAGATGCCCAAAAACGGTGGAGAAAGTTGATTGGGAATGGGAAGCGAACAATCATGGAGACGAAGTTCCTCTCCTCTGAGCTACTTCAGGAGCTGGGTTTGCAGCAACCAGTTCTATTTTTATTGGATCGCGTTGGCATGAGAGGATTCATTGATCGGTCGGCACCGACCTATGCCCGCTATACATTTGAGTTCCTATCCACTCTAGCCAAGCACTATGACGAGGACCATGACATGCATTACATCACCTTCAGGTTGAATGATGTGGATCGCCGGATGACCTATCATGAGATCCAAGATGCTTTTGGATTCGAATATGCAGAGGGATACAAGAATCCAAAAGAGACTAACCCGGACGGATTTGATCTAGCTTTCTTTTGGAATTGCTTGTCTGGATTTCCCAACATCACAGGCACTACGAAGAATAACCACATCATTCATCCAGCTGTTCGTATGGTGCACAAGCTCCTAGTGATGACGATCTTTTGCCAAGGAGAATTGACGCACATCACTAGGGAGCAGGTCCAATGCCTTTGGACCATGTGCTGGGGGCCACAACACCCTTGTTGGGTAGACCTTTTTGTGCAGAAATGTTTGGAGGCTTCCGAGAAGACCAAAGGAAAAATACCGCAGGGGGGTATGATTTCGCTTCTGGCAGCTTACCTGAACATCCACCTACCTCCAGACATTCAGGCAATAGGCAAGACAGCCGAGAGAGCTCACCAGTTCTACTCCATTGCTTCTTTGGAGTTCACCAATGTCTTGGCCATGCACAAATATCCTCCCCCTAGATTCATTTGGCTAGTAGCCAAGAATCAGCACATGTACCTGCCGAATCCAGAGGCTGTACAGTTGACTGGGCGCACCCGCATGGAGGATCTCACCTTGCCCACTCAGATCACAGTTCCTGCACCTACCATTGCCCTTGCCAGGCTAGAGGCACCTCCGGAGCATGGAGAGCAGTATGCTCCTCCACATCATGACCCTCAGTATGTCACTCAGCAGCAGTTTCAGACATTTACTGAGAGGTATGAGGATGATATGGCAGTGATGTTCGCCATGATGGCATCCATGCACCCACATGGACCAGGGGCATTTGACTATGAGGGCCATCGCAGATCGCGAGCTCAGCGCCGTCGCGACGGCTCCGGCCCCTCGCAGTGAGTATATCCTACACTCTTTCTTATACTATGATTTTCATTGCTATATTTAAACATTGAGGGCAATGTTTAGACTAAGTGTGGGGGAGAGGTGTAGGACTTTTGTTACTGCTTTTGTTGCTGTTTTTGCTTCTATTTTTAATACTGTATTTCCTTTAAAAAAAAAAAAAAAAAAAAAACAGCCCGGATGGTCCCAAAAATACTAGAGGATCAGGTAAAAATGAGAGGCATGCCCGGATGGTTCCAAAAATACGAGAGAATCAGGCAAAAATGAGAGGCAATAAAAAAAACATTTTCTTTTATCTTGTTTAAATATGTAAGCTCTCAAATGTTATGTGCTTAATTATTTAGAGTATACACTTGGATCTTAATCGTTCTTTCTCGAGGACGAGAAAGGTTCAAGTGTGGGGGATTTTGATAGACCCTAGATATACTCTTATTTTGTAGCATTTGAGAGCTATCTTAGATAGTATTTTGTGTAATTATATTAGACTTTTAGACCGAATCATTCATAGTGGTTTGAAATTGAAGACGTGCATTTCGATCTTGAATTGCACTTGCGATGGATTTGAATGATTTGAAGACCTTCTATGACCGTCCTGACCGCGTTTGATACATTGAAGAACCGGTCGTAGAAGTGGCGTGAAGGCACACTCTCGCGGGCCGCGAACCGCGAGGGTGTGTGTTGCTGTTTTGAAGATGCCGAGTTTCGCAAGCCGCGAGGACCAGACGCGAGCCGCGAGGACCAGACGCCGAGACACGGGCGCGAGACTCCGGTCGCGGACCACGCCAAGACACGGGCGCGAGACTCCGGTCGCGGACCACGCCGAGACCGAGACACGGGCGCGCGCACCACGACGAGACCGAGACGCGGGCGCGAGACTCCGTTCGCGGACCACGCCGAGACACGGGCGCGAGACTCCGGTCGCGGACCACGCCGAGACCGAGACACGAGCGCGCGCACCACGCCGAGACCGAGACACGGGCGCGCGGGGCGCGAATCCTCGGCCGCGAGAATCAGGCTCGCGGTCCGCGAGGGATTTCGCACGACCCGCAAAGGCCCTGCAAGTGGCATTTTATTTTGTTTTATTTTTTGTTAATTTTGGAAGTATAAATGGAACTTATCCTCATTGTTTGAGGGATCGAATTTTACAGAGTTAGAACTCTTTTCTTCATTTTCTCTTCACTTTGATCTTTGAATTCACTATGGTTTGTTGTGTTGATTATGTTTGTGATTATATAACTATGGTAGTAGGCTAAAACTCATCTTGGGTATGTGAGATTAAACCTCTTGTTATGATTTGAGAACATGGTTTATGAAGCTTAGGAATGGTTGATTTGCTATTGAATGATCATAATTTGTATGTGTATTTGATGCTTGAAAGGGTTAGAATGACTTCTTAACCATAGATATGTGTTGGATATGTGTTAGACATTGCCTTTCCATGGTTGAAATGCTATCATTTCTTCTATGTAAAAGTAGTGAATTAGGAATCAAATATATGTTGTTATCAATTGTATTTGTTCTTGAGATCATTCATTAGCATAATATTTATGTCAATTGTGTTATCACATTGCATGGGTAAGGTGGGAAAACATCTAATTTGAATTAGCATTGGTCAATTTATCTATTTGCTATCATATAGATAAGTTGCCAATAAGAGTTGTGAAAATGCTTTCATGATTCACAACTAGAATAGAGATGGTTTCCCATTAAAAACAATCACCATTCTCAAAGTATCATAAGTAGGTTTGAGGAAAAATCCATAACAAGAAGATACAAATCTCATGTACCCAAGTCTCTTATTCTCATTAGTTAATCCTTTAGTTAAATCTTTAGATGCTAAACTAGTTGTAATTCTAAAGTTCTAGTAGTTTTACTTAGTAGTGTTTCAAACAAAACTCAACTCAAAACCCCCCCTTGTTTACATTGCTTTTATATATATGTATATGTATATATATCCTACAAGATATACATAGGAATAACCTTTTCCCTGTGGAACGAACCTTACTTGCCATTGTACACTTAATAGTGTAGAAAGGTAGTAAGCGATCTATAAATTGTATATTTGAGAGGTACGGCGACGACCTCCCAGGGTGAATTTAAGAATATCTTGTATTTTGTTGGTGTGTTCTTTAGCAACCGGGTACACCAATCGTGTTCTTCAGCATGAATGGCTGGTGTTCTTTAGCATGAATGTCTGGATTTTGAATGTTCGATGGCCATCGCCGATGAACACGTGGTCAATGCTTATTTAGATGCTAAATTGAGATCATTTAGATGGTAAAAGTTCAATGAGAAAGTAAAAGAAATATTTGGAATAGTATTTTTTTATGGAAACTAATTAATCAAAATTATCTCGGAAACGCGAATGTCCAGGTTCATGATTGAGAGTGTATTAAAGATGATTGAATTTAATCTTGGAAATGATAGATATAATTTTGGAAATAGAAGTGGAGTTAATCTTGGAAGATGATTTAAATTTCCAAAATTATATCTATCATTTTCCAAGATTAAATTCAATCATCTTTAATACACTTTCAATCATGAACCTGGACATTCGCGTTTCTGAGATAATTTTGATTAATTAGTTTCCATAAAAATACTATTCCAAATATTTCTTTTACTTTCTCATTGAACTTTTACCATCTAAATTATCTCAATTTAGCATCTAAATACGCATTGACCACGTGTTCATCGGCGATGGCCATCGAACATTCAAAATCCAGACATTCATGGTAAAGAACACCAGACATTCATGCTGAAGAACACGGTTGATGTACCCGGTTGCTAAAGAACACACCAAAAAATACAAGATATTCTTAAATTCACCCTTTATCCGGAAATTTAAAATTTTGAAGAAAAGAGGTACTAGAAAGATATGGATTATTGGCGATATGGATGAGACGTATGAATCGAATTTACCTAAATTTTGAAGAACAATGTTTGATTGAAAAGATGGAAAAAAGAGTGATGGAAGGAAGAACAATGTTTGATGAATCGAATTTACCTAAAACTTGAAAAACAATGTTTGATCAAAAAGATGGAAAAAAGATTGATGGAAGGAAGAAGAATGTTTGATCGATCGAAAAAAAGTTGGAATGAAAATTCTAAAATTGCAGAAGAACTTCAGGGATTTGATTGAAAATACAATGAAGAGAGTGGGATTAAAATGGTAAATTAAGTTTGTGTAACTAATTAGGGGTATTTAAGGTAGTTTATGTACAAATACGGACTGCAAAAAGTAATGTCGGACTGCATATAGTAAAGGCCTTCTTATAACCTAATCAAAAATGAATAGAAGGAAGTACTTTAAAAAAAAAGAAAAAGGAAGAAGTTATTTATGAAATCACGTATCAACGTTTTCATCCATGTCGCTTAATATTTTGACTAAAAAAACATTTCAAGTGAAGTTTAGTCAAAAGGAGGACAAACTATTAGTTGATTGTTTTCATTGCCAACCCAATGTTTCTAGTTGTGATAGTTTGTCACCGCGGCAAAGTTGGGAGTTAGTATGACAAAAGTTGGTATTGAGCTAGTTATGGATTCGCATTACAAAATGTTGGCCTTGTTGGTGATGTATTTTAGGTAATAGACATTGTAAAAAGAGATTTACCTTGTTCCGTTGCATGCTAGGATCTGACCCCAACTTTGCATTCAAGCTTGGCGAGGACATGGACGAGAATATACTAGCTAGAACCTAGCTATAGGTTCTTAGAAGTTAGAACACAAAATGTTATAGCTCGTTCAATTGCCACTTTTGCTAAATCAATGGCCTTCAATTCTATACATGGGATAAAATTTCAAGTTTTTTTGTCAAACGACGTTATTCAAAACCCTTGAAATAAAATGAAATGAAAAGTATTTCTTTTTTTTTTTAAAAAAAATAGGATGGACAAAAAATATCATAGATCGTTCCTTTCAAGGTGACTTATAATATAATAATAAAAAATATTAACATTGGATATACATATATAGTAGAGGGATTCAAAACGAATAGTCCTTTCTATCAGATTTTCTCTTAAATTTGAAATCAACCATGCATTCCTTTGCAGAAAGAGGAGGAAGTTTCTTAGTTTTCCGTCGAATATTATGGATATGCCACTCACTCTTGAAATGCTCTCTGTGCTCGTTCGCATCATCCAAAACAACCTTGCATGTAGAACACTTATAACTCATCTCTTTCACAACTTCAACAGAACTCTCATGACTTTTACTCAAAACAGACCGCTTCTGCATTTTCTCACCTCCATCTTCATCCCGGCCATCATAATCAGCGCCGCTTTCACTGTCCACATGCACGTCGACGGCCAGAATCTCCGACCGCCCCTGCATATCCCTCACGGCCGCATCGCACTCCCGGAAAAGCCCCGGGTCCACTTCACAGGCAACGGAAAATCCCCGGCTTCCGTTTCCACGTTCAATTTCTGTAACAATATTTTCAGCGTTCCAGCTACAGAGTTTTTCGATGAGATCGGCAGTTTTCGTGTTCGGAACGGTTAACTTTAGCTTCATCGGAGACCGCTTAATAGGGTAGCATTTCTGCAGGTCGCGGATGACATCCAGAGCCTGTTTCTTCGAGCTGCAGGTCTGATCGACGGCGAAATGGATTCCGTGCATGAGCCGCTCGACCATGGTTATGGTGTAAGGTCGGCGCGTTGCCGGGTTCATGGTTTTCTGCATGACTAACGTTGCCACGTCCTTAAACTGGTTCGACAGAATCGACTCCCTTTCTTTTCCGGCGACTTGGAGCTCGCCCTTTTCCAGAATCTCCAAGCATATTTTGGCCTCATCGGAATATCCAAAAGCGGTGATTAAATCTTTGGTCTTTGCCAAAACTCCTCTAGAAACGTTAGCGTAAATGGTTTGTGATTGCAGAACTTCGTCTAGGTCCTTCTCTACGCCGGCGCGCCAAGAAAGGACCGTGTTTTTGTAGCAGGCAATCTCAAAGCGGCTGCCGTGTTTTTTCAGGCGAACCACGGCTACGTTGGTTAGCCTCTTCTGTCCTACGGGTTGAACTAGGCCGATCGGCATCTATACCTATTTGACTGCTAGTGTGTGTTTTTTGTTGGTTGCTTTTTCCTCGGTGCAAAATATATTAAATCCTGAAACAAGACCGGCGAATGCGGTCGGTGAAACCTTGAAGAAAAGAGCATTTGATAACCCTTTATTGTGTAGGACTGTAAATTATGGAAATGAGCGGAAATTAATAGTATTGGGGACGGTGAAAAAATATGAAATTGGGTGGAAGGTAAATAGTGTAGGTTAAAAAAAGGTCGTTGTTAACAAACGGGATTTTGCATTTGAGACATAACTAACGGACTTGAGACATGTATTTATAGGAAGTAAACAACCATTCTCAAAAAAACAAATCCTTAACCAAACATGAAAAGGGAAATAAAAACCGAATACAGAATGTAAAAAGGAAATTTGGGGTTTTGTTTTGAAAAGTCAATTTTAAATTACCTTATTTCTAATGGAATTAGTTGTCCAACTATTTTACCATTAATTTTATACTTGTTATTCTAGTTAGATTAGTTGAACAGAATTTTGACACTTACATATGATCAAATTTGTAAATTCAAGGTATACCTCTATGAATAACACTCTCAGTTTAAGAACTGTATGCGAAATTTTCTACACTACTCATACTAAATTTGGAACAATACTTTTAAATTTGGCATGACTTGAAATAAAATACATATTCAATTTGAGAAAAACGACGTGTCCGTATATTTGATTTATATGTCAAAATATATTTTTAATAAAATTTATATTCATCGGCGAAAAAAATATATTTTTAAATAAAATTGGATTTGATTAATTAAAGAAAAGTGTTACAAAGTAAAGTGAGGGATTGTATCCCAACGAGAAACTCTCGATGATGTTATGCAAAGTTTGCTAATGTATGAGCAACAACATTTTGTTGCCTAAAAGTTAATTGTAAATAATATAAGATTGAGTAAATAAATACTCCAATATTATTTAACCAAAAGAGGTTACAATAGAATGATGAAGCAAAAACTACATCTCTCCACATTGGGCAATCACGCAGGCCATCTTAGGCCGATTATTGGATCCCACGGCCACATTCTCCAGCTTTCTGACCACCATGAGGCCGTCTCCGATGACTCGCCCGAAAACGACATGCTTATCATCCAGCCAATCGCACTTCGCACAAGTGATGAAAAACTGACAACCGTTCGTATTTTGCCCGGAATTCGCCATCGACAAGAGACCGGGACCAGTGTGTTTCGCGACGAAGTTCTCATCCTCGAACTTGCTCCCGTAGATAGACACGCAGCCGCTGCCGTCGCCCTTCAGAAAATCGCCGCCCTGCACCATGAAGTCCTTGATCACCCTATGGAACTGGGAGCCCTTGAAGCCGATGGGAAGCCCTGCTTTCCGGTGCTCGCCGGTGCAGAACTGCCGGAAGTTCTCGGCGGTTTTTGGGACGATGTCGGTGAAGAGCTCCATCTTGATCCGGCCGGCGGGAACCGTGCCGATCGTGATGTCGAAGTACACGACGGGGTTGTTGGGATTCTGCGGCCGCTGGTGCCACTCCACGGCGCTTCCGTTGCCTGATCTGCTCGCTGAAGCCGACATTGAGAAGTTACGATTAACAAAATCAAAATAGGTGGCGGGAGGTTTTTGACAATTTGAGGTTTTGACACATAAAGGGAAGGTGAAGTGAATTTATAGGACGTGATCAGAAATCCTAAACTAAAAACGAAACATGAAAGAAAATAAGAAACCAAGCACAAACTACTAAAGGAAACTAAATTATATGTTATTTTCAAAAAAACTAAATTATGTTGTGAGAATTGTTTGTTTGTTTGATGTAAGCCTTCCGTACATCTTAAAGTTTTTGCTAGTAAGATACTTTTTACTAGAAATTATTTCTAGCTAAACTAAACTAAACTAGATTGAATTAAATTAAACTGAAGTGAAATTAATGTATTGAAAAAAATAACCAGCATGATTGAGTTAATCTGAATGTCATCAAATTATATTTCATTACACTGAACTGAACTGAATTATATTGAACTGATCTATGTACTCCATCTGGTTTTGTTTAATGGCACTCTGGACCAAAAACACTATTTGACGGCAAGTTTGACTATCGATAACTTTATATACATATATTAAGTAGATCTAATTTTTTTATTTTTAGAAAATATGTATTAAAGAGAATCCAAAACTATATCATACATGAATATTACTACTCATATACTAGTTTGGGTAAATCTATGGTCAATAGTAGGGTTACATATTTAAACAAAACCTTCAGATTTGCTGTAAATCTATGCTCAATTTGCTGCTCTTCCACAGTCATCTTCAGATTCTGGGTTCTCTTCTTTTTCTGAGCTTCAGTGAAAATGGAGGATTCCAAACTCATTGCCTGCAGCGACTACATAGTAGAGTATGCAGAGAAGTTGTGGAATGCAGAGTGTCAGGCCTTACTTAAAGCATCTCCAAACCTTTGTGCTATGCGCCAGAAGGCACGGAGAACTGGGATCTTTCTCCAAGGCATGATGGACGAAGAAGCCGCCCATTTTGATTTTGTCAACGAGAATTCTGCAGTGGTTCAGAATCGGAAACAAAGATACGATGGTAGAATCAAAACATGCCGCATATATTCATGACTTGCTTCGTGATTTCTTCATAGACAAGGCCAAAGATGAGCACTTCTTCATAACAGGATGAACCAGCTCTTGTTTAGAGAACATTGAGACACTCGAGCTCTGTTATTGTGCTGAGAGTTTAGAAATCTTGGCTCGAAATATCCAGCAAGAGCAAAAGAACTGGGGAAATACAATTGTGCACTCCATTAGGCACCAGCCCTATCCTCGTTATTCTGCAACAGAAATTTCTCTAGAATAAATTTGTTCACTCTGTGGATGTTTATGTTTCATTCATATAATTCATCCTATATATGTTCCGCGCGCGTCAGCTTCTTCTTTTTGATCATCACAACACACGTTCGAGCTCTCTGTATCTGTATCTGTACTTGCTCTTCATAGATACACCAAGCCGACTTGTTTTTCGTGTTGAGAAGCCGTGTTATTACCAGGTACACTCAAGCATTGTACAAAAAAACTCCTGTAAATCATAAGATTCAGACTCATAAGTCATATGTGAAGCCTAATAGAGTCGGAAAAAAACCCTGATCAGGTACCAGTGGAAAAGGTTATGTGAGGGCAGCTCCCACTTTAACTGGTCTGAGACTTCTGATCTATTTAAAGGAAACTAAATTATGTTGTGAGAATTGTTTGTTTGATAAAAAAATTTACAGCAAAAAAATGAGTTAATTAATTCTGAAACTAAATTATAAAGTTTTTGAAATATAAAATTAACAAAGTATGAGATTAAATTCGGATTTAGACCAGGATTCACAGATTTTAGTCTTATTTACTATGATAAAAGAAATGGATACATAAGGTTCAGCTTGTCCAAACAAACAAGCGAACAACCCATTTTATCAATTCACACAAATTGCTAAAAGGGTAGATTGTAGAATCCATTTATTTATTGGATGCCTTGTGGAAAATCGATGTTGCAACAACGATTAGGGTTTAGCAGATTTTTTTTAAAAATAAATATTTATTTCATTCTTGAATCACTGGAAAACGTCCAGGAGCGGTAGAACATGGCTAAGAGAAGTCCCCCATGCATTAATTAGCAGGGTGCTCGACTTTGTGAGTAATGCTAGAGAATGAGCTACAAAAGATTTTGAAGCGCAAGGCGACCAACATGGTCCCACAAAACTATTATCCTCTAACTGAGATGTGATCTCTCCAATGGCGTGTCGCGACTGCCGGACAACTTTCCCTTACATCGAAGGACTTCCAAAGGGGGTCTCTAACATCTTTCTCCCATGACATGCCTCCAGAAGATCCTCGGGTGCGCATCTGCTTCTTTCTTGACGAGATGAAGCTTCTCACCTGTTATTGGAACTAAAATGAAATACTGACATAAAAGAATAACAAGAAAAAAAAGAAAACATAGGCGCACGATGATGCGCAACTCCTGAATTGTCTGGAGATCCCTCAGCACACTGCTTTAAGACCGTCCCGACAGTTCCAACTGGTTCTACTCATAGATTTTGGCAAGACTGGGACTCCATGCTAGTCTCTGCATGAGTAGTGGTGGTAGCTTGTGCACGGGAATCATCCTTGCTAACCCTTGCACGTTTGCCGTCCCATCTAGAGTGAATGTCTTGTTCAAGAACATCATTCATCCTCAACTTCCTCTTTGCCTCCCCCTCGACTCCAGCTGGTCTGCCTCTCTTCTTTACTGTCTTCTTCACCAGAGATATGCCCTCATGATTGTACTCGAAATCTTGGTTTTTTTTGCCCCCAAGAAGCTTCCAAAATCCAAAATTTGCTGCCTAGACTTCAATAACCATGTTCACCTTTTCATGCTGCAATTTCTTCTTCCGAAACTTCCAAACCCTAAAGATGTGCCCACCGCTCACCGATCGTCGATGGTTTAACGTCGGAGCAGCCCGTGGCCCTTGGGGTAGCGTCCACTTCCTTTCTCCCTCCGTAAGGGAGAGGCGACTGAATCTCCGGCGTCGTCCATGGTTTCAGTCGATGTAGCTTTTGGCGATCCGAACTGAGAATCACGACAAGGTCTAATGTGATCTCTTCTTGCAGCGGCCCTAGGGTTTTTGCGAGAGAGAAAGGTCTGTATCGCCCGGAGGCAGGATTTAGCAGAAATTATCAGAAAATTCAAGCGTAAGATTTTGAGTGGCAAGGAAATTTGTGCATGTGGAATTTATGGAAAGTACCGTGGAGAGAATATCAAAACTCTTTATTGATTGAGAAGGTTTGATGAGATCAGATTGTGCTATTTTAGGAGTTGACGATATTTCAGTTACCTTATCTCCAAATAAAGATTTCGAATATTTGAAGACAGTTTATTGGAGATAGGTTTCTTGACCGTGTAGTTACTTGTTGACACATCAATTGTGCTATACAGGGACAACTAGCTGCATCGCTAAAACTACTGATTTTACAAGCAACAATTCTGCATCCATAATTGCTATACGTTTTGAACAAAAAGGCAGCACAGTCCGTTCTTCTTCATAATCACTTAGCATCTGTGAAGCCAGTGTTCGAAACCATCCATAAAGCTCCATGAGGGGATGATCGTTGAATAGCTGATAGAGCTAGGGACCTATCAATCGTTGTGTACTTTTAAGTTTTCTGCTTTTACTGTTTTTATATACTTGCATTGATAAACTTACCTAGTAAAACTAGGTCACGATTATTCATTATTTAGGTAAATAGTTATTTTAATTGTGAATATACAACTCATATCATTCTAGAATAACAAACCTAAATTGAATTTGAAGTGTCTTTAATCCACTAACAAACCAACAACATAAAAACATTAAAAAAACAGTTAGCATGAAGTGGGTTGATTTGTCACGTTGATGCATCATAATAAAACAGCCATGCAATAATTAGTAGTATTGCATATTGAAAGGGCCACATCTCAATTCTCAACCCAATTCAATGGCAAGGCAAAAAGAATATTGAACACAGCTGGGGAGAGGGTGAAAAAGACTAAAGCTGATGGACTACTGTCTTCTTTAATTGCTTTTTTCTAATAAGGTGAACTGCTACTGATTTCTGTGTTTCGAGATATCTCACCTCATGCATCATCTGTCTCTTTCTATCTGTAAATTCAAAATAACACATTCTTTTATATATTAAATAAAAAAACTTAAATCGGTAAAGCAAAATATATATTCAATTCAATTCCATTCACTTCGTGTACTGAAGAATGGGCTTATAATCATGTTTGCTCACTTGAAAATAAGCTATAAATTCAGAGCAGGTCCAAAATATAACTAGCGAGAGAGTATTGGGTGAGACATATCCTTGTGGAGACCAAGGGACAAGGGATCCGTTTTTGCTTGATTTTTTAGTCAGTTTAATTGATCTTTCAGTCAGTTCCCTTAAGCATTCTTGTTTTGCCTTGGTCTTTTAGTCAATTTGATCTTTCATTCAATTTTCTTGATCTTTTAGTCAATTTTCTTGATCATTCATAATCATTAGTACAATACTGTTATTCCGTACAAATTCATACTGAAACTCATTCTCGAGTCAGTCCATGTGAGCTGGTTGAGTTCTGGTGACACCATCATCCTAAAATCTAATATCGGTGGTGGGGTTGAAGTTCGCCAATGACAACTTCAACCGATAACGGTCCCTTATAGTAATTAGTCTCTATAGAGACATGTCTTAAATGAGAATTTGTAATAACTATATAATTAAATAGCGTGTTGAAAGATACTTTAATCGTGCACTAGATAGTTTCATATCATATGATGCAGATTTGATTGCGGGAGGTGTTTGTTGCTGCGGTTAGGGCCTTGTTTGCAAGGTTTGTCTATATTGTGGAACTTTTTATCATTGTTAATTTGAATTTATAGGGTCGGGAGAGGGCCTAAAATACTTAACGCTCTTTATGTGCCTTTTAACATGTAACTACGTGAGAGATGATATGAAACCACATTGTTTTGACACTAATGTAGCAAACAAAAACAAGACCATGATTGAGCTTTTGATTGTAAGCAAAAGTTAGATTTTCATGCTCTTTTTTGCTAAAATTACTTGCCATCATACCATAAAGACACCAATCATGTAAAAGAGGACAATAATTCATGATACTATCTCCCAACCAAAACTTATCCTTAGGCGAAAATTACAAGTTTTAAGTTTTAATAACTACTGCTTAGTATTGTTTTTTTTAACTTAAGGTGTGTACATTTGTTTTTCATTTTTTTAAACAATCAATAGATGAATTTCATTTGATATTTATAATTATTTAATATTTTTGAAATTATTTTATATTAAAAGTAATAAGTGATTCTGTTGCACAACAACTTGTTAGGTTAGTGAAAAATAGCTGACTACAAATAAGCTGCCAGTGCGCAACATTTGGACTAGTTTAGTTCAGTGCAGCAAGAAATAATCTCTGGTAAATATGGTCTTATTATATTCTTGTTGTGGTTATTAGAGATGATATTGTTATATATTATTGATTAAAAATTAACCATGTTATATCGTAGACCATCTAAAACTATTAACTTTGAATTACTATTTTACTTATGTGTATTAAATATATATTTCAAAATAATAGATGTGTAAAAATATTGATGATGAATTTTAACATTTTTTCCCCAAAAATTGTATACTGTTGTGATTATGAAGTGAAGCCGAGGGCATTTTGGTAAAAGCGACAAAACTCAAAGGTCAAGATGGTTGGCTGATGACCGTTTGGTGGAAGCTTCTAGCTCACTTTCCTAATTATCTATTATATAGGGATTTTGGCATTTTTGCAGAACAATCATCATTTTTGTAATCCTAAAACTATTATTAGTTCAATTAATACAACCACCTCGTCGGTGGCTTTTACGTTTTAACCAGGAGTTGTGAGCCGGTTCACAACAAGTGGTATCAGAGCACGACGGCTCTCGCACGGCGCGATGGCAGAAACTCGGCATCAGAACCTGGAGAACAAGGTCAACGACATGGAGAGCTCGCTGACAGGCTTACGCAAGGAGGTAGCACAAGAGGTGTTGAAGACGAGATCGGAGCTAGGGAAAATGATTGAGGATCTTCGATCGGAGACAGCAGCTGCGGTGGAAGTTCCAACTCACAATCGGAGCTGGGGAAAATGATTGCAGAGCTGAGGGAGGAGAACGCAGTGAACCGAGAAGAGCAGCTACAGACTAAATCGGAGCTCGGGGATTTAATTGCAGATCTCAGGCTGGAAAACGCGGTTGCCAAGGCGGAGCAACTACAATCTCGATCTGAGTTTGGAGATCTGATTATGTCCCTAAAGAGAGACAATTCAGTAGCCAAGGCAAAGCAGCAGGCTGGTGAAAGAATGATTCAGGAGGGGCTAGATCGGAGCACTACAGAGCTTCGGGGAATGATTGAGAAGCTGATGAGAGAAAAATCACCAGTGAGAGAGGGGAGAGCCTAGCAGGGTGGAGCTGAGAACAGATCTGAATCACAGCAACAGAGAGAGATCCCAGTCGTTCGGAGAGGTGAGTTTTCACAGTAACATTCCCCTTATTCCGTAATAGCATAATTATAGCTCCCGAAGAACTACCTCATAAGGAAAATGTGCATGATGAAATTCTAATTGGAACTAGGAAAGTCTCTATGCCTAGAATGCATCCTAAACTTGAAATGGCTATGTTTAGTGGGGAAAATCCTTTAGAGTGGCTCAAGCGTAGTGAGAATTTTTTTAGGTATTATAACCTACCTGACCAGGAGAAAATAGACACTACTGAGCTATAATTTGAAGGTAAAGCGGAGATATGGTTTAATTCCAATGATAGAACTAAAGAATATGGCAGTTGGGATGAATTTAAGGCTGTTGTGCTTAAAAGGTCTGGAAGCAAAGGGGGAAACGACTTGGTTGAAGATTTCAACAAGTTTTATCAGAAAAATGGTGTAGAAGAGTACATTGAGCAGTTTGAGACACTTAATTATATGGTGATGTGCATCAACCCTATCATCCAGAGTCCTGTTACATTTCCAGTTTTCTGAGTGGTCTGAAGGGTGACCTCAAACCCTTGGTTAAATCCTATAGACCTAAGTCATTCCAGGAGACTGTAGAATTAGCTGTATTACAGGAAATGCACTTGGAAGCTCTATATAAGGGACAGAAAGGAATGGGGCAAGGTCATAATTAGTGGAATGTTGGTGGAGCAAGAAAGGATCACACAGTTGTCAACTGAAAGGATAACAATGAAGGGAAGAAGGCTAATCACCCCACAGGAACAGCAACATAGGAGGTTGAATTAGCTTTGTTATAAATGTGGTGATAAGTATAGTCCTGGCCATATTTGCAAGTATAAGCAGATTCATTATATCACCAATGTAGAGGAGGAGGGTGAAAAGGACATCATTGTTGTGGAAGATGATTTTGAGAGTTTGAAACAGTTAGAGAGCTTAGAAGATGTAGTGAAGGAGTTGAAAGAAGAACCTGAATTGAAACCCTAAATTCCATAGGGGACAGAAGTCTTGAACCTTGAAACTGAAACACTGCACGTAACTGGGATTTTGAAGGAAAGAAATGTAGATATATTGTTAGACACTGGAAGTACCCACAGTTTCATAAGCCCTGAAGTTGCAAGGAAGTTAGGGTTATATGAAGTTTTCACCAGGCCTTTCAAGGTGAAGATTGTTGATGGCAGTATGATTAGTGGCTCTTCTAGGTGCCCTGGTGTGAGATGGTCTGTTCAAGGGCGCCAATTTGTGTTCACTTTGAAAGTATTGGATTTAGGAGGAGTTGGCATAATATTGGGAGTGGATTGGATGAAGTGGTTCAGCCTTATTTCATTTGACTTTATGACAAATGAAGTAAACCTCACCAATAAAAGTGATGGTGAGAAATGGTGGTTGAAAGGTAATGGCAGTGAAAGGGTGAAGTTAAATGTGCTCCAAGGGTCAGAAGCTAAAGAGGTAACAAATTGCAAGAAGAGGAAAGCTATGGCACAATTCATACATGAGCATTTTGTGCAGCAGGAAACAGAGAGAGATACTACAACTGAGCATGAGGAGTAGTATGAAGATGGTGGAGAAGTGAGAACTGGGAAATCGGTGGAGTTGGGAGAGAAGATGGAACATTCTCAAGTTTTTCTCAAAGCTCCAGTGGAAATGCAGAAAGTACTAGCTCAATATCCAGAGATTTTTCAAGAGCCAGTAAAGTTACCACCATAGAGAGCTATAGATCATCAGATTAATCTAAAACCAGAAGCAGTGCATTTTAAAGTCAGACCATACATGTACCCTCATTTCCACAAAACTGAAATAGAGAAGCAGGTGAAAGGATTGATGGATAACAAAGTGGTTCAAACCAGTACTAGTCCCTACTCATCTCCTATGTTATTGGTTAGAAAGAAAGATGACACATGGAGGCTATGCATTGACTACATGAAGCTGAATGACCTCACAATCAAGAATAAATTCCCAATTCTAGTAATTGATGAGCTATTGGATGAGTTGCATGGAGCTAAATGGTTCACCAAGCTGGATCTGAGATCAGGGTACCATCAAATCAGAGTGAGGAAAGAGGACATCTCAAAGACTGCTTTTCAGACTCACCATGGACACTTTGAGTTCATAGTCATGCCCTTTGGCCTCACCAATGCTCCTGCTACATTCCAAGCCCTGATGAACCAGGTATTTCAGCAATTGAAACAGTTTGTTCTAGTTTTCTTTGATGACATATTAATTTATAGTAAGACTGAGAATGAGCATCTGGAGCATGTGAGATTAGTGTTGGATGTGATGAAAGAGCACAATCTGTTGGCTAAGTTATCAAAGTGTGCTTTTGCTGAAAATAGAGTGGATTATTTGGGACTTACTGTTTCTGAACAAGGGGTAGAGATGGATAGCAGCAAGGTGAGTTGTATCATGAAATGGCTTGAAGGAGTTGAGGTCATTCCTAGGCCTGACAGGGTACTACATGAGATTTATTCAGGGTTATGGGGTGATATGTAGGCCTCTCAATGATCTACTGAAGAAGGATGCATTCAAGTTGGGTGAACAGGATGCTGAGGTTTTTATGAAATTGAAAAGAGCTGTGACTGAAGCTCCTGTGTTAAGAATGCCTGATTTTTCATTGTCATTTATTGTAGAGACTGATGCTTGTGCCTTGGGGATGGGGGTTGTGCGGATGCAAGATGGAATGCCAATTTCCTTTCTCAGTAAGACTTTCTGCCCAAGAAATAGAGGTTTTTCAACCTATGAGAAGGAGTTACTAGCCTTAGTGATGGTTGTGGATAAGTGGAAACACTATCTGGTGGGGGAATAGGTTCATCATTAGAACTGATCACCAGAGTTTGAAATTCCTCTTGGAGCAGAAACTCCACACTGCAGTGCAACATAAGTGGATTACCAAACTTCTTGGTTTGGACTTTGAAATCCAATATAAACCTGGAAAATCTAATGTGGTAGCAGATGTCCTTTCCAGATTCCTACATGAGAGCATGGAGGTACCAACAGATAGTTCAGACACAAGTGGGGATGGTGATGAGGCAAGAGAAGACATTCCAGATGGAAGCTCAGAGGAGATTATCAGTCAGTGCAGGGTTATTTCTTCTACTCTAATACCTTCTTGGATTTCTCAGCTGGAAGCAAGTTACCTAGGAGATGAAGAGGCTCAGAAACTCATTGCAGAGGCTGTTCTTGGCAGTAATCAGAATTCTGAGTTAACATTCACCAGTGGAATTTTGAGGAAGAATTAGAAAATATATGTAGGGAGCAGTGGTAATATCGGGATGATATCTTAGCAACCATGCACTCTTCAGCAATTGGTGGGCATTCAGGGCAAAATGCCACTGTCAAGAGGGTACTGAGCACATTTATATGGCCAAAGTTGAAGGAAGATGTCATTCAGTTCATCAAGAGTTGTGTTGTATGCCAGAAAAGTAAGAGTGAGCACTGTCATCCTCCTGGCTTATTACAACCACTTCCAGTACCAGATGGTGCTTGGAAGCACATTAATATGGACTTTGTAGAGCAGTTACCATTATCCTTGGGATTTGATACAGTATTGGTGGTGGTGGATAGATTCACCAAGTACAGTCACTTCATAGCTCTAGCGCATCCCTTTAATGCTAAACAGGTTGCTCAAGTTTTTATGGATGAAATACACAGACTACATGGCCTACCTGTATCCATAGTTTCATACAGAGACAAGGTGTTCACTAGCCACTTTTGGAATTAGGTATTTGGCAAACTGGGAGTAAAGTTGAATTTTAGCACTGCTTACCATCCTGAAACTGATGGTCAGACTGAGAGAGTAAATCAGGTGTTAGGAAATTATTTGAGATGCTTCTGTAGTGAGTTCCCAGGCAGATGGAAAAAATGGTTGGGCTCAGCTGAGTGGTGGTACAACACAAGCTACCACACTAGCCTACAACTAACCCCTTTTGAAGCTCTTTATGGAGTTAAACCAATATATGTCCCTTTGGGTATCCTTACAGATACCATTTTTCCAGCTGCTCAAGATTTGCTACAACAGAGGAATGAAGTTCATAGGAGATTGCAGTTGCACTTGAAGGCTTTCCATGATAGAATGAAAGCTTACTCTGATACTAAGAGGACTGACGAAAAGTTTGTCGTGGGAGAATGAGTACTTCTAAAAGACAACAAGTACAAACAGTTGTCCTTGTCGGGGGGAGGGGTGAGAAATTTATAGTCCCAAGCTCAGTCCTAAGTACCATGGTCCTTTTCAGATTACCAAAAGAGTGGGAGAGGTAGCATATGAGTTGAAACTGCCCTTGAATTGCTTGGTGCACCCAGTATTCCAGGTATCACTGTTGAAAGCATTCATTGGTGATCCTTCTTTGGTTCCCAATCAGTCAGCCAACATCAGCTATGAAAATTTGAAGACCTTAACTCCATTTAAGGTACTGCAGAGGAGGAATGGTATCTCAGTTGTGCAATGGTTAGTTCAGTGGAAGGATTTGGGGTTGGAAGAAGCTTCCTGGGAAGATGTACAGTCCCAAGCTCAGTCCTAAGTACCATGGTCCTTTTCAGATTACCAAAAGAGTGGGAGAGGTAGCATATGGGTTGAAACTGCTCTTGAATTGCTTGGTGCACCCAGTATTCCATGTATCATTGTTGAAAACATTCATTGGTGATCCTTCTTTGGTTCCCAATCAGTCAGCCAACATCAGCTATGAAAATTTGGAGACCTTAACTCCATTGAAGGTGCTGCAGAGGAGGAATGGTATCTCAGTTGTGCAATGGTTTGTTCAGTGGAAGGATTTGGGGTTGGAAGAAACTTCCTGGGAAGATGCAAGTTTCATCAGCAACCAATTTCCGGGTTTTAAATCTTGAGGACAAGCTGGTTCTAAGGAGGAGGAATTGTTGTGATTATGAAGTGAAGCTGAGGGCATTTTGGTAAAAGCGACAGAAGTCAAAGGTCAAGATGGTTGGCTGATGACCGTTTGGTGGAAGCTTCTAGCTCACTTTCCTAATTATCTATTATATAAGGATTTTTGGCATTTTGCGGAACAATCATCATTTTTGTTCAATTATCCTAAAACTATTATTAGTTCAATTAATACAACCACCTCGTCGGTGGCTTTTACGTTTTAACCAGGAGTTGTGAGCCAGTTCACATCATATACCCATTAAGGACTCATTTAAGACCCATGGACAAGCCAGATCCATCGGGTTTGGGTCCGGATCTCATTTTTTCAAACCCAATGCGTATGAGTTGGGTTTGGGTCTTACTAAATTTTAACTAGTTGGGTCCGGATATATAGATCAATCTCACATTTTTGCAAACGTGACATTCCTTGAGACAAGAGGTGAGATTTGTCAGCACGAATCTTTGAAGAACAATCAAATGTTGCAAGCGCAAATCCAAGGATTAATTTCTGAAATATATCAGAATTATAAAATCTACTAGAAAAAAAAAAAATCTAATGATACGATATAGTGAATCTACCATGAAATTGCCAAAATCTATCATGAAATTGCTGAAATCTGGATCAAGATTCATTTAGATTATTATCTTTAAAAAGGAATTTTGCTAGAACTATTTAGCAATATTGAAATTATATTTAGCTCTTTAAACTAGGTGTAGTTTGCTCTTGTCTTTACCATCAATGTTGGTCTGTGGAGCAAAAATCTGGTCCATCAAACAAAAGTACACACAATTATTCCTGAAGATGAAAGCGAAGCATGATACAGTAAGCATTAAACAGAGTACCACTCCACTCCATTATTATTTATATTCAAACGCTCCCCCAACATTAATTCAAACCCTTTATTTCGCTGTTCGCATGCAATTGGACCTCCCTCTGAATCAATGAGCAAGATGTGAGTACATCTTTCATCTCTTATTCTGCGATTTCCTCAGTTTTATAAGCGCAAAAAAGGCTGCAGAAAAATAAAGCTCGATAACCTCTATGCAATCTTGCACGCTTAGGAGGCTAAAGCCAATCTTTATCCACATCCTTTCTTGGTTTCATAGCTTATATAAAGGTAGAGTTTGTAGCTTTTTGCGTTGTTTAATCCTTGTTCGGTTGTAAAGCACATCTGCAAACATGAAACAACAACAAGCCCCTTTTGTGGCTTCCAAAACCCCCATTTTTATATTCACAAACACTTTCATTTTCCACTTTTTTCCAGCCCACTACTCCATTTCTTTAATCCTTTAATCCTTATCCCAGATGCATGATATATATATCTGTGTTTATGCTGTTGCAGAGCTGCATCTCATCCTTCATCTTGAAAGATTCTGTTGCTGAGGTAAAAATCTTCAAGTTGTTCAGGTAATTAAGCCTTCTTCATGAATCCAGAATCTCGCTTTTAAAATATATGTTACGATAAATCTAACTATAGAGGTAGGAGAAAGTGCGGGTAGGAATGGAGTTAATGTGTGTGGGAGAAAACGTAAAGAACAAGGTTTTTCATTTGAGCGTGTCAGTGTGTGAGTGTGTGTGAATTTAAGAAGGATGGGTAAAAAATTAGCAGAATGCGATGGTTTTTTAGTGGGGAATTTTCATCATTGCAGTTTCTGTATTGATGGTTTGGCATATTATTCTCCCACCAACTGCTTCCCCATATCCATTCCCCCATCTCCACAGGTACAGAGAGAATTTACAGGCTCTTGTCGCTCTCGCATTTACTGCCACACGTGATTCGGTAACCGGTAGCTTCAAATTGTCTTGTTTTGGCCTTTTTTTCTTCTTCAAACATGCCTTCTAATTTAGTCTCTTGAAGGAAACAAATCATGGAAAATATGACTAATAACCAACCAATTGATATTATGTCCATAATCCTTGATGTGTAGCATCATTAATGTTTAGGACGCACTAGCAAGTTTGTGTGTAGGAGTATTTATTACTGACATCTCTTGTGGTCAACTGCGTTGACAGTTGAAATAGTATTATGTTTTGTAGGCATGTGTTTGGTCGTCTACTCCAAGTTCAAATGCACCATCACACATAAATACTAGTACATCTTTTGCATGTTCATCCATTCGTTCATCTTTCATCTTTCCAAGGTTTGTCATCTTTCTGTTTTTTTTTTTTTTTTTTTTTGCTTATGCAGCATTTTAGCATTGTTTTTCATCTACAAACCTTGATTAGCTAGTGTCATTTAAGCTGACCTTGCTATCTTACAGTTCGTGTCGTTTTTGAGTTTGATGATTTTCAGAATGGTTCAATTCCCTTTAGTCATAAGCCTCAATTTATCCCACAAGTTGGATCTACACATGCTAGGAAAGTTATTGATGGTTTTGAATATTCAGGGAGAGTACACTTCAGGGAAATGATTCCATAGATTTCTAGGGTTTTTTAAAAACAAGAAATGTGGTGTAAAGTAGAAATTATGGTACAAAATCAGGGCTAATAATAAACGAAAAAGGGGGCTTTGAAGGCTTGAAAGAAAGAAGAGGAAGAAGGCTGCTGAGAAATGCAGACTCTGAGCGCACTATTATTATTATTGTTTAGGCTTTGGGTAGTGCGGCCACTGTACGGGTATTGCATATGTGTAGCCCACAGCGTAGTGGGCCGTCTGGTCGATTCCCTCTCTCTTTTTTCATATTTTGACCGGTGTACTAAATTTGATGCGTCCTCATCACTTTTTTCCCGTATTCCGATCCGCCCATCTAGATTCTACAATAATCAAATCCTTTTTCGGGTTTTGGGTTACCCGAATCCATTTTCGGGTTGTCGTGTTTCTAGATGCCCTAGTATCTTTCATGTGACACAAAACTGTCTCGTCATGGAAATGAGATAGTTTTGTATCACGTGATAAATATTCGGTCTTAAACGTGAATCCATTTTTGGGTAGTTGTGTTTCTAGATGCCCGAGTAACTTTCATGTGACACAAAGCTGTCTGATGAGATAGTTTTGTATCGCATGATAAATAACCCGGTCCATCGTATTTTCGTGTCTTGTGAACATGAGACTTAACATTACTATTTACTATATAAGTATGTTCAAGTATGACATGTACCTGAAATGGTTGTTATCTTCATTTAATCAGAGACATTTTTCTGAAGTTTGTGTAGAGTAGGCTGCATAAATTGGCAGCAGTGCTAGTTTGTTTTGCCTCCTCCTTGGTGTTACATTTTCTGGTATGCCAATAAATTACACACTCTGCCTCACTCCACCTCTGATAAAAGAGTTTCCTAACCTGATCTAGTTCTGCTGGAAAATTTTCCACAAACACCTATGGAATCTGAAATGATTAGACCAAACACATAAGCATTTAATAGACGGTTGATTTTGTCTCCCTTTTTTTTTTTTTTAATTTCCTTGAATGCATGTTTTGTGTGTGTGTGTTTCAATTGCTAATCAGCTAAAATATGCTGTTAATCTTTCAAATTCAAGGATTTCCTGGCCTTGAAACTTTTTCCCCATAAAGTTCTTACCTTTTTACTTTGCAGTATTAGTGCCTCTGCATGGTTGAATTTGCATGGCTCTGTTTATGAGGACACTTTTTCTTAGCTTCAAACTATTTCAAACACAGAAGCACCCTTTTTTTTAACTCTTTCATATTTCTTTTATATCTTTTCTTTATGCAGCCTTTTATCTTGTAAAGATTCTTCCATAACTACCTTTTCTGTTCATTCACTGTTTAGTTTGTGCTTATATATGACACACTGACATTTTTAGGTGGTTCTAAGAACTGCAAAAATGCCTCACTGGCAGAGAAACAAGCAGCCAGACCAGAAGCATCTTGTTTCCCGAACACCTTTGCAAGAGTCCAAGAATCAAAATTCTGATCCCTTGATGCTGGAATCATATGAAGACTGTCCTGAAGTCAAGAACAATGTGGGAAAGAGAAGGAGAAGGAGGAGAGGGAAATCGGCGAATCTTGAAAAGGCCGGTTTTATGATCACTTCACCTTCTTCGGAGAAAAATCTGTCGTTTCCTCTTCGGCCTGGTTATGGAACTCTCGGTTCCAAGTGTGTCGTTAAAGCCAACCATTTCATTGCTGAGATATCAGAAAAGAACTTGTGCCATTACAATGTAGGCTCTTCTTTTTATTCTGATGCTGACTTGCTGTGTTGATTATAGATTTGAGGCATGATTTTGATATTATTATCCATGCAGGTTTGCATAACTCCAGAAACATACTCTACAGCGATGAACAAAGCCATCATGAAGCAGCTGGTGAAACTTCATGGAGATACTGATCTGGGAAGGTTGCTCCCAGTTTATGATGGAAGAGAAGGCCTTTATACTGCTGGATTATTGCCATTTTCATCTAAAGAATTTTCCATCACTCCAGTTGATTCAGATGAGTGCAAAAGCATCACAAAGTAAGGAGTGGTTATTGATTTCGGTTTGGTTAGATGTATTTCATTAATTATGGATGATTTGATGAGTTCTTGATAATGATGTCACTAGGTGGCGAAGATTTACAGTGACTATAAAGCTTGTTGCTCAGGCGAACATGATCCCATTGCGCCAACTCCTTTCGGGAAATCAAGTTCAGACCAATGTACAAGCGCTTAAGATAATGGACATTGTGCTAAGGGAACTTGCATCACAAAGGTTACTGATCAATATTGTTGTGGTATCTTTCTTGCTCATGTTATTTGGTTTATTCGAGGATTTACATTGTTTTGCTGTATTTTGTTTCCAGATATGTGCCGGTTGGGAGATTCTTCTACTCACCTAGTCTTAAGAAACCACAGTCACTAGGTAATGGGCTGCAATCTTGGAGAGGCTTCTACCAGAGCATAAAACCGACACAAATGGGATTATCGTTAAATCTTGGTAAGATAATTGTGCAAATCCAATGAACAACTGAAATTCTGAAATTTCTCTGGTCAATGACATGTGCTTGTCATTCTTAATCAGATATGTCATCGGCTGCATTTATAGAACCACTCCCAGTTGTTGAATTTGTTGCTCAGATATTGGGAAAAGATGTTAGCTTAAGGCCACTGTCTGATGCTGATAGAATTAAGGTAAAAGTAACCAAGTGATCTCAATGGAAAAATAGTCAAATTCTTTAATGTATTAATGCAGTTAATCATTGATGTCTGATCAGGTGAAAAAAGCACTTAGAGGTGTTAAAGTTGAAATTACGCACAGGGGAAGTACACGAAGAAAGTACAGGATCATAGGTTTGTCTACGCAGCCTACAAGGGAACTAATGTAAGCTTTTATTATTATACTAAAAATAGTATTTGCATTAGAAACTTGTCTCTTGTTCTGAAATAGTAACTTTCATACTCTCACAGTTTTCCAGTTGATGAGGAAAAGAACATGAAGTCGGTCATCGAGTACTTCCAAGAGGTGTATGGATTCACTATCCAGCATCCCCATCTGCCTTGCCTCCAAGTGGGAAGTTTAAAGAAATTGAATTACTTGCCAATGGAGGTAATGTACTAAAAAGGATCAAGTAACTTTCTGAAATTTGTTTTACTATGGCTATAACTTAAGAGCTATAAATATTTGGCAGGCCTGCAAGATTGTTGAGGGGCAAAGATATGCCAAAAAGCTCAACGACAAGCAGATAACCTCGCTCTTGAAGTTCTCGTGCCAAAGACCCCAACAACAAGAATCAGACATTATTCAGGTTTGTAGTTCATTCAGATGATGATCTATCAGATTCATTTATTCTTATAGGACTCTGAATTTGGAATTCTTTTTGTCTATTCTTTATTTTGCCAGACAATACGGCAGAACGATTACAAGGAACATCCTCTAGCAAAGGAATTTGGCATCAGCATTGATGAAAACCTTGCATCAGTCGAAGCAAGAGTTCTTCCAGCTCCATGGGTAATTAGTTTAATAAGTTTCTTGTGGACTCTTTAGTTTCATGAAGTTTAAAAGATTTTTCCTGTGTGTGATTCAGCTGAAGTACAATGATACTGGGAAAGAGAAAGAATACCTTCCTCAACTAGGTCAGTGGAACATGATAAACAAGGTAAAGCTTGCCCCTATTTTGAGGTATCAAAAAGCCTAGATCTTTGTGAAGGTTCTTGATTGGAGAAATTGTTTCTACATTTCAGAAAGTGATCAATGGTGGCACTGTTACTCACTGGGCATGCATAAATTTTTCTCGGAATGTCCTAGAGAGTACTGCTTCTAGTTTCTGTCAGCAACTGGCACAGATGTGCCAAGTCTCAGGAATGGTAACTATCTTCCTTTGGTGTCTTGGTTTACAAATTTTATTCCTTGAAACCATGTTAAATTCATAGACCTTTGATTTCAGGAATTCAACTGTGAGCCGGTGATACCAATCTACTCTGCCAGACCAGATCAAGTGAAGAAAGCCTTGGGCTATGTTTACAATGCAGCAGCCAACAAATTAGGAGGAGGAAAAGAATTAGAGTTGCTTGTTGCCATTCTTCCTGACAATAACGGCTCTTTGTACGGTATGTGCTACTCATGGCTTCTAAATTTGTTAAATCCTTCAAAAGTAGATGTAAATGTTAATGTTGATTCCATTGTGGCAGGGGACTTGAAAAGAATATGCGAAACTGATTTGGGGCTGATCTCTCAATGCTGCCTTACAAAATATGTCTTAAAAGTTAACAAACAGTATCTTTCGAACGTCTCTCTAAAGATCAATGTTAAGGTAAATGTGTTTATTTCTTCCAAAATTATATGGTTTTTCTATAAATTTGTGGTTTAAATTCTCATAACACTTTGATGCTGGTATCAGATGGGAGGAAGAAATACTGTCCTTTTAGATGCTTTGAGATGGAAAATTCCACTAGTAAGCGATATTCCGACTATAATATTTGGTGCTGATGTTACACATCCCGAGTGTGGAGAGGAATACAGCCCGTCTATTGCTGCTGTAAGGATGTAAATACATTTTCAATGTTACAATTAAATTTTGGCTGTCTATTTTGATTTTTGAGTGTCACACTAAAGTTTGTTTGTGTACTCATAGGTTGTGGCATCCCAGGATTGGCCTGAAGTCACTAGATATTCCGGCTTAGTATGCGCTCAGCCTCGCAGACAAGAACTGATCCAGGATTTGTATAGAACGTGGAAGGATCCTCAGCGTGGGACACTATCTGGTGGCATGATCAGGTCTCATCTGGACTTCTATTTATTTACAGCCTTGGTTAAATTTATCTCAACTTTTGGTTGTTTTCTTACCTTGTTTTTCACAAATACAGAGAGCTTCTTCTGTCATTCAAGAAATCCACAGGGCAGAAACCACAGAGAATCATATTCTACAGGTACTTTGAATGAAGTTTCTTTTACTCTTTTTTCTTTGGATTCTGCTGGTTAGTAAACGATGCTTAAGTAACCTCGTACTCTATTTTCAGGGATGGAGTTAGTGATGGCCAGTTTTACCAGGTTCTTCTGTATGAACTCGATGCAGTTCGCAAGGTAAAAACTAGAGATGAAAATTGACAGAACTTTTTATTAGGTTTTGCTAACAATAATTACACTTTCCAGGCTTGTGCTTCCCTTGAACCAAACTATCAACCTCCAGTTACTTTCATTGTTGTCCAAAAGCGTCACCACACGAGGCTTTTCCCGAATAATCACAATGACAGAAGCAGTTCTGACAAGAGTGGAAATGTCTTGCCTGGTAAAGCAATATTTTAGCTTTACTACTTACCAAAAATGTTCTTCTTAAGATTCAACACAGAAGAGCATGAACATTATGAGAAACGGTCAATTTCAGGTACTGTGGTGGATACGAAGATATGCCATCCTACGGAGTTCGACTTTTACCTTTGCAGTCATGCTGGAATTCAGGTGCAGTATCGCGTGTTTGTTACCGATAAAAAAATACTAGAAACAAAACAACGTTTTCATGTAAATCTATTTCATTCTTGCATTTGACAGGGAACAAGTAGGCCTGCACATTATCATGTTTTGTGGGACGAGAACAACTTCACAGCTGATGAAATCCAATCCCTGACCAACAACCTATGTTACACGTAAATGTTCTTCCCTTTATATATTATCCTACCCTTCTTTTTGTAGCATGAAATTTTATGCTTACTGATCTTTGGTTTGTATTATCATTTGTGATCATTTACGATGATATTGCTTCTTTAGTTGACTTTCATAATGCTTAACTAGTACAACCCTACATTTTCCAGGTATGCTCGGTGCACAAGGTCTGTATCTCTAGGTAAGTTTACTTTTGTTGTTTTTGATAAACCAATATTATGAGTTCTGAGTAGGGCTGTAAACGAGTCGAGTCGAGCTCGAACAGACCTGTGTTCGAGTTCGAGTTCGAGTTCGTATTGCATGTTCGTGATCGAGTTCGAGCTCGTACGAGTTGAGATATTTTAGTTCGAGCTCGATTCGTGTGAGTTTTAGAAAGTTCGAGCTCGACTCATGAGTTCGATAAAAAATCGAGTTCGAACTCGAACTCGAGCTAGTTCGAACTCATTAAAGAATTAATGAATAAAATTTAATTAATTTATATAAAAATTCTATATAAAAATTCTATTCGAGCTGCTCGACGAGCCTATCGAGCTGGCTCTTATGAGCTCGAGTTCGAGCTCGTATATAAACGAACGAGCTCGAGTTCGAGTTCGAACTGGTCAAACCGAGTTCGAAAACGAACTTTGACCGAGTTGTTCGCGAGTTATTCACGAACGGTTCAGTTCATTTACACCCCTAGTTCTGAGTTGGGAGTCTAATATATGCATGATTTTGATGCAGTTCCTCCTGCATATTACGCACACTTGGCGGCTTACAGAGCGAGATTCTACATGGATCCTGAGGTTTATGGGAACAACGCCCACCCCACGGGTAATTTGGCTGTGCGGCCGCTTCCTCCTTTGAAAGAGAGAGTGAAGAATGTCATGTTTTACTGTTAGGAATGCTGTGAAATGAATGATGATGAAGATGTCATGTTTATATTGTGTATATGGTTAGGTTTGTAAGCTGCAATTTTGCTAGACTATCGTCGATCACTCCAGCTGCTACATTTGCTGATCCAATGTAACATTGGAATATAAGAAAAGGCTTTTTGCGGAGTGGAAAATACTGTGCATTTGAATCCTTATTTCAATTATCATTTCATTTCCCTTCAGTAGTCTTATGTGTAGGGATGGCATTGGGCGAACTGGGCGTGGATAGTAGACTATCCATGCTCATCCCCATCTAAAATTTTACTATCCATCCCCGCCCATTTACCCATAACGGGTACAAATTTAATATCCATGCCCATCCAGCTAGATATCCATCTCATCTGGGTATCCGTGGATATCCATGCCCATGTTATACCCACATTCCCCATCCGACTTATTAATCCATATTTATAAAAAATTAACCTAAAATCTGTTAATTATCATAAAAATTTAAATAAAAGCACTAATAATTCAAATATATTATATTAATAGAACAAAATAATTCATAATATGTTAATCATTAACTTATAAAATTCTTTTATGTTTCAAAATAGACCAAACATGCTTAAAAAATGCTAAAATTAATAATATTATTAATATAAATACAAGTAATACTATTAATATTATATATAACGGATATTATACAAGTATTATACGGGCGGGTATGGGACGGGTATGGGGCGGGTGGGGCGGGCGGGTATGGGGCGGGTATAAAATCAATATCCATACCCACCCATTTACCCATGGCGGGTTTGAATCCAACATCCATACCCATGGCGGGTATAAAAAACTCATATCCATACCCGCCCCATTGGGCGGTTGGCGGGCGGGTATCCACCAAATACCCGCCGGGTGCCATCCCTACTTATGTGTGAATGTGAAACTTACATGTTGAAATGTTAGGATGAAAAGGTATAAGCTATGTTAAATGAGAACGAAGAAACAACACAAAAATGTACCTGGTTTATCCTTACAGTCGGAGGAATCAAAACTTCTTGGCGAAGGACTACAATAATGCTAACATCTCAAATGATTTGTGTAAAAGTTACAAAAGGAATTTTTAGACTAGAAAAATGAGAGGAGAGAAAATGAATTCTATAGTTCAAGAATGACTTAGAGCAAGTCCAACAGCTTCCCCAAGTTGGGGGATTTCAATAAATTTAGGGAATATGAGTCATTTTTCAGCTCCAACAGATTCCCTATCCCATTCCCCAACTTGGGGATTTTGAAGGATGGAGTGTCCAACTTGCAAAAAAAAAGCATGAAAATTGTCCGATGGAGCACACTACCTCATTAAAAAACCCAGTGGGAAAAAGAGTATAGTGTATCTCCTCTTCATTGGCTCCATAGTCTTCAATAGTAAAACATCTTGTATCGATTCCAATCTTTGTAGTAATATCATCGGTAGTAAAAAAAATACATAGTAGTTTCCAAAGGCCGGAAGAGTCGGCTAGGTAGAGTAAGGCCGGAAGAGTTCGGCGAGGAGGAAGAAACCACCATCGGTAATACCGGAACGGTGGGACACGGAGAAGAGCCATCTAGATGGCCAAACAATTCTTGAGGTCAAAACACACACTGGACCTGTTGCTTCCATACACTGGACCTGTTGTTGCAAGCTTCCATACACTGGACATGTTGCTTCCATTGCAAATTCGTAACTTGGAGAAGAGGGGAGGGCGGCGACCAAAAAAAGAAAGAGGGAGAAAGGTTTTCGAAACCCTAGAAAAAAGATGAAAGATCGCAAATGGCGACTGATACTAAGTTACTAGGTTTTCGAAACCCTAGAATAAATGATTTGGTCTCTATTCTCTAATCATTTCATTTTGAAAAAGGAACATTTTGAAAAAATAAATTTAGCCACAATCTTTGGCGTGGGGCGAAATGAGAACTTCTGTCTAATAATGTGGTTGGGAAGAAACAAGGCGAAGCCCAGTGTAGGGCATTACTTAAATCGGGCGGACCATTTTGGTCCTCAAACATTTTCCTGAGAACGTAACCATAGTTTTGAAAAGTCAAATCATAAACTTGCAATTTCACAAAATCAAAATTAGAAAATCAACACATTCAAGAGGAAGAGGCCATCAGTTGTTGTTTCAAGACTGGTTTTGGAAATGGTTTCAGGAAGCCCCTGATAAAAAAGCCATTGAATGTTCATGTCATATGTTGTGGCATATTTGGAAGTCAAGAAATTATAGAACTTTTGAAGGAAAAGAGGTGGACATAAAAAGAGTGGCTGATCTGGCTTTAATAGATTTAGCATTTTACTCAGCTATGGAACATGAAACTGAAGATGAGTCTGTTTCTCAGGAAAATGTGCAAGGTAATGTAACAACAACAGAGATGCAGCATGCACATGATCATAGTTGCTTGGAGGATTTCCATGTTTTAACAACTGATGCTGCATTTTGGAAAAATAGTATGCATGCATCTGCAGCATGGTCTATAAGACAGGGATGCACAGATGTGTGTATAGCCAGAACAGTTACTCATTTTCAAGCTTCTTCAGTTTTGCAAGCAGAGGCAATGGCTTGCCTTTTGGGATTACGGGAAGCACTGCAAATGAATCTAACAAGAATTTGCATCAGGACTGACTCAAAGATACTGCAACAGCAACTCATGACAAGTAATTGCAGTTCAATTTGGGAGATAGATGCAATCTATAAGGATATAGCATGTCTACGTAGTTGTTTTTCTTTATTTTGATGTGTTAAAGTTCCAAGGAGTGAAGTGCAGCAAGAACATTGTGCTGCAAACTCCTGGAAGTGTACTGTTCTTGGTTGTAATTAATGTAATGCAGGTTTGTTTCAAAAAAAAAAAAAAAAGCAGTGTGGAATTTATTTTTTATTTTTTTAATAATAACACGGTTATATTAATTAAAAAGATAACATTACATCACCTAGGCCTATGGCCATACAAACCAACAAGGCGATAAGAAAACATACAAAGCATAGTACAAGTATGATAAATCGAACTACTTGGGACCGAGAAAATGGAGTTGACGAGAAATTATTCCCCTCAGTGGACCAATTCTCATGTGGCACTGACTTGTGATGATAGAGTGCGGGCCATTTAATGGATGAAACCATAAACAAATCAACATTTTGGGATGATACTCTGATTGCTGCTTTGATAGTTCCCCAACAAGCCAATATGTTTGCTTGTGAGTGAGAGATGCAAAAGGTGAGCCCTGAATTAGTTTGCATCACAACTTGATTCAGGTGTGAGCCTCTGAAAACCTCTATATCCTCAGCTGATCTTATTTTATATGGCACTTTGAAGTTCCAAATCTTGCTCCAGATATTCTTCCTCTTATCATTAGCCCATGCTAGAGCAGAATGAAACCAGTTACAGTAGCCATCTAACCTCTTAACCTGGTTCAGCAACTTATATGGCACCTTGAAATTCCAAATCTTGCTCCACACTTTCCTCTTTCTCCGATCTGCATAACTTTGGTAGCATCCTGTTCGAGGTCCTCGACTTCCATTATGTTCTTTTCCTATTACATCTATATGTCGCATCGTACTCTCAGAATTCCTATCAGTAATTCGTGCAGCAGAAAATATGAGTAAAATGTTAGCATAATGAGAATACATATTCAAGGCTCTAGCTCAGTGCCACCTTCCCCCCTCTGTTATACACTGCCTCTTTCTTATGCCAAGTTTCCTTCCAGATCACCAGCTCCCAGTTTTCATTTATGTGTGATCCCGGATGTGGGATCTTAATGTTCCATGTTTCTTTCCACAGTTCCTTACAACCTGAGCTGGGAGACTGGTTAAGAACCTTATTAGTCAAGCTAAATCTTAAGAGCACATCCTTTAAAAGGAAATGAAGATACCAGAATATTATAACCGCATTATCTTGACTCTCACTCCCTTGATTCCTGCTCAGATTTCTGTCCCCTGAACTACCTGGAGTATCTTTCTTGATAGTAGAATTCTGTGATCTTCATGGTTCCTCCATAAATGGAGCTGACAGTGAGAACACCTTAACATACTTTTGTACTCTTTCCCGATCTTCCTTTTGCATATCAGCTTTCCTGTTCAGCTCAAACTTCTGATCCCCATACCAGTTTGCAGCACTATCTCTCAGAATCCTTTTTTTGTCATTTAGTTCAACCCAACTTTCCCTGTTTTGTTTGATTCTTTGAAAGACCTGCTGAAATTTAGTTTTTCCCAGGCTGGAAAAGTCTATCTGATTTCCTCTACCTCTTCCACCTGATTACTCCATGGCAGTTTTATCAAGACAAGAAACACATTTGGATATGTCCTGCTTTTGCTGTTGTTCAACCTCAACCTTAAAGTTACTAGCAGCAAGGGATATATTTACTTGAACCTCTCATCTATCTGTCTGGTGAACACTTGGAATCATGCAGAATTCCATTCTCAGTTCAGTGTTTTCCATATATCTCAACTTCTTGACTTGAGTTGCCAGTATGTCATCTTTCCCATCATATCTCTTTCTTTTCCTTTTCTTTTTCACCCTCTTCCAAGAGAACACCCTATCATTTTCATTTTTCTTTGGCTCTTTGTCATCCAGCTCCATATCTGGTTTTTCTTCTTTAAATTCCTCCAGGGGAGAAATTTTTTTGTTTCTTTCTTGTTAGCAGCATCTCCTCGTCCATTTCCAACACTGAGTGTTTATGCTTCGCTCCCTTTGCAGTTGTCCCAGATTTAGATGTTTCTGCTTTCCCTTCTGTTACAGCCTGATCAGTGCCTGACTCTGAACAACCTTCCACATCCTCATCTTCTATTATTATGCCTAACAATTCACCTTGTCTCTTAAAATGTTGCCAGGTGGATTTGCTTACAAAATCTTTTAGCTTCTTCTCCTCTGTCAGTTTGCATCTAGACATTGGATGGCCAATTATTCCACAGTGAGAGCAAAGTTTGAAGATTTTCTCATAAGCACATAGAATCCATCTTTCCTGATTTTCTCCTTCTATCCAGAAACCCGGAATCAAGGGTTTTTCTGGATCTATCCAGACCAAAGCCTCTACATATTGACCCACAATGCATCCATTCTTAATGCAAGCTACCTCACCAATCATACATGCCAATTTTTCCTCAGAATCCTGACTTGATAGCTCCTGTGGCACATTGATGAGTCTAATTCTTGTAAGCAGTTTTGAGAATTTTATGCTCCAAAGCGGGAGGTCCATCTCCCATCTTGTTAATCCTAGTAAACCTCATTCAACATATCATGGGCTATTCTGCAAGGCAAATAACATGTCTTCTTCTGTTTCAAACTTCAGAACCATATTGTTGTGCAATCTCTTGGTTATCTTCACCTCCACACCCCACCATTTTTGAAAGTGAGACTGAAATATTTCCCTGGTAAACTCCCTATCATCAAACCAGTGACCTAGTAAGTTATACACCTTTGAGGCAGATTAACTCTGGTGCTCTTGCATGTATCATCCTTAAAGTCCGCGTAACTAACCTCTGCTAGTAGACCATCTAGAATACTTGGTGATAAAGACAACGAAGAGCACCTATTCACAAATCTAGCCAGTCGTTTATTAACCTTAGAACATCCCTTCTTGATCAAAGCTCCATTTCTTCTGATCGGAATAAACCATCCAGATTCTCCCAGACTTACCTGACCCGCTCTATTACCAACCTCATGTTTACTCTGTTTTCCTATCCTTGTCACTCCTGAACAGCATCATGATCCATGTCACTCTTTTCACAGATTCTTTTCTTCAGCCGACGCAGTAACCTCATTCATCCCAGATCCCTTTCATCCAAGTCATGAATCCTTTTTCTTTTCCCGCATATAACCATTATACTAGTTCAAGGTCCTCTCAAGATGAGAAAACCAAACCAATAATAATGATATATATGAAGGAAAACCTCCGCAATGATGATAGCGCTAAATAAATAGCGAAACTATGATCAGAAAACCCCAATTTGAAGGTTGCATGCAACCTCGATCAACTTTATTGGATACCCTCTTTTCTTTCCTTCCTTCCTTCCCAATTAAACTGACCTGATGATGACGAGTCAGATCTATATTACCCATACTAAGCTATGATTTGAGCCAGAAACTTTCTTAGACGAAACCCCCAAATTACACGAACCCGTTTTTTTCTTCAAATTAAGACATCATATGATGGAGGGAATTCTATTTTGCTTACCCAAGCCTTCACAAAAATAAATAAATACAACCAGAGCAAAGTAGCTCAGTTCAGAGTATCAATGTAGCAAAAGAATCAAAAGCATCTAGGACAACATTGTGTGTAGCTCTAACTAAAACCCCCTTACACTTTAGTGAGTCGTTTCCCAGACGAACTACAAGATTGTCCAGGGGCTAGTAAGAGGAGCTACTTCTGGTAGATGAGATTGGAGACAATGGACAAGCACTGGGACAAAGAAACCACAACACCATCTTTGGAAGGTCAGAATTGATACATTTCCATTGTTGTTAGAATGAGACAAAAGTGCATGCTCCATCCTTGTCAAATGAGATAGAGTAGCATCTGGAAGTGTTGGTGTATTCACTCCACCAAAGCAGTACCTGAAAAGAGGAGATTTTCATCAGCAGTATCCATTCTTTGATATTCTGAGTGAACCCTAATTCTCCCTAATCAAATAAGACCTTTACCTTACCCATCTCCTGATCTCTTCAGGATCATGGAACTTTGAAAACAAATGTGTCCATAGAATCAAAATCAAAAGATTTAGATGATTGAATTGAACAGATGTGATGAAGAAGGCTTAAAATCTAAAACTTATTCTAGAGAGAAGGCAGAGGAAAGCTCTCACCTAGTGAGAAAAAAAAATAACTCGAAGGCATTAGCGTGTGGAATTACATTTATGTTTAGCTTGGACTATAGACCTAGATTGTGTGATGATGAGAATTACTTCCTCAATCTTACTTCAAACTGTATAGTTGATTTTTTAGAATTACACTATGTAAATTATATTATAAATGAAAAAAAAAACTATCATTCATACAAATATATAAATATATATATTTCATCCGTCCTAGTTCAATCTGACAATTTGTCTTTCACTAATTGACTCAGAAAATGTTTCATCTTTAATATTTTTAATAATGTGCAAACATAAATTTTTAAAAATTTGATATTTTGAAAATATATGACATTACAAATTTAACCAGATTCGACACTTTTACCCTATCATCTTAGCATTTTGTGTCATAATAATTACTATCTTTACATCTATGTCAATCAAATTTGATGGACACGGTTTAGCTTTCGGTTAAACTTTTTTTTTTTTGAAATCAAATTAAACCACCAATGGTGGGAGGATTATATTAGGCTCCTCAGACCTTTTCAAATAAATCCCATAATATGCATGATGGTCAAGGTTACAGTGAAATCAACTACCTAGATAAAAAAAATAGAAACTAGAAACTAGGGAGTTCTTTGTAATTGTTGAAGTCGATGGAAAGAGAAGTTCTAATGAAAGGTTACTGCTTTCGGTTAAACTTAAAAAGTCAACTAATCATGAGTATTAGTAGTGGATAATTAGTATTTTTGAAGGATGATATCATATCATGAGCCATGAAATTATAAACGGATGACATTAAGATGCAATTTTGTTTAAAAAATAAAACCAGAATATGGTAAAGAAAAGTTGCTGGGGAGGAGACAATTAAGGTTGGAGGGTGGGGGACAGGAGGCTCATCATGTGATTGTGATCTCAGAGCTCTCCCTTTCCATCAAAACTTGCAGAAATGAGTATTTCTGTTCACCAATCGCTTTCCCACTTTTTCTAAGCCATACTATCTTTCATCATCACACAGTGTAATTTCTGCTCTGCTGATTAATGAGCATTATGACTTCTGAGCTGTGGCCTAACACAGCCTATACATACAGCTGCTCCTGACCAGATCAACGAGCGTTGGAATCATCATACATTTCTAGGAAATTTTCAGTTACTTGGGTGGTAAGGCCAAATTAATTCATGGATTTAATTAATGTGTAGATGATGGTTTGAAATATATATGGTGGTGGTGTGGTGTTTTTATTGCTGAAACAAAGTAGTTTTTTTTATATTTGTAGATGATCATTTTTATTCTCAAGGCTAATTCTGAATTCAAGCCGTTAGCCGTGATAATCCAGACAATATAAGTACAGTTACATATATTTCGGTTATTCTTGTAATAAATTAATTAAATTAGATACCAATTTCACTCATTATAATCGTTTCTGAGTGTTTTCTAGTACTATGAAAAAGTTTATTAGAACGGTTAAGGACTCCATATTCAATGTATCTTAATCTCAATAAAAGTTATTTAATTAAGCATGTACAATTAAGTTTAGACATGATAAGGTTATAACACTAAAAAAAATCTATTTCACTAGGTTGGTTACAGGTGCATAATTGATCACCCAGCTGTATTATAATTAAGACTAGGGATTTCCAGCCATGGTGCATTTGAATAATTTATGGAAACATGTGCATATGATCTTGATCATCTTCCTGTTACAAACATTTGTAGCACAGAAAACTGGGACCAGATAAAGGAGCGAATTATTAGCTGTGCCGACCTGTGATCTGTAGAATGATGCAGAGGGAGTATCAGGTTATAGTATTAGAATTGTGAATTTAAATAATTTGGCAAAAGAATAAAATTAAACTCGCAGTTAAGCATCAAAATATAAAGGTGGACCCGAGTCATGTGTACGTAAACATCACAACAACTCACCGGCTTTGGATATGCAATTAAGGCGGTCTGACCTTTTTCCTTGTTTGGTACGTATCCTATGCTTCCTCACTCTCATGCATCAATTACCTACCCACTGCCACAAATCTGCACTTCCCCTTGCAAAGGCATCAATCAATATATCATCCAAACAATCAATTTCTGTTTCCACTCCATCTCCATCTCCATCTCCATCTCCATCTCCAGTAATTATTATAAATTAATTAAAAAGTACAAGCATCAATTTATTAATTAATCTAGAAAATAAATCCTAAAGGTTGTCAAAATACTAAACCTATTGTATCGGCTGCCAAGCCGAAGCGGCAATGAGCGGGCGGCCGTGCCACCCTAGCCTCAGGCAGCCGTCATTTTCCTCGACGCAGTATCCATATGCTGAATACAATGTCAGCAGCATGTTTGCCTGGGTGAATGCGTTCAAGCCTATGTCCACCGGCTTGAACCCGGCTTGGGTGAGCCGCGCACGCCATTTGGTCAGCGGCTCGTGCCTCTCCACGCGAGCCGAGTCTTCGAAGCACACTATGTCAACGATTTCCCTCTCCAAGTACTTATCGGCTAAGGATTTCACGCCCTGAGCCGTGCAAGTTTCGAGCGAATCGAAAATTGTTGAGTAGTAGAAAAGTGCTCCGGAAAAGCGGTCCAGAAACCCTAGCTGATTGTGATCGGCCTCTTGCTCGACAATCGTTACTATTGTCGGATTAAGACCCCGGATCCACGAGAGAACGGATTTTATAGACGAACCGTTGACCGGGTTTAACCTGAGAAGTTTGTGCAGCTGGAAAATGCAGTTCACTGCAACAGCTTCGCCCGCACGCACGTCCAGCATTTCCGGGTTGATTTCGTCTAGCCGAGAAACCGCTATGGCTCGGAATTCGAACTTCACGTTGACGGACCCGGCCAACTCGGCCAGCTTCAACCCGACTTCATTGAGGGAATGAGGGCCAACGCCTGTAATTTTCAGCATTGGCGGCCCGCCGGGGCGTAAGGCCAGCGCTTGGATTAGAACCGGCCACTGCAATCCTTGCATGAGGCTGAAGTCGATGACGTGGACGCAATCGCGGCCGTTGAAAGCTTCCAGTATGGCTTGATTCGCCGTGAAATGAGCGAACTTCAGGTACGGCGTGGCTTCGTAGAAGCCGTGGTAGCAGCGATCATCGTCTCCGGCGGGGGATATCGTCGGGAACGAGCCGATTCCCTGTGCCGAGTAAATTCTCCGACTGAGTGCGTTGATGAAGAATCCGGCAACCTTTCCGATGCCGGAAGTAACATTGACCAGTGTCAAAAGAGCCTGCAGCTTTTCAACTAGCGTCCCGGCAAGTACCAGATTCCCGCGTTGGATGGATTCCGCGCAATCGATCAACGCGTGAACCAGTTCGATGCCGGAATCCTCCTGGTTGGTCGCCTGAAAAACCATCGACTGCGGCAGCGGCTTACCGTCGTCGTACCAAAATGGAGTCACAAATCCGGGTTGAGAATTCATCCCCGGAATCAATCCTCCGATCCACGTAGAATCGTCGGCGGGATCAATTGGAGGGAATCCCGGTAGGTAGAAGTCCGGCAGGGGCGTATATCGAGATCCGGCGAGAAATGGGCTCATGATCTGGTCCGGGGATGTGCGGGCTGCGGGCGAGGACGATGAGCTGGTGGTGCTGCCGAAGGTGACGCATGAATCCAGCACCATTTCGTAGTGCGTTTTGAGGCAAATATGATCAGCACCATTGTTGTTGAAAGTTGAATCCAGCAGGTGATCGTGAAAGTTATTGAACATGTTGCCGGAATCGTGCGTGTGTTGGGAGAATTGTGCGATTTATTATGTTGTGTTGGGAGAAATGGACAGGAATTTTGTGAGGGTGAGATTTGATACGTTCACAAGGGTATTAATAGTGGTAGTACAAAGAATGTACGAGGACATACTACTATATCACAGTACACTGAAAGCATCTTCTTATATATTAATAATAAACAATAATATGAATTAGCACAATAACTGAATGATCATTAATCCACAACATATAGAATAGAATAGAGTAGTTCAATTTAATTACTGTATAAAGATTAAATTTGGTATATTAATTTAATTACTGTATAAAGACTAAATTTGACAACAGAACATATTAATTTAATCCAAATTCCCAAAAATTAAATTTGATGTATCCAAACTTTATACTCCCTCTAGACCAGCTATTTCTGCATATTAGACTTTTTTCAGTCAACTATGTTAAATTTTGACTGAATTTTTGAATGCATAGATAATTAAAAATATTATCGTATTTAATATTGTTGGAATCGTCATAACATATAGTTTATTAATATCAATTTTTTATACTTTGATAATATACGTAGTTAAAAATATTAGTAGTCAAACACGTGTATTGAAGACCGTGAAAAGTCAACAGTGCACATTCATCTGGTACGGAGGGAGTAGTAAAATTTTACAACACGCACGACTAATGGACATTTAAGTATGAATTAAAAACATCAAATTGATTAGCAGCCAAATAATAATCAAAAAAATTTTGCAAGACGCCAAAAATATGAATTAGCATAATAGTAGGAAAGATAAACAAGTAATTCAGTTCAAATGGCAAAGATTAAATTTGATGTATCCAAACTTATATA
Source organism: Cruciata laevipes (assembly GCA_963678965.1). Taxonomy (NCBI): domain Eukaryota; kingdom Viridiplantae; phylum Streptophyta; class Magnoliopsida; order Gentianales; family Rubiaceae; genus Cruciata; species Cruciata laevipes. Next base: position 8,548,223 of record OY787632.1, on the reverse strand, counting down.
AAATTCTGATTACTTTTGATAATTTTACAGCACTACTTACTGATTTACATTCACATAAAACATCCCTCAATTGAATGATATTATTACTATACACATGGAGCTGTCAGTCCTGACTCGAACCCAATAAACCCGACACGACCGACCCAAATCGATCTGACACATAACCTGATTATAACCTGAAAATTATTAGGTTGAACCCGACCCGACCTCAACTCGAAAATTAGTTTTAATCCGATAAATTTTGATTCGAACCTGACCTACTCGACCTGACCCGAACCCGAATTCAGCATAACACACCCAAAGATTACCCGAACCCGATCTAATACGAATTCGAAAATGATCTAAATCTTAAGATAAATTGAACCAACTTCGTTGTTCATAAATAGTTGATGTAGTTTTTACTTACCTATATTTATTTTTAGCTGTTATTAAACCAATTTATCTAATTTATTAATAATTAATCATGTTTAATATTTTATTGGCAAAGTCTTGGAAGCGAACGTCTACATATGTAAACCGGATTAAATTTCAAATAATGTTATATGTAAAAACAAGGAGGGACCAATTTACAATTTCATAATATTTAGGAAATTCACGCGCTACAGTAATTGTGCGCTTATCATGATATCTTAATGCTATCAAACAACTTAGAACCGGCGTTACCAATTAGGTTTGATTTGATAAGAGAAATAGTTAGTTTAAGCGTCTCTTGCTAGCTATCGATAAATTAAGTAGGAACTGGGGTATGTCCGCTGCTATAACTGGTTGGTTCATGATCGTTAATAAAATCTATGCATCATTGACCAGAACATAGGACTAGTGTGGAATTATTTGAACTAGATTTCTTCATAACTTGATCTCTTTGCAATTTAGTTAAACACTCTGTTTTCTTTCGTAGTTCATAATTAAGTAATTAATTAATTGAAAATCTCAAAGTAAAATGTGTGGTGACTAAACACCAAAAACTGATCTTTAGGGAAATAAAATCGTTAATCTGTTCTTTGTGGGTTCGACTCTACTTAATTACTGCTATACTATTTAATATTATTAGCATTTTAAGAATATTTTGGTGGTATTCGACGCCCACCGGTGCATAATCATACAAGAGCCGGTAGGTGCATAATTCAAAAGATCACATTTTTAACAATTCTGAAGCATCAAACAGAAACCCACAAGGAGAGCATAACGAACAAAAACACGATACAGATTAGAGGAGCATAATGCCTAACATTCACATTGCCATTTATAAGTCTCAGCACAACAATGTAAGGGAAAATTTGCATTAGAGGCAGTGAAACTTTCTTTATTTAAAATTAGGGTGTAATTTTAGTAAAATTTCTAGAAAGGGCATTCACTAGTGCAGAAAAAGGGATTCACGGCGCACGATTCACGGCGCACGTAATTTTTGAAAAACCGCCGTGGTTGGGAGGTTCCGATGTCGGAAGTGGGTAGGCTGGGAGGTTCCGATGTCGGAAATTCCCTAGGAAGGCGCTTGGTCGAGCATTAACGGCGGTTATCGTAAAACCGCCGTAACCAAAACCTTAACCGGAATAGGTTACGAAGTCTGAAGATAACCGATTGCAGTTACACTATGGTTCCGATGTCAGAAACCTTACCGGAACCGGAACCGGAACCAGAAGGGCGTATTATGAATATACTATTAATACCAAATCTGATCTCCTTTTACATCTTTCCATCTCCGCGACCACACCCTTACTGAAACCCTCCGCCGACCATCTCTGCCGAACAACTCCGCCGACTATCTCTCCGATCTACTCCGCCTCCATCTCCGCCATCTATCTGCTCCAATTGCCGATAGAAACCCTCAATCGGCCGACCTTCGTCGACACGTCACTCCCTTTCGTTTCTGAGATTTTCCCTCGATTTTGCATCACTTCAATAGAAACCCATTGATTCCAAGGTTAGTATATGATGATTTCTCTATTATTGTTATGATTACTGTAATAATGTTGTTAGAATGTCTTTGTGAATATGATTTGTCTGAGTGTGGGAGCTAATCGCCTAATGCTTGCATATTAATTAGCATTAGCAGGCACGTTTTGGTGAAGGAAGTAAGCAATCAATTGTTTTGAAGCTGTTTCCAGGAACATTTTAAAAGTTGCTTGTTAAGAAAACATGATTCTTCTGATGGAAAGGTCTAAAGGAGTAGTTTAAAGCTTCCACTCCTTTATGTGATTTTCATTAATTGTAGTTTTGGAATGACAATGAATGTTGAACTTTTGCTTTTTTTTTTTGAGCCAGCAATTTATATGCATGTTCACTTCATATCATGTTATGAAGAAGAGTGTTCATGTTAAAGCTTTTGATTGTTTCATGTGCAGCCAGCGTGCCTAATTTAGTTGCGGTTGAGGGTGTAGACATTCAAAGGCAAGCATTTTCCTCTTTTTTTCCCACTTTATCGAAGTTAATCTCTCTCGGTGACTGAGTGCAGTGCTATCAATTGTTGCTTACTTTAAACTTAGGATTAGGATGTTAGATGATTTCAATTATCGTTGTCTGATTCACAGCTTGCAAAGAATCTAGATGCTTACTACCTCTCAGTGTTTTTACGTAGGTGAATACAAGTGTTGTGTATGAACCATAACGTATTGATTACCTTACTTTTCATGAGAATTTAGGAATTTTTGTCCATGTCAAATATCAAGTCCCTGTGATCCTCTTTTTGCTGTTGCTAACTTAAACATATGCTCTTCTTCAACTGTTGTTGCCTGGTTGCTCTATTTCCTCTTATTAATTTTTTACTCTCTCTCTTATACATTATATGGCAAGTGTTTAATACTTGGTCAACTAGAGTACTTATTGAACTGGTGCGACTCCATTATGCTAAGGTTAGCTGAACTCCTTCTATTCCAATTTAAACATATCGATATCGATTCCAAGGATACCAAAGGATTCAGCTATGCCGCTAAGCTTGTAAAAATGCACTTAAATGAAAACTTGCTTTTCTCCTGGCTAAGTTAGCTTCTAAAAGCCTTTACTTTTTGCATCGTCCAAACAGTACATTTTGGAATGGCATTGTTGAACTGATTTTTGTATATCCTTGAAAATCATGGTGTATATCATACTGTAATAATATTTTTGATGGAGCTACAACCAATATTTTGCTGTCATATTGACATTTACTTGTTGATGTTCAAGCCATATATATTATGCTGAGTTACTTATGGTTGGTCCTGCTTTTTTCATGTGTTTCAAACTTGGATTCAATGGAGATAAATTTGCTTTTGTAAAGCATAAACATGTAATTTCAAGAATTCTTCAGCAACTTTTGAGTATTATATTGACTTTATGGGTTGAGATTGCTGATACAGTTGATTGGAGACTGGGAGCTGTCAATTGTTGATGGTAAATGGAGATTGTGATTTATTAGCTTTTAGTGTTTGTGCAATTTGGATTCCTTATTAATCACATCTAAGCGTTTAAGTTGTTGTTGCAATGCTTACAAGACTATTGTTTGTTATTAAGCAACGTCTCCACCTGTGATCTGTTGCTTGAGTAATGTAAGAATCTGACAATTTCAAACTAGTAGTATTCATTGAGCCTGGCTATTTTTGTTCCATTCTTTGAAGTCATGTAAATGTAAGAGTGAGCTTTCTGCACTAGTGCATCGTGAAGAGCTACCATAGTTCTTAAACATATCATTCTCCTTAATAAGTACCTCAGTTTTGTCTTTTTTAGTTCTATGAGTCTGATCTTCTACTTATTTTGCAGGCCAGGTCTATTTTCCATCTTAGCACAACAACTCCAAACTGCTGACATTCTTAGTCCCCATCAATGCAGCGCCTGAAGATTACATACAGGAGATCATCATGGAGAAACATAATGACGGTTCAGATGGTTTCTAGTGATGTGAGGAGTTGCATAGGCTAAAAGCAGGAAGGTTCCGATGATCCAGCTGAACTAATTAAAGATGGGGTGTCTAGCGATGAAGGAAAGGGCTCAAAAGAGCATATAGAAGCTGCATGTGTTCCCTCTCATAATTTTGCCGGCAATTTTTTTTAGTACTCCCTGGGGAGTTTCCGACGTCGTAACACCCTATCCTGGACACTTTCCGATATCGGAACCAAAAAACCAACCATGGCGGTTAAAAACCGCCGTGGCTGGTCGATGACCAGTTACGGCGTAGCCAACAACGGCGGTTTTTAACCGCCGTAAAACCACCAAAAAACCGCCGTAAACGGCATGTTTCTGCACTAGTGATTAGTAAATTCATTCATTTTTTAAAAAAAAAATTGAAGGTGAAATATTTATTGCTTTCGTAGTCTACTGAAAATCGTCCAGCTGCGGTTGAACATGGTCAAGTAGAGCTCCCTCTAGTAGGGTGCTCGACTCTGTGAGTAACGCTAGAGATTGAGCTAAATAAACTAATGAAGTCCAAGGTGACCAACATGGCCCCGTACATGTACTAATCTCTAACTCAGATGACTTTTCATTGGCATTGTCTCGACCGGACAAACTTTCCTTACAGCGAAGGGCTTCCAAATGGGTTCATCATCTTCTTTCTCCCATGAGATGCCTCTGGAAGACCCTCGGGCATCGACTCCTACCTCGACGAGATGTAGCTCCTCGCCGGTTATTTGAATCAAAACAAAAGGCTGAAATATTAAACTAAATGCAAAACACAATAAAAAACTTAGGCACAAACTAGTGCGCCTATCCTGAGCCGTCTGGAGATCTTTCCATTGAATTTTAAGGTCATCCAAACGGATCCAGCTGGAGCGACTCATGGATCCCGGCGAGACTGGGCAACGCAGTCTCGGCGGGGATTTCAGGAGCCTCGTCATCAACCAAAGCGACCTCGTCGCTATCTCGTGATTTCTTGTTCCCGAAGAACTCGCAGCCTTGTTCTCCCAGTGTTTCCTTGAGCCTTAACTTTCTCTTGGCACCCACGAGCAGCGTCTTGTCCCCTCCTTTACCGCTACCACGTCCTTTACCTCGACCTCGGCCGCCGGTACTCGCACCACCTCGGCTGCCAGCTACTGTGCCGCCTCAGCCTCCAGTAAATGTTCCACTTCGGCCTTTGGCTTTCATCATCTTGGCCTTTTGCGCTTCAAGATTCCTTGTTGGAGTGTCTAGGATAACCGGGGCATCAACCAGAAAAGGGCTAAGTGGCTTGATCACATTTGGACGGATTCGCGGCAGCGATATTACAATAGTATTGGCAGAAAAGCTCATGAACGTGACCTGTTGCAATGGTGTAGTTTGTTGCACGCTACACTCTACTTCATCTCCTTGGTACAGTGGTTTTTGTTGCACCTCATTCATCATCTCAATCACATCTGAATTAAAAACCTCTAGCTGAAGGGGCATAATCTGGCCACTCCCTTCCTTCGTCTGATTAACCTACAAATCACCATTGGTATTACTCACACGTGCTCTTGACAGCGAGCTTTCCACTGAATGCACGTGCATATTCTGAGAGTTGTTGATCTCAACCGGTTTGTAGGCTACACCATCTGGCGAGTTCATCACGAATGGTTTAGCAATCGAAATCCCTACTGGTTCGTTGCTCACCGGAGTAAGCTCCCCTGGGTCTGTCATCGGCACTAGGGATTTTCCAAGCCCCTTCGGTTCCCTCACCCTCAGCTGCTCCGGTGGTGTCTGTTTCGTTCTGTCGGGCTCATTCTGGCGCCATCCTTGGAAGCCCCATCGTGGCTGGGATCCCTGGTTGTAGTTCTGCACGCCATCCCTGTTCCATGGCTTGTAGTGCGGGGATCTATTTGGCCAGGTTCCCAGATCCTCGGAGAGCACTGGATCATGTTGTTCCGACGGCGGGTCTTAATACGTAGGGCTGGAATCGGTACGGATACCATGTTTTTTTCTCAATAGCATGTGATGTACCAAGTATGTTGGTACACGTATTTTGAAAACCAATACCAACCAAATATGTCAGTATACCAATATGTTGGTAACCAACAAGTTCGGTTGGTACTCGGTATATACCTGTTACCGCCAAGATAATAAAAATGGTAAGGAATCTTTAAATATGCGGAAATGAATCTCAAACTAAAAAATTTGATTGCTTAAATCTTACAATTTCAACCTCAAATATGCAATTTGGTTGCTTCCAACCAGTTCAGTTTTAAAGATACGGTTCGTAATGAAAATCAAAATAGGATTTATGCAAGTAGTATAAAATGAGTTTTTGATTTTGAACTCATAGAATGATGATGAATCTCTAGAGATTAATTAGTAGTACGAAGAAGAAGCATAATGGGTGATTAGTCTTAAAAATAGAAACTTAATTGTCATGTTTAAAGAATTTAATTTGAAGAAAAATGCTAGGAAACTTGAAACTTGAAAATGGAAAATAAATCAATGATAATTAAAATTATGGCGTAATTAAATCATTTAAATAATATTTAAATATGATTTAATAAGTTGGTACAGTACGGTAATACCGTGGTATTTAAAATTAAATACCAATACCGTCCCAATATTAAGTCATGGTACGGTAATACCGTACTAACAATGTCGGTAACCAATTTAATTGGTATTGATCGGTAATGGTATGGTTGGTAAGTTGGTTGGTACGGTATTTTGGTACAAAATTTCAGCCCTATTAATACGTTCTAGGCAGTCTTCCTTCCCGTGTCCTATTAGACCGCAGTAGTAACAAAAAATGGGAAGTTTTTCGTATCTCAGTTTAATCGGAATGAAATTTCCGTTCAACTTTACCAATTGGTACCTCTTCAAAGGTGTCATAACATCAATCATGCACTTTATGCGCAGAAACTCCCCCTCAACGCTGCGCTCCGAGTCCTTTTCGACCTCCATAAACTCACCCAACAGGTTGCCAATGTAGGTCACACCGCCGACAGACATCATACCGGTTGGCGGGTAGATCGTGAATCCAGAATGGCTGCAAGCGGAACTCAATTTGTGAACCGATCATACCTGGGTAGGGTTCTTTTAGAAGGAACAAAAACTTCCCGAAGATCCAAGGTTCTTTTTCAAAAACCCTAATTTTCGCGTCAGGGTTTGGAAATCTCAAAGAGAAAACGTTGTGGTGTATTGATTTGCACTTCCCGACGAGCTGTGATGTGAAATCCTCCACGTCTTGTTGAAAATCTTCGACTAGTGCCGATCGGATCTCTTCCGACGTCAGCCTCAGATCTCTCCATCTGGTTGAGATCGCGTCCACGGTGCTCCGGTGATGACAAAGACGCTGCAAGGTTGTGCTGCCGATGTAGGTCGGCGGCGCTACAGGTTGATTTTCCAATACTTCTCTCAAAACCCTAGGTGAGACGTTTGAGGAGAGAGAAGGTCCCATTCATTTTTTCTTAATAACCCTATTTAACTAAAGACGCTAATACCCTTATTTTTTAAATTTGTGTGAGTCTTCATCAAGACCATATAAATTTTGTTGACATTCAATTCAATATAGTATGATCATCCAATTTTTTAGATTCACTTTTATTTAGTTTAATTCAGTTCAATAAAATTAAGTTTATTCATATTTGCTCCATTAATTTTGTCTGATCCTAATGAACATGAACTAAAATAAACTAAATTAAATTGAACTGTTTTTAACCAAATCTTAATAAACTCAATGGAATATTTTAATATCAAAAGGTGAACTGAATTTAATAACTAGAACTAAATAATAGGGGTAAAAATAAATTGAACTAATTTGATTTAATCAAATAAAATTAAACTTAGTGAAACAAAATTGAAAACTTAATTGAATACAAATGAATCTAAACTAAAATTATAAAAATAAGGGTATTAATGTCTTTAACTAAATAATTATTTTAAGAAATAATTAACTAATTAATTACCGCCATTTCTAGTAATTATGACAATTTTACACCCAACTTCAAAGTAAAGAAAGTTCCACCGCCCTTAATACAAATTTTCCCATGTAATAACACAACAGAGCTTTCCAGATTACCAAATTGTGCCAACAACAACAAGCTTCAAGTTTCCAGTTCACCATTCTAAATAAAACACAACAGAAAACAACAAAGAAAGATATTAAAACATGAATAGGTTACCTTACTTCTGACGCCGGGAGGGCTATGTGGAAGAAATAAGCTCCATCATTGGAGCCTATGTCAACTCTTCCAAGGGAATGCCCAAACTGCCCATTGGCCAGGTACTTCAACCATGTATAGTATAATTTGCCACCTTTTAAGTACCGTATGAATCTAAAAAAAAAAGTACTGTATCAATTTTTGTTGGGCCAATATTTTGTTTATGTCTAGTATATTGTTGATATATATAACTATGCTTATAGGTTATTAAATATAGTTGAAAATTTATACACCATATAAAATGCACGAATTGAATGGATGTTCAAAAAATACCGGGATTTCATATTATTATTATTTTATATGTAGATATAGTTTTCATACTATAAATTTCGCATATGAGTTAGATTTTATACTTATATGCTAATTAGGAGAGACATGAGATATTACTAGGCACCGCACCGGAGAATTGGATGTCTATGGTATTTTTGTCATTTCGTATGATCGTGACGCCGGTGGTTTCTGGTTAGATCTTAGGCTCTTATAACAAAAATACCCTAAAATAATAATAATATGAAATCCCGGTATTTTTTTGAATATCCATTCAATTCCGGTATTTTATAATGAGAAAAATACCGCACCAATTCTCTGTTGTCTAGGGTATTTTATAATGACCAAAAATACCGCACCAATTCCGGTATTTTTGTTTTTATGTAGACACCGATTCTCCAATCTGGTAAAAGGAATCATGGATAAAAACAATGCTTGGATTTTTTTTTTCTTTTCATCAAATTCAACCAAATGAACAAACATTCTCAACATCACCGAGACTTCATATATCTGGTCCAATTTATGTGGCCATGGTTTACATCATATTCTCCTGTAAAACAGATTCAATAGTCAAAAAATATTCAATAGCTTATTATATATCATATGTTCGTGTGTGCAATTTTGTGTCATTTTCGGTTGCTCTTTTGTGCCGGGAATACGCTGTTGCCAAGATGTTGAAACACTAGTGCCGGTGTTAAGTTCAAATGCTGTTCAAATGCAGCTTAAACGATGCTCAAATGCTGCTCAAACACTGCCACAGAGAAGCTGCTACAATTCTGCACAAATGCATCTCCAGTGCTGCCACAACATTGCTCAAGGGCTGCCATAGAGGCCAAGCATGTCAAACACTGACACAAAGGAATGTACATTACTTATATACCGCTAAAAGCTTGAAATATGATAGCTATGATTGTCTTCCACCACTTGACAAAATTAATACAGTTTCTTTAGAAGAAAGTGAAATCACATAAAACAAAATAGCTTTAGAAAATGCAGATTAAATTCTCCTCATTGACAAACTTTTTTAATTCCATATACACAAATGTATCTAGCTACATTAGCATGAATTCAATCAAGAATTGCAAATCAAAAGTGGAATTCAGATGGCAATTAAACATGACCATTTGTGATTTGTGTAGTGGAAAGAAAATTACCATAGCCCAGGTGTTCAAACTGCAAGTCTGCAGCCAGCAGCATATACCAAAAGACGCCATGTCCTTTTCGCGTGACCCAATCAGAGCCGACTCCAACCCACGTGCTCCGCATCTCTGCCACAGACTCCCAGATCTTCGTCCTTTTCACCTTGTACAAACCTGTCACCGCTCCGCCTCGAGTCCGCCTTCGCCGGAGCCGTTGTCCCGTGCTACCCTCTCGAGCTAAAAGAAAAATCATGGTATTCGTCACCACCGCCAGATCTTGTCGGGGTTAAACATCACCGTCGTCATCCCTTGTCAAGACCCTCGAATCCACCGCCATCGTTGAGAATACAAGGGTGTGAATTTGGAGTGGAGAAGAATAAATCTCAAAGGATGGCGCCCAAATATTTCTGAATGAGTAAACAAAGTGACAGCCGCAGATTGAGCCTCGGAAAAGTGAAAGTCTATTTGACAGTGTCATAAAAAACTGAAGGTAAAAAGTGACTGTAGCATTGGAGATGTTTTTTATCTAAAAAGTCGGTTAGTCTGATGTGTAGATTGAATTTTCACAAAGTAAAGTCAGGGTTGGAGATGCTCTCAGCAGTTTCAAAAACAGTCTAGCTAGAACAGATTGTACACTGCATTCTGAGTAGCCCATGATTTTAAGCCCAAAAATCCTCCTCAAATTACTATAATGCCCCCTGTATTTAGTTTACTAGTTTTTCACGAACTAAAATATGAGGGCATTTTTGTCATTTCACCTATATTTTGGGCTACAAGAGCCCCTTCCCTTATTTCTCGTCTGCAATACGTTATATCGGTTTCTAACAATATTTTTCAAGATTTATTTATTTTTCAGATCGATTTTCATTTGGCTTGTGGTGGTGATATGGGCAGTTTCTGCAACTCTAATGGAGTGTGTTAATTTGGAGTATTCTGCAAGGAATTGCAGAAAGCACAGTTTTTCCATTACAAGATTTCGGAGGAATTGGAAATGGAAAAACATTGAACACTCATGGTTTTGGGAGTAGGATCTTACTTGTTGGAAATTTTATGAGATGCAGGGGTGTTTTTTGTACCACAGCTATGAAGAAATGTTTGTATTTAAAGCAGAGGCAGAATATGAGTAACTGAATAGCATTTCATTTTTGTCTTTCTAGGGCAAGTTTAGGTTGGTGGTCTTACTCTTACATTACAGTACTTATATAACAGTCTTGATGACTACAAGAAAGAAACAAGTTTTTCAAACCACCTTCTTTAGGTCTAATTAGGTCTGATGATCAGAAAACAGGTGAGCTTGTTCACGAACGCCTCGATCACACCTTGGCCTTCCAGACAACACCTTCAAAAATGCCATCAACGAAGGTGGGAAAGAAAATCCTTGGATCCACTGGTCCTGGAAGAGCGAAGGAGACAGTGAACGGTCCCGAGGAGCACAGGTTGTGATACCTCATTGTGAACACCCCCGACTCCCTCCTCACTGTTTCGCCACCTGTAGTTGTCACACCTTGGACATGGACTCTTCCACTGCTCTCAATCACACAGCTAAACTGACCTGCAATCCCAAACACCCTCACTAGCCAAAAAACAAAAATCTATATAATACACATTATAGTCTCCGACACAAATCATGATAGTAACTAGCAAACTATATCACAGGATATCAGCAGATCATGATAGTAACTAGCAAACTATATATATCACAAGATATCAGCATATAGCATTAAGATACACCAATGCAAGTCTTTAACAGAGAAGGCACTTGAAAGCAACTAACGTCGAATGAAGCAATTAACATCCAAGTCCTTATCAGAGAATGCATTTGAAAGCAATTAAAGTCGGATGAAGGAAGGTATATATACCTGGATCTTTCCTCACTCCGGGAAGAGAGACGCGGAAGTAATAGGCCAGTTTGGCTGTGCCGATATCCACTGATCCGATAGGAGGTCCCACAGCTCCCTCGGCTGCTCCACCTACAACAACCTTTGGCAAACTAGAAGTGGAGCTTTGCTGGCCAGGAACATGAACAAGGGGTAGCATGGATAGATTGGGTGAGTTGTTGCCACCAACATTGGAGAGAAGATGTGCCTGCTGCACATCATCTTCAGGAGGAACTTGATAGCCATCATTGTTCAGGTTGTTCTCATCCTCGGATGTGATAACTGGTCGATTGCTACCTCTTATTCTCGTCATATTTTGTCCGTCAGCTCCAAACAAGGTAACCAACTGAAATTCCCAAAAACAAAATGAATCGAGTTAAATAGTGAGCATCCTAATCAGCAATGATTGTGCTTGAACAACTCAAAACAAACTAAACATCCCTTTCAAAGCATGAATTTCAGTTTCATCAAACCATATCGGTATAACGGTTTTGAGCTACTACTATGTGGACTAAACTTGACCAGCCATTACAAAAACAACCTGTTCTGAAACAGCCCTGATTCATGACTCGAAAATTACCAGACCCTACACTTATGACATTCTTCAACAAATCCTTTATGTTCCATCCCTTTAAAGCAACCTAATTAAATTAATTAGCTGAAACATGAAAAAGTAAATTTTGCAAAAATGAACCACACACTAAGGCTGAATTTCTCCGACCACCAGTTTGTGCTTGCTACGGCGGTACAATAGCATCAAATTTTGCAAACATAAACATCCACACACACAAAGGCTAAATTTTGCAAACATGAACATTCACAAACACACACACAATCACATACACAAACACAAACTAAGGCTAAATTTTGCAAACATGAACAATTACACAGGCACAAATACTAGGGTTGCATTTCTCCGACCGGCGGCGGCAGCAGATGGCAGCGCCACCGGGATGACAGCTGAACATGCATTTGAGGACTCGAAAGAGTCGGAAAATTAACAATCAATTGATTCCATCCAATTAACCTTGAATCGAAATTACATGACGAAATAAAACAGAGCGAGAGAAAAACAACTAACACAACGTTTTCATTTTCACCTCTATTAGCCAACGACGATGACGGATCACGTCTCCGATGCGGAAATTCCCCGATCAGTTTTCGCTTCCGGCGGTGTGGCAGATGCTTCCTGAATTTTGTTTGAGCTGGAATTAGGTTAGACTGTGGGTCCTAAGAGTCAAAAACGATAAGGATGTGTTGACTTTGAGATCCTACCCGTAATTTTGTCACGTGTTGTTTTGCATGGCTTACACTATTGAGTTCATGACACGACTTAAAATTATTTCCTACTCCTTATAGAAAATTTTACACATCCTATATTATATTGAGTTGAATAATTAAATGTTAAAATGATACTCATACATACACCATGTTAAAATTATGAATGGATAGAAGTACTTTCTATCTTCTATGTAACCATTTGTAAAGTGGTAATTTTTTATTCAAAAATATTTTGAAGTAATTGTTCAAATACACATGAGTTTTTCCACAAGTGCTTACATACTCTTGACTGTATAGTGATTAGTGTGTTCCTATGGGCTATGGACTAGTTTTAACTTGAGCAGTGTCATCCTACATTGCATATACATAGATTTTCACAGCTCAATCGAAACAGGAAGAAAATGACATGTAAAAGTCTCGATTTAGGTTAGTTAGATTAATATCATATTACTTCACTTATGGTATCTCAGTTATTTTGATTCTCGGGTAAAAGAATAATAACACTAAAATTGATAGGATTGCATTCATCCAAAATACCATGGTCGGCGAAAATGGGATACCTAGAATGACCATTCTGAAGTGTATGCAACTGAAGTAAGAGTAAAATTGTTAGCCTGTTTTCTTGGCAGAAAATTTCTAATGCCAAAAATACGCGAAAGGCAAGCAAATACACATGTAAACTAGTTAGGCCCTGTTTACCAGAGCTTATCTGTAGATCAGTTCAATTTAGTTCAATTCAGTTCAGTTCAGTGAAAATGTAATTTGATTAAATTCATGTTAATTCAGTCATGCTGATTCCATTTTTCAATGCATCATTTTTTTACTTCAGTTCAGTTCAGTTCGGTTTAATTCAGTTCAGTTCAATTCAGTTTAGTTCAGTTCAGTTCAGTACATCAAGAAATAACCTCTAGTAAACAGGGCCTTATAGTTACAAACGTTTCAGTTAGTTAAGTAGTATTAATGTGTAAGCGAGTAATTAAATGATACTGCTAAATTAATGTAAAATGATACCCATACATACACCATATTAAAAATTTGAAATGGATAATAGTAATTTCTATTTATGTGTACAGTGTATACGTGCCCATTTATAAAATTTCAATTTCTTTTATTGAAAAAGATTTTGAGAGAACTGCTTAAATACACTTAAATTCTTCAATAACTGCTTATATACTCTTGTCTGTATAGTGTGTATCTATGAACCAGTATTATCTTGAACAATACAATCCTACATTGCATGCACATACATACATTTTCACAACTTAGTCAAAACAGGAAGAAAATGACATGTAAAGGTAACAATTTAGGTTTGTGAGATTAATGTCATATTATTTCACAAATGGAGATTATCGGGTAATATCCAATGTTGTCAGAATCTCGATCCTGGATCGTGGGATCTTACGATCCTACGATCCCACACCCCCGTTTCGATCCAGGATCGGTTGCAGGATCTATTTTGCACGTGGGATCGTGTGTGAAAGTCTGAAAGAAAGACTACTTTAAAGTCATCATCCAACCGGTTGTAACCAAGACCCGCATGAAACAACGAGTGCCATTCGGGAGATCCGTGATTTTCTCCGAATCTAATATAATGGGATTAAACAGAACCAGGAAATCGTCTTTGGTATTCCTTGGGGTGAGGAGAAGTAAACCATGACATGAACCTTTGACTAGGACTGCGTGGTTTTCGATATAGGGAACGGTTACCTTGTTCGAAACACAGTCATTTCCGCCATTGATGTCGGTGCTGATGCAGACGTCGAGGCTGTAGTAATCTGTGAGGATGAGGGAGTTAATTCTGGCGAGTTGTCGAGGTGGAAATTGAAATGGGCTTTGAGGAATTGAGGGTTTCAGAGCAAATGACACCTAGGCTTTGATACACACCGTGATCGGCCGACGGACTTAACCGGCAGGCGTACGAGGATGTTGCCGATGAACAACTCTTCGGGAAGGACTGCACAAAATTCCGCCATTGAAAGTGGCTTATGCTAATGAAATGGTTTTCTGGACGTATTTTATTTCTTTGTAGGTGAAATGGTTTCAAGAACTTCTATTAAACAGCAACACGTTACTAGTCTAATGGTGCCATATTTTTATGTGTCATGTTTTAAGTTGAATACCATATTAAAAACTAAATACAATATATTTTAGCCACATAATTCTATTAAATGATAAAGTTATCTTCTCATGTGCCATATTTTGATAAAAATATATAAAAAAATCACTTTTTAAATTTATTATGTGATTTATTTAAAAACTAAAAAACAATAAATATGAAATCACATGCATTCATTGGCGGGTGAAACACGAAAAAAGGTAACCAATCCTTAATTAAGTAAGAAATTTTACAAATCCCTATTATAAGGTGCATTTAATTTTTATTTGACTATGAATATCAAATTATACATAATATATAGATTTCAATATAGTGGAGAATAATCTTATTAGTTGGAACTACTTAATATATTCTATATCACTAAATGAAAAAATTAAATGTGTTAAATAACTAAGGCAAATTCTCATTTGAGACCTGTCTCAAATGAGACCAAAGATTATATGAGACTGCTATTGATTGAATTTGTCGTTGGTGAGTTTTAAACCCGTCGATTTCCTTGATTGAATTTGTCGTTGGTGAAATTGACCAATGAAATGATCAAGAAAATTGACCGAAAGATCAAGCAAATTGAACGAAAGATCAAATTAACTGAAAAATCAAGGCAAAACAAAAATACTCAAGGACATTGATTGAAAGATCAAACAAACTGACTAAAAGATCAAGCAGAAACAGTAAATGCTCATTCCCCTACTCTTGGTCTCCAGAAGGACAGGTCTCACCCAAGACTTTCTCAATAACTAAATGTGAATTAAGAATGAAGTTATGACATTTGACTGACAAAACTAGTAATCCTTGTGAAGGTAATGGAAATCTGTATCAATTTAGCCAATTTTGATTTTGGAAATTTGATATCATAGTGGTTTTCTTATAATAATAATATCTGTGGGTACTAATTAAAAGTAATAGCAGCGAACATTCTGGAAATTCAAAGCCACGTCAGCCACCCCTTTACCGCCACCGTTCCCAGTTCGCCTGTTCCATCCAGATCGTCTTCCCTAACGACTTTTGAAGTCTCTGTAATCTTTCTTACTGCAATCGATTGAAGAAGAAGAAGAATGAAGGGATTTTTCTGCTTCCATTTTTATGGAGATTAATGAAATTATTATATAGTTAGAGCTTCTTTGTTACTGAAATGCTACGCTTTGAGTTTGAGTTGATTTTTTTATGCCCATTTTTTGTTGTTCTGCAAAGTCAGAAAAGTTTCATTTTTATGGAAATTATCATACAGTTAGAGCTTATTGTTACTGAAATGTTGAGTATGTATATGCTAGTATTTGTTTAGTATATCCTTCTGGCTAGGTTAATTAGCTTTGAGCTGATTGTTTTATGCTTCCCAGTGAAAATCCTTCCTTCATATCTAGAATAGTGGATGGGAAAAAAGTTATCCAATTTAAGTATGTAATCTTTCCTTGAGCATTAGGTAACCAATACGGGCTATGTGTTGGACGCTTGCATTGAGCATGGTATCAGCAGGCTTGTATATGTCAGCACGTACAATGTTGTTTTTGGTGGCAAGGAAATAGTGAATGGAAATGAGGCTCTCCCTTACTTCCCCATATTGATGACCATGTTGATCCCTGTGGCCGTAGTAAAGCTGTTGCTGAGCAGTTAGTGCTGAAGAGTAACGGCCGCCAATCTTTCCTTGGATTTTTAACTGTTTGTTGTTCATTATTTCCTCTTTTTGTTCGTAATCCGGCATGGTTATACTTACATGTTGGTTGCAATGCTTGTCTTGTGTGTTTGTGGTTTTTGGCAATGTATACTTGATGGAATCATGGAACTTACTTGGAAAAGAAGAGATACATAATAGAATCACCTGCATTTTTTCTGTAATAGTGGGAATGCTGTCATTATTTGCTGCTGCATTTCTGCCTGATGATTTTGGACCAATCCCATTGATAAGGTCCTTCTTCCGCTCGACGTTGGCCATGAAGGTGGTGGTTTTTATAAAAGCCCATGTCAGTGAAGGCCTGTATGCATGGAAGCTTGCAAAGAAGGCGGAATTCTTTTCTTTGCGTCTTTTGTCAAGGAACAACAAAGATAACTCATCTTATGTATGCAGATGATTGCATCATATTCCAAAAGTGTCAGTATGATAAATACTTTCATCTGGCCAAAATTTTAGATCATTTTACAAGATTTTCAGGACAAAGGATCAATTTTAACAAGTCTTCATTGCAAGTCAGTCCTAATGTCTTGCCACAGGAGGAAAGCAGATTAAGGTACACTCTGAATATTCATAATAGGGGTATAGGTACAAAGTATCTGGGAATGAATCTTAATCTGTCTGAAGGAAAGGTTAGAGTTTTTGGGGAGATGATTTCAAGAGTCAGAAGAAAGTATGATAGTTGGAAGACTAAGTATCTGAATGTTGCAGGAAGAATTACATTGGCAAAACATACTTTAGCTTCTTTAGCCATATATCCTATGGGTATCTTTAAGATTCCTGAATCCATTCTCAAGAAAATAGATAGCATGACAGCTTCTTTTATTTGGAAGGGAGAATTGGAGGGCAAGGGAATACATTGGATGTCATGGGAAAACATGTGCTTACCAAAGAGTAAAGGTGGTTTGGGGATGAGGAAGTCTAGAGATATGAACAGATCATTATTAGCAAAGCATGCTTGGAAAATCATTAGGGAGCCTGATTGTTTGTTTTCTACCATATTCCTCAAGAAGTACTGTAAGGCAAAACCCTTCCTCAAGGTTAAATCAAGGGGTCAGGATACTTGGAGCTGGAAATCAATACTTTGGGGAAAAGATTTGATTAAAGCACAGGTTAAATGGCAGGTAGGTACAGGAAAACATATAGGCATAGCTGATCAGTGGATCCCTGGAATGAACAATCCATTACATCAGCAAAATGGGGGTGTTGCTTATCAAACTGATTTGAAAGTGTCACACTTGTTAACAGAGAATGGAAAATGGAGATTACCATTACTCAAGGTATGGTTCCCACCACACATCATTAAAGAAATTTCAAAGATACATATTTCTGCTATACCTCATATAGATAGAATGATTTGGGAGGGAGCTTATACAGGAGAATATAATGTAAAAGAGGGATATAGGAAGCTGCAGAAAATGGTTATGGATCAGCCTGGTGCACTTTGGACAAAGTTTTGGGGACTTAATTTACCATTGAAGATAATTGTCTGTGTGTGGAGAGCATTACAGAACTCTTTGCCTACTGCACTAAATCTGTGGTATAGGAAATCAATTCAAACTCCTATCTGTGTTAGATGTAACCAGTATCAGGAGGATGTGATGCACCTATTTATGGGATGTCATTCAGCTAGGAGAGTTTGGGCTTTGCAAAGGCTAGCTAATAAGTTCCCTACTTCAACAGCAATGCACAGAACAGCTTTCTGGGAGTGGTTTTGGAATCTTTTCAAATCTCTTACTCAACAACAAGATCAGCAGCTTCTTATCTGCACATTATGGGAGATCTGGAAGGATAGGAATTTTGTGGTGTTTCAACATAAATACAGAGAGCCACAGTTGGTATTAGATGAAGCAATTCAAATCTTAAAGGTGATGGAAGCAAGGCCAGCAGCACAGGATATTGAGGATATTGGTGGTCATTTTCAAATTCAGGTTAATGAGCAGCACACTCCTGGATGGCTAGCAGTGGTTCCTCACTGGATTATCAAAATGGATGGAGCTTATAAAAGTGCTTCATCAAATGCAGCAGCAGCAGCATGGGATGTGGAATGGTCTAAATCAACTGATCAATTACATTTTACTGGTGAGCAAGCTTTCAAAGCATTTTCACCACTGCATGTGGAGGCTTATGCTTGTTTCAAAGCGTTAGACCAAATTCCAAAACATCAGGTATGAGCAGTTTGGGTGCAAACGGACTGTCAAGTTTTGGTAAATCTTCTTAATCTTCTAATGAACATAACAGAGCTACTGCTTTGCTTTCTTTCCTTTAATATAAGATTGTTTAAATGTAAAAAAAAAAAAAATCATCCAAAAAATAGACGTGTTGTACAGCATGACTGAACTGAACTGAATTGAACTGAACTGAAGTGAAAATTGATGTATTGAAAAATGGAATCAGCATGACTGACCTGAATTTCATCAAATTGCATTTTCACTAAACTGAACTGAACTGAACTGAACTGAACTGATCTACAGATAAGCTCTGGTAAACAGGGCAATTCTACCACTTCTCGAATTTTCTAGTCGTGTACAATCTGTCAACAGTGGTCGGTCGGACGTAAGCTAAACAGCTAATTAAACATTGAATGCTTTTATTAAATTACAGTAAATCATTTTCAAATTTTTTTTAATGTTTATCAAAATTGATTTTTAGAAGAGTTGAAGGCACGTGAGTTAAATATGCGCACGTGAGTCAAGTCAAGTGCAAGCGTCATCTTTGGATAACATTGCAGCACGTACGTATCCCTTCCTCACCTTCCATGCACTGAGAATTTGTTCGTATCTGCTTTATTACTCCGAGTCCTTTCTCGATCATTTGCATTTGCTCTCCGCAATTTATAGAATAACAGCTCAGAGAACCATTTTATTATTCGCAATAAAAAATACAAAATACATATATGGATATATAATCTTTTCCGCAAATTCTAAATGATGTCAAAAACAATATTAAAATATCACCGCCTAAATACCCACCGGTGCAGGCTGCCAAACCGAAACTGCAAATAGCGGGCGCCCATGCCACCCTATCGTCACAGCGCCGCCATCCTCCAGGACGCAGTATCCATCACGCGCGAACAATGTCATCAGCATGCTGAATGCACTGTACCCAATATGCACCGGCTTGAATCCAGCTTCACTGAGCCGCGCCCTCCATTTGATCAGCGGCTCGAATCTCTCCAAGCGAGCCGAGTCCTCAAAGCAGACCACGTCAGTAATCTCCTTCTGCACGTACATATCGGCTAAAAGTTTCGCACCCGGATCTAAACAAGTCTCGAGTGAATCAAAAATGGCCGAGTAGTACATAAGTGCGTAGGTGAACCGGTGCAGAAAATCGAGCTGATTGTGATCAGTTTCTTGCTCAACAAGAGTTACTACCGTCGGATTTAAACATCGAACCCACGACAGAACCGATTTCACGGACGACCCGTTGACCGGATCGGACCCGAGCAGTTTGTGAAGCTGCAAAATACAGTTCACAGCTAGAGCATCACCCGGGCGCACGTCGAACATGTCCGGTCTGATTTCCTCGAGTCGACAGACCGTCACGGGTTGGAACTCGAATGCCACGTTGACGGACCGGGCGAACTCGGCCAGCTTCAACCCGGTTTCGATGAGGACGACCCGTTGACCGGATCGGACCCGAGCAGTTTGTGAAGCTGCAAAATACAGTTCACAGCTAGAGCATCACCCGGGCGCACGTCGAACATGTCCGGTCTGATTTCCTCGAGTCGACAGACCGTCACGGGTTGGAACTCGAATGCCACGTTGACGGACCGGGCGAACTCGGCCAGCTTCAACCCGGTTTCGATGAGGGACTGTGAATTTGGGCCAACACCGCTTATCCTCAGCACTGGGGCCCCACCAGGACATAGGGCCAACGCTTGGATGAGCTGCTGCCACTGTGATCCTTGGATGATGCCGAAGTCGATGACGTGGACTCGATCGCGGCCGTTGAAAGCTTCAACTATGGCTTGATTTGCGGCAAAGTGAGCAAACTTTAGATACCGGGTGGCTTCGTAGAAACCAAGGTAGAAGGAATCTTCGTTGTCAGCAGGGGAAGCCATCGGAAACAAGCCGGACGAATAAATCCTTCGGATAAGGGCCTCGATGAAGAAGCCGGCGACCTTTCCGATGCCGGACGTGACATTGACCAAGGTCAAAAGGGTCTGCATCATTTCAACCTGTGTCACCGCATTTATGAGATCACCGCACTGGATTGATTCCGCGCACTCAACCAGAGCGTGAACCAGTTTAACTCCCCAATCATCCTGATTGTTCGCCGGAAAAACAATCGACGGCGCCGGTGGTAGTTGATAGTTGTAGCTTGCGGCCATCGGCAGCGGGCTTAACAATGTATCGACTTGAGACTCCGGGATAAGCGATACTGAGCCGATCGGTTGAGAATTCACCCCTGTAATCGATCCGGCGCCGACCCATGAAGAGTTGTCGGCGGGATGGATTGGAGAGAATTCCGGCAATTGGACGGCCACTTGGTTGAACTCCGGCAAGGATGGTGTTTGTCCAGATCCGGAGGGAAATGGACTGATCATGATCGGAAGGTACGGTGCGGCGGAATTGAACGAGGAGCTGCCGTTGTTGCCTAAGGTGGAGGAATCCAATGGCAAGCCATTGTTGTTGAAGAACGTTGAATCCAGAGAGTAATTCGGAACTTTGTTGAACATATTAACAGATGTTGTGTGATTTTGTGTTGGGATTTTGAAGAAATTGTGTGAGAGTATGCGATTAATTTGATGTGAGTATGTGATTTTGGGTTGGATTAGTATCTATAGGAGGTACGGAAAATTGCTAGACCATGATATTTGGATTACAAAAATGATATCATGACCTGTTTTATCTAAAAATCCAAATATCTAAAAAAGTAATAGGTATTCGTAATTTTTTTTTGTCTACACCCATTCTAGACTCATGTATTTAATTTCGTAGCATTATTTTATTTTAGAGTACAAATTATTAGCTTTAAAATTAAACAGACAACTATGCCATTTTACTAAGATTCTATCGAATTTGTAACCAATCAAAATAAATTAATGCTACAAAACTAAGCTAACTATACTACTCATTACTTCTATAACTTTCGATGGAGTTCTTTCACCATCTACCAAATTTTTTAGTCGGTGTGCTATCTATCAACAATGATCGGACGCACATCAGCTAATTTTACATTGAATACTTCTATTAAATTAAATCAAATCATTTTCAATTTTTTTAAAGTAAATCAAAGTGGATTTTAGGAAGAAAAACAGCTAATTACACCTTAAAGGCTCCTGTTAAATTAAATTAAATTAAATCATTTTCAAAAAAAATTAAATTAAAGGTGGATTTTAGGAAGACCCGAGGGCACGTGAGTCAAATGTGCGCACGTGAGACAAGTCAAGTGCATGCATCAGCTTTGGATAACACTGTAGCACGTATCCCTTCCTCACCTAATTTCCTTGCACCGATAATTTGTTCGTATCTGCTTTATTACCCTGAGTATTTCTCATTTGTATGTGCTCAAGCTTTCCCAAATGTATAGAATAGAATAACATATCAGAACCATTTTATTATTCGCAATTAATTTTTTTTTAAAAAGTACAAAATACATGGATAATACTTTCCGCCATTTCTAAAGGGCCATTTGTCAAAAACATTAAAATGTCACCGCACGCATACTGCATACACCTAACCACCGGTGCGGGCTTCCAAACCGAAGCGGCAAAGAGCGGGCGCCCGTGCCACCCTATCGTCACACCGCCGCCATCCACCCGAGAACAATGTCATCAGCATGCTAAATGCATTATACCCAATATGCACCGGCTTGAATCCAGCTTCGCTGAGCCGTTCCCTCCATTTGAACAGCGGCTCGAACCTCTCCAAGGGAGCCGAGTCCTCAAAGCAGTGTAATGTAAATGTACGTACATATCAGCTAAAAGTTTCAATCCGGTTTCATTGAGGGACTGGGGATTTGGGCCAACACCGCTTATCTTGAGTACTAGGGCCCCACCAGGACGTAGGGCCAACTTGGATGAGCTGCTGCCATTGTGAACCTTGCATCAGGCCGAAGTCGATGGTGCATATATAGGTATATATATCTAAATTATATATCTATTAAAAAAAATCTAAGAAAATTTTAAAATTATTATATAATTGGATGGAAATTTTGTGATGAAATAAGTTAGAAAGAAATGTTGTGAGGAAATAAAGTCAGACGCACGAATAATGCACATTGATTGAATGATACACTATTTGCACGCCAAAATAATCATGCACGTGTAGTTAAATTACTTATTAATTTAGCGGGAACACCAAAATAATCATGCACGTGTAATTAAATTTTTTATTAATTTAGCGGGCGCGCAAGTTACGAATTTGTAATTTGTACAGTTTCCTTTTTGCAAAGGCTTGCAAGCTTGCGTTATTAAAAGTTGTTTAGATTGGATGTGTAACAATCTAACGCCAGCCAACTGATTTTAGTGCAGATGTAGCCAAAGGTGGAGGAATCCAATCAGGGCCGGCCCAAGACCAGTGCGGGCTGTGCAACCGCACAGAACCCGCATCTGGCAAGGGCCCAAAATTCTTGATATTCTTTATTAAATATACGTATGGTAAGTTTGATCAACATAATTGTGTCTTTAATGTATATTTTAATGGGCCAATCAATTCTTTTTTTAGCAAGTTGATTCTTTCTTAAAAAATCATTTATACTTAGCATTTATTAAAAGGTCCTTCACCTTCAAAATCTGAATTCTCATGTTTAGTTAAATCGTTTTGTTTTGAAATATGGAAAATAGATAAAAAAAGAAATTTGGTAAAATAGAGTAGAATGGATTAAGTAATTTATATTCTTTTCATAAAAATATATATACAATAGTGCCTAAGATTTCATAATTTTTATAATAACTGATATTGTTTTTATGTATAAAATTGTATTAAAACTTAAAAGTGAGGGCCTAAAATTTTATATCGCACGAGCCCTCAAAATAGTTTGGACCGACACTGAATCCAGTGGCAAACCATTGTTGTTGAAAGTTGAATCCAGCGAGTAATCCAGAGCTTTGTTGAATATGTTGTCGAATATGTTGTGTGATTTTGTGTTTGGACTTGGGAGAAATTGTGTGAGTATGGGATTTGACATGGATTACTAGTACTTATATAGGAGGTAAGGAAAAGAATGTACCATACCAATGTCCACTTAAACATATTTGATTAACAAACACTTAATAACCACATTTTATTCCAAAAAAAATAATATAATAACCACATTTCATAAAGTTAATGTTGTGATTAGACCTTTCACTGCCTAAATGATTCCCGTTTGATCGCCGGATAGTCCTTGCAATAGATCCCAGAATTGATCCGGGTTTACACCTCCGATGCCTAAGTTAGCCTTTGATCGGAATGTATATATTTGTTCTTTAGTCTCAGAGTGCTTACCTTTTCACAGGTTGATCTTTGCTAATTATATGTGTCATTGGAAGATGCACTTCATTCCTCTTCGGCCTCGCACGATCAATCATGCTATTTGAGATCCATCGTGGTAGAACCATTATTACACAATTAGCGGTCGTGCAATTGACTGGCCAATTTTGTGGCGAGTTGGGCTCAATCGCCTCTAGATTGTGTACACTCGTTCGTTTGGAAAGGTTGGCTAGTGGCCCAGCATACACAAGTTAACAAATATGAAGAATGAATAATTTCTTCAAATAGATAAATCTAGCTGGAATAAATTATATTGTTCATTAATATTAATGGTTGAAAATGTACATAATAATATATTCAATTCTGAGATATAAGTTTGTAAATATATATATCTGTTGCTATGAACATAACTGTCGATTGAATTTAAAATATATAATCATTGATACAATTTTCAACGTACGATTACTTGATTTGACAATAAATAACCATTAAACTATCTTCAACGGTCACTTTATAACAAAATAAGTGATCATGATTCAACTATTGTGCGGTAGATTTGATATACCTTAGTCAACAAATATATATTTACAATAATGTTTTTAATCTAAGATCATGATATTTAATTTAGAAATATATATATAGTTGTTACCTCCTTTTTAACTGTTGCTTAATTTGAGAACTTTTATAGTTATTAGTATAATCTGCAAAGGTCACTTATGGCCGGGTTGTCAGGGAGACACTGACAAACTGAGAGGAAAGCAAAGGCAGATATGAGAGTGTGAGTACGGGATAGAAGAAAGAAGGAAGGGAAAAGAAAATATGGGATACAACAAATAAATAAAAGGAAAAACAACTAACCTTGGTCCGGCCAGACGGAGTAACAGTTCGGCATCTATCGGAAGGGGTATGACATATCATCAAGAAGATCCCAAATTTCAAATACCTGCCAATTAGGTTCGAGATTCATGTTAGAACCAGATAATTTGGACCGATGCCCTAGTGAATGGATTCGAGGAACCACTCCAGTAGAGGGACCGATCTGACTCTCTCTCCAGTAGAGGTTTTGAAATTAAGATTCTATGATCACTAGCAGTAATATTTTATTATTTTTCAATTAAAATTTTAAATTTGCAAATTGCATTAATATTCAAATCTCTAAATCTATCATTTTCATTCTTTGATTCAAATGATATCAATGCAATTATGCAAATGATATCTTAAAAAACCAAGAACAAGAATCTGATTAGTAACTCAGTTAAAAAGATCTCATTCGATGGTCTTACGGTGACAATCTTATTATCAAGTTAAAATAGCATTAGAAACAAAACTAACATGTTAAGTCTCTTACCGCGCATTGTAGTAGTGATACAGAGAAGGTTCAAAACCATTGAATCTTTAGAAGTCTCTCCGTTCGTGGGACTACAGATAGATCAAATGGAGTAGAAGGAACAATGAGACTGATCGGAAAGAAATCATAAATTTGTAGGTGTTCGTTTCGGTATTTCAATCAGCTTATAGTCAGCTAGTCTGGCCCGGATTAGTTAAAAGTGTGATTGGTTGTGACCTTTGCTTTTATCCTCTTTTCTCTGTTTTAGATTAGGTTCAGACATGTTGCACTAGCACGAGATATAGTAGTTTTTATTATAAGATATTTTCTTGTACTCTCAATGCTATTGGCCGAAAGCCATAAAAACCCCACCAGTTTAATTAAAAAAAACAAAAACAAAACAATTTGAATTAATTACTCCAATGGTCCCATTAAAAGTCACTTTGTTTTCTTTTGGTCCCATAAAAATATTTTGTTTCTCTTTGGTCCTGCAAAAATGTATTTAGTCTCTCTTTAGTCCTGAACTTATCTTCCGTCAACTTGGAAACGGATAGCGGTAAAGGTAAGGGGCAATTTCGACATTTTATATTAAAGTCAACAGTGACTTTAATTAAAAATAAATAAAAACCCAATCCTTATCTAGTTTTGGAGAAGGCGTCGGCTCAAGGAACATAATAACGAACCGATCGAGAAACGACGATCAGCGACGGCGGACTGAACTGAAAAACGCCGGCTCCAGATCTGTTCAAGAGGTAATTTGGATAGGAAGTTGGTGGTTTGTTTTAGTCGAACCCGAATAGAATTCATACTATTGAAAACGGAAAACTCTATGTCTGAAGTGAATTGATACAGATTCAGTACGTGGATATGATGTGGCGACGCAGTGGCAGTGGCATTTCCTGCGTGGAAGCCGACAATCCCCCATTATATGGTACGTAGAACTTTCCTGATTGTACTTCGGTGCCCTCTCTTTCTCTGGTTCATGTACACAGGACACAACCAAGCCTCGAACATTATTTGTTGTAGTCTCTGTTTTTTTCCTACTCTTATTTTATGAGAAATTCAGTACTACGAGATTTCCCTTGATGTGTAGTTTATTGGTTTGAAAGATGGCAACTTGTGTTGTCTTGGTCACCATTTTAGAAATTTGACTTTTAAAGAAAGGAAAGAATCACCATTTATGTATTTCATGATAATTTTTACCTTTGTTAGAGAAGATCTACGTACTACCATTTATATAAAAGTCTGATCAAAATCTTAGCAATTATTATACTATTTGTGTTGCATATTTTGTTTGATACTATTCCTTAATTAAAAAAGAGTTGGGCTAATAAGTTAGGGTGGGTATGTTAAATGATTTGATTTTCCCATTTATACTATATGCATTAGAACGTGTAGTAAGAAAGACACTAATAAATACTTTTTTGAAAAAAATCCAATAAATTAGTGAAATTTACAAACAACATTTTTTTTTCTCTTTCAAATTAGTGAAAGTTTCTGGCCTTTTTGTTCTCATCCTAAAAGTGGAAGTGGTATGGAGTGATACTTTTTATATAATGCTTCACATGTGCTTTTGTAGAGAAAGAATCCAAGTTTGTGACTGTGAAACTACATCATGGTGGTAAGTTCACTAAGGATCCTTTGTTAAGGTACAAGGGAGGGGAATTTGATATGTTCGATTTTGTCATTGGGAATGAGTTGAGTAAGCTGGAATTGAACCACTATGCAGAACGGGTCGGGTATTGTGGTCCTCATAGGTTATATTATTGCATCCATAACAAGAATATGGATGAAGGGCTAAGGTACATAGAGACCAATATAGATGTTAGGGCTATGTTGGATGAACTGGATGAATATATGAAGATTGTAGAAGTGTTCAGGGTGGCAGTACATGACTTTGACCCATTAGGGATCTGTTTAGGGCGTTGTGATATGGGATGTGATGAAGATGAAGACAGTAGTGACCCTGAAACCGTTGCTGATTCAGATTACGATGATTCTGATGATGATCAAATATATGATAGCCATGTCGACATGGAAGTTGAGGTTGCGGGCTGGACATTGCATGCAGCCAGAAAACATATCGAGCTCCCAGTAGATGATATGGAAGATGAAAATGCTGCAAGTAGTGGGACAGATTGTGGAAGCGTTTCTGGTTTGTGCAGTCATGATTCAGATTCTGATGGAAACTGTGAAGGGGGAAAGAGAGCAGCTGCAATAGAGTTTGATGTAGATTCAGAGACGAGTCCTCATTTTACTTTAGGGATGAAGTTTGGAGATAAAGAAGAGCTAGTGAAAGCTTTGAGAAACCATTCAGTGGTTGAACGGAAGGAATTCAAACTGGAGAAAAATGATAAAATTCGAGTTTATGCTAGGTGTTATTCTCCATGCGCTTGGGAGCTGACCGCGCGAAAGGCCACTAACAGCAACACATTCACTATCAATTCATACAACAGCCACCACACATGTAGTAAGCAGTGGACAACTAGGTTGTGCAATTCAAGTCTTGTGGCTGAGTGGTATGTAAATGATTTTGCAAACAACCCAGATATATCTATCAGCCACTTGATGTTTCGAGTTCAGAATGAAAAAAAGTTAAAATTAGCAGGTCACAAGCATGAAAGGCAAAAAGAAAAGCCTTGGAAAAAGTGAGAGGGAAGGTTGCTGACCAGTTTTCTCGTCTACATGATTATGTGGCTGAATCTGTAAGGGCTAATCCAGGATCTACTTTTGTGATTAAAACAGAGGATGAAGAGGTTGTCAGATATAAGAGGATTTATGTGTGCTGGGCTGGCATCAAGAAGGGATTTCGGGAAGGTTGTAGGAAGCTTATCGGGATTGATGGATGTCATCTAAAAGGGAATTGTACATGCATATTGTTAGCTGCAGTGGCAATGGATGCAAACAATTGTACTTATCCAGTTGCGTATGCCTTGGTCGAAATTGAGAACAAAGAGACATGGTTGTGATTCTTGCGCATCCTAATTGATGATTTAGAAATCGTCGATCACCCGGATTGGGTTATTATATCTGATAGACAGAAGGTACTTTCTTTATTAATGTTTTAAAAGTCCTTTTATATAATATAAATGTTTATTATTATTTTACGAAATCATTTTTCCACAGGGTCTTATACCTGCGGTTGCTGAGTTACTACCTAGGGTGTCACATAGATATTGTGTGCAGCATCTTTACAAGAACTTCAAAGTTGATCACCGTGGCCTTGAGTTGAAACGAGAGTTGTGGAAGATAGCGAAAGCCACCTTCATAGAGAAACACAACTCATTGATGAAGCAAATGAGAGATAAACATAAGGGTGCTTACGACTGGATGAATAAAGAAAATCCCAAGCACTGGTGCAGGTCATACTTTGGTACGGAGGTGAAGTGTGATTTATTGGTTAATAACATATGTGAGGGTTTCAATGCTGCTATATTACCTGCTAGGAATTTACTTGTGATTGGCATGTTAGAGTGGTTACGTATTTATCTAACCAATAGATTGTGTTCCAAGAGAGAATGGGCCAGGAATTCAGATTGGATAGTTTGTCCTAAAATTAGAAAGAGACTCGATAGATATTGTGAGCGGGCTGCTGGATATTCTTGTAACTGTGCTGGGGACTACAAGTTTGAGATTAGTTGTGCTGGTGGGGGGCAGTTTGCTGTAAATTTAAATACTAAGTCTTGTGCTTGTAAGAAATGGGATCTCACCGGAATTCCATGCTCCCACGCAATTGCAGCCATTCTAGAAAATAGAGAACGTATTGAGCAGTACCTAAGTGATTGGTATTTCAAAAACACTTATCTGTGTTCCTATACCCCTATGATCAATCCCATTAATGGTCAAGATTTGTGGCCAAGGTCTTCTAACATACCGCTGCAGGCCCCTTACTACACCAAACAACCAGGTAGGCCAAAGAAGGCTAGAAGAAGAGGAATCGATTCTCCAGTTCGAAAAACAACCAAGAGAGGTTCTATTCGGATTGCAAGGGCCAAGGTTGGGCAAGGACGTTATCAATGTGGACAATGCAAAAAAACTGGCCATAATAAGGCCACTTGCCCAGATTTAAAAGGAGCTAAAGTGCAAGCAAATGCCAAGGCATTCATCAAGTTTTTCACCATATAAACTCCATTATTTCCAGTATCGTTTCTAAATAATACTTCTTTTTCTCTTGATAGGCTAATGCAACAACGAAAAAGAGAAACCAAAAACCAAAAGGAATTGTAATTTCTGAAAACAAGGTTAGTTTTTCCCCATTTCTTTTAGTGAATGCTGAAACATTTCTAAGATGTTGTTTGCTCTATCTATTCCAGGCACACAAGCATGAGCATAATAATCTTGTTGTTGGAAAAGGAAACAAGCCCATGGCTGCGAAAATGGCCAAGGTCACACCTGCTATGGTACCCCTAAGCTTGAATTCATTGAATGTATTATTATCGATTCTCGATATTTTTCCTGGTCACTTATGGAATGTTGGTATACATACGGCTAGATTCATATAAATCGTACAGTTGGTGCCGAAGGTGGTAGTGATCCATGGGGTGCGGAGTTTGATCTTGGAGCTCTAACCCAAGAAGATTGGCAACTCCTTGTGGAGAGTGAATCTAAAGCTCTAAAGAATGAAAACATTGTAAGTTTAGTCTTCTTTTTGGTTGTCTATTTGTTGGTTGGTTTAATATTTTTCATGGTAGAGTTGTGATGTATTTTATGTTATGTGTGACTTAGGCCCGTAATGATCATGCCTATATAGTGCAAGAGGTTGATGAGCATTCCAATATAGAGGTTAATCCTTTCGGTAGTGAAGATCATGCTTATACAGTGCAAGAGGTTGATGATCATCCTTTCAGTAGCAAAAGAATGCGGAGTAGCGAGGATTAAAAGAGACAGATAAGCGAGGATTAAATGGTGTGCCTCTTGTATTGTCTAAACTTACCTAGTGCTGCATCTGTTTGTGGAGTCATTTTGGACATAAGCATCTCCACTTTTGTGTTAATTAAAAACCTTGTGTACAGTTGTGCAGCCTTGGTCTCTTTTGTAAACCAAACCTTATTTTCACGACTTAGTAGTATTATTATGGATCGATTATGCTTTTGTCATTATAACTTGGTTTTGGGAATTCCTATATGCAGTAAATTTACGTATACATCATACATTCACATTTATTTAAACTATTCCATAGATTAGCTTAGGTGAATATATTTATATATATTTTTAAGTTTGATTTAGTATATTTAAAATTTTTTAGTTCAGTTCAATAATTTTTTATTATTAAATGTTACTTTTTTATTATACATTATAATGATATACGATAAATTTCAAAATTATTTCAATTCAATTTCATATATAAATTTACTTCCGTTCATTTCAGTAAAAATTAAGTTATAAAAAATAGGGGTTAAATCTTATAGGTAATTAAATGTTGCCAATGCAAAGAAATATCGTTGGAATTGGACGGATTACTTCGTTGGGTCAAGAACAAGGGATGAGCAAATTTTTTCCATTTTTACCCTTCACCAAATTAAATAAATATTGAATAGATAAAAGTCCACGTTTGTTTTTTAATGGAAGTTAAATTCAGGACTAAGGAGAGACTAAATACATTTTTGCAGGACCAAATAGAAACAAAATATTTTTATGAGACCAAAAGAAAATAAAGTGACTTTTTATGAGACCATTGGGGTAATTAATTCAAACAATTTTTATTATAAAATTGAGGTGGAAATATTTTAAACCATGAGATACGAAGCCCAGCATTTGGCTCTGTTTTGATATGGACTTAATTTCATAATGGACCAAACAGCAAATGCTACTAGCTAGTATTGGATTTGTAATTTGTTACGCCCTTCTATAGCACAGAAAGTCTCCTATTCAATTCTGAGTTTTTTTTTTTATAGTTTTTAATGTGTAATTCTCTAGTTTAAAAAATTTAATTTCTCAAATAGTACTTTCTCAAATTTACTTCCAATTACAATGCTTTTACAATCATATAATTCATGTATATGACATGTATGTTTCAATAGTTCAACATATAAATATATAATTTGGTTTTTAAATTACTCCATTTAAAACATTGATTCCTGCCATAATTAGGCCTTCAAAACTTTGTATATGCCATGTCTTGAGCTGTTCAAAACCAAAGGGTAAGTGAATATCGTCGCCTTGGATCTCAAGACCCGATTCCATCTAGTACTTATAAAAACGGTCTTCAAATTTCAGTTGTTAGTTTTGTTTATTTCTTCTTCAAATTCCCTCACTCAAAACATCGACTTCCGCCATAAACCAACCTTCAAAATATATAACCGTTGTTTTGTAATGTTCAAAATCAGACTTCAACAGTTATTGTATATCATGGCCTCAGATCTCCAAATTCGATTCCAGTTGTTCTAACTTGTAACACGAAGAGAGATTTTTAAAGTTTAAGAAAATGATTTTTATTACTGAAAAGGACTCTCCCTCATTCTCCCATATTTCCATCCATAGTCACACGACCAAAACATACTCCTTCTCACCATTAAGCACATAACATTAAAACTATGAACACGACTTATAATTTCCATGTACACAACATTTTCTATGAATTAAAAGTACTTGGAACTTTTTCGAGTCACAACTAGTCGAAGCACGGAAATGGCAACTTATAGATGTCGGTTGAAACTTCTTTCTACTGTGATTTGACGGCAGCTAGAGAGTAAGGCCGGAGGAGAAGCCAATTCCGGCCATATTGGCTTTATCCATCTGGCAATCGGTGATGGGAATCCAATCCCAAGTGTTGGACCCGACATCATAAGTGAGCCAAATGATATCCCACACAGTTCCCAAATTGGACATGAGAACCGCCCTGATGGCGCCGCGCCCCCGCTCCAGGCAACCTATCATGGCGCCGTGAAGCTTCCGGATATTCTCCATCAGCCCATCCGGCACCGCCGACACCACCTCCCACCGACTCCCATCGGGGCACAGCGCCCACAGCTCAATCCCAGTCAGCATCCTTATCATCCGCTTGTTCCCATCCACGACCCATTTGGACTTGGTCATCAGCAGGTTCCCATCGCCGTACACTTCGAGCCTTTCGATCCCAATCTCACCAAGTCCCTCCAATCTCGGCCGTACAACCACCGGTGCTGAGTCACCCTCGCCCTCATCGCCGGTCGTTTTAGAAATGAACACACTCCCGCCCCTTACATTACTGGCGCTCAGAAAGACATCGGTTTCTTTCTTCACCAAGGAAACGGCGTCGTTCTCCTCCGCCACCGTGGAGCTCCAGCGGTCGACCCGGGAATCGTACTCGAATAGTATGGCCCGGTCGCCGTCCATTTCCGCGAAGAAGAAACGGAAGTCATCGGTACTGGAAGGGCATGAGAGTAATTTCATCCCCGATCTCCGCCACAATAATGTCCCCCTGGGGCCCAGTGGGGTCGGGGGGATTTTCCTCACCGTCCTGGACATTGGATTGACGGAAATGACCTCCCCACTTTTATTCAACGCGAAGAGGAAAATGTTGCCGGAGGCCGTCAGCAGATACAAGTCCTCCCCCTCTGGAACCACCGACTTCAGCATGTCGGCGATTACGATTTTGAACCAGCCCCCGGTGCGGTTGGTGTAGCCATGAAGCAGGAAGTCGCGCCTCCACTTCTTCTTGTAAACGAAAAGCCAGGTGGTGGCGGTGCCGGAGTGACGATTGTAGTCACGGACGAAGCCCTGCTCGGCGATTCTGGACGAAATGAACTTGCACACCGACTTCAGTTTGACGACGTCGGGCAAAGTCAGGCGGAGGATTATCTGCTCGATGAGTTCAGAGGGGAGGAGGAGGAGGAATCCGACGGCGTTGGTGGTGAAATTCCGGTAGCTTTCCATTAATGGTTGGAAGCAAAAGGGAGGAAAAGTGGGGCAGGTCAGGTGGTGGTTGATTAGAGTGTTCTTGAGGGAATGGGATTTATACAGTGATGGTCAACTTGGATTTAGCGAAATTTGGTTTTAAAAAAAAAAAAAAAAGTATAAAACCAAGTTTTCAGGGACGATCGATTTCAGCAATTTGAATAACCGATCATTCCAAAGCTAAAGTTTGCTATCATATCTTTGTATTAATTGATGGGTAGATGGATACTTTTGTTTTAAACGCTTACTACCATATTTAAGAATATCATCCATTAAATTTTGTAAATCTGCAATAACCATTAACACATGTTTTAAATATACTTGTAATCTAGTTTATGTAATACGTAATTTTATATAGTTAAAAATATTAATGATCAACCATATTATATTTTAAAATTGAGATTACAAACAAGGAACCTTAATATGTTAAAAGTCAATGGATGTCCTTTTTTTCCCAAGAAAGAATCATTTTATTACTGAAATATAGATTACATATCGTGGGTATCTCCCACAATCTGCCTAAAGTTTTTAACTAATTAGATGTAATTAAACTTTTGAATGAGAAAATGTGCATGTCAAACTTCATTTGATATTGATAAATTTGGTGGTATATGTTGGGAAACCATCATGATATCTCATTACTTGTTTGATTGAGTTTTGACATTAGACGTTCCTTTATACATGTTTAAGATATTCTAACTGGTTTAGAATTACTATGGGGTGTTTGGTGATTAGCTGTTAGTTGTTAGTTGATTGCATTAGCTGATTTGACTAGCTGATTGCATTAGTTAATTTGACTAGCTGTTTAGATTAAACAGTTAGCTGTTTCAGAAACACTCCTTTTATCAGCGTTTTAGAAAAGAGCGTTTTGGACCCAACAACTATTTCAAACAGCTCTCCACTAAACATTTTTATTAGCCTATTAACTTGGTCAAACAGCTAATTATGCCCAAAAAATTGTTCACCAAACACTCCCTATGATTTTTGCTTGTAGAGGGAAGGATGCACCGGAGAATGGAGATAGAGTATGAGACATCATTGTAGTGCATTTGAAGGTCTTTGAAAACTCAAGCACAACCAGAAACTTATTTCACTCGGCTAAAAGTTGCATCATTAAAAGGCATAATCCATTGTTCGTAGGGTATGATCACCATTGCATTGTGATGTAACATAAGTATAGTGAAAAACTCATAATGAATAAACTTTATAAGGAACTTAAACAGTAAAATGATATATGTTAAACAGTAAAATGATGTATAAATAGTTCAATGATCCGGCTACTAAGGGAAATGTCACCAAAAAAGAAATCAATCAAAGGTAATTGGTGCCAAGATGGGTTTAGGGTTTAGTTAGTTATGTTTACTAGTGTTATGCTGGGTT
Source organism: Cruciata laevipes (assembly GCA_963678965.1). Lineage (NCBI taxonomy): Eukaryota > Viridiplantae > Streptophyta > Magnoliopsida > Gentianales > Rubiaceae > Cruciata > Cruciata laevipes. The sequence goes on along the minus strand of OY787632.1, from coordinate 8,513,820 downwards.
TAGAGTTTAGTATTTGTTAGTTGTTTAGATTGGTGTTATGGCGGGACTAGAGTTTAGTATTTAGCGATATTGTTTTGCTAGCCGTTTAACGAACCAGGTAAAAAATGACCAAAAAGGGTAATCCAATCACCTCTACTATTATTATTCGATCACATTTCAACGCTAACCCCACACTTTCCCCAAGATTGAAGCCCCATTTTTCTCTTATAACACAGTCACCCAACCGCCACCACTTAGTGCTCATTATACGGAGTGTGGACATACTTGGTTGATGTTGTTGTTCAGGCACACAAACGAGTCAATTGGGAATTCGGGACAAAAGTGACCATCAAATTTGACCTAAGATGTGTATTTTTCTTTTCAAATCAATTTGGCCAGCAATAAAATATTTCAAGATTACAATTAGAATGATCTTCGTTGATACTAGACATATCAACACTTTACAAGGATTAAAAGTATACATAACAAAGAATTCAGGGTATATGATGATTTTTTACTGATCATTTACATAAGTAAGTAGTTACTTATATTTCTCAAGTCATTCATTCTTCACATTCACATACGTCGTACTTTCTTTCTTTTTTAAAATCTTCCAGGGAATATTAGGGAACCAATTTTAGAAAAAGAAAGAGCTAGTGAATCGATTTATATTAATTTCAGATTTGCATTCCATACAAGCTGCATAATGCAATAGATTAGTTGGAAATTAACGTCATATTAGGAAAAGACAAACGGATTACATGGAATTTTTGGAGGGCATGCGAGTGCAACAATGATGGGTTTTTAGGCCACATTTTGTGTGGGCGAGGATTATAATATGTGAAAATTGGAGGGCAGTTTGTGTTTGTATTTGTATCTTAATTATTTTATGTGTGAAGGGTTGGCTGGATCATTCAACGTGGAGGTGGGATGGATAGGGGCTTCTTTTGAAGTTGACCCCTTTTTTAAAAAAGTGGATAATGCCAATTGGGATTTTATTATTAATTATAATAGTTTGGGGAAAGTTCAGGTTGCCTATGATGCATCATGATAGTGAAGAAAGTAAAGGAGATGCAATTCAAGAAAGTGAGAAAACAACGTTATTTGATGATGGCAAAAGGGAAAGCTTGAGATATCATGGAGAAAGGTGGGTGAAGTGTTGTATTGTACCTCAAATGTAATATGTTAAGAATTAAAATTTTAAGGATTTAGTTAATTTTGGGGATTTTGTTAAATTTACATTTAGTTCTGATATGTCAAATACAAATATTTATAACATTACAATGAGGTAATAATATAACTTGCTCATCCCAACTCCCAACCAATGGAGTACTGTTTAGTAAATTTTGACTATGAATAGATCTTATAATGAATATAATGATATCTCATGTGATAGTTTTATCATTTATATATTAACATATAATTACAGTCAAAATTTTATAAGTTTGACTCTGAAAAGTCAACTGTGCAGCTTGAGGTGAGATAAAAGGAATATGTTAAAATTAAAATTTTTGAATTTTTTTAAAATTTTAGGGATTTAAAATAAATAAATTTAGATATTATCGCAAATACAAATATTTATAACATTTCAAAAAAGTAATAATATAACTGTTTCTATCCCAACTCTCAACCAAAACTATTTTGATTTCAAAAGGTCAAACTAAGTAGACTTTAACTATGAATAATTTTAATTTTATGTTTTAATATTTTTAAGAAAATTGATAGATTGAAAATATATGAAATGATGAATCTAAAAATATATACATTATATCAACTCTAAATATATCAATAGAAATTAATGCTTAAAGTCGGCTTAGTATGACTTTAAAAATTGAGAAAGTCTTGGATGAGACCTGTCCTTGTGGAGACCAAGAGCATGGGAATGAGTATTTATTGTTTTTGCTTGATCTTTTAGTCAGTTTGTTTGATCTTTCAATCAATGTGCTTGAGTATTTTTGTTTTGCCTTGATTTTTCAGTTAATTTGATCTTTCGTTCAATTTGCTTGATCTTTCGGTCAAATTTCCTTCATCATTTCCTTGGTCAATTTCACCAACGACAAATTCAATCAAGGAAATCGGCGGGTGAACTTAATTCAATCAATAGCAGTCTCATATAATCTTTGGTCTCAATGGAGACAAGTCTCAATTGAGAATTAGTATTAAAAATTAAGTACTCCATCTGTACCAGCTAGATCTGCACTCTTTATGGTCAATTTTGTCGGAACATGTTTGACCGTAAATTTTAATTGGTATATGTATTATAATAGTATCACACGAGATATTGTTAGATTCACAATGCGCTCTATTTCTAAACTATACAATTTTTAGACCAGATTAATATATGAAAATAAAGTTATTAACGGTCAAACATGCTCCGACAAAGTTGACTTTAAAGAGTGCAGATCTAGCTGGTCCAGAGGGAGTAAGCAGTTTTGATTGACAACGAGAGAGTAATAATCGAAAGAACAACATGTCCTGGATTAAAATGATGGATGCAAGTTAAAATGATCAAGATTGGGTTACACTTCACATGCTTTTCACCCATTAACACAAATATAAAGAGTAAAACTACCCATAAAATTACCCAACCCAGAACTCTAACTCGGGACATTGTCTCTCTCCTAGTGAACCAATTTCGAACTTGAAACCTTATTCAATTAACGGCAATTTTCACCGTGTAAATCTGAGTGGAATTACCATATCTACGTGGGTAGCTTAAGAAGCACGAATAATACAGCCCTTGCCATGCTTATTAAGAAAACAAAAGGTAAGGAAAGCTACAAATTTATCATAAAGTTCGCTTTAAGTTTTTCAGTTCATATGAATAAAGGGAAGTCAAGTACTTCTTTCTAACTACGCATAGGCATATCATTTCCATCCACATCAAACACAACAAGAGTTTCCAGGTATGAGGAATGATGACTGGACAACCATAAAAGACAATCTCGAGCTTCAAGTAAACATAAGCACAAGCCAAAAAGAGTTCCAACATCAAGTCGGCTATCTAATGGAAATTAGACATCAGATTCACAAAAAAAGAATGCTTTTCACTGTATATTTGGCTATTGAAAGGCTTTAGTGGAATTCTATAACTGAAATGTTTATTTGGGCAAAATATCTCCACTACAGTTCATCACTGACCTTCTAGGATTCTGCAATAAAGTTGGACCTAAATACTCCACCAAGCTTACTACTTTAACTGCAGTGCAAAGTTAAGAGAGCAAAAACGAACTCCTAAAAGTAGGACAAAAGCAACAAGATGGATTAATCAAGCATAAGTAGTTCAAGATGCTCATGTAATCTGAGAAAACAATGAATCAATGAAGCTGTACATGCAAATGAAAATGAGTTTTTCCGCCAAGAATCCCAGTAGAAAGTCCCTCAGTATGATGTGTGTGTTAAGTATCGACGGTTTAGGTGGTGAGTGTTCTTTCCTTGTGTAGTTAAGTAATAAAATCTAAACTAAAAAAATTTGACCTAATGCAGCAATAATGTGTGATACTTTTGGCGATTATTGAAGCTCTTGCCTCAGAACTCAATGCAGTCAAATATCAGCATTACTGTGCTGCTATTTATAAACATACACCAAATTATTTCACTCCAACCAAAGCAAGATTAATCACCAATCCAGACACTAAAGTGTGACTCTATTAATGATCAAGAATACCAACTGAAAGAGATACGTCCTGATACATTCAAAATACAGGCAAAAACAACAATAGTTAAACTACCCACACAAAGACATACTGTAGATATTAGGCAAAGATTGAGATGCTTCTTAGCTATCATTAGGAGACAAGTATAAAAATGCGGGCAAAAAGTTCAACAGCAGAATTCTACGGCCTACCCTTTCCCTTCTCTTCATCGTCTGAGCTTTCATCGACAATATTCTTACGATCCACAAGTTGAGCAGGAGCAGGGCTAGCTCCAGTAACAGATTGCTGGTACATAACACCACCAGCGATCGTCAATAGCAAGCAGACCAGACCAATTGGACTAGCGTGCTTATCCCAGATCATAACATTGATTGCCACGGTCAGGAACTTGTTCACCACACCCGTCACGGTAAATGCTGTAGCAGATATAGCCTTCCTGGCCGCGAAACCAAAGAAGCTAATAAGCAGTCCAAACAAACAAGATAGAGCTACAGCCAGAAAAGTAACAAGGTCAAAAGTGTTTCCACTATCTGCTTGCAAGGCAGTGAATACAGAAGCAAACTCCATAGTTCCAATCCAGAAAAATGGAGACATCATCAACGACAGCAGATTGTTGTAGAACACAAAACCCCACGTGTTCAGTCCAAGATTTGTCACCATATGCTTAATGTAAACCATCTCAGTTGTAATGGTCACCAAATAAGCAAAAGCCCAAGAATAAGCGGTCAAAGAAAATCCAGAATCAGTAGCAACATATCCCACAGCTCCAGCCAAAATAACCACCATAGAAAGAAACGTCAGCTTCGAGGGGCACGGCTGTTTCCTAAATGCAGTATCAGCAACAGCCACCAATAGCGGAGTGCAAGATCTGAACACTATAAAAGTATCCACATTGGCATGGCGCAAGAGATTAGTGTTTGTAAATATTGCCATGTAAAACACGAAAGCAGCCGGCAAGAACTTCTTGACCACATCCCATTTCCACGGATCGTGGTGCAGAAACCCTAGCTTTCCTAAACTCCAAACCCCAAGAACTGAAGTCAGGTACTGAAGAGCGGTGAGCAGACCAGGGTAGTTAAACTTGGTAATGGCAAACTTGTTTATCACAGCCAGCAAACTGGAGCACAGAGCATAACCAACCACAAGACTACTGGTAGCATAGGCCTGCTTAGCCTCAATTTTAAGCACCATTGCTATAAAGTATGAACTCTTCAACCTTAGATTTCACCTCACTGAACAAAAATCAAGAAAGATCAAAGCAACTACTACATTCACCGAATGCAAGCTCCAGTTTCTTGATATGTTAGACTCCAGGCACCTATTTTAGAAATTAAAGCTTCAGAAAATCCTGATATGCATTTTGCGACTAAATTAGCTAACTGTAAGAACACACAAACGCGGCGAAACGAAGAAATCCTAATCTAATCAATGCCGACATGAACAAACATGGAATTCAAATTCAATCGAGAAAAAGGAAAAACAGTACGAGCAGAAGATATAGAGATAGATTCAGAAGGAAATGCTATACTCACGTGATCGATCTGCGAAGCTCTGATTCTGAGTCTGAGTCTGAGAGCATTCAATTCATGGGGAGAGGAAATAATGGTGGCAGTAATGGTGAGTGATGAAGGCCACTGGCACGCGCACAGCGAATTTAATAGGGCTGTGCCGAGGGACGGAACGGCGTCGTTCGCCTCGGGATTGGAGTCGACGCGGTTGGTTTACCGGTGGATTAAGGGCCACATGTGCCGAAAAGGTCACCGGGCTTCGGCGGGAATTGATTTTTAGGGCTGTCGTAGCGGTACTACTCGCAAGTGGTGGTGGATGCACTTTACTAGTTTGGTAAATCTAACCATTTGCCTAATTGCAAGTCTCCCTTTCACAATTTTTAATGCTAATAATTTGATCTAAAATTTTGATATATAATAATATATATGTTAAAGAAGATTTCAAAACTATATTATATATATAATATTAAATGTTACTTTAAATTGATGGTCAAACTTGTAACAAAAATATGATAAATAGTTGAGTATAAAAAATTGTGAAACGGATAAAGTATAATCTCATATAGTATATATATAAATTTCGTGTGTAAAATGGACGGATTTGTAAATTCATGAATAGTTGTTTGTCGAATACAATTAAATTTTTTCAAATAAATGCACTACAAATATACTTATAAAAGGGTATTTTAGAAATTGTACACCAAACTAATTTGGTAAGATTGATTTCTGTCACCATATAAATGTATTTAATTTTAGAAATATTACATGAAAATAATGGTAGACTAATTTGAATTACCTTATAAGTATATTTTCTTCTGAAAGTTACCATATAGTTTAAAGTTTTAACTAAAACAGGTAAACAAATATTTGTTTTTTATTTAAAAGTTGTCATATATGATTTTTTAAACTAATTTGGTATGATTATATATACAAAATATATTATTTATAGTATTAGGCCCGGTTTATTAGAGCTTATTTCTTGATGTACTGAACTGAATTGAACTGAACTGAAGTAAAAATGGTTGTACTGAAAAATGAAATCAGCATAACTGAATTAACCTGAATTTCATTAAATTACATTTTCACTGAACTAAACTAAACTGAACTGAATTGAACTGAACTGAATTGATCTACTATTAAGCTCTGGTAAACGGGGTCTGGTAATACACAATTTTTATACCGGAATTTGATTATGCATAAACTGGAAATAACTTAAATTTGGCAAGGCTTTGTTAGAAATTTGGTCATCTTAAATTATAATCAACGTAGATTTGACCCATAGCCACAAAATCATGGTAATCTTACATATATTATTAATTAAACTATTTATGTAATATGGGGACTTTCCCGAAATAATTCACAATTGTATTATAAGTTAATATACCTCGTGATTAATAGGGATATATATCACTTATTGCCAGCATCGTGAAACTCAGGTCATCATGCATCTGATGAAAATCGGTGATGACAGGAAAAAAAGAGAAACAGGTTTGCACCTCTCATTAACCAAGAAGTGGATGGTTTAACTGCTAGTTCAGAGGAAGTGGAGGAAACTGTGAGGAAGTTGGTAGTTCTCAAGGAAAGGATAGAAACAACACTCCCTCAACATCCACTCAGGTAAGCACTGCAAAGGTACAAAGCCCTACTATTTTTAAGAGAACATCTAAGAAAAGTAGAAAAAACTCATATAGTAGTCAGTTGCATCAAGTTGCCTATTTACTTAGGTCATCTACAAAGAGCTCCAAAAGCAGTTTTTAATGATTAGTACAACAATAAGAATTAACATGCTAGTATGGAATATTAGAGGTATGGATACTTCAATGCTTAGGCTAGAAAGACTTGTCCTTGCTCACAGAGCTGAATTGATATGTTTAATTGAACCTAAACATCCCAATTCTGAATGTGCCCATTACATGAAACTGTTACATTTTGAAAACTGTATGCATGCTGCCTCTGGCCAGATTTGGCTTTTCTGGAATAACTCTCTTTCTATCTCCCTTAAATGTGACCATAGACAATTCCTTGCTGTTGACATTTTTAGCCATAAACTAAGATCTCCAATGGAAGGAGTTTTTATCTATGGTTTAAGGACTAAATTGGGAAGAAAAGATCTATGGAAAGATTTAATTGCTTCAGGTTATAATAATGTTGTTTATATAGGTGATTTCAATGCATTTAGATCTGTGAGTGAATATAAAGGTCCATCCTCTCCTAAATTAGGAAGTATTCAGAACTTTAATAATTTTATTCATGGATTATCTCTCTGTGAAATCCAAACTGTGGGAAATTTATTCACTTGGACCAATGCTAGGTTGAACCCCACAATAGAGAGATTAGATAGAGGATTGTGCTCCCAATTATGGAGTTCCAATTTTCCATCATCCTCTATTTTAGTACTTAACAAGGAGACTTCTGATCACTGCCCCCTTTTGCTAACAGTAGGAAGTGCAATCCCTTCCTCCCCTAGGCCATTTAGATTCCTTAACACCTGGTTCAAAAGAAATGAATTCATTGAGGTGATAAGGAATAGTTGGTCCACTCCTCTATCTGAGTCTGGAATGGTGAGATTGTTCCTGAAACTGAATAGATTAAAACTTGTCCTCAAGACTTGGAATAAAGAAGTATTTGGCAATATTACTGATAATGTTGCTAAAGCTGAAGAATTCCTCAGACTTCAGGAAATAATTTATGACCTTAACCAATCAGATAGTGAACTGGTCAAACTCAAAGAAGCCAAAACCATTTTAAATAAAGCTCTAGCAGAAGAAAAACATTTTTTGGAAGCAAAAAGAAAAAATTAAATGGCTCAGAGAAGGAGATGAAAATGCTGAGTTTTTTCATAAATCAGTAAAGGATAGAAAAAATAGGCTTGGGATTTCCAAAATTCAGAATTCACAAGGCATCTGGCTAGATGATATATCTGATATTGAGAATGAAGCCATCTCTTTCTATGAAAATCTCCTATCTTCTGAATCAACAGAAAGAGCTCCTTTTCATTCACACTTCCTTAGTCAGATTCCTTCCCTTGTCAGTCCAAACCAAAATGAGCTTTTGATAAAACCTGTCACTATGGATGAGCTAAAACAAGTGGTTTTCAGTCTCAACAAATCCAGCTGTCCTGGACCTGATGGCTATACAACAAAATTTTATATAAAAGCATGGGATATTATCTGTGAAGATGTGCTTAATGCTGCAAATGATTTTCTTCATAACCCTAATATCCCAAGTGGAATAGCCAGCACCTGGATTACCATTATCCCTAAAAAAGAGGTTCCAGTCTCCTTCAATGACTACAGACCTATAAGTCTTTCCAATGTTAGCAATAAATTTTTTTCAAAAATCTTGATGGAAAGACTCAAACCTTTGATGCCTTCTTTGATATCCCAACATCAATCTGCCTTTTTAGCCAACAGAGAAATCTCAGACAATGTCCTTTACTTAAAGGAAATGATGAGATTCATTAATAGAAAAACTAGGGGTGCTAAATGTATACTTAAACTTGATCTTCAGAAGGCTTTTGATAGAGTGGAATGGCATTTCCTAAGCTCTGTGTTACTGAAATTTGGCTTCCATGGATCTTTTGTCCATACAATCATCAAGAACTTGTCTCAAGCTTGCTTCTCAGTCCTGGTAAATGGAAAAGCTGTGGGATTCTTCAAAGCTTCCAGAGGAATAAAACAGGGAGACCCTATTTCTCCTTTCCTTTTTAACCTGTTTTCAGAAGCTTTCACTAGATCACTTGCATATGCTTACCACATAGGAATAATCCAGTATTTTAACTTACCAGATGGTGCCATTCCTATCTCTCATTTGAGTTATGCAGATGACACCATTATTTTTTTAACTGCTAATAAATCCAGTCTAACTGTCCTTAAAGCTTTCTTAGTGGTTTTTGAAAAAACAACTGGTCAAAAAATCAATTTTCAAAAGAGTGAGGTCTTTTATAGCAAAAATGCTTCTTTACACACCATTAGACTAATTCAGTCTATCCTTGGGATGAAAAAAGGAGATTATCCTTTTAGATACCTTGGGTGTCCAATTTTTACAGGTAAAATGACTTGTTCACATTTCCAGCCTGTGCTTGAAATGATCAACTCAAGGCTAGATAGCTGGAAAAACAAGTGGTTATCCACTGGTGGAAAACTAACACTGATTAAATCTTGCATATATTCCATTCCCCATCACATCTGGGCAGTTTATGATCCTCCAAAACTCATTTTAAAAAATCTAGAGAGAGTTATCTCCTATTTCTTCTGGGGGCATAGTGAAAATGGTGAAAAGAAAAAGTGGAGGAAATAGAAGGACCTGTGCTACCCTTTTGTTGAAAATGGTATTGGGATCAGATCGCTTTCAACCATTATTGAAGCTTACTCGGCTAAATTATGGTGGAAGTATCAAAAAGCACTAGCCCCATGGACACTTTTTATTTCTTCTCTCCCTTTAACTGACAGAACCTCACAAACATGGAGAAGGGTATGCAAAATGGATTCCTGCAGCTCATAATTCTAAAATCATCATTGGTAATGGAATGTGTAGTTTTTGGAACTCCATCTGGATTGACTCTGGTGTTTTGAGTGATTTTATTTCACCTGATGCTACTAATATTCCATCTGATTGCACTGTGGCTGATTTTATCACACATAAGGATCTATACATGCACTCTCTAGCTCCACTGCTACAGACTGATGCCTTGAATTTTCTACAGGACATAAACCTCTCACCACATAGAAAAGACAGACTCATCTGGAAACCTGATCTGAAAGGAAATTTCACTTTCGCTTCAGCCTACAATGCACTCAGACCTAAAAGAGGTAACATCTCTTCTATGGTTAAGATATGGTCTTCCAGAACTCCAAAAAAGGTGTCAGTTTTTATGTGGAAACTTTTCAATTGTCTCCTTCCTTTTGATGACATACTGTTATTCTTCGGTTTCAACATAGTATCTAAGTGTTCTTTCTGTGATAACTCTGATAGTATAGATCATTTTTTCAATGGCTGTACTATAGCCAAGCAGGTCTGGACGGATATACACTCTTTCTTATGTATTGGTAATCCAGATTTTACCTCCCTGTGGAGCAGACTTGCTAGCTATTGGTCCTTTAAAGGACTCACTACACTCCACACAAATCTAGTTAATATGGTTCCATCTTTTGTTTGTTGGTGTTTATGGAAGGCCAGGAATAGAAAACTTTTTGACTCTGTGACTCCAAATGTTCAAGGCTTGGTTAAGGAAATAAAAGATATGATTTTTGATGCCTTTGTAGCTAAGCCTTTTTACATTACAAAACAGCATGATAAGGATATTGCAAATGCTGGGGTTTTGCCTAAATGGTTGAAACCTCCTAAACCTAATTTTTTCCCCATTAAATGGCTCAAACCATCTAGTGGTATAAAAATGAATGTAGATGCTGCATGGAGTCATACTAGTCAAAAAGCTGGGCTAGGAATAATATTAAGGGATTCTACTGGTTCTCTCATACTTGCTAGATCCTTATATGTTAATTCCTTTTCTCCCCTTCAAGCAGAACTGCAGGCTATAAGTTTTGGCATTCTTGTTGCTCACTCTGCTAACCTGTTTGTTTTCTCCATGGAATCTGACTGCTTAAATGCAGTAGCTATGATCAAAGACCATAATAAGGCTCCATGTAATATGTTTTCTCTTGTAGACTACATATCCCTAAACCTTTACCCTGCTGTGCTTAATCATATCCTAAGGCAAGGGAATTGTGTAGCTGATTTGTTAGCCAAACATGCTCTGAGAAGTAAACTATATGATCAGTACAATTTTCACAGTCTTCCAGTCAGAGTTAGAGGGGCTTTAATTTTAGATAAAATGGAGCTCCCTTCTCTGCGGATCCAGAATTAGATACTGCTAATTTTGCTGGTTTTTCAATGCAGATGAAGTATCAAAGACACACCAGTAGAGTCTATGATCCACTCACAGGTCTACACCAACCACTACAAGAGAACTGGACTTCTGCGACATACAATATGTGTCGCTAGTAAGCCATATAGTGTCGCAAATCTGTTTTGCGACAATGTTTTGCATCATTGGTCATTGTGTCGTGAAAACCCGTGTAGTAAATTTTACTTCATTACTTTTTAATGATGTCGCAAATTAAACGACACATTTTGTGTCATTTACACACATGTTGTTTACTTTACGACCTATTTTACCTCATTTAAGTTTAGTGACGCAAATATACTTGCGCCATATTATGCATCATTTACATTTTGTGACGCCTTATTTTCACGACATATTTTGCATCATTTACATTTTGTGACGTTTTATTTTCACGACATATTTTGCATCATTTACATTTTGTGAAGTTTTATTTTCACGACATATTTTGCATCGTTTACATTTTATGACGTTTTATTTTCACGACATATTATGCATCATTTACATTTTATGACGCTTTATTTTCACGACACAATATGCGTCAATTACATTTAGTGACATATTGATGTTAACGACACGATATGCATCATGTACGTTTAATGATGCATTTGGTTTGCAGCACATGATGCATCATTTACACTTAGTGACGCGTATTTATTTGTGGCATATATAGTGACATTATTTAAAATTGACGTATTCGATATTACAACAGATGAAATGTGGCGTAAAGTACTACGACATATGTTAATGTGACATATCTTAATGACGTAATATTGCTACACTACTACTAACACTTTGATATGTGTCATAGGAATTATTCGTCACATCCAGCATTTATTAGACGCAAAGAATACGACACATGAGACATCACCTAATTAGTGTGCTACAAAATATACAACAAATTACACGACATTAATTTTATGGGTTGAATTTAGGTCGCATAAATATGCGACAATATTATTATAAATAATGAATATTTATTAAATATTAATATTTATTAATTAATATTAATATTTCATTATCCAATGCATCACAAATTTCTAGATTCTTTTTCGTAAATTATATATACATGTAATTTAAATAACATTGCTTTATTAATATATTTTAAATAACAATAACTTATATTAAAAAATCACTTCAATAAATTAAGAATATTCAAGAGAAAATATCACAGTTGAGTACGAAAAAGGTAAACAAAACTAAAATCTTTCAATTACAAGGCGAAAATTAAAAAAAAAAAACTAATCATTGCATCCAAAATCTAAATTATTATGTAGCCATCTTTCTTGCAAAATCCAAATTATTATGTAGCCAGTTTTCTTGCACTCCTTCTCGGTTGTTCCCTTTTCTTGCCCTAAGAAACATTCAAATTAAAAATATTATTAAATTTATTAAATTTGACCAATATCTATAATAATTAAATATTAAACAATATAATAAATACCTTTGATTTTTCTGTTGTGCCTTGTAAAACAACATCTGTGTTCTCTTCCATAGGGATAGGGATAGTGTTGTCTTCTATAGGGATAGTTTTCTCTCTATTGATCTGATAAGATCAGGATTAAAAATAAATACTTAACTAATAAACAAATAAAAAATTATAACAATAAGTCATTTTTATTAACTCAAAATTTTCATTTGGTTGAGAAGTCTCTGAATCGTCACCGGTATTTTGAGACGATGTTCCATTATTGGGAGCTAATATGCGTCTTGAGTTTGAAGAGCCCGAAACCTAACATATTGGTTTATAATATTAAATCTACAATAAAGTATTTGTAAAATAAATAAACAATGGAAATGCATACTTACGTGCACATTCTGATTCTCTATGGTGTTGAGCCTATCTTGAAGTATCTCCATTTTCGAACAACAGTCATTCTTAAACTTTGTCATCTCATCTTGAAAGTCCTGTTTAATGCTTGCCACTTCTGCATTAGCTTTCTGTTTCACAGCTTTATCAAATTCTGCCCGGGATGTGAACACCATATTCTTACCCTTTGGAAGTTTTTTGATACTACTTAAACACCCCGGAGCTACTTTTCTAACCACCTTGTCATAAATTTCATTATCAGCATCGATATCATCTTTCAAATGATCAGGTAGTAGTTTCTTCATCTCCACTAAACGAGCCTAAATACAAACAAATAATCAAGATAAGTTTGCATTATAATAATCATTAGTACTATTGAATAGTATATGCTATACACTAATAATACCCCAAGTTAATCCCAAAACAAGAATCATTAGTTATATAAAAGAACATGCGGCAAGAATATGGACCTTACAAACTCAATATAAAAGGTACACTCTAAACCTTTTACTTTAACACAAATACATACCACTCACACATCTCAAATTACAATTCGTGCAGAAATCCCACATCTATGTATCGGAGAGCAAATTCAGCAGCGAAGAGGTTATTTTATTTTTAAAATGGATAAAACCAACTCATACATGATTTAAAAAAAATAATCAAATCCAATCACTACATGTTAAAAGCACCAGCATACATTGAGTGAAAGAGAAAGATCACATACTATTGTTTCTTGGGTCTGTTTGTCAAGTTTCTTCTTGGACCTTGACATCCTTGAATAGATGAACAAGTCAGAATCAGATGGTTTTTTACCAAATTCTTGGGTTAACTGTTTCAAAATAGACAAGGATTCAAAAATAATGCACATAATGATTTGAAAATGAAAATAATAACAACACAGGAATATTCTCTAAACAGTACCTCATATTTAGCGCCATGCATGTCCATTCTTCCAAGTCTAACCCGCATCTTGATTTTCTTCCGGCTACTCTTATTCTTCTTGCTAATTGCCTATGATGTAAAATAACCCGAGACTCAATTTAGATAAATATTTTAAATGAAAATTTATTTATATACACAACTACATTTATGAGGTAGAATTATTTAACTGACCTTAGATTTGTTAGATAGCCAATAGTTCACCAATGTTGGCCATTGGCTGGCTTCAACTCTATCTGGACGTTTGGAAAGTAGAAGTGGTAAATTATGTCTGTCTGGTTTAAAGTGTTTTGCTTTAACCCTATTTTTCCAATCCTTCCAAATCCTTCCAATTTTCTTCAAACAATTTTTCTTGTAACTTTCAGTCAAGTTTGTATTTTCCTAAAAACAAATAAATTTTTATATACGTACGAATTATTATACATTAGAATCAGTTTAATGAAATAAAATACTTAACCAAAAGGTAATACCTTAACTTCTTCCCATGCCATGTCCTTTTGAGTACCAGGCACGGCCCTCCAATCCGTGTACGTAAGAGGCAATTTGTTCCCATCTTTAGCCAATATTCCCAACTGAGATGAAAACAGAGCAGCATTGTTCCCAACTACATGGTTATCATCATCTAGGGAAAGCAACAAAACATTTCCAGTTCCCCACTCAAATCCCTGCTTCCCATATCCCCTTGTACGCACTTCTGTTTATCATAAAAAAATACAGTTAGTTAAATTCCAAAACAATTGTACTCATGTGGTATTTCACTACACTATTTAATTAAATCATGTTTCTTATAAAAAGGATACATAAAAATTGTAAGGTGATATATAAAAATTTAGACAAATTATAAGTTGCAAACTAAATCACAATATGTGTATGGATATACCTTGGTTATTTTCACCATCGTCGTTAGTTTCTTCATCATCCGATGAATCACTGTCAGACTTGTCGGAGTTTTCGGAATCGCTACCTGATGATGATGATCCAGATAAATCCATGTCAGCATAACCATTTTCGTTGGTATCTTCAACTTCAGCATCCAACATTGATCCAATAACACGACGACTTTTCTGACTAGAAAGTGCCATGAGCATCTACAAAGAATATGGAGGGCATATCAATTCCACACACAAAGTAATCTATATCAATGAAAGGAATATGGACAAATAATCAAACAATTCATTGTTAAGGACATTAAATTAGATAAATTTTGCCCATTATGCAGTAAAAGTATTCAACAAAAACCCTAGAGAGGGGAAATCACCGCTTTGTAAACAAACTAGTGTTGAATTAAACCAAAACCACATGTATTCCATGACAACAAAGAGAGTAAATCGACAAGTACCCAAATCGTTCATATACCAATCTGATGTTGAATCAACTAGAATATATTGGATGAACCAATCAGGTAGATGGTAAGTTATTTTTATACTGGATTAGGAAAACCCATTCCATGTAATCATTCACACGAAATCATCCTGGAGGGAATGTGAGCGCCAAAAAAATGATGGGAAAATTTCAACGCCAAGGAGGGATTGGGAAAATTTGAGCGCCAGAACTGAGCGCCAGAACTTGACTGAATTTTTCACAATCATTGTTGATACGACCCGTCTCTTCATAGCCAAGATTGAGTTTTTCCTGAAATTGATGCGTGTTGATGGGATATTGTGAACAGTTTGACCTCATCTACATAAATTCCTAACTTAAATTGTCTATAATCTCGTCAATTATTTTAAGGAAAGTTAATAATTGGGGATATTCTTTGCTAACTTATATATGATTCCTTATCTTTTCTTTAATCTAAACAAGAAAAGAATTACTCAAGAAATTTTACTCGTCCGAATAATAATAGGTAGTGTATTTGATATATTAATAATATTTATGTGAAAACTAATTGATTATAATATATATATATATATATATATATATATTTTTAATACGATTAAGATTAATACAATTTAAGATATATTGTATTGTTAATTTATAAGATTAATATTTTCTTATAGTATTTCAAATTTTATTTATTACACAAATATTTTGTTTTATTTAATTGTGTAATAATTTAAATTTGAAATGTTACAAGAAAAGTATACTTAGCCATGTTTGCTAGTGCTTATTTCTTGCTGAACTGAACTACATTGAATTGAACTGAAGTGAAGTGAAAATTAATGTATTGAAAAAAGAATAAGCATGACTGAATTAACCTGAATTTTAACAAATTACATTTTCACTGAACTGAATTGAACTGAACTACTGATAAGCTCAGAGCCTTAGTGGAAAGTTGAATTCATGTAATTTAATAAAATTTAATAAATATATTAAACTATACAATATGTTGGACCAAGCCTTTCAACCAACTATGGATTTAGGGTAAACAACTATGGATATAATAAAAAGGTGAAAACAACTATGGCTCATATGAGGTCAGTTGTTTAACTAATAAATCATTTTACACAACTGACCTCATATGAATCTTATATTTTAAAATATTTTTTTATAACAAAGATATCATAAACTTATCATTAGTTTTATGGTTAAGTGTTAAATTGAACAAATGAATAATCGGGAGGGAAATACAAATTATCATTGTTCTCAAACACCATGTGAAACAACTATGGATATAATAAAAAGGTGAAAACAACTATAAGTTATGCAAATACAATCAACCAATTGTTAAAAAATTAAGTAAGATATATGATATTTGATTAGTTAAACTTAATTTATTGTGGGTTTAGGGTTCTAGTGAGTTTAGAATTTATAGCTTTGTGGGTTTGGGGTTATAGTGGATTTAGGGTTTATAGCTTAGTGGGTTTAGGGTTTATAGCTTAATGGGTTTAGGGTTTGTTGGGTTGAAATTGAAAATAACCACAATTCCCTTAAGAGTTACTATATAAACAGTTTTACAAGTTAGTAAGAGAGTGAAATTTTACAGAACTTTTTAACCATAAAACTTTTTACAGAACTTTGTGAACTTTTTAACAAAGACCCTTAGAGCTATAATTAGTTTTATCAAAAAATTTGGTTATTTTTTATATTAAACTCAATTTTTTTAATAATAAACATAGACACTTTTAATGAGATTTTGCCACAAAATTTGAAACTTTTTAGATAAAAATTATAAATAACTTAACTACAACAATAAAAAATGGGGTTTTCAAATCCGTATTTTTACCATAATACCCCTAATATTGTTAAGGCAAAAAATGGGCTTGAAATCATAAGGTTCCATCGGGGGCATTATGGTAAAATGTGGATCTGCAAGAGAAAAATGTACCTGCATAGAGAAATTGCCTAAAAAATTTAAATTATTAAAACACTTTAGAATATAAAAAAAATTAGAAGGTTAAACGTTTTATAATTAATTTGATCACTTTGCTGAATAAATATCTTAATTACTAATAAATGACAAATTCTTGGGTGAGGCAGCCTCACCCAAGAGGCGGGACCAAATAAACCCTCTTTTTAGTGAGGTTGGATGAACTAGTAGCGATGTTTTGATGATGTGACATGTTTGATGAACTGACATCGATGTTTGATAAGGTGGCGTCGAGTTTTGATGAGGTGATAGTGAGGTATGATAAAGTGGCAGCAATGAAATAAGGAAATTTGGTCTTGCCTCATGGGTGAGACTGCCTCACATGAGAATTACTCCTAATAAAATTACTAACGTTTAATGAAAAAAAAAGGAAAGAGAATATTTATGCAAAAATATATACCTAGACTGAAGACGTACATTACCGCATCCTAGTTCCTACATATCTAATACAGAATGACACAATTTAATTCTTCTGAATCACGCTAATTCTTCAACCAACTGATCATTTATCAAAATCTTCGCCAGCTACCAAACACGGGAAATCAGGTATCATTTTTTTTATTTTTATTTTTTCCGGAGATCTTGTTTTTGATAAGTTTTCCGGAGATCTTGTTTTTGATAAGTTTTCCGGAGATTTGCTGTGTCAATGAGTATTCTAATAATCTATCAACTATTAGGTAGCAGAAATATTTTGAAATCCTTGAAGGAGATTTTCCAAACCCTCCTTAGTTGGTGAGGTAATTTATGTTTTTTTTTATTAGCATTATGTTAGTTCTTAATCCAGTCAATTGATTTTATGTGATTATAATGTAGATGGATAAATCTTGGATTCAACTTCGCGATCAAACCTCTGCTGAATTTATACATGGTTTAGAGTGTTTCTTGGAATTTTCCTTCAGAAATCAGCCAGCCGACTCAAAGATAAAATGTCCTTGTGTTGATTGTTATATGTAATGGTTTTCTTCAAGGTTATACAAACTGGGTGAATCAAGGTGAACAACGGAACTATATTCGACAACATTTGTCTACTGCATCTGCTCCACATACTACATCTAATGCATCTGCTGCATCTGATCAGGAAGAAAATTACAATGGCAATCAGGATGATATGGAAGGGTTAATTCATGATGTATTTGTTACCTCACTCCCCGATTTTCATGAAGATAGGAATACAGAGGTTCCCAGGGAAGCACAAAATCCACACCATTCTGATAAACACTTCGATGAAAACACTGAGAAGTTCTTTAACATGTTGAAGTATGCTGAGATTGAGCTGTTTCCAGGCTGCAAGAGTTTTACTTTCTTATCGTTTATGGTGCGGTTGTTGCATGTAAAGTCTCTTTGTCAGTGGAGCAATAATTCATTCACAATGTTGTTGGAGGTATTGAAAGAAGCATTTCAACACATTGAGATATTTCCAAAATCATACAGAGAAGCTTGGAAAGTGATTCAAGACTTGGGACTTGATTATCAAAAAATACATGCATGTCCTAATGACTGCATGCTTTATTGGAAAAAGACTGAGAAGGATGAAGAATGTAAACATTGCAAGACTCCAAGGTATAAGACATATGATGGTGAAGACAACACTTCGAAAAATAAATCTAAAATTCCTGCAAAAGTTCTTCGCTATTTTCCTTTGAAGCCCAGACTGCAGAGACTGTTTATGTCTTCAAAAACAGCTCCTTTAATGAGATGGCATGCAGAAGGACGCGTTGATGATGGGAAACTTAGGCATCCAGCTGATTCTATAGCGTGGAAATCGTTTGATGAAAAGTTCCCCACTTTTGCATCTGATATCCGTAATGTTAGACTTGGACTGGCAGCTGATGGATTCAATCCTTTTAGGTCAATGAGTACAACTCATAGCACGTGGCCTATAATTCTCATTCCTTATAATTTACCTCCTGGGAAGTGTATGAAACAAACATCACTTATTTTATCCACCCTCATCGATGGTCCTAAAAGTCCAGGGAATGATATTGATGTATATTTGCAACCTCTTATAGACGAACTTCAAGAATTATGGCACCAAGGAGTTCGTACTTATGATGTAGTAAGCCAAAGTATGTTTACTCTACATGCTGGATTATTTTGGACTATAAATGACCTTCCAGGTTATTATATATTGTCAGGATGGAGTACAAAGGGAAAATATGCATGCCCGTGTTGCAATAAAAATTGCAAGTCCCTTTGGTTAACTCATGGGAAAAAGCACTGTTACATGTGGCACGATCGATTTCTTAAAGATGCACATCCTAAACCTAAAAGGTTATCAGGCTCAGAGGTACTTGAGCAATTGGATGGTATGGAGAACAAATTCGGAAAGTATGTACCTCCAAAGGTGGGAAGAAAAAGAAAACAGAAGGAAACCGACAACACTTCTAATCCAGTGTGTAGATACAACTGGAAAAAGGTTAGTATTTTCTTTGAGTTACCATACTGGAAAGAAAATATAGTTCCACACAATCTAGATATCATGCATATTGAGAAGAATGTCCTTGAAAATATTTTGTGGACGTTGCTTGGGATTCCTGGTAAAACTAAAGATAATTATGCATCTAGACTGGACCTTCAAGAAATGGGCATCAGAAAATCACTTCATCCTCCGACCAATGGTGGCCCTCTCCCCCCATCAGATACCACATTGAGTAAAGAACAGAAAGATATATTCTTAAAGGTGTTAAAGTATGTAAAAGTGCCAGATGGTTACTCATCAAACATCTCAAAATGTGTTCAGTTGGAAGCCCGAAACATATATGGTCTTAAAAGTCACGATTGCCACATTCTGATGCAAGAACTTTTACCTATTGCTTTAAGAAGATCGGTTCCTAAGCATGTATGCAAAGCCATTATTGACTTATGTGACATCTTTAAGCAATTATATTCAAAGGTCCACACAGTTAGTGATTTTGAAGCTTTACAAGATCGGGTTGCCATAGTGCTTTGTAAATTGGAGAAAATTTTTCCTCCCTCATTCTTTGATGTTATGGAACATTTACCTATCCACCTTCCGGAAGAGGCAAAACTTGCCGGACCTGTTCAACCACGCTCAATGTATCCTATTGAAAGGTATTGACTGTTTTGTCTATTTATTTTAAATCTCATTACATACATGCAAAAAGCTAATTACACTGTCTTGATTCTAGGTATTTGTGCACATTAAAAAAATATGTTCGTAGTAGGAGTCATCCTGAAGGATCCATAGCCGAGGGCTATCTTGCTGAAGAATGCATGAATTTTTGTACAATGTATTTAAGTGATGTTGAGTCGAAATTGAATAGACCAAAAAGAAATGATGAAGGAGATGAGAATGCCCCTACACAAGAAGGTCGTCATTTAGGAAAAGAAGAAATTAGAAGGCTGGATGATACTGAATGGACTCAAGCACATAGTTATGTGCTTAATAATTTGTCAATTATCGACAAGTTTAAACGGTTAGTTTAAATACATACTAACTATTTCTGTTAAGTCAGATATTTCCATTATATAATGTGGTGTTGATAATTATGCAGGAAACATTTGAAGGAAGTGAAGCGTGCAAATCGACGCCTGGAGGAATCTGTGATGCAGAAGTTACAAAATGAAACCTTTTACGAGTGGTTTAAAAAACATGTAAGTTTTTCTTTTACTATTTAGTCACAATTTTTCATATTTAACACAATGTGGTTTATATTTGAAATACCTTGTCGGTTAAAAATTACAGGTTAATGATACAGACCGAGATATACGGTTGTTAGCTAATGGACCAAGTAAATTTGTCCGACAGTTCACCGGGTATGTTATAAATGGCTTGCGTTTTCATACTAAGAAGCGAGAGAATAGGAGGAAAACACAAAAAAGTGGGGTTTTCTCAAGTATTGGCGATGTGCCTTTTTATGGTGTTTTGCAAGATATAATAGAACTGAGATACTCCAATGATTTAAAATTTGTCCTGTTCAAGTGTGATTGGGTCGACCACAATACCGGTTTGAAGGTTGATGAGTTCAATTTCACTCTAGTGAACTTTAGGCACTTGTTGTATCGAAAAAATAGAAAAACAGATGAGCCATTTATTCTCGCATCTCAAGTAAAGCAAGCTTGGTATGTTCAAGATCCAGTTGATCCCAATTGGCATGTAGCTTTGAAGATGACTCCTCGAGCTTTATTCAATGTTGACCCAGAAGTTAATGAATTTGAGAACAATGACGATGAAGACTTGGTGAGACTCGAAGAGGAGGAAGAAGGAGAAATGAGTGATGCAGATATAAATGGGGTTGAAGTTGAAAATTTGGCTTGTCCAAGTAATGCTGATGCAACCTTTGAGGATGAAATAGATTACTTTAGTTCTGAAAAGGATAACTCCAGTGATGATGATGATTTTTTTGATATTATTACCTCATCAAGAGGGAATGAAAGTGACTAGTAAAACAGTATGTTGGAGAAACAGTGTAATCATTGTGATAACAACAAGGTTGTTTGAAGAAGCCTGCTAAAAGTTTCATGGCTATTAAATTATGTTCTTTTAGTTTTTGAACTTCTTAGATTCAAAAAATTGTTTAATGTACTTTTAGTGTTGTAAATCTTTTTACTGCCTTAGACTATACTGTAGTACCCATGTCCTCTTAAAAATGGATTCTATTCTGACATGATTTCCCATTTTTTAAACATACTTTAAGCATGTAGGCACAACAAATAATACTGAAAAGTTTATCAACTTAAATAAAAGAGCAAAAATGATTATAAAAGTAAAATTTTGAGTTATGAGGATGCTTACTGATACAGTAGCATGTTGGATTCTATTTTCGCATCCTTGAGGTCTGGCCTGTTCGTCACAGATAATGAAGCTCAGACCCTTATCCAGTTCTTATTCGCTGGGTTTTACAGGTGTCTCAAAATGTCAAAAGTGCAATCAATCCCAGGCAGATCAAATCATGGTCTGAGAGCAGGATCCTTTCCTTTTTTGGCTTGAAGAAAACAATTGTAAGACAAACACAAATCAGACTAAGATTAATCCTAAAACATGTAAATACTCAAAATCACAAAGGAACCCCAGAAATCCCCAATTTCATTGATCATAAGAAAATTCAACAAATTGATATAAAAGATGCTAAAAGTAGACAGTAGACACATGCTATAATGATATCTAAATTTTAACAAAGTAATTTAGACCAAATAAATTGATCACCTTTCGCAGAGGGATGAACATGAACACAGCAAGAGGAGTCGTTATGCCGTTAACAACGTCTCGTACATTCAGCCGGACACTCGTTTGAAGCTAGCTGATTACTTCAACATCCCCGGCGTTTTCAGCCTAAATTCTATCCCGGATTCTCCCTCCGGCAACTCCCCGAGCCTGGGTACATCCGTGGTCGGAACATCCCCGACGTTTTCAGCCTGAATTCCATTCCAAATTGGCAAATTCTCCCTCCGGCAACTCCCCGAGCCTAGGCACATCCGTTGTCGAACTAACCTGCACGATTTCATCACAATCGTGTTCCAGAACAACAAAACATAATAATCTCAAACCCAATTTACGTATTGCCACTTCCACTTTCTTCCAGCCATCTCCGATGCGTCCTCCCTCAATTCTCACCTTGCATTTTTTGCCGCCCCGCATGACCAGACCAAGCTTCACCGGAGAAGCCTTAGGTGTCGGAATACTTGCCGATATTTGGCATAATCTTGATGCCTATGAATTCAGAATTGGGGAGATTAAAGAAGGTAGGCTGAGAATTGAGATGGTGCGGCAGCTTGGAAGATAGTGGAGGATTGAAGAAAAAGAGGAAAGTTAATGGAGAAGGGATGAAAAATTAACGCGTGTCACAAAAATAGTTCAAGAAGAAAAAGTGGGAATGTTGGTACAAATTAATGGCAGACACGAAAAAGTACTCATGGCATTAAGAGTATTATTCATTTTGTACTCATGAAATCATAAATTATATTTTCTTATATTATTTGCATTGAACAAGTAAGCCCTATTTAAGTGAGTTTTCTTTATATCAATTCAGTTTTGTGAAGTGAAGTAAAAAAAATAAATTTAAGAAATTTATATTAATTCAGTCATGATGATTTTTTTCAATACATTAACTTTCTGTCTAATTCAGTTCAGTTCACTAAAAAAATAAGCTCAGACCATAAAAATGCCAAAATTAAATTCCTACATAAATCAAGTAGAAAAATTATAAATACCACGAATAATGTTGCAAAACCAGTGACATTTTAGTGATATGCCACAAATTGCAATCAAATTTATCAGTGTGTTGTTTAAATAAGACATTTTATGGATTAGTGGTAAAACAATTGTTGTAATTTTGGGACATTATATGAAAAGTGCCGCATAAGTGTCACACGATTTTGACACTATGAAAAATGACAAAATTGTGCCGCAAATTTGCAACAATTTTTAATTTTGTGTTGTATTTTTAACACATGTTATTTATGTGTCGTGAACATTATGTCGTAATTTTGAGACAATGTAGAAAGTGTTGCATATATGTCGCAAGTAATGCATCACTACAAAATAATGACACAACTGTGCCGTAAATTTGCAACAAATTTCAAATTGTGTCATATATTTAAGACATTTTATAACTGTGTCGCGAAAATACTGTCGTAAATTTGAGGCATTAAATAATGTGTCGCATGAGTGTCATAAAAATATCACAAAATTAATAAATGGCGTAAAAATGTCGTAAATAAACAACACGTTAACATAAGTGTTGTAAATTTACGACATTTACACATTGGTCGCACGTATATATGTCGCAAAAGCCCAGTTCTCTTGTAGTTAACTCAAGCTGCACCTCAACTGTCTCAAGGATTTTTGTCCCACCCTGGTGCACCTCTCTCTTTGTCTTGGTAAAATAATAAGGGTAAGCATCATCTACAGGCTGACTTGTGATTTTGTGTTTGCTCATGAAATCACTAACAAGCAAGTAGATGGAAGCTTCCTGTCAATTATTTTACCACCATTTTTTGTTGTATAGAAGGAGAAGATTTGCTTCTATCTTTCTTTTTGAAGGCACCTACTTGTGCCTTGTGTAGTGATACTACACCATAGATGCCTTAGAGTAGGCATCTATTTAGCTGCACTGTACTATAGGCCTTACCTGTATGCAGCTTTGTAACTCTTTTTTCTTTTGGTCATTTAAAAGGCATGGGGAAGCCAATATAACTCCCCACCAACGGTGATTATCTTTAAAAAAAAGAAAAAAAAAAAAAAGAGAAAATCGGTGATGTCGGCTTAGGATTTTGGATTTTATTAATCGAGAATAAAGGATGAAGGCACCAATAAACTTGAGATGAATCTGGTTTCATAGGGTCATAATTATTAATATATTAAAATGCCAAAAATTCAAGAACGTGAATCTACAAGGACTGTGCTGACGAAGAATCTCAAGTTGTAACAAGCTATATGCATATTTTCCAAATGAATTTAAGTACTGTATATTTATTTTTCATTGCAGCAAAAGTATGAGAAAATACCAAGTGTTTTATCAGGTAAATAATTCTTTAATTGAGAATTTTTGTTGCGAGTTTAATATTACATATGTTTGAAAATGTAAGTGGATATTTTGTACTTGATCAAAATTTGTAATATGAGGTAAATTTTCGATCATATATCTTAAATATCAATGTTTTTATCCTTTGAGATATCTCAATTGCAATGCACACATCTTGGTCATGATAGTTTACAAGTCTTTGGTTGTATTAAGATTTACATTTAAATTACTTCCTTTTTATCAACAGTTTTGTATGATTATGTAAAGTCAACTAATAATTTGAACTTTTTAAGAATTAGTAAATTAAGATTCATATATATGTGGTGGTATTTAAGAACAAAATTCACATTTGCTTAGCTTTTATAGCTATAGTTTTATTGCAATTCTTGGGAGGTGTCTCTATTGAGAACAAGTCAATTTAGGGGCAAATAGGACTTAATTCATAACTTCTAGGTGCATTTGTAAAATGTGTTTAATTATAGGGGCTTAATTACAAATTTTACTCACATTCATAATTTCATACCATAATTTTCACATTTTTTAAGATATATTTTTATTCTATAATATCATTTAGACATATCCAACAGTGCTCAAATATACCACGCAACGCGTGGTTTACTATCGCTAGTTTTTTTAAAAAAAGTGAATTGAAAATTGGCTAAAGCATCATTTTTGGAAAGAACATTTTAGTAAATTTATAATACAGGTCTATAAATAGGAAATTTAGACGTGTGATACTGTATAGTGACATCCGAAAAACATAATCTAGTAAACATTTTTAGTTAATGATAATTTTTAATTAGAAAAAGGAAGAGTTAGGCCCTGTTTACCAGAGCTTATCTGTAGATCAGTTCAGTTCAGTTCAATTCAGTTCAATTCAGTTCAGTTCAGTTCAGTTCAGTGAAAATGTAATTTGATGAAATTCAGGTTAATTCAGTCATGCTGATTCCATTTTTCAATACATCAATTTTCACTTCAGTTCAGTTCAGTTCAGTTCAGTTCAGTTCAGTTCAGTTCAATTCAGTTCAGTTCAGTTCAGTACATCAAGAAATAAGCTCTAGTAAACATGGCCTTAGGGTGTGTTTGATAAACACAATAAGCTCCGAACTTAATGTAAAAGTGCTTATTCCAAATTTTACGTGTTTGATAATCTAAAAATAGACATCTGAACGTAATAAGTGGGTCTGAATCGTGTGTACAAATTGAAGGTGGTAAATAAGTGATTTATTTTCACTTATCACTTAAATCTGAACACACGTACCACCTACCGTATTTGAAAAATAAAATACGTACAAATTTATGGTGAAAATATTACTCATACATATATAAGATAATGATTATCTATATTATCTAGTAATTTTTTAAGAATGCTAAAAAATTGTATTAGATATGTTAGAATAAAAGATTTATTAAAAGATAATGATTATCTATACTTATATTATCTAGTAATTTTTAAGAATGCTAAAATTTATTAGATATGTTAGAATAAAAAATTAACCTAATCTAAATTAAGTAGTAAAAGATTAACGTAATATTTTGTTTATAATAATTATGTAGTTATGATTTCATTAACATTAATATGTATATTAAAATATTAAAACATTGACAAGATGTAGATAACGTAAATTATTTCTATGATTCAGTTTTTTTTGTTATACATTTAGGAATTAGTTATTATTATAGAGATAAAATGCTAGTTTATTATATATTGAGTTCGTTTTCTACTTGAGATTGGTTATATATATTATTTGCAACAAATAATTTTTTTATAAAATTATAAAAATATTATATTTAATGCACGTTATCTTTCTTCTAATTTAACCAATCAATTTTAACTTTGCATAATTAATATTTCTGATTATAGACATATTTTTGATTATTTTAGAAATATTTAATATTCAACACTTACTTGAGTTTTATCAAACAAGTACCCATATTCAGTATTCAGCACTTATTAGATTCAGACTTCAGTGTTCAGACTTCAGACATAAGTCTTCAGACATAAGTTTTATCAAACACACCCTTAGGCTAATTTAGATCTAAGTCTTGACTTTTCTGAATTTAGTCGCTAAAATCTAGATCAGCATACCCATTTTTATTTCAAAAAAATCCTAACATAGATCCATTTTCCTGAATTCAGATAATATAAAATAGAGAGTCTTGGTGAGGCTTGTCCTTGTGGAGACCAAGGGCCAAGGGTTTGATCATTTACTGTTTTTACTTGATCTTTTAGTCAGTTTGATTTATCTTTCAGTCAGTTCTCTTGAGCTTTCCCTTTTTACATTGATGTTTCAGTTAATTTGACTTTTTATTCTTTTTGCTTGATATTCCAGTCAATTTCTTTGGTACATTATTGTTATTTCGTACAAATTCACGTCAACCGATATAGGTTCCTTAAACTACTTGGTCTCTATTACAGACATGTGTCAAATGAGAATTTGTAATAAATATATTCTCCTCGTTTTTTTCCCATGTGGATATTTCAGCCCATATATTCACCCTATGTTGGATCATATCTCTTGTATTGTATAATATTCTCCATCTCAATTATTCGTGATACCTTCAAAAAGTAAAAAGTATTCGTGATACCTGGGCCAAGTCCCATGGGTAGATAAACCCAGATTCTTTCAGCTACAAAAATTTCCTATGAGAAAATAAGTAACTGAATTGTTATACCACGCCCTTTATCTTACTTATACACACATTGAAATAATGTAAATACGCTCTAAAATGATTATTTTTGTTTTGTTTTTTTAACCAAAATTATTCTAGAGTTTCAGAAAATTAAACACGATCTAAATATATTTCTTGATGTTTCAAGATTATATTATTTTTAAATAATAGTTAAAATATAGGGCGTGTTTGAGTAAAATACAAGGCGTGGTATAACAACACCCAAAAATAAAGACCTCCAAATTTAATACTACCTTGCGATTACTTTTTTAAACATCATTTAAGAAATTATGTTTTCTAGTACAGTTGTGAACAATATGATCATAGGTAGCTCTAATTTGACTATTTGAGGGGGGGTTTTTTTATCACAAACATAATATTATTAATAAACCAAAGTACATATTACAAGTACAACAGAAGAAGATAAATAGATTAAGGCTCCTGAGTTTCCTAGTATAGGACTAGTAGCATGCTTGATGTAGGCAATCTCAAACCTCCGAAAACGGCAAGTCACTTTCAGAAACCAAAGTGTAGTATATGACATTCAGCAAAGTGTGGATTTGACTAAACAAGGCCGGTAAAACTCCAGCAACCTTATTCATCTCCATAGAGAAAACCAACTCTGATTGTTGAGTCCGCAGGCGGCCCCTGCAATGCAAACAAACGGCTATCATGACTCCTTGGATGGTTGACTATCAGTGATTAACACCACAAAATCATATCCCTAGCTATCATGTTTTGCATTCCAATCAGATTTGCTTCAACATTGGTTTTGGGGCTCTAAGCCTTCATCTGTCACAACCTTCATGTTTGGTAGTGTGTTTTGCAATATGCTTTTCCTCTGTGTTAGCATTTCCAGTATAGGCACAACATACTCCACAACAAACTTAGGTCTCTTAACATTCTGAGAGGGCTCAGTACATTCCTTTTCAGATAGACGTCTCTTGATTGTTGAACCTCCCTTTCTTCCTTGGAGAATTTCCTGACAGCTAAAACAGAGAACCGGCAACCGTTCATATTTAATCCTTCCCCTAACTGTTAATTGGTCTGATCCGGTCAAAAAATTGGATACATCTTTCCGCTCCTTTAATTTCTGAAAATGCTCCTAAAACAATGTGGTGTTTGAATTAAAAAGAGAATAAAAAAGTTGGTAAACAAATAGGATAATGAAGTTAAAAACAAATAAATCGTTTTCGTAGTCCCAATTTCTATTTTGGAATTTTGTGCACGAGATCAATTTTTTTTTAATCTTGCATACTTTGGAAGACCTCAATTTGAACTGAAATTTTTATTTTCGGTTTACGTACGGGCCACATATTTTACATGTAATCGGGGTTAGATAGGAAGTAATTAAGAACGTTATAAATCAACTTCTATAATCATAATAAGTATAACGATTAAAAGGAGCGAGTTAGTTTCGTAATGGACCTTGTTGTAAATATGAGAGAAATAAACTAATTAAAAATAATAAATTAAAGTCGGTTTAGAAATATGATCTTACAGCTTCAAATTTAGGAAAAAGTTTAACAATAAAAGATGGAGCTCTTTAAATTATTGATAACCATGTGTATGCAAGGGTCATCGATCAAGGTAAGGAAGTTGGCAATTATGGCTTTTCCAGAAACGAGAACTGAGAAGTATATATCGTGAGGAATATGCATCATGAAAAACAGAATGATTCTCCACCAATATATGCCCAGTTTTGGTTACTCCAAAAGCCAAAAGTGGTGAAATTAATGTATATATATAGGGATGGGATCAATTAACATCCTTATTTTTACACAAATGTTTACACATGATCCTAATTAACCCTTAATCTACTCCTTAATTAATCAAACACGTGTCTTCCTTTTTTGTTAATTTTTTTGATCGATTTTCTATTTCTTTTTTATTCGATCCCCAAAAACAAAAAGTCAATTCATCTTAAAGTTGAAGAGGCGGCGATGGAACTTTCAGGCCGCGGCGGAGGATCGAGATCGCCGTGAGGAGCCGCTGACGATCCAACCTTGCCGCCTACAATTCCCGCAGCTTTGTGACGATCCTCCGCTGACTATCCTCCGTGACGCCAGCCCTGTACGGAACTTTTCAGGGAGTGTCAAACTACCCGCCTCAGCCGGTGATCGGGTTTCCTCAGCCAGTTCCTCCTCCCGGTCTCTTCGACTCACTCTATGGCCACGGTTATCAAGGTGTCCAGGTAATTCCCTTGTTGAAATTTTGATCGATCAATGGATATTGGCGCTTCCCTAGTCATATTTGGTCAAATGTGATGAAGAATTACAGCATAATTGTGGAATTGGTGTCGGATGGTTCTTGTAACTGAATATCTTTTATGAATTATTTGAGCTTGAGTTTGTTCTTACAAGAGGATTCTATTGAAAGACTAAACTACCCTTAGCATAATCTTATTATTACTAACAGGAGCTAGTATATTAAAATAGATAGATAACATTGTTATATATCAGTAATATTTGAGTTACCAGAAAGGAGGCGCGTGCATTCGAGTAAAGAACAGTAAAAAGATTCAAATCGTGGGGCAAAAAATATGAACACAGGGCTTGTTCATATGATTTGATAAAATTACAAGAAAATAAACTCGAAAAATTACATTATATATAATGAAATTGCACCAAAAACACATGAAGATCGAACACAAAAGCACCTTACATAAACGACATTCTGTTTAAGTCGAGAGAAACATGAAACTAAATCAAAACTGCTGCTTGAAATTAAACTAACTCGATCTGCTTAGCATCTCCGTTGGAAAAAACTCGCCTGCACTTCTTTACAACAAGGAATACAAAAACCAGCAGCACCAATGATAAGACTGCAATAATTATATACCCCTTGCCATCTGGGTTAATCGACATCTTCTTCGCCGCCCTTCGATCTCGATCTCGATCTCGATCTCTCTAACAAACAATGGATCCCGCAAACGCTGTTTTATGGTTTTTGTTCCTCCATTCGTTCCATCGCTTTATATAGGCTAGCTCCATGTCTGAACAAAATATGGAAAATACTCGTTCCAAATAAGGTGAGCAGCTAATTTTGGTTAAATTCATTTTCTATATATTTTATGAATTCTATATTAGAAAGTATTAAATAAGGACACCTTTCCGTAAGAGCAGATCAAAAGGAGACCAATTTTTACGAGATTGGGTGTTGTTATACAATTATTTGAGTTACTTTTGTTTGGATTTGATGTTTTTATACTTGAGTTTGATTTTTTTTGGTTTGATCTTTTATATGATTTTTTTTTATGTTTTAGGTTTTAGGCTTGATGTTTTATTTTGTTTTAGGTTTTAATTTTTCACTTTATTTTCTTGATCTTTTATGTTTTATGGTCTATATAATTAAAATAATTGTATAGTCACCTCAAATTTTATTGAAGGTGATATCCTTTTTTAATATGCCCGTACATGAGACGCTCCCATTTTGTAAATATTAACTTTTTAGTTATGTTTAACCTTTTTTTAATATGCCCTTACCGTACATGAGACGCTCCCATTTTGTAAATATTAACATTTTAGTTATGTTTAACCTTTTATAACATGTGAGATCCTGATGTATTTTCCTAAAATGGGCATCTTTTCTGAATTAAATTGGGATCTAAAATAGTTGCCTAAACTGCTTTGCTGCATGGTCATGGAAAGCTATTTGGTACCAAAATAAGAAATAGATTTCTTTCGTGTAAATGGATTTCCTTTTTCATTTAAAAATATTTGTGGAATACAGTAAAAAATTGAGGAGTATGACAATTAAGAAGAAATTTATAAATATAAATGGATAATTTAGGAGTATGAGTTCAGAGGGACTGTCAAAAAAAGGAGGGACTGTAAAAAAAAAGAGTAAATTGCAAGGAATTACCAACTGACACTAAATTTGTTTTTATTAATAAAGAAATAAAAATTACACTGAACATATGTGCTCTTTGAATTGAACACAGATGACACTTTCATTGATTAAGATCAAATTAAACTGAGAGAAAATACAAAGGGCTGGCTAGCTACGTTCAGTCAGCCGGAGCATAGTCGTAATTAGCATCGATCGTCATCGTCCCCGTCTAATGATGCTGCCGGAGCATAGTCATAATCGGCATCATCATCGTCACCGTCTAATAATGAAGCTGCCGGAGCGTAATCGTAATCGGTGTCGTCATCATCGCCGCCGCCTTCGGTGCATAGATTCTTTCGCCACGTGGCCGGGATGCTCTTGCAGTTAGAGAACACAGCAGACATTTGTCGACTCATGATTACTGAGACTATAATATAGTATTTCTGATTTGGTGAGTTCAGAGAGTCCTAGGTAGTCTTCAAGAAGTCAATCGGCTGGGGAGTATTTATAATAGAAAAACATGCGACGGTAGAGATACGCGGAGAAGAGAAACAGATTGGCACGGCCAAGCACGAGGATGGCGAACAGACAACAACGAGAAATACGTGTCATCACTTCGAGTGACACGTGACCTCCCCTGCCATGTCGTCGTTTCGTCGTTTACTTCTGGCGTGTGTATATGTCACATGCTTGACACATTTGATATTTTGTATTCTGAGAAACCAAATGTTTTAATTTATCTTACTTTAAATTTTATAGGCAAACGGAATTAAATTTAATCAATATGGCAATATATATTGACGGGGAGTACCATGTTTTTAATAATAAATTTTTTGTCAATTTTTCGGAAGCAATGTTTGAGCAGAATTCAATTTCAAATGTGATAAATTTATGGTTCTTTAAAATATTTATTCACAGCTAATTGTTTAATTGCTTCTTCACCATTTTGCCGTTGTACCCATACAAACTGTGTACGTTCTTAATCGACACCGACAACATTTTCCGACGATTAATTATATGGGAATATATATAATAATAGTTCAGAAAGTCCAAGGTTGTGTCTTAAGGAGTCAATGAGGCGTGGACTATTTATAATTGAAAAATAGATGCATGCGACAGAGATAGATACGAGGAAACGAGAGGGACACGAGCAGGCACGGGGATTACGTGTGCGCCATCTGGACCATCCGCCACGTCATCTTGCCGCCGCAGCATTCCATAATTTTAAACAGCCCTTGCTTCTTCCAATGGCTGCTTTCACTATTTTTCTTGATATTTCCAATTTGGCTCGTTCAAAAGTGAGCATGACAGATATTATACATTTAACGTACAACTAATGTATCTGATGCGTATTTTGTATATACATTACATAAGATGTATATTATTTTAATTTTTTTAAATATATATATATATATATATATATATATATATATATTAAGAAAGTAATACTCCAATTTTATTTTACATTTGTGCATTTTTGTTTATAGATATTTTTTTATATTTAGAAAAACACGTTAATAAAAATAGAAAACTATGATAACACGACGGTATTATACATAAGTTAAATTTATGGTCAAGTATATTATTTCCAGTTCTTCGCAATAAAAATTATAATGAAAAAATGCCAAATATAACAAAAATTACTATGGTAGTTTTAATAATCGATCGAGAAGACCTTCGATGTATAATTTTATTGTAGATATTTGTGAATATTCTAGGTAAAGAGACTTGTGGAATATTTACTTTAATTTGGAAACTTTGTGTCATTCCAAAAGCCAAAAGTGGAGAAATCATGAGGCCATAATGTATCAATTTGTCCCAGGTTTTGGCCGTGGAACCAACTCCGAAGACACGTGGTCGTACCACAAGACAGCCACGTCAGAAAATACGATGTATATGCAAGAAATTAATTCATGAAAATTGCTAGAATTCGTTTGATCCACAAATTAATTAACAACATATATAAACGAAAAATCTGCTTATTACTAAAAACATCAAAGTATATAATTAAACTAGGGAAATCAAGGTTCAGCCATCTTTGGCTCTTTAATAACCTCAGTGGCTTTGCACAGCCTTGTTGAAATCAACGACAAAACAACCGCCAGCACTAATATTCCGGCAACAAAAAACGACCAATTCACGATAGGGTTACCGAACGTGTGCTTGGTCCCATGAATGAATGCGTTCCACGTCATCTTTTTCGCACTTCTCCTTCAATGAATTCCGGCCAACAGATCGATGTATGAATTACGTACGTTGTTATGATTCTTTTGTTTTCCTACCTTCGCTTTATATATATCTAGCTAGCGGCCAATTATGGAAACCTATTATGCACCAAGAAAGGAAAAATAGATTTCCTTGAAATTGTTTATGGATCTGCACGTACGTGCATGAAAAAGTCCAGATACTACTTCTAAATAATAATACGTGATTAGTAAACAAATTTTTTATTGATTAGGATCAAAACTGAGAGAACGTTAATTCTACAAAGGTTAACAAACATATATATATATATATATATAGGTGGCTGGTTCAGGCAGCCGGAGCATAGTCATAATCGGCGTCGTCGTCGTCCCCGTCCAATGAAGCTGCCGGAGCATAGTCGTAATCGGTGTCGTCGTCATCGCCGCCGCCTTCAGTGCATGGATTCTTCATCCTGCTTTCGGGCCAGTACCAGCTGGCCGGAATATATTTGGTCTTGCAGTAAGAGGACATGATCACCGAAATTTTACTGAGAATATAATATAGTATTTCTGATTTGATGATTCAGAGAGTCCTTGGTATTCTTAAAGAAGTCAATCGGTTGTGGAGTATTTATAATAAAAAAAACACGCGACAGATCAAATACGCGGAGAAGAGAGAGATTGGCACGGGCAGGCACGAGGACGACGAGCAGAAATCAACGACGATTACGTGTGTGCCGCCGACTTTGTTTGCCACGTCATCTCTTTGTGTGACACGCATATGACATTTTTCCGACAGATCAATCAATTAATATGGGAGTACTATTTGGGAGTAATTGTTAATATATATGTAAAGGGTAGTATAGTCATTTTGGCTTGTAGAATAGGAAGACTATATATATACTACTCTTGTAAACCTTATCTCATTACATTCTTATCATATTCAAGCCTTTGTGAAGGCTCCCAAATCCCTTCATGTTCCTTGTAGATTAACATGGTATCAAGAGCATTGGTTTTGATCCTTGGAAAGGTTGTTAATCACATACCCCAACAGTTGTTTTTCTTCGTGAAGGTATCAAGAGCATTCGTGTTCTTCGTGAAGGTATTTTTCAGATCTATTAGTTGTTTTTTGGATTGTTGGTCTTGGGTTGTCGAATTGGAGCTGTTTGCTTGTGTTATTGGTATGCATATTAGGGTTTGCTTTTGATTTGGGTTTTTTTTTTCCGAATTGGAGCTTGTTGTTGGGTTGTGTGTGTTTGTGATTGTTGGGTTTCCGCTCTAGTGCTTGTGTTTGTTGTCGATTTGGTGATTGGATTGCTTTTGGCCAGTTTGTTGATCTCGGATTTGTGCCTACAAGTTTGGTTGTGTTCCTTGTGCTTTTGAGTTTCTAGACTTATAATCATGGTGGGTGGTAGGGATGATTCCCTTCAGTCGATTAGTGTGCAGTTGGATGGTAAGAATTACTCTCATTGGTGCTCTGTGATGAGGAATTTTTTGCGTGGCAAATATATGTGGGGGTATATCTCTGGTACGAAGTGGCTGCCTATGTTAGGAGTTGAGGATTATGAAGATCTGTTGGAGACTTGGGAATCTGAGAATGTAAAGATTCTTACTTGGATTAATAATTCGGTTGCTCACTCCATTGGTGCTCAGTTGGTCAAGTATGAGACTGCAAAGGAGGTTTGGGAGCATTTGGAGAGGCTTTATACACAGTCCAACTTTGCAAAACAGTACCAATTGGAGACTGATATTCGTGCACTTAGGCAGAATGGGTTGAGCATTCAGGAATTCTATACTTCCATGACTTCTTTGTGGGATGATTTGGCACTCACTGAGTCCGCGGAATTGCGAAGCGTGAAGAGCAGCGTTTGGTTCAGTTTCTGATGGCTCTTCACCATGACTTTGAGGGGCTGCGTGGGGCTATTCTTCATCGTAAACCCCTTCCTTCTGTTGACTCTGTGGTGAATGAGTTGCAAGCCAAGGAGATTCGTCTCAAGTCTACGGTTGCACCTGTGCCTCCTCTCATTCAGCCACCCTCTGTTTTTGCCGTCCGAGGTGTCAGTAGCAAGTCCCATGGCCCACGGGTTTCTTCAGATGAGTGTGATTTTTGCAAACAGAAGGGTCATTGGAAGTCCCAATGTCCATTGTTGCTCCAGAAGGGTGCTCCACCACAGCGACCTCCTTATCGGCCACCTGTTCCATGGGCACCCCGCCCTTCGGCTGTGCCATTTGCTCGGCCCCAGGCTCCTTGGGTGCCTCGTCCACCTCAGTTTCCAAAGGCCCTAGCTGCTGCTCCTTCTGTGGATGCTGAAATGATGGAAAAGATTCAGGAGTACATTGCCTCACAGTCACATCCTCATGCCATGGCTACCACTTCTGATCCTTATCCTTATCCTTCCACTCCTTCTTCATCCTCAGGTTTGCCATCATCCTCTGTCTCACATACTTTGGTTATAGATTCGGGTGCTACGCACCATATGTCTCCCAATCTTGAGTTGTTTGCTTCTTTATCACCTCATTTATCTCATCCCATCATGACTGCTGATGGCACTTCTATGCCATTGGAGGGTGTTGGTCCTGTTATCAAATAATCTGTGTCTCTTGATCGTGTTTATTATATACCTAGCCTTACTCTGAGTTTGTACTCTTTTGGTCAATTGTGTGATTCTGGTATAAATGTTTGGTTTTCGGATTCCTCTTGTATTATTCAGGATCGACGTTCCCAGGTGGTGATTGGGACAGGCCATAGGCAGGGGAGATTTTATGTGTTGCTTCTAGTGTGGACTTGTCCTCATTTCGTTTGAGTAGTTCATCTTCACCATTTTATTTGTGGCATTCTCGTTTGGGTCATGTTTATGCTCCTCGTTTAAGGTTTCTAACCTCTACGGGAGCTTTAGGACCATTGAACTCTCATGACATTTCTGATTGTAGTGGTTGTAAACTTGCAAAATTTTCAGCTCTACCTTTTCAGAACAGTATTTCATCATCATTTGCTCCTTTTGATCTTGTGCACTCTGATGTGTGGGGACCCTCTCCCGTTTCTACGAAAGGGGGTTCTAGATATTATGTTTCTTTTATTGATGACTTCACTTGTCATACTTGGGTTTATCTTATGAAACATAGATCTGATTTCTTGGATGTTTATCGTGATTTTCGAGCCCTTGTTAGAACTCAACATTCTGCTGTCATTAAGTGTTTTAGATGTGATTTGGGGGGTGAATACACTTCTAATGCTTTTTGCCAGCTTCTTTCATCTGATGGGACCATTCGCCAGACTTCTTGTACTGATACTCCTCAGCAGAACGGTGTTGCCGAAAGGAAACATCGCCACCTTGTTGAGACATCTCGCTCATTCTTGTTGTCAGCCGATGTTCCTAGAGAGTTTTGGGGGGAGCCATTCACACGGCTGTTTATGTCATTAATCGAATTCCAACATCTCATAATTCAGGTGTGTCACCCTTTGAAAAATTGTTTGGACATGCACCTGGTTATTCCTTGTTACGTGTGTTCGGTTGCACTTGCCTTGTCCTTAAACCCCATGTTGAGCGTTCTAAATTGTCTCCAAAATCTGCATTGTGTGTTTTCTTGGGGTATGGTAGTGGTCAGAAGGGATATCGGTGTTTTGATCCGGTCAGTGGGAAGTTATATGTCTCTCGTCATGTTGTGTTTTTGGAGCATATTTCCTTCTTTTCTATTCCGGCTAGTCCACACAGTCTTACTCAGTCAGATCTTGTTTGTATTGATCCTTTTGATGTCACCACCGGTGATGTTCCAGTACCGGATACTGATACTTTGGCTCCGGAGACCGACACTCTTCCACCTTCTCCTCCACCAGTGCCTCCTCCGTCTGTCCCATCACCTCCT
Source organism: Cruciata laevipes (assembly GCA_963678965.1). NCBI lineage: Eukaryota > Viridiplantae > Streptophyta > Magnoliopsida > Gentianales > Rubiaceae > Cruciata > Cruciata laevipes. Next base: position 8,476,678 of record OY787632.1, on the reverse strand, counting down.
GAGACTGCGGTTGTTCCTCTTCGTAAGTCCACTCGTATTCGTAAGTCCACTCAGATGCCTGATTTTGCTTATTCCTCATACTCTCCTTCTTTTGCTTCTTTTCTCGTATCCATTCACTCCTTGGCTGAGCCCACATCCTATAGAGAGGCAGTTTGTGATCCTCTTTGGCAATCGGCCATGGCTGAGGAACTCACTGCTCTACATCAGACTCACACTTGGGATTTGGTACCGTTGCCTTTGGGAAAACACACTATTGGTTCTCGTTGGGTCTATAAGATTAAGACCAAGTCTGATGGATCAGTTGTGCGATATAAGGCTCGTCTTGTTGCGAAGGGTTATTCACAAGAGTATGCCATGGATTATGATGAGACATTTGCACCTGTGGCCAAGATGACCACTATTCGCACTGTCATTGCAGTTGCCTCTGTATATCAGTGGAAGATTTTTCAGATGGATGTTAAGAATGCATTCTTGTATGGTGATCTTCATGAGGAAGTTTATATGGCGCCTCCTCCCGAGGTGGAGCATGCGCTTGGGCATGTTTGTAGGCTTCAGAGATCTCTTTATGGTCTCAAGCAGGCCCCTAGAGCGTGGTTTGAGAAGTTTTCCACTGTGGTCACCTCCCTTGGTTTTCGCCCAAGCTCTCATGATTGCTCTTTGTTCCTTAAGCATACAAGTAAGTGTCGTATTCTCCTCTCTCTTTATGTTGATGATATTACTGGTGATGATTGTGAGGGGATTGAGTCCTTGAAGCGCGATTTGGCTCATTGTTTTGCTATGAAAGACTTGGGTGAGCTCCGTTACTTCTTGGGTATAGAGGTAGCATCTTCTCCTAAAGGTTATCTTTTGTCTCAGTCGAAGTATATAGCAGATCTCTTTGACCGTGCCCGTCTTACTGACAATAAGACGGTTGACACCCCTCTTGAGCCTCATGCACACTATTCCCCTAAAGATGGCATTCCTTTGGCGGATCCCACCCTCTACCGTACCCTGGTTGGCAGTTTGGTTTATCTTACGGTCACTCGCCCGGATATTGCACATGTTGTCCATGTGGTTAGCCAGTTTGTTACTGCTCCTACATCGGTTCATTGGGCTGCTGTCTTTCGCATTCTCAGGTACCTTCGGGGCACTCAGTACCGCAGTCTACTATTTTCTTCTTCATCATCTTTGGAGTTGCGTGCTTACTCTGATGCTGATTGGGCTGGTGATCCTGATGATCGAAAGTCCACCACTGGGTTCTGTATCTTCCTTGGTGACTCTCTCATTTCTTGGAAGAGTAAGAAACAGGATGTCATTTCTCGCTCTTCTACAGAGGAGGAATACCGTGCCATGGCCTCGACTACTGCTGAGATTGTTTGGTTGCGTTGGTTGTTGGCTGATCTTGGAATCAAACTTCATCGTCCTACTCCGCTACATTGTGATAATCATAGTGCTATTCACATTTCCCGCAATTCAGTCTTCCATGAACGTACCAAGCATATTGAGATTGATTGTCATTTCACTCGCCATCACTTACAGCTTGGAACTATCTCTCTGCCATTTGTTCCATCATCTCTCCAGATAGCTGATTTGTTCACGAAGGCTCACTCAGTTGCCCACTTTCGTTTCTTATCAGACAAACTCTCAATGCTAATTGCTGTAGCATCGTGAGTTTGAGGGGGAATATTAATATATATATATATATATATGTAAAGGGTAGTATAGTCATTTTGGCTTGTAGAATAGGAAGACTATATATACTACTCTTGTAAAACTTATCTCATTACATTCTTAACATATTCAAGCCTTTGTGAAGGCTACCAAATACCTTCATATTCCTTGTAGATTAACAGTAATATGCAAGTCCAAGATTGTATTTGTAAATTGTAATTGAAAAAAGTAGATGCGACAGATGTGTACGAGGAAGAGAGCACGAGAGTGAGAGGGTGACACGAGCAAGCACGTACGGGGATGACGTGCCAAACTCGACGCAGATTACGTGTGTGGCATCTGGACTATCTGCCACCTCACCATTTTGGACATACACATCATTAGCATTTCACATGAATTTTAAACAACCCTTGGCTATTCCAATGGCTGCTTCAAAAAAATTTAAAAATGTTTCCCAATAATATCCACCTACAATTTTTTGGCACGTTCAGAAAGTGATCATAAAGGTGTAGGGAACAACGTATCTACAATAAATTTCTACGCTCCAGATCCGAAATAAAATATATTTGTATCATATAATTAAAATTGTATTTCAAAAGAAAATTATAAATATTAGTAGAACTAATATTCTACTATACAATGTCATATGTTTCAAGATCGTTGAAATAGAAAAAGAAAACTAAATAAAAATTCAGTTCAGAATAATCCAAAATATCTGTACGAAAATCTCTTAGTTAGAACAAAAGTAAATAAATCAACATCCATTAGAAAATGTTCCCCAATCTCCCCCAATGAGGGAGACAAAGAAAAAGAGTGAGACGAGGTTTTCTCAAGGGAGGTGGCGGCTAGGATTTTTACAACAAACATTTTCTCTGTTCAAAACTGAAATCTTCACCTCAAGTTTATTTTTGGCAATATCACATGGGAATCTAATCTACTAAGGCCATGTTTACCAGATCAGTTCAGTTCAGTTCAATTCAGTGAAAATGTAATTTGATGAAATTCAAGTTAATTCAGTCACGCTGATTCTATTTTTCAATACATCAATTTTTACTTCAGTTCAATTCAGTTCGGTTCAGTTCAGTACATCAAGAAATAAACTCTAGTAAACGGGGCCTAATTCTTCAAATTCCACTAATAAGGATATAGATAGGGAAGTTCTTTTGAAAATAAAGGTCGTGTTATCATTTCAAGATGCTGGAAAACGTCCAGAAGCGTTTGATACAATGAAAGGGGGTAAACTATCCCAAGAAATGAAAGGAATAGCACTTGTCTTAGCAAATTGAGCTATCAAATGAGCGGGGGAATTCTGCAAACGTGGAATCCAAAACGGTAAGGGACGATTCATTGTACGAAGTTTAGCTTTAATGGCCTCCACCACTTCTAACACATCCAAATGGCATTCCGCTTCTCCTCGAATCATTAAAATAAGTTGCAGGCAATCCCCCATAATGGCAAATGAGAATGGCAGTGACTGAGCTAAGGCCAAAGCATCCTGCGCAGTTAAAGCTTCTGCTAGCAGTGGGCTGTGGACATTATTCACCTTACGAGCCGTCCCTCTTAGAAATCGGCCATCTCCGTCAAGCGCCACCGATCCCAACCCCGCTGATCCCGCCCTTAGACCACCATCAAAATAGATTCGCGGTGTATCCTTAGGTGGCCGAAGTAGATCGGTGGTTTCCAAGGCGGAGGAGATGCGTTCCGGCCACTGATTAACATGGTGGTAGCTCGCCAAGCTAGCCATAACCGTGCCCACCAGTGTAGTAGCATCAATCAACTTGTCTTCAAAAAGCTTCAGATTCCGTTGCGCCCAAATGCCATCACAGAGCATCAAGAAAATCTCCCCCGTTTCCGAGTCGTTGTCCAATAACACTTGCCGAAACCAAAGCTCCCCTCTATTCCTTCGAGAAGCCTGTACTGTGGATAGAAGGCCAGGTGAACTATACACTTTCTGGGCGTAAGCGCATTGAAAGAACAAGTGAGAGGTAAACTGGTTATCATTACTACACAGCGGGCACAAGGCGGAGACCCGCAGAGTCCGTCGCCGGAGATTTTCGGAAGTTGGAAGAGAGTCTGTAGCAAGTCTCCACCCAAAATGAAGAGCACGGTTTGGGGTCTTAGATAGGGAAGTTCTTGGATCTGAAATATGGACCGAAATTTCTAATCATTACAAATCTCTAAATTAGGGAAACTCTTTTGGACTTGCTCAGAATTAAATTAACTTATAGCAATGTGAGACAAAAACTAAAATAGATTTAAATAAACTAGACAAAACTGAACTGGTGCAACATGTTGTACTAAACAAAATAATATTCAAATATATTTAAATGCACTAATATAAATTAAAATGTTCTATTGAAAAGTTTTGTCCTAGAGGAGTGAGGACGGTACTATATTCATGTTTACGTGTTATTGTAAATAATAGTCTAACGATTTAAAATGATAACAAATTTAAATTAAACATTTGCGAATCAGCTAAATCGAAAACTCCTAATATAAACAATGAATAAAAAATTAGTTTCCAAAAAGGAAATATACTGATTGCAAGATATAAGGATTAAGGAATAACATGATTCAAAAAATTTGTTTTTTAAACTTGTTCCTACTTTACTGAATGATTAATGATGACAATAGACAAAAACAAAACATTGAAGTAGTCCTTTATCAAAAAATAAATATATGGAGTTTGTGTGATTTAAAAAACGTGAGACACAATTTTTGTACCAGAATGATTAGTGTGTGGTGTACAACGTTATGATATTTCATTGTTTGTAGAGAAGCGATTAATGTGTACATGGTATCAGAGGCGGACCCAGAAATTAAGATTAGGAAAGGACATATATAATGAAAAAAAATAAAATAATAATATTTAAAAATTTAAGGGTAAATTTTGTAATTTTTAAAAATGTTGGGTTGGCTAGGCCCTTTGATGGTCTGCCACTACTTGGTATGTTTAATTGGTATGAGTTGAGTAAAGTGGGAGGGTTTTGGCCCTTTTGGTACTGGTAAAGTAATTAAGGTCTCGTCTTAATCTTATGAGGGGCGGAGAAACACACGAGGACCATCTGAGGGGCCAGTCAGAAGACGAAAGTGGGTCCACCCCAGTGTATTTTGGGGTATTTTGGTCATTTTCAAATTTTGAATTTACATGATTCAGAATAAGAGGAGACGTGTATTAAATTATATAGATTTTTAAAATCAAATGACCAAAATACCCTTAGAGTCAATAAAGTTTTGCAAGTGTAGAGCATGCAACCAAATGTAACGAAAACTAAGGTCCTGAAAAAAACATTCACAAAATGTAAGGTTAAGAAGTTGGTTTTTTTTGTTAAGCACAAAAATTAATTTTCCAAGATATTTTATGGTAACACAAAAGAATTTAATCTAGTACAGAGTAGGTTTTTGTAATTTAATATAACGAGAATTGATATAGGCCCCGTTTGGTGACGAGAGTTTTGAAGAGCGTTTAACTTTTTGGGTTAAATATGGATAGTTGACTTGTCAAACAGCTCTTTCTAGTGTTTGGTGATGAGAGTTTTTTAATTAGCTTTTTTGGTGAAACCTCTGATTTCTGAAACGCTAGCAAGAGCAGCGTTTGTAAAAAGTTAATCAAAGAAATATTACAAAATATCTTTTATATCCTTATCCCTCACAAATTTCCTTTTCAAATTATTAAAGCTAATTAGAAAACCTTTTATATAAGTAAATAATAACCTTTTAGTAAATTTAATGTACACATCATATTGCGTACGTACATTTTAAGGTTTTTTACATTATTTTTAATTTATTTTTGAAGTATATTACACATATTTTAAATATATAAAAAATAAATTTCAAGTATTTTAATTCAATTTTTTTTAATAGATGTAGATATATTAATAAAGAATAATAATTCAAATAATAAACATCATAAAAATAAATGAACATATAGTGATAACAATTTTCGATAAACAAGTAACACACTACAAAAAATAAATAATAATAAATTGTATTAATGTCTATTTCAATCATTTAACGTAATGAAACAGTTATCAGCTAATTGATAAAAGTGGGTCCACCCCAGTGGTACCACCTTCTAAGTTGGCGGAGGACTGCCGCATGGGCTCCACCAGCGTAGCCAGGATGGAGAAAACAAGGTTGATGCCCATTCACTAGAGGACGGTGTTCCCACCATGGATCTGGGTCCTCTTCGCTAGCCAAGGTACAATGATCATGTCGTAAACAGGAAGCCATATGGCGACAGTGAGCATGGTTATCAAGACGAAACAGCTTGTCGGAAATTCAAAGGTTCCTAGCCGGAGGTTCATTTGTAGGGCCTAGTTTATTGAGAAGGCGGATTGTATTTGACTCATGACTAAGTAGCTTATGACCCATGATACCCATGCGGGGACCATGTTCAAGATTAGTTTTATTTCTTTTATCGTTTGAATGCAGCTCAAATTCCATTTGTTTCTTTTTTATTTGTGTGCGTTGATATCGCCCTCTTGTATTATGGCGGCTTTATTTAAGAACCGAGAGCGGAATCAGAAAATATAGCTAAAAGGGGCTAATGAATATTAATTTAAAAAGTAGATATTATAAAGAATCTAAATCTCTATCATTTATATCTTAAACACATTTATCAAAGACAACCATGTCAAAACAAAGAAAGTAGATGAAATTTCTGACTCAACTACGTTAAGAGAGACGGTAACTGAGTCAAAAATACTTTTTTCATCTTGAGTTTAGCTTCCAACTCCTCTCTCTTCCTTGTGACATTCGTTGAAGAATTTTTGTAGAGCAACATGTTGCTTCTGAAGAAGCAACCACATTTTGTCCAAGTCTTGGATGGATTAAAGTCTCTGGAGCATGGCAAACAAACAATTACTCACCTCAACATTCAGTATAGTAGATGTAACCATGACCAACTACATACCTTGTGCTACATTATATGATGCCCTTGATCTTGTAGAAGACTTGGGCAGTCCTCCTCATGATACCTAGCAATGACAGGAATCTGGCACAAATTTGTGTTTAACAGAGAGTCGTAACAACTATTTAAGCTAATTTAACTGTATTGCCCCACAACACACATACGCCACTATTAGGTTAGGTAGTACTCAGATCGTGATTTCTGGATTGGGCTCTTTCCACCGGTGTGTTTAGCAGAGAGTCGTAACAACTGTGTCTTACGCGTATCCAGATAGAAATATCTTAAATACATATTCATGTTTATGTGTTATTGTAAATAGTAGTCTAACGATTTCAAATAATAAAAAATTTAAGTTAAACATTTGCGAATCAGCTAAATCGAAACTCCTAATATAAACTGCAAATAAAAAATTAGTTTCCAAATGAAACATGCTGATTGGAAGAGATAAGGAATAATCCGATTCTATCTATCATCCCCATCCCCTTTAACCCTTCTCGTGTCGCCGCTCCCCCCAACAAAACAATCCCTTTCAATCTTCCCCATCTTTCCGTCATGGAAAGATGTGGAAGAAATTTCTTCTTTGTTTATTGATCTTATGTCATTCAATAAGTACTGTGAATTTATCTGCACATTAGAATTGTTTTTCGATTTGATCGATTAAAGTTCTCGATCTGATTATAAAGGTCATGTTTTTGTGGTTTGTATTTTTTGTTCTCGATCTAGTTTGGATCGTGTTTCTGGTCGTGATCTCTAGGTCAAGGTGCTTACAGTTTGAAGAATATTGATCATGATTTGGATCAAGTGGTGTTACGTGTGTAGCAGATCCCTGATTGGCGAAGTGATTGATGCGGGAGACGCTCATCTCTGCCAAGCAGATGTAGTTTTCGCAATCGCAAATAATATCCCCGAGTGTGGTATTACACTTTTAATTGAATCTCTCAAGATGTAATAGTACAGGCACTATTAGTCTGATTGACATGTAATTCGGTTATTCTTGTAATTGGCTAGTCATATTAGATGGCTTCCCACTCATTGTTATCGATTATGGGTGTTTCCAGTAACTTGAATGAAATTATTAAAATAAAATAAAAATCCAAAAATTTTAATTATAAAAATAGATATCAGTAGGGATGTTCATAACCGGGTACCCACACTTTCGGGTACCCGCACTACCGGGTACCTGCACCTTCGGGTATTTGAAAATGCAATCCAGAGTCCGACCCAGAAGTGCTGGTGCCCACACTATCGGGTACCCGAATAGTTCGGGTCGGGTACCGGGTACCCTTATACCCATTTGATGTAATTTTACACAAAAAACATTGAGATGTTTAACCAATTTAAAAACCAAATTGTTGTCATAAAGTGCATAAAACCCAAAAAATATTAATGTTACAAACTGAAATCACAGTCAAACCATATCCGCCTTAAATTTGTATACAAATTAATTCAAATCTCGCTTACTAAATAATGTCTCTTTGTTGGAAAGAAATTAACCAGTCTTGTCTTGAATTGCAGACGAGAACGAGAAATCTAAAATGAAAATGTACATAATAAATATAAACTTCAACCAACACTTGAAACTAACCATATATGATCATTTCGAAAATGCAACACTTGAAATCAAACTTCTTGGACTAAATTATTAACCTGTAATTAACGTGTAATCAAACTTCTAGTTCATGAAGCACCAACTAACGTGTGACTAATATAATTATTTAGTCCAGGAAGTTTGATTTCAAGAAATTTAGTCCAAGAAGTTAATTATTAACGTAATAATTTCACTTCATGTAGTACTTGAAATTTAATAATTAACATGTGACTAATATAAATGCATAACAAGTAACTTGAATTGAGGTACAAGGGTTTAACAATTAATAGGCATCATCACACAGGCTTTTATCTAAATACTATTTAGGTTTTTAGCTTTCACCTAGGCTTAATTAGGAATATTTTTGGAAAATTTTATTTTATATTATAATAATTTTATTAATTTATTAAAAAATATAATATTTTACTGGGTATCGGTTACCCGAAAATTCTATTTTTGAGACCCATACCTATACCCGGTTGAATGTATAATTATCGGATCGGGTACCCGACCCAAATTTATTACTAAATACCCGGATATTAACATTCGGCTTTCTCGGGTATCGGGTCGGTTAGTACGAGTCGGGTATTTTTGAACACCCCTTATAATAGATCAGGAAACTGGTTTTGGGTATTTTTTCCTTTTTTTGACGTTAACGTTAACGTTATTTGCTTTCTTAAAGTATTAGTTTTTTAATTTGCAATAGTTTTTTAATGTATTATTGTTTCAATAGGATATTTAAAAGACTCAAGACTTTTTTTTTTTAACGCTAAAATCATCATAGATGGGAGGATTATTCATGGCTCATCAACCGAAATAAAAACATAACATAATACGCATAAGACCAAATAAGGGTCTTAGTGGCTACAAATTGCCCGAAGGCTGTTCTCCACAAGTGGAGGCAATTTGGTAGATGTAGATAACAAGAAAATTTCTGAAACGTAAAACAAATCTAATCTTCCCTGTATCTAAATGTGGTGTAGCCTGAAGGCTAATTCCTAGGCTTTCGCCCGGAAGCAAGGTGGTGCCCGAAGACTGGTGTGGCCCGAAGGCCATTTTCTAGACTTTCGCCCAGAATCAAGGTGGTGCCCGAAGGCTTACATCAAAAAGGGGATATATCGTAAAATCTACAGTCTGATACTCGAGAGTAGCGAACTACCTGACAAGCGTAGTACCTTAACTCGCATTCTAAACTATCTAATCGAAGTCTACTAGTCTAGGCACAAATGTTACCTAGTCCAGAAGCCCATGGGGTTTACCCTCGCCAATTAAGGGTTAAAAGGGATATAACAAACAAATGGGCAAGGATACTCCCCAAGTCTGTCAGGACAATTCCGCAAAATAGACCAATACCAAATCCTATCCCCTACAATAAGGTAATACTATGGGCAGATTCCAACTAATCCGGGTCTAACTAGCTAGCAAATACCACATAGTATAGAAATTTGAACAAGATATTATTTAACAGCGAAAAGTTACAACTAACTTCCACCGTCTACAAATCTAGTTTATATTGGGGACAATATCGCCAGAAGTATGTATAATTACCACTCCGACTCGGATTTCTCCTAACCGATCACCCATAAACAAGAGTTGAAGTCAACCAAAGTTTCTGAAACAGAAACGTACCCGTCCATAAACTAAGGTTGACAAATACTAACCAGTTCAAATATTCTAGACCTTATTAGTAAAAACTACTAAAGTAAAAATAATGGAAAAACTACCTCATCCTCTAGTTGAACCAGAACCAAAAGGCTGACCCGAAACGAACCAAACCGGCCTGAACCGGTCTGTCAAGAACCCAATCTGAATCTGTAAAGTCGGCAAGATCTGAAGATCAGCACTTTCGTGCCCCGCCAGTAGGGTATGGATCGCTTGGATCCGGTGGGATTCTAGATGTCCACCGTGGGGGAGACGATTCTCCCAAGCTCCTGGAGACGCCGGATCTGTGTGGGGGTGACCCGATCTGGGTAAAGTGTGGTGACCCGGCCGAGCATCGCTGCAATTGGCCGGAACGAGCGGCGACCTTTCGGCGAAGCCGATCTAAAGGTATCGACGCCGGACTCGGGTGCTACCAGACGAGTTCTTTTGGTGAAACTGATGGCTGGCTCCGGGGAAACAGTCCCTCAATCTGTAATTGTACGAAGAAGAGGTAGCACAGCTACCCTAGAAACAGAAAAACGTAAATGGAGGGGAGGTGACCGGCACGGTGAGAGGCCGCCGGCAGTCACCTCCCCTAAAAGTGGATCTCGGTTTTTGGGGGAAGTACTGTAGCGGAAGCATTTTGGGCTCCTCTTCTGGTAAAATTATTGGTTTGTATAACTCAAGACTTTCTTTGAAACAAGGCAAGGCAAAGTAAAAATGAAAGTGAAAATTCGTATTGATTATTAAAAAAATCGTGCACTATACGTTATTCGCTCGCTCAAACTTTTTTTTTCATATTTATATTTGGAAGGAAATAGTGAGAAGTGTTTAAAATATTTAATGTTTTTTCTTATTTATAATTATTTTCCATGTACTTATTTTACTTATTGTCAATGATAGATTATTATTGTCACACTAATTTGCAAAATATTTTTTTCACTAGTAATTTGCTTATTGTCAATGGTGGATTAATTTCACCTTTTTTCTCCTAAAAATATTCTAACCCTTTTCTACACTACACCGATTTGTCTCTTTTCTACACTACACCGATTTGTCTCTTTTCTTCACTGTGTCAACCGATTGCTATATGCTATCACATGAGCTGCTTCATCCTATATATCAATCAACAAGTCACTTTTGATATATTATTAGATAAATTAAATTAAAAGATCATTGTGGTAATGTTTGGAAATTATTTTTATTATTGCTAGTAAGAGGGTACGTAGGTTAAAAATTAATAGCTGATAAGATTTAGAAAGATAATTCAGGTAAACACATGGATTGTACGTACAAATTAGGAAGAAAGAAATAAAAGTCAAATAATCAACAATAATACTGAAAAACAGATTAAAAGTTAAAGAGGATATTGGAACAGTAATAAAGAGGCTTTCATCTTTTTGAGAGTTCATCGATTAGAAAAGAATTTGAATTTTCTTCAATTTTAATACAAAAGCTTTTTCGTCTATTTTAAAAATTCACTGATAAGAAAACCACTAAAAACATAATACAGATTAGTATCACACTTTTCAATAAATCGATATTATTTATCCACTTGCTCCCTTTTAGTATCACACTTTTAAATTTATATTAATGGAATTCATAATATAAGTACACCATTCAAGTCATGTTAAGCTAAATTCAAACCTTTGTATTTGTACCTATAGTCCCATCACATTGTTTTTACCTCAACCATGAAATGATGAAACATATGTTCTCCCTATATAGATGTATTTTCAGGGATATATTATATATATTACTTTTCATTATTGTTAATTTCCTAGCTTGCCAGAAACTTAAACGGCATCTTAATCTTAACATGCAATGTCTTAACTACAATTATCCATATAAGATTAATAATGACGTTTATCATTTTATTAGGCGCACATGATCAGTTCATGTTCTTCATTTTCCCTATAAAATGTGGGCGGCTCCTCCCTCAGTTCTACTCCTCCATTACCGCAGCTGCATTTCTACTCGCCGGAAAATCATAGCTAGGTTGGTTTTCCGTTTGAAATTACACGACTTATTACTTTGGTTCAGTTTCTTGTAGTGTATCAATCTCATGGTTTCATTTTATTGGGCAGGTACCCGAAGAACCGATATGTTGCTGTTTCTTGTGCCTTCTCTCCATTACCGCAGCTGCATTTTTACTCCTCCGACGAGTCGGAAAATCATAGGTTGGTTCTCCGTTTATAATTACACGACTTGTTGATTATTTGATTCAGTTTATTTGCATTGTATCAATCTTATGGTTTCATTTTATTGGGCAGGTATCCGAAGAACCGATATGTTGTTGTTTCTGCTCCTCGTAATCATGGCCGGAATATGTGAGGCCGGGCCAAAAAACGTGTACCTGTTGGCCGGCCAGAGCAATATGTCCGGTCAAGGAGGCATTCAGCCTAACAAGAAATGGGATGGAGTCGTCCCGCCCGAATTATGCGAGCCCAACCCCAACATTTTCAAACTACACAAAAATCTCACGTGGGAGCAGGCGCGTGAGCCGCTGCACGCCGGTGTCGATCCCGGACATCTCAACGGAGTAGGCCCTGGGATTCCGTTCGCCAACTCCCTGCTGAAATTGCACCCTTTAATGGGGGAGTATTTGAAAGTTCCACCAATCTACCAATTCACTAAATCCTATCGTGTTCAATTTTTAATTAAAATAGCAGCGAATCAAAACTTTAAGTGCGGAATTGAAAAAGAACACGATGTGATCACGCAGTTCAGTGCATCGCACCTACGTCTGCGGGGCCGTAACCCGTGTAAAGATCCTTCACTAGATAGTAACAAATATGTCCGGTCTATTACAATCTAATGGCAAATTCCTTGCAAGCCTATCACACTACCTATTTGCTACTCTAGCTCTTCGGTAGTTGCTACGATGATTACCTTCTTTTCCACGAAGGTGCGGCAAGATCTCTTCCACCCGAGCTTATACACACGTCCCAAGTGTTTGTGGTTGTTGAAAACCGTGGACGACGACGCTGCTCTGGCCTGGCCTAAGGTAAACCCCGAAGGGGATTTTTTCTCTCGTAAGATCGGCAAATCAGGCTCTCAGCTTATTGTCCCTTTTATAGCTCAATGCCGTGTGAATTAATTCATCTCCACGGCTGTAGAATTCCATTCCAATTAAACCACGTTTAAAACAGAAACTCTTTGGAATAAGGAATTCAGAAAATCTCCAATTCCTAAAATAATGCAGAATATCCTTTTCCAATTAAATCTCTGCAATATCCCACGAATAAATCTGAATTGGAGATGAATTTGGACTGTATTATCTCGAAACAAATATATCCATTCCATATTAAACGCGCACAATATTCTCTTTCCTCTTTAAAAACCCGCGCTGAACTTCTGAAATTTTTCTATCTTTTTCTGCCCAAAACAGTCATGTTGCAACATGACCTTCCACAAAGCAGCCAACAAAATATGGACTTTACAATCTCCCCCTTTGGCAATTTGTGGACACAATGGATGGCTCAACACAAACTCAGAACTTCTAAAAAATTCAACGAGCAAAACTTCCTCCCGAGTTGAAGCTAATCATACCACTACATCCAACCAAAATAATTCCGTGGCAGAAAAAGTAATACAGTCATCCATATATATCTCCCCCTGGGTCCATGAATTAGCCAAAGGCCTGCAAAAGAACTCCCCCAAGGTCATTCAAAAATCCCGTGTTGCAACATCAACTGCCTTCAATCATTCATCCAGAATACCAGCATGTTGCAACATCAATAAACTGCACCTCTTTCACTCTAATAGATTATGATGTCGTAAAAACCAAATTCTCAATCAGATCATGAGTGACCGACTCCCCCTGACTTTGACATTAAAATCCTCTCTGTTTTTCATCTAAAATTTAAAATCGAAGAAAGTTCCAGTTTGCAAAGAAAGAAGTTCACTAAATCACCTATCAGGCTTTGGTGTAAAACAATCCATCATCCCATTAATACAGAATCAACTCCCCCTGTCTTCAACATCTCTGAGTTCTTAAGATCATCCATAGCTCGAACTCCTCAGATCAAACCATAAATACAAAAAGCAGTCAAACCACACAAATTCTAGCTTGATCTAAAGCAGTCCATTACTCAAATATACTCAGAATACGGCGGGAAGCACCAATGCACAGAGATTTGAGCAAGAATCCAAAGACAATTACAACCCGCAACAATCAAATAAAACCATTCTCCAAATAAGCTACTACTATGCACATACAACCAATGTTATGATCAAAATCCAGTAAGCAAAGTAGAAAGAGCTGAATACCTTGTAGAACAATGATTAGGGTTAAGCTCTTGAAATCCTTGTTGCTGGATTTTTCTGTCTTCTGTCAAAACCATAATCCACGTTGCAACATGGATTTTCCAAAGATCAGACAGATTTTTGGTTGATTCTCGGATTCTTGGCAGCCATACAAACTCTCTCAAAACAGCGTCCTCTTCAATTTAACATTGACTCCAGATCCAGCTTGCTTGCTTCACATACTCCAGAATGACGTTGCAACATGAGTTGCGCAAGTTGGTCTTCATCAATTTCGGCCATTGTTGGTAGATATGATCTCACTCTCCCTGTTAAAGGAGTCACGTAGTGACCTTGCTATGATACCAATTGAAAGTTCCACCAATCTACCAATTCACTAAATCCTATCGTGTTCAAGTTTTAATTAAAATAGCAGCGAATCAAAACTTTAAGTGCGGAATTGAAAAAGAACACGATGTGATCACGCAGTTCAGTGCATCGCACCTACGTCTGCGGGGCCGTAGCCCGTGTAAAGATCCTTCACTAGATAGTAACAAATATGTCCGGTCTATTACAATCTAATGGCAAATTTCTTGCAAGCCTATCACACTACCTATTCGCTTGTGGTTGTTGAAAACCGTGGACGACGACGCTGCTCTGGCCTGGCCTAAGGTAAACCCCGAAGGGGATTTTTTCTCTCGTAACATCGGCAAATCAGGCTCTCAGCTTATTGTCCCTTTTATAGCTCAATGCCGTGTGAATTAATTCATCTCCACGGCTGTAGAATTCCATTCCAATTAAACCACGTTTAAAACAGAAACTCTTTGGAATAAGGAATTCAGAAAATCTCCAATTCCTAAAATAATGCAAAATATTCTTTTCCAATTAAATCTCTGCAATATCCCACGAATAAATCTGAATTGGAGATGGATTTGGACTGTATTATCTCGAAACAAATATATCCATTCCATATTAAACGCGCACAATATTCTCTTTCCTCTTTAAAAACCCGCGCTGAACTTCTGGAATTTTTCTATCTTTTTCTGCCCAAAACAGTCATGTTGCAACATGACCTTCCACAAAGCAACCAATAAAATATGGACTTTACAGTATTGGCCTCGTACCCTGTGCAATCGGTGGAAGCGCTTTAAGCGAATGGCAGAAAGGAGAAATTCACTACAAGAGTTTGGTTGACAGAGCACGCGCCGCTACGAGAGACGGCGGTGTTATCAGGGCACTGTTGTGGTACCAAGGTGAGGCCGACTCGTTCAAACCTAATCTCGCTGGATCTTATGGGGAGAGGTTCCATCAGTTTGTGAATGATGCACAGACCGATTTGTTTTTCTCCACCCTTCCGGTCATTCAGGTATATAATTAAACACATTTTCGAAATATATACATTTTTGTATCGTAAATCATGTAAATATGATGTGATAGGGAATTTGATATTGTTTTAATTTTGATTTTCTCATTATTGTAAGTAAGGATTTATAGCCATAACTACAACAATAATTACCTATTCTAACTCAACTAATATATATATCTTTTATACAGGTGGCATTAGCATCAGGTGGTGATTTTATAAATATTGTTAGAGCGGCTCAATTGGAACATCGTCTCCCAAATGTTGAGTGCGTGGATGCAATGGGCTTGGAATTAGAATGGGATAAGTTACACCTTACAACACACTCTGAGGTGGTGTTGGGCGAAAAATTTGCTCTTCGTGTTCCTACTCAATATTAGATCATTAACTATTCTCTGTATTAAGAATTAATATGGGATATTTATGTGAGTTATGAAGCTCAAATTGTAAATTGGATCCTCTAAGTGACTTTAATATTATGTATATGTGATTGATTATTATATTACGCGAATTTATGGTTTGATTTTGGTAAGCACAAGTGATATAGCTCATAATTACCAATGCCCAATAAAGCCAGTCCATATCCCAGGCTCCCAGCAAATTGATCGGAGTGACAAAACAGCGATCAAAAGGCAATCTTTCACAACTCCGGCAACATCCATGGCCAGAGACTCAGAGCAGATGTTTTCCCGACCAGCAAGAACACTGCAAGATTCAACGTGAACGCGCAAACAGATTTCATCCCGATTGTCATAAAACCGACGTGAGATACACGTGTCGCCGCGGGGCTACACGTGTACAAGGATGTGTACAAGGATGAAGGCTAGAGTACTAGAGCAGAAAGCCACGTGCATTGCCAAATATTTCTAAGTACTAATCAAATATTATTAAAACTAAACAGTATTAATTCCAATCTAGGCTAACCATAACTAAGAAGGTTAATTTTGAAGGTTTTGATGGTCGTGTGAATAACGAAAATGAATAACCGTACTATTTATGTTTGTGTTTTGTGTCTTTGAGGTTAGCAGATTGGAGAACATAATTATGTTAGCAGATCTGGTCTGGACCTAACACCAATGTTGTCTACTTCGATAACAAAAACCACAAAATTCATGAAAATACTTGTAATTAAGATTAGATCGAAAACAAGAAACGGCATGTAAATAAAAACAAAGAACAAAAATCAACATTACAACTAGATGGAGTACCATAAACCCAAGATATATTTGAATACCAATACTAGCTATAGAAACTGTGGTTTCCCCAAAATGATCAACTTTATATAGTTTAGCTCTTCTCAAATCAACATGTAAGAGAATAGAACACGCTTGAGGGGACTTTCAGTATCTATTTGATACTATGAACAACTATAAAAAAAAAAAAAAAAACAAGATTTGCATTAAAAGTAACAAACATATGTTTTAATTAGAAACATGGAATGTTTTAAAACACGTATATTCTCATAGAAGTAACAAAATATTTTTACTTGGTTATTATACATAATGCCTTTTCTACGAACTAGTAAAACTGAAAATAAATAAATTCTTAAAAGGATAAATATCTCGCGTAGATATACGAAGAAACAAAAATATTTACCATGATTGAGT
Source organism: Cruciata laevipes (assembly GCA_963678965.1). NCBI lineage: Eukaryota > Viridiplantae > Streptophyta > Magnoliopsida > Gentianales > Rubiaceae > Cruciata > Cruciata laevipes. Next base: position 8,459,672 of record OY787632.1, on the reverse strand, counting down.
CATACATTCCTTTCAAATTAAATACTCTTACACCACTACACCAAATATTACTTTCAGTGACAAATCGTCACGAGAAACCGTCGCTAAAGACAAGAATTAGTGACGGATGCTAAATCTTGTCACCACGTTTCGTCAACTAAGAGATTCTTAGTGACGAAATTAATGTTGTCACCAAAGGTTAGATTTAGTGACGGAAATAGTGACGAATATCAGTTCTCGTCACCTGAACAACCTTTAGTGACAATTATAGTGACGACTTAAAGTTAAGTGACGAGATTTAGTGACAAATATTTTCTGACGGAAATATTGTCGTCACTAATATAAACAGTGACGAGAACTTTTGCGTCACAGATAGTTAGTGACAGAATAAAAGCGTCACAAAATATATGTGACGGAAAATGAAGTATGATACTTGGCCCAAGAAAATTAATGGGCTGAAATTCTGGGTAAAAATTTGAGATAATTCACATAGAAATCGGGTCAAAATATGGGCCAAATATTTATTTTATTTTTGAAAATAGTCATGTAATAATTAAAAGTCAACAATGAAATTTTTTAAAAGGAACAATAAATTATAAATGTTGAAATATATCTTTTTGCTTTAATATTTTTCAAATATTTAATTTAATTATAATACAAACATTTATGAATATATGAATAATTTTAAGTGTAAACATTTTATAAAATTTCTTATGTCATTATTTGTAAAGGAGATGATGTATTTTATTCATCAAACATAAATTCAAACGGTTAAAATGAATCAAAGCTGGACTTTTGACAAATCATAGATAACTGGAACTTAACATTTTATAAATACTAATAAATAAGTTGAATTGGCTTTCTACAGATTACCTAAAGTAATTTAATTAATCAAATGTAAAACAAATCGTGAGTTTCTATTAACACTAATATCAAAATTGAGTTACTCAGTCTTAGTATAATGTTTCTCACTCTCGTCGCACACTCCTAAAATCCTAGCCATTCAAGTTTCCTTTTCCCCATGGGAAATAATCTTAAGTAGAATTTTTTTTAAGATATGAAGCTTTGTTTTCTTTTCTTTCAGGACGATCAAACTCTTACTAAATCTATGATTAGATTGAACTCTCTTTGATTCGGTTATTTCGATTATATCTAGTATTTGGATGCTTGATTTTGGTTTGAATCGATGTGTTTATGTTTGAATTACACAATTCAATGTGTTCGTTGTTTTGTAGATGTTAAAGATCCCTGATTAGCAAGGTGGATTATGCTTGGATGTGGATCATTTGTTAAAAGCATATACCATGGTTGTGTTCTTAAGTTGCTTAGTAATTATTAATAAATATGTGGCCATAACAAAATTGAGTATAACTAATCAAAGGTAAATCTTATTAGATTTTATATAAACACATGTAACTAAATTGACTATATTTAATCGAATATCACTTTTTACTTCATTTTTTATGTAACTTATTTAAATTGAGCAGAGCAAATAGGTCAAATATTACTTGACTGGTAGCTAGTAGCTAAACACTAGTAACTACTATTATAGGTCAAATATTACTTTAATTCTTGTAAACACTAGTAGCTAAACTGACATTAACAAATTAAAAGTCAACGGTTGATTGACTTTATACGAGTTAACTGAGTTTGACTAATGAACTGCTAACTTTTACACTTTTACTTTTTATAAACACTAATAGGTTAATTGACTATAACACAATTTTTTCACTCTCAACTGTTTACCAGAGCTTATTTCTTGCTGTGCTGAACTGAACCGAATTGAACTGAACTGAATTAAGGTGAAAATTAATGTATTGAAAAAAAGAATCAGCATAACTGAATTAAGCTAAATTTCATAAAATTACATCTTTACTAAATTGAAATGTACTAAACTGAAATGAATTAAATTGAACTGATCTACTGATAAGTTCTGACAAACATGGCCAAAGTTAACTATTATTAAGATTCTATGCACACTAATTATATGAATATTACATACAAAATTAGGTATTGATTTTCAAACATTACTTGACTTATTATAAACTCTGACTAAATTAATTTAGACCGATTAAATGTCACTTATTTCTTAAATTTTTATACTATAAAAATTAATTTTAACTAATAAGGAAGAGCCTCTTTAAGTTTTTATAAATATTTGCAATGAGATTCCTTTACTTTACTTGTTCGTATAATGATAGTATAATTATTTATGTATATGAATATGTTATACATATACTGTAATAGTAAGCAAAATTTCGAAAGTAATTTATATTTTAATCTAAAAGTTTTTTTTATACTAATATAATATAATACTAATATAATATTTATGTAAAAAAACAAAAAGCTGTATTTATCTTAAAATTATCTGAACCGTCAATCACCTCTACCAATTGAATCTCACCCGTCTATATTTCTTTGCCTAATCTAAAACCCCATCGCATCTGTCATCTTCCTTCTTTTTTTCTTATCTTCTGAACTCCGCCCCATGGATAACCACCAGATCGATTCGTCGATCCATTGACTTTCTTTTTTTTCGCATCCATCGATTCGTCGATCCGCCGATCCACCATGGCGTGTCCGCGAGCTCAAACCGGGATTCCATGGTGGTTAAAACTAGCAGGTTGCGGTGGGAAGCTGATAAACGCGGGAGGTGGAGATGGTGTTCGGGGTTTTGGCCGACAGGATGACGAAGCAGGCGTTGTGTTGGGGAGAGCGCAGCGGCGACGCTGGTGCTGAAAGGGAGTGTCGGAGATGGAATGCGGTTGCGGAGGGGTCGGAGGTGGTGGAGGGAGTGATGTGGGAATGGGAATGAGGATTGGGAGATGGAGGGCGAATCGAGCTCCAGACGCCGCGAAGCTCGGGGACGGACGGCCAGACGAACAAGTTCTTCGTGAAGCAAATAAAAAATAAGGCAGCGCTGGGCTCCGCCTCCATCCGCGGCTTCGACGACGGCCAGGGCACCGCCGGTGTCTCGCGCAAGGCGAACAAGGAGATCCTGGAACACGATCGGAAGCGCCAGATCGAGGTAAAGCTCCGCGAGATCGATGAGAGTTTCAGTGAGACTCTCGAGGCTTCCGTGGTGCTCCTGCCGCGCTTATCGTCAGTGCTAAGTAAGTAGAGATATCTTCTATTTTGCTTGCTATCGATTTGATTACTGATAAAAGTTGAAATTTTTACTTGATAGTTGATGATTTAATGCATTCAGTTTGAATTGTTAGCTGTTTTACTTGATAGTTGATGATTTAATGCATTCAGTTTAAATTGTTAGCTGTTTTACTTGGTAGTTGATGATTTTGATAGTGTTTAGATAGGATATTTTAGGCGGTAAAGCAGACCCTGTTACACTGAAGCTTGAATTCATCTTCTGCTGAATGCATAACAGAATTCCCAGTTGCTTGCTCCATCCTCCAAGATGGTTGTGTCTTATGCTTTGTTACATATACCTGATTTGGTTGACTGTGATATACTAGTGCCCCACTCACTTTACATAAATAGCATAAGGTGTCTTTGATTTTTCTTTTTAAACGCGTTCCTCATCAAGCAAATAGCATATGACCAAGCTTTGTAGATGTATGCTTGACATGTATTGGGGAAAATGAAATATTACCTTGATGCACTTAGTGAAGTCTGTGATCATGATTCATGACTATGAATTTGGAATACTTCTGAGGCTTAATTTTGGCTTGGTTTGGCTTAATATACTCGACAACTCCTTTCAAGCAGATTACTGTTTTCCATATATCTGGAATTTCATCTGCATTCTCCATGTTATTGTTCAAATATTTTTCCTACTTCTATTTTTGAGTAATGAAGATGCATTTACACTTTGTAGGAAAATTACTTGAAGTTTGAGGCTTTATTGCTTTTGTGATTAGACGGACTAGCTTCTGTAATTAGAATATTCTACTATTGTGAAATTCATCAGATGTGGTATTTACAGCCAAATCATCTTGGTTGAAGAATGTGTTTTCTGTTTCAATGTTATATAATCTAAGCTTTTTGTACAGTTTATAGAGTTTTGCTTTGTGCCATTTCAACCAGGCTAGTATGAGGTAGAGATTGAAGCATTTGCAAAATTGTTGTGGCTGTGGAGTGGGAAGCTGACCAAAGATCCCAAAACCCCGAATTCTAATTCGGGATTTCTTGAATCTGATAACAAGTTGAAATTTCATGTGGCTCGGAAAAAATGGCAGAGTGAGAAGGAGAGGAAAGTTGACAGAGAGTTTGATGTTGTCATTGTTCCCTCAGATGGAGTGTGCTTTTCATATTCAGAATCAGATGATTCAGACTGGTCTATTGGAATATGCCCTGCTTTCCAGAAAGACGATGATTCAGATAACAGTTTCGCTGTGCTTGTTCCATGCTATGAGCAAGGACGGGGTCAGCCTCACGATAAACCAAAGGGAAACTTTATGGATAACTTTGGAGTTATTCCTGATCTGAATGGCAAAGGTATGAATCAGATTTTGTAAATTTTCTTTCTTAAAGATAAAGGATGTTTTGTTAGGCGATTTGTCTTCCTAGTTAAAATGAAGATTCTGGTTGTTGTTGACATTTGAGTGTGCTGAACTTGCACTTGATATGATTGAATGGGATTGTGTTGGTATAATTTGTGAAAAGTTATGATAAGGATACCTGTTCAATAGTTCATGACTTTGAATCTTGACATAACAATCCTAGTTAAATACTGGAATATTTTTAATCTTCAATCTTCGTGATCAGTGTGTTGTTCTGACTTCTGAATGGCATGCTGGATTAGGAAATTGCATGATCCTTATGTTAAATCCCTCATTGATCACGTGTTTGAATTTTGCTAGTCGTGCGTACTAGTTGTTCCAACAGATTGTACTACTTACAATTATGGCTTTTTTGTGTGTAGGTGAAGTATATATAATCTTGCCGTACTTGGTTAAATTAATTGTAGGTTCTGCTTGCTGTGTAGTGTGTTTATGTATTTATTTTGGCCTGATTAGTAAATCATATTATGTTTTTGGGAAGAAACTAATATGAAGAATCTTAAAATTTATATCCTTGGACAAATGAACTTGCTTATTCATTTTGTTTGTTGCCTTCTATATGTTGCAGGAATGCCATGAAGTGAAAGCTTAAAGGATTAATCCCCCCAATCTTCACTTTGCAAGAAAGCAGTGGAAGTAGATGATAGAAGTAGAAGTAAAAGTAGAAGTAGAAGTATTCTCATGCTTTGTTGTAAAATATTCTGATTTTATTTAAATTTGATTATATAATATATTTATTAAATTTGGTAAGTTTTTATATTTTGAAATTACAAAATAATTGTGCCTTCTCACGTCACTAAAGCATGCAAACCGTGACGACTTAATTTTCGTCACTAAATGAACTCATCAGTGACGGCTATATTTGTCACTAAAATGTTTGACCTTTGTCACTATTTCATCACTTCAGTGACATGTATTTTGTCATCACTAGTTTGTCGTCACAGAAGAGATCAATTACTGACGAAAATGGGTCTTTTGTGACGGACTTTTAGTGACCAATATTCTTGTCACTAAGATGGTGACGAGAATTATTTTGTCAGGAAAACGAGCCTTTAGTGACGATTGAACAGTAATTCCGTCACTAGGCCCTTTTCCCACGACCCTTTTCCAAGGAACAGGTGACGCCATCACCAAAGGCTTTAGTGACGAAAAAAGAGCTTTTAGTGACGGATTTTGCTTGTCACTGGAGACCAGTTTTGGTGTAGTGCACCAACAATTACGACTTGAGAAAATCTATAAGTACGTTTACACCACTTTGAACATTTCAAAATTAACCAACTTTCAAAAGTGTCCTTGTTAGAGTTACCATGGCAGTTCAGAAATTATTATTTTTAATTTCAATTTTCATGGCACTGGTTTGCTCATCAATTTCGTATGATAATTTAGCATTTGAAAAGGTACTACTGCCTTGCTCAAATTTGTATGGCTTCGATTCAGTAATCCCACTAGATAATTTAGCATTTGAAAATGCACACTTCGCTCTCGACCAATTGAATACAATAAGTCGAACAAATTTGACATTTGATCATGTGATAGATGCATTTAAAAAAGTTGAGGAAGCTGGGGCTACTGATTATCTGCTCGATATTGTCCTATCCGATCATGTTTACAATCACGACTATGAGGTTATTGTCCGAGTGAAAAATAACAAGAAGCAGCTTATGTGTGCTCGAATATTGCCTGATATATGAAAGTGTGATAAGTAAAATATAGTTGAATAATTGAAGCCATGCATATGGTCAATACTCATATCATGTTTCAATATTTAATTTTGCAATAAAGTTATTTATTATATGTTGTGACATTTTATTTTCTTGTGCTGGAATTGAATTTAGTGTTCCTAACCCACTAATCCAATCTTAATAGTGACATTGCCTTTAATTTCCTTTTTACCAATGGGTGGAAGTAATAAGAAAATGTAAAACTTGACCGTGAGTCATTAATCCATAAAAATAGACTATCGTGAAAAATAGGGACTGGCGTTAGATTGGTTTGTAATTTTTGATTTATTCGTTTGATCCATGCAGCCTTCAAAATTCAAACAAAGTGATGAAATATATAGTACATTGAAATAAACCAAAATTCGAATGGCCTTCTTGAGTCACGACTAAAAATTGAGATAGCTAAAACAAGTTGAGTTGAAATGAGACAAATTGATTGTCCAGATGAAAATAAGCTAAAATGAGGAAGTAGAAGACGTGGATGTGATTAAAATGTAAACCTTTTTTTATAACAATAAAATGTAAACTAATATTAAGCATATTTTGGCCTTCATATACTGGTGAGAAATTCGATCATGGGGTTGAACCAATTGAGGTTGGAAATGGGTATTGGTAATTAATCAACATGGGGTGGAAAAAGTTTGTTGAGAAGATGAAGGTGGAAGATAAGGATATGGGCTTTTATATTATGAAAACGAGAGGAGAAAGTCTTGAGTGAGACCTGTCCTTGTGGAGACCAAGAGCAGGGGAATGAGCATTTACTGTTTCTGCTTGATCTTTTAGTCAGTTTGTTTGATGTTTCAATCAATGTCCTTGAGTATTTTTGTTTTGCCTTGATTTTTCAGTTAATTTGATCTTTCGTTCAATTTGCTTGATCTTTCGGTTAATTTTCTTGATCATTTCCTTGGTCAATTTCACCAACGACAAATTCAATCAAGGAAATCGGCGGGTTTAAAACTCACCAACGACAAATTCAATCAATAGCAGTCTCATATAATCGTTGGTCTCATTTGAGACAGGTCTCAAATGAGAATTTGCCAAACGAGAGGGGTTAATAATGTCTTTTATTATATTAAATGTTTTCTGAAATGGTAAGTGTGTCGATTCAGTTGGGACAACCCAAAAAAGGAAATGTGCATATATAGCTATTACGGAGGGAGTACTAGTAATTGAAATTGTGGTTTCTCCCAAAATGTCCAATTCTGTATAGGTCTCGTTTGGAAATCAGCTGTTAGCTGTTAGCGGATTTTATCAGTTGTTAGCTGATTCAGTTAGATGTTGACTAGCGGTTTGAGGTTTGTATATGAGTGTTTGGTAAATGATAATTAGTTGATAGCTTTTTCATTGTGCTTAATGAATGAAATAGGTATTAGTAAAATTCATCATTAGTTTTTTTATGCAGTGTATTACTTGTTTTGAAGTACCGAACAATTGTTTTGTTTTTTTTGTTTTTTTTTTAACAAAACAATTAAAGTAATAGTACAAGAAGTAGAACCTTAAAAGGTTCTACAAGAAGCTAAGCATAACTTTCAAAAAGAATGAGTTAGACTACCTATTAACACTAGAGAAACTCATTCTATACATCAAAATGTTTCCAGTTCAAGAACTAAGAGAATAAAGGAGTAAAATCCACTTGCTTATTAGTGAATCAGAAGCGCAAGGCAACTCAGACACAAGGCAGCCTATGGATCAATTCCAAGATTCCACAAAGTCCTTCATCAAAATGTCAAGGAGTTGAAATGAGGTGCAACAGAGAATTGGCAGATTGAGGAAAGAGCTCCTACATCCTTCAACATTGTCCTTCAGCATATGGCACCAAATTCTTCTACTCAAGGAGTTGAAGTGAGGTGCAACTCTGAATTGGCAGATTGGCAGATTGAGGGAAGAGCTCTTTCATCCACCCACAAAGCTTGGAAATTGAACAGAGGTATAGAAGGTGATATTAGTCACCTTCTATTTTTCCTGAAACAGTAGCATTCACACATAAGTAGAATCCCTTCTAAGCATTCTTAGGGAAGGAGTTCCCATTTGATCTAGTCTAATTAAACCTTGAATCCTATCAGGAAGACTGCCAAAAGTAAAACATGCATCATGCTTGTTTATTAGACATAATTTAGAAATATAATCAGCAGGCATATTTCTCTCTCTATGAGCATGGATTAGTGGAATTGAAGAGATAGCCTTATGTATTGTGTCTGCCAAAAGGAAAAGCTTCCAATGGGCAGTGACTGGATCAAGAATATAAGAAATAGCATTAAGGCAATCAGACTCTATGATAATTGGCTCAGAAAAACCACTTGTAAAGTTAAGAGCAAACTGAATAGCTTTCATTTCAGCCTCCAGAGGTGAATCAGCATTGATATATTTACAATGAGCAGATATAAAACTACCTCTATTATCTCTAATAAGGAGGCTGATACCAGCATGTAAGGAGGATGATGACCATGAAGCATCTACATTGAATTTATAGCCTGAGATAGGCTTAATCCAAGCAATTTTATAGATTTTTGGTTTTGGTGGTCTCTTTCCAAGAGGTAAAAAGCTGTGTTGGGCAATTTCTGAGTCAATAGCAGAGAGTATATAAAATGGCTTAACAGAGAACATCAGGAAAATCAGGTCCTTGATCTGAGTTAGAACAAAGGATGAATTGGCTGGGGTATTATCATATAACCATCTATTCCTGGTTTTCCATAAAATCCAGCAAGTCACAGAAGGAGAGAGTCTAATGATGTTATTATGAAGAGAACTCAATCCTTTATAAGTCAGATAGAAGGAGAGTTTCTCCCAAATAGAAGAGAAGGTCCTATCAGCAAGTCCCATGAATAAATGCACAGTTTTCCATATAAGTAGAGAGAAATCACAAGAATTAAAAAAATGATCTAAAGAATCTTCATTACAACACATGAAACATTTAGATGGCAACTGAAAGTGCATTTTTTTTTTCAAGATGTTATCAAAAGGTAAGAAAGAATTTATCATTTTCCACATAAAAACTGAGATTTTCTTCTGAATTCTAGGGTTCCAAAGGTGGTGAATAGAAGAGATATTACCCCGAGATTTTTTCAAACTTAGATAGGTTGATTTGAAGGTAAAACATCATTTTAGATCAGGCTTCCAGATTAATCTATCCTCTCTGTGTAAATGGAGTTCAGTTTCCTGTAAAAGAAAGAGAGTGTTAGATGATAAAAGGGGAGATAGTTGTTGCATATAGTAGGATTTGTCGATCATAAATGATGCAACATTACTATCTCTGGAAATAGTAGTAAGAGAAGGATTACAGTGGTCCATCAGAGGTCCAATATCTAACCAATTGGATGACCAAAAGTTACAGTCCCTCCTCCCAATAATCACTCTACTATTAGATTCAGCCCAAGGAGTGATTTTACAGATTCTTTTCCAGTTGGGAGAAGATTGGTATGATGCAGGAAGTGAAACCATAAAATGTGTCCACATGGCCTCAGCCATTTGAAATTTCCACCACAGCTTGGCTGAGCATGTTTTTATAATGGTGTGAATTGATCTAAAACCTAAACCATTCTGAGTTATAGGAATGCAACAATATTTTTGTTATTAATATGTTTGTCTATTTTTATGTTATTTGAAAATTGAAATATTATTCGTTATTAATTAATATACTTAAATTTATTTTATAATTATAAATAAATTTATTTTATAATTTATTTAATTAATATACTTAATATACCTAAACCAAAATATGTTATAATTATAAAGCAATTTCTCCATGCATGTCCATTTTTTTCTTGCAGGTCCGTATTTTTACCATAATGCCCCTGATGGAACCCTATGATTTCAACCCCATTTTTCGCCTTAACAATATTAGGGATATTATGGTAAAAATACGGACATGCAATAGAAAAATGGACCTGCATGGAGCAACCCCAATTATAAACATGGAATGTTTTTAAAACACATATACGTATATTCTGAAGAAGTAATGAAATGTTTTTATTTGGATCTAGTAAAAGTGGAGAAAAGCCCAAAATGGTACCCAATTTCACTTTTTTTTTTTAGGTAAACCATCAAGGTTCAAGGATGGGGGAATTCTATTTGGCCTCCCCAAGCCTACCAATAAAATAAATAAAATTACATCATAAGCTTAGGAGCTTAGTTTAGTTCAAAAGAACCTTCTCAGAGGTTGGTGAAATGGTAGGGCTCTAGGTCTACCTTCCTTACATGATAGTGAGTCGTTTTAAGGCGAAACACAAGTTTGTCCAGAAGGCTACTAGAGGAACAAAAGAATGAGACAAATATGAACCACACTTGTACAATTTTGGATGCAAAAATATTGTGACAGAGGACCAGCTCTGTCCTTAAAAGATTCATGGTGCAACATGAGACACCCATCAGCATTTGTGAAGACTTGAAGCTGCAATCCTTCCGTGTAGCACCCGTGTCTCAGCAGCTTCTCCATCCCGACTGAATTGAGTCTGCTTCCTTGAACCTGAAAGGAGAAAATTATCAGCAGAATCTGTTCTTAGCTATTCTAAGAGAGGAGGTGCACATCTGATCAAGTCTAATAAGACCTTGCACTCTAGATGGTAATGATGAGAAAGAGTAAAAAACTGCATTGCACTTATTGGCCAGGGCCATTTTAGCAATAGCATCCGCAACCAGGTTGCCCTCCCTAAAAATGTGTAACACAGAGCAATTTTTGGCTAAAACATGCACCCAATTTTACTTGAAATTCATGTTTTGGTACCCAATTTTTAAATTTGCACAAAAAAGGTACCCATTTTTTCATTAATGTTCTAAAATGATACCCGCAACCTACAATAGAAGGTTTTTAAGTGGGTCAACTCATAGTTAAAGGTTAGATCGATTATCATATATAATATTAAGAAAATGAGGGGATAAAATAAAATTACCTAAAATTTTGTTCAACAACAATCTCTTTTTCGTTTGTAATATATTTTTCGGAATTAAATTTTACACCTTACAATATTTCATCATAATATTTTGTAAATACTCTTTTAAGATCTATTCTACTGTAATTAGGTCACGTAATCTACACGTCAGTTTGGGGTATTTTGGTCATTTTCAAATTCCGAATTTACATGATTCAGAATAAGAGGAGAGTGTGTGAAAATAATATAGATTTTTAAAATCAAATGACCAAAATACCCCTAGAGTCAATAAAGTTTTGCAAGTGTAGAGCATGCAACCAAATGTAACGAAAGAACTAAAGCAACAGACTAAGGTCCTGAAAAAAACATTCACAAAATATAAGGTTAAGAAGTTGATTTTTTTGTTAAGTACAAAAATTAATTTTCCAAGATATTTTATGGTAACACAAAAGAATTTAATCTAGTACAGAGTAGGTTTTTGTAATTTAATATAACGAGAATTGATATAATAACCTTTGACAATGTGTTAACTTATTCAAAACCTGCTATTGCAGGTCGCGGGTTTCATTTTAAAACATTAATGAAAAACTGGGTACCTTTTTGGTGCAAATTTTAAAAGTGGGTATCAAAGTCTGAATTTCAAGTAAAAATGGGTACAGTTTTGGGCATTTTCTCAGTAAAAGTGGAAAAATTATTGCATGAATAAATATCTCGCATAATTCTATATTATTCATTTCAAATTAAAAATCTTAATACCAACAATCACGACGTTGAGAAACTCTGTAAGTACCTTTGCATCACTTTTAACATATTAAAATCGAGCTAGTTTTAAATAGAGTCCATTGTAAGAAATAATATGGCAACTTTATATGTTGTGATTTCGATTTTCATGGCACTAGCATGCTCATCAACTTCATATATGATAATTTAGCGTTTGAAAATGCGTTACTGCCTTGCTCAAATTTTGATGGCTTCACAGTAATCCCACGACATAATTTAGCATTCAAAAAATGCACACTTTACTCTCAACCAGTTGAATACATTGAATCGCACAAATTTGACATTTTCATATTTGTATGATACGTTGAGAAAAAAATGAGAAAGCTGGAACTTAATCTGCTCGACATTGTTCTATCTGATCATACTTACAATAACACGTATCAGGTTATTGTCCGATTGATTAATAACAAGAAGCAGTTTGCATGTGCTCGAATATTACCAGATATATAAAAGTGGATAAGTAAATATAGTTAAATAGTTGAAGCATTATAGGAGTTTCAAGATTTATCAATAAAGTGATTTATTATTATTTTTAGTGTTTAGTATGTTTCTTAGGTTGGAATTGGATTTAGAGTCTTAACCCCACTAATCCAATCTGATTGTTTGCAACGTTGCTTCTAATATTTCTTTTTTTAATGGGCGGAAGTAATAAGAAAATGTTAAAAATTTAACAGTGAGTCTGTGGTTGTTTGTGTACTCTTGACATTCTTTCTTGGTAAATTTTTTTTTTTTTGGATAAATTTCTTGGTAATAAACATGAGTACAAGTTTAATCACGCTATTGTTGGATATATATGTGGGTTTACGAGGAAAAGTCGAACGTAATGGGAAACCGCACAAGTGAAATCAACATCTAATCAACTAATCTATTGCAAAGCTAAGTAAATTGTATGCTAACCATACTCATACCGTCTGTACTATTACAAATTGAGAGATTCAATAAAAAACCTATAATACCGCCTTCGGAGATATTATCTTGTAACCGCGAACACCACAACCACTTGGCAGAGAGGAGCGTCTTTCGCATCAATCACTACGTCAATCGGGGATCCGCTATAACCGCAACACCTTGAAAATCACAAACGGAAACACGATCCGTATAACCAGATCAAGAACTATAAACAAAAAACACAAACCACGACATGTCCAATCGAATCGGGAACAAAACATCGACGAACAACTAAATTATGGATTCATCCGATCAAATAAGAACAATTTTAATGCTCTAAGGCTTCTTGTCTTTCTTGACTTTTCTTCTAGTGGGCTTTCTTTTTTTTTGAAATATTCTAGTAGGCTTTAAGCCCTGTTTGGCAGAGTTTATCTGTAGATCAATTCAGTTCAGTTCAGTTCAATTCAGTGAAAATGTAATTTTATGAAATTCAGGTTAATTCAGTCATGCTTATTCCATTTTTCTAAACATTAGTTTTACTTCAGTTCAGTTTAGTTCAGTACAGTTCAGTACATAAAAAATAAGCTCTAGCAAATAGGGCCTTAGTTTCTTTTTCTTTTTAAATTTTAAATCTCTTTGTATGTACTTTAATTTTTTTTTTCAAAACATACTTTAAAATCTCTTGGTCTTAAATTGATGTTTTGAATTCAAAATGTAAACTTTTAAAATTAAAAATCAGAGCTTTTAAAATAAAAACGTAACCTTTCAAGTCATAAACTCCATTGAGAGTTATAATTTAAAAGTCATAATTGAAGAAATGTAATTAAATATAATTTAAATATATTTGTAAAAGGTTGACTATTAAGAGTGGAAGGTTGAAGTTTAAGAGTAAAAGGTGTTAAACAATATAAAGTTTGTTAATTGATTTAAATCAATGATTTGGTTGCTCTCTTTGATGTTTTGTTCTCGATCTGATTATAAGGATTGTGTTTTTGTGGATTTTATTTTTTTATTCTCAATCTATGTATCGTGTTTCCGGTCGTGATCTTTGGATTTTAATGTGCTTACAGTTTGAAAAACATTGATATGCCTTTGCTTTTTGATAGGTGATAATGATCGTGGTAATTGGATGTGGAGGTGGTTGGAGGCTCCAGATTTTCAGCCCAACAAATCTTCAGTGTATCTTTGAGGCCGTGATGAAGAAGAATGTTTTTTTTTTGAGAAGAAGAATGTTATAATCTAATGATTGATGAATGCATTTTATTGTTTTCACAAAATCACTAATATTGAATATTATGAAATTAAAAATCCACTGTGGAAAAAAAAATTCATAACCAAAATTTAAAGGTTAGATTCAAATGTGGCGGCTCTTACCCTATGGCATTAGAGTCTCAATTTTTTGTTTTTTTTTAAAAAAAGTCTAGTAAACACTAAGAAGTACCTCCTTACATTCCGTTATATAAATTAGTGTAATTTGAATGAGATTCATATGCAAATGGGGCTTTAGAAAAAAAATCAAATCACTTTCAACACCTTTACAAATTAATGATAAATAAGTAATATTGCATCTAGTAAATTAAAAGAGTTTATATATTAAATACTAATATAATAATTAGGGCTGCAAAAGCAGAGAAGTCCTTCAAGCAAAATATAAAAGATGGAGTTCAACATGAAGCCACATTCAACCAAACTAGAATTATGCTAACATTGATAGCTAGGCACTATAGCCAGGTAATTAACCATGTATAACATGTTAATTAGAGTTCCTAAAAGTTGCTTTCAGGCGGCCGGAGCACAATGGTAGCTGTCATCATCGTCGTCGTCATCATCTCCCTCTAATGAGGCAGCCGGAGCGTAGTCATAATCGCCGTCATCATCGTCGCCGTCCAACGAGGCAGCCGGAGCATAGTCATAATCGCCATCATCACCATCGCCGCCGCCTCCCGTGCCGGGATTCTTCCTCCTTCCGTCGTAGCAGCACCTGGTTTGGATGCTCTTGACTGGCACCGGCAACATTTTGATACTAACGATTTGTATAATAGTTTTGATGGATTGACTTGATGAGTTCAGTAAGTCAAGGTTGGGTTGAAGGAGTCAATGAGCAATGCGATTATTTATAATTAAAAATATATATTCGACAGAGATACGGAGTGAAGAGACAAGAGAGGTTGGTGGAGTTGTTTTTCTCAGCACGGCCTAGCACGGGGTTGACGAGCATTAACAGACGCTCGTTATGTGTGTGGCACCTGCATTTTTGCCACATCATTTGACATGTGTCAATCTTTACCACATAAAATAAAAGGTGCCTAATATTCATCCACGTGGCCTATGATTCCTGATATTTTTCTATTTGTATCTACTATGGAATTTAACTTGGTGAAAATCTATGGGAATTAATGACATGTAAGTTGTAACATTTGCCTATTTTAATATATTTGATAGAAAGATATGTTTTGTTAATAGTTTTATTATTGACCAAATTCGCATGTCTATTCTAAAAATATATTATTTAACTGATAAGGTTGTGGCTATTTCATAAATTTATTTATTCTTTTTCCTACTTTTTTTTACATTTATTAGTGTCAAATCTCGTCACTAATTTAAGACAATTGACTAATGTCAAACCTTAATACTGGGATAAAATCTTCTACTACCCAAATCTCATGAAATTTGGATCACTTATCATCAGTGTTCGTGTCAAATCTCAACGTCGGAATCTAAACCTTCTATAACTCAAATGTCAATGACGGCAATTATTCTAATATCCAGGTCGATGATCTTTTCCCTACTAATTCATTCACTTCTATTAGGGTTTACTTTTCACATTCAGGTGTTTGTACTGTGTCACTATTACATTATGGGATTTTCTAATGTATATCCACATGCATATGTTAAATCAATCAAGACAAGTGAATTTTGAAGAGGACTTTCCCAAAGGGGGGTGAAAATGAAAAGAGTTTCAAAAACTATGCTCAAAATTTGAAGAATTCTAATTCTAGGTAGTTCGCATTTGGCAAATGCAAACTAGAGTTATGAATATTACTCATTCCACCTCAAAGTTTGTGATAATCATAAATTGACCCACAAACTTTGTAATGAATAATATTACCAACTCTAATTCAATTTATATAAAAGGAAAATTAAAATTTTCTGGATATAAACAAATTGAGTTACATTGCTATGTAGACACCGGTGCAAGCATGTGTGTTGCTAGCAAAAATGTAATACCCAAGGAACACTGGGTAAATGTAGAAAGACCAATAAGAGTAAAAATTGGAAATGGATCCCACATTATACTCTCTAAGGTCTGTAAAAATCTTAACATAATGATAGCAGGTGAAATATTTCATATTCCAACTGTATATCAACAAGAATCTGGAATAGATTTTATTATTGGAAATAATTTCTGTCTGTTGTATCATCCATTTGTCCAATACACAGATAGGATAATTTTCACTCTAAACAATAATCCTGTACATATAGGAAAAATAAGAAAAGCTCTTAAAGTAGGAGTTCCAGGTTATTTAGAATACATGAAAAAGAAGTCTAAATTACCAAAACCAGAGGCGCTAAATATTAGCCCTAATAAAATTGCTTCTCTTTTAAGGAGGGGGGGTATATATACTAAAGAACAACAACTTTTTGTGCTTCAAAATACAAAACTTTGTAAAATAGAAACACTTTTAGACTCTGTGTGTTCAGAAAATCCAATAGACCCTAACAAGTCAAAATATTGGATGACAGCAACCATAAAATTAATCAACCCCAAGACAATTGTAAAGGTTAAACCAATGCAATATAGTCCTAAGGATAGAAAAGAATTTGGAAAGCAAATTAAGGAATTGCTAGAATTAAAAGTAATTAAACCTAGCAAATCACCTCACATGTCTCCAGCTTTCTTGGTAGAAAATGAAGCTGAGAAACGTAGAGGAAAAAAGAGAATGGTAGTCAACTATAAGGCTATAAACACAGCTACAATAGGAGACAGTCATAACCTCCCTAATAAAGATGAGTTATTAACTCTAATAAGAGGAAAGAAAATATTTAGTAGTTTTGATTGTAAATCGGGATTCTGGCAAGTATTGCTAGATGAAGAATCACAATTATTAACCGCTTTCACATGTCCACAAGGTCATTACCAGTGGAATGTTGTACCCTTTGGGTTAAAACAAGCTCCAGCCATATTTCAAAGACATATGCAAAATGCATTTAGAACCTTTGAAAATTTCTGTTGTGTTTATATTGATGACATTTTAGTCTTCAGCAATAATGAAACAGAACATCTGTGGCAAGTAGCGGCAGTACTCAAAAAATGTGCTTCTCTGGGAATAATACTCTCAAAGAAGAAAACACAGCTTTTTAAAACTAAAATCAATTTTCTAGGACTAGAAATTGAAGAAGGGTCTCATCGACCTCAAGATCATATCTTGGAACATATTCAAAAATTCCCAGATATCCTTGAAAACAAAAAACAGTTGCAGAGATTCTTAGGAATTCTCACCTATGCTTCTGATTATATTCCTAAGCTAGCTCAGGTCAGAGCACCATTACAAGCAAAACTTAAAGAAGATGTTCCATGGGAATGGAAAGATACAGATACCAACTATATGGTAAAAGTAAAGAAAAGTTTAAAAAACTTTCCTAAGCTTTATCACCCACAACCTGAGGATAAACTGGTCATAGAGACTGATGCATCAGATTTATTCTGGGGAGGAATTCTTAAAGCAGAAAATAATGGTAAAGAATACATTTGCCGATACACTTCAGGAAGCTTTAAGGCTGCTGAAAAGAATTATCATAGTAACGAGAAAGAATACCTTTCTGTTATTAGAGTAATTAAGAAATTCTCTGTTTATCTAACTCCTTGTAGGTTTTTAGTAAGAACAGATAATAAGAATTTTACTTATTTTCTAAAAATAAATCTAAAAGGAGATAGAAAGCAAGGTCGTCTAGTTAGATGGCAAATGTGGTTATCTAGATATGATTTTGATGTTATTCATATTGCAGGTACCAAGAATTATTTTGCAGATTTTCTTACCAGAGAGTTTCAGCAAGATTATAAAGAATAATACAAATGTTTCTAACGTTTGTTTCTTTGTGAAGCATCCAGCATGGATGAAATGGAGCAGCTAAAGCTGCAAGAAGGACTTTTAGTCCAAGAACTAGAGCTGGTTCGAGCCAAGCTCAAGTATCTCAACCTGATTAAAGTGGGTAAAGAAAAAGAACAAACTTCTGAAAATGAAGTGAAAAAGGTTATCTTATCACCTTCTCCTTCAAAAGAGAAAGATAAGACTATTCCAACGCAAACGGCAGTTGGTAAAGAATCAACAAATCCGTTGAAGGCTGTGGATTTGCCAAAAATCCAGAAGGAAGTACAAACTTCCATCAAACTGGTTAGCCCAGTAGAATTTTGCTTAAGGCCAAATCAGGGAATTCCAATCCCACAGTCTAAAGTTACGCCTTTAGCATCGGAGAAATCCGAAGAGGGAATTCAAATCCCAAAAAGATCTAAAACATATTATGTTGTTTATAATGGTCCCAATGCTGGAATCTATGAAGATTGGAGCTTCGCCAAAAAAGCAACTGAAGGAGTCTCCAACATTGCGCACAAGAAGTTCAAATCTTTCCAAGAAGCAAGAACTTCAGCAGACCTATACACTGGGTCATCTTTATTAGCACCTCTGGAGCTAATTACCAATGGCGAGATGATGAAGCCTAACACCTTCAGTGCAGCTCTGTTGTCCAAAAAGAAGTCATTGACCTCTCTAGGAAGACTTCCCAGCAAACCAAGGGAAGATATGGCAAAATCTACGAAAATAGATTACACTAATGAAATCACGGAAGCAGGTTTTAAATACTGCTACCGATATGCAAGATCTGCCAACGAAGAAAAATTTTTGGAGGAAAAATTCTTCACCACAGATTCCAAAAATTTAAGTTATTACAACTTCGCTAAGAATGCTAATCCTGAACAGGTTTATGAAGCATTCCAATATGGTTTGGTAAAAACCATATATCCAAGTCCTAATTTGTTAGAAATCAGCCATTTCCCTAAGGCTGTTATCGACACAATTAAGACTTTCAGGAAAAAATGCACCAAGCCAGGGCAAGAAATTTTCCTGAAAATTAATAGTTCCGGTCCATACTGGAATCAATTAGGGTTATTGGTATATCATCCTCAGCATTTAATCCAAATTGGTATTTGCAAAGGAGATCATTATCTACCGTCTCAGCCCATGGAATGCAAGCTCGAGGCAAGCGATCTGCTACCCTTGGCAATAAGAAGACTAGAAGGTTTCATTCAAAAACTTTTTAGTTTCAGCTCAGAGGATGGACTATTTGTCAACTATCAAGATGCCACCATCTTGATATACAGCAAGTCACCCAAGAAGATCAGCGAAGCCGATGAAGACAAATTTGTCAAATTCCAAAATACTTTGGTCAATCCATTTATTTTGGGAGATCACATACCAGACCTTTGTAAAAGGATGAAGAATTACCGCAGTAATTATCTATGCGGTAGATGCCCAGAAGAAAGTGGATCACCCACTAAAGAAGATAGTGACCTCTCCACCAACAAGGCTGCCGACAGCTCGATGGACCCCTCCACTTCAAGTGACAGCAGGTAGTGGAGAATAATGCATCTACTTTAGGTGGATCTAATAATGCATCTGCTTTAGTAAGGTGCAATAATGTAAGTGCGTTTGTACGTAAGGGATGACGCACCCCTCTTTAATAATTCAGACCCTTCCTTACCTATAAAAGGGAGTTCATTTCTTGTAATATAGGAGCGCCCCTCACTTCTGTGCCTCCTTGTCTTTTAAATTCAACCTCTGTAATCTCCTGAAGACGAACCTCGTTCAGGATTCTGTCTGATCTTCGGATCTACTATGTAGCCCTTTAGGGCCCTCTTGTAATTACATGTAAGTTTCTATAATTTATATCTTCTTTCTTATTATTGATTGTTGTATACATGCTTATCTGTTATAATGAAACCTGGAGTCCATAGAATAGGGAGTACCGCTTAGGCAAGTGGCCGTTTAGGGAAACAAGATTCGCAGGATTGGTTAAGTTATAAACAGATAGCATGATAACTATACACACTTAATAATATAGTAAGGAAGATATAAGGATCTTGCATGAATTACTTAGGGTCCTAAAGTATTAAAATCATAAACTACATTAAATAAAATATCGAAGCTTGAATGAGCAAAAACATTTGTAAGTCTATTCTCGACAGAGAACTAACAAAAGAAGATAAAAAATTATCTGAATTCCGTAGGAATAATGATAATAGTCAATCCAGATATAGTTTTGGAACTAAGTTTTGTAAAAAACATCAACTCCAAATTTATATACAATTTATGAATACCTTTAAAGTATGCATAAAATGTATAAAAGAATCTCAAGATTCTGTAAAAAGAATGAACTCTTAAAAATATTTCAAATGAATAAAAACGTTTGTAAATTAATTCTTGACAGAGAAATAACTAAAAAAGATAAGAAATTATCTAAATTCCGTAGAGTTGGCCCTTATAGTCAATCTAGGTATAGTTTCGGAACAAGATTTTGTGAAAAACATCAAACTCTTGTGCATTATATGAACATTTATAAAGGATGTTTAAAATGTATAAAAGAAAATTAAAAATTCCAAAAAATTCCGCACCACCTACAAAAACCTGGTATCAGAGCCATGTTTAAAATAACAATAATCTAAAAGATTCAACATTAAAATGAATCATTTAAATGATATAGAAGAAACAATTGATGAAAATCAAGATGTTTCTAATGTCCAAACCTTTGAATCTAATCAAGGATTCAACGGAAGTTTCTTGATAAAACAAGAACTACTTTCAAAAATTAGGTCCTCAAGACTTAATTTAAGAAAAGAAAATATTTTTAATATATCTCTTTTAGAGAGATTAAAAAGGAAAAATAGCATCTACTATTTTGTAGGTACTAAAGAAATGCATGTAGATATCAAAGATACTACAGGAGAAGTATATTTACCTTTAATTACTTTAAAAGAAATTAAAGAAAATTTAAATAAAATAGATAGTAAAATCAGGGATACTATCACAATGGTACACTTTGGTGCCGTCAAAATCCTATTGAAATCAGAATTTCAAGAGGGAATAGATTCCCCAGTCAAAATGGTCTTAATAGATAACCGAATAAATGATAGACAAGATTGCATTTTAGGTGCAGCTAGAGGAAATTTAGCTTACCAAAAATTCATGTTTACAGTTTATCCTAAATTTGGTATTAGTATAGATACAGCAAATTTAGACAAAACATTATCTTTCGTTCATAAATTTGAAAGAGAAAATTTAATGAATAAAGGAGATAAAGTATTTAGCTTAACCTATCTGGTTGCTTATGCTTTAACCAATAGTCATCACAGTATTGACTATAAAAAGAAAGAATACATCGAACTAGAAGATGTATTTTCACAAATAGGAACTGTTCAAGAAAAACAGTTTTCTGAAGTCTCTCCTATGGATAATTCTTGGGCTATTGATATAGCTAAAGATAAAAAACTCCTGGGAGAACGTTATAAATCGAAAGTAGAAAGAAATAAGCTTATAATTGGAGAACCCTCCAGAAAAAGTATTTCCAAAGAACCTAGCAAGAGAGATCTCTTAATAGGAATTTCAAAAAGAATAGAAGACATGGAAATTCAACTTGAACAAATGTCTTGATGAGTCTTAAAGAAATACAAGAAGATATAAGCTCTTTAAAAATAAAATTAGAAGAAATTCTAAATATCCTAACTAACGAGGAAAATAAGTTAGAAGCTGCAGCAGCAAAAATTATTATTGAATTAAAAATAATAATTCAAGAAAACCAACTTAAAGTCTTAGAAGCTATAGAGCAAAAAGATTTAAAAATAACTCCTTTTGACGACAAAGAAAAACCTAAACCTACAGGTTTAGAAAAATATTCTTACCCCAATTATGGAGTAGGAAATGCTGAACTAGGATCCTCTGGAAATCCTAAAGCATTAACTTGGCCATTTGGTAAAAATGACAAACAACCAATATGACCAATTATATACCAAAGATTGAAAAAATCTTTTGGGATCATCTAGAAGGTGATGAGTTACAAGTAAACGAAGAAAACTTTGATTTACTTGACCATGCTCTTAGGTTGCTAGAATTAGAAAATGATGAACTAGCAAACCAAGAAATAGAAAACAGTCCCAAACTAAAACAATTGTTTGGAATTGAAGACTTAAAAGTCTTAAATAATGAAGAGTCAGCTAGTGAACCTGAAATAAGTGAACAGGAAAATAGTGACTCAGATTATACATCAAAAAACTTTAACATAAATGTTAAAAGAGAAGAAGGAGAAAGCTCATATATGGGCTCTAAAAGAAGAAGAGCTAATCAACCATGGTATTTTCCAGAAAGTGCAAAATCCAAAGTTAATAGTTCAAAAGGATCAGATGATAATTTCCTAAATATTGACTGTCAAAATAATAGGAAAGAAATCATCGATAAATGGGCAGCAGAATTAAGTTTAGTAATTCAAACTAATCCTGATGCCTATACAGAATCACGAACAATTTTGCTATTAATAGAACATAAGAGTCTGGGAATAGCAAAAGAATTTATAAAAAACACCATCTGGACAGATGCTAACAACAACATTCCATATAATATTCTAGATATTGTTCTAGATGGATTATATACCATGTTCTTAGGAATTGATTTTTCCGGAGACAAAGAACATGAAAAACAATTAGTACAAGAAAAAGCTAAAAAACGGCTAACAGAGCTACAACTCTGTGATATATGTGAATTAGAAGATTTCAATTGTGATTACGAAGTAAATCTTTATAAATTAGAACAAAATGAATTTCCAGAAATGATACTTCAGTATCTAAGAAAAATCCCTTTGGTAGGAGAAAAAGCTTTAGAAAGGTTTAAAATTGAAACTTTCAATAGTAGAACTACTAGTTACAGTCTAGGATATGCTATGAGAGTAGTAAAAGACGAACTGTCAAAATTTTGTGAACTGATAAGAATTCAGAAAAAACTTAAAAAATTTAATAAAAACTGTTGTGCAATATCAGGAGAAAATCCGGTAGAATATGGTTGCAAAACACAATATAAAAAGAAGAAAAAATTCTTTTCTAAGAAAAAATCTTCTAAATATAGGTTTATTAAAAAGAGAAAGAAATTCCGACCAGGAAAATTCTTTAAGAAAAAGTCTGATACAAGATCAGAAAAACAAAAATTCTGTCCAAAAGGAAAGAAAAATTGTAGATGTTGGATTTGCAACATAGAAGGACATTACGCTAATGAATGTCCTAATAGGCAAGATAATAACAAAATAAAATTGTTAGAAATTGCATGTAAAATGGGATATGAACCCATTGAAGAAAAATATGATGAAACAGAAAAAGTTTACATCATAGAAATAGATTCTAGTTCCAGTGAAACAGAATCAGATGAATCAAACCTATCTGATTAAAACATAGGGGTAAAAATAGAAAAATAAATAAAAGAAAGGACTAGAATGTAAAACATTCTTAGAACTCAATCAAAAACAACCCTATAAATGGAAGAGTTTCTAAATTCCATCACAAAACTAGAAAGATTTCTAGTTTTCACCCTAAAACAGCAAAATTTTCGAATTTTGAATGAAATTTCAACAAACACGCACCAAATTATCATACGATTCATTTACTTATTGTAGTAAATTAGTTTAGTAAAAATATTTATGATGGTGAAACAACATTCTACTGATATACTCAAAATATTCTTTCCGTTTTCTTTGTACTTATCTAAATTCATTTTACGTATTGTTTTATTTTATATTTAATTCTTCTAAATCAATTTTTTTATCGGCCGTTTCGTTTTTTCTACAAGCAAATTGGAGATTCAATCAGATCAATTTTTTCTTTTACCCTTTCATTTATCTTCAAATAGAGAATTTAAATAATACAATTTTTTTTCAAATAAATCATAATATTTTAATTTAAGTATTTAAAATTTTAAATTAGAACAGTTAGGATTTCTAATAATATACTATGGTTTTATACTTATATTTTATATTTTATATTTGTGAATGTGATTTTATGATTTTTATAAAATCTCCTTTTGATGCTCTTAAGTTGCTCTTTGATCACATAAAATGCAATTCGATAAAAATATAATTTTGAAAACAAATGGATATACCAGTGTTTTTATACGTATTATAGGAAGATGTTTATGGTGTTACTATTGAATGAGTGAAATTAATGATAATAGGATGGTTTTAAAATTTAAATATAAACAATTTGTTGGATAAGTACAATTTTTCTTAAAACAATAAAAGGATAGGAACGAATATTCCCGTGTTAGAATGGTGGTTAATAATAGTAAATATATTTACCATATTATTTTACTAAACTAAGTAAAAGAATCGCATCATAATAGGATTGTCCGTGCGTGTTTGTTTGTTGGAGTTTTATTCAAAATTCACTTGTCTGATTGATTTAACATATGCCCGTGGATCGATAACTATGACCTAAACAAATAATGCACTGGTAGAATTCTAACAGGCAATTAACTGCCATAAATCCTTTTTAAAATCATGTATACAATTCATCTATTTAAGTACCATCTATCGAACAATCTTTTATAGCCTTGTTGTGATCTTCCGACGTTTACATTAACATAGGTTTGTTTGCTATATTCCTCATTTGTGTTCAGAATGGGTGCGAAAGCAGAAGGACCAGCCATCGGAATCGACCTCGGTACAACGTACTCGTGCGTTGCTTACTGGAAAATTGATCGGATCGAAATCATAGCAAATGATCAAGGTAGCAGAACAACTCCTTCCTACGTTGCTTTCACCGACAAAGAACGCCTCATCGGGGACGGGGCTTATAACCAAGCTGCTTTCAATCCCGCAAACACAGTCTTCGGTAAGTTTGTTAAATTTGATGCAAATTGTATCCGTTTCAAACATATGTGCACACGTTTGATTAGGTGATATTTCATTACAGATGCTAAACGGTTGATTGGCAGAAAGTTTAGTGACGAATCAGTTCAGAATGACATGAAGCTGTGGCCATTTAAGGTGGTTTGTGGCACTGATGAGAGACCAGTGATTTCTGTAACTTACAAAGGTGAGAAGAAAGAGTTTGCTGCTGAGGAGATATCTTCCATGGTTGTAACAAGGATGAAACAAATAGCCGAGTCTTTCATTGGATCGGAAGTGAAGGATGCTGTGATCACTGTTCCGGCCTATTTTGATCAATCTCAGCGTCAGGCGACAATTGATGCCGGAAATATTGCTGGAATCAACGTTCTGCATATCCTCAATGAACCAACTGCTGCGGCCATTGCTTACGGTCTTGACTATACTTCCAGCAAGACTGGTAAGAGGAATGTTCTTATATTCGATCTTGGTGGCGGTACATTTGATGTTGCTGTTCTTAGCATTGAGGCTGATAAAGTTGAAGTGAAGGCTGTTGGGGGTGATACTCACCTTGGTGGGGAGGACTTCGATAACCGAGTTGTGGAACACTTCATCAAAGAGTTTAAGAGGAAGCATAACAAAGATATCAGCAAAAATCTTAAGGCAATGAGAAGGCTTAGGACAGCTTGTGAGAGGGGAAAGAGGTTGCTTTCTTATTCTACTGAGACAAGAATTGACATTGATGCGCTGTTTGAAGGGATTGACTTCTCTGCGAATTTTTCGCGGTCTAAATTCGAGAAACTGAACTTGGATTTATTCAACAGGTGCATTGAGGCTGTTGAGCAATGTTTGAAGGATGGTGATATGAGTAAGGAGGATGTTGATGATGTTGTGCTGGTTGGTGGTTCGAGCAGGATATTGAAGGTTCAGAAACTGGTCCGCGACTTGTTTAATGGAAAGGAGTTTTGCAGGAGTATCAATCCCGATGAAGCGGTTGCTTATGGTGCCGCAGTTGAAGCTGCAATCTTAACCGGCCAAGCTAATGAGAAACTTCGGAACCTTGTGCTTGTGGACGTTACCCCACTGTCTCTAGGCATTAATGAGATAGGAGATGTTTTTCGTGTGATTATTCCAAAGAACACCCCTATTCCGGCTACTGAAACTATTGACTTTACAACTGCATACGATAACCAAACAAGCCTTCGGTTCAAGGTGTACGAGGGTGAGAGAAGTAGAGCATCCGACAACAAACTGTTAGGTCAACTTATACTGACAGACATTGAACCGGCCCCGAGGGGAGAAGCTAAGCTCGCCATCCGTTTTGATTTGCAAGCTGGTGGCATGCTGCGTGCATCAGCGCAGAATCTAGAAACTGGCAAGGAAGAGAGCATTACAATAAAATGTGGGAGCTTATCTCGAGCAGAAGTTGAGAAGATGATAGAGGAAGCCAGCAAGTACAAGGACGATGATGAAAAGCACAAAAAGAAAAGTGAAGCTAGAAATGCTTTTGAAGCTTACATTATTGAGATGAGGGAGGACATAAAGAGGAAGAAAGATGCAATTGAGGAGGCATTGGAATGGTTGGATTCAAGGGGGGGACTTGCTGAGCTCCATGAATATGAAGACCAGGAACAACAACTGAAGAGCCTTATGATCAACTAATTAAGCTGCCAAAAATCCCTTTCATGAGCTTCTTATTCCCATTTGTTTGTTCTACAACTTTTCTCAATGTAACAAAAATTTCTTCATTCACCAATGGATTGGAGATGGTGTCAGAATTGGTTTATCAGCAAGAAATATTCTGGTCATTACTTTATTTTTTTTTATATATAATTATTTTTGATGTGATCAAATACATAAAATAAAAACTAACCGAGTTTGAAGCAGGAGCAAAATATAAACTACATTCAACCTAGCTAAAGGAAAGAGAAATCAGAGAAGACCTCAGGGTCAATGCTAAGTATAATGATTCCAAACATTGATCAGATACTAACACAGTAACCATGTTAATATATATGTTAGAGTTCCAAAAAGTTGGGGCTCAGGCAAAGGTAGAGTTGCTTTCAGGCGGCCGGAGCGTAGTCATAATCGTCATCATCTCCATCTCCCTCTAATGAGGCAGCCGGAGCGTAGTCATAGTCGCCGTCGTCATCACCGTCTAAAGAGGCAGCCGGGGCATAGTCATAATCGCCGTCGTCGCCATCGCCGCCGCCTTCCGTGCAGGGATTCTTCCTCCTCCCGTCGTAGCAGCACCAGGTTTGGATGTTGATCTTGACTGAAACCGGCAACATGTCGATTACGGCCGATTAAATTATGGGAGTGGAAAATATAATACTAGCTTTGATTTGATGGATTGACTTGAAGTCCAAGGTTTGTGTTGAAGGAGTCAATGGAGTTGTGTGGATTATTTATAATTAGAAAAATATTCGACAGAGATACGGAGCGAAGAGACAAGAGAGGTTGGTGGAGTTGTTTTTGGGCAGCACGGCCGGGCACGGGGTTTACGAACATATACAGACGCTGGTTATGTGTGTGGCACCTGCCATATTCTCCATCTCATTTTTACATTTGACGTGTCATTCTCCACCGCATAAAAATACATGATTATTTATCCACGTGGCGTACTAAAGCAAAGCAAATGATTTATTTTAACACGTCACTACAATAATTTCGCTTCTTCAATATAATTTAAATAATAATGTAGTAATCATAAAGTATAAGATTTTTTATTTTTTTAAAATTAATCACCTATGAAATGTGAAGGGATTTTCATTAGGTTCCCCAAACCTATACAACCGAAAAATGGAATCCAACTCAAATTTGAGTTTTACAAAGGAAAAATATAAAAAGAGAGAATTGTTTGCATCATGAACTAGTTACAGCTTCATAAGAGGGACTAGCTTAGAGATTTCCAAGTGCTCGGAAATCCCTGTGACCCAAGCCTATAAACCCCATGTAGCGCTGTGAAAATGAAACAAATCAGAACACAACTTTGCTCAGAATTTAAAGGCTCCAGGTTGGATGTATGTGAACAGCAACAGTCAGCATCTTGGTGCTTTGTTTGATGAAATGGCAGCAGCTATGTAGCATCCTACATTATGCAATATCTTCTTGCATTATGAGTTGATCTGGAACGTTCTTCAGCACAAGTACCTGGAGAAAGACAGAGAAAATATTGTGAGTAGCATCCAATCTTCAGAAGATTCTGATAGATGGTATCTGATCTCTATCCATCTGCAAGAGAGCCTTAGCTTCAGCAGGCAAAGAGGATAAATTGATAATGGAGCATAGTTTATGCTGAAAAGCAAATTTTGCTAGAAAATCTGCAACAGTGTTCCCTTGTCTAAAGGTATGTTGCAGTGAAAAGTGATGGAGTAGGACCTTAGTACTATCAGCTAAACTAAACAGCTTCCAGTGTGCAGTTATGGGATTTAAAATCATTGAGATTCCTATGAGGCAGTCCGATTCAATAATGCATTTAATCAGTCCCAAATTATGGCCATGTAAAATGCCAAACTTAATGGCTTTAATCTCTGCCTCAAGAGGAGATGATGCATCAGTGAAAACATACTCAGCAAACTTGAAACGTCCTTGATAATCTCTGCATATAATGCCTATTCCTGCCCTAGAAGATGTACTAGACCAGGAAGCATCAACATTTATCTTATAACCATCTAAAGGCTTTCCCCATTTGATAGCAATAATCTTTGGTCTGCATGGTTTGGTTGAGGCAGGGAACAGTCCCCTCTCAACCATTCCTCTATCAAAAACAGAAGTTACAAAGATTGGATTGGCATATAAAACATTGTATATCATCTCTTTAATATCTCTGATAGTAAGGACTTTGGAAGGGGGCTTATTATCATATAGTTTGCTATTCCTAGATTTCCACAGATTCCAGTAAGTCAAATATACCACAATTTGAATGAGTTGAGAATGGAGGGAAGAGTGGCCTACATAGATAAGGTAGTAAGATAGTCTATTCGAGCAGGTAGAAAAGTTACTATCTATGACCTCTATATATTCCAGGATTTCCTTCCATATACTCAGAGAAAAGGGGCATTCATTTATAAAATGTTCTATGGAATCAGAATTCATGCAAAAACAACATTTTGATAGTAAGTTAAAACCCATGTGTATAAGAATGTCATCAAAAGGAAGCAGGGAATTCAGAAGTCTCCACATGAAAATGGATATTTTCTTTTGAAATTTTTTTCCCCAGATTCTTTTCAGAGATACAGAGTTACCCGAGTGTTGGACCAGAGTGCTGTAAGCAGACTTGAAAGTAAACCTTCCAGAACTCTCAGGTTTCCATATTAGTCTATCATCTCTGTGATGAAATATTTCAGCCTCCTGTAGAAAAGCAGTCAGATCAACATTAAGAAAAGGAGATATATATGATATAAAAGAGCTTTTGATCTCAATGAAGCATTCCACTGTTGCTGTTAAAGGAATTGATGTATCTTCTGGATCACAGGAATCTGCAATGGAGCCAAAATTGGTCCAATTAGATGTCCAGAAGTTACATTTTCCTTTTCCATGGATAACTCTGGAATTTCTTTCTGCAAAATCATTTACATGGCATATTCTTTTCCACATAGGAGAGTTTCGAGCAGAGGGGGCAGGGCTGCTATAAACTCAGTCCATAGTGCTTTACCAGATTGGTACTTCCACCAAAGCTTCACAGAACAGGCAAGGATAGTGGCAGCAATTTTCCTGCATCCAAGTCCATTCTGTGGAGTTGGTGAGCATAATTTACTCCACTTTCTCCAGGTTTTTTTGGGTTTTAGCTCAGTCATGCCCAAAAAAAAATTAGAAAATTTCTTTTCTATCAGTTTAAGTAAAAGATGTGGGAGTCATGACTGTCCAAATGTGTTGTGGCAGAGAGTACAATACAGACTGGATTAGTGTGAGTTTACCACCAGTAGATAACCACACATTATTCCAGTTGTTTAGCCTCTTATCTATCATTTCTAACACAGACTGAAAGTGAATATTGAGTGTTTTTCCAATAAAGATAGGGCATCCTAGATATTTGAATGGAAAACACCCCTTTTTCATACCTAATATGGCTTTGATCGGATTAACTCTATGAACTGTTGCATATCTACTCACAAAGAAGTCACTTTTATCAAAATTGATTTTTTGACCAGTGACTTCTTCAAATTTAATCAGAAAAGCTTTTAAAATGACAAGATTTTGCTTGCTGGCCTTAAAAAATACCACAGTATCATCAGCATATGAGAGATGAGAAACTGGTGATAAGTTGTGGAACATCATAATATTGCAACTTGCCAGTTCTAAAAACAAAAGCCAAACTTCTAGTAAAGGACTCAGAGAACATATTGAAAAGAAAAGGAGAAAGTGGATCTCCCTGTTTAATCCCTCTGGTAGACTTAAAGAAGCCTACAGGACTGCCATTAATAAGAATTGAGAACTAAGCTTGGGATAAATTCCTCATTATGCATCTAACAAAGCTACCATGAAAGCCAAATTTGAGTAAAATGCTATTGAGAAAAGGCCAACTAACTCTACCAAAGGCTTTCATAAGATCCAGTTTGAGAAAACAGTTGGGGATCCTATCCTTTCTATTCAAATGCCTGACCATTTCTTTAAGATATAACATATTATCTGAAATGTCCCGATTTTGCATAAAAGCAGTTTGATTGGGAGAGATTAGGTCAGGCATAAATGGCTTTATTCTTTCCATTAAAATCTTGGAATTTTTTTTGTTAAGCACATTAGAAAGGCTAATAGGCCTAAAGTCACTGAAAGATACAGGGGTATCTTTTTTAGGAATCAGTGTAATCCAAGTGCTACCTATTCCCTGCAAAATAATATATATAAAGTATAAGATAAAATCGGCGGAGCACTAAATTATTGTGATGGATATCCAAAAACTTTGAAGATCATTTATATATTTTTTGGAATGGAAGTCAACAGGCTTCAGATCTGCTGTCCCCAATTCCCTGTCCCATTACCAAAACGACTGCCGTTTTGGTCTTATTATTATTTTTCTATTTTCCCACCTTATTACCTTATTATTGTTGCTGGTTATTATTTTCCCCACAACCACCCAATATCGACTCACATACCCCAAGCCGAGCCGCATCTTTTTTTTACTCCACGTACCTTATTGCCAAGTGTTTACTTCCTCCACGTCTTCGTCGATTGTTTTTTTAAAAGAAAAAAAAATGTAGGGTTGCTTCTTGTTATAGCCTTCATCAATCATCGGCTCAGTGTTCTTCGATTCCTTGCCTTTGATGTAGCCAATATATACTCTACTTTTAGCACATTTGAGAGTTCATTTGGGGTAACATTTAGTGCAAAGGGTTAAGAATTAAGGCAAAATTTCTCTTACCTTGCATTTTGAAGAAAGACTTGTGCACTAACGTTTTGAAGCTGATATTGGAAATGTTACAAGAGAAATTGGAGTGCATAAGTGGTACCATTGGCTTCGTCTTCTCGAGTACTTCAAAATGGACTACTAGAACGTCAAAAACGGATCAACGGTTCATCCGTGGCGAAGCAAAGAAGATTGCTGCCAACCAGCCACAAGCTTCTCGCGGGCCGCGAAATGGGCCTCACGGGACGCGAAAATGAGCGGATTTTTGGCAGAATGAAGGCCAGAAAAACAATATTTTGAAGGGCTATAAATACCACTCTTATCTCTTGGGAGAAAAACGAGCCCCCCTTCATCCAAAACCCCATTTTCCTTTGTTCTTGATCTTTTCTTCCCTTTGATTCTATGTTTATGTAATGTTGTATTAGAATGATTGTTGTAGGCTAATTAAACCTTGGGTTGCAATTGATGTAAACTTTCTATTCTTGATTTTGAGTTCTTGATGCATATTTGTTCATGGGCAATTTAATTTCCATTTGATGAATTGTGTTTGAATGTGTTGTTTGAAGCATGAATTAGCTTGGGCTATCCTTGGGTAATGAATTGCTATCAATTATATGCTAGATGCATGGGTGAAATGCTATCATTTTGCACTTGTCTCAAAGTAGTAGAATTAAGGGTCGATTTAGAATGCTATCTTTTGATTTAGCTCTTGATTGTTCTCAATGGTGTTATCTATGTATTTAATTCGCTTTCAAATTGCATGGGTAAGTTTATTGGTCTTCTAATCGTGGTGTCATTGGTGAATTGGTCTAAAATGTTATCGTTTAGGTCATTCACTAGTGAGGGTTATTTTGAATGCGATCATTCTCTATAACTACATTAGTGAGAAGATTCCTAAAGCAATGTGTTGTAGAACAATAAATCAATAATTCAAAGTTGAAAATCAATTGTCTCCCAAGGCCTTGTATTTGTAGCATTTGCATTGTAGTGTAGTTTATCTTAGTTGCTTTCTTCCGTAGTGTAATAAACCAAACTCAAAACCCCCCTTGTTTACCTTGCTTTCTATATAGTATATATGTATGTGTTAATAATCTTCGCTAAAACACTAAACAAACTCCTTCTCCTTGTGGTTCGATTCCTACTTCCCACTATCTACTCTATAGTAGTTAGAAGTCGTAGGTGAAATATAAATGTGTTTTGATTGAGTGGGATTCCCATTTATGACGTGGGGAAATCGCTTGTCAGCCTCTTTGAAAGGTGAGTGATCAATTTCGGTTTAGTTGTTCGCACTAATCAAAGTTTTGATTAGGTTTTGTATAAATTTTATGACATTGTTAAATTGTGCTTTCTTTGTACTTATATTGTAGTTTATATTATATGGTGGGTTCAACGTCACGTCGGCTATATTTTGATGATTATGGCATGGATGAAGTAGACATGAATGATGAAACAGGTCTTGGAAACCTAGGCACAACTGATGATGGCATTGACGAAGTAGACATGAATGATGAAACAGATCTTGGAAATCTAGACAAAGCTGACAAATCAAAGGGTCATACTTCGCCGATGCTACCAAAATCCGTCCGCTTCCGGGTTGATTCGCTATCCGGGTCTCCCTTCAGATCAGCTCGTAATGACCCTGCAAAACAATCCCCGGGAAACGTCCCGGGGAAGAAGCTCCGGCGTGATGATGAGATGGGGATAGCGATGGAGGAGAAACGTACGGAAGGTGCTCTTCAATATAAAGTAGAGAGATATGAGTCACGTACCTTGTTCACTGTTGGAGGCTAGTATTTATAGTTGAGCTTTGCCTGCCTTGAAGATAAGCTGCAGGACCACCTCCCTTGTCATCATCTGTCCTCTCTTGTCCTCTTTCTTGTCCGGACATGTCTCTAACCGGGAAAGGTTCCTCTCTGTTAGTTCTGGGCCGCGGGCCCTTTTCTTGGCCCAGCAGGGCTCTGGGCCGGTATTATCACTAGCCTCCCAGACCAGTCTTCCGGGTTTCCTTGACGCGGGAGACTGATCTTACATGCTCCTCCTTTTGCTACCTCTTTCGGTGGGGCCCCTCCATGATATAATTGATTTCTGACAGCGCCGTCTTTTCCCTTCCGCATTAATCAGTACCTTGTTTCCCGTGTTATCATTGCTTTTCCTCCTTTCGAGGCGACGTTTCCTATTCACCTCCCTATATAAGGGGTCTAACCCTCCTCACTGAATTACTTTCTCCACATCGTTTCCAGACGCTCTGCTTTTCCTTAACAAGTAAGCTCTAACCCTCCTCCTCTGCTTCTTCCGCTCCTCTTTCATCATGAGTTCCCCGCACATTGCCACTTCCTCCCTA
Source organism: Cruciata laevipes (assembly GCA_963678965.1). NCBI lineage: Eukaryota > Viridiplantae > Streptophyta > Magnoliopsida > Gentianales > Rubiaceae > Cruciata > Cruciata laevipes. The sequence continues at coordinate 8,426,319 of OY787632.1, read as the reverse complement.
GATACCGAGGGGGTTCAAAGCCAATTTGAAATTCAGTTTCGAGCCCCCCACCCCATTCCTTCTCCGGGTTCCTCTTCGAGTACCCCCTCTGAGACCTTCAGCACCTCCCCGGAGCCAATCGGACCGAGTGCGTCTGCCTTAGATGGGGCGGGTTCATCCCCCACGCAGCGTTCCCATCTCCCCCGGGAGGATCCGGATGGGGAAGCCTTTGATGAGGAAGTCGGCAATGATGCTCCCCGGGGTCCTACCCACGGAGTAAAGCCTTCTGGCCATCGGTTTTTTAATCTCCCCGGGCCTCCCCCCTCCTTAGATAGGGACGTTCTAGATTTGGTTAGGCGTTGTTTTATCCCTTTTCCGTTGGATGCATCACTGTCAAAACTTCCCCCGGGGATGTCCGAGCGGGAAGTACCTTGCATCCCCCGGATTCACTTCCAGTACGGGCTCAGCCTTCCTTTTCCTCCTCTTTTTTCAGAAATTTTCAACTTTTATCGAATGGCCCCGGCCCAGCTACACCCCAACGGGATTGTACTGGTACTGGGCTTCTTACTTAATTGCGCTAGATGCAATGTTACCTCCTCTCTCCTTCTCTTCCGGTCCTTTTATGCCCTCCGACGCGCTCATGCGTCCTTTCCGGGGGTATTTTCTTTCGTAATCCGTTCCGGGACGAAGGACTTTATGAGGGGTAAGCCCAGATCCGCCAAAGGGTACCTTGCGAAGGGTTTCTTCCGCTGCGATTCCCGGGTGTATCCAATGCCCCCTGGAACAATTCCCTCGTTCCTGGAGACAAGAAACCCCTTTCCTCCCTTCCAACAGACCTCACCAACGATCATAACTTCCTCCGTCTATCTCCCCTAGACATGGACGCTTTCTTTAAGACTGGGAACGCGGGCTATTATTGGCCCCGCGGGATATACCCTGAAAAACTCTTTTCCCTTCCAACCGTCTCCGCTGTGTGGCCGGCTGGAGGTGCCTATTAAAGGCTTTATTCTTTATTTTCGTATACATATATGTGTGTTTTATTCTGATCTCTTTTTTTTGTTCTACCTGACTTCAGTTCAGCCTACTTTGCACGCGGACGCTACGCCACTCGAAGAGATGCCTTCCGGGGATAACAGTCAGCAGGGGAATCCTCACCGGAGGCTGGTAACTCCAGCCGAGCAGCAAGCGGCATCCCAAGTCGGGGTGGGGGCTGCCGAGAATCCCGGGTTCATTCCCCAAGGGACCCGTCAGCAACGCCCTTCCTCCCAACCGAAAGCCCCCGGGTCCTCTCCTACCCCGGGGAGGAAATCTTTCGTCCAGCACCCGACATACAGCGGCGGGGCTGGTTCCCGTTTTAAGCGGCCTTTAACCGATGACAAGGAAACTCCTCCGTCTTCCCGTCAGAGGTTGGAAAGTGCGACCCCGCCGCCGCCTCCTCCTCTCCCTGCGAATTCTCCTTCAAGAATAACTCTCAAGCCATCCCCGAGCGGAGGGAAGAGGTGCGCTAACCTTGTTGCTTATTACTACTTTTGTCCTCCATCCTTCCAGATAATCTTATCTTTGTTTGAATTTGTAGACCACTACTTTCGCCGACTCTCTCCTGGCGGACTCTCAGCTGACGGACGCGCTCAACCGGACATACTCTAAGTATAGCGCGGGTTTGTTTGCTAAGAAGGAAAGGGAACTCCTTGATGCCCGGGAGAAGTTGGCCGAGCGGGATGACCTGGCCGCCCGACTGGAGGCTTCTCAGAAGAAGCTAGCCGAGAGGGAGAAAAAGCTCTCTGAGAAAGAAAATAAGCTGGCGGAAGTAGAGAAGAAATATTCTTCTCTTAAGAAGGAAAAGAAAGAGGCCCAGCTCGAAGCCTTGGACGCTGTGGTTCGAAAAGTTCTCCACTCTGCCGATTTTGACAAGAGGCTAGAGGGCATCGTCGCTGCTGCCAGTGCTGATGCCTGCCATGAGATGTATCGCAGTCTGCGGGGTTGGCTTCCGGGACCTGCTCGCCTTGAAGCACAAGCATCCTACTATCGTCCCAAGGCGAGCGATCAGCTCAACTACCACTGGAGGTCTCTTCAGGAGGCCAATCTGGAGAATCTGGTACCCCAGTTGTGGGATTCGCTGAAGATGTGTTCCCGGGCCCCTTCAGCCTCGGACATTAAGAAGGTCAAGCTTCCGGGGGTCAACGAGGCTGCTATCCCTGAATCCCCTGGCCCGGAGTGCTTCAATGCCTATGGGGTGGTCCCGGAGACGCCTCACTGGGCCGAAAATTACCACGAGTTTTGCGCTATACCTGACAATTTTGGGTATCAGGCCGTTGAGGAGAGGACGGGTGAATACGTTGTGGGGCTTCCCAGGGGGCAGGACGACTTGCTCTATCAATCCCGTAAGTCTACCCGGAAAGTGGGATTTCCTGAGCGCCCGGAAGACGAGCCAAAGGTGGATGCCCGTGCTTACTGCGGTCCCAACTGGTCTGACGCAGACGTGGCTGAACTGGAAAGGAGGTGGAAGGGCGCTCATGCTACCCCGGGGGAAAGAGGCCCTACCGAGGATAATGTATTCCTCTAGACCCTAGTATATTTTTTTGTAGTTTTAAGTCTTTTGTAATCTTCCTCCCCGGGAGGCACATGTAGAACTTGGCCTTGGCGCCCATTTTGATTAATATAAGTTCTACCTTTTAATTTGATGAAGTTACTATTTTTTGTAGTCTGAGCACCACTTGGGAGGAGATCTCCCGCGGGGATCCGTGCCTTTTGTTTTCCCTCATCCTAGTTGTTCTTCCGGGACTTACTTCTCTCTCCCCCGCGCTGGGTGCCTCCAATGTTCATTCCTTCAAAGGAAGCTTGCTCATTGGAGGTTTGGAGGCGATCAAGCTATCTGGGCCATGTCTGAGGCTGGATTGTGTGCGTTTGTTCACGAGTTCGGGTCCATCCAGGCATTAGTTTCATTTCTTAAAGCTATTAAAAACAAATTTGGCTCGCTGAATCACTGCTTTGACCTAGCTTCTGATCATATGCGGGAGGCCCTAAATTCCCATCAGACCATCGCCGAGTTGCAGGCCCTTCAGGACGATTCTCGTCATCGTACTGCCAAGGAGTTAGGTATGGTGTGGGGCGAACTAGAGCGTGCGCAGGAAAAACTTAGGACCTTGGAGACCCGCTCCGCCCAGAACCGGCTTCTCTGCGACTTTGAGAAGGAGAATCGGTCCCTTACTCATAGGAATAGGGTCCTCCAGGATGCTCTACTAGTCACCCGACTATCCTATCACCTGTTGGGTCTCAAGAATGGCCTAGTTGGGGTGTCTCCTCTTACCGACATTCCCGCCGGGGTTCGCAGGACGATGGAACGCATGGAGGCTAACCCGCAGAAGTTTGGTGAGAGAGCTCCTAATCATAAGGCCTATCTGGATGTCGTTGAATGGCATAATAAGATTGCCGCGGGAGAAGCTGAGCCCTATCCCTCTAGCCTTCGCCGAGTCCCTGCCCGGGTGGAGGTGGATGTGGCGTACGAAAGGTACGAGGACATGACTGTATCCATTGACCCGGACGAGGTGGCCCGTCGGATAAGACGCATCCGGGAGATTGCCGACTCTGGAGTCACCACAAAGGGGGTTAAAATCGCCGAGGGTACTCGTATTAGCCGGGAAGAGAAGGGTAAAAGTGCAGCAGTCATGTTTCCTAAGTACAGGTTCGTCACCTCTGCCGGGGTGAGAAGAATGCGCCTGGCGGAGCCGCTTCCAGAGGGATCTGTGGTCGTGCCTATCCCCGAACTGAACGAAGAGGACGCTGCGCAATTGGAAGAGGAGCTTGCGTGGAATCAAGCCCCGGATGCCCGTTTTGCCGAAGATCTCATGTCCTCTCAATTCTTCGGAGGGGGTTTCCGCCCGGGTAACCCTGAGGGTGCTTCCGGGTCAGGTCCCAAGTGGGTCTAGTAGCAAATAGATAGGAATACTTGTATGTAAAATGCTTATGTAATTGTCCTACCATGACTATGACCACATATTCATGCGATTTGTAATTTAAAGAGGATTGAATAAAAATTGTTTCTCGAAAAGACCCTTTTCATTAACTCTTTCCTGTAATCATTACATTCTTTGATCCCCGGGCTTCATCCAACCTCCGGGTCCACTCTAGCGGGGCACCCAAATGGGAGCTACCCATAGGTCCCGTTTTACAAATCTTCCTTTCTAAACCCAGGACGAGGCCAAACGTCGGGTTATTTCTCCGGGCATATTCATACTTCCGGGCGGGGCATATCCATGCCTTAGTAGCTAAGGTGCGATGCGGGGTACTCTACTTCCCGTAAAACCTTCTTAAATTAGCTACATTCCATCTTCTGGGGATCTCCTTTCCCTGCTTGTCCTTCAGCACATAACTCCCCCCCGGGTATGCTTCCTTCACCTTGTATGGACCTTCCCAGTTGGGTGCGAGTTTGCCCTCCGGGGTTTGGCGGCTCTTATCGTTTCTCCTCATTACCCAGTCTCCTGGGATGAAAGCTTCTTTCCGCACCCTTCTGTCATAATACTTTTTTACTCGCTCCTTCACCTTGGCTTCCTGAAGTGCCGCATTCTCTCGCCTTTCTTCCAGGAGGTCCAAGTCAAGGCGCCGTCCATCGTCTTCTTCTTCCGGGCGCTGGTATTGAGTCCGGGGGCTCGGGATCCCAATCTCCGCGGGTATTACTGCCTCCGACCCGTACACCAAACCATATGGAGATTCCCCAGTGGCCGAGCTTTCTGTAGTCCGGTGGGCCCAAAGAACACTGGGCAGCTCCCAAATCCAATTTCCCCGCGCGCCTTCCAAGCGAGTCTTTAATCCCTTGATGATGGTACGGTTGGTAACTTCCACTTGCCCATTCGCCTGAGGGTGGTATACTGACGTCAACCTCTGCTCAATACCATACTTAACACACCACGATTTGAAAGGATCATTCTCAAACTGCGCCTCATTGTCTGTGACTATGACCTTCGGGATACCGAATCGACAAATGATGTTCTTCCAGCAAAACTTAACACAGGTTAGCCCCCGTATGTTGGTGAGCGGTTCTGCCTCCACCCATTTGCTGAAGTAATCGATTGCCACAATCAAGTACTTGGCTCCTCCCGGGGCAGTCGGGAATGGTCCCACCAAGTCGATTCCCCACCTACTGAACGGCCAAGCCCCTATGACTCCGATTAACTCCTCCCGGGGAACATGGATTAGCGGGGCAAATGTCTGGCATGCCAAGCACTTCTGTACATGTTCTTCCGCATCTTTGAACAACGTCGGCCAGTAATACCCCAGTCTTAAGATCCTTTTGGCTAGGGTGCGAGCCCCTTGGTGGCTCCCATTAGATCCCTCATGCACTTCCCGGATGAGGTGTCGGCCTTCCGACCTTTCTACACACTTTAGCAAAGGCTGGAGATACCCTCTTTTGTACAGCTCTCCTCCCTGGATCACATACTTAGGCGCCTTAACTCTTAGCTTCCGGGCTTGAGCCTTATCCTCCGGGGTGGTTCCTTCTTCTAGGTACGCCCGCATGGGCGTGATCCAGGATTCTTCCTCGTTCACCAGCATCACTTGATCGTTCTCCTGGTAGCTCCTTCTTCCTAGTACCTCCAAGCACAGCTTTTGGTCGGGCTCAGGTTTCAATTCTGAGGAAGCCAACTTGCTCAAAACATCTGCTTTACTGTTCTTCTCCCGGGGAACTTGAACCAAGTTAAAAGTTTTAAACCCGGCTATCAGAGGCTTCACCGCCTCCAAGTACTTTTGCAGGCTCCTTTCCCGGGCTTCATATTCTCCCTTTACCTGCTGCACCACGATCTGGGAATCACTGTGTGCCGTGAGAGTTTTGATTTCCATCTCCTTTGCCAACCTTAATCCCGCGATCAAAGCTTCGTACTCAGCTTCATTATTGGTTGTTTTAAAAGTGAATTGGACTGCGTAGGGATACTCCTTCCCTTCCGGGCTGACCAACAGTACTCCCGCTCCGCTGCCCCCCGAGTGTGCCGATCCGTCCACATATAACTCCCAGGCCGGGTCTGTTTCAGCCTTGGTCATATTCTCTGGAGTATTAGGCACCTCCTGTTCCTCGTTTATCCTTGCCTCTGATTCCAACAAGAAGTCCGCTAAGGCTTGGCCCTTGATAGCCCTTCTTGGCTCATACCGAATTTCATACTCTCCCAGCTTTATAGCCCATTTCATCATTCTCCCTGATACCTCTGGTTTGAACATGACTTGTCTTAGCGGGTAATTGGTAAGGACCACTATAGGATGGCCCTGGAAGTAGGGTTTAAGCATGCACCAGCGCTAGTACCAACTGCTCCAACTCAGTATACCGAGTTTCCGCCCCCCGAAGTGCCCGGCTAACAAAATAGATTGGGTGCTGCTTTCCCTCCTCTTCTTTGATTAGCACGGCACTTACCGCTTCCCGAGACGCTGCTATGTACAGAAAAAGCTCCTCCCCCGGGAGTGGCTTCTTTAAAGTTGGCAATTGTTGAAGGTGCTCTTTCAGATTTTGGAATGCCTTCTCACATTCTCCGGACCACTCAAACGCCTTGGCCTTCCTGAGAATGTTGAAGAAGGGCAGCTTCCTGTCTGCCCCCTTTGATAAGAATCGACTGAGAGCCGCGAGAGACCCTGTCAACCGCTGTACTTCTCTCACCGTCCTGGGGGAGGTCATCTTAGCTATGGCCTCTACCTTCTCAGGGTTAACATCGATGCCCCGACTTGACACCATGAAACCCAAGAACTTCCCCGCCCCCACTCCAATGGTACTTTTGGAGGGGTTTAGCTTTAGATTGCTCCGTTCTAGCTTTTCGAACATCTCTTCCAGGTCATTCAGGAAAGCTCCATAAGCCCTGCTTTTGACCACCATGTCATCGACATACACCTCCATGTTTCTTCCCACTTGGTCCTTGAAGAGTTTGTCCACCATTCTCTGATACGTGGCCCCCGCGTTCTTCAGTCCAAAGGGCATTTTCTTGTAGCAGAAGGTTCCGAAATCGGTGATGAAAGAGGTTTTCGCTTTGTCCGCCTCATCCATCTGCACTTGGTGATACCCTTTATGTGCATCGAAGAAGGCTAGCACCGAGTACCCCGCGATAGCCTCTGCCAGCCGGTCCAAATTTGGGAGAGGGTAGCTGTCTTTGGGGCAACATTTATTCAAATCTGTGAAGTCGATACACATGCGCCAGCTTCCATCGTGCTTCTTTACTAAGACCGGGTTAGCTATCCATTCCGGGTAGATGATTTCCTCGATTACCCCGGCTTTCTCCAACTTCTTTACTTCATTCCTTATAAATTCCGCTCTTTCCGGGGCTACAGGTCTTTTCTTCTGCCTGATTGGTTTTGTTGCCGGGCTTATATTCAGCCTATGCACCCCCAACTCTGGCAACACCCCCACCATGTCCTCCGGGCTCCATGAGAATACTCCCTGATACCTGGCCAAGAGTTCCTTCAGTGCGCCTTTTACTTCATCCGGGAGGTCTTTTCCCACCGTGACCATCCCTTTGTCCGCCACCTGCATTTCCTCCAACTCTTGCCGGGGAACTTCTCCATGTACCGCCCCTACTGCTTTCTTTGCGTCCCGGACCGCCGTCACCATGCAACTTCTTGCTACTGCCTGACTTCCCCGGACGACCGCCACACCTTGCGCGGTGGGGAACTTCATCGTCAGCAGATACGGACAACTCGCTGCCCGGGCTTGGGTTAGCCATGGTCTTCCTATGATTACATTATATGGCGAAGGTGCATCAATAACCGCGAAGTTGCACATCACTGAGACCCTCTTGCTTCGATCCTTCTCATCCACCATACATACTGCGAGGGGAATAATTCCTAGGGGGACTTCAGGTTTGCCAGTGAATCCTGACAAAGGAGATAAAGGGGGTTTCAAGTTCTGCCTCCCAATCCCCAATTGATCGAAGCAGGAAGCGAACATGATCTCCACACTGCTCCCGTCATCTATGAACACCCTCTTGATCAAGAAACCTTCGATCTCCGCTGTTACCACCATTGGGTCAGAATGGGGTATCTGAGGCGGGACTGCATCCGCAACAGAGAAAGTGAGAGCCTCCTCGGGGCGAAATCTTTTTCCCTGAATCTCCCCTGGGGGTACATATCGCGTCCGAGCCCGGATAGCGGAGACTGACTGGCATGCTTCTCCGATTTCTCCACTTATCACGTTGATCATCCTGTTGGGTACGGGGGCAGGCTCCACTGCTTGGACTGGTGCGGCAGCTATGGCAGGCCTCCCCGGGGCCCTGTTGCCTTGGTTGCCTTGATTTCTCCCGTTTCCTCTCCCCGGGTTCGGCCTCCACCTCCTCCGGAGCTATTCCTGGGGCTGGTCCCGGGGATGCTCCTTCTTTGCTTCCATCGCCACACGATCTCTCAGCTGTCCCCGCTCTATTAATTTTTCTATCTCGTTCCTCAGCATCCTACACCCCTCTGTCGAATGCCCATAAGACTTGTGATAGGCGCACCATTTGTCCGCATTTTCCCTAGACGGGGTCCCCTGGATAGGCAACGGATCCGGGAACAAATCCTTGTGGATAGCATGGATCTCCGTTCGGGATATGCTGAGCGGGGTGAAACTATCCGCTCTTGCCCGGTTTACCGTCGCGGGAGTAGGGTCCCTTCTACTTGGGTCAGCCGTCTTCCTTCTTTCCATCTTATCCGGGGGGAATCCCCCGGATTCTTTTTTTCTCTTCCGCGTGGCATCGTTAACCGCACAGTACAGTTGCACCGCCATCTGCAGGTTATGGAAGGTTTCCGGGATGTTTTCCATCAACTTCTGGAACAACGCCATATCCCTCAGGCCATTTATAAACCCACTAATCACCGCCTTCTCCTGCTGCTGCCTGTCGACGACCTTCATGCTGTCGTCCATGTACCTTCGATAGTACTCCATTGACCCTTCCGCAGCCTTCTGCCGGGTGGCCAGAAGCTCGGTCAGCTGTTTTCCTTCCTTTTTTAACCCGGCGTATCTGAACAATAAAGCCTTAGAGAAATCGTAATAATCTCTGAGGCTTTCTCGGGGCAAGGAATCAAACCACGAAAGACAGTTCCCTCTCAGGTAACAGCCCACCAACTTGCATCTCAATTCCTCCGGGAAGTCCCTTGACACCATTAAGTTCTGGTACGTTCTGACAAACTCTTCCGGATCTGTCTCTCCATTGTATGTTGGGATTCCCTCCGGGGTCCGGAGACCCGGGGGCCATGGGTACGCAAGCACTCGAGGGACCCAAGGGGAGGTGGGTCTTGCCCCGTTTCTTCCCACCAGTTTGTCTAGTCGAGCCTCCAGAGAATTGGGGTCCTGCTGCGCCATCTGATAGCCCCGCGTCCTATCATCCTCCCGATAGTATCTCTCCGGGTGACCGTAGTTCATCCCCATTGATCCATGCATGGGCATGGAATACTGGATCGGGTTCCCCTGGGTTCCAGGGACCTGGTAACCCAGCGACTCCACCGGCATGACTGGCAAGTCGTACCCAATTTGTCCCGCCCCCCAGCTAGAACGCGGGTAATAGGGCGGAGCGTGTGGAACCAAATTCGATTGTCGTCCCACAGCCGCTCCCCCTCCAATCCCGAAACTCGGAGGGAAAGAAGGTGGGACGGTGGAAGAGTTCACACGCCCCTGTATCCTCGGCGGCTGAACGACTCCGTCCAGGTCAATAACCTCTCTTTGGTACCCCCGTGGAGGGCCTGCCGGGTTTCCCCCGGGCTCCCTCCGCCTACAATTTTCCCGGGTAGAGAGTACCCACTGGCGGTACAACTCCTTGTTGGCTCTCATGAACTCCAACGCCGCCGATTCCTCCGACTCGACTAAGGATTGCCCCTCCTCCCGGGCTTCAGGCCCCTGGGCCCGGGGACTGCCTCCCCCGACGGGCCTTGGTCCTTGCTCCTCCTGGTACTCTCTTTCCGAGTCGGCTTCGTCGGAGGCAGTTTCCACGTGGCCATCCTGCGGTACCCCTAGCTCCCGCTGGTGTCTAGCCTCCTCCTGCAACTGCCTCAAGGTCACATCATCTCCCGGGGGTGGAAGGGAACCACCCCCTGAAGGTGCCGCGTTCTTCTTCGGGCGCCTGCGCCCTCTCCTCGGCGACTCCATCATGCGAAGGTGGAAGGATCCCACTGGGCGTGCCAATTGATGCTACCAAAATCCGTCCGCTTCCGGGTTGATTCGCTATCCGGGTCTCCCTTCAGATCAGCTCGTAATGACCCTGCAAAACAATCCCCGGGAAACGTCCCGGGGAAGAAGCTCCGGCGTGATGATGAGATGGGGATAGCGATGGAGGAGAAACGTACGGAAGGTGCTCTTCAATATAAAGTAGAGAGATATGAGTCACGTACCTTGTTCACTGTTGGAGGCTAGTACTTATAGTTGAGCTTTGCCTGCCTTGAAGATAAGCTGCAGGACCACCTCCCTTGTCATCATCTGTCCTCTCTTGTCCTCTTTCTTGTCCGGACATGTCTCTAACCGAGAAAGGTTCCTCTCTGTTAGTTCTGGGCCGCGGGCCCTTTTCTTGGCCCAGCAGGGCTCTGGGCCGGTATTATCAAAATTTGAGACAGAACAAGATGCGTATGATTGTTATTTGAAATACGCAAAGAAAAAAGGTTTTGGAATCCGAATGAGCAAGTCTCACAGTGACAAATCTGGCCGTCTGATAGATAGGATATTTTGTTGTAGTGCTGCAGGCCAGAGGGGAAAAGATTAGCGAAGTAAGAATGTGAAAGCACCACGCCCTGAAACAAGGTTTAGTTGTAAAGCTAAATTGAAAATCCATATTGACAGTGTTGGAAAATATTGTGTGACTGAATTTGTGGAAGATCACAGCCACTATCTTGCAAGTCCTAACAAAGTTCATATGTTAAGATCTCACCGTAATATAAGTTCTACCGCAGCAGGAAAAATTGATATGGCTAGTGGTGTGGGAATTCGGCCTAAGGCATCTTATGATCTCATGGCTAAGGAGGCTGGCGGACGAGATAACTTAGGTTTTATTCCAGTAGATTACAGAAATTACTTGCGGTCTAAAAGAACTGGAGAAGCAAAAATTGGGGACACTGGTGGAGTTCTGGAATATTTGCAAAAAAAAACAATTTGAGGATCCTAACTTCTCTCCAGCTTCATATATGTTGCAACTGAGAATATATCTGAACAACATTAACAACGACACAAAAGACTGAATTATATGCTGCCTGAAAACATGAATAAGGCAATATCTACAAAGACTACATCTCTGGTCAGAAGAACCCGAGATTCCATGCACAAACAGCATAGTTCCCCCAATTCCTGGTATAGTTATTGTAAAAATGCATCCACACAAATCTAATCCTAGGATGGCGTTTTCGAATTCCATCAAATAATTTAGAAACAATAATGATGAAGAGCTCCTATCAATAAGAATACGCCCAAAAAGATTCATTAAAACCTAATCGAAAAAGTAGTAAGAACCTAAACCGAAATCGACCACTCACCTTTCATAGAGGAAAGAATCGGAGAAAACCGAAGATTGATGGCGACGGCAGGAAAAGCTCGACGGAGACAGAAAATCAGTCGACGATGGAGAATGTGACTCGGCTTCATCTTCGGAATTCTCACACGAAAGCGACAGCAAATCAGTCGATGATGATAATGGAAGCCTTCGAAAATCAGTAAATGATAATTGGAAAGAGGAAAGTATCAAAAGTCTGATTTATTGATTCGATCGGCTCGGCTTGGGATATGTGAGTTGACGTTAGGGTGTGGGGAAAATAATAATTATTGAAGCTGTGTATTTTGGGGAAAATAGGAAAACAATAATAAGACCAAAACGGCAGTCGTTTTGGTAATGGGACAGGAATGGGACATGGGACAAGGAATTGGGGACAGCAGATCTGAAGCCAAGTCAACGCAAGAAGTAACGGGGATAGGATCAACTTTACTTTTAAAGACTAGTCAATTTGGACTAATTCAAATCTTAATTCGGTAATATTTAAATTTAATTTGGCAGTGTTATTTATATTTATTAATAGATTAATTTTTACTCCATTTCAAATCAAAATGGTTCAGTTTAAATCAATTAAGATAAATTTAAATAAGTTAAAAAACACATCACAAAATTTGATTCTATTTCCCTTATCTAAATGTATTTGAACTAATTTGAATTGAATGAAAATAATATGAAATGATATAAAATCATTACATTCAGAATAATATAAAATTATACTGAAAAATGTTACTCCCTCTGTACCAGCTAGATTTGAACAAAAGACTTAATTTTCACGGGTTTCTAGACAATATTAAATACAATAATATTTTTATTTATTTATATTTTCAAAAATTTGAAAAAATTCTTCAAAAGGGGAGTAGGATAATTGGAGTGAACATGCCCTTAAACCAGGTTGTGCGATCATTTAAAAAAAAAAAAACAAGCAAGGCCGGTGTGACAAAACAGAGTAATTATATCTGATACTAGCGTTGACAGGTCGCACAAGGTGCGACCCTTGCCCAATTGTTAGTTTTTAAAATTTACATGTATTATTATGGCCAAATTACAATTTAAAATGTAAAATATATAATTGTTTCGCATACAAATTTTAAACGAAAATAATAATTTGAAAAAGTGTTATGATCATTCTTTGTAACTCTTTTATTTGTTTATGTAATCATGCACTAAATATGAAAAAATAGTATATAATATTCTTACATTTGATATTGTAGCAATTGTTTATTTAATATCTTATTGCGTAAACTATAAATTGTAAATATCTAGTACTATGTTGAGTAAATTATATCAATGCAGGAATGATTTTGGAGTTTTACAATTCATTTATTCATATTAGTTAAATTGAAGTAATTAATATGAAGAAGGCCATAACGGTCAAAATTATTGTTAGTGTAATTATGGTTATACAATATTTCTAATATTTTCTACGTTTAGATTGAAATCGCATAAAACAATTTGACGGAGAGTTAACGGGATGGAAGATAATTTGTTTCAGATTCTACCTGCCTTGACATGTTGGATAATATGGAAGATGAGAAATGCAAAGTTTCATGATAATATATGCCCCAATGTGGATTTGGCTGTAAAGGAACTTAGGGATAGTATCTTCTATATTTTTACAGCTAGACCATATTTCTCTAGTCTTCAATTTGACATTGAACTCAGCCAAATAAGTGGTCTCCCTATCCAACATAAACCCCCAAAGGTTAAATTAGCTATTATCAAATGGGCTAAACCCTTGTCAGGGCTCAAAATCAATGTGGATGCCTCTTGGCACCATAATGGCAATACAGGGCTTGGTCTCATTATCAGGGATGCAAATGGTAATGTTCTAAAAATTATGTGTAAGTTCATGATCACTTCTTCCCCACTGGAAGCTGAACTATTGGCCATCCATGAGGGAGCAAAGTTGATGTCTTCTTTTACTAGTCCACTAGTAATTGAAACCGACTGCTCTGTTGCTATTACCGTCATCAAAGACCCCTTCAAAGCCCCCTGGCCCCTTTTCCACTCATGTGACATCATTGCTAGAGATTTTAATCCTAATCTTGTCCATACACTAAGACAAGGGAATCTTGTTGCTGATGCTATAGCTAAGCATAGTCTCCAGCTTCATTTTTCCGGTAACTTAGCCGTATCCCAGCTCCCTCCACATATTAATGGTCTCATACAGTTAGAGAAACATGGCACCCCTGCAATTAGGATCGTCAACTAGAATAGATGCTACTGATATATTTTTCTTTATCTTTCAGGTTCATTTTCCTGCTTTTGATGGCACTCTCCTCCGGGTTCCAGATTCGTCTACAATGCAAGCTCGGCATAACTCAAGTCTAAGCTTAACACAAGAATCCAACAGTTTTGAGCAGCATCTCAAGTTTGGATGCCCTTTTACTCCAGTCCTGGCACTAAGGAAGAGGTTTTCATCAGTTGGGTGGCGAAGTTGTGTTTCGACTTGTCGATCACTAAGGTGCTCCCCATTTTAGATGTTAACTCCTCTTTTCCAAGCTGCTACCACTACTTTCAAAGTAGCTTTGTGTATATAACTTTTTGCTTCTGTCTCTTGCTTCAGTAGATGACAGACTTGTTTTTGTAAAAAACTTGCTTTTAAGCATTTTGGTTTAATTACCTTTTGATAGGCTTGGGGAACCTAATAAAACTCCCCCCACCAATGGTGGTTTTAATTTAAAAAAAAAAAAAAAAACGGGATGGAAGATAATTTGTATAAGACAAAGAGTTGGTTTTGGTTTAGAAGCTAAAACTCTTTAGGCGTTATTAGGTGGTCTTGTTTTTTAATGTGGATAAGTAGATGTAAGCATATTTTATTTTATTTTTTAAGATAGATATAAGGCCTTGTTCTTTCAACCTTATAGGTGGATTATTTATGTTCAATTAAGTTCAATTCACTTTAATTAAAATTTAATTAAATTAAATTTAGATGAATTCAGTCACGCTGATTACTTTAGTTTTATCATATGCATAACACATAACATGGTGAGCAAAAATGCATTCACAATCAATGATGTCACTAAGGCACTGTTCTACTATATAAATTTAGTTTTTACTAAACTGAACTTAAGTAAATTGAAGTGGAACTCGATGGAACTGAATAGTTATAAGACTACATTTTGCAAACTAAACCGGAAAAATTAACTGTATAAAATACAACTATAAAGAGATCAGTTTTGTATACAATCATGAACCTGGTTTACATGGAAATACAACTACAATCAAGTTGCTCCGTTAAATGTACGCCAATATCCGCCACCAAATCGCCTTGCGAGATCGCCGAACACGTGATTTGCAAAGACATCAAGGCTAAACGCATCCACTCCGCCACCGCCATAATTCTTTTAGATGGAAATTGAGTAGCTTTAAGCCTAATTTATAGCCTGTTAAGGAGATTGAAGAAGAAGAAGAAACGATGGATTAAATGGAGGTGACATTAAGAGGGGATTAAATTTGAAACTGATGGATGTTAAGGAAATTGAAGAAGAAGAAGAAGAAGAAACAATGGACGATTGGTGGTTTGAAATAAAGAGGGAATTAAATCTAAAACTGATGAGGAGTTGAAGAGCTTCAGAAAGAATCTCAATAGTACAAAACTTGGTCAGAAAATTAAAGGCATTGAATGAAAGAAACTCCATTGGAGAAGAAGAGTAATCTATGGGATTAAATTGAGGAAAATTTAATTAAGGTAGAGGAAGAGAAGGAGTTGCGTAACATTAGAAATCTGAAATAAATAATTATAGTAGAAAATTAAGGTATGTGAATAATGAGACTTTATTGAAGGTCCATTTAGATTATTACCCAATTGTTTTTTTTTTAAAAACAATTATGACAAAATTAAGTAAATACATGATCAAACCAAACTAAATGAAGTAAATACAACAGTCATGTATATGTTGTGCACGACTTAGAACTCTATTTTACATGCATCCAAAATTATGTTTTATGGGGTGATTGTCATATTCAATTGTACACCAGAATGATATCTCACTTCCATATTCGAGTGATATGACCTGAAAAAAATAAAAAAATAGTGAATAGTAGATATTGAATGAAAAATACTATAGAAAGAATTTGAAAATACATTTGCAAACCTCAATCACACATTATCCAACGCTCTCCACAATTTTACAAATAGTAACGCTTATAATAGTCATCAAAAATCCATGATAGCATGAGATATAGTTAAAATACCTTAGATAGTGAATTATCACATGCAGGTACCATGTAGTCTCACAATCTAGAATCTGTGTAAATACGGGGTTGTGCTCCTGTAAAAATCAAAACAAAAAGTTTCATCAAATTCAGTAACAAATGAAAAATAAATTCAACACATTCTTTTCCAAAACTATAAAAAAAGGGAAATTAAATTTAAAAATAAAACATTGGCTTCACAGAAAGTTGTCAGCTATATGCTTCTAATCAAAATATATTGTAGTGATGAAAGATCAAAATAACATGAAATGATTACTATATATATATAAATTACATGAAGATGAAGAGTTGTTGAGAAGATTAGTAGCATGAATGCATTAACAGAAAAAATGGAATCAATTGAATAATGAAATCAATGGATTAATTAAAGAATAAGAGAAAGATGATAAGGTGCTTCCGGTTTAGAAATTGGAAGGCCACACAAACAAAAATAAAGTTCAAGAATTAATTAAGAAATTAAAGAAAATTAGAATGAATGGATGATTAATGCATTGAAGTAAATAATAAATTAATGAATATGGAATTGAAGAAGGTGGGGAGTTAAGAAAAATGGAAGAAACTTTTATTAGTTTATAAATATAATTAGTGTGTGAATTAATGGGATGGGCTAGATAATGAGGTGGAGTTGGGTGGTTGATGATGTGTCCTGCCACATGTCAGCATGTGAGTTGAGTTTTGTTAAAAAACATTGCCCAAATACTGATCGATATATATTACATACATTATGAGAGTCGAATTAATATGTTTAAAGTACGTGGATAAATATAAATGTTCGTACATTATTTAACTAATTATGTGAAAAAGAATAATGCACGTGGTTGATAATAAAATCTCAGTTTTACATTAAATATGATAAAAAGTTACTTTTTAGTATAAATTTAACAACGGTATTCATTTTTAAGACGATCATGTCATACTTTTGACCTTCATTAAATTACAAATGAATAAGATGTCTAAAACTACAGACTTCTAAAATTTATCCAATAAACAAACAACTTCTTAGAAAAACGATTATAACTTAAAAGCAAATTTGTTTTGTAGTTTTAAATATATCAAGGAGTTAATAATGAAGTCCGTTGTTAACTTCTGAATTTTTAATTAATAATTTTCAATATCAAGAGCTGAACAATTAAAAAATATAAATTTATACAAAGAACTGATAAGTATGACAAATAATTCTTGGGTCAAGTGGTAAAACACTTGTAGAATTGCCCAGAGGTCCTGAGTTCGATTCCTGCTGGGGGTAAGTGGAGGGTGGGATTTTATTGGGGGTCCATTTGGATTATTACCCAATTGTTTTTTTTAAATGACAACAGTAAGTAAATACATGATCAAAACAAACTAAAGGAAGTAAATACAAAAAGTCTTGTATATGTTTGTGCACAACTGAGAACTCTATTTCACATGCATCCAAAATTATGTTTTATGGGGTGATTTTCATATTCAATTGTACACCAATTTGATATCTCACATCCATATTCGAGTGGTATGACCTGAAAAAAATATTAGCGAATAGTAAATATTGAATGAAAATACTATAGAAGGAATTTGAAAATACCTTTGTGAACCCCAATCACACATTATCCAACGCTATCCACAATTTTACAAATAATAAAGTTTATAATAGTCATCAAAAATCCATGATAACATGAGATATAGTTAAAATACCTTAAATAGTGAATTATCACATGTACGTATCATGTAGTCTCACAATCTAGAATCGTGTAAATACGGGGTTGTGCTCCTGTAAAAATCAAAACAAAAAGTTTCATCAAATTTCGAACAAATAAAAAATAAATTCAACACATTCTTTTCCAAAACTATAAAAAAGGGGAAATTAAATTTTAAAATAAAACATTGGCTTCACAGAAAGTTGTCAACTATATGCTTATAACCAAAATATATTGTAATGATGAAAGATCAAAATAACATGAAATGACCACTATATATAGATAAATTACATGAAGATGAAGATGAAGAGTTGTTGAGAAAATTAGTAGCATGAATGCATTAACTGAAAAAACGGAATCAATTGAATAATGAAATCAATGGACTAATAAAAGAAGAAGAGGAAGATGGTAAGGTGCTTTCGGTTTAAAAATTGGAAGGCCACACAAACAAAAATAAAGTTCAAGAATTAATTAAGAAATTAAGGAAAAGAAGAATGAATGGATGATTAATGCATTGAAGCAAATAATAAATTAATGAATATGGAATTGAAGAGGGTGGGGAGTTAAGAAAAATGGAAGAAACTTTTATAAATATAATTAGTGTGTGAATTAATTGGATGGGCTAGGTAATGAGGTGGAGTTGAGGTGGCTGATGATGTGTCCTGCCACATGTCAGCATGTGAGGTTAGTTTTGTTAAAAAACCTTGTCTTCTTATATATAGTTAGATATAAGATTATATTGAATATATTTACAATCAGATATTCAAAATATGAAATTAAAAACTTATGAATTTTTTTTATGGAGAACATTTTTTTCTTGAAATCAATAGCATAATCACTGAGAGTTCATATCCCATTGATGAGAATTTAATCATAAATACTCATTTCTTTTTATATCAGATGCTGAGAACCCACAAATTAAAGAATAAAATACTCCTAGATTATCTTTGTTTTAATTTTAGAAAACATTAATATATTCAAGCCATTGTGCCTATATATACGGGTAGAGCTGTCAATCATGACCCGAATCCGACAAACCCGACACGACCAATCCAACCCGATCAGACACGTAACCCGATTGTAACCCGAAAATTATTAGGTTGAACCCGACCCAACCCGACCCGACCCGACCTCAACCCGAAAACCAATCTTAACCCGACTTGTTTTGACCCGAACCCGACCTAACCCGAACCCGACTTAACCTGAACCCGAAGATGACCTAAACCCGACATAACACGAATCCAAAGATGATCCGAATGAATTAGAAGATGACCAAATCCAAACCCAAATCTGAATATGATCTAAATCCGACTTACACGTACTCGAAGATGACCTAAACATGAATATGAATTAAACCAACTTTATCATTCATAAAAAGTTAATGTAATTTTAATTTAACTACTATTTATTTTCAATTTTTATTAAACTAAATCTATCTAATATATTAATAAATAATAATGATTAAAAAGTTCAATAATAAAATATCAATTTACTAAAAGAAGACTACCATTGTTGTAGTGGTTAAAACTTAGAATTTCTTGGGAGAGATGAGATCTAGGTTCAAATCCTTCTGCTTACATTTTTGGGTATTCAAGATTAAAAAAAGTGCTTCGAGAAAAGAAAAATTGAGACTACAAGACTCAAACTCTTGATGCCAAATGACCTTGTAACCACTTATCCACTACACCAACAGTTGGAATTTGCCAAGTTAGTGAAGAGCTTATTTATATACTCCTTAAAATCTGACTTTTATTAAGGGCCACATCAGCATATATAGAACTATCGGGCAACACCTGTAAATATTTTTTCTACCTCTTCGGATGTCTAAAAACACCTTAAAACTATATTTTCACGACCAACTCTTGGGTGAGGCAGCCTCACCCAAGAGGCAGGACCAAGTAAACACTTTTTTTGGTGAGATTTGATGAACTGAAACAAAGGTTTTGATGAGGTGACATGTTTGATGAACTAGCACCGAGGTTTGATGATGTGGCGTCGAGTTTTGATGAGATGGTAGTGAGTTATGATGAGGTGGCACTAATGAAATTTTCCTAATTATTTGGCCTTGCCTCATGAGTGAAGTTGCCTCACGGGAGAATTACTCTATTTTCACACTTCACAACGCTTCAATTTGGTTTCGGACTATTCAATTTTAAAATTTGACACTTCTCAATTTCTTGGAGGGACCTAAATGAAAAAGTTAAAACTTTGTAGAAACGTCGAAATTGAAATCCACTTGAAATGATTTCTAACTAACATCTCTGCAACTAACATTTTACTTTTCACACCATTAAATTTTCTATCTACATTCCGGTGATGAGACATCAACGTGTATATGTCTAACTGTCGTATACTCACTAGTAAAGTACTTTAATTTGTTCTATATCACATAATTTCGCAGCTCAAAAAAATATGATTTTTTTTACATGCATTACATATACACTATTATGGGATAATATTGAATTACACCACCATGTGTGTCTTTATTATATTGAAATTTATTTAAAAAAACAAGTCCGACGCTTGAAAATGTTAAAATAACGGGTGATTTACATCCAATTTGAGGTATGTTTTGTCAAATAACCGATATAAGAAGCAATAAAACATGTTAGTGCACTCAATTAGGAAATTTGTTGGTTCAAGTTGAGTAAAAAAGCGTTGGAAAATATTTAAAGGGCCAGAACAACATACATGGAACTTTTGGGCAAAATATGTAATTATTTTTTATACTGCTTCCCCTGCCTCAAAAAAATATTAAAATTATAATTTCACATTTCATATGGATTCAATTTGATTTCGGACTAATCAATTTTAAAAATATACCATTCCCGATTTGTTGGGATATTTAGTTAGTATTTATAAAAATTCAAGTAAGTTTTAATTTTTTTGACACTTATTTTAGATAGTATATATAAAAATCTGAGTTAGTGTCGACATAGTATGTTCAAACTTTAGTTTTTTAAATAAATTTAGCTTGTTAATAATTTATTATATATATTTTAACAAAAAGATAAAAAGGATGATGACAGAAATTTTATCACGAACCAAAATATTGAAATCATTTCAATCCGAACTAACTTGACTAACAAAAATCACCCAACATCAAAATTTTATTTCTCCCCATGTCAGTTTTATGGATTATATTTTTACTTAATCCGACTCAACCTGACAAACGAGTTTAACCCGACCCGACCCGGGGTAATTCTTTTTGAACCCGACCTGACCTGACAAATGGGGCCGACACGAATTTAACCCGACACAGATGCAACACGACAGAACTGACACGACCCTATAAAAAAATTTGACCCGAAACAACCCGACCCGTATCAACCCGGACCTATCTGACCCGAACACACAACCCGACACGTCAACCCAAATTGACTGCTCTATATACGGGTCAACAATATCCTGAGTAGCATCAAACACAGGTTAGAACTTTAGACAAGAGATGAAGGGTGTTCTTCAAATATTAATATTTTTGCTGGCAATTACCTCAGTGCAAATCAGTGAGTTTTTCTCAATTAAAAGAATCGAGATCATTCTGATTCCTTATTTACTAAAATGCACATATTATATTAATTCAGGTGTTTTCTTAGGAACTGAAGCAAGAGGTGTCGTCATTTAGTGTGAATGTCAGTCCGATGAAATCTGTCAAGAGCCTTCCCATTGTAACGGGATAATAAACACATATGGTTTATGATTCGATTTGAACATAACGAGAGTAAAAGAAGTGTATTGCAGAGAGGTACCTTCATGTTTGAGGGAAAACCCGTGGTGGTCTACCCTTGGAGATTAGACATGAACTATTCTCAACCTGATGGTTTTTTGGGGATTCCAAAGGATAACAAGCAAGAGATGGTTACAGTCACTCCTCTTGCGACCCAACGTAACTAGCCTCTACAATGCATCAAGCCAGGGATGATTGCAGTCATTCCCCTTGCGATAGAAAGCCACCAGGTACCGCTATCTCAACCCCACCCCCTGATGATAAGTAGTAATTTGCTTGTTTGGAATATCCGTGGTGTACATAGAAAAGAAAAACAGAAAATAGTTAAAGCACACTGCACTGTACATTACGATGGTTTGCTTTGCCTTATAGAAACCAAAGTAAAGAAGAAAAATGAACAACAAATATGGAACTCATTGAGCCTTGGTTGGGATTATGTTACTACTAATTCTTGTGAAGATACAGGGAGACTATTTCTAGGTTGGTGGAAGGATATGTTTACTGTCACATTCTTGGCAATGGGTAATCAATAGCTCCATGCTAGCTGCTATTTCAGAGCCTTGGGGACTCAGAGCATTATCACATTTGTCTATGGCAAGAACACAGGCACCGAGAGAGAGAGTGTCTGGCAGTTCCTCAGCCATCTTGGCCCACAGTCGGTACCATGGCTGCTCACAGGGTACTTCAACTCACCACTGTTTTTGGGGGATCGAGTAGGAGGTAACCCCGTTACTCTTGAGGAGACGCGGGCTTTCAAGGATGTGTTTCAGATTCTAGAGGTGCAGGAGATCAAATCCTTTGGCCCATACCATACATGGGATAACAGAAGGTTGGGAACCCAGAAGATCATTAGTAGACTTGATCGATGTTTGGTAAACCAGGAGTGGATCGACACATTGGCAGATTCTAAACAAATGACTTTGCTCGAAGGGATATCAGACCATCGCCCCACGTTGATTCAACTAACCACACAGAGGGAAAAGTCCAGGAGCTCTTTTAAGTTCTATAACATGTGGACGTTGTCCAACAGATTCATGCCCTCTGTGAGTTCTGTTTGGAAACGTAAGGGGGTTCGTAACTTATCAGACTTATACATCAACTTGCATAGGTTGAAAGCCGAGAATCAATCGGGAGGAATTTAGTGACATTAGCTAGAGGTCAGTAGCCATCACCATGGAACTTCAAATGGCACAACAAGCTCTTAGTCTATATCCATTTGACTCGGTTCTACATGCCAAAGAATTGGCTATTCGACAAGAAGCAGTGAAGATTTATGAGGCTGAAACACAATTTTTGGAACATCGCACCAAGTGCACATGGCTAAGAGATGGCGACCGATCTTCCAGGGTCTTCTACCAGTTCTTGAAAGCTCGGCAGTTCAGAAACCATATTCTCTGTCTAAAAAATGCACAAGGTGACTCGATTGAAGGGAGAGAACAGATTGAGTCCCACCTCACAGAATACTATAGGAACATTCTTGGAAAATCAGTTCTCCCAAGCTGTGCCATCAACCCTGAAGTTCTCCAACAGGGCCCGCTTATCTCCCTATCCGAGCAGTTGGTCTTAATTCAGCCATTTACCGAGAAGGAAATCTACAAAGCTCTGAAAGGCATCTCCCCTCATAAAAGCCCAGGTTTTGATGGGTACACAAGTCAGTTCTTCTTATCAGCTTGGTCGATCATTGGCTCGAATGTGGTTTCAGCTGTTCAAGGTTTCTTCAATGGTGATGCCATCCCCCTGGACCTTAGCCGCACTATAATTTCCCTTATCCCGAAGGTGGAATGCCCCCAAACTGCTACGGACTATAGACCAATAGCCTCCTGCTCTACCTTGTACAAGATCATTACTAAAGTTCTGTGCGCAAGGCTTGAGACTGTATTGCCTTCACTAATAGCTGACAATCAGGGTGCCTTTGTTCAAGGGAGACAGATTAATCAGAATTTATTACTCACCTAGGATTTACTACAACGTTATAACTAGAAAACCTATACATGGACATCAAGTTGTGTCATTAAACTCGATCTTCAGAAGGCCTTTAACAGCCTGAATTGGGATTTCTTATTCTCATTCTTAAATGCCCTGAAATTTCCTGGTCCCTTTGTATACTGGATTCATCGGTGTGTTGAGAGCTCTTCTTTTAGTATCTCCCTCAATGGGGGTCTCACTGAACCTTTTGCAGCTAAGCGTGGTATTAAGCAAGGTGACCCCTTATCCTCGTTTCTTTTGTCTTGGCAATGGAGTATTTTTCTCGATTGATTTCACTGGAATTTACTGACCGGAGAATCCAATACCACATGCGGTGTAAACACGTAGGGATTAAATGTCTAATGTTTGCTAACGATCTACTTGTATTCTGTAAGGCGACTAAGGAATCAGCAAGTGGGGTGGCTCGGGTTTTGAAAGAATTTCACCAGACCACTGGATTGTCTATTAATGAAAGGAAATCACATGCTTACTTCTCCTCACAGGTTTCTATTATCGATATTCAACATGTCTTGGATGTCCTTCATATTCAGCATGGATCACTCCTTCTCCATTATCTGGGACTGCCACTTTCGGGTCATAAATGGACAAAATAGGACTGTCAAACATTGGTTGATAACTGATAAGCTCTCTACTCGGGTGAGAACATGGAGTAGTCGACACCTTTCTAGGGCAGCCAAGATACAGCTTATAAACATTGTGCTAATAAGTGTTGTAGCTTATTGGGTGGGAGTTTTTGAGCTTCCAGTAAATATATACACCGAGATTGTTGCTATATGTTGGGATTTTCTTTGGGGGCACTCACCTGAAGGAAAAGGACGTGTTCCTGTTAGTTGGGATCACTTGTGTGTAGCCAAAAAATATGGAGGTGTGGGGCTCCGTGATCCTCGCATCTGGGGGCAGGCCTTGATGTGTAAGCAACTATGGAATTTTCGCATGAAAAAAGATACGCTATGGCTGAAGTGGATTCAAGAGTTTTATATCAAAGGGGGGCTTTTTGAAGATTGTTCTGCATTATCTAATGCGGGCTATCATTGGAAGGTCCTTATTGATCTAAAGGATAGGCTCTGGGCATATCTCCCATAGATTGTTGTAGGGGGCAAGTTGTGCACACAACTGGTCTATAATTTCATTCAAGGTAACCTCCATTTCCAACCGTCCTCACTAACTATCTTGTCCCCTAGAGTTCTACCCACTTCTGCATTTGGGAAGACTTTCTACATGTAACAAACTTCATGGACTTGGCATCCCAACCGGAAACGGGGTCTGTTATATGTGTGGCATTAGTCCATAAACTACTGTTCACTTGTTTTTGACGTGTGATTACTCAAGGTCGGTGTTTCATTACTTGAGTTTACCATGTTTGTTTAATTTTCGGGGATTATGGCGTCTGCTATATATTTGGAGGAAGAGAAGGACCTACCGCAAGTTCATGTTGTTGATCATGACCTTGTATCAACTATGGCAAGAAAGGAATAGGCGGATCTTTGATCTTCTCTTAGCAGATTTCAGTTTAAGATCTTTGTAATAGTCAATATTGGAAACAACTTTGTACTGAGTCTTAAAACATTTTAATGAAATACGAGAGATGGTTATAGGATATCTTGATTCTATAATCAAAATATATTTTGTCTATATTTAATATAGTATGGATACATACACTAGATTCATTGTACTTGTAAGGCCCTATTTGCTAGAACTTATTTCTTGATGTACTGAACTGAAGTAAATTGATGTATTGAAAAATGGAATCAGCATTACTGAATTAACCTGAATTTCATCAAATTACATTTTCACTAAACTGAATTGAACTGAACTCACGAACTGATCTACAGATAAGATCTGGCAAACATGGCCTAATTTGTTAATCTATTTATTTTGTGAATACGACAAATTCTCGTATGAGATATTTTTTTAAAATTACTTTGTGAAAGGCACACTACAAATGGAGGTGCAGAGAAAGGCACTTTGTGAATGTTTGTTCTGTTTTAAATTTTGTTGTTTGTGCAATCAATGTGGTCATGAAACCTTCAACTTCACGAAAAAAAGCCGCAACATAAGAAAATTTCCCTTTAAATGTAACATCACATAAATTCAAATGACTTGCAAAACGGCCTAAAAGTTGTATCCACTTTAGAGAAAATAAAGTAGTTTTTTTTTTTTTTTAAATAAAGTAGTTTTAGTTCAGATAAATAGAAATTATCAAGACATGCAAGGTTTTCCTAAACTTTTGCATCAGCAACTCTCCAAGCTCTTGATCAGTTGCTCCTTCTGCTCTTGGTATTCATGGACCTCGGCAAGTTCCACTCGTGAATCCAGCCATTCCAACGCGCGCTCAATTGCGATTTCAGCCTTCTTTTTCTCATAAGAATACGCGTTCTGCATCCTTACTTTATCCCTCATGTCAAGAATATAAGTTTCAAAGGCATTTCTAGCTTCACTCTTCATTTTGTGCTTCTCATCATCGACCTTGTACTTGCTAGCTTCCTCTATCATCGTCTCAACTTCTTCTCGCGATAAGCTTCCATTGGTCACGGTGATGCTCTCTTCCTTGCCGGTATCCACATTACGCGCTGTTACACGCAACATGCTGTTGGCTTGCAGATCAAAGTAAACATCAACCTTAGCTGATCTCCTTGGGGCCGGTTTAATGCCTGTCAGTCTAAACTCACCTAACAGTTTGTTGGTGGAGGCTTTAGTTCTCTCGCCCTCATACACGCTGAACAGTATACTTGTCTGGTTATCTGTGATAGTTCCCATACTCCGTAATGTTTTTCTCGCTGGGATGGTGGTGTTTCTGGGAATGGCAACAAACATGACATCTCCAACCACCGAAATGCCGAGAGACAATGGGGTAACATCCACAAGCACGAGGTTTTGAAGTCTCCGGCTAGCTTGGCCGGTTAAGATTGCAGCCTGAACAGCCGCACCATAAGCAACAGCTTCATCAGGATTGATGCTCTTGCAAATCTCCTTCCCATCAAAAAAGCCGCGTACCAATTTCTGAACCTTCAAAATCCTGCTCGAACCGCCCACAAGCACAACATCATCCACGTCCTTCTTGTTCGTGCTGGCATCCCTCAGGCACTGCTCAACCGTCTCAATGCACTTGCTGAACAGATCTGAGTTCAGCTCATCGAATTTAGAGCGCGAGAGGATCGCAGAAAAGTCAATGCCTTCAAACAGGCCATCAATGTCAATCCTTGCCTCTGAGGAAAAAGAGAGCAACCTCTTTCCCCTCTCACAGGCTGTTCTTAGCTTCCTAACCGCTTTCGGGTCTTGGCTGATATCCTTGCTGTGCTTCCTCTTCAACTCCTTAATGAAGTGTTCCACAACCCGGTTATCGAAGTCCTCCCCACCGAGGTGAGTGTCACCTGCAATAGCCTTCACTTCAACTTTATCGGCCTCGATGCTCAGGACAGCAACATCAAATGTACCGCCGCCAAGATCGAATATGAGAATGTTCTTCTTCCCGGAAGTATGGTCAAGACCGTAGGCAATGGCGGCGGCTGTCGGCTCGTTGAGGATTTGGAGAACGTTGATTCCGGCAATTTTTCCGGCATCCATTGTGGCCTGACGCTGAGACTGATCGAAGTAAGCAGGAACAGTTATCACCACGCCCTTTGATAGATTAATCTAGTTGTTTCTAGAAGTTTCTATATTAATTTAGGAAGTTTAGGAAAGTTTAGGAAAAGTTTATTAAGGAAGTTTTATTTACGAATTTAGGTTAGAGAAGGATTTATGTTTTCAGGTTTTGTAATGGTTTTTTGTCTATAAATAAAGATAAAGAAAACGACGTGGTTATTGCGTCACAAATTATCCTTGTACTTTTATGCTATGTGTTCCTAAGAATCGTGTTCGTCATCCAAACCGGGGCCGAAAAGCTAACAATTGGTATCAGAGCTAGTTTTAAGTCTTAGGGGAAAATATGATGGTTGGCGACAAAGAGTATTCGAAGAAGGGAGCTAAAGGGCAAAGAAGGTCATCCAATGGAGGCGAAGTTGTCAATGAGACAATAAGGAGCTTCATAGTTCCGTTTCAATATCCGATGTTAACTGAAACAAACTACAGCATATGGGCTGTCAAGATAAAGATAATCTTGTGTTCGACAGGGGTATGGACGGCAATTGAAGAAGGACCTAAAGACGTCTACAAGGACCAAGGAGCGATGTTGATCATCTCTCAATCAGTGCCAGACTCTGTAATGATGGCAATTGCAGAGAAAGAAACGGCAAAAGAAGCATGGGACGCAATCAAAGTGATGCGAATCGGAGACGATCGTGTCAAAAAGGCTTATGCAAAAGTGCTTAAGCGGCAATTAAATCAGTTGCAAATGGGGGACTCGGAGACGATTGAAGGTTTCTCAACGAAGCTTACCACATTGGTAGGAGAAATACGTTTACTTGGCATAATCCTCAAAGAGAGCGATGTTGTCGAGAAAATATTTAGTTCTGTTCCCGATCGATTCCTTCAGATAATTGGAACGATTGAACAGTTCGGAGATATTGAGAACATGTCCCTACAAGAGGCGATAGGTCGTCTAAGGATATTTGAAGAAGGGCTCAACGGGCGGACACACTCAAACGACGGGGGATATATTGACATGTCCCTACAAGCCGAGTGGGAAGCAAAGAACCCAAAGAAGAATGAAGGTTACCAAAACACCAAGAAAAGAAGACGCGTGAAAGATGAAGGTCATGATGATAGTGTTCGCATGTTCGACAAACGAAAGTCTCGCAACTTCGATAAGTCGAAGGTCAAGTGTTTCAACTGTAACAAGTATGGACATGTTGGTAAAGATTGTCTGAAGCCTGACCGGAGAGAAAAGGTTAATCAAAGTGAAAGTGATGAAGATGAAAGGTTGATGATGGTCAAAGAATGTGAACTTATGAATGGAGCCTCGATGCCAAAAGAAGAAGAAGAAGGTGAAGAAGAGTTTTTGCATGAAAGCATGCAAAAACTAAGTGAAACCAAAAGAAAGGATGGGTATCCAGATACCAGCACAAGCAGAAGTACTATGGTCTGTTCAGAAAAGTTTATTAAGATCGGTATTAAAGAAATGGTTGAAGATGAAGACGATAGGGAAAAGAACAAGGTTACTGAGAAGACGAAAAGGAAAAGGAGGAAAAGAAGAAAAGAAGAAGAAAATCAAGAAACTGATACTACGGATGATAATGAAGAAATCAGAACTAAGATTGAGGAAGAAAAGTTTGAACCCGTTCTATCAATCTATCTATCTAACGTTAAGGATGATGGTGAACCAACCAGAAAGAAGAAAAATAAAGGATGGATTGAACCAGTTCAATCTAATGCTAAGGATGACTATGAAAAAGAAGATAAAAGGATGGCAAAGAAAGAAAATACTAACTCGAATAATTTCGATGGGAAAGATAGTGATGCAAAGGAAGATGTAAATGAAGATGATGCTAAGGAAGGGTCTGCAAGTTATGGAGAAGTTAAGGTAAAACCAACCCATAGAATAGCAATGAAGGAGAAGTTGGTGTTGGCGTTGGTTCAAGAGAATGAAAGATTGGAGCTTGTTTCATCACAAGGAAGTCTCAAATACAAAGATATTAAGTGGTTATTCGAATTCAGGGGTACTCAAGGCACGAGTGTAAAAGACAAGGAAAGGCTAGAACCAAGGGAGTATGCTCAATGTCAAGGGTTTGATGGAGTTGTTGATCATTCTGAAGGATTGGAGCCTTATCATATGGGTGCTAAGTTTGCATTCCTAAATAGTGATCAACAAGAAGAAGTTTGTCTTGTGACATCTCAAAGTTTTGAAAAGAAAGGTGGGAGACACGATGTGTTAAGATTTCACAAAGCAACAAAGGTGACTAGCAAATGTGGTATGAAGGAGTGCAGTCAAACTGAAGTGCCAATGGAGCATTGGCTGAAGTCAAGAAAGAAAAGCACGAAGAAAAATTTAGTATTTTCAGATATCATGGTGAGCAGGTTTATGAAGGAAAAGTCAAGAAAGAAGAGCACATGGAATTTAGCATTTTTAGATGACACGGAGATCAAGTTCATGGAGGAGTTTACAACGAAGACAAAGTTCATAAAGGAGTTTACAATGCAGACCAAGTTCATGGAGGAGCTTACAATGAAGAACGTATGCACGGTAAATCATATACGAAAGATGATACGAAAGAGAAACCTTGAACTATGGGTGTATCTACGAGAAGAAGGATAGCACGGAAGATCGAACTTGGAAACAACAAGTTTAAGGAGGAGATTGATAAGTTAATCTAGTTGTTCCGGATCGTAAGTTAGAAACAACAAGCTTAAGGAGGAGATTGATAGATTAATCTAGTTGTTTCTAGAAGTTTCTATATTAATTTAGGAAGTTTAGGAAAGTTTAGGAAAAGTTTATTAAGGAAGTTTTATTTACGAATTTAGGTTAGAGAAGGATTTATGTTTTCAGGTTTTGTAATGGTTTTTTGTCTATAAATAAAGATAAAGAAAACGACGTGGTTATTGCGTCACAAATTATCCTTGTACTTTTATGCTATGTGTTCCTAAGAATCGTGTTCGTCATCCAAACCGGGGCCGAAAAGCTAACACCCTTTACTTCTGATCCGATGAAAGACTCAGCAATTTGGTTCATCCTTGAGAGAACCATGGAGGAGATCTCCTCAGCGGCAAATTCCTTTTTTGCCCCTTTGTAGGTTACAGAAATCATCGGTTTCTGATTAGGGCCTGAAACCACCTTAAATGGCCACAGTTTCCGGTCACTCTGAACTGCCTCATCACTAAATCTTCTGCCGATCAATCTCTTCGCATCTGTAAGAAAAAGTTTCATAATCAAATGTATGTTCATATGTTTGACTGAGTAAAACCCTAATCCTAACTTATTTAAAGTGTCTATCAAGCTAATTCTTAATTAGTTATAAAAAATTTGAGTCTTGTTAATGTTACCGAAGACGGTGTTGGTGGGATTGAGAGCAGCTTGATTGTAAGCCCCGTCCCCGATGAGACGATGATTGTCGGTGAAAGCAACGTAAGATGGAGTTGTTCTGCTGCCTTGCTCATTAGCTATGATTTCAACTCGATCATTTTTCCAGTATCCGACACACGAGTAGGTCGTGCCCAGGTCGATTCCGATGGCCGGACCATCTGCAACTTTTCTGTGTCTAAAATCAGGAAAAATAAATTAACCTATTATATATCACAAGTGTCGGAAAATACTGTTGCAGAAACTGTAAATTAGGTGGTTGTCTGCATACTATGCAATGGAACGTTATCATGAGGCTCTTACCTGTCAAAGGTGACATCGTCGTAAATCTCTCGAATCGGCAAGCAGCTTCGGAACAATTCGGAAAGAGGTGCGCACATGATGGTTGGGCTGTTAGAAAACGAATTGTACGTCAATTAAAACTGTTTATTTACAAGTACATATGTGGTTATGAACTATACCCCTTGGTAAATTATTACATACCTTTTAACAGAGTTGGAGATTGTTAAGACTTGTAATTGTGGTAGGAGATTTATAATTATGGAGATTAGGATGTTTATACTTAAACTAGCGTTGGCAGGCCGCGGCCATGGCCCAATTTTCATAATACAAAAAATTTGAACACTTGTAATAAATAATATGTAATTGATACATGTGCTGCAATCGGAAGAAAGTAACCTACATGTGTAATGTAATCTGATAAATGTGAAGAGATTTAACATGGTTTAAATTTAGCCGTTTGATTTTGAAGGATCTAAAAATCATTTTCCCATAGGTTACTATTTAGAAACAAAACTTGAAGTCACCTAGCGAGATTAATTATTTGAAGGTGAAAAGTTGTATAACTGAAATTTGTGTAAATAGTGAATCACTTTATTATATTTAACATGTCATATGGACCAAAAATTAAAGTTTATTTTATGAGGGTAATTGTCTAAAGAGGAAAAGTTGTAGGTGTAAAGACGTTTTATTCATGTAACTGAAATTTGGGGTCATAATGTGACATTAGTATAATCATCACAATCTTGTAACCTCCCTTGTAAAATCCTTTATTAATCAACTTATAGCAAGTTAGCAACACAAAATAAATAAGGTCAGTTAACTTATCAGAATTTATTTCAACTCAATTAAGTTCATATCCGTTTAATTTATTTTAATTAAATTATAATTTGATAATATTTATCTTAATTTAAATGTACTATTAATATTTATTAATACAATAATTTGGCTCGTAGCAGTTTCATTGCTGAATTCATATAAGTTCAAAAATATAACTGCACTAAAATACTTTGTTGCTTTTGGGTCTCTCGTTAATTTTCCATTTATTTCGTTCTTCCCACTACTTTTACATATTCTATTTTATCATATTTGGTTAAATGTTTTCCACAAACATTCATATATATCACAATTAACTTAAAATATCTCAGAGCTTTTATCCTTTAGGTATTTGGGAAATTGCCAATACATCTATATATCATAAAAACAAAAAAAATCATTTTAAATATTATACATTTTTTTGTCAACTACAAATATCATACATTCTAACAAAACTTATAATAAACCATGTTGAACGTGAAAAGATAGGAATAAATTTTTAGTTGGGAAATATGAAATTTAAATTCAAATATATGATATTTAAATTAAAAGTAGGTTGACTTTCGTCATTAGTACACCAAGAAGTCATTGGTACACCCGTTTATAAGATAAAATATGCGAATTTCGATAAATAACCAGTTTATTAAAATGAATAGTCGCAAACCGCTACAAAAGTAAAAAAGGGGAGAAAACATGAAATGCAAGATTTCTAGTGCAATCTGGATGAAAATGATAAATCTAAAAAGTAGCATGAATTGCTCTATTTATTAAAAAACAGTTGGATCCCCTTCACTTTTCAATCTGGAGCCTTTTGGCTGGATTTGGGTTCCTGCTTATCTCCTCTTCATCACGATCACTTCCAAGGAAGCCACTGGAAGATGAATTGTCATCAATCCTTGCCTCTACATGCATTTTCAGTTTCTTTTTTTTGGAACGAGGGTTTGGTCGTCCATTTTATCAATGCTATAGGTGTCATGGTAGGTACTTTCATATTGTCCGAGAAAGCAAACAATAGGACGAACCTCAAGAGGTTCTTTGATTTTCTCAGTCAGGACAATATGCTGCAAAATGAGGGTATTTCGTAAGATTTAAGGCACGTAAATGATAAATGTTACAACGGTTTGATACTTTTGCGTATTCACATACATTATCTCCAGCTTCTTTTAGTTATGCAGTGGTGAATTTGATGAGGTTCTCTGCACCTTGCCCAAAGATAAAAGATATAATAGTTGAACGAAAATCAAGAAAAGTTACCTATTATCTTCATTTCATGAGGTTCTCTGCTATGGCTTCTCACTTCCATATCCGAGTGGTAATATTTCATGGGGTTGTGGCCCTATAAAAATCAAAACAAAAAAGTTCATCACATTCAGTAACAAATTGCAAAATAAATTCAACATATTCTTTTCTAAATATAAAAAATTTAAAATAAAAACATTGGCTTCAAACAAAGAGTCGTAGTTCCTGAGTAGGAGAGGGAGTAAAAGTGTGCTTCTCGGGGTTCCTGTATCAGTCACCAATGTGAAGGTTGGAGAAGGGAGTATTGTTGACCCATTCATCTTTTGTTATAATAGTTATTCCGACTCATTCATTCAACTTGTCGATCTCGTCCGAGAAATCCCGATCGATAATCAGTTGATAGAACATTATAAAACGTGTCATCAAAAGAACATAAAATGTCATTATATATAGAAAACAATACATGAAGATGGAGAGTTGTTGATAGAATTAATTTTATAAGTAAATGAAAATGGATTAATGTAATCAATTGAAAACTAAATGAAATCAATGAATTAATTAAAGAAGAAGAAGAAGAGGAAGAGGAGAAGATGCTTCTGATTTAGAAATTGAAAGGTCACACAAGGAAAAATTAAGTTTATGAAATAATTAAGAAAATTAAAGAAAAAGAAGAATGAATGGAAGATTAATGACATTGAAGCAAAGAATTTAATAATGAATATGAAATTGAATATGTGAGGAGTTTAGGAAAATGAAAGGAACCTTTGCATAAATAATAAGTTTGTGAATTAAAAGGGTGTGCTAAATCAAAGAGAGAATTAACTATTTTAATCAATGGTATGATGCAAAACGGAAGAAGATGAGGAGGTAATTAAGGATTTATAGAATTTGCATGTTGGTAATGGCGTGAAAGAAACTGATGAAGAGATTAATGGTAATAAAGGATTAACTGAATGAAGAAGAAGAAAAGGAGTAACTGTTAGGGTCATTTAAAAGTATAATAATGAGTGGAGAGTTGATGAGCTGAAAATTGGGCTGAAAATTAAAAGATGTGTCAAATGATGAGGTGTAGGTGAGTTGTCAGCATATGTGGCATGACACGTGTCAGCATGTTAGGTAGGTTTTGTTAAAAGTTGTTGTCTTCTTATATATAGTTAGATATAAGAGCTTATATGGTAAGAAGCCAAATTATTTTTTTTCATGGATGATTGGAAGGTGATTTTTCTAAAATATAAGCTCTTATATTTAAGTATAAACATCCTAATCTCCATAATTATAAATCTCCTACCACAATTACAAGTCTTAACAATCTCCAACTCTGTAATAATTTATATATATATATATATATATATATATACTTATCTATATATATATATACTTATATATACTTATAAATATATATATATATATTTGCAATATGAAAATGAAGAAATTAAATAGACATCCACTCTATTACAATTTAACATTCCACCATAGCACGATTGAAATAGATGGTGAAATATATTAGAATTTAGAACATACACAATGGTGCTCTTTAAGTGTAATTTTTAATGACGAGTAAGTCCATTATTGAGTTTTAAAAAACACTCCTTCATAATAAATTTTTTTTTTTTTTGAAAATAATAACTTGTTCCTTACTTAAAAGAGTGATATATATATATATATATTTTTTTTTGGTGAGGAGTGCTCTTCAATTTACACTTAGGAGTGATCATTTGATATTTTTTATTTTAAAATAACTTACATATTAAATATAAAGAGTGCACCTTAAAGTTTTATTCTATTGGTATTAGTAGTTAATTTTTACCTAATTTTTTATTAAAAGTTAAATATAACACATGGAAATGTTCTTCAATTCACTACTAGTGTGGTTGCTCAGCTCTAACCGTCTTCACTTAAAATAAATAGATGAAATATGAAAATTTCCCGAATACTGTCTTCTTGAAACATCATCAAATACCAACCAGTCATTTCTATGGCTACAAATGGTGGATTGTGCCCGAATATCATCGCCTCGAGCTACCCAATTAAGGACAACGAACCGAACCGCGCACCAAGGTCTCTCAGTAGTGATGACCACAGCTCAAATTTGCCACCATGTTTTCCCGGCACTCCCTCGCCGGAGCTCCATTCACCGTCATCAGAAAAACACCTTCAAACCCGCATCAATTTCTCCCCTTTTGCATAATAAACGGTACAAATCGAAATGGGCAGTCAGGATGAGCGTTGCCGAGGAGAGCCCGCCGAAGCCAGCCGCCGCCGACGAGGTGGAGAAGCTGGTGGATTTCCTGTACGAGGACCTTCCTCATCTGTTTGACGATAAAGGAATTGATCGGACGGCGTACGATGAGCGCGTCCAGTTCAGGGACCCGATTACGAGATATGATACGATAACTGGATATCTCGCGAATATAGCCGCGTTGAAGTATCTGTTCGTGCCTGATTTTAAGTTGCATTGGGCCAAGAAGGTACTTTCTTCATCCCAGATTGTTCTCTGCAGATTTTTCTTTTAAGATCAAATTTAGTGAAATTTAACTGCAAAGTTCAGTTTATGTATATTGTTTGATTCCTGCCCAACGTATAATTTTAAAACATCAACCTTTCATATAGCGTTGTACTGGATTCTTGTAGATATTTATGATCAAACCTCTGCTGAGGATGAACAGTATAATTTTTGGGGCTTCATAACATAAGTACACATTTGTGGAGCATTTCCTGGTATTCAAATTTTGTAAAGCTAAGTTTGTACTGATAAAATATATTAGAAAGAAATTTGGAGTGGTGCCAAATGCCAATAGATGAAAATTATAAAAACATGTTTGCGATGTAAGATGTTTGAATCAGGAAGAATCATTCAAAGATGTAAGAGGGGAAGATGATGATTCAAAAGGACCAGGAAAGAATGCATTAAGAAAGATGTGTAATATTTTAACATAAATGAATCTGTGTCTATTGTTTTTCGCTTAAGTTTGTATATGAGTGAATGTTTGTTTTTGTTCGTAGTATGCATAACCAAACACAAGTACACCAATGCATAGAGGTTGTGAGTGTTTGAATAATTGGGTTGCTTTAGACAGGGCCTTATGAGATAACCACAAGATGGACCATGGTAATGAAGTTCATTCTTCTTCCATGGAACCCTCAGTTAGTCTTCACCGGCACCTCCGTTATGGGTGTCAATCCTGAAACCATGAAGTTCTGCAGCCATGTGGTAAGATCTTGCTTTCCGTCCTTCTCGACTATTTTTCATTAGTACTTGATTTAGTAGTGTTCATTTGTTTTTTGTTTACGAAACTAATAGGATTACTGGGATTCTATAGCTAACAACAACTATTTCTCAATAGAAGCATTGCTTGATGTGATAAAGCAGGTATGTTATCACTTTAGTGTTGTGCCTTAAACTACCTATGTGTGATTCCTCATATTGTACGTGATTTTAACAGTTGAGGATTTACAAGACTCCTGATCTGGAATCCCCAAAATATGAGATACTAAAAAGAACTAGTTCTTATGAGGTTGGTGTACTTTTCCCCTAAATATCAGTAGTAGTTGTATGTGTTAATTCATTTAATTTTAATCCAAACTATACGTGACTGTATATTACCAGTGCTCTTTTGCGTACGAAAATGAAGATCTTTAATGTCTGGCTAAAATTCCTTTCACCTGGCACAGGTCAGGCAGTATGACCCCTTTATAGTTGTGGAAACAGATGCAGATGGGTTGTCGGGCTCAACCGGCTTCAATACTGTTGCTGGGTAGTTTTCGCTTCTGATTCACCTTCTTCTCTAGTTTTGCTAAGTACTGTGTGTTCCACTCTGCTAACCTAAGCTATCTGTGCAGATACATTTTTGGCAAGAACTCAACCACGGAAAAAATACCCATGACTACTCCTGTATTTACGCAAGCAGTTGATGAAGAAAAATCCAAGGTTTCAATCCAGATAGTTTTGCCAGGGGACAAGGATTTAGAAAGGTGAGTGCACCCAATGCACGTGTCTACCATCTCTGAAATGGAACTTAGGGTCTTGCACTTTAGTCGTTGGTTTGAACTAAGCCTGCTTTTGTCCCAAAATTTGAATTCACTCTATATGCGTAATCTTATTTTGGATGGAGGTAAATACTAGACAGGATGTAAATTGGAGATTGATATGACAAATAAAACCTGAAATAAGCCGTTGGTGTATTACACAGTACTAGTGTGGTGTTGGCTATGTAGGAGTCACTTTTGTTAGGTAAACTGCTCAGAAAGAAGGGGGAATACTAGTTTACTTTTTCCTTCTAAGTTTCTAGGAAGATGTTGATCGTTGCATAATGAATGTGATTTTGAACAGGCTACCTACTCCAAATGAAGAAAGTATCAAGTTAAGGCAGGTGAATGGAGCGATCGCTGCAGTGTTGAAATTCAGCGGGAAACCAGAGGAGTCCACTGTGAAAGAGAAGGAGAAATCCTTGAGACATGCTGTTTTGAAAGACGGTTTAAAACCTAAACCTGGTTGCATGTTTGCACGCTACAACGATCCAGGCCGGACATGGAGCTTTATCATGGTATGAATTGGAGAAAGACTCTCTTTTTTTCCCTTTAAGGTTATTGATAATGACTCAACTGACTAGTGTACTGTTTCTACGTTCTGTTTTGTTGCATTACAAAGAGGAATGAAGTGCTCATATGGCTTGAGGAGTTCAATCTGGAATAAGGTTGGAAATGTTTAGTTGGCTAGGTTAAGATTAGCAATAGAGTTTAGTATTTCTTGGTACATGGAGTATATATACTAAAAAGTATCTAGACTGTACAGACTCCTAAAACAAACCAAAAACAATATACTGAAGTACTATTTGTAATGATACCACTTTTGGTTGTTTATTGCATTCTAGTGGAGTAGTTCTTATAAGCGCCTTCTTGTTAGGGATTTTATGGAAAAGAGAAAAATTAGCCATGTTGTGATAAAGATTTGACCAGGTTTATGTCATTTGACTGTTGAATTGACCATACTTCTGGTAGTAAAATGAATTTTTGTAGTAGCTGAATTTGAAGTTATGCAATCACAGTTCTCCATGATAATAATGTTTAAACCTATCAAAATGATCAAATATGTCTTAAAAATTACGAAAAATAAATAAGTATTAGTGGGAGCAGAACAATAATTTCTTAAAATAAGGGGAAATGTGTGTATGAGTTCCAGCGAAGAATAGCGCGGCAATAAACAATTTGAAAGCACGTGGATGCCATGTGAAAATGAAGGTTGTTGTTGTTCCAGCCAGCCCATTCATTATCTTGTACAGTAACTAATAATAAGTTGAGATTTTGTTTCTATTTTTATTTTGTGGTTGGAAATTCTTATGTTCTAATACCAGTTGGACTGCCCCTTCCCAAAAATGACAGAATAGAAGGAGCTTTGATTCAATCGCCCTTTACGCGGAGCTTTAAAAAGTGTTTATTACAGCGGCCTAATTTTGACCTGGTCAGTCCACACTGCATTGGATAATTTTGGGTAAATTACCTGCTCTTTAGGTTTTGTTATTTTGTCAACTTTGGGGTTGGAGTAATTCACAAACTCAAATTAAAATTAAAAAACAAAACCATTTTTATTTATTATTTAATTTCTACTTTAGTTGTCAACAAGATAAATTATATGACCTATATTTAATCAATCCGTTAAAATCTATTATCCCGTCTATGTATCTTCTACATTATGGGATTAGATAATAGTATTCAGGTCAACCCTACTTTTAATCATTTTCTATCGATTATACATAGTTCGTATTCATTTACTCGCAATCGGTTAAGTGAAGCACCACGGACGAGACTATTTTACCTTAATCTTTTCACATGAAAGACATATGACGTGACAGAAGATAACTTTATCAGACCGATCAACGCACTCCTTAGCTCTTTCCATACTTCATCTGTCCCACAATTAATGCATATTTTGACTTTTGGAAGTCAACTGTCTCAATCTTTAGATACCAATATAATGTTTTATATATGTAAAGAAATAGAAAATAATAATGAAAAAAAATTATGTTAAAGTTATCTTCCAATATATGATACTCACTCTATCTCAGTTGTTTCTACACATTAACAATATATAAAGTCAAAATTACT
This sequence comes from Cruciata laevipes, assembly GCA_963678965.1. Classification (NCBI taxonomy): domain Eukaryota; kingdom Viridiplantae; phylum Streptophyta; class Magnoliopsida; order Gentianales; family Rubiaceae; genus Cruciata; species Cruciata laevipes. The sequence continues at coordinate 8,387,889 of OY787632.1, read as the reverse complement.
TAACTCTGACCTTATAATTAAATTGATAAATAACCTAGAAATTTATCGTACTTGATATTATTAAATTTGTAATATAATGTATTTTTAAAATATCAAAATTTCAATTTGTGTTTGCACATAATTAAATACATTAATAATTAAACATTTTCTGAGTCAACTGATTAAAGTCAGAATTTATTAGTCGAAGTTTGCTTAGTTTGATTTTCAAAACTCAATGTATGCGGTTTATATTGGGAGGGTGAGAATAATTAACTAGATAAAAATGAAAATAATAATTATGAGACTGAAAATGAGCGATTATGAAAATTTAAGGTCATATGAATCATTTGCCCAAACTAAAATTAATAAATTATTCTGTACATTGTTTTTTCTATAAATATTCCAACTAGAGCAATATCTCGATTGAATAATCTCAGTAAAAAAATATATCATTTACAATCCAAAACGCCATTAAATGATTGGGCTACAGACTTGCAGTTTGTAACGGTCTCAAATTGGCCCCATAATCAACGCTTGACCTGTAAAAAGCCAGATGAGTAAAAAATATTGCTTTCTTCTATCCTCTTTCTCTGTTCAAATTCAATGCGCTGTATAAGTAGCAAGCAGCCGCCTTGTTTTCAAAATTCAGAGTCTGCGTTTGACACGGATTCTACCCCGTAACGTATGTTAGTAAATAGTAATACCAATCTCAGTAATAATCATCATCATCAATTTTGGCCATTCATATTTCTTGGGCTTGCATGTTCTGTTCTTTCTCTCTCTTTCTGCACATATATTCTCCTCCTCATCACGACCCCCACACACGACCCTTTTGATTCCTTTTACCTTTTTGTTTTTGTGGAAAAAAATCTCGCACAGTTTCCCCTCCATTGACTCCCTTTCTCTCTCCGCCTCTGGGGTGCGATTTCTGTGGATTTGGCCTTCAAAGGTAATTGATTGATTGATGAATCCGTATCTTTTCTGGGATGCTTTTTGTTTTTAGCTTAAAGATCTGTTTTTGATTTCATGGCTATGATGCATTGTTTGTTTTACTGTCTTCTGGTTGACAACTCTGGAGATTTGGGATTTTGTTTGTTTGTTTGGAGATGCTAATGATTGCCCTCATTGTCCGAAAGATTCCTTTTTTATGTGAATTCTCTGGTGTATGTGTATGTGTTATGTTGGGATGTTTTGTTTGCCTTTGCATTGTTTAATCTTGTTGGTTGTTTCTTGATCTGTAGTTACATAGATAGGCTTGTTTGTTCTTGCCCTAAGCTAGTGTATTTAACTGCATCTGAGTAAGCATAGATGGGGGAAATCCTGCCTACCTACCTAAAGCCCATTTTTTGTTAGGGAGTTGAATTTTAAGGATCTATACTTTGACTGCAAGTTGTTTGGCACATATAAAGTTGTTAGGTAAATAATATGATGTGTGTATCCACTCTCCAGTTCTCATTTATAGTTGCTGTTATGTTTTTGGTCAGGGGTGAACCATGGCAGAAACCAAACCGAATGCTCCTTTACTCTCTCCTTCATCCGGGAAGTTTCCCGATTATCAGAAATCGATCAAGCTGAAGTATGTGAAACTAGGTTATCATTACCTCATTACTCATGGAATGTACCTCTTTTTGACTCCTCTGATTGCTGTGATTGCTGCACAAATGTCCACCTGGTCTCTTCCTGATCTCTACGAGCTTTGGGATAATCTCCAGTATAATCTGATCTCAGTCATCATTTGCTCAAGTCTCATTGTCTTCATATCGACCATCTATGTCCTGACCCGTCCTCGGCCAGTTTACCTTGTTGACTTTGCTGTCTACAAGCCTGATGAGGAGCGGAAGTGCACAAAGAAGATCTTCATGGAGCAGTCTAGTATGGTTGGCACATTTTCAGAAGAGAACCTTGAGTTTCAGAGGAAGATCCTTCAAAGGTCAGGCCTTGGAGATAACACTTATCTACCCGAAGCTGTGCTTAATATCCCTCCAAATCCATCGATGAAGGAAGCTAGGAAAGAAGCTGAGACAGTTATGTTTGGTGCCATTGATGCGCTTTTAGCCAAGACTAAAGTGAATCCAAAGGACATTGGAATTGTGGTTGTCAACTGCAGCTTGTTCAACCCGACTCCATCTCTTTCTGCAATGGTGATTAACCATTACAAACTCAGGGGAAATATATCAAGCTACAATTTAGGTGGCATGGGATGCAGTGCAGGGCTAATCTCCATTGATCTCGCGAAAAAGCTTCTTCAGTTCCATCCCAACTCCTATGCTCTAGTTGTTAGCATGGAGAACATAACCCTAAACTGGTATTTTGGGAATGACAGATCAAAGCTTGTTTCCAACTGCTTGTTCAGGATGGGAGGAGCTGCAATACTACTATCCAACAAATTCTCGGAGCGCAGAAGATCCAAGTACCAGTTAGTTCATGCTGTTCGCACTCACAAAGGTGCTGACGATAAGTGCTATGCCTGTGTTGTTCAAGAAGAAGATGCTGATGGAAAGATTGGCGTTTCACTGTCAAAGGAGCTTATGGCAGTTGCTGGTGATGCTTTGAAGACGAATATCACCACTCTTGGGCCTCTCGTTTTGCCAATGTCTGAACAGCTTCTCTTCTTTGCTACTTTGGTTGGCAGGAAACTGTTCAAGATGAAGCTCAAGCCTTACATCCCTGATTTCAAACTAGCTTTTGAGCACTTCTGCATTCATGCTGGAGGGAGGGCTGTGCTTGATGAAATTGAGAAAAATTTGCATCTGTCTGAATGGCACATGGAACCATCAAGAATGACACTTTATCGATTTGGCAACACCTCAAGTAGTTCTTTGTGGTATGAATTAGCCTACACAGAAGCCAAGGGAAGAGTAAAGAAGGGAGATAGGGTTTGGCAGATAGCATTTGGTTCCGGTTTCAAGTGTAACAGTGCAGTATGGAAGGCGCTGAGATCGGTAAAACCTGCAAATGAAACAAACCCCTGGATGGCTGAGATTGACAGTTTCCCGGTCGATGTCCCCAAGGTAGCAGTGATATAAAAAGTTTTACAAGTGGTTTTAGAATACTCTGGGGGGTTCTCTTGATCAGTTTCTTATGTTGCTGGTTAATTTTGTGGGCTGTAGAACCAAGCCGGAATTAGTTGCATTTGTGTTTATTTAAGACCACTTCATTCTTGAGGGAAATATAAGCACTATCATACCGGTATTAAACCTAGAACACGAATGTTGATTCTTGAATATCGTAATTCAGTGGTAATAGAAATAGAGCTCATTTCGCATAGAAATAGAGATCGTTGTCAACAAATGAATAAAAGATGCTAGTTATCAATAAAGCGATCAGCAGCTGCTGTAGCACCTTTCTTCCAAAGACGGACAGTTCCATCTTCGGACGTAGAGGCAAAACCTTGCCCATCCGGTGCAAATCGCACACATGTCACCGCACCCGTATGCCCCTTGTACCGGTGTCCACCTATCTTGGCCCCCGAATGGAAATCGCAAAGGTGAATCCACGGTTGGGCTTTATAAGCCGACACAAACGATAATTGATCTTGAGGATCCAAAGAGGCGCTTGTACATGGAATATGGAATTCCCTTTGAAGTCCAAAACTTCAAACAATGATAAAATCAGATAAAGTTAGCCTGACATATTTGACAATCAGATAAGATGAATCAGATAATGAAAGAATCAGATAAGCCTAATAGAACTTACTTTCTTGATTCCCAAGCTTTGATATACTTGCCATCAGCAGCAAGTATAAGCTGGGGGGTGATTTCCACGCTGCTGATAGGTGACACAGTGTCCAATCTACAGTCCACTTTGCATGCTTTTCTGAGATCCCAAACGCTACATAATTACAATACTAAATCAGAGTCACATCTTTCAATACAGTACCAATTCTAATTCTAAACAGCCGAGGGTAGGCATACCTGATCCCTCCAATATCAGTGTATGAACACATGATTTGTGTGTGATGGGGGAGCCAATTGACAGCTCCAATGCATCCCGTGGTTTCTATCTCTGTAGGAGGGGCATCGGGCTCATTCAGGTCATAAAGACGTAGACATTTTTCTGATCCTCCGGTCAGCAACCGGTTGCTATCCTACACACCAGAAAAAAATCAAAATCAAAATCAAAAGATCTTACTATGGATGGAGAAGATCAAGGGGAGAACACTTATACCTGTGAAATCGCACACGCTCTGACAATGTCCTTGTGCTCAAAACAGTGCTTTTGACTGACCTTAAGAGCATCCCATATTATTCTAATAATCAGACAATAAAAGATTAGATAAAATGGCAAATTTCAAACCAATTGCAAATTCCAAAAAACAATAAATAAAAGCATTACTTACACAGAGTGATCCATAGATGCAGTTGCAGCAATGGACGCCTTGCTATCCAAACAACAATCAAGAACTGAACCCTTGTGCCCTTCAAAGGTCCCAATCCAGTTCCCAGTTTTCCCATCCCAGAGTTTTGAAGTTTTATCTGAATTAGAAACAAATCAAGGTACTAATCATGACTCTACAGCAACACATGACTACAATTTACAACCTAGGAAGAAAAAGATGCACACCTTTGCTAGCAGTAATTAGAAAGTATCCATTTGGGGTTTCTGGACTGTACTGCAAAGCAACCACTGGGCGAGTATGGCCTAACAGAATCTGATGCGGCTCCCCTGTATATCAATCGGACCCCAAGGATCAGTCTGGGGAAGAATTTAAAGAAGGAAAATACAGAAATCTCTAGAAAATAACCCCAAGAGTATCAATCGGACCCCAAGAATCAGTTTGGGGAAGAATTTAAAGAAGGAAAATACAGAAATCTCTAGAAAATTTGCCTAAAATACTAGCAAATCACCTACAGCTAATAAGATCTACTTCTCTAGCAAGAAACTAAAACAACTTCAACATCGACTAAATTATCAAACCCTAAAATATCGATTCGTCAAAATAAATAAAATCACCGCCATAATCTTCAATAATACTGAGGGTCGGGAATTACCGGTGTCGGAACGAGATGGTGCACTTCTGTTGCCATTATTTCTCTCAAATTCTTCCCCGCCCGTCAGAATTTGGGGTTTCTCGCTGTTGTCGTCGTCTCTCCGGCGGTGGCGGCGGCGGCGACGTTTTCTTTCTGGACCGGCGGTTTCAAGCTTCTTGCCGCGATCTTCCGGGGTTTTCCTGTGCTCGAGATCCATTACTGCAAACTCTCGAACAAATTAGGATTTCAGGATTTTACACGGGAATGGAAGTCAGGGAGAAGCAGAGGAGTTGAGGGGGAGAACGTATGAAAATTTTACAGGATTTATCTTGGGAAAGGAAGTCAGGGACAAGTAGAGGAGTTGAGGGGGAGAACGTATGAAAAATGCGAGGGAGGGAAAATATATTTCTCGATAACCGCTCCTGAATCCTCTTTTCAACTCTACACCCCTACTCTAAATTTTTGTTTTTTTTTTACAATTTTGCCATTTCATTGTTAACCAATAACACCGATCTGGCCAATTTCATTTGTATGGGATTTTAAGACCGGAAAATCATAGAGCATTATGCTTCCATACACCTATTCTAATTTAATAATTTATAAGTGTCCAATTACATTTCGATTACTCAAACCTAGCATTAGGGTCCGTATCCCAGCATTGAGGTTTGTGTCCACAAGTTTGAGGGTGTGTTGTGGTTGTCCGACATTGAATTTTATGTCTTCAAGCATTGAGGTTTGTGTCCACAAGTTTGAGGGTGTGTTGTGGTTGTCCGACATTGAATTTTATGTCTTCAAGCATTGAGGTTTGTGTTGTGGGGGTTGAGGCATTGTCACCTTGGTTGAGGTTCGGGTTCTTGGTGTTGAGTTTTAACTTTGTGATATTGAGGTATGATAGCGTTGAGTTTTATATCGTTGGAAGTGAGGTATGGGTCGTCATAGTTTTGGTTTGCTAGCGTTAAGGTCTATATCGTTAGATGTGAGTTATGGTTCGTTGGAGATAAGACCAGGGATCACCGGGGTTTTTGGTTGCTAGTATTGAGATTTTGTTGCTGAAGGTGAGGTAGGGGGCGCCAGAGATGAATTTTGGTTGCTAGCGTTGAGATTTGTGTCGTTGTATATGATGTTAGAGTCGATAGAGATGAGGTTGGGGGTCGTCAGAATTTGGGTGCTAACGTAGAGTGAGCCCATGTTATACGTAAATATAAATTAAAAAACAAGACATATTACTAAAAAAATTTGTGATCAAATGTGAAAAGGATGATTTATAACCCCTAAAAATAAAAGGAAAAATTCTCAGAAAGGGCGTAATAATAATTGAAATTCCTACTAAGTGTGTAAAACTTTCATAATTCCTATTAAAGGTGTGAATTTAATTTAATACTTAAAATTATAACTAAGTTACAGTTCTACCCTTTAAATCAAAAATCACACTTCACTACATGTTCAACTTACTTATTTTATAGTAAAAATACATGTGAAAAATAAAATCAGTTTAGTAAAGTTAAAAATATTCAGTTCGACAAAAAAAAATCAATTTCATTAAAAGAAAATTAGCTCAATTTAATGAAGTTAACTCGAATTTGAATGAATTCAGACCACTTTAGTTCAAACAAGTTCTTAAATCAAAATTACTTCGACTATATTTCAATACGTATTTTTGTAGTTTTTTTAATTTAATTTAGTTTAGTTCAGTTAATTTTAGTTCAAATCAGTCCACAACAAAAATATTTAATTGACTCGTTGAATTTCAGTTTCAAAAATAGACTCCTTGAATTTAAATATCAACGAGTAAATGTTTTTGCTTGACTAACTTGAACTGAATTGAATTAAACTAAACTAAATTAAAATTTAAATATCGTCAACAAAAATTAATTCAAATGAATTTAATAAAGATAAGAATTTTTTTGACAAATAAGGTCCTATTATTAAACTTTTCTATTACAAGGGTAGAATAGTAATTTAATTATAATTTTAATCATTAAATTAATTTCACGCCCTAAATAGGAATTATGAAAGTTTTACGCCCATAATAGGACTTTCCATTCTCGATACGCCCAATCTGGGAATTTTCCCAAAATAAAATAATAGGAAGTGGTGAAATAACAGATTTTTCGTGCCCACTTTTATAAAATGTTCTCAAATCATTCCCAACTTTTGATGAAATGTACCAATTTAGTTCTTTTACCTGTTGATGACCTACTATTGTAGGTCAATGGCCCGGTCAAAGGTTAATGTGTTGAAAAATGATAAATTTATTTTTAACGGAACTTTTTACAATATTTATGATGAGCTTTTATTCAAATCCTTAGGCAATTAATCAAATATGTTTAGGATATCAAACAGTATCTCGTTACCGAGAATCGTCAAGCAGTTGGAATACTGTTTCTCGTATATACCAAGTTGTGATAGATTGTAAATAAATTGAGTCGACCTTTAAATTAAAACCCATTTCAAGTTACTCGTTTAATGTTTCTTGAATTTGAGATTGAGTTTGACTCAAATTTGAACGAGCTACTGAAATCTTGGTTCGAGATCCAATTCGATCGAAAAATAATTAGCTCAAACTGAACAAGCTGAAACACAATGAAATATTTCCTAATATAATTTTTATATTTTCAGTATATTATATTTATGATATTTAATAAAAACAATTTCTCCATGCAGGTCCGTATTTTTACCATAATTCCCCCTGATGGAACCCTATGATTTCAAACTTATTTTTTGTCTTAACAATATTAGGGGTATTATAGTAAAAATACGGACATGTAAGAGAAAAATGGACATGTATGGAGCAACCCCTTTAATAAATTACAACATGTCGATAATCTCGATAAATTTAACGAATTATAATTTTATCAAGCATCAGTTTTAAAATCTTGGAACTAAATTGGTACATTTCATCAAAAGTTGGAAATATTTTGGAAACATTTTATAAAAGTGGGCACGAAACTTATTATTTCATCAAAATGTTGACACCATTTCTGTCATTTTCTCTTTGTGGCCCTAAAAGTTAAATTGCATCTTTTGTATCCCAAAATCAATTCTATTAGGATATTTTGATAATTTTATACTCTCAAGAAATTTTAAAAAGAAAATTAAGTCAGATGACGTGTCAGTATCATCACCATCTAAATATAAGAGCAAGTCCAACAGAATCTCCAATTCTTTTTTCTAAAATAGAGATTAAAAACCTATATTCTCTAAATATTTTTTCCTCAACTCCAACAGTATCTCTATTTTAGAGATTTTGTTAGTTGACTTTTCCTTTTATTTTTCTTTTCATTCGTAAAACCCTCGTGAAAATCAAAGACGGCCCAAATTCTCATCCATCCTTTCTGATCGCTGGTAGCAATTCAACGCAAATCATCTCCGATTACAAGTCACCTACTCCGGGCTCGGCGCCACTTCGAAATTCAGGTCAGATTGAGCTTTCAGTTTTGATACCAGAAATTTGTTTTTGCTCAAATATCATCTCGAATATGTGTATTTTTGCTCCTGACGAGACTGTTAATTTTATATTTTTAGATTATTTCTTATGGATCGTCGTTATTTACACGATATGATATATGATGGAGATGATACTGATGAAGAGTACGAAGAAATTTTGCGTGTTCTTGTCCAAGAGGAAGAAGTTATTCACAGTAAGACAAGAAAGCGATATCGTGGTTCAGTGTGAATTAAAGATCATTCGTGCTTTTTCCTCTCTTTGAAAATCTACTTATTTGTTGTCTGTTTAATTCTACTGATTAAGAGGAAGCGGACAATTTTTCTAGATGACATGATTAATTCATACACGAATCAGTTCAGACCATCCATGTAACTATAATCATTTTGTGTGCCAGCCTAAAGAATTCATCCACCTTATCATAATTCTTCTTTCTGATACAGTATTCAGACCAGTTCTGAAGTTACCCTCAACTGAGAATCTTCTTTCTTGCACTCCTGCACCAGTTCTTTGAGTTGTATCCATGCTTCTGTCTTACTGATTCCAGATTTCAGCTCATCTATAATCTCATCCTGGTCAGCTAAAATCTCATCTTAAAGACAGCTAATAGAACATGAGACTATAATGACTAAGAGAAAATCTTGGGTGAGACCTGTCTTTGTGGAGACCAGGGTAAAAAGAATCCATATAATAAGAGTTTACAAAGTTTTAGGGTCATTCTGTAATAATTTCATTTTTGGCGCAATAGTCATATTATGATATATTTCAGGGACTAAATTGTTATTCTCTTGAAAATATTAGAATCAGATCTCTCTTTCTACTTCCCCGACGAAATCCCTCTTTTTTCTAAACGAAATTCATCAGACTTCCCTTCCCCGGCCGCTCAAATCCATCGCTCCCAATCTTCTCCTATGTTCCTCTGCAGGTTTCCGGCATCGATTCTCAGCTCCACTGCCGTCAAACTTCACTCGTCGATTCTGGATCTAGTCGAACTTCACCGGCGATTTTGATTCGATCGATGTGGGGCTCCGTGGCTGCCCTTAACTTCCCGGAAGAAACCGTTCGGAAGTCGATTCGGTCCATGATGATCGCAACAGTCCCGAAGATGGTTGTCCGACGTCCGTAACATGAGAAGCAAATCCACCCGCTGCAAGATCAAAGGGAAGATACTTACTCATCTCTTTTGCTTTATGTTTTTCAATTGATTGGTCAAATCCAACTTATTTCCACAACCGATTAAATGATCTGGCTGCCTCTGAAGCAACCGAGCTTATGAACGAGCCAAATCAACTAGGTTCTGCATACTGATTTTGTTTGAAAGTTCAAATACAGTTATTAATTGTCTTCCAAAATGCTTTCGTTTTAGGCTAAATTAGTATGCAGAACCTAGTTACTGAAAAGCTCAAGTGTCAGGATAAAAAGCTCAAAGAAAAGATAACTGAAAAAATCAAATAAAATTAGCTAAATAAAAAGCTCAAGTGGTAATTGAAAAAAATCAAACAAAATATCAAAAAGATCAAATAGAAAAATGATCAAAGAAAATATAAAAAGATCAAACTGAAAAAAATCAAGTAATAAAACATTGATGATCAATATTACTGCAAAAATATAAAATTCAAATGATAAATGAAAAAATCAAAGAAAATATCAAAACGATCAAGTAATAAACATAGATGATCATGTCATTACTGGATCAAACTCAAGTGCTAACTGAAAAATAAAAAAATCAAGTAATAAACATATATCATCAATTCATATTGCAAAAGATCAAGATCAAGTGATAACTGAATAAAATCAAACAAAACATATAAAAGATCAAATAAAACAATCCCAATAAAAGACTCAAGTGATAACTGAAAAAATCAAAGAAAATATAAAAAGATCAAGCTGAAAAATATCAAGTAATAAACATAGATAATAAAGTCATTACTGTAAAAGATCAAAGAAAAAAATGGTGGTCAAGTCATTACTACAAGAATAGAAAAAGAATAAAAAATTCAAGCAAATTTCAAGCAAAAAACATATAAGATCAAGTAAAAAACATAGAAGATCAGAGGTAAGGGCAGAAAAAATCAAGCAAAAAACATAAAAAATCAAATGCTGGAGAGAAGGTAGAGGAGAAAGAAGAAAACTAAATTTGCAACTAAGTCCCTATATTTAGGCGCGTTTTTTAATTTGTACCTATAATTTCTGGAAAACTCCTATAGTCCTTGGTCTCAATGGAGACAGGTCTCAATTGAGAATTAGTAAATGACTAAAATGGAGAAGAGTTGGAGGGCGTAGGGAGTTTGTGAAAAGAAAAGAAATTTGCCAAAAATAGTTTTTTTTTCCCTAGTCGCATGATTTGCCGAAAATTTTCCAGTCTGCAAATATAGCAAAGCAAACTTTTTCTCTCATCAATTTTGCTATAATAGCAAACGTGATAGCACATCTGTTGGAGTTGAAAAATACACAAAATCTCTAAAAAACAAGAAAATCTCTATTTTAGCTAATCTGTTGGACTTGCTCTAAGTGAGGTGAGCATAGTGAAAGAAGTTATAAAATTAAAAGAGTAATGATAGAGAGAGGTAAAATTTGTAGGGAAAATTAATAGGCAATGATGTGTCAATTTAGGTGGCTATTCCATCTCGAGTAATGATAGAGAGAGGGAAAATACTTAGGAAAATTACTTAGGGAATGACATGGCTCTTTAGTTGGCAAATCCATGTCACTCCCATAAATACTCATTATTACTTTCCATTTTCTTTACCCTATATATTTATAGAATTTAATAATATTGCCTTGATAGATTTTAGTTTTTCAAATCAAACTTATTCAGGCAAATCAAACTAATTATTTACCTTAATAAAAAATTCCATTGATATTCAAATTCATTCGGTTAAATTTAATTTAGCTCAGTCAGATCCATGCAGTTAAGTTCAGTCCCAAAATATTACTCGGTCTAAATATAAATCCCAAAATCCTACAGACATATCTCACTTGTAGTATTCTCCACTTTGGTATTGATTATTTTTTTTATAAAATATTTCCTCAAAACCAACAAAGCCTCCCCATCTTATTATTTGTATTAATTTTTGGACTAAAATGAACTTAATTTAATGAATGACTATCAAAGATATATGAAGGCAAAGAGTAAGTTTGATTTGTAAGGCAAATAATAAGGTCCTGTTCTCTTCATGATACTTGAACTTATCTGAACTCATCTGAACTAAAAAAAGTTTATCTGAACTAAAAAAACTTTATCTGAACTTAAAAAACTTTATCTGAACTTAAAAAACTTTATCTGAACTTAAAAAACTTTATCTGAACTAAAAAAAGTTTATCTGAACTTAAAAAACCTTATCTGAACTAATATGAACTTATCTGAACTTAAAAAACTTTATCTGAACTCATTTGAACTGAACTCATTTGTACTTAAAAAATTTAGCTGAACTTATTTGAACTTAAAAACTGAGCTGAATTGAAATATATAGATAAATTGAATTGAACTAAATTGAAACTAACTAAAAAATATATGATCATTTCTAATATATTTGAAATTCATTAATCTAAATATAACATAATACGTTTAATATTAAAATATAATGAACTGAGTTGCACTGATGTAGATAAACTGAATTGAATTGAATTAACAAATATGATCAATTTCAATATATTTGAAATTTATTAATCTTAATATGAAAATGTGTAGAACAAAAGTTGAACTGGAATATATAGATCAACTGAACTGAAATGAAATAAATATGACATTTTCAAAACATTTGAATTTTAATAATTTGAGTATAACTTAGAGTTTGATAGAGTTTATTTCTTGTTCAACTGAACTGAACTGGATTGAATTGAACTGAAGTGAAAATTAATGTACCGAAAAAAAGAATCAACATGATTGAATTAATCTGAATTTCATCAAATTACATTTCACTTCAATTTACTGAACTGAACTGAATTGAATTGAACTGAACTGATATATAAAAGTTCTGGCACACATGACCTTAATGTTATAAAATATGATCATGTTTCCTAGCTAAACATATTGATTTGAGTTGAGCTGAAGCATATAGATAACTGAACTGAACTGAATTGAAAATTAATAAGTGTGATGAAAATAAACGGTATGGATATTTCCTTAATTAATTGCACCAAATTATATTGTTGTTGAGCTAAACTGAACTAAACTGAAGTGAAGTGAAATTAATGTATTGAAAAAAAAAGAATCGGTATGACTAAATTAATCTAAATTTCATCAAATCATATTGAAACTGAACTAAACTGAATGGAATTGAACTGAACTGATATGAACAATTAAGCTCAAAAGATTGAACTGATTTAAACTGAAATGAACTAAATTACAAATAAGTTTACTGAACTTAACTTATCTGAAAACTAAAAAGGTTTACTGATCTGAACTGAAAAAAGATTATTTGAACTCATCTGAACTGAAAAAAGATTATTTGAACTCATCTGAACTAAAAAACAGTTATCTGAAATAAAAAAAATTTATCTGAACTAAAAAAAGTTTATCTGAACTAAAAATTTTTTATCTGAACTAAAAAATATTCAAATAATCTCTAGAGAACAGGACCTAAGTTTGATTTGTAAGGCAAATAATAAATTTGATTGAAACTTACCAAGAAATTATTACTAATTAATTCTACATATAAAGAGAGTTAAAATAAAATGGAAATGAATTAATGAATATTTATGGGAGATGATGACATACTTATAAGAGATGATGACATGAATATGCCAACTAAGGTGCCATGTCATTCTCTAAGAATTTTCCTTAAGAATTTTCCCTCTCTATCATTACTCTTCCATCTCATCATTTACAAAAATAAATAAATCTTTCAAATACAATCCATCATCAATTCTTCAATCACTACAACTTTTAAAACTTTCACATTAAAATTCCATTTATTTATTTCCTATAATAACAATCTAAATATGCCATGAATCAAAGCTTTCATTGCATTTAGGTCCTGTTTGCATGATATTTTTTATGAATAAGTTCATTTCAGTTTAGATAAATGTATTTATATTTTTCAGTTCAGTTCAATAACTTTTTTTTTTATTGAATGTTACTTTTATACTATAGATTACAATGACTTTTATACTGTTAATTTGAAAATTATTTCAGTTCAGTTCAGTTAAATGTATTAAAATTTATTTTAATTTAGTTAAATACATTTACAAATATATTTCAGTTCAATTTAGTTCAGTTCAACAAGAAATAAACTTAAGCAAATAGGGCCTAAGTAAATAGTATTTTAATGTGAGAAACACTTAAAAAAAATTTAATGTAAGAGAGACTTAAAACTGGAAAGGTTGAAAAATTGATGAGAAAGGAATAGAATTTTATTTGGAAGGAAAAAAGAAGATTTATTTATTTTGGAAATGATGATATGGAATTGCCACATCTAATGACACATCATTCCCTATTTATTTTCTTTATAATGTTTCCCTCTCTCTATCATTACTCTAAAATGATAGAGAGATGGATTGCTTAGGCCAGTTGAAATAGATGAGCTAAAGAGTGTGGTTTTTAATTTAAATAAAAACAGCACTCCAGGCCCTGATGGTTACACTGCAAAATTTTATATTAAAACTTGGGATTTTATTGCAAATGACTTGTTAAGTGCCTGCAATGATTTCATGTCTGGTGCTGAAATGCCAAGAGGAATAGGTAGCACTTGGATTACACTGATTCCTAAAAAAAATACCCATGTATCTTTTAGTGACTTTAGGCCTATTAGCCTTTCTAATGTGCTTCATACAAATTTTTCCAAGATTCTAATGGAAAGAATAAAGCCATTTATGCCTGACCTAATCTCTCCCAATCAAACTACTTTTATGCAAGATCAGGACATTTCAGTTAATGTTTTATACCTTAAAGAAATGGTCAAGCATTTGAATAGAAAGGATAGGATCCCCAATTGTTTTCTCAAACTTGATCTCATGAAAGCCTTTGATAGAGTTAGTTGGCCCTTTCTCAATAGCATTTTACTCAAATTTGGCTTTCATGTTAGCTTTGTTAGATGCATAATGAGGAATCTATCTCAAGCTTGGTTCTCAGTCCTTATTAACGGCAGTCCTGTAGGTTTTTTCAAGTCTACCAGAGGGATTAAACAAGGAGATCCTCTTTCTCCATTTCTCTTCAATCTGTTCTCTGAGTCCTTTACTAGAAGTTTGGCTTTTGTTTTTAGAACTGGCAAGTTGAAATATTATGATGTCCCATGCAACTTATCACCTGTATCTCACCACTCATATGCTGATGATACAGTTGTATTTTTTAAGGATAGCAAGCAAAACCTTGTCATTTTAAAAGCTTTTCTGATTAAATTCGAAGAAGTCACTAGTCAAAAAATCAATTTTGATAAAAGTGACTTCTTTGTGAGTAGATATGCAACAGTTCATAGAGTTAATCAGATCAAAGTCATTTTAGGGATGAAAAAGGAGTGTTTTCCATTCAAATATCTAGGATGCCCTATCTTTACTGGAAAAACACTCAATATTCACTTTCAGTCCGTGTTAGAAATGATAGATAAGAGGCTAAACAACTGGAAAAATGTGTGGTTATCTACTGGTGGTAAACTCACACTGATCCAGTTTGTTTTGTACTCTCTGCCACAACACATTTGGACAGTCATGACTCCCACCTCTTCTACTATTAAACTGATAGAAAAGAAATTTTCTAAATTTTTTTGGGGCATGACTGAGCTAAAACCCAAAAAAACCTGGAGAAAGTGGAGTAAATTATGCTCACCAACTCCACAGAATGGACTTGGATGTAGGAAAATTTATGCCATTATCCTTGCCTGTTCTGTGAAGCTTTGGTGGAAGTACCAATCTGCTAAAGCACTATGCACTGAGTTTATAGCAGCCATTCCCCCCTCTTCTAGAAACTCTCCTACGTGGAAAAGAATATGCCATGTTAATGAATTTGCAGAAAGAAACTCCAGAGTTATCCATGGAAAAGCAAAATGTAACTTCTGGACATCTAATTGGACCAATTTTGGCTCCATTGCAAATACCTGTGATCCAGAAGATACATCAATTCCATTAACTGCAACAGTAGAATGCTTCATTGAGAATAAAACCTCTTTTATGTCATCTATATCTCCTTTTCTCAATGCTGATTTGAAGGTTTTTCTACAGGATTCTGAAATATTTCATTACAGAGATGATAGACTCATATGGAAACCTGAGAGTTCTGGAAGGTTTACTTTCAAGTCTACTTACAGAGCCCTGGTCCAACACTCAGGTAACTCTGTATCTCTGACAAAAATCTGGGGGGGGGGGGGGGGGGAATCAAAAGAAAACATCCATTTTCATGTGGAGACTTATGAATTCCCTGCATACTTTTGATAACATTCTTACACACATGGGTTTTAATTTAGTATCAAAATGCTGTTTTTGCATGAATTCTGATTCCATAGAACATTTTATAAATGGGTGCCCCTTTTCTCTGAGTATATGGAAGGAAATTCTGGAATATATAGAGGTCATAGATAGTAACTTTTCTACCTGTTGAAATAGACTATCTTACTACCTTAGCTATGTAGGCCACTCTTCCCTCCATTCTCAACTCATTCAAATTGTGGTATGTTTGACTTGCTGGAATCTGTGGAAATCTAGGAATACCAAATTATATGA
The DNA here is from genome assembly GCA_963678965.1 of Cruciata laevipes. Classification (NCBI taxonomy): domain Eukaryota; kingdom Viridiplantae; phylum Streptophyta; class Magnoliopsida; order Gentianales; family Rubiaceae; genus Cruciata; species Cruciata laevipes. Next base: position 8,371,842 of record OY787632.1, on the reverse strand, counting down.
TAATAAGCCCCCTTCCAAAGCCCTTATCATCAGAGATATTAAAGAGATGATATATAATGTTTTATATGCCAATCCAATCTCTGTAACATCTGATTTTGATAGAGAAGTGGTTGAGAGGGAGCTGTTCCCTGCCTCAACCTAACCATGCAGACCAAAGATTATTGCTATCAAATCGGAAAAACCTTTAGATGGTTATAAAATAAATGTTGATGCATCCTGGTCTAGTACACCCTCTAGGGCAGGTATATCATATGCAGAGATTATCAGGGACATTTCAAATCTGCTAAGTATGTCTTCACTGATGCATCTTCTCCTCTTGAGGCAGAGATTAAAGCCATCAAGTTTGGCATTTTACATGGCCATAATTTGGGACTGATTAAATGTATTATAGAATCTGACTGCCTCATAGGAATCTCAATGATTTTACATCCCATAACTGCACACTGGAAACTGTTTATTTTAGCTGATAGCACAAAGGTCATACTTCATCACTTTACACTACAACATACCTTTAGACAAGGGAATATTGTTGCAGATTTTCTGCCCAAATTTGCTTCTCAGCATAAAATATGCTCCATTAATAATTTATCATCCTTTCCAGCTGAAGCTAAGGCTGTCTTTCAGATGGATAGGGATTAGATACCATCTATCAGAACCTTCTGAAGATTGGATGCTACTCATAATATTTTCTCTGCTCTTCTCCAGGTACTTGTGCTGAAGAATGTTCCAGATCAACTCATAATGCAAGAAGATATTGCACAATGTAGGATGATACATAGCTGCTGCCATCTCATCAAACAAAGCACCAAGATGCTGACCGTTGCTGCTCAGATACACCCACTCATCCCACCTGGAGCCTTTAAATTCTGAGCAAAGTTGTGTTCCGATTTGTTTCGTTTTCACAGCGCTGCATGGGGTTTATAGGCTCGGATTACAGGGAATTCTGAGCACTCTCAAACCTCAAAGCTCGTCCCTCTTTTCTTATGAGGCTGTAACTAGATTCATGATGCTAAAAACTCTCTTTTGATTTTAGAACACATCCTTTGTAAAACTCAAATTTGAGCTTGACTCTATTTTTCGGTTACATAGGCTTGGGAAACCTAATGCAAATCCCTTCACCTTTCATAGGTGATTCCAAATTTTAAGAAAAAAAAAGATTGAGAGAGGGAAAAATGACAAGGAAAGTTCATAGGGAATGATGTGTCATTATACATGGCAATTCCATATCATCATTTCCATAAATAAAAACATCATCTTCTTTCCTTCCAAATCTAATCCTCCTTAACATTCCATTTACTTATTTCCTATAATAACACTCTATAATATGCTATGAATCAAATTTTTGCATTCATACCTAATTTTCTCATTGCAATCATTTTGATTTTGATTTCAATTTAATTCAAATTAGACGAAAAAAATCGTGTTAGACTAAAAGAGAAGTTGAACTCTCAGATTTACCCGATCAATACATCTGCATTGGTAAAACATTCGCGTTTTTTATCTATGATTTATTTTATTTTTTTACGTAAACACTGAAGGATTTGATTCATGAAATATTATAGAGTGTTATTAGAGAAATTAAGTAAATAGATTTTAATGTAAGAAGGATTTAAAAGTGAAAGGGATTGAAGGATTGATGATGATAGGAGGATAGGATATGAAAGAAAAAAGAATGACCTTTTTTATTTTTAGAAATGATGAGATGGAATTGTCACACAGCATGACACATCATTCCCTGTTAAATTTCCCTATGAATTTTCATTTTCTCTATCATTACTCTTAAAATACTAAATATTAGTAGAAAGAACCATTAAAGGTCATCTAACTATTTTTTAACATAAACCCTCCTAAATTTGTAGTTAGTATCAAACAGCTGCAAAACTTGTTTCAAGGACGGATCAACTGGTTCCAAAATTAACCGTACTACAAGCCTTAATTTATAGAGTTTATTTATACATCGTTATAACTTAATTCAGTAAAATACAATTTGGTGAAATATTTTACTCTCCATTCCAACTTAACCTGCAGGTCCTGCACAATTGATTTTTTTGTGATTGACCAAAACAATTTTTGAACAATGTGTATGTGTATTTACATCCTCATAACTTGATGGGTTATTTTTTTTTAAATATGTGTAATTATGTTTGATGATATTTTGATATTATGAAAATAAATGTTACAACAAATTCAACAAGAGAATGTGTTGGGTGAGTTTATGGTATGACGAGTGATACTTCATGTCTTTATTAGATCTGTTTGTGTATTTCACAACTTTGTTTGTGTGTGTTCATTTTACAGCTTATGTCAAACAAAGGTTAGAAACACACAAACAAATCTAATAAACACATGAACTATCATTCGTTCTACCACAAACTTATGGTAATGGTAAATATTTTAGAGTTCTGAAAACCATGCTTAAATATTTTAAAGTATATAAAATTTTAGACCATATTTACACTATTATAGGTTGTGTATAAGTAAATAAAGGGAGCGGAAGTACCATTCAGAGTGGAAACGAAGCTGATTTTTTCCAGTTCACGCCCCCTTCCTTCTTTCTCGCGATATGGATTTTGATTATTTTGACCAACAAGTCAACAACCATGACGCATCTCCCTGATTCACATTCCACGGTCGGTGTACGATATGCACCTCTCTGGTTCAATTCACTGCCACCCATGCTGACTGCTTCATCGAATTCACCTTTCGTCCACTTCATTTGCTTTTCAAAGTGCAGCTTCTATCCTCATCTTATTGGTGGATTCAAACTTCTACTGCTTCCATGATATGTGTTACTGGTAATGATTTTAAATTTTTAACCATTCTCTTCAGCAACTCTAATGTGTGCTAGGTGTTTGAGGAATTGCCGTTTACAACAATTTCTCTGCATCCTCTAGTCTCTACGGATTATCCTTAATTTAAATGCTTTGTGGCTACATCAACTGTGACCTTTTACTATTGTTTTTTTTTTTTTTTGTAATTTTGATTTTCCCTCTTTAAAAAGGTTTTTGACTTCCCTATTTTGTTATTCACAGGACTCAGAGAGGTAAGTCATCATGGTCACTCAAGATCCACAACTGAATAGGTACTTACCTCTATCGATTTGTTTGCACAATTTTTTGGAGATTAATTGGTTTACATTATCTCAGTTGCAAAGTTTTCTATTTAATGTTTTCCTGTATTAGACTAGAAGTGTTGAGTGCCTCTTTGTTATCCATGATTGTGACTTTATCTATTTTGATGGTTTTTATTATACCATAGAGTTGCTGCTGCATCAGAAAAACTTCAGAAGCCTCCCATCTCTGTGTTGGCAGGTTGGTTATTATTGATTGTTGATTCTGCAATCTTCTTTCATTTTGCCAAAACCCTTTAAGTATGCTAGGGAGTGTGTTCGACTGTATATTGCTGCCAAGTACATGAATTCTTTTGGTATGTTGAATTAGCGTTTGGATTGTCTGCCGAAAGCAACGCTAATTTTATCAGTTTACCTATGACCTACACTGTTCATTCATACTCAAAAGGAGCTCATGATACCATAAGACAGGTGATGCTGCTCTAATGTTGTGTTTATTATTTCTCTGATGAAGATAAGCATGAAACCTTAATGCTATATTTTTGCACTCTATCCTTTATTGATTAAACTATTACCCAATCTCCCCAGTTCTCTTTAACTTAGTTGATTGCGCGGCTCTAATTTGCAAAAAAAAAAAATTGCATTCTGTGTGTGAACCTACTTCAACTGGAGCTTAGTCTTGCTAGATCAGAGGGATTAGAGCTCCAGTGTTTGAAGTAAAAATTAAAAAATAAATAGTGACTATAACCTACTTCATTGTTTTCTTATGTGGTTAATGAATAGTGACTGTAACATCATTTGTACTACACTCATCTCTACTGTTTGTCTTCTACTCTTTTTTCCATACTATGTGGTCTTTCGTATAGAGATTTACTTCTTTCCGATCAGTTTCCTTTTTATAAAAATCAGGTTTGAGAGACTGGGTTGTTTTATTTCTCTCAGTAAGTCTTCAACATTCTAGGGAAAAAAGTGACTAAATTTCCAGTTAATGAGCATGCCTGAAAGGCTGAAAGTGGCTAAATTTTGTAGTTGCCTGGTTTCTACCCATACAAATATGGTTTAATCTGACTCTAATGGGTGATATTAAAAGTATTTCGAATGGGGGTATATGTGACTGGATGTGCAGGTTTGCACTTCACGTTTCTATTTTATTATAACTTACACAATGGGGTCACTAGTTCCAAGGACTCAAAAGTACAACAATATTGTTTTTATTTTATGAAATAGACTTGTTTAGTATTTAATTTTACTCATATATCTGTATTAAACAGGACTTCACACACTAAAGCTCTGAAGCTTATAAACCTCACCAGTAATGTGATGGATGGTCACACAGTTAGGCTGAAAGGACATGGAAACCAGTGATGATGATTAGGACTACAGCTAGATTGCGTTCTGACTCAGGTCCTTCATTTGACCTCACTTTCTTGGTTTGTTTAAATAAACATGTACATCTGCGATTCAGTTTGTTTCAGTATACATGCTTAAGTTCGAAGGTATAATTTGATATGATGCTAATCATTAAATGTAGGGAATGATACCTTTTCATGTCAGGATGAAGCCAATCTTACCTCATAGGATTTTTTTCCTCTTCAAACACATTTTAACACGTTCATTTTTTTGGCTGTACCGCTGTACTAATTATAGGTTGACATCTTGGCTGTAGTGAATTTAAATGACAACAGAGGTAACAAATAGTAAGTTATTGCATTTTCTGAAATATGCTTCAAATGCATCATTGCTGGATGATAAATATTTTTTATCATGACCCGTGTGAGACTTATTAGCCAGTTAGTCATGCATTTTTTATTGACAAATTCCGTTCCATTTATCCTAATGCTTCTCATATCTGTCGAATGTAGTTAAGTTCTCTTGATTGCCATTTGTGTAGAGAGATACTGAGTAATTAACTTCCATATGCAGTAGCTGCTACAATTGGAAAACCATCAGTCTGAGAGTCTTCAAAGAATTCACAACCACCTAAATTTAAACTCACAATCAGTGGCAATCATATTATATTGTTTTTTGGTACGGAATACCTGATTTTGACGAGTTCTCTAGGCTTTTCACATCAGTCTGACTAATTTATCTTCAACTTCAGCTAAATGTTTTTCTTGATTCAATTTCCACTGATTGTGAGTTTAAATTTAGGTGGTTGTGAATTTTCAGGCACTATGTTTGTGTTTAAATGATGTTTCTAGAAACCCACTTCTTTGAAGATGTTTTTGACAAGGTTGTAGTTGCTTCAAGATTTTACCTGAATCTTTCATCCAATTGGTTCTTGCATCATTAACTATTGTATCATTTTCACATAAAAGAAAACAGTATGGCAACTTTATTCATGGACATGAAATAATTTATCTTCAGATACTCTTGGAAATTATATGCCTTTGTATTTTGACACGTGGAGCTCAGTTTCAGACAACAAGAAAATAGTCTGTTAATTATAATTTTGTACATGAAAACATTTATTTACAAGTGACAAGGAGATGCTCTTTGATATTATATGGGATTGTTTGTATTTCTTATATTGTTGATATCAAGTCATACTCATACATTTTTAAATATAAAACAAAATAATTCAATAATTTCAGCCTTAATATTTTTATTATTTGTTTTTGAAAAAAAAAAAAAAAAACTTCAATCTGGGATCCGAGTTCAGGCAGCTCTTCTCACTTACATTTATCATATTTATCTTGTTTGAGGCCGTCATATTCATCTTGTGTTCAGTCCCGTACCTACAATTAGGTATTGATAATGGCATCTCTGGCAGGTTCATCCAGAAGGAAATTACGTGGTAGTTATTGATAAGAGCATTGATAATATTAAGATCACTCCCTCAACTCGAGTTGCCCTTCGCAATGACAGCTATGTTTAACATTTGATCTTGCCCAGCGAAGTGGCATGAAGGTTGAGAAAGTACCCGATTCCACTTATGACATGATTGGTTGTCTTGACCAGCAAATCAAAGAGATTTAGGAGGTACTTGTTCTCTTTTGTTTTAAACCTTCCACCATCACTGTTTGTAGGCCATGTTTGTCTGAATATAGTATATTGATAATTATTGCTTTCTTTCGGTGCTATTTCGATTTTCTTGTGAGTTCTGCTTTATGGGCCTCCTGGAACCGGGAAAACTCTGTTGGCTCTGAACTTGTGCAAAAATACATTGAGCAAGGTTCTTGGATGGTGAGGGAAATCTTTGTTATGGCAAGGTGTGTTTTCTAATTTCTCAATGTGCTTTATGCTTGCACGCTGTTGATTCCTATTGGTAGTTCATCTTTCCTATGTAAAAAACATGTTTCATCTTTCATAACATGATTTGAAGACAAGTCTTTCCTTGGGGCGAATGTTTTCAGATGGAACTTTGAGTTGAGTAAGCTGCTGATATTGCACACTTGTCAAAAATATGCCATAACTTGCCTTCAAACTAAGCATATATGTGGAATTTAAGTACTGCATGATTTTTTATTGGTTCAAATGAATCCATGACTACCAACTGTTTACTCTGAGCTTTGTAGGGAGCATGGCTCCATCTATGATATTCATGGATGAGATAGACGATATTGGATCTGCTAGAATGAAATCTGGAAGTGGCAACGGAGAGTGAAGTATACAATGCTTGAGCTTTGATGGGTTCGAGGCATCCAACTTCTAAGTGCATAATTTATTAGACATTATTTTCTTACTGTGCATTCTTTATGTTGATATTCCATGCGTTGCCATTTATTTCTTCAGCTTGTGATGGCCACACATGGTTATATTTTGGATCAAGCACATAGTATGGGAAGACAACTCAAAGACAAACAACAGAGACGAGTACAGTACAAATGATCTCATAGTCATTAAATACATAAGAAAACATTGTAAAACGACATGATAATGGGTGTTCTGAAATATCAAACACCTGATTACTTTCACAATTTCACTTGAAACACTGGAGCTCTAATATCTTTGGCCTAGCAAATAAGCTCCAGTTGAAGTCATTATACACGCATAATGTAAAAACAAAATTGCAAACTGCAAATTAGAGGCTTACAATTAACTATAAATTTCAATCTAACAATTGTGAAAACAAAATAAGTAAAAGGAGACCTTCAATGTGGACTTGGAGGAATTAAGACAATGTGTCGAAGAAGCTAGAGCAACTACTCCGAGATGAAGATAGGGAGTTGTTGTTGGCCTTCAATAGGATCTCTGAGTGGAAACCTGGACTATCTGAGAAGGGGTGAGGGCAATAAAGGCAGTGTTTAGCGTCTTCGTAGTTCCCCTGAAAAGCATCCTCCAAAAGATGTGTGATGAGATTCGACACACTTATTCTGCGTGCGTCAGGCATGAACACTCTGGAGTCGCACATTCCATTTTGAACCCTAGGGGTACAGCATGGGCAAGATGTGCTTTCTGTTTCCTCCCTCAAGACTGATGGAAGGCGGAGAAGAAAGCCAAACTCCCAAATCCTGCAATGTCAAAGGATGATAGGCAGTATACCTCCGAAATTTATATGGAATAGTGTGGAGATGCTTGGAGAAATCCAAGTATTCCAACTTCTGGCTCTCCAAGTGGTATAAAAAATTATGTTGTTCCAATCCCAACAAAATGGAGTCAGGCCTTCTCAGAAATGACAAAAAGATAAATCCGGTATGAAGCTTAGCCCCATCTCCAAATAAGGATGACAAGAGTCCCAAATTGTTGGTCCATATAGTTTCATGTTTCACTTGGTGTAGCAGACTCCAATCTTTGGTATTCTCATCAAAACTGAAGATTTTGATCAAGGGATACTTGGTGTGCGAAGTGGATGAGATGGCAGACAAAAGGGAGTCGTTTGGGGAGATACCATAGTAGCAAGGAGGGAGCCGTTCTGAGTTGTATTGCTGTCTGGGAATTTCCCTACCCTCATAAAATGGGATTCTCAACAATGAGGGGAATTCTGGTTCAGGTATCAGACTGACAAGGTTGCTGCCACCATTTATATCCCACGCAGCCAAGCAATCCATTTTACGGCTTCGTGCTTCCCAATAAATGACACTTGTTGTCGCTGCACCACTTCCATGACAATTCCGTAGTAAAAAGGAGATGGAACAAGTGAGCACGGACTGCTCCCACAGCCTTGTGGACGAACAAAAAGTCTGAATATTTACTGTATTCGTTTCTTTTCCAAGAAACTCTGCCATTATGACCTTATAAGAATTGGCATTACCGTCATCATCGCAGAGAATATTAGCCCTGAAGGATTCGTAACACACAGGAGGTGGCGGCAATGGGGATCCTATGGTTGGGCCTCCTGTCCAGACATGTAAGGTTCGTTCATAAGTTATGGGTGGGAACATTGCTACTTGTAATTTTTCTTTTACGAAGAGCATATGGGAGCTGTTGGGAGATTTGGACACAAAGTACCCGATACGACTCCTTTCCGGTATCAAAGTATTGTCGTTTAGTTGTCGACCCAGACCAGTGATTGGCAACATGTTTAGCTTTTCCACAAAGCCAAAATAGTTGTACAACATCAACCCCACAGCAAGTTTTCCCTTCCATTTGCTGAGGTAATTTGTCCCAAAATCACAACTTGTGATAACCTCAAGCCAATCCTTGGAAACCAGGATACAATTGGCGATGTCGGCGGGATCTACCCTCACCAGAATCTCAAACAGACAATCATTATTGTAGTTTACAACATCCATCTTAGCAACCGAATTCTTCTAAACTACTGATCACCCTACGAATCTCAACTATATATATACAGAACAACCATACAATAACGAGGAGGAAAAGGAGAACCGTACCTTAACCAAAACCCAGTCGGATAAATTATGATATGATTTCCCAATACCAAAAGGATTTGGGCAACGTATGAGGGCGGAGGGCGGAGGGCGGAGGGCGGAATAGAACGGCAGTAGGGATGGGCTTTATTGGATTTAGATTTTGAGACGGTCTTGTTTAGGCTTACTTTTTTACTTTTTTTAATATATTAGTTCTTTATTTCTTTAACAATTGGATTTTATCATTTGTAAATTCACACCAAATGTAAAACAATAAGAAATGACAAACTTACAAGTTATGTATGTTACTTGGGTGCCATGTGGGTGCCAACTCACAAAAATAAGACACATCACAAGTTGTATTGTCACCTAAATTCATGGATATTATTCCTTCTTTCCACAAAGTTTGTGATAATTATAAATTGACTCACAAACTTTGAAATGAGCAATATTACCAACTCTAATTCAATTAATATAAAAGGAAAATTAAAATTTTCTGGATATAAACAAATTGAGTTACATTGCTATGTAGACACCGGTGCAAGCATGTGTGTTGCTAGCAAAAATGTAATACCCAATGAACACTGGGTAAATGTAGAAACACCAATAAGAGTAAAAATTGCAGATGGATCACCCATCATACTCTCTAAGGTTTGTAAAAATCTTAACATAATGATAGCAGGAGAAATATTTCATATTCCAAGTGTATATCAACAAGAATCTGGAATAGATTTTATTATTGGAAATAACTTCTGTCTGTTGTATCATCCATTTGTCCAATACACAGATAGAATAATTTTCACATTAAATAATAATCCTATACACATAGGAAAAATAAGGAGAGCTCTTAGAGTAGGAATTCCGGGATATTTAGATTATTACAAATTCTCATTTGAGACCTGTCTCAAATGAGACCAAAGATTATATGAGACTGCTATTGATTGAATTTATCGTTGGTGAGCTTTAAACCCGCCGATTTCCTTGATTGAATTTGTCGTTGGTGAAATTGACCAAGGAAATGATCAAGAAAATTGACTGAAAGATCAAGCAAATTGAACGAAAGATCAAATTAACTGAAAAATCAAGGCAAAACAAAAATACTCAAGGACATTGATTGAAAGATCAAACAAACTGACTAAAAGATCAAGCAGAAACAGTAAATGCTCATTCCCCTGCTCTTGGTCTCCACAAGGACAGGTTTCACCCAAGACTTGCTCTTAGATTATATGAAAAAGAAATCTAAATTACCAAAACCAGAGGCGTTAAATATTAGCCCTAATAAAATTACTTCTCTTTTAAGGAGGGGGGTATATATACTAAAGAACAACTACTTTTTGTGCTTCAAAATACAAAACTTTGTAAAATAGAAACACTTCTAGATTCTGTGTGTTCAGAAAATCCAATAGACCCTAACAAGTCAAAATATTGGATGACAGCAGCCATAAAACTAATCAATCCCAAGACGATTGTAAAGATGCAATATAGTCCTAAGGATAGAGAAGAATTTGGAAAACAAATTAAGGAATTACTAGAATTAAAAGTAATTAAACCTAGCAAATCACCTCATATGTCTCCAGCTTTCTTGGTAGAAAATGAAGCGGAGAAACGCAGAGGAAAAAAGTGAATGGTTGTCAACTACAAGGCTATAAACACAGCTACAGTAGGAGACAGTCATAACCTTCCTAATAAAGATGAATTATTAACTCTAATAAGAGGAAAGAAAATATTCAGTAGTTTTGATTGTAAATCAGGATTCTGGCAAGTATTGCTAGATGAAGAATCACAATTGTTAACTGCTTTTACATGTCCACAAGATCATTACCAGTGGAATGTTGTACCCTTTGGGTTAAAACAAGCTCCAGCCATATTTCAAAATCATAAAGAATAATACAATTGTTTCTAATGTTTATTTCTTTGTGTAGCATCCAGCATGGATGAATGTGAGCAGCTAAACCTGCAAGGACTTTTAGTCTAGGAACTTGAGCTAGTCCGAGCCAAGCTCAAATATCTTAACCTGATCAAATTAGGTAAAGAAAAAGAACACACTTCTGAAAATGAAGTATAAAAGGTTATCTTATCACCTTCTCCCTCAAAAGAGAAAGATAAGGCTATTCCAACGCAAACGGCAGTTGGTAAAGAATCAACAAATCCGTTGAAGTCTGTGGATTTGCCAAAAATCCAGAAGGAAGTACAACTTCCATCAAACTGGTTACTCCAGTAGATTTTTGCTTAAGGCCAAATCAGGGAATTCCAATCCCACAGTCTAAAGTTACACCTTTAGCATTGGAGAAATCCGTAGAGGGAATTTTAATCCCAAAAATATCTAAGACATATTATGTGGTTTATGACGGCCCTAATGCTGGGATCTATGAAGATTGGAGTTTCGCCAAAAAAGCAACTGAAGGAATCTCCAACATTGCACACAAGAAGTTCAAATCCTTCCAGGAAGCAAGAACTTCAGCAGACCTATATACTGGGTCATCCTTATTAGCACCTCTGGAGCTAATTACCAATGGAAAAATGATGAAGCCTAACACCTTCAGCGCAGCTCTGTTATCCAAAAAGAAGTCATTGACCTCACTAGGAAGACTTCCCAGCAAACCAAGGGAAGACATGGCAAGATCTACGAAAGTAGATTATACCGATGAAATTACAGAAGCAGGCTTTGAATACTGCTATCGATATGCGAGATCTGCCAATGAAGAAAAGTTTTTGGAGGAAAAGTTCTTCACCACAGACTCCAAAAATTTAAGTTATTGCAACTTCACCAAGAATGCTAATCCCGAACAGGTTTACGAGGCATTCCAATATGGTTTGGTAAAAACCATATATCCAAGTCCTAATTTGTTAGAAGTTAGCCATTTCCCTAAGGCTATTATCGACACAATTAAGACTTTCAAGAAAAAATGCACCAAACCGGGGCAAGAAGTTTTTCTAAAAATTAATAGTTCCGGTCCATACTGGAATCAATCAGGACTATTGGTATATCATCCTCAGCATTTAGTCCAGATTGGCATTTGCAAAGGGGATCATTATCATCCATCCCAGCCCATGGAGTGCAAACTTGAGGCTAGCGATTTGCTACCCTTAGCAATAAGAAGACTGGAAGGTTTTGTTCAAAGACTTTTCAGTTTTACAGCAGAAGATCAGTTGTTCATCAACTATCAAGATTCCACTATCTTGATATACAGCAAGTCATACCAGACCATCAGAAGATGAAAGGCGTTTTGTGGCCTTTCAAAATAATTTGATGAATAATAGACTTCTTGGGGACCACCATGAAGACTTATGCTAAAATTTGCAACAACATTGCATGGAATACAGCTGTCCTGAATGCTTTCCAAAAAGTCCAGCTACCAGCAAGGCTGCCGATAGTCTGACGGACCCCTCCACCTCATCTTCATAATGTAAGAAGTGGATCGATGAGACAACCACTTTAGATGGCGGACAAGTAATGTATCCACTTTAGTTAGTGGAAAATAGTAGTGCGTTTGTACGTAAGGGATGACGCACCCCTTTCAATAATTCAGATCCTTCCTTATCTATAAAAGGAAATTCATTTCTTGTAATCGAGGAGCGCACCTCACTTCTGAGCCTCCTTGTCTTTTAATTTCTATCTCTGTAATCTCTCGGAGACGATCCTCGTCCGAGCTTCTGTCTTGAGCTTTAGCTCATAATGTGTGAATAAACAGCCCTTTAGGGCCCTTGTAATTTCATGTAAGTTTCTATAATTTTTATCTTCTTTCTTATTATTGATTGATGTATACATGCTTAGCTGTTATAATGAAATCTGGAGTCCGTAGAATAGGGAGTACCGCTTAGTCAGGTGGACGTTTTGGGAAACAAAGTTCGTAGGATTGGTTAAGTTATAAACAGAAAGCATGATAAAAATACAGTCTTGATAATATAGTAAAGAAGATAAAAGGAACTTGCATAAATTACTTAGGGTTCTAAAGTATTAAAGTCATAAACTACAACAAATAAAATATCTAAGCTTGAATGAGCAAAAATATTTGTAAATCTATTCTCGACAGAGAATTATCTAAAGAAGATAAGAAATTATCTAAATTTCATAGGGTTGGCCCTTATAGTCAATCTAGATATAGTTTTGGAACTAAGTTTTGTAAAAAACATCAAATTCAGATTTATGTACATTATAAGGACACCTTTAAATGTTGCATAAAATGTATAAAAGAATCTCAAAATTCCGCCAGAGAATGAACCCCTCAAAAACCTAGTATCAGAGCATGCAAATAATCTTGAAACTCAAAAAGTTTTAAATTTCTAAAAATGGAAGTTGAAAACCAACATGATATAGAAGAATTTACTTCTTCTGAAAACTCTGAGAATCAAATAACTTTTGATGAAAATCAAAATGGATTTGATGCTAGCTTAACAATTAAGCAAGATCTGGTAGAAAGGATTAAGTCTAAACAACTAAAACTTTCTAAAGAAAATATTTTTAACATGCCTAGCCTAGTAAGTGGAATGTTAAAAAGAAAGAATGAAATATTCTATTTTGCTAGCACAAAAGAAATGCATGTTGACATTAAAGATACTTCTGGAGCTGTATATCAACCATTAATCACTAAAGCAGAGATTAATAAAAATCTACAGATTATAGATCTAGAAATTAGATCTAAAATATTTATTGTACACTTAGGTACTATAAAGATATTATTGAAATCTGAATTTCAAGAAGGGATTAATTCTCCCATCAAAGTGGCATTAATTGATAATAGAATTAATGACAGAAATGACTGCATTTTAGGTGCTGCTAGAGGTAATCTTGCATACCAAAAATTCATGTTCACTGTTTATCCTAAGTTGCATACCAAAAATTCATGTTCACTGTTTATCCTAAGTTTGGTCTTAGTCTAAATAGTAAAAACCTAGATAAGGTTTTATCTTTTGTTCATGAATTTGAGAGATCAAATTTAATGAACGAAGGTGATAAAGTGTTTAGCATAACTTATTTGGTAGGATATGCTCTCTCTAATAGTCATCACAGTGTTGAATATAAACGCAAAAAATACATCGAATTAGACGATGTGTTTTCTGAAATTGGGTCTATAAATGAAAAGAAATTTTCTGACATAAATCCAACTGATAATTCTTGGGCTATTAATATAGCTAAAAAAATAAAAATAAATTTGGGAGAACCATACAGGTCAAGAGTAATAAGAGATAACCTAGAAATAGGGGAACCCTCAAGAACAAGTTTTAGCCAAAACAAGTCTAGTAAAAGAGACATTTTATTAAGTGTTTCAAAAAGAATTGATGATTTAGGAAGACAACTAGATCACATGTCTTAAATGAGTATATCAGAATTAAGAGAAGATATTAATCAGATCTTAAAACCTAAACTAGAAGAAATTCTAGAAATGCTTAAACATATAACAGCTAATGAAAATGATAAACTAGAAGCTGTAGCAGCAAAGGTCATTCATGAATTAAAAACTGTAATTCTAGAATGTCCTTGTAATGAAGAAATCTTAGAAGCTCTAAGACAAAAAGAACTAATAATATCACCCGTAAAAACGGAAGATAAATCGATATGTTTAGGAAAATATTCTTACCCCAATCATGGAGTAGGAAATGCAGAATTAGGATCCTCTGGAAATCCTAAAGCATTAACTTGGCCATTTTGTAAAAATGATAAACAACCAATATGACCAACTACATACCAAAGATTGAAAAAATCTTTTGGGATCATCTATAAGGTGATGAATTACAGGTAAATGAAGAGAACTTCGATTTACTTGACCATGCTCTTAGGCTGCTAGAATTAGAAAACAATGAACTAGCAAACCAGGAGATAGAAAACAGTCCTAAACTAAAACAATTGTTTGGATTTGAAGATTTAAAAGTCTTAAACAACGAAGAGTCAGCTAGTGAATCTGAAATAAGTGAACTAGCAATTAGTGATTCAGATGATATACCTGAAAACTTTAATATGAATAATGTTAAAGAAGAGGGTGAAAGCTCAAGAATGGGCGCTAAAAGAAGAAGAAATAATCAACCACGGTATTTTTGAGAAAGTGTAAAATCCAAAGTTGGAAGTTCGAAAGGATCAGATGATAATTTCCTAAATATTGACTGTTAAAATAACATGAAAGAAATCATTGATAAATGGGCAGCAGAATTGAGTTTAGTAATTCAAACCAATCCTGATGCCTATACAGAATCAAGAACTATACTGCTATTAGAACATAAGAGTTTAGGAATAGCAAAAGAGTTTATAAAAAACACCAATTGGACTGATGATAATAACAACATTCCATATAATATTCTAGATTTAGTTCTAGATGGGTTATATACCATGTTCTTAGGAATTGATTTTTCTGATAATAAAGAACATGAAAAACAATTAGCACAAGAAAAGGCTAAAAAACGATTAGCAGAGCTACAACTTTGTGATATATGTTTTTTAGAAAACTTTAATTGTGATTATGAAGTAAATCTTTATAAATTAGAACAAATTGATTTTCCAGAAATGATACTTCAGTATCTAAGAAAAAAATCCCTTTGGTAGGAGAAAAAATCTTAGAAAGGTTTAAAACTGAAACTTTAAGTAGTAGAACTACTGGATACAGTTTAGGATATGCTATGAGGATAGTAAAAGACTAATTGTCAAAATTCTGTGAATTAATAAGAACTTAGAAAAAACTTAAAAAGTTTAATAAAAACTGCTGTGCAGTATCAGGAGAAGATCCTGTAGAATATGGCTGCAGAACAGAATATAAAAAGAAGAAAAAATTCTTTTCTAAGAAAAAATCTTCTAAATATAGATTTATTAAAAAGAAAAAGAAATTCCAACCAGGGAAATTCTTTAAGAAAAAATCTGATACAAGATCAGCAAAACAAAAATTATGTCCAAAAGGTAAGAAAAATTGTAGATGTTGGATATGCAACATAGAAGGACATTATGCAAATGAATGTCCTAATAGGCAATAGTCTAACACAATAAAATTGTTAGAATTTGCATCTAAAATGGGATATGAACCCATTGAGGAAAAATATGACGAAATAGAAAAAGTCTACATCATAGAAATAGATTCTAGCTCCAGTGAGACATAATCAGATGAATCAAGTCTATCTGATTAAATCATATGGGTAAAGAATAAAATAATAACTAAAAACAAGGACTAAAATGTAAAATGCAAAACATTTTAGTATAATCCTATGTGGCATAACCACATCAGCAGCCACATCAGCAAAAGTAACTTACATAAGAAGTAAGATTATCAGCGCCCTAAAACAATCTTTGGCTTTATTGTTCCTCTCTTTAGCCAAAGCGATTTTGTTTGAACAATTAAATTATACTACCCCCTTGTTCTGGCCATTTTTTGCACTTTTTTTTTGTCGATTTTATTAGAACACGTTTGACCATAAATTACAGTAGGTATATATATTATAATAATATTATGTGAGATTTTGTTAGATTCACAATGAGCTCTATTTTTTAACTATAAAATTTATAAACCATTTTAATACAAAAAAATAAAGTTATTAATGGTCAAACATGTTCTAACAAAGTTGACTAAAAAGTGTGCAGAAAGGACTATGATGGAGGGAGTAGTTAGTATGTAAGAATTTTCTATTATATGATATATTGTTAGATTCATCTAAAACATGTATTTTACACATAACAATAGAGATATTAATAGTCAAAAGTTGATGCTATTGACTTTGGAAAGTCATACGTTTTAGTTGGGACAAAGAGTATATACGAAAGATGTGATATAGAAGAAACCATCTTTACAAATGTGACAAGACTGCAAAATAATATCGTAAAATTTATTTCAAGTTTAGTTTTGATTTTACCTGCGCCAATCAGGGATCTACTACAAGCGCAATCTCACTTGATCCAAAAGTCTATCCCCACGTTCTTCAAACTACATGCAAGCACCTTGAAACTCACGTATCACAAGCAAAAATACGATCCGTACAATCAGATCGTGAAAAATAAAATACAAATTACAAAACACATGAAATATATAATTAGATTGATAACAAAGAGGCCGACGTTGTTCAAAGATGCGGAAGAACATGTACAGAAGTGCTTGGCATGCCAGACATTTGCCCCGCTAATCCATGTTCCCCGGGAGGAGTTAATCGGAGTCATAGGGGCTTGGCCGTTCAGTAGGTGGGGAATCGACTTGGTGGGACCATTCCCGACTGCCCCGGGAGGAGCCAAGTACTTGATTGTGGCAATCGATTACTTCAGCAAATGGGTGGAGGCAGAACCGCTCACCAACATACGGGGACTAACCTGTGTTAAGTTTTGCTGGAAGAACATCATTTGTCGATTCGGTATCCCGAAGATTATAGTCACAGACAATGGGGCGCAGTTTGAGAATGATCCTTTCAAATCATGGTGTGTCAAGTATGGTATTGAGCAGAGGTTGACCTCTGTATACCACCCTCAGGCGAATGGGCAAGTGGAAGTTACCAACCGTACCATCATCAAAGGATTAAAAACTCGCTTGGAAGGCGCGCGGGGAAATTGGATTTGGGAGCTACCCAGTGTTCTTTGGGCCCACCGGACTACAGAAAGCTCAGCTACCGGGGAATCTCCATATGGTTTGGTGTACGGGTCGGAGGCAGTGATACCCGCGGAGATCGGGATCCCGAGCCCCCGGACTCAATACTAGCGCCCGGAAGAAGAAGATGATGGACGGCGCCTTGACTTGGACCTCCTGGAAGAGAAGCGAGAGAATGCGGCACTTCAGGAAGCCAAGGTGAAGGAGCGAGTAAAGAGGTATTATGACAGAAGGGTACGGAAAGAAGCTTTCATCCCAGGAGACTGGGTAATGTGGAGGAACGATAAGAGCCGCCAAGCCCCGGAGGGTAAACGGTCACCCAACTGGGAAGGCCCATACAAGGTAAAGGAAGCATACCCGGGAGGCAGTTATGTGCTGGAGGACAAGCAGGGGAAGGAGATCCCCAGAAGATGGAATGTAGCTAATTTAAGAAGGTTTTACGGGAAGTAGAGTACCCCGCATCGTACCTTAGCTACTAAGGCATGGATATGCCAGGCATGGATATGCCAGGCATGGATATGCCCCGCCCGGAAGCATGAATATGCCCGGAGAAATAACCCGACGTTTGGCCTCGTCCCGGGTTTAGAAAGGAAGATTTGTAAAAAGGAACCCATGGGTAGCTCCCATTTGGGTGCCCCACTAGAGTGGACCCGGAGCTTGGATAAAGCCCGGGGATCAAAGAATGTAATGGTTACAAGGAAGAGTTAATGAAAAGGGTCTTTTCAAAAAAACAATTTTATTCAATCCTTTAAATTACAAATCGCATGAATATGCGGTCATATTCGTTGTAGGACGATTACATAAGCATTTTACATACAAGTATCTCTATCTATTTGCTACTATACCCACTTGGGACCTGACCCGGAAGCACCCTCAGGATTACCCGGGCGGAAACCCCCTCCGAAGAATTGTGAGGACAGGAGATCTTCGGCAAAGCGGGCATCCGGGGCTTGATTCCACGCAAGCTCCTCCTTCAATTGCGCGGCGTCTTCTTCGTTCAATTCGGGGATGGGCACAACTACGGATCCCTCTGGAAGAGGCTCCGCCAGGCGCATTCTTCTCACCCCGGCAGAAGTAACAAACCTGTACTTAGGAAACATGACTGCTGCACTTTTACCCTTCTCTTCCCGGCTAATACGAGTACCCTCGGCGGTCTTAACCCCCTTCGTGGTGACCCCAGAGTCGGCAATCTCCCGGATGCGTCTTATCCGGCGTGCCACCTCTTCCGGGTCAATGGATACAGTCATGTCCTCGTACCTTTCGTATGCCACATCCACCTCCACCCGGGCAGGAACTCGACGAAGGCTCGAGGGGTAGGGCTCAGCGTCTCCCGCGGCTATTTTATTGTGCCACTCCATGACGTCTAGATAGGCCTTATGACTGGGAGCTCCCTCACCAAACCTCTTCGGGTTAGCCTGCATACGTTCAATCGTTCTGTGAACCCCGGCTGGAATATCAGTAAGAGGAGATACCCCAACTAAGCCATTTTTGAGACCCAAAAGGTGATAGGATAGCCGGGTAACCAGCAATGCATCTTGGAGTACCCTATTCCTATGAGTGAGGGACCGATTCTCCTTTTCAAAGTCGCAGAGAAGCCTGTTCTGAGCGGAGCGGGTCTCCAATGTCCTAAGTTTCTCATGCGCCCGCTCTAGTTCACCCCACACCATGCCTAGCTCCTTGGTAGTGCGATGTTGGGAGTCATCGTGAAGGGCTTGCAGCTCAGCGATGGTCTGGTGAGAATTCAGGGCTTCCCGTATGTGATCAGAAGCAAGGTCGAAGCACTGGTTCAACGACCCAAACTTGGCCTCAACTGCCTTAAGAAACGCCACCAGCACCCGGATCGACCCAAACTCCTGAAGAAAGCATTCCAACCCCGCCTCAGCTAATGCCCGGTTGGCCTGGTCGCCTCCAAATCGCCAATGGGCTAGTTTCCTCTGAAGGAAAGAGCACTGGAGGCACCCGGCGCGGGGGAGAGAGAAGTAGGTGCCGGAAGAACTACTAGGATGAGGAAAAACAAAAGGCATGGGCCCACGCGGGAGAATCTCCTCTAGGGGGCGCTCAGGCTACAAAAGATGGCAATATCATTAAAAAGTAGAACCTTTTATTAATCAAAATAGGCACCAAGGCCAAGTTCTACATGAGCCTCCCGGGGAGGATGATTACAAAATTAAAAACTACAAACGAAAGCATAGACCAGAGTCTAGGGCAGTACGTTGTCATCAGCAGAGTCCTTTTCCCCCGGGTTAGCATGAGCCTTCTCCCATCTCCTCTCTAGCTCAGCTACATCTTCAGCAGACCAGCTGGGGCCGCCATAAGCGGAAGCGTCCACTTTAGGCTCATCTTCAGGACGCTCGGGGAATCCGGCTTTCCGGGTGGACTTCCGGGATTGATACAACAAGTCATCTTGTCCCGCGGCAAGCCCCACAACGTACCTCTCCTCCCTTTCCTCATAGACAGCTTGGTACCCAAAATTGTCAGGAACCGCGCAGTACTCGTGTCAGGAACCGCGCAGTACCAGTGGGGGGTCTCCGGGACGACCGAATAAGCATTGAAGTCCTCCGGGCCAGGATCGGGAAAAGAAGCTTCGCCAACCTCCGGGAGCTTCACCTTATTGATCTCCGAGGCATAAGGAACCCGGGAAGACATCTCTAGCGATTGCCACAGCTGAGGGACAAGGCTCTTCAGGTCAGACTCCTGGAGGGATCGCCATCGATGGTTCAGCAAGTCAGCCGCCTTAGGACTATAATAAGACGCCTAGGCGTCAAGACGAGCAGGCCCGGGAAGCCAGCCTCGCAGGTTGCGGTACATCTCATGGCAAGCCTCAGCACTCGCCGCAGCAGGTATCCCCTCGAGCCTCTGATCAAACTCCACTGAGCGGAGAAGCTTCCGGGTTATAGCATCAAAGGCCTCCAACTGGGAGTTTTTCTTGTCCTTCTTCAGGGCGGAGTACTTCTTTTCCACCTCCGCCAACTTTTTCTCTTTGTCAACGAGCCGCTTCTCTTTATCAGCCAGCTTTCTTTTTGCCTCTTCTAGCTGGGCCGCGAGGCCATCTTGCCCGGCCAGCTTCTCCCTGGTCTCGCGGAGTTCCTTCTCCATCTTGGCAAACAGCCCCGCGCTGTATTTGGAGTAGGTTCTGTTCAGTGCCTCGGCAAACTGAGAGTCCGCCAGGACGGCGTCGGCAAAGGCAATGCTCTGCACAACAAAGAAGAGGCAAGAAAGTAAGGAAACCGGAGGAATTATTTTAGATAAAAGACAGATCTAGAATAGTAGTTACCTCTTCTTTCTCCTCCGGGATAGTTTCGGAAGCAGTAGCCCGCGGAGGAGGAGGAGGAGGAGGAGGGAAGTCCTGGGTCCTTTGACGAGAGGAAGGGGGTGACCCGGATAGCTCGCCAGGAGGCGGCCGTTTGAACCTCGAGCTTGCCCCACCACTGTAAGTAGGGTGTTGGATAAAGGATCGACGCCCGAGGGTAGGTGACGAGCCGGGAGTAGCACGGGCCTCAGAAGAAGGCCCGGAGGATGTCTGCTGGCGAGATTTGGGCGGCGCACGGGGCTTCTGAGGGACAAGAGCAGGATTCTCGGGGGGAGGTGGCCCAGGTTGGGAAGCCACTTGTGGTGTAGAAGGAGTCTGTTGATCCGGGTGAGCGTCCCTCGCTTGAGCATCACCCCCGGAAGACTTATCGGTAAGGGCCATGACGTCTACGTACAAAGAAGGTTGTACTGAAACCAAACAAGCAATGAAGTTAGATCAAGAGATTAAAAAAAAAAAATAATCTTGACAAAACATAAAGCCATAATAGGCACCTCCATCTGGCCACACCGCGGAGATGTGCAGGAGCGTGAAGAGGTCGCGGGGATAGAACCCGCGAGGCCAGAAATAGTCTGCGTTCCCGTTCTTATAGAAGGAATCCATATCAAGGGGGTGAGGCGGAGGAAGTTATGGTCGCTGGCAATGGTCGCCGGGAGATTGGAAAGAGGCTTCTTCTCCTCTGGAACGAGGGAGTCGTTCCAAGTAGGCATAGGATAAGCCCGGGCATCGCACAGGAAGAAACCCTTTGAAGGGTATCCTTTGGCGGATTTGGGTTTGGACAGGATGGAGTCCTTTATCCCGGATCGAACAGTGAAAGAGAAGACGCCCGGGAAGGATGAGTGTGCCTTCCGTAAAGCGTAGAAGGAGCGGAAGAGTAAGAGGGAAGTAGAAACGGCGCACCGGGCACAGTTAAGTAAGAAAGCCAGAATAAGGACGACCCCGTTAGGGTGTAGTTGGGTCGGGGCCACGTTATAAAATTGGAGGATATCAAGAAAGAGAGGGAGGAAGGGCAGGCTAAGCCCGTATTGAAAATGGATCCGCGGGATGCACGTAACCCCTCGCTCTGAGACTCCCGGGGGAAGTTTAGAAAGACAGGCATTTAAAGGAAGAGGGATAAAAGAGCGCTTCGCCAAATCTAAAACATCCCTATCTAACGAAGGGGAATCCCCGGGAACATCGAAAAACTTGAGACCCAAGGGGCGCACTCCGTGAGTAGGCCCTCGGGGAATACCATCACCAATTTCCCCGCCAAACACGTCCGCATCCTGATCATCTAGAGGGAAGTCGGGATCCCCGGACGGGTGCAAACCCGCCTCATCCAAGTTCGACGCACCCGGGGTGAGTAGTTCCCGGGGCGAGCTAAGAGCTTCGGAATAGGTGTCTGGAGAGGAGACGGGGGAGAGGATAAGGTTATCAGCAACCCGGGACTGGACCTCGAACTGATTTCGAGCTCCCTCGGTGTCTGAGGAAGAGTTGGAAAGAATTGGAGAGTTCATGATGGGAGGAGAAGGAGAGGGAGAGCGAGAGCTTACTTGATCAAAAGAGCAGAGCTTCAGGGAAGTTTTGAGGAGAGAAGTTTAGAGAAAAGGAGCTTGGGTCCTTATATAGGCAGGTGAATAGGAACCGCCACCTCAAAAGAAGGGAAAGTAATCATGACACGGTAAAAGAGGTACTGATTAATGCAGAAGGGGAAAATGCGGCGTCGACAGAAACCAATTTTAACACGGATGGGCCCTACCCAAAGGTAGCGTCAGAAGGGGGAGCTTATGAGACCAGTTCCCCGCGCTACGAAAACCCGGGTGACTGGTCTGGGGGGCTAGTGATATTACCGGCCCAAAGGCCTACTGAGCTGGGAAGAGGGTCCACGGCCCAGCATCAGAAGGGCGATGCTTTTCCCGCTAAGGGGCACGTCCGGACAAGAAAGAAGGACAGACGGGGACAAAGGGAAGTGGTCCTGAACCTTATCTCAAGCAGGCAAGTTCGGCTATAAATACTAGTCTCAAACAGTGAGTGAGGTATGTGACTTATATCTCTCTACTTTATATTGAGAGTACCTTCCATACGTTTTTCCTCCATCGCTATCCCCATCTCATCATCACGCCGGAGCCTCTTCCCCGGGACGCCTCCCGGGGATTGTTTTGCAGGGTCGTTGCGGGCTGATCTGGAAGGAGACCCGGATAGCTAATCCACCCGGAAGCGGGCGAAAATTGGTATCATCAAATAATTTTGTTCAAATTTCTATACTATGTGGTATTTGCTAGCTAGTTAGACCCGGATTAGTTGGAATCTACCCATAGTATTTACCTTATTGTAGGGGATATAATTTGGTACTGGTCTTTTTTGCTGGATTGTCCTGACAAACTTGGGGAGTATCCTTGCCCATTTGTTTGTTATATCCCTCTTAGCCTTTAATTGGCGAGAGAGTAAATCTCATGAACTTCTGGACTAGGTAACATTTGTGCCTAGACTAGTAGACTTCGAATAGATAGTTTAGAATGCAAGTTAAGGTAATACGCGCTTGTCAGGTAGTTCGATAATCTTGTGCATTAATTTTACCGTAGATTTTTACGATGTATCCCTTTTTTGTTGTAAGCCTTTGGGCACTGTAGCCTTCGGGCACCACCTCGCTTCCGGGCGAAAGCCTAGGAAATAACCTTCAGGCCTCACTACATTTGGATACAGGAAGATTAGATTTGATTTACGTTTTAGAAATTTTCCTGTTATCTACCAAATTGCCTCCACTTGTGGATAACACCTTCAGGCAACTTGTAGCCACTAAGGCCCTTATTTGGTCTTATGTGTATTATGTTATGTTTTCATTTCGGCTAAAAAGTCATGAGCAATCCTCCCATCTATGATGGTTTTAGCGTTAAAAAAAACCGTATTTGGATACTTTAATTTCTTTCCCATACACCAAATATTATTGTCGTCAATATTTTATATTTCCAAATTCAATTTTATATAAATGTTTTATTTTTAAATTTGTTAATTATTTAGGAAAATCTTTTATAACTCATTTAAATTTAATTTGATGAATTTTGATTTTGTATATTTTAAATAAGTGAATATGGATTCAATTAAATTTATTTAATCAGGTTGAGTGTTCGAAGATTCGAAATAAATTAAATTTTTTTTTGAATGGGTATTATATTATATCATTTATTTGAAGTTATTGTAAAACGTCTAGTATCAATATACAACAAAGAGGGGTGGGATATCTCATTCCTCCTTTTTGAATAGGTATTATATTATAATAATCATTTTAAGATCAATTTTTTGTATATTAATTAAAAATATATGTAATTAATACATATTAACCGTTCAACACATTTTTAGTATGTATACCGTAATTGTTTTTATAGAAACTAGGCAGGGTTGCTGCACTTCGTGCAGTTCTGACCCGGACTCCCAGCCTGTTCTCCGACGAAAACTTTTACCAAATTGTACAAGACATTATAAGTGCTAAACTATATCAGAAATTAACGTAAACTGTAAACTTGAAAGATGGATTACAAATAAGTAGTATTAGTAAAATTGTGTGCAGATATAAACATATGGCAAAAATTATAACTGTATCAGCAATTTGGAGATTCACATCAACACTTTCTTGAAAGCGTTCCACATTAAATAGTATCCAACAAAAATAACATCGAAAGAGAGGCTAGGAAAACACCGATCTTCATTTGTTGCCATTATGAATGATAGCCTTTAGATCAGGCAAGGTAAAATAGTTGTTGCCTGAATCCTCAAATTGTCTGCAACTTGCAAGCGTACGCCTACCAAAGGCTAAAGCAACTAAAGACTTTCACGGCTTCACCTGGAATATAGAAGGATTATAGTAGATTAGATCTTATGTCACTTGTAATATGACCACTCTTGCTGCATTAAATTGAACCCAATTGAATGACAGATTACCAAAACAAAGAGGTATATTTTCATAAAACCTAATGTTGTAACCATCAAAACTCGGTGGAAAAGTACAGCACGTAACAAATTTGTTGTCCATTTGAAAAGCAAGAAAATCATGTAGTTAGACCCAAGGAGTTGAAACAAACACTTTATTGCATGAACCTGGCCTGAACTACAGAGTTAGAAGACTTAGTGAATACAACACAAATGCCAAACCATAGAAGGGAAAAGAGAATTGTTGCAGCATTTTATTAGTCGAACTAATACCATATCCCTTATGGTAATTCTGTAACAAAAATATCATTTTTATTTTTGACAGTATAAAATGCAGCAACTCCGCTACTGTGTTCATTCAACAATAAAATGGTATTTTAAATGAAAATTAAACACAGCCTGTGTTCATTCAACATAAATACCATTTTACCATTCCGAAGCATTACAATCATGTTATTGACTTACAGTTAAAATGGGAAGAAACACACATGAATATGAAAGAAAAATTTGGTAAACCCATAGGGCATAACATAAATTTGAAAATGACATTTACCATTAGATCAAATAAACATGAGAATAAATAAACAAAATTGTGGAATATATAATGTTTCACATGATGGATTGTGAAAAAGATCATGTCCAAGATCACTTGATGGATTCAGAATTTTCACTTGACATAATATTTTCTACACATTAGTGTAGGATAACACTATCCCCACCAGTTGACCTAAAACCCTCTCTGAAGGGGATTAGTGTAGAGTTTGATTTCGAAGACCCCTGTATAGGCTTTCATATATATAAACAACAATATATCATACATGAAACAGATAAAATCACTAAGAGGAGAAACCAAATACATGCTGACATAAATATAATCCACACCATAAATGCATCGACTCGAGAAAAGACCAGATTCATTAATAAAATATTGAATTTAACTGATTGTAGTTACTTTGTATTTGTAATTGTCTGGTCAATTTGCTAACTTCTATCATTCCCTAAAGCAAAAAACTAAAGAATGTGAATGATAGAATCATCAAATTTCCAAGAATGTTGTTGTAATTCATGTGATGTCTGGTTCCGAGATCCTCAACATCTTACACAGAGCCAAGAATAGTAGAATCGCACATATGGTAGAATTTTTTCCAGATCACTGAGATGTAATTGAATTCAACCTATGATGAGATACCTTGAAAAAAAAACTAAATAATACAAATATTTTCAGCCCAATACAGTAAGGAATTTTCCCACCTAAATACCAACATTTAGCTAAGGAAAATAAATGTAATCACTAACTGCATAATACATGATAAACATATTATGAACTGAACACAGATTCCCTTCTTACACAATTTTACTCTGATTGCCAATTGTTGAGTTAGTAACATGAATAATATATTTTCATCTTTAAATTATACACTGCATGTAAGTAGTGGGAATTCAATATCCCTTTTCAGGAAACTGAAAATCATATACAGAAGCAAGGAAACTGACCATCACCATTTGCATAGAGAGTACAATATTGTGTGTCTATCATCATTTTCTGAAACAAAAAAAAAACAGTATCAGGCATTTTCCCCACCACTAAGAGTATGCGAAGAACTTATCGAAATAGATTATGCAAAAGTTCGTAGGTCAACCTGAATAGCTTACAATCTTGACTGGCTGGTGAATAAACCAAGTTTGTCAGAATTTAAAGCCTGAAAAAATCAAAACATGGTCAGTCAAGACATAACATCATGTGTACATATCAGCACAACAAACAACACCATACAGAGTTTAAACAGAAACTCATAATCTTCTCCTCAGCGATTTCATTAACACATCCACTTTTCACAACGACACGTCAATAAAGCGTCTAGTACAGCAAAGCCTAGGTCAACATATCATCATACGGATTTACCGATAGCATCTAAACTAAAAAACATAAAACCCTAGCTCATGTTTGTTACAAAAAGTCAAAGACAACAGATCCAATCAACCAAATATATGCATGTAAGCTCAACTAATTTCTGCTTTTCAAGGTCTTCCATATCAAAGGAACAGAAAATTACCTGGAAAAAAGGGATGTTGAAGTGCCTCTTACATATATCCGCAATTGGCCTCTTATATGGATCCCACGAGCAAAGTGACTACGATGAAACAAAAAAATGAATTAGAGAAGAGTTGATTTCCTCAAACAGGACAATGACAAAAATTAGCATTTTTGGGGAGAAATGAACCGAAGGATACTTACTTGAATAAGGTCTATGGCATCGGCATCGGCACCAGCAGGAGGCATCAAGGCAGAAAGATTGACACCAGCAACCTGTCATACCAAAATTAACAATACAAGTTGTCACAAAACCCTTCAAATAGGTATAGAAATTAAATCTTTCGGAAAAAACTAAATGTAGAGGAATCCACTCTTCTAAATAATGGAAATATCATCAAGTTTAAGCATGAACACAAAAGCACACTACTTAGCCTTACAAACTAACAGAGGTACAAATTCAACACACCTGTGGGAACTGATAATTAATAACAGCAGCAAGTTCAAGTCCTTCAGACCAGCTCTTTTCTGTAGGACTCCCTATAACACAACATATTTTATATATTTCATCGGCCTCACTGCAGTAGTAACAAAAAAGAGTATGTCAGACATGCATTACAGGCTTTTCATTAAAATCAAAGTTGTAGCTGTAATGCTAAATGGTCCATAGGTCTCAATAGTAATAATGTACTCAATAGTCAACAACCTCAATTTATGTCCTAATGTTGCTTTCATTACCTGCTTGATCTAAGAGAACCTGAGGCCATCATGTTATCAGGAATGGACTCTTCCCTCATTCGTCATCTTCGGAAGCACTCCCTGACGGACCTACAATCCCCATCGCATAGCGACCTGTGCCGGAGTCCTCCCAACCCTGTCTGTAGCACCGGTCATAACCTGGTCCCTTTCAACGTTCCAAGATCGCCTAATGGTGATTATGCCTGAAATAACCACACAGACGTCACAACTCACAAACAAAAACACAACAATTAACCTCGGGAAAAAACAAACATGTGATACTCACTAATAAATGGACACCCTTAGATATACAGAATTCGCACACCTTTGGTTGTTGTTGTACATGATAACACTCCACTTGAATGACAGCTGGAGAATCTCGAGCGATGACAGATGGATAACACTCCGGCGAAGACGACATCTTTTTTACTAATGTAGTCACTAAAGTACAGGAAGCCATTACTTTTGGCATTTCAGCTAATGGAATCAAACAAGTCAAACTTTATATAAACTATTCCCAATGAATATTAAGCAATTCAGAAGTGTATATACTATCATTGATTTTACCAAGTTGTGTTGGAGAAAAATACTTTACCTAGTTGAGATGTGATGCGAGGCAAATCCGCACTGGTAATCTGGGCCTCGGATAGCTGAAGTATCCGAGGGCTTTTGGGTGTTGATCATTGATGAAGTATGAATGCTGTTCGCTAAATGTTCTTGACCATCCGAGCTCCTTGCCCTCGGAATGGACCTGCTTGGAAACCTGTCCTCCGACACCTGCAAAACAAGTCCATCCCGGCGCTACCCCGGGGGTGGTAGCTCCGGTGTGATGATGAGATTTTGTGCTTTGAAATATAAAAACTCTGTATTTAAGAGTTAGAGAACTTACCTGGAATGGCTGATTGTGACCTCTATTTATAGGCGTTTTAGGCATGCGCCTTCTCATCACACGTCACCTCTTTGTACCTTGTTGTGGTCCTGGTCACGTGACTGTACTGCCGAACTTCCCTCTTAGCGGTCTCTTACGTGCGTCGGAGATTTCCTGGAAGGTCTCCTTAGCCAATCACCTTTTGTATTATCACAAGCCCCCCAAGACAAAGGCTTCAGTCTTCTGAGGCTGGAGGTTTGTGTCTTGCCATTCTCTCTCCTTGTTTGCCGACGTCTCCGCTTCACGCGCGCTGGTTGCCATTCTGGCAAGCGGGCCTCTGGACCGCAGATTGCCAATATCCTCGAGCCTTTAGGCGGCTACACGCTTCGCTTTTCCCAAAATCCTTTCTTTTTTCTTGTGTGCCATCATTACTCCTGCCCCCGATGCGTTGTCTTTTACTATTCCCTTGTTTTCTCTTCTATAAATAGATCTCCTCGGATCCCTTATTTTTCCTCTCTTGCTGCCCTCCAATTTTATCCTCCGTCTATCTCTTACTTCCTAGTGATCGCTTCTGTTTTTAGTTTCTCCTCCTATCTTTTATTAGTGTGCTTGTTACTATTCTTTGCTATGGGTTCCCGATCTGTGGATCATGTGTCTGCCGATAGCCTGAAAGTTCAGGCTTCTAATCTGGTATCTTCCCCTATTCCCGATCCGGGTTCTGAAACTTCTTCCTCGGAGCCCCTGTCTGTCGCTAAAGGGAAGAAATGGTGTCGTAGACACTTCGCTCGTGTGCCTCGGATTAATCCTATCGGTTTCCATTGTGATTCTGATCCTCATCTCGAGTGGGTCACTGAGGATGTCATCAATCTTTGCAATAACAGCTTTGTCCCTATCCCTGAAGACGCTGAATTGGAGCTTTTGGATGCCGTCCAAGTCCAATCCGGGGCTTTATGTTTACCTGCTCGCCATATACATTTTGGCTTGTCTCTCCCATTCCCTGATCTTTTTTCTGAGTTGCTCAAATATTTTAAGATGTCTCCTGCTCAACTCCATCCCAACGGAGTGACTGTGATTCTGGGGTTCATCACTCTGTGCCATAGGCATGGTATTGTAGAATCTCTGGCTTTGTTTCATTCATTCTATCGCCTCCACGCATCTCATGTGAAAATCCCAGGAATTTTTACATTTTACCCCCGAAGTGTCTCTCTGGTGCTCGCCAAGATTGACATTGTCAAGAATTGGAGAGAGGATGGTCATTACTCCCTTAACCAGGTTGAGTATCCTGTCCCCGATTGGAACGACAGCCTTGAAGCTGAAGCCCCCGGGGTCTTTGTCCTCCCGTCAGTAGCCTCTGACTATGAAATTCTATCTAGTTGTACCTTGAATGTCCTTCAGTATTGGCTGAAAGGAAATGACAGTTTCTACTAGCCTCGGGATATCTACCCTGCCTCTGTCTTTACTCGTCGTCGACTCTATGCCCAATGGCCTGAAGAAGGTCTTTACCCCCTGCTTTAGGATCTCTGTCTTTACCTTACTGTCTCTTTTCTTCCCTATTGTTTTTCTCGGCTCTTTACCTTATTCTAACGTCATTTCTTATGTTTTGTTGCAGTGGTTCGTGAGCTTCTTGATAATCATGCCCTTTACCCTACTTCAGAGATGACTGGGACTCTTCGCAGGAATGTTGTTAAGTCCACCTCGGATGCCGTCTCTGATTCCCATCCTCGGACAGAGAAGACCCCAAGCCAAGGCATGGTGGAAAAGCCTGTATCTCCTACTCCAAAGAGAGTCCGTTCTGAGGCCTCTGGCAAGGGTTCCGAGCCCCCGAGCAAGAAGAAAGTTGCTGTGAAGAAGCCCGACACATTTCCTGGCAAGGGTGTCTCAGCGAAAGGTCCTGACTCCTCTGCTAAGGAAACTCTTGGGAAGGCACCTGAATTCGAGGCTATTGAGACGCCCTTAGCCGATCCTGTGGTTCAATCCGAGGGTCATTCTTCTCCGAAGAACCCTGGTCCCCTTAGCCCGAATCATCCAAAGAATGATGTTTTTAACTGGGATTTTATAGACTACGATCCTCTTGCGTACGCCGCTCAGCAAAGTGAGCCTTCCTCCCCTCTTTCTGAAGAGCAACCAGCTCCGATCTCCATACCGGTTCCTGTCCAGCCAACAACAATGACTCTTACCATTGGGAACCCGGCCGTTGTGACCTCCCAAGCTGTAGGATCTGTTTCTGTTGTCACTCCAACGGAAAGTGACCCTAACTTTTCCCTCTTCTCTCTTGTAAGCTTTCCTATGGCTTTTCTTTCCTTTTTCTTCCTCCCCTTACCTTTTCTCTAATTAGTGTGCTTACCTTTATGCAGGAAGCCCAAAATTTTGTGCAAGGGTTCAATGGCTCTTCCGACTTCCGGACTTTACTGGCCAGAATGTGGGAGAAGTACTCCGGTAAACTGCTCGGCAACCTTTAGGCCAGCCGGCGGGCTTTAGATGAGGAGAAAAGGCGTTATGCCCTCCTTCTTGAGGAGGAGAGAGCACGCTCTGCCCTCCTTCTTCAGGAAGAGAAAAAACGTTCTAGCCTTCTTCAGGAGAAGCTCAAGCCCCTTGAAGACGGGTCTTTGCTTCGTGAGTTCGGCGAGACTATTGCTCGGGAAATTGTCAGCTCCAAGGCCTGCTACCAATCCTTGTCCAAGCTTCTAAGGGAGTCAAACAATTATCAGACCACCTTTCTTTACGAGAGGATCCGAGGCTGGCTTCCTAGGACCTTTCGTCTGTTTGTGCAGAAGAGCTACTATCATCCTGGGGCCCTGGCCCGTTATGAGCAGCGTCTTAGGGATTTTCGCCTGAGTACCCTCCGAACTCTAGCTCCCAAGATTTGGGCCGCCTAGCATTCATCCAAGCCACCTGTTTCTGCCACCGACCTTCTGAAGATCGGGGAGGAGAAAGCTCTGGTTCCCGTGGAGAAAGTTGTTCTTGAAGCAGACCTTCGCAACCCTCATGGGGTATGTCCGGAGCCCCCGTCCCATCGTTACTCTGTTAACAACAAGGGGTACGTTGAGTGGTGCGGAGCCACAATCTTTCGGCTTCAAGCCTGCCTTGTCCAATGGTGTTCCAGTCATCAAATTCTCCAAAGCGTCAGGCCCTGTTCAACTGCCCCAAGCTACTTAGGGCTACCTGTCTCCTGGAGAAGCTTTTAGTTCTCATGTATAATTTCCTTTTTCCTGGTTTCGGCAGTCTTTTTTGCTTCTTTTGTTCTGCTGTTTAGCCTTCCCCACCTGTTAGGGGCATTTCCGACCGTCCTCTTGTATTGCTACAATATATTCTACCTATTTCTCTTATTATATCCTAAATTCTTTTTCCTTTTGTCTGTTATACATGTTTCCTTCTTTAATTCTTTCTGATTCCTGTCTTATAATGTATCCCTATACCTCTCTGCAGGGTCCTCTTCCCCCATCTTCGGACAAGGTTTCTCCTCATTTGTGCTCTAAATGTTGAACACCGGCCTTACCCGATCCGTAAATAGTAGCAGGTCCGAGGGAGAAAGCATTGTTCGAAGATGAGTTTGGTATTCTGCTCGAGGAGTTTCCTAATCTTAGTGCCGCAGCTCGGTTTCTTAGGTTCATGAAAGCTAGGTTCGGATCTATCCAATGAAGCCATAAGATTATCTCTTTCTATCTTGAGGAGACTGCGAATATGCCTGAGCTTCTAAATCGATTGCATATTTCATGCAAGGAACTGGAACGCCATGCTGGCGAGGAGTTTGGCTTGGTAAGGGGCGAGTACTCTAGGGCCCTTAGCAAACTCCGGAGTCTAGAAAGCGGAAATAACGAAAGGAAGATGATTTCCAAGCTAGAAGCTGAGAACAAGCAACTTACCTCTCGCAACCGCGAGCTCCAGGATCATCTTCTCCACCTGAGGCTCTCGTTTCATCTATCGTCTCTCGTTCGTGGAAAAACTCGTGCCATCCCCTTCCCTGATATTATTTCTTCTGTTCGAAACGACATCTCTGCTATGGAGAAGATGGGTAAGTTTCAAGCTGGGAGTTCGGCTCATCCTGCGTATGCCGAGGTTGTTGAATGGAATCACCGCTTATCTTCTGGAATGTCTGATCCTCTTCCATACCCTTCATGTCGATAATGTCTTCCGTCGATATCTCGATCCTCGGTTTTCTACCACATACGAGGATTGCCAAAGGAGAATCCGGGAAGTCCTCCGCGTTCGGCAAATGGGCTTGCCTGCTTATAGTGAGCCAGACCCTTCATTAGGTGCTCCCTCAGCGAGTGCCCTTCCTGTTTTACCATTTGTGATCTTCCGATCCCTGCACCTTTTTCCTGATAATGAATCCTTGGAAAGAGAATGACTCCTTCTCCGCCCTTTGACTATTCGCTCCTTGCCTTCCCAAGGAGACGAAGTAGTTCATGTATCCGATGATTAGTGCATTGCCTTAGATTTATTTTGTACTTTATGTAAGATGTACAAGTATCGAAAGGACGTCTCCCCTCGGGTACTTACCTTTATTTTAATGAAATACTTTTTGTCTTTCCTTTTCTTTTATTTTCCTCGGGTTACCCTTGCCGAGGTTTTTCCTTTTTTGCGGGGCACCAATCGTGGGAGCGACCCAGAGGTCCCGACTTACACTTTATTTACACCGAACTATCTAGCACGTATGCAAATTATCGCGTAACCACGCTTTCCTAATGCACTATCCAGTATATTTTTCTGTTCCAAGCATATCCACGCTGAACCCCTCTTATTGTAATGTGTCTTCTGTTGCACATGCAATTATTATGCGTATCCACGCTGAGCCAGTGATCCTTTTTTAGATTATTTTTTTTCAATCTCCTTAAATGCCTCGGGGATTACCGCCTTTTGTTTCCTTTCCTTTTCCTTTATCCTACCTTCCTTTCTTTTTTATGCGATCTCCCTTGTAGGCTTTCCTCTTATCTTGGATGAAATTTCCTTATCCTTTCACCAATTCCTTTTCTCTACTTCTCCATACCTTCATTTTCCTAGTTTCTCCTTTGTTTGGAACTGCCTTTATTGTTTTCCCCTGTGCTTTCTACGTTTTTCCTACTTTCTCTCCCTCTACTCTCCTTTTATTCTACCCGAAAGTTCTCCTTTTCCTTTCTTTGTCTTCCTAAATTTTCCCCTTCTTCCTCGGATATTCTGAACTTAATCTGATTGCCTTATTTTTTCTTCTTTTCTTCTTCCCTTCATGTTCTTCTGTACGTTTTTCATCTGAATTGTTCCTTTATGGTGTTGTCCGAGCCCCTTTCGCGCTATAGTAATTCACCCTTCTCTCTTTTATTACCCCTTTTGAGCTTCTGCGATGCTATTATCCGAAGACTCTTTTTCCTGATATCTCGCCCCCTTCTAATTTTACCCTTCCTTTCCATATACCTCCTTTTGATTTGATCTTACCATTTCCCTCTATTCGGATGTCCTAGATGCCATCCAGACCTGTCTATTTTTCCATTTTCCTTCCTTACCTCTCCACTTTCTCTCTTTTCCTTTTCTCTCTTTTCTTCTCCCTTTTACCCTTTCCTCTCTTTTTTTTTTTCGAATTCCCTTCCCTTTATTCTTCCGAGGGTGTTTTCTTCCAAACCTCCCTTCCTATTCTCCCTTATCTTCCTTTTCTTTTGGTCCCTGCCAGTAATTCTAATTTTCTCCACGCCTGTCATCTCCTCCTTCTTTCTAAGTTAACTCTCTTTCCTTTTCAAGTTGTTGCCTCTCTGGTCGCCTCTCGCTTTCCTTCTCCTCATCCGAGTCCTATCCTGCTGGATTTGTTGTTCTTTCTCTTCGAGTGCCTCCTTATCTGACGCCGTTACCTATCCGATGTCATATCCTATCTGACGGGATCCTTCAGTTCCTTTCCTGGCGTCACCAATTTGCTGTGTTACTGCCTTCCGAGGATGTTTCACTTCCGAGCTTTCATTCTTTTATTGCTCATTCCTCATGCTCACGCCTTTGTAAGCCCTTTAATCTTGCCCTATGTTGCTTCCTCTCATGTCACCCCTGTATGTCACCTGCAAAGAAATTTTTCGAAAACAGTGTTAGTTACAACATTCCTTTCGTGCTATGTTCTTTCCGATTCCCTCTCTATCGAACCTAAACGTTCTGATATCCGACCACATGCTGGTAGCGTGACCTTCCTGTTACTCCAAATCTCCTCTACTAACCTTTTCCTTCTTAAATTCCCTATTGGCCCCTTTTATTTCGCGACGTCTAGTCCTCGGGAAAATCTAAAGCCCTAGCTTTCTTATATCCGACCTATGCTCATGAGCGAATTCTAGCCGATACCCTAAATACCTATTCCTTTCCCTACATACCTCTATGTTCCTAATCCTCCCGCATATCATAGCCAGTAATAAGCGTAAATAATCTTGCAGAAAAGCTTTCATCTATCATTCAAATAGTGCTCAATATATATATACCGTTTTAAACCTACATACCTCCACCTTCGAGCCTCCTCATCTCTAGGTGGGTCCTAGCTTTATTCGCCTCCTCGGGTTGGTTGCAACCGCTGAATTTCCTCTTGCATGCTCTTTCCTCAGCCGAGCTGTCCTCTGCCGAGGCATCGCTTGTAATTCGAGCAACTTCCTTGAATGTCGAGCTGCATGCGGTATTCTGAATCGAGGATGAGACCCCTAATGTCGGGTCCCACTGGGCGTGCCAACTGATGCGGGGCAAATCCGCACTAGTAATTTGGGCCTCGGATAGCTGACATATCCGAGGGCTTCTGGGTGTTGATCGTTGATGAAGTATGGATGCTGCTCGTTAAACGTTCTTGACCATCCGAGCTCATTGCCCTCGGAATGGACCTGCTTGGAAATCTGTCCTCCGACACCTGCAAAACAAGCCCCCCCCCCGGGAGCGGTAGCTCCGGTGTGATGATGAGATTTCGTGCTTTGAAATATCAAAACTCTGTGTTCAATAGTTAGAGAACTTACCTGGAATGGCTGATTGTGGCCTCTATTTATAGGTGTTTTAGGCATGCGCCTTCTCATCACACGTCACCTCTTTGTATCTTGTTTTGGTCCTAGTCACGTGACTGTACTGCCAAGCTTCCCTCTTAGCTGTCTCTCACGTGCGTCGGAGATTTCCTAGAAGGTCTCCTTAGCCAATCACTTTTTGTATTATCAAGATGGAAGTCGAAGTAGCCATCATAAGCTTGTTTTAGCCTGTGTATATGCCTGTGGAAAATAAAAGAATCCAAGAGAAGTAAATAATTAGTTGAGGAATTAAATCAAACATGTTGTGTGCGTAAATAAGGTGATGGTGGATATGCAATAAGTTAAATTCAAAAACTAGTGATATACAAACGATTAGACATAGAAATTCACGGGCTGGTGGCCATAGAATCAGACCATGAATAGCATAAAAACGGAAACATGAGTTCATCAAAGTTTCGGTCAGACGTGAATACAGAAACGAGGAGCGGGAAGAGTACCGAAAAAAGGAACAAGCTCGGAAAAAGGATCAAAACAATCAAACTCGTACCTGATTATAACTCATAAGCCCATGAGTATTTGTAGTCGTGGGCAACAATAGTTATACAAGAAGGGACATGCAGACACTTGTCTGGGCGATTCATCAGTAAAAGACGAAGAACAGGACACGTATCGTTTTGGTCATATATATCTGGATAGAGACGGAGCAGAAACGAGGCAAACGGGGAATCGGCGCAGCGGGTGGGCAGAGTGAAAGAGAGAGTGGATAAAGTACAGAGTTGGAGTAATTTTTGTACAGGCTTTTACCCAGCACCGTACCTAAATCGGATCACGAACCCTTCGAATCCGCTTTTTTATATAGTAATAGATACAATTGGAACGGAGGGATCGAATAGAAGTGAACTTAAAAGTTCAAACATAAATTATTGTTTTAACAACATCATTCTTTTTTTTTGCTCGTACTTGGATATCCCAAAAGTAGACATGCATATTCTTAAATTCACAAAGGAACATCAGATATCTTCACAGAGGAAAATGTTATTTTGTAAATTAGTTTCAGAAATAATTAGGTTATTTAAGAAAAAACTCCAATTAATGCTTCCTAGCTATTGTAGTTGGTTTTAACTGACCCTTGTTCATATACTTACATGAATATCCTTCGTGGACGATGAATATTGTTCATTTGTGGTCAGACAAATTAATCGATCGTTTTGAAATATTATGGCCAAACCTAGCTTCTGAATTCTGATAACAACAAGAATATATCTGCATTTGTTTGAAGTTAGCGTGATCATCTTGCAGTCTTGCTATTGTTATCGCGTGTGCCCAATTTCTCGAAGCTTGGTATTTAAGAGTGTAGAAGTTTATAGGAAATTTTATGAATTACGTATTGAAGAGTTTCTCTTTTATTACATGTTCTACCAAGGATTAGACTTGACTCAAGGTCTTGTTCCCACCCCACCATGCTCCAAGCGCGTCTACTAGTCATGTATTATTTTGGACAGCCCGTAGACCTTTCAATTAGTCTCGTTGACTCATAAAGTAGACCTATCCATTTCTTCTATTTTGCCGATTAATGCTAAAAAGTAGGTGATTGAGTACTGAAAGTAGAT
Source organism: Cruciata laevipes (assembly GCA_963678965.1). NCBI lineage: Eukaryota > Viridiplantae > Streptophyta > Magnoliopsida > Gentianales > Rubiaceae > Cruciata > Cruciata laevipes. The sequence goes on along the minus strand of OY787632.1, from coordinate 8,335,074 downwards.
AATTAATGCTGAATTTATTTGTGCTGAAATGATGATATGTTGGTTGAATATAGATGATTGCAGTTGAAAGATAAATGGAACCAGTTGAACTGGACAAGACACCGGAATTTTATTACCATCTTAAAATACATGATGTCTGACTTTTAATATTTTTGATATAAGATGACATATAGGACATTGATTTTTTTTAAAAACAGTACTTGAAGCCAAATTAAATAAGTGATTAAAATTTAGAATTTTTTTATATAATATTATAGCTAGGAAGGGGCAAAAAAAAAAGTATATATGCTTGATTATAAATTTGATGTAATGCATGTTTGCTTTTTAAGAATTGTAGATTTGTAAAATAGTCAACAAAAGCAACTTAAACAAAAGGACGAGTACGTAAATTTCCCATGCATCAGATAATTTGAATTGACACATTGAACAGCTAATTGAAGACCAGCTCTTAAAAGCTATCACAAGTCACAACCGTACTATGAACGACTTTGAAGTTTCTTCATACGTAAAATCCAAAGTAAACGTTAAAAACCATACCTCGTTTCAAAGCAATCTTCCATCACACAAGCTTCTGAAAATGGCTACTCAAAAGCTGCTGCTCTCCATCCTCCTCCCGCAAATCCTCCTCGCCGTCACTGTTCTGGCTGATATCGGCACCGCCGCTCACTACGCCGCCCCGTATTCACGTAAGCACAAACTCAGCTCCCTTCTATAAATAGTATATGCAACTAGTTACAGCCATTAATTTCGTTTTCGGCCTTGATTTTGCAGCGACTGCCTGCCAAGGTGACGATCCGACGCAGTTCCCGCCGAGCAACTTGTTCGCGGCGGCCGGAGACGGAATCTGGGACGACGGCGCTTCGTGCGGGCGGCAGTACTTGGTGAGGTGTATAAGTGCCTCTAGTCCGGATATATGCGTTGAGGACCAAACCGTCCAGATAGTCATCGTTGATTATGCTCCCAACGCGCCGTCTCCGCCGTCCGCCACCGGAAAAACCATGGTTCTATCTGATGAGGCTTTTGGGACCATTGCTAACTCAGCTATACAGTCAATCAGCATTGAGTTTCTACAGTAAGTATAAATCATCACTTTTATCATAAATTTGTTTTTAAGATCAATTAGTTATGCTTCGATTGTTCACCAGAGTGTGAAGCGTGAACAAACAACGGAGGACGAGGACGTGGAAAATTCGTTTTGAAAATGTTCAACATGTTTTGTTCCGCATTTGAAAATTCTCGAAAGCAAATTAAATATACGAAAAGGAAAAAACGGTGATGCCAAGGCAAATTGCTGTTGATCGTCCTTTTGCTGGAAATTTGTTCATCATTAGTTTCAAGTGGTTTGTTTATTTGTAAATTAAGGCCCTGTCCAATACAGCTTATTTTCAGCACTTTCAGCACCTTTCAGCAAGGTTCAGCACCTTTCAGCAAGGTTCAGCACCTTTCAGCAAGGTTCAGCACCCTTCAGCAAGGTTCAGCACCCTTCAGCAAGGTTCAGCACCCTTCAGCAAATTTTCAGCACCTTTCAGCACCCTTCAGCTTATTTTCAGCACCTTTCAGCACCCTTCAGCTTATTTTCAGCACCTTTCAGCACTTGTCACTATTCATATACATGAAATTGTTATAAAAAATTTTTAAAAATGAATTAATCATTCTTCAAATATATAGTTTCCTAATGCTTAATCATTTTTCAAATATATATAAATAACAATTTGAGCAATGGTAAACCAAATTTATATATAAAAATTGTACAACTTTTGCAAACATATTAGTACTTCCAATAATAGTAAAAATTACATATACTACTAATCGCTATCATCTAATGATTCATCTTCGCTAACATCACTAACTTCTAAATCACCACCTCCTGTATGCCAAATTTGTAATGCAATACTCTCGCACACTTCGTTCATAGCAGCTTTTCGATCATCAGCGTACAAACCTGAATCAATACTTCCTTCACCCTCAGGATGATCTAACACGGGAATGTCTCGTTTTTGCATTCGAATGAAGTTATGAAGTGTGAAACATGAAACAATTATTGCTTTTTGGGAATCAATGTCAGTTTGGGGCATTCTTTTTAAGATTTTCCAAGTACTCTTCAACTGACCGAAAGCTCCTTCTACTTTCATTCTTAAAGAAGAATGTCGTTTGTTAAAATGTTCCTTCATACCTCGAGGTGGTGCGGTTCTAAATTGCGGTAGATGCCTTCGGCTTGTTCCATCACTGTATGGAGCCAAGTATCCAAGGGTGTTTGGATATCCCGAATCTACCAAATAATATTTTCCTACACAGATTGACCAATACGTAAATGCATTATACATTATTAGTTGTTAGATAAGTGGGTGTAAATTAGATGGATTATAGTTATTCTATTGGATATAATTTTATGATACACTTATGCCAAATTAAAATTATGTTCAACTACAAAAAAAATTTTATTCAACGCATTTCAAAATGTAACATTCACATTATTTTATTAATCACAACACATAATTATATATATCATACAATTTTAATTTAATTTCAACACATTCAGCACCTTTCAGCTTATTTTCAGCACGTTTCAGCACCCTTCAGCTTATTTTCAACACCTTTCAGCACCCTTCAGCTTATTTTCAGACGTTCAGCACCCTTCAGCAAGGTTCAGCACCCTTCAGCAAGGTTCAGCACCCTTCAGCAAGATTCAGCACCTTTCAGCAAGGTTCAGCACCCTTCAGCAAGGTTCAGCACCTTTCAGCACTTTTCAGCACTTTTCAGCAGCTTATTGGACAGGGCCTAAGTGTTCCTAATAATAATAATAGAGTGGTTATTTATTTTTCGTCTTAATAGTTGAGAATTTAGCGTGTGGTGTATAGGGTAAACTATCTGAATTATTCGTGAACAAATTGTGACTCATGCCGACAATTCTTGATTAAATTTACGATTCGAATAGAGCTTGAACGAGCTTATTTATTAACGAGTTCAAGTTCAACTAATGTTAGTTAAACTAAAAATTTGTATATGACAAAATATATTTAACAATGGTTTAAGTCATGCTATATATAACTTAAATTCGTTAATAATTGTTTATCATATTCGAATTTGAATCAACTGTCTATTACATTTTTCCTACTCAAACCAAATTTGAAGCCATCTAAAGATCAGGCACATTATGTTCATTTAATTTTATAAAAGGTCACATATGTTACCAGATTAATTAATTAAAATAAGGGATAAATATTAATTTTCTCATTTTTAATTTCGACATTTTATATATTAACCATGATCATTTAATGTATTATTGTTGATTTTTTCACTTCCATGTCTAATTTTCTTAATTTCAAGACTTATCTTTTTATATGTTAAACATGATTATTCAGTGAGATCAACAGAGACAGGTCTCATTTGAGAATATGTTTTCATTTTATGTTGATCTTCCTTCACAAACTCTTGATATTGATTATATACCGTAATTGATGTTTCGTATTTATTTGTTGAACTTTATTTTCAATGGTTATTAATTGATGTTGCATTAGTTCATATTAACTTTGTGTAGAAGTTTACTTTCTATGATATTTGTGATTAATAATCAATTGTATAACCTTTACCCTGCCTACAAGAGTTTTTGAAAAAATGAACCGTAAAAATTTCTTATATTACCAATCAAACAAGATCACAAGTAATAATAATATTTACACTAACTTATCAATATTATTAAAAACAAAAAGTCTTTTGTAATTAAAGGCAGTTTAAATGTTAGACCATTAATGTTTATTATGTACCATAATTGATACTATGCATCTATTTGTTGAATTTTGGCCTCGTTTTGGCAATCGGCGTTTAGTTGTTAACTGTTAGCGATTATACTAGTTGTTAGTTGTTAGACGTTTCTATTAGCTGTTTTGACTAGCGGTTTGTATATAAGTGTTTGGTAAAAAATAATTAGCTGATCGCTGTTTCATTTTGTTAAATGACCAAAATAAACTTTAGTACAATTTATTATTAATTATTTTTATTGTGTATTACTTTTTTGAAGTGTCGAAATGTATTTTTATCACTTAAATCTTTATTTATTTTTAAAATATTTTTTATTTGAAATATTATTTCTTTATTAATATACCTACATTTATTTAAAAATTTATTTTTAAATAAAAATGCTTACATGTTTTATATCGATATATGTTGATGTGGTCCATTTTAATTTCAACATATAGGTAACATTTAAAAAATAAATTGAAAATATTTTAATGATTGAATAACGTACACGGTGTCTTTGATTAAACAACGTACACAAATATGCGATCAAATATTTACGATATTAATTAATTAATTTTATTTTCATAAGGATTAGTTTTAAGGAATTTGATTAATTAAAAAAAGAAAATTTATGAAGGATAAGGATAAAAAAATTATTTTGTAATATTTCCTTTGATTGATTTGTTGTAAATGTTGCTCTTTGATGAGCCCTATTTATACCCTAGTTTTAGCACATTTTAAGACTTGTTTTTGAGCAACTTTTGGTATTAAATAGCTCATTGTACATTAGATTTGTAATTCCAAGATTTTATGATAATGTACATGTTTTGGAGTAATTGGATTGATATTCTTGAAGACCTTCTATGACTATGTTATAGAGTTGATGATTTGATGCTTGGAACTTGAATAATTGGTCATAGAAGTGGCGAGAAGGCCACTTTACTAAAGGTGGTAGAAGATGCCCAGAAAAGTGTCGCTTGTGCCCAGAAAAGTGTCGCTGGAGCTTGAAGGAAGTGTCACTCCAGATGAAGAAAGTGTCACTGCTGCCCAGAAGTGTCACTAGCTGCCCAGAAGTGTCGCTATGATGAACAGCGACCAAATAAAGCGTCGCTAAACTCTTGCCCACTTGCACTCTTGAGCTGGATTTTTGGGGCTATAAATACTCCCTTTTCTCCCTCATTTTGGACGAGCTCTCCAAATCCAAATCACATTTTTCCCATCTTTTTCTTCCTCTTCTTCCATTTTCTTCCATTTTCTTCCATTTTGATTTGATGAACATGTGTGTATTAATGAGGATTATTGTTGTAGGCTAAAAACCCATCTTGGGGGCATGTGATTAAACTTCTATTATGGATTGAGAACTTGTTTGTGTAGCTTATGAATATATGATTTGCAAGTGAATGATTGTGTTGTATTTGTGTGTTTTGATGCATGGCAATGGTTAGGAACTATTTCCTAGTTATACAAATGTGTTGAATGTTGCTAGAAACATGGTTGAAATGCTAACATTTCCTCTATTGTTGAGTAGTAGATTTATGAGCTAATTTCATTATGCTATCATATTGTGTTTGCTCTTGATCTCATTCACTAGTGTTATATACATGTTAATTTCGTTATCGAATAGCATGGGTAGTGTTTATCGAGTCTCTAATTGATAATGTCATCAACAAATTGGTCTAAATGCTATCATTTAGGTCATTTGTGGATGAGAGTTGTGGTGATGCTTTCGTCATCCATAACTATAATAGTGAGATTGAGAAATATGTCTCTACGATTAGAGGTAGTTTCTTATGATAAACGATCATCATTCTCAAAGCAACACGTCATAGTTTGAGGAAAAATCCATGGTAGAAAGTTGAAATCACATGCACCCAAGGCTTGCATTTTAGATAGTTAATCTTTACTTAGATAATTGCATGATAATTTAGATTTTCATTTGCTTTGCATCGTAGTGTTTCCTACAAAACCAACTTCAAAACCCCCCTTGTTTACCTTGCTTTCTTTATAATATATATGTATATTTTATAATCTTTGCTAAAACACTAAACAACACTCCTTCTCCTTGTGGTTCGATCCCTACTTCCCACTATCTACTCTATAGTAGTTAGAAGTTGTAGGTGAAATATAAATGTGTTTTGATTGAGTGGGATTCCCATTTACGGCGTGGGGAAATCGCTTGTCACTCTTTCGAGCAAGTTCCAACAACTTTCTTACAAGAATCTCCACCATAGAGAACTACATCATCATATTCCCTACATTTTTTTAGCCCAAATCCAACAGCATCCTATCTTGTAGTATCTATCATTTAATAACATTGATTGTTTACTTTTTTCTTTTTATTTTTATTTTTTTGCCAATCTATATTCACCCCAAACCTTTCCCAATTCCAAAAAATTTCATAGTGCCGCTTGAGAAGCTAAACTTCGCCGGATGAAGATCCGTTGTTTCACCCCTCCATCCTCCACCTCATTGCCACCCTAGTCCGCCCCACCCACGCCCTTGGCCGGCCCCAATCCCCAGCTTCCAGGTTGTCGTCGTAGGCCTCAGCGCCGACGGCCAAATCTTTGTCAAAGTCAACTTCGAGTTCCCCGGCCTCCCCCTCAGTCAATCCATAAACGCTGAGCAGTTCCTCCTCATCAAACTCGTCGACTCCACCACCCCCTGCAGCAACTACCGCTAGTTCTTGCCGGAGCTCCGTCATCCTCCTCCCTCAAAATCCTCTTCACCTCCTGTTAAGATATCCCAAATCGGTAGCGTGCAAACCTAATAACTAATATATAAGGATCAAAGGTAACACCACCTATTACCAATTGGTTTTAGGATGGAAGCCTGAGATCCATATAATTTAATATGGTATCAGAGCAGGTTCAATTTGGGCCTGGGCCTTAATGGGTTAACTGAGCCGATGTGTGGATCCTCTTTGGGCCGGTGGTATCTCCCTTAATTTAACCGGTGGAGTACCCCATTACTTGCCCTTAATATGACCCGATATGGGTTGTGGACAAGGAAGTCACGGCGCACTTTTAAGGCACGGCGCTAGTCGTTACGACGCTTACCTTGCGACGTTCACGGCGTTTTGTTTATAAATTAAATTATTTATATATAGGATGTATATTTAAAAGTTATTCAGAAATATTTATCCTAATATTATAATTTCAAAAAAGAGAGTTTATATTTAACTATAAAGGAGAGTAAACTCGTTTCTAACATTGAGATATAAGATATTACACCATAACTAAATGGTCTTATCACTTATGGGCACTCGTTAACATGGAAATATTCCATGGTTTAACGTGTAATCAATCAGTATTTATGGAAATTTTATTTCACCGTAATAAATACTGGTATAATTATTCCATTCTTAACCCATACACTAACTTCCAGATTATTAATGCTTAGCTAATATCAATCCATACCATATTAATGTATATCTTCTTCATTTTTTTACCGGATATCTATCTAATGTATCAATTAAATCATACCATATGTATTCTTTCTGTTTAATTTCAATCTATAGTTTATTTTTTCAAAATTTTACGTAGATTATATATAGTATATATTTGGCACCGATCTATACCATATTTATCAAAGACTATATGTATATAAGGCATGTATAAAAGATTAAACCCTCACAACATTCAATTTACTTTCCTTAATTCAATTAAAATCACTTTTGAGTTCAAATTATAATAGTAATTTATTTTATTATATAGTGATGATAACTTATCATATATTAACGAAATTGTGATTTTAAAATTATAACATGATTAATTAAAATATAGGACTAGTTATACGATTGTACTTTTACAAAGTTTTGATTTTAAAATACAATTTCATGCAGTTAAAAATAAAGGTAGAAAATATGGTAAGATTAGTTTATATTGTAGACATTACTAACGTTGAAATTAATGGAATACTCATACGATTGTATAATTATGAAATATAATTATGAGTATATAATTAAAAAATAAAGTTTTTATATTTTAAAGTAATATTTCACGTTAGCTAAAATTAGAGGTAGAAAATATGGTAGGATTTGTTTAGAAACATTGATAACATTAACTTAAAATTAATGGATAAACATTGGAGTAAACACAAAATTAGTATTGAACGGTGTATTTATTACGATGACATAAAAGTTCCATAAATACTGATTGATTACACGTTAAACCATGGAATCTTTCCATGTTAACGAGTGCCTAGAAAAACCGCTTTTTATTTAATAATTTTTAAATATATTTTTAATTAGGTAAAGTTTTACCTTTTTTAGTTCAAATATTTTAATTTACTTTGCAAAATTCACCAAAACAACGTCGTTTGGATGTTTTCGTGAAAAAAGTGTCAAAAGTCACGGCGAACAGTTGCAGCGATGAGAAGAGTTTGCAGAGTTTAAAAGTTGGGTCTGAATTGATGAGGATGAAAACTAAAAGGAATATTAATCAGAATTAATGTCAGAGCATTAAATATTTGGTTCCCCAAATATTTTTTCTCTCTCTACACATTTGGGAAAGCATATTCCCCAAATTTAATGAAATCCCTCAAGTTGGGGAAGATGTTGGACTTGCTCTTCCAGCGTTTCAGAAATCAGAGGTTTCATCAAAACAACTAATTAGAAAAATCTCTTCACCAAACACCAGAAAGAGCTATTTGATCTGTCAACTATTATTATTTAACCCAAAAAGGTAAACGCTATTCAAAACTCTTGTCACCAAACGTGACCTTTGTCTTATTTTCAATGGTTATCAATTGATGTTACGTTTGTTCATATTGACTTTGTATACAAGTTTATTTTTAATGATATTTTTGATTAAATAGTTAAATAAATAGTTAATTGTCTAAAATTTAGATTGCCTCACATGAGACTTTGTGTCAATTTAAATAAAAATTAAGCAAGTTTGACAGGTAAAAGCTCAAGAAAGATATTTCTAAAAAGAAAAATAAATAATAAGGCTCCCGGGTCAAGTAAATAAGTGGTTAAGCCCTACCGGACAAAATCAAACGGCCCAGTCAACACTTTGACACATTCCCTGCAGCGCTGCTGCTGAGTGCTGTTGCTTAATTTTTTATGTCACAAGGAAAATTCGTGACGAATTGCTGGCACGATTCCAAATTCCAATACAAATTCAGAACCGCCTTTCTTATATGATTTTATCCAATCCTGGTACCAATCTCCTTTTCCCGTTTTAGCCCTGGTTATTCCTGCTCCGATCAAATTCCCGGCCTCAATTCGACCGATACACTCTGTTCCGATGAGAAGCGAAGTGCAGCTGGAGTCAATCGGTGACCCCACCGACTCCGATCCTCTCCTCCAACCGCAACGCCAATCCATCGAGTCGCCAACGCCGCCGCCGTCTTCATCGGAGAGCTCCGGGGAGATACAGAAGGATGCTGACCTCGAGTCCGGCTCCTTGCCTACCTGTAGAATTTGCCTGGAGAGTGACGCTGACGCTGGTATATTCTGTTCCAGTTAGGCTTAAAATTAAGAATTCGTTAATTGTGGTGTGACCGTGTGAGTCTCATCGTGTGATATTTTTGTACTGTGTAGGAGATGAATTGATATCTCCGTGCATGTGCAAGGGCACGCAGCAGTTTGTTCATCGATCATGCCTTGATCACTGGCGGTCAGTCAAGGTTGGGACTCGAGGATTTCTGAAGCATTCTAGCTAGCATTATATTTGACTGAATGTTTTGGTTTGTTCTGATTTATTTATTTTCTTGCTAATTTAGGAAGGTTTTGCCTTTTCTCACTGCACAACTTGCAAGGCTCGGTTTCATCTTCGAGTGGAAGATTTGGAGGACAACTCGTGGCGGAGGATTAAGTTTAGACTGTTCGTCGCCAGGGATGTGTTCCTTGTATTTCTTGCTGTACAAACGGTAAGGATGATGGCATTTATAGCAAATGCTTATCATGTAGTACTACATTGTTGTGCAATGTGTTAATTTCCAAGAGAAACTCCAGCCATTCTTGTTTCTGTTTTTTACTTCTCATTATAGTGGATTTTAACGAATTTCTGATGCCGTTGTATATATAGCAAGAAGGAGGCACGTTGCTTTAAAATAATGTTTTGTTAGTTTCATCTCTTGTATTATTATCTGTCATCTGTGTATCAGCAAAAGGAACTGAAATGATGACTAGATTTTCCATGCTATTTGGCTTTCTTCTTGCAGGTGATTGCTTTTATTAGTGGTGTTGCATATGCTATGGACAAAGATGGAACTTTCAGGAACTCATTTGATGATAGCTGGGATCGCATACTATCAAAGCATCCGATCCCATTCTACTACTGTATAGGTATCTCACTATTTGATGTTAGAAAAGTATAAATCTAGGTCTTGTATTTCCATGGGCAATACAATGTGACTAATTACTGATTCTACTGTCAAGCTTTACAAGTATACAATAAAAATTGATTTTCCAAACTTTCTATGTAGGTCTTATGTATCATTATTGTATATTTGAATTCTTTTGGAAGATTGTTTAAAAAAAAATTCTGATCAAATTAAATAGCCAGCTTGGGGGACAGTCTGTTTATCTTTTGAAGCTGGCTTGAGATGTTCAGTGCCACTATTTGCTTACTCGCAACTAGAAATGTTTTGATAGTTAGCTAAGGGAAATGTTATTCTAGTAGTATGTTCACTTCCATGTGCTCTCAGATTCCTCATTTTTGCTATAATATTGTTTTCCTCATTTTAATTTTTTCCTTCTCAATGATAACTTTACCTTTGTGAATTTCATCTATGCATGTAAAATTTCCCATTTAATTATCCAAACATCACAGCCTTCAATGATCTGAATATATCAATGAACAGGGGTTCTTGGCTTCTTTGTGCTGCTTGGATTTTTGGGGCTTGTTATACATTGCTCCGCCTTGAATAACAATGATCCATGTATTGCTGGCACTCAAAATTGTTGCTATGGGTGGGGCATGTTGGATTGTTTTCCTGCATCTATGGAAGCTTGTTTTGGGCTTGTAATTGTTTTTGTTATCATCTTTGCCATTCTTGGGATTGCTTATGGGTTTCTTGCTGCCACCCTGGCCATTCAGAGGATTTGGCAGAGGCACTATCACATCCTTACTAAAAGGGAATTGACACAGGTAACATTTCAGATTTTTTTTTTTGGAACCCATATAAAATCTCTATAATTGATCGTGCTGACTTGTTTTGCTCCTATTCTGATGGTTAATTACATGATAGTAGACTTCTTGTGAGTGTTACATACTGAGAGGTGAATGTTTAGACTCACTGTTTTCCTGTAGTCCATGATACCATAGAGTTCATCTTGTTGTTCTTTGATGTTCAACCGAATGATTGTAGTTCATTTTTGCATCCTGCAATCTTTCATAAAATATTTCTACTGACCAACGATGTTGCCTGGTTTCTTGTACTTCCTCTATCCCTCTATTTTGGTTTAAGCATTTGTGAGGACAGAGTGATTAAGCAGATGATAAATGTGTGGAAGAAAAGTAAGGAATATAAGACAATTATGAAAGAATGTTGTAATAGTTGTTCAAATGGGTCAATGTGAATGGATTAAATATATCCTGAAGAATTAGATGTCCAAAATAAGTATGCCAAGATCAAAATAGTGAAATGAGATGGTTGATGCGTGTCTTGAGCCCAAACTTTTTACAGAAGCTAATGTTTCTTAGGGACCAAAATATTGGCTTTTATTGACTTTTCATTTATGAATATGAATTTTTGCAGGAGTATATTGTGGAGGATCTCCATGGCTGTTATACTCCTCCAAAGTTGGATCCTGAGCATGAAGAACGTCTCAAAATACTGAAGCTTTTGTAAGGATTTTTTTGGGTGTTGATGCTGTCCATCCTTTGATATGGAGTTGTTCTTAAGATAGCAGATATATACCTTACCCGTCTGTTAAAATTTACCTGGATGTTAGAATAGTATGAAACTTGTATGTTCTCCCCAATGCTCAAATGTAGTAACTAAAATTTTGAACATGTTTTATGCTTGTGTTCGTAGTTTTGTAAATAATTCAGTGATATATATTTTGCAATTCAATCTTTCCACTCTGATGCAGTATCCAATTTGATCATAATTGTATGTGCTTATTAGTTCCAGAATATCTTCACAGCTAGGTTAAATCTTTCGAACTACCATTTCGCATCATAAATATATTGGATGCATGATACACTCTCGCAAAATTGAAATGAATGCTACAAATTGTCAAATGCACTTGTGGAGCCACAAATCGGATTGAATGGGCTCTAATAATGAAATTCTTTAATGTTAGTATTATGCGGATCGCCTTCTCTCATCTGATGTTTCATCCCTCTGAGAAAACCTGCTTGATCCACTCTCCGGTAAACATTGGATTGCTACATACATACCAGCCTCTTTATAAAAAAAATCAGACAGGATTTATGTCAGAACTTTCACCGGCGAATACCAGGTGATCTCCATCCCTAATCAACTCCATCTCCTCGATCTCCGCCCCATCTCTGTTCAAAACTCTGGTCGGAAGAAATCCATACTTCTTCAACCCCATCTCGCGCAGCTCTTGAAATGTGTTCGGAAGCAAAACAAGCTTCCCTGCACTATCACCTTTCTCCGGGCAGCTAACCGTCACTCTCGGCGCCACACTACTAGTAGTAGTACCCCTGCTCAGTGGAGGCCGGCCACCCTGCTGACCCATGGATAAAAGCAGGTCGCTCTCGGAATTCTGCCGAGCAGACGACATGAGCCCGAACAGCGAGTTATGGAAGTTGTCCGCTCTCCTCCGCCGCCTCTGCCTCCCCCACAGCCCATCCATGGACGGAACAGAGTTTTCCTGAGCAAGGGAGGCGATGGAGGGATCACTCTTGTATTTGTTGATAAACCGAACACCGTGCCTCTCCTCGTAAATCGGAGCAACCGGCTCAGCTTTCTTCTCCTTTATGGCCTGAAACAGGGCTATGATCTCGTCGTGGCCTTGCTGCTCGGCGAGGTCACGCGACGTCCAGCCGTGCTCGTCGGTTTTGTCGATGTCGGCTCCCTGCTTAATCAGGTACTTCACGATCTCCACGTTGCCCTCGCACACGGCCACGTGGAGAGCGGTGGAGCCGTTGAGTCTCGGGAGAGCAACGTCGCCGCCGAGACGGACGATTTCAGTTAGTAAGTGTAGGTTGTTCTGTTCGGCGGCCGTGCATGCGAATTGGCCGACGTCTCCTGTTTTTATTTTTGCACCGTTGTCGGCTAGCACCTTCACCACTGGCTCGTGGCTCGCCAGCACGGCATCCCATAATGGAACGTTTCCCTCTAAGTCTGCATTAGACAAAACCAATCAAATCCTTAATTAAATCACATCACTCTCTACTTAATATAATATCATTAGAGACTTCATACTTATTTGGAGAAAAAAATCTGAAACCTGATTATGACTTCTATAGTTTATTAATATGTGGCCTTATTATTATTTTGTCAAAATTACCCTGGCCCTTAAATAATGTAAAGTAGTAGCCAAAGGGCAAATAAGTTTGGTTGACTTTTAATTCATGCACTAAAATTATTGTGAGAAAAGGCTAGCAAATTATTGATCACTCAGTTTTTGGAAATGGAAGATGCATTCTTTCAAATGCATAATGAGATTAGGGGCACTATGTCACGTCTGAAAACTTTTCGTGCATTCTAGGTTGGCAATATTTCAAATCATTGTTTTAATTTTTTGATTTGGTTATTAATTTGGTCCGTTCTATGTGTGCCTAGCCATGTAGCCACGTTCTATGTGTGGCCAAAACTATTATATTGAGTAGATAACTGTTTATCGGCAAATTCACGTTATCTCCTATAGTTACAGGAGAGCACGAGAGTTGGCCGGTAAAATAAAATAAGTGAGAATGCATACCTCTACTGTTGGGGTTAGCTCCATAATCCAAAAGTAGGCTCACACAGTTTTCAAAGCCTTTTGCTGCTGCAATGTGCTGCGTACAAAATAACAGAGAAAATAAATGAGATTCTGCAGTATAAACTAAGCACTATAGAGGAATAGTGAAATAATTATGTGATTAAGAGAATAAGGAAAGTTGAGCATAATGCTCACCAGGGCCGTTCTTCCAGAATTGTCGGATTCATTAGGATCTAGACCCCGTCTCAGCAATTGGTGCAGCAACACATCATCTCCTCTCATTGTAGCAAAGCATAGGCTGAGGGGCAAGTCTAGTCGACCACGAGCTAGCATGTTCTCTGTCTCCAGCAGCACTCCCGACATGAAAGGGTCCTTCATATCCTTCAGATGCTGCACAAATCATTCCACAAATGTCAGCCTCTTTTTGCACTATTCATGTCTCATTACTCTGTAGACTTTTTGAAGAAAAGCTTGTTTACCTGTAGGAGATTGTTCATGATGATTGTCCCATCTCCAACGTTGGTCTGAATGATGTTCATGAATGTTGTTCTGTTCAATCGAAGCAGCTGGCTCAGCCTCTTGGTGCGCACCGTGAAAAGCTGTGGCCTGTAGCACAGCACCCCTATCTCCCCACAAAGATCTCCATTTCGAGCCTCACCGACAACCTGCTCAACGCCATTCTTTAACTCCAAGAACTCCTGCAAGAAATTCATATATCCATGTCAATGGTTCATTAGGGGGAAGTCAAAAGCAGAAAACCAAGAAGAAAAGTCAGTAAACATACCACTGCTCCTGTCACAAGAATATAAAGATCAGTAGGAGCTTCATTTTGCAAGATTACGTCTTCCTTTGGAGGAAAGTATTCCGCTTTCATCTCCGATACCTAGCACATTAGGTAATATAGCATATATAAGAAACTTTAGATGCAAGCAATTAAAGATTTTCCTTAACATAATGTTGCAAGTGAACAGTAATTACCAGCTGAAAGAGTAAATCGTTGGACACTCCGCGGAACAAGTAGACCTTATCAACCAGGGAGTAAAACAGAAAATGTGAAATGCTCGAGCGAATAGCTTTTGGGAGAGAATCAAGAGTGTCCTGCTGCTCCAGCCCCTCTGAGTCAGTTCTGAACTTAAGGCAAAGGTGAGAAAGCATTTGGTCTTGCAGCCGAGTAGGCAACTGGTTCCTGTGAGCAAAACTTGAAGCAGCCTGAATGGTATCTCTAAATCTTCTGGTTCTACTGGTTCCATGAACAACCAAATTGGTCATGTTTCCTATCAGATATGCAGTCAGCCCAAGGTTGAAAAGCATGTAGAATATGTTGAAAATCATTTCCCGCGTATTCACAGCATGCAAATCACCATAGCCAACTGTGGTTAGAGTTGTGATGGCATAGTACATTGAGGTCACATATCGAATCCACAAGCTCAACTCCGGGAAATTCTCTCCCAAGTTAGCCCCAATCCATGTCATCTTGTGGTTGTGGTAGCGATCAGCCAGCATGTAATTGAAACACGCAGCGCAGTGAACTGCAAAGAGTGTGACCTACAAAACCACACAGATCAACACCATACGAACCAGCAGTAAATGTAATAATGTACCAAGAAAGGAAAATTGTGCTGATTCTTACACATATAAGCTTGGCACACCGAACCCAAAAATAGTTGAAGTTCCTATCTTTCTCCAACCTGTTTCAGAAGTCAGAATCAGTGCCATGATCTCACAATGCCACGGAAAAGAAACATTATCTTCAAGATGTCAGATTCATTACCTAGCAAATAAGGCACTGACTCTGCGAAGCCGCCACAGACGAAGCATATTGTACAAGCCATAAGTCCTCAAGGATTTTGGAGAGATTAAGCGAGCAAGTTCAGAGGGAACACACGAAATGAGATCAAGTACAAACCAAGTGCTCAGATACCTCCAGGCAATCTGCTTGCGATCATCAACTAGAAGATACGAAGATTTATCGAGGTATGCTACAAAGAATGTGAGAATGATGTCAATGATAAAGAAGGAGTTGACGACATTATCTACAATAGGCAGTGATCCTGTCGGTTTCTTCAGAAACCCGAATTCAAAGGGAGATGCCCAAGCTGTGTACAATACCAGAAGAATCAAATATGTCTCCCAAGCCCTGCAAAATGCAACTCATTGCTAAGTATAAATTCACATTTTATCAAATTACAGTGTTACTTAGGCAAAAACATCCGGAAAAAATCACGAATGCATTGGTTATATCGGTGTAACAGAAAAGGAATTTTAGCTTTAATGAACACTTAGCACATAAGGATCTTATAGAATCCAGAGACAATAACAGGTATGATTGAGAAAACACATTCATGTTTGATTGCCATTTGAGAAAGACAGAAAACTGAATGCCCCACAAGGACCCCAACAAGTGATTAAACTAAACTAAACTAAACAAGAGGAGGAAGGTATTTTTTCTTGTTCAACCAGCTAGTTACAAAAATCAAACCAATATCTTACAACGCAGAGAGATCAAGTCAAGTGTGCGGAGTAAACAGTTATCAGAATCAACTCGAAAATATGTCACCATCTCAAACTTTCAAATCACAGTAAAACCAAAACATGTTTTTCATCATCACATAATTCAACAAACAATAAATTAACCTCGATCGCACTCTTATTGACTTTTTTAAAACATCCACTCCGCAAACAAAAGTTGAAAGATTATTTTAAAAAACAAAATCGCTAGAAAAGATCCCAAACTACCAACGACTGATGCATCAAATACTATTCGTCTCACAAAAAATCAATTTTCGACATCACTATACTGTTTCTTCGAAACCAGAGAAGATTCATGATTACCAGACACCTAGAGCAACAGAAGAACACGCACACACACACAAAATCCAAAGGATTCACCACCATAGCTCGAAAACATCAAAACAAGGCTAAATTAGTAGGATAAAGCTTGAGGTTGACGGTTGACAACGAAATGCTGCGTAATTGCAAAGAGCTGCAGGGGGCTAGGAAAGTATTAAAAACGGCATTTGTTCATCGTTTGTGATTGAGAGCAATGACTAAGGACAAAAGGATCAATGACTAATTAAGGACAAAGGGATCAATAAACAAAAAACAATAATTACGATCGAATTTTTGTTATTCCGATCCGGTGGCCGGCACCGGGGGCGGTGCATCGGGGAGAATTTTACCTGTAACGGCGGTCGTAGGGTGATACGATGAAATCCTTGAGTTTGTTCCGGCGGTTGCTTCTGGCGCCGAGAGAAGGAAGAACCCCGGTGGTCATGCTGTAATGACTTCCTTCCCGGGACATGTGCTCCATCTCCTCCGCCGAGCTACGCCCGCACATTGAAACCCTAAACAGCGCTCCGGCACCGGTACTGCCGTAGCCGCTGCCGCCAGCGGCGAAGCCCACCATGTTTTTACCGCCGAGCTAAAATAGTGTTTTAATTAATACGGTGTATGTACTGTAGCTCTCGTTGTGCAACTACTTTCTTTCTCTCTAAACCCCGCGTTGAATTTTGCTTTGATTTGTGGACTTCCAATCCTTTTCTATTACCAAGCTTTTCCTCGGTATATATAGATAATAGATTTATTGGTAAAGAGAAATCAAAATTATATTAGGATTTTAATATTCGAGGAAAGTCAAACTCCCGCTTCTAATTTTCTCAGCGCCTTTATGAGATTTTACTTATTTTAGATGAGCTTTGCTAAATTCTAGGCACTTATTTTCGGTTAATTACTTCGTTTGTCTACTTTTAACCAAATATCTCGTATTAATGTTAACTATTTAAAAGTGGAAAATTCTTTTTTTACTGTTTTAACTACATGTTCAATTAACTCACATCAATTATAAACATATTACTATTAATTATTTTTTAGTAAGAATGATTTTACTTAAAATAAAACTCTATTCCACATGTTGCCTTTCTATTGGATGATGGTAATTGAAACCATAGAAAAATCCTTGAAAGATACGATATGGATGATATTAGTAATTAATGTTCTAGTGCTTTTTATATTTCGATAATAATACCTTGTTGGCCAATTTTAATTTACTGATATTCGATTAAAATATCATATATAATCGTCATTATATATTTTAGTGTTTATATACATGCTAAATGTCATATTGAAAGCCTCAATATAAGCCTTAATTTTGAGAGGGTATAATTGAGCGCTCGAGATCCTCTACGCAAGAGATTCTACGCCAATGTTACGCAAATATGACTGTTTGCCTTTCTACAGTAAATTTCAATCATTTATTAATCTGACTGACCTTCTTCAATATAGATTGCTTGCATATATTCAACCATCCCACATTATTTTCAATAATATCTTTTACGAATGCTTTTTTAAAATAGTTAGACTTGGTATTAGAATTGGAAGAATGATAAATTTGCTAAGAAAGAAACACGACAACAACAACAAAATATACCTATAGAACGATAAATTCATACATTTTATACCATGGAAAAGATAAAAATTATGTATTTTATACCAAAGAAATATTTATCATTTCAAATATATAATTGTCGATTAATTTATTTTCATTCTCAATTTATTTAATAAAAATATAAATAAAGTTAATTAAATATAACTTAATTAATTTTTATTTAATATTTTTAATTTATTAATTTATAATATTTTTGTTTATTATATTCAAAATTCTAATTAAACATTAATTATAGTTTTTTTGATAAAACAAACATTAAATAATATTGTGTTAAGCAAAAACATGACAAAATAGTTTAATCTAGACTCATGTGGATGTTTGTACGTAAAATAATTAACTTATGAATTTACATAAAACATAAACAATTAAAAACGAAATTATGGTTAATGTCCGCAGAACATTTTATTTGATAATTTATTGCAAAAACACAAACAGCGTCGTTTTTGCGTAATGTTTGCGTAGAATATTTGCGCAGAGGATCCGACTTGATAATTGAGGGTGTAAATTAATTAATGAACCACGTAGGATTGAATGCTATAATTGACCCTTGCATTGGAGATGGTCTAATACAGTGAAACCTCTATAAATTAATAATGTTGGGATCGAGATATTTTATTAATTTAGCAAGATGTTATTATATCGATAAATTAATAATTTATTAATTTAAAGATGTTTTATAAATGACCTTTAAATTTACAAGTCCAATATAGAAGTTACAATGTAATAAAGATGAAATTTAAATTAAAAAACAAGTTCAAAGACACATTATGAATGTACAATCACAAATCAATTTAATTTATTAAGTTCATTATTTTTGAATAAGTAAAAAAGTTAGTTCATGGTACCAACAAGTTGGTCCATTGTACAAACACACTACATTAAATATGGTTAGAAATTCATCACTGTAAAATGTCCATAGATTTGAAGTTCAACAAAAAACAAGTTACTATAGATTCATTTTTTACTAGACAATTTTAAAATTTTGAAGTATATATGAAATTTATTTGTAGCAATTATTAATTTAGAGTTTTGTTGGGACCAATATATACATTGGGGTTTAAAAAATTATTATCTTATTATTTAATCGAGTGATGTTCGATTTAATACTGGTTCCGAGTTGGGACCGGACAAATTATTAATTTTATTGAAGTTTCATGAATATACGCAATTGTGTAGTATGACAAATCATTGTGAAATTTTTGATAGATTATGACAATATATTAACGTCAAAGGTTATAATGGTATAGTATTGCTTACAATCATACCAAAAATAACAATTATACTCTGATCACCTGTGAATTTTTATGTTGTGTATCAGATTCTAATCAAGCATGGTCTACCGCCATCCACAAATTTTGGTCTGCTGGTCGCAAAATCAGAGAAGTATGTTTTACATAAGGTGAGTAAGGTTTGATGAACAAAACAGGGATCAACCAAAGTTTACCCGATCATGAATGGGTAATTTTGTTTTTTTCAAATTACACTAGTTTTTATCGGTCAAACACTTTAAGGTTACAATTTAAAAGTATATCAGCACTTTTCAAATGTTCATAGCTTTTTTTTAAAAATAAATACCTTGTATTTCAGTGTTTCGGGAAAGTCCATAAATGAATAAAAATAATATTAGGAGAGTCACCTAAATGTTAGCTAATGTTCGGGAAGTCGACTTTGCAAAATTTTCTAAAGTATGATCTAAAATATTCCGATCACATAGATCGGAAAAGGACCTTAAAATGGCTTCTTTTTGACAAAGAAAAAAAAAAAAAAAAAAACTTAAAAGCACTGATTCACAAGCAACTGGGCATGCGAGACCTAAAACTATTTAAACAACTTAGTACATGAACAATAACCCAAGATTCCAGTATATGAAATTATGTCACCGTTATAAAATTACTAATTAATAAGAAATGCTGAAATTCTTGTACATATACTATACATATATTTTGGATAAAAATGTTACTGAATTAATATTCCACGCCTGCATTTTACTTAAAATATGCCCTGAAATAATGTAAATACACCCTAAAATATTTATTTTTGTTTTTTTTTTTAGTCTAAAATTATGTTGTAGTTGCGGAAAGTTAAACACAGTCTAAATACATTTCTTAATTTTTCAACAACATATTATTTTTAAATATAATTAAGTAATAGTTAAAGTACAGGGCGTGGTATTCTATTTTAGTGTTGTTAGGTACGGCAAAATGGACCCGTTACCCACCGGTCAAATGGGTAATTTTAATAAAAATCCATTTGGGTATGAGTATAAATGGGTAATGGGTATGAATGAGTATGAGTTAAATGAGTAATTAAGATTAAACGAGTCGGATGGGTCGTGTAACAAACATATCTAGTACCAAACAAACAACATAGTATCAAAAAAAAAAAACTTAGTAACAATCAAACCATTATTATTTGAATTGTTCTAAATGTTATTTTCATTTTCAGTATATATGGTACCAAACAAACATCATAGTACCAAACAAACAAATCTAGTACCAATCAAACCGTATCAAATATTTTATACTTCATAACGAAAACATTATTAGTAACATTCTTTTTTTTTTGTTAAACTTTTTTTTTCATTTTTGACATAACATGTTATCTTAAACAATCTCGTATAAATCAAATTTATAGATATGTACATCAAATTTAAACCAACCCAACCCATTTATATTATTTTCAACCCGCCGGGTTTAACGGGTTTACCCGACCCGTTTTTAAATGGGTTTAAACAGGTTAGACCCATTTATAAAAATTATTCATTATATCCGACCTGTTTAAGACCCACTCGACCCATTTGCCAGTCCTAAGTGTGGTATTACATTTTTTTATTGGATTTCTCAACAATATTAATACTATGTGTCTGATGTTATCGTTATATAATTAACTAGTTGAATTAGCTGTTAATTTTACTGGATTCATTTTTCCAGTATATGAAATAGTTTTTCAAACTATGCATTTATTTAAAGACGAAATAATTCAAACCACCTAACTTAATCGATAAAAAACAAACAACCTACTTTATTTTTGTAATATCACACATAGGCTCTGTCCATTAGGGTGCTGGAATTGGTAACTGGTGTTAGAAGGTGCAGGAGGGTGCTGGAAGGTGCTGGAGGGCGTTGAAATTAAATTAAAATTGTATAATTATGATGTACATAATTATGAAACTATATATTTAAAGAATGATTAATTCGTAAACAACATATTGAAACTAATTCTAAAGAAAAATTATTTTTTATTTTTTTTTAAAAAATAAATCATTCATGTCTGTGAATAGTGACAAGTGCTGGAGGGTGCTGGGGGTGTTGGAGGGTGCTGGAGGTGCTGGAAATAAGCACTATTGGACAGGGCCTATTAATCTCCCATTCAGGGGTATTAATATGAAATTATACTTGAAACAGTTTTATTTGAGAGGATCAGTTATATATGAATAATACTATTTTTAAAAAAGTTTATTAGCGGTCAAATGTACACTAAAGACAAAGTATATATATATATATCTACTCCATCCGTCCCATAATTTATATGTCTTTTGGCACTGATGTGAATAGTAGGGTTGGTGAAATATGTGAGAGAAGGTTGATAGTAATTTATATTATAATTTTTTTTGCAAAAAAAGGAAAATGGGTAATAAATATTGTTGGGAATTTGGGATGGAGAAAAAGGGAAATTAGATACATATTTTTTATACGAGGGAGTATGATTTTTTACCATAGAAATGTATGTATATATGCCAAGTATGAAGAAGCAAGTACTCCAATTAAAGAAGAAAAGTTCACCGACGAATCAGTGGATCACCGGCTACCTATTGCCATGGTTTCGGGCTTTCCGACATCGGAGCATGTGCGAAGCCTAGCTAGCTAGATTAAGTTTCAAGTGTGTCGCTGAATATTATGAGTACTCATACAACGGTCTCTGAATTACCTTGTAACGTCAAGCTCACAGTCTGTTCACAAGCTTCATGTTCACCACCACCTTCTAATGCGGTCGATCCACCGGCCCCCCCTAAGAAAAAAATTTAACTGAACATTTTATTTTTTAAGAAAAATGACAAATTGAAAAGAAAGTTTTGGGTGAGACATGTCCTTGCGTAGAAGAGACAAGGGATTGAGTTTTTATCGTTTTTATCGTTTTTTCTTGATCTTTTAGTCAGATGGTATAACAGTAATGTACCAAGGATAAAATTGAATGATGTTATAATAGTAATCCTTGGTACATAACAACTGAACATTTCATTCAATTTTCTTAATCTTTCCGTCAATTTCCTTGATCATTCCTAATCAATGTTACATTACTGTTATTCCGTACAAATTCATACCCAAGTTCAGTTTTGAGTCAGTCCCGATTGAGCTCTAGCGACACCAACATCATAAATCTAACAACGGCGGCGGGGTTGAAGTTGTCATGGTACTACAATTATAGGAGAAACAATACATAATCCCGAGGGTACCCCAGAATCTTTTCGATTACTCGTTTGAGAACTACGATCTTTAGCTCTGGAATTGAATTATTTCCTTGTATCTGCGAAAACCTTCCAAATTCAGAGGAAGACCTTGATGTGATGGGATGAAGTGCACAACCCTGCAGTCGAAAAATACGCACATTAGAGGATAGTTTATTGGATCTTCTCCGCTCCCCGAAGTCTTTGAGAGAGAATGGAGTTCTTCATGAAGTTAGAAACAAAGGAAAAGAAAAAGACTCTCCGAGCTCAGGAGCATAAAGGAGAGGAGCTACTCCTCTCTTCACTACCTGCAGGAATGGCGCGTCGCCCGAATGGATTCGGTCTTATACATACGCGAGCCGAGGAGGGTAATCAAAAATGAAAATGATCCCTTATAATATTTGGTCTCCGTAGAGACATGTCTCATATATATGAGAATTTGTATAAATTGAAAGTAGGTGGTTGGATGAATTAAAAAATACATATATACTATGTCACATTCAAATATATATATTAATAAAATTTAATGTTCAAAGTTGGCTCAAAATCAAACTAAGTCAGGAGTATTTTCGTCATTTTGGAGTAGTTCCTGTGGTGAAAGTAATCATACATTCATACTAAGTTCCACGACTAAATTAATACAAATCTTCTATTCATCCTAAAAGTGTTGTGCCTAATTACTTTTGACAAAATATTTTAAAAGACGTTGATGCCTTGAATGGAATATTAAAGGTAGTGAAATTATATTTTAATTTTCAATTATTGTCAATTTAGAAATTGAGTAAATTTTTTGAAATGTATCTAAAGGAAAGTAGACGAATCCAATGCTATATACTATTGTTTTTCAAATGCATTTGAGGATCAAAAGTAACATAAGCCCATGTGAGGAGAGATTATTTCTTGGTGAACTGAACTGAATTAAAATAAATTTGGATATGTTTAACTGAAGTGAAATAAATTTAAAAATATTTATAAAAATGAAATAATTTTGAAAATTTTCATTGTAATATATAGTAAAAATGTAAAATTTAATAATAAAAAATTATCGAACTAAATCGGACTATTAATTTTTTAAATATATTAAACTAAAGAGATCTCTAAACTAAATTGAAAAGATATAAATATATTGAACTGATTCTATAAAGTTCAAGCAAATAGAGGCTTAAGCTAAAACTATTGTTTGTAGATCCATCAAACAAAATACATTTAAAAATATAGGCCCTGTTTACTAGAGCTTATTTCTTGATGTACTGAACTGAACTGAACTGAATTGAACTGAACTGAACTGAACTGAACTGAATTGAACTGAACTGAAGTGAAAATTGATGTATTGAAAAATGGAATCAGCATGACTGAATTAACCTGAATTTCATCAAATTGCATTTTCACTGAACTGAACTGAACTGAATTGAACTGAATTGAACTGAATTGAACTGAATTGAACTGAACTGAACTGATCTACAGATAAGCTCTGGTAAACAGGGCCATAAGGTCGCACAACAATAAATTTGGCTTCATAACTTTAAAAAAATGGTCTGTGCATCCTTTCAAATGTGCATTTATTGCATGATATATCCACCTTCCATATCAGTGTAGCTTTCATGTTCAATTAGTAAACAAATCACATTATTTATGTATGGGTGTCTTTAATTATACACAACTTGGAGAGCTGACTTTGCTATTTCCTTTTAGGGTTTAGTACACATGAAGTGTTTTCCCTTTATAGTCCGATCAATGGTTATTGATTCAAAATCGTTGTATTAAAATATTAATAAAGGGATAAAGTATTTGTATAATTATTTTACTTCGTGGAAGCCATTCACTAGTTCTTGGAAAAGCCATAGTAGAACCCTACTATAAATACTCACAAGTTAAATATTTAAGGAAGATTAACTAATATAAATACTCACATGTAAAGTTTAATGTTGGGCGTATCGTACGTGTCTTTTTTTTTTTCTTTTCTTTTTAAAAAAAATTCATTCATGGTACTGAGAAAACGCTCAGTAACAAGTGGAATCAACATCTAATCAACTATCCTATTACAAGGTTAACTAAATTATATGCTAACCAGACTCATACCGTCTGTACTATTATAAATTGAGAGATTCAATTTTGCAACTGCGAACACCACAACCGCTTGGCAGAGATGATCGTCTCCCGCATCAATCATTGCGCCAATCGGGGATCTGCTACAACCGCAACACCAATACATCCAAACCATGATCTATGTTATTCAAACTGTAAATACCTTGAAAGTCATAGATCACGAACGGAAACACGATCCATGACCTGTCTAACCAAATCAAGAACTATAAACAAAAACATAAACCACGACCTGTCCAACCAGATCATGAACAAAAATATCGACGAACAACTAAATCATGGATTCAGCCGATCAAATTGAGAACAATTTCATTGTGTGAATCACACTTATTCAATGTAATAAAGAATCAATAAACGGAAAAGCAACTGTACCCATCTCCCCATCATGAAGAAGAAGAGGGGGTTTTTTTTTATCGTACGTGTCTTCTTAATAAGTCCAATTAGGTTGAGTAATTTCAACTGAAATACCTTGACAATTTAGTAAAGTTTCGAGCGACGTGGGCCATCTTTGACTATAAACACTAGCTAATTAATGAAGTTTCACATTATAAGATAATATGATGAATTTACTCAGTTATTGAACTGATGTCACGGCCCAAAATGTGGATAACACATAGAAAAGAGAATAGAACTATTTGAAAGGAAAAGAATTATTGAGAAAATAGATAGAATATAAAATAAAATAAAATATTATTTAATTACATTTGGACTTTTAGACTCATAGTTTTGACAAATTTTATTAAAGAGTAAGTAATACTTTATGTACGTAACGTACGTACAATGAATCCAATAATGGCTTTCATTATTCATCAGTACTCAGAGTCAAAAATCAGGATCAGGTTTCATTATGACCTCAACATTATTTGACTTTTTTAAATTTAATTTTGTCAATTAAGATTAAAAACTAGAGAAGCTATTTTCCAATAGAATATTGAGGAGAAGGTAAATGATGACTAGGCAAGAAGGTTTCATTGTGGCATGGTTTCAATCGTTTGAAAAATACTAGGTGGCAAATTAACGCGACTTAAAGAAATGCTGATCGGGACATTTAATTTGAGCTTGATTGGATAATAGAAATGATACTATAATTGTGATTGCATTGTATCTGCCATGTATAATAACTCTTATTTTTCTTCGCTTCAAGAGAATAATTGACTTAATATAACTCATATATTCAGTGATAATGATGCTGCAGGCCTCGAATATGAGTTGAGTTCGCTTTAGAGGACGGTGATGAGTGATGACTGACCAAACTTAGACCTATAAAACAAGAAACCAAAATTAAAAAGAGTAACTCATGTGCAATGGCGGAACCAGGATTATATTTAAGGTAGGGCACATTAACACTAACAAGGTTGAGAATGAGTCGGAGACCGCGGTCGATTGATATGCACGACAGCGATCGACGGCGAATTTTCTAAGCGTAAGGTGAGAGGCGGAGATTTTTTTGGGTTGAGACGTTGTCTCTGTCTGAGATCTCATTATTTTTATTTTCTTGGATTTATTCAAGGTTGTCTAGGTGCCATATGGACGGCCAGAACGCCTGGATGATACGGCGCTCGTCATGGCATAATTTGAATTTATTTCAAGGTTGTCTAGGCGCACTATGGATCGCCAGAACGCCTGGACGATACGGCGCTTGCCATGACATAATTTGGCGAGCATGGCGAACATATAATATATATACATATATTAAAATTATTGTATATAATAGTATATAATAGTATGTATACAAATAATACAATTTTGGATATTTGAGTATGAAATGTATTTTAATAAATTTACTAAATCATCCACATCCATAAGAGAAGTTCCAAACTATTGCAAGATCACTTATTAAACTCATTTTTTTTTAAAATACATGAATAATATTTAAGTGTAGGGAGATGCTACTCATATAAAATACAGAAAAATATTGCTTAAAAAAAAAAACTAAAATTTCAAATTTTATATGGGGCATGTGCCCCATAGTGCCCCAACGTGGTTCCGCCCTGCTCATGTGTGATGATGAGATGGGAGGTTTCGAAAGAAATACATAACTTGTTTGGAAAGGATTTACACGATAACTCATCACTTGGGTCATTACCTTGTACTATCATGATTCATGAGGTAGCGGTGTACACGTGAGTTGTACTTACCTGGTTCCTAGTAGTGTCTTGGCATGTGCTACTGGATATATAGGCCATGTCCATTAGGGCGCTGGAATTGGTAGCTGGTGCTGGTAGGTGCTGGAGGGTGCTGGAAGGTGCTGGAGGGGGTGCTGGAGGGGGTGCTGGAGGGGTTGAAATTAAATTAAAATTGTATAATTATGATGTACATAATTATGAAACTATATATTTAAAGAATGATTAATTCGTACACAACATATTGAAACTAATTTTAAAGAAAAAATACTTTTTATTTTTTTAAAAAAAATAAATCATTCATGTATGTGAATAGTGACAAGTGCTGGAGGGTGCTGGTAGGTGCTGGAGGGTACTGGAGGTGCTGGAAATAAGCGCTAATGGACAGGGCCATAGAGCCAATATAGTTGTCGTCACTTGAGGTTTCATGTTGGGTATTTAACTCGTCTGGACCGGCCTCCTCATAGGTAAAATCATGACAAAGTATATTGAAGTGTGAGATAGAATTTACTTATATATACTCGTTACATCGTCGAATTGGTGTTGCAAAAATAGAATTTATTATTTGACCCTTATAACATTATAAACTTTTTTGTCAAATTTAATGAATGTGATCTCTATTCAAAAAAAATATGTTATCCTTTCCACATTCCCTTATCCATGCCATATCAAATAAACATAAAATTACTGCACAATGCGGTGATTTTGTGTTTCAAACCAAGCTGCTACATTTAAAATTGCCATTAGCTCCAATCGTAGAGCAAGTCCTGTTCCTTAAATTTATAAGTTACCTTCAATTTTTCGTTGACAATGAGCATAAATAGTGAATTTTGATTATAACAGAGGAAATCAACTTTCAAAAGTCGTTAGAAATTATGAAATCGAGTCTGCATGAATAAGAAGTTGGATAATGTCGTCGATTTATTAATAACCGATTTAGTATTATATCATTAATGAATTCATTACAGACTCAAATAGTTAAAGCAGTAGAGCAAATCGACCCACCACCAATAGGTGATATCAAAACAGTGCTCTCTGCCTTTGACAAATTGTATTCATAATACATTGACTTGCTAGCTTCTTAAAACTCAATTTAATAGTACTCAATAATTGCCTCGTTGCCTTGTAGTCAAATGAACAATTAAGATTTTTTAAAAATTTAAAGTAGAAAGATTATTTATGGCTCATTCTAATTGAAAATATATAACTAAAAGTTACCTCACAAAGCTCAATACTCTTGATAAGAGATAATTTGTATGATAAGAAAATTTTATAGTTATGACATTACAAAACATTCTCCAGCATCATTAATATAGATATCGTTCCGGATTAAACCAAATAATGGGATTATAGTATATAGAAGGTGAACCAGTGGTAATAACAACTAGATTGAGTCGATCAGGCCAGCTAGTTATAATCTGGCAAATATCGGTCTAACACTCTTATTTTGCAATCACTTCCCAGTAATCTCATTAAACATTATTTGCATTTTCCCTCGTAGGTAGTAAGATATTTACTAGTTTGTTTTTACAGATCAGCAATAATTAATCAACCCGCTCGATTTAAAAATTTGATGTCGGATCCATAAAAATAAGTATTTAAACCATTTTAACTCGTATTACAAGAGCGGAATAGTAAGAGCAAGTCCAACAGATACTACATAAAAATCTCTAAGATGTAGTATGAAATGCTAAAATGTAGTATGAAATTTTTAGTCATCTCCAAGAGTTACTACATTTTGTAGCTCTTGCATTGATTATCATTAATATTATAAACATTTTTAATATTATTTTCTACCGTTTTTAATGTTTTGCATTGAAGATGAGAGGAGAGAGAATGGAATTTGGGTTCAAAAAAGGAAAGAATGTATTGATCAATGTGTAGGCATTTAATTTTCCATACCACAAATTGATTTTCTCTTTCTACACATATAGAGGATGAGTTTCTCTTACTACACCAAATCTACATCTTGTAGTAGCATATGTAGTATCTCTTGGAGCTCAATAATGGGATAAAATCTACATACTTTCTCCAAAATCTACAAAATGTAGTATCTCTTGGACTTGCTCTAAGGAATCAGCATATGTAATCAAACCCAAAAAGTATAGCTAGATCTCTTTTTTCGCCCTTATATGATTATGAATGAAATGTACCTATAATAAATGAGGTAAAAAGACCAGTAATTAGCTATAGTATTTCTAGTTATATACATGTATATTTATTTTAATTCAATTCAATCCAATCAAAGGCTCGAAAAATATGGACTAATTAATTTATTTTATTTTGAAAATTCATTCATGGTACTGAGAAAACGCTCAGTAACGATTACAAGTGGAATCAACATCTAATCAACTAGCCTATTACAAGGCTAACTAAATCATATGCTAACCAGACTCATATCGTCTGTACTATTACAAATTGAGAGATCCAATAAAAAAAGCTGTAATACCGCCCTCGGGATTTTATTTTGCTACCGCGAACACCACAACCGCTTGGTAGAGAGGAGCGTCTCCCGCATCAATCATGCGTCAATCAGGAATCTGCTACAACCGTAACACCACTAGATTTAAACCACGATCTATGTTATTCAAACTGTAAACACCTTGAAAATCATAGATCACGAACGGGAACACGATCCACGACCTGTCCAACCAGATCAAGAACTATAAACAAAAAATATAAACCACGACATGTCCAACCAGATCGAGAACAAAAATATCGACGAATAACTAAATTATGGATTCAGCCGATCAAATCGAGAACAATTTCATTGTGTGAATCACACTTATTCAATGTAATAAAGAATCAATAAACGAAAGTGTTAGGGAGATGGAGAAAAGATTGAAGAAGGTGGTTTTTTTTTTTGGAACGGTAGGGTTTAGGGGCGGAGAATTACCATGGTTAACATGGACTAATTAACTTGTTTAACTACGATAACCTAATCTAAACCTATGAATTATTGATCGTCTCTCCATAAGGTCGGTGATGGAATGATCTCAATATCGAAATTTTCGTAAATCCAAACTAAGAAATTGTAGTAATACAATTACTCCCTCCGTCCCAGCCGAATCTGCACACTTTTTAGTCAACTTTGTCTGGGCATGTTTGACCGTAAATTGCAATTGGCATATGTGCTATAATAATATCATATGGGATATGATTAGATTCACAATGCGCTCTATTTTTTAGCTATAAAAGTTTTAAACCATAATAATGTATAAAAATAAAGTTATTCACGGTCAAACATGCTCTGAAAAAATTGACCAAAAAGTGTGTAGTTATGGTTGGGACGGAGTGATGTTATTTATGTTACACGAAAATATAGGCGAGACCGTCCCGGTGAAATGATAAACAATTTAATTAATATTTAATTAATATTTTTCTGCCCCACTCAAAACGTCTTTTTTAACAATTGATATTTATTAATTAATATGTTGGACTATTATCATATAATATAATATATTGTTGGATTTATAATAACATATATTTTAAATAGTATTTTTTTAACGCACTTAATTAAAAATATTAGCAGTATTAGTTTGGCTTCTGAAGAATCAAACCAAACGCTTTACCTGACACGGGAATTTATAGTTTGTATAAATTTGCTATCTTAATTTAACGTGTTAGGTCTTCTACATTTTATAACTAATGATATGAACTAATGATATGAATTAAGAGCGAATCGGTTTAATTTATTGGAGAAAAATAGATAGTACAAAAAGTCAAAATCCAACACAATGGTCCCGATCGAGTATTTAGCTTCATGACCAGTGTGTGACCCAAGTTATGGGAAAGTACCTCAAGACTCAAAAATTAATTATTTTGTGGTCCCTAATAAACTTGCACTTGCAAAAAGTATTGGTCCTCCTGCGTTCTGCAACTATAATATACGTTTGAGGGATTAGTCTTAATTTTTAGGAGTTAATTAGTCAAAGATGCAATTTACGGTTAAGGGTCCCGACTTCAAAAGATTCTAGAATATCACGAGATCCGATCAAAGGAGTAAAAAGTTCTTGTTCTAACAATACAAAAAAAAGTTTGATCACGTCCGAATTCTTAATAAAATGTCCATATATTAGATTTTTTTATGAAGAAATAATCAGTGTTAACGTTTATTCCTATTTTACAAATTCTCATTTGAAACATGTTTCAACAGAGGTCAAATATTATAAAGGACCGTTATCAATTAAAATTGTCAATTGTTGGTGAGCTTCAACTCTGCCGACACGGTTAGGTTTTGGTTGTTAGTGTTACTAGAGCTCAGCCAGCTCACAGGGACCAACTCAAGGCTGAATTTTGGTGTGAATTTGTACGGAATAACAGTAATGTAGCAAGGATTAGGAATGATCAAGGAAATTGACTGAAAGATCAATTCATTGAAAACTCAAGGCAAAACAGGAATACTCAAGGGAACTAATCAAAAAATCAAGCAAAAACAGTAAATGTTCATTCTCTTGCCTTTGGTTTCCAAAAAAACATGTTCACTCAAGACTCCTTTTTTATTTTGAATAATTTTAAAAGACTTTAATAATTCTGAAGCGCACCATAAATGAGACAAAAAAAAATTCTTATCACAAAAAAATAAATTCCAATCACAAAAGATGGAAGACAAACCATGCTAGCTAATCAAGAATTATATGCTAACTCAAATGTATGCATATCGACAAAACTGAAAATGAAGAACTCTTTCTGCTTGTTTTCGTTTTTTTGCTTCGACACTTTTTATTTCTTGTGCCAGGCTAAGATTTCCACGTATATGTATTTTTTTTATGTCAAACGTGATTTAATTTACACATTACGTAGGGATGGAATTTTGTACCAAGATACCAACCGAATTACCAACCGTACTATTACAAAACAATACCAATTAAATTGGTTACCAACATTGTTGGTACGATAAAATTAAGAAGTAGCTCCATGCAGGTCTATTTTTCTCTTGCAGATCCGTATTTTTATCATAATACCCCTAATATTGTTAAGGCAAAAAATGGGCTTGAAATCATAGGGTTCCATCAGGGGCATTATGGTAAAAGTACGGACCTGCAAGAGAAAAATGGACCTGCATGGAGAAATTGCTTAAAATTACTATGACTTAATATTGGGATGATATTGGTAATGAACTTTAAATACCACGGTATTGCCGTACCGTACCAATTTAATTATTTAATTATATTTAAATTATTTAATTGCACTATAATTTTAATTGCCATTAATTTTTTTCCATTTCTAAGTCTCCTAGTATTCTCCTTCAAGTTAAATTCTTTAAACATGCCAATTAAGTTTCTATTTCCAAAACTAATCATCCATTATTCTTCTTCTTCTTCAAACTACTAATTGGTTTCTAAAGATTCATCATCAATCTATGAGTTCAAAATCAAAAATTCATTCTATACCTCTTGCATAAAGCGTATTTTTATTTTCATTATGAACTAAACTGGTTGGAAACAACCAAATTGCATATTTAAATTTCGAATTGTAGGATTTAAGCAACCAAAATTTTGAGTTTGGGATTTTTTCCCACAAATTCAAAAATTTCTTACAATTTTTATAATGTTGGTACAGTAACGGTATATACCGAATACCAACCGAACTTCTTGGTTACGTATACCGACATATTTGGTTGGTTTTGGTTTTTAAAATACGTGTACCAACATATTTGGTATGGTACATAATATTGAGAAAAAAATATGATATCCGTACCGATTACATCCCTACAAAATCGTCCTTGCATTTGACGAAACTAAGATGGACGGTTAATTATGTAGATGGTAGGGTAAAAACGAAACCAAGACCACTGTTGATTAAGTAAAAACTTTCTGTCGAGCTAGGTTCAACTAGGGTAATAAGTCTTGAGCTGCCTTCACATGCAAGTTTGAATATTCCTTTCTACAATGATTCACCTTCTTCTTTTCACCAACTCCACGCTCGTAAAAAATAGTAGCTTTGCCATTTTCTTTTTTTTAAGGAGCAGTTATGGAGTATTTAGAAAAAGGTTTTGCTTACTTAGAACTTATTAATTATTTGGTCGAACTAAAGTGAAAAATCAGTATAGTTAAATTAGACTGAATTTTATCAAATTTTATAAGGGTAATAATTCATGATTGTACATCTAATTATTGTTTTAGATTAACACAACTGAAATATTAAAGTAGATAATTCAACAATTGGATAAATCCATTAAAATTTATCCTCAGATTTTTAGATAGAAGGGGGGAATTTGTTTTAAAATTGGCTAGGTTCCACTTTTCTCGTGTTTAATTTGTAGTGATTCCCGTGTAGGCCATACAAATAAACAACAAAATTAATGTGATTTCATGGCACTAATTATGTATACTTTGCGTTTCAACAACGTTTTAAAATCTCTAATCTTTCTCGCCGACGCTCTCGTGGTAAAAAAGTTCGGTGGTGGAGGAAACTAAAGAGAAAGCAACCAACCTAAATGCGGATCTCAACATCAAACACATGCACGTGTTTAAAGGATCATGTATGATCTACTACAATCTTTCATATATCACACTCTATTTCCATTTTTATTATCGTAAACCGACAAAAAAAAGGTTCATTTTAAATGCATAAGTTTTTTTTTTTTTTTTGAGTTGGTTTCCGTCTATTGTCCAAAATAAATCAAATGATCTATTTTGATTATATGTGAAGTTTCGTGTAGCACACTTTGCAATAATTTGCATAATGCTATTACAAATTATTATTCGAGACATGCCTTTATAGAGACCAACTACTATAAGAGACAGTTGTTGTTATATCTTAGGTTGCTGGCGTTGTCAGAGCTCAATCGTCTCACATGGACCGACTTGAGACTGAGTTTCGGTGTGAATTTGTACGAAATAATAGTAACGTACCAAAGATTAGGATTGATCAAGGAAAATGACTGAAAGATCAAGCAAAATGAATGAAAGATCAAATTAACTGAAAGATCTAGGTAAAAAGGGAATGATTAAGGGAACAGACTGAAAGATCAATCAAACTGACTAAAAGATCAAGCAAAAACAGTAAATGATCATTTCATTGGCCATTGGTCTCCACAAGAAAAGGTTTCACCGAAAACTCTCTCTAATGCTATAATAAAATAGTGTTAGGCCCTGTCCAATTCAACTTACTCAGAGTTCAGTTCAATTCAATTCAACAGCAATCAATTCAATTCAACAGCAATCAATTCAATTCAATTCAATTCAACAGCATTCAATTCAATTCAATTTATTCAAATTATTTTAATTTATTATAGTTCATTTTCATTAAGTTTAAATCATCTCTAAAGGGAACTATAAAAGTTATTCTCTTTAAATTATGTGTGGGATAAACGACATCAAAATGCATGGTTAATTTTTCTACCAAAATATGCACACTATTTTTTAAACAATATTATATACACTATTTTATATGATATTATTTTATTTTCCAATCTTATATTTATAAAATTTAAGTTATAAACCAATCCTATATAAAAAAATCCAAAACAATGATATTATGGTATTAATTAATTTTTTAAATTGCTAAAAAATATTTTAGCAATGTGAATTTGATAATCACACGTAAATCTAAATATTTGAATTTTCAAAAAATTTAATAAAATAATAAACAAATAATAATAACATATTCAAATATTCATCAAATGAGGCGCGAATGTGAATTAGATGATCACATGTACATCTAAATATTTGAATTTTAAAAAACGTCAATGAAATAATTAAATAGATATTAATAGTATATTAAAAAAATGTTCATTAAATGAGCAATCAATTTTTATGGTGTTAAATTATTTTCTGATCAATTAAATTAAATTAAATTCAATTCAATTCAATTCAGCAACAATCAATTCAATTCAATTCAGCAGCAATCAATTCAATTCAATTCAATAGCAATCAATTCAATTCATTTAAATTCAATTCAATTTCAGCCTAATTGGACAGGGCCTTACATTGTCACCGTTTTCAATGCGTAACTATTTTACTGTTGGTATCTTTATTTATGTACAACAATAATGATTATATTGTAAAAGTTTTTTTTTTTTTTTTTTGAAGAAGAACGTGTTATCATTTCAAGGTCCTGGAAATCGTCCAGAATCGTTTGATACAATGAAAGGGGGTGGAGTAATCCACGAACTAGAAGAATTAACACTCGACTTTGCAAACTGAGCAAGCAAATGAGCCGAGGAATTTTCCAAACGTGGCACCCAATATGGCAATTATAAACTATAAGACCGAATCAGTTCTTTAAGCTCCCCACCAGTGCTGTTGTTTCCAGTGAACATTCGATATCCTCCCGGATCATCTGAATTAGTGCCAAAGAATCACCAACTAAAATTGGTCGGCGCGGAGACAAGGACACGGCTAGTTCAATGGCGTCTTTTGCCGCCCAAGCCTCGGCTAATGATAATTAAAGTGCCGAATGATAATTATCGATGCGTGTAAGTAATAATAATTGTGGATGCTGTTATGGAGCCATCAGTTTTGGTCCGAATATACGAATCATGACTTTAACTGATGGATGAATTTGGTATTCATTTCCACATACAGAGGGAAGGAGTGATTGTCTGTATTTAGGTTTGTATGGTCCAAGATTGTGATTTGTGTACGTAGTTTTGGTCCAACGTCGATCTTGACCATTAATTAAACGGTTTTTCTAACGAGTGCCCATGGATTAGATTCCATGGATTATTGTGTAGTTAATGTTGATTAGTGTAGAATTAATTATTACGAACATTTATACATTAATTGGGTGTGAATGCATTGAATTTACGTGGTAAATACATCTATTTGTCTTAATTACTTTATATTTACCATCTACTTGGTTTCTTCTGACGATGATTAT
Source organism: Cruciata laevipes (assembly GCA_963678965.1). NCBI lineage: Eukaryota > Viridiplantae > Streptophyta > Magnoliopsida > Gentianales > Rubiaceae > Cruciata > Cruciata laevipes. Next base: position 8,299,549 of record OY787632.1, on the reverse strand, counting down.
TCATGGTACACATATATCTGGAAAAAAAATCCGTCTAATAAACATATTAATTATCTTTACTTAATATTATTCCATTTGAAATCACAATATATTTGAATTCAAAAAATAAATTGTGTTTATGGTATTAAAATAATATATCATTCGATAAAATTTCCAAGATAACAATATTTTAAATGTTTGAATTCATTATTGTTTAATTAATATTTAATATGTTTATTACATGTATTATTTCAAAAAAAAATTCATATACATTATTTATAAAATTTATAAAGCCATCTAAATGCAACTTTGTTATATTAATAGTTGGTGGGTTTATAAAAACTAAAATATAACCACTAAATTGTATGAATATATTTATTACCTGACACTGTAAATTTTAAATATGTGTACGATCAATAATCATTATCGTTGATATAATTATCCGTAAATAGAATCCAATGGTAAGTATACAGTAATTGAGAAAGATAGATATTTACCACGTAATTAAGACAAACAGATGTATTTACCATGTAAATTCAATGCATTCACACCCAATTAATGTATAGATGTTCGTAATAATTAATTCTTCACTTATCAAGATTAACTGCACAATAATCCATGGAATCTCATCCATGTTAACAAGTGCCCATGGGCACTCGTTAGAAAAACCGTTAATTAAATATGAAAGTGATTTTACACAAACTCTCCTCTTCAAATTATTAGGGTGTTGCTATATCACGCCCTGTATTTTACTAAAATACGCCCTGTATTTTAACTATTATTTGATTATATTTTAAAATAATATGATGTTGAAAAATCAAGAAATATATTTAGATCGTGTTTAATTTTCCGCAACTGCAGTATAAATTTAGTTTGAAAAACTTAACAAAAATAAATATTTTAGGGCGTATTTACACTATTTCAGGGCGTGTTTAAGCAAAATACAGGGCGTGGTATAGCAATTCTGAATTATTATCATCCCTTCCCTCAACACATGGTTGTCTAAGTTAAACTTATTTGAATTGGATAATAAACCAAAGTAAATATTAATGTATTGAGAAATTGGAATGGAATGATTATATGAAACTGAATATTTATCACAACATACTAAACTGAATTTATAATATGTGAACTAAATTAAACTGATTTGAAATGAATTATACTTAAAAATAAAATCAATTTTATTGGTGGCCAAACTAGTACTTGAAAACTAGATATGCCATATGGATATGGCCCCCCTCTCTCTCGATATAAAACTAAAGGTTGGGCGGCCATGGTACTTAATTGAAAACTAGATATATATCTAACTATATATAAGAAGACAAGAGTTTTTAACAAAACATACCTCTCTTATTGGCATGTGGCAGGACATCTCATCTGCCACCTCACCTCCACCTCATTTTTGATTCATCCCATTAATTCACAAACTTAATTCCTCACCTCTTCAATTTCACAAGAGTTCCTCCCAATTTTCCTTAACTCATCACCTCTTCAATTTCATGTCCATTAATCCGTTGTTTTCTTTAATGTCATTTATCCTCCATCAATTTTATTTTCTTTAATTCTCTTAATTATTTCCTGAAATTTATTTTTCCTTGTGACCTTACAATTTCTAGACCGGAAACACCTTCTCATCTTCCTTTTCCTTTTGTTCTTCAATTAATCCATTGATTTTATTTTTATTTTTTTGAAAATTAATCCATTGATTTCATTCTTCAATTCATTCAATTTTCTTTAGTTTCATTCATGCTATTAATCTTCTCGACAAAAGGCACCTCTTCCTCTTCTTTCTTTTTAAAATCAATTCCCTTATTCATTACCCTTTATTTGATTGCTAATAACCCCCTCATCTTCCTTCAATTACTAACCTCATAATTTGTTATTAAATCAATTCATTTTTACAATAAAACTTATGCAATTATTGCAATTTACAACCCTTATAATATTTATGAAATTGTAGAGTAATTTTTCATATTCCAGAGGGTTATTGGCATCTCCTGTATCTATAAATAGGACTTACCATCTCACTTCTTCTCATCACTCATTAACAAAGGTAAACTCTTTCTTTCTTTTTGAAATTCAAACAAATTTTATATGCTAAATTTAAATTTAACCATTCCTAATCCTTTTGATTCTAGAACTTGGCCAACTTATCAAGCAGCTTCTAAAATTGGGAAGACGGGAAATGTACAGGTTGGATGAATTGGTAGTTCGCTGAATTGGTGCTACTCATGTATATATTGGTGAGTCAAATCCACTCATTCAAGATGCGACACAAGCAATTATAATTCTTAGTTTTCAAACTGTATACTCAAGCCAAGTATTAGAATTAATATGATCTGTCTAGATTATATATTCCTTGAAAACGCATGTTTGCTGTAAAACCTAATCTTTTTTGGTAGACATTATATGGTTGATGAGTGACGAGCCTTTATCTTCTTTTTCTATCTTGAAAGATCAAGTTCAGCTTTACATTTGAATGATCACTAAACAAAAGTACTTCATGTTATAAGGTTTAAGAGGTGTTTAAATATTCTTTGATTTAATATGTGATTTTCATCGTAATGCGGAGCATAGAAAAACAAGTGACACTACCTTTCTTCATAGATGGGAAGTTATGTTTATAGACTAAATTACTTTTATGCCAAAAAGATAAAGTAGATGGTCATATGTTTAACAAATTATCACGTATAAATTTGTTAAAATTTTAAGTTTCTATGAGGCACTTTCAGTAATTTTATGCTTTCATTTATTCTTTCAAAACTCAAGTACCTATTATCCCAAAAATAATTTAGATAATTAATTACTAAGAAGTTAATTTATATGAAAAAATAACATTTAAAAAAATAAAAATTAAATTTACCATAATGAAAGTTAGTGAAGTGGTAAAGGGCCAAAGTTATCCAAAATAATATTTGTTGTGCCATACAATACACTTTAGTCTAATTTTTATACTAAATCTGCTTTATTTGAAAATAATCTATGAAAGAATTTTGTTTTAAACATATAATTATGTTATATTAAACCAACCAAATTCCGTGTTTTCAAAACATTTAGAATGCAATTACTTTTTAAGATTATTCAAAAAAAAAATGACACTTTAAGATAAATGTTACATACAACAATGTTTTCAATTATATATTCACGATATTATCTGAATTTGTAAATTGGGCCATGATCGCGCCTTGCGCGATCTAACATGCTAGTATATATATATATGGATATTTATTAAATATGGAGATCTATTAAATCACAAATCTTGACACTACAACACTATATCTTTTACGTATTTAATCACAATTTGTGCAAAATCATTTTCAAATACAAGAGAATTATGATTGATTTTTGCGTTGTGGAGAGCGAAAGGGCGTAATTGCGGTTTGATTGCAAGTGTTGTTTTTTTTCCCAAAAGCCATGTTAATGGAGTCATCACTCATCAGTCATGAGATGTAGCTAGCATTTCATCTTCTGAATGGGCCAAATATTTACAGGTGGACCTGATCCAGATGATTATCAATACTGCAGTTGACTTGTAATCTTAAATCCTGATTTAGTTATACCACTCTTGATTCTTGAATCAGTAGAACTGTACATTAGACTTTGGAGTTTCTCAGAATTAATTGTAGAAGTTGAATTCTTTATAAGTTTGATTTTCCAATAAATCATACTCTTTCAATTCTGAGCATGTGTGGCAGGCACATTATCAGGATGATGATCAGCACATCTTGTGGGAGTGTATAGATAACTCTATTTTAGTAGACAATTGGATATTTGATGATAACAAAATAAATTGAAACTGTGATAAGATTTATTTTTTATTTTTAGTTTTTGATTAGTTGCATCTAGACTCTCATTATTTTGAAAGCTAATCTGTTGAGTAAAATATATTAAAGATAAACAACGAGTAAGATATATATATATATATCACCTTTGTTGTTTTTTTGCATATAGAGAAGCAATACGAGTGTGAAATGCACATGCGTGGTTGTTAGGTGAGGATGATTTCATGTTTGGGATGAAATTACGGGGACAACAATTATAAATTGATTACGATATTCTTCCATGTGTAGATAACGGGAAGTTGGTGTTTGTAGACATTAATGACAAAACAAATTAGAGTCTGAATGAACAGTGAAGTTTGAGGAGGTGGTGAAAAAAGGTGTGCCATAATTTGTGGTAACAAAATATTAAGATAAGGGTGTCATTAGTGAGGGTCATCAGTTAGCCTAAGGATTATATGCTGACTGGTATGCTTGTATTTCAATTTACCATTATTTACTATATTTGCATGAATTTCCTAATATTGTTTTCAAGTATTGAACTGATATTCCCTCAGTCTCATCCAAATCGTCTCAATTTGACTTTTGGAACAATTTTAACTGCTAATATTTTTATCAAAAATGTGAAAAAATATTTTTTAAAAACACATTATTCAAAATATACAAAGTCTTGGGTGGAACTGTCCTACCATAAGCTTCGGTAGGACGAATGATTATTCATGTGTTTATTATGTTTGTTTGTGTGTTTGTAAGTTTTGTTTGTATTTCTTACTTAATTAATTTATTTATAATATTTAAATAAATAAAATAAGTTAGTAAACGAAGGAAACTACAATAAAGTGGAACTAATGAGTAATGACACAAATACTTGAACTAACTATGTATACATATTTACAACATTTAAATAATATTTTTTAAAAAATAATAATAATTAAAAGTAGTATAATTAGAGTTTAATAATACAAACAAATAAACTAATCTCGAAAATATGTGAAGTAAAGTACAGTCCTACCATAAACTTATGATAGGACGGTCTTACCCAAGAACTTCTCTTTAAAATTTATGTTCTTATAAATCCAATACAACTTACATGATAATTATTTACCGTAACATCTAAACTAATAAATATCGAAGGTCAAAATTGTCTCAAATTGGAACCAATCCAGGCCTTCCCCAGCTGTATCAACAATCTGGCCCAAAAGGAGGAGCAGCATAGGAAATATTTAGAGCCCAAATTCATAATAACAAAATCAAAATTCTGGGAAATCCGATCGACATTTTTACGCACCTTTACCCACAGAGGAGAAGAAAAGGGTTACGATAAGCGATGGCGAAATCATCGGCGCTGGTGAGTTTCATCCTCAACCCAACCAAGAACTGGTTCGCCGCCGTGCACAAGAAAACCGTCTCCGGCCGCCTCGTCAAATACGGTTCGTGTTTTTTGCATATCTGTAATTAAATATAAAATCAAAATCATGCCTATTGTTATGTAATTCGATTGATGGGGATTGTAATTAGGGTTACGGTTTGAGGATCTGTATGATCCGATGGAGGACGTGGATATCAAAGAAGCCCTAAAGCGTCTTCCCCGGGAGATCGTTGACGCCCGCAACCAACGCATCTTGCGCGCCATGGATCTCTCCATGAAGCATCAGTATCTCTCCCCTGAACTCCAGGTCTGCTTGCTGTCTTCTTTTCTTTTATTTGCTGTAAAAATTGGGATTGGAATCGAAAGTTGAGGTAAATGAATGTTGTTAATGATTTTGATCATTATTTTGCTACAGGCGCAGCAAACCCCATTTAGGAGCTACCTTAAGGATATGCTGGCTCTGGTAAGTGTTCATTTTCTCTATGCTTGTGAGCTTTTTTGTCGATTGAAATGATTCAGAATGTTATTTCATGGTAAAAGAGGGGTAATGGTAGCATAAACTTGTTCTAGGGTTAAATACGTAATGCTAGTGGTAGATGATGATTGAGCTTATAGCCACGGAGTAGCAAGGTTTGTGTATAGAGAAAGAAAGGATCCTTTAACCGGGAAAAGAAACCAAACATGGGGGAGTAAGTAGTATTATAATGCTTATCAAGGCCTAGTACTGACATTGCGCCACTTTGTCTAAATGAGGTACATACACTTGCTGCAAAAAACTTGCTCTAGGACTAACTGTCTGATGCAAGTGGTAGACTGATGTGCATGAAACAAGGTTGGGTTTATAGTTAGGTTTGTAAATCGATAAAAACAGGATGATCCTTAAATGTGGAAAGAAACCAAACAACGGAAGATTAAATTCTGATAATTTTATATAATAGGTGGTTCATACTTCATACTGAATCAACACTAATTTTTCTCCATAGTCGAGTTTGATATATTTTGGTTTTAGATACTGAGGAAGCCTACTTAGCCTAGTGAATTTTTTGTACGGAACTAAAGTGAGTTTAATGCAATACTATCATATAGGACACTTGATTATAATGCCAGAGGTAAGATATGGCACCTACTGTTTTATTTATTGAACTTCACATACTGAATAAATACTCCAATATAGTGATATTAGATAGTGAGCCAGGAAGCATTGTGACTTTTGAATGTATTTCTTCTGTTGCAGAAGACATCCACCAATGTTTTAAGCAAGCTTTCTTACGTGGGCTTACTAATTTGAGATTTGTTTTGGCAGGTGAAACGTGAGAGAGCTGAACGTGATGCTTTGGGAGCTTTGCCACTGTATCAGCGATCACTTCCATAAGCCACCATGTTTCCTTTATAGTCACACCTTAGTGGTTTTGAAATTCTATGATGATGAATAAGAACCAAAGCTTTCTCAAAGGATGCAGGATTGCTTCTATTTTTGTCACCCTTCTGTTTAAGTTGTTTTTTGTTTGACTGCTTATTCAAAGTCTATTCTGGCACAAACAGAATATACACAATGATTGTTTTCTTGCAGTTTTCCCTGCCTTGTTTCTGTTTGCAATTGCACTTCTCTATTGAGAAATGAAAAGCAGGGTAATTAAGGTATTTTCTTGGATGGGCTGTGTTTCCATATAGAGGCCCATTATGTTTCAAAGCTGTGCAAGTAGCGAAATACGGACAAAGAGGCCTGGCCCGCCACGTGCCAATTGAACAAGAATGTGCCATTAAATACATGGAATTTTCATTTTCTGAAAACACGATGAAGCTTCTTTGGCCCATCTCTAGGATCTGATAAACTGACAGGGTCGGTGAAGATGACCACGTGAACCCCACAATCCCGTTTCTCACTATTGCTACTTGCTTGCATACCAACCACCGTATCCGTGTGGTTAACTATTCCGTCTAAAGTTATACAGGGAAATGAAAAACGTGACCGTTGGAGATATTTTCCGGTTCACATCATTATTTTCCGAATATGATTGATTTTTTTTGGCATTCTAGAAGAGTAAATCAAGAAAAATGTGGAATAAGGAAAAATAATACTCTCCCAGTCTTTGATTACATTTGGCATACAAATTGACTAAACACAAGTTTCTAAGTATCATTTCGTTACACTATCAATCTACTCCGCTTAAGCTTAGGAAGAAAAAACTACTCCCTTCCAACACTCTCAAAAACACATTTTGACCAATAAGTTCCAATTTAAATTACCTGAATTTTTTCACACTATCATGTAACAATTGATGTTTATAATTTCAATAATAGTTGTACATGAAATTTTAATATTTTAATATTCTACATTTCGATGTATCAACAATATCATAAGGACTCCTGTAAGACCTCAATTGAGACTATGAACAAATGTTGATCTTCTTATTTTCAAACCCGACCTTTTACATATTAAGCAAAATTCTTCCGTGTATTATTGTTGATCTTCTCTTCCATGTCTGGTTTTTGTAATTCCAAGACTAATTTTTTTACATATTAAGCATGATTATTTAGTAAGACCAAGTCTCAATTGAGAATTTGTCCAATATCATATCCCCCCCTTTGTTCCTGTTGTGTATGCTCTCGGTCTACTAAACAAGTTATTTGACTGTTAGAGCAAGTCCAACAGTCCCCTATAATTTCCTTCATTTTAGAGGTTTATATTCAAAGTTCCAACCAAATTCTATTCTTTCCATTCAGTTCCAACAAGTCCCTTATATTTAGAGAATCTAATGATAATAAATAATATACTTGAAAAGGATAGGGAGAAAGAGATGAAATTGCCGACGCCGCCCACTGCCACAATCCACCGCCGCCCACCACAATATGCAGCTAATCCAACATGTGTGTTGTGTCCGGAGCCACCGTGACGAAGCTCCATCTCCCCGGAGAGATTGGAACAGCCCTCCGATCCCGATCAATTCAGCCTCGACAACACAAATTTCTATGACATCCGCCACCACATCCACCGCGCCATCTCGTTCACGACCGGAGATGGTGGTGATCTCACCGTTGTAAACTGATCGAATGTTGTAGGACGGTCAATTTTTGTGGCATCGCTGGTAGACTGTGGTGGGCGGCCTCGCTGGTGAACTGTGATGGGCAGCGTCACTGGTAAAATGTGGTGGGCGGCGGCGGAAATTTTGATCAATTTCTGGTGAAGTATGGTTGAGCAGAGAGCATCAATTAAAAATAAGAGAAAGTCTTGGGTGAGACCTGTCCTTGTGGAGATCAAGAGCAGGGGAATGAGCATTTACTGTTTCTGCTTGATCTTTTAGTCAGTTTGTTTGATCTTTCAATCAATGCCCTTGAGTATTTTTGTTTTGCCTTAATTTTACAGTTAATTTGATGTTTCGTTCAATTTGCTTGATCTTTCGATCAATTTTCTTGATCAATTTCACCAACAACAAATTCAATCAAGGAAATCGGCGGGTTTAAAGCTCACCAACGACAAATTCAATCAATAGCAGTCTCATATAATCTTTGGTCTCGTTTGAGACAGGTCTCAAATGAGAATTTGCCTAAAAATAATCGACACATCCCCTAAACTACAGCTTTCTCTCTCTACAAAGTTGTGGTTTTTCTTCATCCTCTACAACCTATAGATGGTATATATGGTAACGGTTGGAGCAAATTTGCAACAAAAACCCCAAAAACCACCAAACCCCATGCTCTTACTAGATCTTTATCTACATTTCTTAACAACCATACACAAATGTTTGCTATTAATACCAATTGGGACAAATTTAACCATCGTTAAATATCAACTAAAATTTGAAAGTTCCACCATTCTACCAATTTACTATTTTCTATACACGTTTTAGTTTTACTGCAGAAAAGTGACGTTGCAACGTGAAAACAGTAAATGCAGAAAACATAAAACGACACACAATCTGATCACGCAGTTCAGTGCATCGCACCTACGTCTGCGGGGCCGTAGCCCGTGTAAAGATCCTTCACTAGTTGCAATAAATATGTCCGGTCTATTACAAACTAATGGCTACTCTAGCAAGCCTATCACACTACCATTTCTTTCTGATAGCTGTTACAGTGATTACCTTCTTTTCCACGAAGGTGCGGCAAGATCTCTTCCACCCGAGCTTTAACACACGTCCCTAGTGTTTGTGGTTGTTGAAAACCGTGGACGACGACGCTGCTCTGGCCTGGCCTAAGGTAAACCCCGAAGGGGATTTTTTCTCTCGTAAGATCGGCAAATCAGGCTCTCAGCTAATTGTCCCTTTTATAGCTCAATGCTGTGTGAATTAAGTCATCTCCACAGCTGTAGAATTCCATTCCAATTAAACCACGTTTAAAACAGAAACTCTTTGGAATAAGGAATTCAGAAAATCTCCAATTCCTAAAATAATGCAGAAAATCCTTTTCCAATTAAATCTCTGCAATGTCCCATGAATAAATCTGAATTGAAGATGGATTTGGACTGTATTATTTTGAAACAAATATACTCATTCCATATTAAAAGCGCACAATATTCTCTTTCCTCTTTAAAAACCTGCGCTGAGATTCTGGAATTTTTCTATCTTTTTCTGCCCAAAACAGTCATGTTGCAACATGACCTTCCACAAAGCAGCCAACAAAATCTGGACTTACAATCTCCCCCTTTGGCAATTTGTGGACACAATGGATGGCTCAACCCAAACTCAGAACTTCTAAAATATTCAACGAGCAAAACTTCCTCCCGAGTTGAAACTAACCATACCACAACATCCAATCAAAATAATTCCGTGGTGGCAGAAAAAGTAATACAGTCATCCATATATATCTCCCCCTGGGTCCATGAATTAGCCAAAGGCCTGCAAAAAGAACTCCCCCAAGGTCATTCAAAAATCCCGTGTTGCAACATCAACTGCCTTCAATCATTCATCCAGAATACCAGCATGTTGCAACATCAATAAACTGCACCTCTGTCACTCTAGTAGATTATGATGTCGTAAAAATCAAATCCTCATTCAGATCATAAGTGACCGACTCCCCCTGACTTTGACATTAAAATCCTCTCTGTTTTTCATCTAAAATTTAAATTCGAAGAAAGTTCCAGTTTGCAAAGAAAGAAGTTCACTGAATCACCTATCAGGCTTTGGTGTAAAACAATCCATCATCCCATTAATACATAATCAACTCCCCCTGTCTTCAACATCTCTGAGTTCTTAAGATCATTCATAGCTCGAACTCCTCAGATCAAACCATAAATACAAAAAGCTAGCAAACCACACAAATTCTAGCTTGATCTAAAGCAGTCCATTACTCAAATATACTCAGAATACGACGGGAAGCACCAATGCACAGAGATTTGAGCAAGAATCCAAATACAATCACAACCCGCAACAATCAAATCAAACCCTTCTCCAAATAAACTACTACTATGCACATACAATATTTTATGATCAAAATCCAGTGAGCACAGTAGAAAGAGCTGAATACCTTGTAGAACAATGATTAGGGGTTAAGCTCTTGAAATCCTTGTTGCTGAAATTTTCCGTCTTCTGTCAAAACCATAATCCACGTTGCAACATGGATTTTCCAAAGATCGGACAGATTTTTGGTTGATTCTCGGATTCTTGGCAGCCATACAAACTCTCTCAAAACAGCGTCCTCTTCAAGTTAACATTGACTCCAGATCCAGCTTGCTTGCTTCACATACTCGAGAATGACGTTGCAACATGAGTTGCGCAAGTTGGTCTTCATCAATTTCGGCCATTGTTGGTAGAAAGGATCTCACTCTCCCTGTTAAAGGAGTCACGTAGTGACCATCTCTGATACCAATTGAAAGTTCCACCATTCTACCAATTTACTATTTTCTATACACGTTTTAGTTTTACTGCAGAAAAGTGACGTTGCAACGTGAAAACAGTAAATGCAGTAAACATAAAACGACACACAATCTGATCACGCAGTTCAGTGCATCGCACCTACGTCTGCGGGGCCGTAGCCCGTGTAAAGATCCTTCACTAGTTGCAATAAATATGTCCGATCTATTACAAACTAATGGCTACTCTAGCAAGCCTATCACACTACCATTTCTTTCTGATAGCTGTTACAGTGATTACCTTCTTTTCCACGAAGGTGCGGCAAGATCTCTTCCACCCGAGCTTTAACACACGTCCCTAGTGTTTGTGGTTGTTGAAAACCGTGGACGACGACGCTGCTCTGGCCTGGCCTAAGGTAAACCCCGAAGGGGATTTTTTCTCTCGTAAGATCGGCAAATCAGGCTCTCAGCTAATTGTCCCTTTTATAGCTCAATGTTGTGTGAATTAAGTCATCTCCACAGCTGTAGAATTCCATTCCAATTAAACCACGTTTAAAACAGAAACTCTTTGGAATAAGGAATTCAGAAAATCTCCAATTCCTAAAATAATGCAGAAAATCATTTTCCAATTAAATCTCTGCAATGTCCCATGAATAAATCTGAATTGAAGATGGATTTGGACTGTATTATTTCGAAACAAATATACCCATTCCATATTAAGAGCGCACAATATTCTCTTTCCTCTTTAAAAACATGCGCTGAGATTCTGGAATTTTTCTCTCTTTTTCTGCCCAAAACAGTCATGTTGCAACATGACCTTCCACAAAGCAACCAACAAAATCTGGACTTACAAAATTTAATATTTTTATGGGAAAAAGGATATTGCTGAGTATATAACGTACCAGCAACGTAATTCCAATCGCAATGAACTCAAGTGGACGGTCAGATATAATCCATTAGCAACGTAATTCATGTGATCTTACCAGAAACGGACGGCTAGATATGATCCAGTAAGCACAGCCCGTACGTGCAAGCGACTTGATTACCGGGTACTGGAGTAGCCGGTGACGAGATCCACCAAACAGTGGGCGTATTAAAAATAGTAAACGGTCAGAGCCGAACCCCGCGTCACTCGTCACCTCCACGTGTGCGCCTTATCTATTTCCCCCCTTTATTAACCCAAAGCCTTCCCCAAACCTCCACTACCCCAACAGCTTCTTTCCTGCTTTCCCCTAAAAAAAGAGAGAACAAAGTTCAGAAAAACACACACTCACACACTAAAATGGCGACTGCTATGCTTCCGATCAGCCCTGCCGGAGTCGGATCCCGTCCGATCACCGGCCAGCCGAAGCCCGACGCTGGTGGCCGGAAGAGCTCCTCCGCCAGCTGGTGGTCCCCGATATTCGGCTGGTCCGCCGAGCCGGACTACATTGATACGGAGCCGAAGAGCGGCGTGCGGCAGCCGGATGTGATGGATCAGGGAGAGGCGGCGAAGCCGAGGATCGTTCGCGGCTCGTTCACGGCGGAGAAGGCGAGGCAGCTCAGGAAGCTGACCACGGAGTCGTCAACGTTTCATGACGTCATGTATCACTCCGCCATCGCCTCCAGGCTCGCCTCCGATTTCTCCTCCGAGCGTTAATGTGCGCCTGTTGTTTATTTATTTTAGTTCAATAATTAGTCCTAGTTTTCTCTTTATTTTATGTTTCAACCCCTTTTTTATTGGGTAACACTCCATTTCTATATAAATGTAAAATGGCGATGGCGTATGATTTGGTGTAATTAAGAATTCGATATAATCCTGATTTAGACTTTTACTTTTAATTAATCTTCTCAGACATTTCAACGTTTTCTTCAAATTGAATATTGCATGCTGTATATATAATATTAAAAAGTAATGGTTTTGGCTGCATTATTGGTGAAGGTTTAGGATGCGGATCAAAGGGTTTTTGAAGATAAAGTACAGTTAATAACGTTATAATAACATCGAAAATTTCTTGCTAATTTATTTTATTTTATTTTTCAATTTTGCAACTATTCTTTAAATCACTATCTTGATTTGGATGAGGATGAGGATTCGATAAGTATGCTTGATATTAAAATGGAAGATGATGCAATGTTCACCAAACTAGAAACGGATTGGATTGCTTTTTTTTTTATTGAAAATATGGATTGGAATCATTGGATTGCTTAGTAAAGTGATTGCAAAATAGGCATTATAAATGGGAAAAAATGGAAGGGTTATTGTCAATTGAACACCATTTTTGTGGTATTTATTTTTATATTGTGATGATATAGTAAAAAGGAAATTGAACAATTAATTGTATTATTGTGCACCCAGAATAGACCAAGCCAAACATAGTTTTTGGGATAAGACGTAAGAGTAAGACAAATTTTCAAGACCAAGTGGATGTATATTCTGGAGAACATTTTTGGATCCCGCTTCTGTACCAATTGTAAGTCCAAACTATCGTCCGGCATAAAGCATAATTTTAAAAATGAATATTCTTTAATTTTGAAATTTCCGATTCTCTAAAATCCACAATCTAGAATCTATTTATTGGTTTCTAAGTCGTAGTACCTATACTTCTGTAGTAGTGCAATGGCCATAAGGAAAATTAAGATCCTTCCCAGTCTGAATCTGAAATTCTGGACATCTATTCTAATGCTCCTATCAGTAGTAGCAAATTATACAGACATCATTTCATTCTAATAATAGTTCAAAAAACAAACTTATGTTCTTGCATTTCACAATATAGATATTGCGTTATCATTTACCCGAAATGTACTTGTTCCATAAGCATCCCTGAAAGGAACTCAAGGAAGTACTAGTTTGCAACTAGTAAAGAAGTGTAAAATTGTAAGTATTCTAATAACTGAAAATTAGTAATGGGGGCTCGCTAGCTCAGCTCAGCATATACCTAACTGGCTAACTACATCACAATTCACAACCAAGTTGTGCTAGATACTTTTCCATAACAAATATATGCATGAACTATGAGAAAACTATCCTTCAATTTCATACGAAACTGAACACATTAAACAGCTCCAAATGGTCTTGACAAGTGTCAAGACTTAATCAGCATGAGGAACAATGATAGAGTAAAAATCCATAGCTACTGCAAAAGATTAAGCTAGAAATATCGCGATCTTATGGATGGTAGTAGTGTAAAACCCTTGTAATCGTTTCTATGGAAGTTATCATGCAACTTTGATAACTTGGAGAACAAGGCCAAAAAGAAACAGGAGCAAAACATGAATCAGCTGAAATCAAGGCAGAAATTGCATCCAGTAAGTATACCGAAAAGATATAACTCAGACCATTTTCTTTGAGCTGCAACATTCAACTCCTTTCTTAAAAACGATTGCTATTCTCTAGATATTTAGAAGTAAGCATATTCAATTATTAAGCTATCTGAATTACAACAAGATCTGCAGAAAATGTGACAATGAATTATCATTGGAGAAAATCAAATATGCAAAAATCCCAATCAAAATGTGTCAATGATTGGGATTTAGCCCATCAAAATGCAAAAATCCCAATCAAGCTTCCATAGTTCACTTGCTCTCAGCATCATATATATCTGTTCTGTACATGGATGTTAAGGGGAACAAGATGACATATAATAATCGAGATACAGCTTCTCAAACGTTATAAATGATCATATACTCCATATCTGAATATGCTATAGATGCAATAAGGTATACTCCTTCTCAGAAACAAACACTCATTAAGGACGGATAAGCAATAAGTTACACAGAACTTTTAAACCAGATGTATCACAGCTTTAACAGACTAGAATGCAACAATTTCTGTAAATTATGTGCATTGCCTCCCACAAATGCAAAAAATTTAAATTGACAATACATAAATTAGCTGTTAATAATCTGTTCTGTAGGGTCAAGGATTGTAGAAAATCCACACTAGAATCATATAAGGAAATCATTTTCTCATCTAATAATCATACATGAGAAGCTGGGAGTCGAGAGTGTGTGCGTATGTGATTACAGAAGGAGACTAGGAATCTTTTTTTTATCTTAACACCTAATAATCATACATGAAAACAGACGTTTCTACCTTCCATTCAACCTACTGTTCATATAGGACAAAGCAGAAATAGGAATTTCGGACAACTTCCTATACTCCTTAGCTTATCTATTTCAGGTTCATCAACTTTCATACACGTAAAATAGTTAAACTCAACATTCGCCAGCTCTTTAGAAACAAAAAAAGTAATAACCGTTCTCCTTGATTTTCCTTTGCCTAAATCCATCATTATAATGTATTCTCGGTTTTGTTTTTCTCTCTACCAAGTATTTAGAGGTGCCACCTGTGTTCTTCATGCTCTGACTCTCTTATTTCCAAGGTACTTTATTTGCAGTCATGCTAATTGATTAAACTACAACAAGCATAACGTTACATTCAACTAACAGATTTCACTATGCGAAACACTCCTATATTGTTTAATTTCTAGCAAGTTAGGTTTACTACTTTGAAGAACTTGGCATGGTAAAAAGGCATATGGAATATGAATCAGAGAAAAATGAAAAATAAAAAGGCATGAAGATAAAGGATACACCAAATAAAATCCATGAGCAAAAGCACCAGCCAAAACAGCAGTAAATAACCGATCCCTCAACACCGGCTTGTGCCTCAAAGTCAAACGAACTGCAAACCAACACGAGCAATCAATGAAACATCAACTAAACCGACCAAAACCACCAGTAAGACAATAACAGCTTATACTGAAAATTTCCACACACACACAGAGAAAAACACTCACTGAGGGGAAGAGCAGGGGCGTAGATAAGAGGTACGAGGAACTTAATCGGGGCTCCTTTCTTGCGCCTTCTAAGCATTTCCCTTCAACACACCAAAATCATAAAACAGTGAATACAAAAATTCTCCAGAATTGAAGTCGCTTAATTGGATCATATCACGATAGACTTACTGATTGGTGGTGTCCGACGGCGAAGCCATGACTGTTGATCTTTCCGGCGAAATCGAGCTTTCAATTTGATTTTGATGCGACGGCAGCTCTACTGGAATTTGGATCGAACCTCACCGCCCCGGTTTGTTCTGGTTCTAGTTGGAATGAGTTGTTGTCTGCCCTCTCGAAACCTCCTCTCAACTCTCAAGTAATGATGGGCCGCGGCCCAAAAATACAAATCCATCTTTTTCTGGCAGATTTTTGGACGGAATAATCCTTGAATTGGTTTTTTTTTTCTTTTTTGAAAGAGAGGAGAATAGATAATATGAACAATGTTTATTTTCTCACTCTCAACTTCGATGTTCTACTTATTAAACATGATCATTCATTCTCACTTTTATACCTAATTTTCTCACTTTGAAAAGTGATTATTTATATTAGCAATGATTAATCAATGTCTCAATTGAAAATACAAGTGTTTGTGTACCCAGTTTTTATGCATGAATTTTGGTCCATTAGGTCATTCTTTTCAATGTATAGTTGACCTAATGTAAGTTAACCCGATTGAGTTTAAGAGATAGTGCACAAATGATTAGAATTTTAGAACCTATAAATTCATATTGAATCATTTCAACTGTTTTTTATTGGTATAGCATGATTATTGATACCAAGAAAACATAATTTGCCATCTTGTGGACAGCACACGAACGAAAATATCAAATATTCATATCAATCATAGTGGGAATAAATAATTTAGTTCCAAATCCAAAAAATAATAATAATAATAATAATTTCGAATAATGAATAAAAAGGCAACAAGATCAAGCAAAATGAATGAAAGATCAAATTAACTGAAAGATCAAGGTAAAAAATGAATGCTCAAGAAAACTGATTGAAAGATCATTCAAACTGACTAAAAGATCAAGAAAAAACAGTAAATGATCATTCCCCTGATCCTTGGTCTCCACAAGGACAGGTTTCACCAAAAACTCTCTCAAATATCAATATTCATATCAATCATAGTGGGAATAAATAATTTAGTTCCAAATCCAAAAAAGAATTATAATAATTTCGAAAAAGGCAACAAGGGACAAATGACACTGATAATTGGGTTTTTTTCTCTTCATTTTCTTGAATAGATAATTGGTTCATTGTAATCCAGTTGGCTGCTTTCTATATCAAAAAAAAAAGGGACCCTTAATTTGGTTTTTGCTGGGAAAAGTTTTAGGGTTGATGAATGATTCAAAATGGGTCATCTTCCTAAGTGGTTCTCAGCAAATTTCGCCCATTTGCTGCCCAACCTCAAACACAAAAGATCGCTTCCATGCCCAGACACCATGCACGCCATTGTCCTACCATCTACAGCTTCTACTTTGTTTCTGTCTTTCGATCGAGGTGGCGAATTCATTTCCATTACATCTGGTATTTCAACTCAGCATCCATCGTGGACGATAACAAGTTAGTTAACAACTATTAAAAGGCATATTTTAATTCTGTAGAATTATAAGGAGAGACTGATGGAATTAATGGGTCGTGCCCTATGCCTCCATCCATACTAGAATCTAAGTTAGCCGGCATATGAATCCTATTTAGGGTTCCATTGCCACATGTTCACAAAATTGCGTGTCGGAGAAGGAGGCACTAATCAGCGGTGGAGCTATAACTCATTTTCATGGTAAGTTGAGTAGTGTTACAAGACCTCCTTATTTGAAGCACAACCCTAAAAATATGCTCGACGGAACTCTAAATATTAGAGTTCATAAGCCTGTTGTCTTAAATGCTAACGTGACTATGGCGGCCTACCATGAAAATTTCTCCTAGTTCATAAACTATTGATAAGTGGAATAGAGGAAGTGATAAACGATGAGCTTAACACTTTAAAAAATTTGTGTCATGAAATAGTAAAAGTTTGAATAATATTTAGAGAATTTAAGCTTTACTTTTCAAGCTATTTGCCACTGAGGTGTCCTTGCACTTGGATCCATGAGACCAGACAAGATAGAACTCCAAAAATGGGGTGGGCCGTACTCACATCGTCCTCCTTCAAAAAAGGGCCCTGAAGTGGGTCATATTTCCGGCATCAAGGAGCCCAACTTGGGCCTGCGAAGGGATGGTTGATCGTGCACTCTACAACACTACAAATCTACAATGCTGCACATTGGCTTCTTTCTTCTCGCACTCTCTAGGTCACTCAAATTTTGATTTTTTTTTTTTTAATATAAACCTTTTAATCCTCGTCACTTGTCAATACTTTAATTTATAATAGTTTATAAAACCAGCAATTGGTGGTGCCAACATTTCAAAATATCTCAACCTTTTTTTAAAAAATCAATTCAAAAAAATCCTACAATCAAAAGGAATTCAAATTTCATTTCACCACATAATTAATACGTTGAAATATGATATCTTATTCCTTTGTATTAAGTATTTCACATTGGTGATTAACAAAGCTGCATTATGTGTAATGGAACTGATTCAGTGGTAATCCACCATCTCTTTAATTGGGAGGTCCAAGGTTCAAAACACACCCCTGACAATATTGTGAATATTTGAGCAATTATTGTAAGGGTGTACCCGGCGTAGAGGGACTGATGGTGGTTTCCCAGGGACCGTGTTGGTATCCCCGTCATGGTCTCCCATCAGCCCAGTTTAGTTCAACAAGAAATAATCTCTAGCAAACATAATCTTACAATTCAATATATAATGTGAACTCATTATGTAATGTTAAAGTGTTAAGTTGAAAGGAATCAAATATAAATATAATCAATGAAGAAAGGTGTGTCAAGTTAATGATTTCAATCAAAATGATCTTGGAATTGTATCAAATTTTTCTTTTTGAAATGTTGGAATGGTGATAACGGGTTCCACGGGCCATGTAGTGTAGTGAAACGGTCCGGTCCAATTGAATCCACTAACCCATGAGCCAGCCAATGGCACCACCTACCTTATCGATCACAGGACTTGTCTCTGTCCATGTCGGTTCGAACCGCACCCGATCGACCCATCCTGCTGGGCAACCACCCGTCCGAGTTAACCGCCTGAGCGGTGGCCAGCGCTGCCCGGTGGGACGGAGTCACGGCGGATACCGCCGGGGCCTCAAGATCCAAGAAGGCTCCGTCCCGGTCTAGGGCAAATGTAGGCTTAGTTGGGCTACGGTGTTTGGAGGTTATAGGGGCCAACAGCGATTGACTCCGCATGTCGGTGGATGGTCGGAATTCCGACCGTTCTTTTCTAGTCTCCGATCTCATCCGCATCCACTTTTTTCTGAGAGCATTTCACTTCACTTGTCATCATCGCTCCCCTGTTTCTATTCTTGTCCCTACTGGTTTTTTTTTTTGCATGACTAGTCTTTCTCATCCTATTTTTGTCACCAGTTAGTTACTTACTTAATCCTTTGATTCCATGTTTCTTCATATCTACCAAGGGGAGAGCTCATAATTGATTCACTCAATGCAGCTTGTGGTTCTGGCTTTCTACGCTAGGTCTTCCACAACTTTGCACAATATTGTGCACTTAGATACGTCATAGTTATGATCAGTGGCGGAACCATGACGGTAAATAATCTGGGCGAGAAGCGGGGGATTTTTTGGGCTGAGACACGGTTTCCAAAAAACAAAATCCGAAAAATTTCAGATTTTAACGTGCCCTAGTAGTCCTGAGCATAGTTCCGCCACTGCGTATGATACCAAATTTCTTATACACTTAACTACTTAAACCCTCCCTCCGCCCCAACACTTAATTGTTTAAACACTCGCGTAAAAACACAGTGCTATGACAGATTAACATCTGTCATCCACTTTCATTTACTTTCATTTCAAAGTGTTAATGGATAATGTTTTTTTAGGAACAAATATCCTTGCTAACATCTTGAACTACGTTTTTATCCCTCGTTCTAGACTAGTCACTCAAAGTTGATTTAACTAAAATGAACAGTCTTGTATTTTACTAAATTGATGATCTAAAATTAAGCAAAAGCTTTAATGGATAGAGGTCAAATATGAGTTGTTTCTGTACTAAATTATGTCAAATTAAATTGAATTGAATAAAAAGTTACATTTACACATAGTTATAATTTGATGTGAGCTACAAGCATATAGTACGATGGTAGTTACCTTGCAGTTAACTTGATATGAACGTACTAATCGATTCCATCAATGATCTTATTTTGTGTCAAGATAGTACTTAAGTAGATTCTAAGACAACTACTTAACAACAAAATATAGTGTACAACTTTACATTAATGATTAAACAAGGGTTTTGGTCCTTTTGGTACTAGCTAGTGAAGTAATTAAGCTCCCGTCCTGTTAATATGTATCATTGATGATACAATATCATTAAAATAGCATTCGTAGCTGATTCAGTATCATTCGGTTTAAGAGCAATTTTCCTGTTTTAACTACATTTCCATTGCATATTGCAAGCACCAATTAATAAATAATGCTTTGTACATTTACGTGAAGTTGATTTTTTTTTTTTTTTTTAAGATAACCACCGTTGGTGGGGGAGTTATATTGGCTTCCCCATGCCTTTTAAATGACCAAAAAGAAAAAAGAGTTACAAAGCTACATACAGGTAAGTCCTATAGCACAGTGCAGCTAAATAGAGGCCTACTCTAAGGCATCTATGGTGTAGTATTACTACACAAGGCACAAGTACGTGCCTTCAAAAAGAAAGATAGAAGCAAAGCTTCTCCTTCTATACAACAAAAAATGGTGGTAAAATAATTGACAAGAAGCTTTCAACTACTTGCTTGTTAGTGATTTCATGAGCAAACACAAAATCACAAGTCACCCTATAGATGATGCTTACCCTTATTATTTTACCAAGACAAAGAGAGGTGCACCAGGGTGGGACAAAAATCCTTGAGACAGTTGAGGTGCAACTTGAGTTGGTGTAGACCTGTGAGTGGAGCATAGACTCTGCTGGTGTGTCTTTGATACTTCATCTGCATTGAAAAACCAGCAAAATTAGCAATATCTAGTTCTGGATCCGCAGAGAAGGGAGCTCCATTTTATCTAAAATTAAGCCCCTCTAACTCTGACTGGAAGACTGTGAAAATTGTACTGATCATTTAGTTTACTTCTAAGAGCGTGTTTGGCTAACAAATCAGCTACACAATTCCCTTGCCTAAGGATATGATTAAGTACAGCAGGGTAAAGGTTTAGGGATATGTAGTCTACAAGAGAAAACATATTCCATGGAGCCTTATTATGGTCTTTGATCATAGCTACTGCATTTAAGCAGTCAGATTCCATGGAGAAAACAAGCAGGTTAGCAGAGTGAGCAACAAGAATGCCAAAACTTATAGCCTGCAGTTCTGCTTGAAGGGGAGAAAAGGAATTAACATATAAGGATCTAGCAAGTATGAGAGAACCAGTAGAATCCCTTGATATTATTCCCAGTCCAGCTTTTTGACTAGTATGACTCCATGTAGCATCTACATTCATTTTTATACCACTAGATGGTTTGAGCCATTTAATGGGGAAAAAATTAGGTTTAGTAGGTTTCAACCATTTAGGCAAAACCCCAGCATTTGCAATATCCTTATCATGCTGTTTTGTAATGTAAAAAGGCTTAGCTACAAAGGCATCAAAAATCATATCTTTTATTTCCTTAACCAAGCCTTGAACATTTGGAGTCACAGAGTCAAAAAGTTTTCTATTCCTGGCCTTTCATAAACACCAACAAACAAAAGATAGAACCATATTAACTAGATTTGTGTGAAGTTGACTAAACATGCTTATTAGTGCATGATTTTACGTGACATGATTATATAGTGTACTACATCATAATAAATGTGCATCACACTTAATTTGTCCCACCCAAAACGTCTTATTTAAATTTTCAAAAGTCAAACAAAAATAATTATTAGTTAATATATTAATATACTAGACTACTATCATAATAATATACATTTTCAAATAATACTTTTTTCTTAAAAAATCCAGGCACTTAAATAAAGATATTAATTGTCTCAGTTTGACTTTCTAAAATCAGACCAGAAGTGACTGGAATATTTTTCGACGAGTTTCATACAAAGCCCCCGAACAATTACATTCACCACTAAGATTTGACAAGTTTTATATAGCGGAATGAACTAAAATTTGATTGCTAGTCTTAATGCTACTACATTCACCACTGAATTTTAGGTCGGGCACCTTGAAACGCAGCAATAATTGGTCCATGTTTGATAAAAACAATACAGGAATGATCAAGCCAATCATATATCCATATTTTACAAGACATGTGAAATAATTAGGATCCAGAAAGGGTAAAAAAGTGGTACCTGGAGGAGAAGAAACATCCATGGAAGGAGGTATGCCCAGATAACATGGTGGATGCACCCATAATAAGAAGTGGGATTGAGAAATCTGGTAGCAAATGGGGGAGAGGGACCATGCCCTAAGGACGGGTAAGTTTATAGCAATCGGGAATTGAGGAGTCCTTATCGTAGGGCAACACATTAGGGGAATAAGGGCAGTTTAAATCATCAATACCGCGGCAACAACCGTCTTTTGTCCTTCTTCCCTATCAGATTCATATGTGCTTCATTATTACTACTCCGACTTCTTGTAGTAATTTTTGTTTGGATTTTACTGTCCATTTATTCTTAATATTTCCGAGGATTAATTATTTTGAGTTCCTTGACCAATACTTGGTGAAAGCTAGAGTTCAGTCTCTGTGACCACACATCAAAAGTTGGGTGATCAAATTATCATGGAGCTGAATTTAAAGCAGAATTGCAGAGGAGTGAACAAATGATATCTTTGATTAAAATGGTTAAGTCGAACGATGACATCAGTGCAAAATGGCCTATTATAAACCCCTTCTAATCTTGTTTAAAACTCCGAATTCGGATGTAATGTGTTGTATAATGGTAAAAACGAATTAAAACGATAGTTACACATCTGAAATGTTAGGAAAATTCTCAAAGGAAGTGGAACTGGGCAACTGTAGATGCCCACTATAGAAGTCCTTCTGACTTCTGTAGATGTCTTGCATTTCACAAATGGTTCAAGATTCGCCTACGTTACTAATCCTAAGTAGTTCACTAGTGTTTTTGGATTGGAATAAGCTTTAGATATCCCCATATATTAATAGTTTGTTTTCTATAGATTATTACAATAAGGCCAAAATGATTGACATTTCAAATCCAAGCCACTATAGTTGAGAACAACTACTATACACACCGTTACGGTGAACAGATTTCCGATTCTTTTTCTTTTGGAAACACAACAATAAAGTTGAAATCATACTCTAACATATATACATCGATCTACATGCCAATCCAAAACCAAAAATTCCAATAGCGGAAAACAAAGAAGAAGAAATTCCAAACGCTCACAATCATTTCGTTATAGCTTTCGGATAATGCAGATAAAAAGTACCAATCTCTCTTTTTAAAAGAAAAACGAAAAAGAAAGGGAAAAGGCATGAGCGATGGATCCAGACGAAAAAATGCAAAATAAAGTGAAATTGCAGATTGCAGAGAGTGGTAACACCACCTGAATTTTTGGCATTATTTCTGTATTTTGCCAGATTTTAAGCTTTTGTCTATATTCTCTCTCATCTTCAGACTCCATGTTAAAAATATAAATACACGCCATTTGCTCCACTCCAGAGTCTTCTCTGCCCATCTGCCCTGCTATGTCATTCTCAATGTTTTTTTAACCAAAAATTATTTCCTTTATTGATTACTCTATAGAAGTTGATCATTTTTACTCTCAATTCATTAAATCTTTAACTTATCACCGTCAAATTCAAATCTCATCGTCAGCTATCCAAACTTCATATCCAATGCAATTTCACCATCGGTCCAAATCTGCCACATCATCATAAGCTTAGTGCCACAACACTAATGATCCAAACATAGCGCGCATAACATGCGACCTTACTACGGGCAGGCCTCATTGTCGTTGTCACTTCACCAAAATCTCCAACATCACCATCACAATTCAAATCTCACTGTTAGAGACTTAAACCTCATCTACGGTGAAATGACAGCTTTCCACTAAGTGAGCCCAAACCTAAGTGTTTTTGCCATATCATCGGAGTCTCGCTCTTATTGACCGTGAGATCCAAATCTTATCACCAGCAATGCAAAATACATTGCTTGTAGCCTAAATCTAACTGACGATGACCCATTCGTTAGCAAAACCTCATTGTAGCTACTATGTTATTCCGATCTCATTGTCGCCGACCCTATATGTCATCTTAACCTCGACGTAAGTGATGTAAACCACATTGACGACGGCATACCTCCACTCTACTCTAGTCATCCCAAATTGAATATCATTGTTAGGAGTCTTTTTGATAACATTGATAGAATAACATGCAACGTAAGTCTAGATTATTAAACTCAAGAGAAATTCAAATTTATTCTTCTGGAATCAAATTGAGCAAAAGAATTGGACAAAATTAAAAGAAGACCTAGCTAGTCTACTTCATTTATAGGGTCATGTGAGCGAGAACGGCATTGATCGATCAATCATCAAGCCCAGCTGTTAGCTGCGTTAATAATGCTCCCATAATTTTAAGATTATCCAACTCGATCCTGTTTTTCATATGCCCATCACTTTAATTGTCTTAATGCGACAAAGCAAAGTACGCAATGTACGTTGCTCGCGTGATTTGAACTTTAACGCTTTTGGTCTCAATTACACAAACTTAATTGTGCATCTTGAATTTTATAAATCTATTTTAATTAAATTAAACTAAATTTATATATTAATAAAATTAAATGTACATGGTCTTATTGCACACTTGCTAAGATACTTAGGTCATGTCAACTTCAGCACCTAAAATGATGTTGAAAGTAGATGATTGATATTGAATGTAGATGATTGATATGTAATGAAATGATTAATGTGCTAAAATAGATGATTGCATCTGAATGATGATTAGAAATAAGTTGAATTGGACATGGTCTTAAATGACGAGGAACTCTTTTTAATTTTTTCCCCGAAGTATTTTAAATGTTATTATATTCATAATGCTACTACAACACATTACATACTACATTTTATATCTAAAACCCACACACTAAATAACAATAGCATAACAGAGACTAACCATATAATTAACCCCGTCCCCTAAACCCTACCGCCCTAAGAAAAAAAACTCATCTTCTTCTTCAATCTTTTCCCCATCATGGGAAGATGAGGGGAGATTGGGGAACATTTACTCTTCTGTTTATCGATTCTTTATTACATTGAATAAGTGTGATTCACACTATTAAATTGTTCTCGATTTGATCGAATGAATCCATAATTTAGTTGTTCGTTGATGTTTTTTTTCCCGATCTGGTTGGACAGGCCGTGGTTTATGTTTTTTGTTTATATTTCTTGATCTGGTTGGACAGGTTGTGGATCGTGTTCCCGTTCGTAATCTATGATTTTCAAGATGTTTACCGTTTGAATGACATAGATTGTGGTTTGAATCTAGTGGTGTTGCGGTTGTAGTAGATCCCCGATTGGCGCAGTGATTGATGCGGGAGACACTCCTCTCTACCAAGCGGTTGTAGTGTTCGGTGTTTCAAAATAATATCCTCAAAGGCGGTATTACAGCTTTTTTATTGGATCTCTCAATTTGTAATAGTACACACGGTATGAGCATGGTTAGCATATGATTTAGTTAGCCTTGTAATATACTAGTTGATTAGATGTTGATTCAATTTGTAATCGTTACTTGCGTTTTCCCAGTATCATGAAGGAATTTTTTTTTAAAAAATAAAACCATAACCGAGATTGATTAAAATAAAGATCAAACAATTTAGCCATCGAATAATAATTCAAATTTTACGCGACGAAGAAAAAAACAAAATAACAGATTAAAAATTGGAAAGGAGAAGTGAAAAACAGAGGGGTGGGGCAGCTGTTGGATACGATTAAGGGAGGGATGGCCCACCGGTAAGGTACGGCTCTGCCTTTCGATTCTGTCTACGTGTCAGAGTTTGTTATCTTTCTGTACTTAAACCCAACTAACCCACCTTTTTACATTTCTTTTTTCCATTTCTAAATTTCAATTTTGTACTTTTCCTTCTCTGAATTGTCACACTCTTTCATTTTTCTCACTTTATTTGGTGCTCATTCAAAATAATTACTGACCTATTAAATTCACTAAAGTTACATTAGATCACAGTACAAAATCTGTGAGTTTATTGCACTATATATTTTATCCACTTGAAATTAATACGTCTCATAGACAAGAAAGAAAAGGAGAAGACAAAAATATTTTCCATTTATCACAATTCACATGATCATGGTACCAAATAAAGAAAGAAATTTTTTAATCGATAACTTTGTTTATATATTAATTAATTGACCCTACATTTTATTATAAAAAATACAAATTTAATCAGAAAAAATGTAAACCTTGAAACTTCTTGAACCCTTGATTAATAATTTAAATGCTTTTGTTATTTCAAGGCTTATCTTGAGTATTGGCAAATAGTTCTCGTGACGGTACGATTTCTATTTTGATCGTATAGATACTATTTTTTTAAAATTAAATTAAAAACGACAAATCGTAAAGGCTGTGGACAAAAATATTTGATGAAAAGCTTCAGGCGTATGATTTGGATGCGTCCGCATTAATCGATCAAAAATGTTTGTTGGATAAAGTGCATCATGCTGCAAAAAAAAAAAAATGATGGAAATTCCAGGATATTATTTTCTGAAAATATTCCTTTGGAATATAAAAATGATTTATAGAAACGAAAAAAGACAAGAATATGATATATGATGATGAGATACTGATATGTCAATAGAAAAGAAAAGCAAGGCGGCCAGAGAATCATTTAAACTGCGATCCGTCTTTCATCGCTGCACTGAATTCTGATCGATTAAGAGTCTGATAGCTGAGTTGATGTAACCTGGCAAAAGTTACTGAAATTAATTACAGTGTGTACTACGAGTTTCGACTAAAATAGCCGGTTGTACGTTAGGAAGTGTTTAGGGTAACCAACTCAATTCAAGTATATATGATGAGTTTTAAGTAGGGTATATAAACATGTGTCAATTGTTCTCACTAAAGAATAATAATGATCAGTATTGAAAGTGATAAAATTAACAATAATACACTAAAACCTTGTTTGTCAAAACTAATATGTAAATCAGTTCAGTTTAGTAGAATGTAGTTTGATGAAATTCAGGTGCTGATTCTATTTTTCAATACATTACTTTTCACTTCAGTTCAGTTCAGTACGATAAGAAATAAACTCTAGCAAACAGGGTCTAAATGATCATCTTTAATCTGTGAAAGATTAGTATTTTAATATCAATATTTGTAAGTCTCAATTTAAACTGGTCTAACAGAACACCTTCTTTAGATTGGGCATGGATTTTAATATTATAGACGAAGGTCACAACGTTATTACACCTTGTATATGGTTAAATTTGAATAAAGATTAGGTTTAAGTCAAAACTCGTAAGGGGTCAATTTCTAGACCCATACTTTTGCATCACATTGTTGTTTGTGTTTTATCATCTGGCCTCTGTACAAAACTAAGTTAATTTAGAATTTGGTTGCGAGTCGGATCACCATCTAATTCAAAATAGTTTGAGCTACCCGTATTAAATCAGTTGAAAACGGTGTATAACCATTATAAAGAAACAACAGGCATTGTCTCGCAATTACGAGAATATTTTCTATTTTAAGTTATTTTTTAGAATGACTCCCAGCTTTTTTTTACTTTCAATATTAAATTTTGAATTTTTTTTTTTAAAGAAATTTTGAATCGATACACACTATTTTTAATAAACTTTCAACCTCTACATCATTCTCTTGTATCACATTTCTATATTCTAGTGCCAAATTGATCACTATCACAATATAAAAATCAATGAAAGTACAATTTCCCCTTGTTTTAGAATCATTTATTCTCTTAAGATTTTCAGTATATAGCTCAGCTCAATTTACTCCAATTCAATAAAAAAATATAATTTGATTCTCTTTTAACATTGGACAAAGAGTGGGGAAAAGAATATGACTGAAAAAAGAAATGAAGTTTAAATCAGTGAAGTTAAAACCCGTTGATTGCGTGGACGAAAGCTCCAATCTCCATAGAAGTGTAGGGGTGCCCCGATCGGCACGGCGGTGCACATTAAAAGACATAGGCTCTGTCACACTGAATAAATACCCAGAGACCAGAATCAAATGACTGGCAGCTACTGCACCACTACTGCCTACTTAATAATCAATCACTCTATCACTGATAGCACCCTAACAAACCAACAACAAACATTGATATGGTAACCATTGATGTCATTTACTTGTCTTTTCACTTTGCAAATTCAATGCTTCTTTCACCTTGTTTCCGCTCTCCTAGCACCGACAACTTACCGTTAAGATTTCCCGAGAAAATCAGTTAAAAACAAAGTAATATATAATAAGAAAGATGAAAGAAAATGGGAACTTGTAACAATTTTATGAGAACGGACAAAAAACTTCAGTTTAGGAAGCGTGCTTGCCTGCCCCTGCATGCCTACTCATGATCCATGATATATATGTGATGATATTGTGATGATTAAGATGAAGATTAAGTTACTGCTGTGATTTGATTTGATATTGGTTGACTTGTGAGTTGATTGAACCTTAATTGTAATTGAGGAGATCCTAATTTGACTGATTATTGGGATTGTGATGGTGATGCTTGAAGATAATCCACTGGAGTTGGAGATTTGGCACTTGTCAAAAGTCTTTGATGAACCCTATAAGTTATGATCGCCCTATTACTATTTGGTTTGACTTAATTGAGTGCAAGCAAATGCATTTGTTTTTGTTATATACAGTAGTTAAAGTGAGTGCAACTTTTTCTTCCACGCTCCAAATTAACGTTACAAATTGCCAAATGTACACTCTTTGCCAAATTAATTTGACTAGTATCAAATTTATTACTTAGGTCATGTTTGCCGGGGCTTATCTGTAGATCAGTTTAATTTAGTTTAGTTCAATTCAGTTCAGTGCAAATGCACTTTTATGAAATTCAGGTTAATTCAGTCATTCCGATTTCATTTTTCAACACATTAATTTTCACTTCAGTTTAGTTCAATTCAATTCAGTTCAGTACATGAAGAAATAAGTCAGGGCCTTATTTCATTTATAAATTTAATTATTCAAAATTAATAGCTCTGATTGATTATTCGATTTATTATGGCTATATATCATATGGTGGGGTACTTTACACTTGAGTCTCCCCTCCAATTGGTAATTGCCCTATAAACGAGCTCTACAAAATAGGATAACGTTTATCATTGTTTTCCACCACTATAAAATTTTGACCCTATGTCTACCTTTGTAACATTATCTTGTAATTTATGATTTGTCATTATTTCAAAACATAGCATGTGTATTTTGACACTTGTACATTAGTTGAAATATCAAAAATTTCACCATAACAAAATATACAAAAAAAAATAGATGGAAAAAGATCATAAAATTGTCAAGCTTGATGATTGTGGTTTATGTTTTGCATGGGCAATTGGACATGTAATTGATTTTATTTGAATTATATAATTCTTCATGCCCATGTTTGCTGAGCTTATTTTTTTCTAAATTGAATTGGACTGAATTGAAATGAAGTGAAATAAAAGTTAATGTATTGCAAAAAAAATCATCAGCATGAATGAATGAATCTGAATTTTATCAAATTATATTTTCACCAAACTGAACTGATTTACAAAGAGTGCATCGGGCCATCATTTTAAAATTCAGTTAGCTTAGAAACAATTGTTTTACTCATCATGATTATTTTCTAATATTATAATTATTGTTTGATTTCTTTCAAGTAACTAGTAAAAGTAATTGAGTTCATAACATGGACAAAATATTTGAGGCGGTAAGGGTGGGATTTGCAGGAGATAATGCGAGTCTCTTTTTACCTTTGAATCTTTGATACGTTGACTCAATTATCTTTCCTCAACCACTAAATATGTAGCTGAAACTTTTCCAATTTTCACAAACTCATCTCATTACTCACTTGATCTTTTTAACCGCCTTCATAAAATTTTAACCTTCTTCTTACCATTAATTATACGGAAAAAACATATGAAAAAGATAATAAATAAAAGACATACTACGAAAAATAAAATACATTGAAGATGAAATGTTTTTTTTCGAAAAAATCTAGCGCTCAAGCTGCGACAGAATAGTACTGGAATTGCCACGTGAATTTTGATACACAGTGACGAACTACATACGCATTGTACGTTTCTCTCTTTTAGCAGATGTGCTTGTTGAGAGCAGCTTTTTTCTAGTTTTTCTTTTTACGAAATGTACTTAATACGGTACAAAGGTAAAAAACGTTAAAAAAAATGAGACGGAAAAAACCATGTGAGTAGTAAAAAAAATGTACTTTGATGGTTGGACAATTTTGGTTCTTTTCGATGCCTCCACCCTCAAAAATGTACTCAGATTTTCTTCTCTTTAATTTTCACATTTATTTTCAGCGAAGATTTTTATACATTTTGGAATTTACGGAGTAAATAAAATAAAAAAAAAGCTCGCATCAGTCAGAATCAGCCTACTGGTACTGAACAGGAGTAAAGTTAAAGGATAGGCTTAAAAGCTGGTCATGTATCAGACCATGAACAGTTCTTTTCCTGATTCCAATTTTGATATTACTTCAACCGCTCTATTCAATTCCAACTTAAGTTATGACGTCAGCTTTCTCACCCTTTCCAAATTAAGGATTTTGATATTTCTTAACTTTATTTATCGGACTTAAATTCTTCCTGCTGAATTTTGACAATAAAAAATTGATCGGATCCATTTGGTAGATGTAACTTTCATTTTTCGATAATTCAAATTTCTCACCACCACATATATGTTGGTGTACATATATGTTTGGTGTTAGTCAAATCTTTCAAAAGTATAATTTACAAAAAAAAATACGGGTTTAAAAAGTAACATGTACGCTTTTATTTACGATCCAATGAATAATGGTACGCTCCTCTCTGAATCCGGCTAACAAGCCTATATTATTCTAGCAATCAGAGTTCTAGATTTCGAAAAATCAACTTTTGTCTCCAAAGTATTTATTTCTTGTTCCGCCATTGCTAATAAAAACTAGTTTAACTACCCGGCGGTAAAGAGTGTCAGATACTATTTAAAAGTACAAATTCTCATTTGAGACCCATGGAGACCATGGATTGTAGGAACTTTCCATAAATTATAGGTACAAATTAAAAAACACGTTTAAATATAGGGATTTAGTTGCAAATTTAGTTTCCTTCTTTCCTTCTCTCCTACGTCTGATTTTTTATGTTTTTTGTTGGGGGTTGCTCCATGAAGGTCCATTTTTCTCTTGCAGGTTCGTATTTTTACCATAATACCCCTAATATTGTTAAGACAAAAAATGGACTTGAAATCATATGGTTCCATCAGGGGCATTATCGTAAAAATGTGGATCTGCAAGAGAAAAATGGACCTACATGGAAAAATTGCTTTTTTGTTTGATCTTTTTATGCCACTATCTTCTCCCCTGCTTATGATCTTTTATACTTTTTGTTTGATCTTTTTATGCCTCCACATTCTCTCCTGCATCTGATCTTTTATACTTTTTGCTGATCTTTTCCGCCTCTACCTTCTCTCATGCGTCTGATCTTATAATCTTTTTGCTTGATTTTTTTCCGCATCTACCTTCTATCACGGCGTCTGTTATTCTATGTTTTTTACTTTATTTTTCGCCCCTACCTCTAATCTTCTATGCTTTTTACTTGATCGTATACGCTTTTTGCTTGATCTTTTTCTGCCTCTACCTTCTATCACGACGTCTGATTTTCTTTATTTTTTGCTTGATATTTTTCTGGCGCCCTTACCTATGATTTTCTATGCTTTTTACTTGATTTTTTTAATCTTTTCTTTGATCTTTTTGCAGTTATCACTTGATCTTTTTTATTTGGCATTACTGAAATATCAGAGCTAGAAATATCAAGACAAAACAGTTAGCCATGGAAATTGACTGAAAGATTAAAGAATGATATCTATGTTTATTACTTGATATTTTTCCGTCAGATCCTTTTGATATTTTCTTTGATCTTTTATCATTTGAGCTTGAGACCTTTTTGCATTGTTGACTCGATCATCTATGTTTATTACTTGATTTTTTCTGTTTGATCTTTTTGATATTTTCTATGATCTTTTTGATATTTTCTATGATCTTTTCAGTTATCACTTGAGCTTTTATTTTTTGCAGTAATGACTTGATCATGTATGTTTATTACTTCTTTTTTTGCTTGATCTTCTTTTGATTTTTTTAGTTATCATCTGAGTTTGATCTTTTGCAGTATTGACTTGATTATTTATGATTACTACTTGATTATTTTTGTTTGATATTTTTGATAATTCTTTAATCAGTTAATAAACACTTATTTATTTTTGATTGGTCCATTTTATCTTTTCTTTGATCTTTTTCCGTTGTCACTTGATCTTGATTTTTTCCAGTAATAACTTGATCATCTAAGTTTATTACTTGATATTTTTCTGTTTCACCTTTTTGATATTTTCTTTGATCTTTCTCAGTTTTGAATTGAGTTTTTTAATTTGCTAATTTTAGCTTTCGATTTGGTGTTTTATACTCTTGTTGGTTTATCTAATTAATTTGATTTTTTAAAAGTAATGAATTGATTTTCCAATTTTTTATCCTTCCTCTAAAATTGCAGTTGCCGCAAACCTGCAACTCGAGCGAAATCCGACGAAATTCGAAGTAATAAATGGATCAGAATTCGACGAAATCCTTTACCATGAATATCCCACGGAAACCCAAACAAAATCGATCCAAATTTGGTCGAATTTAGTCGCCTGCGTCGAATTTCACATTAATCCAAATCCCGAGTTCGCCGTCGAATCAACTCGAACAACAGCAGATCGGAGTCCAGATAAAAAGAGAATCTCCAACGCGAAGGAGAGTCAACGAAATGTAGTTCTTCAACGGCGGCCGGGGAAGGAAAGTCCGGCGGATTTGGTCGGAGAAGAAATGGGTATTTCGCCGGGGAAGAAAGGGAGATTTTCCATAAATTATTATAGAATTTAATATATATGGCTATTGTGCCGAAAACGAAATTATTATAGAATGACCCTAAAACTTTTAAAACTCCTATTAAATGGACTCTTTTTATACATGGTTTCCACAAGAACAGGTCTCACCCAATATTTTTCATTTAAAAGCTCTCTACATCCCATAGTTGGTGATTCGATCAATTTTTAGTGGGCTATAACTTTAAGCCACCTGGTTAATTTTTCAGTTAATTTAATTCACAATAAAAGTTGAAGGTCCTTTCTATTATTTGTTTCCACATTCCATTTTAGGTAATATTGGATTTAGAAGCAATCGGGGGTTGGCTAAAAAGTGTACAAGACAATTAATTAGTAGTGATGCGATAATGTTAATAATTAAAACCAACTGCAATTTCTGCGTCTTTAAAGAGGATGGGCTGTGTGATATTGGCCCTGCTTTGTTTGGCTTAACAAATAACAAGACGATGAGATAATGCGAGATCCATGCCTCGTGATTAAACATCATAATTATGATAAACAGCCATGAAATTATAAACTACAAAGGATTTGATCATTTCACCTGACACGATTTAGGAATAGATTCTAATTACAACATAGATTTTGACAAAAAAAAATTACATCACTTTAAAAGTGTTATTTCTATCATATTCTGAATCAAGTGCTATTCTGTTTTAATAGATTCTTGTTTGAAATAATGATTGATGATGAGACATTTGATTTTGTCAAGGAGTTTTAATTTGTGTAGTTGAAGTTAATAATTATGAGGATGATGAAATTATATCTCTTAATAATATGATTATAGTGGTAGTTTAGTTGAAAGGTTTATATCAATACGATTGTAATAGGTTAATTGAATGGAATATATCTTGGTTATACATTAAAATCATTATACCAACATCAGCTACAATTATAACATAACTTGATCTCGATCACGATTGATGTTTCTTCAAATAGATAAATACCTGGTTAATTGTTTCACGTGTTAAGGGTTCAAATTCTGGCAGTTGTAGTCCTAAATACAAAGAAATAACCGTCTAACACTCTTGAACAGTTTGATTAACCTCCGCCGGGATGACGAGACTCCTCATCAATTTGTGGTGCTAGAATGACAATGCCTAGCGGGCGAGGGATATCGTCATATCCTTTTGCTCCATAAAACAAAATCAGTGAACGGGGTGTGGGGATTAGGTATCAAAACCCTACATTTGTAATTAAGGTAAGTGATAGGTACTCTTTTAGAATTGCCCTCTTATCTCAAGAGCTTTGTTGATGATTATTCTACAATTAGCGCCATGACTAGCTAATAACGGTATACTAATTGCAATTAGCCCGGCACTAATCGGTTACTAATACATACCTGTATGGAAAGCGTAGGGCCCATGGAGGGCACATTGCCCAAACATGTCCTGGGAGTATTAAGACAAGATTAGGGAAGTGGCCTTCAGCTGGGAGGTGTTTGTTGGGTGAGCCAGAGCATATTTCCCCACCAAAAGCACAGGGCAAAATATATATATATATATACACCCCCCCCTTAAATAGACTTGCCTTGTTTCCATGTGCATAAATTTAAGAGCATAATTCCAAAATAACAAAACCTCCATCTTTCTCCCACACAAAAACCATCTTTTTAGCAACCAAAAACTAATTCTACATCATATAACTTTAGTTTATTTATGCATTGAAAATGATTAGCCTGTTCTAGTATAATATACATTGCATTTTTTGTTGTGATTTTCTAAAATCCTAGTTATGTTAAACAATTAGTTTGGTAAGAGCCTAAAATGTTCAGGCATGATCATTATTCAAGAAATGGAGATTTTTGTTGATGGGAATATGGAAAACAGGAACCGAATGGTAATGAACAATCTGAATTCCTAGGGTTGAACCTTTTTTACTTTCTAAAAGATCAATTCTAGTACATTGAATAGTAACTTTTCACTATTTGCAATGACATAAGTGGTGTTACTCTAGTTCAAACATACCATGAGAAGTAGATCAAGACGTGGGCAGTCGGTGGAGATGGTATCATAGTTCTACCGAGATGTGTACAGTTAAATCGACTTATCATATGATGGTGGAGTTGTCTGATTCGTCCATTTATCACTACTTTGACAACACATTAATATTACATTTTGTTATCACTCTAACAAAAGTCTTAATACGTACACTTTCGTACTCAACTAACCATAATAAAACCAATTAAGCTCCCCAACTACAAGCATCCCAACTACAAGCATGCTTCGTATCCTCCATAACAGTCAAAAGATAAAAGACATCAATTTACCCAATTATACTGGCGCCAAATCTGCCTTTTATATTGCAAGAAAAATCATGATAGCATACTAAGTTCCTAACATGAAATAGTTGACCTACCTCCAAATTTGTTCTTTAAATTATGACGAAATCTCTTAGAATTTAATCTTTCGACTCGAATTTCTCCTAAACTAGAATATAAGGCAATTTAAATGAGTAATACCCAATTATTTTTAAACACTGCCTTTTCTAGAGTAACAATGGTTTCATATTAGTGGTCACTAAAATGTCGAAAGCGTAAGCAGTTTCTTCTTTCTACAAACATGTGTGAAAATTAAAGATTCTGTTTGATATTTTGTCATTTGCTGGATCACACATAATTGGTCAAATTACAATACTCCCTCTGTCTCACCTCAACCTACACAGTTGACTTTTCAGAGTCAAACTTAGGAAACTTTGACTATAATTATAGGTCAATAGATAAATAATTAAACTATTATATGAGATATCAATAGATTCATTATAACATCTATTTTTCAAAAAGCAAATTTTTATATATTGTTTCTATATGTACTTAAAGATATTAATGGTCAAACACGATCATTGAAGACCGTGAAAAGTCAACTGTGCAGTTTTGGGTGAGATGGAGGGAGTACCATTATTTAAAAAACCGTCGAATCCCTAAATTGATTAAGCCAAAAGATTTGATTTCTTGAGTTTTCCATTGGAAATAAATTTGCTGACGACAAAATTAAATGGAATGGGTTATGCATGTCCGTCAGGGACGCGGAAAGGCAGATGAATATTTTTTAAAATAAATAAAAGAAATGAAATAATTAAAAGTCATAGTTTGTTAGAACATCTCATGGTTTTATAGTTATTGTAAGAGCATTTGAAGGTGACTCTCCAACTGAAATCTATTAATTTAATTTTTAAATAAAACGGATATTAAATGTATTGTGTCATTCTTCATATAATTTAACCATAATATATTTTACTTGCAATAATGAACTTAAAATATTCAACGGCATGGACCCTTTCCCAGAGTCCCTTTCCGCAAAGCTCATCGGAGTATACATACATTGCACAAAACATTAATGTATACACTTCCCGTCTACGCTACTGTTTTCCTAAAATCGCTGTATTTCTACTGTTTTCTGTACTTGTGGAAAATCATAACTACAACCAAGATCAAGTGGTTTAAACTGAATTTCTTGAATGTGTGATTTCGCTAAACTGAGCCGACCTACAGATTCACTCAAGAACATGACCTCAATTTTTATTTATAATAGTCCATTTGTTTTCGTATTATCGATAATGACATTTTCTTAAAAACACTTTTTACCATTGATAACTTTAAGGTCTTGTTTGCCTGAGATTTTCTGTAGATCAATTTATTACATTTATTTGGTTTTTAATTTTTTTTACTATATATTACAATGATTATGTGTTAAATTTCAATATTATTTCCGTTTAGCTAAATATATTTAGATTTATTTCAGTTCAGTTCAGTAAATTTTTTAAAATTTATTTCAGTTCGACAATAAATAAACTCTGATAAACCTAGCCTAATTCCAGTTACTAATTGATAGTAAAATTCCATTATTTAAAACTACATATCATGGAGAACTCAAAACAATTTTACGTGATGATAATGTTATTAATCATACACTAATTCAAATATACGTTAGAAAAAGTTTGACCTGATTAGTGCCAACAAATTTTAGAAAAATAGAGGAAGTATTTTCTTTTACTCCGTTTTAAAACTATAAATATAAATATCTTGCATTTTTTCATGGATGACAACTATAACTTTTATTTGCGTGACAGATATGTGTTCGGCCAAATGACTTTGGGTGGAAGTTGCATTCAAAAACTCAATAATATACTCATGTGATTTTGTAAATTATACAAAAACTCAATAATATATATAGATATATAATAGCATCTATGTTAGAACCTACTACACATCTATTATTATCTAGAGTCGTATTGAAAACTAAATAGGAGTATTATAAATGAAAGGTTGAAAATATATAACATATGGACTGACAAGTTATGTTTTAAAAAGAAATTTATGCTAGCACGTCATATCCAACAGACAAAAATCTTTTGCAAGAGGTTTTGAATTTTGATGACGACGAAAATTTCTCTATATTGAATTTCATCGTTCTCTAATTTGTATACGAAAGAGTGTTGGTTGAGAATTATTCTTGTGGAGACCAAGGGTCAGAGGAACGATCATTTATTGTTATTAGTTAATTTTTTAGTCAGTTTGATTGATGTTCAGTCAGTTCCCTTGAGCATTCTTTTATTTAACTTGATATTTAAGTTAATTTAATCTTTCATTAATTTTGCTTGATCTCTCAGTCAATTTCCTTGATCATTCCTAATTTTTGGTACATTACTGTTATTTCGTAAAAATTCAATTAGTCTCGAGTCGGTCCATGTGATACGGCTGAGCTCCGGCGACACCAACAACCTAAAATCTAGCAACGGTGACGGGGTTGAAGTTCACTAACGACAACTTCAACTGATAACGGTCTCTTATAGTACTTGGTGTTTGTAGTGACAATGTTTCAAATGTGAATTTGTACACGTATTAAAGATGTGAAATATCAAGTGTTGTACGTAGTTGTAGGTGGAAAAATTGTCCATGTTTATTGTCCATGTTTTAAAAATGGAGTGATTTTTTTCCTGTGAATTCCCTTCCTCTAAATTAATGAGAACAACAAATACATAACTAAATAAACATATTTTCAACAGCAATATTTAAAATATTAGATGTGATTATGGCTCTATTATTATTAAATATCTTTATAGTGATGGCCGGTAACAATCAAATGATAATTTCATGACTATTAGTATTTATTAGTTTATTATTGTTTTCTCTTCGGGCCAGACACCAGGATAACTATTATAATTGTGTTGACATTAATTTTTTTTTTTTTTTTGAAGAAAATTCATTCAAGGTCTTGGGAAACGCCCAGAAGCGATTACAATGAGTGGAATTGACATCCAATTCGACTAGTCTATTACAGAATAACCGAACCACATGGCAACCAGACTAATTATGTCTGCTATTACAGCTTAAGAGATCCAATAAAAATGTAATACCGCCCTCAGGGATATTATCTTGAAATTGTGAAAATCACATCCGCTTGGCAGAGAAGAGCGACTACCGCATCAATTACTGCGCCAATCAGGGATCCGCTACAACCGCAACACCACTTGATCCAAAACATGATCTAGGTTCTTCAAACTGCAAGCACCTTGAAACCCCCAAATCACGAAACGGAAACACGACCCGTACAATCGGATCGGGAACAATAAAACAAATAAAAAACACGATCTTTATAACCAGATCGGAAAAAAACTTCGATATAAATCAAGATTTAATCGAAGAAACTCTTATTTGTGGATTATTCACACTTATTTCACCGTAAATCAATAAAGAGAAGAACCATTGCTTCCCCATCTTCCCATGATAGGAAGATGGGGAAGAAAATCAAAAGGGAAAAGAGGAAGCGGCGGCCACAAGATGGGAGAGCTGTTGGACTTGCTCTAAACATCCACCAAACTTTATCCTAAAAGTTAATTATTTGTGTTGACATTAATTTGGTTAACAGCAAATTGATTTCAACGCTTAAGAAATAAGACTAGACTGAGTCAGAAATCTGTGTTTTATTTGATGATGTTCACATTTTGTAGCACCAAATATGGGACCTTTTTCGGTACAAAATTGTGTTCTTGTTTTGGTTTCCAGGCGGCAATTTCCTCCCTGCTTTATTTTGTCAAACGACGGTTAACCCCGTTTGTTTATATATGATTACACATCTTTTAATTGATTTTCCGGCTGATTCGTTTGACTTTGATGTCTCCAAACCTCAATCCAAGTTACAATTTAATTACAATTCACCTATACTAATACACATCATGAAACTATCTCATCATGATAGACTAATGCTATTTATTATAAAGGTTTATATTAGACTATTATAAGAACAACATCGATCTATTTTACTCTGATGGCTGATACAGAAGACACTCTCATAATAATATTTTTTATTTAGTTATATTATAAAATTCATTACAGGAAAGTCGAAACCTAGTAAAATTCGGTGATTTAATAGTATAGGGTGTACTACTGAATTTAGATTTTCTTAGACATGTTCCCTTTCAAAAAAAAAAAAAACACTAAATACTTACTTCCACCATTTTAGACAAAGAGTTTTGTTCAACTTTTCAAAATCAAACAATGACGACTTTGACCACTAATTTAGTTGATATTTAATTATATATGGTATATTGTTAATAACATATATTTAAAAATAATAATTTTTTAAAATATTTTGACTGGAATATATATTATCAAGCTACATTAAAGTATGAAACTGGCACATAAGCTTTCTCAGGATTCTAGTTCAGCCATTGGTTTATCATTAGTGTGTACCTAATATCCATACTTTGAAATAAATGAAAATGTTGACGCCTTCATATGAGATGGTTATGGGTTATGGAGAAATTAGGGCATCAAAATTGTTGGTTAGTGGAATTAGTTAGCGGATATTTAATTGAAGGAGCAGTCATCACTGAATAATAAATATGAAAAATGGATTTATATAAAAGGGTGGTTGGGGTTTTAATTCAACTTGACTAATTATTAATAAAATATTTTATTTCAGAAATTCTTCCAACTGCCCGATGATTTGTATAATTCCTCATCCTCCGACGTGTCGTCCCAATCTGGGGGCTCAAAACATTCTGTTCAGAATCCCACTTCTTTCGCCGCCGGTGTGAATCGAATTCTAGCTTTAAAATCACCGGCCTCCCCATTTTCACGAGTCAAACTTTTTGCGATAATTAGAATGGCGACATTATAATCACGAAATTCACGATTGATCAAACCTCTCCGATATAGAAACATTTTACCTGCCAATTCCTTTCTTGTTGCTCGGTTAAAACAAGTAAAGTAGACTTCTAACTATTCAAAGTAAGAACACTATCTGAAAATGTATCCTACCATCCTAAGCGTCACTGTTTGTCAGAGTTTATCTTTATATCAGCCCAGTTCAGTTCAGTTTAGTGAAAATACAATTTTAAAAATTTTAGGCTAATTCAGTCATGCTGGTTACATTTTCAATACATTAATCTTCAGTTATGTTCAGTTCAGTATATCAAAAAATAAGATTTAGCAAACAGGTATTAGTAATAATTGAATCGAAACCCTCGTTTTAGAGATAAAGTGCACATATGGTTATTATGTGTAGCACCAAAGGAAAAATGAGTAAGCCAAACTTATCAAATAAAAAAAAGAGTCCAATATGATGATACGTATTTAGGCCCTATTTGCTAGATTTTATTTTTTTACTGAATTGAACTAAAGTAAAATTAATATATTAAAAAAAAAGCAACATTCTATCAAATTGCATTTTCGTTGAACTAAACTGAACTGAATTAAATTAAACTAATTTATAGATAAGCTCTTAGAAACCATGAACGTAGTTTTTCGAAGGCAGCAAATTTAATACTCAAAAGAGGCGGCAAATAATTTAATACTCAAAAGATTGAATCTACTCCCACATTCTTTATCTTTGTGAAAATGTTTTTTTTAATGCATGAGGGTGGTTTCGCTACAAAATTAATATAAAATATTTCAAAAAAATTTACATTCACTAAATCATTTCCACATGCAACCTCATCATAAGACAACTGATATTGCTCATATTATACCGTCACACAATAGAGTTTTTCTGTACATCATTTCCCAAATCATTTAGAAATGAGTAAATTAGGAATCTCTCCAAATCATTTGTGTATTATTTGTAAACTTTTATAGCGTTTTCTTCTCTTTAAGTTTTGTTATGACTTATGGGATTATAAAGAATGAATATTTATCCACTAGAAAATAGTTTAAAGATCACGGGGAATATTCAGTTCATACTCCGGTACGCATCGTGCAGAAGCGAGGAAAGATTCTCGCCAACTCATGCAATAGAGAAATTATTTTTCCGGCAAAATGCATTACATTTAAGATATCTTTCTTTTCTTCATAAACGTTTGAGTTCTTTACCAATTTCATTGACTTTGAAATGTAGTTACTATCAAATTTCTCATTCTCTCCTGTGAAATTGGGACCAGATAAAGTGGTGACCTGAATATATATATATATATATATATAATAATAATAATAATAATAATAATAATAATAATAATAATTTGTGGAAATATAATTTGAGAAAACGTAAAAACTAAGGAATAAAAGAATCTGTAAATAGACACCTCATGCCTGTCTGTTATATATCTTCAAACTCGCATTGCCTTAAATTTTGATCCCAAAAACAAATGTGCCAAACACTGTGCATATGGGGAGCTTTGATCATCGACGACATTTTTAGCTGGACCAGCTTCGTTGCTTCTTCTTCCCTCTAACCTCTTCTTACTAATATACCCTTTTCATAGTTCATATGAAAAACAATATACAATATTCCATTTTAATACCTTTCCCGCAAAGATATTTTGGCAAGTAAGTGAAAACTTAGGTAAAAAAATGGAGAGAGGATTCATTTGAAATCATATTTTTAGTAAATTCTTTAAACAAAATTTCATACTCTCTCCAACTCTCATCCCTATTTGTCCCAGCAAAAAACTTTCACCGTGTATTCGCTCGCCCGAAACTCAATAAAATCAATGTCTAACAAAATGTATAAAATAGAAAAGTTGTTGGAATAAAAGGAAAAATATAGCAAATATTACTTTTTCTTCTCTACTTTAGAATTTTTTTAAGAAAAACTGTTAGACTTGATCAAGCAAATCCAATAGGTACTCCAAAATGGAGAATTAAATTTGATAATCCCCTTAAAAGGTTTAGTTTTCTCCAATAGTTACTCCATTTTGCCTATCTTACTTTTATTATCACCAAATATCAATAATATATTAATTTCATTTTATACCTTTTTTGTGACTTTTAATTTTCTAGCATTGAAGATGAGAGGAGTGAGAAGTTTGAGTTTAAAAAAGAAATTTTTTTGTCATAAGGAATGTGAATAACTTTTATTATTCAATCCTCCAAATTTTATTTCTCTCTACACATATGGAAGATGGGTTTCACTCCATACTCTAAATCTCCAATTTAGAAGCCCGTATAGGCTCTGTATGGTATAGCTAGCTTAAAAATGTGTTTTTCGAAAGTTGTTGTGACCATCTTCTACTTTTGATTCTAAAAATACCTTCTACTTCCACAAAAAACTTTTTTTCACCCTTTTATCAAACACAAAAACTATTGTGCTACCACAACGGCTAAAATGTTGTGCCAAACATACCCATAAAGTAGCTATTGGAGCTCAAAAATGAGTAAAATCTCCATATTTCCCAAATTCTACAAAATGAAGTAGCTGTTGGCTTGTTGGACTTACTCTTAAACATCTAAGTTCCCCATTAGAGAAAGGAAGCACTGGACCTTGTTATCAATTAAAACTTTCTCCAAAATATAGCCAAGATTAAGCGCAATATTTTAAAACAATATAAATGCTTTAAAACACTTTTGTTTTACTAGTCCAATAACACTTCATAAGTTAATTGTTGTTCAGAAGTCACAAAACGAGAAACGCAAGAACATCTTGAATGTGCCTTTTCTAGTGTTTGAAATGCCTAGAGAGTGATGAAACAGGTACAAGATTTAGCCAACACAAAATATGGTTTCTAACACAAAATATGATGAAATACATCATCATCCTCATTTCAAGAGTCCCAGCAAGAAATTGCATTCACACTAATATATTTTAAACTTCACGCTTCGATCAAAGGTTTCCCGATCCTGGAGGTCATTCACTGGGACCAACTTACGGTAAGACTCGTCGTTGAAATTAAGAATATTACCACCATCATCTATGTATATAGCCACAGAGATTGTCCTCGTCTTATCCAATAGAATCAATGTTGACAATTCCTATCCAAGTCAGCCTTATAAAGATCCGGACCTCTCTTCTTAACACCATCAATATTGTACATGTAGCTGTTTACTCTTCTTTGTTGATGCCTATGCCATAACTGATGCAATG
The DNA here is from genome assembly GCA_963678965.1 of Cruciata laevipes. Taxonomy (NCBI): domain Eukaryota; kingdom Viridiplantae; phylum Streptophyta; class Magnoliopsida; order Gentianales; family Rubiaceae; genus Cruciata; species Cruciata laevipes. The sequence continues at coordinate 8,256,377 of OY787632.1, read as the reverse complement.
CGTCGGAGAGTAGAGGTTCGACCCTGCTGTGCAGATTTACAACCAGCTCAAAAGATTTTTTGGGAGGCAACCCCAATTCGTACATTTGAAATCGCCACGCGTGAAAGTATATAACATCTCTGTCATTTGCATCGTGTTCGTTGTTCCACACATTCGGCACATCCCTTTTTACGGCTGTGTTTTCCTTAACTTCCTTCCGCAGTCTATCTGTAAAGGCATGTATGTATGTTTCTCTGCGAGCATGGGGTCCTTTTCTTACCAACATAATTCTGTGAACAATGAAGTTTATCTGTGATGGAGTCATCCCTGAAGAGTTCTACAAAAGCTGATCAACTGCGCTCCCGGATCTGCGTAATGTTTGTTCGCACATGAACTCTATACAGATTTCAACACTATTTCTTCGTTGACGCAGACGTACACCTCTACAACATGGAAGGGTCAAACTTCGACAACATCTTGGATCTGACGACGCTTGCAAAAGGGGTGTAGAGCAGTGGGGAAAAGCAAAGTGATAGAATCCACGTAAAACTAAATTTTGATAACCAACTGGCCTAGCTCAGTTGGCCAGGGGCCTTGCCCCACCCAGGGGAGGTCAGGAGTTCGAAACTCCTCAGGTGCAACATTTCATGCAATTCTCCCTGACCCCCTGGGTCAAGTCTCCAGTCGTACTCAACTCAAAAGTCGAAGCTGCATCGATGGTGTCAAGAGCAGGGGAGCATCGACGGTATAAGTGGGATCTTCACTCCACTAAGCAGCATGATGAGGACCTCGGCCACTCGACATACGGGATCAGTAAAGTAGAGTAGGTTAGAGTAGGATTAGATTAAAGTAGGGTAGGATCCTTGTATCAAATTTGGTCGTTGTAGTGTACCTTAAATAAAACTAAATTTTGACACTATTTTTGACAACTAAAATCCATGTAGTAGACCTCTAACTCCTCAATCAATCTTCTCTACGATGGTCCAAAAGATAGAGTTAGCTACCACGATTGTGGGGGTTCATGGAAAATTATTGTAAATATTGGCTTTATCATTAGAATCAAACACCGATCTTGAAGAAAAACTCTAGGGTTTAGCTATATCGGCTAGAAACGTGTCATCATGGTTGATGTTATAACATCAAAATTACAAAACATGTTAAACCATTCAAAAATCCAACCGTCTTAATTCATCACGGGTAGGAGATCCAGCCTCAACTTGGTTGAGGTCATAAGGGAGATTTTCTAAGTTGAGGCTATAAGGGAGTTTCACAAAGGCAGATCGGCATCTAGAAAGAGGGACAATTTAGTTATTTTAGGTAATTTTTTGTGTTATACATTGTACTTCTTTGGTTTTAGAATGTCGGTAACTAACTTATATAGTATCTAAGATTTTCATGATTTTACATCATCATTTAGAATTTGCGGAGACTGAGATAACTCATCTCTTTCTTTGCATGTAAAAATGAGTTTAGAATTAAAGTAGATTAGAATTTTTTGTCATTATTTTTCCGGTCACTCTTTCAAGTAGATTGAAATGATCAAATGAAAGTTTAATTTTTTTAGGGCATATGTTTCTCATGAATTATGACAAATACATCAGGGTGTTGCTAAATGTAACCCATCTTTTTACTCATATAGCCCAAAATTTGGTTGAATATACCAAAATACCTCTTTTTTTTAGTTATGAAAAATCTAGGCTACTTCATGCAGGGGACAATATAGTAATTTTTGGGGATAAATGAGCAAAATCTTGAACAACATTTAGCAATTCAGATACATTACATATGAGTTATTTTACCTATATTGTTTTACTCGGGTATCAAAAATTAACGTTTACACCGCCGATGCAAAGGATTGAATGTTGTCTGTAACAAGAATTGCGGCATGTTGGTGAAAAAACATGGAATTATCTTGAATACTCCCATTTGTTCGTTTTATTACAAGTTTTCGGTCTTTTAAGAAGAGCCTGTGTGTTCTTTTCCATTTTTTAGGGATATCGTATAAAGTTGTTTGCCATGCTTTCATATTGCCCCCAAAGAAGTTGCACCATTTTAATAAAAATAAGGTAAAGTTATTCAGTGACATCTTTGTATTTTACCACTACTTCGTGCTTTCAATAAATTTTTAATTCATTATTGGATAAAATATTTTCTCTAATTATATAACTAAGTCCAAGTGTAAATTAATTAATGAAGCTATTTTTTCTCTGAATATATAACACACAAATATGATTTGTTTTAAAAACTCATTATCTGAATAATTTTTAATGCATGTAATGATGGAAATGTCTTTTTTTCACCTACTTGAAGTAAATTAAGCCGAATATATATAATCACATTTTATCTTATTGAGAAATCTATTTTGAATTCAAAAAGTCAGGTAACTAGCTATAATATGGCCTTATTGTATTCTTGTTTAATTTTTCATTAAATTTTGTTTTTGTTTTGGATCCGATTCACTTTAATTACAAAATCACAGTTCCACGGTAAACATATTATGCAAAAAGTTGTTTCATTAGTGTTTTTTATGTGACCACATGTTCATTCTCTACAAAAACTCAATCTAGTAAATAGACACATTTGAGTGTATTAGCCTTCCACTTGGTATACTTATGGATTGGTAGCTTACAACGGATACAACTCTTGTCACTTACTTGATCACGCCTTATGCAAATAGAGTAAATGGTTACTATAGACTTTTTGAGAGGGATAACAAATAATAATTAAAGTCTTACATGTTTTATATCTTGAATTCTTGATGGCAGATTAATGACTATTGATATGACCATATATTTATACTAGCTGGTTTGATTAAGAAAATTAAATTTGATTAACAGCTATAACTTTTTGGATATTTAATAAAATTATAGTTATTAAAATTACAAATCACCACAATTACTCATTTTGGAGAAAGTCTCTTATATAAGAAAACCACAAATAATGAGCCATTACATGATAAGCCCCATAATTATAATAAAGCGAAATATGTTCTATACAAGTTTGGGGTTAATATAATTTAGCCAAATGTAATTTGATAAAGATTCAAGTTTATTCAGTAATGATTAGTTTTTCAATACATTATTTTCACTTCAGTTCAGCAAAAAACAATATAGCAAACAGGGTCTTAATTTGATTAGTTCAAAAATTAATTTATTTTTTAATGTTTGAATGTTGTGGGTTTATTCAAAAAACTAAACATATAAACAGAAAAATTTAAAAATAAAAAACAGATCAAACACGTGAACTAAATAACAAATATATAGTAAATATTTCTTCTCCACCCTTCACCATAAGGTCTTGCCCAGTGTTTTATATTTCAGCAATTCAATTATGTTTAATCAGAAATCAAAGCTAAAAATATCAAAGTTTTTAAAAAATTAATTGCCAAACGCCCTTTAATTATTTCGGAGGATAGAAAAAAAAAAACAAGATACCAAGGATGGAATCTTATATGCATCTCAATGAAAGATATTTATCGGTTGTATTATTTAATTATATTTTTTGTTTTATTATTAAAGGATTGCAATTATTAAATAATAATCAAAATGTTTAAAGCCTCAAATAGGTACTCCAGTGTACCTTTATTTAGGGCTATATATAGACTCAAAAAAATAGTCTATCTTATTGTCATATAGTAGGCTGAAGAATTATATACTTTGCATATAATTATTTTCTCAAAAGCAAAATATAATCAAGAGAAAATATAATAGATTATTAGGAGTACCAAAAAATGCATAGTAAGAAAAAGACAAGGGCAGCACTGTCAAAAGAAATAAAATAAAATAAAGAAGGTAAAAATTGGAAAAACAAAAATTGATCATTCGTTGACCCTTCTAATTCCAATGGCGGCCCCTACGCCGTTGGCCTTGCCCCAACAAATCTCCTCATTTTCTCTCTCACACACTCACACACTAAGACACAAACTTTGTTGGCATTAAAAGGCGAAGAAGCTGAGAAGCACCAACAAACCCAGCACCACAGTTATAATATAAACCCAACACACACATCACACCCCAAAAACACACACACACACACACACACTTCTTCTTCCTCTTCTTCACCATCTCTGCAGAATTTCTGAGCACAGAAAAAATGGAAGCTGATAATCTCTTCCGGCTGCTGAAGCTCCTTCTGGTTTCCATGGCGGTGGCCTTCTTGCTGCTCAAGGGCTTCGTCCTGCTGTGGTGGAGGCCGAGGAAAATCGAGGAGCATTTCTCCAAACAGGGCATAAGAGGCCCTCCTTACAGGTTCCTTGTCGGCAATGCTAAGGAGCTCGTCAGCCTAATGTTGAAGGCCTCGAAGCATCCCATGAAGCATCCCGATCACAACATCCTCCCCAGAGTCCTCTCCTTCTACCACCACTGGAAGAAAATCTACGGTGCGTTTGGCCGGATATATACTGATTTCGAACTTTTTCAGAAAAAGATTTTTGTGTAAAAAAAATAAAATTTGAGTCTTTTTTTTTTTTTTACCATGTTTTCCTCCATACTTCCATCTGGGCTCGCATCCCAAATCACTGCAGCGTGAATGATGATGTGTATAAGTAGAGAAAGAGCAGTACTGCTTGGCTCAGCCTTATCTGCGCTGGCAGTGTTTCATTTAATGATCGAGAAGTGTTGTTTTTGTGTTTCTTGTGGGTTTTTTACATTTAATTTTTTCTTGGAATTGCTGTAAAATTTTTTTTGGCTGATAACGAAGTTGCCTTCTTGTTAGGTAGTTTTGTATAGCTTGCACTTGTCTTCTTCCCACTTCCCTTTTTCGTATTTGTGTTTTTCTTTTTTCCTGTTTGTGTAGGGTCCAACATTGAATTTCAAAAATGGGGATATGGATTTTGAATGTTGAGACTTCATTTCCCTGTTTTCTGGTACGTTTTGGTGGTTCGGACAAGGTGATAATAATTGTGGTAACTTGCATTGCAGGTGCCACTTTTCTTGTGTGGTTCGGACCAAACGTACGGCTCACAGTGGCGGATCCTGATCTCATCCGAGAGATTTTCACTTCCAAGTCTGAATTCTACGAGAAAAATGAGGCTCATCCCCTCATCCGCCAGCTCGAAGGCGACGGCCTCCTCAGTCTCAAAGGCGAAAAATGGGCTCATCACCGGAAAATCATCACTCCGACTTTCCATATGGAGAATCTCAAAGTATGTGGAAATTAAATTAGCCCACCGTTTCTGTAAAGCTTCCATTTTTAGCAATTGCTGATTTTGTTTTTACTGTGTTGCAGCTGCTTATACCAATGGGGGCGAAGAGCGTGGTGGAAATGCTCGATGAATGGTTCGGAGATGCTAATGAAGTGGAAATTGAAGTGTCGGACTGGTTTCAGAATTTGACGGAGAATATCGTGACCAGGGCGGCGTTTGGCCGGAGCTACGAGGAAGGGAAAGCGATTTTCCGGCTGCAGGCCCAGCAAATGGTCCTGGCTTCGGAGGCCTTCCAGAAAGTCTCAATTCCGGGCTACAGGTAAACTCCGAGGAAATTGACGTGTTCGAATTAAATGTCACTAGTTTACAGAGTTGTACTATGTAGACAATTAATGTTTACAGATTCCCAAGTTGTGGCTATTAACTTTCTGGATATCGATTCGGATAAAATTAGGTACCTGCCAACGAAGAGAAACATGAAGTCGTGGAAATTGGACAAGGAAATCAAGAAGTCGCTGGTCAAGGTGATTGACCAGCGCCGGGAGAATTGGGGGACGGAGATGAAGGAAAACGGTGCCAAAGACTTGCTCGGACTAATGATTCAGGCCAGCGCCAACGGCAGCCTGAAGAAGACCACCGCCGGAAGCGGCGCCGCCGCCGTTCTCCCGTCGTCGGTGATCACTGTCAACGACATCGCCGAGGAATGCAAGAGCTTCTTCTTTGCTGGCGAGCAGACAACATCCAACCTGCTGACGTGGACGACCGTGTTGCTAGCTATGCACCCAGAATGGCAGGACCGGGCACGTGACGAGGTGCTCAAGGCGTGCGGATCACGTGACCTTCCCTCCAAGGATGATCTTGTCAAGTTCAAGACGGTAATTATTCACTCATTAATTAAATTACCCTGCTGTCAGAATGTTTCATTGATTAGTATTTTCGTCGAAACAATAAATTAAGGTTAATTTTGATTTGTTTCAGATAAGCATGATCCTGAACGAGTCGCTGAGGCTGTACCCGCCAATCGTCGCGACGATCCGGCGGGCAAAGGTTGACGTGGAGCTCGGAGGATGCAAGATCCCAGGTGGGACCGAGCTGCTGATCCCAATCCTGGCCGTACATCACGACCAGGCGCTGTGGGGCTCCGACGCGAACGAGTTCAACCCGGCCCGGTTCGCCGATGGGGTGGCGCGTGCGGCCAAGCACCCGGTGGCGTTCGTGCCGTTCGGGCTTGGGGTCCGGCAATGCATCGGCCAGAACCTGGCCATCCTTCAGGCAAAGCTGACGCTGTCAATAATGCTTCAACGGTGCAGATTCAGCCTGGCCCCACGTTATCAACACGCGCCAACGGTGCTGATGCTGCTCTACCCACAGTATGGCGCGCCAATCATCTTTCACCGTTTGCCCGATCATATGATTGGTCAGGATCAAGGGTCCTAATGCCACTGCATATATTGCATTCTCCCCTGACCCCCTAATTTGGAAGAACAAGAAGAAAAGGAAATGAAATATCCATTAGGAAGTACTTAGTAGAGGCTAATACCACATTGTTATATTCTCTTTAATCTTTTTTTCTTGGGTTTTTTCATCCTAATTAGACTGACTAATCTACCCCAAGAAGTAGTGGAGGCGATGACGGTAGTAATAGATTGGTTCAGGTTGGATGGGATCGAGTCTGTAAGTGTTAGGATTTAGATTGAAGTGGCTAATCGAATCGACTATGTATGTAATGTATATTGTCCTTTAAGTTCTAACACAAGTTTTGTAGTTGTATTATATAATATGATGCACTATGATGATCCCTTTGTTCTTGTCACTAATCCACAAGAATGATTCGTTTGTTAGTTGGAAATGGCCTGTGTTTAGTGTCTGGTGCTGTCCTAAACCTAAAAAAAAGCAAGCCACTCTTGGGAGTTGAGTGCACTTTGTTAAGAACAAGGATTGGCACAAGGGGCGGTTACATCTTGTGTCACTAAAGATTTGTAAAAGCCACAAAACAGGGAATGCCGTTGTAGTGCCCTAGGTTGGGTAATGAGATAAGGTTTGCTCTATTAAAAGAAAACCAGGACTATATTAATACAACTCTCCTAAAATCGACGCCTTACTGTTACTGCCATTTAGTGTCAGTCTTGATTGCGTATGGTAAGAACGGATTCACCCTAGTCTATTCAACTTTTCCAAATTCCATCATGTCACTAGCATGATAAATGTTGCAATAGTAACACTTGAGAGACACATCAAAACATTAAATTTAGTTACTAGCTTTTGGGGATCTTTGCTTGAATTCTCCCTTGTGCCCAAATTGATGGTCCCCATGAAGGGCATGTGAGGTGGAGTTAGACAGACTTCTCTAATCAATCTCTAACATATCTTCCAAAATTTGGGTAGTAAGGGAATCCAAGCATGCTCTGCTATCTTACCATGTGAGATCATATTCATAATTACCCTAAGTCCTTCAAATTAAAGGCCTTAATGACATTCTCTCTCTCTCTAAACCATGCACACACACTAAACTCACTGTCATATATATGAATCCCTTGTAGTAACATGTTCTTTTTTTATCACGATGCAAAATCTTGAAATCTGTGCGTTTTGCAGATTTATCCATTTCATTATTCCCAGTTTTGTAGTACCCCCCAAAATCAAGTACAAATCTGTCCTGGCTCACCAGCTAAATCATTCCTTCTCTGCCAATTACGCTAATTAATTAACAATTAACTTAACCACTTGCTCTGCTCTAGTTTATTATGAAGTTGCTCATCTCGTAAACAACCCTCCTGCAAGGAAAGAGCCTTGTCTTTAAATAGCCCTTAGTAGACACCCCAAAAAGATCTGATTTTGAGAAGTGGCAGACTGATTTTAGAGCTGCACTAAAGTTAAACAATCTAAACCGAACTTAATTCAAACAACTTAACTGCACTTCAGCTAATTTTATGTCAATTTAGGCTTCCATTCAGATTAATAGAATTCAGTGGCGGAACCAGAATTTTTTTATGGTCAGCCAAATAGAGAATTACAAGAATTTTTTTAAAGAGGTGGAATCAAAAGCATAAATCTCGTGACGCGCCCATATATCATCACGCGTACTATTAGGTTTGCCCATGGTCACACTATTTACTATTTCCTTCAATTCTTTCTACACTTTTCAAACACTTATTTTTAGTTCGATATTCATTTCAGTTCAACAAATATAAGCTCAAAAGAAGAAGCACATCAACCTGACATATAAAAGATTGACTAGAAAAATAAAATTATTGCTGTTTGTTTGTACCAATCGAGTTGCTCAAATAACAGCTATATAATTAGAATTAATAATATGAACATCACGTTAATGATCCAAGGCTTATTTAGTGTAGATTTGGCTCCCAGCTGCTCTTAAAGATCAAACCTATCAGCACTAATATATGTTAATGTTATCCCTTAATTACACTACACTTATACTAATTAGGATTAGGGCTAATGAGGTTTGTCTTGAGCGTGCTTATGGCCCTAATCTAGATGAAATAGATGGCAATTTCTATGCCAACTGTTTGCAAAACGACAAATTTAACATTCTAAAAGTGCTTAATTTACTCCCGGCAAACATGTTCATCATGATTAAGGTTATTGGTTTAAGTACAATAATTCACCTTAAACTAAACCTCATTATATTGGTATTAGTAGTTCCCTAATTAAACTAAGGTTTAAACCTAAAGGGAAGATGCAGTTATGGGGGACAAGGCTGTGGAGTTGAGGTAATATTTTAAAAACGCAAAGTGCTTTCAGATGATTTTTGTGAAAAGGTACAATTTTCTTTGATAATAACCTTGCATGCTACTATAACTAGAATTCTATAAATCCCAAAAGCAATTTCACGATTTCCCAGGCCTTTTTTTGGCTTCAATCAGAGATTAAATTTGTGTTCGTCTAAACATATTTAACGGTAATCTTGTCCAAATTCTCGTGCCTTGTGCGCCTCAAAAGCAATGGAGATGGTGCCAAAGTTTGGAATAACGCTTAAAGTTATTTGTGTGTTTTCATCAAAGAAATGCATCATTGATTTAACAAATTTGAAATTTGATGGTATTAATGTTATGTTGAGCTGAAATGTGTTTATACGTGAAACTGGATTATTTTGGAAGTACTAGAGTCTTCTACTTTCAAACAAGCTATATTTTAACCACCGGACCAAGAAATTAAAGTTGATGGGGCCATAGTAGAATATAAGTAAAAATATAGTACTAAATTTTAATACATAAAACTTACAAAGGTATAATATGCAATTTTAAATTTTTTGGGGGTGGCCCATGTTCCGCCTCTGATTTTAACATTTACCAAATAATAAGGCCTGTTTGATAGAGCTTATTTATAACTGAACTGGATTGAATTGAAGTGAAAATTAATGTATTGAACAAAGAATCAACATGATTGAATTAACCTGAATTACAACAAATTATATTTTCACTGAACTAAACTTAACAAACTTGTTTTGGTTCTTTTGATGTAAATGACAGATGAAACTTTGAACTAAACTTAACAAACTAAAACAAACTTGTTTTGGTTCTTTTGATGTAAATGACAGATGAAACTTTGTAAATAAGTGGGATTAAATACGTTGCATGAGGTTTCAAAATGAGGCAAGTGACAACTAACAGCCAATACAAGAAGAAACAATCCATGCAGACAGAGATTCATGTGACCAAAAGTTAATGCATGCATTTATATACTCCTACATTGTATACAAATGTGAAGATCCAGAGCTTCTTCAAGAGAATCCCATGGTTAGCGATTCCTGACAAAAAGACCAGGACAAATGATTATACATTCCAGAGAAAACGATCAAATCAAACTCCTAAAATTAGTGAAATGTGAATTAGCAGACGCAAATTGCTTAATTAGGATCTGCGTGATTAAACTAATGACGCAAAAGTCACCATTTAATTAAACTAATCTGCAATTGTCTCTGCTGTAGCATTCAAGTTTTGGAAAATGAGCTGGCTCATGTCTGCCCCTGATTAATGCTCTACTTGTCTGGACTATAATAGACCTTATGGGACACCCTAAGACTATTCTCTCCATGATTAACTTAGCTCTACGTTTACTTATCCGATTCAAATTGTCATCAAACACGACACAAATTGTCACCTAATAAATGTGGAGATATGGAAAAGATGTCACAAGAGCACAGCAATGATATATATGTACATTGCACCAGGGCAGAGAAATAAAGCATTTGAATCTGAATGATTTGGATATCCATAAAAATGGCAAGGAAATGATGATGTACCAGATTGTGAAAGGCTCCATAAACTCTCGTTGTGTGGAATAAGGTGTCTACGTAGTACCATCAGCAGCAGCAGCAGGGTCACATGTCTACATGTGGTTGTAATTAGAAATGGGGACAAAAAACCAAAAAAAAAACAAAAAACAAAGCAAAACTAGCAATTCCCTTTACTCATTAAATCCCAAATACACAGACACTAAAATCACATCAATCCCACCATAGTGGTAAATCTGGCCTTCCCAACACCGATTTCGACCACAATTCCATTTCAGATGGTTGAAACATGAAAATGATAGTGCACATATTAATCAAACCTCCATAATAGGGTCAATCATCAGCCTATACATTGGAATTTTTTCCGTCCTACACAGATATTTTTGCCAATTGTTTTAGAGAATCAATTATGAAAATTGAAAAGTAAAAAGACAGGATTGAGATCATCATATCTTCCCTGTTGCAAGGAAAAGAAAGGATAGAAGATGGGAGGAAAAGGGAGGCATGATCACATGGGAATACCCCAATCATGAACGATGCTAATAAGACAATGGCAGAGGATTTGGTGGAACCACATAAATGTACAACTCATTTGTAGGTTTCTCCCCTCCCCTTGGGCTGGGTCTATAACTACAACTATATATCCATCCATCTCCATCTCTATCTCCATCTCAATCCAACCCATCCTTCTCAAAAAAAGTTTTTCACTCCAACAATCCCTATGTTTTTACCCTTTCTTGTTCCTTAACATGTGTTCTTGAATGCGACCGACAAAATGGTTACAGTCTCTCCGAACTTCTTATCAGGTGTAGGTACCTATAGCGTCTCGGTGATTTTATTTTCTTAGTGAAACCTAAAATATAGTAACACATAAAAGAAGACGGGGTTCATTTCAGAATAAGACACTTATTCATAAGAGTATTATACAACTAGGGAGGTATCTTTATTTATTGGTGTTGAAAGATAAGTGTCACCATTATTTGGAATGACACATGGAAACCTTGTAGAGAATTGACCAGACATCAACCCTTTCCCTGTCCTTCTCCAGAACAACATCATGATCCATAAGCATAAAATTTTCATGTACATTTAACTCTCTGGGAATCTGACCTTAAAAAAGAAGAATGGGAGTTTCCTCTTGTTTGACCTGCAGGTTAAATAATTGGTGGTAAGGATTTAAAAGTCCTGGTGATGAAAAACATGAGTTATTCTCATACTTGATTATGATAAGAAAAGGACAGCATGGGCAATTATATCCTGTCGGTAGCTAACAATTTCAAGCTTATGAATCAGGCATTTTGATTTTTCTGGAACATTGTAAAAACTTTCATAGAAATTGTTGAGCAACATTTAAATTTTTAGATATTTCCTCTAATAATTGTGGAAGACCAAACATATCAATCTAAGCTAGAATAGTCTGGACTGGAACCTGAGGAGCCCATGAAGACAAGAAGCATTCTTTTGGCATCCAACCTTAAATGGGCTTCTGTTAGGCCCCAGTATATTGACCATTTCTCTTTATATATAGGACAAGACTGGGAATTTTACATGTACATACCATATCTGTTCTTTTCTTATCTGTGTAACTTCCATCAACAATTCATCTCCAACTTCTTACCTGCTTCTGAAACTACAACACTTCACCAATAAAGATACACTAATCTGATTAGAAATCTAACAAGGCGGGAAGAATCTTGACGAAGTGGTCGAAAAAGGATACCAATCATACCATCAACTAAAATCGATTCATATGCAAATGGAACCATTCTATATCTAATATCACACTAAATCTGATGTGTATCAAATTGCACTAGCTTGAATTTTGCAGTTTGGCACAGCACCAGAACATTAAAGCTCGGCTAAAAGTGAAATAATACATGAATCAACCATCAGGATACAAGATTTCAGCCTATAAAGAACAAATCCCATACACATAGAAAAAATACTTGTACCTGCAATCAGTGCTTTTAATCGAAGGATGCATACAGACTAGTCATGCCACAGCTGGAGAAGCTGTGCTGATAATCAATAGATAGTGTAATGCGAAAGATACTCTTCTTCTCCGTCAGAAGATGAGAGGAAAATCCAACAGCAGAAACACCTTTGATATAAGACAGTATGAGCCTCCAATTGGCCCCTGGAAACGCAGGTGAACTGTCAAATATCATCCTTAGAAAGGATGGTTATGCTGCTAAACTGTGTGTACAGGGAATTAAACATAATTCAACACACCACAGCAAACACTTGCAACGTGATGACATTTCATAAGAATCAATCTTATGGCAATGGAAGACAAACAACATCCTATAGCTACATAAAAAAGACGCAGCTCGTGACAATTTCTAAGCACTTAGCCAACACTACTACAGGTCACACAATTTTGAATCATTGATTTCCTGAAGGTTCAAAGCAAGATCTAACAGAGAAGTCTGAACTCATAATAATCATTGCAATCCAAAAATCTTCATTACAAAACACTGTCAAGTTAAGAAAACAGATTTATCTTGACCATAATTTAAAAAGCAGAATAACACTTTTGCTTGTTTCTTACAGTAAATTAACTAAATGCACCAGAAACTTTACATGCGAGGCAGGAAAAAAAAAAAGACAAATGGAACAAAAATCCAGTTTTTCAACTAACAGGGATAGTGTTTTCTTTAGATATTAATTTTCTCAATTCCATCAAATGTTCATCATTTGATATATGAAGGGAAATTCGAAGATTTGTCACCAGTGATTCTTGTTCCCAACTCAGAGGTCCTGAGGCATGTAAAGCTTCCAGAGTGCAGCGATATGCATGCAACTCTAATCTACGAAGTTCTTTGGCCAACTCCTGTTCATTGGAATGTGAGGAATTTTCCTCCTTGCCATGTACATGACAAACCGATTCAGCATCACTGCATTGATCTTCAGCATATTCACCAGGGCGAGACAAAATCCTATAAGGCCACTCAATTGGACCGTCACACTCACCACAACTGCCAACAGAGCTCGCGACATCATCACTATCACTAAATTCTGAACTTTTAAACTGTGCATACCGAAACGCACCGTTTTCTCTTATCCTCTGCTCATCAATTTCAGATAATTGAACTGTTCTACTGTATAAAGAATTGTATGTTTCTTTTTCCCCAGGAATCTTCTTAGGCCGAGAATAAGAATCGAAATTCTTGAGCACTGTGGAAGGACTTTCCCCTATCACTCGATGACATCTGCCATCCTTTTCAACTGCTCTAAATTTATTGCTGTGTGATTCACCCTGAGAGTAAAACCTACTTGAGGGCAGTCCCCTCTTCATAGTTTTTCTTGTACCTAGGTATGATTCATGGAAATAGATATTCTTTTCAGTCCCAGCTTGGTCCTTCTCTTCATAGGAATCCAAATTTGCTTTTATACACTTCGTGGAGCCTGATTTCCACCAATTATAGTCTGGAGAAGAAATGTTATTGCTTTTCTTGTCATCATAACTCCAAGAGCCCTGTTAGAAAAAAAAGCCTTGATGTTATTTAAAATACGAAAATCAAGGGAAAACGTTACTGTCATAAGCAATAACAAGACAAAAGGTAGATTCACATATCAAACTCTGAGAACTACAATACAAGTGTGTTATGACTATACAAGATCAAAATCCCTGTCGGTAAACTTCCACGAAGAACAACATTAAAGAGCAGTAAGATATGACTCAATTCTTCATAGAATGGATTCATTGTTATTACCTTTCCAACAATGATCCATTTTCCATCAATCCAAGATTGCCTCAGCCGAATGTCATAGTTACTGATCTTGAACTCATTCAACATTCCAGCCAGCCTTACCAACAACTTGTTACCCTCTAGAACCTTTGAAACTGTAGCCATCTTCCAAGAGTTATCGTACAACACCTCCACCACATCACCAGGCCACCAACATGCTGGAATTGTCACTAGAGGAGGAAATGGACGAAGCAACTCAGCAGAAACCTTTTCAAACAATACTACACCTTGAGCACCCATAGCACACTTGAAAGTGTAAAAGTCTCCATCGCCAGATACAACCTCAGCACAACGCCAGCAGCCTGAAGGCACCTTATCCTTGAAAAGTACTTCAACTTGACTCCCTTTTTTGAATCTCATGATCTCAACTGTAATTATTTACTCAAGTATTACTCAAGAAATCTGCTATAAGCAAAACACAAGAAAAAAAATTATCACTAGAGAAACTTCACAATCAATTAACAATTTTCAAAATAAACACGACACCGTTCAACACCTCGAAAGTTTTTCTGCCTGATAGTCAAAATTTTCACAAGTATACAAGCTTGATAGGGATTCATCCAAATATAGTCTACAACCATAAGAAACAAAATTCCAGATATCTGTAACAAACTCTTCCAACATTTTCCCCAATGCAAGCCGATAAACAAAAATATGTGCCGAAACAAATGACATCAACGTGAAAACGCACAGCAACCACACAGAAATTTAGGCACAAAAGTAAAGCCTTTTCTTTTGAGTACTGATCGCATGAATCAAATAGTCCCAAATTAAAACTTCCGCTCCAACGAAAACATCAAACATTTTTCAAAAAAGGGCTTTTACGCATTCGTCATCAAAATCGAAAAATCAAGTACACAGACCGAAACGAGCAGTTCCAAAAAACGATATCGAACAGCAAGTCAAATAAAATTCAAAAGTAAACGCAAAATCAGAAAAAAAAAAAAATTTACATGAATCGAAGAAGAACAAGGATGGAGATTTACCAGCTTGCAGTTGCGGATTGCTGCGGAATCAAGAAAATTTGCTGGAAGAGGGTAGGGAACGGATTGTTTCAAATTTGTTTGCCTTTTTGCTTTTATTTTATTATTCTGTGTATTATTCTGTCTTTTTGTTCCTTGTGCGTGATTTCTCATGTGTATCTTTAAAAATGTATTGTATCACAGCGTTTTTATTTTCGTATTTATAATTTCGCAATTGTAACTGAATAACAGCATGTTACTTTGTCTATTACTTTTTATTATTTAAATAATTTGCACATAAAAATTATGAAAACGAGTTATCCCCTCCTCATCTCAAGTTGCACAGTTGACCTTTTATATTGTTATTATTATAAGATATTGATAAATTCACGAGTAATTCTTCTGTGAGGCAGCCTCGTCCATGAGGCAAGACCAAATAAAGAAAATTTCATTGCTACCACCTCATCATAACTCACTACAACCTCATCAAACCTCGACGCCACCTCATCAAAACTCGGTGTCAGTTCATCAAACATGTCACCTCATCAAAATCCCGATGTCAATTCATCAAATCTCACCAAAAAGAAGGTTTATTTGGTCCTGCCTCTTGGGTGAGGCTGCCTCACCCAAGAATTGGTCTAAATTCACAAGATATTGATATTGAAATGTAAATTTATTATAAGATATTGATAAATTTATCGTAACATTTTTTTTATAAATAATTTTGTATATATTACTATCTATTATTATTATATGTAGTCAAACAATTAAACATGATTAGTGAAAATCGTAAAAAATAACTGGACAACTTAATGTACGACGGAGGGAGTACTTATAAATCCTAACATTAGTTCAATTTAATTTAGATTAGTGAAAAACGAGCTCATAAGAACATGACTTAATTATTCCATTCCAATTGTATTTGGATGAAAAGAATTTTACAGTTTCCTTTTTTTAAATAAAATATTTATTTCATTCTTAATTACTGAAAAATGTCCATAAGCGGTAGAACAAGCCTAAGAGAAGTCTCTTATGCGTTAACTGGTAGGGTGGTTGACTTTGTGAGTATTGCTAGAGAATGAGTTATAAAAGATCCCATAAAAGTGATACTCTCTAACTGAGATGTGATCCTCTCCCATGTCGTTGTCGCGACTGCCGGACAACGATCCCTTACAGCAAAGGACTTCCATAGGGGGTCTCTAACATCATTCTCCCATGACATGACTCCGGAAGACCCTAAGACATCTGTTTCTTCCTCGACGAGATGAAACTTATCGTCTGTTATTGGAACTAACATGAAATATTGAAATGAAAACATAACTAGAAGTAAAAGAAAATATAGGCGCGTGATGGTGCGCAGTTTCTGAACTGTCTCCTTAATACACGTTTGAATGCTGAATTGATGATATCTTTAACTATATATTAAATAAATATACATTAATTTTTGCTCCTTTCTAGAATTTGGCATTTTTGATACAATTAGAACAACGTAAGTAACATATTTTGAATGCTTTTTACCTTTCTAAAATGAAATATACTGAACGAATAGAATTTATTTATTTAATTCCTTATATTCAATTTTCAAGATTGGAGTTACTAAACAATTATTTTAACTATTTGAGTTTTTTTTGTTTGACCCTGATGTTTTTATACTTGAGTTTGATCTCTTTTTGGTTTGATTTTTTATTTGGTTTGATCTTTTATGTTGTGGACCTGTTGTTTTTATTTGCTTTGATCTTTCAGATTTTGGGCACTATTTTTTCACTTTATTCCTTGATCTTTTATGTTTTATGACCCAAATAATTAAAATAATTATTTATACTAAACCCCAATTTAAAAAAATGTGATATGCCCTTACCGTAAGGGGAGAAGTGTGAAGGTTAGCATTTTTAAAAGAGACAGCATTAGATAAGTATATGTAAGGTCCAGTTTTTGTTGGCTGCTTTGTGGAATGTCATGTTGCAACATGACTTCAGTTGGCAGAAAAAGAGAGAATATTCTCCAGGCTCCAGCGCAGGTTTTGAAGATGGAAAGAAAATATTGTGCGATGGCGTTTATGGAAACTACAGTCCTAATGGGTGTCTACAACATGGTTTGCAGCTGTATTAGAATGGAAATATTCGTAGAGATCAGTTTTCCATTTACAAGACGTTGAGGCACACATAAATTCCTTTTCTTCAAGGTTTTAGATTTGGAATAGAATTTTATTGAAGGAAGGAATCAAGAGCCGTGCAAAAGAAAGTTTTTCCACGGCAATGAGCTATAAAAGAAGGACATCAGTTGCGTGCTTAGATCATCGATTTTCACAGCATAACTTCTGTAAATCAGAGTTTCATTTTTTGAGCACAAAGGCAACGCAGTCCACGGTTTCTACCATAACCAAAACACTAGGGACGTGTGTTAAAGCTCGGGTGGTACAAGACCTTGCCGCACCTTCGTGGAAAAGAAGGTAATCATAGAAGAAACTATCAAAGCTAGAGTAGCCAATTGGTAGTGTGATAGGCTTGCTAGAGTAGTCAGTAGTTTGTAATAGATCGGAAATATTTATTGCAACTAGTGAAGGGTCTTTACCACGGGCTACGGCCCCCCAGACGTAGGTGCATTGCACTGAACTGGGTGATCAATTCGTGTGTCATTTAAATTCCGCACTTTTAGTTTTATTTGGTTGTTTAAGTAAAACTAGCACACGAAATAGTTTTGATCACAGTAAGCAGGGACTTTCAGTTGGTATCAGAGCTTAATCACTTTTTAATCCTCTTGTGAGGTGAGTGAACGATCTGCTTACTATGGCCAAAGAAGGAGGATCAATCACACGAGCTTCTCTACTGGTTGATGGAGGCTACCCGGACTGGAAGACACGCATGCGTATATTTATTGACCAACTTGATGATGATGCGTGGAACATGATTGAAGTTGGCTACAGTCCACCTACCACAACAAATCCTGCTGGTGAAACTATTCCGAAACCTGCTCCATGGACAGATGCTGAGAAAGCTATGAAGAGGCTGAACAGTAAAGTTTTGGGTGCTCTGTATAATGGGGTGAAAGATGATCAGTTCAGAATAATCTTAGGATGTACTGCTGCCTGGAAAGCCCTTGAAAAGGAGCATGAAGGATCAAGACCAGTTAGGAAGATCAAGCTTGGCATGATCAAGTCGGAGTTTGAGAGATTGGAAATGATGGAGCATGAAACGGTGGATGAATTTAGTACCAGACTGAAGGATCTAATCCACAGAGCACATCAGCTGGGTGAAAGATACACAGAGGATCAAATCCTTGATAAGGTGAAGAGATCTCTGCCAGAAAGATTCTCAGGGTTAGTAATGAATCTGGAAATTAGTTCCCAACTAGATGGAGTAACTCTAGATGAGTTAATGGGATTTATGAAAACCTCTGAGATGCAAAGTGACAGAAATAAGAACAAAAAGGCACTGTCCTTTCATGTTGCAACATCAAAAGGCAAAGGAAAACTGGAGGAGATGGAAAACATTGGCTCAGACGAAATGGCTTTGCTGGCTAGAAATTTTGGGAGATTCATGAGAGGAAATCAAGGCAGAGGCTTCTCTGGAAATCAAGGAAGAGGAAATCAAGCTGCTCAGGGTCAGGTCACACAGGGTCAATCCAGGGGGTTTCCAAGCTCACAAGGTGTACAAGGTCAAGTGAATCAAGGACAGGGAAATAAGGTTTTCCAAAATCAAGGAACTCAGTCTTTTCAGAACCAGAGTACTCAGTCTCTTCAGAATCAGGGTACTCAATCTTATCAGAATCAGGTAGTTCAGTCGTATCTAGGTCAAGGACCTCAACTTATAGATCCACGAAATTTTGCTAAAAATGTTCAAGGAGGGGATTCCACTCAGAACAGACTCAGAACAGTTGATGACCTACCTAGAGGCCCTGAAGGTACAAAGCATGCTGGAAAACCACAGTGCAAGGAATGCAGTGGTTATGGACATCTTGCATATCAGTGTGGAAATTTTTTAAATCAACCTAAAGCGTTTGTAGCTACTGGTGAAACCTGGAGTGATGATGAAGATGAGATTCATCCAGAAAAGCATGTGTCTTTTGGGGTTAGAGTTGTGGACTCAGGACCATTTCCAGAAGAGATAGAAGGAGACACTGATATCCAAAATGCATATGATAATCTGTATAAGGAATGGGAGAAATCAGTGGAAATCATCAAAAACCTAAAGAGTGCAGATACTGAAGCTATAAAACTTGCTGAAGAAGTGGAGTCTTTGAAAGTAAAGGTCAATACCTTAGTAAATGATTCACTCATTGAGGAACGGGAAGTTGAAGAATTAACCTTGAGACTTAAATCCATGACAAAAAGAGCTGAGAAAGCTGAGGAGTCACTTGCTGATCACATGAAGAAAAATGAGATATCAGAGGGAAAGAAACCTATGGATGATATGGAGAAATCCATAAAGCTTGAAGTAATGACCAAGAGAGCTAAGGATACTGAAGTAGCCTCTGAAATTCTAGTCAAGAAGCTGGAAATTATGACTTCTAGAGCAGCGAGTACTGAAGAAAAGGTTAAGGCCAGAACCATTGACTGTGACAATCTGGGAAAGAAGTTGAGATCTGTAATTGCTAGGGCTGAGGAAGCTGAAGCAACCATTCAGAAATTAAACAAGGGAACTACCAAATTGAATGATCTTCTGATAATGGGAAAAACTGATGGTAATAGGCATGGTCTGGGATTCAACAGCAAGGTGTCAAATTCTCAGATGAAGAAGACAGTGTTTGTATCTGCTGGAAATCAATTATCTACCAGCCAGAAGAAAAATAAGAGTAATCAGTCCAACTATGGAATTGTAGAGAGAAAAACTCCTCCCAGATGTTGTGAGTACTGTATGATGCAGGGGCCTGATGAATCTCGGTGTATGAAATTACTTAGAGATATCATGAGAGGCAAGCAATTTGTCTCATGTTGCAACATGGAACCTGAACTGCAGAAGAAATTGACCAAGAAGGTATGGATCCCTAAAACTTCTCTCAACTGTTATGTAGTTCATACCTGCTATAGTGTTTATGCAAGGGACACGTGGTATTTTGATAGCGGATGTTCCAGACACATGACTGGTTCTCCAGATCTTCTCAAAAATGTGTTACCTTGGATTGGCACTGTTCAATTTGGAGATGGAAAAATCAGCAAGGTTATTGGGAAAGGCGAGCTACATATTCAGGACTTTCCTGTATTCTATGATGTATTGTTAGTAGAGGATCTCAAGGCAAATCTTATAAGCATCAGTCATCTCTGTGATCATCATATGACAGTCCATTTTGATGAACGTCTCTGTACTGTCAAGCAAGGTTCTAATGGAGTACTCACAGGGAGAAGATCTTCTGATAAATGTTATATCTTGGAACCATCAATTATATGCTTGAGTACTAAGATAGACAACTCAACTCTGTGGCATCGAAGATTGGGTCATGCAAACACTAAAACACTAAGTAGAGCATCTCGGATTGAAGCTATCAGGGGACTTCCTCAAATCACCTATCAGAAGGATATGATATGTGGTCCATGCAAGGAAGGAAAACAGACAAAGGCATCTCACTCAGCCATTAATGACATCACTACGTCCCAGAACTTGGAATTACTTCATATGGATTTAATGGGGCCAGTTAATATCTCTAGTGTGTCTGGAAAGAGATTCATCTTTGTGTGTGTTGATGACTTCTCTAGATTCTCTTGGGTTGAGTTATTGACAGAGAAATCAGAGGCAGTGAGCTTTATCAGAGATCTTGTACTTCGTCTAAACACTGAAAAGGCGAGTGCAAACCAGAGAGTTGTTAGCATTCAAACAGACAATGGAGGAGAATTCAAGAATGCATCTATGATTGAATTTTGTTCTACAAATGGGATTAATCACATTTTTTCACCACCATTTTCTCCACCTATGAATGGTATTGTTGAACGTAAAAATAGAACCATACAAGAGATGGCTCGGACTATGCTAGCTGAGTATGATGTGCAAAAACGCTGGTGGGGCGAAGCTGTTAAGACTGCATGCTATGTTATAAATCGAGTGTACCTAAGACCGTGGACAGAGAAACGGCATATGAGATCTGGAAAGGGAAGAAACCTAGTGTGGCACACTTTCATGTATTTGGTGCAGAATGCTATATTCTCAGAGATAGAGAAAAGCTGGGAAATTTTGAGTCAAAATCAGACAAATGTGTATTTCTTGGTTATGCTTTGAACAGCAGAGCCTACAGGGTGTTTAACAAACGCACTGGGACTATTATCGAATCTATCAATGTGGTAGTTAAGGATGTGCCCGATAGAATTTCAAAAGATATTGATGATTTGGAGGTGTTTCAGAAAACTTCAACCCAGACCAGTGAAGGCCTGGAAAATCCATCTCATGAACCAAGAACTAGTTCTCATGTTGCAACATCACCTGTGACTCCAGGTAAGAAACAAATTCCTAAGTCCACTGAAGTTGAGCTAACTAAATCAGCAAACCCAATTGTATCAATGGCATCCACGACCGACAACCTTGATCAATCAATACAGTAGGATAGGGGACAAACTACAACTGAAGATTCCAAGTCTGAGGATGATTCAGATACGTCTGAGGAATTTGATGAAGAAATGACACCAGTAAACACAGGAATTAATCCCAGGCAGAAAAATCCACGAGGACTGCCACCTGTGAACTATGCTCAGATGCATCATGGAAGTCGTCATGTGCTACAATGTTTTCTGTCTCTAATCGAGCCAAAGAATCATAAGGAAGCCTTGTTGGACGAATTCTGGATCACAGCTATGCAGGAAGAACTAAGTCAGTTTGAACGAAATGATGTGTGGGAACTAGTTGCACGACCACAAGGGACAAATGTTATTGGTACAAAGTGGATCTTCAAAAAAAAATCTGATGGAGATGGGACAGTAACCAGAAACAAAGCTAGACTTGTTGCACAGGGATATACACAGGTTGAAGGAGTGGACTTTGATGAGACATTTACCCCTGTTGCAAGACTTGAATCTATCAGAATTCTCTTAGCCATGTCGTGTGTTCTGAACTTTAAGCTTCATCAGATGGATGTTAAGAGCGCTTTTCTAAATGACATTGTTAATGAGGAGGTTTATGTTGAGCAGCCTAAAGGGTTTGAGGATCCCCACCATCCGAATCATGTATTCAAACTCAAAAAGGCGTTGTATGGACTAAAACAAGCCCCCCGTGCCTGGTATGATAGGTTGACACAGTTCTTATTACAGAAAGGTTATGTAAGGGGTGGAGTTGACAGAACTATTTTCATGCTATCTCAAGGATCTCACATATTGATTGCTCAAATATATGTTGATGATATTGTCTTTGGATCAACCTCTACTACACTGGTGAATGAGTTTGTCTCCCTAATGACTTCTGAGTTTGAAATGAGTATGCTGGGTGAACTATCTTATTTTTTAGGGCTACAGGTGAAACAAGGCGATGATGGTCTATTTATAAACCAAACTAAGTATGCCCTGAATCTGGTCAAGAAGTTTGGCCTCGGTGATGCTAAATCTGTTCGAACTCCTATGTCCACTACAGAGAAATTAACCAGAGATGAGAAAGGTGTAGCAGTGGATACAAAACTATACAGAAGCATGATAGGAAGTCTTTTGTATCTAACAGCAAGTAGACCTGATATATCTTTAAGTGTTGGCATATGTGCAAGGTTTCAAGCAGCTCCTAAGGAATCCCATGTCTCTGTTGTGAAAAGAATTATTAGGTATGTCCATGGCACTGCTAATTATGGAATCTGGTTTTCAAAGGGAACAAGCTGTCAGGTATATGGATACAGTGATTCAGATTGGGTTGGGAACGCAAATGATCGAAAAAGTACCACTGGAGGGTGTTTCTTTATTGGGCAGAATTTAGTATCTTGGTATAGTAAGAAGCAGAACTCAATTTCTCTATCTACTGCTGAGGCAGAATATTTAGCTGCAGGGAGCTGTTGTACTCAGTTGATATGGATGAAACAGATGCTCCGAGACTATGGTATTAAACTTGGAAGTCTTACTATTCTGTGTGACAATAAATCTGCAATTGATATCTCAAAAAACCCAGTCCAACACAACAGAACCAAACACATAGATATCAGACACCACTTCATCCGAGACTTAGTTGAACGAAAGGAAGTGGAACTCAAGCATGTACCTACTGAGAGCCAATTTGCAGATATATTTACTAAGCCATTGGATGCATCTACCTTTCAAACCCTAAGACAACATCTTGGGGTATGTACTATCTAAGGTACTGGAGTCTACCTATTTGTATAGTTGTTATTTCAAATTTTGTTTTCTTTTCGGTGATAAAAATCAGAAAATACAAAAAAAAATATGGTTAAGGTTTGAGGTTGCATGTCATGTTGCAACATGAAGATATAAGGTGGGAGTGATGAAGTATGGCGCGAGTCAGTAGGGGACAGCTGGGGCCCACGTGATTTATTGGTTATTTTTCCGTTGGGCCAACTTTAATTGCTTCGCGTAAAAAGGCGGAAAATTGGTTTCCATTCTATATTCTTCGCGCCCAACCAGAAACCCTTCCCTATTCCTATTACAACATGAAATTTCTGCTCTCTCACCTCGCGGAATCTCTCTATTGCTCACCGGACTCATCATCGGATTTCTGTAGAAGTCGAAACCCGCAACTTTCGTCTTAAGGTACCGCCTCGGTTTCCCCGATTTATTGGTTTCTACCGGTTTCTTGAGTTCCTTAATAGGGTTTCTGTGAGCTCTGTTGTTCTTGTTTGGATTGTTTGGTCTAACACTACTATGTATTTTCGTGATTGTGATCGATTCAGTTTGGGGTTTGGTAGTCAAGATTGGACGGATTTAGGGAAAGTGTATGATACTTGTTGGGTGAAGGGTTCATGTGATCCCTGTATTGATTTGATTGAGCCCGAGGCTAATCTTGTTGGATTTGTGAAACCCATGCCTGATTCACCCCCATCCCCTGCACTGGATGTGATTCCAGAAAACTTTATCCCTGCTCCTGGATCTAGAGATGCAGTGCGTTTAAAGAAATATTATGACAAGTTAGATGTATGGGAATATGCTAAAGGGTTACATAACTATCTGCATGATGCCTTGGGCACTAGGAATAACCCTGACAGATGCTCTTATAATGGCAAGATGAGACCAAAACCCCCTAAGACTGATGTGATTATAACCTCTGATCTTTATAAACCAACCTTTGTGAGGCCTGAACCTAAATCAAACCCTTACCTAAGGTCATCTTCTTCTTCTTCCAGGTATTCTACAAGAGGAAATTCCATGGCTGGTGAACAGACGAGAGATGGCAACTCTGAGCCTCCCAAGAGGACCCCAAACACAAAGGTTCCCTGTGTGAGGAAAAGACCATATCACACCAGATCCAACACCAAGTTGAAGTCAGTGTTAACAAATACCAGTGATACTCCCATAGTCTTGGATGACTCAGGTACACTGGAGGGCAAGCATGGAAGCTCTAGATCTATAATCTCCAGGTGTGCAGATTTTGTTGATCCCATGGACCACTTGCCTTTAGGGAAGAGGCTCAAACTTAGAAGACAGGCTTCTGCAACTCCAACATCACAGGACCAGGAAGTACCAGTTCCTACTGTCAATGACACAATCCATGGACCTGGAGTCATAACACCTACTACTAGTTCTACTGGAGCCTCTTCAGTTGCTCCCACTGACTCTACAGCTCCTACCCAAGGTGTTTCCAGGAGAACTAAGAAGACTGCTGGAAGGATATGGCATGATGGTAGAAGGATACATCATTTTACAGAGGTCCCACAAGCTACTTCCTATTGTGAGGATAACCCCATCCTCCAAACCTTGAAAATGATAGGGGGCCATGCTTCTACTGAGGAGTCTGAAGGCATTCGGGTTACTGCCTCTGGAAAGATTGATGAGGTTCCAGGAGGATTCTATAAAGGACCAGTTGCTTCATCAGATATCCTTCGGTATGGTGGGACTGGAGCAGTGATATTTTTACCTGATGGACTAACTCTTGAGGATTGTTTTGAGCCTCTTTTTGATGATGAGGAGGTCAAGGATGGTGAGCTCCTTATTGCTGATATACTGCAGAGCCTGAGGAAAACAGTGGTATCTGCTGACAAGTCTGCAAATTCACCTGTCATGGCTGAAGTTCTCACAAGTGTTCAGCATCTTTCTCATGTTGCAACACCAGATTCTCCCAATCTTTCACAGAAAAAGATGTTGTGGAATCTGAGGAACTCACCAAGACTGTAGTTCTTGAAGACCAGGAGAATGGTAATGATGATGAAGTCCAGGGTCCTTTCACTGCTCCTGCAAAGATGCCAACTGTAGCACCCTTTGATGATCATGAGGATCAGGGATCACAATCGAAGGAGGATTCACACACTCTCTCCAGCAAATCTGTGTCTCATACAGAGGTTCCTCTTCCTATATCCAAACTCAGAAGCATGCACAAGCTTAAACCTAGGGCAGCTAAGAAGTTCTCCTTAAGTGGCTCATCAGATGGTGCTGTCTTGCTATCCTTAAGGCAAAGGGTGGATGTCAGATATCACAGAAAGAAGTTCACTGAATGGGCTACTCCCGCTACTACTCATCCAACCAAGCACTACTCTAGGAGATCAAAGAGGATAGCTGGAAGGAGTTCTGCCACTGCTGCCAATGCCACTGGGAGGAAACAGCAGTCCCCTAGCTCGGAAAAACCCTCATCTCCACTCTCTCCAGTTCATGATGACAAGCCCTTGGGTGAGGATGAAGCCAGTCCATCTAAAGCTGACAAGGTTCCTGTTCTTTCTCAGCTCAGTCCCATTAAACTTACTGTTCCAAATTCTCCAATTCACTTGGAGAATACCAATACTGAGCAGGACATGCCTTCTCCCACCTCTCCATATCAAGCACCAGCTGAAGAGGACTATGCAAGTCTGGAGGATCCCGATGTTGATCAGGCACATGATGTGGAGGATTATGCAAATCTGGAGGATCCAGATGTTGATCTTGAAGCTACACCTGGGGAGGAGGATGCCCCTGAAGATGATGAGATGCTTACTGCTAGGCTGTTGTCCTTGTCTCACTCTGAGAAGTTCTACTCTGTCACAGCCAGCCTACACTATGATCTTCTGAACTCAAGGGATTTCTTTGTAGAGAAGGTGCTGGACATTAAGAAGTGTGCCGAAAGTGGCTTTGATACATTTCTGGGTCAAATTGGCTATGTACAAGCAGCCACTATATTCAAGGAGTATGATCCAGAAATGGTACTGGAATTCTACAGCAACCTTCAGAAGAGCACACTGATAGCTGGGACTGAGTGGTTTGGAAAGCTATACTTCAGGGGGAGAATTGTTGCACTTACCCCAGAAAAACTGAATTCAGTCTTGGGTATTCAACTGCTGGAAGATTCTGACATGATCTATCCCAGAGATTTTATTGTGGACAATCATGTGCTGGCTAGAGCACTGACATTTGGGAAGCTCAGCTCCTGGCCTTCTGGATATGTACCCACCAGCTCTCTTACTCTCAGGTTCTGGCTACTCTTCAAAGTTCTTATCAACTGCTGGATGCAGACGTCCAACACCACTACCTTGACTCCAGATCAGGCAGAGCTTCTATTTGACATTGGTTCAGGGTGTGAGGTGAATCTTGGAGACTATGTGTTGAAGAGAATAGTTGAGGCTCTTGATGCTTCCATATGCACCGAGGCTCTTCCTCATCCTTGTTTGATCACATCATTTTTGATGGCTGAAGGATTTGAGGCTGATCTGAATAGCATGAGACCATCTGGCAAGTTTGGATTCACTGCTAAATCCTTGGACAGAACTGTGTTGGATTTGCCCTGGGATCAGAAACTTATGTCTGGAGATGTGGTTATGTCTAATCAGTTTGAACTAAGGGCTGCTGAGAAGGAGATCCAGTTGCATATGGATCAAATTATGTTTCACAGTGAGCGGTTGAAGAAAGCTCAGGATGCCAAGGCTCGGATTATGGCTGCTATTGCCAAGGAGAATGAGAGGGTTGAACCATCTGCTCCACTTGTATCTGAACCATCTGTTGCTGCTCCCTCTACTTCTTCCAAGCGAGCTCGTTCTTCTGGTTCTGTGAAACAGCCCTGTGTCAAGAAATCCAAGATTCCAGTTACTCCTGCCTGGAGAAGAGGCAAAGTTTTATCTGATTCTGAGGATGAAACTCAGTAAATTTTTTTTGCTTCTCTCTCTCCCCTCTATCTGTCTGATACTATGAATTTTTGTTTAGGGTCCTTTGGCATTTTATGGCCCCAGGGGGAGATATTGTGGGAATTTTGATGACTGAGAATTTTAATGACTGTAGTTTATGTTTATGGATGATTCTGTTTTTCTGCCAAGTTTTTTAATTGGATTCATGCAGTAGAAGCTTATGATCTTTCTGGGATTTTGATATTCAGTAGAAGCTTATGCAGTAATGGGTCCACAAATTGCCAAAGGGTCCAGTTTTTGTTGTCTGCTTTGTGGAATGTCATGTTGCAACATGACTTCAGTTGGCAGAAAAAGATAAAATATTCTCCAGGCTCCAGCGCAGGTTTTGAAGATGGAAAGAAAATATTGTGCGATGGCGTTTATGGAAACTACAGTCCTAATGGGTGTCTACAATGTGGTTTGCAGCTGTATTAGAATGGAAATATTCGTAGAGATCAGTTTTCCATTTACAAGACGTTGAGGCACACATAAATTCCTTTTCTTCAAGGTTTTAGATTTGGAATAGAATTTTATTGAAGGAAGGAATCAAGAGCCGTGCAAAAGAAAGTTTTTCCACGGCAATGAGCTATAAAAGAAGGACATCAGTTGCGTGCTTAGATCATCGATTTTCACAGCATAACTTCTGTAAATCAGAGTTTCATTTTTTGAGCACAAAGGCAACGCAGTCCACGGTTTCTACCATAACCAAAACACTAGGGACGTGTGTTAAAGCTCGGGTGGTACAAGACCTTGCCGCACCTTCGTGGAAAAGAAGGTAATCATAGAAGCAACTATCAAAGCTAGAGTAGCCAATTGGTAGTGTGATAGGCTTGCTAGAGTAGCCAGTAGTTTGTAATAGATCGGAAATATTTATTGCAACTAGTGAATGGTCTTTACCACGGGCTACGGCCCCCCAGACGTAGGTGCATTGCACTGAACTGGGTGATCAATTCGTGTGTCATTTAAATTCCGCACTTTTAGTTTTATTTGGTTGTTTAAGTAAAACTAGCACACAAAATAGTTTTGATCACAGTAAGCAGGGACTTTCAGTATAGGTTTGTTCCCTCCGTCGCCTTGCTTAGCTTACAACTGTCTAATGATATTGGCAATTTCGGTTAGCTTACTTTGCGTATAATTATTCTGAATGCTCTTAAATATTATGCTAGTAGTGATTTAATATATTTTTTATTATTTCTTAATTAACACCCTTAGCCTTTAAATCATATTGATCAAAATGAATGAGCAATTGCATGGGTGGCATTTAAAAAGAAATAAATTGATCCGTTCAGTTTTTGACATTTAAACTTACTAATTTATATATTTTAGTATAAATTAAATTAAATTTTATCTTTATTTTTAATTTTAAAATTTATTTTTACCCTTTAAATTAAATTCTACAGTTAAAAATGAAATAATTGAAGATACTTCTTACCTTTTATGTTGATTAGTCGTACATAATATGTTATTATGTGATTAAATTGTAAATATTTATTTAATGGCTGGAAGATAAGATATACTAAAGGAGTCTCAACTTTCTGTTAAAAAAAAGAAAAAAAAGAATCGTAGTCGCTCATTTTAAGGGGTTGATGGTTACTTTCTAACCTCTTCTATTTAGTTAAGGACAATAAAAATGTTCTTGCTCGTTGTTGCCAATTTTGACAGCATATGCCTTTCATTTCATTGTTTTCTATAATTATTTAGGCTTCAAAGACTTAAAAATAATAATTTATGAAAATGACTGCTACTTATGACCATCGCAAGTAGAATGGAATGTACAAAATAGCATTATATCTCAACTTCCAGTTATGTATACGTAAAAAATAATAAAATATATCTAAATTATAGGAGATGGTACATATACACTAGGAGAGAAAATATTAAAGAATAATTTACTATACTGTAAATACGGGGTTGTGTATATCCCAGTGTCTCATCATGTGCTAATTTACGTATAACCACTATTTAACCGTATAATTCATATTTGTAACAAATGCATAAATTAATGTGATTCATTGATGCACAATTAACAGCTTCGTAAAAATATTTTTTTCGATTACCATTTTTTTTTGAAGTAAAAATGTATTTGCTAGGTTCGAACCCTGGTTGATTGAGATCGTATACATTTATTTTTTTCGATTACTATAGCCGTGAACGAACGGCTCAAATAGCTAGCATGATTCGTAGCGATTCGGACGGAATTAAAGAGCTTTTAGGTCATTTTTATTGGTGCACTTGTATGCCCAAAACCTTTCTTTGTTTCCGAAAATGAATGGCCAGTCTGGTATTTTCCCAAAATACATAAATGATAGTGATCGAGGGTCACAATCAGAGTTAGGGTCAGTTTAAAAATGACAAATTCTTAACTGAAACACGTGATCGTGAGACCAAGTCTATTGAATAATCATGTTTAATATGTAGAAAATTAGTCTGAAAAGTTAGAAGATCAAGTATGAAAGTGAGAAGATTAACAATAATACATTAAATTATCCTGCTAAACATGTAAAAAGTCGGAATTACGAGAAGATCAACATTTATCTTTAATCTCAATTGACAATGGTCTCATAGGAAACCTTCTCAAAGTAAATTTAGAGAAAATGTCCAGCCATTGTTTTTTTAGAAATTTATATATAAAGAATAAAATAATATAAAATTAATATTGAGATTAAGACCCTACTTTATTTTATTACCAAGCTCAAGTGTGTGAAGCAGATTGAAATTGAGACTAATATTGCACTTTGTAATTATTATTCTTGTGTGTATAAATTGTAAATAACATTAAGAAAAAGATTGGAGTCCTACTTTCTAAATGTTTCATTTGCCTGATATGCACAATCAAACACGTATACGATGAAATGAAACGCATATAAATTATGTAATCAATTAATAAAATTAGTGACTAATGAAATAGGCAATTTAAAATACAGTAGTGTCAATTTGACAATTCCAGGATATCAACAAACCACAAAGGAGCAAGAGAAAAGAAAGAACACAAAGCTTTGCTTGCAGTTTTAAAACTAGGGTGATGATGAAGCAACCGGTTGAGAGAACAACCAAAGAATGAGTGCACAGGTTGCCAAAAGCAGAGGGATGAGATGCACGGCTCTCTCTCCCGGCGCCCTTTGAAGGCTCGGGATCTCCTTCTTCGTAGCGTCGAAAACACGGAATTCTTCATCGGCTCCGATCACTATTGTAGCCGGCGGCATGTTTACCAGAAACTCGTTGGAGGAGACTCGGGAAGAGCTAGTCGCCCGGTACATCTCGTTGCTGAATCATGGAACTGAGTGAAATGAGCCCTGTTTTATAGGCAGTAAATATCCCTTTGCTTTATGGCTAATTTTAGCTACTGTGCTGGGATTTGTTTGACTTTTTCTTTTGGAAGATCAAGAAGCTTTATTTCTAACGTAATTAATGGAAGAGATGTGCATGTGATCAACTCGTTCTGGTTAAGTTATACCAAATGCACTGCACTTGATAAACTATGCAACTGTCTTTGGAAAAAGAATTCATTGTTGCAAAAATGATATATTATTGGATTAGAAGGCAAAATCAAGCTTCAAACCTGGTTAATCACCGGCCAAATGATGCAAAATTGACAGCAAAAGAAGAACAGTACATCATACAATGCTACAATGCTGTGACCCATAAAGAAGAACAGTACATCATACAGCCCCAAAAAAAAGAGGGCATCTCCAACTCTTTTTGGCGTTCGAATACAGCAAAGTTTCAAGATAGGATGAGAGCAGCCGGTGATTGTTTGTGCCAATCACCACAAGGTCGTTCCACCCAAGAGAAATTTGCTCGATACGATACACCTGAGAAGCCACACGTTAACTTAAATTTAGTTAGTCCCAGTGTTTAGTGATTCTAAGATAACTCGCTTTTCACAATGTTTTAAAAGAATGGAATAATCTATAAGTTGCTGATATTGAAATGCCTTGACCTTATTCTATGTGAAACTTGTTTTTGAAATGTGGGCGCAGTTTTCCGGAAGAATGCCTCATCTCAGTGCCAAATTCGATCTCCATGAGCCGATGGTTTTCTTGAGAGCGCTTCATATCAATACTAACGATCAATTCATCCCCTCTATCAACAGTAACAGGGGGATACATGAGAAACACCTGCAAAGATACAGAATTGAGATTTGGAGTTATACAAGTGATCAAGTGAGACACACAAGGTAAAGTCCAAATTGCTAATAAAGCTTAAGTTCACTGCATCATCTCAATCTTTTAGGTGAAATTCAAGCAGGTTTAAGGGTCGAAAATATCAATACAGCATCCCAGTACATCAAAGATGGTAAAAGAGAACTCACCCATTCCATAACTAAGTCCCATTTGCTGACCTAAAATAGTAATAAAATGGGACTGCAAAATCATGGGATGGGGAGGGAGTAACAAACAGGAAATGGAGCTCGACGGTTATTATAAAGGTTTTATGAGTGGGATGTAGACTCAGTATTTAGAAAACGATGGATAGCACTAATAGGACATTAAGCTAGACATTTACTCGACATTCATCGATAAAGCTGCAATCAGAAAAGTACCAGGAAGATAGATAAAGGGAATACCCACCATTATTACACTATATAGAGGGAAAATGGATGAAAACGTTTGTAAATTATAAAAATATAGTTAAATAACGAAAAGATTACCAATCCTTGAGACTTATAGTGGATCTGAAGTACTGGATACGGAGAAATGGTTTAATTGCACTTGCAGTACATGTGAAGTTTTACTAAATGCACTAACTTCAGATTACAACGCAGAATTTAAGATGAAAAAAACCAAATATTTTTTCCCTAAAACCTGATATTTTACCAGTCAAACGAGCAATAAGAAAACATGTTGATGTAAATGAATAAAGACTGACCTGCTGGCCCCAGTGGGTGCCAATTTCATCATTTGGAGCAGTATCTAACTTAATGTTTTCATGAGCAGGATTTTCCTTGCTCCCCTGTTGGACCAAAAAGAAGATTTCTTTACATGCATTCCTGATTCACATAAGATGCATGTAATAAAATATAGCTGGAGCTCTACTAACTTGAAAGTGGACATCAAACCATCCAGCATATCCACATAGCTTAGCACCTTCAGCATAAATCGAAGTTGAAATGCTTGACCGGACGCTACTTATCTCGTCAATTGTTGCTGTTGAGCAATCTATTGCCTTGATCATGGCAGCATCTCCAATAAGTTGGTTTGGATGAAGATTATTCCAGTTTGATGTCTACAACAGCCAATAGTAAGGTAAGGTATTTATAATATGTTACAATTACATATCAATATTGAAACATCCACTTCTTAATCTTGCAGGCAACAAAATTATACAATCAAGAAAGGTGTTGTCGCTGTTTCTTTTCATCAGAAGGTAGAGAGATATTGAGCATGTTGCTTGAAATGTAATCAGGAATTAAATGTTAATGCACAATTTCATCAATTCTTTTATGATGTGAATGTCTAAAAAGGCAAGGGCGGATTCATCCATTTTTATCAGTTATAAGGAGTAGTTAAATAACAAAAGCATATTAGAGAAAACAGTGCCAAATATGCATCTTGATTCTTGAACCATGCCCCAGATATGTTTACTTGTTTGCAGCAACAATTTTATCACAGAGATACATTTCATAGACATATATACAAAAAGAAAAACAAATATTTTTAACGGCTTTATCTTCCTCTATAAACTAACAGCACATCTCCCACCCCTGCTTGATAGTATATCATTTAGCAACTGAATCATACAGATACCATCTAAATAACATTGATCCACACAGAAGCAGTATCCCACAATATCAAATGGGAAAAAAATGAAATTTACAGGTTGCACTAACTTGAAACATATACTCTTCTAAAGCAGTTAATGTATCCTTCTAGTTCAGCAGAATATAAGTTACAAAAAATGCTTTCTATTTTGTTAGTAGAAGGGGTAATATTTGATGCAAACAGACATTTGCTTGGCATAATTTCAGCTAAACTTTTTTTTACACATTCAAACATTATTTGTGGAAGCAAAAAAAGTGAAATTTTATGAATCAGGAGCAGGAGCAGGAACCTGTAAATAGTATTTTTTCTGCTCCTCGCTGAAGGGCTTTGTAAAGACACTCATGTCAACACCATAATCGACATTAGTATCATCAACAAAGTTGTGCCAGTCATCCATGGCTCGATCATAATCATCCCTCTTTTGCTCTACCAGCCTAGACCTGATGGGAGCCACCCACATGCGAGCATGGCTTGGATACCTGCAAACCAATGCTCAAAGAATCAATCTAAAACTCAGTAGCAATCACAGACAAATACAAGAGAGAGGCTTCTTGTAACAAATTACTTCGGGATACAACCTCCCCCCAAATTGCTAAGCACCATAAGCTAGCTTGCAAAAATTAATTGGCAAACAACTTCCCCCAAATAAAGAAGAAGCAATAACAAGGAGACAACATGAAACTGAACCCTATCAGCAGCAATTAAACAGAGAATATCTCTAAATGGATTACTCACATTAGACCACCAGGATTGAGCCAGCGGTCACGGGCAATAATCACAGAATCAAACATTGATTCACGCAGAAGAAAGTATCCCATCCATTCTGAGATGATCACATCAACTAAGCCCAAAAAAAAACACAAGAAATTAGCAAGACATTATAAACATTACATTCCCCACCATCACAAGGGAAGCAGGAACTAATGCATTACAACCTAAACGTAAACCATGACAACCAAAAACTCAACCTTTCTCCGGAAGTGTAATATCTTCAATAGAGCCTTCAATCACTTCAACTTTGTCCTCGAGTTTATTTGCCTTTACAAGATTGCGGGCATGCTCCGCCATCTTAGTAGCTTCCACTGCATATACTTTCCTCGCACCAGCTTGCGCAGACCATATTGCCAAAATGCCACTCCCTGTTCCCACGTCTAGAACAACCTACAACCCACAACACATTGAACCAATTTAGCTACTAGCACTATAATAAATTGCCACTTACACCAAGTTAAACAAAAAGTTCTAAACTTAACACATTATACTGATAACTAAATGAGCCCAAGCTAAAACCACTTGGTAAAAATTGATAAAAATTGTTCCTTACAGCAAACTAACAGAAACCCAAAAACAAAAACCAAAAAAAACAGCAGAAAAGGTAATGAATATACCTTCCCTTCGAAGTGGTGAGGGTTCTTGAAAACGGCATTGAAGTAGGCGTCCATTCGAACGCGGTCGGAGAGCATCTCTTTCTGGTGGTACAGGTAAGCGTAGGTGCAGAAGTAGTTGGCGAAGTCAGCAGCCTTGTCAACGGCGGGACCCCCACCATTGATAGAGGCGGAGGCGGAGGCGGCGGCGCGGTTGGTTCCCATATCCTCAGTCGCTGTTGCTTTTCAGCTGGGTGAATGCAACGGCGGTTTTGCAGAGAGTGTAGCAATTTGGCCTCCTGACTTCAAAGATAGACTGTTAGGTCAGCTCCTATTATTTATACCACTTTTATTTTGTTCGGACTTCGGAGGGAAGGGTATCGGATCTTTTCGTATAATAATAAGAAAAATAAGAATGAATTTTAAAAAAGGGAAATACTCATTAAGAAGTAAATTTCTATTTATGTTATAAAGCTTTCAATATTTAAGTGCATAAAATTATATTTATAGATTAAAAAAATAATTAAATGACTATTTTATCTTTTTATGGAAATATTTTTCTTTTAACAAACCATTATTTAGTATTAGAGAACGTTTCCTGTAAGGTCCTCTTACGGTAAGGGCATACCACATTCTACAATGTTGGGGTTTATTATACACAATTATTATAATTATTTGTTTCATAAAACATAAAAGATCAATGAATAAAGTGTAAAGATATTGCCCAAAATCTGAAAGATCAAAGCTAATAAAAACATCAGTCCTAAAACATAAAAAATCAAACCTAAAATGTATCAAACTCAAGTATAAAAACATCAGGGTCAAACAAAAATAACTCAAATAATTAAAATAATTGTTTAGTAACTCCAATCTCGTAGAAAATTGTCTACTTTTGCGTTGTCCTTACCATAAGATTCCCTCATTATTTGAGACTTTCTCCAAGGATTATAGTTCCATGATTTTAAACTCTATAACTTAATTCACCAGAATATATATTTATTTTATTTATTATATTCAATATTGATTGAAAGTTATATTATTATATTAAGAGAGTTTATTTTGAAGTTAAATTATGTTTTTTATTGAAAATGAAGGTTTAATTATGTATTCTATTCTATTATATTAATTATTAAGCGATTAATTACCTTTAAACTAGATCTGGCAATTATATATTATTGAAATGATTGCAGTCATTCAATAACTATGATTCATGAAAACCGTTTACCAATTGATATTGTCCCAGACTAATATGTGGCACAACTTACTGAGTCCACTAGAGTCGGCAGTTACCATAATAACTATTAGAAACCGCCATATCCCTTCACAATATGCATATCAAATTGCTTTGCATTGCAACCTCTTGTCGAGATCCCAACCTTGAGTTTGACAACCCTAAACTCGTTTGGTAATTGTAGTGTAACTGTTTCACCAAAGATCCCGCCATTAGCTCGATTGAATTTTGTCGGGTTGCCACCTTAACCCATTTAATCGCTTGCAACGAGACATGGCACACACGTAAACACATTGTTTATCACCTTCATCAAAGCTTGGTATGAAATCCTTGTACCATTGTTTCATCGTCTTGGTCCTCTGATTTTGATCAGTACGTCTTTCAAGCATTTGGGTTGGCCAAACCATTAGAGGTGTAACAATATAGTTCATCAGTCTCATTTCAGATTATAAATATATTATTTCATCTATTCTTACAAAAACTACACACTTTTTACTTCAAGAAAGTTTCAAAAAATATAACCTATCACATCTAAAATGTTTCCTTACATACAAAATTCCACCCCGCCAATTCCATCACTTCTCATCGTTCAAGCAATTCTTCAAATTACATCTTCATTTTGTCGTCCTTCTTCTACTAGGGCACAAAGCAGTCCATTTTCTTCATCACGTACCATCATATGGCTATTGTTATTGCCAGAGCAATAATTAGCATCCAGATCAAAATATTTATGATTTTCCCAAAACACCCTCTAGTGCTATTCTCTTTTTTAAGTTTCCATTTCTTTTCGTTAATTGGAGCAATAATCAGAGAACCTGGAATTTGGTATTCATTGGACTCTTTTTTGCCTAACTTTATCTGAATTGCTAAATGTAGCCCAAGATTTTGCTCGTGTAGCCCAAAAAATGACTATATTGCCCCTTGCATGAAGTAGCCTAGATTTTCCATAACTAAAAAAGAGGGGTATTTTGGTATATTCAACCAAATTTTGGGCTACATGAGTAAAAATATGGGCTACATTTAGCAATACTCAACTTTATCAAAGCAGTAACCTATATTACCAAATGAGTAAAAAGATTGGCTACATTTAGCAATACTCAACTTTATCAAAGCAGTAACCTACGTCTCGCCAACTCCTCGGATTGAATAGAAGCCTTCCCAGTTATCTACGCTACCACATCCACTAGTACGTCTTTCAAGCAGTAACCTACGTTACCACATCTCAAATCCACCAGAAACGCTAGATGGCCAGCAATTGAAGGAATCAGTACTGCTTCAAAGCATAATCGAGCTAGAGAAACCGACCAACAATCAAACACCATGATTGAACACAATCACATTCGATTATATCATCGATTCAAGAAAAATGTTCAATATCATTCAGATATTCTGAAATTGTAGCTTCTGACAACTGACTGGATTCTTCCCTTATTTTGTGATTCTCTATATCGATAGAAATTGCATAGGTTGTTGTGCGCACGCCCTTGCGTAGCAGGGTCCAAACACGCAGACGAACCGATGCCGGGATACTGTGAACCAAGTCTTGGAAGTGGGACGTGAGATTAGTAATAATAAGAGGGTAGTATAGGAAATTTGCTACAATTTTGCTCTGACGGCTAATTATTACTCTGGTAATAACAGCAGTCCCATCATATATATTCCTCTCTCGCAGATTATATCTTAGTTATGATTTATCAATCTCAATGGATTAGATTTGTTGAATTCAATAATTAGTAGTTTGGTGAATTCGATTGATTTTATTAGATCTTTTGGAATATTTATGTTTGATTAAATTTTTATGAGGGTGAAGTGGGTGTGGTGAGATGCGCCTTGAAGGTGCATTGGTGTTCGAAGGAGGAGGTAGTAGTGGTGCCGATTGACACGTGGTAAATGATCAAAATAAAAATTAAAGGTTGAAGTAGGGTGGAATAAAAGAAATACTCTGTACTAATGTATGTTCATTGTTCAACCAAAATTTAAGAGTATTATAATAAATGTATCAAAAATATGATAATTTTAGGGGTTGCTCCATGCAGGTCCATTTTTCTCTTGGAGATCCTTATTTTTACCATAATACCCCTAATATTGTTAAGACAAAAAATGTGCTTGAAATCATAGGGTTCCATCAGGGGACATTATGGTAAAAATACGGATCTGCAAGAGAAAAATGAACCTGCATGGAGAAATTGTTTAATTTTATTGCTAATATATCTATAAGATAGTCTCTGAGGAGACCGTCTCTACTCTCTACATAGATACCGGATTAAATTGTAAATAGTGTAATAAATCAAAATTAATAAGGGATTAATTTGTAATTTTTTTGAAAAATTTAAAAAATCACGCGCTATACAAGCGATAAGATAGGTTATACTCTTTATTCTATTTGATTTATTCCTACATTGTCCTCCACTTGACTTTGAGAATTAAATACCTGAGTTGTATGTAAACCTACTTGTATTTTTTTTTGTTAATTTGTAATGATCCTGATTAATGAAACTTTGGTTGACTTTGATTTCATTTTCTTGGTAAACCTATAACCCACCGATAAGCCGACTACGTCTTTACTCTTTAAATGTGCATGTTGATTGTTGACAGAATGAGTGCTTAAGATGTGCCTCCCTTTTAGTTGTAAATTTGTAATAATGATATATATGTTTCTACTAACAGTTATTTATATCAATTTATAAGAAACATTAATATAAAATTGCCATATGCTTGAACCTTGAAGCATCTCTTCTATAGTAGTATTTATAACGTAGTACACTTGGATACGAAGCAACATCATATAAAAAATCGTCAATAATCCCTTGTCATTTTTAATTATTCTTCTTTTTTACCCATTTCAAATGATCGATTTTATATAAAATTTTAATGTGTTAAAGCCTAAAAGACCAACTCCATACAAAAGACAATGTTTAAAATGAGAAACTAATAAATAATTTGAAAAGTATATGGCCGATGAAAAATTAATATTCAAACGCGATTAATCTATTCAAACTAGGAAGAAAAACGCAAACTAACTGAAACAGACGGTTTGATGAAAGTCAAGGCTTCCAAGTCTTTGTAAATGCATATTTCAGAGAAAAACAACGTTACAATTAATAGAAAAACACACGTTCATTCGCACTCTGGAAACTCTGAAGAGTAGAATTACGTGGTGGCAAAGGTAACCGTTGAAAAAGCTGCTTGCATTAATTCCACCGAGCGAAAAACCATTAATTCGCATTTCGCAGGTCCCTTATATCATTATCATCATCAAGATCCAATGTATGGATCAATGATTGATTGCCGGAAGAAGCTGCAGCGATGATACATCCATGGAGGATCGAACAGCACTCATAATCTCCATTTGCTTAATCGCTGCCTTCACGCTCACCATCATCGTTTCCCGCATAGTCTTGAAGCTCTCGGAGCCGTTTTTCCTGATCTGCGGCATCGGCATCGCCGCGATCGCCGCCGTCCTCGTCGTCGCCGTCATCCGGGGCCGGTACCACCGCCGGAGAAAGCTGCTGGAGAACAAGCTCGTGTCTGAGGGCCGGGAGCTGAGAGTGGAGTACAGTTTCCTCCGAAAAGTCGCCGGGGTTCCGACCAAGTTCCGGTACAAGGAGCTCGAGGAAGCCACCGACGGGTTCCGGTCACTCCTCGGGAAAGGAGCGTCGGCATCGGTTTACAAAGGGATCTTGAGCGACGGCACCGCCGTCGCCGTGAAACGGATCGAAGACGAGAAAGGAGAGAAGGAGTTCAAATCCGAAGTCGCCGCCATTGCCAGCATCCAGCACGTCAACCTCGTACGCCTCCTCGGATACTGTAGCCTGCCGTCCGGACAGCGGTTTCTGATCTGCGATTTCGTTTACAACGGCTCGCTTGACAGCTGGATATTCCCGAGGAGAGAATTCCAGGGCGTAAACAGCCGCGGCGGCTGCCTCTCCTGGGACCTCCGATGCCGGGTCGCAACCGATGTCGCCAAAGCCCTTTCTTACCTGCACAACGATTGCAGGTATGCTAGAAAGGTTAAACTAAGTTCAGTTCAATTCAGTTTAATTTAGTTATAGAGGAAAACAATTTTAACTTCTTTAATCTACTCTGTTAAGGTCGTGCATTCTGCATCTCGATCTTAAGCCGGAAAACATCCTCCTTGACGAGCAGTTTCGCGCGGTGGTGGCTGACTTCGGCTTGTCTAAGCTGAAGGCGAAGGACGAGAGCCGGATTATGACCGGAATCCGTGGGACCCGCGGATACCTAGCGCCGGAATGGATCCTGGAAAACGGCGTGTCGGAGAAATGTGACGTTTACGGCTACGGTATGGTGCTGTTAGAGATGATCGGCGGGAGGAGGAACATCTGCGTGATCGAAAACGGGCAAGGGGACAGAAGACACAAGAAGTTTCAGGTGTTCGGAAAGATCGCCGGAGAGAGACTGAGAGAAGGGAAGGTGATGGAGATTCTCGACCAGCGGCTCGCGCAGGCCGGCGGCGTGGAGGAGAGGGAGGTGGAGAAGCTGGTTCGCATTTCGTTGTGGTGCTTGCAGGATGACCCCAAGCTGAGGCCGGCCATGAAGGCGGTTGTTGAAATGCTTGAAGGGCGGGGCAGCGTGGCGGCGCCGCCGGATGACCGGATGATCATTTCTGAAATGCTCGCGAATCTTGATGAAGATGAGGGCAACCAGCTCAGGTTGGCTGCCCTGAGAATGGCTCGGATGGAATTGGAGGTAGTCCCTTCGGTGTCGAATAATTCGTATGCTATGTCGGTGCTGTCAGGGAGGTAACATTTTTGTTTTGTAACTTGAATTTTGTGATTATTATGTAGGATATAATTGATTAATTGTGTAGCTTGGATTAAACATCTTGTTCAAAACTGTTTATGATGATCATACATCACGCATTAATGCTCAAAATTGTACTCGATCTTGATCAGTTTTCTTTAATCATGTTGTGTTAAGCTTGCAACTAGCAGATTGTGAGTTCAAGAATTCAAAATCATGGTGATTGCATATTCGTAAATCTCTACCATCATCATAATTATGTTTTTGAAATGTTTGAAATCATGTTTTGAGATTCCGGTTAGTCCGAATTTGCATTTGCGCGTGAATCTGATAGTGGTGGGTTGAATGAGGGAATGTTGGAGAATGGTTCTCAAATAAATAAAGGTTTTGAATTTGTTGGATAAGAGAGGCTAGGGGAAGGATCATGTAATTGCCAGAGAAGGTTATGGGGCTTCTGTAATGGCTAGAGAAACACGGGAGAGATTGTCTAGTGGCCCAGAAAATTTTGCATGCCGTCTTCTTACAAAATAAAAATGTGACTTGTATGAAGTGGGACTGTCAGTTCATAGAATGTGTTAGCTTCTATCTTTAAATCTTATTTTTTTTGAATAAAAACTTCATTTCATTTCAAGGTCCTGGTAACTGTCCTGAATCGTTTGACATAAAACACGGAGGAAATGTCCAAACATAAGAATCTAAAACTCGACTTAGCAAACTCCGCTAGGGAGTGAGCTATGTAATTTTCATCTCGAACAACCCAATAAACACCGGAGAAAGAAGAATCGCAAGCAAACTTTTAATCCTTTGTATAGTAGAATGGCAATTCAAAAGAGGTTGAGCATCACCTCTGACCATATTAATAATGTGAAGAGCGTCTCCCACAAATGCGGCATCTTAGACCCCTAGATCGCTCGCCAAAATCACTACTTCCTCCAATGCCATAGCCTCGGCAAGAGCAGGGTCATAAACATTCGAAACTCGCTGATGATACGAAATACGTCACCATATAGAAGGGGCATGGTGAGTCGACCACTTGAGGAAATTACCGGGAAAGTATGTGGAGCACGTGAGGAGATCTAAGCAAGATACATGAGGTACTATATCACGTGAGAAAGACGTGAGGAGGAGGAAAGAGATGATGAGTCAGCAGAGGAAAAAGGGGGGCTGAACCGGACATCCTAGGACACCTATAAAAGGAGGAAGAAATCAGTCATTCCAGGCAAGTTCTCTAACTCTTGAATACAACGTTTTATCTAAACTTTCAATACATGAAATCTCATCATCACACCGGAGCTGCTACCCTCGGGTGGCTCCGAGGGCTTATTTTCCAGGGTTCGGACGAACATGTCCCAAGCAACGTCTTCCGAGGCCCAGGTGCTCGGATAGATAGGCATTCTCGGCAAGTAGCCCATCCACATAGTCAGTTATTCACAGCTCAAGGCCCTCAGATATCTCAGCTATCTGATGCATCATTTACTGTAGCGGATTTTCCTGCACCACTCGCTTGGCAAAAGCTCTAGAAAAAAACTCTCGGTCCTGCTGAATCCGAGGCTAGACCAGCATTAAAAAATATGGTTGGGACTCCATCCAATGACTTTAATAATGCACCCGACAACAAGTCTGATGACTGAACATGAATCCCTCTTTGTCTCAACCAAAACGAGTTTAGAGAATGAAAAACATAGGCAGTAATGGAAGTTAGAGACTTTTTTTTGTCCCTAAAAGATAACTCCATTTCTATACGCCCAAAATCGCACCACATAGCATGGAGACTAGTTCACAAATCGACGTCTCAGTACCCTTAACCAAAGACCGGAACCACTTGTCACCACGATTCTCCTCATACCTCAATATCAACGGCAAAAGACCTGCAAACGACCAAATTTCCCTCACAAAAGCACATTTTAGAAATAAGTGGCTCGTAGAATCATCTTGCTCAGAACAGAACGGGCAGGATGAAAATTTTGTCATCGTCCTTCGCCTCATATTTAAACCAGTTGCTAACGAATCAATTGTTAACTTCTATCTTTAATTTTGTTTAACCTTTTTGCACAAACCATGTATACAAAACCACACTTCAAAAAAAATAAATAAAAAAAAATATATATATATATATATATATATATATAGATATACAAAACCATGAATCCCTATTTGCATATTTCATTTGCTACAAATTTACTAAGTTGCTCCTTATAAAATTATGTTTAGGAATCAAGATTAAATTAGAATTAGAATTAAAATTTACTTAGTGTCAGTTTTGTAAATTCACAATTATAGTGAATATAGATTTGTATATATGTCCACCTTTTTTAAACACGTATCACATTTTGATTTGGTCTGAAAACCAACATAAATAAAGTGTCAATATACATAATTTTCCGATTTGATTATTAGAGAAGGTTGAGAAAGTTATTTCACTAACCGCTCCAAAGATTTGAATTAATTTCTTCATCTACTCCTATAAAGGCTTTTTGGAAATATTAAAGGGAGATCATTTGTATTTCCTCATGTTCCAACCAAAGGTCAACATTTTGAAGTCAAATGAAATCGGATTTGATTGTGAACATTTTCATCCGTGTTTTAAAAAATTCTAAAATATTAATAACTTAAAAATATATGTTACACTAACTCTATATGGTGTGATGCTAAGAAAATAAACTATGTTGAATAACAATGTTCCGAAAGGATTTAGATTCAATTTTTTTGTCGAATGATATTCTAGTGGCCAAGGAATGTGAATCCCAATGGATGAGACTAGTATGACGTTGGGGCGGTGGAACATTCATCCCCGTGGGAGGAAGTTTTGATAAGGATGAGGGTATGCATTTTTTTTAAGTTCACCAATTGTCAGCGGTCCCATCTGTTGTATCTTTGTTCGCCTTATACTCATTAATATTCTCTAATATATTTATGTGCTAAGAATATACTAAATAGATTAAATAGTATTTTATTTTGAAAAGAAACAATGGTAACTCATCTCAATTATGAATTCAAAGTGTGTTGTAGGATATAATGCATCTGGACCTAGATGGTATCTAGCTCTCTATAACAAAACAATTTACCTATGTTATGTGACAAAGTATGGGGTCATGAGTATCCCACTAATGACTTGTTAATCCATGAGAGGTATTCATTTCGAGTGTTGGCCACATGCCACATTGATGAGTAGATAATTAATAGGGTTTTTACCAAAAATATAATGGCATTTCATAAATGCTTTTAAATATGGCAAATAATTTCTTTTTAATAATGAATTTTCTACTAATTCATTCATAGTGAAGTATAATTTAGGTGGATACTAAATCTGGGAGTGAATTTAGGATTGGGTAAAGAGTATCAGCAAGATCTGTCCTTGCCTGCACTTGATGAAAAAGAGGTACGGATTTCTTATCCGACTGAACCCGAAAAGGGAAAGGCTTACTTTGATTGGAACTATGCGCTTTTAGCCTGGAAAGCTGGATGTAAATGGTGGCTCGCCTGCCTATTATCGCCTAGGAAACCCTCAAAAAGTGGAGTTAAGCACGATAAAAGCTGACAAACGAACTGGGTCTGGGCAGATGAAAGGATCCCTGATTTTGCCTTTCTTCGATACATAATCAGTCTATATTCTGTATCGATCATAGGATCACTAGGTATAGGTAAATTCTCTGTGACCTCCCACCGTTCACGACATCCCTTGCTTCTCGCTGTGAACGGCTCCTCGGTGGAGGAGTAGAAGCGCTGGTGATTTAGTGGGGAGGAAAAAGGTGGGACTGAAGTGGGGATTTAGGTCATGTTCTCTTCACTGTATTTGAACTTATCTGAACTCAGCTGAACTTAAAAAACTTTATCTGAACTTATAAAACTTTATCTGAACTGAACTCATTTGTACTAAAAAATTTAGCTGAACTCATTTGAACTTAAAAACTGAGCTGAATTGAAATATATATATATATGTATAAATTGAATTGAACTAAATTGAAATTAACTAAAATATATGATCATTTCCAATATATTTGAAATTTAGTAATCTAAATATAACAAAATACATTTAATATTAAAATATACTGAACTGAGTTTCACTGATGTAGATAAACTGAACTGAATTGATTTGAAATAAATATGATCAATTAAATATGACATTTTCAAAACGTTTGAAATTTAATAATTTGAGTATAACTTAGAGTTCAAAAGAATTTATTTCTTGTTGAACTAAACTGAACTGAATTGAATTGAAGTGAAGTGAAAATTAATGTACTGAAAAAAAAGAATTAACATGACTGAATTAACCTGAATTTCATCAAATTACATTTCACTCCAATCCACTGAACTGAACTGAAATGAGTTTATTTTATGATGAATTGAACTGAAATAAACTGAACTGAAGTGTAAATTAATGTGTTGAAAAAATAATTGGTATAACTAAATTAATTTTAATTTCCTCAAATTATATTTTACAGAACTAAACAGAACTAAATTGAACTGAATCGAAGTAAAAATTAATGTGTTAAAAAATGGTATGAATAAATTAATCTTAATTGATTGCATCAAATTATATTGTTGTTGAACTAAACTGTACTGAA
Organism: Cruciata laevipes; assembly: GCA_963678965.1. NCBI lineage: Eukaryota > Viridiplantae > Streptophyta > Magnoliopsida > Gentianales > Rubiaceae > Cruciata > Cruciata laevipes. The sequence continues at coordinate 8,211,418 of OY787632.1, read as the reverse complement.
CTGAATTGAAATTAATGTATTGAAAAAAAAAGAATCGGTATGACTAAATTAATCTAAATTTCATCAAATCATATTGAAACTGAACTAAAGTGAATGGAATTGAATTGAACTCATATGAACAATTAAGCTCATACGACGCATGTTAGTAAAATCACAAAATATTTTTACCATTATTTAAATTATTATAATATACAATATTGCACTGAACTGAACTGAATTGAAATGAAAAAATATAAAAATATTGAACTGATTTAAACTAAACTGAACTAAAATACAAATTATATTACTAAACTTAACTTATTTGAAAACTAAATAAGTTTACTGAACTTAACACATCTGAACTGAAAAAAGATTACCTGAAGTCATCTGAACTGAAAAACGATTATCTGAAAAAAACATTTATCTGAACTAAAAAAAAATTATCTGAACTCATCTGAACTAAAAAATATTCAAATAATCTCTAGAGAACAGGAACTTAGAAAATCTCCAATGCAAGACTCTCACGGCGTACTCAAAAATATCTGAAACATTCGTATTTAGACAACTACGGTGTTGCTATATTAACTGCTCTGAAAAAATATCAGTTTATAGAAACGAAGATTAAGATCACGACGTACTCAAAAATATCTGAAACATTCGTATTCAGACAACTACAGTGTTGCTATATTAACTGCTCTGAAAAAATATCAGTTTATAGAAACGAAGATTAAGATCACGACGTACTCAAAAATATCTGAAACATTCGTATTTAGATAACTACAGTGTTGCTATATTAACTGCTCTGAAAAAATATCAGTTTATAGAAACGAAGATTAAGATCACGACGTACTCAAAAATATCTGAAACATTCGTATTTAGACAACTACAGTGTTGATATATTAATTGCTCTGAAAAAATATCAGTTTATAGAAACGAAGATTAAGATCACGACGTACTCAAAAATATCTGAAACATTCGTATTTAGACAACTACAGTGTTGCTATATTAACTGCTCTGAAAAAATATCAGTTTATAGAACGAAGATTAAGATCACGACGTACTCAAAAATATCTGAAACATTCGTATTTAGACAACTACAGTGTTGCTATATTAACTGCTCTGAAAAAATATCAGTTCATATTAAAACCATTTAATTGTAAAATTAATAACTTATTTTCTTATTTTATTTTATTTTTAAAAAAGTGTGCTATCATTTTATTCTTTTAGGAGTTGAAATTTTAAATTTTTAGAACAAACCTACTTAAAATCTTTCTGTACAATTTTTTTTAATTTGTACACTTATACTCATAAAGTAATAAAATTACTAAAATACCCTCACAGAAAATTAGAAATTCAAAAGAAATTGGTTAGGGGTCATAAATTATTTATTGGGGCTGTAAAGTATGCAAAATTGTGTGCTGGGACTATTAACTGTGCAAAATTATTTGTTGGAGATATAAACTGTGCAAAATTGTTTGTTGGGCATATAAACTTTGCAATTTATTTGTTAGGGTCAAAAATCATCCATTTAACATTTGTTGGGGTCATAACAACAATTTAGTCTGTTGATATTGTTGGGGTTCGACCGTTCGAGAGACTTCGAGGTCAGGTTTCTCAACATACAAGTTGCATAAAACTTTGTACTATACAACCCAACTTGGTCCTCTAGTTTTGTGTTTCCATATGGTTTTGTTTGTAGCATCCAAATTTTCCATAAACAGAAACCATGTGAATGTTGGATTTTCATACCATGTTCAAAGAATCATGATGTGCATTCAACTGGTAATCACGCCACTCCATGTTATAAAAAGTGCATCTATCTTTTATAATTTGATCTAATTTTCCAATTTTCATTCATAATTAATATAGTCAATTTATCATTAATTTTTATCTATATAAACACCAATATAAAATGATCCCACTTGCATTGTAGTTACCGGATTTTAATTAATCTGGTTAAAGTTGTGGTTGGCCGTTAAAGTAATTGGAGGTGATCAATCACTTTGATTATAAAGTTGCTTGTTTGGATGATATGAACATGATATATTGAGTCTCACTTTCATTCACTTGAAATACCCAGGACATCATTATTCTCAATCACTCTCCAGTTTGGAGTAATACAGCAAGTCCAACAGGTTTGATATAATATAGATACTAGTCAAATTTGGAGATTTTGACAAATTTTCCACTCCAAAAGAATCTCTATACAATTCCACATAATTGAAAAATGAGGAGAGAAAAGAAAAGAAAAAAAAACATATATATATATATATGCATATTGTGAAAGAAATTTTAGAGTAAAAAATTTATGGCATGTTTGCTAAAAATATGGATCAAATTACATTTCCAACTCTAATCAAATTCTCCAACATACAATTTTCCAAAAATAGGAGATCAATTCAAAATAAAATAAACATATTGCTGGAGACTTGACTTTCATCCTGTACATTAAATTTTTTTTGTAGAAAATTCGTTGGACTTGCTCTAAGAGTTTCATTTTACTCTTTCTATTATTTTCAGTGTCATAAACTATCAATCTGATATTTTATCAAACATCACATTTATAATCATTTTCAACTATTATTATTATTCTCTCGCATCCCCCATTCTAACCAAGCACGCCCTAATCAAGACTTTGTGAATTAGTGATAACAATTGATTAAAAAAAAGGAATATTTCAATTTTTTTTAAGAAACTCAAAAAGCAATATTTCATAAGATTACCTTTAGTGGAGGAGGTCTCCTGTAACGTCCCTTACGGTAAGGGCAGAACACATTCAACAAGATTGGTGTTGACTATACACAATTATTTTAATCATTTGGGCCATAAAATATAAAAGTTCAAGGAATAAAGTGAGAAAATGTTGTCCAAAATTTGAAAGATCAAATCTAACAAAAACATCATGGCTAAAACATAAAAAATCAAACCAAATAAAAAATCAAAAAAAAAAAAATCAAACTCAAATATAAAAACATTATGATCAAACAAAAATAATTAAAATAATTATTTAGTAACTTCAATCTTGGAAGGGATGGTAAATAATTTTTCTATATATAGACATGTTGGGGAGTAGTACAATATATGGAAGCTTGAGAAAATGGAGTATTATAATATCAAAGTGAATAAAGGGTGAGATTCGATAATACTTATAATTTTCTCCGCGTTTAGTTTAAGAGCAATCCGTTGCGTTAACTCCCTCTGCTCTCTCTTATTCTCTGTGCAGTCGAAAATTCGACATAATTCGGAGCCAGGTAACCATTTTCACCATCTAAATTTCTTGTCTTCATCGGATCCATCCCATTTCCGATCAACAACGACCCATCTTGCGAATGCTGTATTTCTCTGTTTTTTTCTCTGAGAAAAACGATTGGGAACTTGATTTTCCATGTCTTTTTACATGTCGTCCTTGCAATTTCAATAGCAAGAGCTCCTTTTCAAAATCAATGTAATTTGGTGTTTTCGATGCATGAAGTTGTTTCTGTAATGGTGTTCTTAGCCTCTTAGATGAAATACTGGAAATCAAATTTAGTTCTCATGGAAATGGTGGATGTTAGGGTAGTTCCTGAAGGCTGTTTTTTTTTTGGATGGTGGAAATATGTGATGGAAAAAACAATTTTTTATCATCATTTTACTGGGTTCTGTGTTTGTGAATAGAGTAGCCCCCATGATTTTGTGCTGAATTTCTGTGCTCCTGCTGAATATTATGTAGCTTGATAGAGCTGATTTTGTAATTGCAGTGGAAGAGTATCAGTACAATATTAGCAGTAACAATAGTTGCACACATCAGAACAGACATGAGTTTTACTGGACCTTCCACTGGTGCAGGTTTGTTGCGGTTTTTATTTATTTTTATAAAGGTTTGTTACGTTATTCTAAATATTAATTCCAAGATATTGATGATGGTGTGAAATTTTGAGGTACGATAGTTTTATGGATGCCACGAGGAGGGAATGTAATTTTGATTTTTCATCTCTCAAGACATAGTCTATAGATTTTCAGTAAGAAACTAGTTGTATAGTATACATAATTTAACATCGATATACTACTAGAGTGTCCATTTTTCTTGGTTTACTGCTTCATTTGAATCCTTGCCTGTCTCTTCTGTATGTCTTCAACTTAAGCCAAACTGTTCAGGTAGTGCTGCTAGAAGGGCGCTTGAGTTTGGACGGACTTACGTTGTCAGGCCGAAAGGTAAACACCAGGCAACAATAGTTTGGTTGCATGGTCTTGGAGATAATGGCAATAGGTAAGAGCATCTGCGCTTTCTCATTTATTATGATTTGGGTAACTGGATTAAAGCTGATGCGCATTGGTGCTGCATTTTGCCTCATTCTTCTTGCAGTTTGATGTGGTTTTCCTCATTTACAGTTTTTTTTAAAATATCCTGCATGAGAAGTTTGACTTCAGTTGTAGTGGATATCTTAGGTTAAGATGGTTACTTGGAAAAAGTTGCATCTATTTCGACTTTGATTTATTGATTTGTGTTGATATGAATGTTACATATGGATACCACAGTAACTGCAATCTCATACTCCATCTCATGTGTTTTTGGCAGCTGGTCCACTCTACTGGAGACGCTTCCTCTTCCCAATGTATGTATAGTCATTTAAGGTTTGATTGGTCTGACATTCTCGCTAATATTCTTTAACTGACACACACCCATTTGATACTGTTGCAGATTAAGTGGATCTGCCCTTCTGCTCCGCAGCGACCAGTCTCCTTGTTTGGAGGTTTTCCTTCTACTGCTTGTAAGTGGTATCGATTTTTCTTCCTGTTCGTAAATGGTTGCCATGGTTCCTTAAAAATACATGCAATTATAAATATGTGATATTGAAATGATTTACGATGAATGTTAAAGTAGAATCTTTTTTTATGGCTGTAATTTATTGCACAACACCATGTCTGAAGTGTATTAATTTTCTGACCTTTGTAACAGGGTTTGATGTGAGTGATCTTTCTGAGGATGCTAAAGATGACCCGGAGGGTTTGGATGCTTCTGCAGCGTATGTTGCAAGTTTACTGGCTACTGAACCTTCTGACAGTGAGTTGCTCATATGACACATGTGATTTTTTTTTATTCAGAAAGCATTAGTAAGACATGTATAGTATTAGTTCCTTCTTGCTTGTAGAGCCTAGTTGTGCCAAACTGAATTATTCTGAGTTAGACTAGTCATGTTTAAAGCTCTTTTAACATGCTAGTTCTTTTTTCTGGTTCAGATCAACTAGGACCTGAACATTACATATCTACTATAACCTAGAGTGCATAAAGAAATATAGTTGGAACTTAAAAATCATAGGTATTGCTACTAATATGTACTAACTGTGTCTGTTTACCATTTCCATTGCAGTCAAACTTGGTGTTGGAGGCTTCAGCATGGGTGCAGCTGCATCCCTCTACTCTGCAACCTGCTTTACTCATGGAAAGTACGACAATGGAAACTCATATCCTGTCAATTTAAGCGCAGTTGTTGGATTAAGTGGATGGCTCCCATGTGCTAAGTAAAAATCAACGCCTGTTCTTCATCCCTTTTTTTTCCACTGGAAAGTTTTTATTTTTCAAAAGATGATTTGCCCATGATTGTCATTATTTGTTTGCCAGGACTCAGCGTAGCAAAATTCAAGGGATAGAAGAGGCTACAAGTCGTGCTATATCCTTGCCGATTCTGCTCTGCCATGGCAAAGGTACAGTTCTATTCGACCTCATACCTGGTCGGCATATCAGTAATTCGCTGTTTATTGAACTCCACAATGCTTAGAGTGTAATGCAACAGCCTATTTGGTTGAGTTTTGTAAATTTTGGGTCATTTGAGTTTCTTTCTTTATGTAATAATGTATAAGATGGTCTGTAGTCTGGACATACAGGAAAGACCGTTAGAGGCTCTGTGTAATCCTGTGTAACCTTATGCAGGTGATGATGTTGTGCCTTACAAGTTTGGCGAGAAGTCCTCACAGGAGCTGGTTTCGAATGGATTTCAAGATGTCACATTCAAACCCTTCACTGGGTACATTCTCTCTTCTAGTGGCTGAATTTTATTCCTTTATTCTCATGATTATCGAGGCCTTATGACCTTTTTGTTAACCAGGCTTGGTCACTATACAATCCCGGAGGAAATGGAGGAAGTTTGCGCATGGCTGACCACCAAGTTAGGGCTTGAAGGGAAGTAACTCTGTGTGGATCGAAAGTAACGTGGAAGAGTATAAGTACTAAGTTTTTTGAATCAGTAAAAACGTATGTAAGAATACCTAAATAATGGTTTATTACTGTTTGCTATGTATGCCTCATGTAAGGTTCTTCCAGTTCAAAATGTTCAGTATATTACCTCTTTTATTAATCCGACGGGTCCAATTGCAATAATTGAATGATCATGTCCTGGGGGTGTAATTGTAAAATTCCCAAATAAGGAGCCCCCGGATCCCAATTCGAAAAACCATAGACTCGTTCATCTTCTTAATTAAGGATAATTATTTGCACTCTAGCCCTAGAGTATGTGTTCCAGTTAATGTCAATACCTTTCTTTGGTTGGCAACCTTTTTTTGTTTAGCTTTTAGCCTTTTAGTTATGATGACAAGAAGTGGATTGACAATTATAGTTAACCAAAGGGACCGAAAAAAAAGCAAATACATTCATACTTGGTAAAAAATTCTTTTAAAAAATGTGAAATCAAACAATTCCAACTGAAAAAACAGAGGGAATCCAAAACAGGAGAGATAAACTCTGAACCAATGGCGTGGAGAAATTGGATATTCTTACACTTAACACATGTTGGTGCAACTGCTAAAACCAACGTATATTTACACGCAAGTATCAACTAGAAACTCAAAACATAAAACTGTGCCTATTTATAGAGCTTAAAGCTGTTGGTGATCATCAGGCATCTTTCGGATTTACAGTCCTTGGACCTTGAGAGGACAAACAACAATAATTTAAGAGAGGAAAATTTACACACTGAAACTAACAGCAATGCACCCAATAAGGTAAAGAATATAATCAGCAGCGACTCCTTTGATTGTTTTTGCACAATAGGGATCCCTCAAGCAGAAGATTCCAACAAAATGGTGTTGCCTTTGAAAGAAGCAATGATGTTTACGACCAATTCACACAATCACATCACCTTGGGGTCTCCTTTACAAATGCAAGTTCAGCATATCCAGATGGTGGCGACATCAGGAGCTTATCTTGATCATCATCATCACTATCTACTGCACCTCGGGGAGTGGTACTCGAGATGGAAATACTACCGTCTTCCTCTAAATAATGTACATTTAGTTAAGCAACAGTGGAGATATATAGCAATCATATGAGAACAAAAATTCTCAGGAACACACACACAAATAAAAAACAACTTTTACCAGTGCAGTTATGGTACTCGGGTAGCTGTTTAACAGTTGTAGCTTGCAGACTTTCAGGAAGAAGACAACTGCAGAAAGCACCTGAAAATCGAAAGGAGACAGTTCTTATGAGCCTTATTTTCAGATCAATAGGTACAAAGAAGATAAAATAATTTCATAGATCAAAACAGCCAGATTATAGATTTTATTTATTTATTCATTGACTCGATAATAAGAATTTATCAGATGCAGTATAATTTTACGTGAAGGGAATGACAGTCATAATCTTCCAGACATGCTAAAAACCAAAAAGGGACTGACATCACCAACCAGTTTCACTTTCATTTTGCCAAAGAAGAGAACTTGTCAATGAGAAGCCAGCATTGTCTGTTCACTAAAAGATGCTTTATTCTAGAAGAAAATGCTACCTATGACGGTATAGCTAAATTTACCTTCTTAATCTACCTATAACAATCTACCTCATTAAGTTATACTCCGTAATTTTCAAAAAATATCCATATAATGAAACAGGTTACTACCAATTTTACAATAACACTATTTGATAGCTGAGTTTGAGTTCAACATACCTGCATGGGCTAGCCTATTCACCCACCCAGGGATTCCCTTTCCTATTAGCCTCCGAGACATATCATCTGTAAAATGATTACAATTCTTCGAGATGAGATGATAGGTATCTCCGTGATATTCTGAAGCAAGGTTCTCGATAAAGGATCGGAATTCTGAATGAGTCATGTTTGTTGTACCCAGTGTGACAGAACTTCTATATACAAAACCAGGGCAACTCCTGGGTTCCACTTCGAACACTCCACTAATGGGGTAGTCATGAGCTCCAAAGCCATACTCCATTCCATGTACTGCAAGACAAATGCAAATTTTAGGTTCAAACAAGAGATGAAGGAAACTCTATACATATAAACTATCATCAGGAATGAATTCGTTATATTTCCACTATGCAAGATACCCAGTTTACACATGATAATTTAAGCTAAACTTTACATCTCAAAAAAATAAAGTGTCCATAACCAACAATTAAGGGATTAGCTAAATGGATCACATCTCCCCATCGTGCTCAATCCAAACACACTAAACTTCATATTCAAATATCGTGTTTAGTAGACAACATGAGATGTGTTCCTAATTGTCACGACAAGCAGAATAGCATACTCCATTCCCCAAAGATTAACCACGGTCCACTTTCATGGCCTTCACCACAATTTTAAAGCATCAGTATCTTTAATTACCTATAACCCAATAGCTTTAATAACCTATAACCCAGAAAGACAACTTGATATAAGCACGATGAATGTGATGAGGTCCCATATTCGTTAATGTGAAAAGATCCCACATTAATGGAATCCTACAAAATTACCTAGGACTCATGAATGATGATCTTAACAGTAGTGGTCTAGAAGACACCTTATAGACTTGGCACCACCAATTTAACCTTTCCAGAGACAACTTATGATATACTACTAGAAAGAAGGTATTCAAATCAAACAAGAACAAAACTTCAAACTTTCAAAAGTTTAATTTTTGGAGAGAGAAAAAAAAACAGCAACTCAGGCAGATCAAACCGACAAATTTCTCTAATCCTCTATCAGGATCCCATCAGATATCAATGTCCCCTTTCAACTCACAACACAAAAAGGCTCAATATTTGCATGATCAAGCTCAAACCAAACATAAATATTCAAAAAAAAAAACGAAGGATAATCGTTATGTTACCTTCGATACCAGAATGGAAGATGCCGAAACCAAACCAAACGGTGTAGCTATTGAGAGGTGTAAGATCGTAGACGTTGAGTATGACACGGATGGGGGCGGCGCCACCGTCGCTTGCCGCCGTGGATTTAGAGATCTTCTCTTCCCCCATCGTGTCGTGTGGTGCTCTGAATTCAAATTTCAGAAGAATCCCTCGATTTTGCGGGAAATTTGTTCCACCCACGTCAAAGGATTACTCTTTTTCGTGGGTAGCTTTCTGAATGATCCGACACCAGATTTTGATTTTCGAGAGAATGAGACTCTTCTTTGACTCTTCTTTCTCTGTTTCCCTCCCCCTCTTTTGTGGCTTTTGTTTCCCTTGTTTTCACCTTTTAGATCTTTCTTCCCAATTCTCCTCTATAGCTGGCTTGGATTTAAAAAACTGAAATTTGTCATTCTTTTAATTGTGAGAAAATTGTTTAGTTATCCCTATATATTCATGAGTTTTTAAAAAATGCTTTAATAAACCTGAGTATATATTAATTTTGTAAATTTCACTCGTAACAATTCTAATGGGTATTTAAATATTTATTTAAAATCAAAAATAAAATGTCACTGTTTCATAGCCCCAAAACGCTTTTAAAAAATTTAGGGTATCATGACACTTCTCTTTTATTTTACTATAACCAATATATTTAGGGTATTGGCAATTAAAAGCTATTTTGGGTGAAATTGTCCATTTAACACTTGATTAATTGTTTGTATGCTCTAAAAAAGTGTTACTAAACGATAGTCTACATAATTTTTAAGAGCAACTTATATTATTGCACGAAAAGAAGGTAGAGCAACTCGTATTTACATGATCTGAAAAGAACCAAAAATCAAAGCAAATCAAATTTGCTTCTTTTTCTTTTTGATAAACTTTGTCATCCTTATATGTATTATTATAATTGATTGTTATGTAATTATGTAATCAATAATCTTATCCTCGTTAATCGTAATGTATATAACTGATGTTAATGTATTAATGCATAAACTGCCTGGATTTTAATGCATAAACTGCCTGGATTTTTTTTAAAAAAATCTTCAACAATATTTTGGTTCTGTTGCTCCGTTTGCCTTTCTTCACAGACAGGTGTCATTTTCTTTGTGTTGCTATTTGTAGCTCAAAGTTTTGCTTATGTAACTCAAAAATATTGTTTAAAAAACAAAAATGCCCTCAATTTTTAGTATGTGGAAAACTTCTGAACCTACTTTCAAGGGTATTATTGTCATTTTACAACATTTTAGGGTTAAACAAAAATGCCCTCAATTTTTAGTATGTGGAAATCTTTTGAGCCTACTTTCAAGGGTATTATTGTCATTTTACAACATTTTAGGGTTACAAATGAGTAAAATCTTCATCATCTTCACCATGACTAACAAAACAATTCCACAAACAAAATTTTAAATTTAAATTATAGGCTCAGATCTGTTTTGTAAATGAAGCAGACGGAGACACAAACCACGCCATGGCTGCAGATCCATCAGGATCTGCCCAGCCAAGATACGGGTCGTGATTTCTCCAATCGCTTGCTCAGAATGGATGGTCAAAGAAATATCATCACAGCCTCTTTTTCATTAATTGATTATTTAATTCATCATCATCACCAGTCACCACCACCGCCGCAAGACCACTGCAGTAGAGAGAGAGAGAGAGAGAGTAAGAAGGATGAGGAAGAAGTTGGAACAGAGACACATATAGTGTGTGTGACTGTGTGAGTTTGTGTAAAGGGCGGTTAGGATTTAATCCGGCCGGAAATCGGCGGCGAAATCACCGGCGTAACAGAGAGGGGTAACCGCCCTGGGACAAATCCCGGGCTCTCTGCCGCCTCATTCAATAACCCTTTCTGAGACTTTGTGAATTAGGGCTCAGATCTGGCTTCCGTCGTACAAAAGCTAATCCACCATGGTTGCAGCCCGGAGGCATGCCCTACCAAGATGTGGAATTAGTCAAATCATCACAGCCCCATCGGACGGTGAAATAAGCTCATCTGAACAAACAGGACCTAAGAAGGTTTCGGAGGGTTGTTTGATTTAAAGACGGAAGCGTTTTTGAGATCATCGGCAGAGTCGCGGCGGAGGAAGGCAACCACCCTCTTGAACACCCTTTTCTCTCCGCCGCCGCCACCTCCGCCTCATTCTTAAACTAATGAGATGCCTTTGGTTAATTGTTCTGAGGCTGCTTTTATAGGCCATTAAGCCCAAGATTAGTGTGACCCGACTGGATGGTCAAACTTACCTTTTCTGTTTTACCGCTCTTTCCATCATCAATCAATGTTGTAGTAATTTCTTTTGATTCAATGTGTACCGCTATTTTCCAAATAAATAATAATAATAATAATAATTGTGTATTTGTGCAATTTGTTCATGTGACGAAACTTGTAAGTTGTAACGTTGGACCTTATGGTCCTTATCCTTATCTAGCTCGAACTTGCCGTTCGAACATAAAATCAGTTCGATCTTATTCGAACAAACTAGGTTTAATTAATGTGCCTTAAAAACTTTTATAATAAATTAATATCTTTTAAATTATACACAATATCAAACTTTTAAATGATAAATTATAGGCTCGTTAAACTCGACAAAACTATTGAACAATAATTAAAGAGCTCGAGCTCGACTGCTTATCAAGTCGGTTCGTGTTCATCTGATTCGAGGTTGAACCAAGTTTTTGTTGAAATGTTCATAAGTTTCTCGCGAAAGAGTTAAAATTCATTAACGCATCTGAGACAAACTAATCGAAGTTTAAAAAGCAATGAAGAGAGAATTCATATGGAAACCATAATTTTGTTATGAATATGTTGAAATTCCTACTACTTAGTGAATGTGACCATATGACTGGAGATTTTGTAATTCCTATCTACCATATTCAGATCAAATAAGTTGTCTAAAATACTGACTAGCTTTGTTTTAGGTTTTACTGCATAAACGATGTTGCAACATGAAAAACCTTAAATTGCAGAAAATAAAAGACACACAGATTTGATCATGCAGTTCTGTGCAATGCACCTACGTCTGCGGGGCCGTAGCCCTGTGTTGAAATCATTCCACTAAATTGTCAAAAGACAGATTACAGACTTATCTTTTACAATTTCTAAGTGGTTGCGATCCCTCGCTCCAATCAGACCACCAGTTCTCCTAGTCTTCGATGTTGCGATCCCTCGCTCCAATCGGACCACTAGTTCTCCCTAGTCTACGATCACTCCCACACCAGGAGCTTTATGGTGATTTCGAACACACCGGCTTCCACACGTCCAAATGGTTGTGATAAAGTAAAACGGACTGTGCTGCCTTTTGCTCAAGATTGAAAACAGATTCTGAAGACAGAATTGTTGCGTGTAAAAACGTTAGGTTGAGCAGCGCAGCTTATATCCCTTTTATAGCATTATGCCGTGGTTGAAGAGGTTACTTCACGGCATCAAATTCCTTCCTTCAATCATGGTTGATTTGATTCTCGAAATCTCTGAAGATGAGGAATAAAGAATATCTTCCAACTAGAAAATATGGCAAGATTTCGATCCAGCTCATTGATCAAATCTCCATGGTGAAAACACTTAGTTGTTGATATTCGCTGGACTGTATTTACCATAAATCTCATACGCACAATATTTCCTTGCCTTTTAAAGCTGCGTTGGAATTTCTGTCACTTTCTGCTAAACCCTAATCGATGTTGCAACATCGAATCTGCCACAAATAAGCCAATAAAAAATGGACTCTACAATCTCCCCCTTTGGCAATTTGTGGACCGCAAAAAACTTTTGGATGGCGCCAAAACAAAACAGCTACTTCTCAGTAAAATCATCAATTAAGGAACTCCCCCTGAGTCATAGCATTACTTCAACACACCAATCTATCCAAATCCAGAAAATCAAAAGATGTACTCCCTCTGGACCAGCTATTTCTGCACAGGAGACTTTTTTCAGTCAACTATGCTAAATTTTGACTGAATTTTTGAATGCATAGATAAATAAAAATATTGTCGTATCTAATATTGTTGGAATCGTCATAACATGTAGTTTATTAATATTAAATTTTCATATCTTTATAATATACGTAGTTAAAGATATTAGCAGTCAAACACGTGTATTGAAGACCGTGAAAAGTCAGCTGTGCACATCCAGCTGGTACGGAGGGAGTAGCAGAAAGTGAGAATAATCAAATACAGTCATCCAATAATAAAATCCACATAAATCCAAAAGTAACTCCCCCTCGGACCATGAACTGCCAAAGACAAAGAACTGAACTCAATCAGAATCAGAAACAACATTCATCTTGGACCTCATAACAGCAGTAGGCTTAGGTTTCTTGGCAGCTGGAGACTTGGATTTCTTGATGACAGTCTGACTTGAGGTAGAAGCTCTGGTCTTTTAGGTCTAGAAGAGGTCTTAATTCCAGTAGCATTTGTAGCAGCAGGAAAAAGAACTCTGGACCCTTTCTTAAGCTGAGCTGCAAGATCCGAAAACCTTTTCTGATCATCACTATGCTTCTTGACCATCTCAGAATGAAAGTCCAGCTGACCCATATGATAATTTAACTTCATCTCTTTTTGCAAGGCAGTAATTAGGCAGCGGCATGGATGCGGCACAACATCAGACTTTCTGGAGTTTTTAGCTGCATGATGAATTCTTCTGAAAATACACTTCCCCAGATGCATCAATCCTAATGCCATAGTGAACTTCATTAATCTTCTCAACATTAAATTCTCAGAGAGACAGCCTATTGAAAGTCAAGCTAGCTTCATCTGTATAAAATCTGTCATCCAAGGCCATAGAGATCAACATGGCTTTCAAAACTTCATCTGTATCATCAGTAGGAATGGTCTCCTCTGGTTGGGGTTCAGGCAGCTCATCTTCAGAATCCTCCAAACCTGCAAAGTTCTCCTCTGGCTCAGGAACAAAATAAATAGTGGGAACAGCACCAAAAGAACCTCCTGGACACATGCACGAGTGAATCGACCCCTAGGCTCTGCTCCCCCTAAATTTGTAATCGTCTTCCTTTCAGGGCCAAGACGGAACCTACTACACTGTCGAAAGCTAGACCCATCCACAATAATATACTCCCCAAATCAAAACAGCAGCAAACTCCAATATACTCGACAAACCCGAACGAAACTCAACCACGAAGATTCAGATGCAAAGCCAGTACCTTTCGAGTTGTGACGGAAATCCGATGACCGAGAAGAACTTGAACACCAAACACAGCAAAATATCTCTGGAGAAATTTATAGACAGCGGAAGACGATTCCAGAGAGATTGAGAGTTTAGAGGGCTGAGTTTGTGTTCCAATAGAATGCCAATAGTCAGTTGGAAAATAGTACTAGTCCCGCATATCTGTTCATCACTCGCCACTAACTATCCACGCGCGAACTAGGGCTTCATGTTGCAACATCAAAAACAGTCTGACCAGCAAACCCGCTCTCTAGGGTTTCATGTTGCAACATCGAAAATTTTCCCAGCATTTTCACAGTTTCCACCCAGTACCAGTACCACTCACATATTTTTGTGTTTTTGGGTTTATGTAAAAGCAAAACAATACCAAAATAACAACAAAACTTCAAAAGCAACTATACAACAATGTAAGGTTTTTGGGATACCTTAAACTCGACAAACTCGACAATTCAGAGAGGATTTAGGCACCCACACCTTTCTTGTGAGCTTCTTTTTCTGCTCAGGTTCCATGTTGCAACATGAAGAAAACTGTTTTCCCTGCATGATATCTCTCAACAGCCTCATGCACTGATGCTCCTCATGTCCCTGCATCATGCAATATGAACAACACTTGGGAGGAACCTTCCGGGTCTTGAAGATTGTCTGAGTTTGAGTATCGACACTCCCAGTCATTGCACGAAATTGCTTAAAATTGTTGAATTCTGAGCTGGATGCTTCCTGACTTCCTGCTGAAACAAAGATCGTTTTCTTGACCTGAGTTTTTGGGGCTAGTAGTGCTCTGTGGATAAAACCAAGACCTTGTCTGTTTCCAGAATTTTTTCCCATGATCAGCAAATCATTCAGTTGAGCAGTACCCTTGTTTAATTTCTGAAGAGTTGCTTCAGCTTCCTCAGCCCTGGCAGTCATAGATCTGAGCTTCTTTCCAAGCATGTCACAGTCAGCAGTTCTCTCAATCACTTTTTCTTCAGCATCCTGAGCTCTTTTGGTCATAATTTCCAATTTCCTCTCCAGAATTTCAGAAGCAACTTCAGTATCTTTAGCCCTCTTTGTCATAGTCTCCAGTTTTTCAAGATTCACTGGTTTGTCAACTGGTTTCTTTCCTTCAGAAATTTCAACCTTCTTCATTACATCCTCAAGTTTCTTTTCTGCATCCTCAGCCCTTTTTGTCATAGACTCAAGGTTAGTGGTCAGTTCATCAACAGCTTCTTCTTCTACTAGTGCAGCATTCATCAGGGTATTGACCTTTTGCTTCAGATCTTCAACCTCTTCCATCAGGTTCTTAGAGTCATCATCACCATTTCCATGTTCTTTAAGAGATGTGATAGTTTCAACACCTTCCTTCCATGCATCAAATAACTTATCATAGGCTGTTTGTAGGTCAATTTACCCTCCAAAATCAATGTCTTCACTATCCAGATCAACTGTGAATCTATGACCTTTGCACCAAAGGACACATGTTTCTCAGGTTGAGCATCATCTTCATCATCACTCCAAGTTCCTCCAGTAGCAATCAAGGCTTTTGAGGGATTTCTGAGATTGGCACAATTTGCCTTGATGTGTCCAAAACCGCCACACTCCCTGCACTGTGGTTGTCCAACATATTTGGACCCTTCAACACCTCTACCAGAGTCATCTGTGTACACATCATCCTTGTGCTGATTGAGCTCTCTATTATGATACTCTCTTCCTCCTCTATTAAAGTATCCTTTTTTGTCATTAGTCCCTCTGAGAAACTCGCTGAAATTTCTTGTCAGAAGTGCAATCTTAGTCTCCTCTGTATCTCCTGAGTCAGATTCTTTCACTTTACCTTTTACTTTTGACTGCCGAACTTGAAAAGCCATGGTTTTCCTCTCCCTGCTCTTCTCCTGAAGCATCTCTGTAGACTTCAGAAACCCCATGAGATCATCAACTGAAATTTCATCCAGCATGTTGTTATTTTCAAGGTTTAACACTACATTGTCAAACCTATCAGGTAAGGATCTGATAGTTTTATCAACTATTTGCGCATCAGTGTAATGTTCTCCAAACTGGTGTGCCTATGAGACAAGTCCTTAAGTCTGACACTGAACTCATTGACACTTTCATGTTCCATCATCTGCAAGCTCTCGAATTCTGACTTGATCATTCCACTGATCCTCTTTCTGACTGGTTTAGCACCTTCATGACGTTTCTGCAAAGCATCCCATGCTGCCTTGGCTTGAGTACACCCTGAAATAAATCTGAACTGGTCATCATCAACTCCTTGAAACAGTGCATTCATCACTTTGCTGTTCAGTCTTTTGCCTTTCTTCTCATCCTCAGTCCAGGGAGCAGGTTTAGGGATTGTAACTCCAGCCTCATTCACACTAGTTGGAGGCACCCAACCAGTTTCAACAACATCCCAAGCATCATCGTCCAACTGAGATATGAACATTGCCATCCTCGTCTTCCAGTATGGATAATTTCCATCGTTCAGCAGCGGTGGCCTAGAGATAGATCCTCCCTTCTTAGCCATGGTAGATAGGTGATCTCGCTAACCTCGCAAGGGGACAAATAAGCGACTTAGCTCTGATACCAACTGTAATTCCTATCTACCAGATTCAGATCAAATAAGTTGTCTAAAATACTGACTAGCTGTGTTTTAGGTTTGACTGCATAAACGATGTTGCAACATGAAAAACCTTAAATTGCAGAAAATAAAAGACACACAGATTTGATCACGCAGTTCGGTGCAATGCACCTACGTCTGCGGGGCCGTAGCCCTGTGTTGAAATCATTCCACTAAATTGTCAAAAGACAGATTACAGACTTATCTTTTACAATTTCTAAGTGGTTGCGATCCCTCGCTCCAATCGGACCACCAGTTCTCCTAGTCTTCGATGTTGCGATCCCTCGCTCCAATCGGACCACTAGTTCTCCCTAGTCTACAATCACTCCCACACCAGGAGCTTTATGGTGATTTCGAACACACCGGCTTCCACACGTCCAAATGGTTGTGATAAAGTAAAACGGACTGTGCTGCCTTTTGCTCAAGATTGAAAACAGATTTTGAAGACAGAATTGTTGCGTGTAAAAACGTTAGGTTGAGCAGCGCAGCTTATATCCCTTTTATAGCATTATGTCGTGGTTGAAGAGGTTACTTCACGGCATCAAATTCCTTCCTTCAATCATGGTTGATTTGATTCTCGAAATCTCTGAAGATGAGGAATAAAGAATATCTTCCAACTAGAAAATATGGCAAGATTTCGATCCAGCTCATTGATCAAATCTCCATGGTGAAAACACTTAGTTGTTGATATTCGCTGGACTGTATTTACCATAAATCTCATACGCACAATATTTCCTTGCCTTTTAAAGCTGCGTTGGAATTTCTGTCACTTTCTGCTAAACCCTAATCGATGTTGCAACATCGAATCTGCCACAAATAAGCCAATAAAAAATGGACTCTACCGATTTGGAACTTCTCCATATATAATATAGATAGTAGTGTATTTGAGAGAGAAAAAAAAAACACACCCATTTTTAAATTATAGAATTCATATTTTATCCAGTCCTTTATAAACTAGAAAAGTTTTGTAGTGAAATGATAGAATCATTCTCCTCATATGTCAATGAATATATTGAATTTTTCCAATCTTATAAGTAAATCAAGTACTACATTTTTAGCCTGTTTTCTTTGAGAAAATAAGAGATATATACATTACTTCACTAGTTCACTATATTGAAGAAGATCATCAAATAACAAGTTTGACATCTTTTGGATTTGTCGATTAAACTGATGTGTTATTTCAAATTTATGCGTAAACACCAAAATATTAGCTCTGTTTCTTCGTTTCCATGAGAAATGGAGTCTGTAATTCCATACACTACTCTTCATCCTCAAGAAACATTTCCTTCCCATGAATGATGCATAATGTCTTTCGATGGTTCTTAATGGCGCAACTGAAAATCAATTAGAAATTTTCACATTCTGAACTGCTTCACCGGAATTTTTTGTTATTGAAAATACGATTTTGAAATTTTAGAAAAAAAAATCCACAAACTAATTAGTGTGTGACTGTGCAAAAAGATTGATTACTGGAAGGGTGGTTAGGGTTTATCCGGCCGGAAAACGGTGGCAAAATCACCGGCATAGCAGAGAGGCATAACAAGTACAAGGATCTAGAACTAAGAGTGGAAGGTCATCCCTAGTCGTTAACAACTTAACACAAGGAGTAGATATCCAAATGGTAGGTTGTTCTTATACTCCCTCCGTTTCTACCACTTTGGCACCTATGCCAATATGTTACTATTCATTTTATTTGTTTGGACCTTAAAAATTTCTCTATATTATCTTTAATAAATAATAAAACCTATACTAAAATATTATACTAATCAAGTAAATACTAAATATAATTTAAATTAACCAAATCTATAAAGTAATCATAGGTAAAATATCATTTCTTTCTCTTTTCACTTTTTGTTGGCACTATTCGCAGTGCCAAAGTGAAAGAAACAGAGGGAGTATGCGAAATAGATGTGTGCCATGTGGTAACATGGTGATGGTGATCCCAATATTATAAAAATTAAAGAGTAATTATTTGGTTCCTCATTTTAAATATATTTTTCACCAATTTTATATAGTAAGAATGGATTTTTTCCTAGTAATTCAATTTTTTTATTGGTGTAATGAAATATTATTTGATTGATGAATTTTATTATATAATTTTCCCATATATTAGTGATGAATAAAATTATTTTGTATATCAGTTAGATCTACACTCTTTTTAGTCAAATTTGTAAGAGCATGTTTGACCGTTAATTTCAATAGATATATGTATTATAATAAAACTAGGTGATTCATACATAAACTCAAAGTTTTATATCTATATTAGAGTACTTTAATTCACTTCAAAAATATCAATTTGTTATTTATATTGCAAATGTGTTTAGTATATTTAGTAATTTTGACTTGTTTTACCTTCATCTTAACATACTGCATCAAATAGCTCTTCATGACTATGTAATTGAAAAGCTTTATCTATTTTCTATGTATCTTTTTGGTTTAATTATACGTGTTTAGTATATTTATTTCTGTGTTGATCTATCTATTTAGTTTATATTTGGTTTATTGGTTTGATTTATCCGTTTAGTTGAAAATTATATGAGCAAATTTGATATTCATCAACTCCATTTGAAATAAACTGCACTTGCGGAGCATAGTCATAGCTAACTAACTTCAGTAGGGAAACTAACACATGTAAGAGTAAATCTTCAATACAAACAGTCATATTTGTACAATATTTGCACAACAAATCGATTGAACTAATTTTAATTGCTCTATATTCGAAAGGATCAAATATAAAAAGTCTCACCCATAAAGGTTATACAAAATAGGAATAGCCCAGAAAAAAATTAGGAAAGCCCTAGAAAGCAGAAACACGAAAGCAAATTTTGAATTTGGTTACAAAATCTTGGTTCATAAAAAATAAAATGAGAAAACTTGAGCTCTTGAATCACCTACGGCAAACGCAAACCACAAATCCATCTCAAGTCCGGTTCTGTTGAGCGTCATGCTCAAAATTCCCTGCGGAAGAGCATGCTCAAAGTATATGATTCAGCAAGATGCATCCATCCAAAATCAGAACCCTGACTGTGTACCTCCCACTCTTGATCTTGGAACCACATGCAAGTTTGCAGAATAGTAGAACAATCAAACAAATAAAGGGGTTAAGATGTGCAAAAATAGATTAATCCTTATTTTACATTAGAAGGAAAAGAAGGATATATGATATATAAGAATGCACACCTCATGAACTATCCACGTTCGGCAGCAAGTCCTGGGTTTTTGCATGATTCCAACATATACTTGTTAGAATCTTCTAACACCTGATAGGGAAAAATATCACAGAAGTATAAGTTAACACTTAAATTACTGATTATGCAGTCTTCAACAGAATCAAATTTTTATATTTAAAAATGCCTTTCTCTTATATCGTCCTTTAAACACCAATAAACACATTAGATACCGTGAATGAAATATATATCTTGTAACAGAATATCATAACCAAACCATGTCATTACATCAGCCGGTTCATTAAGAACAGCAAACAAATCAGATAAAGGTCCTGAAAGATCAACACAATTTGCATCTTTAAAGAAAGAAACCATAATGTCATGTGAAGCAACAGAAAAACAAAAGAAAGGACAAGGCAAGAATAACTTACAATTACAGCCTTACAGGTGAGAGAAACAAAAACCTGATTCTATGCTTTCAGACATGAACTTTAATTAAGAACAAGAGACATAGGAAACACGAGAGCCACCAGGGAGAGAATCTAACAACCAAATTACTTATCATTCATCATCAACCAAATACATATGAGAGCCATCTGGAATTTTTAAATACAGATTTCTCATGGATCTCAATCTGATTAGTATTAACTTATTACTTATATTCCCAGGTAGCTGCCTTTATTTGACTATAGTCATCAACCTAAACATCCCAGAAAAAGCATCCAAATCTAAGCCAATTTAAATAACAGAAGATTATATAGTAAACTCGCCATTTCTAATGCTACGTAAATCTGTAAATGAAACCCAAAACACTCCCAATTTTTTTTTTATAAAAAAAAACCCCTTTTCTTGTACTCTACTGGTAGTAAACATTTCAGAAATTTCATAGTTAGCTTTAGGTTTCAAATACACACACATACAAGCAGTAGAAATGCTGAAGACAAAATATTGAGTATCAGTGCTAATACATCATAATTCAAAGCCATTGCAACTTAAATAATACAGTAACAAGCAACACACTAATAAAATCAAGTGAGGATGCATGCATGTTCTGTTAACAGAAATTCTCGAGTTAAAATTAATTAAAAAACAACTTCGACTTGATTGAAGAATTTCAAAGAAACGAACTGAGCAAGAAGAGGTTGAAGTGTTGCCACCTGCCAGAGGTCGTCTTCAAAGCTTCTCCGTTTCCTAGAGGCGGGTGGATGTCATTTTTGCAAATTCAGATACACACGCGCAACTTCACCTCAGAATGAACTCATTCAATTTGGAGAACAGATACTGATGGATCAGAATTTGCTTTGATTATCTGGTATTAATTCCTATCAGCTTCCCTGCAATCACCTCATGAACGATAGCTGACATCCCAAAAAAATAAGTTGATAAATTCAGAACACATTCACTTATTCGTCTAAGTACATACTATCTGCATTTGCAAAAAATTAGAATATGCAACCAGTAATGTGACAATCAACATGGAAATTAGGCAATTCTCTTGATCCATTTCTTGTCCTATTTCCAAAATGAATCATAGCAAGGAACAAAAAGAATGGCTCAACTGAGAAATACCTTGTTTTTCCTCCCTTCCAGATCGGGAAAAAAAGACAATAAATATAGCAGAGTTTAATCCAGAACACGAAGATGTGTTGATATAAACACATAAACTCAAGGCATATACAATTGAATCAACGAAAATGATAGCAATTGGTCAGATTAGGATACCAAAGTATAGTCCGCGCCTGTTGAATGTTGAAATTAGCACTTGCACCAGAGGTCTTTACAAGCTACAGTCAGTGCTTTAGCTAGACTCGTTCTATCGCCCTAAAATTCCAGAATGGAAAGTAAATGAAATGCATAAAAAAGGTCAGAACTAATAAACAAAGTCAACGCCGTTCATAAGGAAACCTGTATTTTCTTCCCCTACACAGCAAACTGATAGAATAACAACTCAAGCCAAGGGTTTCTTTTTCTGTCCCCATTAATGGCTTTGAAGAAACCATTGATAACTAAAGACTTCCAGCTAAGCAAACATGTAACCAAGAAGTACAATTAAAAGCATCCTAAACTGTTTCTAATAGGAATAAAAACAAACACTTTGTGGACATGAAACAAACACTTTTGAGCAATAACAAAACCCATGTCGCCCCATAAATTTCCGAAAACAACAATTATGAGAAAATTCAGCATTTCAAAATCTTTGTCGGACATGAATCCTAGTCTACCTGGAACTATGAAAATAGAAAGGAGATGAAGATTGAACTTACAGAAAAGGGTCACTTTGGTTCTCATTAATTGAGTGAAAGAACAGCTCAAGCACACAAATGATTTAGCACACTCCAACAAACACAACAAAAACCTTACAAATCAACAGCTCAAGCAAAGTAGACCTTGCATTATTCAGACAAATACAGACTGCTAAGAGAACGTTTAAGAACAAAAATCATACCTTTGGAAGTTGAGTTGATTTCAGAATCAGGATGAAGAATGTCCGTATAAACCAGTATATATAGAAATTTGCCCAGAAATCCAACAGATTAAATTTGCCCACCCCACCGACCTATGATTCGACGTCATCCGGATCAGACCAAGCATCTACGGTGTCCAAGAAAGCACAAAAATCAACAGCGTCCAACCTAGACCAATAATCGACGGCCCATGTAATTAATCCAGAAAAACGAACGGCATCCCAGCAATGAAAGAACCGACATAGACGACGAAGTTGAGTTTCTTGCGACTTGTAATTTTGGGCAGCAAATCTTGTTCAGGGTAGGGGCACGGGCAGGGAAGAAGGAAAATGATCGGTAAAAATGCAGGCTTTGACACGACGTCGTTTCAGGGTCTAAGGTGCGGGAAAAATCGAAATTGCCCTTGGTGACCAAGGAATATTTCTTGGGTTATTCTACTTCTTTTTTACGGTTTTTCTAACGACTGCCCATGGGCACTCGTTAACATGGATGAGATTCCATGGATTATTGTGTAGTTAATGTTGATAAGTACAGAATTAATTATTACGAACATTTATAAATTAATTGGGTGTGAATGCATTGAATTTACGTGGTAAATACATCTATTTGTCTTAATTACTTTATATTTACCATCTACTTGGTTTCTTCTGACGATGATTATTCATGGTACACATATATCTGGAAAAAAAATCTGTCTAATAAACATATTAATTATCTTTACTTGATATTATTCCATTTGAAATCACAATATATTTGAATTCAAAAAATAAATTGTGTTTATGGTATTAAAATAATATATCATTCGATAAAATTTCCAAGATAACAATATTTTAAATGTTTGAATTCATTATTGTTTAATTAATATTTAATATGTTTATTACATGTATTATTTCAAAAAAAATTCATATACATTATTTATAAAATTTATAAAGCTATCTAAATACAACTTTGTTATAGTAATAGTTGGTGGGTTTATAAAAACTAAAATATAACCACTAAATTGTATGAATATATTTATTACCTGACACTGTAAATTTTAAATATGTGTTCGATAAATAATCATTATCGTTGATATAATTATCCGTAAATAGAATCCAATGGTAAGTATACAGTAATTGAGAAAGATAGATATTTACCACGTAATTAAGACAAACAGATGTATTTACCACGTAAATTCAATGCATTCACACCCAATTAATGTATGTTCGTAATAATTAATTCTGCACTTATCAAGATTAACTGCACAATAATCCATGAGATTCCACGTTAGAAAAACCGTCTTTTTTATCATGCTAGATGTTGTTATAATGACCGTCTTTTTTTTCATGCTAGATGTTGTTATAATGCGCTCGGAGGGAGTAAAAGATTTCCCTAACCTTTGATGATTTGGTGAGTTTAATTTTTTTTTTTATCCATCCATTCTCAAATCGTTACTTGTATTGGTATGAGACCTAGACAAGTATTATTACTTGCATTGATCATTATCTTTAATCTCAAATCTGAATTGATACGCTGATTGTAAGTAAAATAAAACACCACTTTGTCTGAGCATTTCATTTTAGATACCATTTTGCCAGAAACTAGTTTTACTTGCTCCTAATTTCAATCAATGAGTGGTGAAAATGAATTTTGTGACTTCAAATCCCAAATACTAAGAACAAGGGAAAATGATATATACACACATTAATAAGCTAAAGTATCTGCAGCATCAGAGAAAGCTATGATTTGCAAAGAAAAGTAAACGATGAGATAAATCATCATTCAGAGTCAGAATTACATAATTCTCCATCTCTCTTCCTTATCTCTCAAACATCTCCCCTATATCTCTCCCTCTCACAAACAGGCCATGCCAACCAGAAACACCTTGGCAGCTCACAATTATTTCTCAAAGCTTTCTCTGCTCCCTTAAAACAAACCCGAAAAACCTGAAATCAGGAAAACTAGGTATAAATAAAGAGTAGCTACGTACAACAAAAGACAAAAGACAAGAGACAATCAACAGTACCCAGTTTCCATAAGCCAGTGTAGTATAGACTCCAAGACAGATCCTTAAAGTGGAGCCTAGTTGTCTGGTGCTGACCTTCGCCGAGCTCTTGTACCACGGTTTCCCTGAGGGGGGACGGCTGTAGCAGCATCTGAAGTCTCATTATTATCATCCCTAGAGTCTGATGATTCCCGGCCACGCGTCTCTCCCCAGAGCCTCCTTGAAGAGTGGTGGTGTGTGATAACTTGGGCTCGGGTGCTGGAAGTACCACTGCTACTAGACCAGCTGGAGGACCTTGAAGAAGCACCACCAGAGTGGAGTATACGAACTAGGAAAACGACTGTGAGAATGTGACCATCGACAGATAAAGGACCATCTTCATTAGTTTCATCTCCCAATGAGGATTGCAATGTGCTCAACAAATCTCCTAAGTCCCTCTGCTGCTCCAGCCTTCTCCAGCTGCGCTGCCTCTCTGGATCAGCGTCTGTTGGGCGCACCAGAGGATGTGCCTCTCTTGCATGCTTCCTCAGCTCTCTGTATGTGCCACTAAATTCACATGTTTCAGAGGCACAGCTTCTTAATTTAGCATTCATGAAACCACGAGCAGATTCTACAACCATCCAACCTTTGATATCTTGTCGGCACAGAGGGCATGCCAGCTTTGGATTCACATCATCATCACAAGAGACATCTTCCTGCACTGAGCTTGAAGCACCTAAGAGTCTTTGAACAGTCGAGCCTGTCAGTGGAGATTCTGGGGCATATACTGGAGATTCTGGGACATATACTGGAGAAGATGGGTTGAACACAGGAGAAGAAGCCGAAACAGGATCTTCTTGCACTGGGGTGGTGGAAGCTTCTCCAAATGACTTCTTGAACTGGTCAAAGCAATTAGAATGGCGGTAGCTAGTGTCACACATGAAAGGGCGGCATCCTTTCTCATGAGATGCACATAAAAGCAGTATGGCATTGTGCGGATGTTCCATACAAACTGGGCAGCGAGCATCTTCCCATTCTTTTGCATTATCCTCACTTTCCAGAGGATTAATTGGCAGTGAGTGTTTTGAACAACCAGAACCACTTGGATAAGGAGATGCCCTAGATACCGAACGTTCCCTACTCTCCTTAGGCATTCTTAGTCAGATACCTGGAAAACTTTGCTTGAATGTGTTGACGGAGTTGAAGAAAACAAAGAACTTGAATGTTGGTGGCACTGACACATCAATTTAAACCTGTTAAGTTGAAGAACAGAAACATTTTCATAAACTATAAACAGAAGTAATAGAATCACACATGTTTTACTCAGTTCTTACTTGTAGAGTCTATATCTATAGACTAAGCAAATGCCCAGAAACCAACACTCAATACTCAGAATTCCAACAAATGTCCAGCAAAGCGACGTAAAAAGGCTCCACATGTTTACGAGCTATTCAAGGAATCTAAAACAACCACATGATAAAGAAAGCATTCTCCACTAACCAGCAACTCAACAAACAATCAACTTAAATGCAGTCACAGATCATACAAAGCAAGGAAACTCACTTCTCCGTACCAAACCAAAGGCCAATAAACAAATAAAACACACAAAATTACATCTTTTCTGAAATTTCGTCTCTCCCAACCGCAGAAATAGACAAAACCCAGAACACACAGTATACTAGTAAGCCAAGAAGCCCCTTGGGAAAACCAATTAAACAATCAGACACCAAAGAACGCCCTAAAACCAGTAAAACAATCAGATCCCCAAATAAATGAACAGCAATTATGCTCCAGTGAAAGAACACCATCAACAGGAAAAATTACCGTTTTTCAACCGGGTTCGATCAATAATCGTTAGCGTATATCAAACCAGAAGGATCATTAAGAATCTGGTGCAGAGAAAATCGAAATCCTCGGCTTAATTGTCTCGGAATCGTGCTGAATCGACGAACCCTAGAGAGAGCAGATGCTCTTTGGCAGCTGCGAAAACGCAGCTGATATGGTAGAGAGTTCAAGGAAAAGTCAAATAGTGGCTAGAGGATTGTGAGGTGGTATTTATAGGCGCAGATGGTGGGGGCCAGCGTGTGCTGACGTGGCTAATGACGGTTCACCATTTATTTATTTATTTTTATATTTTAATCTGGGTTGGGAGTTCACTGGTGTGCTCGCTGTCCTTGTCTTTGTATGGGAGGTTATTGGATTTTGTGGGAGGGTAATTTGGTAATAAAATATATATTTTTGAATTTTGAATTATTTGCCTCAATGTCAATGGACGTTCAGGAGGCGCCGTTCCATCCCGTGTTTTGAGTGCCGACGGTTTTACGGCGCGTGATATATCACCTAAAAAATCATCGCCAATTAATATCCAATCATAATTTGTCACATCAATGTAATGTCTATGTGTAAATTTTTTTAAATATTGCAAGTTATAAATGAAAATCTAAATTTAGTAACTAATACTTTAATTTTTTTTGTAGATTATTAGATTATGATTAGATTTATTTAGTCAACTTGTTTAATTTTAACTTTAAAATTGAATTGATGATTGGATTCGTAAAATTATTTAAATTTACAATATTATGCTTTACAATATTAATATTTTTTATATAATTTTCATAGCTTAGCTTATGATTTTAATAATAATAAATTGTTTTGAGTTAAACGATGAAAACCAATGTAAGTTGGAACAAACAGAATGTATATAAATGATTAATAGATATTTAAGGTTTTTATTAGCGGTTTAAATATGCATGTTTAGTAAATATTTTTAGAGATTAGGAATATGTTTGGTTTCCCAAAATATTTAATGAAATATTCTCTCGTCAATTTTCTATAATAGGAAATATTATAAAAAAGGCTTTGAAAAAAACAAATTCACAAAAACTCTGAAAATAGAGATACGGTTGGACTTGCTCTTTTTGGACTTTCAAGTTTTTAGAGTTTTCCTATTCTTCATCAATTTAGAAAATATTTTCTTATTATATGCTTAGCTACATCAATATTTAAAAGGTAAGTGTAGTTCTATAAGGTTAATTAATTAGGGTTTATTGAGGAATGAATATATAGAGAAGAGACCACACCCTACCTTGAAACTCTCTCTAAAAACGCCACCGACCAACAAAAAACTGATCAGGGAGACATGGTCGACACCGTCAAACCAGAAGTCGGCGAAACGGCCAGTAACGAGATCGTCGTTGGTGATGTCGTCATCACGACGGAAGGAGTTGCGCAGCGACGGCTGACGGATGGCGAAGCGAGCGGGAGCGAAAAACACATAGCGCATGGATACGAAGAAATCGACCTGGACGAGATTAATGGTGATATGACGTATGCAAGGCGGTTGCAGAAACTCATGGATGGCTGTTTCTCTTTCTTGTGCCCCAACTTGTTTTAAGAATCCTAGCTTTATGAATAAAACAGGCTATTTAATTACCTTTTTCTGGTTTATGTTTGCAACTGTTGTATTCATATTCTTTACCTCTGTGAAGTGGTTTTTTCTTCATTATAACTCGTTTCGCATTCCATTAGTAATTAAGAGCCTTCTCTCTAGAACAACTGGTTGATGATGTAGTCGGTGTTGTTTATTTATTTGTTGATGATGTTGCCTAATGGCTAATGACTCTAGCATATAAGATAAGGGTCATATGCCTACTGCCCTTTAAAGGCAGCTAATGACTTATCAGCAGGAATCTAACACATCTTCTTCATTAAAATATGCTAGTACTTCGATCGGTACCATATGTAGCTTCTGTACACTTTTTAGTCAGTTGGTATATGTATATGTCAATTAGATTCACAGTCAATTGGTATATGTATATGTCAATTAGATTCATAGTGCGCTACTGTACAATTTTTAGATCATGTTAATACATGAAACTAAAATTATTAACTTTAAAACATGCATATGCTCACTAAAAAATATGCTGATCTAGATGGTACAAAGGAAAGTAATATATATAATCTAACATATTTTGTGATTTATCATCGATCATAGTAAAATTACAGTGTCACAGACATTAATTACACATGTAGAAATTAAAATTAAAAATTAGAAGCAAGGGCAGAGACAAGAGCAGCAGCCTTGCATGCCTTTCTTCAACAACGTAGCTGCCTTCCTCTCCACTCGCTTCAACCCGGCATCTGTCATCTCAACATGATCATCCACCTCATTTATCAACCTCGTATGAAGATCCAGTTCTTCGTTCACCGCCATCGCGATGTGCTTCACGCTCGCAATCCCTTCCTCCAGCTTATCCAGTTCATCGTCCTGTTCCCTCATTATCTGCCGCTGAAGTCCGACGATTCCCCGCTCGTCGAGACCTTCCATCGCCGCCTCCACGTCGCCGATGCGTCTGAGGACGTCGGCGACCGGGAACATTCTTTCCATGTTCATGCTGCTGGCCATCTGGTCCACCTCCGACTTCAAGGTGTCGACCAGGTCTTGCCGGCGCTTGGTTTCTCTGTATTTCAGGTTTTTTCCGGTGCCGTTTTTGGAGTTATTAAGGTTGGGAACGAGGCTGTGATTCAGCCTGGTTCTTAGCATGGTGATTTTTCGGCGTATGTTGGATGCTTGTCGTTGAGATTCCGGCGCCGTTGCCGGCAGCGAACCGGTGTCGGAGATCATGGTGCTTATATCGCGAGCAAGCTTGACTGCGTCGTTGTACTCCCTCACCCATGGGTCTTCGGAGACGGCCATGATTAATCACGATATTAAATTGCGAGCGATTGAGAGCAATTTCTTGTTTTGCCCTAATTCAGGAAAAAGAACAAAATAATCTCTTGCAAAGGATAAAATACTGTAGTTTATATATCGTAATACAATTATATATACAAGTTTGTTGAAAGAAAAGAGAGAATCCGAGATGAATTATGAAACTCAAGTATGAATCCAAATAGGGAAAGGCTATTGGGAAATAGACCCCTCCACGCAGCTCAAAATAATAATAAAGAAAATATAGAACACAGATTTAACGTGGTTCACCAATTGGCTACCTCCACGACCAGAAACAGATTTATTAGGCTCCCAGATGTGGCAAATTTCTCAGATCCAAACGACCATCTTGAAATCACACTGATTACAGATACAGACGAGAGTATATATAATGCTCTCTAGCTACAGATTCGGAAAATAAATATGACTTTGTCTAAAATATATAACATTAAGTACAGCATCAAATTTTAACACAAGATTTCATTAAATTAAGTACAACATCAAATTTTAACAGCCACAATGTGATTATTTTGTATGGGGAAAGGTAAAATATATAACATTAACATTCACAAATATGCCTTAATAATTAGTTAATGGTTTATCACCGAGTGTGTTTTTCAAATCTCAGTGAAAATAATTATCATGCAAATGAGAAGAAATAAAACCACCACAGAGAAGAACGAGGTGCCATTTTGAGCGCATGGGCAAAACATTTCTTTAAGAATCAAGTCGGTTAATTCGCTACTTGGTACTTGAGAAAGGACCAAATCCTCCTCCTTGTTTATCATTAAAAAATTACAATACAATTCAGGCATATGTTTTCCGGGGATATCAGCCGCTATAAATTGCTATTTCTCCCATCCTTAAAATTTTAGTCTAGATTCTAAAGTTTACTTTCCCAGTTGGAATTGATAAGAACATTCAAATCTTAGAAAGGAGCATATATATTATGGGAAATGATAGTCATAGTGAAAAATCTAAGGAAAAAACCATAGTCAATGACATGGCATTCCTAAGTGGCATACACATATTTCTAAAGTTTACCAAAATCAACCCACATGGTTTGTGATAATTATAAATCAACCCACAAACTTTGTAATGAGTAATATTACTAACTCAAATTCAATTTATATAAAAGGAAAATTAAATTTTTTTGGATATAAACAAATTGAGTTACATTGCTATGTAGACACCGGTGCAAGTATGTGTGTTGCTAGCAAAAATGTAATACCCAAAGAACACTGGGTAAATGTAGAAAGACCAATAAGAGTAAAAATTGCAGATGGATCACCCATCATACTCTCTAAGTTTTGTAAAAATCTTAACATAATGATAGCAGGTGAAATATTTCATATTCCAACTGTATATCAACAAGAATCTGGAATAGATTTTATTATTGGAAATAACTTCTGTCTGTTGTATCATCCATTTGTCCAATACACAGATAGAATAATTTTCACATTAAATAATAATCCTATACACATAGGAAAAATAAGAAGAGCTCTAAGAGTAGGAGTTCCGGGATATTTAGATTGTATGAAAAAGAAATCTAAATTACCAAAACCAGTGGCGCTAAATATTAGCCCTAATAAAATTACTTCTCTTTTATGGAGGGGGGTATATATACTAAAGAACAACAACTTTTTGTGCTTCAAAATACAAAACTTCGTAAGATAGAAACACTTTTAGATTCTGTGTGTTCAGAAAATCCAATAGACCCCAACAAGTCAAAATATTGGATGACAGCAACCATAAAACTAATCAATCCCAAGACAATTGTAAAGGTTAAACCAATGCAATATAGTCCTAAGGATAGAGAAGAATTTGGAAAACAAATTAAAGAATTGCTATAATTAAAAGTGATTAAACCTAGCAAATCACCTCACATGTCCCCAGCCTTCTTGGTAGAAAATGAAGCTGAGAAACGCAGAGGAAAAAAGAGAATGGTTGTCAACTATAAAGCTATAAGCACAGCTACAATAGGAGACAGTCATAACCTTCCTAATAAAGATGAGTTATTAACTCTAATAAGAGGGAAGAAAATATTCAGTAGTTTTGATTGTAAATCAGGATTCTGGCAGGTATTGCTAGATGAAGAATCACAATTATTAACTGCTTTTACATGTCCACAAGGTCATTATCAGTGGAATGTTGTACCTTTTGGGTTAAAACAGGCTCCAGCCATATTTCAAAGACATATGCAAAATGCATTTAGAACCTTTGAAAAATTCGGTTGTGTTTATATTGATGACATTTTAGTCTTCAGCAATAATGAAACAGAACATCTGTGGCAAGTAGCGGCAGTACTTAAAAAATGTGCTTCTCTGGGAATAATACTCTCAAAGAAGAAAACACAGCTTTTTAAAACTAAAATCAATTTTCTAGGACTAGAAATTGAAGAAGGGTCTCATCGACCTCAAGATCATATCTTGGAACATATTCAAAAGTTCCCAGATATCCTTGAAAATAAAAAACAGTTGCAGAGATTCTTAGGAATTCTCACTTATGCTTCTGATTATATTCCTAAGCTTGCTCAGGTTAGAGCACCACTACAAGCAAAGCTTAAGGAAGATGTTCCATGGGAATGGAAAGATACAGATACCAACTATCTGATAAAAGTAAAGAAAAGTTTGAAAAACTTTCCTAAACTCTATCACCCTCAACCTGAGGATAAACTGATCATAGAAACTGATGCATCAGATTTATTCTGGGGAGGAATTCTTAAAGCAGAAATAATGGTAAAGAATACATTTGCCGATACACTTCAGGAAGCTTTAAGGCTGCTGAAAAGAATTACCATAGTAACGAAAAAGAATACCTTTCTGTTATTAGAGTAATTAAAAAATTCTCTGTTTATCTAACTCCTTGCAGATTTTTGGTTAGAACAGATAATAAGAATTTTACTTATTTCCTAAAAATAAATCTAAAAGGAGATAGAAAGCAAGGTCGTCTAGTTAGATGGCAAATGTGGTTATCTAGATATGATTTTGATGTTATTCATATTGCAGGTATCAAGAATTATTTTGCAGATTTTCTTACCAGAGAGTTTCAGCAAAATTATAAAGAATGATACAAATATTTCTAATGTTTGTTTCCTTGTGAAGCATCCAGTATGGATGAAATGGAGCAGTTGAAGCTGCAAGAAGGACTTTTAGTCCAAGAACTCGAGTTGGTTCGAGCCAAGCTCAAATATCTTAACCTGATCAAATCAGGAAAAGGAAAAGATCAAGCTTCTGAAAATGAAGTAAACAAGGTTATCTTATCACCTTCTCCCTCAAAAGAGAAAGATAAGGCTATTCCAACGCAAACGGCAGTTGGTAAAGAATCAACAAATCCGTTGAAAGCTGTGGATTTGCCAAAAAACCAGAAGGAAGTACAAACTTCCATCAAACTGGTTACTCCAGTAGATTTTTGCTTAAGGCCAAATCAGGGAATTCCAATCCCACAGTCTAAAGTTACACCTTTAGCATCGGAGAAATCCGTAGAGGGAATTCAAATCCCAAAAAGATCTAAAACATATTATGTAGTTTATAACGGCCCTAATGCTGGGATCTATGAAGATTGGAGTTTCGCCAAAAAAGCAACTGAAGGAGTCTCCAACATTGCACACAAGAAGTTCAAATCCTTCCAGGAAGCAAGAACTTCAGCAGACCTATATACTGGGTCATCTTTATTAGCACCTCTGGAGCTAATTACCAATGGAGAAATGATGAAGCCTAACACCTTCAGCGCAACTCTGTTGTCCAAAAAGAAGTCATTGACATCATTAGGAAAACTTCCCAGCAAACCAAGGGAAGACATGGCAAGATCTACGAAAGTAGATTACACCGATGAAATCACAGAAGCAGGCTTTGAATATTGCTATCGATATGCAAGAACTGCCAATGAAGAAAAGTTTTTGGAGGAAAAGTTCTTCACCACAGACTCCAAAAATTTAAGTTATTACAATTTCACCAAGAATGCTAATCCCGAGCAGGTTTACGAGGCATTCCAATATGGTTTGGTAAAAACCATATATCCAAGTCCTAATCTGTTAGAAATTAGCCATTTCCCTAAGGCTATTATCGACACAATTAAGACTTTCAGGAAAAAATGCACCAAACCAGGGCAAGAAATTTTTCTAAAAATTAATAGTTCCGGTCCATACTGGAATCAGTCAGGATTATTGGTATATCATCCTCAGCATTTAGTCCAGATTGGCATTTGCAAAGGGGATCATTATCATCCATCCCAGCTCATGGAGTGCAAACTTGAGGCTAGCGATTTGCTACCCTTAGCAATAAGAAAACTGGAAGGTTTTGTTCAAAGACTTTTCAGTTTTACAGCAGAAGATCAGTTGTTCATCAACTATCAAGATTCCACTATCTTGATATACAACAAGTCATACCAGACCATCAGCAAAGAAGATGAAAGACGTTTTGTGGCCTTTCAAAATACTTTGATGAATAATAGACTTCTTGGGGACCACCATGAAGACTTATGCAAAAAGTTGCAACAACATTGCATGGAATACAGCTGTCCTGAATGCTTTCCAAAAAACTCAGCTACCAGCAAGGCTGCCGACAGTCTGATGGACCCCTCCACCTCCTCTTCATAATGTGAGAAGTGGTTCGATGAGACAACCACTTTAGATGGTGGACAAATAATGCATCCACTTTAGTTAGTGGAAAATAGTAGCGCGTTTGTACGTAAGGGATGACGCACCCCTTTCAATAATTCAGATCCTTCCTTATCTATAAAAGGAAGTTCATTTCTTGTAATCGAGGAGCGCCCCTCACTTCTGCGCCTCATTGTACTTTACTTTCAACTTCTGTAATCTCCTGGAGACGACCCTCGTCCAGGCTTCTGTCTGATCTTTGGATCTACTATGTGTGAATAAAAAAGCCCTTTAGGGCCCTTGTAATTTCATGTAAGTTGCTATAATCTTTATCTTCTTTCTTATTATTGATTGCTGTATACATGCTTATCTGTTATAATGAAACCTGGAGTCCGTAGAATAGGGAGTACCGCTTAGGCAGGTGGCCGTTTAGGGAAACAAAGTTCGTAGGATTGGTTAAATTATAAACAGAAAGCGTGATAAAAATACACTCTTGATAATATAGCAAAGAAGGTAAAAGGAACTTGCATAAATTACTTAGGGTTCTAAAGTATTAAAAAAAATTAAATCTTCACCAGTTGAAAATATTTGTATGCTCAGATGAGTAAAAACATTTATAAATCTATTCTCGACAGAGAACTAACTAAAGAAGATAAGCAATTATCTAAATTTCGTAGGATTGGCCCTTATAATCAATCTAGATATAGTTATGGAGTAAAATTTTGTGAAAAACATCAAATTGGTGTTTATTACATGAATAGTTACAAAGGATGCATGAATTGTATCAAACAAATCAATCAAGATTCCGCAGGGGAGACTTCCCGAACTTAAACCTGGTATCATAGCCATGTAATTAATAAAAAACTAATAATAATTTTAAAGATTCAACTTTAAAATGAATCATTTAAATGATATAGAAGAGACAATTGATGAAAATCAAGAGGTTTCTGATATTCAAACCTTTGAATCTAATCAAGGATTCATAGGAAGTTTCTTGATAAAACAAGAATTACTTTCAAAAATTAGGTCATCAAAACTTAATTTAAGAAAAGAAAATATTTTTAATATATCTCTTTTAGAAAGGTTAAAAAGAAAAAATAGCATTTACTATTTTGTAGGAACTAAAGAAATGCATGTAGATATCAAAGATACTACAGGAGCATTATATTTACCTTTAATCACTCGAAAAGAGATTGAAGAGAACTTATTAAAAATAGATAGTAAAATTCGATCCACTATCACAATGATCCACTATCACTACTCATATATTATATACGCAAATTATTTGGTACACCGGAGGGTACGATGCGGATAGTACCCCAGGCCCTTTCTTGCAAAATAATTAATGGATAATTTATTTCCTATGTAAATATATCACCTCCTTTGAGCCCGGGATGGGAATATGTCAACATGATCACAGCTAATTTTTTTTATTTATTTAGTGCTAATATATCTCAAATTATTTTTACATTCAAATTTAATTTTTTTAATGCAATGTGCATACTAAAATTCTAATTGTGCACTTATATTAATGTTAAAAGTGCATTTTAAAAATATTCCTTTTTACCTTTTAATTAATTTATTTATTTATCTTAATATTTTTTATGCAATGTGCATACTTACTCTATAATTTGTGCATTGTGTTAGTGTTAGTAGTGCATTTTAACTTGTACATTGTATTAGTTCATTGTATTAGTGTTAGTAGTGCATTTGTGCTTTTGTGCATTGTATATATACAATTTGTGCATTATATTAGTGTTAGTAGTGCATTTTAATTTGTGCATTGTATTAGTGTTAGTAGTGCATTGCATTAGTGTTAGTAGTGCATTTTAATTTGTGCATTGTGTTAGTTTTAGTAGTGCATATGGGTACCTCTGGCTTACCATTATTGTACAATGCAGATAGATTGTATGTGCATTTAAATGCTACATATTGTGCATTTCAATGTTTTTATGAGAATTACAATCAAATTAGTAATATGCACAATTCTTCATACAATAATACACATTATTATGATTTGAAATGCACATTTTGACTATGGGCTGAAAATATAAAAACAATAACAAAAACATACATAAAAACCAATAATGAAAATGTTGGATGCCATAAATCTTATGAACAAAATGACCACAACATATATAGCAAATCTAGATAAAAGTATCAAATTTTAGTGGGTTTATGGACCAACATATCTCATGTGCCTGCAATTAATCATCAAAACGGAAATCAGCGTACGATATATTAATTTTTACAAATCGTAATAAACATTTACAAAATTTATACTAAGACATTGGAAAAATTCTGACCTACCGACAATTAAAAGTTACAATCTGTTGCGTTCAATCTTTAAATTGAAGAATTCTTTCTGTAAGCTTTTGTTGTTTTCCTCCCGTACAAGAAAAAAAAAGGGTATAAATCATAAGAAATTAGGTATTTATTTAGGATTGAGCCTGCGAAATTCATGGAACCCACAAACGTGGGATGTGTGCAACCTGCAACGAATTATTAGGGATTTAAAAAATTTCTTATTTACAAAAAGAAGCCTGGGGTACAATGCTTAGCGTACATCCAGTGTACTATATACTAATTGTATTTAGGATTGAGGCTGCGAAATTCATGGAACCCACAAACGTGGGATGTGTGCAACCTGCAACGAATTATTAGGGATTTTAAAAATTTCTTATTTACAAAAAGAAGCCTGGGGGTACAATGCTTAGCGTACCCCCAGTGTACTATATACTAATTGTATTATATATAATATATATGTCTTGGTTCAAATGAATAAGATCTCTAATTCAAATACCACGAAAAAAGGACATTTTAAAAAGTTTAGTGGACAAATAAAATGACACGTTAAACTTATTTGTCATACTTTCTAAATTTAGATATGTAATAGATGTACGTAGGCAAAGAAGCAAAAACTCTCACGCTTTATAATCATAAAGCGCCATATTCATACGGGTATTCCGGCGATATCATCCGCTACATATTGTTATTTCTCCCATCAGCCATTTGACCTATTTTTCCAATAGCATTGGTTCTTTAAAACTTTAGTCTACATTCTAAAATTTGCCTTCCAAATTGGAATTGGTATGAACATTCAAATTCAAACCTTAAAAAGGAGCCTATATTGGTTCAAATGAATCAGAATGGCTAATTGTGACGCTGGCACATATTTGTAACACAAAGGAAAAAACATTTAAAAACCCGAATGTAAATTGTGAGAGATAGTCTTTGTCTTTGTAAGACCACCCACACAGCATGTACTCAGCCTGACACGTCACCCCTCATAAGAGGCATGACAATATGTGCATTGACTAGTGAGATCCCTTCCATTCTAGTATACTCTCTTCATCCCAACCAAAGCGTCTGATACTTTCTATTTTGTTCAGTCCCAACCAAGGTGTCTTACTTCTAATAGTTCCCCAATTGGCAAAAAAATATAGGTTTTTAACCCATAATTAGTTTTAAAAATTACATCTCATACCATAACATTTAAAATGTTAATTAACAAATTTTGGCCCTAATTAAAATATTAACCCAAGTTTAAATTAAACCCCAATTACACAGGTAACCGTTGAAGCCAAAGATCGAAGATTTAAGGCCGAGTTGTGGTGGTTGCAACTAATTCTATTGGAGGGGAAATGTCAGTTGCTCAACTGAATTATAAAAGAAAGGTATCATAGCCAAATTCATATTCTCGCCCATCCCTAATTCTTCTCTCCTTGTATGAATTTACTATTTCCCCTAATTAATTGAGTTCAGTCTTGACATTAAACCCCACATTCTCCAGACTCTCCGCCTCCGCTCTCTACCTTCACCTCCTTCATCATCCCTATCAACATCTCATGCCTCAATCTCTACTGTATTCCTCCAGCACATCCAAGTCACTGCCATCTTTCATACTCAAGTGAAATGTCCTCATTTTCTTATACTCAGAAAGTTGTTTGGCTTCCACTCCTCTCAACAGTTTCACCTTTACTCTCTCATCAGAGCCAAAGAGAGTCCAACCATATCCCTGCTTGCAGAAGGTGATTCTATTTTCATCAAAGTCAAAATAAATTGGACTGAACATACTCATCCAATCTACCTCCAAGATCATGTTTAACTCCCCCGAGGGAAAAATCCCCAGATCAAAGTGGAATTTGTGGGAATGAATTTTCCACATTACCTTGGGACAGTAATTACTTCCACCCCTTAAAATTCCACCAGCCACAGAAAATACAAATGATTTAGGGGGTTTAGTGTATTTTAGTTGGATTCATTGACAATATGATTGTCAGGGTCTATGAAGTTGTCATTACTCCATGTGTCTGGAAGGATGTTGATTCTTCTCCCACAAAGACAACCATAAACAATAATAGAGTTTCTCCTGGAGTTTGCACCCCTTACTGAATTCAGGTTCAAGCAGTCCACTTCATCAGAGAATACATTGTCATTGTCATCTACCTCCATCACAAAGACATCTCCCTCTTCACCATCCCAATCCTTAGCATTAATGAGATTAACTTGTTTGAATCTCCAAACATGACCCACTCCAAATTTCTCATTATAGTTAAAGCATAAACCAATTCCCCTTCTGTATTGTATCTCTTGTGGAGTAAGCCTTTTGATACCCCTCTATCACTGGTTTTTTATCCCTATTCCAGTTTCCATTCTATACATTCTTTTTACCAGTATTCTTAACTAGGGGCAGTGGCGTAAGTGACGGCCATGCGTCGCCGACGCTTGATTCACCGCACCATAGATCGGGATCTCAGAGCTCTGCCGGCACTACAGATCCAATCTGACGAGATCGAACAATTAGTCGGAAACAGTTATGACCACTATCTTTCAACACCATTTCCATTTTTTCTTAGCTTTTTTATGATAGTTTTAGTTCCTTAGATAGGGTATGCTGGCCTTAGATACAGAGAAGATTTAGGCCCTGTTTCCTAGAGCTTATTTCCGCCATGTACTGAACTGAACTGAATTGAACTGAACTGAACTGAAGTAAAAATGATTTATTGAAAAATGGAATCAGCATAACTGAATTAACCTGAATTTCATCAATTACATTTTCACTTCACTTCACTGAACTGAACTGAATTGAACTGGACTGAATTGAATTGAACTGATCTACAAATAAGGGCCTTAGTCTTGATTATTGTTAGAAACTTCTCTGTAATCTATCAAATTGCCTCCACTTGTGAAGAATAGCCTTCGGGCAACTTGTAGCCACTAAGGCCCTTATTTGGTCTTATGTGTATTATGTTTTGTTTCTATTTCGGTTGAGGAGCCATTAATAATCCTCCAATCTACGATGATTAGCCCAAAAAAAAAAACTAGAGTACCTTAACAGTGTTATGCATGTTATGATATCCAACATAGTTCTTACTCTTTTTAGACATCATTTCTAAGTTCTGCTTATGTAAGACAACAATCTTAACCAACTCTTTTAAGGTTCTGGTTTCAAACATGTTAATCATATGTCTTAAGTCATCATTCAATTCACTAAGGAAGATAGACATCAAATCAGATTCAGTTTTCCAAAACTTTTTTCATCAAGCAACAAGCAATTATAGTCAAGCATTTTTCATCAAGCAGCAAGCAGATAAAGATTCATCAAATAGTCAAAGCAAAAAAATGACCAGCAGATAGAGATTCATCAAATAGTCAAAGCAAGAAACTGACATGCTGCTGCTGAAACGACGGCTGAAACTACGGCTGTTGAACCAAATTCATCAGTCAACCCGATGACTGATTAGGGTTTAGAGGATTATTATATAGTGTGGCTTGAGGCGCCTAGGGTTTTCTATATGGACTCTTTCTTTGGGCTTATGTGATAGGCTGAGTGTCTCATCATTGGTCCATCTGATTCTATTTAGTTGGCCCAATCTACTTACTAAAATGAAATTTGGTCCGTCATCTTATCATTAAGGCTATGCATAAACCGGTCTGGACCGAAAAAATGAACCGGACCGGACCATAATAAAGAGGACCGGAACCGGAAGTATAGGATTCCGGGTTCCGGTCCGGTCCGGACCGGATGGACCGGTATTTTATAGTTAACGTAATTTAATTTGTAATAATATAATTATGGTACATTAATTATTCAAACGTTTATTTTTGTTAACCGAATATGCTTGCTCTTCTAGTTTCTCTTCGAATCTCGGTTCGAGATTCGTTCCCGCACCTCCAAGCTTTGAACTCAACTCATCGATTCTCAGGTTCTGCGTTTGGGTGAGATTGGTGACGCGTTGATCCATTTCTTTCCACTAATTTTCTCAATCGATCTTCCGCGTGCCTGCCGAGGAAGGTTCAGCTCAGATACCACTTTGATATGAACAAACTAATAATATTTGTATTAAAAAGACATTTCACACAAGAAGAATTTGTATGAATGGTGAAAATGGCAGAAACGAGTTTGGGAAAGAAGATACAAAGAAAGAGAGAGGAGATCTAGCTATATCTGCACGAAGCAGTTACATTCAATAAGCTAAAACATCAATAATTGCCTCATTCCATGCTTTCTCTATTTAACTACAATCAGGCCACCAATGGTCAACGTTCAATTCTTGACTTGTCCTGTAAAAGACCAGTTTACCCTCCGTCTAAGAGCTTGGTATAACAAAAACTACTCAACCCGCGGGTATACACATTTATACTCATTTAAAGTTTACCCATTCTATATAATCTACGATTACCCATTACACATACTCAGACAACCGGTATTTTCAATTATCCATATTTATCCATTACCATTTGATCCGTACCCATATTTATCCATCTTCATACGGATAGAAAATAAAAAAACTCATTTAATCTGCAGCTAAGGATAAATATAATCTAATGTAGGTGATGATCTTTGTTCAAACTGAAAAGTATTGAAAATTTCTACTAGTACAAATAACAATTGCCTTAAACTTAAATTAACTTTTT
Organism: Cruciata laevipes; assembly: GCA_963678965.1. Taxonomy (NCBI): domain Eukaryota; kingdom Viridiplantae; phylum Streptophyta; class Magnoliopsida; order Gentianales; family Rubiaceae; genus Cruciata; species Cruciata laevipes. Next base: position 8,170,767 of record OY787632.1, on the reverse strand, counting down.
TTTAAATCTCAATTCAAATCAACCCCGCTCCAGCTGAGCCAAACATTGCCTCCATACATATGTGACAATTACAAGAATCAAGGACAAAGTACTTATTATCTTTAACTACATATATTATCAAGATATAAAAATTTGATATTAATGACTATTCCAACAATATTAGATACGATGATATTTTTATTTATCTATGCATTCAAAAATTTAGTCAAAATTTAGTATAGTTAACTAAAAAAAGTTTCATGTGCAGAAACATGGTACAGAGGGAGTATGAAAAAAATGTAAGCCCTTAGTGGAAGAAAATGGGAGAAGTATGGAATATAGCAAAAAAATGTAAGCCCTTAGTGGAAGAAAATGGGAGAAGTATGGAATATAGCCCGTGTAAGTTACCTATATACATTTGGAGCTATAAATATCTACTTGCTAAAAACTCTAAAAGAACAACTAGGACTATATAAGTACAAATTAAAGACTTAAAAAGAGTATTTGTTAAAAAAAATAGTCATCGGACTTCGTCCAAGTAACTATCCAAGACTCCGGACGACGGCCGGCAGCAGGGCAGATATTAAAAACTTTAAGCCCCTCATGGCCCGTCTCGGACTTGTTGTTCAGTGTAGCTCATGAATATGTACAAACAAAGACTAAAAAAGGTCCAAAATTCCAAATTACTCAGACACACAGTTTGAGTGTCATTGTCACTTGATTTTCATGGCATTTGCCATAACCCGGAGCTCTTTCGCTATCTCTGAGAATGGCGGCCTCGCTTCCGGCTCAGCCGACCAACACCGCTCCATCAGCAACCTCCACGCCGGATCACACCACGCAGGAATCTCCGGCCGCAGGTCACCTCTTATTACACCACCTAAAATCCATCACAAAGTTGATAAGAAAAGACTATTTGCAAGATGCCTCAAGAAAATCCATAGAGTGACTCTTCAGACTTAACATACCTATTAGCTCCTCGGATCGCATATGTTTATGAGGCACTTCTCCGGTTAAGAGCTCCCACATGACAATCCCAAATGAGTAGACATCAACCTACGTAAGCAAACAAATGTGAGTACTAGCAAAAGAGGATATGTTTTTTCAAAAACAACTGAATTTGACAGGTAAATTTTCACCAACCTTCTCTGAAACTTTGCTGTCTCCTTTCAGAAGCTCGGGAGCCATCCATGGAAGAGTTCCTCGTACACCACCCGAAACACGGCTCCTCTGCTTTACCTTTGACAATCCAAGATCACCAATCTGCAACCAAACACAAACACGATGAATGATAAAAACTAGAAAACATTATGCTGATCGTTTCTAATTGTAATTACCTTGCAAACCGGTCTGAGAGGATCCTTCATGTTCACGAGAAAGTTGTCAGACTTGAGATCAAAATGAATAACGTTCTTCTCGTGCAAATATTCCATCCCAGAAGTTGCATCCATGGCTAAAATCAGCCTTTTCCTACGATCAATCGTCCCGTCTTTTCTGCGAAGAGCTTTCTTGAGCGAACCACTAACCATGTACTCTGTCACTGCAGCCAAGCTATTGGGATCACCATCTGAAGACACCCCATATATGGCTACAATGTTCGGATGCCGAAGCTGGCCTAAAATGTGAGCCTCTTTCCAGAAATCTGTAACCTGTTCAATGTTTCACATCAATCATAAAACAGTACAACATTAATGAAATTCAAGTGTATTATTAGTTACCAGTCGATCAATCTCTTTCGCTTTATCGGTAAAGCAGCTGGATTTGATTTGTTTGATTGCAACATCAGAGCCCTTCCATTTTCCATGATACACTGTCCCAAAATTTCCTGATCCCAGTTCTTTGATGAACTCAAGGTCACAGTTTTTAATGTCCTGCACAAGCAAATCAAGGGGTTAAATTCTGACACAATAATCACTACATTAACATGAAAATTCATCATATTTAAAAATCAAAATTGTAATTAATTAGCTGATAATGTTTGATTTAAGACGAACCTGAAGCTGTCCAGTAGCTAAATTTAAGCCTGCAGCCTTCAAGCATGAAATTGCAGTCATAATGGTTCGGTTTTCGGCCAGCTGGATATCTTTCTTTTCTTCATCATCTAAATCTTTTTTACAGGTTGGATTCATTCTCTGATGATCCTTATCTTCAGATTGATCTTCATCTCCAGGAATTTTTGGCAGCTTTGCAGGCTCGGGCAGAATCGGAATTTCGAAGCTAAAAGGCTCTAATTCTCTTTTCAAGCTCCCGCCTTTCGCATTCAGGGGAGGATTACGAGAGTGTTTGACAGGTGAAGCGTGATCAGGCCAGCTGATCAAGCTTTTGTCGGAAAAGGAGTCTTCGACCGGAGCTCCGTAGTCTCCATCACCGCCGGAAAACAATTCGATCTCCATCTGTTCATCGGCTTGATCACTGAATGTCTTGGCTAGTAACTGCTGCCTCAGCACAGTTTTCCTCAAACAGTCATCGCCAAACCTCTTACTCCGATTTCCGCCGCCTTTCCGCCGGAGAATGGCCACGAGATCCTCCCTCAGAAACCCTTCCACCCACCGGAACCCTTGCTCCGCCGGAATCCCCGAAAACCCTTCAATAACAGTACCGGTAGGATGATGATTATCGAAAACATAAACCCAAACCCTCTTGCGGAGATTCTCCGCCGCCTCGCACTCCTCCACCATGCTCCGGACATCGTCGTCCGTCTCCAGGGAAATTAAAAGCGGGCCGTCTTTCCCGTCGCCGAAGCAGAACGACTCGGAGATGTGGTACTTGAGGGAGCACCGCGAAACGGCGCCGTTCGGTGCACGGACGACGTCGGTGATGATCCTGGACTTGAGCCTGGAGAAGCTGACGCTGGGGTCGACGGAGATGATCCGGGTCTCGCCGCCGGAGTAGCGGAGCTTCTGGGACGGCGGGGAGCGGGAAAATGCGCCGTTGAAGCAGACGAGGAGCTTCAGCTTGGGCGGCGGCGCCCTTTTCCGGGGAGGCGTTATCACCTGGTGGTGGTGGTGGTCTTTCATTGTCAAAGGCGGCATGTAGTGTGTGAGTGTGTGTTTTGGATTAATGGTAGGAAAATCATGTGTGCAATGTTGCCTGTAATGGATAACGGCGGAAGGCGAATCATAGTTGGAGAAGAGAGGGCGATGAATTAGAATCCGAATCGGAATCAAATACTTGCCTGATTTGGGGTGGGTCCACCCTCCTCCTACGTCGGAGTTTTCGGTTTACTGTTATGCTACTGAACAGAATCTTTTCTTTATTTTACACCGTTATTAAAAAAGAAAATTAGGGATTGGATCCTCCAATTTTGGCAACCACTAATAAAGCCCACGACCAAAAAGGAGGGAAATTGTGTTAATTACCCGTTATAATGGAAAATTGTTGAAACTTTGTGTTTAAAAATTTATTGCACTTCATATATTTTAAAATGAGATTTTTTTGGATCCTAAGTAGTAAATTATTGGTATACCATACGCATCCAACAATTATAAATATGAAACGTGCATTACTTTCTTAAAAAATATGCATATTCTTATATTTATGTGTTGGTAATTTTGATACCCTTTTAAAATGAAATTGACCTTAAGTGATTTAGTTTCAAATAGTTTTATAAACCTGACAAATATTTTTTTATAGATATTGTGGTTTTTAATACAATCTAAATTATCTAATGCGGGTTCAACAGACTAAACTGATCAATATATAATAATTATATCGAAATTTTGGCCGAAGGATTATTTGCCGAATCCGAATCTGCTTTATTTTTAAGGTGTTTGTTTTTTTGTCAACTTTAATTGTTAAGGTTACAAAACGAATATTTGATGCATTTATTCATTCGTTTTAAACGGTAGTTAGGGGTCTCTTTTTACTCCAAGATGACAGGTTACTTGTTCATCATTCTTTCCTCCAACGATTCTTATGCTCCATGTCTATTTGATTCGACATGAAATTGTGTGTTCTTAATTATAAGACTTATTTGATCAGTTTATCAAGTGTCAAAAAGTTGATCGTCAATTGTTCCGGAAGAGCATAATAGTTTAAATTGTGATAACTATAGAGGTATTCAGGTTATCTAATAAAATTATGCTTTATCATGCGATTGCCTAAGCCTTGTTTAAGTTGTTTGAATGCTTCGGGAATTGGAACATATATCACTTGTATGTGTGGAGATTATCGAAGAGGTCCGAACGTTGCTGCTCAGAGAGTTTCTTGAGTCACTACTAGCTAGGAATATGAATATATTAGCTCATTTTCTTTTCTTTTTTTTCTTTTTTTTTTGCAAAGAATGGCTCAAATGCTAGAACAAGTTGGAATACCGCCTCAGAGTTTCTATTGTCAAATAATTCTAGGCGTTTAGTGACATGAATGCAGATTTTTTACATTTAAAAATAAATAAATTTATGCTTCTACCTCATAAAAAATATTGGGCTGGCCCTTAAGGCGTTTACCGGTCCTAGCGAACAGTGCCCAAAATTCTACTATTAGTTATTTTATATGAGTAATTCTTCTATGAAAAAGAGACCAATAAGGAAAATTTCATTGTTGGCACATAATCCTACTTCGCTACCACCACATCAAATCTCGACGATACCTCATCAAACATCGGTGCCAATTCATCAAAACTCACCACATCATAAAACCTCGGTGTTACTTCATCAAATCTCACAAAAAAAAAAGTTTACTTGGTCCTGTCTCTTGGGTGAGGCTGCCTCACCCAAGAATTGGTCTATATATATTTATTGCCCTGGACACTATATATTTCAATTTTCAAGTCGCCTGCATATAATTTCATTAATTCTTTACCTTGAATTACTTTATTAAATGAAATTGCCAAATTTCATCAGCACATCTTTACCGTTCAATTCATTAACATCTAGTTTGTCTCTCTCAATCATCTTTCAAATTCTTTCAGAAATCAATAATCCAGTGCAGATCCATTGATTTGTTCGATTTTGATCTAAATATTCAGACTTTGTTCTTTTGATTTGTTAGCACAGTCATGAGCGAATCGGAGATGCACATTACTAGTAGCCAATATATTTAGGGGGCTCATTTTTCATTTGCACATGGTCAGCGACATTTCGGAGACGGGCCTGAACAATACATCATCTTCATATCCGTTTAATCTAAAAATAAAAACAATTTATATTTTTAACGTTAGAATTTTATTTTATTTTTGAATAGTTGTGCATTTTAATCTATAAACTTTTGTAGTTTTGTTAATGTTCTTATACTTTGAAGATCAATATTAACTCCTATCGTCCCCAAATCATCGAGCAAAACCCTAAATTACGATGGCGAGTTCAACGCCGGCGGATCAAAAGGCAAATCCAATTTATTCGAAGATCTTGGACGCGCTCAAGAAATTCGCACTCCCACCTAGTCGCGGAAATGGTTGCAGGTAGATCCGGTCTATTCGAAGGACGCGCTCAAGAATGCCAGGGGAGAAACCGCGGATCCTACAAAATCGGAATTTTCAGATTTGAAATCACACTTGGACGCCTTCAAGAAAGCCACACTCAGTGTAATCGTCGTCGTGGAGTCGTCGGATTTGCTTCCAGTAGCCGACATTGTTGCAGCGCCGGAAGATCCAGAGGCTGATCCGGTCTATTCGAAGGACGCGCTCAAGAATGCCAGGGGAAAAACCTCGAAATCGTCGGATTTGAAATCACATTTGGACGCCTTCAAGAAAGCTGTGGACTCGTCGGATTTGTTCCCTCTCGATCTGCCTGATCCGGTTTTTTCGCAGGACGCGCTCAAGATAGTTAGAGGAAAAGTCGCGGCGGATTTGCTATGCCACAAAGTCTTTGCAGCTCCGGCAGATCATACTTAGATACGTATCATCCCAAAGCTTTCGTGGACGATCTCATGAATTCCTTACTCAGGGGAATTGCTCTGTTCAATTGGATGTACCACCCATTAGCCGATATGGTGGTTCTTGCTACCTCCTTGAATCAGGCTATATTCGCAGTAGATGAGGTGGGTGTCAAGGAAATTACATAAATGGAAGATTTGGGATTTCTGGTATTGTGCTCACACCCCATTGGACTTCCTGTGCTGGTGGACTTCGCCGCCTTGATAAAATCCAAGTCGATTCACTGGGTAGCCATCTCACCAGCTTATAGCTGTGCTTTTGGCCACTTATTTGGCGCCAAACTAGGTGAAGAGGTGATTGTGTGTGCCATCACTCAATCTGCCTATGAGGCATGGGACCACTCATCCAAGGCCAGATTCTTTCTTGGTCCTGCCGTTAGAGGACATGATCAGTACGAGAATTTTCCATATCTCTTCAAGCATCCAGCAACCGAAATGGTCGCTGCATATTCCTTACGTAAAGCCAAGCTCAAGTGGGGCTACAATAATGCGAGTGTGCATGATTTATGCGTGAGCATACGTGATAAAGAGTCGGCATTTTTAGTGATATTTGGAGAACCTAGTAAGTTGCCGGAGATGGCAAAAAATTGCCCGTGCATAGGAGATCACTATGAGGTTCCTTGGATGGTTATCTCCCTATCCTTTCCTCGAGTGTTCACTGATGTTATGTGTGGTTTCTCTCTAGTAGTGGCTTGTTCGGTTACTAGACCAGAACTTGTTGATGAGTTGCTCGGTGATATCAAGTCCTCTTGGAGGCCAATGGAGAGGAAAGTTTGCTATTCAGACCAAGAGGGTGAGGATACCCGGGTTTTGTTCAAGAAGGATATTGATAACATCTCTATGTTGGCTCGTTACTTGGAGTTTGAGTTTTCCAACGAGATAGCACAGTTTCAGTGGAAAAAGCTCAGGGAAAGCTCGTTGGAAGCAATGTGTGTTATACATGTACTAGTTGAGGTTGCTGAAAGCGTTTATGAGGAATCCATAGACTTTCTTGACCAGTGTTCTGAAGAAGGAGTTGAGTCTTTTGTGCTACAATCCCTAAAAGATTTGCAGTATATTCTCTTGTTGAGTGCCGAAGAAAATGAATTTGACGTTGAAAAGCTTTTTTACTTTGGCTATGGTGTTACGATGTAAACCTTATGTACTCAATCCTCTTTTGCACAAGTTGAAGGTCAAGCTTATTCCATTTGCCTGGGTTTTGTCTCAGGCTTGTCTAAGGAATTACCTTCTCGAATGGTTGATAGTGTCCGAGAGCTTTTGGTAAAAGCTGTTAGTGTGGATACTTCTTGGGTGGATGAGCCGTTGTGTTTGGTGGAGGGGTCAAAAGTTGTTTTGGATCTTTTGGAGACCTTGCAAGAAACTTTGGAACTCGAAGCGTGTAATGGAGATTTTGTTGTACCCTTGGAGCTTCAGAAGCAGTATGATCTGGACTATCACAAACAACGTGAAACTTGGGCTAGGAAAAAAGGAGAGCTCAAGAAGGAAAATGATCCAATATTTCTAAAAGAATTGGAGGCTTTGATAAAATATCTTAGGGCTAGGAAACTGATCTGATAGGGAGGCTAGGAAATTTGGTTTATTTACCTTTTGGATATACTTAAGCAACTAGTTCGGGATTATAATGAGCCAACAAATATTTAGCAATATTAGATTAGTGTTGTTCAATATTAGATTCCCCTGTTTAAAAAAAAAAACACTTTGAAGATATTTGATAAAGAAGGTATGAATAATATCAAGAAAAAGTATCTAATGAAATCGTTATCACCACAAGATTAGGGTGGAAAGAAAGGATAGCTTGTGCGTTAAGTACGTGTTAGAGTATCTCTAATGCAAGACTCTCAATCAAAAATATTGATAGTCACGTAAGATTAATACTCTAAAATTCTAAAAATCTCCTTCAATCCAAGCATCAATTAAGAAGTCAATAACATGACATGGATTGAAGGTGTCAAATAGGTCTTCTATACATTGATGCTCAATTTGAAGACATCGGCCCCGTTTGGTGACAAGAGTTTTGGATATCATTTAACTTTTTTGGTTAAATATAGATAGTTGAATGGTCAATCAGCTCTTTCAAGTGTTTGGTGATGAGAGTTTTCAAATTAGCTTTTTTTGTGAAACCTCTGATTTCTGAAACGCTAGAAAGAGCACCGTTTGTAAAAAGTTAATCAGAGAAATATTTTTTTTATCCTTATCCCTCACAAATTTCTTTTATTAATTAATCGAATTCCTTTAAAAAATAATTTATATACGTACACAATTTCTAAAATTAAAGTACGTAAATTTTTTTTAAAAAAAGTACGCATCTTTGCGTACATACGTGCATTTGAGATTTTTAAAAATAATATTTTCAATTTATTTTTAAAGTATTACATATTAAAATTAAAATGACACCAAAATAAAAAGTTCAAGTATTTTAATTCTAAATTTTTAAAAATAAATAAATGTAGATATATTAATAAAGAATAATAATTCAAATAATAACCGAAATATATATTCTAAACATATGACATTGTGAAAATTTCAACCATTTTAATCTAAACATTTATTTTTTTAAATAAATGTAAGTATATTAATAATGAATAATATTTCAAATAAAATTAAAATAGATAAACATATTAGTAATAAAAATACTTTTTGATATTTTAAAACAAGTAATACACACTACATAAAAATAACTTATACTAATGTCTATTTCACTCATTTAACAAAACAAAACAGCTAACAACTAATTGTTATTCACCAAACACTTAAATACAAACAGCTAGTCAAAACAACTAATAGAATCCGCTAACAGCTAACAGCTGATAGAATCCGCTAACTTCTAACAACTAACAGCTGATAGCCAAACGAGCCCATCACTTTGCCAACTTAACACATTTAGAGTTTTAACATTAATTAAATTATTTAATCATTCCATATTTGAATTTATAATATAAATGTAATATTTAATTCAATGATATTTTTGTAACAATTGATGGTTGCATTGGAGAACCAAACTTCAAAATGAAAGTTTTCAATCTTACTTCACATTGACACCCAATACAATTTCAACAATTGGAACCTATTTTTACACATGACTCTCTCAATATTGGAGATGCTCTTAACTCATGTTATTATATGTGAGTGTTTGTAATTAATTCAGTTTTTTTCAAAAAAAAAAAATTGTTTACTTTTGAAACATATTTTTTTCACGGTTATAGGTTATTTCTGATATTAAAAAAAAAAAAAAAGTTGTGAACCACCCCTTTTTTAAAAATTAACCAAAAAATGGTATTAATATATGGAAAAGTCTTGGGAGTGACCGTCACTATATAGTGACCGAACTAAATTATAAATAGTGCAATAAAGAAAATCAAGGAGGGACCAATTTGTAATTTTTAAAAATTAAAAAAATCACGCGCTACAGTGTTGCCGCGCGTGTACAGTGTTTTTCTACAGTGTTGCTACAAGTGTACTTCAATGTTTCAAGTTAAAATGTCCATGTTTTATGTTTCAAGTTAAAGTGTTCATGTTTTACGTTAAAACGTCCATGTTTCACGTTAAAACGTCCATGTTTTATGTTTTAAGTTAAAATGTTTATGTTTTATATTTCAAGTTAAAATGTTCATGTTTCAAGTTAAAGTGTTCATGTTTCACGTTAAAACGTCCATGTTTTATGTTTTAAGTTAAAATATTTATGTTTTATGTTTCAATTTAAAATGTTCATGTTTCAAGTTAAAATGTTCATGTTTTATGTTTCAAGTTAAAGTGTCCATGTTTCACGTTAAAACGTCCATGTTTTATGTTTTACTGTAGCAACTCAACACTGTAGCAAATCGGTATTGTAGCGGCTCGACACTGTAGCGCGTGATTTTTAAAAAATTTCTGAAATTGCAAATTGGTCCCTCCGTATTTTTTAAACTTATATCCTATTTGCAATTTCAGAAATTTTTTAAAAATCACGCGCTATAGTGTCAAGCCACGCGCTACAGTGCCGAGCCGCTACAATACCGATTTGCTACAGTGTCGAGTTGCTACAGTAAAACATAAAACATGGACGTTTTAACGTGAAACATGGACACTTTAACTTGAAACATAAAACATGAACATTTTAACTTGAAACATGAACATTTTAAATTGAAACATAAAACATAAATATTTTAATTTAAAACATAAAACATGGACGTTTTAACGTGAAACATGAACACTTTAACTTGAAACATGAACACTTTAACTTGAAATATAAAACATAAACATTTTAATTTAAAACATAAAACATGGACGTTTTAACGTGAAACATGAACACTTTAAATTGAAACATAAAACATGAACATTTTAACTTGAAACATTGAAGTACACTGTAGAAAAACACTGTAGCGCACTGTAGAAAACACTGTAGCGCACTGTAGAAAAACACTGTACACGCGCGGCAACACTGTAGCGCGTGATTTTTTTTAATTTTTAAAAATTACAAATTGGTCCCTCCTTGATTTTCTTTATTGCACTATTAATAATTTAGTCCGGTCACTATATAGTGACGGTTACTGCCAAGACTTTTCCTTTTTATTTTTATTTTGAAATAAAGCTTTCATTAATTACTGGAAAAGAAAACTATTACATAGAGTATGATCTAAACCTAGAGCAACATCATGCTCACAACTTAGTACATTACGACTGCATTTATTAATGCTAAAGAAGGAGAATGAACTTCTAAAAACAACCACGATACTTTCCGAGATGTTCTTAATCTCTCATGGCGCAAACTCCGGATTTTTGAGTGCTGCCACTAGTTCTCCTGAATCTGTAAACAAGCAAACCCCCTGAATTGTACTTCTGGCTGCTGCTTTTATGGTCCTCCAGCAAGCTTCTGCCTCAGCTTGAAGAGGGGAGGAACAAACAAAGAAATCTGATCCACTACAATTATCACTCATTCTTGTGATACTCCATGCTGCTGTGCCCAACCACCTTTTTTTGTGAAACAGCTCATCTACTTTCACCAAGGTAATCTGAGATGTCTGTGGCATTTGTTTATCATCTGTCCTCAGGCTCAGCTCCGTGAATGTTCTTTATCTTGGAGTAGGTTTAAGGTTGATTAAACGTGGAGTTTTTCTCCATTGAATAAGCATGATGTTCATTTCTTCTAAAAAATGAATCGTCTATTAATTTTTCTTTGTATGAACCAAATCATTAGTTTGTAATCTGGTTAAAAAAAAGTTTGCAATAAAAATAGGGGAGACTATTTCCGCATCCCAATATCTTAAATCCACATCCCATTTAGGGTAAATTTTACTAAAATATCCCTTATTAAATTTTAATTTTAGTTAGCTATTATTATGAAAATTAGTCCTAATCAAATTTAAATTCATGAAATATACTCTATTCTTTATATATAGTATAAAATATTCTTATCAACCTTCACTACAAATTTCACGTAACTGTTCAGATTAAAAAGTAAATTCACATCCTGTTTGCCAGAGATTATCTGTAGATCCGTTCAGTTCAGTTCAGTTCAGTGTAATTTGATGCAATTCATATTAATTCAGTCGTGTTGATTCCATTTTTCAATGCATTAATTTCAACTCAGTTCAGTTCAATTCAGTTCAGTACACCAAGAAATAAGCTCTAGCAAACATGGACTAAATTTGAAGGTGTTGAATTAAGCTCTTGCTTATGAATGTTCAAGGGTTTGAGGATTTCTTGAGCTTACAATTAAATTTAACAAAAAACTTGAATTCAAAATTTATTATTCAAAACTTAAGGGATTTAAATGAAATAATAAATGTTAATTGAACACAAAATTTAATGAGGGGTGATTAATTAAATTTATCACTAAATGGGTTGTGTACTTAGGATATTGAGTTGTGAATTTAGATCTTGTGTAAAAAAAAAAAAAAGTTTGAAGAAAGAGAGCTTCTAACTCCTTTTGTTGCTATGGGCCTAGTGGCCCAGTAAACTTTGGGTTTTTTTCTAACTAAGTGCATGTCCAATTCTATGCACTTTGGGAGTTTTAGTGGTCACTGGTCCAGAGAAAATATGATTTGCAGGGTGATGTACATTTTATCGATTTACCAAATTTAACTTATGCAAAATGGATTAAATAATTTGTAGTTTAAATCGATTTTCAGCAGGGTTGTTCACACAGTGTGACCCTGGGGTTAAGCTGGTCAGCGGCTTTGGCCCAAACTAACCCAAAATTCCGGGTTACCGAATCAGGATGGATTATATAAATTTTGGGAGAGGACGAGTCAAGATAGGGTTGAACCGGGTGATACTTATACTCGAAATTATGAAACTCCCAATTTTCCAATGCTGATCATAAGCTGAAACCCATATTAACTTAATGATGGTGACTAATACCTGTACAATGTCATTATTTATTCCTGATTAATTTGAAAGTTGAAAGAAAAAAGAATCGGTGCTAATGATGTTCTCCATTTTCTTAAAACTAATTATATTGTCAAAACATTATAGTTAATACCAGTCTACTTCGATAAGTTTGCAATTTCACAAGCGTATTCATGAGCATCACATACTTTGAACAAACAGAGAGTTATAATATTAGTACTTACAAAGAAACTCGTGATCCTCTAGCATTTTCCTCTTATATATATATTTTTTCATAGATGCACATAGGGTCTCGTATTTCATTTTTATTTAAGTTAATAAATGAAAAAAATATTCATATATGTTTGTTAATTAAGAAAGTGAATTCTCACTAAAGATGCTATAGTAAAGGCCCTGTTTACTAGAGTTTATTTCTTGATGATACTGAACTGAACTGAATTGAACTGAATTGAACTGAATTGAACTGAACTGAACTGAACTGAAGTAAAATTGATGTATTGAAAAATGGAATCAGCATGAAGTAAAATTGATTTTCATCAAATTACATTTTCACTGAACTGAACTGAATTGAATTGAACTGAACTGAACTGAACTGATCTACGGATAAGTTTTGGTAAACAGGGCCAAAGTGATAAAAGATATGGAAGTAGAGAACTTCATAATTAGTAATAAATTAGTTGGAGTACTTTAATTGGACGAGTACAGCTTGGAGGGATTTGCCAAAAATGGGAATTAGCATTTGTGTAGATAGTAGTGTGCGAGGCATTGTAGTGAAACTAGGGCTGGAATTTTGTACCAAGAAACCGTACCAACCGACTTACCAACTGTACCATTACCGGAAAATACCAATTAAATTGGTTACCGAAATTGTTAGTACGGTAATACCGTACCAAGACTTAGTATTATGATGGTATTGGTATTAATTGTTAAATAACACGGTAATACCGTACCGTACCAACTTATATATTTAAATATTAATTAAATTATTTAATTACCATTGATTTCTTTCCATTTCCAAGTCTCCTAATCTTTTTCAATCAAATTAAATTTCTTTAACATGCCAACTAAGTTACCATTTCCAAGACTAAACAGTAATTAGTAATCACCCAATCTTATTCTTCAAGTTACGTTTTGAGCAACTTTTTTAAGATTAATCTATCATATTGTTTCATTTCATATTTAAGATTTGTCTGAATTTTTAAGATAACTGATGGAACTTATATATTTTTAATTTTTGAGTTCAGAATATTTTTTCAACAAATTTAAAGATTTTCTTACCATTTTTATAATCTTGATACGGTAACGGTATATACGAACTTGTTGGTTACCAACATATTGGTATACCGACATATATGGTTGGTATTGGTTTTAAAATACGTGTACCAACATAGTTGGTACGGTACATGGTATTGAGAAAAAAACATGGTATCCGTACCGATTCCAGACCTAAGTGAAACGACAACACAACAGTTAAACAAAAGAGTGGAGAGTTGGAGGCCATGAATATGAAGCTGCCCATGATGATATGTTCTGCTCCCACTCGACAATGGCCTTCTGTTTTTAGCAGAGAAAGGCAGAAGATTGATACATACATGACCTAGCAAACCATCCATCCATGTCCTCCTCCTCCTATATTTTCTAACTCAAACTTTTCATATATTCTACTAGTTTTAATTTTAATGATTACCTTATTTTTTATATAAAGCGGTCTAACATGTAACATTGCAGTACACAATCAGGTTAGTTAAGGTCATGTTCTCTTAAATTTATGTGTAGATCAGTACAGTTCAATTTAATTTGATTCAATTCAGTGGAATTATAGTTTGGCGAAATTCGGGTTAATTCAGACACGCTGATTGTTTTTTTCATAAAATATTAATTTTTAATTCACTTCCGTTCAATTCAATTCAATAAAAAAAAAACTTGGGAGACTTGGGCTTTGTCTTTCAGCTTGTTAAGAATGGCCTTAAAATGCTTTAAAGAAAGTTAGTAGGTCTTTAATGTTGGTTTGAATTTGAGTTGATGGATCGTTTGTGATCCATAATAGATATACAAGTCCATCAAAGCGAGGATATCGAATATTGGAGGAGTGGATATATAAGGGGAGAAGAACGTATGGGTTAAGGATATGGGAGTTGAATAAAATTGCTTGCTCTGCAACTACACAACTGCTGCCGCTGCCAAGTTTGTTGCCTTGCACTTGAACCAAAAGTTGAATTTGATAAGATCTGTTTTTCAAAAGCCAGAAATCAAAGCAAGGCCTCAAGATAATCTGTTTCTCTTGTTGCCTTTGAAAAGATCAACGGCCCATGCTTTCGCATTTTTTTGTCTATGGAGTCGTTTGGTTCACGTGGGATTTAAATTACCATAGAATTTGTAATTACTCGGTTTTTTCATTCCTTGCTAAAATGCTCAGAATCTGGTAAAATTGTTTGGTTGCATACGTACGGATTTTGTAATTCTATGTTCATATATTTCACTTTGGCTAATTAATCACTTCAATATTAATTGTCTATGGAACAACTCTATTAAAATCTCAGCCTTCTACGTACATAAAATTAAATCAAGAGAGCGTCATCGAAAACGGTTCACTAAGTGAGACAGAAGATAAATGTTTTTTTTTTACTTTCATGCCTGATCATTACCAGTTCTATATTAATCTTCTTACTTCTCACTTCCGAATTCTGATATTATATATATTAAGCATGATTATTCAGTGTATTAGTGTTGATCTTCTCTCTTCCATTCATGATCATTAATTACATGTTCTGTGTTAATTTTCTCACTCTCAAGCCTTAAAGAATTTTTCTAAAATCAATTGATACTCTAAAAAAATTATCTTTATTTGATGAGTCTATCTTTGTCAATCACTATGCTTGTACGGATAATGGTACCATATTAATACGCTTTTATCATTATTAATTTGTGCATGCATGTTATCAGAACTCATTCCAATAATGAATGAGAAAACAATCGGAAAAGTCTATACTTACCTAATAATGCTTATATTCGAATTGTTTGATGTATATTGAGTTAAAATTTGCACCAAGGTACTATTCTCTTGAACTTATTAGCCACCAATTCAATTATGTTCAGTAGAAAACAGTTCTATGAAATTGAGATTAACATTATTCTTAATTGTGTTTTATATTAAAGCATCTTATAGTTATAGTATAATCTTATCATTTACCAATAAGCCATCTTATACCAAAATCATCAAAACTACTTTGATAAGTTATCAATAAGCCATCTTACACCAAATCATCCTGAGGATCGCATAAGTTGTGTCTAAACATTAAAGAAACGCAAGTTGCAGCTTCATGATTTCTTTCTCATCTCGTAAACATGAATAGCAATACTGTAATACTCAAGGAAAGAAGTGATTAAAATTAGAGAACGATCTTCTTAGATTTGCTAACAAAATTTACCGCAATGATCATGGACACAAGCAAGCAAGAACACTAGTATTAATATGAGTTGGACAGTGAAATAGCTAGAAAAGTGTCCGCGGTGACCTACACGGATTCACATGCTCGATAAGTTTAAACATTTAAAGACAACCAAACCATTCCATTCCATTCCATTCCCAGATTCCACTTCCTATATTTCACTTTCATCATCACCTCACCACTCAACACTTTTTTTCAATCCCAAATATATAATTTTTTTGCTTACATATGTTATATCACATTGGAATGTAGGATGGAACCAGCATACAATACATAATCTTCATGGTTAAGTTACAGGTGTGAAAGATAGAAATTTTGTATAAATACTGTTATATTATAAGTTACTGGTCACATTTTAAGAAATGCGGGTGTTGTTCCACTACTCCCCTAAATTTTTTCAGGATTACGATGATGACACATTCAATTAAATTATTCTCGATCTACATTTGACAATATATAAATGCTATCTTAAAAAAATGTATTGTATCTATATATGATTGTAAAACTTCACAAACGATGTTAGAAGAATGAAGCAAGTAAGTTTTAAGGTATAAGACCTCTACCATATACTAATATTGCAAATACTCACATTCAAACCCCGCTCTTTCTTAAATCTGGTTGCATTATTATGATTTGTTTTTTGTCATGAAACAATTATTATAAGTTTAAAAAAGAAAAGGCATTAAATATAAAAATAATAAGGGTGACGAGCTAAATCTTTATTCGACCATCCAAATACAATACTATCTGAGGTGGAAATCAATGCAAGAGCACGGGTACTTCATGTGTCTATTTTCAGCTTTCTTTTGGCATATTCATAATAGTATTACTGCTTTTTCTGTCAAGAATGGGGACTAAAGTAAGCATTCTGAACTCTTATAGGATCATTAGGGTAATTAATTATATTGACATTTACAATTATTCTTGGAAATGCAGCATGAAACGCAACTATTAGGAGGTCAAAAAAATTTAAGGGGCCAAATGCAGCATGAATTAAACAAGTTAAGAGGCCAAAAAGACAGTCATACCCTTACAAGAATGGATGAAAAAAATGATTTAAAGGCAAGGTTAAAGCTAGGGGGTCAAAATTAGGCAAAAACGTTAGGTTGGGGAGTCATTTTGACACTAAAATTCGATGGGGCCAAACTGCTATATAAATTCTCTCAAATAAATAAATTAAAGGTATCACTGTAATAGTATTTTTATGTATTTGTAACTACTTAATATTACCATCATTTAACATCAACATTTGGTTTAGGTCAATTTCTTCCATACACTTACATTTGTATAAATTTTTATAAGATTAAATATAGGCAATATTATTAGAGATACAAATTATATACTTCCACCCATAAAAAAAATAATTAAATACTTCTTGAAAGTGTAGTTCAACATAATTGGTGAGTCTATCATATAACTGAAAAAGTACATGATACGATAAACCTAGATTAAACTATGCATGCATAAAATATATTTGACTAATCAAAATCAATCAAGATATTATATTACTCTGTCAACCTAAGTGTAAGATTATAAGATATGCAAATCTTGGAACGAAATGGGACAAGGGACAATACAGACCCTTAATGAAGATGTCAGTGATGGACAAAGAAATTAACCGTTAATGAGATTAATCAATTAGTTATCGGTAAGAACGACTCTTGCTCTTTTCAAAAATTTATTGTGGATTATTTATGTATAAAATTTAAAATTTGATGATTGCATGCATATATCTTTACGAAATTGTGATTGATACTATTGGTGAATCAGAGATAAATTATGCAACTAGTGTTTTTTTTTTTTTTGATATTGAGAAAAACATCTATCATTTAGAAGTAGAACTTGTAAAATATTTATATATTCATGATTCACATATCTAAACGAGGGATTATAACTTCAAAATGTATTTCTAAAATATATTTCTATATATGCAAGCATAGGGAGGAGGATACAGGAGCATGAGGGTATCCTATCCGAGCACACCCGTATCTTTACAAAATCGGGCTTACCCATACGTCCCTTTTTTGACCGTCAAACTCCGTTAATACCAAAAAAGCCAATTACCCTTTTGCGTTCTATACTGATGACCGCCATCATGAAATCTCCCGGCCACCATCTTTAATTTATTAATTATTACCATGGACCATCATCGCCCTCTGCTATAATTGGTGCCCCGGTAAATTTCTCAGATTTAACCTTTTGTTTATTAACTCCGATGTCAAAGCTTTTTATTAAACAAATTTAAGTATTCGATCTGGTTTGACTCATCAGTTGATCCGTATCCCAGTGGTGTTTAGTGAACTATTTAGGAATCCTGTCATTTCACGTTCACTTTCCTTAATTGGAAAAAACACCCGCATATGCTTGTAACCCCTTGTTTTCAGATCACTGATTGTCCTGATTTTTGTGTTTTCGAATATTCCGATTCACCAAAGATATCACCAAAAAGTTTCCTAATATTTGTTACCTATTAGCCTCCCTTCTTCATTTGTGCAGCACCAAAAATTTCGTAATTTTATTTTGTTCTCATATAATTATATCTAATACCTGTTCTCGATCATTCATATAGGTCAATATCTTATTCTCATTATTATTATTTTTAATTAGATCCATGTATAGTTTCGACTAAGTTCAATTTTCTTAGTCAAAATTTGATACATATCATTACTGATGTATGGTAAAATGCGAGCCGATGAACTTCAAATTCCTTTGATGATCACATCGGCGTACCTGCAAGACAAGATTGTCTGAGATAAATACTGTGTCGCTCAAATTAGTTTGGCGAAGTGTATGAGTGTGTATGCATATAACATAAGTTGTAAGATAGATTGAGGTGTACCAAGTCTATGTATTTATAGGGAAGAGTCTCATAGCTATGATCACTCCGTGATTGGAGGTTCCAATAGATATGGAGGAATATCCCCTTTCCGATAAGCATGATCGTGATTGATCTGATTGGATTGTAATTATCTTTTAGTGAATATATTTTAAAGTTGGTTGGAACCAAACTTATGGGTTTTGGGCCTAAATTGATGACTCTACCTCGAGTTTGAGGGCTCAGGAATCTCGATATCTCGATAACCCTGGTATCATCAATTACTTTGTTCTCGACATTCATACATTTCTATGTCTTGTTCTAGTTATATTTATTCACATTAGTGTATAATTTGGACTAAATTCAAGTTTCTATTTCTAGTTGTTTGTTTAAATATTTGATTACAATTTAAACAACACAAATCAAGGATTATATCATAAAGGGGATCTTAATTTCTGTTTGGCACAATTTATAAGTTGATGTACTTTCAAGAATAAACACAAAAAATAGTTTGGTGAAAACCAGAAAATATTTTTTGGACCAAAAGTTTTTTTTTTAAAAAAAGTTCAGTTAGATCACCTTATAACACAATTTCACTAAATGGAGACTAATCATGCATACTAACTAGTTAAATACTCTTTAAGGCAATATAAGTTACTACTCTTTAACATTTTGAAAGTTAATTAGTTTAATTAAGTACCATTCCTTTAAGTCGTAGGTGTTGGATATAAATAACAGGAGAGCGTATTTTGTAGAACGGTCCTACTTGAGATATGAGTAAATGTTAATTTTCTCACTTTCATTTTTCTAACTTTCAAAGTATGATATTTTATATATTAAACATGATCATTCAGTGTAGTATATATTGTTGATCTTCTCACTTTCATATCTCTGACAATTACATGTTTTGTGTTGAACTTTTTATTTTTAAGTATGTTTTATTAAACTTTTGCCATCAAGTGACATAGCGTAATATCACAATATACACATTACCTAGACTGCAGACATACTGTACATCCAATTGTCGAGGCTCTTGTTCAGTTGTTCTAGTGTATCCTCAAACACAACCTTTGCCATTTTATTAGCCCTGTCCTAAAAATCTAAGGACATGATACTCCTTCCTGGCAACCACATCTAACCTACGCCAAATTTATATAGGAGCCTAACTAATACCTAATTATTGTCAAAAACTATTATTTAGAACAGATTCCAAAAATTTGAAGGGACATCATGTGGCAAAAGTTGGACACTAATTTAGATCATTCCCCTTTAATCTTAGCACAATTAGACACCAAACAGACAATTTTAGGTACTAGTTACAATGAACATTATTATAACAAAGTATTTAGTGTACAAAAAACATGTACAAATCGACTATGGATGAAACTTTTTGTATTATTTTGTTGAGCAATAAATATAAAAGAAAGTTGAGACAAACATTTTAATCAATTAATTGAAAATTAAGCATGGAATTATACTGTATAACAACATATATAGATGGCACTGGAATAATTCCACTACAAAAAGTAGAACTTTGTAACATTTTTAAGTGCAAATTATAATATATGTTCAAATGCAATGGACTTTATAATATTGTTACCCCATACCCCATTATTTTCCATTATAAATATTTATTATGTATATATATATATAAACAATGCCAAGGGCATCCCATTTGATAAGCTCACAGTTTGAAACACACACATGCTCTTCAAACCATCATGGCGGTCACTCCCCGAGATGATTCCGACTATGAAAGCAGCTGCTCGTCGATCACCGTGCCGGATTCCACCCGGAGCTGGATGAGCAACCTCAGCAGCTTCGGCAGCCGCCGCAGCTCCGCCTCCGTCTGCGACGGCGCTGCCGCCTACTTGAGCAACTGCCACAAGCCGCACAAGGCGAACCAGGCGGCGTGGGAGGCCATCAAGCGGCTCCGGCGCGAGAAGGGCCACGTGGGGCTGGACCATTTCCGGCTGCTCCGCCGTGTGGGCAGCGGCGACATCGGAAACGTGTACCTCTGCCAGATTAGGAACCCGGTGGTCGGGCTGCAGCCGTGCTTCTACGCCATGAAAGTTGTGGACAGGGAAGCGCTTGCAATAAGGAAGAAGCTTCAGAGAGCCGACATGGAGAAAGAGATTCTGGCTATGCTCGACCATCCTTTCTTACCAACGTTGTACGCCGACTTCGACGCCTCGCACTACTCTTGTCTGGTCATGGAGTTTTGTCCCGGCGGCGACCTCCACGCCTCCCGGCAACGCCAGACCGGCAAGCGCTTCAGCATTTCCTCCGCCAAGTAAGTGCTGCAATATAAGTTTAATATCATTTACAAAGTTTTTATTTAAATATCATTATACAAGTTTTTCGTTAATGAAGTTTGTTATACTCTACTACTATGCAAAACGAACTTAAAAAAAAAAAGTGAAACCTTAAATGTGCACTAGTATGTGTAGCATTATTTTGTTATGGGACATATTAACAATGACAATATAATTACCTAATTATTATTTTTAATGGAATTATATTTTCAGGTTTTATGTAGCCGAGACGCTCTTAGCATTGGAGTATCTTCACATGATGGGAATAGTGTACCGGGATTTGAAGCCGGAAAATGTGCTCGTCCGGGAAGACGGCCACATCATGCTTTCGGACTTCGACCTGTCCTTAAAGTCCGACGTCGTACCGGAGGTGATAAAGTCGAAAGTGTTCCCCGAGAACCCGGTCGGGAAAGATGGCAGCTGCAGTACGACAAAGTGCTCGACCCCAACTTGCGCACTGCCCATACAGCCTGTTCTGTCGTGTTTCTCGAAATCCAACAAGAAAAACCTCAATAATCACGAACCTAGTTCCCCACAAGAAGAGCAGCAGAAGCAGAGCAAGTCGGATCATGTCGGAGAATACAGCACGGAGATGGTGGCGGAGCCGACCAGCGCGCGGTCCAAATCATTCGTCGGGACCCACGAGTACCTCGCCCCGGAAGTGATCTCGGGTCAGGGTCACGGGTCAGCCGTCGACTGGTGGACCCTCGGCGTTTTCCTCTACGAGCTGCTCTACGGGACGACGCCGTTCAAGGGCGAGAACAACGAGAAAACTCTGTTCAACATCCTTAAACAGCCGCTGACGTTTCCGAGGCTATCCTTAAACAGCGCGAAGGAGTACGAGGAGCTTTCCAAAGCGCAGGATCTCATCTGCAGGCTGCTGGTGAAGAACCCGAAGAAGAGGATCGGAAGCTTGAAGGGCTCCGGCGATATTAAGCGGCATGAGTTTTTCTCCGGCGTGAACTGGGCTCTGATCAGGTCGGTCAGGCCGCCGGAGGTTCCCAGTGACGTGAACAAGATTAGGAGTAGCCGGATCGCGGTGCCGAAACTGAGCCGGAAAGACCGTGACGCGCCGTTTCAGATTCCTCATCATTTTGATTACTTTTGAGGTTTTGTTCTGTAAATAGTTGATTAATTAGCGTACGAGGTCTTTTTGCAGTCAAAGTTTTCGGGTTAATTAGTACTACTAATCATCAGTAATCAGTATTAGGACAAGTAGCTATTGTAGTTATGAGCTATTTGTCTGTCTAATTAATTAGCTTCTTTATGTTTTGCTTAGGCTTTACACATAATGTTAATTAATTTGTCGACTGTAGTTTTGTTTTGGAGTTAAAGCATCCCCAGTTTAATGAATCATGGCAACGGTTAATGTTGTTTTCAGCTCTTTGTTAACTCTTAATGTTTATTACTGTTACTATTTAGGTTATGGTTTTCCAACCTATCTGAATTTCATTTCTAAAGAGTTCAAGTCAAAATTAGATTTTTTTAGTTCAATTTAGATCAAATAAAATATAATTTGATGATGTATAATTTCATTAAGTCATTCAATTCAAATTTCTTAATGTATTAAATTTTTTAATTTTATTACTCCAACCTCTTTTTAGACAAATTTGCTGAGCAGTTAATATATTTTTCCCGCCACCAAGTAAAATAACAAATTTGAAATTAAGTAGAGACCAAATATTCGCACCGCCAATTATACCAAAGTGGAAAATTTATTATTTTGTGAAGGAAAAAAATTTTTATTCAAATTCTGGGGTGAAAATTGGAGGAGTTATGATTCTAGGTATTTCGCATACGAAATATCATATTTAATTTATTTTTTTCAAAAACAAATACCATGTGGTTATATATCCACTTGTATTTACTATCTCGCATTTATTAATTGTAAATCCGGAGCGATTAGTAAAAACGCCCCTCACATAACTAATCCCCAAATCAAACCCTTGAATCTCCAAATTTTGCATAACTTCAATCTGCGTCAATCGGCAGCGCAATCCGAGGTTTTTGTCTAATATAATTCTATGAAAGATATTGTCGGCAATACTCATCATTAGATTTTATTCTTTTATGAATGATATTGTCATGTTAAAACATTATGTAAACTTTTATTTTATATATTTAAACTAGTTGTTGCACAATATCTTGTATTCATTTAATTATACAATTCTTTCATGACTATGATTTTGATGTTATTTTATGGGGGTTGCTCTATGCAGGTTCATTTTTCTCTTGCAGATCCGTATTTTTACCATAATACCCTTAATATTGTTAAGGTAAAAAATGGGCTTGAAATCATAGGGTTTCATCAGGGGGCATTATGGTAAAATGTGGACCTCCAAGAGATTAATGGACTTGCATAGAGAAATTGCTTATTTTATTTGGTTTCGTAATTTTATTGTTATCTCGTATACCAAGAAATATATAATAAATTTAAAAATTACAAAATAAAGGCTACAAAATATACAATAAGGTAATATTAAAATAAAAGCTACAAAATTATGGAATCATTACTAAAAAAGATAAAAAACCAAACAAACATTGCATAAAAGTTTATATTATTTGAAATAATAATGTAATGTCTTTAATTTGATTCACATTACCTATCTTGTAAGACTAAGTGATTTTTTAAAAATGTTATTTACAAATTGAAAATAATATATAATTTTTAAATATAACGATGTAAAATAAGAATAAAATATATGTTAAAATAAATAAATATGGAAAGACATAGTTTGCATTTGTCAAATGCGGACTATAGTTAATTCACATTTGCCAAATGCGTCAGCATCTCCCAATTTAGATGTCAAGTAAGAAATTTATTGCAAAAAGTAATTAAAAAATAAAATTGATAGTTCGCATTTGCTAAATGCGAAACATCTAGTACCAGAAACACTAAAATTTTGAACCCAGATTTTGAAACTTTTTTCATGTTAACCCCATTTCAAGAAAGATCTCTACCAAAGTGCTTCTCCAAAACTACGGCTGAAGTTAGGACGTGGTATTAAAAGTTTAAAACTTGGAAATTAGGACTTCCTTTTGTTTATCTTGTGATTAAATTAATTACGCATAATTGATATCCCTTCTTTTTCTGGTGATTAAAAACTGCAATTATGGCAATTATATACGTGTAAAGCCCTGGACAGAGCATAATTGTAACCATGTTTTTATTCCACGAGAACTCTCATGACCTCATGTGACTACCATTACTATAATTGCTACTATTATTTTATCAATTATGGAAATAAAAATCTTGAAAAAAAGGTTGCTCTATTCAGGTCCATTTTTCTTTTGCAGGTCCGTATTTTTACCATAATATTCTTTGTTAAGGCCAAAAATGGGCTTGAAATCATAGGGTTCAATTAGGGGGCATTATGGTAAAAATACAAATCTGTAAGAGAAAAATGGACCTGCATGAAGAAATTGCTAAAAAAAAGGTCACAATGATATCAAAGCGTATTCTGACCTTTTTGTTATTATCTCTAGCCCTTTTCTTTCATCACTTTTTACCGATACAAATTCTCATTTGATACATGTCTCTATAAATACTAAAGACTATGGAAACAAATTAAAATTTATTGGTAAAAAGTAAAAATACGCCTAAATATAGGGGTTTAATTGCAAAACAACTTTCTTTCCTTCTTCTTTCTCTATTTTCTCAACTCCGGCAATGATTTAGGATGCCTCATCAAGCTCCGCCGTTCCTCCTCCGCCACTGAAAACCCCGACATCAGCCACAGCGTTCGTATCCACTGCGGTGATCGGAGGCCGTGAACTAGGTGTAGTGCAACCGGAGGCCCCTGACTCTGTGACGTCATAAGATCTCCTAGAGTTTCATGCAGGCTAGAGAAAACCTTAGAAATGGGGATTTTCATGGGCATCAATACGCTTGATCTCCGGTGCATCAATTATTATGCTATGGTTGACCCACCCTAGCTTTTTTTCTTTTGAAAATATGACCAAACCTATTTTGATGTTTGAAACATGACGTGCTCATATAAGTAGTGAATATTTCAGTTTAAATGCAAGATCCAATCATGTAACTGAAAGATCAAGACAAAACAGAAAATGGTCAAACACAATCACTGAAACATCAAGAAAGCAGCAGTAAATGCTCAATCACAATGACTTAAAAATCAAGAAAGCATCAGTAATGCTCAGTCACAATGACTAAAAGATCAAGAAAGCAACACTAAATGCTCAAGTACACTGAGTCAAAGATCAAGACATAGGACAAAATATGAATGCCAAAGCAATTTGGTCGAATAATCGATACAAAACAGTAAATGTTCAAGCACTGTGACTAAAAGATCAAGACATCATACTACAAGCTCAAACACATTGAGTTATGAATGCTCAAACAAATTGACTAAAAGATCAAGACAAACCCATAAATACTCAAGCACAATGACTAAATGATCAAGACAACACAGTAAATACTCAAACACAATTCCTAAAATAAAATTCTTAATCACATTCACTCTTGTCCAAATAAACGCTGCTATTTCCACCTGCTCATTGACTGATTGACATCACCACCGGCAGCGGCGACTTTCTCTTCAACTGGCTCATCGACGACATTGGATTCGCCGCTGTGGGAGGGCGACGACAAAGACGAAAATGACATAGCATCAAAAGAGACGTGATGTTGAGAGTGTTGCCGTTGGTGGTGTTGATGCCGCCACTTCCGAATAAAACGAATTCGTCAGAACAAATCGAAATCGTGGCGGATGAAATGAGAAAGAGGAATCGCGACAGAAAGAGGGCAAAAAATATGGGGTTTTATGTTATAAAGTTTTGGAAATTGCAAATTGGTTCATGATGTTTGGCTTAATTACCAAATAGCACCGATTTGAAAGATTCACTAGTTAGCCCCGTTTTTTAATATGCTGCTATAATAGCAATCTCTTGGCCCTTGGTCTCCACAATGACAGGTCTCACCCAAAAACTTCTCTTTTACCGATTAACAAAGTAGGCTAATCAAAAGCTAGCCATGTATGTTCATTGATTTTGTTATGTGACCAAATATATATGATCGTAATATAGATTTAATCTTTTTTTTTTGTGAAAAATTCATTATGGTACTGGGAAAACGTACAGTAACGATTACAAGTGGAATCAACATCTAATCAAATAGCCTATCACAAGGCTAATTAAATCATATGCTAACCAGACTCATACCGTCTGTACTATTACAAATTGAGAGATCCAATAAGAAAGTTGTAATGCTGCCATCGGGGATATTATTTTGCAAACGCGAACACCACAACCGCTTGGCAGAGAGAAACATCTCCCGCATCAATCACCGCGCCAATCGGGTATCTGTTACAATCACAACACCACTAGATCCAAACCACGATCTATGTTCTTCTAACTGTAAACAATTTGAAAATCATAGATCACGAATGGGAACACGATCCACGATCTGCCCAACAAGATCAAGAACAATAAATAAAAAACAAAAACCACGACCTGTCCAACCAAATCGGGAACAAAAACACCGACGAACAACTAAATCATTGATTCACCCGATCAAATCGAGAACAATTTCATTGTGTGAATCACATTTATTCAATGTAATAAAGAATCAATAAACAAAGAAGCAATTTCTTCCCCATCTCTCAATGACGGAAAGATGGGAAAGATTGGAGAAATTTTTTATTTGGGATGGCTGCGCATAGAGAGGGTTTAAGGGGATTGAACTGTTAGATTATAATTTAATATAGATTTAATCATTAAACTATATATTTTCATTCTCGAACCGAAATTGCAATAAAAATCATTATTTAACAGTTCATAAAATTATGGTTACTGTAATTGTCATTCCATAATTCCATAATTTCATAATTTCTCTCATTTTCATCATTATTAACTGATAGTTCTTTTAATAATTGCTAATGAATATAATCCCAAAAACTAGATTTATGTGTGATGATATAGAAGGTGCAAAGTTTGTTTAGAAAAATAATGACTTTCTTTTAAGATGGATCATATATATTTATGTGGGAGTGGAGTGGACCACTTAAATGGTATTGATTTCATATATTTATCATTACCTTTTCCGTATCATTAGCAATGATTCCTTGAAAGCATTACATGGTGGTGAAATAAATTGATTATTTTTTCAGATACAAATAAGTATAAAAATGATTTTTTTATTTTTTATTTTTTTAAAAGGGAGTGTTGATGGAGAAGTTGCATAATTTTTTTTTGGGTCTTTTGACCAAGGCATCGGTCTAAAATGTGGATAATATCAAATCTCTCTAGTTTTTTTTTTCTTCTTGACAAAAAATAAATTTAAACCAGCCACTAAGCTCTTTAATTAAGTTTAATATGTGTGTCAGAGAAACGCATCAACTAGAATAATTACTATTTTGTTAGTGAGCTGAATAATTAGGACCATGATTTTTAAAAGTGCTTTAGAAATGAATTATTCTCTAACTGATCATATGAGTGTTTATGTGATAGAGGCCGCCACTGAATACAAATTATTTTATTTAACACTCGCTAATCAAAATCTTTCACTTTACCTAGCATTGTGTTTTTAAAGTATAAATCAATGATAACGTTAAAAAAACGTACTGATGATTATAAATTACTCATTTCATATGTCCAAAAACTGATTTTGTATCTATTCGTATAGTACCTATAACAACTTGTTAATAATTTGCCTGCTTAAAATAGCCGATTGTCGAATTCTCCAAATTAAAATTATATAAAAAATAAATCTGCGTATCTATTTATCAACTAGCAAAAGTCTTTGTTTTCATTATGTCTATTTGTCGTACTATAAAAATCAGTGAAGAAGAGTGATGACGATACCGATCTCGAAGATTCAAACCTTGTGAATTGTAAATTGGTGTGAACATTTGATCTCGATGATTATGTTTTGAACGATATCCAACTATAGACTAGTTTTTAGTTTTTTTTATTATCAAACGAGTTTAGAGAGTAAGTAAGAGTTTAGTTACTAAACCGGTAAAGAATCGATATATAAGATATTATCTTTGAAATTGATATGTTTCGACATTCTTTCTCACGTGAAAATATTTCATAACTCATAATTTTTATCACGTTTCTTAAAGTGCGAGAGAATGTAAGACGGTCTTAATTAATTGAGAAGTACAAATACAATTGTTGATTTTCTAACATTCATGCGTGATCATTACATTGATGATTTGATGTTCTCACTTTCAAACCTGATCTTTTAGATATTAATCAATATCATTAGTTGATCTTTATGATGTTTTGTATATTAACTTTTTAAGACCAATTGAGAATTTGTATAAAATTAATTGTGTTCTAAAAGATCGAACTAGTTATAGATATCCTTTTATTAAATTCGAATGTGAGGCTACGATGGTCTGTCTTTAAATATTACAATAAATAATAAATTTTGGCTGCATTTGGAAGATATTATTCACCTAGGTAAAAATAAATATACAAATAATAAATGCAAGAATGTAACAATCGAGATCTAGCATACTGCTTTGTAGAAAATATTACAATAAATAATAAATTTTGGCTGCATTTGGAAGATATTATTCACCTAGGTAAAAATAAATATACAAATAATAAATGCAAGAATGTAACAATCGAGATCTAGCATACTGCTTTGTAGAGCAGTACTACCCGTCAAGCAATGCAAGATGTAGCTTATCATTAGTATCCTTTTATTATAGAATGCAAGAATGGTACCATGGCAATGCAAGATGTAGCTTATCATTAGTATACTTATAGGATACTTGCAGTGCGAGACATATTGGATTAAGGTAATTAACTGTAATAAAGGTTGAAGATAATGGGCACCAATGGTATTTGATTTGATTTGATGAACTTGGCTTTTGTTAACTTACTGTCAGTACATTCTGCATGCGGGGAAAGCATAATATATTTATTTTAATTTTTGGTCTAAAAGTGTAAAAGGGAGTTAAAACTTTACGTGCTCTTGCGAGATTTTGGCAAATCACGCATTCTAGCAATTAGTGTTGCATGTTTGCAAATGATGATACTTCTGGTTAATTTTCTTTTTATATCTTCACTTTCATGATTTTTTTTTTTTTTTTTGGAGTAATTATTGTTTTTACCTTATCATTTTGGTTTGTGCGCCATACCCATATGTTTGGCCTCGATCTCTATTACTTTACTTATGCTAACTTAGGGTTCGTTTGGTACGCGTACAAAACACGGTAATTACAAAATCCTCGGATTTGAAGTTTGGAGTGTTTGTTTGGTTGACGTAAATTAGTAAAAACATAGCAATTGTGAATTCTGCGGAAATTTAATTTCCCACATAACGAAGGAATTTTGTTATCGACCTCCCCCTAGGTAGAAACAAAATACGCGATCATTTTGGTACGAAATTACCTATTTATCCTACTAATGCCGCGTAAATGCTAGCAATAATAGGTGATTCTAACAAACACGTAAAGTCAACCAAACAACATGACAGTAAATTAAATCCCAGCAATAACAAAACTCGCACGTCCAACCAAACAATTTTTTCAAATTCTGGGGATTTTGTAAAGGAATTAGATTCTGAGTAATTACAAAATTGTGGGAACTTAATTCCCACGTGAACCAAACGACCCCTTATAGTATTGTTTTCCAAGACATTATGCTAATTCGAGTGAAAATGACAATGGTTTAAAGTTGGACTAAAAGCCTAATTAGACGGTGAAGTATGATCAAATGCAATATACTTATCGATGCTTTATTATTGCATAAATAAAATAATGACATGTTCAGTTCAAAAATCATTGATTGATCGACATGCCAGATAAGGATCTTCAGTTCAAAAATCATTGATTGATCGACATGCCAGATAAGGATCTTCATATGGGTAACTACTGTATGACGTTCTATTGGTCGATTAGTATTTGGCTTATTTCAGATTGGATTGATTAGAGATAGGGTTTAGCATATTAATTATAAACCTGAATTGCTAAATGTAGTCCATGTTTTTACTCTTTGTAGCCCAAAATCACCATCAAATGACTATAATGTCCTTGTATTTACCCTAGTAATTTTTCATGAAATAAAAAATGAGTCTATTTTTGTCATTTCACCCAGTATTTTGGGCTACCGGGGTACAAATAGCAACACTCATTATAAACATGGATTTGTCGTTCCTTGTAACCTATCATCGATAGAGGGATTCTGTATCTGACCTATCAATAAAATCCGTCTCTGTGGAAGTAGCAGTAACTGGGGAACTACGTAAATTATTGTCATTTTACTTGTTTTTTCTCATAATGGAAAACATACACAAAGATCAACAGAAACCAGGTCCTCCTCGGAGAAGGGTCTTCAGATGAGGGTAAAAAGAGGGTATATAACATCTATATCATATGTATGAACACCGCCGACCATCATCTATGAAAAAAGTACCCTCCACCCAAATAAGAGAGGTTTCAAAAACAAAATTCAGCCTACAAAGCCACCCAATAACTACTGGACATTAAATAAGGAGAAAGTCTTGGGTGAGACCTGTCCTTGTGGAGACCAAGAGCAGGGGAATGAGCATTTACTGTTTCTGCTTGATCTTTTAGTCAGTTTGTTTGATCTTTCAATCAGTGTCCTTGAGTATTTTTGTTTTGCCTTGATTTTTCAGTTAATTTGATCTTTCGTTCAATTTGCTTGATCTTTCGGTCAATTTTCTTGATCATTTCCTTGGTCAATTTCACCAACGACAAATTCAATCAAGGAAATCGGTGGGTTTGAACCTCACCAACGACAAATTCAATCAATAGCAGTCTCATATAATTTTTGGTCTCATTTGAGACAGGTCTCAAATGAGAATTTGTCTTAAATAAGATTACACCTAATAGCTTCTGATCTTCTGATCCTGTCAAGATCCCTCAATTGAGCTTCTGAACTGTTTTGGGAGTGGTATCAGAGTGTTCCAACCCCAGATATTGCTCCCATGGACCATAAACACCTCTTCTCTGTTAGGTCAGAAGAAACAGTTTGCCTCTTTAGAATCGTGTTCAGATAAACTGCTATAGCAGACACATAATAAATTAAAAAAATAAACAGAAGAAACATATCAAGATTAGAGCTTGACCTGAAACCGATTAGATACAATATCAGTGTCTAGAAGATACTCTGGGCGTCCCAAACTCCCAATGATAAAAATGCAAACTTCCACTATAATTTATCATTTACAGATACAATTAGAATAAGGTCATTACAGAAAATCATTGTAAAGAGGAAAAAAAAAAGGCTTAACACTGGACGAAAAATTACCTTAGCAAATTCCTCATCTGAAACCTGCAGTGCGCACCTTAACTTCAGCCAAGGTTTCACCCTCGTTGATAACCATTAAGAAAGGTTCTCCGAAAAATTCCGAACTTGCTGTATATGAAATAACATAGAAAAACGATATCAAACAAATAAATGCCATAAAATAATGAATGCCCTTTGCACAGTACCATTTGGTTTTGGGCTGCATCCTTAGTAAAATGGTATACATGAATCAAGCGATCATGAGGACCAAGGTTCTTATCTTCATCTGGAATCTGTAATTAAAAAAGGAATAGCTGATCAATATTGAATATACTTATATATATATATATTTATCAACATAATGTCAACCAAAAACTGACCTCCTCAGCACGCAACGTCCAGTATTGGTCATTTATGTTCCCAATTTTCTCATTGAGATGGAAATTCTGCAATGTTTACATAATAAAATACTCACTGGTGAGCAAGAAACTCACACAATTGAGATTCATATATAAAATACCTTGTATATCTTATGATAGAAAACCTCAAGCAGCCTAAGCTCTGCATTTGGTTGGAACAACTCAACCTGTTTCAAAAAGTAATATAAGCTGTGACAGGATTGAACTGGAAAGGAAACCACTTCAGACAATTTTGAAAAAGCAAGGCAAGTTCACTCTCACCTTTGTTTCTAACTCTTTGAGTACATCTTCTACAGTACTCTGTTTCGGTAACCTAACGTTCAGAATCGCCACCTGTAAAATCAGCCCAAAATTAACTACTTCCCTCTGCACCAGCTCAGTGGAATTTTGACTGAATTTTTGAATGCATACATAAATAAAAATATTATCGTTATCTAATATTGTTAAATCGTCATAACATATAGTTTATTAATATCAAATTTTTATTGTGCACATCCAACTGGTACGGAGGGAGTATTAGAAACAACCGTCGGCAATCGATAATTTATAAGCCTACCTCCTCTTTTGTTGTGAAGTGAAATGCAACTTTCAATGTCTTCTGGCATTGTAATTCTGGCAACGGGATCTGTTGAGAAAAAGGGAATCTGCTGGTTGGCACAGAGCCATGAAGGGTACTTTATGATGCTATCATCACAGTATTTTTGTATGTGACCGATCAAACCACAGTAGCAACAAAACTCCGGCAGCTTCTCGTACTGGAGACCTAGGCGGAGCAGAGTCTCATAATCTTTGATAACCAAGGATCTGAATAAAGGTTTTGTTACTTCTATCTCACATCGAATTCGAACAAAAGAGCCAATCATAGAACCATCTGGATCTTTGTCGGCCTGAATGTACTTGCCAAGCCTGTTTCCGACTCGTTCAGCTAACTAATCGTTCATTAAATCAGTTGGGACGCCATGAACATGAACCCAGAAGGATGCAGTGAATGGAATTTCGGAGCTAATCATGTTTCGGAAAGCTTGACGAAGGACTACGAGGAAGTTGCCGTCGAACAGCCACGGTTCTCCTTCTAAAACCCTAGCTTTGTCGGCGGGGTCGGAGAATTGAAAAAACATCACATTTTCATGCAGAGGTTTGCATTTCAGAGGTTTATTTGGGTTCCACTGACGTTGTAATGAGTTTGAGATCTGATCAGGAGGAATTATTGTGGGCGCCAGAATCTTCCCCACCAGACACAAATTAAGATCATCAGCAGGGATGTGGATATCGTGTACCGGGATCGGCTGTTTTTCGTCGGCGGTGAGGGAAAGGCCGGAGCAGAGCTGCAAAATATCTTCCATGGCTTTGAGCAATGACCCGAAACAGACATAGAAGAAAAAAAAACACAATGGCCTGAAGATGACTCTAAACGGCTTTGACATTGAGAAATGGAGAGCCTCCTCAATAATCGTCCAATTACTTTTCTTTTTGGAAATGAATATCGAACGATTAATGCATCTCTATTCTTTTGAATTCAAGATAGATTACAACCAAGCCGGATCCTCTACGCAAAGATTCTACGCAATCTTTACGCCAAAACGGCGTCGAATATGTTTTTGACGTAAACACATTTATTCAATGCATTAGAGATGTTTACCAACTTTCACCTGTTTTTGACGTCACTGCATTGGAAATGTTTTATCAACTTTCACAGGTAAACACACTTTTTACCCATTCCAAATTTAATCATTTTTCATATTTACGTTTAACGAAATTCGATTTATATTTTGTTTTAAATTGTTTTTACCTTTTCTATCCACATTTTTGCAATTCTCCTTTCAATTCTAATGCCAAAACTACTCCTTCCAAACAAAATATGTAACCATCTTCACACAAAAATACGGAGAATGATAAGCGAAATTAATAAATAATCTTCAACATAATAAATAAAATTTCTTGTTTGATATATATGTTTATGAGAGTACGCAAAGTTACAACCAACACAACCCTCCCTCACCTTAACATCAACCTTCTAAATTTTAAACTTACAAAACATTATATTCTTACACGTAATCAAACATCTACACTTCATACGATTATGACCTTGAGTTGTATATGGATTCTCCGTATGATTCAACATCGAATTTGAACTAGAACCACACCAGATGATTGTTGTGCTTGTTAATAAATCAAAATTAAAATTTAATAATTCATCATTATTTTAAATTAAGAAAAATCCTAAAAACAATTTGGAGTACGTACCATTAGTAAACTAGTTAAACTGGCTGCTGCTACTGAATTTCCTACCAAATTTGAATAATTTGGTAAGCTAGCAACCGATCCAGTTGGATAATTTGAAGCCATCCACCATCCCTACGGTAGTTTAAAACAAAAGACAATGATTATACCAATGTGTTTGATTATATAGAAATATATATTATTCATTTAGGTTAAAATACCTGATTTTGAGATAATGTTTGGGATGAACGTTCATGGTTGGGATAAGAGTTCAACATCTATTATCATTACAGAAAATAAAATATTAGACTTGGAATCAACAGAATGATTGGAATCAACAGAATAAAAGCAATTTTTGCACTGCTATGCAAGGATGGAAGGTTTAAGATTGAATAAAGAGACGAGAAATCCAAACGTCATAATTAAAAAGAAATACAATTTACTGCAAAAATGTTAAATGGAAAAAGGAAAGTCAACTCAGAAAGTAATTAAAAAGAAAAGGTAAATTAGTAACCATTTACTCCAAAAGGTAAATTGCGTACGTTTTGCGCAGAATCTTTTGCGTAGAGGATGTGAGGCGCAAAAGAATCTTTCTTTTTGGAAATGAATATCGAACGATTAATGCATCGTTAATTGACTCTATTCTTTTGAATTCAAGATAGATTATAACCTACCTATTGCATATAGGTGTCCTAATCTAGCACTAACTAAGAGACACCACATTAGATCCATGTAAGCACAGTGAAACTATACACGCTCCATCCACGTAGCTCTGAGACGTCCTCCTGAGGGACTCATCTGCTTGCACCAACGAGCCACCGAACCACCGAAGCCGGAACCACCGATCGCACCATCATGAGTCACCACCTGCAGCATGGGAGACCACAGCGGGGGCCACCAACACGGCCCCTGGGAAACCACCATCGGCCCCTCTACGTTGGGTAGATCCTGATAATAATTGCTCAAATATTCACAATTTTGTCAGGGGTGTGTTTTGAACCCTGGACCTCTCAGTTATAGAGAGGGTGGATTACCACTGAACCAGCCCCATTACACGACTCTATTCAAATATTGTTGTTTTCAAGATTTGATCTTACATCTTCCAATTCACAGATGATATTCATTTAATTTCAGCTAGCTACTCTTCAATAATCATTTCAAGATGTTTCAACACTTTTTTCATGTAGGTATGTTTCTAAATATTAGTAAATTAATAGAGACTGTTTAGTAGTAACATAAGTATTTTTGTCTTATTTTAAGGATTAAATTAAATATAAATTTAGTTGAAGATTGTGTTTAGAACTAAAGATGAGTGAATTTTTAATTAAAAATAATCCATCAAGTCAAGTTAGAATAGTGTGGCTGAGTTTATTTTAACAGTTTTCAACTCATTTCATTACTTTTTCAACTCAAATCACCACTTTCGAGCTCATGTCAGCGTTTATAGCACTCATAGGATAAGATCATCACTCTTCAACTGAATAAATTAAATGCACAGTACAACACAACACAACACAACACAACACAACATTCATCAACGCAACACCGATCAACATAATATAATATAGTATAACACCATTTTAGCTCACTTAAACAAAATACAAAATTTAAACAATAATATAAAAAAGGGTGTAATGCTTAAGTAGCTCTAGGTTCTTGGTTATGTGTGCATATGTAACCTATGACTTTGAAATGTGTAACCTATGACGATCGATCGATTAGTATTGACCGACAACACTGGACACTTGAAAAGACAAATACATATTATGTATTAGAAAAAGTGTGTTGTAATCCTAATAAAAAATTATATGTATAGACAACCAAGAACTCAAGGTTATTAAAGCAATTTTGCTATCTATTAAACATTTTGTACACCTAATGATTTTTTTCGTCTTTTCCTACTTCACCACCACAAAATTACATAATTATATATTATAGTTATACTTTTCAAGAATCAAGCATTATGTACAGAATTGCTATACCACGCCCTGTATTTTGCTTAAACACGCCCTGAAATAGTGTAAATACGCCCTAAAATAATTATTTTTGTTAACTTTTTCAAACTAAATTTATACTGCAGTTGCGGAAAATTAAACACGATCTAAATACATTTCTTTAGGGGTGGGCAAAAAAAACCGAAATCCGAAAACCGGACCGAAACCAAATGACCCGAAACCAATTAACCCGAATCCGAATTCAATAAATGGGTTACGGGTATCCGAATTCTAAAAACCGAATTACAAACATGGGTTTTGGTTCGGGTTTGGGTATTGAAACTCAACCCGAAAACCAACCCGAAAACCGAATTCAAAAATTAATATATAATAAAATAATTAATATACTATATATAATAATAGTAAAACTTGAAGTTAACCTTATTTCTAACTGTTATGGAGTTTGGATTCCAGATTGGCAGATTGATAGTAATCTTCTAAA
Source organism: Cruciata laevipes (assembly GCA_963678965.1). Taxonomy (NCBI): domain Eukaryota; kingdom Viridiplantae; phylum Streptophyta; class Magnoliopsida; order Gentianales; family Rubiaceae; genus Cruciata; species Cruciata laevipes. Next base: position 8,134,709 of record OY787632.1, on the reverse strand, counting down.
TTGGTTAACTGAATATTGAATTTGTATTTCAACTAAACTCTCTCTCTTTTCTTATCTACGTTCTTCAGACTTAAATATCCAAAGTTTGAACATTTAATTTCATTTGTCGTGATATTTGTATGAATGATTTAAGCATATCTATGTTTTAGTTGAATAATTTTGATTGATATTTTTTAGAAATTTTAGATTGTCCAAAATCTTGAAGTTGTAAATTGGGTTGTCCGGGTTCAAACCGAAACAAACCGAAACCCAACTAACCCGAATCCGAATTCGGAATTTGGGTTTATAGCTAATATGATTCGGGTTTGGGTTTGAGATTTTTGAGGGTCAACCCGAACCGAACAACCCGAACCGAACAACCCGAAAACCGAATAACCCGACCCGATGTCCACCCCTACATTTCTTGATTTTTCAACATCATATTATTTTAAAATATAATCAAATAATAGTTAAAATACAGGGCGTGTTTTAGTAAAATACAGGGCGTGAAATAGCAACACCCATTATGTAAGTACGGAATTTAGTATGTGGTAAACAGGCTGGAGTCAAAAACCAGAGTCAGTTAGGTAGGCCTACTCGGCTAGTAACTTGTTTACTTTTCAGTCCACCACAAGTCAAAGATAGTTAGTTGGCCAGTGGAATATTGTGGATGAAAAGCCCATGATATATGATCCACAGTTGCTCGACCAAGTTCGACACCTGATTAGAACATCACGTGATTATCGGTCTTACTCACCCACGGTTTATCATCTCAAACCGGTGGCTTCTCTGTTCTCCTCGATATACTACAACTGACGTATGTCAGTCATCATTTGTCCGAGAGCCAAATTTAAAGGGCAAAAATTGAGGTGGAAAAGTACTACAAAACATATGAGGACAAAAATAAAATAAATAGAGACCAAATTTCCGAATCGATACCCCAAATTCAAATTTAATTGAAAAGTTATTCTATATCAAAAATATTTAACTACACATTATCTTGAATTTACTAATATGTTAATTTAGCTCCATTCAATTCAGCACAATATAAATGAATGAAATTTGAGTTAATTTAGTAATACTAATTATGTTTTTCACTGTTTATTTAAGTTCATTACACTTTTATTCAGTTATATCATCATTTCATGACTTATTTTACTGAACTGAGTTGACTTAAAAAATTTATGTATTAAAAATAGAGAAAGTTTTGGGTGAGACCTGTCCTTGTGGAGACCAAGAGCATGGGAATGAGAATTTACTGTATCTGCTTGATCTTTTAGTCAGTTTGTTTGATCTTTCAATCAATGTGTTTGAGTATTTTTGTTTTGCCTTGATTTTTCAGTTAATTTGATCTTTCGTTCAATTTGCTTGATCTTTCGGTCAATTTCCTTGATCATTTTCTTGGTCAATTTCACCAACGACAAATTCAATCAAGGAAATCAGCAGGTTTAAAGCTTACCAACGACAAATTCAATCAATAGCAGTCTCATATAATCTTTGGTCTCAATGGAGACAGGTCTCAATTGAGAATTAGTATTAAAGATATGATCAATATAATTAAATTCAGACTTTTTTTTTTCTTAACATAACCGAATTAACGAGCTTAATACCATGGTTTTAAGTAACAAGCGAATTTCTTTTGAAAATAAGGCATTTTTTATATGTTTTGGTACGATGTAAGTATAAAAATCAGTACAGTAATGGTGAACATGAAGGTGGTGGGGCTGAACCAGGAAATGGGAGAAAACAGGTGACTCCGACGGATTTAATATTCCAAACCATCAAACTCCATGCCTATTTATACACCCAACTGCTGCCCAAACTCTCCAACCAACAAACCAGTTCTCCACTTCCCCAGATTAGCAACAACAATCATTTCCCGATTTAGCAACATATTCTCAAAATGGCTCCCAAAAATGTGATGAACGCAGAGTCTCCACTGGAAAGGAACTCCAGCTTAGCTTCTCTTGACCAGAGGCTCGCCATGGCCAAACGCTGCTCCCGCGAAGGTGTCGTCGCCGGAGCAAAAGCCGCCGCCGTTGCTTCCATTGCCACCGCCATCCCCACTGTAAGAACGCCTACTCTGTAAACTTTTGCTCTTATGAGCTAAGATTATGTTTCATGAACTGATTAGTGTTAATATGATGCAGATGGCTAGTACGAGGTTTCTGCCATGGGCTAAAGCACATCTTAATCCAACTGCCCAAGCTCTCATTATTTCCACAGGTTAGCTTAATTTCTTCCACTGTATATTAATTAATTTATAAATTTGATTAATTTATGCTAATATCTTGTGCTTCATTTCTGAATGGATCGATTTATCAGTTGGTGGAATGGCTTATTTCATCGTCGCCGACAAGACGATCCTGGCTACGGCGAGGAAGAACTCCTGCACTAATCGTCCGTAGAGAAGAGGGGATGTTCGTAATCAATAAATCAAATAAGACTGTTTTAGATGTTTGGATCACTAAAATAAACATGTGTTAATATGTTTGGATTATGTAATGGAAGCTATGGATTTGAGGCTTTCTGGTCCAACCTAGCTGCCTCTGTTTTTCAATCTAATCAATAGTTTTACTAATTCTGTCTCGTTTCCCTCTCAAGAACGTAACTCATTTATTTCTTATGCAGTTCTCTGTTACAACTTAGTACTCCCTCCGTTTCATATTTATTTGTCCAATTGTTTTTGACACAATTTTTAAGAAAGCTGATGTGTAGCACAACTTAGTACTCCCTCCGTTTCATATTTATTTGTCCAATTGTTTTTGACACAATTTTTAAGAAAGCTGATGTGGATGGTAGAGTTGGTGAAGTATGTGATGAAACGATTACAAGTTATAAATGATGCAGCAAAAATATTCGCAATGTCATTTTAGAATTGAAAAAATAAGCAATTTCCTAGTGTTTGAGGTCTTCAATTTAATATGTTTTACTTTATGCCCCCAATATGTGATTGAATAATACTCCCACCATCCCTCCCAATATACCCCGCCTACCTCCACGTTTTCCAGATTTAACAATTGACTTTGACGAATTATAGACAAATTCTCATTTGAGACAAACCAAAGATTATATGAGACTGCTATTGATTGAATTTGTCGTTGGTGAGCTTTAAACCCGTCGATTTTCTTGATTGAATTTGTCGTTGGTGAAATTGACCAAAGAAATAATCAAGAAAATTGACCGAAAGATCAAACAAATTGAACGAAAGATCAAATTAACTGAAAAATCAAGGCAAAACAAAAATATTCAAGGACATTGATTGAAAGATCAAACAAACTAACTAAAAGATCAAGCAGAAACAGTAAATGCTCATTCCCCTGCTCTTGGTCTCCACAAGGACAGGTCTCACCAAGACTTTCTCAAATTTTAGAGCTTTGGATTCTCTTTGCCTCTCACATCCCTTCGGAACAAGGATTTAATGTCTACACTCAAAAGGAATTATGGGTTTTATACTTTTATTGAGTTTGTAGTATTGTTGGTATTTTGATTGATTCTTTTGAATATGATTTGGTTTAATTTTTTTATGATCATTGAATGTTTATTACTTCCATTAGAAATTAATTGAATGTGGACGGAGAATTCAACATTAATGGTGAGAGGTGAGATAAGCAATGAGGAATGATCCCTGGTGGGTGGTACGGATGTACAGTGGTAGATTCAAAAATTAGGCGTATCATGATGGACAGTTTGGTCATTTCACAAGATTGTTAATTTCACCTCTGTTTTTTTTGAGTAATTCTCCTGTGAGGCAGCCTCACCCATGAGACAATGTCAAATAAGGAAAATTTCATTACTATCACCTCATCATAACTCACTACTATCTCATCATATTTCGACTCCACCTCATCAAATCTCGGTGCCAGTTCATCAAACATGTCACCTCATCAAACATTTGTGTCAATTCATCAAACCTCACTAAAAAGAGGGTTTTCTTGGTCCTGCCTCTTGGGTGAGGCTCACCCAAGAATTGGTCTTTTTCTTTAGCTTTTAGATCATCTTTATCCCTGATCTAAGCCAACCAAAAATTTCAATTAAATATTATATCTCTTTCATCTATATTTATACAATACTCAATCCAACCATACATTTTGTTTTTTAAAAATTTATCCATGATCCAAGCCAACCACACTTTATGTCTTTCATTTATCTATTTCATTTATTTCTTTCATTTATATTAATTTCAAATAATTTAATGAATATGATTTGAAAGATTTTTAAATAATTGATTAAAAATAAACATTTGAATTTCCTTGAAACTATGGCAATATGGGTGTCTATTTACAGAGAATAAAAAATTAAATATATTTGGTTAATTTTATTTCTAAGAAAGATTAAATGGCAAATATAAATTTAGACAACTGATCCATGAATTAATTGTAAATGCTCAAACAACATTTATAGCAAATGGTAATGTGACACGTTGCCACTTTCTCATACTCCCTCCGTACCAGCTGGATGTGCACATCTGACTTTTCACGGTCTTCAATACACGTGTTTGACTGCTAATATCTTTAACTACGTGTATTATAAAGATATGAAATTTTGATATTAATAAACTACATGTTATGACGATTCCAACAATATTAGATACGATAATATTTTTATTTATTTATGCATTCAAAAATCCAGTCAAAATTTAGCATAGTTGACTGAAAAAAGTCTCATGTGCAGAAACAGCTGGTCCAAAGGGAGTAATAAAATTGGGCTGGCAGACAAAGCCAAAGGTCAAAACGTGGTTGTTTCAAAGACTGAAAATCAACAATTATTCAGCAACAAATATGAATTTGATTTTATGCTAATATTAGGTTTAGCTGTGGTGGTTTATTTCTGATATGAGTGCAAATCCCAAGCTACCATGCTTCTATCACCGTGACCAAGAAACTCGCCCATCTCCTATAGATCGCAATCAAGGGCAATAGTTACTAATGGTTTGATCCGGTTAACATGTCCAACTAAATCTAGTGCAATCGTCGTAAAATCATCGTCCAAACTGTAAAAAAAAAAAAACCTCTTAATCGTCGCTCAATCACGAATGGAGTAAAACACCCCTACAATCCACCAATGATTTTCATACAACACACCACATCGATTTCCACTCCAACACTTCACATAGCCACGCATACCACTCACCACCGAAATCTCCAACACCTCACAACCATGTTGTGACAATCTCCATCGCAACTAACACCGCAATATCGTCGCTGACTCGTTTTCTAGTTTATTTGGGATATGAAAAAGAAATTATTTTTGGAGATCCACGAGGCAATGGAGGAATTGAATGGATTGTTATGGATGATTAAAAATAATGGTTTTTATTATTGGAGAATAAGAGTATATCTGCACAGATTACATATGGAAATGATAGGAATATTCGCATAAAAATAAGATGAGGATGCATGATGGTGGTTTTGTAGTGAAAATGAGAGATAGGATTTACAATTTTTGAAAATTGGATAATCCACATGATGCATGTGGCGAGGATCTCGTCACGACAGTACTTTTGAGAAGATGAGGGTGACGGCTAGGGTTCACGCAGGTGCTGGAGCTAGTGTTGCCGACATGATTATGTATGACAGGTACTCTCACATTGTTCAGTCTGTCGGATATACAGATGCAGCCCCTGTTGTTATGTTCACACTAGAGCCTGTTCAAACTATTGACATCTATATCAAGGACCTCGTAGAGAGTGAAACCTATGCTTCTTTTTTACATGGTTCAAATTCCAATTCCAAATCAGACCTTCACCTCGAGAATTTATCCATTGGTGATGTTGAAACTTGCTTTGGAGATCGAATCTTTCAAGTCGAAGGAGGAGGGAAATGCTTCGAAATATGTGAGCGGGACTTACGTGAATACACATCTGCATCAGGGAATTTATTTCAGATAATGAGCACAATGTAATCTTTTAGTTGATAAATTATTCGCGAAATTGAAAGTGTGTAGATTTTGTTGAGGAAAAGAGTAATTTTTGTTCAGTGGTAGGTTTACCCATAGCAACACATCTGTTATGGTTTTTCTTTTTTTAATTAAGACTACCCGGGGGGTGGCGATTTATTTGGCTCCCCGGACCATAATATGCTCAAAACCTTTGTCTTGTAGTTACAATGAGTTAAAAAAAATCCTAACAATTAGGATGAAAAAACTTAGAATGTCCAAGAAAAAGCCTAACTAATAGGATGAAAAAACTTGAAGAGTACAAGGTCCCTCGAGCCTATTGTCAAAGATTTCCAATCAATATCTACTCAGCTGATCCAGGTTAGCGCACAACAAGCATAACACTTGTCAAACACAAGTTTGCCTCAGCGAGGATAACATTGCAAAGGGCAATTCGGTAATCGCCTTGGAAAGTAAGACAAAAATCCACTTAGCCCATTGAATGTGATTAGAAATCAATAACTTAACAAAACTGACTACTAGTATTATGAAGAGTACACTAATGGATTTTCTGAGAAGTTCTCCTGACATCCTGATTTTGTAGACAAATTGCATTGTCCTTGAAGATGCTTGAAGATTGGTTGTGTTATGTTCCATAGATGCCCGAAGATGAACTGAATAGCTATGCAACATAAGGCCCTGAGGCCTTGTGTATTTGGCCTGCAAGGGCATAAATATCTTAGTATATTTTTTCCTATAATGAAAACCAAATGGAGATAAATGTGAGATAGCACCTGAGCTAAATATCCAATTATTGGTTTTATTAGATCTTGAAGGTCCAAAATGATCCTGTTGTCCTGCAGAAAATAGAGAGGAAACACCAGTAAATAGTTCACACATTATTTAACTCTGATATAAAGAGATACCAGTCCCTTAATTTTATTAGGTAGAACAAGTGAGTCTATCTCCATTCTCCACCTCCAGGTTATTGATTCCTAAGCAGAATGCCATATGAAGTCCCTGAATGAGAGCTAAAACTTCAGCCTCCAAGTTGTTTTGACTCAAAATACCAGTTATAAAGTAAGGGGACTAAAAATTGAAATTTTATTTGATTTGGTGACCAAAACCGAATTCTTTATAAATTAAATCTATAATTAATAAATATTTAAAATACTATAATAAAAAAAATTATAATATTTACCCTAAATTAAAAAACAATCGAAGTTCACTTCCTTATTTTTAATTATAATTATTTAAATTTAATAGAAATAAAAAATTCCATCCCAATCATTAAATATAAAAATTAACATAATTAATAATTTTAAACACAAAAATTCATTATAAAAATATTCCAACTTATTAATACTAATATTTACATGAAAAAAAACCTCACTCAAATTTTATATAATTCATAAATGTTAAAATCTTAAATTAGAAAGATATTAATCAGAATAGCAATATCATGCATACAATTAACGACTATTCATAGCTCCAACACATATTTTTTTAAATAATTATATTTATAATAATTATATGAGATATTCATAACTCATATGCACCATTTAATGATTATAATTAAGGTAAATATTAGCAGCAATTATTATAATTTAACACATTTAAAAAAATAATATAAATATATCATGCATACATCTCATAGCTTAACTACTATTCATTTAATAATTATAATTAAGGTAATATTAGCACCAACACTTATTTTTTAAAATAATATAAAAATATCATCCCATAGATTAACTACTATTCATTTAATAATTATAATTAAGGTAAATATTAGCACCAACACAGATTTATTTTTTATATATTATTTTAAATTATAAAATGGCACACATAAACAAACATAATAAACATACAAATAAATCAAAATGTTTACATAAACCATATAATCCATAGAGATATGCTATCCATGGTTTTTTGAGAATACTATATGAAAAAGTTTTCGAGATCCTGATAAACCGGTATCAGATAGAAGCTGACAATCCCGAATTACGTAGCTGGTCGACTATTTTCCTGAATAACTGCTTAGAAATGTGGCGTGGATAGTAAATTGGGTGGGTTTCACGTTGCGAATAATTTAAAATATATATAATTATTATAATATCGCTGTATAGTCACGGTAATTTTACGGTATAATCAATTAAATACCAATAATTTTTTCACTTACCTGAATTATTAATAGAAATGATAATTTAATGTATAATTACGTGATAATCGACTCTACTCGCATTTAACGAGAGTATTCTGGAATTGCGAGTCCAACCCAAAACCGTGACTCAGAATACCAAACTAGTGAAACCATCAACCAAACCACCCTCTTACCCGTATTTTACTCAATGTAACGTAGCAACTTAGGGGAACGCCTCTATATATACCATCCCGAGCAAGATATCCATCCATCCATCATCATCTGAGCATTTCTAGTTTCGAGCACAGAAACTAACCATGGCTGCTAAGTCTCCAAGAGAAAGAAGCTACAACATGAATTCTATGGAGGAGAGGCTCGAGATGGCCAAACGTTGTTCTCGCGGTAACCATTAAAATCCATTAATCAGCAGTGTATATATATATATATATATATATATATATATATATATATATATATATATATATATATATATATATCATCGATCTAATCTAATGGTATGTTTTGTATTGATGCAGAGGGTGTCATCGCTGGAACAAAAGCTGCCATAGTTGCTTCTATTGCAACTGCCATCCCAACCGTAAGCCTAATTAATCACAACATCAGAAAAACACACACTCACACACTAAAATTGGCTGATGTGATTATATGTATATATAAATGCAGATTGCTTGTAGGAGGATGCTGCCATGGGCCAAGGCAAATCTGAATCCAGCTGCTCAAGCTCTTATCATCTCCACTGGTAATTTAATTGCCTGCTGATTTATAAACAAATGTTATTGATTAATCGCGGTTTATTAATCTTAAGTTATGTGTGGATTGATTTTTCAGTTGGAGGAATGGCATACTTTATTGTGGCAGACAAGACTGTTCTGGCTATAGCAAGGAAGAACTCCTTCAAGTCCCAGACTTAATTAAGTCGAAAAGACGATGACGATCAATGGGTTCACTTAGTTATGTTTGATTTTCTTGCCCCGGTGAGATGATCGATCAAGCAAACTGGGATCCCAATTATCTTTAAAATGCTGTTTTTATGCTTTTGGTGCACCGGTTGTAATAGCTACTTTGTTGCATAAATAATGGAAGTAGCACTCTCCAGTTTGTTTCCCTTTTTATATAAATCCAGTTTCCCATCAGATCAAGTTGCTCTGTTCCATTTTCAGTTTAGTTATTTATAAATTCGAGATAAATTTATGATGAACATCCCAAAATTTACACGGAACCATGAAGCTTTTAGAACATAGCCTTTAATTCTAATTATTATAATATGTTTGCATATTATCCGCTGAAAACCCAAATTTATGGTTTCAAGAAAAATAAAATAAAATTAACTAGAACATTGTGAAACTATAAATAAGACAAGGTTAACGTGACATGTAATCCCATTTTGTAAAGTAAAGAGCATATGCTTATTGAAAGAGTGTAATTACAAAATAAAAGCCTTTTTTTGCTCCGCTCATTCGTCACTAAAATCGACTATTCAAATTTATAGCAATAATCACGTGTTTCATTTCCTTTAATTTTTTAGACTATTTCATCATAATTTATATCAACATAAACCAATCAGATTGATATATAAATTATTTCAACATAAACTAATCAAATAAAAAATTTATGATAAGAAAGTCTGACGAAGACTTTGTATTTTTCAATTATCCATACCATACTCTATAATAATAAAATTATGACAATTCTCAAAAAAGACGGGTCTCACGTGAGACCAAGGGCATTTTTGCCTTTTCCTTAACTCTTGTCTATTTACAAGAGCAACCCTCATAGTTTGTAATAATTACATATTAACCTACAAACTTTGTAATGAATAATAAAACCAACCCAAATTCAATTTATATAAAAGGAAAACTAAAATTTTCCGGATATAAACAAATTGAACTACATTGTTATGTAGACACAGGTGCAAGCATGTGTGTTGCTAGCAAAAATGTAATACCCAAGGAACACTGGGTAAATGTAGAAAGACCAATAAGAGTAAAAATTGGAAATGGATCTCACATTATACTCTCTAAGGTCTGTAAAAATCTAAACATAATGATAGCAGGTGAAATATTTCATATTCCAACTGTATATCAACAAGAATCTGGAATAGATTTTATTATTGAGAATAATTTCTGTCTGTTGTACCATCCATTCGTCCAATACACAGATAGAATAATTTTCACTTTAAATAATAATCCTGTACATATAGGAAAAATAAGAAAAGCTCTTAAAGTAGGAGTTCCAGGTTATTTAGAATACATGAAAAAGAAATCTAAATTACCAAAACCAGAGACATTAAATATTAGCTCTAATAAAATTACTTCTCTTTTAAGGAGGGGGGGTATATATACTAAAGAACAACAACTTTTTGTGCTTCAAAATACAAAACTTTGTAAAATAGAAACACTTTTAGATTCTGTGTGTTCAGAAAATCCAATAGACCCTAACAAGTCAAAATATTGGATGACAGCTACCATAAAACTAATCGATCCAAAGACAATTGTAAAGGTTAAACCAATGCAATATAGTCCTAAAGATAGAGAAGAATTTGGAAAACAAATTAAAGAACTGCTAGATTTAAAAGTAATTAAACCAAGCAAATCTCCTCATATGTCTCCAGCTTTCTTGGTAGAAAATGAAGCTGAAAAACGAAGAGGAAAAAAGAGAATGGTTGTCAACTATAAAGCTATAAACTCAGCTACAATAGGAGACAGTCATAACCTTCCTAATAAAGATGAGTTATTAACCTTAATAAGAGGAAAGAAAATATTCAGTAGTTTTGATTGTAAATCAGGATTCTGGCAAGTATTGCTAGATGAAGAATCACAATTATTAACTGCTTTCACATGTCCACAAGGTCATTACCAGTGGAATGTTGTACCCTTTGGGTTAAAACAGGCTCCAGCCATATTTCAAAGACATATGCAGAATGCATTTAGGACCTTTGAAAAATTCTGTTGTGTTTATATTGATGACATTTTAGTCTTCAGTAATAATGAGACAGAACATATGTGGCAAGTAGCAGTAGTACTTAAAAAATGTGCTTCTCTGGGAATAATACTCTCAAAGAAGAAAACACAGCTTTTTAAAACTAAAATCAATTTTCTAGGACTAGAAATTGAAGAAGGGTCTCATCGACCTCAAGATCATATCTTGGAACATATTCAAAAATTCCCAGATATCCTTGAAAACAAAAAACAGTTGCAGAGATTCTTAGGAATTCTCACTTATGCTTCTGATTATATTCCTAAGCTAGCTCAGGTCAGAGCACCATTACAAGCAAAGCTTAAAGAAGATGTTCCATGGGAATGGAAAGATACAGATACCAACTATATGGTAAAAATAAAGAAAGGTTTAAAAAACTTCCCTAAGCTTTATCACCCACAACCTGAGGATAAACTGATCATAGAAACTGATGCATCAGATTTATTCTGGGGAGGAATTCTTAAAGCAGAAAATAATGGTAAAGAATACATTTGCCGGTACACTTCAGGAAGCTTTAAAGCTGCTGAAAAGAATTATCATAGTAACGAGAAAGAATATCTTTCTGTTATTAGAGTAATTAAAAAATTCTCTGTTTATCTAACCCCTTGCAGATTTCTAGTAAGAACAGATAATAAGAATTTTACTTATTTCCTAAAGATAAATTTAAAAGGAGATAATAAACAAGGTCGTCTAGTTAGATGGCAAATGTGGTTATCTAGATATGATTTTGATGTTATTCATATTGCAGGTACCAAGAATTATTTTGCAGATTTTCTTACCAGAGAATTTCAGCAAGATTATAAAGAATAATACAAATGTTTCTAATATTTGTTTCTTTGTGAAGCATCCAGCATGGATGAAAGGGAGCAGCTAAAGCTGCAAGAAGGACTTTTAGTCCAGGAACTGGAGCTGGTCCGAGCCAAGCTCAAGTATCTTAACCTGATCAAATTGGGTAAAGAAAAAGAGCAAGCTTCTGAAAATGAAGTAAAAAAGGTTATCTTGTCACCTTCTCCCTCAAAAGAGAAAGACAAGACTATTCCAACGCAAACGGCAGTTGGTAAAGAATCAACAAATCCGTTGAAGGCTGTGGATTTGCCAAAAATCCAGAAGGAAGTACAAACTTCCATCAAACTGGTTAGCCCAGTAGATTTTTGCTTAAGGCCAAATCAGGGAATTCCAATCCCACAGACTAAAGTTACACCTTTAGCATCGGAGAAATCCGAAGAGGGAATTCAAATCCCAAAAAGATCTAAAACATATTATGTGGTCTATAATGGCCCTAATGCTGGGACCTATGAAGATTGGAGCTTCACCAAAAAAGCAACTGAAGGAGTCTCCAACATTGCACACAAGAAGTTCAAATCCTTCCAGGAAGCAAGAACTTCAGCAGACCTATACACTGGGTCATCTTTATTAGCACCTCTGGAGCTAATTACCAACGGCGAGATGATGAAGCCCAACACCTTCAGTGCAGCTCTGTTGTCCAAAAAGAAGTCATTGACCTCACTAGGAAGACTTCCCAGCAAACCAAGGGAAGACATGGTAAAATCTACGAAAGTAGATTACTCCGATGAAATCACGGAAGCAGGCTTCGAATACTGCTATCGACATGCAAGATCTGCCAATGAAGAAAAGTTTTTGGAGGAAAAGTTCTTCACTACAGACTCCAAAAATTTAAGTTACTATAACTTCACTAAGAATGCTAATCCTGAACAGGTCTACGAGGCATTTCAATATGGTTTGGTAAAAACCATATATCCAAGTCCTAATTTGTTAGAAATTAGCCATTTCCCTAAGGCTATTATCGACACAATTAAGACTTTTAGGAAAAAATGCACCAAACCAGGGCAGGAAGTTTTTCTAAAAATTAATAGTTCCGGTCCATACTGGAATCAATTAGGATTATTGGTATATCATCCTCAGCATTTGGTCCAGATCGGCATTTGCAAAGGAGATCATTATCATCCATCCCAGCCCATGGAGTGCAAGCTCGAGGCTAGCGATCTGCTACCCTTAGCCATAAAAAGACTAGAAGGTTTTGTTCAGAAACTTTTCAGTTTCAGCTCAGATGATGGGTTATTTGTAAATTATCAAGATGCCACCATCCTGATATACAGCAAGTCACCTAAAAAGATTAGCGAAGCTGATGAAGATAAGTTTGTCAAATTCCAAAATACTTTGGTCAATCCATTTATTTTGGGAGAACACATGCCAGATCTTTGCAAAAAGATGAAGAATTACCGCAGTAATTATGTATGTGGTAAATGCTCAGAAAGTGGATCTTCCACCAATCAAGACAGTGACCTCTCCACCATCAGGGCTGCCGACAGTCCTATGGACCCCTCCACTTCTAGTGACAGCAGGTAGTGGGATAATAATGCATCTGCATTGAGTGGATGCAATAATGCAGTAGTGCGTCTGCTTTAGGTAGATGCAATAATGAAAGTGCGTTTGTACGTAAGGGATGACGCACCCCTCTTTAATAATACAGACCCTTCCTTCTCTATAAAAGGAAGTTCATTTCTTGTAATATAGGAGCGCCCCTCACTTCTGTGCCTCCTTGTCTTTTAAATTCAACCTCTGTAATCTCCTGGAGACGAACCTCGTCCAGGATTCTGTCTGATCTCCGGATCTACTATGTGTGAATAAAAAGCCCTTTAGGGCCCTCTTGTAATTACATGTAAGTTTCTATAATCTGTATCTTCTTTCTTATTATTGATTGTTGTATGCATGCTTATCTGTTATAATAAAACCTGGAGTCCATAGAATAGGGAGTACCGCTTAGGCAGGTGGCCGTTTAGGGAAACAAGATTCGCAGGATTGGTTAAGTTATAAACAGATAGCATGATAACCATACACTCTTAATAATATAGTAAGGAAGATATAAAGAGCTTGCATGAATTACTTAGGGTTCTAAAGTATTTAATTCATAAACTACATTAAATAAAGTAACGAAGCTTAAATGAGCAAAAATATTTGTAAATCTATTCTCAACAGAGAAATTTCAAAAGAAGATAAGACTTTATCTGAATTCCATAGGAATAATGACAATAGTCAATCCAGATACAGCTTTGGAACTAAGTTTTGTAAAAAACATCAACTCCAAATCTATATACAATTTATGCCTACCTCAAAATTCTGCATAAAATGTATAAAAGAATCTCAAAATTCTGCATAAGAAAGAACTCAAAATGAGTAAAAACATTTGTAAATCTATTCTTGACAGAGAATTAACTAAAGAAGATAAGAAATTATCTAAATTCCGTAGAGTTGGCCCTTATAGTCAATCTAGGTATAGTTTTGGAACAAGATTTTGTGAAAAACATCAAACTCTTGTGCATTATATGAACATCTATAAAGGATGTTTAAAATGTTTAAAAGAAAATTAAAATTCCGCACCAACCACCAAAAACCTGGTATCAGAGCCATGTTTAAAATAACAACTGTTATCTAAAAAATTCGTCAAAATGAATCATTTAGATAATATAGAAGAAACAATTGATGAAAATCAAGATGTTTCTAGCGTTCAAACCTTTGAATCTAATCAAGGATTCAACGGAAGTTTCTTGATAAAACAAGAATTACTTTCAAAAATTAGGTCCTCAAGACTTAACTTAAGAAAAGAAAATATTTTTAATATATCTCTTTTAGAGAAATTAAAAAGGAAAAATAGCGTCTACTATTTTGTAGGAACTAAAGAAATGCATGTAGATATCAAAGATACTACAGGAGCAGTATATTTACCTTTAATCACTCGAAAAGAGATTGAAGAAAACTTATTAAAAATAGATAGTAAGATTCGATCCACTATCACAATGGTACACTTCGGTGCCATTAAAATCTTATTGAAATCAGAATTTCAGGAAGGAATAAATTCTCCAATTAAAATGGTTTTAATGGATAATAGGATAAATGATAGACAAGACTGCATTTTAGGTGCGGCTAGAGGAAATTTAGCCTACCAAAAATTCATGTTTACAGTATATCCTAAATTTGGAATTAGTCTAGATACAGCAAATTTAGACAAAACATTATCCTTTGTTCATAAATTTGAAAGAGAAAATTTAATGAATAAAGGAGATAAAGTATTTAGCTTAACCTATCTGGTCGCTTATGCTTTAACAAATAGTCATCACAGTATTGACTATAAAAAGAAAGAATACATTGAATTAGAAGATGTATTTTCACAAGTAGGAACTATAGAAGAAAAACAGTTTTCAGAAATAACTCCTTTAGATAACTCTTGGGCTATTGACATAGCTAAAGATAAAAAGATAATGGGAGAAAAATATAAATCAAAAGTAGAAAGAAATAAACTTATAATCGGAGAACCCTCCAGAAGAAGTATTTCTAAAGAACCCAGCGAGAGAGATCTCTTGATGGGAATGTCAAAACGAATAGAGGACATGACAATTCAGCTTGAAGAAATGTCCTAATGAGTTTTACAGAAATAAAAGAAGAGATAAATCTTTTAAAAACAAAATTAGAAGAAATTCTAGATATTCTAACTAAAGAAGATAATAAGTTAGAAGCTGCTGCAGCAAAAATTATCATTGAATTAACAACAGTAATTCAAGAAAACCATAAGGTAATATTAGATCAAAAAGATTTGAAGATAACTCCTATAGGAGACGAGGAAAGACCAAAACCTATAAGTTTAGGAAAATATTCTTACCCCAATTATGGAGTAGGAAATGCAGAGTTAGGATCCTCTGGGAATCCTAAAGCATTAACTTGGCCATTTGGTAAAAATGACAAACAACCAATATGACCAACTATATACCAAAAATTGAAAAAATCTTTTGGGATCATCTAGAAGGTGATGAATTACAAGTAAACGAAGAAAACTTCGATTTACTTGACCATGCTCTTAGGTTGCTAGAATTAGAAAATGATAAACTAGCAAACCAAGAAATAGAAAACAGTCCCAAACTAAAACAATTGTTTGGAATTGAAGAATTAAAAGTTTTAAATAATGAAGAATCAGCTAGTGAATCTGAAATAAGCGAACAAGTAATTAGCGATTACGATTCAGAATGTACACCAAAAAACTTTAACATAAATGTTAAAAGAGAAAAAGGAGAAAGCTCATATATGGGCTCTAAAAGAAGAAGAGCTAATCAACCATGGTATTTTCCAGAAAGTGCAAAATCTAAGGTTAATAGTTCAAAAGGATCAGATGATAATTTCCTAAATATTGACTGTCAAAATAATAGGAAAGAAATCATTGATAAATGGGCAGCAGAATTAAGTTTAGTAATTCAAACTAATCCTGATGCCTATACAGAATCAAGAACTATATTGTTATTAATAGAACATAAGAGTCTAGGAATAGCAAAAGAATTCATAAAAAACACCATTTGGACAGATGATAATAACAACATTCCATATAATATTCTAGATATAGTTCTAGATGGATTATATACTATGTTCCTAGGAATTGATTTTACTGGTGATAAAATACATGAAAAACAACTAGTACAAGAAAAAGCTAGGAAACGTTTAGCAGAACTACAACTCTGTGATATATGTTACCTAGAAGAATTCAATTGTGATTATGAAGTAAATCTTTACAAACTAGAACAAATTGAATTTCCAGAAATGATACTTCAATATCTTAGAAAAATACCTTTAGTAGGAGAAAAAGCATTAGAAAGGTTTAAAATTGAAACTTTCAATAGAAGAACTTCTAGTTATAGTCTAGGATATGCTATAAGAATAGTAAAAGATGAACTGTCAAAATTCTGTGAACTAATGAGAACTCAGAAAAAACTTAAAAAATTTAATAAAAACTGTTGTGCAATATCAGGAGAAAATCCTGTAGAATATGGTTGTAAAACAGAATATAAAAAGAAGAAAAAATTCTTTTCTAAGAAAAATTCTTCTAAATATAGATTTATTAAAAAGAGGAAGAAATTCCGACCAGGAAAATTCTTTAAGAAAAAATCTGATACAAGATCAGAAAAACAAAAATTCTGTCCAAAAGGAAAGAAAAATTGTAGATGTTGGGTTTGCAACATAGAAGGACATTACGCTAATGAATGTCCTAATAGGCAAGATAATAACAAAATAAAATTGTTAGAAATTGCATCTGAAATGGGATATGAACCCATAGAAGAAAAATATGATGATATAGGAATTGTATACATCATAGAAATAGACTATAGTAGTAGCGAAGAAGAATCAGAATCTGATGAGTCTACTTCGTAATATGTGAAACATAAAATAATTATGTTAAGACCCCTAACACATAAAAGGACAATTTTGTCCCTAAGTCTCAATCTCATAAAATTGACCAAAACACATAAAAGGAAAAAAGAAGAAGACGAAATTGGGCTGATTTATAAGAAATGGGTCGTAATACTAACTGGACCTTGGGCCCATTCAACATCATCTCATCAATCAGCTAAAACGGGTCGCCGACCATATCTTCTTCATCTTCTCGATGGAAGCCTCGCTCTCATTCAACGTAGCAGCCAAGTACTCAAGCTCATCTCCTCCGGGTCGGTTCCAGTTCACGGGTCAATCGATCCGGTCAATACCCACCCGGATACTGACGGTGGGGAAGAAGAGATCTCCCGGCGTTCAACTAATCGTAGACGAGTACGTCAGAAAACTCCGACCCTACTGCCCGGTCGAAGAAATCCGGGTCAAACCCAACCCGAAGGGCGCCCACGACCCGGCGGTTCAGATTGAGCACGAAGAAGCGGTTTCGATGCGCCACGTGAAGTCGGACGATGAGTGGGTGGTGATGCTGGATGAGGGCGGAATGGACATTGATTCTCTGCAACTGGCTTCGCTGATTGGGAATGCTGCAAATGAAACCGGGGCCCCGACCCTGTTGTTTTGCATTGGCGGGCCTTATGGCCATGGCGGGCTAATGAGAGAGAGGGCTAATTCGTGCATTAGATTGTCGTCTATGGTATTGAACCATGAAGTTGCGTTGGTTGTGTTGATGGAGCAGCTTTATAGGTCTTGGACCATTCTCAAAGGTCACAAGTACCATCACTAGGTTGATGTCGAGTTACAATTTATATCGTATTATATCACTTTTCTTAAGGTTGATGTCGAGTTACAATCTATATCGTATTATATCACTTGTAATTTTGCAAAATCGCTTTCGATTAAGTTGTTCAGGCATAAAAATATGGATCATCATGTGACATGTTCATTCAAGGAGACATCTCTTAGAGGCATTTCATCATACAGTTCACGAGCTTCTGCTAAACAGCCTCTCCCAAGTCACTTTCATGAAACAAGAATCATCAAATTAAAGTCGTTCAAAAGGGGAATTGGATGACGGAAGGACGGTTAACGGTAACGGGAGAATCGATCGCCATGGATATGGGAGTATGGAGCTATATAATGGATTGTGATTCCCTGGGAAAAACCGAATGATTATCACTTTCTGAGGAAACTCGAAACCGTGGTGAAACGAAACGTAGATTCGGATGAGTGTTGGTGGAGGGAGAATGATGCTTTTCCGATGGGAATTTCGTCACGTGGAGAAGTGGTGCCGGTCTGGTCCCGATTCAGCAGCAATGATTGATGTAAAGAAAATATCCTCCTCCAGCTTGAAGACAGCGATCGGTGGTGGATTTCAAGATGATTTTATATAACACAGAGTGTTGTTCAAATGAGATGTAGGCTGTAGCCTAATTTACTTTTCGTTTTAAGTTTTTGAAAATATCCTT
Source organism: Cruciata laevipes (assembly GCA_963678965.1). Classification (NCBI taxonomy): domain Eukaryota; kingdom Viridiplantae; phylum Streptophyta; class Magnoliopsida; order Gentianales; family Rubiaceae; genus Cruciata; species Cruciata laevipes. The sequence goes on along the minus strand of OY787632.1, from coordinate 8,116,022 downwards.
TTAGACAAAACATGATTTCCTAATACATACTTTGGAGCCATGCCGATTACTACGAGAGTATGCTACTACTTTCATTTTTGGCGGGCATCGACTACTCCAACCTCTAATGACAATTACCATTGCCACTCTGACCATCAACACATTTCTGACTGCTACTACCAACAGTCCAACACCATTTCTGCCACCACTGATTACCACTATAACCACTTCAGTCACCATCGACTACCAAAATAACTCCATACCACTGACGAGCACTTTCGCCACCTGTTAAGATATCCCACATCGGTAGCGTACGAGCCTAATAACTAATATATAAGGATCAAAGGTGACACCACCTATTGCCAATTGGTTTTAGGATGGAAGCCTGTGATCCATATAATTTAATATGGTATCAGAGCGGGTTCAATTTAGACCTGGGCCCTAATGGGTTAACTGGGCCGGTGTGTGGATCCCCTATGGGCCGGTGGTATCTCCCTTAATTTAACCGGTGGAGTATTATCATCCCTTAAAACCGGTGGAGTGCCCCATTACTTTGGCCTGCCTTAATATGACCCGATATGGGTTGTGGATTATTTCCACGTTTGCACGTGAGGGGCGTGTTAAGATATCCCACATCGGTAGCGTACGAGCCTAATAACTAATATATAAGGATCAAAAGTGACACCACCTATTGCCAATTGGTTTTAGGATGGAAGCCTGAGATCCATATAATTTAATATAGCTTACATCCTAAAACCAATTGGCAATAGGTGGTGTCACCTTTGATCCTTATATATTAGTTATTAGGCTCGTACGCTACCGATGTGGGATATCTTAACACCACCACAACCTCCGCTCCTCCCCCATCGACCACCACCACCATTGGCGCTCTAGATAAAATTGTCATTCATTACCTCTGAATTGAACCAAATAAGAACTAGAGAGACATTTTTTTTGGAACAATCATTTATAATGTTGGGAAACGCCCAACATCGATTACAATAGATGGAATCAACATCTAATCTAGGTATCCTATCAAAGATATTCAAACTAGATACTAATCAGACTAATTTTTCTATTACAAAGTAGAGATCCAAAAAACACCATAATACTACCCTCGGAATATTACCTTGTAGTCTGCGAAAGTCTTGAACCGTTTAACAAAGCAGATGAATGTCTTATTTAATCTAAAAGAATAAGATTAGAACACTGTATTTATTATCCATAAAGTATTAGAGAGGAATAAAAGGCAACAAATGGAGATAATCAGAGAATCCGCTTTTATTTTGTTCAATGAATGCAACGTATTCGAAAACTTGGCGTGGTGCTTCTTGCCATGCGCGCGCATAATAATATTAAGCCAATACCACAAATGATTACTGCTGCCATGGATCAGTGACTAAACACTCACAAAAATCCCTCTCCATCCCATAATCTATTCAGAAACCAAAAAGAAAGAAAATGAGAGATGGGAAATCAAGAATTATATATTAGTTTGGTGTCATTATCTATCTTTCCTATACGGTCTAAATCAATCATAATTCATAAATACATCCATCAATTTTCATCCACAGACAATAAATAATTGAGAGCATATACGTATTTTTGAGTACCAAGTATAAATACTCGTGTTGAAGTTTAATGAAAGACTTCACGAAGACTTGAAGAAGAAAGAATATGTAGTGTCCCTGTTACCAACATGAAGAACACGCACTACACCGTGGCTGCGTGCGTGAAAGCTCTCTGTGTTAAAACTACTGCTATGTATAAAGCAATTGGAATATCCCGACGTTTAAAAGCAACGGCTATTTTTTGCGTCGGATTGGGATTCTGGGGAGTATTATTGCAGAGAGAATTGGCTGCCTTTAGAGAATGGTCACACATGGAGATGGAGGAGAATAAAGGGTTGTCTTAAGGTTTTCATGAGATTGATGAGGAATATTCAGTCGGTCTGGTCACTGTTGTTTGATGCTAAAATTGCTGGGGACTCTGCTTTGATTCCAGCTTATCGAATCCTAGGTCAACACGCAAGCTCTCATCTAGAGCTATATGGTTTTTTCTTTGTTGCCATGTCAGCCTCTTTGGATTTTCATACGTGGATGGTGGTCATGCATGTAGGCTTAGGAGAATCCAAAAAAAATTCATATGCTCTTTGTTTTTATGTTGGCTCTTTGTTTAAATTGAGATTTGTTATTAATAGGTATTAAATTCTACTTTTGAATTTTACTAAAGTGTTAGCATATATAATTTTCCGCAACATTTTACCATAATGCCCCTGATAGAACCCTATAATTTCAAGCCTATTTTATTCATTAACAATATTAGGAGTATTATGGTAAAAATACGAATCTGCAAGATAAAAATGTACCAGCATCTAGCAAACCCCTAATTGTCTGAGGAGAACCTCATGATACATGGGTTATGAGTGAGCCCATGAAATATTTCATACCGAAAGGTTTAAAAATGTATGGGTTTTAACCATGGCATCTTCCGTAAGATGGTCATAATTGAGACAAGAGTAATTGTTGATCTTCCCTTTTTTATGTCTGATCATTACTTGTCTTGTATTGATATATTCTCATATTCAAAGTTTGACATTTTACATATTAAGCATGATCAGTCCGTGCATTACTGTTAATATTCTCACTTTCAAACATGATATTTTACATATTAAACTTTTGAGACGAAGTCTCAATTGAGAAGTGTAGGCTTAAATATGTAAATAAAATGGTGTACTTTTAATTATACACTCGAGTTCTTTGTTAATTCTCACTACTTTTTAAAAAGTGTCCGCTTATCTATTGACTATCATTGAATTTGTAAATTTTACATGTTAGATAGTTTGGCTATAACTTTGAGGTGTTTAGTTTTGGCTTCTAAGTAATTTGAAAACACGAAAGCCACCTTATATTACAAGTTCAATACCGAGAACAAAAATCCCACTCATGGCTCCAGGGCCGGCCCCGGTGCAGTGCGTGCCGTGCGCCCACACAGGGTCCAAAAATTGAAGGGTCCAATTTATTTTAAGAAAAATGTATTTTATGGGTGTATTTTTAAAAATTATTTTTAATTATGAAATTATATTTGTATTTTTTTGACGGGTCTATTTAAATTTGGGCCTTTTAGTTTAATGAATGACCCAATATATACTTTTGTTTATTAATTGTTTACAGTAGGTGTCACACCAAGCCCTTAGACAAGGGGTAAATCTGTCTTTTCCGAGCTAGGCCAAGAGAGGATGGGATAGCATGTCGAGTGGTAGTTAAATAGCAGGAGAGAATTGATTGATGACTTGAGGTATTAATTGTAGCTATAGAGAAGAAATAGAATAGTCATATTGTTATATTAGGAATATAAAATATATAAAAGGTGATAATAATATTTACACTGACACTTCTATTATCATTAAAGGTGATTCATCCAAGAGGATGATTACAATATTTATAGGGATACATAAGAGCATCTATCCTTCCATCTTCCGATGTGGGATAGATGCATATAGTACAAAGTATAATAGGAAAAGGTTATTATTCTATATTTTATTTTATATTCCTAATATAACAATATGACTATTCTATTTCTGTATTTTTTTTTACTACCGATGATATTACTACGAAGATTGGAATCGATACAAGATGTTTTACTATTGAAGACTATGGAGCCAATGAAGAGGAGATACACTATACTCTTTTTCCCACTGGATTTTTTTAATGAGGTAGTGTGCTCCATCGGACAATTTTCATGCTCTTCTTTGCAAGTTGGACACTCTTGATCATCGTGCTCCAACTTGAGGGAGGTATAGAGAAGAAATAGAATAGTCATATTGTTATATTAGGAATATAAAGTAAAATATAGAATAATAACCTTTTCCTATTATACTTTGTACTGTATGCATCTATCCCACATCGGAAGATGGAAGGATAGATGCTCTTATGTATCCCTATAAATATTGTAATCATCCTCTTGGATGAATCACCTTTGATGATAATAGAAGTGTCATTGTAAATATTATTATCACCTTTTATATATTTTATATTTTCTAACAGTAGCCAATATAGTTAGATTCTCTTTTTCTTCCCCAAACTCGTTTCTGCCACTTTTCTTCATTCACTCAATTTCTTCAATTGTGTGAAATATCTTATTAATACAAATTAATTAAGTTGTTTGTAACATTAGGGTATTTAACGTATTTTTTAATATAAAGGGCCCAAAATTAAGTTTTCGCACGGGCCTTAAAATACATTGGACCGGCCCTGCATGTAGGGGCGGAACTACATAGGGGCACAGTGGGGCACGTGCCCCAGACGGAATTTGAAATTTTTTATATATAAACGACGTCGTTTTAGGTTTAAAAAAAAACAAACTTACCCAATTCAGCCCAAACCCAAATGCCCCAAACCCGTTACCGTTTGGCTTCCTAACCCCAAGACGACGATCCAGCCGACGAATCGACGACGATCCAGCCGACGAATCGATGACGATCCAGCCTACTGCCCCTACCCGCTGCCGACCGCCCATCGCTGCCTGCCGCCGTTGCCGTCCCGATCCGTCCGCCCAGCAGGGATCAGGCGCCGCGGAAATATAGATCCCCTGAAGGCTGAAGCCTAAATAATTTAGGCAGAGAGCAGAGAGTGGCACAGAAGCAATATTTATTTGGCCCCTGCCTCCATTTGCAAGTTGCAGCCGCCCGCAGGTATTTGTTTGTTTTTGTTTTTGTTTTTGTTTTGTTTGTTTTTGTTTTTGTTTTGTTTGTTTTTTTTTGTTTTTTGTTTTGTTTTATATAATTGATTAGTGAGATTGTAGATTGGATGATTTTGGAGTTTTAATTTGTAGGTTTTGGGGTTTTATTTTATATGTTTAGGGGTTTTATTTTGTATGCTTTTATAATTTTTAAGATGCATAATTTTGATATTATATTTTATTTTTTGTGTAATAGGTCATGAATAATTTTGTAGTTCGAAGTCAACGTATGGCACCTCGTAGAGAGATATTGTCTCCACTTCGTACTTCTAGTAACTAGTCTTTTTTTTTGTAGTGACGATAACAAAATTTGTACTAATTTTATTATATTATGTTGAATTTTAAATTACATGTGTAGTACAATTTTTTTTGGAAGTAAATGTAACCTAGGGTTCGTGTGCCCCAGTTGAAATAAGATCCTGGTTCCGCCACTGCCTGCATGACTCCAAATTTTATACTCCCTCTACCAGCTGGATGTGCACGGCTGACTTTTCATGATTGTCAATACACGTGTTTTACTGCTAATATCTTTAGCTACATATATTATTAATATATATAAATTTGATATTAATAAACTACATGTTATGACGATTTCAATAATATTAGATACAATAATATTTTTATTTATCTATGCATTCAAAAATTCAGTCAAAATTTAGTATAGTTGACTGAAAAAATCTTCTATGCATAAATAGCTAGTACAGAGGGTAATAAACATTTGTCATGGAGAAATGTCTACCAAATATAACCTGAATGATCAATCAAATGTTCCGTAAGAGAATTTACGAGACAGATGAAATTTTCATCCTTTTTTTTTTGAAAAGTAATTTTTTTATTTCATTCATGATTATTGGAAATCGTCTAGAAGCGGTATAACAAATATAAGAGGAGCCTCTCATGCGTTAAATAGCAGGGTGCTCGACTTTGCGAAAATTGCTAGAGAATGTTCTATAGATTCTGAAGCACACGGTACCCCAAAGAGTCTCATAAATGTACTATTCTCTAACTGTGATGTGATCCTCATCCATGTCGTTGTCGCGACTGCCGGACAACGTTCCTTGACAGCAAAGGTCCTCCATAGGGGGTGTCCAATATCCTTCTCCCATACCATAGTCATGTCTCTGGAAGACCCTCGGGCATCTACTCCTTCTTTAACAAGCTGAATCTGCTCGGTTGTTATTTGAACTAAAGGGAAATACTGAATTGAAAGAAGAACAATAAATATAAGAAAACTCAGGCGCACGATGGTGCGCAACTCCTGAACTGTTTGAAGATTCCTCGGCCCGGCCTTGAGACCACCCCGACAGTTCCAACCGGTGTTACTTATGGATCTTGGTGGGACTGGGCCTCCCCGCCAGTTTTCGCCGAAAAGTTGGTGAGCTTGTCTGCAACAGAAGCGGTTTCGCAATCACTAACTTTTGTTTTCTTGCTCCCAAAGGTCTCATTCCATGCACTGCCTCATTTTCCTTCAAGATAAGATTCCTCGTTACCCCACATTGTGGCAACTCCCCCGATGTCCGCGTCCAGGTCCCTTGTTGTGTCCCCGACCACCGCCTTTAGCACCGGCTTTGCCGCCTTCGAGCCGCGGTCCCCGTGACTGCACCTCTTCTGCCCCGTACAATACCTGCTCTGCGGCCGCGTGCAAGCGTTGCTTTTTGCACCTCAGGCTGTTTCGCCAGAGGGTTATCAAAGTGAGCCAAAAAACAAGTTATCTTTGAGAACCGTGCATGACACTGCTCCCTTGGAGAACTTCCAAACCTTCTCAAATACCCCTTAATACGATGATGCGGGAAGCGGCGGCAAGAGCATCTTCCCGCGAGCATGGCACGGCAGTCCCCGGAATCGGCGCCCTGCCTGACGGTAACTGATTTTCTCTCGTCATCCCTCAAAGACAAACCACCGATGATCGATGCTATATTCTCCATCGCTCCTGTGATATTGTGCTTGTTGTGTGATGATTTCTTAATGTTGTTCTCTCCGATCGGTGAAGAAAACAACCAAGATCTGGTTCTTACGAACACAAGGCTTTTTCTCTTTAAATTAGAGCGATGAAATTTTTGTCCTTATATATTATTCATGTCTTTTTTTGCCTTTTGATTTCACCCAAAATCAAATCTAAACAGCTCAATATATTGGCAGCCCTTAATTTAGGCCTTTACTATATGCAGTCCGACTTTACTTTTTGCAGTCCGTATTTGTACATAAACTGCCTTAAATACCCTTAATTAGTTACACATGTTTAATTTACCATTTTAATCCCACTCTCTTCATTGTATTTTCAATCAATTCCACAAAGTTTTTCTGCAATTTTAGAATTTCCATTCCAACCTCTTTTCGATCGATCAAACATTGTTCTTCCTTCCATCACTCTTTTTTCCATCTTACCGATCAAACATTGTTCTTCAAGATTTAGGTAAATTCAATTCATCAAACCATTGTTCTTCCTTCCATCACTCTTTTTTCCATCTTTTCAATCAAACATTGTTCTTCAAGATTTAGGTATATTCGATTCACCGGATCATACAACAATGACAAGATCATTACTCATTCGATCATTATACGTCTCATCCATATCGCCCATAATCCATATCTTTCTATTACCTCTTTTCTTTAAAATTTAAACATGCCCGGATGATGGATGAATTTAAGAATATCTTGTATTTTTTTGCGTGTTCTTTAGCAACCGGGTACACCAACCGTGTTCTTCAGCATGGATGTGTGGTGTTCTTTAGCATGAATGTCTGGATTTTGAATATTCGATGGCCTTGCCGATGAACACGCGGTCAATGCGTATTTAGATGGTAAATTGAAATAATTTAGATGGTAAAATTTCAATGAGAAAGTAAAAGAAATATTTGAAATAGTATCTATTATGGAAACTAATTAATAAAAATTATCTCGGGTTTTTTTAAAATATTTGGAAAACTTGAATTTTTATGGTTGTTGTTAAATAAGAGTATAAAACGCGAATGTTCAGGTTCATGGTTAGGAGTGTATTAAATATGACTGAAGTTAATCTTGGAAAATGATAGATATAATTTTGGAAATAGAAGTGGAGTTTAAGATGATTTAATGTAGTTCATGAAAATACGAATGGGCAAATGTTAAAAATATTTTTTTTAAAGCTATTAAAGTTTAAATTTAAATAATGATGATGAGTATTATCCTTTCCATATTTATGGTTACGTATTTCTACGCAAACAAATATATGATATACAAGTTAAAAATGCCACAAATATGGTTATATTTTCGGAAGAAAATGTGATATATATATATATATATATGAATAAAATGACCACGGATTTGAATACTCACCCTTGCCTAAACCCGAAATTTTATGAAATTCAGGTTAATTCAGTCATGCTGATTCTATTTTTCAATACATTAATTTTCAGTTCAATTCAGTTCAGTTCAGTTCAGTACGGCAAGAAATAAGCCTATCAAACAGGGTCTTATTCTCTTATTGGTAGTATTATTCTCTTATTTCATTCTGAACTAAACTGAAACTATTAAGTTGTTTCATGCTGAACTGAAACTATTATGTATATTATTTCATACTGAACTAAAATGAAACAAATTTAAATATATTTAAATGAACTGGTATTCCATAATTTATGAAAAGATGTAATATACATTGATTATTATATATATGTATATATATACATAATTTAGGGTATTTTTTGTGTAAATGTATTTCCTTCATCATATATTATGTGTTTATATTATTATTTTCCATTTTTATCTAATTAATCAAGGAATGAGACGCGAAGCGCCGATGAAATGAATAACTAATCCTTAGCGACACGTGTAGTTTATGGGTGTTTAGGGTTAAGGTTAATGTTGATCGGTGTGGTTTAGGGTTTAGGGTTACGGTTGCTATTCGTAACCCGATATTTTGCTCTTGTAACCCAAAATACCGGAGGAAAAGACTTGAATATTTTTTGTTTTTTTTGTTTATTGAAAAACTAGCATACTTAATGGGGTAATATAGTCATTTGTAGGGGTACATGAAAAAAACTTGGGCTACATTTAGCAACTCAGATTTTCAATGACTAGCTTCAGTGTTTAGGGTTTAGAGGTTGTCGTTAATCGTATTTTATGTGTTAATATTATTATTTTTCCATACATTAAACTTTTGTGTATATTCATTTACTTGATTAATTGGTGAGCCTTAGGCTTTAGGGTTAAGTTTGATTAGGGTTTAGAGTATATGGTTACGGTTGATCGGTGAGGTTTAGGGTTTAGGGTGAAGTATGTATTTTCAATGACTAGTTGATTTTGGGAATAATGTGATCACTGACACTGACATGAAAGATCTGATCTGAACTGAACTGAACTGAAATAAGTTTAAATATATATATATATATATCTGAACTGAAACGATAGTTATTTCTTGCTGAACTGAACTGAACTAAAAGAAGTTTAAATATATATCTGACCTGAAATGACAATTATTTCTTGTTGAGCTGAACTGAAATAAGTTTAAATATATATATATATATATATATATATATATATATATATCTGAACTGAAATAAATTTAAATGTACTGAACTGAACTGAAATAATTTTAAATATATATTTAACTGAACTGAAATAAATTTAACTGATTTGAACTGAACTGAAATATTTTAAAATTTTATCATATATAATTTAAATATTTATTATTTAAATTTGAAATTATTGATAAGATATATCCGTTCTTGATATCATAGGTTTTGGACTAAATTATTAGTGATAAAAAGATTTGACCGATTTTTATGGGTTTGATGTTTTTCTCGAATGTATGATAGGATTAATTTGAGGTATCAAAAGTTTTGACGGAATTAATTTCGGGTTTAGGCAAGGGTGAGTATTCAAATTCAATTTCGAATTAATTTCGGGTTTAGGCAAGGGTGAGTATTCAATTCCGTGGTCATTTTATTCACATAATATATATATATGTATATATATATATATATATCACATTTTCTTCCAAAAATAATAATTTAATTTGTGGCATTTAGAAGTACATAACCATAAATATGGAAAGGATAATACTCATCATCATTATTTAAATTTAAAATTTAATAGCTTTTAAAAAAAAATCTTTTTAGCATTTTCTCTTTCGTATTTTCATGGAGTACATTAAATCATCTTAAACTCCACTTCTATTTCCAAAATTATATCTATCATTTTCCAAAATTAACTTCAATCATCTTTAATACACTCCTAATCATGAACCTGGACGTTCGTGTTTTAACCAAAGCCATAAAAATTCAAGTTTTCTAAATTTTAAACAAAAACCCGAGATAATTTTTATTAGTTAGTTTCCATAAAAGATACTATTTAAAATAAATCTTTTACTTTCTCATTGAAATTTTACCATCTAAATTATCTTAATTTACCATCTAAATACGCATTGACCGCGTGTTCATCGGCGATGACCATCGAACATTCAAAATCCAGACATTCATGCTAAAGAACACCAAACTTCCATGCTGAAGAACACGGTTGGTGTACCCGTTTGCTAAAGAACACGCCGAAAAATACAAGATATTCTTAAATCCACCTTTCATCTAGGCATGTATAAATTTTGAAGAAAAGAGGTAATAGAAAGATATGGATTATGGGCGATATGGATGTGATGTATAATGACCGAATGAGTAATGATATTGTCATTGTTGTATGATCCGATGAATCGAATTTACGTAAATCTTGAGGAACAATGTTTGATCGAAAAGATGGAAAAAGGAGTGATTGAAGGAAGAACAATTAATGTTTGATGAATCGAATTTACCTAAATCTTGAAGAACAATGTTTGATCGAAAAGATGGAAAAAAGAGTGATGGAAGGAATAACAGTGTTTGATCGATCGAAAAGAGGTTGGAATGGAAATTCTGAAGTTGCAGAAGAACTTCGTGGATCTGATTGAAAATACAATGAAGAGAGTGGGATTAAATGGTAAATTAAACTTGTGTAACAAATTAAGGGTATTATAGGCAATTTATGTACAAATGCGGACTGCAAAAAGTAAAGTTGGACTGCATATAGTAAAGGCCTTAATTTATAAGGACAGGAGGAAAATCATATGCCCATGAATTTTCGACAATCAAGTCTAGCGATAGCTATTTCAAAATTTCAATTTCCGGTACTAGTAAGTTAGGATAAAAAGAATACTCCTATACAAAGCTTTCCGATTTTCGAATCTATAAATGTATTCAGATTTCAGGATATATAGTATTTGATTGATGTAATGCCATACATCATCATACGATGTTTACATTTAAAAATCATTTTCATAAACACGTTGTCAAATATTGATCTTAACAGAATCTGCCTTTTCGGCTACCCGTCAAAAATCCTCGATTCAGCGTTGAAAGTAACATACGTACTCCCTCTGGACCAGCTAGATCTGCACTCTTTAAAGTCAACTTTGTCGGAGCATGTTTGACCGTTAATAACTTTATTTTCATATATTAATCTGGTCTAAAAAATGTATAGTTTAGAAATAGAGCGCATTGTGAATCTAACAATATCTTGTGTGATACTATTATAATACATATACCAATTGAAATTTACGGTCAAACATGCTCCGACAAAATTGACCATAAAGAGTGGAGATTTAGCCGGTACAGAGGGAGTAGTAGGATTCGATGGACTAACTATTAATTTTGTACAAGCCTAAAATATATAACCCCATAAATCAAAAGCTGGACTAAAATAACCCCAGCTTTGTGCATTGTATGATTGCTTCATTATGTCAATTTCTCGTAAATTAATCAAAGATCTTGATGCCCACTTACGAAATTTAGATGCCATTTTATGTCCAACGAAAGAGAAAACGAATGTGATTAGTAGTTGATTAAAATTAAATATACAATAGCATAGGAACGAAAATGAAATAAATATAAAAACGAAATAAATTTAGCCCAAGGAAAGATGGTATAGTAAATTATGTGAAACGAAGTAATATTTTATGGAGCAAAAGGCGATATTGCTCGTTCTCGCCCGCATGGTCCCGTCATCCGGCACCTCGGGCTGATGAGGAGACTAACCACGCTGTTCAAAGGTGTTGGTTACTTACTGGTGCTCAACACTGCAGTTGCAAGGATTTGAACCCTTCATCTATGGAAGTAATTAAGCAGGTAACTAAATAAACGTAATATTTATAATTAATTAATATTAAATGAGAGAAAAATCAAAATTTGAAATGGAATATGGAAAATATCAGAAAAGTGGCATTGCGCGGCATGCATGCATGCAGAAGCACACGTGCTGGGACAGGCAGGACAAGATGTCTTACCACGCGGACACAAATACAGTAAAAATGAAAAGGTTGCAAGTAGTTACCAAAATATATATGGATTGGCAGCTGGAAATATGCATCTTTGCCTTTTGAATTATTGCAGGAATATAGAATTTGGTGCATTTCAAGGAATTTATTCCCATTCACATAATTACCTCCTAGCTTTCTTTCTTTCAGCCTGAACTACGTGTGCCGCAACCAAGTAAGCCCTATTAATCCAGGAAGGCTCTATATAGGGATCATATATAGGGTGTCAATTCGAATTAGTGTGTCTTAATTGAGTCATTAATTAGTTACTATATTAATCACATACGTATGAAAGGTTTGACATGATGATTAACGCAAAATTTGCTGAATGTAACGAGATCACTAATAAAGTGGTAGTCAATATCAATGTGTCTAGCAGTCCTGCTTGTGAACAACTGGATTTTGAACTACTGATGTTACGAAGTAAAAAAGATGACGAGAACAAAGAAACACGAAACTCCTTAGGTATATTCATGGAAGTCATGGCGTCCGCCGAGCCTTGCCTAATGGAAGACTAGTCGTCATGGCGGAAATTTTCCATCGCCGTAATTGCTCGCCGTGACTTTTGTTGCATTTAAACAAAAACATCCATACAACGTGTTTTGGTGAACTGTGCAAAGTAAATTAAAATATTTGAACTAAAAAGGGTAAAATTTAATTCAATTAAAAACATGTTTAAACCTTATTTAATATAAAGACCAATTAATTATGGTCTAACATCTTATATATCAATATTAGGAACGAGTTTACTCACATTCACAATTAAATTTTTTTTTTCTAAATTATAATATTAGAAGGAATATTTCAGTATAACTCTTAAAAATATATCCTAAATATGTTTATGGTTTAATATATATACAAAATTTCTTGAACGCCGCAACGTAAACGCCGTAACGACTAGTCGTCCTAGTACTTGACTTCCTTGGGTATATTGCACAACCAAACACGTTCGATCGACTACCATATTTACCATAACACACGATACGCGAATTCACAACTAAACCAAAATTAGCATTTCAGGAAAAAAGAGATTAACACCAAAACTGAAATAACCATATATTATACATGCATCGATATTAATTAAGATATTTTATCATACTTCATCGGGAGATGGATTGAACGGATGAAAAATGGATTGGCTGGTGAGAAAAATGAAACACGGCAAGTTCGACACTCTACAGTGATGATACGTGACAGCCAGGGATGAGCAAAAAAGATTTGACAGTACTTACTTAAATTAACTAATGGCGGTTAACCTATTGAATACATGCATGAACTAATTAATTAGTTGACTAATTAAACAATAAAGGCAAAAAGGAGGCATCAAAGTGATATCGATTCTGGATTTTTTATGTGAATAATACGATCTTCAAATGCGTTTTATAGGCTGCTCATTCTACAAGTAGCACAATTAATTAATTACATTATTTTGCTGAGCTCAACTCGTTTCATAAAATTTGAATATGCAGGGCAGCAAGGGAATCGTTGAGAAGAATCAAGAATCACTCTACTTAGTAAAAATTAGACGCATGAAACAATTGATACCTATTTATATCATTTGAATAATTATACTTAATAAATAAAAGACGAGTTTTGAAAGTGAAAAATTGTCTGAAAATGAGCACAATACACGGAAAAGTCATACTTAACTGAAAAATTATGTCGGAAAATAGAAGCACTAAATTATTTCTGAATTCTGTAAAATAATCGTTTTACTAAATTATTTAAAACAATGTTGTGTCCACGTCGCCGTTAGATCACTAACGCGATTAGTTTAGCTTTGCCGACAATCACAATTCATTCTACCACGGCTTAGCTAGAGCAGTCTTGAAAAATACGGCATTTCATAAAATAATTATTAAATAATGTATATAAAGTTTGACTGTCGAAATTCGTAAATTAATTAGTGCACATTTATGTCATATGCCAATGCAATTTTATGTAACATGTATGTGAACAGTGACAAGTGACAATTCATGTCTGTGAATAGTAACAAGTGCCGAATGGTGCTGAAAGGGTGTAATACAATTCATGTTGTTGAATTTTGTGAATACAATTCATATATGTGAATAGTGACAAGTGCTGAAGGGTACTGAAAAGGTGTTGAGAGGTGCTGAACCTTGTTGAATAGTGCTGAACATTGTTGAAAGATGCTGAAGGTGCTGAAAATAAATAATTATTAATTAATGTATATAAAGTTTGACTGTCGAAATTTGTAAATTAATTATTGAACAATTATGTCATATGCCAATGAAATATTATGTAACATGTTAAAATTTAAAAGTTCATTTCTATTCCGTTGAAAACAAATGGTACTTAATCTCAAGTACTTATCACTATGGCGATTATTAATATAGGGAATAAAAAGAACATATATAATATGACACAAATTTGATACGCGGTTAATTCGCGTACATCATGATCCATGGATTTAGCACGCGGTCTGTCTAGAACTTTGATTTGGTACATGCCGCTTTCTTACCAACAAAACTATAATATGCATGACCGTAGCCTGTTTCTGTACGGATTGAAGAAAGCTGCAATGACTTTTTTAATCACTGCCGACCCAAATACTCATATAATATATATAACAACTTATTTAAATACATGTTTAATGTCATAAAAAAAATGTAATGTCACCTTAAAGGGATACTTTGATTTAAAATGGACTAAAGGTCTCCCAATTTACAGGAATATCTCTTGTAATATCACGTTACCGTGTAATAGAGTAATTTTAGAGAAGTTATTCTATGAAAACCGTCAAAAAATGATGATTTTCTTACTTTCAAACCCGACTTTTTATAAATCAAGCATGGATCATTCGGTGTATAATTGCCGATCTTCTCATTTTCATGGCTGATTTTCTCACTTTGAAGATATCATTTAGTACACATTAAATATGATTATTTTGTTAGACCAGATCATCGATCTCAATTTTATATTAACTTTATTTGAACAATTTATTGAGATTAATTGGTTACATATTTATTAATTAATTTTTGTTTTTATTTCATTTATTATTAACTAACATTAATTTTTTTTTTTAATTTACGGTCAAATTATATTATTGATTAAATACACCTTTTTCTTGCAATAACACTAAATTTGTGCTAATTATATAACTCTTATTACTCAAACAAAATATACCTCTACACCACTTAAAATGGATTGCAAGAATAAGGAATATCAACAATGAACAAGATAATTTGAGGGAACACCGATTACACTTGAAATAATGCAAACCTTTGGAATAATTTCAATGAGGGCCACCTTATGGGGATTTTCTGTGCATGCTTTTTCTAGTTTGCAACTTGGGAAAGCTCACTCTCCCATCCCTCCATTCATAAAGGAAAAAAAAACCATCACATCTAAAGAATTTGTTGTAGTTGTAATTGTTATCGGTATGATTATCTCAAATTTTCCCTTTATGAATTAAAAAACAAAGGCATTACTAACACGAAGCTTGTTAGAATAACATCAAAATCACTCCATTTTACTTTAAGATGGTTAAGTATAATTCACTTTAATTAAATTTGGTATAATTCAATGTAGTACGATTCAGTTTCTTTATGCTCAGTCTATCTAGCTAAAATTTATTACAGTTCAGCTAGTTTTAAAACTAGGCTTTAAAATTGTCAGTCTAAAAGAATTGCTACCATACTCTCATTGGTATTATTACCACTTATAATGTTTAGAATCTCTCACAATGGTGGAGAGACACAAATTACTCTAAAAGTTCAATTTGTCCTAAGCAAAACATGTTACAAATAAAGGGATAAAAAATCCTAGGAAAAGAAAGAATGAAAAATGAAGGGGCCCCACACCCAAGCAAACTGACCAACTAGGCAACTACTATATAAACAACACCCCACCCATTCATCCAAAATCATCCACAACCTCAAAGCATCAAGAAACCTGCAGCACCAATACGTACTCTCCGTTTCTTGATTTCAGGTCAGTTCCACTCCGTCTTAATTCATCACAAAAAATAAAAACTCCATTCTGCAAATTTCTAAATTTGTTTTTTCATGAATTTTTTAGGTTTGTGATCATCACATATATATAACAGCAAGAAGATCATGAACATGAACAGGGAAGGAGACTGGATGTGCGCTGCTTGCCAGTACACCAACTTCAAGAGGCGAGACGCCTGCCAGAAATGCGGCTGCCCCAAGTTTGCGGCGGCCACCGACATAGCTTCGTACAGGATGAACGGCCGGACCGACGGCACCTTGCCGGGAGACTGGTACTGCAACTGCGGCGCTCATAACTACGCAAGCCGAACCAACTGCTTCAGATGCAGTTCAATGAAGGCCGACTACGGCGGCATGATGGCGGCTTCCGGCTACCTCTACGACCCTTCCTCCACCGTCCCCGGCTGGAAGACCGGCGACTGGCTCTGCCCAAGGTTCGTCCAAAATCCAAATAAAAAACGAATAAATGCTTTTATTTATACACAAATTCCGAGTTCCGATTTTAATACAGAGATATCCTCTATATATGTTAACAGATATGGATGTGGAGAGCATAACTATGCCAGCAGGGTGGAATGCCACAAGTGCAAATCGCTAAGGGATTATTGAAGAATGTCACTAAGCGAAGAATGAAGCATGCATATCGAAGAGAAATGACTTTATATAAGCTATGTTTTATCATCATTTTGTATTAGTCTTTTTTTTTTTTTTCTCTTGTTTAGTGAAATAAAATCATACAGGCCTTAATTAATGTGACCCATTTTCTGCACCATGCTTCCAATATTTCAATTAAGGTTTTAACATTCTCAATATATAATTAAAAAATTAATCGGAAATGTGGTTTTAGAAGTTAATCACATTATGATACGTAGTAGTGGTCCGAGTATCCATTCTTCGGTATTGTCTGTATCAATGAACTGCCATTCCCAGCCAGAATAATTGGCAGGCCCCTGCCAAAATGGACCTTCATTTTAAAATCATACTAGCCGTTCAAGCATTTTTAGCGTTGCCGTGTGTACTACTACAGGAAAACTGCGATTTTCTGTCGCAGTCTCCTGTTCTCCTCTACACACATACAAGTAGATTGATTGTAATTTTTCGATGAAAAATGTACGGGATCAGGTTTTAGATTCAAGAATCATGAATAAGGAGGAGTTGAGGTGCAAAGAGGATGGGGCATGCAGTATTTGATTCCATTCATTGAGCATCTTGATAGTATGAAAGAGATGTGAAAATAACATGATGGATGTAGATAAGAACTAGATGCTCCCGATCTTGGCTTTTTAAACAAGTATTCTAATTCGAGTCAATTTCAACTTTTCATCCCTTTCTTTATTTGGCACCTCAGCTTAATTATATTGCCCTTCTCATTGGGCATTTGCATGTCATCTTTTCCGGCAATATTTCACAAGCTCCCGTGCTCTTGGTGGTTTTACTTTTCAATATCGTAACTAATGCAATTCATGATTATATACATCTTGAGAAGGGCTAGAAGGAAATAGAATTTTGCTTATTTGGCGTTAGATGGAGCATTTTATTTTTTTTGAAAGGTACACTACAACGACCGAATCTGATACAAGTATCCTACCCTACTCTACTCTACTAATCCCGTATGTCGAGTGGCCGAGGTTCTCATCATGCTGCTTAGAGTGGAGTGAAGATCCCACTTACACTGTCGATGCTCCTCTGCTCTTGACACCATCGATGCAGCTCCGACTCTTGAGTTGAGTACGACTGGAGACTTGACCCAGGGTCAGGGAGAATTGCATGAAATGTTAGATGGAGCATTTATTACGGGCCCAATAATAACATTTAAAAATCAATATTCATATCAACAGTTGCCAAAAATGAAAACTGTATCCGTGCAACCAAAACCTACTGGTTTTACGATGGCGCTAGTCAACCAAATTTCAAAACGCTGCAACACCGTATTGGGCCGCGTTATTGGGGAGTAAAGTGATTTCTGACATTTCGGCCCATCTTCATACCTGATATAATTTGGTGGCCCAGTCAACAAAATCCAAGTGAGAATAGTCACTTCATCCAATGTTTCAGCAGTTTTTTTACTTTAACCGCTGAAACAACTTTCAAGAGATCTCTATTATATTAATTTGAATGTTGAATTATCAACTCATACCGAAAATGTTTCAGCGGTTTTTATTATGAACGTCGAAATTATATATTCCCTCTTTACCATTTAGATTTGTCTAGAAAATTTTTCACGGTCTTCTAGACACGTCTTTGATATTAATAAACTGCATGTTATGACGATTCCAACAATATTATATACGATAAATATTTTATTTATTTATGCATTCAAAAATGCAGTCAAAATTTAGCATTTTTGATTGAAAAAGTCTTCTATGTAGATGTAATTGGTACGGAGAGAGTATATTATTTTAATTTTCCGGTTGAATATTCAACAGAATATGACGTGGCTCAAGAAAAATAGTCTGAATTTTCAACTGAAGAACGTGGGAGCAGATTGAGCATTCGCCCCAACTCCACCATTATCCGCATTACGAACCCCTGCAGAAGTATTATGGGATACAACAGGCCCTGGTGGGTTACCTCCAACAGAGACATCGACCATAGAGGAATCACCCAAGTTACCTTCCACTAGAGTAACTTCCTCCTCATTATAGGTGATTAGTTCTTTCATGGTCAAAGGCTGATCGCGATTCTTGAAACGCTCAATGAAACCAATGGTATGCCCCCCATCTTGAGTTGGTTGATTGGTATTGCAATCGAAGTGAGGATGTTGCATTGGTAATGAATGAAAATGCTCTGGGAAATTGTAAGTTGACTTCTCCCAAAGTTCAGAAAGAACTCTCACGTGCTTGTGCCAGTGAGGTAACCGATATTATTATTAAGGATCTTGGTGATAGTACATTTTCTATTTTGGTTGATGAAGCTAGAGACTCCTCCATAAAAGAGCAAATGGGGTAGTTTTGAGGTATGTCAACAAAGAAGGATGCGTTCTTGAGCGTTTTCTTGGTATAGTGCATGTGACTGAGACAAAAGCCATTGTTTTGAAGAAAGCACTTGAGAATCTCTTTGAAACTCATAACTTGTCATTCTCAAGGTTGAGGGGTCAAGGATATGATGGAGTTTCAAATAGGCGAGGAGAATTCAATGGATTGAAAGCTTTGATATTAAAAGAAAACTCCTCTGCAAGGTATGTCCATTGTTTTTCTCACCAACTTCAATTAGTTGTAGTTTCCGTTGCATATATTACTCAATCAGTGGGTAAATTTTTTGGGTATCTTGTTGCAACTACGAATCTAGTTGGAGTGTCTTGCTCTAGAAAAGACAAGCTTCTAGAATTGGAACATGATAGAATTATTCAAGCGTTGGAAAATGGGAATATTGTTAATGGAAAGGGCAAAAATCAAGTTACTAGTTTGAGACGGCCCGCCGATACCCGGTGGGGATCACATCGTACTACTATTCTCTGTTTCATTACTATGTGGCCTTCTATTATCAAAGTGCTTCTATATATATGAGGAGGCTAATTCAGATGTTCATAAATCAACAACAAGGAGGTCAATTGATAGAATGGAAAGCATTGAGTTTGTGTTTTCACTGTTTTTTATGAAACAATTGTTGGGAGTTACAAATCATTTGTCTCTTGCCTTGAAACAAAGAGATCAAAATATTGTGATGGTTGTGAGTCTGATAAAAGCAATGAAGGATGAATTACAAGAATTCAGAGATGGTGGTTTTGAGATATTGTTGGATGAAGTCAACATTTTTTGTGTGAAGCATGAGATCACCTTAGATGTGATGGAAAATGAACGGAGAATTCGTTACCGTAACGTTTACCAATCTTGATTTCTACCGGATTGATATCCTTCTTAAGGTATTATTTCAATTTTCACATACTTTAATTTATTTCCTTTCATTCTTATATATATGTTCTTGTCTAATTTGTATTATTTTGATACTAGACTGTTGATAGGATGATCCTTGAAATGAATGAGCGGTTTCCTGAGTCAAGCACAGAGTTGCTTACTTGTATGGCATGCCTTGATCCTAGAGATTCATTTTCTATGTTTGATGGTGGTAAGTTGCTTCGTTTTGCTGAAATGTATCCGAATGACTTTTCTGTATGTGATTGTGTCAAGCTTGAAGAAGAACTTAAAGTTTAAGTTCGTGATGTAAAAGCTGACATTGACTTTTTAGCCATTACGGATTTTGGAAATCTTGCTCGAAAGATGGTTGGATCACGTAGAAATGTCATCTTTCCATTGGTATATCGTCTTATTGAGTTGATATTCACTACCAGAAAAATAAGCTTTTGCTGCGGTCAATTTGGGGGTGTTTCACCGGTCCAAAAATAACAGCGGTCACATTTTTGCAGCTTTTTGTGTTGAACATTTTTGTGTTGGAACGCCAAAAAAAATTGGACCGCTGAAACACCTTCCTGGGCTCCACAAGAAGTCTCTCATGCTGACTAGACAGTTGAATGAGTGTTGCCTAGCTGGAGCTTGGACTTTTTTTGTTTGACTAGACAGTTGAATGAGTGTTGCCTAGATGGAGCTTGGACTTTTTTTGTTTGACTATACGTTTCAGCGCCTCATCACATCTGGAGAAAAAAAAACAAAAAAAAAATTCTGGGCAGAAAAAATTGGAATTAAAATTAAAATGAAATTGAAATTGAATTCAAAATTATCAAAATTAAATTAAATTCAAAATTATCAACTATTATTGTAATACAACTATATGAACTACTGATTTAAATCTTATAAATCTAAATTACACTACAAACAATACAAATGTTCAAAATTTTGTACATTGAGCTCATCTCATTCTTGGCTTTTACCTTGCCACTGCGGATGGTTAAACAATGGTAAAGTCTATGTGCTGCAATTAGTTCTTATCTCTCCCTTGATGCTTCTAATGTCATTCCAGATTCGTCGGTTAGGTCGATCCGCGACAGTCTTGGCATTGGATTCCAGAGGAAAGAAAAGAAAACCTACAGAAGACATTTGTATTGTTTGTAGTCACTAAATTTATGATCATCCATCCTTAAAAAAATGTGAAGTTTTGTTGGTACTCACTCTGATTCTTGCTAACCTCAACAAGTCGTGCTCCGACGTAGAAACTGGTGGTTTGAATGGAAAGACAAACACCATCAGATTATAGACACATAATACAAACAACCGAGTTATACAGACAGAAACAAACCTTTGCATCTGAACTGAACCCTTTCATGAACTTGATCTGAACATTCAAACATATGAGGGAATCATAACCAACATAAGTTGTAATTAGTTTGCATAAAGAAACCAAAAATCATAATCCAATCACAAAACATTCAAATCAACGTAATTATAACCACTGATATACATGTCATACTTTCTGCACCCTAGATATAACCACTAATATACATAAGTTTATAACTTTACATCTCCAACTTGCCTTCAACAAAAGGAAAATTGCTCCGTAAACAAGGCAATCTCATAGCAACTTCCCTCATAAAATTGTAAATATTTCACTTGCATCATCTCAATTCATCTTCAAATTAATCATATTCATAACCATAAATCTAAAAGTAAACCGACTACAAGTAAACTGACTCTATGTAAAAAATAAAAATCATGTTCAACACAAAAATGTGACAAGGGGAGTAATTTACAGCTACTGAAATTGAAAATCACAATAGAAAAACCTCAAAATAAGAATAAAAATCCATTTGTTGAAGGGGAAAAAAAACTCACATTCTTCAGTCTCCACTGCAGCACCTCCAGAATATGACCTGAAAATTGGAGAAACTAATGATAGTCAACCAAAGGGACAAAATGAAGACTCTCCTCTGCAAAACCATGAATGGACAAATTATCTAAGAAGATCACTTAATAGTGTTCCTAGCTCCAATCAACTTCCTGATCATGCAAATTAATAATTAATATATATCATGTCACCATGCAAACAAACATTGACTACTAGGTAGCAGCAGTATTACTTATTGCAGTTGGAAACCTTAAAATCGGTTCCTTGTACACATTTTCTCTTCCATCTCACAGGGATTGGATTCATATCATCGTCATTGAAACTCTTTGCTTCCGGCCAAATCCCTGAATCATAAAGTATATTACACTTTGATCATATTTTCACTTCCAATTTCCAGCAGGCTACATAACATGGAGTATAACTAACCTGTATCAAGAATGCCAATTATGACATCTTGACCAGAAAGAGATGAACTTTGTATCAGGGGTTTGGAGTTGGATCCGACACCGCTTAATTCCTTCAAGAAGTCCCATGAACGTGTTGTGTGATTATAGTAAAAAGAGTTTCAATGAAAAACTTAGAAAAAGGGGATTATAGTAACCATCTAGAATTCAAAAGCTTCCAGCAAATTGAGGAACCAAAGCCTGAAAAACTGGCAGAAACGAGAGCATTCATCACAATACCTCACCTTACAAAAAAAGCGTTCTTTTAAGACTTTTGACAAGCACGTTATAGGCAACCCAGGGGGATGGCGGAGATTGGGAGACGGAGGGCGGCGGAGGGATGGCGGAGGGATGGCGGAGGTCGCAGGGCCGAGGGCCGAGAGCAGCGGGCGGCAGGCGGAGGGCGGAGGTCGCCGGGCGGAGGGCGGCGGGCAGAGGGCGGTGGGCGGTGGCGGGATGGCGTCGGCGCCGGGATGGGTTTTGGGGGGTTTTTGGGGATGGCGTCGGGAAGGAGATGGAGTTTATTGGATGGGGTTTTTTGGGGATGGCGTAGGAAGGAGAAGAAGATTAAATTTTGGGGAAAGGGTTTAAGATAAGATTTTAATGGCTGATCAAAGTTAAAAAAAATATATTATAATTTGAGATATTTATTGAATTTTAATATAAATAGCATTTTCTATATAGATTTGGATTCAGATAAATTTCATTATTTTCCTTAATTGTTTTGAATTTTATGACTCCAATGAGAATCAATTTCATTGATATATTTAAATTCAATTTAGTTTATTCGTAGCAGATATGTAAATAAGTTAGTTTCAATAATATCTATCAAATCCATTTGAATTTGATTGAATTCAGTACAATTAAACTAATTATAATTATTTATATCCAACTAAAGTATAGAGTAAAATATGTAAAAATATGGATGGTGGTTTTTTTAAAATCGATAATTATATAAATCAAAAACTTTGGTTAGATGATATTTTTGATATTTGCACTTATGCCCCTTAACTTTTCTGAAATATTAAAAAGGAACTAAAATATTTTAATAAATTTTAATTTCAGTCAAATTATTTGCTCTCTAATCTTTACTTGTATTATGTTATTTGATTTGTATGATTCGTGCAAATGGAAGTGAAATGAATTGAATTTAAAGCCATCAATTGAACTTTTGATAAATACTAAATTGACCCCGATAATTTTTTAAAAACTTTTAAACATGATTTTATGTAAATATAATAAGTAAGGGAGCATTCATAAACAT
Source organism: Cruciata laevipes (assembly GCA_963678965.1). NCBI lineage: Eukaryota > Viridiplantae > Streptophyta > Magnoliopsida > Gentianales > Rubiaceae > Cruciata > Cruciata laevipes. Next base: position 8,092,571 of record OY787632.1, on the reverse strand, counting down.
TATATGATTGTAAAAAATACTAATAAATATATATAACTTCATAATTTAACCTTTTCAATTACATTTTTGTGTTAATTTTCATTATGATCTAATATTGATGATTTGATCATTACTTATATAATGTTTAGATGTTTTGAAAATTGTCACAATGTAGGATGTAAGTTACATCATATGTAGTGTATATAAATTAATCACAATTGAGAAGAAATCATGACAACATAGTATATATCTTTAAGTAACGAGTTAATGTATAAGTAGTGAATGTTCATTGAAACATCAGCGTACTTACTATAAGTCCCCTCAAATATGTGTTTTTTGTTATAAAAACTATATGAAGAGTTACTCATATACAATAAAATGGATATTAAGATCCTAAATTTTGATTATCTTGCTTAAATATTGAAATTATTGCTAATTTTACTAATTTCATACGTTTCAGCGGTAATGAACAACCGCTGAAACAATTTGACGGCTCACCAATGAGACGATGCCACATCATATTTCAATCATTTGAAGTAACTGGGAAGATGACACGTGTTAAACATCAAATTCTGTAGAAGCTAAGTATGTTTCAGCACTTAGTTTGAACCGCTGAAACATGCTTAGTGGCAGCCGTATTATGTTGTTACTTAATAAATGTTTCAGCGGTTTGAAGGTAACCCGCTGAAATCACGAATCGGGTTTTAAAAAAGCCCACGCAAATTAATTTTTTAATTATATATATTGTGTTTTGGGTAGGACCCGTCGAAAAATTCAACGTTTGACTGAACTGAATGATACAGTCAGCAAAATGTTTCAGCGGAATTTGAAGGAACCGCTCAAAGCAATGACACTCCTTCAGAGGCTGGTTTTCAAGAAGATGAGGTGACTCTCATCTTGGATCGGCTACTCAGAGGATCAAAGCAAATGCGTTTAGTTCCAATAACTGGAATGCCTGGTATAGGTAAGACTACTTTCGCTCTAAAGCTATACAATCATCTTTCTGTCAAGTACGGTTTTCATACCCGCGCTTGGTGTACCATCTCTCAAGTGCTTGACAAGAAAAGAGTGTTTCTTCAGCTCTTAAAGCAAATCCAGCCAGTAGATTATTCGAAGATGACTGAGGATGATTTGGCAAACAGACTTCGCCAGAGTTTGAAAGGAATGAGGTATCTAGTCTTGCTTGATGATGTATGGACCCCTCAAGTGTGGGAGAGCTTAAGAGCATCGTTTCTAGATGATGGAATTCAAAGTAGAATCCTCTTGACCAGTCGACTTCAAGCCATCGTTCCTTTTGATCTTCCAGATGAACAACCTTATTCTCTTCGTCTCCGAAATGAGAATGAGTGTTTGGAAATACTAAAGATGAAACTATTGCACAAAGCAGTAGGCTTTAGTACGGAACTCGGGAAATTTGCAAAATTTTGCAATGGATTGCCTCTTACGGTTGTCCTTGTGGCTGGACTTCTAGCAACTAAGGAGCAACAAGGCTGGGAGGGCATTCTGGATCAGTTCAGTTTTGGTGGCATGTCTCATATGAAACGGTGCAAGATGGTCTTGGAGTTGAGTTACAAACAACTACCGGATGAATTAAAACTTTGTTTCATATATTTTGGAGTTTTTCCAGAAGACGAAGAGATTTATGCAAACAAGTTGATTGGCTTATGGATGGCAGAGGGATTCGTGGCCGGAAATATTGACTTGTTTGAGAAGAAGATTGAAGATGTTGCTCGAGAGTACTTGGACAGTTTGATTCAAAGAAATTTAGTCATAGTTGTCAAACAAAGATCAACAGGAGGTGTCAAGACTTGCCAAATTCACGATTTGCTGCATGGTTTCTGCTTGATGAAAGGGAAGCAAGAAAATCGCTTCCATATCCATAAACAAAGGAAACGTGAGGTATCGGAGTTTAATGAGCCAAGCAACCTGGAGAGGCTATCCATCCACTCTACTCCAATTCATTTTAAAGAGTCAAGGTTACTATGTCCTCTAGCGCGGTCCATGTTGTTCTTCATCCCAACATGGAATGAGAAGGAGTACTTTCAGTTGCCTGATATGTCATTCATCATTCAGACCTATAAGCGTCTTAGAGTGTTGGACATGGAACAGATTTTGTTTAGTGCTGGGATTCCAAGTGAAATCGCCCAACTTACTTGGTTGACATTCTTATCCATCGGTTGTGGTACGCAGGCCCGGCCCAACCATGAGGCCACTGAGGTCTCTGCCTCGGGGCCCAAGAAAATTTAAAAATTTTGGGGCCCCTTTTTTTAAAAAATGAATAATAATTATTAAAAATATAAAAAAAATCTGAAACCAAGGACCCTGAGTGTGTGTTTGGGCATTTCCAAATTAGGCCCATTATGATTGAGGTCCAAAAAAATTTTTTTTTGGGGCCCCATTTTCACAAATTTTAAAAAATTTAATTTTCAGACCATTTTTCTTTCGTTCGCCTCAGGCCCCAGAAAAGATAGGACCGGCACTGGTGGTACGCCTGTCATTCCATCATCCATTGGTAAGCTATCAAACTTGGAAACTTTGATTATAGAATTTTTTGTGATGGATACGGTTTCATTACCACACACTATCTGGAACCTCCAAAAACTTAGATGTCTGAGCATTACCAACTCTCTGTATGAGGGACCATATCCATGTTTTAGCTTCCCCATTGAAGATCTCGAAATATCGCCTAATTTGTTAGAGTTGGAGTCCTTAAGTCGTGTTGACTTCTATTCTGATGGGAAAATGACAAAACAGATGATGAAGTTCCCAAACATTCGTAGACTGAAATGCAGTATCTTATGGGGCGAGGAAGATGAGGTGAATGAGAAGGTTGTGGTGGTGCCCGAGTTTTGCAGTAAACTAGAATCGCTCGACCTATGTACGAAATATGGATTCATCTATCAATTTGATTTTGATTCAAGTGCTGAAAGTCTTAGAAAAGTGAAATTGGAGGGGTTTCTGCTGTCAAGGGAAGAGATTGCAGTGATAGGGAAGTTGCCTAACCTTGAGGTTCTTATGTTATCGTACATATCCTTCCCAGGGGATACAATGGAGATGGAAGAAGGGGAATTTTCAATGCTTAGAATCTTGTTACTAGATGTATGCCATGATTTAGAGACGTGGACAGCTGAGCTGATGGGGATGAGCAACTACCACGTTTGGAGAAGCTGGCACTCTGCCATTGTAGTAAACTGAAAGAAATTCCTACTTATTGTTTAGAGACTAGCTCCACAATTGAAGAGATTGAGGTATCTGATTGTACTTCCGCTCTGATAAGTCTAGTCAGAAACATCGAGGAAGAACAAAAGGGTCTTGGGAATTCGATCAGGTTAAAATTGTGTTCTGATTATGTACAAGTAAATGCACCAGCAGGCCAGAGACGGAATAGTATTATAATCCCTTACCCCGTTGTAATCTTATTCGTATTTGGTCTATACTATTTAGTTAGAAAGTTATGTAAACAACTCATGTTTTAGGAAATCAAATTGTCAATCTCAGGTAGTAGATATCAATATCCATGATTTCAAGTTTGATCATTGATTTTTAATTGTTTTGATGAACGGTGATGCATAAAGACTGACATTTTGCACTTCTCAAGTCATTACTGCAAAAGATCTTGGTGAGCACATGACCTGCTTTTAAAAAACATTACTACTGAAGATTTAGACATAATCTTGTTGCTGAATCAAAAGTGGTTTTGGAGTTAATTTCATCCTACTTAATCAATGCCCTCTTTGTTCATTCAGTTTGGTGATTTAGTTGAAGCTGCTGCATTGGTTATGTAATATGTTATTAGCAGTGTAATTTCATTTATTAGCTTTTGTTGTGTTCTGCTTTGTTTTGCTGTGAATTACAATAGTTTTAGGGTACAATTACAAACAATACTTCTTCTACCTTATTCTGAAACTATCTAAATAATAGAACTAGTGTGATAACAATTACTTATAAACACTAGTGGTCAATGATCTTCTTACACCAAACCAGCCGACTATCCAACTGATTATCAACTAAAAATAGCGTCTCGATCAAAGGAAATAATAATAATTAAGCATCAAGAAATGAAATCCAATTTATTCCCAGACAACCTAAAAAATGATAGATGCTCCTTCCATTTCAGCAATGCGTAACCGTAAGGAATGAAGTTCTATATAATCAAATCATTGGTTATGGAATGAAGTCAGATATTTAATCAAATCATTTAGAACACCAAAAAAATGTCTTTCTCGAGATGTATGTATGTGACTATCATATGGAATTAATGAACCAAAATTTTAACACGGGATCAATCGATAAACTCCATAACCAAAAACCAATGCCTATAAATTTGGTCATACTGTTGTTCAAAGCCGCCAAAAAGTAAACATCTAAAACAAAATCTGATTTCAATTTCTCCTACTCCAAAAGAGACCAACAAGGTAGAATTTCCAAAGTGAAAAACCAAGAATTGGCATAACTAGATGCATCAGCAAAAGAGGCCTGATTTTCATTATTAGACTTGAAGTCTGAAAGTGAATGAAAGAAAAACAGCCTAAATCTCAACCTATCAACCTAAATATACTCAAAGGAAAGTTTCACTATTGTGTGGGAAGCAAGTACTAAACACTTGAGAGAATGGACATGAAATGCAGCGAAAGGCAGGTGAAATCAGCTTCATAACTATTAAATGCATTATCAAATATTGAGGCCAGGTGCATAAAATAAGGCTTACTAATTCAATCAAGAGCACCTTTCCATAATCTCAATCCGACAAGTTGGAGAGCGTCGAGTTTGGCCTATGAGCAGCTTCAGAATAGAAGGTGGCAGTTCCTGAATTCCACACCCTTTTAGCTCAATGGTCATCTTCTTTAACACCGCTGCATGAAGCATCAAATACCTCACTACTACACCCTCTGTCACGCCGCCCTTGAATCCTTTTATTATGATTTCTCTCAGACTGTTACCAACACTCACAGGCACAGTCTCAGGCACCAAGCAACTTCCCACACTCTCCTGCCAAAACATTAAATACTACTATTTATCCATTAACATTCTGCTAAGTTTCCACAATCTGTCATTAGCATTTTGATTTTGACCAAAATGACACTTTTCCCTAAAATCGATACATACCACGTTGTAAACCAGTGCTTTCAGAGCTGGTGCGCGTTGAAGGAGATTCCACATTGTTCCCCCAGTTGCAGTTAGCTCCAGATTGGTCAAGTATGGAAATTTCAGCAATGTGTAACCGTAAGGAGTGAAGTTCTATATATACAGCAAGACCGAAAATGATTTAATATGCAGAGAATTCACATTCTTATGTCAAAAAAGTTAAAAAAGAAATCTCTTACCTCCAAAAAGCCCTTTGACATGTGAAGCTCTTTGACGTGGTTGAGATTGTATAAAAGCATAAGATTAGATTGGTTAGCTGGTAGTATGACATTTCCAGTTTGTTGGTAGATATGAGCCGACACAATGGACTCACACCTGCGTAAACTTACGTACTGGTAGTTAAACAAGTTGCACTTGATATGCTCAAGATTATGAGCACCAATATCAATCCAGACTTTTGCAAACTGCTTTATTCCATCTGTGTCCTCTTTGATTTCTAACGTTTTCAAACTGCTAACAGATATTTTCAACATTGATATGCTGCCTTGCAAGACTATGTCTACCAGTTTCAGGTCCTCGAGCACGGGATAGCCTCTACCAAACACGATTCTGTCCGAATGAGATTGCATAACCATGTTTTCGAGATGGAGTACCTTAAGTTTAGGAAAGCTGACAGATTCAGGAAACTTGAGCTCTATGCCCATTCCTGATAGCTTCACAATCCTTAAAGTCTCAGAACGGAAAAATTCCCTCGGTGGCCGTAGCGAGTTAGATGACATCTCGTAGATGTCAAGAACTTCAACTTTCCGACAGAGAAGAGAGGCGATCCATAAGCTAATCGGAATCCCAGAATCAGACAAATGTAAGCATGTGAGTCGAAACTCGGTTATGAAAGGCGTCTTGCTCAGCAAAAGCCTCCGATTCACAAAATTTACGAAATCCTCATGATATGTTTTCCCCTGTTTGAACAGAGGAATGTAATCATTAAAAACAAGGTTTGGAACATAGAGAAAGAGCTTTTCCCACCTTGTGGACAGAACAGATGTCCTAGCAGCATTCTTGGTGGACATGAATGAGAGGATATGGCAGATTATGGGATCTGGGAGAGAGCTGAGTCTGTCGTCACTCGTCTGTTCCATTGAATCGGTGCTTCTTGCAATTTTGGATATCCCGGGACTGGTTGAGTTTGAGATCGAGACCTTAAAGGATTAAACCCTCCTGATCATATGATGAAGTGGATCTTTTCGTGTGAATGGTGTCGGAATGATATCTCGGGGGTTTTCTAGGGCGGCCGGAACACGAATTAGAATTTAATAATTAGGAGGGGTTTTCTGAAAGACTAAGGTCCTGTTTGGTAGAGCTTTACTTATAAGTAAAGTTGGGTGAAAAGTACTTCTTTTTAAAGTTGATGTAACCTACTTCTATTTTTTATACTAAAAATAGATTCTACTTCCATTAAAAGATGATTTTTAGTAAGTTACCAAACACAAAAAACTACTTTACTTCAAAGTAAGGTAGATAAAAAGTAATACCAAACAGAGCCTAAAAAACCCTAATACATGCATAAATGTTAACTTAATTAGGTCCAATATATAGAGTGACCAATTTTAACCTCTGCCATATATATTAGATGTTTACTTTAGAGACTCGCATCTTCAATGCAAAGAGCTTTTGTTCTCGTTTGGACATCAGCGGTTAGCTGTTTGCGAATTCTATCAACTGTTAGATTTTATTGGATTTTACTACTCCCTCTGGACCAGTTGGTTCTGGAGAGACAGAAATGAGAACTTTAATTTTTTGCCTACGGTAATGACGGATTTACCCTGCAAAATTTCCTCTATTTACTCATCCAGCCACCCACCTCTACACAGCCTATCTTACCACTTCTGCACAATTCGGCCGGCACCACCATTACTCAAACTATCACCACAACTACAAATCCCCCACCAAGGTCTCATTCAGATCAACACAAACCCATAACTTCTCATTCTCATCAAGCCCAACCGAAATAATCTTCAATCACCAGTTGATCTTAAATTAAAATCCAAGATTATTAAAATAAATCAAGGATAGCAATTTTGGATGAATTAGTGGGCGATGGAAATTCAAAGAAAATCACCGCAAATGTTTCTCCAATCAAATAACGAATCTGAAGATTGGAAAAAAATCACAGCCAAAACTTCAAAGCAAACCCACCAAACTTCAAAGGAAGATTTGAGAAGATGGTTGGGAAATGAGAGAGAGAGGTGGGTTATGGCTTTTGGGAAAGAAAATCTGCAGTTGGGTGGTGGTGATAATGACAAGTGATGACGGAGAAAAGAGTGGAGAAGATGGAATTGGGTTGGGTAAATTGGCTTTTATATTTAGAAGATTTAGGGGTAATTTAATCTTTGGTCTAGTTAAAACTTTCCTAAAGGAGAAAGTGTGCAGATTCAGTTGGGACTGACTAAAACAGAAAGAGTGCATATACAACTGGTACGGAGGGAGTACCTGTTTTAACTAACGGCTTTTGACTAGCGGTTTGTATTTGAATGTTTGGTAAATTTGTATGGAAGGGAAGGTGCATAAGATCGCCGCCGGTCGGAACACGAATTAGAATTTAATTAGGAGGGGTTTTCTAAAAGACTAAAAAACCCTAAGAATAAAGTGCGCTCATAACCCCGAATTTTGATAATAGTATAAAATGTATATATAATCATGAGTTCCGGAAAAGTGCAATTATAACCCTACTTTATGTCTTCAACATTAAATGATTAAAATACCGTTCTTAAAATTGAAAATCATCCCGGTCTCCCCTGTTATGCTGCCGGCCGTGGGAAATCATGTTCTGATCAATCCACCGCCGCTTGGCTCAAGAAATACTAGAAGATGCCGGAAATACAGACGCCACGACCAAATTCTCCATACGTTATCCAGATCTACACGAGGCCAAACGTCCCAATCTGGTACTCTTGTGCAATCTCCGGCGGACATTTGAGTTCATTTTTTTGTAGGTCACATGGAATTCAAGTTTCAAATATCAACACATTTGCGAATGTGTGGCAGATTTGTTAAGAATTTCATTTCTAACTCACATATGTGTTTATCTAAATTCCAAGCTTGCGAAACGTTTTTTATTAGACATCCACGTTTTCAAGCATCCAAGTTTATCTCTGAAACCACCAGATAGCTCATATAGGGAGGCAGTGCGATGCTTCTGGGCAAGGACCGCACATTGAGGCGGTGCGGCGAGCTCAGTTTGGTGTTCATGGATTGCCACTTTCGCCAGATAATCTGTACCTTAGCACTCCGGGTATAGGTGCGGCTCCAGTTGTCGTGTTCATAACTCGGGATCATAATCGTACTTTCCTCAGAACTCGGGGTCATATAAGCATTTTGCCCAAACCCTAATATATGCATAAATGTTAATTTTTGGTCCCAATATGTAGAGTGACCAATTTTAAGCCCTGCCATATTAGAAATGTTAACTTTAGCTGCCAAGATATAAATGATGACCAAATAGATCAATATCCTATTTCCATAATTTTGATCATATTAGGAGATCATCCACAAACATTAAGCTATGAATTCCTCCATTCATATCAGAATTCTAATATATGCATAAATGTTAATTTTTGGTGGAATTCTACCGTTTTCTTCTTTATTGCCCGATTAAGTTGTCTCGATAGATATTCCAACCATATCACAAACAACAACGGTGAAATCGGATATCCTTGATTTACCCCGCTTCGCCCTTTAAAATATCCAGTGTATGCTCCATTCAAAGAGAAACATTAAGTTGTACCCTCAACACACCTTTTAATCCATGTGATGAACAATCCAGGAAACTTCAACATTGTCATCCATTTGAATAGAAATTCCCAGCTTATACTATCAAAAGCTTTCTGGGTGTCAATCTTTATCATACAACTGTATATATCCCTTTTTCTTGTATCCGGTAAGCAGTTCCTGAGTCTGAAGAATACCGTGTGACATTCTTCTTACTTTCACAAAGGCTATCTGATTCCCATTAATTACGCTGGGCAACGCCTCACTCAGCCTGTTGCTCATGATCTTAGTTACTATTTTATACAGGACCAGGCAGCAGGATATCGGTGTGTATTCTCTATTAGTTTGGGGGTTTTCAACTTTCGGGATTAGTGTTAGCACAGCTATGCTAGATTCCCTTGGTGATTAATCTCCGTAAAAGAATCCCAATATGCCTTTTCTAATGTCATCTCCAACAATATCCCACGATTTTTTGAAGAACATGCTCGAATAACCATCCACACTGGGGCTTTTATTATTATCAATGCTTTTCAGTGCTTATATTGTCATTTGTTACACCTGCTTTTCTTTTTTAAAGGTAACACTACAAAACGATCGAATCTGAGACAAGAATCCTACTCTATTCTAATTAATCGAATCCTACGCTAGCCTACTCTACTCTACTGATCCCGTATGTCGAGTGGTCGAGGTCCTCACCATGCTGCTTAGAGTGGAGTGAAGATCTCACTTACACCGTTAATTCTCCCCTGCTCTTAACACCGTCGATGCAGTCCAACTCTTGAGTTGGGTACTACTGGAGACTTGAACCAGGAGATCTAGGAGAATTGCGTGAAATGTTGCCTCTGGGAGTTTCAGACCTCCCCTATTTGTTACACCTGCTCAATTCTAAAGAAAATTTAGTTCATATCAACAAAAAATAAGCTCTATCAAATAAACCTTATGAAGGAGTGTTTCAAACTCGACAACGGTATTTATCAATTAAGAAGCACTCATTAATACAAGGGACCGTATAATTTACATATGGAAAAGTAATTTCAGGATGTACCCATTAAATATTTTGGAAAAGAATTGAAAAACGAATGCCCGCCCGGCTTCCACAGAAAGGGGAGAAAAAACAAATCGTTGGAAATTCATTTACTATACTTCTCGAATCATGAACAATTGAACAGACACCCTTTGTGAAAGCAATAGCCACGCTGGGAAGATGGATCGATTAATTCATTCACCTATATAAACAGCTTTAAAATCCATATGGTGATCAAATTCAATTCAACCATGGATAAAGATAGGCTCAGCTGTCTCCCTGATCCTCTAATCTCCCATATTCTCTCTCTTATGCCCACAAAGTATGCTGTTAGGACATCCGTTCTTTCCAACGCCTGGAAACGCCGTTTCCTTGCCGTTCCAGCCATCGTTATTGATGAACCAGAACTTTTCCGGCGCAATGATGAGAAAACCGCGGATTTCACAAACCATGTCAACCAGAGGATCATGCTAAGCAAAACGACTCCCATATCTGAGTTTAGACTCAAATGCGAAACGTTTCTGGAACATTCCATGATAGATTTATGGCTAATCATTCTACTCTCTGCTAATCTCGTGCTGCTTGAAATCGAACAGACCGGCCGCCTGGTTGGTGGCCCTTTGTTATGGCCATCGAGATATATTTTCAGTTCAAATACGTTGGTTATCTTAAAGCTGTGTGGGCCAGGCATTGTTCTCAACATTCCTGAATCTGTTTCCTTCCCAAAACTCAAGGTTTTCCACCTCAAAAGTGTAGCTATGGATACTGAATCTGACCGTCTCACGTTTTCTGATGAGGGCTACCCTTTGCTCGAGGATTTGAGGTTTGAGGAGACACGTGTCCGATCTAAGGAAGATATTGTAGTAGTTGTAATGATATCCATCAATACTCTGCAAAAGTTGGCCATCATTGGCATGAGAGGTTGCAGGATTGATATTCATACTCCCGTTCTTCAACATCTCATCTTGAAAGTTGTCCAAAATGGTTTGATTGGGAATGTGAGCCTACGCAGTTGTAAATCCATCATATCGGCTGATTTCTTTCAAGTTTATGAATGTTTCAGCGGATGGAGATTGTTTGTTTTACTTTTGTTTGCAGTAAACACTGTCAAACAGCTCCGTATCGCAATAGCCGTTTCAGAGGTAATTTAATTTTAGTGTATGGAGTGTAATTAGTCCTATAGGTTATCTTAGCCCATCATTGTTTTGAGTGAGTTTTTCTCTTATTGTACAGAGTTTCAGTTTGCTTGAGGATCATTCATTGCCGCGATTTCTTAATTTGACCAATCTGGAACTAACCTCAACTGGGGAAACAATGACTTGCACCAATTCTAAAATCCCTAGTTTATGACATGGTACACATTCATATCATTTGGTTTTTACTTTCTGTTTGCACATTTATTTTCTTCTGTAAAATTACTAATAATGCTATATATGTGATATGGATTTTTTTTACAGGACTATATGGGAAATTGAGTTTCTTGAATGGAGCAAATGACCAGTTACTGTTATGGTTTGCTTAATTAGCCGGTTATATCTCTTGTAATCTTTCAATATTGAGAATCAAGTATTGAGTGAGAAGAGAACTCTATATTGAACTCTATATTTCTTAAACTAAAGTAGTTTCCACGTCTCATCTGTAATTGTCAAAAACGATAAACCAAGCATGGGATTATATAAGTTGTGGTAGAATATGAAATAACCCTACCATGAACGCCAGACGATCAATCAAATCACTTTGACCACCATTCTCGAGAATTCATGAACCAACAATATTCATTTGTTATTAGACTTGAAACCAAGAATTGGCATTAACTAGCTAGACGCATCAGCAAAAGAGGCCTGATTTTCATTATTATACATAAGAAATGAAAGAAAAACAACCCAAATCTCAATCTATCAACCTCCATATCCTCAAAGGCAAGTTTCACCATCGCGAGGGAAGCAAGTACTAAACACTTGAGAGATTAATTGACATGAATTGCAACGAACGGTGCAGACAATTTGGATAGCGCCGAGTTTGTCCTATCAGCTGTTTCAGAATAGAAGGTGGCAATTGCAGGATTCCACACCCTTTTAGCTCTATAGTCATCTTCTCCAGCACCGCTGCATGCTGCATCAAATACCTCACCACTCCACCCTCTGCCTCGCCGCCCTTGAAACCTTTTATTCTGATTTCTCTCAGACTGTTATCAACACACTCAGGCACCAAGCAACTTCCCACACTCTCCTGCCAAAACATTAAATTAACATTCCATCTGGTAAGTTTCCACAATCAGTAATTTAAACTGCTCTCACATTAGCATTTTGATTCTGACCAAGAATTTTCGATCATTTTAACTACACAATCAAGTCAAAAATCGACAAACATTGTACAATTGATGATAGTTTGATGAGGCCTATATCGATACATACCACGTCATAAACCAGTGTTTTCAGAACTGGTGCACAGAGAAGTAGATTCCACATTGTTCCTCCATTTGAAGTTAGCTCCAGATTGGTCAAGTATGGAAATTTCAGCAATCCGAAATCGAAACTCTATATATACAACAAGACCGAAAATGATTTAATGTATGCAGTGATCCTATAATGTCAAAAAAGTTAAAATAATAATAATAAGAGTAAGCAATCTCTTACCTGCAAAAAGCCCTTTGACATGTGAAGCTCTTTGATGTGGTTGAGATTGTCCAAAAGTGCAAGATAAGATTGGCTAGGTATTGCAGTTTGTTGGTACATATGAGACGACACAATGGACTCACACTTGCATATGTTTACTTTCTGGTAATGAAGCAAGTTGCACTTGATATGCTGTAGATGGTGAGCATCAATATCAATACTGACTTCTGAAAGTGAAGATGGCCTTAACCTTTCATGTGTGTACTCTTTGATCTCTAACGTTGTCAAACTGCTAACACATATTTTCAACATTGATACATTGCCTCGCAATACCAATTTCAGATCCTCGAGCATAGGATAGCCTCTAACAAACAAGATTTTTTTGTCAGAATGAGGTTCCATGACTATAGATTGGAGGTGGAGTACCTTAAGTTTAGGGAAGTTGAAGAATTCGGGAATCTTAAGGACTAATCCCTGTCATGATAGTTTCACATTCCTTAAACTTTCACAGTGGAAAAATTCACTCGGTGGGCGTAGCGAAGAATTACCATAGAAATAGTGGATGTCAAGAATTTCAATATTCCGACAGAGTAGAGAGGCGAGCCATAAGCTAATAGGCCGAATCCCATCAGGAAAATTGCAGGTGAGTCGAAACTCGGTTATAAAAGACGTTTTGCTCAGCAAAAGCCTCCGATTCACAAAATTTACAAAATCCTCATGATATGTTTTCCCCTGTTTGAGCAGAGGTTTATAATCATCAAAAACAAGGTTTGGAACAAAGAGAAAGTGTTTTTTCCACCTCGTGGACAGAACAGATGTCCTAGCAGCATACATGGTGGACATGAACGAGAGGATATGGCAAATTATGGGATCTGGGAGAGAGCTGAGTCTGTCCTCACTCGTCTGCTCCATTGAAGCGGTGCTTCTTGCAATTTTGGATCTCCCGGGATCGGAATTCATGGCTGAGTTTGTGATCAAGACCTCAAAGGCTTAAACCTCCTGATCATATGTGAAGTGGATCTTCGAGATGAATGATGTCGGGATGATAGAAAGGAACGTGAGATACACTTGCGCTTAAATAGCAAAATAACAAAGGAACGTGAGATCGCCGGCCGTCACACGAATTAGAATTCAATTAGGACTCAAGGGTTTTTCTTTTTTATGAAAAGAGGACGGAACGTAATAAAATTGGAAAATTTTAATGTTTACTCGATAATTTTATCCATTTCCTTTTAGATAACTTTTGAACTTTATTTTTACTTTTCGAACTTAAGCCTAAAACCTAGCCAAGAAAACAAAACTCCTCCTCTTCTATTTTTCTCACATTCCCATCACGGGGACTAGGAAACAACCATTGTGATGCTTGTTAGTTATTTATGTTATGTGGGCCACACATTATAATTGTTCTTTAATTTGATCGATTAGATCTATGATTTTATCGTTATTGTTGATGTTTTGTTCTCGATTCGGTTATACAGGTCGTGTTTTGTTAATTTGTGTTTATTGTTCTCGATCTACGGATCATGTTTTCCGCTCGTGATCTTAATTTGTGGATTTCAACATGCTTGCATTTTGAAAAACGTAGATCATGTTTCAGATCAAATGGTATTGCGGTTGTAGCAGATCCCTGATATTAGCTGATGATACCCAGTTGGAAAACTGACACAAAGTACTCATGGACAAACTGCAGAAGGAGGAATTTATGGAGCAAATTATGGAACTTCAAAGTTCCATACAAACTAGAGAATTCTGGTGAGAAGAGGAGTGCTTGTGTTTCACCCCGATCGGAGAATTTTACGGCTCATATGTTAGTTCAATCGGCTAAACATAATGTTAGTCCTTTGTTTTATGGGACTCACCACCCTCTTTCCTTGTATCAAACGATTCTGGACGAATTCCAGGAATTTGAAATGATAACATTCAAAAAAAAGAAAGAACATATGTTGGAGCTTTAAAAAAAATGAAATTTAATCTATGTCAATAAAATATATGTTTCAATTTAATTAGAGCAAGTCCAACAGCTTCCCCAACTTGGGGGATTTCATTAAATTTGGGGAATATGAGACTTTTTTTTGCTCCAACAGCTTCCCCAACTTGGGGATTTTGAAGAAATCTCCATATTGCTTCCCCAAATCTGTAGAGAGAGAAAAAAGATTTGGGGAAGCAAATTTAATGCTTTTGCATTTATGACGGATTATTTTCCTATTCATGTGTTTGTCTTTATTTTTTAACAAATTAAATATACATTTAAAATGTAAATATCTTTAGTTATATACAACAAAAAAATTATAAAAATAATATATTCTTAATTTTCATATTATAACGAACGCAACAAGATCATACATGACTATGTTCGCATGCATATATAAATTTGAATATTATCATGTGAGATCTTGTTATGTTCGTTGTAATGTGTATTTTAATAATATATAGTTTTCACATTTTTTCATTATACGTAATTTAAAATATTAAGATTTCAAAATATATTTAAATAGTGAAAAACAGAAATAAAGAGATAAAATACTGAAATTTAATGCACATGCATTAAATTCTAACCCCCCACACTAGGGAAGCTGTTGGAGTTGAAGCAAAAAAAGATAGGGAATATGAGAATGTAGTACTATATCTTGGAAAATGTCGTAGGGAAGCTGTTGGACTTGCTCTTACAATTCATGTAAAATTTATTTAAATTTTGAATGTTGTAGCGCTCACTTTTCGTTGGCACGTTCAGTGTGTAGCTTTTCAAGAACCATTATTCAAAATTGGTTTAAGGACATATATAAACCAAACGGCGGCGCATGCAGCAGCAACTTCACCGATTCTCTAGAAATTAAACTCATTGTGCTAGTACTCAAATTACAGTAATTAATTGGCCCAAAAGCATTCGCTTATAAATATACAAGCATGCAACTCACTGAAGATGCATAAGGAGAATGAAGGTTTCAAAAACCAGCAAGATAAATTTAGATAGGCTCAGCTTTCTTCCAAAACCAATCATCTTCCATATTCTCTCTCTTCTTCCAACCAAAGATGCTGCCAGGACATCCGTTCTATCCACTAAATGGAAGCAGCTTTTCCTTTACGTTCCAAAAATCATCCTCGATGATGTTTGGGTTTTAAGCCAAACTGAGAAACTCGAGTTCACAGACTTCGTGAATCGGAGGCTTCTGTTAAGCAAGGCGCCTTCGATAACCGAGTTTCGACTGAAAGGCAACGAGTTGACCGAGTTAGCTTCTCCGATTAACTTATGGCTAAACTCTCTGCTCTCTCGCAATCTTCAAGTTGTTGAACTCGAAGAAACGCGTTCAGCTTATTCCCCGGATGATCCACTGTGCCCGCCAAGGGAGCTTTTCGCTTCTGCAACTTTAGTGGTCTTAAAGATATGTGGATGGAATATTCTCCTCAAGATTCCTCAGTCTGTTTACTTCCCAAAACTCGAGGTCCTCCACCTTAAAAATCTATACGTGCAATCTCATTCTGACAGCCTCATGTTTTCAAAAGGCGCCTATCCTGTGATCAAGGATTTGAGGTTGGAAAATATAGGTTTCCATAACAACAACAAAAGTCAAGTATCTGTCGGAATAGTTCTTCACAGTCACAGCTTGCAAAAGCTAGCTATCATTGACGTTGACAGTTTCAGGATTAACATTGATGCTCTGCATCTTCAACATCTCATAACCAACCATGCCTGTTGCTATTTTGGAGACCCTGAACCTCGACTGATACTAAGTTGGAAATGCGAGTCTATCATATCGGCTGATTTGTGCGAGGTTTATGTTGAAGTTTTGAATCAGGTGAACAACGTCAGAGAGCTCCGCATCTCAAATCATTCGTTTCCTCTGATTGTACAGTCATTGATTTCACTGCCAGCATTTCCTAGATTGACCAATTTGGAACTGATCACTGGAGTTGATGGAAAAACAATGTGGATTTTTCTTCAACGTGCACCAGTCCTGAAATCGCTGGTCTACGACATGGTAAGATTTCAAATCAATATATATATATGTATATATATATATATATGTATATATATATATATATGTATATATATATATATATGTATATATATATATATATGTATATATATATATATATGTATATATATATATATATGTATATATATATATATATGTATATATATATATATATGTATATATATATATATATGTATATATATATATATATGTATATATATATATATATGTATATATATATATATATGTATATATATATATATATGTATATATATATATATATGTATATATATATATATATATGTATATATATATATATATGTATATATATATATATATGTATATATATATATATATGTATATATATATATATATGTATATATATATATATATATGTATATATATATATATATATGTATATATATATATATATATGTATCAATTTAATTTCCAATATTGTAAAGATAACAACTAGTCTTTCTTTTTATCAGAGGCTGATGGGAAATTCGTTGGTCCCAGATAATGTTCCTGTGTGTTTTGCTGACAACCTTAGAGAAATCAAACTTAAAAACTTCAAGGGGGGTGATGCAGAGTGTGCAGCAGTGAGGTATTTGTTGCAGCAGGCAGCAGTGGTGGAGAAGATGACTGTAAAGCTTAGTGTAAGCACCGAGTTCCGCGAACTGCCCCATTCTATCTTAAAGCAGCTGCTAGAGCAGAGACGCCTCTCTCCCAACTGTCAGATTAAGTTTCTTGAATGGAACGAATGATGAACTCAACTCAACTATATGATCTAGCTAGCCTGCCTGATTTTTTACGTTGTCTTTTGTCGAAATTAACTGGCCTGATTTTGTTTTAAGAGTTCTACGATTTAATTTGGAGCTTGATCTAGCTAGCGGTACACGTACTTCGTAGAACCATTTTGGTCGAATGTTGCGTGAACTGGCTATGTGTCGTTTAATGTCTGATTCGTAAAACATCAACAATGTAAGGATTATTTCTCCTACATACAATTTTTAGATATGCTTTTATTTTTTTATAATATATAACACTTGCAATATACTATTTTTTAAAATTGAGAAAATTTCATATTAATGTTACAACTTGATGTATGTATTTATACATCTATTTTATGTTGATGAGATGTATTTATACATCTATTTCATGTGGTTTTATGCATATATGTTCAGGTGTTTATTGTGCAGAATTATGGAAGAATGCAATAAAGTGACGAATTGCTGGATTATGAAGCAAAAGATGCTTATATGGAGATATTCGAGCTCAAAGAGAGGAGTTACACACTACACTCTTTTTTCCTATGAGTTTTTAATGAGTTAGTGTGTTCCAATGGAAAATTGACCAATCTATTCCATTATTCCGGCACCGAAGACGCGAAGGAATAAGTTGAAGGGCCAAAGAATAATTAAGAGCTTATAATTCTGATTCTGGGTTATAATACAATTCACTCCATAATAGATTAATTCTTTGGTTTTATCTAGAAAACTCCACGAAAGAAGACCGCAGTATGCGTGTGCAGGGGCGGACCCAGAAATTAGAGTCAATGGGGGGCCATAATAGAATAAAAGTAAAATTATAACACTAAATTTTAATATGTTAAAAATTACAAGGGTATAAAATGCAATTTTTATTTTTAAAAAAAAATTACAAAGGTATAAAATATAATTTTTAATTTTTTGGGGGCGGCCGGGCCACCCTGGGCCACCCCCATGTTCCACCCCTGTGCGTGTGTGCCAGTTTTTGAGTATTAGAAAAAATATTTATTTTCCTTTTATTTATTTATTTAGGCAGAAAACTTGTGCCAATAAAGATTCTATTATTTTTGGAAAAATTGAGAACAAAGGATAAATATGGACGCAGTGGGCGGACGTATTTAGTCTTGGTCAGTTTTAGTTTTTGGGAGACCGAACTCGTACGTTTTTCATTCGTTCAGTATTTTTGGAGCAATAAAGAAGGAGAATATTTTGGGTGAGACATGTCTTTGTGGAGACCAAGGGCTAAGGAGTCCATATAAGATCGAATACATCTAATCGATTAAAACCGTTTTTTCAGCTCTCTCTAGAAAGTAAATGCTCCTCCTTCTCTCTAGATTTCCTAACTTTCTGATCACTATTCACTCCTACCACCACCGCTACTTTACCCATTATAGACCGTTCTGACAAGAAAACGGTCGGAAACGGTCTCATCTACACCGCGGCCATGGCTGCGCCTCCGCCTCACCGCGGTGGGAACGGCCTTGGTAACTCCTTCCTTCAAGCCCTGGCCAATCGACCACCACCACTGAACAACACGCTCCCTTCCAACCCAAAAATTATTCCAAAAACCCATTACAAGGGGGAAATCGCCTGCATAGTTACCCGCAAGGAAGCAGAGACACTAGCTGCGCATTATCAGAATGCTCTCATCGGAAAATTCGCCAGAGGGAAACCCACGATGGAATCGCTTCAACAAGCCTTCAAGTCGGTCGATTTTAAGGGCCAGTACCAGTTGGGATCTATTGATTTCAGACACATCTTGATAAGGTTTCAGTTTAAAGAGGATTATCAGAGGCTATGGCTCAAGGGGAATTGGATTTTCAGTGGATCACCTTTGAAAGTTCTGAAGTGGACAGTGGATTTCTCTCCAGCGGCTGAATCCTCTATTGTTCCTGTCTGGGTCAACATCCCCAAGGTACCTTTGTTTTTCTATAATCATGTTATGATAGAATCCATGGGGAACCAGATAGGAAAATTCATCAAAATGGACATAGCTACTGCTACTCTTTCTAGGCCTTCTATTATTAAAATCTGTGTTGAGGTAGATGTTAAGCAGCAATTACCCAATCACATTAGAATTGGAATAGAAGAAGATGGTGTTGAATATGGGGTAGAGAAGTTTCCAATTGAGTTCGAGGATCTCCCATATTACTGTTTTCATTGCAACTGCATTGGGCACTATGAAGACCAATGTATTCAGCTCCATCCAGAACTTAGGAGGAATAGGCAGCAGGGAATGGATACATTTCAGAATGGCAATAAGGTCTCAAATGGTCTTAAACAACAACTACCTGGGGGGAACATTGTTGAGCTACCTCATCAGGATTATGCAAAGAACCCAGAATTAGATGCCAGCAAATGCCCAGCTCCAAAGGTACATAATGTGAATGTGGAAAATGATGTGACTGCTGAGATAGCAGGACCATCTGGGATAGCTGCCAAGGAAAAGGCTAAGATCATACAAGCTCAGAAGAATGCTCAGAAATCCAACCCTAACCATTTTCAGAGAAATCAGAAACCAAAAAGAAACTATGTTCCTAAATCCCTGAATATGGTTCCAAATTTGGTTTCAAAACCCCAGCCACTTATATCTGAAGTTTTAGCTTCAGGGTCATCCACATTACCTCATGAGGTTGAAGCTATGGAGATTGTACCTGAAAGCTCTCATAACACCTCATATGTAACTGATAGCTCTCATAACACCTCACATGGCTCCAGCTCAAATGAGGTTTATGAGGTTGTACCTGAATCCCCGTTGTCTATAGCTGATACATCTGCAGTTCATCAGACTCAACCTCAACCTCCCTCAGATGGATTTATCACTCCGAAACATAAAAGGTGTTTTCATGTTTCTAGAGATTATCTCAATCTGAAAACGATCACAGGTAATACCTCTCCCATCAATCCTTACAGTGCTGATCAATTTCTTTACTTGTCACAAAGCAGAAATAGAAATCAGTTTCTACCACTGATCATGGAGGAGGATGGTGATACTCTCAGAGAGGATGATATCTTCAAGGAAACAGATGAATCACTCTCAGATAACTCAAATGATGAAATTGAGTCCTTACCCCTGGCATCTACTGCATTCAATCAGCAAGGTAAAGGAAAGGTGAGCTCATCAAAGTTACCTCTTAAAACGTTTTTCACTCAAGTCAACAGATTCATGACTGGATCTTCAAAAAGCCACAAAGATCAGGTTTTATGATGAGTACAAATCTAAAAAATAAAATGCTTGTGTGGAATATTAAAGGCATGAATACATCTATGGATAGATTAGAAAGCATGATTTTTAAACGTCATTTTCAACTAATCTGTCTAATAGAACCACAACATAATAATGTAGAATGTATTTCTTTCATGAAAAAACTGCATTTTACTCACTGCTTAACTTCTGCATCTGGTTATATATGGCTTATGTGGAATGATGATCTTCAGGTTACCCTTAATTTAGACCATGTCCAATTCTTGCATGTTTCTATTGCATGTCAATTCACAAATGCACTCTTTGATGCTGTCTTTGTATATGCTGCTAGGAATCTTATAGGTAGAAGGTTACTGTGGCAGAGTCTTCAATTACTTACATGTCCTGACATTATTTTCATTGGCGATTTTAATGCTATGACATCTATTTCAGAATACAAAGGCCCATCATCTCCCAATCTTACTAGCATCTCTGAATTTAATCAATTCATTGATACTCTAGCTCTAGAAAATGTCAATACAGTAAGGAATCTTTTTACCTGGACCAATGGTAGACTTAGATCCCCAACTATAGAGAAATTAGATAGGGGTCTGTGTTCTTCTTCCTGGAATTTGAGGTTCCCATCCTCATCTATTCAGGTCATGAATAAGAAGTCATCAGACCACTGTCCACTTTTTCTACAAATTGGCAGTCACATCACTTCTAGCCCTAGGCCTTTTAGATTTTTAAACACATGGCTTAAAAGGAGTGAGCTCCTGCCTATCATCAAGGATAACTGGGAACAGTCCCTTGATGAGGATGGCATGATGGGTTTCTTCTTAAAGCTACAAAGATTAAAAAGGTGTTTAAAAATATGGAATAAAGAAGTCTTTGGAGACATTAACAAGAATGTAGAAAATGCTGAAGAAGCATTGAGATTACAGGAAATCCAATATGACACCTTCACAAATGACCTTGAATTCTCTGAGTTAAATAGAAGAAAAGCTCTACTGGTTAGAGCCCTCAAAGAGAGAAAGCATTTCTGGAAACATAAATCCAGAGTGAAATGGTTGAAGGATGGTGATGAAAATACTAGCTTCTTTCACAACTCTGTTAAGGAGAAGAGAAAGAAACTAGGCATCACCAAAGTCAAAAGTAGGGATGGAAGATGGCTAGATGAGAATGCTGACATAGAGAATGAGGGTGTATCTTTTTATGAAGAATTGCTCTCATCCTCTAGCCATCCAGATCAAGGCTTATTCTATTCTCATTTCCTCACAAAAATCCCAAAATGCATCACTTCTGAAGAAAATGAGTTTCTCATTCTCCCTGCTACCCATGGAGAGGTTAAAGACATTGTTTTTAGTCTCAATAAAAACAGTGCCCCTGGCCCTGATGGTTTCACTGCTTCCTTCTATATCAAATGCTGGGATATCATCTCAATGGATGTTACTAAAGCTATCAATGAATTTCTATCCACAGCAAAAATCCCTAAAGGTATATCAGCCACCTGGATAACACTCATCCCAAAGAAGGTCTCACCCATATCCTTTGATGATTTTAGGCCTATCTCTCTTTCAAATGTTATCAACAAGATTTTTACAAAACTGTTAATGGAAAGGATGAAGCCTCTTATGCATAAGATGATTTCACCTAACCAAACAGCCTTTATGAGAGATAGAGACATTTCAGACAATGTTCTATACCTAAATGAAATGGTCAGACATTTAAATAGGAAAAATAGGGACCCAAATTGCATTTTTAAACTTGATCTTAGGAAAGCCTTTGACAGGGTCAGCTGGTCCTTTTTAAATAGTGTTCTACTGAAATTTGGTTTTCATGGCTTGTTTGTTCATTGCATCATGAAGAATCTGGCACAGTCTTGGTTCTCAGTACTTATTAATGGTAAGCCATGTGGTTTTTTCAAACCAACCAGAGGTATAAAGCAGGGAGATCCCCTTTCTCCCTTTCTCTTCAATCTTTTCTCGGAAGCTTTCACTAGAAGTATCTCTTTTGCTTTTAGTAATGGTAAGTTACATTACTATGATCTGCCCAGAAATGCTATTAACATATCACATCTCTCTTATGCTGATGATACTGTGATTTTCATGAAAGCAACTAAAATCAGCCTCATTAGGCTCAAGGCTTTTCTGGTTCAGTTTGAAGTTGTCACTGAACAAAAAATAAATTTTGAAAAGAGTGATTTCTTTGTTGGTAGAAGTGCATCTTTAGCTAAGGTACATCAGATTAGGAACATCTTGGGGATGAAACAGGGATCTTTTCCTTTTAAATATCTTGGATGTCCAATCTTCCAAGGTAAAGCCCTAGACATACATTTCCAACCTGTGGTGGAAATGGTGGAGAAAAGGCTAAACAACTGGAAAAACAAATGGCTCTCTTCTGGGGGAAAGCTCACACTTATAAAATCATGCATCTACTCACTCCCCCAGCACATCTTTACTGTTTTATCCCCTACAAAGCATGTCATAAAGGTCATAACTAAGATGATTTCTACTTTTTTCTGGGGTGAGATAGATTTAAAACCAAAAAAGACATGGAGAAAATGGAGTGATCTGTGTTTCCCAATCACACAAAATGGTCTTGGTTTTAGATCCTTCTCAACCATTATACTTGCATGTTCTGTCAAACTATGGTGGAAATTCCAAGTTGCTTCTGCTCCTTGGACACTTTTCATTGCATCTTTACCTAGTTCTTACAGAACCTCATCTGCATGGAAAAGGATATGTCTCGTAGATGAATTTTCCACTCACCATATTAGAATTTTACATGGCATTGGGGCTTGTAGTTTTTGGAACACAAAATGGACACAGTGGGGAGCTATGATAGACCATGTCCATCATACTCAAACCATTATTCCAGAAAATACCCCTATGGCAGATTTCATTAACAACAAAGCTCTTTTTCTGCCATCCATAACTCCATGGCTTCAATCTGATATTACTAAATTTTTGCAGGAAACAACAATACTCTGTCACAGAGAGGATATGTTAATATGGATGCCTGACTTGAGAGGAAAGTTCTCCTTCAAATCTGCATATCTAATGCTTAAGGAACAAAAAGGTACTTCTCAATCCCTCTCTAAGCTATGGGATAAAAGGATCCCCAAAAAGATTTCTATCTTTATGTGGAGACTTTTCAATTCTCTGCTACCTTTTGATAATGTCTTTAGATATTATGGTTTTCAAATAGCTTCTAAGTGTTGCTTCTGCTCAGCTTCAGACTCTATTGATCATTTTTTCAACGAATGTCATCTACCAGTAATGATATGGAAAAATGCTTTGGCTTTAGTTGGCATAAATGATCAGCCTTTTCTTAGTATATGGTGCAAACTCTCATACTACCTGTCATTCTCTGGTTTTACAAAACTGCAATCCATGGTGACTCATAATATTACCTCATATATTTGTTGGAGTCTATGGAAGGCTAGGAATAAAATGCTCTTTGATAATATTAAACCAAGTCAGTTTGCTATTTTAAAAGAGATCAAAGAAATGGTGTTTTATTCCTTCATTGTAAAGCCAGTGCATATTCATAAACAATTTGACATTGACATCTTCTCCAATACTATTTTACCTAAGTGCCCTAGAACCCCTAAAGCCAAGATCATCAAAGTCCAGTGGAAAAAACCCACACATGGCTTAAAGATGAATGTTGATGCTTCTTGGTCAAATGGGAAAGCTGGTTTAGGATGCATAATTAGAGATATTTGGGGGGCTATTATTGCTGCTGATGTCTGGTATTTAGATGCATCTTCACCACTAGAGGCTGAGCTAAAAGCTATATCCTTTTTTGTGGAACTATCCTGACAGACTTGGTGAGTATCCTTGCCCATTTGCTTGTTACATCCCTCTTAACCCTTTATGGCGAGAGGGTAAACCCCATGGGCTTCTGGTCTTGGTTACATTGCGCCCAGACTAGTAGACTTCGATTAGATAGATTAGAATGCGAGTTAAGGTGCTACGCTTGTTAGGTAGTTTAGACCGTAGAATTTTACGATGTATTCCCTTTTGATGTAAGCTTTCGGGTATCACAGCCTTCGGGCACTACAGCTTGTAGCCTTCGGGCATCACAGCCTTCGGGCGACACTTTGGTTTCGGGCGAAAGCCTAGGAAATTGCCTTCGGGCAACACAGCCTTCGGGCAACTGTTCCCTTGCCTTGGGTGGTTTTTCCTCCCCTATTTTCCCTTATTTTAGGGTTATAGCTGGCTGCGGAATTGTATTTTTTCTTTTTTGTTATTTACGGCTTGGGGAAGCCAATATAAGTCCTCCCACCAATGGTGGTTTATCTCAAAAAAAAAAAGTAAAATTCTTTAGTAAAATTCAAAATAAACATGGTAAAAAGTATATCTATTTATAATGCACTATCGGTATTCATGAAATACACAATTTGCAAAATAAATATGCACTTTACATACGATAATAATTATAAATTAAGAAATGAAAAACTATTCATTTTCAAAATGCACGTATAGCATCGACAAAATGCACATTTTAAAGATTTCAAATGCACATTACAGAAAATAAAAACTAGAGGGGTTATAAGCTATCATTATATTAATTTACAAAATTATAAAGCAATTATACATTAAATATTACACAAAATGTGATTGACGATGATAAATAGTGTTTAAAAATTAAAAGGATGATGATTGGATAAAGATTTGATAAGTATGATAAACATTGAAATTTGAAGAGAGAATAAAGGAGTTGGGGGATGATTCTTTATCAGCAAAACGTGTGCAACTGGAAGTTACAAATTTACGTACGTGAAACCAATTTTACAATTTAAAGTTAAATATAGTAAATTATATTTTAATTAATTTATTTAGATGGGTCTAGGGTACGATGTTCTACGTACCCCGGGTGTATGTAATAAATTTCCCTCCCTTTTTATTCCAATCCTCGCTATTCAATCATCTTTCTCTTCGGTCGTCGGCGACGACTGAACCTGCAACTCTTCGTTCATTGACAACTCACCCAACAGGAACCTGCAATCGAGGTTGACAATAATTATCAGCAGGCTCTAGTGTGGAGATAGATCCTTACTAGATCGGCGGTGATGGCGATTGCAGTGAGGATCGTCCGGCAAGCAGCAACGAGGATCCCCGGCGTCCAGTCTGTGATTCCGACGATGGGTGAGTTTTCAGCGACCTAATTATGGTGAATTCGGTGACTGGGTGATAATCTAGCATAATCTCGTCGTGTTCCAGCGGCGCGAATGTATCGGCATCGAATTTCTGGCAGCAACAGACCTTTGTGATTAAGATAGGTTCAGGTTGCATTGAGTTTCTTGTCTTTGGGAGGAAATAGAATGATTAAGAACTTTGTTGATGTTTCTGTTACTTGAAATATGAATTTATCCATTTGCCATATCATAACTCAATGAGCTTGATCTTTCAGTGTGGTGTCTTGATCATTTAGTCAATGTGTTTGAACTTTTATTGTGTTGTCTTATATAGTCATTGTGCTTGATCATTTACCGTTTTGTCTTGATACTTTAGTCAATTTGCTCGCATTCATAACTCAATGTGGTTGAACTTTTAGTGTAAGGTCTTGATCTTTTATTCAGTGTGCTTGAGTTTTTACTGTTATGTCTTATATTTTTAATCAAATTGCTCGAGCATTCTTTGTTATGTCTTAATCTTTTACTCAATGTGCTTGAGCATTTATTGTGTTCTCTTGTCTTTCAATCACTCTGCTTGAGCATTTATTGTGTTGTCTTGATCTTTCAATCACTGTGCTTGAGCATTTGTTGTGATGTCTTGATCTTTCAATCAATTTGCTTGAGCATCCTTATATTGTCGTGATCTTTCAATGTCCTTAAGCATTCTTTGTAATGTCCTAATGTTTTACTCAATGTACTTGAGCATTTATTATGCTATATTGATCTTTCAATCATCGTGCTCATTTATTGTAGAGCTTTTCCCGCTTCCTATATCTGCTCAATTACCACCACCATCCCCAGCTCCCCAAATGCCACCGCCGTCCTTGCAAGCCTTGGAAATCTGGTCCACCTTCACCCGCACAGATGACGACATCGCCGGAGAATATGTTTAAGATATCCTCAGGCCAACACTGCAAGTAGTTCATCGTCATCACCAAATAATGCAAATCTTTCACGGCCGGCAGAGATCGGTACGGGATGAGAGGCTTGATCTAGTGTTAATTTCGGCATCAGCGCAAAAGAAGAAACACATGAGGAAGAAGGAATAAAGAAACAAATTTATCAAAATTTGCAATTGAGCCCCTATAGTTAGGCACGTTTTTTATTTTGCCCTATAAATTTTAAATTGACTCTACAGTCCCTGATCTCTGTAGAGACAGGTTTCAAATGAAAATTTGTAATAGAGAAGACGCCGGGTTTTCTTATTTTCTTTATGTTTTTAGTCTTTATGTATGTGTGTTGATTCTTGATTTTGCATGCATGTTCGTTTGTGCTTGGTATTAATTAGTTAGGTTTATTATTTGTTTCGTCCATTAATTTAATTAGTTAGGTTTGTGTATTATTTTATTATTAATTATTTTGATTGTTAGTATGATTATGGATAGCTAAATTCATTAATCTAGTTGATATAATTAAACATGAATCCAAATTAAATTGTGAAGTTAAATGTTAAAAATATATATTGTTGCAGGTATTTGTTATTCTCTATTCGAGTCTTTTATGATTAATTGGGTTGTCGAGTGACTGATCACCATTAGTTTGGTCTTATTAATCTAAAGTCAGTTAGAGCAACGAGGTTCGTTAATGTTCTAATAAGTGGTACATTGGCATAGTTGTGGTAGCTTCATCGCACATGATTCACTATCAAGGGAATAATGAACTAATCAAAATGAATCAAGGTTTGGTTTGTTGGTTATGAATTGGGTCTTCTTAGGTCTTAACTGTCAGAACACTAAATCTTAAGAAGGTTCCTTGGTTGTCGACAAAGTAAGGGAAGATTGGTGCTTAGGCGGTGCCAAGTTACTATAACCAGTTTATTTGCAATTAATTGAGAAATCTGTCAATTCACAAACTTGGAGGATTGTTGAAGTTATATCATTAGTTGGATATCTGTTATATTTGATTAAATATCATGTGTTTACTACATTGCTTTGAATTTACTCATTTTATTTTCTATTTGTTACTAAAAATCCCAAAAACCTCATTCATCTTTGCTACGTGAAAAGAAATCATTACTCCGTCCCTGTGAGTTCGACCCTACTTGCCTCTAAACTAGTAGGGAATCATCAAATTGGTGCCGCTGCCGGGGACGGTTGTTAGATGATTTCTTTTTAACTTGTTACCTCTCTTTTGTTGCTTTTATGCTCTGTTCTTCTGGTGCAGGAAATCTGTTGTATGATCCAGAAATTGAGAAGACAGCAAGGTACATGCGGAAGCAAACAAAGTTAGAAAAGGAGCCAACAAGTTCATCAACAATTGAGACAAAGAGCATATTCACAAATCCATTTTTCGACGAGTCATTCGCCATGGCTGAAGAAGAACAAGAAGTTCCACCTAACAGTGCACCTGTTAGGATCATGATGGATATGGCAAAGCCAAGCCTGAACAAGCTGCCCAACTGCATCGTTCTACCAACCATCACTCATCACTATGAGATCAAACCCTCTTTTATTCAAATTCTTCCTAAGTTTTAGTTTAGATAAAGAAGCATTTAAGAGAGTTTGATATGATTTGTTCTACTATGAGACCAAACGGTTGGACTAATGATCATGTTCGCTTATTTATGTTTCCTTTCTCACTGCAGAACAAAGCCAACACCTGGCTATCTAATCTTTCATCTAGATCCATCAACGATTGGAATGAACTACAAATTCAGTTTCTGGAAAAGTTCTTCCCAGAAGCTACTGCTGACAACATGAGGATGGAGATCATTGGTATTGTGCAGGAAGATGGCGAATCACTCCATGAATATTGGGAGAGATTCCAACACTTGTGTAATCACTGTCTTGATCACGATTTGACAGATTACTAGTTGGTGCGATATTTCTATAAGGGTATGTTTGATCATGACCAATAGTTGGTAGATGCTGCAAGTGGGGGGTGTGTTAATGTATAAGACCATTGACGAAGCAAGAAAGTTGATCCAAACAATGTAAGCAAAATAAAGATCGTAGTATAAGTTCTTACCACTCCAAAGAGGTAAAGTCTAGTGAAATTGATAAAGTTTTGAGTACACTAACATCTGTTGTTGACAAGGTAGTCACCAAGCTAGGCCCGCCTCACCAAGTGAAAGCTTGTGAGGTGTGCAACATCGTTGGTCACCCAACAAACAGGTGTCCTCAATTGCAAGAGACCTCGTCTGAATAGGTTTTGATATCATGGGTGGTAGTGATGAGCCATATCCTCGACAAGCTCAACGAAAGTATGATTCGTACTCCAACACGTACAACCCTGGCTGGAGAGACCGTCCCAATTTACGTTGGAGAGATCAATCTCAATTTCAAGGACCACCTCCACCTCAACAACAATTGCAATATGGACCCTCACAAATGGCTAATAAGCAAGGTAACTCCGTTGAAGATTTAATTACTAGTTTTGCTAATAGCACTCGAATTCTTGAGCAGAAAACAATAGAGGCAACAACGAGAGAATGCCAAACACTTTGATACAATCATCTATCAGTTACCAAACACTTTAATACAACCAGCTATCAGCTACCAAACACTTTGATACAATCAGCTAATGCAATAAGTTTGTCAAAACAAATACTCTCTCTGTATCAGTTAGATCTTCACACTTTTTAGTCAACTTTGTCAGAACATGTTTGACCGTAAATTTCAATTGTTTGTATATATTACAATAGTACCATGCAGGTTATTGTTAGATTCACAATGAGCTCTATTTATGAACTATAAAAATTTAAGATCAGGTTAATATGTGAAAATAAAGTTATTGACGATCAAATATACTTTGAAAAAATTGACTAAAAAGTGTGCATATATAACTGGTACAAAAGAGTAGTAAAACCACCTAGTTAAAACATATAACACCCACATATTTATTGAAAATTTGTAACATGTGTAATTTGTAAAATGTTAGTTACTATATATTGATTACCAAATTTGAAAAGAGGTCAAACATATAATAAAAATTATACATAAAATTAATGGATAGCTTAGATGGAAGGGAGATCATTTTCTTGAGTGAAAATTAAGAAATGGTCATAAAAAATAGTGGAGGCATTTTTCAATTTTCAATATCATTTGCATCCCACTTTTTTATAAAATGGGTTAAATTGCAACGCAGTACCCAAAAATCTTTTGAGTACCAACCTGCGGTGCATGCATCAACAGCACTTATATCTTTTTCCGATTCTCTATGAATATATTAATCTGTGACAAGTAAATAGCAAACCCGTTGAGTTACTATTCACCGCTCCTTCCAACCAATGGTATATTGGCATGCACTAATTGCAGTGATTAATATTAGAGCATTTTTCGTTCTTCCCATCAACCCTTGAGGTTCTCAATTCACTTATAAATGCACAGAGCATTCAACTTATCAGTATGGATTAAGGTGAGAAGAAATTGAATCATGAGTACTTCTGATCCCAGGAGAAGCAAGGTCTCAAAAACCAGCCCGATTGATTTAGATAGGCTAAGCTCTCTCCCAAACCCAGTAAAATTCCGTATTCTGTCTTTTCTTCCAACCAAAGATGCTGCCAGAACATCTCTTCTTTCCACCATGTGGAAGCGGCTTTTCCTTCATGTTCCAAAAATCATCCTCGATGATGTTTTGGTTCGGGAGAAACTCAAATTCATAGAATTTGTGAATAGGTGGCTTCTGTTAAGCAACTCTTCTATTACTGAGTTTGTGTTGAAAGGTGAAAAGTTGTATGAAGTAGCTTCTTCGATTAACTTATGGCTAAGCGCTCTGCTCTCTCGCAATCTTCAAGTTCTTGAAATCGAACAAAAACGTCCATCTATTTCGAACCCAGCTCCACTGTGCCCGCCAAGGGACCTTTTCGCTTCTGCAACTTTAGTGGTCTTAAAGATATGTGGATGGAATATTCTCCTCAAGATTCCCCAATCTGTTTACTTGCCAAAACTCAAGGTCCTCCACCTTAAATCTTTATGCATACCATGTCATTCGGACAGATTCATGTTTTCTGAAGGCTATCCTGTGCTCGAGGATTTGAGGTTGGAATATGTAAGATTTTCATACAGAAGTAAGAAAGTCTCGGTCGGAATAGTTCTTCGAAGCTTGCAGAAGTTAACTATCGCTCACCCGGGTGACCAATTTACGATTGACATTGATACTCCCCATCTTCAGCATTTCCTTAACACCTGTAGCTATGTTGCTATAAGAGCACCACATATGGTAAAGTTCGATCAACGTCTCCGTTTATAATTATTTGTTGAATTAATAATCTTTGGTTATGTCATTAATTCTTCCTCGTATTGTTCAGGGTTTGCATTGGCATCCTAATTCATTCTTTCCAAAATTAACCAATCTGGAGCTAAATCTTGCTGATGGAGGAACAATGTGGATATTTCTTGAACGAGCACCAATCCTGAAATCCCTGGTCTACGACATGGTAAGGTTTCAAATTAAAGCATCATGTTACATTCAATTGGTTTATTGTTTCCAATATTGTAAACATAACCTCTTCTTTTTATCAGAGACGGCTAACGGAAGATTCGTTGCCAGTGGATGTTCCTGTATGTTTTTCTGACAACCTTAGACAGATCAAACTAAAAGGTTTCATGGGGGGTGATGCAGAGTGTGCAGCAGTGAGGTATTTGTTGCAGCACGCAGCAATGCTAGAGGAGATGACTTTAGAGCTTGATGGCTGTGGAATCCAGGAGCTGCCATCTTCTGCTTTGAAACTGCTGATCGAGCAACCACGACGCTCTCTAACTTGTCGGATTGAGATTCTGGAAAGGTGCTCGTAATTCGTAGAAACTTTTTGACAAAAGGAGTGCAACGTTTTGGGTCATGGCCTTATGCCCTGTTTGCTAGAACTTATCTGTAGATCAGTTCAATTCAATTCAGTGAAAATGTAATTTGATGAAATTCCGGTTAATTCAATCATGCTGATTCCATTTTTCAATACATATTTTTTTACTTCAGTTCAGTTTAGTACATCAAGAAATAAGATGTAAAGTAAATTTCTCAAACTGATTTCTATTAGGATTTACATAGCTATTTATATTACAAGTGAGCCCCTATAGCTAAATAAGAAAACCCTAAACACATATGTACAATTTACATAAAAAGACTATTTTAATCATCATCTAATTCTTCTATTGTCACATCCCCTCAAGCGAAGCGTTGGGTTGGCCGAGACACAAAGCTTGGACCGAAAGAAGTCAAACAGAGCTCGATTCAGTCCTTTGGTGAAAATATCCGCAACCTGTAAAGAAGTGAAGACATGACCAACACGAAGTTTGCCAACAGCCACCAGTTCTCGCACAAAATGGTAGTCAATGTCAATATGCTTGGCTCGCTTATGAGCGACAGGATTCTTAGCAAGAAAGATAGCACTATCATTGTCACATACTCCCTCCGTCCCCAAATAAATATTTCACATAAGATATCGTTGGAATCCTCGTATGATGTATTTTTAAAAATAATTTTTTTTTACTTTAATATTAAGTATAATTAAAGTTATTAATGGTCAAATATGGTGTGAAAAAAATTGACTATTTCAGTGAGACATTTATTTGGGGACGGAGGGAGTAGGAGCAAAGGCGACCCCTGCAGCGGAGACTGAAGATCACGAAGAAGATGAACCAACCAAACAACCTCCGAAGCAGTGTTGGCGAGAGCCTGGTATTCCAATTTCGAGCTCGAGCGAGAAACGGTAGGTTGTTTCTTCGCACTCCACGAAACCAAATTACCACCAAGAAAAACCGCATAGCCCTAAGTGGACCGACGCGTCTCCAAGCAACGTGCCCAGTCAGCATCAGAATAAGAAATAACCTCTGAAACACCACCAATATCAAAGGTCAGACCACAATGCTGAGTACCACGAACATACCGAAGAATCCGAGTAGCAGCAGAGAAATGATCGTAGCGTGGATCCTGAAGAAACTGACTCACAGAATTGACAGCAAAAGCCAAATCTGGTCGAGTGATGGTAAGGTACTTAAGAACCCCAACTAACGAGCGATATAGCTTAGGATTGTGAAACGGGCCACTCGTACTACTATGGAGCTGTGATAAGGGCAAAAATGGTATAGATACTAGAGAAGCATCCAACATTCCAGCTCGCTGAAGAATGTCCCTGGCATACTTGGTGTGAGACCCCGTATTTTTGGATATTGTTTAATAGCATTTTAATATATATTGTAGAAAAATGGTATGGTTAAGTTCACTAGAATTGCAATTAAGATAAGTTTAAAAGGAGGACATAAACGTTAAATCAATTTGATTAGAGAATGTGATCAGTTGATATATTCTATAAATATAGTCTTAATTATTACTTTTGGAATATTACTTTTTAAGATAAATTACTCTAGATATATGTTTTAAACTTGAGCTTATAACATTGAAGATTTGAAGGATTAAATTAAATTAAATAACTAAGCTGTTCAAAAGAAATTGTTTTATTTTCTTCATTTAGCTATTAATATTCGTTGTTTTGCTTAAAATAAATTAAAAAACTGTGTAAATAAAAGTGTAGTGTCAAATTGACTTAAATAAACTGTTACGGGAATATGATCAGTTCATGAGAATGAATATATATGGTAATGTCAAAAGTTGGAGAGTCATAATATATTAGTAACTAATGAAACTAATTGCAGACATAATTAGAAGAAGTTAATTAGGCAAGATTTAAAATCACTAGAATTTTAAAAGTTTTTATATTTAATGCCCCACTAAATATTACCCAATAAATTAACGTGAATGATGCCTATAAATAGGTCTTCATCTATTTTAATTTAGTGGTGTGTATGAGAAATCTATACTCTCTGTTTAAGTTGTGGACAAAGTGGAAGTCTCCAACTTTTGTGAATTTTACTGTTAGTCATTTGAAAGGTGAGAGTTTTAGCATTTTCTTGATTTCTTTTCATGAAGCATTTTTATAATTGATCATGGGTTGTTGTTGTGTGTGAACTCGATTGAATGCATGCTTTGTTGACTAATTGTTCACAATGTATGTTTGATTGTAAATTTGCCGATTGTTATGATTTTGGGGAAATGTGAAATTCTCACGAGCTAGTTGTAGCTCACCCTCTTTTCAAATCATTTTTCTTTCAGATTTCGAATATCGAAAGTTTGTGGATGTATTTGACCATTCGAAGAACGTGGGGATAGTGTCGTAAAATTGTATTTTGTAGTTGAATATATAAATTGTAATAGAATATAGTCGATTTCAGACAATCTAAATTGTAATTTTATAATAACATCCCGAATGGACTTATTTTAATATATATTTTATTTCGGTAAAAATGGGGGTCTATGAGGGATGTTACACTTGGCCTGTCCCAAAAACAGTCCAGTGGTGGTAGGGGTAACCTCCAAGCCAAGAAAGTAGTTAAGAGAACCAAGATCCTTAACTGAAAATTCGCGATCAGCACGAGCAATGAACTGGCGAATAACAACACCATTATTCCCGGTAAGGATGATATCATCAACATAAACAAGAAGGTAGAGAATAATCGAGCCGCGAGAAAACACAAACAACGATGGATCCGACAGACAGCCAATAAACCCCAACTGCTGACAAAAGCATTGAACCTGTCAAACCATGCTCTAGGCGCCTGTTTGAGCCCGTAGATAGCCTTCCGAAAACGACAGACATACTGAGGATGAGCAGGATCCTGATAACCAGTTGGCTGAGCCATGAACACAGGAGTATCTAAAACACCATTGAGAAAAGCATTCTTGACATCCAACTGATGTAACGGCCACTTCCTCATAGTGGTTATGGCAAGACCAGTGCAAACAGTGACAGCCTTGATCATTGGGCTAAAAGTGTGATCAAAATCAAACCCCAGAATCTGAGAATAGCCTTGTGCTACCAGGCGAGCCTTAAAACGATCAATAGAACTATCTTGTCGATATTCCAGCCGATAGACCCATTTAGAACCAACAACATTGACATCCGGAGGACAAGGCACCAGATCCCAAGTCTGCTGATGACGAAGAGCAGCCATTTTCTCGTCCATGGCAGAAACCCATCTGAAATCCTCAACTGCAGCTCGATACGTGCGAGGCTCTCTTTGAACAAGAAACTCAGCAACTAGCCCCATTGACACAAAATCTGGTCCAAGATCACGAGCAACACGTGTCCCATCCTGAAGGTGAGTGGTCATCGGATGAGCACGAGGCACAGGTGGAGTCGGAGAAGCATTTCCAGAGGAAATATCTGATGCAGAAGCAGGACTGAAATTAGAAGAAGCATGTGTGCCAACAGAAGACCTAGACGGAGAGCTCGCAGATGTAGGCGATCTAGGTGGAGTGACAGTACTGTCATCATCTGGAAGGACTTGAGGAGTAGCAGTTGTAGATGAAAACTCAGGGCATAATGAGCACGAGGAATGTGGCAATGCAAGAGTGAGCTCAGTGTCAAGGGGTGGCAGTTCTGGATTAGTGGGTCCAAAAATGAGGAAACATCTAGAGAAGTAAAGGAGACCTCCGAAGACGTATTGGAGAATGGAAAGTGGGATTCATCAAATCGAGCATGACGAGACATATAGACGCGTCCAGAGGCAGTATCCAAGCACTTAAACCCCTTGTAGTGTGCACTATATCCAATGAAGACACATGGAAGACTTCGAGGAGCTAGTTTGTGAGCTGCAGTGGGTCGAATGTAAGGAAAAACTCGGCATCTGAAGGAATGAAGATTTGAGTATTCTGGAGACCGGCCAAAGAGCACTTCAAAAGGAGAGATATTATTCAGGACCGGAGTTGGGAGACGATTGATGGTGAAGACTACATCACCAAGAGCATCATCACAGTGGGAAAGTGGCATGTGAGAATGAAGTAACATGGATAGCCCCATTTCCATGATATGTCTGTGCTTACGTTCAGCCCTGCCATTTTGTTCAGGGGTATAGGGACATGACACTTGTTGATGAATGCCCTTACTACCAAAGTGAGACTGCAGTCTGGTATTTATGAATTCAGTTCCACCATCGCTTTGAAAGACTTTGATACGAGAAGAAAATTGATTCTCTTCAAGTGCCTCAAACTGGAAGTACACGTCCGCAAAGTCAGATTTTTGACGAAGATGATAAAACCAGGTAAATCACGAATAATCATCGACAAAAACAGCATAATAAGCAAATCCATTTCCAGATAAATCCGGAGAAGGTCCCCATAAGTCACAGTGTATCAAATCAAGAACATGACTGACACGCTTAGAATTCTCAATAAAAGACAATTTCTGCCCCTTTGCCATAGCACAAGACTCACAAATACCAGGTTTAGGGAGCACAGAAGTAAGTGATAAAAAACCATTCTTGTTCAATGAAGAAACAGTACTAGAGGACACATGTCTCAAACTAGCATGCCAAATCTCAAAAGATACTCTATTATTATTCTGCCTAACAAAAGAAACAAGTGCCTCTTCACCACAATCCAGCACATAAAGTCCATCCTCACTGTGTCCCCGCCCCAGAACTGCCTTGGTGCCGTTGTGCTGAATGATAAAAGATCGATCATCAAAGGTAATTATGGCACAAAGATCCCGAGTAAGTTTACTGATCGACAACAGATTCTTAGTAATAGCAGGTACATGCAATACATCAGATAAACGCAAACTAGGGCTAATTCGAACATCACCAACAGCAACAATAGAAAGTGAAGCACCATTACCAACAGAAACAAGAGTGT
Source organism: Cruciata laevipes (assembly GCA_963678965.1). Lineage (NCBI taxonomy): Eukaryota > Viridiplantae > Streptophyta > Magnoliopsida > Gentianales > Rubiaceae > Cruciata > Cruciata laevipes. The sequence continues at coordinate 8,056,361 of OY787632.1, read as the reverse complement.
TACCAGTATAAGGAGTGACACTCGACAGGTTCGAAGCACAAAAGCTCATGTGATTTGTCATGCTTAAGTCCACATACCAGTCTGAAGCAATAAAAGATGGAGCAGGAGAAGCAGATGGATGGAACTGTGGAGTGGGATAAGTCAGATATGGTGGTGCAGAGGGCGAGTATTGTGGTACAACGAGAGCCTGATGAGCTGGAGGAGCCTGGAACATGGGATTTGCATACGGCTGAAACTGCTAAGCTACATGGGCCTGAACCGAATGAGGGACCTGGCCAATCTGAGCCAAATGAGGTGGGTACTGCTGAGGACGATCTGTTCTGGACCACTAACCGCGACCAGATGACCTCCAGGAAGAACGGCCACCATGACGGCCGCCAGAACGTCCCTGTCCGGCCGCGCATGGGCGCCACACGCGGCTTCAACGGGCGCGTGAGCCCACGCGCTTTCAACCTGCTGGACGATCTGGGCGGACTGCTGTTGTTGGATGATCTGGGAGGCCTGGTGCTGCTCGGCGGCCATAAAAACCACCGGACCCGTGCTTAAACCTTACACAACCGGAGCCTTCATACGCTCCAAATTGAGCAAAAAAACCTCGTATCCCTTTGCCTCTTCAACCGCGTTAACGTAAGCGGGAAGGGGATGACGGGCAGCGAGGGGGGCACTAAAATCCTTATAATCAAGGCCCAACGCAGTAAGAAACCAAAGCAAGTTCTCACGATTCGTAGCAGGTTCACCCATAACAGATAATTGATCAAAAATTCTCATATAAGCAAGGTGGAGATCATGAACTGTACCGGTTTTGCGGATGAGAGAAACCTGTTGATGAAGAGTGAAGGTGGCGATCGCAGTGCCATGTTGATAAGCAGTGGCAAAAGCATCACACATGTCCTTCGCGGTATTACATTGAAAAACCTCATTCTTGGCATCGGGGGAGAGAGAAGCATAGAGAATGCTACATAACCTTTGATCATCAAGCACCCATGAATCATAGGCTGCCTTGGCGGAGTCATACACTTCCTTGGCCTTCTCAGTGGCGGCAGGATCGGGTGGCGTAGAGGAGAAAGAAGCCGGAATCTGCAACACCGGAACGGCGGGACACGGAGTGGAGCCATCAAGATGGCCAAACAAACCCTGAGGTCGAAGCACATACTGAACATGTTGCTTCCATTGCAAGTATGTCGTTGAATCAAGTTTGGTATTGAGAAGATGAATCATCATGTTGAGGGAGAGCTTGTCGGAAAGCTTGTCATCGGCCATGTCGTCGGAAAAAAAAATCAAAAAAATTGATGAAGAAAAAGAGGGGCGGCGGCAAAAGGGGTTTGCGAAACCCTGAATTTTACTGAAGAAGGGAGAAGGAATCGACCTTGGCGACTGATACCATGTAAAGTTAATTTCCCAAACTGATTTCTATTAGGATTTACATAGTTATTTATATTACAAGTGAGCCCCTATAGCTAAATAAGAAAACCCTAAACACATATGTGCAATTTACATAAAAAGACTATGGCCCCGTTTGGTGACAAGAGTTTTGGGGAGCGTTTAGTTTTTTTGGTTAAATATGGATAGTTGACTGGTCAATCAGCTCTTTCAAGTGTTTGGTGAGGAGAGTTTTCAAATTAGCTTTTTTGGTGAAACTCTGATTTCTGAAACGCTAGAAAGAGCAGCGTTTGTAAAAAGTTAATCAAAGAAATATCTTTTTTATCCTTATCCCTCACAAATTTCCTTTCTTAATTAATCGAATTACTTTAAAAAATAATTTATATACGTACACAATTTGTAAAATTAAAGTACGTATATTTGCTTTCTTTAAAAAAAAAATACGCATTTTTGCGTACGTACGTGCATTTGAGATTTAAAAAAAATGATATTTTCAATTTATTTTTAAAGTATTACACATATTAAAATTAAAATGACACCAAAATAAAAAGTTCAAGTATTTTAATTCTAAATTTTTAAAAATAAATAAATGTAGATATGTTAATAAAGAATAATAATTCAAATAATAACCGAAATATATATTCTAAACATGTGTCATTGTGAAAATTTCAACCATTTTAATCTAAACATTTATTTTTTAAAATAAATGTAAGTATATTAATAATGAATAATATTTCAAATAAAATTAAAATAGATAAACATATTAGTAATAAAAATACTTTTTGATATTTTAAAACAAGTAATACACACTACATAAAAATCACTTATAATAAATTTTACTAATGTCTATTTCAGTCATTTAACAAAACAAAACAGCTAACAGCTAATTTTTATTCACCAAACACTTAAATACAAACAACTAGTCAAACCGCTAGTCAAAACAGCTAATAAAATCCGCTAACAGCTAACGGCTGATAGAATCCGCTAACAGCTAACAGCTAACCGCTGATAGCCAAACGAGTCCTATGGCCTCATTTGGCTATCAGCGTTTAGCTGTTAGCTTTTAGCGGATTCTATTAGCTGTTTTGACTAGCGGTTTGACTAGCGGTTTGTATATGAGTGTTTGGCAAATAACAATTAGCTGATAGCTGTTTCATTACGTTAAATGACTGAAATAGACATTAGTACAATTTATTATTATTTAATTTTTGTAGTGTGTTATTTGTTTATCGAAAATTGTTATCACTATATGTTCATTTATTTTTATGATGTTTACTATTTGAATTATTATTCTTTATTAATATATCTACATCTATTTTAAAAAACATTTTTTGAATTAAAATACTTGAAATTTATTTTTTATATATTTAAAATATGTGTAATATACTTCAAAAATAAATTAAAAATAATGTAAAAAACCTTAAAATGTACGTACGCAAATATGATGTGTACCTTAAATTTACTAAAAGGTTATTATTTACGTATATAAAAGGTTTTTCTAATTAGCTTTAATGAATTAGAAAAGGAAATTTGTGAGGGATAAGGATATAAAAGATCATTTGTAATATTTCTTTGATTAACTTTTTACAAACGCTGTTCTTTCTAGCGTTTCAGAAATCAGAGGTTTCACCAAAAAAGCTAATTAGAAAACTCTCCTTACGAAACACCAGAAAGAGCTGTTTGACAAGTCAACTATCCATATTTAACCCAAAAAGCTAAACGCTCTTCACCAAACGGGGCCTATTTTAATCATCATCTAATTCTTCTATTGTCACATAAGCTTTAGCAAATAGGAGCCTAAGGGCTCTCTGTTTTGGCTAAAATAATTACTTAAGAGTATGATTGAAAATGAATTAAATTGAAGAGGAAAACAATATTTAAAAAATCATGCATACGATTAATTAATAGCTTAGACAATGGGTGAAAATAGATGTTAAGTGAAAATTAAGAATTAAACATAAAAATATGGAATAAACTTTTTTTTATTTTCACTACTATTCATACCCAATTGTTTGGTCAAACGGTTAAATTCTAGTATTACACATAACCCAAACGGCGGTGCACTGCAGCAACAACGCACTCTTTTTTATCTTTTTTCGTTTCTCTAGAAAGCACACCATCATTAATCTGACAAAGTAACCAAATTCATGAGTTAGGCCCTGTCCAGTTCAGCACGCTGCAGCACCAATAAACCACTGCAGCATCGTTGCAGCACCAATAAACCACCGCAGCACCAATAAAATCACTGCAGCACCACTGCAGCACCACTCCAGCACCACTCCAGCACCACTTTAGTTGATTGTGATAAATTTAGTTTAGTTGATTCAACTCAATTTTATCTTGTATAATATATTCCATACATTTTAAGTTCAACTCAACGGTTAAATACTCATTACAATTTAGCTTGTAATTTCAAAGCATAACATATATATTATTAAACAATCGATCCACATAATCAGCACCACTTTCACCTCCTTTTGAACGAGCAGATCGATCGGAACGGCTTGGATCAGGGCCGGCCCTGAGATTTTTGGGGCCCCGTGCAAAAATAAAATGGTGGTCCATCGTTAGAAAATTGTTTGAAAAAAGTAATAATATTATAATACTTATAAAAAATAGATTTTTTTTATAAAAAAGCTAAAATGCACATTTTATATTAAAAATAGATTTTAAAGTGTAAAAGAGTTTTTTTATTAATTACAAATTTTAGTTTTAATTTTACTTAATTTAAATACCTTTTAAATTATTTAATTTAACAAATAAAAATATAGACATAAGGATTGCATTTAATTTTTTTACTTATTATTATATTATTATTAATTCTTTTACTAATGTTTATTTTGTAATTAAATAAACTCTTACGTTCCTCCTGTCTTCTCTAAAGTGGACCATTAATACTATCCAAATTTTATTCAATCTTGGAGTAATTTTCTCCCATTTATTAAGAAATTTTATCCAAATCACTCAATCCTTTCTTCAACCTCATCCTTATCATTTTAAAAAAAAAACTAATGCATACTAATCTTTTCCTTAAATGACGAGATTCTGTCTTCTGTAATCAGTTAATACTTCCCATATAATAGGAAATTTATTTTCTAATCATAATTTCGATCGAAATCTTAATCTTCTTAAATTGTGCAATCAATTTGACAAATCTTTATACGCAGTAAATATACATATGCGGTAAAAAAAAATTGGGGCCCCCAGAAATCGGAGGCCCTGTGCAACCGCACCGGTTGCACCTCCTCAGGACCGGCCCTGGCTTGGATGAAAGGGACTCTTTTCTAAAGATAAAAGATTGTGAATGGTTTGAGATCACATTAAATAATTAATGTGATTAAACCCTACTTTATTTAAATACAATCACATTAGTATATATGTCGGTTTGCTCCGCCATTGACATTAGTAATGATTGTATATGTGCAGCCCAATTTAATCACATTTTAAGCACAATCTTTACAATCACATTAAAGGATTAAACCCTACTTTATTTAAATAATATATTTAAAATGCTCCAAATATTAAGTTTTGAAATGATCATTCTCCTTGGTAAAGATTTACTTATTACTTAACGAGTGATTGCCTCTTTTCGTATGTTACAAGTTAAAATATAATGAATGTTTAGATAAAGGATAAGTCTTGGAATAGACTGTCTATATTCTGATCAAAATATAGACGGGACTGATATGTTAACTATACAAACACGGAGGGACCAATTTGCAATTTCTGAAAAATTAGGATTTTCACGCGCTACAGTAACCCGCGCGTGAACAGTGTCAGTGAATAGTGCCAGACCTTCATGTTTGAACATCCAGGTTCCATGTTATAAAACTCTCATGTTTCGTGTTAAAATCTTAATGTTTCGTGTTAAAACCTTCATGTTACATGTTAAAAACTTCATGTTTTAACCTCCAGGTTCCATGTTATAAAACCTTCATGTTTCGTGTTAAAATCTTAATGTTTCGTGTTAAAACCTTCATGTTACATGTTAAAAAATTCATGTTTGAACCTCCAGGTTCCATGTTATGAAACATTCATGTTTCGTGTTAAAATCTTAATGTTTCGTTTTAAAACCTTCATGTTACATGTTAAAAACTTCATGTTTTAACCTCCAGGTTCCATGTTATAAAACCTTCATGTTTCGTGTTAAAATCTTAATGTTTCGTGTTAAAACCTTCATGTTACATGTTAAAAACTTCATGTTTTAACCTTCAGGTTCCATGTTATAAAACCTTCATGTTTCGTGTTAAAATCTTAATGTTTCATGTTAAAACCTTCATGTTACATGTTAAAAACTTCATGTTTTAACCTTCAGGTTCCATGTTATAAAATTGCATAAAGGTCCCTCCGTGTTTTTGTAAAATTGCATAAAGGTCCCTCCGTGTTTTTGTCTAAATTTTCTAAAATTGCATAAAGGTCCCTCCGTGTTTTTGTCTTATACACTATTTACAACTTAATCATTGGTCTATATTCTGTCAGAATATAGACGGTCTACTCAGAGACCGACTCTTAGATAAATTCTTTTTAATACAATTTAGTTAAATTTAATACTAAATTCTATTTATACTAAATTTTATATATTATAACTTCATTGCAAGACCAATAAACAACTGCAGCACCACTGCAGCACGACACCAGCACTACTGCAGCACGACTCCAGCACCACTGCAGCACGACTCCAGCACCAATAAACCAATGCAGCACCACTGCAGCACCAATAAACCACTGCAGCACCACTGCAGCACCAATAAACCACTGCAGCGCCCACTTCAGCTCAACTGGACAGGGCCTTACTCTTCACCGTGTAATTTACATAGATTTAATTGGTTAATTTATGGAAAGTGATGTTCAAACATCATTAGACGGAGTCATGTTTGGAACATCAATTTGTATCAGCACAGAACAGAAATTGCAGACAAATTGATGACATCACAAAGTTTAATTATGGTATATAGATATAGAGGATGGCGAATGCGAACACTAAATGACAAATGCAAACACTAGATGACGAACACTAACTGAGGGTGGCGAATGCGAACACTAAATGGTACCGGTGTACACTAGTTGACGAACACAATAAGCATATGAACACTACCGAAATACAAGCGCAAGAATATTTGAAGCATCAAGCGAACGATCTGCCCAAAGCACGAGTTCGCCACTATTGTAGTTTGAGATATACTAATTTGGGCGAACGTCAGACCACAAAAACGGACGCCGAAATCCGAATACAACCATGGAATAAGAAAGAATCTTATTGCAGCGAACGCACCAAATGAGTTATCGCCAAATGAGCTATCGCCCAAACGAGCCACAAACAATGAGCTATCCACAATGAGCTATCGTCAAACGAGCCAGCACTGCAGCATGATCAGCACTCTTTTATCTTTTTTCGATTCCCTAGAAAGCAAGCCATCATTAATCTGACAAAGTAACCCAATTGAGTTACTTTTCACCGCTCTTCCTAGTTCCTACCAATTGATATTCACCTCTCCCACATCCAATTGGTATTTCTAATGCTAGTCGAATCCACGTTACACTTTTGTGTGGTCCGAGAGCTCCGAATCACAAAGGGCTTTTCAGTGGTAAATTTCATTTTGTAATTTCATTTTTCATCTTGGTTATATAATTGATTGATTAAATGTTCTTCCTTGTGCATACTCTCAGTCAGCATACCTGTTAGAATATAAAATATATAAAAGGTGATAATGATATTTACAATGACACTTCTATTATCATCAAATGTAATCATCCTACAAAGGGTGAGGATGAATCGGTAAATGATTGCAGTGTCAGAATAAGGGAACTCACTCACAAAACATTCCAGTTTGGGAAGAAGTACAAGGATAAGAAATTGGTCGATAAGATGCTTAGGTCACTCTCTCACAAGTTTGACAGCAAGATCTTTGCTATGCATCCAAACATAAACTGGGCAACAGTATCGTTTGATGAAGTTGTGGGAGAACTCAGAGATGCTGATATGCATTTAAATGATGGGGTTGAACTTCCCAGAAAGAATTTGGCTTTTGCTAGCACTGTCAAAATATTGGCTCCATAGTCTTCAATAGTAAAATATCTTGTATTGATTCCAATCTTCGTAGTAATATCATCAATAGTAAATATATATATATAGTAGTTTCCAAAGGCCGGAAGAGTCGGCTATGTAGAGTAAGGCCGGAAGAGTTCGGCGAGGAGGAAGAAGCCACCGTCGGTAATACCGAAACGGCGGAACACAGAGAAGAACCATCTAGATGGTCAAACAATCCTTGAGGTCGAAACACACTGGACTTGTTGCTTCCTTTGCAAATACGTCGTGGCATAAATGTGGCATCAAACTTGGAGTTCTGTGTTCTTGTCATCGGCATGGTGGAGAAAATTATAAAAAAAAATCGAAGGAAAATTGGGGAATAGAGGAGGGTGGCGACCAAAAAAGAAAGAGGAAGAAGAAACAGGAAGAAAGGTTTTCGAAACCCTAGAAGAAAGATGAAGGATCGCAAATGGCGAGTGATACCAAGTTAAAATATATAACAGTCAATCTGACTATTCTATTTCTTCCTAGACCAAAACTATAATGAGAATACTTTGATAAAAGTTTCTCCTTATCTTCTAGCAAGGGTAATTTGGTAATTCTACACCTCATACATTTTCAATAAATATAAGAAACAAAAAGATGTGTCTTTTTAAAAAAAAAAAAATCCTTCTGCATATAAATATACCAATTCATAAATCAAAACCAAGATAACTCAACCTTTTTCATTAATTATAGGAAGGTAATTGGAACTTGGAAGGTACACCTACCTAAAACAGAAGTCAATATTCCCACTTACTCTTGCAGGTTTTGGTCATAGTTTTAATTTTTTGAGGGTCAATTTTCTGATTACATGTAGTCATATAGCTCTCTAATTTATATTTTTTTTCCTTATTATTTGTCAAACAATTCTGGATATTTTTTCAAATTCTGGATATTTTTCAAATCCATGAAATGAATGAAAGGAGAATTTGTTGTTTAAAAAAATTAAAAAGTAAGTCCGTTGCTTCGTCCAGCTCGGTTCATCCAATTTAATCGCTTAATTATTAGTTTCTCATGATTAAATTATTATATGGACGAGCTGATGACCGAAACTATATAAAAAGTAAACATTTTGTGTGGACGTTCTGACATGTCAATTTTCTGATTATGCTCTTCACACTAGGCTATATCCGACTGGGGCCGCCTATATCTGACATTTTGCGATTGTATTTATGTTCAGCTACAACTAACAAACCTTAATATAATTCACCATTTTTATTGGAGATCATTTGTATTATACTTTATTTATTTTAATCATAATAAAGAGAATTATTATAGTCTTTTTAAAGGTGAGAAATTTTCATGTAAGGTAATACGGCTGTAGTAGAATAGTTTTTTATATCATGTTTATATGATTAGTTTATTTTATTAATCTCTTATTATTTTACTTTTAATTATAATTTTAAAAAATGCTTGTAATTATTAAAAAAATAAAAAATAAATCTTGTATTTAAGAGTACTGAAAAGATATTCTGATATGGGTGACAAAAAGTTTGGACTCAAGTATTAACTAATAGGGGACTGCAAGCACTTCCACGATTATCATAAGCCAATGTAGGATAAGCTCATACCCATAGGGTATGAAATTCTTAGGTTATTGAAAAGTCACATCATTTATACATGTAAAGTTGTGTCTTTTCAGTAACATAAACCAATACACACATTGATTACCATTAGACAATGCATCTATAAATTGACACATCTAGAACATTCTCTCTACCTAAAAGTATAACTTTCCTTCTATTTTCTTCTCAGTATTTTCTGTTCCTACCTTGATTTAGGCTACATGTTAATCATTTAGTTTGTTGATGCCCACTCTGACCTTTACTTGGTGATTATCATATACATGAGTATGTTGAAAATTTTAGATAAAGTATCAATACAAAATGTTAGGGGGGTTTGGGGAAGAATTTGGTTTCCTGCTCTTATTTCTTCACTGATCAAATTTGCATTTTGCATTTCAGGAGCTTTTAAAAAATTATAAAAGTGAATTTCAATGATCTTTTGTTCGGCTTATACTTTTCTTTGGTTTTAGCTTCTACTTTTCTCAAAATATTATTTGGTTTCAGCATACTGCCGAAATAGTTTTTTCTATATCTCCCTTGATTGCGTTGGTTTGTGAGTACAAAGTTGTTGGAAATGCACACAAATCTGCAAACGTTACCTATACAACTTTTGAAAAATGTTTCCAACTTTGTGTAAAGATATGAAAAACTGAATAGATAATCATGTTTATGTAAAGATAATTTTGATATATTGTAGAGCTATGTGTGCCAAGTCCTCCACGCAACGCGTGGAGAGACCACGCTAGTCTCTATAATACCAATTCAATGCCTCAATTTCCAGAGCTGACCAAGATGGAGCTGACTGCAAGTGGGAAAACAATGTCGATTCTACTCAAACGTGCACCAGCTCTGAAATCACTGGTTTACGAAATGGTTTGATTTCAAAATCTTATATTTTCGATTGATTCTTGAATTTTCATTTTTCTTAAGACTATGTTTACGTTTTTCAGGACTCTATGGGACCTTCCTCGCTCCCTGAGAATGTGCCTGACTGTGTTGCTAATAATCTGAGAGAGATCAGAATAAAAGGTTTCAGGGGATTTAAGTTTGAGTGTGCAGCAGTGAGGTATTTCTTGCAGCATGGAGCCGTCCTAGAGAAGATGCTTATAGAGCTTAAAGGCCGTGTAATCCTGGGTTTGCCATCTTCTGCTATGATGCGGTTAATAAAACAGAGTCGCCGATCTCCGGATTGTGAGATGGAGTTTCTCGAGTGTTGGAATAGTCTTTTAACATTGAAGAATTATGGAAATTAAAGATAATTTATTGGATTATTATATGTATACAGTGAATATTGTAAGGTAGATTTACCGTGAATGGATGTGTCTGAACAGACGTGTTTGTTTATTTGAAACGAATGGTTATGTCCAAAAGGTGTGAATCAAGCCTGAAATCTATTATAAATATGTGATGGTAATTTTACCGAAAAGGTGATTTTTCGAAAAGATGATTCTTAATGATATACTTATTGATCTTATATTTCCTACAATAAGTCCTCTCAGATTCCAGCTCTCATTTGTGTAGGAGAATTTGTGATTTGCTATCACATTTTCTAGAGTTTAGGGAAATCCTAGAAGTAACTTGGTCAAATAACTCACAGCAATCAAGTGGTGGGGGCTAATATTACTTTAAGGACAGTGCTTCTCACGGCCCTAAAATATTATAGCAGTTTCATAGAGTACAAAGTTCTAACATCGAGTTATGCTCTTGATTCATGAATGAACTTGAGAAAACAGCATTTTGGGTGATGATATGAACAGGTCTTATTTGGTTTGAGGGCTCACTGATTTAGATAACAATTAGTGACCTTTTTTGGTTCATATGAACTGGCCTGATTTTCTTTTAATTGTTCTAGGATTTCAAAGTATGATCAAGCAGTGCTTTGTAGAACATTTTGTTCAATGGCTGTAACACCTTCTAGTTCATATGATGAATTGTCCTTATTTTGTTTAAGGGTTCTCTGATTTAGGAGGCTATTTTTCTCATCCTTTGTCTGGTTTTGAATGACATTGAACTTATGTTAACATGTTCTTTCTTCTCTTATGTGGTCTTTTCTTTTCTCATATATTGATTAAGTATTCTTCACTTCAATTCAGTTTAGTAAAAATATAGGTAATTGATAAATTTAGTTTAGTTTAGTTTAGTTTAGTTCAATTTAATTCAAATCACTTTAGTTCACTAAGAAATTTGCTCACACAAAGAGGGTACTGATTGCCACAATGTTACTCTATTGTTCAAATTTACATCTCTCAAGTATGATTTGAAACTTCTATTGATTCCTAGTAGGCTTTCAAACAGACCACCACTCCAAAGTCTCAATAGGACAACAATCAACCACGTGTCAGCTCACATTAACGCCACCTGAGCCTTGACTTCTCCTGCTGACATCACCCCCGTCCCTCCAAATTTTCAGCCTTTGAGCAAGAACAAGAAAAGAAATGCCATTCATCATCTCTTCTTCATCCCTCTCCAAATTCATCATCACTCGCTCCCAATTCCGCACCGCCATGTCCATGACCAGCCCCAGGTCCCACGCCTTCGCCGGAAACCCCACCAGAGCCCGCACACCGAAGCCGGCCGATCCATTTTCCCACGCTTCCGCATTCCAGACCCTCAAGACTCTCCTCCTCAACCCCGCCACCGCCACCGCCACCGATTCCCCGTCCCCTGCTTTCAAGGTCCTGCCCTTCCGGAAGGGCCGGCCGCTGGTGGGCTCCGCCGGGGATGGCGGGTCCCGGGGACCAACATGGCATCTGGGGTGGCTGAGCCTGGGCGAGACTCAGGCGTTCCTGGAGAAATCCGAGGTCAGTGTGGTTGAAGACGTGTTTGTTTACTTGGGGTGCAAGGGTGAGGAAGATGTTGTGTACTGGGCTATTGATGTGTCGGATGCTAGTGGGATTGTGAAGGGGCTGGACTCCCGGCAGTTTTGTTTTGTGGAGCTCAGGACTTTGATGGTTGCCACTGATTGGGCTGATGATAAAGCTATGGGTGATCTTGCTGTTGCTGGTCATGTAAGCTCTATGCTTTTCATTTGGTGTTGATTTTAGTTCACATATAATGCATTTTCAGTCAATGGAATTATGGAAAAAGTTGTTTGGTCACTTGCTGAACTTCAAGAAGTGGGATTTTGTTGTGTAATATGCATTATGGTATTTTGTTGTTTGTGTGATGCTGGAATTGATCATCGTAGCTTCTGTGTTGTGTTAGATGTGGTTGGCTCAATTCTGTTTGTCTCCGTGGAATATATAATGCATATCTGCTTGTGTGATCCTGGAAATTGCTGCAGCTTTTTTGTGGGTGATTGTTTATGAAGTGAATGGATTTGCATTGAATCAGGCCAGAGCTTTACTGGAATGGCACATCACGTCACGTTTTTGTGGATATTGTGGATCGAAAACAGTTCCCATGGAAGCTGGGAGGCGGAAATCTTGCTCAAATGAGGAGTGCAAAAAGAGGATATATCCCCGAGTTGATCCGGTATGTTATGCATTAGTTGTTTTTCTTTGTGGAAGAGATCAGTTTTGCATATTTTCTTTCTCTGATCATTATGCTTTCTTACAGGTTGTCATTATGTTAGTAATTGATAAAGAAAATGACCGTGCTCTATTAAGTAAGCAGTCAAGGTTTGTTCCACGTATGTGGAGTTGCCTGGCTGGTTTTATAGAGGTATGTGGAAATGTTCATTCCTGAGTCTACTTTGTATTTTGGACATCGTTGCAAGCTTCATTCAGTAATGGTAATTCAGTTTGGGTTATCTTATTATTTTTTACTTCAAATGTATTCTTAGCCAGGAGAAAGCTTAGAAGAGGCTGTGCGAAGAGAAACTTGGGAGGAAACTGGTATTGAAGTTGGCGAAGTAGTCTATCATAGTTCTCAGCCATGGCCAGGTAAATTATTTATCTGAAATGCTTCAAGTGTTCACAGATGACAATTTTACAGTAAATGAGAGGTCTGAGGTTTATGATCTATTTTTAATGAACACACAGTTAAAAGTAAATGAGAGGTCTGAGTTAGCCTGTGCTTCTTTACATTTAAACAGAAGGGGGATGGATGATTGTATCTTTGCTTTCCTATACCTTGTCAGCAAGGGAATTTTCCTAAGTCTATTTCCATTCTCGATTTATCCTTAAGGAAAAGTTTAAGAACATGCTTGTTTTCAGATGGATAATGAGCTCGATTCATTCATGTTAGGCTCCCACAATTGATTCTAATCACCTGCTGTAAACTGTATGTGTTAATGATGTATCAGGTCATGGATTATTTAGTCAACTATTTGTTTCCATTTCTGTATCAATGATCTGTAACCTGTCTTGATGGATTATTTTCAGTTGGACCTAGCGGCATACCATGTCAGCTAATGGTGGGATTTTTTGGATATGCTAAATCACTAGAAATAAGCGTCGACAAAGAAGAGTTGGAAGGTACTCTCTTCATTTCATATTCCAATTTCCACAAGCTTTCTCTTGCCTGATTTCGCCAGTCTGATTAGTATAAGTCAAATTTGCCCTCTCCTTCTTTAGATGCACAATGGTTCAGTAGAGAGGACATAAAGAAAGCATTGGCTTTGGCGGAATACAAGAAGGCTCAAAGAACCGCAGCAGATAAAGTAGACCAGATTTGTAAAGGGGTCGAGAAAGGGCAGAGTTTACCAGCCGATTTTAATGTGGAAAGTGGAGAACTTGCTCCCATGTTTTTCCCGGGACCTTTTGCCATTGCTCACCATCTCATTTCTTCCTGGGCTAATCAAATGGTGGTCAATGGTGCACAATCCAGTTTGTAGATCTTCCTCAATTTGTACCTAAACACTCTGAAATTTTCCTTATAGATTGTACTTTTCTTTGGAACTTGTAATAGTCTGCATTAGTGTGTAAGTTCTCTGGACATAAAGGCAAAAAATAGCAATTCACCTAAGAAATAAATGAATACATTAGCTATATTTCGTACACTTCGGATTTTTGGCCAATCCTTATTAATTTGTCTTCATGATTTCTAATTATATCATCTATGAAGGACATTATATCATCTTATTGACAAGCTTAAAGATAATACTCCCTCCGTCCCACATTATTCTTCACAGAATCTTTTTCACGCATGCCGATGTAGATGTTTGACCGTAAATATCTTTAGTTACATGTATTATCGGCACATAAAAATTTGATATTTGAATACTACATGTTACGATGAATCTAGTGATATCACATATGATGATATTAATATTAATATATCTATTCAAATATATGGTCAAAGTTTAAAAATAAATAGTGTCAAATAGTGAAGTGTGAAGTTTAATACGGGATGGAGGGAGTATCATTCTTAAGATAGAAAAAAACTCATATTAAGTCTTCCTAAGAGTAATGAATTGATTTAAGATACTAAGTAGTCAATTAAATACTAAACCCTACCGCCCCCAAGAAAAAAAACTCTTCTCTTCAATTTTTTCCCCATCTCCCCATCATGTGGAGATGAGGAACAATTTCTCTTCCATTTATTGATTCTTTATTACATTGAATAAGTGTGTTTAACACAATGAAATTGTTCTCGATTTGATCGGCTGAATCCATGATTTAGTTGTTCGTCGGTGTTTTGTTCCCAGTCTGATTGGACAGGTCGTGGTTTATGTTATTTTTATAGTTTTTTACCTGGTTGGCTAGGGTCGTGGATCGTTCGTGATCTATGATTTTCAAGGTGTTTACCGTTTGAATAACATAGATCTTGGTTTGGATCTAGTGGTGTTGCGGTTGTAGCAGATCTCCGATTGGCGCAGTGATTGATGCGGGAGACGCTCCTCTCTGCCAAGCGGTTGTGGTGTTCGCGGTTGCAAAATAATGTCTCCGAAGGCGGTATTACAGTTTTTTTTGGATCTCTTAATTTGTAATAGTACAGACGATATAAGTCTGGTTAACACATGATTTAGTTAGACTTGTAATATGCTAGTTAATTAGATGTTGATTCCACTTGTAATGGTTACTAGGCGTTTTCCCAGTACCATAAATGAATTTTTCAAAAAAGAGTAATGAATTGAATTGATCAGTATTTTTGTTTATTCTTGTTTCATTCAAGATTATAAATGTTATATAATTTCAGTTTGATGTTCAAATATAACTTAAAATTTCAATATTCCCCTTATTGGGTCCATACTATTAAAAGGTGAAATATTTTTTTCGATATTAATTACGATTTCATTGATTTTTTTTTGACAAAAATAAGACACCTTCTAAGCTGAAATGAAAACTGACACGTGTAGGTTGCAGTCGCATTTCCTGAGCTCAATGGAATCCTTCTCGTGCGGGGAAGACCACAGCGTTTTTAAAAGAGAGACGTAGAGCGACGAGTTGAGGAGCAGACAGTACTGAGTCCACTACTCAACGCCGCCGCCGAATTCCACCGGCACACCAATTTCTCTCTCACACACTCACACACTAAAATAAAATGGCCTCATTTTTCCGGAAACTGGCGAGGGCAGCACCGATTGCCTTTACTCAAGCTTATCGAGGCCAATCCAAGTCTGCTGCCGCCGATTTCCGATTTCCGTTTGGAGCGATTGCCGCACTCTCCGGTGGCGTATCCTATTACTATTACACTTCTTCATCCACCGTGGTAATTTCTCCTTCCAGTTTATCTAGGGTTTTCGTTCCTAATCTTTGATTAGAATGACTGAAAATAATGTAGCATTTGGAATTCCTTGTTGTTTTAAACCTGTTTTGATACTAAACTTGCTCGATTTTGAAATAAAGTATGTAACTTTTTTCTTGATGTTTTTGAATTGGTGATGATCACATTTGGTCATTGACACTGGCCACTGGGGTCGTGATCTAGGGGCAGGTTCAGTGTAAGTGTACTGGTATACATGCAATTATGAAAATGTGTTTGGAGTGCTCTGTTCTTAGGCTGAAGTGAAAACTCATAAATCTGACTCGAGGTCTAATTTGTGTTTCTTACCAATATTCTGAAGCTTAGGAGTTTTTCACTAAAACAAGCCTTCTGATTTTATTTTATGTGAAAAATTCTGCATTTCATATCCTGATTACGGTTGTAATTTGAGACTGAATTGATTCTCTTGGAACTGCAGGTGTACCTAGATGAAGCCAGTGATGTTTCAAAGCCCCCAATGGGTGAGTATTTTTAGTGTTTCATGCGTGAATTAGGTTCAACGTACTTGCATTTTGGTCAATGTAAATGGTAATATTCCACTGCTAGATGGCCTTAATTGGAAACTATCAGCTTCTGACATCTTTATACTTGTTTAGTCATTTTACCAACTTACTTAGCAGTGTTAAGACAAACTCATACATCGCCTTGGAAAGACTATACTCTAGCTATTCTCAGTGTGATACATAAGTGATTGGCTCTCTCTTGTTGATTGTCAGCACTCAATCCTGGCAAATGGGTTGAATTTAAATTGGAAGACAAGGCACAAGTTTCCCACAACACTCAGTTATTCAGGTTTGTTTCAAGAACTCTACCAATAATCCAAAATCTGCTGGAATAAATTTACAGTGCAGCTCTGTTGAGATGGATAGGTGCTGATTTTTCTACATTTATGCATGCTTATGGCCTGTTTAGGTTAGTTCTGAAAGACTAGGTTTGTCTAGCTCTTAGGTTTGTTCTGCAATACTAGATTTATGGTTATCCATCACTTTGATGCTTATACATCTCTGATGAACCCAAAAGTGTATTGAGCTGGAGGTTCTTTGTGTGTGAGAGAGATAGAGTGTTTATATTACTGAATATTGGGATAAAGACGTTTTTACCTCCATTTTGATGTCAAATATCTAATTCATGTATATTTGAGCTGAATTTTTTCACTCGCATTGCAGGTTTTCCTTTGACCCGTCTGTGAAATTGGGGCTTGATATTGCATCATGTTTACTTACGAGGTATGTCCTTCAGACTTTAGCATCTTTCAGATATGTGTACTTCTTAAACCTCTTACATTATCAACAGTTAAGACTAGACTAATGGATGAATCTGATGATTATGTTGACTACTTGTAGAGCACCAATGGGAGAAGATGCTGAGGGAAAGAAGAAATTTGTCATTCGACCGTGAGTGCTTCATGTGATTTGTTAATGTCACGAACTCACCATTCTTAAAGAAGCTGTCCTGTTTTTATACCCCAGCCTACTTAAAACTTAGAGCATTAACTTTACTTTCATGACTTCTTTGGATTAATTCTTGCGGTCTTGTTTGCTCAAATATTTCTGTTTGACTAAACGGTAACTAGGTTTTCAGTAGAAAATTTACTCAAGCTTTGTCAGGCCTTTTAAAATGAATAATAGAATACATTTTGGTCAGCTGAGACTACTATTTTTGCACTCTTACTAGATGTGTTCCAATTTCAGATATACACCTATATCAGACCCAGATGCCAAGGGATATTTTGATTTGATGATTAAGGTGCGCCATTTCCCCTTTATTCACCTAGTTACATTTTGATTAATCTTGGATAGCACTAGTCTTGAACTTGTGATTTACAGGTATATCCTGAGGGGAAAATGAGCCAGCATTTTGCACATTTAGAGCCAGGTGATGTTTTGGAAGTGAAAGGGTAGGCTGCTTTACATTTTCTAATATATATATATACATCACAAGTAGCCTTTACATTCTTGTTAAAGTGAAATTCTGTCATGGCAGGCCCATTGAAAAGCTTAGATATAGCCCGAACATGAAGAAACACATTGGCATGGTAATTCTTTTAACTTGAATATTGTGAATAGACTGAATTGATGACGACTGCTGTACTAATATGTTTGAATTGGATTGTTGTACTAAAATTATTTTTTCCTTTTTGCATGATATGTTTGTAAACATTCTGCATTTGGTTTTAATACATGATAATATCGTTATATAGATTGCCGGGGGGAGCGGCATCACACCAATGCTTCAAGTTGCAGAGGCCATTCTAAAAAATCCCGATGACAATACTCAGGTAAGCTTGTTATTTTTCCTGTATGTACCTTGTGGTTTGATTGTATGGATCTAATTATTCATATAAACTTCTCATGCTAATTTGTTTTTGTTTTGTGCAGGTCTCACTTGTATATGCTAATGTATCCCCTGATGATATACTTCTCAAAAAGAAGCTTGATGTGCTTGCTGCAAAACATCCCAATCTCACCGTAAGACTGCAATATCCATAAAAATGTGTCTATAGTATATCCGAACTCTACATGATCCATTTACATCCAATCCCACCTGAATTTGCAGGTATACTACACTGTTGATAACCCAACCAATGACTGGGTTGGTGGCAAAGGGTACATCTCAAAAGATATGGTTGTGAAAGGGCTACCTAGTCCTGGAGATGATACACTGATTCTGGTAAGTTTCAAAGATAATGTTGCGAATTCGACACTCTTACTTGCTTGTTAGAGATGTCCTGAATTTCGATTTGAAAAATAGTTTCTGCACATTTTCACTTCTTACTCTTATGTTACCCCTTCAGGTCTGTGGTCCTCCTGGGATGATGGAACATATCTCTGGCAACAAGGCCAAGGATTACTCACAAGGCGAGGTAGGAATTGTTCAAAACTACTAAGTTCTACATTATTTTTCGACTTTCCAAATCTCAACTATAATCCTTTTCCTAACACTATTTGGTATATGTTTTCTCCCATCTTGTTTAATTCCAGCTGACTGGCTTACTCAAGGATGTTGGCTTTACCGAGAGCATGGTGTACAAATTTTGAGGAGAATTTTGTTGGTTTAGTTACAAATTTTCAGGATCTTGTGTGTACTTTGGCAACATGCTCTGTTAGAGTTTTGACTGTGATAGACTAATATTAAACGGCCGGTTTCTCAGCATTCTCAAGTCTCGATCCTGCTAGACAGCAAGAAAAAACGACGAAATGTCCCAATAAGGCTCTATCTACATTTGTAAAACATTTGTTACTATTTAACCTACAATTTCTTAACCATTTCCAATTCTCAATCTCAAAGTACGTTGCTAGTTCATTAGGATATAACTTCGGTTCCCGAGCAAGTAAACATATCACCTTTGGCTCTCAGATCCTCTGCCAGGTCTAATGACATTCCATGTAAATTTGAACATTTGTACTTCAATTGTTTCTTGTTTCGTCCAATCAGTCGGTATAAATAAAATTACACAAGCCCTATTTATGGGTATAAAATATCCTAAATACAAATCAATTTTAATAATATTTTCACAGTAAGCGCTGTTTGCTAGAGTTTATATATTTATTGAACTGAAGTGAAAATTAAAGTATTGAAAAAAGAATTAGTTTGACTGAATAAACCTGAATTCATCAAATTACATATTCGCTGAACTGAATTATAGATAAGTTCTGGCAAACAGGGTATAGTGGAACGTGAAATGGGTGAAGGAGAGGAGAGTGAGTTATCACTATCACTTACTATGTTAGACAAAAAGTTGGTTGCTATATTTGATGAATCCTGAAATTAGATGGTATCTTTAATAATTCAGAGTTTTAGTGGCACTTTAGCATAAATGAGGGAAATGAAGGGCTGGTTACGCAATTAGAGATCTACTAATAGTACTGGACTGGAGTATTTCAAAGTCACGGGTTTGGCGTGGGCTAGAACCAAGATTGTGACACCATCCCTCCTCTCTCTCTTCCCAAAAACGCCTGCAAAAAACAACGAACCCTTTCCTCTCTCTGTACTTCCATGGAGGTTTAATTCCGTCTCGATTAATTCACATTTTGGCTAAAAATGGAGGACGAATCACTCAAGCGAAACACAGACTGCGTGTATTTTCTGGCATCTCCTCTCACCTGCAAGAAGGTTTTCCCCGTTCCTCCTAAATTCTTGTTGATTTTTTCGTTTCGCTTAAATTTGTTCCATTTCTCGGAGTTTGATTTTTCGTGACCGTATTTGTTCACAACTTTAATTTGTTCGGTTTCTCAGAGTTTGATTTGCAGTTGTTTAATTGTGTTGATTACATATGTCTCTGCTTCTGCGTGGAACTTTACGTTTGTAGAGGCAATGCCAAGCCGTGTGTTGTGTTCAATTATGCTGAGCCGTGTTGCGTAGTAATTGTTACAAAAAATTTGTTTTTAGTTTAGCTAATGTGAATTCCTCCAAATGATTGTCCCGAAGTTGCAATTTGAGAGTAAATTTGCTGTCTGATTAGGGACCTTGGGGATCTCGTGTTGATAACTTGTAAAGTGTTATAGATGTTGCAAGGAATTCTTGTAAAATTTGTTGTCGTGGTTTTAAAAATGCTGTTTTATATTGGGAGGATGGCAGTAGCTTTGGTTTTCAAGTTGATTAAGAGTTTGCATGATGTATCCTCTAATATGTGTGTATTCAGCCACATTGTTATGTGCTTAGGTTGATTCTACATGCTAGATTTGTACCTTATTTATCCAACCATATTGCAGCATAGCATATACTTACTTTTGTTTATGGAGATGACTGTCGGTGGTTGATTACTGCGGTTGATGTGTTTCAGGGTCTTGAGTGTGAGTTCAGGCACAATGAGATGGCTAGGCTCAACCCAAGGGATTGCTGGTATTGGCTTTCGGGCAATTGTTTGAATCCGGCTTGTGCTTTTCGACATCCTGTAAGCAGTTCCACAATTTGAACTGCACTCTTTAGTCTTTATGGATGCTTTTCCCTTGGCTTCTTGCATCTTTTCAAATTCCTTATTCTGAATTGTAGTGTCGAGTTTCTAGCTGATTTAGACCCTTATTCTGAAGGTTTAGTATACCTCCTAGCAGCACCTATTTTCGAACTCTTTAATCAGAGTGGCCTTGAGTTATAAAGGTGGGGGTCCTGGACTCCTGGGGGATAAAAAATTGATACTTAATTAAGGCAATGATTTGTTAAGAATAAATAGTGAACAGATATACAAGGGATATGGAAATGATGCACTTGTTTCTACTTAAATACGACAAGGATTAGTTTAGAAGTTTCTTGTTTGAACCAATCTCCCTAACTTACATGAACAAATGTGAATAAGAGAGGAGTCTCTTCACATAAAAAAAAAAGAAAAAAAAAAGAAAGGAGTCTCTCTTCTTAAATTAATACACATTCATATTCAGTGTCTTACAAACTTTCCCTGCCTTTTGATACACAGTATCTTGATTTTTGTGGTATTCTTGTCATGTTAATACTACCTAAAGAATCTATTGTCAGGCTGGAGTTGGCCTTTTAAACTTTTGCTCTAGTATGTAATTGTAAACTAAATTACTCCTTTCACTTCATAGCCGCTGGATGCACATAGTGAAACAGGCTCTGAATCTTCTTCTGCTAAGCAACCATCTGCCCTGCCTGCAAATAACAAGACAAATGTTCCCTGCTACTACTTCTACAATGGGTATTGTAATAAGGGGGATGCTTGCTTCTTTATGCATGGACCTGATGGAAATGCATCTTCTTTGAAGTCCATAAAACAAGTTCCTGCAGCTGCCGATGCACAGGTTTCAGAGAAGAAATTGTCAAAAGGAAGTGATTCAATGCCTGCAGCTGCAGAAATGAGCTCATTTACAGATGATTCCAAGAGTGCTGTGAGGAGAACTGTCATGCCTGAACAGAAGTCCGGACAGCCAAATCTGGATAATTTGACCAAGCAGAATGCTTGTAGACAGATTTCTGGTTCTCTATCTGATGATGCTAACACAATCAGGTCAAATTCCTCAATCCATACTGTAGGCCTTATCAAGACATCTGTTGAATCCCCGTACCAAAGCTCAGATGATCAAGTTGCTGATCACGATAAGCAGGAAGATTGTCAGGAATCATCGTTTGATGTCCTTGTTAATGATGGATCTGAAGAAATTGAGTATGAAGATGAAGAACTCGACTCCCCACGGCATGACTTCAGAGAGAGGGAGATCAATGGAAAACGCTTAAGGTATGAACATGATGACATGATAGAGTATGATCCTGCACATCGGGAGATAAGAGCCTCTTTTGAGAGGGAGTATATTGGCTATCGAGACAGAGAAACTCATAACCTTAGCAGGAGAACTTCTGCTGCTGCTAGAGAAAGAGTGTTTGACAGGCCTCTTGGAGGTGAAGACCTGAGGGATCATCTCCTGAAACGCCGAATGGCTAGGGCACCTCTCTCTCCCTATCAGACAGGTCAATTTACCGAGAGGGTTTCTCTTGGGGCTCAACTTGTCCATGGAAGACTAGCATCGAAAGTGGAAGTTTCTGCTGAATCTCGAATGATTAGAGAAACCCATTGGAGTGATAATCAGCATCAGCATCACAGGGAAAGGCATGCTATCCCAGTAATAAAGAGGTCCAGAAAAGAAACCAAGGCAAGGAGACCTGGTAAGAGGCAACTTCCTTCTGAAGTCTCAGAGAGGAATGTTCCAAGAAAAAGAAGAATCATTGAGGATCCTGCCTTGTTTACTGGTCCAAAAACCCTAGCTCAGCTAATAGAAGAGAAGAGAAGAGCGCTAGGCGACATTGCTGCGCCATCAAGCAGCGAATCATAAGTTGGTACTGAGCATTGAAGTAATATTTCCGATCAACCGTTGTTGAAAGTTGGTTGTAGAAGGTAGCTACCACTCACAATATAACGGCAGAAATTGGTGTAGTAAACCATTCTAGCAGAGCATTCTGTGTGTTTGCTTGCCTTTTTTTTAGGTTTAAGATTTGTGTTGGGTAATATGAAGCTAGTAGTCATATGAAGCTTCACTTGGTGACATTGTAGTAGGTTCTGTTTGACCATTATGTTGCCATGCTTAATAACATGCTTACCCATGTTTCTGCTCTGGTTTGGACATTCACATGTCTTTATGAAATTGAATACATTGCAGACTTGCAGGTTTGCATAGTCAATGGTCATCAACATAAAAAACGTGCCATTTTCTCAAAGACTAGATTAAATAAAACTGTTTCAATCATTGAGCGTTTAACAGTTTGATTTGCACTAATTCTTGGATTAAGTTTCCATTAATCTTTCGGTGAGTGCTAATTTGACGTTGATAATAATTAGGGAAAAGAAGATGGCGGCTATTTTGGGAAATCTCCAGGAAGAGAATGATCAATTATTTGTGCATTTTATTTTGGGTGGTGAATAAGCAAGCCTAAAGAGTAAAGAGTCAATAATAGATGGCCATACCAATCAATTTACCATAATGTCATTGTTAATTATGGATTATTTACGTTTTATAATTAATTGAATGATCAACTCAAGATCCACTTGGTCGTATTTTTAGAAATGTTTAAAGGCACCACGTGCTTGGTCAAGTGGTTAATTCCCTGGTTTTTTTTTTTTTTTTTTTTGAATTCAAGATAGATTACAACCTACCTATTACATATACACGTCCTAATCTAGGACTAACTAGGAGACACCACATTAGATCCATGTAAGCACAGTGAAGCTATACACGCTCCATCCACGTAGCTCTGAGACGTCCTCCTGAAGGACCCAGCTGCTTGCACCAACGAGCCACCGAACCACCGAAGCCGGAACCACCGATCGCACCATCATGAGTCACCACCTGCAGCATGGGAGACCACAGCGGGGGCCACCAACACGGCCCCTGGGAAACCACCACCGGCCCCTCTACGCTGGGTAGACCCTGACAATAATTGCTTAAATATTCGCAATTCCCTGGTTAATTGTTCCATATGTCAAGGGTTCAAATCTCAAGTGGTTAAGTGCCTGGTTAATTGTTCCATAGGTCAAGGGTTCAAATCCTAAAAATAGTGAAATAACTAGTGAAGCAGGAAATAACCGCTTATACCATTGGATAACGTGATTAACCTCCCCATCACCCCGTGGTGGTGGGATGAAAGAGATATCAACTTTTACTCCATAGAAATGTTTAAAATACTTTTGTTTTATAATCAATTTGAAAGGTGATCAAACTCGGACACGGTCAAAATATTTGACTTAAAAGCAAACAACTAGTACATATTGTCAAGCTACAACTGTCAACTAGTAGTAGTTACTTTGATTTCTTAACATTTTCTCTTTTTTAGGAAAACTAAATTACAAAATGCCACCAATTAAGAAAATGGAAAACGAATTCCCATATTTGGAGCATTTAAATTTATTTTTATATTATATTTGGATTGATCAAAGACAAAATAAGAAACATTGGTCTTGACAATACATCCTTTTGAAATTGGTAACTCTTCTACTTGAGTGATTTATTGTTTATTTTAATCTCTTAACAACATCCTACTTATCGCCCCACATGTGGAGTTACTTGTTGCCTTGGGTGCTTTAAGTCCACCAGGGTTTTAGTTCACATCCGCATTGTACTTGGTAGCGGATATGTACTATTTTCGATTTGTTATTTACGGTATGAGGAAGTCATTATAATCCTCCCACCAACTGTAGTTTAATCCAAAAAAATTTTAATCACTTGAATTTACCAGCTTAGTGATTGCAAGTAAAACTTCTGTAAAGAAACCTTCATAGTAATGCATGCAAGTAATTTACCATGCTTTAACGCTTCAGAATTAAGAAATTTGTTTGATTTATACATATTTGAGCTTTTAATAATAGGCATAATAATATTGTTAACGTAAGTCAAGTCATTTTGTCAAACCTGTATTTTGGGTGACGACTTATGTTCGGGGGTCTTTATTATCATTCTTAATTTACACGATCAGAAACGGCTGCTGTATTTTATTATGCTCCATTTTTGGATGTAATTTGTTCTATTTTATTAATTTTTATCAGGAGTTATTTTGTTCTTCTTACTTGTCTGTTACTAGTGTAAATTTTGAAAGAAGAGCACATTTTTGGGAGAAGATCTTTGAAAGACTAGTCTATGATTATTGTTGGTAAGAGCGGGCATTTTTATTATTTTCAAGTACGTACGATTATTTTCTAAATGAAGAATAATAGAGATTTTGAGAAGTTAAGAATCTCATGCTTAACCTATTACATTACATGTTACTAACCTGTACATTTTGTATCATAATCTATTATACTATATATATATATCATCTTTTTTGAAACAATTCCTATACTTTAATAAACCGAGTCTCGTTTTTTTACCATCCTTTATTAAGGACGAGTTCTCATATTTAACAATTTGAGCACATGGCTCCCTATTTGTACTTTTTCCTTTTTCTTTTAACGGCATTGGAAAGCTCTATATAACTTCCTCCACCAAACTGCTATCTACAATAAATGCATGTTATCCAAAAAAAAACTGCGTTATTGTGGCTAATTTACACTAGAATTGAGTTGGTTAGAACAAATTCTATTACTTTAATGAGCCTAAGCTCATTTTTTGACCATCCTTTATTAAGGATGAGTTCCAAATGGTTATCTTTGGAAGCTATATAACTCTCCTCCCAAAACGGTTATCTAAATCAAATGCATTATTGTGGTTAATTACACTAGAATGAATCGAGTTGGTTGGAACATGTTTTATGTTACTTTTGTTTTGTGGTGAAAGAAAATGAGCAAATAAGGATATTATTTAGCCGGTCAATGAGCAACTTAAGAAAATATTAGTTGCGTCTCTAAAAGAAACGGGGTTACATTAGTGATGATTCCGTTGACTGTGTTTAAGCTCTTCGTACGTTTTCTAAGGCTGGCATAATGAACCATGTCAACCCTGGCAAAAAAAGTAATACGACCTTGGCCTAAACTGGTGTGTAAAACATGAATTATTAAATCCAAAAACAAAATATGGAAAAAGTGCATATTACATTCACACGTGACACGACTACTGTTTTTGATACTATAATCAAGATGTAATTTCAAAGTAATACGACCTCAAAATTCATTTCTGGTAAAAGTATCTATCATCCATCTAACTAAAAATAAGTTTAAAATATGTATTTGATCATCAATTATTATACTTACGTTTCATCTTAGCTTTATCCAAATCTTAAACCGAACTGCTAAACCCTATGATATATAGGATCAATTTTCTTATAAAAATTCCAATTATTAAAATGATTAAGTGCATCCGTCGAAACGCGGGACTAATAAAATCCCAATTTCTTGCACTAATCTTCAATGAACGTACGTACCTATTTGGAAAATGTAATGTTTGTTTTGGGATAGTGATTGGTATAGGAAATGTAATGTTGGTTTAGGAATTGTGCTTGGTAATGATTTTATTCTAATGTATTCTAATGAAATTCATATGAGGCATGCTAACATTTTTATAGCTACATAGGATTAGATTTTGCAAAGGATGTGTATCATTTGTGCACTTTACTCTAAATTTACCCGTTCTAAAATTTTGAATCTGATCCAATAAAGAATTTATAGACTAACATTTTATAAAATACTATTTGATAACTTGTGGGTTGATGTTGCCTGAACTACCTCAGATAAATAGAATTGTGTAAAGAGTGGTATCACTTATGCTAAGCTAAAAACATAATGATCTATTATGAATGTGTGTTAAGTTGGGCTGAAAAGTATTTTAATAACAATTTGACATGAACATGACATGTATAGTTATCCTAGTCAATAGTGTTACACTCATTTACCATTTATCTGTTATCTGTACATAAGATCCCAGGTATAGTTGTCAAAAGAATCGACTTTATGATCAGAAACTTCATATGGAGTGGAGATCCCAACAAAAGAGGTATTTGTTGGAGGTCGCTAGATTGGTTACGTCTCCCAGAGAAAATGATGGTTTAGGTCTTAGGTCGTTAAAGGAAATTAATCAAGCACTTCTAGCGAAGTCAGCATGGAAGCTAGTTAGGAATAAAGACTCTTTATTCAGCCAAATTTTACTGGATAAATACTGTCAAAAGGAAAGTTTCATAACTTGCGGTCCGAAACCAACTGATTCACATGGCTGGAAATCCATTCTTTGGGGTAAGGAGGTGATTACTCCTCATTTGAAGTGGAAGGTCATGTCAGGGAGGGACATCAAAATAAATCAGAATTGGATCATAGGATGTTCAAATCCTTTGTTGCACTCGAATATTGAATCAATGGTCTCACTCAAGGTAGAACACCTCATTTATTCTAACAAGCATTGGCGAGTTTCATTAATAAAGCAAATCTACCCTCAAGGTCAAAAAGATTATGCAAATGCACATCCTTAGGCTTCACGTTAATTGTGAACATGAAAACTTTATATGGATGAAATCCAAGAATGGCAAGTATGCGGTAAAGGAAGGTTATTATTCACTTAAGAAGGAAGATCGGCTTCAGTTTTCGGCGGCCTAGTCTTCATCTACATATCTGCAGGTTGAAAAACATTGATGGAAAAAGTTTTGGAAACTTAAGCTTCCACAAAGGATGATATTCCCGGGCTGGAAGATTCTAGACAAATAAATTCCCACTGCAAGGGGTTGTTTTCAAAACATGTTGTGGATCGTCACCGTTATGCCTGTCATACAACGATAGAGAGGAATTTCAGTCTCCTTTGTTTGCTGAATGCGAGGTGGCTCAACGAGTATGTAGTTCTCTTGGTTTCAACTTAACCATGGGTTTCCAAAGAGACTTTAGAAGTTGGCTAAAGTCTTGTATTAATGAGGCTCGTGATAGAGTTAGTACAATTATCTTTTTGTGTGATCTGGTGGATTTGGTAAGCAAGGAACATGAATATCTAGGAAAGTTTGGTTTTGAGCCCTCTAGGTTTGTGGAATGCAGCTCTTGCACATTTCAACCAAATCAAGTTTACCATGGAAGTTCAACTAGAACAAAGGTTGTAGGATAATACACTTCTCCAAAGTGTGACCATAATTTCGTTCGGTCGGCTTGTGGATGGTACTATGGAATCTCATAACGGATGGTACTTTCAAGAAGGAAAGCAACATCGAAGCAGCAACTTTGGATTATCAACCTCCCAAATAGAGAGTTCGGAAATAGTGGGATCGAGTGTGATGGGAAACATGCCATTTTCCTTTTATGCCGAAGTGATTGCGATTTGCAAGGGTTCGGAGATGGCTAAAGATATGAATAGTCACACATAGTTTATTGTCTGATGCAGAGAGTGTATTACAAGCGATACCTGGGACGCTCCGACTACCAGTGGATGTAGAAACGTTGGTTGATGATATCAAAACTCTCAATAGTCAGTTTACTTCTGTTACTTTTGTCAAGATTGTAAGAGAGTTAGTCTCAATGGCGCATAATATGCGCAATCTTGCCTTCCACCACAGTTAGGGAGATGTCAAGTCTAATTGTAACCTCCGTATTGTGTTATAAATAAAAGAGGCAGTTGATGATAAAAAGAAAAAAAGAAAGTCCATAATAAGATGTTTACTTCAACCCTCTTCAACCCATATGGTATAAAAAATGCTAGAATAGAGATCCAAATTGGGGATCCTCTATATTTTTTTAGCTCAACTCCAATAGCTAAGCTATTTTAGCTATCCAAACATTTATTTATTAACGTATTAAATTAATGCCGTCGTCCTCACCAAGACCGCCCAAGTCGACTTCATCCATAATATTCTCGCCGGCATCAAAGCTCGGGATTACCTGCGCGGCCAAGAAACAATACAAATAATTCTCAAATCCAAGTATTGAATTCGGGGTCTGTCAAGAATGCCACCGTCTTCAAGAATCCAAACCCTGATCTCGTCGGTGTCCCAAGGCCCCTCCTCGTCGCCGACCAAAGGTGGCGCTCCGAGCAGACGTCGTGGTACGCATGGTAAACGTTCCGGTCGGCAAAGGCGCTGATCTGAGTCAGTCCCGGCTGAATATCAAGCCGACTGTGATAAGAGGTTTTGGCATTGTTGATAACGAGGCAGCCGAAGAAGGTGGGGGAGGCCGGAGAAAGAAGATGTCGGTGGTGAGATCGGAGATGAAGAAGGTGGACAGAGGGATGCCAGAGAGGATGAATCTGTCGCCGGAGGAGGATTTGGCGATGAACTGGTTGAGGCTGTCGCCGGAGGAGGAGAATTCTGGCAGTGTTTCGTATTAAAGAGAAATAAATAATTGGTAGAGGTAAATTAATTAATAAATTATCTTAGCATTAAATTATAGCTATTCAATCTCAATAGCTAAATGTAGCTATCCAAATACTCGCTCTCATCCCATATGCTAAAATAGAGCACCTTTTAGCTTAGCTGCTGGAGTTCAAAAAGGACTAAAATCTCTTCTCCCTCTGTCCCCTTATTTTGTGTCCAATTCCTTTTGGCACGGTTTTTAAGAAATCTGATGCGGCGCTGATGTGGGTGGTAGGGTTGGTGGAATATGTGAGAGAATGATGATAGTTTATATTATAATTTTTTGCCAAAATAGGAAATAAGTAAATCTCTTTAATACGGAGGGAGTATATTTTAGCAATTTTGCTATTTTACCATACCTTTGGACTTGCCTTAACATTTAAGGTCACTCATCTAATATTTCATAGGTAATAAGTCAACTTCCAATATTGAATCAAAATAGTTTGACTATTCCAATAGTTCCTATAGTGAGTAGATGAAATTATTCAAATAAAATTACCTGAATCGAATCAATCTAAAAAAATAATTAAGAATTTTTAGAATCTGATATTAACAATCTAAAATTACCTGGATTGCACAATTTTTTATTATTTTTAATGTATGGGTGACCACTAGTAATTTTAATTTTGTATTATATTATCTTATAAAATTTTAATATATTACTTACATATTAGTTGATTTTATAGTCAAACATACCTTTAAAAAGTAAAAATGTACAGGTATGGAAGGGTATAAAAAACAAAGTAATTCTTAACATTTAGCTAAATATCCGCGAGATATTTTTCGGAGCACAATTCCTTAATAGATTCGGCTGTAAACTGCAAGGAATTAAGCCAACCAAACAAGAATAAGGAAAGTGATTAGGAAAATAAGATAAGAAATGGAATTCTCTGTCACAAAAAAAAATGGAATTCATTTTTCAACCAAAACAAATACCGTTTCATGACTTCTACCTCAAAATAATCCGATTCCATACTGTAAATGTAATTACATTTTGCCCCTTTCCATCCTCCACCTCTCTATATAAATCCACCCTACACACCCAAAAAAGTCATCAAGATCAATAACTGCTCCAAAATTCCCCCACCACAACAATTACAAAACCCTTAAAATTTCAATCACAGAATTTCGCAGAGAATTTGTCAGATTTCCCACGTATGGCTGGATTGCAGAGGTCGGAGATTTCATTCAGAAGATCGGGCTCGTCGGGACTGGTCTGGGACGACAAGCTCGTCTCCGGCGAATTGAAGAAGCTGGAAACCGGCGGCGGCGGCGGCAGCAAGGAGGAAGAAGCGAAGGCGTCGAGCGCGTACAAGGCTATGAAGGTTGATCCGGCGTATGATCCGCCGTCTCCCCGGGTCTCCGGTTGCGGTGCCTGCGGCGGCTTGTTCGGGAAGCCGGCGTCGAAATCACACAAGAGAAAACCCGCCGCCGCCAACAACCGCCGTAAGTAAATCGCTGTTAGCTAGCCGGAGCACCATATAGAAGTATATACTAATTCTTCCCATTTTTTGGCTCTCTCATATGTACGCTGCTCTGTTTAAATTGGCGGTGCAAAAGAGGATTATTATAATCATCGCGCTTTTTCATCATCATCATCATAATCCATCATCATACATACAAATACTTTTTTTTTTTTGAATGAAATTAGTGTCATCAGAATTCAACCGCCAATCCAACCTGTTTGTTGTCTTAAATTTCATGTTTGTTAGAACATAGTGAGTTGTTGTTATTGTTGTGTAGATATGGTATGAGTACAACTCATGTTTTGTAGATTTTGGTGTATGATTTATGATTGTGAAGAAGATGTGATGAAATGAAAACATGTTTTTTCTTGCATATTTGCTTGTTTTTGGTATTTATGTTTGGGGCCCTGGATTTGGTTTGGGGTTGGAATGGTTCAATTCAACAAAGATGAGCGAGCGGCCACAACCCCATGAATTTACAAATGTATGTTTGTCTGAATTCACATTAAATTATATGCCGACCTGTTCAATTCCGTTTGATCATCATCATCATTTTTTCATTGAATATTTTAAAAAGGATTGGCAACATCGTTTTCAACTTTCATGACTATGCAAGTATGAGTAGGCAAAAGGGTGTGATGCCTGTTTGTTAGAGATTATTTCTTGATGTACCGATCAACTGAATTGAACTGAAGTAAAAATTGATGTATTGAAAAATGGAATCGTCATGATTGAATTAACCTAAATTTTATAAAATTGCATATATAAAATTCCTTTTCACTGAACTGATATACAGATAAGCTCTGGCAAACAAGTCTAACTATATTAATGACACTATCCTTTATTAACTATTTATGGAGTTAAAATTACTTAATTTTGATTAAAATTGTCGAATTTGATTTTATTAGATTCGTAATAACATATATTTTTAAAAATATCAAATTTTTACAATATTTATTTGCACATAATCAGATACTATATTAATGTATTTTTTAAGTCAACCAATGAAAGTCAAAGCAAGAGAGTAGTACAAATTTAAATGTGACATTATGATAGATAATAATAGAAATAGTAAATAGTAGTAGCTCTTTCTTATTCTTCCATTTATATTTGGTCACCTGAGTTTATATTTATAAGTAGTTAAAAGATACCCTCCAATTTATTGCTTGACGTGCTTAAAATTATATATTTTATATGGGTTTTATGGTTTTTTTTTTGTCAAATAAGATTTTTATGGTTTCGATTCAAAGAAAGATGTCACTGTTGGTGTTTCGGACAAGGGAAAGAGCACGTCAAATTAATAGCGCTGATATCTAAGCCCAACCCCATCATTAACCCAATCACTGTTAGTGGATGATGATTAGCCGTTAATGGTGGATTACTTTGTCAGGATAAGGGGGTGGGTCCCGATTAAGGCAACATGCTGCTATTTTTAAATATTTTGAATGGATTGATTAAAATGATAACAATGACACGCATTACAAACATGAGTTCAGACAAAAACCTGCCTTGCTAAAATGGTTGACGATTTATGCTATTTTGTCCCCACTTTAGAAAATTAAATTCAGATGTAAAATATTTCAAAAAAAAAAAAAAAAAAGTCCCTTTGCCTAACGTAAATCGCAAACACAGAAAACAATGATGCGGAACTTTGGTTGAAGATGGTTGTTGCCCGTTGGGGATATACGGTAGATGTAAACTGAGATCGAGCAAGATTTTCTTATTTACAATTAAGATCATATAATGGGTGTTGTTATTTACACTCTTTTTCACTAAAATTGGGATAAACCATCTTGAAATCACGAATATCACATCAATATTTTCAAAAGTAATTTTGTATGTCTAATAAGGAATTCAAGATTCAAATCAATAAATCTAATATAGGGGTGTAAATGTAATCAACCTAAATAAAGGGAATGTGCCCTCTAGGGCAGCTACACTAAACCGGCAAAGAATTTTCACAAGGATGTTTTTTAACTAAGTTTACCATAAAATTCATTGGAACAAGTGATAATCAGATATCGAAAGGCGCCAACTAAAGAGCGGCTGGGAAAGGTGCACTAGAGGAGTAGTCGCCGGTGATACATTCGACATCCATTGATACTATATTGTTTTTTATTTGAGTACACTTTGTTGTGGGACAATCCGACTTTACTATATATACACATGCCTTCCGAAATCAAACCATTTTAATCCCACTAGGCCCGTCTAGGATTAGGCTAGATTAGGATAGTTGTAGGATCAATGTACTACATTGTAGTAAATGTATCAAAAAAATCAAACATTTTGATCTTATCAAGAGCCTAGCCCAGTGGACGGTGCATTAGACTCGACTAGCGAAAACAAGGTTTCAAACCCTACCTTGCGTAATTTCTCAAGAATTTTCTCTCTGGTTAGTTGAGATCAAGTTTATAATTTCTCTCCGTTTGCATGGGGCTCAATCGAGTGACAAAAGGTGATCGACTTGTGACAAGTGTAGGGGGTATCAGTCGGTGTATCTTAGTATGCGATTTTCACCCCACTCTAAGTATCATGGTAATGATCGATATACGGGATCAGTAGATTAGAATTAGATTTAAAATAAAATAGAGAATCATTACATCAGTTTAGCTCGATTCGGTCGTGGTAGATTTACCATTAAAAAAAAGCAAATAAAGTAAGACTTAAAGTTTAATTACATAAATTCATAGATACTTAACTGTAGAACGGTATATTTGGTGATTTCAAATTTGTCACGCAAGCCTCTTTTAACTATCATAAACAAATTAGGGATTCATCGCACAAGCCAACTCCATGATATGTCGGCCAAATCACACAATGTGATCTGTCTCTCAGTCCTCTACATCAAAATCATTAACTTTGACCATCAATAACTTTAGTTAGGAATATTAACTAAATCTAAAATTTTGATATTTAGAAATTAAATATTAAAATGAATCCAAAAATATATCACATGATGATATTATTATTCATATAATAGTTTAAATTTATGGTCAAACTTGCAACAAAAATTATGATGAATAGTGTCGAAGCCATTATATAAAATCCGGAGGGAGTATTATATAAATTAAAATACCATATTAGATAGGATAGAAATGTCGAGATTTTCATGCACGAATATATGCATCAAGATCACGCCACGTACTTTACACATATTACAGGAGATTGTGACTTTGTGAGTAATACTTTGACATGTGTTCGTAGTATTTGTGTATAGAAATTAAAGTGATCCTCTTGAATTCTCCTTTGACTATGGATTACTTTCCTAAAGAGAAGTAAGCTTGATGTCTCATTCTATGTAAATGAAAAAGGAAGGAAGAGCAATTTTCATAAATTGTACTTTGACCATTTTTTCCAATGAAGATTGGTATAGCAGTACGTTATTTATGATAAATGATTATATGAATAGAGTTTTATCCCATAATTGAAAACGATTGAATATAGGTTTTTGATATTACAGAGAAGAAGAGAAGTTCTCAATTGAAATATGTCTCAATGTATCTCACTGAATGATCCTGACTTGATACGTAAAATACCAGTCTTGCAAATGAGAAGATCAAAAATATTATTAATACACTGAATGATCATGTTTAATGTATAAAATATTAAGATCAACATTTATTATTAGTCTCAATTGAGACTGGTTTTAATAGGAGACCTTCTGAAGAATATGAAACATGTAAAAGAAAATAGGAGAAAAAAGAACTCTGTTACTAAGAGAGAAATAATGAAATAAAAGGACAGCTCAGACAAATAATTTTATTTATAATTTCCTCTTATTATTTACAGGCTTTGTGAAAATTAAAGTCTACTTAATTCTCTATCACACAAGAGCCACAGTACAAGGAACAAGAAAATATATAGAAATACAAGTATTTTAGTATGAGATAATAAATAGGAGTTTAATTTGTCCATTGCAAATCTTGAACTGGTCTTTGGAAATTAGGGCTGATCAAGAGTTTTTAGCACTTTGGTCTTGAACACTAGAATATACAACTTCTCCATAGAAAAATACAGGAAGCAGCCTGTTGAATGTGTCACAAATGATCCAAAGCTTGAGCCCACGATACAGTGCCAGGCCGGCCCATATACCTTGTCAAAATCCTGCAAATGATTTTATTTTTGTTCACAGCATTTCAGTATTTAATCCAAGCAGGGGTTCATTTGAAATATCATAAGTATATAACAAAAATTTAATAACAATCATGTAATGTAACACTGATAAATCAAGAAGTCAACCCAAAATGTATTTGTCCATACTAATATTTTTATATTTTACCTACCTATATTGAGTATAACAGTGTAATATAAAATTATAAATCAACATCACTCACGTCCTTCTTACTCACCTTTGAAAATCCCGCTTGAATATTTATTACTCCCTCTGTCCCAACCAAAACTGATTAGTTTGACTTTTCAAAGTCAAATTAAGTTGACTTTGACCATGAATTTCTTCATTTTTATGTTTTTTTTTATAGAAAAATGATAATTTGAAAATATATGATATGATGAATCTAGAAATATATATACTATATCAAATCTAAATGTATATTAATAGAACTTAATGGTAAAAGCCGGTTCAATTTGACTTTGAAAAGTCAACTAAGCAGTTATAGTTGGAACGAAGGGAATAGATTATGTTCGGACATCAACCAACTTAATATACAACTATCAAATTTAGTGAAAAAGAAGACCGGGATAATGAACTTTAATTTACACATAACACAAACTTATCAGGGTGTAAGTGAAATAATCTACTTATTCAAAATAGAACTACTCGAAAATACGCCCTACAATTCCAACTCACTCATCTAAACACATCAAAATTAGTCACCCATGTATAGTTCTAATCCACCACATTCCACTTGACAAGAATGATCATCCTCAATCTCATAACAATTGTGAATGGTTGTTATATATAAAATCAATATGGGCAAAGATTTGAATGGTTGGCAAACACAACCCTCACGTGGAATTGGAAACAACAAATTGAAACAAGATTTGAATGGAGAAGCTATATTATTGATTGGAGGCAGGAATAGGATGGTAAGTTGGTAACATGTGCAATTCAAAATTTATAGCATTTGGTACTCCGAATGAAGTAAAATTCATACTAGCATTTGTAACAATAATAATTTCCCCAAACGGATTCCTTTGACCAACTTATTGATTCAACAATTAGGAAGGTGGGGACTTGTCAGTTTCTAAATCTTCATTAATTTCCCCGACACTCACATGTGCCCCTCAAATGCCTTACTCTGTAAATGTTTCTCACAAATTCTTATTCAAACAACGAAACAACACATTCATTTACAAAGTACAGAAGAGAATCCTAAGAGTTGGACTAATTACTCTTATCATCGTTTAGTCATTGTCCACTTTGTAGATTAATTGGTATTATATGTATTGTCTTCATTTTTATCAATCATAATAACCGGTCCCGAGATGATGAGAAAAAGAGCCATATGGACCAACCAAGTATCAAACATTGTGGCCAAAGCAACCAAAACAAAAAAACTATGTTTAATTTATATCAAACATATGACAAAAACTAACCAATAATAATGCAAATCCATGGCTTGAAAACTACTACTCCTCCATTTCACTATTTTGGAGTCAAGACTCTGGTTTTCGGGTTAATTCAGTACTACAAACACGACTTTAATCTATTTCACTAACTAACTCAGAGTCGTGGTTCTTATTAAGGTATATTGGTGGTATCAGAAACACGACTCAATCTGGTAAATAATTATTGTCTGTTTTAGCTTTCCTACATTTTCAGGTATGGAAACACGACTCTAATTTCAGGCAGAAGACGATTTAACTAGTTTAAAAATATACTAGTAGAGGATGAAGTACCTTCTTGAGGTTGTAGGCCATGTGCCTGGGGCTGAACTTCTCGAGACTGTCATACGTAGTCCTCGCACACCGGAAAGCATGGACCTGCATGAACCCCGGCATGTCCGTCACCAAGATCTTGACCTGGAGAAGCGCCGCCACCGCCGCCACATTCACTTCCAAGTACGACACCGACTTCCTAGACCCGACCGAAGCCGCCGACTCCGACTTCCTCGCCGCCACCGCCGACGCCACGCTGCTGGTCGACTTTCTCGCCGCCTCCACCACCACAACCTGCTTCTCGTCGTATTCTCCGGCAACACTATTCCTACCCCTGCTAATTACATGATCGTGATTATTGACAACTTCCCGAACCGTTTTCGATCTCCTGAGCCCCCAAGAAATC
This sequence comes from Cruciata laevipes, assembly GCA_963678965.1. Lineage (NCBI taxonomy): Eukaryota > Viridiplantae > Streptophyta > Magnoliopsida > Gentianales > Rubiaceae > Cruciata > Cruciata laevipes. The sequence goes on along the minus strand of OY787632.1, from coordinate 8,019,803 downwards.
TTCCTCGGCGGCTTCTCTGGCTTCGCCGGAGTTTGGTGGCTGCTGGTGTCGAACTTGTACACGTACATGCCGTTTCCGCCGCCTTTCTTCGGCTTAATCTCGCTGCCGGCGGTTGCCATATCAGAGTGGTTGATCGAGAATGGCTCGCATTATGAGGTGGAAGGGAAATGGCCGGGTGAAATGCACTAAAATAAACGAAACGGCGTTGATTAGGAAGTGAGTAAAGACTAAGAATGATTAAAAGTGAGGGCAAACCATGTGTTATTGCCTGTTATTGTGCTGTGGTGGATAATTAAATATATACTGTTGTGAGAAAGAGAGGTGCAGATTTTGACATTTTTTGTTCTCTTTGCTCCATTCTCTTTTATCATATGAAAAATCACCAAATATTCATGGATTCCTCCATCTCACATCAAAATCTCCACAATGGTATTTTGAGGGTGATGTTTCACTAACATCAATGTATAATAGCAATTTATAAAAGCTTAATAAAAAAGTAGATGGTACAATCTCCAAGGAACGGAGTTATGATTTATCCGGCTACGAATTTAAAGCAAATGAAAAAGTGAAAGTGAATAACATTCTTATACTCATCTAGTTCTACATATTCACAATTATTATCATGGTATGTTTCGAATATTGTATCGGTCACAACTCACAATCACATATTCATTACCACATATCTACAATTCTTATATGAACAACGATTGTTGTTAAAGATGTAAACCGGACTAGCTACATAATTAGAGTCTAATTAAAGCAGTCTCATACTACAAATTTTAGTGGACCAAAAGGCGATTCGCTCATCCATAGCGCCCCATCCACCTGACAAAGAGGTAAATTACGGTGACTCACTGGCTAGATCCGTTGGCCAATGAAACCAACGCCCCAGCCAACTAAGGGTGTATACTACAAATTTTAGTACTATTCCAATGGACAATGGTTCATACTTTACTTAGCCCAACGCAAGGTTACAAATCACTACTACCTTTATTGGAAACATACTACTAAACTAATAATGGTGTAGATTGGTTCATTGTCATTGGTATTTGTCATTAGCTAATTAGTGGTGTTGTTGTAACTTGACTAATTGAGTATGGGGGCCTGGCAATCACGTATGGTGGAGAAGGTTTTGTTTGGGTAGCATTGATATGATAAAACTTATAGCTACTAATGGTTTTTGTTTCCATCTATCCAACACACTCATACATTGGAAACCCACCAAAACCCTAATTACTTTTGACCAGTCCCTCTTACACATTCCCACGGCCCCACTCTTCTTTTTTCTGCTAATTTCGTTGCCAACTGTTGATTCGTGTTTTGGGTGACGATAAGTAGTTCTGAATTAAGTATAAATATCATACAAAATTTAACAGTGTGAAACAATAATCTTAATTTTGTGTAAAATATAACTTTAGATGTGTTGATTGTCTTTAATAGGTCTAATTTTCGCATATGCTTGTTTGAATGGACAAAATTGTCTTCTGAATGAATTTCATAAATCACCGAATTTTACTGATAGAAAACTAATCAGAAATGTAATGCAAGTTTATAAACATACTTATCAAAAAAATTGGATTACATTTGCACCTAACTTAAAGCTGAAAGTTATATAAACTCTTTAATACATGACTTTTAATTTAAAATCATGCATCAATGCATACACCAAGTGCATCTGACGGAGTATGAAATGAGTAAATAATATATATGGATCAATCAAGTTGATGAAGAAAACAGTGAAGGATATATATTTGGATTTGGATGGTGATGATGGTGAAAAGGAGAGGAAGAGGGAGCAGGGACAACAAAACGAAAATGATGGAAGAAGGAGGCATCGTCACTCATCCAGGAAGAAGCGCCATGTATAATCAATAGTAGGTCACAGAGACAGTTGAGATAATAGGTTAACACTATATTCACTCACAAGTGATCGCAACGGACGTTCATCCGTTAGGTGCCTCCTCATTTTCTTCATCATCATTCAATTGTAAAGAAATTCGAGTTTGGTTTTCCATTTATGTGCTTTTTTAGTAGACATTAAGGCCTAGGCTATAGGATTAAAATTTGCAATCTTAAGAGTATCTGCAGGACAAAAAAATGCAAAGGTACCCCCATCCTTAAATATAAGAGTTATTTGACGAATTGTTATTGGATTGCTAACATCCAGGTTTGGACCGACGTTGAAATTTTGTTCGTCGTGGAAGTATCATTACCAACTTTGAAGTTTGGGCGGTCGGTGTTGAAATTTAATTGGATTGACGGCATTGATTTTTGAGTCGGTGCTGGGGTTGGATAGCGGACATGTTGGCTTGTTGGTGGACGACAAGGTGGAAGCAAAGTGGAGGAATAGTTGGGAGATGAACAACAAATTTCGTTCTTCAATACTCTTTTCTCTCTTCAAAGTTTATGAAAGTTAGTAGAACTGGATTAGTTAAGGAGCACAATGTTGCTCTGAACTTAAACCGCTTCATTTGTAATTTGCATGGTTTGTAATTTTAATGAAAATTTAATTTTAAAAAATACAAATTTCGTCAAATTAATATCCACGTGTGATGGTACAGTCAAATTTATAATTTATTTTTATTTGGAAACTTTTTATTTGTTCGAAGTTGGAACATATTGCGGTAAACTTTGTAGGCATATATACAGAGCCGGATCTTGCTGGTAGCCCAATCCGTCTCTACTTTAAAATATATCTAAAAGCCCAAATGGCCCAAGGATCCTGAGTCACCCTCTCCTCTCACCTTCGAGCACAGGGCTCAGTCGCTGTTGTCTGAAATTATCGAGAAGCTACGATCACGACGGGAAAATGGACGGAGACATGAGACTCTCCATCGATAAGCTGCCGGTCAAGCGGGTTGAATTCCTCGAAGAAAGCGGCGCCGAGCACTTTCCACCGTAAAATCTCTCCTATGCCTATTATTGCATGTTATTGCGTTCAATTTCGTAATGCTTACAGTGTGTCCGCCAACGAATTGCAGAGATTTAGGGCACGAGGAGAGAAGAGTACAGCTGATTAGGAAAGTTGATTTCGCGTGGGCGGTGGAAAGGGAGGAGGAGGAGCGGCAGCAGAAGAAGCCGCCGGCGAACAAGAAGAGGAAGGCCAGCGCCGAAGACAAGGGGAAGGCGATTGTTCAGATTCCGCAACCTTCGAGTAGCTCTCAGCCGTGGCAGTGGCAGAGCTTGGTGGAGAATTTGCAGTCAGCTCACCAAGAGCTTACTGTGATTATCGATCTCATCAACACTGTATGATTCGTGCTCTTATTTTAGGTTCTCTTCTTTTTATGTGGAATAGAGTTTTGTGTTTCTTAGCTCCTGCAGCTTGAAATTAGGTTTTTATACTTTATATGAAAGCTATATGCACAAGTTTAGACGAAGTGTAAGGGTGAAATCAAGCTACATTATGTATAGGTAAACGGTTTGTTGTGCTTCTTATGGTGCCCGGTGAAATAAGATTTTTGTGCTTGAGGGTAGTCTGTTGAAGTCCTATATTTTGTGCTAAAATAAAAGTGAAGTGCACTATAAATTGAGCTACATTGTGGCCTGGAGGAAGAAAAAAGTGATTAGCTTATAGCTAGAATCCGGTAAGGAGATTCTGTAAAACCATTTTTCAGTGAAGGGATTCATCCAATATTTTATCAAGAGGCCTACTGGATTGTCCCTAATACCATTGCTAGATTTTAATTGGATCCTTTTTCTCTACATATATCTTACCTTCACTATAGAGGTTAATTGAGCTGACTAGAGTGGAGAATAAATGTTCTTTCTGTTTACTTATAAATTGGTTTGTTTCAATTTGCTGCAATCCATGTGTATATGTGCCTTGAATTGTTCTGTTGAATTAAGAAGGATTAATAAACCTCTGTATTATCGTTATGAAATAGCACACAAATTCTTGGACAGGTGGAGGTGAATGATTCTGTAACATTTGCTGGCATAGGCCCAACCACTGAATTTTAAAATTTGTTTGTTTTGTTTCAATTTGTATGTATTTATGACTGAAATGGACATCGGGAATGTTCTATGTTGACTGATTAAGCCTCGGTATTGTCTCTATGAATTAACACATGAGTACTTTGGGCAGGTGGAGGAGAACAATTCCGTAACAGTTGCTGGCATGACTAGGCCCAAGCAATTACCTAATGAACACCTGTCTGACCTTGCTGTATCTACTGCAACAAAGCTACAGTGCTTCAGGGTATTTTTGTCCACTCCTTGTTCGTCACTTTAGCAAAACTAGTGTTTGTTGCTCTATAAAATTTTCAACTTGCTCGATGGAGGTCCAAAGTAATTTGTAAGTGGAGATTTTTTTTCCCAGCCTAATATGATTTCTACTGATCTACAGCATTTGGGAAATTACTTAAAGCAATCTTCCAAGGCATTGGAAAAACAGGTGGCTAGAGAATCCAGATTCTATGGCGCTCTCATTAGGTAAGCCATTGAATGTGTAAGAGATAATGAAATTTCTTAACTGTTCCATGAAACTCCCTACTATCTCTTTTATATGAATTCTGACAAGCCAATAGATTACAGCAAAATTGGAAAGTTAAGCGACATCGGATGGTGCCTGCTGCTGCTGCGAATGAGGGTTTCTACATTGATTTATTTGATAATTCATTAAATGATCCGACAACAGCAATTCGCCCTTCCTCGGTGTCCACTATACGTGTGGAGCATGATCCAGCTGGAATGCTAGCAGTGAATTTACCTCCAAAGTCATGCCGTTCTCTTGTATTCAAGTTTCTTGGGGATCATTCGATGCATAATGCTTCAAAAACTAGTGTGACAAAACTACAAACTGTTTCAGAGGATGACGATGAGGAACCAATAAAATATGCTAATGATGATGTTTCTGTGAGAAAAACAAACGCACTGCTCCGTGATGTTCATCGGGCCATTTTCTTTGAGCAGGTACCTCTCTCATTTGTAGAAACTGACAGCTGCAGTCCCATGACTATATGTTTTTTTTGTGCCTCAATTTTGTTACTCTCATCAATGCCTTTATCAATCTCATCCAGGTGTTTGATTTGGTAAGCCGGGAAGCATTTAAGCCATCTAAAAGTGTTAATGTAACTGGAATACAAGAAAATTTATTAAGGTTGAGCATTGGCCAAGAAGCTTCTGTTTCCATTGAACTTGTGCAATCCCTTGAAGACAGTCAAACAGCTGGTGGTGTAGGCACTGAGAATCTAGAAACTGAAGATGTCATTATGGAGACGCTAGGTGAGCCACGGCATGTTACAAAGAAGTCTGCCTTTTCTACTCAGACCAGTTTCGCTATTTATTTGCAACAACTGTATCACGAACATGTGCTTGTCAAAGCTAAAAATAGATCTATATCATCCGGTAGAGTTCCTGTTCCTGTTCAGCCAGTGAAGGACAACTTAAGTCTTCTGGATCATTTTAGCCTGTCTCTGGCACATAGGATCTTCTCAAGAAAAGTTCTTAATGTATTGGAAAATCTGGTATGCTTTGATATACTTGACTAACTAGAGTCAGACTGTGCAACTTGTTTTCCATTTCAACCCCCTATATTCAAAACTAATATCTTTCTTACTATGTTTGGATTTCATTGTGAAAGGTTCATGGTATTCCTTATGTGCACCTGATGTCACATCCTACTTGGCATTCTCGGACTTCATCTTGGACACTCTTTGTCAAGATTCCTGAGTCGCCATTATTTGCTGGAAGCCAGAAGCAAATGCTTTCTCTGCCCCTCACGAAGAGTTTAAAGTCTCAATTATCAACCAAGGTGCTGGTGATTGATGATAGCATTAGTGTGGAAGGGGAAGGTGCTCCTAGTGTTATTGGTCTATTTAAAGGGAAGTCTGAAACTTGTTCTCCTATGGATAGATACAAATGTGACTTGGCAGACCTTCCTGTAATCCTCTTACAGCAGGTTAGTATATTTTTACTGCTTTAAGGGAATGATATTAATGGATATAACCTGTTTGAATAGTAGATTCTGCAGTTGAACCTGAATTATAGACTCTGGGAACACTGAACAGTAGATTCTGTAGTTGAGCCTGCATTCCGATGCTCAATATGTTTTATCTCCTCTGTATATTGTCAATATGAGATCTCTCATTAGTTATTTGTGTTTGATTACTAATTGATGCTACTGGCAAAAATATACATCCCTGTTGTATGTGCTGTGACTCTAGCCAATAATGCTCTTCTGTTGTGTTTTGAGCTAATTCTATTAACTAATGATGTGACGGTTACATTGGTAGATTGCTAGCCAGATTATTAGGTGGCTTCATGATGAAGCACGTTCTCTGGGTATAAAAACAAGCCGAGACTTCCTGTCATTGTCATTTGAGCTGGAGCAAGGAGAAACACTGAGCGTAGTGCCACATATAGACCCAGAAGATGCTCAAGGATGCATCTCCTGGTGGTTGGTGGTGGGAGATGGCTTTGCGGAGGAGAACAAGCTTCATATGGATATGGCCAACAGGGAATCTGCAACGAGGAGATTTTTGGGCTACGTGCCTTTGGATGCTCTGCATTTTACTTTGTTCGATATGGTAGGCCTGTGAAGTGGTGTCGGTTCTCTCTAATTTATGTGTACTGAATAATGCTTCAACCGGTTGTAATGTTGCTCTTTTACTGTCATTGGGAGCATGTACCGGCTGTGAATTGTGATGACTGGTTGACTGCAAATATTTTGTACCATCTACCATGTGTAAATTAGCAGTGAAAGTAAGTCAGTAACTATTAGTGCTGACTTTGAAACGGTAACTATGCATGTAGATTTATATATTTTGGGAAAGCAGATGTGGGAAAAGTGTTTAATTGCTGTTTTTTGTTGCCCACAGTTTTTAGTCAAAAGGTAAAGATTACCTGTAATTCACAGACTCTGTGAAATTCTGTTCTGACAATTTGGTGGTTGGTGACAACTGAACTGGAGCATGCACGGCACTTGCTGGCCATACTATACCACAAACGGGCAAAACATCGTTACGTATTACGAACCACCTTATAAAGGAAAATTCCATTTTCATGTCTGGCCAAAATTAAACCCTCGATTATGAAATAACACCAAAACTAAATCATAAGTTGAACTTAATTAAAAAAAAAGTTCAAATTATACTAAATTGAATTTTGTGCTTGAATGAAATACAATTGTACCAAACATTGATGTTGAGTGATGATAAAATAAATCTAGCTAAATCATAACAAACATAAATTAATTACTGTCTGACAAAGAATATACAGCTAAAATCAGTAGTAACGAGTAAAATGAGTCGTGAAATATTATTTCAAGTTTACTATTACCTCTGTTCGGACTCTTTTCAACTTTGTTTTAGATATGTATTATATTAGTATCATGCGAGCTATGGTTACATTCAAAATGCGCTCTATTTTCGAACAATAAATTTTTTATATCATATTAATACATTAAACATAAAGTTATTGACAGTCAAATATCATCTGACAAAATTGGCTGAAAAGCATGCAGAAAGGGATGGGACGGACGAATTACGTATTATTTTTCACTTTCTGAGTATGATCACATAGACATTTCAATTTCAACCCCTTTTCTATTGTTGATATGTTACGGTAATAAAAAACATAATCAGTCAAATTAGCAATGTAATAAAAGAAAGAGAGAAAAACATGGCCATTGTTGAGTGGCGGAAGAAACGAATATGACGTAAACCAATCTGAAGAGACCACGCTCACACATTTGCAGAATTACACACACACTAACGTTTTGTAAATTACGAGTACCGGTTAGCATTAACCCTTCGGAGTTCACACTGTCTAAAAACCCCTTTGCTTCCCCATCCCCACGCATTTATTGCCCCCGATTCTTCACGCCTTTATTGCGGCGCTGATTATTCTCAATATCCTCTGCTCAGATTCGGGAATCCACCCCATTTTTGTCTCTTCCTGACAAGAAAACAATCCCAAAGTTGTAGGGCTGGCGATGGTTGTAGCCGCCGCGGGGATTACAAAATCGCCATCCCCGTCCTCGATTCTGCAATATTTGACAGATTTTAGGTTGATGTTCAGAAGATACTAGCACGGAATTCGGCAATTGTTATTCTGATTAGATTAGATAGATTGGTGGCGGTCATGTCTGGAGGTACCCCGGTGGCTGGGGGCGGGCACATGCGGCAGAGGCACAGTCAGGGGTATACGTCGAGTAGTGATGATCTGGAGGACGATGCGTGTTCGAGAGCGGCTTTTTTCAACTCTTCGGTTCCTAAATCGAGGACTTGGGTTGAGGTGGTTGAGAATTTTCTCTGGATTGCTTCTGCTCTTTTTATCATCTACTATGGCGATAGGCACAACAATCTTATTTTCCTCTTGTGGCATGATGGCCGAATTCGGAGGTAATTTTCAATATTGATCATTGTTTTGTGATAACTGTTTGGTATTAGTTTCAATATGGTGTTTTGAATGTACAGGCTGAATTCATACTCAGTTACCTGTTTTTAGAAATGCATGTTTTAGGTCTGACTAATGACAACTTAGTAGTACTTCTATTTTGGATTGATTAGTTTCTACTGAAGCAGATACTAGTCTAGTTTAAAGAGAATTTTAGATCCGGATGTGCGCTTCCTGTGTGTTATGATTATGAATGACACTTTGTAAATGAATGGCACTTTGGCTTTCCTTTTCTTATGAATGGCACTTTGTAAATGGATGTTAGTTTGAAATTTTAATGTTGCTTTGTATTTTATCACTCGCGTAATCCATACATCTCATGTAGAGACGTAGTGTGATAGTTTTACACACTCATCCAGTAAAGATAGTCATTGATCATTTTGTATTTCGTCCTGTTTTTGTTAAACTTGTTTTATAACTGGTTATGATTAATGTAATTTCTACTATTTTGCAATCATTACATTTTTGTGGAACTACTTTTTTTATCCATCATCTTAGAATACTAGCTTTTGGTAAAAACGTCTTTGCTTCCTTGACTGATGAATGGTGGTGGTGTGTTAATTGATGGTGGGGGTGACTGTAATCTATGGTTAGTCCTTGTATATTATGATAAGGATTAAGACGTTCTTTGGACTGTCACAAATACCATGTTGTATATGCCTCTGTGTATTGATCATTCAAATTTATTGAATTTGTATGTTTCATACTCCCAATTTATATGTAGTTCATATTATGCAGGGTTCCATTGTACATGGGGATGTTAGGTGTCGGTGTGAATGTTCTCTTCTTCTTGTATACAAGTATGGTAGCTTGGGGTTTGCGGAAAACCAATGAAAATTGGGAGATTTCAAGTATCGCTGCTTTGCCAATTCTTATTGTCCTCGGACTCATATCCTTCTGCTTGTAAGTAGATTTTCCTTTGTGATTATGTTGATATTTTTTACCATTAGCTTTCACTTGAAATGGCTTACTCATCAATCTTTATTCGTAATATCAGATTCACTTTAGCACTGTGGCCAATCTTCAGTTTCTTAACTTTGCCGCTTGTGGTATATTTTCTGAGCCTTTTGCTTCTCCTTTTATTGTTTAGAGTTTCATAACCGTACATACTTCCCCTGATGTCATTATCTCTGTGTATTTTGTTGAACTTAAACTTTTTCCAAAACATTTTGCAGTTCACCCTGTTCATGTCGGGCATGGTGATCTTACCATACTTGGTTATTGAGACATTCAAACCGCAACCGGATTTGCTTCGTACAGATTAAACATTTTTGGATTATATTGGACAAATTTGCTGACTTTAGTTGTGGAGAAAAATTCGGACAGAAGATGGATAGCAGGTGAAGATGGGGTTGATCATGGATTATTTTGCTTTTCTTTTCTTCCCTTTGTTAATAGTTTAACCGAGTTTTTCGAGGAGTGATAGGTACACCAGTTATCTGTTGTTAGATTGCCAGTGAATGATTAAAGAACCCAGAAATATAGTGATTGAATCATGTTTTTTTTGGTAAAATGAAGCTTTTTGAGAGAGATGAGTAGATTTGAGTCCTCCTGCATTACAATATGGTGTTAGTATTGGTAACAGAAAACATGGGTGGCTGTCACGTTAGGCCAGCTTGCAACAGCGTTGTATTTACCTTCTTTTTGCAATAGAATTAGAGCTGTCAATTCAGACCCGAACACGAAAAACCCGACCCGACTGACCCGACACGAATGACTTTTTAACCCGATTAAAACCCGAGAATATTAGGTCAAATTCGACCCGACACGAACCCGAATAAATTTTAACCCGACACGAACCCGACCCGAACCCGAAAGTGACCCGAACCCGATTTGACACAAACCCGAAAATGACCCGAACTCTAAAATTAAGTTAATGAACTAGCAGTAGTAATAGAATTGGTGTAAAAATGTTTATGATCACTGCAATTTGCTTTCCATAAAAATGTTTATAAATATATTTATGATCACTGCAATTTGTTGAATGAATTATAGGAATAATTTGGTGGATTATAGCAATTGTTCAGTAAAAAATAATATATTTATTACAAGAACATATTTTCTCTAGTAGAGTTGATATATATATATATATATATATATAAGTATAAAAATATCAATTCAGTATATTGTGTATATTAATATTTATTTCAATTCATTTTTGTTTTATGAAGATCATGTCGTCATAATGCCTTGAGCTAAATTGAATAATCTCTGGCGACGATACAATTTTTAACTCATCAAGTATAAAATTGGATTAAACTATAAGGGAATGTAGTGAAACTCAATTTAGTTCCAGTGTTTATAGAAACTCAATTAAGATTTAATATTTTATTATTTAATTTTAATTTACTTGTTAGTGTTTTTAGAAAATCAAGTCAGTTTGATCTAACACTAGTTAAACTCAATAATCAAGGAATATTTGATCTTTCACTACTTAAATACAATATACTAGTTACATTCGTTTATAAAAGTCAAGTAATATTTGACCTTTAATTATTTCTATTCAACTCATAGTAAACAAAGTCAGTTAATGAAGTTAATTAATTGTCGAAAGTAACAAATTAAACATTAATCACTAATTTATAGAGAATCCCTATTTTTGAATAAATATAAGTTACTTGATTATTATAAATTGAGTGATGGTTAACAGTTGTATAGTTAAATTGAACTTAATTAATTTTTGAATAAAGTCGAGTAATAGTTGACATTTGGTTAGTTAAATACAATTAAGTTAGTGTGTTAGCACTAAAACTCAGTTACGTATGGAAAGTCAAGTAAGGTTTGCCATTTGATTAGTAAAATTCAATATAAATTATTTCATAGTATTTATAAAAAAAATTAAATTAAATGTAATATTTAGAAGTAACTAAATTTATTTTTAAGTGTTTATTGAAACTAAATTAAGGATTAATTTTCGGTAAATTTATTTCAATTTAGTTATCGTTGTTAGTTAAGCAGGTTTCCAATTCGATTAATTATATCAATTTAGTGGGTTTAGGGTTTAGTGGGTGGGTTTAGGGTTTAGTGGGTTTTGAGTTTTGGGGTTTGGGGCTTTAAGACAAAAGTAAGCCCTTCAAATATGCCCAATTCTAATATCAAAATCAACCCAATAATTATTTCATTTCATGTTATTTTGGTGTTAATATAAAATAGAGTACTTGTTGATATCGTATTTTTTGTTAATTTAATTTATTACTGACATCGTGATTATTGACATTTTAATATTCATATTTAAAACTAGAGTTTCTTTCTAACCGAAGTGTTAATACAAGTTAGAATAATTGTTAAATTTAATATAATTATGAGTATTTGTCAAAATATAATATTTTGACCCGAACCCGACACGAAAATAAAACTGACCCGATACCAACCCGACCCTATAAAACCCGACCCGAACCCAACCTGACCCGATGAATAGTCCCAACCCGATATCAACCCGACACGAACCCGACCCGACTCGACCCGACAAGACCCGAAAAGATACTTTAGACCCGTTTGAACCCGACCCGTTTGACCCGAACCTTTTTAGACTCGAACCCGAGGTCGACCTTTAGACCCGAATCGACAGCTCTAAATAGAATTATAGAAGGCATGGCAAAGATGAATTAGTGCCTAGCATTGTGATTCCCAGTAGAACAACAATTGGAGGTTTCTGAGAGAGCGAACTAGTTGATGCTTAGATAGATTTGATTGGAAGGTTTGAGATGGCAACGAATGATTAAAAGACAAATTAAAAAGTTGATTTGATGATTCAATATCAATAGCCTCATTGGCTGGTAGTAGTTTGATTTCTTTTCATTGTCATGACACTAATCCGTTTAGACAATGGCATAAAGTGGAATCATCTAAACGTAGTAGCTAGTACCATTGATCATTTATTTTGATCTCGGCATATGACACACGATATAAAGGGGGGAAATCAGCGGCTACTTGTGTTTTTGGAACACGGAAAAGGGTAAAAATAGCACGTTAAAGAAGCAATGAGGCCATGAGGGCCTTGCATTAAGTAAGTGAGTGAGAGTGATGATTATATTAGCTAGGGCAGTGGAATTAGGTAGAATGGTATGGTAACCATCATTCATTTTGTCATCTCAACACATTTTCTATGGTTATACAATGAGAGCAGTAGCATAAACATTGGTGAGAATAGGCAAGTTAAGCTATCTTTTCTAGAACTTATCGGGTCATTTTAATTCAGTTCAGTGAAATATAATTTTATTAAATTTATCTCAATTCAGTCATGCCGTTCAGTGAAAGGACCAATCAAGGTCAAAATTTCAAATTTTGATCAGCATAGGTGGTAAACATAATAGAAAACATAAACTCCAAATCAGTTCACATAGCAACTGAAATTGGGATTGGATGTTCCATTCAATATAATCGCATACGTAGAAAAAATCGAAGATTGGAAGTGGATGGAAATGATGACTAAGTATATAATGGACAAGTCTTTGGTGGAAAAGTTTGGTTGGGTTGGCTCCACGAACATTTGAAAATTTGAGCTACTTCTTCTACTTTAGTTTAAGCGTCAAGCGCACATTTGTTTGATTTCAAGAATTGGGCCAATCTTTATTGTTATTATTACTTTATCTATATTTTGTCAATGTACGTCTACTTCTATTTCGATGCTACTCCATAATTCCAATCCACACACCAAAAGTCAATACAAGTTCAAGTTTTCTTTCATTCATTACCTCACGTATTTATCTAATTTTTATATAAGTTGTTTACTAGTAAGAAATAATGAAATTAGATTTTTTTTAAGAAGGCTAAATTATATCTAATGATGCATTGTAAAATCCTATATCATTCGCCAAATTTTATTTAACAATTACTTCTTCTGTAATTAAATTTTAGATAGAGATCAGTTGATGATAGTAATAATTATTTTTTATGATTATTGAGTAAATTTAATAAAATAATTGAATGACACGTTTGAAATATTGTATAAAAGTGGTGTCTATGATAATTTCATTTAATATCTCTACTATTTTCGGCGACCGGTATATATACACGGTTAAAAAATGTAGAAAAGAAAAGTATAGAAAAGTAAAAATGTTTAAAATGATAAAAAAGTGTCTTGAATCATTCATTCAGATAACAAATTAGTAGGATGAAAACTCATGTTTTCATTGCCAATTTCATGATACAAATATCATCAGAAACTTGAGATGAAGTAAACATTTCGAGCTATATTACCTTACATATGCCTACATACATATATGCTCAATCATTTCAATTTAAAAACATACTTTTTTCAAAAATAGCCATCCAAATTGAAATAACTGAAATTTAAATATCTAATCAAAATATCTTCTACAACTACATTTCATTCATATCTACGGAATTGAAATAAACTGAACACATAAGTATTAAAAAAATACATTGTATCATGTTCTAGATAATATTAAGATTGATTTAAAAATAATATTATATTGGTGTTTCAAAAAAGAAAAAGATGAGAATTACCTTTTGAATTAATTACCCTAATGGTCTCATAAAAGTTCAGATTGTTTTCTTTTAGTCCCATAATTTTTTTTTGTTTCTATTTGGTTCCATAAAAGTTATTGGTTATATTTGGTCCTTTGGTTAGTCAACTAACGGAATAGCAGTATTGACTAACGAAATTTCTTAAATAAATTACATAAATACGTTCCATTTCTATTAAAATATCAAGTTAGCAATGTAGTTTTTGAAATATTTAATTAAGTAATTGATCTAACAAGCTTTATTTTTATTTTCATATACACAAGTCCTAATTTATTTTAAATTTAATATCTTTAATTTAAACATCAATCACGTTCATATTTTTCTTTTCCCTCACTATATCCGCTCATGTACAATCACACGGGATTTGAATAATTTTAGGTACTCTCTATGAGATTGAATGTGATATATGAGAATATAAAGAGATTCTTTATAAAAATTTAATATATATTTTGTTCTTATTTAGTGCTTCTATTAGTATTTTTTTATTAGGGTTATTAGAGTAGTTTTTTATTTTAACCATAAATTTTTGTTTTGTTCTTATTTGAGGTATAATTTTATAAATTAATTTTGCTAAACAAAAATGAATTAATTACCCTAATTAAAAAACTTTATATAATGTTAGTTAACTTATGTGTTTCAAAAATTACAAGACTAATTTGATATTTTAATAGAAACGGAGAGTATTTATGCAATTTATTTAAGAAATTCCGTTAGTAAAAACTATTATTTCGTTAGTTGACTAAACAAGGGACCAAATAGAACCAATAATAACTTTTATGGGGGACTAAATAGAAAAAAAAAAATTTAATGGGACTAAAAAACACTTTGAACCAAGTGTATATATAGTTCATAGCTGTGGTTGTGGTAATCACAAACTCACTGTCACAGACACGCAGTAAAGAAAAGTAGAAAAGCGTAGGTTTGAATATAGAAACTGTAGCTAAATGTCAACACACATCAGAGATTGATTCAACACCTTAATTGACCCATTCATGGTTTTGGGGTTAGCTTTTGCATCTCTTGTGCTTTGGTAGGTTGTGCGATTTGGGATTTATGGGCCCAATTCTCCACTTCATCGGTGAGACTCTTCTTTATCTATCTATTTCCATTCCCATTTTTCTTGCTGTCTCGCATTTGGGGTTTTTAGGGCAACTCTCTTGGTTGCTGATTTTGAAATGTGTGTTTTTTCATCTGGGTTTTTGATGTTCTATCTGGGATTTTGAAATGAGGAAATCTTGCTGTTGATGTTTTGCCTGTTCTGTTCTTTTTGGGGGGTGATAAATGGTTTGATGAAAGGGAATTTTGCTCTTTTGGGGTTTTTTACTTTCTGAAAGCAGAGATCTTTGACTGGTGAGCTGCTTGGCTTATGTAAAATTGCATTTTGTTTCGATGGTTTTGTTAATGTTTTCTTTGATGCAACATTGATGATCAGCATCTGCTGTGGTTTTCTGATGACTCTTTATGTGCTTTTGCAGTTGGAAGACAGTAGAGTTGTCATTCGAGGATGTGCTTGTAGCGTTTGCAACAACTTCGAGTGAAATGCAATCTAGGATGGACCGAGTCATTCAGCCCCCCCTGGTAGCTTTCCTATATTTTTCATGATCTTATGATTTCTAAGCACGGATATTTCATGTTTGTTATGATCTGTTGTTTGGGTACCTATGCTTTGAATGAGAAAGGCTTGGTATCATGTTTGCATAGTTGGTTTTGCCTTGTTGGGTCATATTTTGACCTTAATTTAGCAGAGTTGTTTGCTCTTGTTCTTGTAAAAACGTAGATGGAAGTTCCTTACTTTCAGAGAAGAGCAATAATTATAAAGCTAGAATTTTAATGCTAACTGTCACTACTTGGATCTGCATGACTAAATTTGACTGATTTGCAATGCTTCATTTTTTATTCATATGTTTTTTTGGATAGTTATAGCTCTTCTTTGACTGGTAAACTTATAATTATAACTAGGCCAAAAGCTATGCACAAGTATATACATTGTGCAACATCCCATTGATATGTAGTTATATCTTTTCAGGTTGATTCAACAGCTTGTCTATGTAGAGTAGATGCAGGCCTCAAAACTGTTGCAGGAGCTAAAAAGTATGTTCCTCGTTCAAAGCTCTGTCTTCAGCCTGACATCAAACCCTCCATTCATCCCACCAGACAAAAACCACCGCGAGATAGAAACCGGAGCCAATCCCCTCTATTGCCAGGGCTTCCAGATGATCTTGCCATTGCATGCTTAATCCGTGTCCCAAGGATTGAACATCGCAAGCTTCGAGTAGTTTGCAAAAGATGGTACAGGCTTTTGGCTGGTAATTTCTTTTACACTCTCCGTAAAAATATAGGAATTACAGAGGAGTGGATCTACATCATGAAGAGAGATCGTGATGGTAAATTATCGTGGCACGCCTTTGATCCAATGTATCATCTGTGGCAGCCTCTCCCTCCTATTCCAAAGGAATATTCTGAAGCCCTAGGGTTTGGATGTGTTGTACTGAGTGGCTGTCATCTCTATCTTTTCGGTGGAAAAGACCCTGTCAAGGGTTCTATGAGAAGAGTCATATTTTATAATGCACGGACAAATAAATGGCAACGGGCCCCAGATATGCTTCGGAGGCGGCATTTCTTTGGTTCTTGTGTCATAAACAACTGTTTATATGTAGCCGGAGGAGAAAATGAAGCGCTTCAAAGGTCACTGAGATCAGCTGAAGTTTATGATCCCAACAAGAACAGATGGTCTTTTATTTCTGACATGAGTACAGAAATGGTGCCTTTCATTGGCGTAGTGTATGAAGGGAAGTGGTTCTTGAAGGGCGTTGGGGCCCACCGACAGGTCCTGAGTGAGGTGTACCAACCAGAAGCCAACAGCTGGCATGCGGTGTACGATGGAATGGTCTCGGGGTGGAGGAACCCATGCACATCCATGAACGGTCATCTCTACGCTTTGGAATGCAAAGATGGCTGCAAACTCAAGGTGTATGACGAAGGAACCGATTCTTGGAGCAAGCATATCGATAGCAAGATGCACTTAGGCAGTTCCAAGGCTTTGGAGGCTGCAGCATTGCTTCCTCTCAATGGTAAACTGTGCATTATAAGGAACAACATGAGTATTTCTCTAGTGGATGTTTCAAGATCTGGTGATGGCTCGAATGGAGCCCCTGCAGAACACTTGTGGGAAACTATATCAGGGAAAGGGCAGTTCAAGACTTTCGTCACCAACTTCTTATCTAGCCTTGCTGGCCGGAATCGGGTGAAAAACAACGTTCTTTACTGCCAGGTTCTTCAAGTTTGATCTTCTGTCGAATTCCATGAATTTTGTGGCAAGTATACTTATTATGTCAGCTCCTAGGTTCTATCTGGATAAGTACCAATGGTGGTGTGGAAATGTAGGCTTCTTCTAGCGCTTTGATAGAATTCGTAATACAAAGTGAAATATATTCATGCATCCCATCTTTTTTACTTTCTTGTATATGGTTGATGAGCATAAGCTTTTATAAGCACTGTTATTTTCAGTTAATAATCTGCCCTATTGAATGATCACAATATTTTATCCAGTTGAATTTTGTGTGTTATTTTCTCACTTTCAAGTGTAACAAGTTACGTTGTCCAGTTAAACAAGTTCTAGGCAGCTTATTCCTGCAGGGATTGGAGAAGCAGTGAATTGTAGTATTTTAGCTGTTCTCCAGGTTTCTGTACTTTGATCAATCCAAAGAAATCCATAGAAACATAATCACAGATGAGAAACTGACAAATATGGACTGAATTAAGGTTTTTTTTTTTCAAACGCGACATGACATAACATCAAGTGTTCTAAGTTTTTTCGCAACCAAAACATTTCATCGTTTTTTTAAAACCTTTACACATGATTATATTTTGATACTTGAACATTTTGTTAGGACCAATTTGATCATGTTCTTCTTCTTTTATTCTTTTGTTTTGGCAGGAACATTAATTATTTATTTTAGAAATTTTTTTTCCACCACCTATAAATGAATATTTGATTATCAAATATATATTGAATCAAAAGATATAAAAGTTGAATTAGAAATTACATGTTAATAAGTCAAATTCAATAATTTTACCTCAAAATATTTCTAAATACAAAGTCAAATATAGCATCTTTGACTGAATAAAAGATCATGTGCAATTTAGATAAGGTTAGAATGGGTAGGGTCAAAAGAATATTTTTTTGTCAAAACAAAATAAACCAAAGCGACCTTCAAAATACTCTGAACGGCGAGGGGCGGCGAACGACTGAGAAGCTAGTTTGGAGCTGTTTGGAGTAATTTTGCTGCTGCCTTCTTTGTGTACGTATTCTCAAATTTGTGAATTTAACAAGCATCTTTTTAATTCGTTTCACCTCTCATCATGAAATTGATGATTGTTTATTCGAAGTTGATTTTATCTGTTACAATCGATAAAAAATGTATGTTGAGCTACAGTTGATTCAGTTGATAATGTTGTAGGCTTGCTTTTAGGGAAATTTATACTGAACAAGAGATGTATTTTGCTACCATAGAGTTGTTTGTTGGATTATTAGTAGTGTTGTATAAGCCATAAAAAAAATGCTATCTTGGAACTCTTATCAAATGCTTGTTATTAGTTATTGCCAACGTGAATGGACTCTATGATGTCTGTAGTTATTAGTTAATGATGGTTTTATTTTATGTTTATGGATTCTTGAAGAAACATGAAGCCATTGGCGCTCAATCTGCATTGGGGTGGCAAAATCGTGTTCAACACAAGCATCGGTGTATCTTACGATCCTCTAGCCCCCAAATGCACCACTTTAATTCGAGAAAAGCTGAGTTACAGTGAATTACTTGACCTGGTTTATAGTCGGGTAGGCATTACGAAGGAGGAGTTTAAGGTGAACGTTCTATATCGCTACCCTGACAAGGTTAGATCGAAGATAGTCTTTTGTGCACTGAGACTGCATGATGATGACTCTGTAGAGATGTTTTTTGAGGTTGTTGGGCAATTGGGGTCTTTCATTGCCGAGCTTTATATAGAGACTGAGCCTGTATCCAACATGGAGCAAAACCATCAGGGTGAGAATGATAGGCAGAACTGTAGTTTTCCAAACTCCAATGTTGTAACTTCTTCAAATTTACCAAGTTCTACCTGTAGGCCGATGACAGATTCAGTTACTGAGATTGGTCGGTGTCTAACAAGCTCGTTGCAAGATGAGGCTCAGAGGAACGAGCTTAAACCTGAGAGAGTGGCCAATGAGAATTCTTTTACATTATGTGAAGATGGAAATGAAACTGAAACTGATAAGTTGGATAGAGATGGAGAGGATTATGGTTTTGAAGAGGATGGAGAGGATTATGGTTTTGAAGAGGATGGAGAGATGCATTTTTCTACTTATGATTTTGATCTGGATAAGGAAGATGGTCCTAGTAATTTGAACATGCAAGTTGTGAAACCTGAGAAGCCTTGCAGCTCTAGGTTGTTGTCTTCCATGGATGATTATGGAGATTCTGATGATTCGCACCCTGTATGGAATGAAGACAAGTGTCAAATACAACTAGGCACGCGATTTAAGGACAAGGAGCAGTTGAAAAGGGCAATTTCATTATGGTCTGGGAGACAAAAAAGAGATTACAAAATTACTGAAAGTAATACTAATGCATGGGTTGCGAGATGCAAGTCAGAGGTTCGAGCTGTGAAAGGGGGCAATGCAGGACCTGACAGAATGCCTTGTTTGTGGAAGGTTCGTGCTGTTCGTAAGGACACTCGTGAGATGTGGCAGATAACAAGATGGGTGCCGGAGCATAGTTGTGCTAGTGTGAAGCGGCCTAGTGGTAAAAAGAATTGGCCATCCCCTATGATTGCTCATTGCATTCGACATCTTGTTGAAAAAAATCCTTGTTATACGGCAAAAGATGTTCAAAAGTATGCGGAGCAAGAATTTGGTGTTGAGATTTCTTACAAAAAAGGGTGGATTACACTACAAAAGGCTTTACAGTTGATTAATGGTACTTAGGATTATACTCCTTTACGGTTTTCCCTTTCTCAAAGACAAGGTGAGCTGCTTTGCCTTTTGTAATCTGCATTTTGTTTCAATTGGTTGGATTCTTTTTAACTGTAAATTTGATCAGCATCACCTGTGATATTCTTAGAACTCTTGATGTGTGCCTTTGCAGTTGGAAGACTGTATAGCTGTCTTTCTGATGACGAGTTTGTAGTGTTTGCAACTTTGGAGTGAAATGCATTCAGCCTCCCCTGGTAGCTTTCGGATATTTTTCGTGATCCTGTTATTTCTGAGAAGATTTATCTGTATTTTTGGTTTCGGTACTAAACAAGTCTTCGCATCATGTTTGCAAAGGTAGGTTTGCTAGTCAGGTCATATCCTGACCTTAATTACTGAGTTATTTGCTCTTGTTCTTGTAAATGCTAACTGGTTGTGGATTAGCAGTTCAAAACTTCAGATGCTTGATGTTTTCTTTTGTTTAGAAGATGGATAAACTTCGAACAATACTTCTTATTGTTAAATGTCTAACTGGCATTATTTGAAGATTCAATATTGGAATGAACAATCACACCAAAACATGTATGAAGCATATGGCAAATTCATCCAACACTTAGTTGACATTGACATCCTTAATACTTTCTCCAATCTCGTAACACTGATACGTTAGAATTAACCGGACTATAATGAGTCATCTTTAATAGTATACATATAAAACCAATACGCTATGTTTAATGTGTACGAGTAACGGGATCACAGGAACCGCAAACTTCTGATCACCATTTGGCCTTGATTGAAATGAACTGAATTAGTACAAACTGACAATATAATGATTTTTTGAACTGAAGTTCGTTGAACAGAATTAAAATCATGAAATCCGACTTGAACTGAAGTCTTGTTACTTATAATAGAACAAATCATAAACACGCATGCACATTTTCGAATAGAAAAGTGTGTTGAAAATAACAAAATGGACAACTATAGTACACTTTGCGGACCATAAATCTAAGCAATTTCTCCATGCATGTCCATTTTTCTCTTGCAAGTCCGTATTTTTACCATAATACCCCTAATATTGTTAAGACAAAAAATGGGCTTGAAATCATAGGGTTACATATTATGGTAAAAATACGGACCTACAAGAGAAAAATGGACCTACATGGAGCAAGCCTCTAAATCTACTGATGCAAACAAGACCTAAAAGTCAAGTAACACATGGTTCCTGGATATGATACTTCTTGAAACAGAGATGCAGGGCACTTGAATCCCATTCAAGTGATGCAGGGTAGGTTACAGATCATGCACCAACCAGCATACAAGGGTAGATCTCATTCAAGTCCCTGAAAAAGGTCGGTGCTCTGCAAAAGAAAGATCATAGATAAACCGAAATACTCAAGTAAAAGACAAGATCAAACAAAAAATAGCTCAAGTTACTACAATATAAAAATATCAGGATCACAGATAAAAGATCAAACTTAAGAAAGATCACAAATAAATCGAAATACTCAAGTAAAAGACAGGATCAAACATATCAATTTTATATTGGATCTTTTATTGTCAATCCAAATAAAAGATCAAACTCAAGTATAAAAATATCAGGATGACAGGATCAAACAAAAATAGCTCAAATAATCAAAATAATAGTGTAGTAACATCCAATATTATAAAATATTGTATCATTTAGCATGCCCTTACGCTAAAGTGCCTTATTTGAAACTTTCTCATAAGGTATATTAAAAAAAAAATCCCACGTACCCCTGAGTTCTTTTGTATGTATTAATATGCCCTCATTTCTTGGAAAGTGCTGATATACCCCTAGTTAATAAATTTGATTGAATTTTGGTCGAACAAACATATTGATTTGTAAAGAGAAAAGCTTACAACTGCAGTATTGGAGCGGCGACAAGAGAATTGAAAATGAAATACCCAAAATTTTGAAGTTTAAATCAAAGTTAACATATGTAACACATTAATTGGGACAAAAATGACCACTAAATTCGTCATTGGGTGATTTTTTCTATTCAAATAAATTTTGGCCAGCAAGAAAACACTCTAGAATTACAGTAAAAAAAAGTCTCCGTCGGTCCAGGGGCATATCAGGACTTTACAAAAAATCAGGGGTATATTAATACATACCCCAAGAACTCACTAGTACATGAGAGTTGCTCAAAAAAAAAATCAATTTTTATGTCGCCACCAATTTTTATTTAAATCTATATTTTTTATTTATTAACTCATCCTTCGACATGAAGTGCCACGTATGTTGCGAGCTTGCACTTTGCAATTTGTAATTGCGAACTCTGAACCCTAATTGCAAGCAAATTGCTGACCCGAAGCACCACGCCCCCAACGGTAACCTTGAAAAGGGGCCGGACGACCAGAAGCAAGACGCGACACCGGAGCTGTCTGGATTGGATCTAAATCCTCAAAGGTGAAGGACGATCGGAGCTGTGTGTCGAACAAATTTGGGAATTTTTGAGGTGAAGGAGGCGGAGCCGCTTGGAGAAATCGGAGGCTTTTAGAACTACCGAAGCTGTTTCCCGGCGAGAAGGTGCGGAGGACGTGGACAGCAATTCGGCGCCAAGCAACCGGTGGCTCGTGAAATACACGCGCACTGCTCGTGCACACTCCGTCAACCTTGCTGTTGTTGTTTTTCTATCAGTAAGTTGAATTCATGAATTCTAATCAAATTTTTTTATCAGTTATGCTAGATGCGTACGCTCCGTTTAAATTTATTTTGTGTGCTTGCTTTTATGTAATTTATACCGACATTTATCTAGACTCTAGAGCTATTTGATCAGAAGTTGATACTTGAAAGGAATTTATGCCATGGAGATGGTGAGTTTGATTTTGTGTTATTTGGATTTTTGAAGAAATATGAAGCCGATGATGGTGAACCTGTATTGGGGTGGCCAAATAGTCTTCAAAGCTGGAACAGGTGTTTGTTATGATCCTCCAGTCACAAAGTGTTCGACTTTGATTCGAGATAAACTGAGTTATAGAGAATTACTAGACTTAGTTTATAATCGGGTAGGCATTACGAAGGAGGCGTTTAAGGTAAACATGCTATTTCGTTACCCTGCCTCTGTGGGATCAAATTTGTTCTTCTCTACATGGAGGTTACATGATGATGAAACTGTAGACACGTTTTATGAAGTTGTTGGGCAATTAGAGTCTTTTCTTGCTGAGCTTTACATAGAGACTGAACCACTATCCAACACGGTGCAACAGCAACACCCTCAGGATAAAACAAACAATTCCTTTGTATCATTGTTAGATAGTTATCCCAGTGACATTGTTGATGAGCTTCAGAGGAACATGTCTACTAGTGATAGACCCGAGAGAGTGGTAAATGAGAATCTTGTGTCGCTGAATGGGGATAAAATGTATACAGGGAATGAATTTAATAGTTTGGATGGAGATAAGGATGGAGAGGATTATGATTTTGACGAAGGTATAGAACTAGATGGGTCAGCTGCTCCACCATCATCCAATAAAGAGAGTGAAGAGATGCATTCTGCTTCTGGCTCACATAATGAAGGTGATCCTAGTGATTTGAATGTGCAAGGTATGATGAGTGCTGATAACTCAGGCCCAACTGATCGGGTATGGAGTGAAGGTAGCAGTGAGATTCAATTAGGCATGCGATTTGAAGACAAAGAGCAGCTGAAACGGGCTATCTCGTTGTGGTCTATTAAACATGGTCGGGAGTACAAAGTTCTCAGAAGTAATGGCGGTATATGGTTTGCAGACTGCAAGTTAGAAATTGAAGCTGTGAGAGGGGGAAATGGGTTACCTGGGAGAATGCGTTGTTCTTGGAGTGTTCATGCTGTTCGTAATTACACTCTTAAGATGTGGGAGATTACAAAATGGGTGAAAGAACATAGATGTATTGGTGAAGATCGTTCAAGTAAGCATAAGAATTGGACATCTTCAATGATTGCCAATCGCGTTCAGCATCTTATTGAAGAGAATCCTTCATATACTGTGAAGAGTATACAAAAGTATGTGAAGGAAGAATTTGGTGTTACCATTTCTTACAAAAAAGGGTGGACTGCTCAACAAAAAGCAATTGAATTGATTAACAGTTCTAAGGCGTAATCATCTGCCACACATTTTCAATAAGGTGGAGCCACAGTCAGAAACAACACGAACAGTCTCTAGTTGATGTTTCAAGATCTGATGATGGTGGAATGGAGCCCAAGCAGAACACGTGTGGGGAACTATTTCAGGAAAGGGCGGTTCAAGACTTCGGTCTCAAACTTCTTATCAAGCCTTGCGGGCTGGAATCAAGTAAACCTGGTTTTTTTTTCTTTAAGCTTGAACTTGTGTTGAATTTCGTGAACTGTGTGGCCGATATAATATGAAAGAGTATTTATTAGTATGTTGTCTAAATGGTGAACCTGTAGCATCTTTCTGGCAGTGCTAGTATTTTTGTTTCCTAGGATCAAGCTTCTGAAATGTGCTGCGTGGCTTCAAGAATGTGTGCTTGACATGTCTGTTCATCCAGTACATGTGTTATTATCCAGAACATATGTTTAGCGTTATTATATCTTATGGGTTCGTCTGCTTGTTTAACATTATTAGTTGGTTCTCGATTATTGATGGATACTCTTTCCATTTTCCATTTTTGAGTCAACCAGTCATTGAACAACATGAAGGTGTTGCTTCCTCTAAAAAAATATGCACTTTGATGGCCGTCCACTTTGCTGCAGTACGTTGGTTCAGTTCCAGTTTAGTCAAAAGATGGTTGAGTTTTACACGAACCTGTGACGAACATAATTCGTAACCTTCGCTCCCCCTGTATGTAAGTAGACCAGATTTGATCCAACTGGATAAAATTCTTAATAACCAATTCTTAGTGCGGGAGAAAGAGATTAACTTAAGCTGAGCTGAAACAGTACGGCTGATCAATAATAAAAATACCAAGTTATAAAGTGTAATGAATATGATCAGTGGTAAATTTTCCGTCTCATAAAAATATAATTTCTGTACAGGATATACTCAGCGTTGTGGGCTGTTGGTGGAGATTGTTGTAATCTTTCTTGTGTATGATTTCTGGGTGTTTATATATTCAAATGGTATGTGTTTGTCCTGGTTTAGATTAAATGGATTCAATTTGTGCTCTTATCTTACTCCTAATTTAGGAAATTAGTATGTAATAGGTAGACTGTTGTTATTTTCCCTAAGTTATAATTATGGATAAGGCATTTTTATGGAAATTTCGTTGAAGGAATGTGCTTAATTTAGTATGTGATGATTCAATTCAAGTACATTTAGGAATTGGATTAGCACTAATCCTTTTCATAATCGGATAGAAAACGGTCATCCATTTACATGTATGATTCAATCTCATCCTACCTCTATATAAACAACTCAATATCAAATTCTTAGTCCAAACACAATCCCATCAACACAATGATGAAATCGAGCAACGCCGATTACATCTTCAAGTTCATAACTCTCGGAGATTCCGGAGTCGGAAAATCATGCCTCTCGTATCAGTACACCGACCAGACTTTCACCGGCCATCACGAGCCGACAATAGGGCCCGGCTTCGGGCACGAAATCGTCACGGTCAACCGCAAGAAATTGAAACTCTACATCTGGGACACCGCCGGCCAAGAGCGGTTCAGGTCCATAACCAAGTTCTACTACCGCGACGCCACCGCGGTGCTTCTAGTCTACGACATTACGAACCGGGAAACCTTCGACAACGTTTCTTCATGGCTGGAGGATCTCCGTGAAAACACCACCGTTTTCCCGAACGTCATGCTCGTTGGAAATAAGGCCGACATGGTTCAGCAGCGAGCGGTGAGCACTGAAGAGGGGGCTCGGTTTGCTAAGAAACGCGGTTTGATGTTCGTCGAGTGCTCGGCGAAAACCGGTGAGAATGTGGCGGATGCGTTTATGAGGACGGCCGAAGCGGTTTACGAGAGCATCCGGCGAATAGATTCTGATAATGTAGGGGATTTGAGGCTTCGCGGGGTAAGAGTTATGGGTTCCAACGGCAGTTTGAGTACCATCTATAATACCTTAACCGACTTTAGTGATACCGTTGTATCCTCCTCCTGCTGCCGTATAAGTTGAAGGCTGAATTGTTTGTTTATTTGCAATTATAAAAATGTAATTTATGAAGATCATTTTTGTATTTATAAAGATGTCTTTTATCCAAAAAATATACAGAGTAGTTTTTTTTGTATAGTATAATATATTTTTTGACTCTAGAGGAGTGACTTAAATCATTGAGGCTATGCAATCAATCAACCCATCCGTTTATTTATTTTGACTGTTCCCTTAATCATCTTTGCTTAAACATGACCTTGAAATTAAATTGATAAATGAACTAGAAGATTATTGTATGTAATCTTCCTAGAATCTATTATTCTAAAATCATGTATTTCTAAAATATCTAAGGTTTATATTTAGATTTGTATGCAATTAAAGTTATTCATGAAACATTTTTTGAGTCAACTGACAAAAGTAAAATGAATCTGATTCAACAATTCTATTTAAACAAGTATTTAAAAGACCAGAACTGTGCATTCATTCATATACAAGGTTACTCTTACAATATATTACTTCCAGGACGATACAGAAACAAAACTCAGTTTAGGGAAAGAAATATCATTACTATCCTTTTCATTTGACAATTAGTCACGCTACTAACGCTGTAGGTGAAGTATACAAAACAAAATGATGTTGGTCCGACAGAAACATTGACATCAAAAAGGAAATTGAGAGGGAATCAATAGAAGAGTACTTCACCCTCTGTGAGATCTCGACAAGTGTGATTTTCCCAGTGAGATGTATGTTTCTTTCTGTTTTTTGTATTCGTTGTACCGTAGGAAAAAGTAGCCAAGATAGTCGAAATCTATGGGAGACATCTTCGCCTGCCGAAAATCATTCAGCTAGAATATTAACTTCTATAAATTTTATTCATTCTTTAACAAATTTACCTGGATTAAAGAGAGAACATCATTATTAAGCAAGCTTACCTGGATCAAAGCCCATAATGCCCAAAACAAGTGTGATGCTAACATATACAAATTTGTCTCGACATAAAGAGCTTCCAGATCTTGGTCAGACACCTGATAGAACAAGAAACTTAGTTGAGTGCATCTGCCGTATTCCTCAAACTTGTAATATGGATGGAAAAGCAATTACGTGAAACATGCATTTGAAAGAACTAAAGTAAGCCAACAAAGACAATTAACATGAAAACTCGTTCAAGATAAGTAGAACTGTAACTAAAGTTGACTGGACCTCATTCGAGTAACCGACGTCTGTGCTTAGGTTAAAGGACATAAGCATAAAAAGAAAATTTGGCAGACATAAAAAGAAATTTAAGTAGATAAAAGATAAGGCCAGAAATCTGGATTGAAATTTAATATCCAAGTTCATTTATAGATTCAATCATCAGCTTATCAGATAAGCTCCACGCCTTCATCAAATAAATCAAACTGACTCATTTTTACAAACTGACAAAAATAAAAAGGGACTGTAGCTTGCAAGTTTGAGAGGCCTGGATAATCACCTTTTCTGGGCTTTCAGGATCTAAATAGTGCCTGAGGAAGTGAAATTGCTCATCCTTGTTTGGGTACCTGAAAACATATTTAATTTGAAGATCACTTCAAGTTATATAGTTACATGAACAAAACAGAAATACATAAGTAACACTTACAAGCTGTAGTCACAGTCATAGCCAGCATATTCATTGAAGTGATTTCCAATGTCAAAACCTCTGTAATTGTATGATCCATACTCGAAATCAATGAAGTAGAGTTTTTCTGGTAATGCATCAAGATTACTTGGTCAGTAGAAAATAGTGTTGATGTATCGACAAATACAGAAAATTTGAGGCACAGCCTCTCCCTTCAAACAATATTCCATGTCTTAACAAGATTTGCATCACTTGTGAAGACTATTCCATAGGCTCTGGCTTCTATCCAGGATGATATCTAATGCTTAAGTTTATTCTTTTAAAGCTCTACATATTCCAAAATACCTCAGCATATTCCTTTAAAAGATCTACATATTCATGTAAGGTAAAATTTCATGGTTGGATCAGCTAGCATGAAGCTCAGAAAGTTCAGTTGTAATCAACTCCGGAAAACTAAAGTCTATAATGAGGATAAGGAAAGATAAACTGCAGCACATCAGTTTTAGATGTTTAAATTTAAGTTAATTAAATCAAGTGGATATAGACTTCTTCCATAATCATGTCGTGTTTCTGTATGAGAAGACAAAACATCTAAAATAAAGAAAAATATAAGCTAATTAACAACCATCAGTACCTTCATCGTCATTTAGCATCAAATTTCCCGAAAGTAAGTCGTTGTGAGCAAAGACTACAGCAGCATCAAGGTGTCCAGTCAATTCCTAATTCCACAAGTAAAGCAACTCATGACTGTCTTCTTTGAGAGTGAAGTTGAAGATTTATAATTAAAAGCAGCCAATGAAATACCTTCAGCTCAGTAATTTGTATAGAAACTTCCTTAAATGAAATTTCCTCATACTTCTTTTGCTTCTCGTAGTCATCAAAGTTCAATTTAGATGCTGCAGGACCCAATTTTGTATCAAAGCAAACATAAGAAAAGTATGAGATAACATTTAGGAAGATTTTATGCCTGCCTGCCAGGATTATTATACATAGGAAGTGACAGATAAATCTGGAAAATCAAAATGGTAGTGAACAGACCTTTTCCAAAAAACTTTGAGATGTCATTCCAAAGCTGAGGTTCTTTAGAACCAGGTATCTCCACCTGATGAAATTTATGAAGCTGTTTAGCAATTTCAGCGGCTACCTTTGGCAACCTCATATCTGTCAAGAGTTTAAATTCAAGAATTAAACCAAAATGGCCAATGTTAGAAACCTCCAACTCAAAGAGATGAAAACACTGCTAAGTTTTCAATATAATGTCAAAGGTCCTGATCTCTCAAGACACCTAAATTTTAATCCAGTGACATGATTCATCCGACTCAATAAGTTTATTCAGACATGACTTATGATTTTGGTAACTATCTTCCATTTGGACAAACACTCCCTCCATCCCATTAGTTGCACTAAATATTATTATATATGAGATTCTTATTATATTATGGAATAAAGGAGTGGTTATTTACAACTACAGAAGTTCGCAAAAACCAAGATTACTGGCTACTTAATGTATCCATCTGTTTTCCATTTTTATTATGTCAAAATCAGTTACGGTTAGTATATTAAGATTAGGACAGTGCTCAGTGTCATTGACATTATCTGCAGCATGAATTTACCTTGTGGTACTAGAGTTCGTGCTTTAATAAATGACTGCACCATTCCATTACCAAAAATCCCAAGCAACTTTGCACCAAATCCTGCAGCTGAAAGATACGGGATAGCCTAAAAACACAATGCAGGTAGTTAATTAGCAAGGAATTATAGGGACATCAGGATGATGCCAATGTGTAAAAGTGATGGTCATCTAATATTTCATACAAAGTCAGTTCTTAAATTCAAATTGAATAAAACATATTTTCATGGTTAGGCGAAATTACATGTGAATTGAAGCTTTAGCATTCCGTACTGACCTGCAGCTCCCTTTCACGATTGATGACATACTCAGTGTTGGGACCATATAATCTTACAGTCATATCCACTACATCCCCCTTTTCTTCTCTAACAGACACCTTCAACACTACAATTAACAACACGATTTCACTCAGGTTAAATTCGGCTGGAAATCTCAAAAATGCATCATAAATTCCAATATCATAAGGAGCTTTCTCATACTTATTTAGAAAAAAAAAAAATCCAGCCCCATTAAAAGGGAGAATGAAATCCTACATAGATTTGTTATGCCACCAGAAACAGTCTCGACGGAGAAGCTAGACTCATCCAAACTGGCCCAATCCTTGAACAGATCCTTGCACAACTCTCTGCTCATACCAATTGACACACATTCGTTATAAATTTCTACTGTCAACAGAAATAACAGTAACAATAATAATCCATTTCCTAAACTAAGCTAACATCAACAATAAATCGCATCATACTGCACAACATCAACAACAACAAGGAAGATGAATAAATCGCATCATACAGCACAACATCAACAATAACAAACGAATCCAGATATGTTCAAAAAAATAATAAATACGTACACAATCCGAGGCTTCATGTCGGTGAGCGAGAGCGAGTGGTCGACGGTGAGAGAGGACGAAGGAAGGTTCGAGGAATGGCTGTCCCGAGCTCCCTCCGCCACTTCCACGGCGTTCCAGATATTCACCGCCCCCATTTTCAATCTCAGCAGTTTCCGAAAGCTCTCCGGCAGCTCGCAGAACACCAAAAATAAATCAAATTCGGCGAAAAATCAAATGGACTGAGAGGCCTAATTTCCGGTAAGTTTCCCTCTATTTGCTAATAGATTGATGCAGAGTCGGAAAGAGCGAGCGAATGGTATTTTATGCAAATGATGGTTATTATGAGCCTAACCTTTCCTATATTATGATGCTCTATTGCTTTTGCTTGTTGCTTTGTGTTTCGTCTCTCTCGTTTCGAAACAGATTTGACCGTGAAATTTTTGTATTATTCGTCCATTTAAAATGAGCCACGTTTTAGGGCTTCTCATTGGGGGATGTAGATCTCTAGTGGATTTTTCGTCCATTTAAAAGTTAAAACCGCTACATTATTTTCTTAATCTAGTAAAGAAAATAAATTACTAGTTCTGACTTCTGAGCAAAATAATCGGATAATTGGATAATCGAACCGAACCGAATTGAACAATTATCTACTCGAGAATGGTTCTGACGATAAGCCGACTCTGAACCGTGAAAGTCAATTCCGGTGATTCCGGCTGAACGGCAACGACCTTCGGTGATCGGAATCCATATTCCTGCTCGTCTCAGCGTCGACATCAAAGCCCAGTACCTATTTGCTCTTGAATCCGAATTTTTTGTCGAGTCGGAGGACCTATCAGACGGCTTCTATTTTGACTCAGATCCCGGCAGATCGGAGGGGATCCTTGGAGATCGAATAACGGAATCCTACTCCACTCATCTTCCTCTACAAAGCCCATTAGGTGGCTATTGTCGATTCTGACAGAGACGTAATCGGTAGTTACAACTTACAACGATGGAGAGTTCGAGTGAAGGCAAGTGGCGGCCGAAACAAAATTCCGGCAAGTCTGCAGTACCTCAAATCAACAAGATTTATGTTTCCAAATCTCATAAATCAATTGGGCTTTATGTCATCCGTGCGAATCAGTTTTTACAGAGGCAACATAAGCTTCAGATTTTGGCTTTGGGGACAGCTACACATACTGCATTGATTTTGGCTGAAATCTTCCGGCTTGGGTATTCAATATGAGGTTTCAATTTCTACTGTAGAGCAGGTTATCGCACAGAATCAGAAGAGTAGGAAGATTAGGGTGGAGATTCTGGTATGGATTAGGAAGGATAGTGATAAGCTCACGCCAGATGGTTTTTCGGGGCAAGGGAAATCAGAGTGTGGTGGCAAGATGGATGACAGTCAACAATCAGAAAACCTGAAGGGAAATCTAAGACACAGGGTGAATCAGGAGGACGAGGTAAGTAAGGATTCAGTAGCTAAAAATCCTGAGCGTCAAAGTCCAGTGTCTTCAAAAGCCAAACTGAAATCTTCAACAGTGAGCCACAAGCCAAGAAGTCAGTCAAACAATCAGGGGATCACAAAACAATGGCGAAAGAAAGTATCCAAAAATGCTGACTTGGGCTTAGGGAGTACAAATGCTAAGGAATCAACTGCGTCTCGACAACAAGGTTTGGATCCTTCTCAGTTTGTATTTACCAAGTTCATTTTCTCTAAGACTCCTACTGGTGAACATAATCATAATCTGGGAATGAATAAAACTCCAAGTATCATTCAGTCAACTGTTTGTAGACAAAGATCATTAGAAAAGAAAGAAGAACATTTCAGAACAGGTAACCATAAAGTACAGCCATGGTCAAATGGTGGGAAACATATAGGTTGGAAACGGAAGTCAAAGGTAGTGAAAGATGGGAATGGTAAAGGTGAGAGACGTGGGAAAATGTTACATCACAAACGGAAGGCGGAAATAACTCAGGAGGTTTTTGGCATGAGGAAAAGAGGCAAAAAGAACAAATCAAATACAGCAGAGTTGGGAGCTGTTGGGGCAAAAGGCATGAGGTCAATGTCATATGCTGAGAAGGAAAACAATGCAAATGAGGAAAGGATACAAACAGGAGCAACAATCGTTGGAAATGGAAGAAAGAGAGATAGGAATGAAGCAGAAGCATCAGAAGGGATAGATGATGATAATGTTCTGAAGAAGATGAGGGTGACACATGAACACCTTCCGGAGAGCATGAAGATCCATATTAGGAGAGAGAAGAAGACAGGTCAGATTGGAACACAAAAAGCTGAGGGTTTCCAGGCGGTTGTCCCAAAACAACCGCAAAACCATCCATGACGACACTAAGCTGGAACTGTAGGGGCATGAATAATGCTCCTACGCGGCGAGCGCTCAAACACTTGCTGAAGCAATGGAAGCCACAAGTTCTCTTTTTAATGGAAACTAAGATGCAGGAGCGGGAGTTAATAAAGTGGAAACAGACTACCTATTTTGCCTCTTCTTTTGTTGTGAATCCGTTGGGTTCTGCAGGAGGTTTAGCTCTTTTCTGGACTGGTAGTCTTGATATTAATATAATAGCTAGTACCAAAAACTTTATGTTAGGTAGATGTACGGATGTTGTAGGAGCAGTATGGATGCAGTTGTTTTTGTATGGGAATGCTGATCGAATGCACAGGCAGCAAGTCTGGGAAAGCATAGTTTTGCTTCCCAGCATTTTGGATTATTCATTGGTCATACTTGGAGACACCAATCAGGTGTTGTCTCAAGAGGATAAGGTAGGAGGGAGGACTTTTCAGAGAGATGAGAATTGCCAAAAGTTTAGAGGTATGTTGCATTCCCTCAGGGTTCATGAGGTTAGAAATATAGGCCAGTGGTACACCTGGACTAACAACAGAGAGGATCACGAGTGTATTTTTCAAAGACTAGATAGAGCATTCATGAATGAATCAGCAAGTCAGCTTTTCCCCTTAGCTCACACTAGAACCTTGCCAATACTGGAATCGGATCATAGTCCAATTATGTTTGAACTATATGCTAAGGAAAGAAGCAGGAAGCATGTGATCAGATATGAAGCTTTTTGGGCCAATCTAGAGTCAACACAACAGATTGTTAGAAGAGTATGGCAGATGAACACGCATGAAACGGGTAATACTGACTCAGCACAACAGTTATCCAGACTCCTTAAGTGTGGACTAGATCATTTATCAAACTGGAGTAGACAGACTTTTGGTTGTTTGGATAGGATCATTGCTCAGAAGACCAGGCTGCTAGAGGAAATACAAGCTAGCAGTAATGTGTTAGAACAGAGACAAAGGGAGAAACAGCTGAAACTGGAGATAGCAGAATTAATGGAAAGACAGTGTGATTACTGGCAGCAGAGATCAACTAGTAAGTGGGGAAAGCTAGGGGAGAGAAACACTTCTTTCTATCACAAATGGGCTACAATCAATAAAGGAAGGAATCAGATAGACACTATTCAGGATGGACAGGGGCAAGTTTTCTCATCACAGGCAGATATTCAAATGCAGTTTCAGTTGCAATATCAGGCTTTATTCTGTACTCCTGAGTTCTACCCGCCACAGATGGTGAATCATGTGGATGTGGGATTCTGTTTATCACAAACACATCAGCTTCTCACAGCAATGCATAAGCAAAGTTTGGATGCTCCGTTCTTGGCACAAGAGGTAAAAACTGCATTATCTCGCATGAAAGCTTGGAAGGCTCCAGGACCGGATGGGCTGCCAGCAGGTTTTTATAAGTCACATTGGCAGTTAGTTGGGATGCAAGTCCA
Organism: Cruciata laevipes; assembly: GCA_963678965.1. Classification (NCBI taxonomy): domain Eukaryota; kingdom Viridiplantae; phylum Streptophyta; class Magnoliopsida; order Gentianales; family Rubiaceae; genus Cruciata; species Cruciata laevipes. The sequence continues at coordinate 7,986,046 of OY787632.1, read as the reverse complement.
ACAAGTCATTTTAGATATTTTACAAGGGCAAAAACTGCCAACAGAGTGGAATATGACCAACATAATTCTTATTCCAAAGAAGACAGGTGCCACTAGGGTAGAGGATTTTAGACCTATCTCATTATGCAATGTGAAATACAAACTAGTGGCTAAGGTTTTGGCAAGCAGGCTGAGTCCAATAATGCAGGATCTGATAGCAGGAAATCAGACAGGGTTTGTTAAGGACAGACATATTGGAGAGAATGTGTTGCTAGCACATGAGATGATGGAGACCTTGAGGAAGAAAAAGAAAGGAAAAGTGGGATTGGTGGCAGTAAAGCTAGATATGAGTAAAGCTTATGATAGGGTTTCTTGGGAATTTTTGGAGGAGGCATTGCAGTATTTTGGCTTTTCAGATAAGTGGAGATCTCTTATCATGCATTGTGTCACATCTGTGACATACTCTATCTATGTCAATGGAGTTCAGATGCAGTCTTTTAAGCCAGTAAGGGGGCTTAGACAGGGATGCCCTCTTTCTCCATATCTATTCATAATATGCCAGCAGTTTCTGACAGGTATGCTCAATTCACATCAACACATTCAGGAAAAACAGTCTCTAGGGTATAAGTGTGCACAGAGGGTACCAAAGATCACTCATTTGATGTATGCAGACGACTGTATCATATTTCTGAAATGTGAATATGAGAGGTATTTTCACTTGGCAAAGATTTTGGATCATTTTGCCAGATTTTCAGGTCAGCGTATCAATTTCAATAAGTCATCTCTTCAAGTCAGCCCAAATGTTTCAGCTCAGGATGAGAGCTTATTGAGATATACGTTGAACATTCATAATACTGGAATAGGGTCCAAATATCTGGAGATCAATCTGAATTTGGCAGAAGGGAAGGTGAGGGTTTTTGGTGAACTAATCTCCAGAGTCAGGAAGAAATATGATAGTTGGAAGACCAGATTTCTAAATATAGCAGGCAGGATCACACTGGCCAAGCATACTTTGGAGTCCTTGTCAATATATCCTATGGGTATTTTCAAAATACCAGATTCCATTCTGAAGAAGATAGATAAGATGACAACATCTTTTATATGGAAAGGAGAGCTAGAAGGAAGGGGCATACATTGGATGTCATGGGAGCAAATGTGCCTGCCAAAGAGTAAAGGAGGTTTAGGATTCAGAAAAGCAAGAGATATGAACAGGGCTCTATTGGCAAAACATGCATGGAAGATAATCAATGAGCCAGAAGGTTTGTTTGCACAAGTGTTTCTACAAAAGTACTGTAGTCATACAACTTTTCTGGATGTGAAAGCCAGGGGCCAGGATACATGGAGCTGGAAATCCATATTGTGGGGGAAAGAATTGATCAGACATCAGCTAAAATGGCAAGTAGGAAAAGGGAATAGCATCAAGGTCATAGATCAATGGATTCCAGGGGTTACAAATCGGTTAGGACAGCAGCAGGGAGTAGTTCTTCATACTGACTTAAGGGTAGCACATTTAAGACAGGAGGATGGTCAATGGAGACTTCCTTTACTCAGAACTCTATTCACTCCAAGGATCATCAAGGAAATCTTGAAGATACACATCCCAGCTGCACCTGAAATGGACAGACTAATATGGGAGGGTTCAATTACAGGAGTCTATACGGTAAAGGATGGGTATAGAAGCTTGCAAAGACAGATAGTGAACCACTCACTGGACCACTGGTCCAAATTCTGGGCACTAAATCTACCTCTCAAGATTATAGTTTGTATTTGGAGAGCTTTACAGAATTCATTACCAACTGCACTTGGTTTGTGGTATAGGAAGTCTGTGGATTCTCCTGTGTGTGTTCGCTGTTATCAGTTTCAGGAGGACGTGACACATCTATTTATAAGATGTGGAGCTTCTAGAAGAGTGTGGGAGGCATCAACACTCAGTCATCACTTTGGTGCCAATGGTATTTTTGAAATAAGTGGAACAGTCAATGTCAGGGACTGGTTCTGGAAGTGTTTTATAGGAACAGTACAACAGCAGGATATTAAGCTTTTGATGTGTCTAATGTGGGAAATTTGGAAGGACAGGAATAGGGTGGTTTTTCAACATTCCTACAGAGAGGCACAAGATGTGGCAGATGATGCTGTTCAAGTGCTCAAGGTAATGGAAGGTAGAGCAGTGGCACAAGACATTGAGGATATAAACAGTCAGGATTTGTCACGGCCAGGTCAAGAAGCTAATCCAGGATGGTTACCATTAGTGCCTCACTGGATCATTAAATCAGATGGGGCCTTTAATAGATCAACACAAGAAGCAGCAGGAGCTTGGACAGTGTCAGTGCCAATTCAGTTAGGACATCATCATCAGGCGGGACAAGAGAGGTTCAGAGCATACTCTCCCCTTCATGCAGAAGCTTTAGCGTGCTGGAAAGCAATGATGCAGATTCCGGAAGGTCAAGCAACGGCGATCTGGGTTCAGACAGACTCGCAGGTACTTGTTGATTTGCTTAAAAACTCTGCTCTCAAGCCGCCCTGGCAAATTCACTCACTGATGAGTGAAATTAGAAGTACTTTGTTGAAGTTTTCTTTAATTTTTATTCAGAAAGTTTCTAGAAATTCAGTGTGTAATGAACATAACAGGGCTACGTACCTGCTTTCTCTTTCTACTTAATCTATAAGTCTGTTTTACGTCAAAAAAAAAAAAAAAAAAAAAAGCCCGAACCGAATTAATTTCAAAATTAACCGAGCCGTGAAGTTAGGTTAAACTTATCACTTTTTGAATATTTAGTTAAGGTTTTCAATATTCAAAACTAACCGGAGATTATTTTGCAATACTTTGTGTATGGGGAAATATGTATATACAACTAGATTTTGTATTCCTCTTAATTTATGAGGAATGATGCTGGCTGGATCAAGAATATATATAAGCATTCTTGCATGCTATGAAATATTCCAAGAATGCACACTTTGACAAAACCTAATTGATTTGGGGTTTGGGTTTGGTTAATAATTTCCATATTTTCTTTATGGATAAGTCTTGGAATAGACCGTCTATATTCTGATCAAAATATAGACGGGATTGATATGTTAACTATACAGACACGGAGGGACCAAATTGCAATTTCTGAAAAATTAGGATTTTCACGCGCTACAGTAACCCGCGCGTGAACAGTTCCAGTGAATAGTGCCAGACCTTCATGTTTGAACATCCAGGTTCCATGTTATAAAACTTTCATGTTTCGTGTTAAAATCTTAATGTTTCATGTTAAAACCTTCATGTTTTAACCTCCAGGTTCCATGTTATAAAACCTTCATGTTTCGTGTTAAAATCTTAATGTTTCGTGCTAAAACCTTCATGTTACATGTTAAAAACTTCATGTTTTAACCTCCAGGTTCCATGTTATAAAACCTTCATGTTTCGTGTTAAAATCTTAATGTTTCGTTTTAAAACCTTCATGTTACATGTTAAAAACTTCATGTTTTAACCTCCAGGTTCCATGTTATAAAACCTTCATGTTACATGTTAAAAACTTCATGTTTTAACCTCCAGGTTCCATGTTATAAAACCTTCATGTTTCGTGCTAAAACCTTCATGTTACATGTTAAAAACTTCATGTTTTAACCTTCAGGTTCCATGTTATAAAATTGCATAAAGGTCCCTCCGTGTTTTTGTAAAATTGCATAAAGGTCCCTCCGTGTTTTTGTCTAAAATTTTCTAAAATTGCATAAAGGTCCCTCCGTGTTTTTGTCTTATACACTATTTACAACTTAATCATTGGTCTATATTCTATCAGAATATAGACGGTCTACTCAGAGACCGACTCTTTCTTTATTTATTTTACCATTCCAATTATGCTTTGAAATTATTACCTTTAGATTTTGGTTATAAATAATGCCCTCCTTTATTATAATAGATAGTTTTGAGTTTTTGAGTTAATGAGATTTTGAGTTTATGTGATGTTTGTTTTAATAAAATTCATGCGTTGAATTTTATTTATTCTTCAATTTCCGGGCATTCCAAAAATCAAGATTGTTTCCGATTTCCGGATATTCCAAGAATCAACGGAGTTTGCAGGTTAATCTAGATATATTGAAAGAAACTCTTGTTCGTGAAAACTTCCGCTACGTCAAAATATATAGCTAACTTTTGTAGTTAGCTAGACTTTGTCTCAAAATATTTTATAATTATTGAATTTTCAAAATCATTGTTTAACCGTAGTATAACCGGTTAACCTAAACGAGTTTTTTATTAACCGAGACAAATATTACCTGATTTTATTTGTAAATTTTAAATGTTAAACGAATCGTTAAATATTTGAGCGATTAGTATATTTTCTAGAAACGATTAGGTTAACCGTACAATTATTAGCCCTAATATTTTGACCATCCATTGTCAATCAATACGAAAACACAAATTCAGTTCCTTTGAAATTGTTGATGAACTCGCATTTTTACATTTTTCATCATATATCTCTATTAAATATTAGAGAAAATTTTATAGAGACCCTCTAACGTTTCCCAAACTACTAGTTTGACCCCTATCGAATTTTAATGTCAAAATGGCCCCCCAACCTTCGATTTTTGCTTCATTTTAGCCCCTTATGGCTAACTTGGCCGTTAACTCTTTAAAAACCGTTAAATATTAGGGGTATAATAGTAATTTTGAGTTTATTTAAGTTGAAAAAAAATTCTTCTAACTGGGTTTGAACTTGGGTCTCTCAAAATTATATACAAAGCTCCTACCAATATGCCACAACCCAATCATATTTATTTGCTTACTAAATTTATTTTAACTCTATCCCCGTGCAGCATCGTCGCTGCCAATGAGAATCTCGCCAGGCCGCTGATCGAGCTCGTGATCCTCTTGCACTCGTCCGTCGGATATGTCTGCTCGGAGATCCAGTGGTCGGAGAAGCATCTAGACGATATGGAGCCCCGAACACGCGAGCTGTTTGACCAGAAAGAGGTGTATGACGGAACTCACGTGTTTTTTATGGCGGCGATGGAGAAGGAGAAGAACGCCAGGAGAAAATGCATCGTCGGACTTGACGGTGCGGAAAGAGTTGGTTGTCTGCGAGGAAGAGCTGGAGACGATGAATGATTGGTACGATGAGGAGAAGCAGATGGATCCTGTTTTCGAAAACAAGTATTGGTGGGAGATTGGGAGGGCGAGGACCCGAGATGAATTAAATGAGAAATATGAAGCCATTAAAAAATCGATTGAGGAGGAAGAGAATGAATAATTGAATATTGTGTTTGATAACCAAAATTCATGTTTAGAACTTTTGATAAATTGTAATATGCATGGATTATAGTTAAAATAAATTTAGTCAGTAAATAAACATGATTGGCTTGTGGCGAAGTGGTAGGAGCTTTGTATATAATTTTGAGAGACCCAAGTTCAAACCCAGTTAGAAGCATTTTTTTTCAACTTAAATAAACTTGAAATTACTATTATACCCCTAATATTTAACGGTTTTTAAAGAGTTAACGGCCAAGTTAGCCATAGGGGGCCAAAATGAAGCAAAAATCGAAGGTTGGGGGGCCATTTTGACATTAAAATTCGATATGGGTCAAACTGGTAGTTTGAAAAACGTTAAGGGGCCTCTATAAAATTTTATACAAACTTGAATGATATTGTTTGCATTTAATTAAATGTTATGCCACAATATCGAAACATGTCAAATTTCCCAGATATAGAGGAAACATATGCATTGGTAAACATATGCAGCCATATTATGTATGCATTGGTAATTTTCACAATATATACACTATCCATTTTGAGTTTCTTGGAATAGGATCTATTAATTGAGAAATGGGAGGCCGCGGCTCGGGGTGAAAAGGCAGCAGCCAAAAAACGACCAAAAGCCTCCCAAAAAGCAGGCAGCTGGTTTTAATCTTCGGTGGCCATTTCATCCCGCCATCTCTCAGCGTCAGCCCACAACACCTTCAGACGTTTCTCATGCTCAAGGCATAGCATGAATGAACTCCTGCAAGTTTCTCCGATTCCCTCCATTAATTAACATCCATATGCTCTGCTGGAAAATTTTGGGGTCGGTTTATGTAGCAAAGGGCAAGTATAAACACCACAATTTCAAACTCCCACTGCATTTTCCTGCTCTCGTTATACACCTCAAGGAATTTAGGGATCTCGTACCCGTCCATAAACTAAGGGTGACAAATAATAATCCGTTTAAATATTCCGACCCTATTCATAAAAACTACTACATCCATTCCAACCAAAACTTCTTAGTTGATTTCGACTCGGATTTTAAGAAATATGTATTTTATATCTTATAAGTGGAGTTTTAGGGGGTATAAATGGAATATCACTTATTGTTATGATTGTTTGTAAGAATTCATTAAGGGTATATGTGTCTTTTTATAGTTATTTTTTTGCCAAAAGAGGAAATAGTGAAAGTAAGAAGTTTTGGTTGGGACAGAAGGGGTACTATAGTAAACAGAAAAGTAAAAATCACCTCATACTCTAGTTGGGCAAGAAATAAGAGACCATGTACCAACCCGATCCAGACCGGCCTAACCGACCCAAGCCAGTCTGAACCGACCCGAGCTGGTTTGAGTTAACACATGATTCATGTTGGTGGTAGATGGATCTATTTTGGTGGATATTTATAAATAAAAAATCAATTTAAAAAATCAATTTACACCACACCTAATTATTCATCTAGCCTATGTTTATAATTATTGTTCCTCCCTTGTACTAATTATTTCTAATTTGACTATTCAATCCATTGAAATATGTTAACTTTAAACTCAAAACTATATTGATAATAAATTATGATGATAGTGCATATAATTAATTATGAAAAATAGTGAGATGAAGGAATCCATTATTTTTATCGAAATAATTATCATTTTAATATTTTATAACCTTAAATTGTAAACAAAGTGAGCGTAATACTCGATACTAGGGGGGAAGTGACGCTAAAGATAGCGAGTCAAAGACTAAAAATTTCGATAAAACCCAGGAACCCCCTTTCCGTAATGGCGCCGCTCTGTTGAGTCTTTTACCAATTCCCAGTCGTACTTGTCCCATTGGTATTTATAGCAAAGCGCAGGTTCTGATTCTCTAATTTTGCCCTGGCATCCACCACCAAAGGCCATTGTCATTTGTCGAAGAATAACATCCTTCTCTACTGAGTTCTCTGTTCTTGTAAGGGAACTTAGTAGGGAAGAGAAAAAGGCTCCCTCTGTGTGGTAATCTTCACCCTTCTCGGTTTTTTCACCGTTTGTTGTGTAGATTACTATGTATGTTTTGTATAGGTTTGATTTCGGGCATGTATTTTGGATTCCATTTGGTGTTTTAGAACCTTATGTCATTTATTTATAAATTGGATAAAATTTTGATCTTTGGGTGGTTTTTGTTGCAGCTGTGTGTTCTTGTAGCAGTTGCTTAGGATAGAAAATGGGTAGAGGGAGATTGGATGGTGGCCATGGCAGTGGTGATATGCTGTTGGCAAATTCTGGGGTTAGGCTCTTATGGTGCCCTTTGGGTGTGGAGGAAAGTAATAACCGGTGTGGGTTTTTCGCTAGCGTAGGACGGATGGGAGGTGTAGGTTTTGGATTATCCACGAATTCCTCGAGCTCTTCTGATAATGGCTTGAAGTTTACGCAGAATAACTTGCTTGATAAATGTATGTTGCCAGAATCTGGCTTTAGGATTAATAATGGGGTAGAAGAGCTTTTGGCTGGTGAAGAAAATGAGTTAGTAGCTGGGGGATTATTGAAGGAGAAGAAGAATAAAAAGGGTGGTTTTAAGTTGAAAATAAAGGTTGGGAACACCTCACTGAGAAGATTGATCAGTGGGGCCATTGCTGGTGCAGTTTCCCGGACATCAGTTGCGCCGCTGGAGACAATAAGAACACATTTGATGGTGGGGAGCTGTGGAGAGTCTACCAGTGAAGTGTTCAACAATATATTGAAGGAGGAAGGATGGACTGGCTTGTTTAGGGGTAATCTAGTGAATGTCATTCGGGTTGCTCCAAGCAAGGCAATAGAGGTATATAATTACGCATCATTCTCTTTTTAGTTCCATTTTTGTTGTTTAATTTGTATGAAAATATGGGTGAGTCTTCCTGTTGGATATGAGATGGAGAAGGAATTTTCCAGGTAGATGAGGAAGAAAATTTGAATTACATAGGTGATGTCATATTATGATGATTATCTCCTGTTTGACTTTGTGTTATCAGTGTATGTGATTTGGATTGTGTTATGCATAAGTTGTTCATTATCTCGTAAGGCTGCTCTTACTTTTACCCTTTCCAGTCTGCAACCTTTTAGGTTTTTTGACCGTGTGCTCAAGAATCCATATTTAAGGATGTCAATGGAGTGTTTGATTAAATTGCCCTACGTTTCATATGCTTAGTCCATCCTCTATTTTATACCTTTTCTCCCATAAATTTTCTTTCTTTGAGGGCTTAGTATTATGAAAACGAGTTTTTTTACAGCTCTGTTTGGTGTAATGGTGCTTCTTCCATGATGAAGCTTCTACAAGTTTGTTAAGAGAATGTATAAAGTAATCTTCTAAGAATATTTCTAAGGCAGAATAAATTACCGTCTGAATAGATGTTTGACTCTCTTCTCTTAGTCATAGATATCTTCTTCTTCCTATATGTCATGTGGCTCAACTTTTCTGATCTGTCATCTTGATTTTGTTTTATGGTTTAAAATTCCAGCTGTTTGCTTATGACACCGTTAAGAAGCAGTTGACTCCAAAGCCTGGAGAGCAGCCAATACTACCTTTCCCTGCTTCTCCAATTGCCGGTGCTGTTGCAGGAATAACCTCAACTTTACTTACATATCCACTTGAGTTACTAAAAACTCGTTTGACTGTGCAGGTATAATATAAAACCTTGCATACTCTTCAACTTTTCACTGCCCAACAAAGTTATGGGGATTGATGTTTAGTTCCTTGGTAGTTTTTTTTTGACGTTTTCTTTTCATTTGCTAACCTCTTTTACAGAGGGGAGTCTACAAAAACTTCCTGGATGCTTTTGTGAAAATTGTCCGAGAGGAGGGGCCTGCAGAGCTCTATAGGGGCCTCACTCCAAGTATAATTGGAGTAATCCCTTATGCTGCCACCAACTACTTTGCTTATGACTCATTGAGGAAGGCTTACAAGAAGGTATTCAAGGAGGAGGAAATAGGGAACATAGCAACACTCTTAATTGGATCAGCAGCTGGTGCTATCTCTAGCAGTGCAACTTTCCCACTCGAGGTGGCTCGGAAACACATGCAAGCTGGGGCTCTTAATGGAAGACAGTATGAGAACATGCTTCATGCCCTTTTGAGCATACTTGAGCATGAAGGTGTTCCAGGCTTGTATAAGGGATTGGGCCCGAGCTGCATGAAGATAGTACCTGCAGCTGGGATTTCGTTCATGTGTTATGAGGCTTGCAAGAAGATACTGGTGGAAAAGGAAGAAGATCCATAGAAGAGTTGAAGAGATGAAAAACGATGATCATTGATCATATAGTGTTTTAGATTGCTGAGAATCTGGAGTTTTTTGTTGTTTTTAGAGAGTTGAATCCATTAGGTTGCCAGAATTTAGGGCGAATTTTGCATAATAAACTACATTCATGTGACTTCCTAGTTGTTGGAGTTGTTTTGATCAGATAATACAAATTGACATGCTTGTGTTAAAGGCAATTCAAAATTCATTTAGCTTCCGTTCCACAAGAAAGTATGAAGAGAGCAAGAATTGGTACTAGCCAGGCTCTTTCAATTGATCGTTCCAATGTTACTTTCAAATGGATCGAACAAAAGCAAGTGAATACATACTGCTCGGGATTTAAACAAAACATGTGTTATTACTCCTTATGGATAGTGTCCAAACAAACTTTAATTGCTCCAAATATTCACCCTCTAAAAATTCTTCAAGAGAATACAAGTAACCATATACTTGAGTAATGAAGAGGATAGAACGCATAGATGGTAGTAAAATGGACCAAAGAAACAGCACCATTGATGGAAATCAAACATATTTGCAACTCAAGATTCACTATTCAATGCATAGCAAGTCAGCCATGTTCAAGAAACCAAAACTCAAAAAGGTGGGAAACAGTACCAAAACTGACCCTAAAGAGCAAACAAACAGGAATCACATCTGAAGCTCACTAACACACCTTCAGCGACAATGAACTCTCTATCAAAATCTCAACATTTAAGAGAAACAACAGCAGACACACACTCCCCTTCCTTTCATGTTTGTTCTTCTGCCTCAGCAGCTTCCCTCTCTGCAGCTGCTTCCATCAATTCATCAAACTTCTCTGTCTTTCCAAGCACTATCTCAATCTGTAACACATATCACCAATCAAACACTATCAACTACACGCCGTTGTAACCTGCAAGCTTATACACGCAATCGTAAAAGCCAAGCACCAAATTTAACACGACAAACAAACTTACTTTAGCTTTTGAGACAGGACGGCCTCTCGAATCATCCCTAATGTCAACAGTGGATGTGGTGATCTCTGCAATACAAACATCTTGTTTACTCAAGACCTATAAGAATAACACTTATCACATTACAAATCAATGGTTAAGTAGCAAAAGTATACTTACTCTTTTCCACAGCAAAATCATTGTTCTTCAGAATTTCAGCAACACTCACCACAGTGGAAATAGCTACACCGATCAAAAAGAAAAAAAATCATGTCAAATTGCAACAAACTTGTGATCCTACAACCATCAAAAACATAATGCAAAAAATTAACGCAAAAATCACTCAAAAATTTAAAAAGTATCCGCACATCGAAATTGCAAAACACAGTAGCATATCAAATTAGAATCTAGCAATTTTTTATTCATCTGAAACAGAATCTAACAAATTAATAATGGTACCTAAGCCAAGAGCAGAGAGCTCCACCTCCTTGTATTGCTGCATATACCTCTGCGAAGAGAAATAGATGAATTGTTCAGGAAATCGATATATTCGTCAAATTGAAACTGAGGATTCCTCAAATTTTAACCTACCTTGGAGAGATTGACGTAGAAGAATAGGGGCTTCTTGGTGCTGGAGACCTGAATGCGATTCTTCTTGGGAAGATCTGTTGGGGCGGTGATGCTCACATCTTTCACGACGTCGGTAACCTCCTCCATTGATTCACAGAAAAAAGGTATAGCTCTAAATTATGGAATGAGTGTGGGGCAAGCAATGTGTGTATCGACGACGGCGGTTGTAGATCCTGGGAGGAGGAGTCAGGTGCGTTGTGTTATTTCTTAAAGAGTAAATACTACTCCCCATATAGTAGTTTTGAATTTTGATCACCCAATTATTCCAAATTCGAATTTCAATCACTCAACTTTAAAATGTTACAAAAAAATTATCACTAAACTTTCAATTCTATTACTATATGACTTGATTATCGATGGAACTTCTCTCGTTTAGTGCTAACGGACCATTAAAATAAATACAAATTCTCATTTGAGATATATGAGACTGCTATTGATTGAATTTGTCGTTGGTGAGCTTTAAACCCGCCAATTTCCTTGATTGAATTTGTCATTGGTGAAATTGACCAAGGAAATTATCAAGAAAATTGACCGAAAGATCAAGCAAATTGAAAAAAAAAGAAGATCAAATTAACTGAAAAATCAAGGCAAAACAAAAATACTCAAGGACATTGATTGAAAAATCAAACAAACTGACTAAACGATCAAACAAAAACAGCAAATGCTCATTCCTCTGCTCTTGGTCTCCACAAGGACATGTCTCACCCAAAACTTTTTCTAAAATAAAAAGTATTTAGTCTTTTTGCATCACCATTATTAACACTGTAATTAACAACATAAACAAAAACAAAAACAAAATTGCGATCATGTTCCATAATCAATCTACAAAATATACGTCATTTCATTATATTCCATAACTAGTCAAAACATATGTGTCAATATTAATCGATCTACAAAATATACATCATGTCATTATCTTCCATAACTAATCAAAACATATGCGTTCTTATTTGTTTCTCAAACCAAATCACGATCTGAGTCATCTGACCCATCTCCTTTGAGGTTGGGCACACACACAAACAAAGAAAACGATGCACCAGTAACGTAAATTTGAACAAAACCTACAAGAATCGGAAACTTGTATCGAACCAAATAATTCTCGCAGTCTCCATGTGAAAGCAAAATGTGATGTAGGTAAAATTTGAGCAAAACCTAAAAAGAGAAGCAAAACCTAAAATGGAATCACTCTAATTAATATGGATGGGTACTTTCAGAACTCTTGTAATCTAGGGACTGCAGGTTGGACGATTGCTTTGGGATCAGAACGCTCCAGGGGCACATATTTCTTTGTTTCTACATCCCCTCTACATGCTGAAGGTGAAGTTTGTTGGAGGACCATAAAAGCAGCAGCCATGGAACATCCTCAAGGCTTGTGTTTGCACTTAAAAATGTAGAGTTAGCGCAATGGGAGATCAAGAGCGTCGCAGAGAGCATTGTTGCTTTTCTAAGAGCTTCTTTCTCCTTCTTTAGCATTGTAATGAACAAGACATGACCATTAAAAGTTTGCTTTTGTAATTTATAAAAGTTTATTGTAAAAAAAAAAGCTCGCCAGCAAGCAACAACGCGAGGATGCTTTGAATAGCGTTCCCAAAATGCATCAAAGAGTTGATTTAGGGGAAATGAGATTTATATTGAAGTTTTGCAATTACATCTCTCTAGTTTGGTGAAAGTTTTATTGTAACGCTAAATATTAAATATTCATTTTTTTTGTCTTAAAATATTCATCTTTTATCCAACACTTATGTAGTTATGTTATATGTGTGCCATGTCCTACCTTTAGTACTTTTAAGATGGTTTCTCAAACAAAATTTTGTAAAGAAAAAATGTTAGATATAGGCCAACTTTTTGATGAAATAACAAGTTTGGTGCCCACTTTTATAAAATGTTCCCAAAATATTCCTAACTTTTGATGAAATGTATCAATTTAGTTCCTTTACATGTTGATGACCTACTATTGCAGGTTGATAGTCCTGTCAAAGGTTAATATGTTGAAAAAATGATAAAATTATGTTTGGCGTACCTTCTTATAATAATTAATAGTGGTTTTTATACAAGTTCTTAGGCGGCTAATCAAAAAAATTAATGTTGAGGATATCAAACAATACATTTTCCTGAGAATCGCCAAGTAGTCGGAGAGGCGATTCTCGGAGATATATACCAAATAATATTGATCGATAGTTGTAAATGAATTGAGTCAAGCTCGGAGGAGGAAGCACAGATCGGGAGCCATCGGACCACCGCTCGGGGCTCGTGTCGACTGGACCACCATAGACTCCCAGATCCGGTCATCCGGTCAGATCTGTTTTTTGACCGGTCCGGTCCGGTTTGGTCCGAGTCCCGGTTCGACCGGTTTCTGCTCTCCAAGACAGTTTCTTTGGGACTGGACTCGCTAGGAGGGAGGTGGTTTTTTCAATTTTTATGTTTATGTTTTTTTTCTTTTTCTTATAGATTTAAGCCTTTTTCTATTTCAACAGGGATAAGTGATTAATTATTGTGCTTTTGCTAGATAATTAGACGAATGCTATTTGCCAAATTGAGTTTCCGACGGGTCCTTTTTAGTTCGGTTAACTTTATTATGCCTGCTAATCTGGTTATTGAACGGGAGGAAAAATCCGAGTCAAAAGTAGTCTTTACTCACTTATTGGCGACTCCATTTCACTAGATTAGTAGAGTGTGTGGGCTGACTTGTCTTCCCCATTGCGTGTTATATAGCATTCATACGTGTTTAATACTGTCATATAGCTTTTTGGAAATTCTCTTTTACCGTGAGATTGACTGGAAAGTGACAGTTTTGAGCTGATAGAGTCTAAATTGACCGGGCTTTCTTTTACTGTGAGACTTACCGGAAGGTGACGATAATATATTTGCGTAGTCTGATTTTCTGAATACTACTAGATTATCCAACTGGTGAGACCAGCACTGGTCGGATTGTTGGTAGTATTGATCATTTGTATCCCTGTCTTAATTTTCTTGTTGTATTCTAGTGTAGTTTCTAGATATGCTGTTACAGGCATCAGACACAGAGAAGTATTAGAATTAATACATTGTTAGAAACTTCTCTGGAGTCTTACTCATCGCCTCCACATGTGGAGTTACATTTTGCCTTGGATGCTGCTAGTCACCCCTAGTTCCCTTATTTTAGGGTTCCTAGTTCATATCCGCACTGTACTTGGTAGCGGATTTGTTGTATCATTTTCTTTTTCTTAACGGCTTGGGGAATCCAATATACACCCTCACCTACGGTGGTTTGCTCAAAATTTTTTTTTAGTCGAGCTCAAAAAACCTCGTCTTGAGTTCACTATTTAAATTTCTCGAGTTTGATTTTGATTAAAATTTGAACGATCTAATGAAATCTTGGTTAGAGCTCATGTACAATCGAAAATAATGAGTTCAAACTGGAGTTTGAGATCGACTTGAAACACAGTGAATGTTTCCTAATATAAAATTTATATTTACAGTTTATTATATATAATTTTTGATAAATTATAATAAGTCGGTAATCTTGATGAATTTGACGAATGATAATTATACCGAGTTATCAAAATTTGAAAACGTTTTTGTTTTTGTAAATTTATCATTTTATTCTAAAAAGTGCATGATTTATAAATTTTTTATCACAACTTTTAACATGACCATTGACCTGCACTAAAAGGCCAGTTCAACAAGTAAAGGAATCAATCAATTGGTACATTTTATCAAAGTTGGGAACTTGAGAGTTAATGTTATTAACTCAAAAAATGGACATTATTTCTATCATTTTCTCATTTTGTAAAAGCAAATACTCCTAGGTGACAACTACATTTATGTTAACAATAATTTCATTTCGGTGGTTCAAAACTTCAAATCCAATATCTTTAATAAAGTTGCCCAATCAAAATGTGACAAAACCAAAAATTTGAAAATCATGACCCATTGTCAAAAAAATAAAAAATTAAAGAGAAATCATAAGCCGGGTCAATTAATATAAAAGCTATAGACTCCGCCGCACACCGCAGCCAAGTTGAAGACGTTGGCGCGCTCCCCGGTGACCATACTGGTCGGTGACGGTTCTTTCTGTTACGGTACGTTAGCTTCTCTTTCGCATATTCTTGCAATTCGTTGATAATTATAGTGTATCTGTGTTTCCGATGTTCAATTGGGCTGCAAAATGTCTCACGACTGGTACCTGTTTGTGATTATGCCTAGCCGGAGAAGTCTGTTAATTTCTACTGAATATATTATTGCTGAACAAAATATATGCAGTTGAAATTTGAGGGATAAAATATGTCCAGTTTTGGAGCTAACTGACTAGAGAATGAATGATTCCCACAAAGCTATATTTTGTAAAACTGGCTGAAATCATGAATTTGCTTCATTAATTCTGTCTTTTTCTGTTGGTTCTTCCAGTCATAACTGCCACGGACCAGCCTGCTTCATCAGATTATCCCATATATCCCCGCCACAGTGCTGCCTGGTTCATTAGATTTCGCTGTCAATTGCCACCCACTTGACTGCTTCAGCGCTGAACTCCGTCTCGCGCCGCCACGCACTTGCCTGCTTCAGTTACGGTAAGGGCAGTCTTGGTCTATATTTTGATTCTTCTTTCACACTTCCTTAGGTTTGTTTTCCTTAATCCTGCTTTTGTAAGCTCTTACTGCTTCTTAATTTTCGTCCATTGTATCTTGTATGCTTTGCACCAAATTCTCTTCTCATTATTCTTCACTTTCAGTCTCCGTGCTTTTTCCATCGTTATTTGGTGATTTCCATATTAACCTTCCCTACATTTCATGCATCCCAACTGTTCGATAAAATGCTTCAACTAAGTTTAGACAAATCTCAAGATTTTGAATGGAAATCATTATATTTCATTGGACAAAGCTCAATAATTTTGGCATAGCTTAATGACTGTTAGCTTATCTTCTAAATTTGCAACCTAATCTCTTATGTATTGGACACATTAAAAGAAAGTATTTTTATCATGATATTTTAAATAGGCAGAGTATCAGTTTAACTCATGCTTGAAATTCCCCCATCCTGTTTGTTGAGTTGTATGTTTACATATTCTGAATTTTTGTGACTGTACTAAAGTGCCTTTAATTAATATGTTTAGGTATTTTGATTTTTTTGTTACTGTAATAATCGTTTAAATTAGATAGTTTTTCTCTTTGGACATCAATTTAGCTCTTTCGTTCACAATTCCCTCACCTTGTTTCTTGAGCTATGTTCAGTTTTTCAGAACTTTTGCGAGTAAATCGTCTTTGAGTAGCAGGTTTAGGTATTTTGATTTTTTTTGGTCATTCTACTAAATTCTGGCATGTGTTTGATGCGGTTTCTAAGTCATTACTCTCACAGGCTCATGATTTTTAAAGTAGTGTTTACAGTCTGTATAATTAAGACTTACTGCGAGAATGTATAGGCATCTATTTAAAATTGGTATTCAGTTTTTAAATTAGGAATAAGTTGATGCTGACATGTGTTCTATGAAGTTTACAGTAAGTAGAAAGCTATGCTCTATTTTTTTTTGGTCCCAGCAATGTGTAAGAACTAAGAAGATTAGAATTTCATAGAGCGTTTCACATTTGTGAAGTCTCTTCCCTATCCTCACAAAACAGTTCAGCAAAGTCATGGGACTCTGAGAAGTTAAGTTAAAATAAAAAGGTGTGATATTCTGTGGCATTTAAGATTAATTTGCGTTGCTGCATTTGGAGTTCTTTCCATTGTGTCTGCATTTGACTAAATTCTTAAATTTTCCCGCCTTCTTGATTTAATTTTTCTGTACGGTCATCTTATTTTACTTGCTAAGACTCTGTAGCTCTCCACTTCTTATTTTGCATGGTCCTGTTGAAGCATGCAAAATTGCTACCTTACCATTTAACTACTGAAGTTACTAGCTTAACATCTAAAGCAATCCATTTACACGTGTTTATGTGCATTTCACCTCTTGCAAAGATGCTTGCTGCTATTATCTTTAGTGGTTATAGTGAACTAAATGTTTTTAGACTGATCTTATTAGTACCTTGATTACATATATGCTCTAATTTCCCCTTATTTTCTGCCATGTTTCTATTCGGTTGATACGCAAATCCTGCTTATGTTTTTGTCCATGTTCGTATGCATATTCACTGGTTATATAAGTTGTTGTTTTCGCCCTAAATTTAACCTTTTCTCTGCTGCTACATTATTCATGTTTTCCTGCACATTAGGTGTTCGAATAAATCACTGACTTTTTCATGCACATTACGTGTTCGAATAAATGACTGAGCTAACTTTCCCTTAGGACATAACATGGTTCATTCTCTATTAAGCAGTAAGGCTACAAGTTTATATGAGTAGAGTCATGTTGAAAACCCTTACTGATATGAGGAACTATGGCTCATAATTAGGCAGTAAGGCTGCAAGTTAAACGGTAGTTGATTCATATCGAAAGCCATGCTTTATATATGAGTAAAAACAAAACTGTATTTCTCTTCCAAACAAATGTGATAAAAACTTGGTTGTTATCATTGACAGAACTGAAATTAGTATCATTGTTCAGGTGACTTTTTTTTTTTTAGTTGCTGAAATACGTGAATTGCCATGATATCATTGCTTCATAAAATAAGATTGCATTGCGAAGAGGCATTATTGTTTAACAAAGATGACTAATTCCAGTTCTTTGTTACTGCACATGATTCCTAACTTTCGCTTACTTTATATTATGTGCAGAAACAAGCCAAGTTACTATCAAAGGCAAAAACAACAGCAACAGGTACATAACCCTATTTAATTTATTTTCATTTCCTTTATGTCAATCTTACCTCACATATCTAGGTTCCTGCTATTTAACTTTTATATTGAATAATTTAATTGCTTTCATTTAAACTATTTTTTCCCTTATCTGGTAAGAAAGGATTTCATTACCATACTCCTTCATCTAATAATACCTATCATAATTTTATGTACTCAGGCATTTAGATTGTTCTTTGATAAAAAGATTCATACTTTTACTCCCGAGGTTGCAGTTCCATGTAGATCAACCTTCTAACATTTTCAATCCGTGCATCCTTTCATTCTGCACCTTAGTGTTGTTCATTAAAAAACTGAATTCTACCTGGTATATAATTACGTGCATTTTTTTTGGGTGTGTGTTTTTATAGCAGTCTCCTTATGCGTATATTTTCGTTAAGTGACACTAATAAAATCCATGATAGTACATATTCTTCTGAATTGGTTAATATTCATTTGGAATAGTTATGTAAACTTTGATTTGTTTGATTCCATTACCTGGAAGGCCAAAAATAATGGTTTCCTGTACTTTAATGACTAGATTAGTAATATATATGGCATTAACAGAATTTTTTGTATCAAAACTAATTCATTAAAGTCAACGTGTATGATAAAAATGAAAAAAGAAATAAAGGATAGGCATAGTCATTGGTCACCGAGAAAAAAGAACAAGGCAGGTTTGACTTTTCTCTACAACCTTAAAATTCTGTCTCACAAAATTCTCCATTTCTTATACTCATGGAGGCTGCAATCCCCAATTCCATCAAACTTGTTCCCATCCTTATATATCTTCAATGTCTGATTTGTGGACCTATGTTTACAACTTTGCCTTTTCTCACGTTTGTTTGTTTTGTAAATATCTCCACCGTCTTCCCTCCTCTACGCCCATCTAGTTTCCTTTCTTCAATTTTCTGCTTGCTCCTAACTTCTTTCTCAAGGTTTGTTTAAATTCCCAACTTTAATTCAATTTATGTTGCTCTTTGCTTAGACTTGCCAATTCTCTTTGCTTAGACTTCCCAACTTTCCACGCATGCTTCCTCATTTCTGCTGTTACGGTTTGTTCACGTACATGAAATTCAATCATTTATGTACTTTCAACTAAGATGTTAGTTTAGTATCTAACAGTGGCCTCTTTAAATAGAGGAATGTGTGCTTCTAAGAATGATTTGTGTCAGCCAAACTTGGTGCTTGCGCTGCACATTCTATATGCAAATCTTGTTTATTTTGCTTTAATAATGCTGCCTGCTCACATAAATACTGAGAATACTTTGACCATGCATACTTACGTTCTAGCCAGTAAAAGTAAAACCATTTTGCTTAAGGGAATGGGTGATTTATGTTAATCAGACAGTTGATTTTGCTGATTTACTTTCCCATTTCACGTGGTTATTATTATGGAACAGTTCTTGATGATGCATAATTTTGATCATCGCATCAATGGCGAGGTTCAACCTGAGAGCTCAATTGAAAACCAGAAAATTAACCTCAGAGAAATTATAAACCAGAAAATTTTACCTCAGAGGATCATCACATGTGCTTATTATATGCAAGCTAATCTCTGGCTTTAGATTGCACAATGTGCAACAACCACAATCTAGTGTATGATCAATTTATAACACAAAGATATATATTTCAGTGCTAAGCAGGGAAATGATGCTGAAAGCACTTATTTCGAGAGGGGCTCGTGCAACAGATGGCTTTCACTTTGCCCAGTTTAATCCCCAAGTAAGTTCTCTTTACCTAATCAATCACAAATGAGTATCTTCATTCAGTAAAAAAAAATTCTTTGTAATAGAGGGGGATGCACAGTAGAAACAAGAAAGCTATGGAATTTATTGCCAAAGGTTGGAATGCTCTTAAAGAGGTTGATCGTGTGATAGATTACTGCGAGCATGAAGACCAGCGCCTCATCCCTGGGCTAAAGGTAAATAGTAAATTTGATCTCCTCAATTTGCGTATTTATGATAAATGCCTTTTTAAAGACATGCTGATACGCCATCATGTTATAGTCCAATTTCTAATTTACTCTAAACTTGTACGAACATTGAGTGCATTAACTTTCTTTAATAAGATCAGTTGCTTTATTTGGTATAGTTTGTTGCTATTAGTTCATGGATGGTAGAAAAATTTCAGTGCATTGATGAGTGATAATATGCGACTGTGCATGTACAAATTACATACCAACTGGAAATAACCAAATTAAATATTACTAGTCAGGTTCTGTGGGTGTTGTTTTCCTTACTTTGATGACTTATAATGAATGACTGGTATTCGAGGTTATATAGTACTCCTTTCAAAAGCAGCATTTTTTGCTTTTCTCGTTCTGATAAGCCTACAGAATTCCATATTCTTACATATTTTGTATCAGACAGCAAAGGAGAATTTTGAGTTGGCCTTGGAAGTTGACAACTACAATACTCATGCTCGATACTGGCTGTCCAAACTGCATCTGAAATATCATGTCCCTGGTGCCTGTAAAGCTATGTAAGAGCTCACTTTCTCTGTCATGAATTTGGGCTTCTTTTTCCCTCGATCCATGCACTTAACAGAGTTTTTTGGGAGTGTGTAACTCAATTTATTGTTGATAGTTTATACTTGCAAAGTTTGTGCTTAAATTCACTTTGTCAATTCCTTCATAATCATACTGGCTCTGCATGATTACACAAACAGAAAGTTACCGAGGGTATCTTATACACAATTTTAACTATTGAGAAAATCAGTATTATTGGCCTTGTATCTTTCCAGGTTTTGGGAGTGGTTTTCGGAACATATATCCCAAATGAGGCTATCCTGTAGGATCAGTTTGAACAGTTTTTAGGTTCAGACAGAAGTGTCAATACCATAAGAATCAGTCCTTAAGTTCCATAAAATTAGTCTGTTAAAGAGTCTAGGTTTCTACTTGGATTTCTGCTCAGGATATCATATATATGCTGACACTATGTTTTCCCCTTCAATTTTAACAGAGGAGCTGCTTTACTAGTAGAAGCTGCTGAAATGGGTAACAAAGATGCACTCTATGAGTTGGGCTGCAAACTCAGAGTGGATGTGAGTCTTTGTTGATGTGTTTTGAGTTGTCTTAAAACCTTTATGCAATGCTGTAATTGCTTGGCATGTGTTTTCCCAAAAATTCATCGACCTTTGTGTAATTCCATGTATGTTGGGTTTTTTTCTCCAGAATGACTATGTTCAATCAGACCAACAAGCTTTCAACTGTATAGAGAAGGCAGCCGACCAAGTATGATATCCTACAATACTTTATTTATGCACTTAAATCTCCCCAACATATTCCATTATCCTAATCATATATACACGTGTTTAGATGCATCCAGGTGCTCTTTACCTCTTAGGTACCGTGTACTTGACTGGAGATTGTGTGCCGAAAGATCTTGCATCAGCTGTGTGGTGTTTTTACAAGGCATCTGCGAGGGTAATTTTTTCTTGTTCCTCTTGTGGCATACTAGCTTTGTAATTCTTAGACCACGATGTTTCCTCTGAACAAAAAGCTCTTGCTCATGACAATTTCTTTCCAAATGAGCAATAAAGGAGGATTATTTTCCATTAGCTGTATACTTGTATTACTCTGAAGCGATTATTGGGGCTTAAATTTTCTGCAGGGCCATGCAGGTGCTGCCATAGCTTGCGGATCCCTGCTTCTTAGAGGTACACTCTTTATTTATGCATATATGATCGCGAAGCTGCAGTTTTGACTTTCGATTGCTACACTTTTTATCAGAAACTTGCAATTTCCTCAAAAGGATTGTGTAAGAGAGAGGATTTTAGTTAAACCTTTGGATCAGAAATTGCCAGGCCATCATGCAAGTTAAAATACATTCCCACTAAAGAATGTGTTCTAATATTCATGCCTGTTTGACCTTGTTGAAGGTGTGGAGGTCCCAGAATCACTAGTGAGATTGGATTTGAAGAAGAAATCCTCGATTAGAAATGGTAAAAGGAAAGAAGCAGCGGAGATCAATCCAGTCGAGATGGCAAGAAAGCAATTTGAAACAGCGGCACGAGCTGGATGTGACCTCGGTTTTAGATGGTTGAAAAGAATGGAGGAGGAAGAGGAGCGTCTAATGCCTTCAACTTCATAACACACTCCATTACTACTACTACTAAAAGCTTCATATATTTACCATGATGTATCAGTAACTTTGCAAGCTATGAGCTTGCTCGAGTTTAATCTACTGTAATTATAAAACTTTTACCGGTTTGCACTTATATCAAAAATGATAGTATATGAAATGAGGGAAATCATAACAACAGTCAACAACTGAATTTGAATTCAAATGTTTTATTTACCGAAGCAAGAAATTCTCCAAGCTGTCATTTCAGTTTTCACTAATTACCCGTTCAACAGTCAACATTACCCATCCACCTTTTTCTGATAAATTTTTGTCGTCGACGCAAAGCCGAATTTATTGCCCAAAATGGTCCGACCATCAACGGCAGCCCATTGCTGCGAGAAAAATAAAAGCATTCCTTAATTAGAAACAAAACCTGCAGCCCAAGATTCCACAATCTCTCCTTTATTTGGCCCGCATTTAGACCCGAACTCAACATTCAAAATTTTCTCGACCCGGTTGTACCACACGCTGTAGAAGTTGTACATTGCCTTACTGGCTCATCACTCTCTCTCTCCACCGTTTCACTTTCCCCATGCGTAGTGCTACAACAGAACAGTACTACTACCCCTCCCACTCTCTCTCACACACTCACACAGTAATATAACACCATTTTTCCTTCTCTCTCTCACACACTCACACACTGAATTTCAGTAGGTAGTGTTTCTGCCTCTCTGTTTTCCTTCATTATTGCACTCTCTCCTGAAAACTCCATCTCTCACTCTGTTCAAGAAATGGCGTTTTCTTCCTCATTTTTCATGTAGATTTTATCTCTAGATCTTATTCATCTGATAGTATCATTATAGCTTAGAGCCATCGTTATCGGAGAGCCAGACGATACCATGTCATGGAACGATTCTACTCGGGGACAGGGCCGACCCACTCGGCCGACGTACCTTCCGCCACATCTCCGCGATCAGCCCACCATTACCGTCACCATTCCGGCAGCATACATGGACATGGACTCGCACTCGCCTCGATTCAGCCACGGCCGTGGCCGGGCGCGTGGGGCCAGGCGTCCGAGTGGGCCTCGGGGTGGTCGAGGCCCGAACCAGGGCCGATCATGGAGCGGCGGACGCCGATTCACTGAGAGGGAGAGCTACTCCGACTACGAACCGAACCCGGTCTACTCGCTGGAGAAATTCGATGAGCTCGAGGTCCTCGAGAGGGAGCTTGGTAACGTGAACCTGAACGCGTACGACGAGACGCCGGTGGAGACGAGCGGGTTCGATGTGCCTCCACCAGTGACGTCATTCAACGAGGTGGATTTCAGTCCAGAGGTGATGGAGAACATCAGGAGGTGCAAGTACGAGAAGCCGACGCCGATTCAGCGGTACGCCATTCCGGTGGCGATGGCCGGAAGGGATCTCATGGCGTGCGCCCAGACCGGGTCGGGTAAAACGGCTGCGTTTTGCTTCCCGATCATCAGTGGGGCCCTCAAGGACCTCAACAAAAGCCTCGCTCAGATCCTGGCGGAGGGCAGGGGTGTGAGTTTGAATATGGCTTGCCCGCTGGCTCTCATTCTAGCTCCAACTCGAGAGTTGTCTTGTCAGGTGGGACCTCCTTTCCGTTTTTGGAAAGATTCTACACTTTGGCCATTGTTATTATTATAATGGTGCTTGTTTAATGTCAATAGTTTATTTTAACATTTGTTTAGATTCATGCTGAGGCCAAGAAATTTGCAAACAGAACAGGGCTGAAGATTGTGGTGGCTTATGGAGGAGCTCCCATGGTCCAGCAGGTTCGGTATCAGCTTTGTTTATTTGCATTTAAGATAAGTCTTTAATTGACATTTTTTTATACTAGCACCATTGGATTCTTTAAATTGCCGTTGTTCATCATCATAGACTTATAGTAATTAAATTTTACAGTAATTTTTTTTTCAAAAATATTTGCACTCTTAGTTAAGCATGGATAGGTTAAAGTGAGCTGCACAAATCGTGTTCTTGGCCTTTTTGATTTGTTGAGTGGATTAGTCTTGCTAAATTGTTTCTTGGACTATTTTAGACATTTTGTGTGCTCAGTTGTTTAGTAATGTTAGTGGTGGCTGTTTAATGAGAGTTTGATCTGTGGAACTGTGCAGTTTCGTAATCTGGAAAGAGGTGTGGATATCTTGGTTGCCACTCCTGGGCGCCTGGTGGATATGATCGAAAGAGGGAAAGTTTCCCTGAGGAATGTCAAGTACTTGGCTCTGGATGAAGCTGACAGGATGTTGGATATGGGGTTTGAGCCTCAAGTTCGGAGGATTGTGCAGCAAATGCATATGCCGCCTACTGGCACTAGACAGACTATGCTCTTCAGTGCAACCTTTCCTGTTGAAATTCAAGTCAGTAGAGTACATGATTTATCTTTTTATGTTTTAGTGGTGGAGTTTATTCAATGCTTTTATAACAGTGTTTGAATTCAATGTTACAGAAGCTTGCATCAGATTTCTTGTCCAACTACATCTTCCTAGCTGCTGGAAAAGTTGGGTCAAGTACTGATCTCATTGCTCAAAAGGTGCAATTTGTCCATGACTCCGAGAAAAGGAGTCGTCTGATGAACCTTCTGCACAACCAGAGAACAAATGAGCAAGGAAAGGTACGACTGATCATCTTTCTTTTTGGATACTTTCAATTATGTAACCACACCACCCAAGACTGCTACCTTTGCCTTATGTTGATGCATGGTACTCCAACTATTGGAGTTTTTGTGCTCCAACTTCAGTCATTATATATATTGTTTATGTGTCCAGTTGCAGCCAGCATTGACTTTAGTTTTTGTGGAGACAAAGAGAGGAGCTGATGCCTTGCAGCAGTGGCTTTCCTCAAGAGGGTTTCCTTCAATCGCCATACATGGTGACAAAGTACAAATGGTTAGTCAAATTATATTGTTATGTTACTAGTATGCTTCTGCTATCGGTTGATTTATCTTAAAAGTGAATGTTTTCATTACATTATATTTTATATAGGCCTACTCTAATCATTCATTTGCATGCCCTCTGACTGCTTCAATAAACAGATTTATCTAATGCTCTATGTTCTTCTATCATGTCCAAGGTTTCATCAAACTGGATTTTAGCCTATAGGATATCATTTCTTTTTCCCCTGAGAATCTAAAACTTGCTATTGTTTTATCTCTAATAATTTAAGGAGAGAGAGAGAGCTCTAAGATCCTTCAGGCGGGGAGCCACTCCAATTCTGGTGGCCACAGATGTCGCAGCAAGAGGCCTCGACATTCCACATGTTGCTCATGTCATAAACTATGACTTGCCAAGAGACATTGATGACTATGTTCACAGGATAGGCAGAACTGGGCGAGCTGGTAAATCAGGTCTGGCAACTGCATTCTTCAGTGAAAAGAATGTCCCCTTAGCAAAGGCCCTTGCTGAGTTGATGATGGAAGCAAAGCAAGAAGTCCCTTCCTGGCTCAGAGACTATGCTGAAACAAACAGCTCTGTTTACATTCCAAGATCAAGCAGGAACAATGGGATAAAGTATGGCGGCTATGATTACAGAAGAGGGAACCAGAATCAAACCTTTGACTACCAATCTTATGGTGCAAGCAGCTCGTACTCATGTCACACCTCTGGTGCTGGCTATCCAACTTCTCCTGGATCAAACGCCTTCTACAGCCACATGTACGGCTATCACCCCGTTATGGCAAGTGGCTTGAACTGAAGTGAAGAATAAGACATATCGGTTTCTCCCATAGGTTAGGGTAATGCTGCTGATACTTATGCTTGTTAGGCTAACAGGGAGAGTACACACTCTTGGGGCACACACTTTATTTGGTATTCTATTCAGTTAAGTATTGTCAGTTAAAACTTCAGGTTCCACTTTGCTCTGTGCAAACCTCTGTGGAACAGTAGGCCTTTTGATTTTGATGTCAATTGCGCGTTTCATTTGGAGCAGTGAAAAAGTAGTTTGGAGTTGGATCAGTGTTCTTGGTAATCTTAGCCTTCGTTTTTATATTTGGAACGTGTTTTGCCATATATTTACTTATACTTATGGGATTTACGAGGGTATATACCCCCATTGTGTATCTGTCTCATATCTCTCATATCCCACATGCAACCAAACAAACACTTAGTCACAATTAAATAACAATAAATATACAACATAATTTAATGGGTGTATGATAGTATGATATAAGGTATATCAGGATCATCGGAACAATTCTCAGTTTTTTATAAAATCATCTTCTGAAATGAATCAGAATCAAGTGATTAAACTTTAACACACATTTTAAAATTTGTCTTGCTTTTGCGATATGTAGCCAATTTTTGAATAAACCAACACATAATTTAGTTTAGTGTTACATGTTTTTATCCTACAATGCTTTTTTGAGGTTTTTCATCATAAACAAATGCTAGCATAGTGTTTCGTGATTAAACAAGTTTGCACTTATTCATAGTTCAATTAACATTATAAAAATATAACCCAAACGAATTGCATGGGTACCAGAAGGAACAAATGTTTTTATCTAGTGTATTCATTTCCCCTGAATTACAAACCGAAGTTACCATGGATACAAAATTGCACAGTCCATTCAGCTAGAATTTGATAACTACACAAAGCCTAGAAAAAACAGTAATAATTTCAAAAAACGGTAAAAAATATACTCCAGTCATGAGTTATCCAATTCATTGTATTCATGCTGATTTTCCTTTTCTTGATGAGGAGTCCTTTTTAGTTGTTCTCTTAAAAGATTTCTTGCCTCCTGTCTTTAGTTTGCCACTGTAAGGGGATGCTTTCGCCTTCTGGTTTCTGCGATTCTTTTCATCATTCACCTTGTACATTGACACAGCCTACATTCCAGAAAAAAACTCGAGTTCAGATCAAAAACTCAATTTGTTTTCAACTGATTAAAGCACACTGATTAGACAGCAAAGGCATACCTTTTCAACATTGAGAATCTGATGTGAATTCTTCGCCAACAGCTTGTTTAGAACCTTATCGGTCTGCTCTCTTTCTAAGGATCCCATTCCAGATCCTGCAGCAGTTGGTAGGAACTGAACGGAAAAGACGCAAGGGTGTTAACATGGTAACTACTCCCAGGCCATGAAGCTATACTAAAATTTTGTAAATACAAGTGGATAGTTAGCTAACCTTCCGATACTTCTTTTCATGTTTCGGGAGTTTCTCACCAGGCAACTTCTTATCGAATTTCCCTCCACTGGCTGTTGCAGTGGCGGCCATACCTGCCACATTTTGTAGCTCATTCTTGCCGACTTTGCTAGGTGCAGCTTGACTCCCTGTTATGGGCAATCTTGTGGCAGCTAGTTTGATATGGCTGCAAAGCATGAATTTTGCACCATACTCAGAATAATTGTTTTGATGTAATAATAAACCAGCCTATGTCCTACTACTTCGATTAATAACTACAAACTATAGATCTACAATCAAATCCAACCATATACAAAGGACCTGGTTGGACAATAGCATCAAGATTGGTATGATTCATGCATAAGGGTAATGAGTTCAAAGATTAAGGAAGGTGACCAAAGATAGGAACAGATATTAAAGAAACAATTGAGAAAGAAGTTCGTAAAGGTAACTTCATCATAAAAACAGACGCACCTTGGTAAGGGGGCACCGGCTTTCCCAGCATGTTTCAAATTATGCAGCCTGTTTTTCTCATTTTTGTCAACTCTCTTTTTCTTCTCTTCTTGCCTTTTAGCAAATGGGTCAATCCCTGGCTCTGAGAATAGTCACGTGCACATTAATAAATATGCTACGGCGACTACTAAAATGATGCTAATACATGAAATACATCTGAAACAAAGAAGGAAAACTGCTTGATGTATAACCCACCCACCCTCTAAAAAAGAATACCCCTAAATTTCACTTGATACCCCTAAGGTTCATTACTCCAAACTTAATCCCATCGCCAACCAGTCATTTAATATCCTATTCCAATTGAAGAACACCACGCGGTATGCCATAATGAATAAGAAAATACATGTCTTACTCAAAAGTTAGTAATTGCTTCATTCATTGATTAGATTCAACAACAATTTTATTTATCATGTACAGGATGCAGCTTGAATAAGAAAATCAGAAGTAAATCTGCGTGGAAAATATTGTTAGAAATTAACTTTCCACAATGGCAAACTCAACTTTTTTCGGTCTTTCTATTTTAGATATAATAGATAGCTATAATCCATCATACAGTGGTAGCAGCGCATGAAAATAACGATAGCAATAAGCACAAAGAAAAGAAAAGTAAGACATACCATCAGTCATCTTGGCCTCTATGACTGGTATATCGTTATCATCATTGACACGATCATAACCATGTCGTCTCTTCCAAGAGCCTGTCTGTTCATCAAACACAACCTTGTCCTTTTTACGCTTCTGGATACCTGACGACGATCATATGATAAGAATTTAAGTCAATGTAATCACATAAAATGCCACTCCCAGAGCATTATATTAAAAATAATTCACTGAATAAACTGTCACAAGATAACGTAAGGAATGCCTTGTCAATGATTAATTCCACTTGATTAAGCACTTAGCTGGCCTTGAAGGCAGCAGACAATGTCGATGACTAACCTTTCTTTTGGGCAAATGATTCCCATCTGGTTGGAGGTCTTGGTTTTGGCAGCTAGCAAAAAGATAAAATTGTTACACAACCAAGGACCACAATACAAGTAAAACTCTAAGCCATAAAAGAAGCAAATTGAAAATAATATGATGTTTAAAAATAACCATACAAGTGAGCGTATAAGTTTAATAGCATGCATGAATAGCAACAACCTTAGAACGAATGTTTTCTGATTAAATACACATATTCACAATAGTAAAACAAAATACCATTATTCATCAGAGGATTTATCTGATAGAGATCTAGGATTAGGTCTGAATCTTAGAAATTATATCCAGCATGTCAGATAAAACGAGAGCGATAAAACTATTTACTAAGGCACCATAACGAGCACACTTCACTTATTCAGTAAAAACAGAGTCAATACAAAAGTAACAAATACTCTATTCATCTACATGTCATAAAGGTAATGGTGTCTTTGCACAGAAGCCAGCTAGAAGAATGCATACCGGCTTCGAGCGAGGCAACTTTGTTGTTGGTGGAGGCAAAGTGACAAGGGGGCCATCACGGTCTTCCACAGAAGGCAAATCGAAAAGGGCATCAGCAACAGCTTGAATCAGCTTCGTCCCCTCTTCTAGACTTTGCTTCAGCAGCTCCGCCCTAAGAATCCAACAAAAATCAAGAAACCCAATAAGCTCCTGCTTTATAAACCCTAATTCTAACCCAGTGAACATAATTAACCTCGGCCTTCAAAGTTAGCAACTTTGCAATCTGTACTTTCAAATTTACTAACTTTCAAGCTTAGGAAACATATGACAAGCTAAATAGCCATTCACAACATAAACATTAACATAAACGCAGTTTGAGGATAAAGGGTTAAAAAAAACACCTGGAAGGTGGAGAAGCAAAGCTGTGGCGAGGGTTACACGCCATGAGGTTTCCGAGGTCTATTTCGTATTCCGCCATTTGTGAGTTCTCGCCGTCAGTGTGTGTTTGTGTGTTGTGTGGCCGGCGGAGGAGCAGACAGTCCCAGGAAAGACAGCTGCGAGGGTTTATGAGGAGGCTCTACTGGAGTTGTTGAAATTCCTAATATACTTTACTTATTTGTATTTTTAGCCCTTTACCATTTGTAACATTACAATTCTATCCCTCTGTTTTATACCTTGGCTGTTGAAAACATTATTGATTTATTGCATTGCATAGTGTGTTTAAAAAATGTAGAGAATAATCCAAAAACCATTAAAGAGAGACAAATTAAATTACTAAAAATAATATTTTTGGTGAAGCCTCGGTGGAGGAAATCTCTATGATTCATTGGGTAATATCGTTATATGAGGAAGTTTCAGGGCAGCGTATTAATGTGGAGAAGCCAGGTATCTTGTTTAGTCCTAATACTCCATCTTTTTTAAGACCGCAAATCTGTGCGGTGATGAGAATTCCAGAAGTTTCATCTCATGAGAAGTATTTGAGGCTTCCATCGGTTATTGGGAGGAGAAAATGTGAAGTTTTTCAATTTATCAAAGACAGAGTTAGGGAACGAATTGATGGCTGGTCTGAGAGGAATATTTCGAAGGCTGGCAAGGAAGTGCTTATTAAATCAGTTCTCCAAGTTGTCCCGAGTTATGCAATGAGTTGCTTCCTGACCACCTTATAACGGAAGTCCAGGGCTTGATTAGTAAATTTTGGTGGGGAGGTAATGAAACTGAAAGGAATGTGCATTGGGCTTCTTGGCCTAAGCTGGCGCGGTCTAAAGCTAATGGTGGGATTGGTTTCCGAGATTTGAAGGCGTTTAACGTCACCCTTCTGGGGAAGCAAGCCTGGAGGTTATTAACTCAACCGCGTTCCCTTTTGACACGTGTTTACAAAGACAAATACTACCCAAATTCAGATTTGTTCAGTTCCATGATCGGTGCAAGTCCTTCTCATGCCTGGCGGAGCATTCAGGAGGGCATTGATATGCTTCGGATTGGTTGCAGAAAGTCTATAAATTCTGGAACTAATACTAGTATTTGCTTTGACCCTTGGTTGCCGCGTTCTGATGATTTTTATATTCATAATCCAGGCTCTATTCCACCGAACCTGTCAAAAGTTTCGGATTTGATTGATGCTGATACTTCATGGTGGAACTTGAGTTTGCTGGATGAATATTTTCAACTATCCGATGCTGAGGTGATTAAAATGATTCCATTACGTAGTCGCGGAGGGGCGGATATTTGGGTTTGGCATGCGAATGGTTCTGGGAAGTATACTGTTAGATCAGGTTATCACTCGGCAGTTGAATCCCCGAACTCTGGTTTTTATCATTATGTTGCGACAGGAAGACAAGTTGACGAGCAGAAGTTTTGGAAGAGGTTATGGTCTCTACGTGTGCCGAAACGTGTTTTGCACTTCTCTTGGAGGTTTTCAACAGACTCGTTAGCGACATGGGAAAATATGAGAAGACGGGCAATGGCCGCTGCCAGGATTTGTCCATTTTGTACAGAGGAGAATGATGATACTAGCCATTTGTTCTTCAGCTGCACGTTTTCTACAAATATCTGGAGCTTTGTAGGTTTATTTTCAAATAATAATAATAATAATAATAATAATATTTATGAAATTTATAAGCCATGTTTATTAGAATTTATTTATTACTGAAATGAACCTAACTAGATTGAACTGAACTGAAGTAAAACTAATGTATTGAAAAAAGGAATCAGCATGACTAAATTAACCTGAATTTCATCAATTTCAGTTTTGTATTTTAGTTAATTGAACTGAACTGGACCTAAAATAACTTCAGTTCAACAAATGGTTGTGTAGAGTTATTGATAATGTTGGTCTAACTAAAGATTCTCAAAATGTTACATCAAATTTATTATTGCTGGATGATTAGGCAAGTTGACGTTGTTTGATAATATTCTGTCCATTCAAATTGTATTTGAACAAATATTTTTGCAGTCAATGAACTACTTGAATGTATAGATGACCAAAAATATGATAGTCCCTAATAACATGTAGTTTATTGTTACTATACATTTTTATATATTAATCATAGAGCAAAACTATAATAAGTATTCTTTGATTTAATTTCTCCTTATCTTCCAGTAAGGGTAATTTTGTAATTTTGCACCCTCCAGCAAAGGTAATTCTTTTTTTGCATCCTTGATGCCAAAACGACGCGGGAGGAGGGTTAAATCGTTTTCATTCTTTCGACACAAGTTCATATGCGTTTCGTTGTGTTCATTTTCCTTCCTCTTCGTTCTTATTTGCCTATATGCGCGGTACGTCTGAAAAACCTTATCATCATCAACGAGCCAATTTATCGAGCTTCCATGGAGGAGTTTGTGTAAGCATTCAGGCCTTTCGGCCTAAACCCGACGGCCTAGCGGAGAATTGCACATTTGTTTCAACATGATGGAGAGGTGCTGATACAGATGATCTACCTTATTTCAAGAAGTTTTTACCTATTGCGAGGCTCGAGGATTCCGAGAAAGAATAGGATGTCGAAATTCTGGTTGTCAATGAAGAAACAGAAAAGCCTGTTGAGGATGGAAATGAAGGGGAAATATGGATATCTTCGCCAAATAATGCATCGGGCTATCTCGGCCATCCTTGTCTAACTAGAGAAGTTTTTTACGCCATGGCGAAAAACAGGATGAGGAAATGCTTTGTCAGAACCGGAGACAGGGGGATTGTGATAAGGAAAGACGGGTTTTTGTTCGTCACAAGTAGAGTTTCGGACATAATCAAACTTAAAAGCGGTCGAGAGGTGCATCCTCATTACATTGAAACTGCAACTTATGAAAGCGATCCGAAAAACCTACGAGGAGGGTGTGTGGCAGCATTTGTGTCATCTGGAGATGACATTATAATTGTTCCAGAACTGCTGCAAAGGTCTTGAAATCTATCACGTGAGAACACTATTGAAGGTTTCTTTTTAATTGGTTCCTATTAAAAACCCATTTTAATTATGTTGTTTGCGTTGTTCAGGGATGGTCTCCTTGAACAGAAAAGTCATCGATACAAGGTTTCTCACATTCACATGGTTTTTTACAGGGATGGTTTATGTTCAAAAACAAGTGAACTGAACCAGTTCAGCAAAATAAATACAATACACTGGCCCAAATTGACAAACAAAATAAGAAGATATGTAATCTTACTTGCATGTGTTTTGTTTCTATATTCTGAATTAGTTTGATTTTCATTTATAATTTGATATTGTGGCTGTCTATGATATTATTGTACTACACATTTAGTTTATTTATTCAAACTGAGGCTTAAGAGTTTTGTTTCTTCAAATTGAAGGTACCTTGAGATCGTGAAGCTGCAAGATCATGTCTTCTTCATTGAGAGTGATGTGAATATATTTATTATATAAGAATAACTCTATATATATATATTTGTGTTTTGTTAAATTTCTTTGGTGTATGTTTCGGTTGAGCGGATCTTTCAATTCCATATTCTTTTTGAACATTATCATGAATTGAAGATGCCGATTGATTCTTTTTGTGATTCTTTTTGTAGCATTCTGAAAGTGGTATTTCTTTCGTGACTTGAACAAACCGACTTACGAGCAACTCCGCCATGATGCTGCTTTATCCTTTGATCTGTATGATTCTAGTTTAGTTATTATTTTAATTAAACAAACTGGTTGAGGTTAACATGCATTTACTTGGTTTGTGCTTTTATAACGATGCATGCCACTTGGTATTTGGTTGTCCTCATCATTAATAAATTATTAATGTTGTTTATGCACTGGAAGAAATGGCTTCAGTGTTTCTTACACCATATTACACAGCTGGAATTATATTCCTTTTACTGTGTTTAATAAGTTTGTGCTGTTGTTGTTATCATGACTCCGGTATTCTAAAATTTTCTTATTGAGAATTTATAGTTATTAACTTTTAGAGGATACTGGTCATTATGGCAGTGAAAAAAGAAGGGGTGTCACATAAGTCTTCTTCCATAAAATTTTGGAGTGAATAAGTATTGTGGTTTCTTTGTTTGTGAATATGTTAAGAGTGAGATGCTTTGTGATATATCACTATAATTTGTGGTATGGAGTGACATGATCAGATGCCAAAAATGTATGATGCTTACCAATATGCATAAAA
Organism: Cruciata laevipes; assembly: GCA_963678965.1. NCBI lineage: Eukaryota > Viridiplantae > Streptophyta > Magnoliopsida > Gentianales > Rubiaceae > Cruciata > Cruciata laevipes. The sequence goes on along the minus strand of OY787632.1, from coordinate 7,952,550 downwards.
CGGTGTAAATATTTTAGTTTGAGAGATTTGTAAAGATATGAAAAGTTAAATGAGTAGAGATGTGTTTTGGCATATGGTATTTATGTAAATAAATTTTTGAGACATTATTCGAGAAAAACACAAAGATACATGCCAAAATTTATAATCAAGTCCTCCATGTATCGCGTGGAGAAACCACAGTAGTAATATATAATATATAATGTTGATTGGTTTGAGATGTAAATATGTAATATTTTCCCAAGGATCATATTGCAAACTTTCATCTCAAATAATAATATTTATTTTATGTTGATGTAAAATGGGAGTATAATTTTAACGTTTGCGTACCGCCCATCTGGCCATCCATCCATCTCCAACTTTTGGGTAATCTCTTCAAGAGTCACGATCAGATTCCCAAACCCTAAATTGATCGATTGATTGATCGATCGATCAATCCACCCAGAAATCCCCAATCTGCTGGATCTCGAATAAAAAGCTTCTGCCAATCCCAAAACCTCAAGCTCTGTAATCCCACCTCATCTACCAAGTCAATCATACATGCACAGCTGATCGTATTCAATCCCAGTTTCGAATTTCAATCCAGAATCTCAGATGGAGGGTAATAAAGACGAAGCTCTAAAATGTCTGGAAATCGCCAAACAGTCCCTCCAATCCGGAGATCAAACCCGCGCCCTGAAGTTCCTCGCCAAGGCCCGGCGTCTGTATCCTTCAATCGCCGTCGACGATCAATTATCGTACCTCGATTCATCGGGATCGGAGAAGCCGGCGGCTGACAGAGGGTCACAGGGAGACCGCGGGCCTCGTCTGCCGGCTCGCCGAAGGGTTTCGGCGAATGGATCATCCGCGTCGTCGTCTTCTGCGGCATCATACACAGAGGAGCAGGTGACAATCGTGAGGGAGATTAAGAGGAAGAAGAATTTTTACGAGATACTGGGGTTGGAGAAAAGCTGCAGCGCTGAGGATGTGAAGAAGGCGTATAAGAAGCTGTCTCTAAAGGTTCATCCTGATAAGAACAAAGCCCCCGGGGCCGAGGACGTGTTTAAGATGGTTTCCAAGGCGTTCCAGTGTTTGAGCAATGAAGAGAGTAGGAGGAAGTATGATGTCTCGGGGTCCGATGAGGCTGTTTATGAGACGCAGACTCGGGCACACAGGCGTGGTGGTGGTGGTCAGGGGTTTAATGGGTTCTATCATGATGGCGATTTTGATGCAGATGAGATTTTCAGGAATTTCTTCTATGGAGGAATGAATCCATCTGCCACTACACAGTTTGGCGGGTTTAGTTTCGGGCCAGGTGGAGTTGGGGTGCGCATGGGTGGCAATCAAGGGGTGTCGAATAATGGTTCCTTCAGAACACTGCTTCAGGTGTTGCCTGTGCTTTTGATTTTGCTGATGAGTTTCTTGCCTACACAGCAGCCCATTTTCTCACTTTCGAGGTCCTATCCTTACCAGTATCAGTTGGCTACTGAGAGGGGAGTTAATTATTTTGTGAAGTCAGGGAGATTTGATCAGGAGTATCCGCTTGGAAGTACAGAGCGAGTGGAGCTTGAAAAACAGGTGGACGGTGAATATTACAGGATCATTTCGCATAATTGTAGAGTGGAGATGTCACAGATACACTGGGGTCGGAGGGAAATGCCCAGTTGTGAAGCTGTAAAAACATTTCAGGCCACAACAGCTTAATAAGCTAAATATCATCAGTGCTGTTGTAGGTATTATTTTTCTGCTCTGTCTTAGAATCTTTGTATTTTATTGTTTATGACTTCTTTTATGCTGAGTTCTTCATCTTTATCACATGCTAGAAATTGTTGATTCAATTTGTACATGCCATAGATAAGTTTAGGCAGACGTGTGTAGATTGATATTTAACCTTTCAATACATGTAGATGGAATCTTGCTTTCTGTTTACTGTTAAATTTTATATGAACCAGTATCAGAAGAATGGAAACCTTCTTGCCCTATTGATTCAGGCATAAAAAGGTATTGAATAGTTCCTTATAGTTCAATTTATATACCAATGATGCATGGTAGACGTTTTTTTGCCAAGGATATAAAAGTGAGATTTTGCTACATTTGAAATTGAAGCAGTTAAGCTCTTCAGTAAAGTTTTCCTAAAAAGCAGTTATCGCGCTTAGGTTAGTTTTTGCCTATAGGCTCTGTTTATGGTACTGTTTAGAGTTTTATTCCATTCAGCGAGTGTCGAAAAATGTCAGGAAAATGGTTATTTTTGTCTTAAGAACCAACTTGTTTTGTCTGCATTCTTGGGACAATGCATTTTATTGTTTGGATTTCTAATTGCACAGTGAATGTCATTTGTAAGTGGTTCTTTGTCCGTCTTATGATGAGATTGTTCTGTCTGCCTTCCGAGCCAAATGGATTGCAATGAGGGCAGAGGGAAGACCTCTAAAATCCGTGCTTTGGTCTCTAGGATATTGTACAACTGGTTATTGCTGACTGGTTTAATTTATACTGAAATTTGGCTTAACCGTTTATATACGCGTGTTATATGCATTGTCCCTTCAGCCACTTTAACCTTTTTCTCTCATGCATATAGAAGCAGTGTTAATTGTTAATTGGATTGCAGCCCGTGTTTTCCAAGTGTAGGAAAAGTAGATGTAATAAGATTTTTCTTTCCGCGCAGACCTCACAAGATCAGCAAGGAGTCTGGGAATCCAAATCATTGGATAAAGCCTGCTTATGGCAACAACTCAAGTCAAGTCGGCTGTATTGTAATTCTAGTTGAGTTTTTGAACATAGTGGTTTAGATACCTCAAGAAGAACCATGGATTCTAGATTTGCTCAAGGAAGCATAGTTTGCTCTCCATACTAAATCGTTTATGTGTTTAATATCATTCAATAATGGATCCAAATTTACCCTCTGCATTGTTTGTTAGAATTTCGGCGACTCGTGTCCATGCACAGCATCAGCAGCAGTGGGTGGATTATTTTGTTTTAATTTTTTGAGCATTTATATATCTTTGGATGTCTTCAGTTTAATTTGATAAAGATTGAAACATGTGTTTTCAGTTCAATCATTTTATAGAAAGGGCGAACATTGGTGAGAACAACTATCATCTGGACTTGCAAATTGCGGAATATATTCGTACATGGATGCTTAAATTGGTAGTATTCAGTTCAGCTTAATAATTGTTGCTCATATTCATCCAGAGAAATTTTGTATAATTTGAGGCTCACATAATAAGCCATTTGCTAGGTAGAAAAACACGAAGCAATTATTAGTTGTATATACGTCATCATTAAAATAACTTCAAATATTGAGGAAACATCATGTACATATTAGTAAAAGTCACTAGTTCAAATGAAGCAATTAACAAAGATGAATACTATAATACGGGATCCATATAGATTCACGAGTTATGCAATCCAAATATTAGTGTATTCTCCGCCCTCACGGCCAAGCCTGCCTATCTCTTAAACTGAAGTGCAACACAACGCACAGAAGAACTGCAACACAGTCACAAAACATTAAAGAGTGTTGAGGAAATGCTGAAGTCATACAAGTTCAAGATGACTGATCAAACTAAATAACAAATGCACACCTTGATGATAGGTTTCTCCCCTATTCGAGATATTCTAGTAGGATATTCTTGAAATATTCTATATTATCCCACATAATTATACTCGGCCAACCTACATAAGGCAAAAGTCTGTGCAGAAGTACAGAATCCTATCTGAATTAGTTTAACGAGCAATGATTCCTGATTGTTGGAATAAACAGTACTTAGCACGAAGTTTAAAATCAAAACAATGATGAAATCAACTTACACAACAGCCCTTCCCTTGATATCCCGTCTATTCAACCACCTTTGACCAGGAGCATATAAAAATATATCATCATCCCTAGAGTTATTGTCTCCTGAAGATATCAAATGAAAAGGTGTCAAATGAAAAGATTAAGTTTACTTAACCAAGATTAACAAATCAAAATTTGGATCCATTCCATCCAAAATCAAGAAGCAGCGATACTTTATCTTTGTAACTGCTTTGAAGAGGATTAATGATGAAAATCCGCTCCTCTAAGCCAATCAACTCATCTTTTGCATTGGCAAATTAATTAATTCTTATTCGAGGTTTAAGACAAGACAGCACTGATTTCATTTAACTTTCAGTACCTCTTGTTAGAACATCAACCTCTCCGGTATCTCTCTTCTCATGTACCTATTAACATAAGAAAGGGGAACTGGACACTCAAAGTGAAGACTTGCAAACTCTAAATTCAGAGGAAATATATCACTGAGTAGTATATTACAGCCTACAGTTTAAAAAATGAAACATTGAAATAGTCTGAAAGCTAAACACAACCCCAAGATACATAACAAAAGGCATAAAAATATTTCTATACAAAGTCACTAAAAGCAGAAAAACGAAGAAGAATGTTCTGTTTGCAAGAGATGTAGAAGTTGGAACAAACAAACAGATAATAACCCCCAGATTTTCGGTTCCATATGTAAATGAGCACACATCCCATAGTAAGAAAAACAATGATTCGACAAGTTTACCTTAGTTACTCTGTGGACAACAGGAATTTCCTCCCCCTGCACATCAAGGACATGTGCATACAGTCATGCACAGTAGAAGGACAAATCAAAATAATTCCTTGTTGAGATAATTTTAATTAGTCAATTGACAATAAGCTGTTTCTAAGCATAACTCTGTAAAATAAAGCAAAGATATACAAAGAAAACAGAAAATTACATACGTCGACATTGAAGAGAATAATATCTCCTGCGCGAATGTGATCTCTGCTCATATGAAAGGCAATCATGTCACCCTGCAAGAAAGTAACAAATTACAAACATGGAGTTTGATGTATATTAATACATACCACTAGTAATTCAGTCAAAATCATCATAACCATCAGGTTTTGATCCTATCCAATATATGTAGGGTTAGAAAGCATTTCTATGAATATTCCTGACTAGTTAACACTAAAAGCATACATAAGATGTACAATATAATATAATTTGTGGAGAGACAATCAGTGGCTGAGTTAGATAATTTTTGCACTTAGATGAACTGATTAAAATTATAGTTATAATTTTCTATATAAAAATTATTTTAAATTGAAAGAAATGTCCCCGTTTTAGAAGAATAAAAAATCCACGCCCAAGCCCCAGCTAAAAATGCATATATTATTACGAAATAGAAATTTAAATGGCAAGCTCAAAGACAAAGTAAACTTCTTCTTTTTTAGGAATTTGTTTTCTTCAAAAAAAATAAGCGTTTTACAAGGAGTACAACTGAATAATCATAGATGACAGAGAAGGGACATGAGAGTTAACCCTTTTAAATCCAGGCTCCATGCTTCCAGAGATAACAATTGAAAAGTCGCAGTTAGTAATGCACATCAGTCCTTTCCACATGATAATGAGCAAAACCAGTGACTTCCCTGGTGAAACCATTTATTCAGAAGACACAAAAAAACACAGAAACAATGCACCATCCACAAACATGAATCCTTAGCTAGATCATTAGAAAAATGAAGATGATAATGGTAGCTGACCAAAGCTTATGGTTTCAGTAAATTCTTTTCGAAACTTCAAAAACTTGATGGATTCCATAGGGTCCCCAATCCTGTTCTTCAATGCTGATATTCTTTCTTATCAGCTACCTGTGGCCGCAGTTATTCTCGTTTTCTTACAGTGAAATTAGAAGAACTTTTCTATTATTCAGAGGGAAATTTTATTAACAAAATATAGCCTATAAATTTTATTAACGAGATTGACGATCTTAATAAGTTATTTTCCGACCAAATTTAAGAAAATAAATATAGTTTTAAGTAAACTCATCAGCTTATTATTGAACATCAGTCACCTAAAAAAGGAACTTTTATTCTTGAATCATATCCCAAAATTAGTCCAACTTTTACTGCCAAGTTTATTTGAAACTTGCCAAACTCGATGTTCTGCCAATTTAGTGGATTTAACCCAACAATACAACACAAGGATGTTAATGCAAACTACTACGCATACTTTCTCATTCTCATACCTCAAAAATATCATCATTCTTCTCCAACTCTGATGCAGACAGATATAGAAGTTCATCCATTCCCTGAAAATTATTACAAAGTAAATTCCGAGCCAATCTATAGACAAGAGAGAAGGAGCTAAGGGTGGAAAGCAGTAGTGTATGAGAGAGAAATTTCTTATTAAGACAAATGCCATACAATCCGCTTTCCAATACTCTAGAACATGATAATACGACTGTTTTGAGGTACTAACAGCATAAACAATGAAACAGTAGAGATTTTATCCTTGTATTCCAGTTAAATACAGGTGATGTCACCAAATATCATTTCTCACCGATTACATGATGTATATTCCCGCCGAGTGGATATATCAAGAACTAAATGCTTTTATACAAATTCCACCCGAAAAGTAAATTTAAGATGCATAACACGTTTATGATTGCTCAAGGATTCTCAGCTTAACAAAAAACCAGAAAGGCAGCCTGATGCTACTCAGGTAGTATTCTGAGTAGCACAACTGAGTTAGCCTCAGACAGTATTCTGGAAACTCTACCTGTGCACAAACTGATACTGCAAGAATTCATATTTCAAAACACCAAAATTCTCATTACCTAAGTTCAATTCCATCAGCCAAATTCTAGAAAATCCAGACATCCCACTTCTTGTTCTCCCACCCCATCCAAAAATACACCCAACATCTGAATTTCAAGCTCAGCCACAACCACATTCTTCCCCAAAAGAAAAAGGAAGAAGAAGAAGTAAATACAGGTAAATTTGACATAAAAGGTAAAAATTAATAAGAAAATCAATAAAACAAATATAATTTTACCTGCCATGAATGGTAGCTACTGGCCGGCGCAGTTCGGGTCGGGGCAATCGGTCATTGCCACTAGAGGATGCAAACAGAGGCACCAGCGTTACCCGCTTTTTCTTCCCGCTGAAGAAAATGCAGAACAAAATCCCGCTTACGTCACTTTATATCAAAATTCATGATTATTTATTTTTTTTAATATCAAAATTCATGATTATTGATTTCATGATTTGATAGTTTTTAAATATATTGTTCTAAGGTGTACTGGTGTCATTCTAATGGTATCACTGTCCAGTTTCAATCGAAATTACCTTTCAAATAAGGAGTACAAATTACTTATTTCAAATTTGACTGTTGTAAAAAATCTTTCGACATGTCACCGTTTTCATTATGCTTCTTTTGGCATGATCTGATATTTAAGATGACTTAAACATGGAATTTAATTATTACACTTCATTTCTCAGTTACATTAAATTATTGGACATGATTTTCAACCTCGTTTGTCACCTTCTGATATGAAATAGATATGATTTTCAACCTCATTTGTCACCTGGATCCTAACAAGAGAAGCAAAGAAGACATCGAAACATAGGGTTGCAGGAACGTAGCACTTCTTATCCATATATTACTAAATGCCAATTGATCGATGAGCTAACAATGAGTTCAAGTAAGGAGGGTGTATGTTAAGATCAGTACACAACACATAAGCTATTCGGTAAATTGACATCTTAGTAGTGTACATGTAATAGGAAAAACAAAAGGAGGCATTCCACTTTGCTTTTGTGTGTATTGATTCCTATTCCTTCGAGGTTATCACTAGCAACCCAAGTGCACCTATTAGAATGTACTGCAACACAAACAAGACGATGCCAAATGACGGGTTGAATTAGAAATGAAAAGTTGGTGAAAGAAAAAGCTAATTACTTATGCAATGAAAGTTAAGACTAAAAACTTTTAATTGAAGAAAAAAATACAAACCTTGATGATAGGCTTCTCGGTCATGATTATAGTCACCCAACCTACATAAGGCAAAAACCTGTAGAGAAGCAGAAACAATAGCTGGTTTAGTTTAAGCAGGTAATGAGTGTAATGACTAGTCTGATGGTTCAAGGTTGACAAACAGTAACATCTATATACAATGTTGGAGTCTATGTGTGTTTTGCCAAATTGATCTCAAATCAATTCAATGCAGAAACTATTTTCACAATCAACTTACCCGACAGCCCTTCCCATAATATGATGCCTATGCAACCAAAGCTGACCATGAGCATAAAGAAGTCTGTCATCTCCAAAGTTATTATCTCCTGCAAATATTGAGCAGAAAGGCTGTGAGTTGACTTAACCAAGGTTAAAAGATCAAGTTTTTCTAATGTTGCAGAGAATAAAGGCTAAATGATATTTTATCTCTGCAAATGCTTTGGAGATGAATAAAAATTCAAGCCACCAAATTAAAATACACATCTTTTACATTGAAAAAACTTGGATAAGTAAAGCACAAATTTCATTTATAGTTTACTAGTACCTTTCGTGAGAACATCAACCTCTCCTGTATCTCTAGTTTCATGGACCTGCAAAAGAAAGATGGAAAATGGTAATTTTAGTGCAAGGAACCTACTGAAAAACCTCAAGTTCAAATTTTAAGAAACAGACTCACATAACCTACAACTGATAGAATGCAGTTTCAAACAACAGTAGTGTGAAACAAAATATCAGAATGAATCTACAGCAAACCTATAAAACCCCTGATACAAAAACATTCTTTCCATTTTCCATTCCAGATTCACCCGCCATTATTTATAGAACCATATAGCTCAGCCAGATTCAAAACATAACACCTCCTCTTTTACCATTCCAAAGTTTAGAAGATTAAAAAAAAAAAAAACTTAAGCCCACAGATATTATCAGCTAATCAGGTTATTATCATAATTAGTAAATGAGTATAGACACAGGTGCAAGATATAATGGTTCTGGCAAGCTTACCTTTATTACTCTGTGGACAATAGGAATTTCCCGCCCCTGCACAGCAATCATACAAATGGAGAGTTATGAGCAATACAAGTACAAGGTGAAGAGAAACTAAAACATCCAATTTTTCTTCAATGACCAACTGCTATTTATCGATCTATATGCTGACAGAGCAAAAAGTATTCATTATCTATCCACTTTGAACTATTTAGTCAAACGATATGGATACAGGCTTTCAACATCACCACAAAAGCTCCAAAAACTCTAAGAAACCACAAATACTCAAAGCATTACAAAGATTTGAATTAGTACAGAAACACCAAAACACAAACTGAAAATAGTGATAGAACTACATACATCGACGTTGAAGACAACAATCTCTCCTGCACGAATGGGCTCATTGCTCATGTGCAAGAATAAAATGTCACCCTGCACAGAATACAGTCCCAAAGTAAGTTTGATACAATCCAAAATTCAGTAAAAAACAACACAGGGCCAAAAATACCTACCCGTTTAAATCCGGGCTCCATGCTTCCAGAGAGAACAACGACCACAGGAGATTCACTGCCAGTGACACACATCAACCCTTTCCATATGATAAGAGCCGACGTAACTATCATCCCTGTGAAATCATTCACGCATAATCCCTAAAATGTATTAGTCATTTTACATACGATCGGCTGCCATATAATTCTAAAATGCATCAATCACGCTCCATATACATACAAAAAAAACAACGATGATCGATCCGAACAACACGAAGAACCCTAATTAAACCTCAGCTCGATCGAAAAAAAGGTACAAAAGAACATGTAAGCTGACCTAGGCTAATAGCCTGAGTGAAAACTTGTCGGAACTGCAGAGACTTGACGGAATCGATCTGATCTCCGATCCACCCCATTGTTGTCACTCGTCAGTCAATCGGTTTCTCGGAATTTCTCACTGCAAGCTGTCCGGTTCCCGGTGGCCTCGCTATCTTTGTCTCAATTTACACAAATGCCTTCTTCTGAAAATGCTGCTACCTCCCTGATGGGCCAAATCGCGGGTTCCTTAATGGGCCAACACATGAATCCAAAATTGGGCCTTGTGCTAAATGGTAAAAGTAGATGGATATTTTTGACTTGGACAAAAGTCGCGGTAACAATCGTCATCATCCTTAAACCCTCCCCTATATATTTGGGAACTCAAAACCCTAGAAGAGTTCCGCCTCAGTCAATTCTCAGAAGCAAAACTGTCTGACGCCGCAAAGCCATACGCGATGGTGATTCTCTCTTTCTTCTTCTTGATCTTTTACTCTCTTTTGCTCGGGTATTCTTGATTTTTGTTTTACTGAGGTTTGATTGTGTGTTTTTGTGTGTGTGTGTGATTTGCAGACCGGTGAAGCTGTGAACCCGAAAGCGTACCCGCTGGCTGATTCCCAGCTGACTATCACTATTATGGACCTGGTCCAGCAGGCTGCCAACTACAAGCAGCTCAAGAAGGGAGCCAATGAAGGTTTCTTTATTCTTTCTCCTTTTGATTCTTCTGTTTTATTTTGCTTTGTCAGTTGATTGTAAGCTGGAGATTTGGGTGTTTCTGTTTTTGGATTATAATTGTGGTGTGTTTTGTGGTGTTTTTGAAACTGCAGCTACCAAGACCCTTAATAGGGGTATGTCTGAGTTCGTAGTGATGGCGGCTGACACAGAGCCACTTGAGATCTTGCTCCATCTACCCCTCCTTGCTGAGGATAAGGTATGTACTACTTTCTTGCTTCTTGCTTCTTGTAAATGTTATGTTGAAGTATGTTATCGTTCAGTTGTGATCAGCTGATGTTCAAATATGTATGTTTGCCTTAGGTTGTGAAGCTGGATTTCAATGGTAGCTCTTTATAACAGTTCTTGTTTTGCATCTCTTGTTTTGCTCTTTATATCTTGTTTTGCTCTTTATTAGTTGCATCTCTTGTTTTGCAATTGTAGCTCTTTACTTGTTTTGCAATCCTATCACTGTTTCTTATGATAGTTTAGGTTGCATTTTTCTGATGAAAATGTCTTAGTTGATTTGTTTTTGTTCTAAATGTTGCTTTGCAGCTCTCTTTTGTGTTCTTTAATGTTCTAGTCGAGTATTGCTTCTGTACGTACTGTGTATGTTTTGTTGTATGTCTTTGTTGATTCTCTTGCTGGTGATGTTTTTCAGAATGTTCCCTATGTGTTTGTTCCATCTAAGCAAGCTCTTGGTAGAGCATGTGGTGTCACTAGACCGGTGATTGCTTGCTCCGTTACCAGCAACGAAGGAAGCCAGTTGAAGTCTCAAATACAGCAACTCAAGGTTGTTATCTGCTTTCAATTATATGTTGCTTTTGTGTTTGAATTGTTAGCATGTCTTAAGTTTGAATTGCTCATATGATTACTTTGCATTTTATATACAGGATGCCATCGAGAAGCTCATGATCTGACAAGTCATGGAGCATGTTCGGAGTGAAGGGCCTCAGGAAGTTGTATTCTCGGGAGCTTGGACTGATGGAGTTTATGTATTCATTAGTGGATTGCTGTAATCTGATTCAATAAATTGAGATGTGACAATTGTGTGCACTGATGTGTTTATTGCAATGCTTTTGGATCTTTGTTTTTAAGCAATTACCAAATAACTGTCTTATGATGTTATATGTATATGCCTGCTTACACTTACACATTTCCAGCTTCCAGCTAAATAGGGAAATCTGAAAATTGTTTATTTTTGCCACATAAAACAAAGCTTTATTTTCTCTATGACCAAAAGTATTTATGGTAAAAATACCCATGACCATCTCTAAAATAAAATTTTCATAGAAACGGACGTGAATAATTGTGTTCATTGAAATACATTTGGGTAAATGTTTACATTAGTAGATTAGTGAAATTTCTATGATTAAATTAAAAAAGTACTATTGCAAGTGATATAACAAAATTAACAAGATATTGTTAGGAAATTAATCCCTTCTTGTGCAATGCAAGATAACAATTAAACACGCGGAAATATAAAACACAGATTTAACGTGGTTCGACCAAAAACCGGTCTACGTCCACCAAAGAATCAAATTAATATATTCCAGAGAATTACAAAGTCAACCATCACAAAGTCTCTCTATACTAATTATCTTTTCTCTCCCACAGACTCAACATATTGGTGACGGGATTCTCAGACTCCAGGCGCATCTTCGTCAAATCTCGCACACCTCCTATTGAGGTGAATGAGAGTTTATATAGATCTCTCAACTACTAGAAACCTTTACCGAAACGGATAAACCACAGATCCTTTTCCAAAAGGATTACCAAGTTTATCCATGTTCCATCATGGAAAGATTTCCTAATCCAGCATTGATTGAAATTTGGGACATTCCCAATAATCTCCACCTTGGACCGAATTTCACTGAACCATGAAATCATCCAAAACATTGTCATGCCACCATCCTTCAAATCTAAATGCTCCAACAATCTCCACCTTGGATCAGACTTCACTTTACCATGAAGTACTCCAAAACGATTGTCATGCTCCAACAGCTTCAAATCTGAATACTCCAACAATCTCCATACATGGATCAAATTCACTATGAGATTCTCCAAAAAACTGACCGCCCAACATGAATCAAATGTCACTACATCCTCCAAAATGGATGCCCCAACATGGACCAAATCTCACCATACCACAAAATTCTCCACAACGACTGTCCAACATGGATCAAATTCCACTACCCCGTGAAATTCTCCAAAAATGACTGCCCAACGAGGATCAAATTTCACTGCACCATTAAATTCTCCAAAATGATTGTCCAACGTGGATCAAATTTCCTAAACATGAAATTCTCCAATAATGATTGTCTTCTTCAGATCTAAAAGCTCCACCTGCTTGACTATTTCTAGACAAACAAAACCACGACACAAAAGAATCAACCTCCAGAGCTTCTCCCAGGTTTCCAGACACCACTCTTCACGGTTCTCCAGTTCTTCAAACTGTCGCTCCAATACCATTGGCCTGTTTTGCGCTTGCTAGCTACACATAAAAACTTGAATCACCCATTCACTATGGTTTACATGATCCAAATTCTCGGCCAAGAAACATGTGTAACTTCGCCTAGCTGTCCCTCAACTCTCATCACCAAGTCGATGACAACAAACACCTTCGACGTAGGACTTGGGTTGACACACCCAACATTCTTTCCTTCAAATCAAGGACCACGAAACTCGTGTCCTCCATCTCGGACCTTTTACACCGCCAAGAACTCAACCGAGAAGTCCTCCCCACACTAAATACTATTATCTCCTTCGCACCGATCAGCCTAGCTCTGATACCACTTGTTAGGAAATTAATCCCTTCTTGTGCAATTAAAGAACGCGGAAATACAAAACACAGATTTAACGTGGTTCGACCAAAAATCGGTCTACGTCCACCAGAGAATCAAATTAATATATTCCAGAGAATTACAAAGTCAATCCTCACAAAGTCTCTCTATACTAATTATCTTTTCTCTCCCACAGACTCAACATACTGGTGACGGGATTCTCAGACTCCAGGCGCGTCTTCGTCAAATCTCGCATACCTCCTATTGAGGTGAATGAGAGTTTATATAGATCTCTCAACTACCAGAAACCTTTACCGAAACGGATAAACCACAGATCCTTTTCCAAAAGGATTACCAAGTTTATTCATGTTCTATCATGGAAAGATTTCCTAATCTAGCATTGATTGAAATTTGGGACATTCCCAACAGATATAATAAAATATTGGGTTTATAGAGAGTGACGTAAAGGTTAGATATAAGAGAAACTAAATTGCAATTGGCTTCTCTAGTTAGTATCAATGATGATATACAATAAAGTCGTCTATAATATAGATGGTAATTAGCATCATGAAGGAAGAGAGAACAAAATGTAAAATGCTAATCCTTCATACTTTCAGAAATTACAAAAATATACCACATAAAAAATGTGGAATGTAATGTAACCAACAAAATAGAATTAGTGGGGGTAACCAATATGTCGAGTTTATCTATATCCATTTAGTTCATTTCAATGAAAATATAATTTAATGAAATTCATGTTAGTTCGATAATGCCTATTCACTCTTTCAATACATTAATTTTACTTTATTCCAGCTTAGCAAAAATAAGCTCAAGCAAATAGGGATCAGAGACATCAAGCGGACAAATAATTATAATTATTATTTAATTCCTGTTATATCTCCAAACTGACGAGCCAAGAATGCATTGATTATATGTATTGATAATCACATGTACTGGGGAAAGGGGAAGTTAGGGTAGCTAAAAGTGTTTTCAGTGTTTGCATTTCAGATTGTTAGGCAATTCGGTCTGAAAATTGTGAAATTTGGATATGAATCGAGTGATCACGCATTCAAATAGCAAAATACTATTAGAATAGGGCACTAGAATGCGGTTTTGATAGACTTTTTGGACACCGAAAGATAGAAAATATTGTGCTCATTTGCTGGCTAATCATGTGAAAACGAGCTCTGAGAAAATAATTTTATAAAATAACCAACCATTGTTTTTCTTGCTATTAGAATAAGGCATATACCGGACGATTTCCAGTACTTTGAAGTGATATAAAAAAATTTCTTTAATTTATTTTTAAATGATAACAAAAGGCTAAACGGCATTATTGTATATATGGTATACCAGTGGCGCAGAGATCTGAACTTTTGCCCATTTGATCTAGTAAAATATTGATTCCACCTTTTGAAACTAACTGTGAAGCTATTTTTAAAATAAATTACATTTACCTAATCATTCGCAAAATCTTTGCTATAAATTAAGACAAGTCGTAGAACAAATAAAGCATTTAGAAATATCATATATTACCCTCTCTTCTAAGTACAGAAGTTGGAAGCCTAGCTATGGAGAAGTCAATCAAAATTGTTATCCTAATAACTCTGTTATTTTCTATAGCATGTAGTGCTTCTGTCGAATTTACCTTTATTTTCTAATAAATTTGTCTGAATTAAATTTCATAAAATTGTTTATTTTACTGTGTCTTTATAAAATTACCTGTTCTAAATCGCAGGTTCGCAATTTGGAACGGTTAAAACGGCCGGAAATATGCCTTGCAGTAAGCTAGATGGTTGTAAACCTCAGCAAGCCAACTGTATGAACCCCCAATGTAGGGCTGGTCAATGTTATTGCCCGACGGTTTACGAGGCTCAAGGTTAGACAAAATCATAATCATAATTAGTACTATAATTTGAATAATATGGAACTTTTGTGTTATGAGATTAAAAGTTTTGAAAGAATAACTCTTCCGAACATGGGTGTTGCTCCGACCCAAGATCTAACTCTGATGTTTATATATAATGGAGAATAATATAAACAGTTTCAGGATCGAAGACAGAAGTCGAAAAGCTCATCTCCATCCCATGAATATTATTCGGCTTGTGAAAATAAGTGTGTCGTCAAACCTTTCTCATCTAGTGATTGTCAACCCATAGTATGTAGGTTCCAATATGCATATGGAATTTAATATTCCAGTTTTACTTTTATGACTATTATAATAATATAATATATGAATGTAATAAGGACCATATCAACCCTTTTAAGATCCACTGGAATTGTAATAATACCGCTAATATTAGCGAAAATAATTTATCTTTATTGTTTTTAATTTTATCCCCAAAATATATCTATTTATTTATTTCTTTTTTGATGGTAAATGATACTCTCCAAGTTAGCCCAATATCAAATCATTGATTTAACTAGGCAATGGGGTGTTTAGTGAAGAGCTGTTTGACAAACTCAAAAGACTAAAAAACGTGTTTGGTAAAAAGTTAATTGAAAGAGTTGATTGGACCCAAAAAGCGATTTATCAAAACACCGATGAAAGGAGCGTTTTGTGCTTACCATTTTAAAATACTCTCTTACCTTACCCTTTTACTTTCCTCACAAACAAATTCTTTCGTTACAAATTCTTCTCGTTCAATTTCAGAATTTTATTCAGCAAAGCTAATTTTAGTTTCTATTTTTAATTCATGTTAATTAATTAATAATACATAAATTTATAAATGTCAATAAATGATTTACATAAACGATAAAACGTAACTTTCTACAATGTAATTAATGTTAAAAAATAAGTGCTAAGAAAAATCATATATTTTTATTAATTTTAATTGGTTTAAATTGTAAATAGTAATATTTTAATAGTTATATTTAATTGGTTTAAATAATTAGAGATATTAGTGATATTTACAATTTAGCTATTTATAATTTAATAATTAGTAAATTAAAATTAGTATTTATTAAATTCTTAAATAGTAAAATACACCCAAGTCCTTTTATGCCGCCATTTACAATGTTTATGAAACAAACCGCTATTACCTATCAACTAATTGTACCAAACACTTTTAAACAATCAGCTAATACAATCATCTAGTCAAATCAGTCAACACAAACAGATAACAACTATAGGTAATCACCAAACACCCCCAATATCAAGTATTGATGCTTGAAATGATCAACATGGAGGACCTTTTGCGTGCCGCGATATTAGAATTTTAGCAAAATATGTGAAACCGAGTCAATTAATATGAGATACTCTTCCTATTCTGAACGTTTTCAAGAACTTGAAATATGATTTTATTTTTTTCTCCTAAGCTTTTGGATGATTTTGATACACGTTTATTTTTCTAAAAAAAAAATGATATGGACGGTGAATGAATTGGGTTGTGTGTACCAGGATGTTGGAGGAGTTTTGACTATTTTATAGACCAATAAGAGTGGCTTTAACTACTACTCCTACTACTATACTTGGAAATGGGAACGTTAGGCCCCGGCTGTCTTTGGGTGGATTCATATTTCTGTAGCAAAATCAAATTATCAATCATGCATAATTTCTTGAATATGACATTCATTCTCTACAATATACGTTTTGATATTAATGGATTCACATTGAATCCAAGTTGTTCACTTTAAAATTGATCAGAATGATAGGATTTTGCACATCTTCTCTTTTTTGAAACAACAAGTTTTGACGGAGATGATAAGTATTGCAAATTCGGATCATATGTCATTTTCTTATGCATGAACCAAAATTTTTATGGGTTTTTGATGCATTTAACTAAAATATAAGAGATGATAAAAGATTTCAATTCTGTTAGAAAAAAGACCAAATACAAGTCGGGTTTAGCCTAAACTCATCTTCCGAAGTTGAAAGTGTTTTCAATACAGTATATAACACGTTTCAATGCTTTCGAAAGAGCGAAAAAGCTCACTCCGCATTAAATTTAGGGTTTCAACATTGGAAACCCCCAACGACCATTTAAAAGAACTATTAATAATTGTTTCTATTGACCATTTTACGCAAGAGGGGTATAGACGTTGATATTCTCACTTACATGTCTAACCATTATCTATTTTGTATCGATGTTCTCACTTTCAAAATTTGATCTTTTACATATTAATCATGATCATTCAGTGTATTACTTTTGATCTTCCTCACTCTCATGTCTGATCATTACATGTTCTGTGTTGATTTTCTCACTTTCAAAATCTGATATTTTATATATTAAACTTGATCATTAATTGCATTGATGTTAATCTTCTCACTTTCATGCATGATCACTACATATTATGTGTAATCTTCTCACTTTAAAACATGATTTTTTACATATTAAACTTTTGAGACAAATTGAAACAAATATCATGATGCGGGGAAATTCGCTCCACTAATTGATGCGTCGGATAGTTACGATATCCGAGGGCCTTGAGTTGTGAATAACTAACTGTGCTGGCTGACTGTTTGCCAAGAATGCCTGAATGGCCAAGCGCCTGGGCCTCGGAAGACGTTGCTTGGGACCTGTTCGTCCGAAACCTGCAAAACAAGCCCCTGGAGCCACCCGAGGGTAGCAGCTCCGGTGTGATGATGAGATTTCGTATATTGAAAGGAAAGATAAAACTCTGTATTCAAGAGTTAGAGAACTTACCTGGAATGGCTGAATGTGGCCTCCATTTATAGGCGCCTTAGCCCTCCTTGTAGTACCTCATCATCATGCGTCACCTCTCTGTACCGTGAAGGGGTCTCCAGCACGTGAATGTACCTTCTAATGCATTGTCATTGCCTCTTGTCACGTGAGCAGACAGTTTCTTGGAAGTTGACTCTTACCCGAGTCATTTCTCTTATCATATCAATTGAGAATTTGTATAAAATATAAACGTAACTATCTATATTTTATGAGAGAATTTTTCAAAGGCCCCCAAACGTTATCTGAATTTTCACTTTGGCCCCCCATCGTTTTTTGCTCTCAATTTGGCCCCCAGCCATACGATTTTCCATCATTTTGGCCCCCTAGCCCTAACTTGGCCGTTAAATCCTTTTTCTGTCAATTCTTGGAGGGGTAGAATCGTCTTTTTCTGTCAATTTTTTCCCAGAAGCCGCCGCCATCGCCACTAAGCCATCAATAAGCTGCGGTCGGGCCCAGAACCTTTGATTTCAGTACCTAAAATGCTAACAAGGCAGCAACATTCAACAAATCTCAAGCCAGGAACATTTAACAAACAACAACATTCCCTAAAACATTCCATTTTTGTATTTGGCGTAGATTGAAGGTATGAAAAAGAGGGTTGTAAAGACACGACAATCATTAAAATCAAAGCTATGGTTAAAGATTTACGATCACTTTAAATGAGTTTTCTAAACAAAACTACAGACAATTTACAGTCCATTTTGCTACTCATCCCTCAACCAAATAAAACTCTTTTTGAGTTGAAAATGTAGATTAAAGTTTCAAGATTGCAACTGAACAAGAATCAACTGAATTGGAGTCATTTTTAGTAAGATATGATGGTTTAAAGTTCAGACTGCTAACAATCTTCATAAAAGTGCAGCAGACCTTAAAGTTGATTATCTCACTCGTTACCTATTCGGTTTCAAAAATTCCAAGTCCTATACTGAAGGTTATACTACAAGTATTACACGGGTATAAAACTCAACAAAATCCGAGTTATAGTTTGTAAAATATGATTATTTCAAGTTCAGATTGGACCTAATCCTCATCTGCAGTGGACCAAAATTGCAGCAGACTTCAAATGTGATTATCTCACATGTTACTTGGTCTAATTTAAAAATTCTAGTCCCTATGTTACAGTTTAGATTACAAGGGTCACAGGGGTTTAAGTATCAGAAAATTCAGATTTATGGTTGATTAAATATAGATTTTTAAAGTTTGAGATTTCTGCTGCCAAGATGAATTGTGGGCAGAACTTCAAAGTGCATTATCTCATTCTTTAATTGTTCGATTTCAAAGTTTCCAAGTTCTATACTGTAACCAATATTATGAAGATTACAGAGGTATAAAATTCAGTAAAATTGGAGTCCCAGTTAACAAGGTACGGTGATTTTAAGGGTGTTTATTCTGTGCTGCAGAATTTCTACCACAGCAGATTTCGACATCGATTATCTAATTCATTCCCTATTCTTTTTCAATGATTTCAAGTTCCAAACTGATCTTTATTCTACAAAGATTACACAGGTATAAGACTTGACAAAATCAGAGTTAGGGTTGATTACCTTTTCTCCTAAATAAGGATGGATGCTTTACGAATCGATTGGGGTTGTGGTTGACTCCTTCCACCCCTCCTTCCTTCCTTCAAGATCGATCTTAGAGGACTGAATCTCCAATCCACATGAGCTGATGGTGAAAAGATCAACGGCAAATCATGGCTCTGTGCTCCTTCTTCGATTGAACTCCAGGATTTGGGGACGAGGATTTGGGAGATCAGAGAAGAAAAGATGAGAGATGGGGATGAGGATTTGGGAGATCAGAGAAGAAGAGGTGAGAGACGGAGGAGATGGCAGCCAAAGATGACGGAAAAAGACGAGCTTACCCCTGGAGGAAGTGACGGAAAACTGATTTAACGCCAACGTTAGGCGTAGGGGGCCAAAATGATGGAAAATCGTATGGCTGGGGGGCCAAATTGAGAGCAAAAAACGATGGGGGGCCAAAGTGAAAATTCAGATAACGTTTGGGGGCCTTTGAAAAATTCTCTCATATTTTATTGATTTATTTCAAGCGGAATGCTGAACATAAGATAGGTGGGCACGTAACATAGCTAATTTAGGCGTTGATTATTTTTGAAGGGCTTCATCATCAGTATGCCGGCAACAATTTGTTAAAGAGATTGAGTGACCGGTGAGAATTTATTTGCTCTTTGAACCTAACTAAAGTTGTACTGGTATATGTACAGCAAATTCAGAATTATAACAAATCTCAAATGTAATAATATATGAATTTATTTTTTTAATTGAAACCACCAAATATGGAGGAATTTTTATTGGGATCCTTCAATCCTAAATGTGCCAAATCGGCTATCCAAAGATCTCAATCTGAGAATAACGTTACAAGAAAAATTCAATGTGGATGAAAAAACTTGTAGAGTTACTAGAATTGAGATACCTAGCTATGAAGAATAATGACTACCATGATAATATCAACTTCCGGAGGTTAATAAATCTACATGTCGAAATGTAAATTCATCCAACGATGGATATGTAGCTAAAATTCTTATCTATTTAGAAAAGGGAAATACGAACATAATATATATCAACCATTTATTAATCAATAAACCATTGCACGTATAATTTCAACTCTTTTTATACTTGAATTCACTAACATTATCATTTCTAAAACATTTTCAAGTAGTCAACTATGAGTTGACTCCTTCATGTTTGAATTTTAATGAAATGAAAGGGGAAAACTCTTGAACCATTCTTTTAATAATGATCATAAACCGCAGAAAAGGAATCAAAATCAAAATCAAAATCAAATAATGAACGCTTTCAACCCTAACCCTAGCGAAAGGACTACAACTTAATTTCTAGTAATTCCACATTCCATCATTAATTTTTGCACATATAGTCATATGTGATCGATCAGGGTCCAATACGCAATAAATTAATAATTTAATACCCAATCGTATAACATGAATCATGAGGATTGAGAAGTCAAAACTCGAGAGGAATTGTAGTGCGCATATCCATCTTAGGTTGCAGTTGAAGGATAAGACCAAAATATAAAAATAAAAAGTATGCCTACTGTTTTAGATTTGCATTATTGAATCCACAAAGTTTATAATTATTGACATTTGGCCGATTCATTTTCATAGCTCCACCGCTACCGAAAATCCCACCACCACTCGCAAGGCAACGCGGCCCCAAGATGATATGATTCAGTAGAGCTGTTATCTGCTATAAATTGAACTGGACGGATATACAAAAAAGTTGGCAAAAATGATATGAAGCATTTTCATAGCTTCTCGGCTACCAAAACTTCCACCATCACCGCTTATAATATGATTCAGTTGAGATTAACGAAATCAAATAATATTGTTATCGATATAATTTGAACTGGAGTGATATTAAAATGTAACTAATATATTAAAATGTACAACTTATATGCATTCTGTCATAGAAACATATAAGAACTGCACATGCATTAGGTAAATATAAAATTAATAAAGTAGATAGCAATGGTTAATATTGATTTTACATCAACCCAATCATTAATTCATTAAGATTAACTTTGTGTCAAACAATAACATAGAAATTATAATATACATGGTGCAAATTAAATCAAGGTTACATATGGAGACGTGCACGTACATAAATAGTGATCATGGAAACGACATTTCTTTACGACTCGTGATGAATTATTGGGGTCAAATTAGTTGAGAGTCTAAATTAAATTAGTCGGCAACATAAATATCAAGGGCTTAAGTGGATAATTAACATTGTGATAAGGGATTTTCTAACGAGTGCCCATGGGCACTTGTTAACATAGTCAGATTCTATAATAATTAGTGAAAATTCTATAGTAATTAGTGCAATCGAAGGAATCTCTCATAGATTAATTACGTACTAATTAATGACCGCAATTATTGATTACACACTTAATACCAAAGCAAATATTAAAGATATTTATGGTATGTTTACAATATTTATCTATTATCTCAAATTTTGTTTACAACAAATTAAGAATTTTTTTTATGTTCCATATTTTGTAGTATATTAAATTTCGAGTTAAAACATCAATTCCTCACATATCGGAAAAAATAAAATTTGAATACGAAAGGAAAAGAAATATTAATATTTATAGCATTTTATGATTATCTTTATTTTTTTGGATGAGGATATGATCTAATTTAAATTCAAATTTTCTAAAAATAGATAAAGTTACTAGGTAAAGTAAATTATATGTAACTGAACATGACCAACCAATTTTTAAATAAACTCTATGTATATGCAAAATGTAAGTCAAATCGATACAAAACTCTTTGCAATTACAAAAATAAAAAATATGGAATATGCAATTTTTACCATAAATAAATCATAAAAATTCATGAATATATCTTGAAATTATTTTGGGGCTTAGAATCCGAGTGTTACCATATGGTAATGAGTATGTAAATGGCATGTTGATCGCATATGTTAACTGTAGTTAAAATAACCTTTTAGTATTCCATTGATATCTTGAGAATATCATGACATAATTAGTATAATTATGGCAGCATTAATTATTGGAACACAGCATTAATATTTGCACAAATTATCATGGAATCTTTAAACTCTTAACAAGTGCCCATGGGCACTCGTTAGACAAACCCTTGTGATAATTCATTTTGCTCACGGCAAATAGTACGTGGTAGACAAAGTCAAGTGGGTATAGTAAAAGTTTCGTATCGCATACTATAAACAAAATTATCATGAATATTAACTAAAACTAGCCAATTATTTAAAGGCACTTTTTTCTTAATATTTGATGTATTACTATTATTATATTTTAAAATAACTCCGTGGCCGTGGGAACTTTAAAGTTTTTAGATCTTCAAGCACACAAGTATGGAATTTTCAAGTTTTCATTTTATAAATGAAGTATGGAGTTTTAGTTTTCATTCATTCCGTAATATAGAAAGACATTCGTAATTTCATCCTTGGAAAATATAAAGCGTGTTTGACCGTTTTCTTATTTTACCTCCTTTTAAATAGAAGAATAAGAACAACATTAAGGTTCCCAAATTACTTTGGATATTAATTATTTTGGATGGATTGAATTAAGAGTCGGTCTCTGAGTAGACCGTCTATATTCTGACAGAATATAGACCAATGATTAAGTTGTAAGACAAAAACACGGAGGGACCTTTATGCAATTTTAGAAAATTTTAGACAAAAACATGGAGGGACCTTTATGCAATTTTACAAAAACACGGAGGGACCTTTATGCAATTTTATAACATGGAACCTGAAGGTTAAAACATGAAGGTTTTAACACGAAACATTAAGATTTTAGCACGAAACATGAAGGTTTTATAACATGGAACCTAGAGGTTAAAACATGAAGTTTTTAACATGTAACATGAAGGTTTTAACACGAAACATTAATATTTTAACACGAAACATGAAGGTTTTATAACATGGAACCTGGAGGTTAAAACATGAAGTTTTTAACATGTAACATGAAGGTTTTAAAACGAAACATTAAGATTTTAACACGAAACATGAATGTTTTATAACATGGAACCTGGAGGTTCAAGCATGAAGTTTTTAACATGTAACATGAAAGTTTTAACACGAAACATTAAGATTTTAACACGAAACATGAAGGTTTTATAACATGGAACCTGGAGGTTAAAACATGAAGTTTTTAACATGTAACATGAAGGTTTTAACACGAAACATTAAGATTTTAACACGAAACATGAAAGTTTTATAACATGGAACCTGGATGTTTAAATATGAAGGTCTGGCACTATTCACTGGCACTGTTCACGCGCGGGTTACTGTAGCGCGTGAAAATCCTAATTTTTCAGAAATTGCAAATTGGTCCCTCCGTGTTTGTATAGTTAACATATCAGTCCCGTCTATATTTTGATCAGAATATAGACGGTCTATTCCAAGACTTATCCTTGAATTAAACTGGATGGAACTAAATTAAAGTGAAAATTAATATATAGAAAAAAAGTATTAGTATTACTGAATTACATGATTTTTTACAAAATTAAATTACATACGGAGAAGTTTAAGAGCACGTGACCCTAATATCTTAAAAGTTAATATGCTATCCATTATGTAGATCTATTAAGACCACATACAATAATATTTTAAATTAATTAATTTTATAATTAAAATTAAATATTTTTATAGATAAGTTGTTAAAATGCAGTGTTAAAATTTAGCGTCGGAGTTCATATTTTATGGACGGTTTTAATTAAATAATGATTTGAATCAATTTCATGCCTGGTCATTACGTATTTTGTGTTGACCTTTTCATTTTCAAAATTTGATCATTTACATATTAAACAAGATCATTAATTTAGTGTATTATTGTTGATTTTCTCAACTTTCGTGCCTAATCATTACATGTTCTGTATTGATATTCTCACTTTAAAACAGTCTTTCATTTTGATTGATATTTTGTATATTTAATTTTCTAGTAAAGTGTCTAAGTTCATGAAATTAAAAGTGGATATACATGGGATGTATAGTCGATGAATTTTAGTGGGGAAGACATGAGATTTGTTTAGAGAGAGAGAGATGATGGGGCATATGAACAATTAGTTGATCCAACCTTTTTTAACATGGCACCGCCACGTTCCATGTTTCAATCCGTTGACATTCTCCTCCTAATCATTCTGCATGCCGCGCTCCACCTGCACTGCATTTTGTTTTGTCCATCTAATTTTCTTCTCTTCTTTTTTTTTTTTTCAAAAAATTAATATTTATCAATAAAATTATGTGAATCATAAGAGAGAAGAGTAAAGATTTGTGGTCTACTAGTGTTTTAAGTGTGTTTGATGATCATTTTAGTGGTACAAAGTCTTGGGTGAGACCGTCCTACCATAAGTTTGTGGTAGGACGAATGATAGTTCATGTGTTTAATAGCTCGTGTTTCACAGCTTTGTTTGCTATAAGATGTGTTTGATAGATTTGTTCGTGTGTTTCACATATTTGTTTGCTATATTTTATGTTCATGTGTAAATGAGCTAATAAAACTGTGAAACACATGAACAAATCCATTAAACACATGATCTATCATTAGTCATACCATAAGCTTATGGTAGGACGACCTTCTCTTTTAGACGCGGATTCTGTGGATATGCTTATAATGAATATTGTGTTGTATTGTTATATATGTCTATTCAAATGTTATTCATAAAAGATGTACAAAATGTGCTGAATGTTTATCTTCACTCTCTTTATCAGATACTCCCTCCGTCCCCCAAAGGTTGTCCTAGTTGTTCAGTCAAACATTTTTATACCATGTTTGACCACTAATAACTTTCATTATATTTAATATTAGAGTAAATAATTTTGATTTTTAAAAAGTACATCATACGAGGATTCTAACGATATCTCATGTGAAAATATATCATTTATATATTATAAGTTATTAATGGTCAAACATGGTGTGAAAAACATTTACTATTTCAGTAGTACATTTATAAGGAGACGGAGGGAGTAAGTGTTTTTAGAAAGTGAAACTTTTTGTTTCACAGCTTTTCTGCTTCTTCACCACAGTTGTCAAAATTCGAAATTATATATATATACACACACCTGTGAGAACCACTAACTAATACGATTAACCACTAATTTCATTAGTGAAAAACAAAGTCACAAACTAGTGATCCCTATAATATATATATATATATATATATATATGGAAATGAAAGAAAGAGTTAAGTAGAGAGTCACGATGCTCGCCATTGCAATGCAAAGTACTACAGTAATTGTTTTGAATACAAGTCTCCCACGTAAATATTTTAAACCATGCACACCAATTAGATGAGGCCTAAAACAGTAAAAACAAACTATGAAACGAACATGTCTGAA
Source organism: Cruciata laevipes (assembly GCA_963678965.1). NCBI lineage: Eukaryota > Viridiplantae > Streptophyta > Magnoliopsida > Gentianales > Rubiaceae > Cruciata > Cruciata laevipes. Next base: position 7,926,950 of record OY787632.1, on the reverse strand, counting down.
TATAAGAGGACCAGGTACACTACAGATTTGACCACGTTTAGTAATTCTTTCAACAATTGGCTTCGACTTTACGCTCTTTATCATTAGATAGATTACTACGGTCACAAAACATTTAAAAGCACTGAATTTTGAATCAAATCCAAATTAACTAATATTAACGTACTGGAACTCAAATATTTATCCACAATTGCTCATACTACATTTATTATATTCCTCCCTTTCCAAATGATCTACACCCACTAAAATTGAACTAACTAACGTAAACTGAAATTAAGTGGTCGCCAATATTCAAATCTCTCTAAACTCCACATAAATTATAATAATAACAATATTAAAGAGCTGAGAAAACGTCTCAAAAGGAGATTGTTAGAGATCCACACGATTAGAAGGCGTGGCAACACAAAGCAGAAAGCTCATCCAAGGAAAATCACAAGACTCAGGATCCATGCATATCACGTTAAAGTTGAGTCACGAACGATTAATCATGGAGCTATTTGTCCAGGCCCGATTCCTCTCACAGTCACACACACAAATATAAATCTCTTTAACTTGTGACCACGGTAAAAAGGTCGGCTGCTATCTCAACCACTTTTTTCCATGACTTGGCTATTCCAATCTCAGGGAATTTATGATGTGATTGTAACAGCATAATATATTCCACCAATTATTTGTCTGCGCACAAACTATTTTGAGTCTAAATAGTCATCCATCGTCTATTTCCAACATCAATGAGCCATTTAAGGGGTTGGACAATTTGGGGAGCGAGATCAAATTGCAAAACACTCTTTTTTCAAAGCCTAAGCCTTTGTTTGTTTGGAGTCATCTGAATTTTTTTAATATACAAGTTGTTAAATTAAGGTTTCATATTACTTGTAGTATTTTCCTATCTTATTTTACACCATCGATAGGTTTTTTAACAGAGTTCATCTCCTATGAGACCATTGTATGTGGAGACCAAGGACTAAGACAATGAGCATTTACTATTTTTTCTTGATCTTTTAATCAATTTGCTTTATCTTTCAGTCAGTTTTCTTGAGCATTCCTGTTTTGCATTGATCTATCAATTAATTTGCTTTGAGCATTTACTATTTTTTCTTGATCTTTTAATCAATTTGCTTTATCTTTCAGTCAGTTTCCTTGAGCATTCATGTTTTGCATTGATCTATCAATTAATTTGCTTTGAGCATTTAGTATTTTGTCTTGATCTTTCAGTCAATTTCCTTGATCAATATTCCTAGTCCCAGGTATCTTATTGTTCTTGCTTACAAATTTACACCAAAGTTAAGCTTTGAGCCGGCTGAGCTCTCGCGTCACCAGCAACCTAAAAACTAACCGTGGCGGCGGGGTTGAAGCAACTTCAACCAATAACGTTCCCGTATAGTCCATAATCTCAATTAGAGTCCATGTTTCAAATAAAAAATTGAAATTTTAGTAATATCAGTCTCATTCTGCTACGGATGCATGTAGTGATCCGTGGGTGTTGATTGCTTTCTCTGCACAACCAGTGCCACTAGGAGGTTGATGCATTTATATCTCACAATAACACACAAGGATTCATATGTTTTAACTTTTATGAGCCACACACATTTACAAAATAAATTATCAAAAAAAACATTTACAAAATAATGATAATATTGAATGCTACTCTAAATAATGCACCATAAGTATAGAAAGGAAAAGGTGAGCCATATTTATGAGCTAATGGGGGCAGATAGGCCAGAGAAGGTATGGAGCGAAAGACGCCAAGAAACACCCAGATTCACGCGTATCTCATCATTGAGCATTGAGATAATAGTAGGATTTCTACTCTTGTTTTTTACGCACCAAAATTAGAAATATTAACTTGTAATTAAGGTGTCAAAAGTCAATTTGACAAGTTCAAGATATTTTCTTTTTACCAGGTTCTATAAGTAATAATAATTAATACATACTCCATATATTGACTTGTCAAATTACACCCACAAAACAAAACGAAAAACAAGCACATTATAATGCATCAATTTTCAATACATATATTGAATAAGAGACCATTTAAGAGTGGACAACTAATATTATATGCAACATATCAATAATTTGTATTGTTCATAGAAAATAATAGCTTCAATCTAAAATCCAAAATCCAAGCAAAAAGATGTATCAACATAAAAATTGGATATTAATAAATCAGATGTGAATTTAGTCCGCTGAGATGAGATGAGTATAAAAATATGGTATCACTAGAATTTAACCACAAAATAAATTCCTGGAAAATAGTTACTCCCTACATCTTGGTGAAATACAAGCCAATACATGAAAATAAAAAAACTGTGGGTTGTTGTGTGAATAATTGAACAACCAGTCATGTGTTATATGTTTTTAAGGACAACTGGAAATGCATTTGTGTTTCATTAGAGACATGACATCCCAAAATCAATCTTGCCATCTTCAACTTTCCTTGCCACTTTTTAACTTTCTGATCAACATCACCTTTCTCATTTCCCTTTGCCTACACACATTTTCTGGTGATAACATAATCTTGAGCTAAAATCAGCAACAGTCCTGGCTTACCTAGCTAGAAGCTTCTGTTGCAAAAATGCGATCGGCCTAATCCTTGGCCAACAGATCGCGAAAAAAGGCGATGGAAAGCCACTTATCTCCTCCCTATAAATCCATCCACCATCCCTCAGGTTTCATTCACATCCCACAGGCATTGTAACACAAAAAACCTTTTAACCAAAACTCATACATACCTAAACCATCACCATGTCGAAGATGAGTTGGGACGTTGCTGAAGACGCCGTCAACTACAAAGGGAAGCCGGCTGACAAGGGTACAACCGGCGGTTGGATTCCGGCTGCACTCATCCTAGGTTTGTTTCCCCCTTTTCCTGCATGCATGCGATATATATCAGACACAAAAAAATGCCACAGTTTCTGAGAAAACTATGTTTTTTTTTCCCCAGGTATTGAAGTTTGTGAGAGGCTTTCCACCTTAGGGATATCAGTGAACCTGGTAACCTACTTGGGTGGGACCATGCATATGCCTAGTGCAGCTGCAGCCAACACTGTGACAGATTACCTGGGAACTTCATTTCTTCTGTGTCTGCTTGGAGGCTTTCTTGCTGATGCTTTTCTTGGCAGATACAAAACTATTGCTGTATTCACCATAGTACAGATCATTGTGAGTACTCTAAATCTTACTTTCTACTTCTTATATCTATCTACACTTCATCTGTCATTCTGGAATCTGAATCATTCCACGATGAACGATTTCATCAGGGAACTGGAGCGTTGGCCATAGCGGCCAAGCTGCCGGAGCTCAGGCCGCCTCCTTGTGAGGCCAACGGCTACTGCAAGCCAGCCAATGAAGTCCAAATGGGAGTCCTTTACATCGCTCTATATCTCATAGCCTTGGGCACTGGCGGCCTGAAATCGTGTGTCTCGGGTTTTGGAACAGATCAGTTTGATGACAAGGATGAAAAGGAGAAAGCACAGATGGACTATTTCTTTGGCAGGTTCTTTTTCCTCATCAGCATTGGAACACTGGCAGGAGTGACCGTCCTAGTGTACTTAGAAGACCATGTTAGCCGGAGTTTAGGGTATGGGATTTGCACGGTGTCCATGACCATCGCGGTGATGCTCTTCTTCTCCGGCACAAAAAGGTACCGGTACAAGAGAAGCACCGGGAGCCCTATAGTTCAGATTATGCAGGTCATTGCAGCTGCTATCAGAAAGAACAAGATGAACGTTCCTAGTGACATCAGCTTACTCTATGAAAACACACCTGAGCCGGCCAGAATTCAGCATACTGAACAGTTCAGGTGAGCGATAAACACACACACACAATGGATACAACCACGGATAAAGATCGTAATCAGTAAATTTTTGTGTGTTACAGTTTTCTGGACAAGGCTGCAGTTGTGGAGAAGGAGGATTTCATGGACAGAGCTCTCTCTGCCCCGAATCCATGGAAGCTATGCACAGTCACCAGGGTCGAGGAGGTGAAAATGATGGCAAAGTTGATCCCCATATGGGCAACCACCATCATCTTCTGGACTGCCTATGCACAGATGATCACCTTTTCTGTGCAACAAGCCTCCACCATGGACAGAAAAGTCGGCAGCTTCGAAATACCATCAGGATCAATGGCTGTGTTCTTCGTGATAGCGATTTTAATCACCCTGGCAATTTACGACCGCCTGGTCATCCCCGTATGGAAGAAATGGAAGGGAAAACCAGGTATGTACTAATATCAAAGTAAAAAATCCATTCTACTGTTTTTCAAAATTTAACCTACTTAATAAAAACTCCTGACTTGGCTACTAATCACAATATGCAGGTTTCAGCAACCTACAAAGAATGGGAATTGGTCTTCTGGTGTCCTCATTCGGTATGGGAGCTGCCGGTCTAGTTGAAATGAAGAGACTATCGGTAGCGAAATCCATCGGACAAGGCAGCACTTCTGCTTTGCCTGTAAGTGCATTTCTACTGGTCCCACAGTTCTTCTTGGTGGGATCAGCGGAAGCATTTATATACACAGGACAGCTAGATTTCTTCATAACAAATGCACCTAAGGGAATGAAATCGATGAGCACAGGCCTCTTCTTAACAACTCTGTCACTAGGGTTCTTCTTCAGTAGCCTTCTGGTCTCAATTGTTAAGAAAGCGACGGTTTCAAGCAATGGCGGCCATGGATGGCTAGCGGACAACATAAACTATGGACGGCTTGATCTTTTCTACGCAGTTTTGGCAATTTTGGGTATTGTAAATTTTGGTTTGTACATTATCTGTGCAGTTTCTTTCAAGTCCCACAAGCCTAAACCTTCCCCTGCCGCAGTGAATGGTGGTGCTGGAGAGGAGAAATGCTAAGGTTGTTTGGGTGGGGGGAATATCAAATGTACTAAGTGCTCTTTCTTTTTTTTTTCTTACTTTTCTGGATGTAATCACTTATTATAATCCATCTTGTACCTATATCAACTTTTGCTGCATGGTTTGTTAGGAAAGTTGCAATTCAAAAGACAATTTTTGATCGTTTTGATGCAATTTTATAACATTACCATTGCTAACTTTCTGGTTTCTAAACAACTTTTGACCCTGAAATGTTATTCTGCTCAATCTTAAAGTAGGTTAGTCTTAGGTAAAAATGAAGAAGGCATAGACTCCAATCATATGACCCTAGTCTATAGTCATCACACAAAGAAAGGTTTTTAAGATCCACAAGCTTTAACTCTCCAAGCACACGCAAAGATTCACTTCCGAATCCATTACTTTAGGAATCAAACCAAAACAAACCAAACCATACCTAACATAACAATATCTCACTGCCTACAGTTTGCTTCATATGAGCAAACATGTGTCCGTTTTCATCATGGTCAATCTTTTAACCACAAATGAAAAGGGGATATCGAAAAAGAGACCTATTAGCTTTTCCCGAATGATAAGAAGATTAGCTGACCTATTCTTAATCATCATATAGTTCAATTATCTTTTACAAAACACGGAATAAAGAGAAGGACTTACCTACTGCTGGTAGATATCAAAGATTAGCCATGCTCTTCTTTTCCAGGGGAGGCTGCAATAAGTTGCTCTTCCAAATCTGTAACTTAACTGAATTTTGGAGGATTAGTAGACGGGTTAATTAATAATCGCAGAGCTAAAAAATCATACTGTATCTACTTTTTTCATCATATTCCAAACTACCCAAGACAAACAAAACAACATGGAACAATTTTCAGAAACTACCAAGCAAAACAGACAAATCGAACATGGACAAAGAAGAGTTGACATGATACTGAAAAGACATGGACTCCACAACTAAGAGCAGTCAACTACAAGAATTATTGTATAAGAGCAATATACCTCATATTGATTGCACACGTCTGAAAACCTACCAACCAGTGCAAGTTTAAACTGTCAACAAAGTCACTGCTTAGCAGCTGCAATTGCCTTAGCCAAATAGGTAACAATTAAATGCACAGAGTTCAACTGAGAATAGAAATTAATTTCAATCTCAAACATAACACAACCCAAGGATAAGTGGGTTAAATCCTAAAGAAAAAGTAGGAAACTGTTGACAGTTACAAGTGCAGCGGAGCAAAATTCATACTAAATGAAACGAAACAATATTCAAATTAACAAATTGAGTTCAGAATTTTTGATATCATGTTGCCTTGAGAAATGGATGTCAAGCAATGGCACCCTTTTTAAGAAGGTGACAGTATCAAGCAGTGGCAGTCATGGATTGGGTCACAGACAACATTAACTACAACCACTTTAAGCATTTAACGCAGTAAAGGGAGTCATAAACATTGCTTTGTTTATTTTTTGTTTTCTGTTTCATTTGAACCTAAACCTTCATCTGCAGCGGTAAATGGTAGCGCAGAGGAGAGGTGCTAGTGTTGGGGTTCTAGAGAAATCAAACGTGCTACTACAATTCTTCGTTCTGATCATAAGTTAAAACAATCCATCTTGAACCTATAGCTACTTTCACTAATTGCCAGTTTTGCTGCTTAGTTTTTATGTAACTTTATAGCATTACCTAAGCTAATATAACTTGTGATCTTACTCAATCAACTTCACAGCATAAATGAAATGATTTCCTTTTCATTTTTAAAGTCTTAGGCTGAACATGGCAAAGCTTGCAATCACATGGTAGTTACACAAAGAAAGCCGGTTTTTGCTCCACAAGCTTTACACTACTTGGTAGTTGCACATGGCCAAACCATACCTAAGTCAACTGAATGAATCAGGTTAAACCTCATATCCATCCACAAATTCCATCAAGAACAGGGTAAACTGCTAAGAAGCCACAACTTTGCCTCAAATGATTAAATAACTATGAGAGCCGAATATCTACTGAGAATGCAAATGACTCAAGGATAACTGTCATATTCATAAACATAAGGGGTAACATACAGCATTTCAGTCATAATTCATAAACAATTACAAGTAAAGTGTCACCCAGACAAGTGTATTGCTTACTAGTTCTCAAATTTCGACATCACATTAAAAAGAAGTTCAATAAACAAAGAGCCTCAAGTCATGCTCAAGTCACATACATGATTTGGCAAGTCAAGAATGAACACCATTCTCATCGCCAAATCCATGGAAAGGCACTGATCTTTAACATAATTTAACAGCAAAATTAGGAAGGCAGAATACTAAACATAACAGACAAGCTAACCAAGTCCCATGCTTTTGATTCTTTCCTACTTATCATCATCATCATCTTCATGTGTATCAATTTAGTCCTGTGTATCATCCTTCTTGCCCGCATAATCCACCAATCCCTCTCGCTCTCCAAGCAGCCTCCCCGACTCCTCATCACTCTGGGCTAGTTTCTTCTGCGCCTCCTCAGCAGCTTCCTTAGCCTTAATCATGTTCTGATACTTGTCATAATTGTAATAGCACACGCCCAAGAAAGCCAATGCATAGCCAAACAGATTAGTCGAAGTGACAGCATCCTTAATCACAGACCACGAAAACGCTATCAGCAGCCAATCCTTGACCACCCCAGCCACATTCATGGTCAATGCAGACAGATTCCCAACGATCAAGAACACAGCAAGATTGAGAGCGAAAGCGCACATGGAATTGGTCCCGAAGATGACGAAATCGAGGTGGAAGCTCGAGGTCTCACGCAGCACAGGGAACTCCACAACCATCCATGGAACAAACAGGAAAACCAAACAGCAGGGAGCAACATAGTACAGAGTAGTAATCGGGTTCAAAGTGATACCCTTTGAGGTCAACAGCACCTGGATCATCACCAACCTGGTGGCCTCGAAAGCAACCGCTCCGAGCTGCAAGATCACGCCCCACGTGTCGAATTTCGACTCGCCGTAGGCAGCAATCGCGACGCCGACCGAGATCGAAAGCATGTTACCCATCACATTATTCTTATACGACTCCTTGTTGAACAAAATCCCGATCGAATACACCGCAACCGGCATCAGAGCCTTGAGCATTTGGATGAAGGAAACCGATAAATAAATGTAGGCGGAGTTGGAGAGCCAGAGAGATACCGCGTAGAGAAAGCCGATGGGGACCACCGATTTGAAATACAGGTCCCACGACATTGTTACGGGCTCCACGAATCGGAACACCCGTACGAGGAGGTAGGCGAGGGAGGAGCAGAAGCCCATGTGAATCATGGTTAGCGAGATTGGGTAGGGCCAGTTGTACATCTTGCGATCCAGGATGTACTTGTTGTAGACGATGACGCTGAAGGAGAGCGTGATCCAGATCATCACGTACAGGTACGACAGGAAGATCTTCTGCACCACGCTCTCGCTCGCCGCCGGCGTCGCCGCCGCCACCGCGCCGCCCTTCCCCATTGCTGTGAGTTTTGCTTCTTGTTTCTGGTTTTTGTTGAGGAATTTCAGGAAGAGAGAAAGAGAGTGAGGTATGGGATATTGGAGTGGGGAAGAAGAAGACGAAGAAGAGGAGGATTATGTAAGGAAGGCAGGGGTGATGTAAAGTGTGTGAGTGCGTGTTTTTGGTTTGACTCGGTTTTCTTTAGCGGGTATATTATTTACTTGACTGGAGATCTGGTAGTAAAAATCCAAAATTTCCATCCAAATCGAACTTTTTACTCTTTTGGTTACTACTAGTAAATACTTTCTCTGTTTTTTCTGGCACTCACGCCTAAATTGGAAAGATTTTTTAGTGGAAGTTACTAGTTAGCATGTCAGAAGTGGTAAAAATGATTATTTATGAATGAAAAATCATGCATTTGTTTTGATGCCATAAAAGTATTTATCAATACAATTTAAAAATAGAGTAAAACAAAAAACGTGGAAATTTTGAAATAATGGAGGGAGTATTAATTGTGGATATCATAATATATTCCTTTTATAATTATCATATGACTTTTTTTAGCCTTTTTTTGAATAATTTTGACACTATCATTTTATTTGTTTCATGTAATAAAATATAATCGTGTTAAACATGTTATATTTTAAATATAAATTTTGATAGTAACTATACTCGTACATGATTAAGTAGCTATCATGTTGAGATAAAATAGTATTATGCTGATTAGTGCTGTATTGTGTTGATAAGTGATGTGTTATACTGGTTAACATTGTACTGAGAGTGTTGATATTTTGATATGAGTTGGAGAGTGTTCATTTGAATTGAAAAGTGTTGAAATAAATTCAACTAAATTGGATTAGATAAATAACTTTTGTACCGTTCATTTTTTTGGTTTATTTAGTACAATCTTCATCTAAAACAACATATCATTTAAAGAAAATTAAAAAAAAAACTAATGGTTATGCAACATAACAAACAATTTTCCATAACTACTTCAATAGTTATATTGAGCAGTGTTAGAGCAAGTCCAACTGCTTCCCTACAAGTTCAGTGAAAATGCAATTTGATGAAATTCAGGTTAATTCAGTCATGCTGATTCCATTTTTCAATACATCAATTTTCACTTCAGTTCAGTTCAGTTCAATTCAATTCAGTTCAGTTCAGTTCAGTTCAGTACATCAAGAAATAAGCTCTAGTAAACAGGGCCATAGTACTACATCTTCATAATTCCATCTTTTTTTGCTTCAACTCCAACAGCTTCTCTAATATGGGGATTAGAATTTAATTCATGTCCATTCAATTTCAGTATTTTATATCTTTATTTCTGTTTTTCACTATTTAAATATATTTTGAAATCTTAATATTTTAAATTACATATAATAAAAAAATGTGAAAAATATATGTTATTAAAATAAACATTACAATGAACATAACAATATCTCACATGATAGTATTCAAATTTATATATGCATGCGAACATAGTCATGTAAGAACTTGTTACGTTCGTTATAATATGAAAATTAAGAATATGTTATTTTTATAAGTTTTTGTTGTATATAACTAAAGATATTTACATTTGAAGTGTATATTTAATGGAAAAGTCTTGGGAGTGACCGGACTAAATTATAAATAGTGCAATAAAGAAAATCAAGGAGGGACCAATTTGCAATTTTTAAAAATTTAAAAAAATCACGCGCTACCGTGTTTCCGCGCGTGTACAATGTTTTTCTACAGTGTTTGCTACAGTGTACTTCAATGTTTCAAGTTAAAATGTCCATGTTTTATGTTTCAAGTTAAAGTGTTCATGTTTCACGTTAAAACGTCCATGTTTTATGTTTTAAGTTAAAATGTTTATGTTTTATATTTCAAGTTAAAATGTTCATGTTTTATGTTTCAAGTTAAAGTGTTCATGTTTCACGTTAAAACGTCCATGTTTTATGTTTTAAGTTAAAATGTTTATGTTTTATATTTCAAGTTAAAATGTTCATGTTTCAAGTTAAAGTATTCATGTTTCACGTTAAAACATCCATGTTTTATGTTTTAAGTTAAAATATTTATGTTTTATGTTTCAAGTTAAAATGTTCATGTTTCATGTTAAAATGTTCATGTTTTATGTTTCAAGTTAAAGTGTCCATGTTTCACGTTAAAACGTCCATGTTTTATGTTTCAAATTAAAGTGTTCATGTTTCAAGTTAAAGTGTTCATGTTTCACGTTAAAACGTCCATGTTTTATGTTTTAAGTTAAAATATTTATGTTTTATGTTTCAAGTTAAAATGTTCATGTTTTATGTTTCAAGTTAAAGTGTCCATGTTTCACGTTAAAACGTCCATGTTTTATGTTTTAAGTTAAAATATTTATGTTTTATGTTTCAAGTTAAAATGTTCATGTTTTATGTTTCAAGTTAAAGTGTCCATGTTTCACGTTAAAACGTCCATGTTTTATGTTTTATGTTTTATGTTTTATGTTTTAAGTTTCAAGTTAAAGTGTTCATGTTTTATGTTTTAAGTTAAAATATTTATGTTTTATGTTTCAAGTTAAAGTGTTCATGTTTCACGTTAAAACGTGTATGTTTTATGTTTTAAGTTAAAATATTTATGTTTTATGTTTCAAGTTAAAATGTTCATGTACATGTTTTAAGTCAAAATGTTCATGTTTTAAGTTAAACTGTTCATGTTTTATGTTTTACTATAGCAGCTCGACTGTAGCAAATCGGTATTGTAGCGGCTCGGCACTGTAGCACGTGGCTTGACACTGTAGCGCGTGATTTTTAAAAATTTTCTGAAATTGCAAATTGGTCCCTCCGTAATTTTTTTAACTTATATCCTATTTGCAATTTAATATGGTCACTATATAGTGATGGTCACCCAAGAGACCAACTCATATTTAATTTGTTAAAAATTAAAAACAAACAAAAGAATAGGAAAATAATCAATCATAAATGCAAAAGCATTAAATTTTGCTTCCCAAATTTTTTTCTCTCTCTACAGATTTGGGAAAGCAAATCCATTCCCTCTTCAAAATCTCCAAGTTGGAGAAAAGGTTAGGGAAGCAAAAAAAAAAGTCACGTATCTCCTAAATTTAATGAAATCCCCAAATTGTATTGTGTTGAATAGGCAAAGAAACGTCCAAAGAAAATGCAAGATTGTCGTGTAATGGAATGTAACATAATTTACAAGGAAAGGCTTGCAATATTGCCGTGTTGTAATGCAAGTTTTCCATTTCTTCTTTAAAGTTTGGTAGGAATCTTCGAATTTCGGTCATCCTCGTGTTTTATCTTTCCCAAGAAACGTATGATTTTGGATGCTTCAAATTAGGATAAAGTATTTAAAAAAAAAGAGAGGATAAAGTCATTTTAGTAAAAGTATTCAAGAAGAGTAAAATAAAGAGCCTAAAAAATATATAGAGTATTCAATTTGATTGGTATTTCCCAAATGAGAAGTATATACTTGTTATGATTTAAAAGAAGTATATACTTGTTATACGTAAATCAACTAGGAAAGTTTAACGCCCTGTTTACTCAGTTCAATTCAGTAAATTTAAATTTTTTTTAGTTCAGTACAGTAAATTTAAATTTGTTCAAGTTCAGTTCAGTTTAATTCAGTATATTTAAAATTATTTCAGTTCAGTTCAGTTCAGTTAAATAAATTTAAATTTAATTAAGTTCAATTCAGTTCATCAAATTTTCTTTTATATGATGACGAGCATTCATTAATAACAAATGAAAATATATTATTTTTATTTTAGTTCAATTCATATCAGTTCAGTCCAATTTAGTTCAGATCCCCTGAAAAATACATGGCTATAATATTCAACTTAATATATTTCTTTAATATACCATAACATTTACTTTTTATACATCCAATATAATTATTTGAATCGTGATTCATTTAAATCGACTCAACCATATATAATATGTCTTCATTATATGACTATTTGGAATTAGTTCAGTTTAGTACGTTTCAGTTCAGTTCAATTCAGAACAATTCAGTTCAATTCAGTTCAGTTCAGTTCAGTTTAGAATAATTTAGTTCGGTTCAGTTCAGTTCACATCCTCTTAAATATAATTTTATGATATACAACTCAATGACTCATATCCTCTTTAATATAATAATATTATGATATACAACTCAATGACTCAGATCCGCTGAAAAAAACATTGCTATGATATTCAACTCAATATATTTCTTTAATAAACCATAACCTTTACTTTTTATACATCCAATATAATTATTTGAATCGTGATTCATTTAAATCGATTCAACCAAATGTAATATGTCTTCATTACATGACAATTTGAAATTAGTTCAGTTTAGATTAGTTTAATTCAGTTCAGAACAATTCAGTTCAGTTTATATAAGTTCATATCATCTGCACTATAATTTGATGATATTTAACTCAATTCAGTTCAAATTATATCATCTCAGCGTGTTTTTATATTTAAATAATATAAAATATATTTATATTTATTTCAGTTCAGTTCAATATATTTAAAATTATTTCAGTTCAGTTCAATTCAGTTCAGTAAATTTAAAATTATTTCAATTCAGTTCAATTTAGTTCAGTAAATTTAAAATTATTTCAATTCAGTTCAGTTCAGTTCAGTAAATTTAAATTTATTTCAGTTCAGTTCAGTTCAGTTCAGTTCAGTAAATTTAAATTTATTTCAGTTCAGTTCAGTATATTTAAAATTATTTCAGTTCAGTTAAATAAATTTAAATTTAATTCAGTTCAGTTCAGTTCATCAAATTTCCTTTTATATGATGATGAGCAAATGAAAATATATTATTTTTATTTTAGTTCAATTCATATTCATATCAGTTCAGTCCAATTTAGTTCAGATCCCCTGAAAAATACATGGCTATGATATTCAACTCAATATATTTCTTTAATATACCATAACATTTACTTTTTATACATCCAATATATTTATTTGAATCGTGATTCATTTAAATCGACTCAACCATATCTAATATGTCTTCATTATATGACAATTTGGAATTAGTTCGGTTCAGTACGTTTCAGTTCAGTTCAGTTCAGAATAATTCAGTTCAGTTCAGTTCAGTTCATATCATCTTTAATATAATAATATTATGATATACAACTCAATGACTCAGATCCCCTGAAAAATAAATGGCTATGATATTCAACTCAATATATTTCTTTAATATACCATAACCTTTACTTTTTATACATTCAATATAATTATTTGAATCGTGATTCATTTAAATCGACTCAACCAAATATAATATGTCTTCATTACATGACAATTTGGAATTAGTTCAGTTCAGTTCAGTTCAGAACAATTCAGTTCAGTTCAGTTCGGTTCAGTTCATATCCTCTTAAATAAAATTTTATGATATACAACTCAATGACTCATATCCCCTGAAAAATGCATGCTATGATATTCAACTCAATATATTTCTTTAATATACCATAACCTTTACTTTTTATACATCCAATATAATTATTTGAATCGTGATTCATTTAAATCGATTCAACCAAATGTAATATGTCTTCATTACATGACAATTTGAAATTAGTTCAGTTTAAATTAGTTTAATTCAGTTCAGAACAATTCAGTTCAGTTTAGATAAGTTCATATCATCTGCACTATAATTTGATGATATTTAACTCAATTCAGTTCAGATTATATCACCTCAACGTCTTTTTATATTTAAATAATATAAAAATGTGTTTATATTTATTTCAGTTCAGTTCAATATATTTAAAATTCTTTCAGTCCAGTTCAGTAAATTTAAAATTATTTCAATTCAGTTCAGTTCAGTTCAGTAAATTTAAAATTATTTCAATCCAGTTCAGTTCAGTTCAATAAATTTAAATTTATTTCAGTTCAGTTCAGTTCGGTTCAGTACAGCAAAAAATAAGTTCTAGTAAACAGGGCCTAAATAATCATGTTTAATATTTAAAAGATCAATAGTGAGAAGATTATAGGGGTGTCTGGTGATTAGCTGATTGTATTAGCTGATTTGACTAGCTGATTGCATTAGCTGATTTGACTAGCTGTTTACATTAGCTGATTGTATATAAGTGTTTGGTAAATTAGCTGATACTTAATAGCTGTTTGTTTAACAAATAAGGTAAAATGACATTTAAGGGCCTAATTATTTCGCATTAGTTATCCATTTAATAAATAGCAATAAACTTTTAGTATAATTTTAAATTATCAGAAAATATTATATGCGAATTATAAAAGGTAATATTATAATAGTTTACAAATATATTAGTACATATTTTTGGTCTAGTTAAAATTAATTCATAAAAATAAAACTTTGTAAGGAAGAATGTACGTGAAATATATATTATTAATTTTTTGAAAATGTACGTGAAAGAATTTAGGTAAAGAATATGTAAAACTTTGGAAGCAAGAAATTTTTTTTTTTCGAATGTGAAGCAAGAATTAAAATATAAGGGAAAAATTTGTAAAAGATTTTTAAACATAAAAAAACTCTTCTTTTTTTTTTGAAAAATAAACATCAAAAAACTTAAACGTAAAAGAAAGTGAGGTTACTTTAATTTTGGTAACGTACCAACTCGTACAGGTGAATAACCAAAAAAGAAAGGGTATAGAAGGAAGTAGATTAAAAAAAACAATCAGCTGTTTGAGAAACGCTCCTTTTTTGAGCGTTTTGAAAATTAACTTTTTGGACCCAAACAACTAATCCAAACAGTTCTTCACTAAACACTTTTATTAGCCTTTTGAGTTGGTCAAATAGCTAATTGTCTCCAAACAGCTAATTTTGTTCCAAAATGTTCTTCATTAAACACTCCCTATATATACTGAGAATATTAACAAGAGTAATTCTCTTGTGAGGCAGCCTCACCTATGAGGCAGGGCCCAATAAGGCCCATATTATAAGTAAATATAAAAGAACACTAATTATTAAAAATTTCAGGGGTTAATTTGTAAATATCACTATTTTTTTATTCTTTCTTCGCCACGTCACCTTATCAAACATCGACGTCACCTCATCATACCTCAACGCCAACTAATCATACCTCGATGCCACCTCATCACACCTCGATGTCGTGTCATCATACATCGATGTCACCTCATGAAATTTCGTCGCCACCTCATCATAACTCAACACCACTTCATGAAAACTCAACGCCACCTCACCAAACCTCGACGTCACCTCAACATACCTCGACGCCACCTTATCATACCTCAACGCCAACTAATCATATCTCGATACCACCTCATCACACTTCAATGTCATGTTATCATACCTCTATGTCATGTCATCATACATCGATGCCACCTCATGAAACTTTGTCGCCACCTCATCATACTTCAACGCCACCTCATCACACCTCGTCGCCACCTCATCACACCTCGATGTCATGTCATCATACATCGATGCCACCTCACCAAAAACATTGTTCGTTCTCAACAACCTTATAATTATTTCAATAAATCTCATCGCTACCTCCTAGTTATTTCAACGTCAAACCTCGTCGATATCTCAACGTAAAACCTCACAAACAAAACTTTGAATTTAACCAAGTTTTAAGAATATGCCTCATTTAAAAAATATGAAATATCATCAACTATAAACACAAACCTCAAAAAAATTGTATAAGGTCATCAACGAAACTACAAGTCTCAATAAACCGAAAAACTAGAACATCAACTCCATTGGCAGGAAACTCAACTCCATTAGCAAGAGCCTCAACTTCGTTGGCAGGATCCTCACGTCCGTTGGCAGGAGCCTCAAGTTCGTTGACAGGAACCTCACCTACATTGGCAGGAGCCTCAACTTCGGTTGCAGGGACCTCAACTCCATTGGCAGGAGCCTCAACTCTATTGACATGAACCTCACTTTCATGTCCTGCCGGACCAAAACAGAAGCTCATGTTGCCGATGACGCGATCCAGAAGCTCCCCTCGTCGACGCGATCTAGAAGCTCCAGCCACGATATGGATCTAGAAGCTCCAGCCGCGATCTAGATGCAAGTCGCCGATGATCCAGAAGCTCCCGCCGTCAACGCGATCTAGAAGCTCCAGCCACGATATGGATCTAGAAGCTCCAGCCACGATATGGATCTAGAAGCTCAAGTCGCGATCTAGATGCAAGTCGCCGATGATCCAGATGATCCCGCTATCGACGCCGATACAGACGCGTCGTCGGCCACTTGATAGAGTCTTTAGAGCGTCATCGATCACCGGATCGAGTCGTCAAAGCGTCTTCTGCCGTCGGCGGTTTCAATAGGTTCCACAACAGCGGAGGATTTGGACGCGATTTGGGGATTATCAAGATAATTTCGCGATAAGTCCCTATAGTTTTAGCAATTTACAACAAAAACCTCATCCTGCTTCTAATTTATTTTATTGCATTATAACCCCTGCCTCATGGGTGAGGCTGCCTCACCCAAGAATTTGTCTATTAACAATAGTACACTCAATGATCATATGTAATATGTAAAAGATCAGATTTGAAAGTGAGAAGATCAATTTTAAAATTAAAACTTACCAATTTTAGCTCTCAAATTTTGCAAGATAATTTTTTTTAGTAAAACTTAATGACCAACAACTGTCATTGGAGCAGTCTTATTTGATGGGGAAGGTAGATTTATCAAGGCGATATTAAAGTAGATTAATGGTATTACATAGGCGCTTTTAGCAAAAGACATAACTTTATACGAAGCTCTGTTGATGATGGAGGAACAGATAGTTGCGGGAATGTTGATCATTGGAGATGTCCAAAGACTCATACAGATGGTTCGGGAAGAACCTGACTGTACTATTGTAGTCTCGAGATTAATTATAAATTGATTAAAACATACATGATAAGCTAGTAGAATGCGGTTTTGATAGACCATTCTGGACACCAAAACATAAGAAATTATTATACTTATTCGTTAACTATTTTGCGAAGACGAGCTATGAGTAAACCATTATGTGCAATAGTCCCCACCGTTTTCTTGTCAGTAAATACTGGACGGATTCTAGTATATTGAAGTGATATAAAAATTTTACAAAAAAAAAAAAAAAAAAAAAAAGTTTGAACAAAGACAACTTGATGATTTTTAGTTTGAGAAAGAGTCTTGCCGGTGGTTTGGACTTTGGCCTGAAAAGTCTTCCTGGATTTTGAATGCTCGACTGGGTCCACAAACCCAAAACTTCTTTTGCACCAATTTCCAGTGCATGTAAATATGTTGGTAGCTGTTATTTCCAGAGTAACAATTAGATAGCAGAGCAAGATTCAAGCTATTTTCCTAAATTACCTTTTTAAAATTTACTACATAAACGGAACGCATTCACAACCGCCTTCTCCGGTTTACCGACACCCAGGTCCGGTTCAACCACAAACATAATCTCACGCGATGCTGGCAGCGGAGCAACGCTTCTTCTCACCGTGACATTTCACTGAATATTTTTCTAACTCCGCCGGTCAATCCCAACTTTGGAGGATTGAATATTAAATGTAATCTCATTGATTATGTAATATTTAAGATAAAAAACTAGAAAATAAATTTAAAATATTATTAATATTGATGACAATAAATGTAAGAAATGCAAAATGGTTCCATTTTAAAATTTCAATCTCTGTTTTAGAGATTATATTATGTAGAGTAAATCCAATCGTGTTTCTAAACTTTTTTCTAAAAATGGAGAAAACAAGCAATATTCTCTATATATTTTTCCTCTAGTTCCCACAAATTTTCTTTTTAATCTCATTTGCAAATCGTCCGTAACTACAATTTACCTGAAATAGATTATGCCACTAGTTTTTGCCAAAAAAATATATTTTTTTGAACATTTTCTAACTAGGATCAGGATGTATCAAAAATAGATTTTGCCACTAGAATAGACTAAAAAGAGATGTTCTTGTTCATAAATTCCATGAATTTCGTTCTGAAAAATAACTTTCTCATCATCCATATAAAATTATCAAGAAACATTAACATAAAATCAATCAAAATTAGTGATCATATGTTTATAACAGCCTGAGAATAAAATGGTAGGTACATATATCAGAATTTTAAATCTGTAGTTTTGAAAAGGTCAATCGCAATACACGGAATGTTTTTTTTTTTTTTGATGTAAAACCACTAAATTAATTAAAAGAAACTGTCAGAGCCGTAGCCCTGACATGAATGTTAACATGAAAACAAATTCTGTTGGAAAAAAACTGAATAGAAGAGCTTTCAAATTCATCCTCCTCATGAAACCTGGGTTAAAATTCTCAAATTCATAACATTCGCAATTAATACGCATAAAGTATACTAGTATTATTATTTATACGGAGTAGTATTAAAATTGAACAGTAAGAGTACTTGATTATACTAATGTTCAAAAAGAATTCAGCAAGATTTGCAAAAGTATCAACAGATTTCGTGACCACACACAGTGCGCCACCACCACCACCACACAAAAAAGGCCTTTCTTTTCTCTCTCACACACTCACACAGTGCAGCAGCGGCCGTACAACGGCGTAGCGGCATTTTGCAGCTGCCTTTCCGGTGTGTGAAATGAGCTAAGAACATTCAAGAAATGGATGCGAACAAGCCGTCGAAGAAGAGGAAATGGGCTCTCCCATTGATATTCCTGCTCTCTGTATCCTGCTGTATCCTCCTCATCTCGTCCTTCTCGACGAACCCTTTTCAGCAGAGATCCAAACCCGAGGATAAAGGCCCGATCTTTGTGGAATCGAAGCTCCACGTAGCTCAGACGCAGCCCGGCTCGAGGATTCCGAGGTTGGCGTACTTGATCTCCGGTTCGAGAGGGGATGGCGGCAGCTTGAGGAGGACGCTGATGGCGCTCTACCATCCTCTGAATCAGTACGTGGTTCACCTGGACCTGGAGGCCTCGCCGGAGGAGAGGATGGAGCTGGCGAGCTTTGTGAGGAGCGAGGCTCTGTTTTTGGAGGTTGGCAACGTTAGGGTTGTGGAGAGATCTAATTTGGTGACTTACAGAGGGCCCACTATGGTTAGCAACACGCTTCATGCTGCTGCTATTTTGTTGAGGGAAGGTGGGGATTGGGACTGGTTCATCAATTTGAGTGCTTCTGATTATCCTCTCATTACTCAAGATGGTAAGAATTCCATGCTTTTCTGTGCTGACATTCTCTTCAAAATGCATTTCTTAAGACTATGTGGTTGATTTTTTTTCTCCCACCTTCTTGGTTGTGGGTATGCAAATTGTTGGTTATGACTTGTTATTATGCACACTATAATGTAGTTGAAAGCTTGATGACTTGGTATCCATTGAGTTAATGGCACACGTTTCTTAGAATAGAAGAGTAGTTCACTGGATAAGAAACGGATTGTGTAAAAGTGTGTTGTATGTTCATTGCTGGAAGAGTAGGTGTATTAGTTTGCAAAGAACTTAAGTTGTGCTGTTAGCCTGTTGCTATATTCGGCTAAATTTCATTTGGTATGAGTAATGATGTTTCAGTTGAAATTGTGTGAATGTTTTTTGATGGTCGTTTGTTTGTTTTTATGTTGGAATGATGCAGATATGCTGCACACGTTTTCAAACATTTCAAGGGAATTTAATTTCATCGAGCATACCAGTGATATTGGTTGGAAAGAGTACGTCCCCTTTACTTTGTATTTGTTGCTTCTGATGTTACTATTGGTTTGCTGCAAGCATTTCATACATGTGTACATGAAGATGCAATTATGCTCAAGAACTGCACTTTTTGATTTTGTAGGTCACAAAGAGCCAAGCCTGTTATAATCGATCCAGGGCTATATAGCTTGAAGAAATCAGATGTATATTGGGTCACACAGAGAAGAAGTGTGCCTACAGCATTCAAGCTCTTTACTGGTGAGTATCTAGCATGAATCATCATTCTAATTTCATAGTCAATATTATTAAGCTGCATTTTGGTTTTGTTATTCTTGTATGGGTTCCATATCTCCTGTTGAATGCAGAAGACTTCTCAACCCCTCAAATTACTGACTGAATTCATATTTGCTTTAGTCTTTGTGTGACTTGCTTGATATACACGATTGAGAATTCAATTCTCGTTCTTTGAGATGTGGTCTGTTAACATCTTATTGCAGCTTCCATCGAACAAAGTGATGTGTTATTGTTTTGCATATAGTGTGCTATCTTAATGTCATAGAAAGAGAGTGTGATAATATACGTGTTGGCCACTGCAATCCATGTTGGCATGGATGCATCTGTTTAGAGTTTTGGGTAAGAGGCAGAAATCGCTCTTGTCAATCTGGAAACATAAATTTATAGTTGACACTACTTATGAGCTGGCCTGAGGAACCTATGATTTAATACTTGAGTAATTCAAACCTTTCTTTGGAGTAAAAGCATCAGAATATCAGATAGACATGAAGCGTAGTTGATTGAATGATTTGATATGTTTCTTATAGGTTATAATTAAAATAATTTCTTTATGAGAGTACGTACCCTCATGCATCATCATTTCAAGTAATATTCAACTTTCCCTATAGAGTCTAAACAGAACCTTCTTCCAAAGTCCTCTACTAGAGAAAGGTCAACTTTGCATCAACAGATACCATCACAACTTTGCATAACGGTGACGAGTAGTTGATAAAAGATGATAGATTCTTGATATCATTTGCACCACTATATTGTTTTTGTGTATATCAGTATCTGATGATTTATTATAGAGTATTTTACAACAGATAATTTAAAAACTGTGATCTGTGAAGAGCCTGCTTATATTTACCTTCTCTAGAAAATTGGAGTTTAAAGGCGACCAAAGAGTTACAAATCTTACTATCTTAGGAAGAATTTACTATAGTCACATTCTACACTTAAGTTTCTACAGAAAAACCTTGCCAAGGCATTTGCAGAACACTAGCTAGTATAAAATTCTTTTGACTTGATATGTATATATTCGTCTACTTGAAGGTTTTACTTGTCAGAACAATGAAACATCTGACACTGCAAAACAAGATATTTTTAACACTGGAAATGCCTTCTCCTTGCTCAGGTTCTGCTTGGATGATGCTCTCACGCCCCTTTGTTGAGTACTCGTTATGGGGCTGGGATAACTTACCAAGAACCGTCCTTATGTATTATGCCAATTTCCTTTCTTCACCAGAAGGATATTTCCACACGGTAATCTGCAACGCAGAAGAGTTCAAAAACACAACCGTGAATCATGATCTGCATTTCATCTCCTGGGACAACCCTCCCAAGCAGCACCCTCATTTCCTCACTAGCAATGATTACCAGAGAATGGTAGACAGCAATGCTCCCTTTGGCAGGAAATTCGGCAGAGATGAAGAAGTTCTCGACAAGATAGATTTGGAGCTTTTACATCGAAAGCCTCATGGTTTTGTTCCAGGTAGCTGGTTCAATGGAGGTGATGCAAATTCAAATTCCACTGTACTTCACTATACCACTTCAAATATTACGAGCCTGAATCCCGGCCCTGGAGCCGAGAGGCTGAAAAAGCTCATTAGTGGCTTGCTAGATGATAAGGATTTTGAGTCCAAGCATTGTGTTTAGTGAGACTAGGATTATAATTTATGTTCCTTTTATGGAGGAATAAGGGTTGAACATTATAGAGTGTAATCACACGAGTGGAAACTGTACAGCTAGGGATGATAAATCATGTTTCTCTTTCTCTTTGCCTGTTAGCATATTTTTGTAGGTTAAAGAAAGGAATTGCCTTCTTAGTTTAGCTGGTCTGAATAAAACTAAGTCCGGTTCTGAATCGAATCGAACTCAACTAATAAGAAGCGTATTGAAAATGTATAGCAATATGACTTAATTGATCTAAATTCCAATTGAATGAAGTTCTTGTTGTTGATAACTCCGAAAACAGGCTAATTAAGGCCATTACATTTCAAATATGAAAAACAGGGGAAAAGTGTTCAACTCCCATGGATCACCACTGATCATTATTATTCCATCAGACAAATTTGAATGATTCAATCATCAGCAACTTCGACAATTTTCTTGCCAACGTTGTTTCCACGAAAAAGGCCGAGAAAAACAGGCGGCAAGCTCTCGAGGCCATAATAGATGTCCTGGAGAACCTGCATCTTGCCTTCCCGGATGTAGCCGGCCGTGGTGGACAGGAACTCATCGAGAACATCCATGTGATCAACGGCTATAAATCTCCGGATCGTGATGCGCTTGAACACCACATCCAACATGCTGAGATCCGCACATTTGTTTTCGTCGGTGTATTCCGACACATCCCCGCAAACCGCCACTCTTCCCAAGAAGTTCATGTTCGCAACGGCCGCTTCCAGCATCTCCCCTCCCACGTTGTCGAAGTATATGTCGATCCCTTCCGGAAAATACCTGCATTTCCAGACATCAACATTAGAAATCAGAACGAGGAATTAATCTTGAAATGTGTACTACGTTGGACGACCTTGTCAGAGCGGATCTGAGATCAGTTTCCTCTTGGTAGTTGAATGCTTCGTCAAAGCCAAGCCTCTCCTTCAGCAACTTCACCTCTTCTTGGCTGCCGGCAGATCCGACGACGTAGCATCCGAAGAGCTTGGCATACTGTCCGGCTATGTTTCCGACGGAGGCTGAAGCTGCAGAGACGAGCACTTTTTCGCCTCTCTTGGGTTGGCACACCTCAAAAAAGCCAGCATATGCTGCTAGGCCAGTACTCCTTCCTGCAATGCACATAGACATAGTTCATACTAATTTATGAAATTTAGGTTAAATTAGTAGTACTGATTTTTTTTTAATATATTATTTTTCACTTCACCACAGTTCAGTTCAATTAAACCCAATTCAATTCAAATCTTCAATAAATAAGCTTAATAGAACATGACCAAAAAAACAAAAGGTTAAACATTACAAAAAAATTACCTTAAAAAAACATTACTATAAAAAAATTTGTTGGTTTAAAAAAGTTGCAAGAAGAAAACAGATAACCAAGATTAAAAAATAATATTAATAATAATTGGATGATTTCTTTTTTTAAAAAAAAAAAAACTTTGGGGTTATGTTTTTGAGAGTCGAATGTGTTCAATTTAGATTAATTTAAGAAAAACATTGCAAGAACATTTAGAACGAACCTAAAATTCCTCCAGCTTGGTAAGAAAGGGGAAGTCCCATGGTATGAATGGTATCCAACTTATATAACTCGGCGTTGGCTCCGCAATATTTAATTCGAGTGTAGTCTCCCCAACTCAGAAATCCGCCAACCAAATCATCTTTCTTAAACTTAGGATCTCCAGAAACCACCACTTTCCCAACACCATAACCTTCAATAGCCTTTGATACATTTTCTGTCAATTATATTTATGGTGCACACTTTTCTGTCAATTATATGTAAATTAAAGAAGAAGAAAACTTATAAATACCTTTCCAGGGCGAAAAGGGATTGACCTTTGATACATTTTGAGTGAACTCTGGTCCTTCATTCGATTAAACATGTAGGCGTCAATTGATAGGAAAAGGGTTTTGACGATGACATCCGTTTCACCAGGTTCATTTGATAGTGCAAATGGTTCGGTCTTAAACTCGAAATCAACATCTTCCGGTGTTCCATTTTTCACATGATGCTTAATGGCAACAAATTTGTTTGTGACCATCTCCATTGAAGATGTGTGAACTTATGTTAAAAGTGAAGAAGTAGGGAGTATTGAATTGGGGTACCATTATATAGATTTGGGAAAACACTAAAATATTACGTAAAGACTAAGCTAAAACGGAAGATCGATCAAAATTAAATGAGTTGGTTGGTCAAACTTTACTTTTGAAAAATAAATTAAATTACTGGTCAAATATAGTTTGGTGAACAACGGTTTAAATTTGTGGATCCTAAAATTTAGGAGTCGGTCTCTTAGTAGACCGTCTATATTTTGATAGAGAATATAGACCAGGTTAAATTGTAAACAGTGACAATAGCAAAAATATGCAGAGGCCCCTTTTTGCAAATTAGAGAAAATATATAAATACACGCGCGCTCTGCCCTTTTCTCCACAACGCGTGTTTTCTTTGTCCAATTCTGTCAACTTTGTCGGCGATCTCTCCTTCACTCCACCAGCGAACCCTAGTCTCCACAAATCGAGTACATGATTCGAGTGAATTCGTGCGACCCGATCGAGATTACCGTCAATCGAGATCCACACCAGAAATTTAAACTGGGTTCGATCCCGATCCCCTATATGTCTATGACAATAGATGATTTGGATGATGATTAAAATAGTCTTTTTATGTAAATTGCACATATGTGTCTAGGATTTTCTTATTTAGGTATAGGGCCTTACTTGTAATATAAATAGCTATGTAAATCCTAATAGAAATTAGTTTGGCAAATTCTTCTTACATGGTATCAGTCGCCCAGGGTTTCTAAAACCTCTTCTTCCTGTTTCTGACTTGAACGCCGCCTTGACACTTAGCTTACTCCAGCATTGCCGTATTCTTCGTGCTCATTATGCCCTGATCATTCTTCCTCTTCAAATGCAGCAACTACTCCTCAGGTCCTTCCAGATGATGACCTGACTGCCACTCCACCTAGGTCGCCTACAACTCTGAGCTCTTCGCCTGGGTCTTCTATTGGCACACCTGTTTCTTCCGATTACAACCCTGCTTCTGCATCAGACATTTCCTCTGGAAATGCTTCTCCGACTCCTCCTGTGCCTCGTGTACATCCGATGACCACTCGCCATCAGGAAGGGACGCGTGTTGCACGTGATCTTGGACCGGATTTTGTGTCAACAGGGTTGGTTGATGAGCTTCTTGTTCAGAGAGAGCCTCGCATGTATCGAGCTGCGGTCAAGGATTCCAGATGAGTTTCTGCCATGGACGAAGAAATGGTTGCTCTTCGCCATCAACGGACTTGGGATCTGGTGCCTTGTTCTCCGAATGTCAACGTTGTTGGTTCTAAATGGGTCTATCGGCTCAAATATCGACATTATGGTTCTATCGATGGTGGCACAGGGTTATTTTCAGATTCCGGGGTTTGATTTTGATCATACTTTTAGTCATGTGATCAAGGTTGGCACTATTCTTGCCATAGCCACTATGAGGAAGTGGCCGTTACATCAGTTGGATGTCAAGAATGCCTTTCTTAATGGTGTTCTTGATACTCCCGTGTTCATGGCTCAGCCACCTGGATACCAGGATCCTGCCCATACTCAGTATGTCTGCCGTTTGCAGAAGGTTATCTACGGGGCTCAAGCAGGCGCCTAGAGCATGGTTTGACCGGTTTAGTGCTTTTATTCGTTAGTCGGGGTTTATTGGCAGTCTTTCGGATCCATCGTTGTTTGTCTTCTCTCGCGGCTCCATTGTTCTCTACCTTCTTGTTTATGTGGACGATATCATTCTCACTGAGAATATTGGTGTTGTTATTCAGCAGTTCATTGCTATTCGCAAATTTTCGGTTAAGGATCTTGGTTCTCTTAGCTACTTTCTTAGTTTGGAAGTTGCCCATACTGCTACTGGACTGTTTTTGGGACAAGCCAAGTATGCCAGGGACATTCTTCAGCGGGAAGGAATGTTGGATGCTTCTCCAGTCTCTACGCCAAGTATGTTGGATTCTCAAGTTAAAAAGAATTGTTATAAATGAAATGTTTTTAAGATAAAAATCAAAGGTTATAGGTTTTTAATAAAGATGCTAGGTTCTACGTTAAAATTGAATAGTTATAACCCAAAACGTAGAGCTTATGTTTCAACGTATAATCCAAAACATGTTCGTAATGTTTGCGGTAAAAACACATGATTTAAAACATGAATATTTTAACATGGAACATAAACTGCAAAAGTTAAAACATAATTTTGCAATATAAGCTACAAGTAGGAAATATCCATGATTTAAATCATGATGGTTTTAACATGGAATATAAACCGTTATAGCTTAAAACATGAATGTTTTAGCATATAACATAAACCGCAAAAAAGTTAAAACATGATTTTTCAGTATCTAAGAAAATACCCATAATTTAGGTAATTTCTATATGCATGCACATTTTTCTTTTGTAGGTCCACAAATTTAACATAATGCCCCATGATGGAACCTTATGATTTTAAACCCATTTTTTGCCTTAACAATATTAGGTGTATTATGGTAAAAATACGAACTTGCAAGAGAAAAATGTACATGCATCTAGACAACTCATAATTTAAAACATGAAGATTTTAACATGGAACATAAAATGGTATAGTTTAAAACATGAATTTTTTTTAACATTGAACATAAACTGCAAAAAAGTTAAAACACGATTTTTCAGTATCTAAGGTAAAAGTAGAAAATACCCATAATTTAAAACATGAATATTTCAACATACAACCTAAACTGTAAAATTTAAAACATGAAGGTTTTAACATGGAATATAAATTGCATTGTTAAAACATGATTTTGCAATTTAAGTTACAAGTTAGAAAAGACTCATGATTGCATAGAAGAAAAAGGTTTTAAGTTAAAAGTGTGAAAGATTTTAAATAATAAGAGCGTCTCCGGTAAGGTCCCCTTACGGTAAGGGCATACCAAAATGAGACCACTTTTTACAAGATTGAGGGTAACTATACAATTATTTTAATATTTGGGTTATAAAACATAAAAGATAAGGGTAATAAAGTTGATAGATATTTCCCACAACCTAAAAATCAAACCAAATAAAAACATCAGGCCCAAAACCTAGAAGATCAAACCAAATAAAAGATCAAACTCAAGTATAAAAACATCATGCTCAAACAATAATAGCTCAAATAATTAAAAAAATTGTATAGTAACCCCCAATCTTGTAAAAAATGATCTAATTTTTGCATGCCCTTATCGTAAAGTGCTCTTTATTTGAGACTTTCTCATAAGAGTTAAAAGAAGTTGTAGTTATAGTATAAAATAAAGATAAGATATTTTAAGTTAAAAGTTAAACCTTAGAAGTTATAAAATAAATATTAAGATTTTAAATTAAAAAGGAAAGGAAAAAAAATGTGAAGAAGAGATCAAGAAAGTATTGAGATTTTATAAAAGGTAACATTTATACTATGCGTGAGATTCTGTGTGGACTGTGGAGTAGGGCACAACAAGCGTAACGCGTGAGAATTTGTGATTTTCACAAATTGCAATTTAAAGACCTCATTTCCTTTCGTACTTAACATTTTAGTCTCATCTATATTCTGATCAAATAGACCGTCTATTCCAAAACTTATTCAACTTTTAAATGAGCATATCGATAATATTATATTTTAAGTTTAATTGAATAAAATGAGAACAAAATTTGTATTTTGATAATTATATAGATTTGGGAAAACGCTAAAGTATAACGTTAAGACTAAGCTAAAATGGAAGGTCGAGTCAAAATTAAATGATTTGACTAGTCAAACTTTACTTTTGAACAATAAATTACATATTGTTCAATATTGTTTGAAAAGCGACAATAGTTTAGATTAGTGGATTGAAGCGTTATTAAAAGAAACACTTTGATTCACAAAATTTCACCAAAGTTACTTGATTTGACTGGTGAACAACAGTTTAAATTTGTGGCTTGTAGAATTTTAAATGAGCATATCGAAAATATTATATTTTAAGTTTAATTGACTTGAATGAGGACAATATGGCCCTGTTTACTAGAGCTTATTTCTTGATGGTACTGAACTGAACTGAATTAAACTGAACTGAAGTAAAATTGATGTATTGAAAAATGGAATCAGCATGACTGAATTAGCCTGAATTTCATCAAATTAAATTTTACTGAACTGAACTGAACTGAACTGATCTACAGATAAGCTCTGGTAAACAGGGCCTATGTGTATTTTGACTATTATTTCAACCAAAACGTACAAGTCATTAATATATGTTATTAATAAATATATTTTAAAATGTCCAAGACAAAAATTAAAATAAATACCATATGACTCATAAGTTTATAAATTTTGATAATAAATGATTTAATTATGTAAGATATTTTTATATGAGAAAGTCTCATACATAGTGAGGTAGAGTTTCATATGACTCATAAGTTTACCGACAAAATACATTTGTATTTTTAGTGTTCATTCTACCAATTATTCTTCTCATCACCACCACCTTACTGCCATGTTATCACAATCACACTACCAACGACCCAAAACTTACCTTCGTCACCACCACACTACCATAGAACCCGAACCTTAAAACGACCCAAAACTCAACATGGAGAAAACCTCATCAATAGCAACCCAAACTTTACTGTTGGTGGTTATAACCTCACCGACACTTTTAAATGGCCAGAATTCCAAATTCTCCAAATAAAAAGAAAATCAAAACAATCTGAAACCACCGTTCCCTTTCCTATTCGAGTCCATATCCCAAACCATAAACATGAACCAATCTAAAGAACAAGTGAGGTAAGCTCCGGTGATCTGTGATCTGTGATCATTTGATGAGCTCGGTCGTCGTTTTTTTAATGACAATACTTCAACGACCGAATCTGATACAAGAATCATATTCTATTTGTTGGGAAATATTATATGGTTTCCCTCTTTGTGTGATTAAGACGGTGAATGAGAAAAATAGAAAGTGAAGCAAGACACTAAATTTGGTTACGCAGAAAACCCAAATCGGGAAAAACCGCGGGACTATAGTATTCCAAGTCTTCCACTATATGATTATAGTAGGGTTACAAATTCTCACCCAAGGTGGATGGATTACAAGGGATTCTTCACACTATGATGGATACCTATCAACTAGAGAGGATGAAGACTTCTCTCTACTTCTCACTTGGAGGATATCTAGTAGGAAGGAAATGGTTTTTGGTTTGGATGATCAAACCTCTCCAAGAGCACCCTATTTATAGGTGAGTAGGCTTGCTCTAGAATTCTCTTCTCCTTCTCTCCAATTAATGCTTGGAAGCTTCTAGGAGGCTCTCTAGAATATTCTTCATGGACTAGAATCATCTCCCATCATTCTAGAACCTTCCCTTCCCTTTTGCCACTCTCTAGAATATTCTCCATGGATTAGAATCATCTCCCATCATTCTAGAACCTTCCCTTCCCTTTTGCCAAAAGAAGATTCTAGAATTAGGGAGGAATACCCAACAAATCTCCCCCTTCCGACCTAATTTGAAGGAGTATCCACACCGGCGCATTTGCAGCAATCATCGAACTTCTTGCTCGGTAGTGCCTTGGTCATCATATCAGACCAATTATCATCGGTGTGAACTTTTTCAAGCTGTAGTCGCTTTTCTTCCAACACGTCCCGAATCCAGTGATAATGAACATCAATATGCTTCGTTCGGGAATGGTAGGCTGAATTCTTGGCTAAGTGGATGGCACTCTGATTGTCGCAATAGAGGACATACTTCTCTTGCTTTAGCCCCAACTCAAGTAGAAAATTCTTCATCCACAGCATCTCCTTACAAGCCTCGGTGGCAGCTATGTACTCCGCCTCCGTCGTAGAAAGGGCAACACATTTTTGAAGTTTTGACTGCCAAGATACAGCTCCCCCTGCAAAAGTAGTTAGATAACCCGACATTGATTTTCGAGTTTCCAAGTCTCCGGCCATATCAGCATCTGTGTATCCCTCCAACACAGGTTTCTCTGCTCCAAAGCGCAAGCACCTTTTGGTTGTTCCTCTGAGATATCGAAGTATCCACTTCACAGCAGCCCAATGCTCCTTCCCAGGATTTGACAAGTGCCTGCTCACAACTCCAACTGCATGTGCAATATCTGGCCGGGTACATATCATCGCATACATGAGGCTACCAACAGCGGAAGAATATGGAACGCCTCTCATTTCTTCATCCCTTCTCGGATTTTTCTTTCCATCGAACTTGAAATGTCCGGCAAGCGGTACGCTAACAGGTTTGGCCTGGTGCATTTTAAATCTCTCAAGGATCTTCTCAACATACCTCTCTTGAGATAGCCAAAGTAGCTTTTCGGATCGATCCCGCGTGATCCGCATCCCAAGGATCTGCTTCGCTGGCCCCAAATCTTTCATCGCAAATGAACTACTCAATGCTTTCTTAAGAGCAGTGATTTTTCTTTTATCCTGCCCGACTATCAACATATCATCAACATAAAGCATGAGTATGAGAAAGTCTCCTTGATCGTACCTCTTAATGAAAACACAATGGTCGGTGTGAGTCTTTTTGAATCCATGATGATTCATGAAGGTTTCAAACTTCTTGTACCATTGACGGGGCACTTGCTTCAAACCATAGAGACTTCTTTTGAGACGACACACTAAGTGCTCCTTTCCCGGCTCTTTGAATCCTTCGGGTTGCTCCATATAAATCTCCTCCTCGAGGTCTCCGTGTAAGAAAGCCGTCTTAACATCGAGTTGCTCGACCTCCAAGTCCAAACTCGCAGCAAGTCCCAACACAACTCGGATTGATGACATCTTCACCACGGGAGAGAAAATCTCATCGAAGTCTATACCTTTCTTCTGGTTGCACCCTTTAACAACAATCCGGGCCTTATACCTTGGTCTGGGATTGTTTTCTTCGGACTTGATCTTGTACACCCACTTGCATTTGAGAGCTCGTTTCCCTTTTGGTAGCTCTACGAGATCATAAGTATGATTCTCGTGCAAGGATTTCATCTCCTCTTGCATAGCCTTTTCCCAATCATCTTTGTGCTCACTTGCCATAGCTTCTCCGTAGTGTTGAGGCTCCCCCTCATCGGTGAATGTCACCCACTCATCTGGTGAATACCTGGTCGAAGGTTGTCTCCCTCTAAGGGAACGTCGAGGTACTGGTACTACGGGTTCAGTTGCTTCCTCCATTTCTTCACCACCTGTTTCAGACTGCTCCGTAGCTTCTCCAAGATCGCGGTTTTCAACTTCTTCAGTGTGAGCATCCTCCACTGGTTCTCTCCTTGCGTTATCTTGTACTACGGGAGATGGCATGGACTCCAAAGGCTCTCTGGTTCGCCTGGCTTGAGCTTCTCGCGACTCCTTGTAGTTACTGATGTTTTGGTCCTCGAAGAACACGACGTCGCGGCTTCTCACGATCCTCTTCTGGGCTGGATCCCACAACCGATAACCAAACTCGTCTTTTGGTGAGCCGAGATAGATGCACTCCTTTGTTTTTGAATCTAACTTCGCCCGCTCATCCTTGGGAATGTGTACGAATGCTCGACACCCAAACACCTTTAGATGGTCATATGAGACCTTTCTTCCGGACCAAACTTCCTCCGGTATGTTTCCATCCAAGGGAACTGACGGGCTCAAGTTGATGATGTCAACACCAGTCTTCACTGCTTCTCCCCAGAAACCTTTAGAGAGGTTTGCATGAGATAACATGCATCTAACTCGCTCTTCAATGGTGCGGTTCATCCTCTCCGCAACTCCATTCAACTGAGGTGTCTTCGGTGGTGTCTTCTCAAGTCGGATCCCGTACGACCTGCAATACTCTTCAAATGGGCCGCGATACTCTCCACCGTTGTCAGCTTTGACAGACTTCAATTTTCTGCCGGTCTCACGTTCCACCCGTGCATGGAACTCCTTAAACGCCTCAAGAACCTGGTCTTTAGTCTTCAACAAAGACACCCAAACCTTCCGAGAATGGTCATCAATAAAGGTTACAAAATATTGTGCACCTCCAAGGGATCTTTCGGTCATTGAGCATACATCGGTATGCACTAAGTCAAGAATACTCTCTCTTCTACGAGGATATGTAGGTCTGAGGAAAGAGACTCTATGTTGTTTACCGGCTAAGCAATCAGTGCACGGGTCAAGTGTTGTACCTTTTATGTCAGGGAGGATATTTTTCCGTGCGAGGATTTGTAATCCCTTCTCGCTTATGTGGCCAAGCCTCTTATGCCACAACTCCATGTTCGAGGTTTCATGTGCAACATTAGCCTCTCCCTTGCAGATTTGTCCTTGCATGACATATAAGGATCCGTCCTTCTTTCCTCGACCAATCACCATGTTGCCTTGAGTGATTCTCCATTTCCCTTCTCCAAAGTGGCTTATCATTCCTGCATCGTCAAGCTTCCCTGCTGAAACGAGATTGAGCCGCATTTCAGGTACATGTCGCACATCCTTCAACTCGAGCTTGTGTCCCGTGTTAGTCTTCAAGATGATGTCGCCTTTGCCAACAATCTTGCTTGTGACTTGGTTTCCCATCTTCACAACGCCAAAATCTCCACGCTGGTAGGACGAGTAAAGCCCTTCATGTGGGGTAACATGGAAGGAGGCACCGGAATCACCGATCCATAAATTTTCATCGTAAGCTAGATTGACATAGTCGTCAATGACGAATATATCCCCTTGCTCCACGGATGCCACCGCTGTAGTGCTCTCTTCCGCCTTCTTCTTTGGCTTGACTTGGTCAGGTTTGACCGTGCCATTCTTCTGGTCTCTCTTGAAACTACGACATTCATCTTTCTTATGACCCGCTTTGCCACAATAGTAGCAGGTAACTCGGGAACGAGACTTTGACCGGCCTCGTGACTTGTCACGTCCACCATTTTTGAATCTTCCACGCGTCTCTGCCACATTTGCCTCCGCGTAGGTTGATGTGCCACGTTCTCTTCTCCGTGCTTCCTCGTTGATCAAGCTATCGGCTACACCGTCCATGGTAAGCTTTCCTTCCGGGGCCGAGTTGCTAAGCGTGACCACCAAAGTGTCCCAACTTTCAGGTAGCGAGCTTAGGAGCAATAAAGCTTGCAACTCATCATCGATCTTCATGTCGGTTTTCACCAATTGGTTCACTAGCCCCTTGAAGCTATTCAAGTGCTCGATCATATTTTCGCCATCCTTGTACTCCAACTTCACCAACCGCCTCATTAGGTGTGCTTTATTACGTGGTGTCTTCTTTTGAATCATAGATTCAAGTTTCGTCCATAGCTCGAAGGCATTCGTGTATGTAGACACATGCTCAAATAAACTTTTATCAATGTACTTACGGATCATGGCGACCGCCTTCCGATTTAGGATCTCCCACTCTTTTTCTTCCTTGTCCTCCGGCATGGTCTCCTCCATGATTGGCTCGTACAAATCTTTGCAATACAAGTGGTCCTCCATCATGGGCTTCCAGTATGCATAGTTCTCCGCTGTGAGCTTGAACATATCTCCCGCATCCATCTTGAATCCCACAAGAATATGACGCCGACGAACCTGAGCGCTCTGATACCACTGTTGGGAAATATTATATGGTTTCCCTCTTTGTGTGATTAAGACGGTGAATGAGAAAAATAGAAAGTGAAGCAAGACACTAAATTTGGTTACGCAGAAAACCCAAATCGGGAAAAACCGCGGGACTATAGTATTCCAAGTCTTCCACTATATGATTATAGTAGGGTTACAAATTCTCACCCAAGGTGGATGGATTACAAGGGATTCTTCACACTATGATGGATACCTATCAACTAGAGAGGATGAAGACTTCTCTCTACTTCTCACTTGGAGGATATCTAGTAGGAAGGAAATGGTTTTTGGTTTGGATGATCAAACCTCTCCAAGAGCACCCTATTTATAGGTGAGTAGGCTTGCTCTAGAATTCTCTTCTCCTTCTCTCCAATTAATGCTTGGAAGCTTCTAGGAGGCTCTCTAGAATATTCTTCATGGACTAGAATCATCTCCCATCATTCTAGAACCTTCCCTTCCCTTTTGCCACTCTCTAGAATATTCTCCATGGATTAGAATCATCTCCCATCATTCTAGAACCTTCCCTTCCCTTTTGCCAAAAGAAGATTCTAGAATTAGGGAGGAATACCCAACACTATTCTATTCTAATCCTAGTCTGTTCTAGTTGATTTTTTTCCAGTGTCAACACTCAACACTACAACGACCGAATATGATACAAGAATTCTACTCTATTCTATTCGGTCGTCATTTTTTTAATGACAACACTTCAACGACCGAATATGATACAAGAATTATACTCTATTCTATTCTAATCATACTCTGTCTTTGCTAATGCAAGGTCGTAGTTGAGCACACCTCATATGGTGGAGGTAATAGAGACTTGAGAGAATACATTCCAGCCCAAGATCCCTCCTAACTAAGATAATACCTTTGGGCATTTGAACTAACCCAAGTAGTTGGTCGCTACGTATCACGGGTGCGGCAGATCTAGTGCAGACCCGTACCAAGTACAAGTACGCTGATGGGTGCGGTTTTGGGACGTCCCCATGCCGTCCCACAAACTCCGGGGACGGCTGACCGTCCCAACTGAAAGTTGACCAGTTTGACGGGACGTATTTGGGACGGTAATTCAAAAATTTATACGCGTCACAGTGATTTATTTGCCTAATATAATTGATTCTTTCCCGAAATAAAACTCCTAGTCTCATAGTCTTCTATATTAACCTCTTTTCCTACAACTTTGGATTGTTATTTTTAGTTATTCTGTTTATTGAAACTTTTGAATTGGTTTGGATTGATTTATTTATTTATTAATAATATTTTTCAGAATTTTATGTATTATTAATAATATTTATTATTAATATATTTTATCCGCACCCTAGTTGTACCCGTCCCCGTACCCGTACCCGTATATGTACGTACAATGTACCCGTTTTAGTGATACTTAGGTTGGTCGTTCCTATTTTCAATCTGTGTTATCGTTGTTCTGAAGCCCCCAAAGATGAACAACATGAATCACCTCCACCCCATGAAACCATCGCAGCTTGCTCCGATCACCATTAGCCCAAATCCGGCGTACAAGATCCCCAATCCGGCCAGTGGGGAGCACCGTCGAAGCATGTTTGACGCCTGTTTTCAACTTCATTTACTCTTTAATAAAACCGTAAACAAATTAAAATAAAACGCTCTTTTATTCATGTCAAGTTTTCAAATAACACGGGAAATGATTGCCATTCATGATTAAATAGACCAAATTAAAAAAATATATCATCAACACCAACAAGCTCTTTTTCCAGTCATTCAACTTGAACAATCTTCTTCCCGACGTTATCGCCTCGAAAAAGTCCAAGAAAAGCTGCCGGAATGCTCTCCACGCCCTGAGAAATGTCCTCCAAAACATGCATTTTCCCGCTCTTGATGTGCTCCACCGTCTTCCCCATGAAATCCCCGTAAACCGCCATGTAGTCTCCGGCCAAGAACCCCTGAATCGTGATCCTCTTGTAGATGACGTCGATCATGTTCGGCGCCGCGCGTTTTCCCTTGTCCGTGTACTCCGATATGACGCCGCAGACGGCGACTCTGCCGAAGTGGTTCATGTTTTCGACGGCTGCTTCCAGCATTTCCCCGCCGACGTTGTCGAAGTATACGTCGATGCCGTCCGGGAAGTACCTATTGATTATTGTTGCCGGAAAAAAATCATTTAGTTTTGTTATCTTGATTTGTCATTTGTAGAGTAATTATATGGAGTTTAAAATTGTACTTTTTGAGAGTGGATTTGAGATCGGTTTCTTCTTTGTAGTTGAATGCATCGTCAAAGCCAAGCGTTTCCTTCAACGCCTCCACCTGTTTTTTTATTAGTTTAGTTGATTTATTGTTTAATTAAACTAAACTGAATTAAAATAATTTAAATATGTTGAATTAATTGATGTAAATTTAAATATACTTAACTGAATTGAAATACTTTTGAAATTGATCATATATCAATCATTATCAATTTTCACATTGTAATTTATATTAAAACAGTAAAATTCAATTTTAAAAATATTGAAATAAACTAAACTGAAAAATATATAATTAACTCAGGCGCTTAATATTATTAACTTTTCATCCAAACTTGAAAAAGATAATTCAGTTTTAAAATTTGAAATTAAACAACTAATTTAGTCAAACCAATTGAATGAAACTAGTAATAATTTGTCAAAATGAAACGATTAACAACTACTCCTACTAACGATAATTTGTTAAATATAGTATCACCAATGAAGAAATGACTGGTTTGATCCATAAATGGTTAAACACCTGCTTTTTCTAGTATGATAAAATTTAAAGTTCACCCAGATTGAATTATCATTAATTAATATGCTCGATTATTATCATGTCAAATATTTTTGCATTTATAATAACATATATTTTAAAATAATAATTTTTCAAAATAAATTTACTTACTTAAATAAAGATATTAGCCGTAAAAGTTATCTTATTAAAATTCAAACACTTTGATTGGGACAGATGGAGTATTGTATTGCCTTATTATTGTTTTTGAGAAATAACAATTCTTAAAAAACAAATCAGTTTTGCTTAAAAACACACGCAGAGGCTAATTTAATATTTTAAATGTTGATTCTAAAAATAAACGATTAAGGCGGTCAAAAACTATTTTATTCACTGTAGACAAAAAGGAATCGTAAGCTCATTAATTTATAGTCGATCAAAATGATGCCGGACTGACCTTTTGTTGGGTTCCGGCGCATCCAACAACGTAGCATCCGAACAGCTTAGCATATTGGCCGACTAAATTTCCGACCGATCCCGACGCCGCCGACACAAATACCTTTTCCTCTGCTTTTGGTTTGCACACCTCGAATAATCCGGCATAAGCCGTGAGGCCACTGAAAGCTGTCCAACAAAATCAACACCAAATAATATAAACTTAGCTAATCTTTAGAATTGATTCGTAATTACTAATACTAGGCTTGAGACTCGTTAATTACCTAGAATTCCGACGTGGTAAGAAAGAGGAAATCCGGCGGAGGTATCCAGTTTATTCAGCAGGCCTCCCTCTTTGATTTTGGCGTATTCCCCCCACGTCAGCAATCCGGCGACCAAGTCGCTTCTCTCAAAATCAGGATTCCCTGATGCAACCACTCTCCCAACGCCATATGTATCTATGGCCTGCACAAACCACATTCAAAATAAGAAAATGTCCAAAATGGTATCCATTTTTACTTGAAATTCACACTTTGGTACCCATTTTTTAAATTTACACAAAAAAATACATAGTTTTTCATTTATGTTCCAAAAGGATACCCGTGACGTAGGTTTTAAATAAGTTCATAGTCAAAGGTTAATAGATCAATTTTTATAATATTAAATTCCAAAACTTACTTGACTAAAATCTTATGTATTGCCATAAAATATCTTGGAAAATTAATTTCTTGACTTAAAAAAATCATCTAACTCTTTACCCTTACATTTTGTGAACGTTTTTTTCCAGGACATAAGTTTGTCATGTCAGGTTTCGCGTTATTTGGTTGCATGATCTACACTTGCCAAATATTTACTGGCTAATGAGTATTAAAAATTTATCTTATTTTACCTCGCGTCTACTCTTATTTCAAACCATATGAATTCAAACATTTAAATTGGGAAAATGACCAAAATACCCTTAAAGGGCAGTAAAATTGATATGTATTAATCACATGACAAAATATAGCGTGTAAACTAAAAAAAATTAGAAACCGGGCTTAAAAAATAGTATTTACAAAATATTATGGTAGTATATTGTAAGGTGTAAATATAAATTTTGTAAAATATTTTATTGTACTAAAAATAATTTAGTTGAACAAAATATTAGGTGATTTAATTTTGTCCCTTCATTTTCTTACTATTAATTGATACAAAAACTTTTGATTATGTGTTGACCCACTGAAAACCTGCTATTGCAGGTCGTGTGTATCATTTTGGAACAATAATGAAATATTGGGTACCTTTTTGTTGCAAATTTAAAAAGTGGGGTACCAAAGTGTGAATTTTATGTAAAACTGGGTACCATTTTGGGCATTTTCTCCATTCAAAATTCATTTCAGAGTTTTTTTACGATTATCAAAATACAAAATAAATTGAAAATGTATTATAATAGTTAACTGTCTAGAATTGATCATTAAATTTTTCAGAAATTGCTTCTGATCAATCAACTATTTTTGATTATCAAACTTTATTATTTATAATGTTAAGTGATAAAAATGTTAAATGAACAAAAGTAATTAATTTTGGAGCACTTTAAATCAAAATTAAATAAAAATAGTAGAGTGATGAAATGGGATTTCAACAAACTTTGATTATCAATTACGAACTTGACAAGACCTCAATCTCATTTGAGACCTGTCTCACTTGGTTTCACTAATCCATGTTTATTATGTAAAAAATGAGTCTTGAAAGTGAGTAGATCATAAATAAAAGTGTAAAGGTTAGCAATAATACACTGAATGATCATGCTTGATATGTAAAACACCAGAATTAAAAGTGAGAAAATCAATATTTGTTTCTGGTCTCAATTGACATTGGTTTTACGGGAGACATTCCATATGAACTTTATACATTACACTAAATTGGACAAATATATTTTACTAGTGAATTACCTCTCCCGGGGTAATGCCTCCGGAGAAATCTGAAGCTTTCTGAGAGGAGCTTATGATCTTCATCCGGTTGACTTGGTACGGATCAACGGATAGGTAGAGATTCTTAACTATAACCTCCTTTTTGCCGGC
Organism: Cruciata laevipes; assembly: GCA_963678965.1. Taxonomy (NCBI): domain Eukaryota; kingdom Viridiplantae; phylum Streptophyta; class Magnoliopsida; order Gentianales; family Rubiaceae; genus Cruciata; species Cruciata laevipes. The sequence continues at coordinate 7,888,445 of OY787632.1, read as the reverse complement.
CTCGATTGCCAGGCTAAGAACTTCGGTCTTGAACTCGAAATCGGACTCTTTCGGCGATTCATCAATGAGATGCTTGATCGCAACATACTTGTTCGTTACTTCCATGGATACAAGATTCTGTGTAGTACGAAATTTGAGAGGAATAGTTGGATGGAAAAGGTTCTTATTGAGGCTTATCTATATTGGTGCCACCGCAGATGCTGCTGACGGAATAGGAATATAAGTGGTTGGATTTTAGTGCAGCTTTTTGTATATGGTGACAAATGGATGATGTGCATGGCAAAATTTGAAATGGTACACTAAATTAATCACAACAAGTTATTTGAAAAGCACTAAATATAATTTAGTGCTCATTTTATTGATGTGTTATAAGTATAAGTTATAATGCGTGTCTATAGTGATAATTTTATAATTGAAATGGTCTACGCCTTGTTTGATGCTAAGCTAAACTGGGCAAGACAAGGTGGGAATAATTATGGTTCAAAAAGCTCAAGATGCCCTCAATTTCAGAAATATATTAAAAGCATGGAAGAGGCACAAAAGCGGGAGAAAGAAGCAACAATGGGTTTGTTAACAAGAAGAAAAAAAGAGTTTTGAACACCTTAAAGACTAGATTAAATTGTGTTTCTTCAAAGAGAAAAAGATGTAATTGTGTTTTATGTCCCAGCTCCCAAATTTGACTCCAACAGTAAAATTTTCTAATTTCTAATCCCACTATAATAATGTGATTTTTTTATAGTCCAACATGAAAATAGGTAAAAGGTGAATTGATGTGAAATGATAAATATTCATAAAATAATAACGTTAATATAAATCAATTAACTTTTGATTGTCAGACTTAACAAAATGCTAAAAAATACATATTTTTAATATCATGGTTTAGGCCCTGTTTACTAGAGCTTATTTCTTGATGTACTGAACTGAATTGAATTGAACTAAATTGAACTGAAGTAAAAATGATGTATTGAAAAATGGAATCAGCATGACTGAATTAACCTGAATTTCATCAAATTACACTTTCACTTTCACTTTCACTGAATTGAACTGAACTGAACTGATCTACAGATAAGCTCTGGTAAACAGGGCCTTAAAATGACTTTTTTTAACAAGTGTTGGGCTCAAATAATGAATTTAGACATAAATAGATTCATACAATATGTAGTCCGAGATTCAAATATTGTTTACATCACACGGTAGTGATAGATTATAATGATTTATAAATGACATTTTCACCGTCTATGATCATAATCAATGGTAAAATTCATTACAACTCATACATTTATTTTTGAAGCAAACATATGTGTTGCAAATTCATGACTTACATGGATCCCTTTTAGAGTGTCTAAAAGGGCAAATTGGACAAGAATTCGTCAATGCACTTATCAGAACTCCCTCCCTCGGAAACCGCCGCCTTAGCCAAACCCATCCATTTCAAAGCATTCTCCTTCATTTCCCTCCCACCATCTCCCTCCACAACCTCCCTCAAACACCTCTCAACCTCATCCCTCCCCACGAAACCGTCCGCATCAGCAACAACCCGAACACCGATGTTCCAAACATCCTGCACCAGTTTCGCATTCATGGTCTGATCAGTCCACTGCGGCATCACCACCATCGGCACTCCCAAGCTCAGCGCCTCGATCGTCGAGTTCCATCCGCCGTGCGAAAAAAAGCAGCCCACCGCCGGATTAGACAGGATTCTCAGCTGCGGGCTCCATTTAACCAGCATGCACTTCTGCTCCATCTCCCGGAGGAAATGTTCTGGAAGCTTCGAATCCTCGGAGCCTATCACGACCCATATGAAGCTGTAGTCTGTCTGTTTCAGTCCATATGCTAGCTCCTGCATTTGTTTTGCTTCGAGTGTTGCCATGCTTCCGAATGCTACGTAAACCACAGAGCCTTTTGGCTTATCATTTAGCCAATCAATTGTGGCGGCTGACGAGTCTATGTCGTGGAGGTTGATGCAATAATCAGAGTCGTGTTCGATTCGGTTGTCTAGGTAGGAGGATGGGAGTGTTGGACCGATCGTCAGGATAGGACAAAACTTTGCCATCTCATCCACTGCCTGCACATGTATCAATTATCCAACAAAAATTAATTATTTTAGCCAACCTTATTCAACCTCGGTCCGAGACTAGTTAAACGACAAACTTTACTAATATTTGAATTGGGTGTACTAAATGCAAATACACTCAGTGCAAAAGGTCCGTAATTTATATTAAAATGTTTCCAATATTGTTAAGACAAAAGATGCAGCTTAAATTGCAAGGGTACACTTGGGGTGTATGATACATTTCAGACTTGCAAGAGAATAACATACACGCATCTAGAAATTCCATAATTAAAAAATAAACTTTTGACCATATATTTGAAAAAATAAAATAAAATATTATTATATGTGATATTATTAAATTTATAGTAATAAAAATCATTCAAACATCAAATATTGTGTGCCTCTAATACATATAATTAAAAATATTTACGTTCCATATAACTCAGTGACTTTATTGGTGCAAAAAAAAAACATGTCTTGACTGTTTGACCCAATCCACAAACAAGGTGATGAGGCCAACTGAAATTGGAAAATATGTATGGTTCTAATTTTATCGGAGGTCTCCGTTGAAAAAATATGTAGTAAACTAGTAACATAATATCTTGATGAACTGAAAAAATGGTAAAACGAAAACCTTGAAATGCGTGCATATGTACCTGGATTTCCAACTCGTAGAAAGTATTGACAACCACAGAATCAGCTCTGTCTGCGTTCAAGAACTGATGCCTTAGCAGCTCAAAGTAAGCCGGATATGATCCATCAAACGCAATGAACGATGGCATATCCAAACGATCCAACGGCGGCAGCCCCGGCATGGTCACCGGGAACGAAGAAACCGGCAGCTTCAGAAGGCCATGGTGAACGTAATAGTACACAAAGTTCACAGCACAAGGCTGAGTGAAGAACGCCGTTGAAACCAACCCGAAATCCTTCGCAACATCTAAAACCCAAGGTAGAAAAGAATCGTAAACGATGGCGTGAACCGGGTCGCCGGAATCTTGGTAGCTTCCGATGAGCTCGGTCAGCGTTCTGGTGCCGGAATCTTGAAGGCGTTGCAGGTAGGAGTCTATGCTCTCCGATTGGGCGAAGCCGCCTTCGTCAAAGCCGTCGGAGATGGTGTCGATGCGCACCTTCTCTGAAGTGGGGCGGTTTGTTTTGGCTATGAAGTTTGTTACGGCTATGGTGGCTGTTAGTTTTCCGGTGGATTTGAAGATTAAACGCTTGCAGAACTGTAACATGGGGTTGATGTGTCCCTGGCTTGGATATGGAATCGCTAGTAGGTGGACTTTCTTGGACTGCTTTTCTGATTTCTCCATTTTCTTGGGATCGTAAATGTTGATAGCACCGTGCATAAAATCTTTTTATAGTGTCTTAGGCCCCTTTTTATACATGGGTTTAAGTTCAGTTCAGCCCAATCTGTTTTTGTGTTTGATAAATGGATAAAACACCGTTTTTTTTTGGAAAGAGAAACTAATTATAGGATAAAAAAAAAGTAAAAGTTGATTGAAAAATATTTTTCAAGAGATAATTTCACTAAACACTCTATATTTTTCAAGAGATAGTCTCTAAAGATCGGATTAAATTGTAAATAATGTCAAAATCAATGAGAGATCAATTTGCAATTTTTGAGAAATTTAAAAAATCACGCGCAACAGTGTTCCGCGTGTGAATAGTGTTTTGCTACATTTGCTACAGTTCGCTATATGTTTCAAGTTAAAATGTTCATGTTCATGTTCATGCTTTATGTTTCGAGTTAAAGTATTCATGTTTTTATGTTTCAAGTTAAAGTGTTCATGTTTTAGTTTCAAGTTAAAGTGTTCGTATTTTATGTTTCAAGTTAAATTATTCATGTTTCACGTTAAAATGTTCATGTTTTAGTTTCATGTTAAAGTGTTCATATTTTATGTTTCAAGTTGAATTATTCATGTTTCACGTTAAAATGTTCATGTTTTAGTTTCATGTTAAAGTGTTCATATTTTATGTTTTAAGTTGAAGTATTCATGTTTCACGTTAAAATGTTCATGTTTATGTTTCAAGTTAAAATCAGGGCCGACCCTCATTGGAAGTGGGTTAAGCACCCGCTTCAGGCCCTCAAATATTTTTGGAAAAAAGGGCCCCATTTTTGAAAAAAAATTACAGTATTTTTAAATATATTTATGTAAACAAAATATATGTTTTTATCAAATTAGAGCCCTCATACATTATATTGAACTAAATATAAATAAATTAAATATTTATAAGCATTTTTATATATAATTCATAATATTTTTGCTATAACTCAAAAAAATGTTAAATTTTACTATTTAAACCCTGAAAAAAATTGTTTTTGTTTGAGGCCCCCAAAATCTCAGGACCGGCCCTGGTTAAAATGTTCATGTTCTTTTTTTATGTTTCAAGTTAAAATGTTCATGTTTTAACTTGGAGCACTGTAGCGGATCAGTACTGTAGCAATACGGTACTATTGCGGATCGGCACTATAGCGACTCGGTCCTGTACCACGTGACTTTAAACTGTAGCGCGTGATCTTTTAAAAATTTTAGAAATTGTAAATTGGTCCCTCCGTGTTTTTGACATATAACACTATTAAAAGTTTAATTCAATTTCTATATAGACACGAGTCTTCAACGACTTTGCCATTTTTCAATTCGGTTCAATATATTTAAATATTTTCAGTTGAATTTAAAATTTTATTTAATTTAATGTTACTATTTTATTATAAATTACATTAATATTTAATAATTTCTTTTTACTTATTTAAGTTCAATTAATGAATTTAAATTTATTCAACTACAGTTAATTTAGCAAAAAATAATCTAAATCAAACTGAGCCTGGTGGTTTACGGCGTACATAGAAGGCAGCCACATCGGTTTGGGCTTCAGTGACTGACCGTTGGTCAGCCCAGTCAACTAATCATAAAACCGCTTATTTTCTGAACACATCGCACCTCACTGCCCTGTGTACGACTTAGGGCTTTTTCCCGCCCTCGCCCCAATTCAGTCGTCATCTCTGCGTATACCGGAGACCGAAGATGGTGTCTCCAAAGCAGCTGCTGACGATATTGGAGGAGTCGCTGCTCGGCAATAACCGGCCGTCGCCGTCGCAGAGGATTGAGCTCTTGCACGCCGTTCGCCAGTCTCTCCCTTCTCTCCGCTCGCTTCTTTCCTATCCGGTACGTGAGCAGTTAATTCGACAAAAGTTGCGGAATTTCCAATTGATGTTATTACTAGTAATGCTGTTATCACTGTGTTTCAGCCCCCTAAACCCTCAGACCGAGCTCAAGTGCAGACCAAATCAGTCAGGCTTCCAGATGGTGTTGACATCGAGCTCGATGATATTGACGTTCAAATTGTTAGTACCTAAACTTCTCTACATTTTGTACGAATTGCCATATGATTGCAGTTGAATTATTGGGAGTTTTGGATTTAGGTACCCAAGTCCTAGTTTTGAGTCAGTACCTGCAAGGTTTCCGTTCTTCTTCTATTGTTCTTATGAAACTAGTTATTCACACATTGGCCTTTTTCTCATTGTGGAAATCCATTTTTGATAGCGTGATACTGATTTTCACATACAACTTTTGTAGTCATTCATCATGCCGTATCTTAAAATTGTTAATGATATTTCTGTGGAAATTACTTGCTCGAGCATGCTGGAGAGAAAGCGTTTCATGAATTTGGATTGATATGAAATCTTAGTTTTTTTGTACACCTAAAACTAAGATATTAGTAATTACCTGCATGCCCCGTTGAGTCTTTAAATTTCACTTTTAGTTGCTGTGCGGCTCTATTGTTTTTAAGTCAATGCAGTCCCATACTTTTTAGAGCTAAAGTTTAAAATGTTTAGGCTTACTTTAGTTGATCCAAGGATATATGTATGCATAGGTTATTACAAAGTTAAATCGACGCTGGGTTTGTTTTTAGTCCCTTTTCAACATAGGGGCAGTTGGCTTTTTCATCCTTTGGCAGTTGAGATGCATTTTGACTATACTATACTCTGCTTGCTTGTTTGATTGTTTGATTGTTTGATTGTTTAATGCTATGTCTATCTCTGGTCTTTGACTGTCACTTTTTGTTGAATTATCAATTTATCAGGCTCTGAAACTCAGTGATGATCTCCATCTGAATGAAATTGACTGTGTCCGTTTGCTCGTCTCTGCCAATCAAGAGGTAGATTCGCTTATATATTTTCCTCACTCACTATCTTTTGGCACTGCTGCATTGAGAATATTTTTAGCTGGAAACAGTTCTGACGAATGGGATAATATGCCCTGTTACCATTAATGGGGAGCTTAAAATCTTGATTAAAAAGTTGAGATTACAAGACCCACAGTTTCCTGATTAATTGTATCTTTTTCCCTCCCAGTGGAGCTTACTTGGAAGAGATCCCTTAGAAATTATGCGACTTGCGGCAGGACTTTGGTATACTGAAAGACGGGACCTTATAACTGCACTTTACACTCTACTACGGGTACTTAATTTCTTAGTATTATGGTATATTCATCTTACATTTATCTCTTAATCTCTTCGCCAAGAAATTAATTTCCCATCACTTTGCAGGCTGTTGTTCTTGACGAAGACCTTGAAGTTGATCTTTTGGCTGATATCCAAAGATACTTGGAAGATCTGATTACAGCTGGAGTCAGACAGCGTTTATTATCTCTTATAAAGGTTGTTGTGAGGATCTTATTCCCCATGAGACTAACATTTTTTTCTGCCTTTCCTGTGGTAATATTTACTGAAGTTTTTATTGAAAGATTGCTTTTGGTCAATGACTACTGACTTCAACAAGTCTGTGACCAGACGTTTCAAAACGAGATGATTAGCTTTTATTTATGGTGTTATGGTTTTGGGACCCATTGGTTTTAGGGTTGCTTTTTCTGAACTCTCTGTATTGTGGTTATTGTTAGTTATGTTCTCATGCACATTCTTTGTTACCGTATTGACTATAGGAACTGAATCGAGAAGAACCTGGTGGTGTTGGCGGCCCTAATTCAGAACCTTATGTCATTGACTCTAGGGGTGCTTTAGTGGAACGCCGAGCTGTCGTCTGTAGAGAAAGGCTCGTTCTTGGACATTGCCTTGTTCTTTCTGTTTTGATTGTGCGGACAGGTCTGATATTATTTCATCTTTTCCCCCACTTTTCTTTGTCAAGAATGTATTAATAGACTTGTTCAAAATGGGAAAGTGTGAACTTAAGGGGAAAATTTTCTTTCATTTAAAGTTTGTTTTCATTAGCTCATTGTATTAATTGTGTGAACAATAGTTATGAAACTTTGCATGATTGAATCTGTGGTAAAAGGAAACCCTGGCTGTCCTTACTGTGTATATATGAGCAATGGATACTTCTTGCAGGTCCTAAAGACGTGAAAGACATGTTCTCTACTTTGAAGGATTGTGCGGAGCAATTCACTGAAAGTACTGAAGTAGCAAAGCATCAGGTAATATATATCTTACCTTGTGATTGTTTTAGATATATGTTGCTTATTTGATGTGTATGTCGAGGAGATATTTAACCTGTCAACTTGACTCATTTTGGTCTTATTAGTTGATATGCCTTGCATTTCTTCTTGTAATAATTTAGTGGTAGTTCAAGCAGTTTTTTTTTTCCAAAGCAGTAGAGCCTTAGGGTAGTAAGAGCTATACAGTATTCTTTTTGCTGTTGTTTTGTTTTTAGGTTTCTGTAGGTCATGATAGAAGCCTTATGTTCCTGCAGGTTACATACAGTATTCTTTTTGCTGTTGTGATCGCTCTCATATCAGATGCGTTGAGCACCTCGCCTGAGAAAGGGGCAATACTGTCTAGCGATCCGTCATTCAGGAATGATTTCCAGAAAATTGTAAGCTGCAGGATTATCTCTTCCTAAGAAGCTGTAATAGGTTGTTGAAGTACTCTAATCTTTTTTATAGGTGATGGTGGCTGGAAATAATTTGATTGTTGAAGGTTTTGTGGATTGTGTTAGGCTCGCCTGGGTAGTTCACATGATGTTAACGCAGGATGTACTTGATGTAACAGATACATCTGATGCTTATTCTAGTCACTTGCAATACATCTACTCGTGTTTGGAAGCTGTTTTTTCCAACAATGTTTTCCAATTTTGGCTGGATAAGGTTCTTCAAACTGCAGCCTTTCAGGTTGGGTTATCTTCTTGAATTGTATACTCCAATGTTTCTTCTCTGTTTGCCCATGAAGCAGAGTTTATGATGATTTTTTGATGATTCTATCATCACTTTAACATTCTCAGAGTTTGTTTCAACATATATTAATGGGAAACCCTCTTACTTTTTTCTGGCAAGGCCTTTAACGTTGTGATTTCAAGGAGGGATATTCAACTTAATCATTTCTTGTCATATGAAAGAAAAACTAAAATCTTATATTTGCCTGATTATGCCCATAATCCTCACAAGGAATACCTACACTTCTAAAGTTCTACTGTAGTCATTTTCTCAGTGATTTTGGTATATAAATTATGGCCATGCATGTTTGTAGAAGAACTATTGTAGTTACATTTAGATCAAAAGCTCTAATAACTGGAAATGTAAATATAAGGGGCATTTGTACCAAAGTGAACACAATCATTCTTAATGCTTTAATCATGGGTTAAATTGTTAGCTAAGGCACAGTTGTGCAAAATTTTCTTCGTGAATTGTGAATTTAAGAGATGGTTTGTGAGCTTGGTGCCTTACTTGCAGTTCGAATATATGCAATCCTTTCTTACTTTCATATTGGTTCCAGCGTAGTTTTGCTCACTTGATTTATGTACGTTCGTATGGGTTTAATGCTTATAGTTACATGGACCCTACTAATTTTTTTGGTTGTCATGTTACCGGTGCAGAATGATTGTGAGGATATCATCTATATGTATGATGCATACCTACACAAAATGGTTTCATGTTTTCTGTCACATCCACTTGCTAGAGAAAAGGTAATGACTTCGTTCTTTTGTTTACAAGAGAGTTTGTTTCATTAGGGATTTCAAATTAAACTTATTCCAAAGATTGTCATAACTTAAGTCTTTTGGGTCAGTGTGGAATGCTTATACTTCTTATGGATCTAATTTGCAGGTTAAAGAAGCAAAAGAAAATGCTATGGCCACACTTGGTGTGCATCAGCATTCTTTACCTTTGGTGGACAGTAGAGTTAATTCACAAAATTCACCGCAAATTTTTGTGTCTCTGTTGAAGTTTGTGAGTGAAATTTATCAGGTATGCTTTGTACTTGTTTTCCTTTCTCTTGAGAGTGTGCAGCTTGTGTGTTTTTTTTTCATTTGTTGGATTGATTTAATGGGAGTTTGCAAATTTCTAGCTCATCTTTAACTTGGTATAGTGACCCCTTTGATGAGAGTGTTTAATTAGTTGGGATCTTATATGTTAATGGCAGCTTGAGTTTTTGTTGTGATTAATATCTTGTACGTTCTTTTCTTATCCTGTATTCACTCCTTCAGAGAGAACCTGAGCTGCTGTCTGGAAATGATGTCTTATGGACATTTGTCAGCTTTGCTGGAGAGGATCATACTAATTTTCAAACGTTAGTGGCATTTTTAAAAATGCTGAGTATCTTGGTATGATCAATTTTATTTTTCCGTTTTTCAATATGCCTGTGAAGACATGGGGTTGTATACTGATGTAACATATTTTGGCCCAGGCTTCTAATCCAGATGGCGCTTCAAAAGTTTTCGAGTTACTTCAAGGGAACACTTTTCGTTCTATTGGGTGGAGCACTTTGTTTGAGTGTTTATCGATATATGAGGAAAAGTTTAAGAAGTCCCTGCAGAGTCCCGGAGCTTTGTTGCCAGAGTTTCAGGAAGGAGATGCAAAAGCTCTTGTTGCATATCTAGCAGTTTTGCAGAAGGTGATCCTATTTCAACCCTCATAATATAAATTTCATTCTCATTTTTTTTGTTCATCTCAATTAGAGCTGCTGGTAATTACTTTTTCGTTTTGGATCACTCTCTCAAAGTGGGCAAAAAGCCGTTGATCGTGCATGCTTAAAATGAATGGTTGTTCTGTCATTTTATGTGAATGGTTGTTAGGATTTAGTTACCTACTGGATATGCTTATCATTAGGCATCAACGATTTATTTGTCTTATCATTTTTGTACTTTCTTAAGTTGGTTATGTTTGCCGGAAGCATTTTTGTTTATGATAAAGAGTTCTCACTTTGGACATTGGAATTTCTAAGAAACTTAAGTCCTATGTTTTCCCATATCAGAATGCATAATTAAAGATATTGCAGCTAATAAACATAAACCATACTATTCCCAAGACTTTTATGTTACATTTTAAACATTTATGTACACATTCTGGCCACAAAGTCCCTTAGTTCGTTGAATGTGGTTGGTTTGAGAAATGCAGTATTTTAGTGTTTCTTGAGAAGTATGAAGCTCATAATCATTATTGTGTAAAAGGTTGTTGCTAATGGGAACCCAGTTGAAAGGAAGAATTGGTTTCCAGATATCGAGCCATTATTCAAACTTCTTGGATATGAAAATGTTCCTCCCTATCTCAAGGTAAGTGACCTTTATAATTATAGTCTCAGTTTCTTTTGCGTTATTCATGATTGAAACCTGTAAATGCACTGCTACTTTATTCATCTGTGTTTCACTCTTTGATATCTCATAGGGTGCACTACGTGAGACCATTGCCACCTTTGTCCAAGTCTCTCCTGCTTTAAGAGATGCAGTCTGGACCTATTTAGATCAATATGATCTACCTGTTGTTGTTGGTCCCCAGGTTGGGAATAAAATGCAGCCTATGGCAACTCAGGTTATTTGCTATTCCTTAACATTAATTTTTTTACATGCTACTTGCATGTTAGTTATACTATACTTTGTGTGCTTTTATGCCTAAGTATTCTCTCTTACATGCATGCACCAAATTCAAACTAAGCATGTTCTCTGGTGTGCTCTATCCCTTTATCTGTGTGTGTGTGTGAAAAAGTAGAAATGTGTTTTTAAGCATCTTCTATGTCGGCATCTGTCCCTTTATCTGGATTTCAAGTAGAGATTCAAACTGAGCACACACCAAATTCTTCCACTGTATCACTTAAACCTTTTGAGCTGCTTCACATTGTAGGTGTATGATATGCGGTTTGAGTTGAATGAGATTGAAGCCCGAAGAGAGCAATATCCTTCTACTATATCATTTATTAATCTGCTCAATACTCTCATCACTGATGAAAGGGATGTGGGTGATCGTGGGCGAAGGTATGGTATATCAAGAAATTTGAAGTGATACTTTGTTTTCCTTCTTCTCAAGTAACATTTTTATTGATGCTGAGTAAAACTTGGCAGGTTCATTGGCATCTTCCGATTTGTATGTGATCATGTTTTCGGACCCTTCCCACAGAGAGCCTACGCAGATCCTTGTGAGAAATGGCAGCTGGTCGTTGCTTGTCTACAGCACTTTAGGATGTATGTCCTAATATCTTTATTGACTTTTTTTTCCCATTTAATGATGTTCACTTGAGATGCATTTGAGTGAACTGGGTCTCTCTGTTGTCCAGAAGATGTGGAATGTAGCATTTATAATAAATGTTTCTTATCTTTAGGTGACACTTTTGGGCATAAATGAATTATAATTTTGCATTGAGATTAATCTTATTGTGTCATGTTTAGGATACTCACCATGTACGATATTAAGGACGAAGATTCTGAAAGCATCGATCTGTCACAAAATTCATCAGGGGGACAGTCCACCCCACTGGAAATGCAGCTTCCCATCATTGAGTTGATGAAAGTACTGTTTCTTCCTATCTCACCTTTTCACTCGCTAAAATATAGAAGTTTTTCTTATCTACCATTATGCATTTCTTAATAGCATTCGTTCTGATGTGTAATTTTCAGGATTTTATGAGTGGGAAAACAGTGTTCAGGAATATTATGAGCATTCTTTTACCGGGAGTGAATTCCATTATTGCTGAACGCACAAATAAAATTTATGGGCAAATCCTTGAAAAAGCTGTCCTCCTTTGTTTGGAAATTATTATACTAGTGTTGGAGAAAGATTCAATTGTTTCTGATTTCTGGCGGCCAGTATATCAGGTTGGTACCGGCCATACATTTTAATTTGTTCCTGTTTGTGATGAGTTATGAATTATGCTTTTAAAATAGAGTACACATATGAAAAGGGGCTGAATCGGTGGGCTTCGGCATTGTTGAAACTGTAAATAATCCTAAAGGAATAAACGTGGCATAAGTACTATTGTAGAATGTCTTCCCCATTGATAGATGAAGCATTTGGAATTGTGTTCTCACAGCAATTTGCTGGGTAGCTTTGCCCTAGTTGTTGAAGTTTGACTTTTAATACTTGCTTTCAGTTCTGTTATAAATGAAATCAAGTTAAAGCACAGTTATAAAATTTTTTGTGTTATGTGAAATTGTGCTCAAAGCATCTGCAGTGAAAATAAAATTAATGCTTTAAAGGAGCAAAAAAAATTCAAATTTTCATGTATTTTTATTTTTATTTTTATTTTAATAATACCAAAAGGATGGAAGAAATTATTTTATCCAATAAATGCACATTTACGGTTTTGTTTATTCTCCATTGTCAATCAACCAGTGCTATTTTAATGATTATCTATATTCCCGTAGCCATTCCCCTCCAGGAACCAACCACCCTCATATGATAATTATATGAGCTACTCCTCCCAAAACCATTTAGTTCACCTATCCGTTAGGTGTGTACTTTTAGTCACTCCATACAATAGTGTCCTTGCCTTATCATTGTTTTTTTTTGGTTATTTTGTCCTGTTCCTACACGTGCCTTTTAAGCTTATGAATCTGCTTTGCTACTCTGACCGTAGCTAGAATTTCTGATGTTTTTTTTTGGTTCTGCTTTTCCCTTGCAGCCTTTGGATGTCGTTCTCTCGCAGGATCATCATCAAATAGTGTCCTTGATAGAGTATGTCAGATATGATTTTCAACCACAGATTCAGCTGTGTTCAATCAAAATTCTTAGCATTCTTAGGTAAACATTCTTGGTTCCTTTTCCTTACTGAGAACTTGTATTGTTTGTGTCATTCTATTTTTTGTTTCTGTTTTTGTGCCGCGTTGGTTCTATTTTATATATATACATATGTAATTTGTTTTTTTTGCAGTTCTCGGATGGATGGTCTTGTTCAATTACTGTTGAAAACAAATGCTGCGGGTCCTCTGATTGAGGACTACGCCGCCTGCTTGGAGTTGCGATCTGAAGGATCTCAAACTATTGAGAACAGCAGCGAAGATCCTGGTGTGCTGATACTGCAGGTCAGTCCTTAGTTAGTTCATCCCTCTAAGTGTGATGATGTTACATTAAGCAATAGTAGAGGCTCAAGCTGTTGCAACATTATGTACATATATTTCAAAATCTAATGCAGTGATGCACTTCTCTTTGTTATGCAGTTGCTCATTGATAACATTGGACGACCAGCTCCAAACATTGCTCACCTGCTCCTCAAGTTTGATCTGGACATCCCAGTTGAAAGAACTGTTCTTCAACCAAAAATTCATTACAGGTTTTACGTAATTATTATTGGTTAATTTCAGAGCCTTCTGAATTTCGGTAAGTAGTTTTTCCTCATACTAAGTATATTTTTCCCATGGTAACTGCAGTTGCTTAAAGGTAATTCTGGAGTTATTGGAAAAGCTGTCGAAACCCGATGTCAATGCAGTGCTACATGAATTTGGTTTCCAGGTCAGTCTTCTATAGTTAATTATGATATTTGTACTCTGCAGAAGTTTCACTTTGATAGCTCATGTACAGTTGTTTTCATGTAGCTCCTTTATGAATTATGTTTGGATCCACTTACTTGCGGTCCGACTATGGACTTGCTGACTGCAAGGAAGTATAAGTTCTTTGTGAAGGTACACATGCCTCTATATAATAGTTACATTTCTATGTGGATGGCTATTCTATCTGCATTTTTAATATTTGATTGTTACAATTGTTTTCTGGACAGCATCTAGATACATTTGCTATTTCTCCACTTCCCAAGAGGAGCAGCGACCAGACTCTTCGGATCAGCTCTCTTCATCAGGTTTTTTACGAACATGCGATGACCATTGCTGTTGCTGTAGTTTCTTTGATCATAAATCTCCTTGCACTAGGCTACTTTTATCCTTATCGATTAGGTCATATATAAATTTTGTCATTATTACTTCACTAGATCTGACATCAGACGGGTATATATAATATGTGTATACATATATAGTGCTATTGCATGTTCTATAGCTTTCCTTTTTTTGTATTCCTTTGGGCTGTAGAAGAGCGGGGAATGGTAAAAACAACACATTTAGTGTCTTGACGAGCTGAAATAGATTTAGACAATCTCCATTAGATCGTATTAGCAATATTAGCTACGCGTCTTACTGATGAGTGATGAGTAATCACTAAGTCTAGTTTGAAGAAAGTGGGGTGCTTAACTGTTGCCTTCCTTGCAAATATTCTTTAACCTCAGATTTTATTTACATATTCTAGTTGTTGAATATGCTTTCAGTTATTTTTGGTGCTTGTAATTGTCCATTTTACAATGGCTCTTGTATAAGGAAGTTTATTGCAGAGTGCTCTTTCGAATACTCTGTTTGCTATGAATCGTTGCATCTTTACTATTCTAGTCCTCCAGGAACATATGAGTAGCTAAGATATAATGGATATTAGCTTATAACTATCTTTGTGACTTTGTCTCAGAATACAACTTAACATTTTTACATATTATTGTAAACTTGAATTATAATTTCAAATGGGATAGCTAGCCTTGAAAGAGTGTGGTTCTGTTTATGCAATTGAAATTGTCAGTACATTAAATCTGCAAACATTGTTATTAGTTGGAATTGATGTAATGTTCGTATACTTTTCTGATCCAAATCATTATCCTCCCTGATCGTCTCCCTATACGTGCAGCGGGCATGGTTGTTGAAGCTTTTAGCTGTTGAATTACATGGCGCTGATACGACCAATTCCTTTCACCGAGAAGCATGTCAAGCTGTCCTTGCTAAGCTCTTCGGGTGGAACACTAATGATAGCATCAATGACACAGATACGTTCCCTCCCATTGCTGCAAGTTGTTCGGATATGGTCGGAATTGAAGCGGTCGGCAAAAGTAAGGTATCATGTGGGCCATTTTACATTGCTAATAGGTTTATTTGTTCTTTGTTTCTCAATTTTGAATTTTTACCTCTTGGTGAGAAGGTTACGTTCTTCTTAGAGGTCTGTTAATTTTGATTCATACCCTTCTTTTTTCTGTTTTCTAATGAAGGTATTAGCACTGCTTGAAGTTGTCCAGTTCAAATCACCAGAATCAAATTTGAAGACCTCTCTGGCCATTTCTAATATGAAATATGGTTATCTGGTGAGAGCCGTAGCGTACAATGTCACACAAAATTATTTTCATTGTGAACTTTGACCTTGTATATCTCTTTGGCAAGACATTGACCTTCAAATTGATTTGGTTTTGTTTGCTTTATGTTTATCTTTTAGGCTGAGGATATCCTTAGAAATCCAGCAACCGTCGCAAAGGGTGGTATTTATTACTACTCGGAACGTGGTGATCGTCTTATTGACCTTACTTCATTTAGTGACAAACTCTGGCAGGTGTTAATCTGATATTTAGATATTCTTGTTCATGTTTATGTTTGTCCATCAATGTTGACATCACACAAATGATTGACCTTTTTTTTTCTGTTCTCCCCAACATAGAAATTTAATTCATTGAATCCCCAGCTCAGTTCCTTTGGTAGTGAAGTTGAGGTAAATGAATTAAGGGAGACAATTCATCAGTTAATGAGGTGGGGATGGAAATTTAACAAGAATCTTGAAGAGCAAGTAGCTCAGCTTCACATGTTAACTGGCTGGTCTCAGATTGTTGAGGTGAGTGATTGTATTCCAAGCTTATTTTCTTTTCTGGGGCATTACTGGTTCTCCCCACTAACTACACAGACATGTGTTTGACCTGTTCGAGTACTCAAATTCTCACCCTTGATTCCCAGATCTCCGCATCTAGAAGAATATCTTCACTTCAAAACAGATCTGACTTGTTATTTCAGTGAGTTGCTTTGAAACCTTTATTTCCCTCATCCCTTTTATTTTAGTGCATAGATAACAATATGGCTAGTACAGGTTGCTTGATGGTTCACTGAGTGCGTCCGGTTCTCCTGACTGTTCACTGAAGATGGCTCTCATACTCTTACAGGTTGAACCTGTCATTCTATGGTGGTACTTTTTTTTACAATGAGATTTTACTTTCTTTTAATTGACCCTCCTTTGGATATTTTGTCAAGGTTGCTTTGACATGTATGGCCAAGTTGCGTGATGAGCGGTTTCTATGGCCTGGTGGTTTGAATGCTGATACAGTCACTTTTCTAGATGTCATGTTGACAAAACATTTATCTAATGGAGCATGCCAATCTATTTTGTTCAAGCTTATCATGGCAATCCTCCGGAATGAAACATCAGAAACATTGAGAAGACGGTATAATTGTTTTAGAGCCCCAGTAGAATTTGTACCTTTCCATTGAGACTTTAGTTATAGTGTTTCTCATTTCCCTCCTGATCTATTCAGGCAATACGCATTGCTTCTTAGCTATCTCCAGTACTGTCAGCATATGCTTGATCCTGATATTCCTGCAACAGTTCTGCAATTCTTATCTGCTGATGAGCAAGAGGATGATCTCGATTTACAGAAGGTATATACTTTTGATGCAGTTTTTTTTTCCCGCGAAATATTTGATCATGGAGGTTTCTTAGCTAAAATTTGCTGCTGCAGTATGACAAGGAGCAAGCTGAATTGGCACGATCCAACTTCGCTATCATAAAAAAGGAAGCTCAAACAATCCTTGATTTGGTGGGTGACTGACAGTTTGATTAACACATCATCTGCAACTCTCAGAAATTGTTTTAGATAGTGAATGTTTGATTGACATTGAAATAACTTTCCTCTACAATTTTAACTTTGAAAAATCAAAATTTTGTACTCTCACTCTACAAAAATTCTAAAAGGGGCCTACAAACATTTACTCTTTAGTTGACTGTTTTTTGCTGTTGTATTTTGATTGTTCTCTAAATCTTAAGGTTCTACCTTTTATTTTCCTCTACCATAGGTGATAAGAGATGCAACGCAGGGCAGTGAATCTGGAAAGGCCATGGCTCTTTATGTTCTGAATGCACTGATCTGTATCGATCATGACAAATTTTTTCTAAATCAGCTCCAAAGTAGAGGCTTTCTGAGGTCCTGCTTCATGAACATTGGCAATATGTTTTATCAGGTATATGACTTACTCAAGATCTTTGTGGTAAAATGCGTGTCAACTGTCATGTGCGTTATGAAGATCTTTGCTAAAATGAGTTGGTAGGATAGTAACATCACAGTCTCTTTCATCTAAAGACCTGCAAAAAAAGTATTCCTATTTGTCATCTTATTGTGGATTAAATATTAGCTAAATTGAACATACTTCGTTGGGACGCCTTCGAGATGAGAACAAAGTTGAGATCAGGTCCATATAATCTTCACACTATGTATATTAGCTAAATTGAGATCGGGTCTATGTATGACTTATTCAAGATCTTTGTGGTAAAATGTGTGTCAAGTTTTAAATATTAGCTAAATTGAACATACTTCGTTACTGTTATATCCTTCTGTTTGATATGTATATTTCTGACTTATGAATTGTCTTTCCTAGCACAATGAGTACACGAAGAATTTGTTATTTCCATTTCTTAGTCTAGAACATCATATGATTCTACACAGCTCCGTATCTTATTGTATGTACTTGCCACTTTATTCTCTTACCAGGATGGCAGGTTTTCGTTAGAGTCAATGCAGCGGATATACACTCTTGAAGCAGAGCTCACTTTGCTGTTGAGAATTAGCCACAAGTATGGGAAATCAGGTGCTCAGGTTCTCTTCTCAATGGGGGCTTTAGAGCATCTTTCATCCTGCAGGGCATTAAGTGTGCAAATAAAGGTAGCTAGGGTTAATTATATGTTTTGGGATATGCAATATGGGCTTTTTGCTTAATAAAACTGATTGATTTATATTGCAAAAATAAAAAATCAGGGAGGTCTCCAACGAAACAATTCCAAATTCGGAAGAGACAATTCTGTGGATGTCGATAAACAGCGCCTGGTCATTGCTCCAATACTGCGACTAGTGTTCTCGCTGACTTCACTTGTTGATTCATCTGAGTTTTTTGAGGTTGGATTGCTGTTCTGTCTTTTTTCAATGCAAAATTCATTCATTTAGGTTATAAAACTAAAAAAGAGCTGATGGTGCCGTCCATGCCTGTTTGGCTTACTGGTCGATCAGCATGGGCCAAGTTGAAATATGATGCTAAATTTGGTTTTTTCTCTCCACTTCATATGCTAAATTCTTTGGTTTTTTTTTTTTGGCCTGTGACAGGTGAAAAATAAAATTGTTCGTGAAGTGATAGAATTTATCAGAGGCCATCAACAACTATTTGATCAAATTCTTCAGGAAAACGTTTTAGATGTTGATGAGTTAACTATGGAGCAGATAAATCATGCAGTTGGGATACTTAGCAAGGTAAAACAATCTGCAGTTTTGATGTACACAAAATGTAGTGATTCCAGTCTTCTTGACTTTATGAGTGGTCTCATTCTGTGTACTTCTTTTGTCAAATATATTGGTGATTGTGGAAGAGATCTGAATTTTCCTGGCTTTCCGCATAAACTTCTCCATTTGGCTTGTGTGATTTGCCCCCTTTTAATACAGAGTTTTGTCACTGAATTTTAATAGGTGTGGCCACATGAAGAGACAGATAGTCTTGGATTCATTCAAGGTCTCTTCAGGATGATGTGTGTTGTTTATGCTAGTGATCCGGACTCATTTACTAATATGGAGGCAACACGTTTTCTAGAGGTATATCAGGTTTAAACTTGGCTATTTTATACTCTAGTATTTTTTTTTAAGTCTGGCTATTAACAAGTAATGGAAATATCTAAACTTTGTATGTTGATGCAGAGTAAAAGGAAGGAAGAGTTGAATAAATCTCAGCTCTGCTTCAGCTTGAGCTCCTATCTATATTTTCTGGTGACAAAGAAGTGTGAGAGACTACAGGTATGCTGGTTTCAGTTTTTTTTTTTTTTTTTTTGCACCGTAGTACTGAATAATAAAATGAGTACTTAATGTGTCCCTGTGTGATTGTTACAGATTTCAGAAGGTCAAACCTATTATCGTAGCCATGCTGAACAAAAGCGGCCTACCTTGACTTTACTTGGTGTTTTCCTAAACTCTTTGACTACTTCTCTTGAAAGAGCCACTGAGGAGAATTTTTCGCTGCTTAATAAGGTCTGAATGCTAGTTAACTCAACATTATATTTTTTAAAATTTTGTATTGTGAAAACCCTTAAAAGAGAAAACAATGTCATTTTATTTATAGGTTCAAGATATTAATGAACTATCAAGACAGGAGGTAGATGAAATTATCAACTTGTGTGCCCGCAAGGATAGTGTTTCTTCATCGGAGAATATTCAGAGAAGGTACACGATGGTCTCCTTATCTCTTCATTTATATTGCTCCAGAGTCTTGGTGCAGGTTCTAATCTGAGACAGCAATTGCTTTTTGTTGTACTCTCCTTTAGTCAGTATATAAGATTTATTTGGCCTTTTGGGCATTTTAACTGGCTTAAGCTTAATTCTCTTGATAGAACGGGGACAATATTAGACAATGTACTCTCCATAAGTCAGTGTATAAGATTTATTTGGCCTTTTGGGCATTTAAACTGGCTTAAGCTTAATTCTCTTCATAGAACGGAGACAAGATTAGACATTGTGACGTGTATAATGTTCATAATTGTTGAACATGCTCATGCTCACTTATTTATATCAAGCTTGATATTGTATTTATTTCCTCATCGACTCACTATTCAGAAGCAGCATAAAAATGGCATTGACAGCCAAAACTTAAACAGACAGATAAACTACTGATTAAAAATATAGTGTATAGCTGGTCTAATCTTAATATGAACAACTGGTCCCAAACATAGTTTTTGTACTCACGATCCATTTTTTGGGCTACACTTTTATAACCATCTCATTCCTGTTTCCTTCTTTCCCGCTTCTGTGCAGGAGGTATATCGCTATGGTGGAAATGTGCCAGATTATTGCAGATAGGAGTCGTCTGGTGACCCTTCTGCTTCTGCTTGCAGAAAATGTGATGAACATTATTCTTGTCCATTTTCAAGATAGGTATAAAGATCTCTTCTAGTCAGTCTTATACATTTTTGATGTTCATTTAGTATTGTGGAGTAATGTTTTGCAATGCAGCTCATACTTGGATGGTTCCAGTCAAGCTGTTAAAGGAACCACACATAATAAGGACTTCAATAACCTTTGTCAGAAGTTAGTTCCAACCCTTGAAAGGCTTGAGTCACTATCTGAGGTGTGCATCTCTATCCATTTGGTTTTTTTATACCATAATAAACAACATTCACAAAAAAAAATCTTCTGTTCTTTTTTCCTATCCTATTGTACCTTTATTTGTTTCTCTGCTTTTTTAACTTTTTGTTAGTTCTGTAGCTTCTAACTATTCCTTAGAAAAGAAAAGGTTTACTAAGATTTGGTCTGCACCCAATCATTAAACTGCAGTATTAGAATATGTTGTTGTAGTCTCTTCACCCAATCAATTTAGACTTTGCTTCATTAATTCCGCCCCCCTATTAAAGCTGCTTTGGAGTAACTCAAAGTTCTGATTTCCTTGTGTTTACCATTTTACTTGCAGGATAAAATCGGTCATAACCTCAAGGTGTTCTCTAGATTAGCGGGTTCTTTGAAGGAAATCTCAATTCAGAATCTGGCTACATGAGTCATGTTTACATCCTAGCTATTAAACTGTGTTGTATGAGTTAAATGTACAAAAAACAGTCAATTTTGACATTACCTATTTACACTGCACGTCTGTAAATTAACAGGTGCAATGATATTTGTAGCAATGTAATATGTAGTTTGAGATCGTTTTTGGATAAATATTGCTGTATGGGTTATGTATGCAAGATCACGAGATGTTCCTGTGGTATCCACACTTGTGTTTACTTCTTAAATCCTTTAAGTTGCTTTACACATTATACAGTTTTAGTGAAATGAGCATTTAAAACGACTAATGTACTCAAATACTTTGTTTCTTTTCAAACCAAAACATCAATTATGTGCTCAAATCCTACACTGTACGTTTTCTATCATCAATTTTTTAATCATCTAAAACAATGACAATGAACACGTACAAAATTAGTGAAATTAAAACTTAAAACCACAAATGTACTCGTGTGACTCACTTAACAATCAAACCAAAGCATCAATGTTCAACAGCATTACGAAGTGAATGTTGCCTAAAATGATTCACTTATATATATATATCATGAATGCCCAGAGTCACATCTTATGCTAATGGTGCAGTAAATCTAGTCGAGACAATGGCCGGGCACAACATTCGTTTCTCGGCCTTGAGCATTGGTACAGCTTGCTCGAACATTCCCAGATTCAGATTCAGTTGCAGACGTCAGTCGGATATCTTGCATCAGTATTCCAGTGCACTGCACGAACCGACTGCAGTTAAGGTTTATAGCAATGTCGGTGCTCGATGTTCCTGACATGGTCATGTAACTCACGTCGCTTATTTGGACACCAGAGCTTCCTCCCTTCAACAATGAATCATCATAAAACAACGTTACAAGTTTCAGAACTAGGAAGTTGTAATAATAATGCTAATTCTGTACTACCTCACAATCTCCCCCAACATCACAGTAGTTCTGATCAATGATGATGGGGTTTCTCACGTTATCAAACTGTAGATTCTTGAACTTGACTTGTTTAACGTAGCCTTTTCCGACCTGCCACGTCTTGATCCGAGCTCCGTTTGTAGTTCCGGTGAAGAAAGAGTTATAAACGCGGATGTCGCTGACCTTAGCATAGTTACCGTTTTTCCCCAGGCTTCCAATGCTGTCAGAAGCCGACCAAAAACGTTGATTAGCTTGGTTCAAGGTATTTCATGAACAGCAATCATGTAATTAGTTGAATCAAAACCTTATTCCATGTCCAGGTCCACACGTTATGTTGGACATCTCGATGTCGGAATTGTAATCTCCGATGGAGATACAATCATCCCCTGTTTAGTCCAATCACCAATATATCAGCTGGAGTTTTACGACAATTTTTTATTTTTATTTTAAAGAAAATAAAAATCTTGAACATGACTTTATAACACCTGTGCCGATTATGGAATTTGTGATGGATATATGGCGAGAGGCGTGGACATGAATGCCGTCGGTGTTGGGGCTGTTCCCCGGCGACCGGATTGTGAGACGGTCGGCGGTGAAATCCTCGGAGTTTATAATGAGCACGTGCGTTTGAGGACTGTTGGTGAAGAAGAGGTTGCTCAAACTGCTCTCGTTGCATCCCACGAACTGCAATGCCTGCACAACAATTTAAGGATGTTTGCTTCTCAGACTCAATATTTACATTTGAAATCGAAAAGATTAAGGATGTTTTTGTACCGTTGGAGCAACATATGTGCATCCCGCCTGCAAATTCAAACCGTACAGATCGAATCAATTCGAAATCCATTGCAAAAAACAGCTAAAAAAAAGCGCGAAAACATACGAGCTGAGGACTAATTTTACAGGACTGATACCACCAGCCAACTCCTTGTCCATCGATTGTTCCAGAACCTTCCACAGAAAGCCCTTTCACGCCTTGGAAAACCAGCCATTGGCTCCTACTTCCGAAGAACAATACAATAGGCGCGTTTGGCCCGACAATCGTCCCTGAAACCTGTTCCCACATTCTTAATCACTTAACAGAGTACTGAAATACATGCGACCTTAACCAAAACTGCGGTTTATTTTACCTTAAAGATGATCTTGTCCGGTTTGCAGGGGCCTTGGAAGGTTACTGGAAACACCAGAAAGAATGAGTTCTGAGGGACGAGGACTTCAGCGATCTTTGCATCAGAACTGCATGCAGCATTCCACGCCCTCAGAAAAGCCTGTAAGAGATTCAAATGGTCATTACATGAATCACTGTCGAAAATATGTTGAATTCTGCTGCTAATGTTGTTGCTTACTTGGGAACTATCAATGAATCCTATGCCGACAGCGCCATAATCCATCACATTGTAAACCTGATCCGCTTTCTTGTCGGAGTAGGAGGGAGCAGCACCAGTAAAAATGGAGCCAAATATCATCAGAATGAAGCAAATCACATTCTGCAACAACGATAGGTAAGACATGATATTTCATCAACAAAATCAAATCTGTACAAAAATTAGATTAATAACCCTTCTTACCATGATGCAAAAAGGAGTTGAGGTGAGTAACAACATTGTCGGAATCGAACAATCTGCCAAAAGTTTAGATGAAAGAATGAATCTAAGAATAATCTGGCTCTTGAAGTTCCTATCTATATTTGTTCATTCCTTTGAGAGAAATTAAACCACATAAACTGGAATTATGTATACTTAATGACCATTAGAGGCTGTTACAAACGTTTCATTTAACTGTGGCAATGAAGGGAAGGAAATGGAAAGTTGAAACCTGCAAGTTTTATTGAATGCCATTAACGCTGTACTAAATTAAGGTTGATCAAACCTTAAACTTGTCAAACAATGGAGACATTACCTCAACTGACTGTCTTGAAGGGAAAGAATGTGAGAAGTCAAACAGTTGAGGTGAGCATGAAGAAAGGTTGATGTTTATTGGAGTGTTCTAATTAGGCATTAATGGTGAATTGCAAGTTTGAATTAGAGAGTTAAACCACCTAACAACTAATTATCCCACCGGTAAATGTTGTTAAGTAGACGCAATTAAAAGTTTCCAATTAAGAGTCACGGTTCATTAATCAGCTAGGGAGGTGAATTTTGACTGTTCATTATTCCAACCTTCAATATTTTATGCTTTTGAGGATTACAACCATTTAAGAATAAGCATGGGTGATGTCTGTCAAAGGCTTCTATTTGTTAACTGTTTAATTAAAATCATTTGACTAGATGTTTGTTGAGAAAATTTGTATGTCGGCATATTATCCATGTAAACATACAAAAATTTCAAAGGTTTGATCGCTGTATATTTAGATAATATATGGTGATGTCCGAAATTTATTAGTTGAGAAAATAATAGGTAAGGATATGCAATATGTAAGGATGTGGGTGATGTTTGTCAAAGATCTACTTGTTTGACTAGAGGTTTGATAGACCGGATATTTGATTTGAAAGATTTGTAATAATATGTGACGGTTAATTGTTTACCGTTTTAAGATATAATGTACTTTAAAAATTTTTTAGACCAATACTCAATTCAGAATTTGTATTTCAAGTTAGTGTTGGGGCTTGTGGTCGGCGACAATAGATTATTATTTGTTATGTGTTAATCATCTCACTTTCAAAATCTAATATTTTATATATTAAGCATGATCATTCAATACACTACTATATATTGCTCTTCTCACTTTCATGTCTGATTATTAATGTCATGTGTTGATTTTTTCACTTTTAATCCCGATCTTTTACTTTTAAGACCAATACTCAATTGAGAATTTATATTCAAGCTAGTGATGTGGCGTGGTCGCGTGGGCCATGAAACTAGCTTAGTTTAAAATGTAATATCAAATTTAAAATTCAAAACTAACTTTAAAATTCTTGGTAAAGACTCACTCTAGTAATTATTCTTGTAAGACCATGTTTGCTAAAATTTATTTTTTCCTGAACTAAACTAAACTGATTTACGGATAAACTTGGCAAACAGGCCTAAGTATGATGTAACACCCAATTTCAACTTTCCCTTTTTCTTTTAAGCGGAAACGTAATGTCAAAACACAATTTCAACCAGAGGAATCGTTTTTTTTTTTTGAAAAATCAACCAGAGGAATCATAATACCAAAACATGGAAATATTTCATTACAAAATCTTGGGTGAGAATGATAGTTCATGTGTTTAATAGATTTGTTCATGTGTTTCACAGTTTTGTTTGCTATAAGCTGGGTTCATGTGTTTGACAGATTTGTTCTTGTGTTTCACAATTTTGTTTGTTATAATCTGTAACAATATGTAAATGAATTAACAAAGCTGTGAAACACATGAACAAATTCATTAAACACATAAACTATCATTCGTCCTACTATAAGCTTATGGTAGGACGGTCTCACCCAAGACCTTCTCATATTTCATTACTAGCTAGGATTATATATTGGGAAAATTGGGATTAAGGGTAGTGGAACATTAGAAATTGGAAAGTGGGGTGTAATTTCACATAATTTCTGAAAAGGGTAGTGAATAATTAACTTAATTTTAATTAATATGATTATTAATATAAAATAACAATACCTTTATTTTTTGTTTAGATCCCTTATATTTAGTTAAATTCAGTTTCGCTATTTATTTTACTCCAATTTAAATAAAATTTAATTCCAATCAAATCGTTTCAACTCATCTCAAAGCAGTCCCATTCATATGAACTTGATGAAACTTAATTGAATTAAATACCAAGGAAGTGTACTAAATTGGATTAATAAATCTGAAAAAAATGATGGAGCTTAATGAAATTGAATTTAGCCAAGTATAAATGAATATAGTCAACCAAATTGAATGGAACTGAACTAAATGAAAGTAAACATAATATTTTAGATGGATATGAATTGACTTGAATTGAATTTTAACCAAAGTTTTGATTGAGTTTAATAAGCGGGACTGAATTAAACTAAAAAATTGTGAACTTAAATTGAATTCGTCCAATTTTGAATGATCTGAATAAAGTTAAATTAAATTGAACTAAACAAATGGGAAAGAAATTGAACTGAATTGAACTAAGTTTGAGTGAAATGATGTAATTTAATGAAATGAAATTAAATCGAATACTACTATAGTGAACTAAACTGAATTGAACCAAAACTACATAAAATGACATAGGGCTAAATTGGACTAATTTGAATATAAATACATTTATTTAGATATTGGAGTAAAGTTAATAAAACTAAACTAAATTTAACTAAGCACAACTAGTCTAAATAAGAATAATAGAAATAAGGGTATTGTTGTCTTTATATTAATAATAATATAATTAATATTATTATTCACTGCATTTTTCAGAAATTATGTGAAACTTACACCCATTTTCCAATTTCTAATGTTCCACTACCTTTATTCCCAGTTTTCCCTTATATTTTTGAAGGGGTAAATTTCAATTTTTCATTGACCTATCGGAAGGAATTTTCTTGAAATATTTTCAAAATTTTAGCAATTGGTTAAGTGGAAATTGATTCAAGAATTGATGTGGAAGTTGAGTGAACTAGACAAGGACCAGGTACAACATTAAATTCTAGTCCATGAGCGGCGGTGCAACTTGCTCGGACTTCCTTTCCGGCAACTGCAGAGGAAAGCCGGATGTCTTTCATTAGTATTCCGGTACACGGCACCGATCTGCTGCAGTTCAGGTTGATGGCCACGCCGGAGCTCGATGTTCCCAACATCTTTACATAGCTCACATTGCTGATTTTAACTCCACTCCCCTTCAACATCAACGAGCTAAATTAGCACTAGATGTTTTTTCACATCATTTGAACTTAACTAAATTGAACTGAATTAAAACTAAATGAAGCAAGAATATAGTACAACAGCAAATGAAAATGAGCTTTTGATGATGTCTTACTTTATCCTCACAGGCGCCACGAACATCGCAGTAGTTCTGGTCAATAACGATTGGATTCTTAACGTTGATAAACTGCAGATTTTGGAACATGATATTTTTGGCATAACCTTTGCCCACCTGCGATTCATATTCCTGTGTTAATGGTACCATGATGAAAAGAACATAGTACAAACAGGGCTGCATAAGAGAATGGACCTGCCATGTCTTGATCCGAGCTCCATTTGTTGTCCCATCAAAGAGCGAATCCGAGACACGAATCTCACTAACTTGTACAAAGTTCCCTCCTTTCCCCAAGCTTCCAATACTAGGAACACCAAATGTGCAAGAAAACCACTAAATATAACTCAAAATAAGTGAAATTTAAGATATGCAAGTAAATTATACCTTATGCCATGGCCAGGTCCACATCTAATGTTAGCTATTCTGACATTGGAAGTGTAATCTCCCACCGAAACACAATCATCACCTGTTGTTTCATTTAATCGATAAATAATCGACACATTTCCAAAATGAAATACATAAATAATATGCAATGTATGTATTTATACCAGTGGATATATTGGACTTGGTGATGGACAAATCGTGCGCGCCTTGGATGTGAATACCATCGGTATTGGGGCTGTTTCCGGGAGAATTTACTGTGATCTTGTTGATCCTGAATGAATAGCTATATCCTATGTAAATATGTGTTTGAGGGCTATTTCTGAGATGAATATTGCTCACTTTGCTCTCATTGCATCCAAGAAACCTTAAGGCCTGAAAATGAACAGTACTTTGAATGCATGAACTCAAATTCATTCAAATGTCCAATATTGTCCTGCCAAAGTACTTACAGTTGGAGCCAATTTTGTGCAATTCTCCTGAGAAAAAAGTGAGGTGATCAGATCAGATCAGCCAAGATGAAAGTTGATGTTTTAAGCTTACGAAAAATTCTTTAAAAATGCATTTTGCATACCAGTTTAGGATTGAGTTTACATGATTGATTCCACCAGCCATTTCCTCGTCCATCGATTTCTCCATGGCCATCCAGAATGAGACCTGTGATGCCACTGAAGACTAACCAATTGCTTGGATCAATCCCCGTCCAAAAACCCGGTGAATCTGGTGCTACAATGGTCCCTGATACCTATTCCAAATCAAGAAACAGCAGAAAATCTCAAATGTCTTGTCAAAATGTTGTTTTACATTATTGATTTTTACCAGAAATGTGATACTGTCTGTTCTGCAGGGGCCTTGGAAAATCACAGGAAACACTAAGAATGTTGCACTTTCAGGAATGATGATTTTAGGAGTTCCTGCTTCTGCTTGGCATGCTGCATTCCATGCCTTGAGAAATGCCTGAACAGTTTGTTGCATTTTCATTCAAATTGTACATGAAAAAATACTGTATTTAGATTTCTTCAGATCTGAAACTGAACTAAACAAAAATATAAACTAGTGAAAAGTAGTATTAATAAACCAAAACCAAGTCAAACAGCATTAATCCAAAATTTTACTAAATGAACTAAAGTACAGATAAGCTGAAAAAGTGAAAAGAATAGGACCTTACCTGGGAGCTATCTGCACTGTCGGACATGGTTGCGCCATAGTCTAGTACATTGTAAACATCTGACTCCCGATGAATCGATCCCTGCAGAACTGTAAGAATCTTCTGCATATCGAAAATTGGAAAATGAGAATGCATGTAACAAGAAATTTCAATGTGCCATCTTCAAACTCGCTTACCATGATTAATGTAGCAGTGGAGATCATGACTAACAGCTTCATGGTTAAATTCTCTCTGCAAAAAGCAATTTTGAAGAAATTAATGTTACTAGGATCTGTATTTGAATATCCTGAGATACCGATGATCGGGTACTTGTTATGTAGAACAACACAAGGCATACTCAAGTTAAGAATGCTCCACTATGTTTTTAATTGGGATCTAAAGAACAAGTGGAGAGAAAATAAATTCAAGAACTAGCTCAACTTTAGAGAAGAAGATGCTTTGTTTTAAAGGGATCAGTATAGCACTCTTTGTTTACATAATCTGCCACTCCATTCACATCACTGCCTTGGGAAAGAAGCAACAAATCTATAAAGAAGATAGATTGGTGTATTTGGATATCTTAGATTCATATACACATGGTAAAATAATACTCCCAGTGTTGGATTTTTTCAGCCTAAAAGATCATAATCATCATGTTCATCTCACCTCATTTCCTCTTCTTTATCATTTGTTTAAGATTTATCATTTGTTTTAGATGGTGATAATCTTCTGTATTCAGTTCAAAGGATTATAGGGAAATATTCGCCAACAGGTATAGTGCCATTTCAAGACTTCCAATGCCAAAAAAAATCACAATTTGAATCTTTCAAGCAACTTTGTTTAGTTACATGTCAATTTCAGTTCTTCATTTTGACAATACTAGTGGACATGTTATACTCTAAAGTCATACAACATGACACGTACTTTGACAAAATTTCAGGTTGGTAGAAACGTTAACGCATGGAATGGGTAAATAACATTTAGAGCATATGTTATCTCCAACTTATATAAAATAAAAAAAATTAGTCTATTTCAGATGAAATATAATTTGATCACTCGGGTTAATTTAATTGTACTATACTATATTTAATATATTAAGTTTTATTATCATTCATCAAGTATAGTTCAGTTCAATTCAGTTAGGAGAACATGTCTAAGTCTTAAGGATTTCTCAGATATACTAACTAGAAGTCTAGAACTTGAAATTTAGTTAAAACCAAAAAGAAAATCCAAACTAAATCTTGTTGGTGTAGTCTGTAGTGTATATCAAGAGTCAAGTTATATTTTGGGCAAAATGCTTAGATGACCCCCAGTTATGGGTTAAGTGTGATTGTGACCCTCAGTTCTTGGTTGAGTTCGATTATAACCCCCAGTTTTTGGTTAAGTGCGATTATGACCCTCTTCCGATCAAATTTATGTAAAATATAACCCTAAACATGATGATATGTCCAATTCAGGTATACACATATGTGAGTAAACAGTAGTTCTCTTTGAATTTGAAGTGAATTTCAGAAATCATCCAAATATATTGTTTAGAAACTCATAAAAAATACAATGTAGGGTTATAATTACACTTATCAAAAAGTCGGGGTTATATTTGCACTTATCACATAACTGAGGGTTATATTAGCACTTTCCTCTTATATTTTCTAGTGAACTGAATTTTGCATTTCTAATGCCTTCAAAATGGTTCATATGATTAAATTTTAATTTGATTGATTTTAACAAACTATTAACACAGTCACACAATCAGAACACAATGGTGTTCGTTAAGGCTCCCGATTCCTAAAATCTCAACCCCAGCGCCACCGCTCTCCGATCATTATCCACCCAAATCGAATCCCTCCTCCGGCTTCCGGCCACCGCAGAAGGACCCTAAAACCCCTGTTACTGATCTCACTGATGTAGGTGAAGGAAGAGGTACTGTTCTGTCTTCTGTTACTGGACAAACTGTAGGATATTTGACTGATTTGAAGATAACCAGTGATGCTGATATTGCCGATATTAAGAAGGCTAGGTTGTTGCTGAGTTCAAACCCAAATCATGCTCCTGGTTGGATCAAGATGGGTGGTGGTTAAAAAAAGTTATTGGTCTCAACTGACAGACCTTGAGGAATTGAGAGGTGTAAATGCAATTTAAGCAAAATAATGATATTGGTCTGTCATAAAACTCCCAAATCCAATGATTTTCCATAATTCCATCTAATTCTCTCTGGTGAAATCCTGCAACAAATTTCTCTGCATTTCCATGGCGAATGCCTGGAAAAGAAACCCACCAGCTAAAATGCTGTCCCCGAAAACGATCCTCCTCTTCATCTCCACCTCACTCCTGCTCTTAGTCTTCTTCTACTTAGCTTCCCAAACCCAAACTCCGAGCCCCAAAACCCTCAAAACCATCGATCAAAACATCGTACTGGATCGAAAAATCAAGCCATTCGACTGCTACGCATCAGCCCAAGCTCATCCCGTGATCGCCAACCTCGTCGAGGGCGTGAAGTACCCTTTCCTCTACTCGCTCTCCGATTTCGGGACCTTGCCGGAAAAGCCCCACAAGAACATCGTCAGGACGCTGAAGGGGAAGCCGTTTAGGAAGGCGGACATTTCCGGCACCGTGCAGGAGTTTCTGGAGGGTGCGGGAGGGGAGAAAGATGGGATCTTTGTGGATGTTGGGGCCAATGTGGGAATGGCGACTTTTGCTGCGGCGGCGATGGGGTTTAGAGTGGTGGCGTTCGAGCCGGTTTTTGAGAACTTGCAGAAGATTTGTGAGGGGATTTATTTCAATCGAGTTGCTCACTTGGTTCAGGTCTTTGAGGCTGCTACCTCGGATCGGGCTGGGAATATTACATTTCACAAGGTATTTTTGGACTTCAAATTGGTTGTTTCTTGCTTATTTACTATAATGATTTGTTTATATTAGGTTGTGTTATGTGTTCAGCTCAGATCTTTGTCATTATAATCACCAAGGAGGTCTTTGTTTGTTTTAGTTTGTGTTATAGTTGAGCTTGGTTTGGACTTAACTCCATATCAGATCAGCTCAGCTCAGTTCAGCTCAACTTAGATGTTATCAGTAAATTGTTAAGTGTCCTGTCGTGTTAGATTAGTACACTTTAAGCAGTATAAGGTTCTTCTTCAGGTTAAACTAGTTAATGGCATTGTGTTTTGTTTGTTTTGACAAGCTAATTGTGAAGTTTCTCACCTTATTTGCTTATGTATTGAGAGTGATGAAAACTTATATATTGGCACTTAGCTTTGTTAGTATAGCAGGCCAGGCATTATACAATTCATTTGAAATTCTTCTTTTACTAATCATCCCTTGTTGTTCTGTTCTTGGTACCTATCAGTTAGTTGGGCGGCTGGATAACAGTGCAGTCTCGGCAACTGGTGCCAAGTTAGCATTCAAGTCCAATGAAGAGATTGAGCTTCAAGTTCGGTCCATTCCGCTGGACGATATGATTCAAGACTCTGAGAAAGTGCTGCTGCTCAAAATCGATGTTCAAGGTTGGGAGTATCATGTACTGAAGGGTGCCTCAAAGTTGCTATCCAGAAAGAAAGGGCATGCTCCTTACCTTATATACGAGGAAGATGAGCGCTTATTACAAGCAAGCAACAGCAGTGCCAAAGAGATAAGGGAGTTCCTTCACGGTGTAGGGTACCGTAAATGTACTCAACATGGGACAGATGCACATTGTACTAAGACGGACTAACTACATGGAGAACCTGGGTATGACATTGGAGAAGGAAAGGTTTGCAATTTCTGCTTTGTCTGAATGGATCGGTTGAGAGATGAACATATCCTTAGCTGCCTTTGCAACCACTTTATAATACTATGGAAGTGATTGGTGATTAGCTATTTTTCTTGGTAGTTTGAGGACAAAGTAACACGGTATGACGGTAATAGTAACTGTGTAGATAGTAGATACTGATTTTA
Source organism: Cruciata laevipes (assembly GCA_963678965.1). NCBI lineage: Eukaryota > Viridiplantae > Streptophyta > Magnoliopsida > Gentianales > Rubiaceae > Cruciata > Cruciata laevipes. The sequence continues at coordinate 7,856,317 of OY787632.1, read as the reverse complement.
ACATTGAACGCCTGTTATGAGCATAGCATGGTTTGAGTTCTTTCCCACATTCTTTTTTGTTTGTCTCAGGTGATGACATTGAGTTTCTAAGCGTCGTTTATTCATTTAGAATTTTGCTTTTAAGGTGAGTAGTATTCGAGAGGCATTGATGTATACATGTACAATTGTTGCACTGAAACTTCTTGTATGGATCATAGAAGATTTTATATTATAATAGATTCTGCTCTTCTACTTTTCATCTTTAAGTCTTTTTGAATGATGGCATGGATAGTATGAGTTTGAGACTTTGAGTTCTACATTAGTTCAATGGCAACATGATGCATATTGGATAACTGCTAAATATTACATTCTGTTTGCTGGCTTTTGAAACTTACAGCAAGTAGGAAAGTTCAAGGTATTGCAACTCTGTCTTGATGTTTGTTTAATCAGTTACCTGAGACTTCCAGCCTTAAGATCACTTAGGTGCACTTGTTTGTGAAGTCCCGCATCTTTCCACCATAACATCGTATAGCTGCTTCCCGTTCTGCTCAGATAAGATAAACAGAAACACCATCAAGCTTGTGACCAGAAAACGTCATCTTTCAAGTTCCGATGACTAGCAGTAGTAATTTTACTTACAAAAATGACAGGGAAGAAATGGATTTGTCCCTCGGGCTTTGTCTGTGTCTCCTTGAAATACACTAGAATCGGGAAACCTGGCCACCAGAGCTCCCAGTTTACAAACGTAGAATATCTGCAAATGCAACATAAATGTAAGAAGATGACAGAAGGAGATCATGAACATAAAGGGAATGCCGAGCTCAAAACCTCAAAGCATAGTAGAGTACTCACTTCCAGCGGTTTTTCCCACCGACAAAAACGTTTTCACCTGACTCTTCAAGCTCCTCTCCTACCTTAACCTCCTACAATAACCGAAAACAATTCAGTTCATGACAAACAACAATGTTTCTGGATCCTAACATTCAAACAATGATATTCTCTACTCCGAATCCAAACTGTTTTCAGGCATAATTCTGTGAAAGATAACATAAACAATGTGAAATGGTTTGGAGAACTAACCAGTGCTTCATCATCAAAGACAAATCTCACCCTTGTAGCCTGAAAGAAGGATAATGCAGAGGAAATGGTAAAGTCACGGAAGCTGATCTAACCTTAAAATATCCAAAAAGAATGCCTAACACTTGGTCCCAACATTGTCAGCCAAATTCAAGAAAATGGTAAAATACACCATTTTTCGAGGACTCCGAGGATGGCAGGCATAAATCCAAGTAAACAAATTAGGCAATTTACCTGCACTAACAGGAGCAATCCAAGCAGGCCAAAAGGAACTGCTGCTACAACATTATCCCCATAGATCAAACCTCCAGATAAACCTTTACAAAACCACAAGAAAAACCTTAATTTTCATTGACAAATTGCTCAAATGTAAGACATTTCATTAATGTAAAAAAAAAAAAAAAAAAAAAAAACCACCTAGAAGAACAATGGGGATTCTGTAATCAGGCTCAGGAACCACAGTCTCTCTCTTGACTGCCTTGACTTTCTTACTACCAAACTGAAACTGCCAAACACAAAATTGTTGGTTACATAATTACCTTGTACAACAATATCCTATGTTTCCGAAAGTGAAAATCAAATAGGGCTAAAACAGAGTAAGAACCAAAGAGGTTATCCTGAGACCAATTGTGCTGCCATTCTTGATATCATCCCTTCTTAAAGAAGAGCTATTATTAAACACCATGTTTCCATAGAATGAGCTCTGAAATTTCCTTTCCAGGTAGCCCACATCTCTATCTGATAAAAAACAGTGGGTCAGTAGAAATTTCCAGATGAATGGATGATTTTGAAGAAACGTTTGAGAAAAATGCTTACTTTGAAATGGGACGAAACGAGAGTGAGATAAAAGGGTGCTCTCCATTTTGTGTTTCGTTTTGCAAGAATGAATCCGGGCGAAGAAGGAGTCTCGGATGAAGGGAGTGAGAGGCTGAGCTTTCTTTCAACTTATATTTGATGAAATGACTCTTGTGTCCTCAGCTTTAGATATTTTCTATAGATTGCTATATTGTCTCATTTTTTTCATCCAATATTTCTCTTATGAAGTCACAGTTGTTTTTCTAAAATCAAGTCACAATTGTTATGAATACCTATGAAATTATAAATAATGAGACGCTTAGCATTAAATGTGTCTATTTAAGTGTGTCGTGTTTTTTTCTTATACAATGTTGATTATGTTAATTTAATTGCATGGAATTAAAGAATGAAGTTTTGCACTATCAATATATATCATTTTAAGGAGAAAAGTAAAATAAAGTATATAAGAACTTTAGTTTTTATAATTAAAAAATGGAGGATTACTTTAAGGTCCTATTCTCTCCATGGTATTTGAACTTATCTGAACTCATCTGAACTTAAAAAACTTTATCTGAACTAAAAAAAAATTATCTGAACTTAAAAAACTTTATCTGAACTCATCTGAATTTAAAAAACTTTATCTGAACTAATCTGAACTTAAAAAACTTTATCTGAACTCATCTGAACTGAACTCATTTGTACTTAAAAAATTTAGCTGAACTTAAAAACTGAGTTGAATTGAAATATATAGACAAATTGAATTGAACTAAATTGAAACTAACTAAAAAATATATGATCATTTCTAATATATTTGAAATTCATTAATCTAAATATAACAGAATACATTTAATATTAAAATATACTGAACTGAGTTGCACCGATGTAGATAAACTGAACTGGATTGAATTAAAAAAAATATGATCAATTTCAATATATTTGATATTTATTAATCTTAAAATGAAAATATGTAGAAAAAAGTTGAACTGGAATATATAGATCAACTGAAATTAAACTAAATAAATATGACATTTTCAAAACATTTGAAATTTAGTAATTTGAGTATAACTTAGAGTTTGATAGAGTTTATTTATTGTTCAACTGATCTGAACTGGATTGAATTGAACTGAAGTGAAAATTAATATACCGATAAAAAGAATGAACATGACTGAATTAACCTGAATTTCATCAAATTGCATTTCACTTCAATTTACTGAACTGAACTGAATTGAACTGAACTGAGCTGATATATTAAAGTTCTGGCACACAGGGCCTTAATGTTAAAAAATATGATCATGTTTGCTAGCTAAACATATTGATTTGAGTTGAGCTGAAGCATATAGATAACTGAACTGAACTGAATTGAAAATTAATAAGTGTGATGAAAATAAACGGTATGAATAAATTAACCTTAATGAATTACACCAAATTATATTGTTGTTGAGCTAAACTGAACTGAACGGAAGTGAAATTAATGTATTGAAAAAAGAATCGGTATGACTAAATTAAACTAAATATCATCAAATCATATTGAAACTGAACTAAACTGAATGAAATTGAACTGAACTGATATGAACAATTAAGCTCACAAGATTGAACTGATTTAAACTGAACTGAACTAAATTACAAATAAGTTTACTGAACTTAACTTATATGAAAAATAAATTTTTTTACTGAACTGAACTCATCTGAACTGAAAAAAGATTATCTGAACTAAAAAATATTTATCTGAACTAAAAAAACTTTATCTGAACTCATTTGAACTAAAAAATATTTATCTGAACTAAAAATTTTTATCTGAACTAAAAAATATTCAAATGATCTCTAGAGAACAGGACCTAAAACTACTTCCTCGAGAATAATATAATTGTAAACATCAAATTTTCCATATTTTAGTTTGAGTTGGTCTCTGAGGAGACCGTCTCTATATAGAGACCGGACTAAATTATAAATAGTGCAATCACTAAAATCAAGGAGGGACCAATTTGCAATTTTTAAAAATTAAAAAAAATCACGTTTCCGCGCGTGTACAGTATTTTTCTACAGTGCGCTACAGTGTTTGCTACAGTGTACTTCAATGTTTCAAGTTAAAATGTCCATGTTTTATGTTTCAAGTTAAAGTGTTTATGTTTCAAGCTAAAGTGTTCATGTTTCACATTAAAACGTCCATGTTTTATGTTAAAACGTCCATGTTTAATGTTAAAACGTCCATGTTTAATGTTAAAACGTCCATATTTTATGTTTTAATTTAAAATGTTTTTATTTTATATTTCAATTTAAAATGTTCATGTTTCAAGTTAAAATGTTCATGTTTCACGTTAAAACGTCCATGTTTTATGTTTTAAGTTAAAATATTTATGTTTTATGTTTCAAGTTAAAATGTTCATGTATTATATTTCAAGTTAAAGTGTTCATGTTTCACGTTAAAACGTCCATGTTTTATGTTTTAATTTAAAATATTTATGTTTTATGTTTCAAGTTAAAATGTTCATGTTCATGTTTTAAGTCAAAATGTTCATGTTTTAAGTTAAACTGTCCATGTTTTATGTTTTACTGTAGCAACTCGGCACTGTAGCAAATTGGTACTGTAGCGACTCGGCACTGTAGCACAACTTGACACTGTAGCGCGTGATTTTTAAAAAATTTCTGAAATTGCAAATTGGTCCCTCCGTGTTTTTGACTTATATAACTATTTACAATTTAATCCGGTCTCTATATAGAGACGGTCTCTTCCAAGACTTTTCCTTTTAGTTTATAAAAGAAAAAAAAGATGATTAAAATTTTGAATTAGTAGACATTTTGCAAGCAAGGGGCATTTCAGTAAATTGGATGACCAATCTGAAAATGGAAACGGAGAGAAATCCTTATCTTAAACCACAGCCGAAGATGGTACCGACTCCCTCCCCATAAACCTCCTCCCTTTGTTTCTTCTCCAAAGGTTCTTCTTCTCTCTGCTTCTTTCCATAGAGATAAGAACAGCTAAAAACAGAGATTATCCATTGAATCATATCAACAACAACAATGTCAGCTTCCATATGTTTTTCACCACTGGCTTCCTTCAAACCCATTGGTAAACCAGGTACTCAAAACATTCATCTTTCTTGCATTTTCCTTGTGTTTATTTTGTTTGAAGTTGTTTATGTGTTTCTGAATTATGAGAATTTTATGTTTGGAATTCATTTTTCTAATGTCTGAATTGTGAATATTAGGCATAATTAGCATTCCTACCCAGTCCAATGTCAGAAAGGTTCAGTGGATGAGAGATGAGAAAAGCAGCAGGTCTATGGAAATCAAGGTATGTCTTTATTACACTTGTCTTGTGCTTCACTAATCGATTGTAGAATATATGTTTAAATGGCTTGTGTCAAATTTGAAAAATGTCTTGTTATATCTACAAAGTGGGAGTGAAATGCTGATCTTGTTATGAAATGCTGATGATGTTTGTTTCACTTGTATAGTCCACGAATACTAGTGGTCCGGCTACGAAGCCAAACAGCCTCGTCTGTTCTCAGTGCGAGGGAGAGGGTAATCGTCTTATACTGGTTTCTTCGTATTCCTGGATTATTACAATTTCAATATGCTGTGGTTATAGTTTTAGCATTCGCTCCGATAACCTAACTTTGCATAATGCATAGTACTTCAACTGTCATGTTCACCCGATAAATCTGATAACTCATAGATTCGCGAGAATGGTCATGTTATGCGCGACTAGGGCTTGCACTTTTCTCTTCCTTTCCTGATTTTGTGTTGAAATGTTTGAATGAAATATGTTGGTTTTGCCGTCTATGTTTAAGTTTATCCGTGGCCATTCTTTTAAGCCAAGGTGGTAATAGCTATGATTTGCGTGCAGGTAATATCAAATGCAAGCAATGCCAAGGTACAGGAGTAAACTCCATCGATCACTTTGATGGACGGTTCAAAGCCGGTGGATTGTGCTGGCTTTGCAGGTATCCCATAATAATCTCTAATCTTCTTATCACAAACCAAAAACAATGAGCCATAATTTGGTCTAACTTGCTTGTTTTGATTTTGAAGAGGTAAGAGGGAGGTTTTATGCGGAGACTGCAACGGTGCTGGCTTCCTCGGTGGAATCATGAGCACGCTCGACTCTGACTAAGACGACGGAAACTGAAAAGACCCGATTAACTTTGTCTCCATCTTCCCTTTGTTACCATTTTGTTAAGTGTTGTAATTTGTAAGAGAGTGAGTATGATTATCAGTGTTTGAGAAGTATGAGTACATTTTCAAAGTACTGTAATCTGTGGATCATAAATAGTCAAAACCAGTTCTTGCTTGCAATTCATGTTCATGACAAGGTTTTGAATCCAAAAGGCTTTAAGAAGAATAATTAAACGCGCCAGGTAGGGGTCGAACCTACGACTTTCTGCTTAGGAAACAGACGCTCTATCCACTGAGCTACAGGCGCCTCCCACGTTGTACGGAACTCAAACATTCCTGTTTGATGGTATTTTCATGGGATTCACGTTTGCCAAATATGCAGAGTACAAAAGGCAAAATCAAAAACAATCTCATCACAAAAATATAAGCATCAAATTATAACATTTACGAACAGAATCCCATGGAAAGTGGAAACAAACAAAAGACAAGAAACTTCCGATGATTTTTCTTCACTACCATTTTTATTCTCAAAAAGCACCCGATGACAAATGCAGGAAGCAATGACCTTCAGAGAACCTCAACGGAGTTGACCGCCGGCGTTCGACCGCAGTGGTTGAACCCGAACCAAACTCCGTTGGGAAGAAACGAGTTGTAAGTATAGGTCATCGGCCGTCGATTCGGGCTGAAAACTCCGACGCTCTCCGGCTTCCACCCGTCGGCTCCGACACGCAGCAGGTAGAAGTAACAGATGTCGTACATACACGGTCCCTTTATCTCGAATGTGTCCGTCGAACACCTCTCGAACGTTCGAGAAGCCGGATCATCGATCCTCGGCGCAAACACCTGCCCACATTACCAAATTCTTAGCATCGGATTAAACTAATGCTGCTGTCTCGTTTGTTTCGAAGAGATTGACATTGGAACTGACCTCGTTGCCGTAGGCATCTCCGAAGGCGAGGCTGACTTTGTCCCTGGTCCAGGACGTGGAGGAACAGCTGGTCTTGATCGTGATGCTGTAAGAACACACGCTTGTAACTGCATCCACCTGATTGAATTTGAATGCGAATCAAATGATTAGAAATTTAAAATGTTTGGGTAAATTAAGGAGTTCAGTTTGACTCACCTGCTTGGGACTGATCTTGAAGGATTTGTGCTCCGTGGGATTGCCGGGAACAGATGTTGTTGATTGGGAAAGTGCAAGAAATAAGGCGAGGAGAAGGATGAAGTGGGAGATTGGTTTGACCATTTTCGTAGCAGATCAGGAGATTACTGATAATGTCTCTTGCCAGAACAAGTGGCGCCTCGCTATAAATATAAAATAAAATTGCACATATAACCCTCAATATTTGTATATGTACACATATGAATTCAAGTTCTGAGAAAGTCCAACCTCAATGCTCAGTTTTTAAACGGTTTAAATGGCAACTCAAACCTCAACGTTAAGGCAAATTCTCATTTGAGACAGGTCTCAAATGAGACCAAAAATTTTATGAGACTGCTATTGATTGAATTTGTCGTTGGTGAGCTTTAAACTCACTGATTTCCTTGATTGAATTTGTCGTTGGTGAAATTGACCAAGGAAATGATCAAAAAAATTGACCGAAAGATCAAGCAAATTGAACGAAAGATCAAATTAACTGAAAAATCAAGGCAAAACAAAAATACTCAAGGACATTGATTGAAAGATCAAACAAACTGACTAAAAGATCAAGCAGTAACAGTAAATGCTCATTCCCCTGCTCTTGGTCTCCACAAGGACATGTCTCACCCAAAACTTTCTCCAACGCTACTGATGACTCAACAATGCCTCCGATGACCAAATCTCCTTATAAGCGATATCATCATCTTTGCAGCCGGCTAGTCGGAGACCTAAACCTTACCACCGGTTTTACCGTCTCACTATGTGACTGAATCAAACAAGACTTTGTCTTGACTTTTAAATCAATATGCTATGTTATTAAAATAGCACATATTAAATTGTATTATTATTTAGTGTTAACCTTTTGTTAGTTGCGTGTCAAAATTTAACAAATTCTCAATTGGTCTCAAAACTAGTACACTGAATATTATGTACAAGATCAATCTTGAAAGTGAGAATATCAACAATAATACACTGAACGATCATGCTAAATATTTAAAAGATCGTGATTAATACACAAAACACATTTCCCTTTTCGTTTCAATTAGGACAGTCCTACGCGAATCGTTCTCAATTTTAGATGCCCATTATTGAGAGATAAAATGATAACTTTCAAGCACCATGAAGTAAGCCCATTTTAGAGTGCTACGAAATGTAGTAGACTCAAAATAAATAAAAAAGTATACTAGACTCACTAGAGTGTGTAAAAGGAGATAACCGAATTTAATAGTAGTGCCAAAAATAGCCGTGCAAATGTGTGTTACAAATTTAGGGGTCGTTTGGTATGCGTATGAAACGCGGTAATAACAAAATACGAGGATTTGAACTTTACCGTGCTTGTTTGGTTGACGTAAAATAGCCAAAACGTCGGAAATATAAATTCCGCAGAATTTCAAATTACCACAGAACGAAGGAAATTTGTTACCGAGTACACTCTAGGTAGAATACAAATACGCGTTCATTTTCTACGATTTTACCAATTTATCCATCATGCATGCGGAAATTTTCCACTTCTACGCGACAAATTTCTATTTCCCTCCAATTTTAAAGAATCACGTGAAGTTAACCAAACAACAAGTTAACCAAACAACATGCAGTAAATAAAATCCCAGCAATAACAAAATCCCCACGTGCAACCAAACAAGTTTTTCAAATTCTGAGGATTTTTTCAAAGGAATTAAATTCTGAGTAATTACAAAATCTGTGGGAACTTAATTCCCACATGAACCAAACGACCCCTTAGAAGGAAGTTCTTTCAAACACCGACGGCGTCAATAATTAAAGCAACATTCATTTGGGAATTGGGATACAAAAGTGACAGATTAGTCCATAGTGTACATAAATACATTTTTTTTCACAAACAAAAGTACGTAACGAAGTATATTACAATTAGAATAAAGAAAAAACTTTATATTACAATGATAGGGCTTGTGTATGTTGTTGTATCAAGTAAATATTGAACGTAGGATATCCCCTGAAAATTTGAATGACTTTTCAGTTTCTTCTAAACAATGATTCTTTTGCTCTCTTGTCCAATCCTACATATAAACCAAGGTAAAGAACTTTGATCAGCATAACCGCGTAGCTAAAATATACATTTGAGAGCACAATTTTTCGTTAAACAAATAAGAAGACATACCTCAGCAACTTTGTTTAACTTGTCTCTCACATTTTGCAGTAGCTGGGAGAGATCACCATCCCATTTATAAAATTCTAACTCTTTCTTATCCAGTATTTTTTCAGCGACCTGAAAACGAAGAGTACAAATCAGGCGGGACAATCATAATTACAAATATACGAAGGGTGGAAATGAACAGAGGTAGAACATTGAATATATGCAAAACCTCTCATATGAGGCAGCCTAGAGATTAGAGTTAGACTATTGAACTACAGCATTTGACCAATCCATATCAAAAAAGAAAAGACTATTTAACTACAAATATCATACAAATACACAACATTAATTAAAGTATACAATCAACGTTAATATAACATTAAGAAACATCAACATAAAAACATAACATCAACTGCCTAACTATTTTCATAGTCTCCAGTGGATTTTTAGAAAACCCTAAATTTTGGTTTCATTACTGCTAAAATTTGTTCAGAATATCTTCACATCACAACTACAACTAGTACTTCATTTTACCATATCTATACATCCATTCTATGTCAGGAAACAACACTCAAATTACCCATCACTTTATTTAAACAAACAGACCATCAATCCTTACAAAAACAATTCCATTCGAACTTCCAACTTTATCATCATTTTCCTCATCTCTACCTCTATTCCTCGTTAAAATACAACACTCCACACTCAAATTTATAAAAATTAAAAAGCCACCATCAATCATAATAAAAACCAATTCCATCCTCGTTAAAATACAACACTCCACACTCAAATTTATAAATTAAAAAAAAGCCACCATCAATCACAATAAAAAAATTCCATTCAAATTCCAACCATAATACAGCAGTATAGATAATGTATGGTGTGAGTAGATATAATATTACAAAAACAAGAGAAACACCTAATACATATACCTACCACCAGACAAACTTTGTTACTAATCATTACTAAATATAGGAGGATTTGTTTTAATAATTTATGTGACAACAATAAATTTTCAGTTGATACAAATACAAAATGTTTATGATTTTCTTTATTCTCACCACGACCACATTATTATTACGACAAACACCCCTTTGAAACTAAAACTCTTCTCACTACCATAAAATCTAGAATCTGATACATTCTGTTACACAAGTATATTAAAAATGCTCTAGTCTTACAAGCAAGCATATGTAATTTATTAACAAACAAGTTAATATAATTCGAATGGCCAGTTACTCAAATCAACAAAGTCAATCTGTAATACATCATATTATGATCAGAAAATTACTACTATTAAGTAAGAAAACAACATGATCAAATACCAAATGCTGTTTCTCAACAAGGATAACAAAGGGAAAGAATAGCACGAATTGCTAACCTTTTTTCCGATCATCCTCCCACCAGCCGAATGAGCAAAGTATGTGTTATAGAAGTGACAGATAAACGCTTGAGGATCGTTCACTGACAGCTCCTCTAAGTACTTAGCATAATTAACACCTGGTGCAGATGGTTCTGGAATAGCATGCCCCTGTTCCTTGAACCATTCCAAATCTTTAGCAAGTCCTACCGACCTCTCCAGTCCAGTATTCCTAAACTCCGCATCTAAATTCAAAACAACAAGCCAACTTAACACTCTACACATGTCTCAAAACTTAGTATTTTGTAACTAAGATTGCATAAACTACAAAACTAACACTCAAATAATCGAGCTATCGCATTCAACCACAACAAAAAATTTAATACCGAAGAAAGCGAGCTTACATTCGGGAAAAGGAGGGCTCTCCACAATCTTCTCCAGAGTATCATAAACCAGCTTGCTATCAACCAAGAACCTCAAGTAGCCCTCAACAGTAGGCTCCCATCTAGCCAGAGGCTTCTCCACAGTCTCCTTCTCGCCCTCCTTAGCCTGGTCCTTGGTGTGCAGCTTCATGGCCACAAACCTCATCTCCTCCACAAACCCCTTAGCCTCGCCCGGATACCGCTTGTTCTGCTTCTCTGCAGTACCGCTCGCAGAAGCGCTCACAGAAGCCACCAGCACCATCCTGGACTTGCTCTTCGAGTATTCCCAGCTGGGGCTCGCAAGAAACAGGAGCTGAGGGGGTTTGATTGAATACACTCCAGCTGCTGGCTTCCTTAAAAAGGTATTGGATTGGGCAAAAGACGCCATGGAAGAAGTCATCTCCAGCAAGTCAGCTATCTGGTAACAGTAGTATTATTAAACACTCCACTCAATCGGAAGAAGGAAGAAAGAAAGGTTTGGATTGGGATGGGATTAAGAAATTAGGAGCTGAAGTAATCTTGAAGGCTAATTGAGCTGTATTATATATAGTAATGTCTATAGGGGGAAAGTTTATTGCAGAATATTTGGGGAAATGTTTTGGACGCAAGGGACTGGGTAAGCTTGGAGTATGGGAAGTGGTGGAGAAGACGATGGACAAGGGGGGATGGAGGGTGCTCATGGTTGGGGATTTCAAGATTACTATTTTGATTATCGCTCTCAAAGCTGCGGAGAGACACAGTGCAATGACGAAATTGTCCCTCTGAAAGTCTAGATATTACTTACTGCACCGCCACTTTCTTACCATGCCACACCATAATCACCGCCGCCCTGACCATCACCGTCGCCACCGCCGTTGGATCCAAACCGGTCTCCGTCGCCGCGGAGGTGTTGGTTCATCAGATTTGGTTGTAAACAAGCCAATCTAGTGATTAAAAGTTGGTCGATAATCGTCTAATAATCTGATTGACGCTGCTATGGAATGAACAAATCAAAGTTTGGAGATCTGATGGTGGTGATCTATGAATCTGGGGGTATGAACATGGGTGTCGCCGGTGGAGTCTAGTTCTAGTCCAAGATCTGTGGTTTTATATCTTGAGGGGTAATTGTGTATTTTTTATAGTTCATTTTCTCCTGAAATGGAAATTTACCGATCAAAACTGTTTCGTCACGGAATTAACTCAAAACCAAAATGCTTGTGTGTTGTGTCAGTTGTGTGCATGTGTGGGGCTCTTGACTTCTAAACATGGGTCACTCAATACTACTCAATAGTCTTTCTTTTTCTTTAACTTTAATTTCACGGAATTAAGAGTTTGATTATAAAATTACAATTTGTCTTTAATCACACAGAAATTTGATTATGAAATTGCAATTTGCAAATTGTTCATTGTAAAGATATCAATTTTGTATTTCTAGAGCAATAATATTGGTTGGTTTCGATGTATTTGCTTACAATTTACATTGAATTTTTTAAACCAACTTATATTATTAATTTAAAAAAGAAGTACATGTATCCTACCGTGAAATATTAAAATTATGTTAATTAGACTCAGACCGTTAAGGTTTCCCACCATATCGGTATTTTACGAGCCTAATAACTAATACACAAGGTCAAAGGTGACATCACCTATTGCCAATTGGTTTTAGAATTGAAGTCTGAGATCCATATAATTTAATATGGTATCATAGCGGGTTCAATTTGGACCTGGGGCCTAATGAGTTAACTGGGGCGATGTGTGAATCCCATGCGGGGCGGTGGTATCTCCCTTAATTTAACCGATGGAGTATTCCCTCTCCTTAAAACCAGTGTAGTGCCCCTTACTTTGGCCTTAATATGACCCGATATGGGTTGTGGACGATTTCCACGGTTTCACGTGAGGGGCGTGTTAAGATATCCCACATCGGTACCGTATGAGCCTAATAACTAATAGAGAAGGTCTTGGGTGAAACCGTCCTACCATAAGCTTATGGTAGGATGAATGGTAGTTCATGTGTTTAATGGATTTGTTCATGTGTTTCACAGCTTTGTTATATCATTTACATATTGTTACAGATTATAACAAACAAATCTGTCAAACACATGAACCCAACTTATAACAAACAAAACTGTGAAATACATGAACAAAACTGTGAAACACATGAACAAGTCTATTAAACACATGAACTATCATTCGTCCTACCATAAACTTATGGTAGGACGGTCTCACCCAAGACTTTGTATAACTAATATATAAGGTCAAATATGACATCACCTATTGTCAACTTGTTTTAGGATGGAAGGTTGAGATCCATAAAATTTAATATGGTTGTGGACTATTTCCACGTTTGCACGTGAGGGGCATGTTAAGATATCCCACATCGGTACCGTAGAGCCTAATAACTAATATATAAGGTCAAATGTGACATCACCTATTGTCAATTGGTTTTATGATGGAAGTCTGAGATCCATATAATTTAATATGGTATCAGAGCGGGTTCAATTTGGACCTGAGCCCTAATGAGTTAACTGGGCAGATGTGTGGATCCTCCCTTAATTTAAGCGGTGGAATATTATCCTCCCTTTAAGCCGGTGGAGTACCCCATTACTTGCCCTTAATATGACCCGATATGGGTTGTGGACTATTTCCACGTTTGCACGTGAGGGGCGTGTTAAGATATCACACATCGTTACCGTACGAGCCTAATAGCTAATATATAAGGTCAAAGGTGACATCACCAATTGCCAACTGGTTTTATGATGGAAGCCTGAGATCCATAAAATTTAATATGGTATCATTGCGAAGGGACGTGTTAAGATATTACACATCGGTAGCATTACGAACCTAATAACTAATACATAAGGTCGAAGGTAACACCACCTGTTACCAATTGGTTTTAGGATGAAAGGTTGAGATCTATATAATTTAATACAGCTGCTTTCTGTTTTATCTGGACAAATGTTTCAGTTTTATCTGGACAAATGTTCCATCGTTTCCCAAGTTGAGCATGGGCAATAATATTTTGTAATTTTGACACGAATATTTAGGTTTTCTGGGCTTGATTTAATTTCGGACAATCGTTTATTTTAAACATTATTAGTTTCATAAAATCGAGAATCTTTAATGCAAAATATAATTATAGGAATTAGGCAGACACAGTTACTCTTATAATCAAGAGCTAATTCCAGATAATCGTTCATATTAAACATTATAAGATGTACAAAATCGCATAAATTAAGATAATGCAAATCCAATTCCAGGAATTAGGCAGACACAACGTCTCGTATAATCAAGAGCTGATTCTAGACAATCGTTCATATAAAACATTATCAGGTATACAAAATCGTATGAATTAAGATGATGAAATCCAATTGAATTAGGAAGACAAAATGTCTCGTATTATCTAGAACGGACTCAGAGATTACGTACCACAACATTTCCAAATAAGAAGCTAATCCAAGCTACAATCTATATACATGTAGCCTCATTTAGCTTGGAACTTAAACTAGCAAGATGTGATTAATTACAATCACAATTATTTCACACATCTATATATAATCCAAACCTCGTCCAAAACAAAACGAGATTCAATTGAACCTTGAACAGATCTTTCTGATCTCCCCCTGATACCCAGTCTTAACTTCAATGCTACTCATCTTAACCATGGCCTTAGGGAAATTATGCGAAAACCTCAACCCAAGAAGCCCCCTTATGCTCCCTGCGTATTTATCCACGACGTCGCGGGTGGCGGCGTCGCCATACAGCCTCTGGTCGGACTCGAGAACTCCGACGCCGTCCCGGACGTTCTTGAAGAAGCTGACGTCGAACTTGAGGTCGCTGTCTGTGTCCAGAGCCACTTTCTTGGAGCCGTCGCCGTTTTGGGGGCAGATGGTTCGGAGCTGAGACAGAAAATCCTGGCTCATGCTGGGGTCGGCGTCCCCGGTCGGGGTGAAGTTGTATAGCCTGTACCTGAAGAACAGGCAGTCTGTTTGCCCCACTGTGTGTGCTCCTACACATAGTAAAAGAGGGTGTATTAATCTCATCTCTTGCACTTTAAAAATTCCACATATTTATGAATTTTAATTTAGTTGATCGAGATGGTAAGTCCCTGTTCTTTTTTACGGAAAGGAATTAAACTAAATTAAACCAAACACAATATGTGATTGGTGACCACTAAATTGATCAGAACTGAATTAAATTGCTGTTAAATTAAATCGAATATATGCTAAAGTGGTTGAAACATTATGGCTTCTGTTGTTGGCCTAAAAAAAGTAAAACTTGATTTAAAAACTTATGGTCTAATATGTACTTATAAGTAAAACTAGTTTAAAAATATGACTTTTATCATTATGGCTCTATTTGGCGAAAATGAAGAGCTATTTTTTACCCAAACAATTAACTTACACTCTTATAAAAAAACTGACAATTTATCAAATACTTAAAAACTAGTGATAAAAGCTGCATGCACCAAACACATCTCACATAACTTATACTATACGTCAACTCCAGCGTAACAAAACTTGTTTTGATTCAAGAACATAGTTTGCAACATGTTCAAACATTGAGGGAAATAGCATTCAAACTTGTAGGCAACGTTTTAATATAAAAAGTGTTGCAAATAGGATAAGAAATGTTACCAACAAGTGTTACAAGATCATGGTCGTCCAGGCCTTTGTCTGCAAACTTTTGCCTTTGCACCGCCACAGAATCCAAAGGTGATGGCATGTTTGAGGCCCCCGATGCTAAGGAGATCCTCCCATCTCTTCTTCCCGTTGGCACACTCCAACTCGGGCCACCACTCTGCGTAAAAATATAAACGATCTGGTCAACCTAACTCTAAAATACAATCAACCTTAAATAGTGGACTAATATATAAACGATACAATATGTCTCGCTCAAGAAACATATTTGCGCGATTTCACTTCCTCGATAGTGCTTCTAAAAACATGAAAAATTTAAGGTTTCGTGCGTACCAGGTCTACAGCATCTCGAGCAGCTAAAGCAAGTATGTCTGCGCAGGACACGACACCGGGACACGAGGCCTCGAGCTGTTTCTTAGCATCCTCCACAACCTCGAACCCTCTTAGCCCGCCGTTAGCCAGTGCATTTCTCTCAGAAGTATTTCCGGCGATCAGAATCGAAGAATCACAGCCCTGTTAAGGTGGAAATTTGATGCAGTTAACATTAATCTGAACCTCAACGGAAAACAAACTAGAACAGCATAAAAAACCGCGAACCTCAACAAAGCAATCATGGAAATGAAGCCTGATCAGACCAGCTGCTATCGTAGGATCTTTGTCGTAGTAAGCTTCGACGGTGGACCTTACTGTGGACTCTGCATTCCGACATGAAGAAGAGTAGAATCCTGTTTTCAGGTCTGCTGAGACGATGTGGCTTGTCTGCAACACAAACGTTAAGACGACGAAAAACAGCCGAAAATCTTCCATATGTTCTGATTTCTGAACTGTGGGGACTGAGGAGTGAGGATGATGGTTTGCAATAATTCTGCGAGGATGGTAATATTTATATAGGCTTAATGGCATAGGATCAATTTTCTAAGTATTGCCTGGTTTTGGTTTGATAATTATTATCATATAATTGTATAGTGTCATCTATGTTGCTAGCTAGCTAGCTACTTGCTAGTGGAGAACAACGTGTGAGATGACCTAATAGATTGTGCTCTCCTTTGGTTTTTACACTTAGTATAGCAACAATATTTAATAACATTTCACAATTTGTCTATTCCAAATTAAACTGATTTATAGTTTTTTGAAAAATTCATTCATGGTACTAGGAAATCGCCCAGTAGCGATTAGAAGTGGAATCAACATCTAATCAACTAGCCTATTGCAAGGCTAACTAAATCATATGCTAACCAGACTGGTAGATTTCGATTAGATAGATTAGAATGCGAGTTAAGGTGTTACGCTTGTTAGGTAGTTTAGACCGATTTTTACGATGTATTCCTTTTTTATGTAAGTTTTCGAGCATCACCGCATGTAGCCTTCAGGCATCACAACCTTCTGGCGACTCTTTGGTTCCAGACGAAAGTCTAGGAAATTGCTTTTGGGCAACACAGCCTTTCGGACAACTGGTTCCCTTGCCATGGGTGGTGATCTTACTCCTATTTTCCCTTACTTTAGGGTTATAGCTGGCATCGGAATTGTACTTTTTTTTGTTATTTACGGTATGAGAAAGCTAATATAAGTCCTCCCACCATTGGTGGTTTAACCCAAAAAAAATAAAAAATATATGAAACAAAATAAAAATTGAGAACTATTCAAACGTCCATTATCAATTTTAATACTCCCTCTGGACCAGCTGTTTCTGCACAGAAGACTTTTTTCAGTCAACTATGCTAAATTTAGACTGAATTTTGAATGCATAGATAATTAAAAATATTATTGTATCTAATATTGTTAGAATCATCATAACATGTAGTTTATTAATATCAAATTTTTATATCTTGATAATATACGTAGTTAAAGATATTAGCGGTCAAACACGTGTATTGAAGACCCTGAAAAGTCAACAGTGCACATCCACCTGGTACGGAGGGAGTAGCTAGATCAACTTTACTCTCCCATTCACGCGTTGGACCTTATCACTATTTCAATTTGAGATGCTTTTTATATTGATTTTGCACCTATTTTCATCTTGTTCACATAACTTTTCCACTGTTTCATGCACTTTTTATGTCACTTCCAAAATGCCTCCACTTAATACTCTTAAGCATATCTTTTATTCGGATGTGCCATTTCCTTTAAATTCCCACGTTGTGCTTAATTGTTTTTGGCAAAAACTGACTTGTCAAAAACATTTCGATATCGTTAGAATTAAAATCCTCGAGATGCGTTATGATCTACCGGTTCAGATCATAATCTGTGCAAATTATTGTGTTCAATTGTGTGCAAGTTAGTAAAAGATCATAGTTTATATTGATGATTTTGTTTCCCATTGAAATTTCAACCCCAAAAATCCAAGAAATGTGTTTGAGTCATGTGACAATAATGCTGTCCATCTGTGTCCTGTTGGATTTCTTGAGTTGGTTAATGTTGTACCTAACACTTTCCTTGCAGATCCATGTATTGATTCATTGCTACAAGTTTCAATTTGTAAGATCTATACGTATGTTTTGTGAAAGTGGAATTTTGTTTGATTGGAGGTGTTCATTTTTCTATTTTTAACAGAATTATGAAACTGGTCGGTGTAAAAAAATTGTATTTGGTGGTGTGGTTTGATATCAGAAGTCATCTTCCATTACTGAATATTGTTAATAAATAGTAACGCACCTGCATAATTTCCCTAGTGCTTCTTAAATTAATCTAGATTTCCATTAGTTGAAAGAAACAACAATCCCCCACTCATTTCTCTTTTACCTTTTTGTAAATAGAGGTCAAAATTTAAAATTTTATCTTAGGCACTAATAAAATCATGGATTTCATAAAAGTGTCAATCAACTCTTAAACCTAAATGAAAATGACAGCCTTATAAAATGATTAATTTCTTTTGTATGTCATGTTTTTCAGACCTTATTTGTATACTAATTTAATTCAATTTTAATTTATATTTTTTTAGTTCAACACAGTATATGATTTGATGAAATTCATCTTAATTTTTTTGGTACATTATTTTTTATTTTAGATCATTTCAATTCAACAAGAAATAAGTTCAGAAGAATGGGGCATACCGCATACACAAGAGAGTGCATATTGTATGGTGTTTTTTAAGGTGAAGATGGTAATGGTATTTGTTGTTCTTGAGGAGAGGGATATGACATCCTAATAACAAATAACCGACTAATGTAGCTAAACGGCTTCCTTTGAAGTTCATCCACAATATGAGTGGATTTTTTATAGTCCATTCATTCCACAATGGCTACTCAAACAAGGGAAAAGAGAACCACTACAATGGTCTTGTTCTCTACGATTTCTTCTCTCATTAAGAAAAGTGATCATAAACTAGTACAAAAGGTGGTCCACTGAGATCTTGAGGCAGAAAAAAAGTATGCCATAAAAGCCCAAAAGAAACATAATTATGTGATGATGATTTCATCATTCAAACATCCTTTTGCCTAAAATATGCATTGTACTGTTGTACACCTGTGTTAGTTTCTATTACACGCATACCAGCAACATACTGGAGAAAAAACAGGTAAAAAAACTACAATCACAAGCAACATACAGACATGACAAAACAGTGGATGTGATAAAAACTCCCATGTAAGTGGTGTAACAATCCTAATTACTTTGCAGCCTGTTCTTCTAGTATGGGAACTTTGTTCCACCGTTCCTCCATCCCACCACCACCTTGCAGCGGGGGCAAAGAAAACATGCTAACTGTCGAGCTTCCGCTTCTGATTTCCTTCAGAACCCTTAAAGCTGAAAGAGTGCCTTTCACATACAAGCTTTCCATGTATTCGATCTCTGCAAGTTCCTTTGTTCCTCTGAGCAAGCTCTCATCCTTTGTGTCAATGTTACTGGTTGAAGGTTCAGCCTTCTCAGCAGACTCAACTATTGATGGAGTATCTACTGCAGGAAACAGGTTGTCGAGCATTCTCTCACACTCTTTCACGAGCTTGTACAGCAGGTCTGTGGTGAAGAAGGGCTGTTGCAGAACCTTCTGGATGAAGGGCAAACGGAGGAGTGCACCAGTTCGCTTGTCATACTTCTTTAATATTTTGACCAATCCTGTTTCAAAGTTCAAGCAGAGAGATAAGCTTTCAAAATTCAACATCTTCACATTTAACTTGAGTAATTTAAATTCATAAACTATCCAGACAAATTATTGAAACATGGACACTGTCTTAGTTATAATCATGTTACGTAAATCAATATCTCCATAAAAGATACCACTATCCAAATCATAGACAAAACAAAGTACCTGTATAATTAAGGGCACTGTAGTTCTCCAACAAGACCATCTCTCCATGAAAGTCAACTATTTCTTTTCGTATCTTTATAATTTCATCACAAGATTTATTGGTTTTTGCCACCCTATCTTGTAATTCCTGTGAATAAGACAATAATGGAAACGGTCAATTATAGAAACATAACCATTCCCTGGTAGGGACTTCTGTAAATAACAGAACATAAGCATAAAAGTGAACCATGGCAAGCCACTTTATACATCTAACAATTGCAACTTCAAAGATAGCTAATGAATTTTTAATACACATTTTATAAAGTGTCTTAGTTCCCATTTCCCACAAGGTTGTGTCAAATTACAGACCACATGGTTGTAAAGGCTTAAATGTGGTTACAAGCAATAGTAATCAATAAATTAAATTCACACATAGCTGTAGAAATGATAAGGGGAAAAAAAAAGTAAAAAAAAAGGGGATTCAACAGCATGCCAAACAAATGTGAGTGGACAATAAAAAGTTGCAGATGGTCAAGAATTAAGTTGACACCTACCAATAACACCCATATTTTTTAGTAATGTTCAGTTTTCACTCAAAAACCAAAGTACCATCAGGGACTGAAATAAACAACTAGAAACCCGAGAGGACACGTCATAAGTACTGAAATAGAAAGCAGTTTGATGCGCATCAAGGATAGGATCATAATACAGATACAAACACCACCAACATTTTCCTCTATTGTTGGAAATAAAAGGTAACAAATAATACACGATCCTTTAGAAATAAAGACTCGTGTCAGATTCTCTGACTCAAATATGGCACACTTGAATCCTCATCCCAAATTTCCGAATCAAATAATGTCCAAGCTATAAAACAACATCGTTCTAATTAGTCTTGATTAATTTTGCCCGACAAGGTCCATTGACATGATTATGTTAGCGTTATTAACAAACATGAGTCATTTATAACTCAGATAGCACATTATACAAAATAACTTGGATGGAAAATAAGCCATTCCAAAAGAACCAAACGATTTATTACGAACAACTGAAGTGATCATCTACAATAAAATGCAGACAGAGTCTTAAAAATACTCTTTTTTTAGATTGTCTAAGCTAATCAACCTTACTAATATAGACAGGAGTACCTACTACCTGGACAGTTGTTCATTGACAAATGGCAGAACAGGATATCCAATATTCGATAGATTATAGGGCCAAATTCAAAGGAGTAAATGAAGAAAATGGCACAAACAAACAACATATGGCAGAGCAAATGATCCAAATCAATTGTGATTCAACAGTTAAAATTGAATTCATCCACTAATTACTGAAAAGGTTAAAAGAGTATGGACCTTCAATTTGATGATATACTCCTCCTCCTGCTCGACGAAGAAGGAATTGAACTTCTCCAGCTCATCCTCCAGCAGCTGCACGAAATCAGCCTCCGCCTCGGTCATCTTAGCACTATCATCCTCCAGCCGCGCCTTCTTGCTCGGCGGCGCGTCGGCGAGCTCCTCCTCCGGCGGCGCGGAATTCTTCTTGGGCTCGATCATCTTGAGGCGCTTCTTGAGCTCCTTGTAGGACAAGAACTTGTCCCGCCATTCCGGCAGCGTCTCCTCGATCTGGTTGCTGAGGCTCTTGCCGAACTTCATGATCGGCGGCGAAGGGTGGGTGGATCAATCGAAGATGAAGAGCGATGGAGGGGAGGGAAATAAGGGGCGAATGTGGCGCATGGAGAGGGATTAAAGAAGGGAGAGGAGAGAGAATATGTTTGGGAATATTCGGTTGGGGATGGATATGGCGAGGAGGATATCTCTGGTTTTATTCCTTCCTCCACCCAAACCTTCAGGACATCTATATCCTCATTTTACTCTTTTTTAAATTCTTTCCTTCTTTACTTATTTCTGTGTTGACACGTGGATAATAGTCGACTCAGCTGGCGGCTTGGGACTGGACTAAGTCTAGCCGACCCTTTTGTTACGTCCTCCGTTTATCTTTCACTAACACACTTTCCGTTTTTGGATATATTTCAATTAATTTTATTATCACTTTTGCTTAATACTAGAGCCAATTATTGAGAGGTGTGATGCAAATGTAAACGGAAAATTAAGAAACGTTATTTTGGAATATTTGCATTTACTATAACTAAAATATCTATAGCATCGACTATCGGGCAATAGTAATACTCAACAATAGAGATTGTGATCGATAACAATGAGACTAGATGAGAGAATTCGAGGATTTTAACGGACATGTGAATTGGGTGATGTCACAATGATGATAATAACGGTGATGATTAATGATCACGACTATGATTTTGGCAACAATTCGATGGTGCAGTGACAGTCCAACGGATGTAAGATTGGGGTCTCCGACATCGGTATTGAAGGTTCGAGCATTGATTTTAGGTCACTGATGTTGAGGTTGGAGTTGTCAAAGTTTGGACTGTTAGAGGGGAAGTTGGGGTTGCCGAATATGAGGTTAAGATCGTCGGCATTAATGTTGGGAGGTGTTGATGTCATGGTTACCAGTATTGAAGTTGGGGTCAACGGAGGTGAGATTAACGCATGGTAATGAGGTGACGAAAAGGTAGTGGATGATGAGGTGATACTAAAAGTAGTTTACTTATAATTTGACCTTAAAATTTATAGTATATCACATACGTAATGGTGAGGTTGTCTCATAAGAGACTCTCGAAATAAAATACCGTCATATATTATAAATTAAATTAATAGTATGTATTGTTGTAACTGTTTTTACCTGAATTTTTGATGTAAAACTAGTATGAGATTTTTTATTTTTCCTTATTGCTTGTTAACTATGCTCTCAATTTTGATTCAAATACAATTCATATTTAGATTCTTATATTTTATTAGAATTTCGTCATCGTTATAAAAACTCTTAAACTTATGGTCTACAATTTCCATACCCAAACTTTCATTTTCTTTTGTTGGAGTATATAAAATTGCATCTCTCTATGCATATAAGCATTTTATATCCCGTTCTCTGAATAACTCATATATAACACATTTTTTTCACTTCAATGTAAATACTAGTATTTCCTTAAAATGATCCATTAATTAATGTTTTGTGCATTTGTGCCATGGTAAATGTGTCGGCTCAAGCTGAGCCGATCTTAGCCGCCCCTTACTTTATTGATGAAGTCACAACCGTTACAGTGACGGTTACCAAGACTGGAAGATTAGCATAATTCCCTACCACACGTGGAATATGCGGTTCTACTAATTTTTTCTATTGCCAGATTCCATAGTTTATCCCTTTTTTATGGACTCAAAAAATTATAGAAGTCAAACTTTCCTATATTTACCTTACAAATTCTTAATAAGAATTAAATTAAATTTGAATCTAGGTAAATTATTATTTTAGAATTAATAATAATGCACATGAAACAAAAGAACAAGATTTTGTATAGTAGTTATCTGAAAATTTTATACGATTCTAATCAAACTAGAAGAATATTTATTAGAGTAATTCTCATATGAGGTCTCACCCATGAGCCAAGATCAAATAAGAAAAAATTTATTGCTACCACCTCATCAAACATCAACGCCACCTCATCAAACTTCGGTGTCAGTTCATCAAACATGTCACATTATCAAAACCTTTGTGCTAATTCATCAAAACTAACCAAAAAGAGTGTTTACATGGTCCTGCCCTTGAGTGAGGCTGTCTCACCCAAGAATTGGTCTATTTATTATCTATATACGAAACTTATATCATTTTTTATAATGGTCATTTTTCATAAAAAAAAATCGATAATTATATATAATCATATTAAACATATTTAATGAAATTAGAGATATGTTAATCGGAATAGCGAGAGTTCAGTTTTTTTTTTAATGGTGTAACCATAATATATAATAAATTGTGAGTGTGGATTAAAAATATTCCGAAAGGTCAAAGGTCAAAGGTCACATGTCTACTAATTGATCAGTGACCCAATTATGTTCGGAGTTCCATGTTTGACCCTTGACAATTGAAATTATTCTCGTCCATCTAAACACAATTGCAAATTATCACAATTCACAAATACAAAGGAATCTCGGCCAAAAACCGGCCCACAATCTTATGTCAAACTTGCAGAACTGCAGGAATATCGAGCTCATTAGCCAGGGTTCATTAGGAGCTCATAAGTCAGGGCTCAATAGATTATCGGTGCTGGCACTACAATCGGATCGACTTATCACACTTTTGTCTGAGCACCTTATTATACCAGGTAATTAATGACATATTGAGTCGGAACCGGGATTAGCAGGTAATTAGCAGTACCCAGTGATGGAACCGGGAAAAATGTTTGGTGGGGACTAATTTATAATTTTGTAATTTCATAAATTTCGGCGGGGCTAATTTATTTTCTTAAAATTTTAGGGTTAATTTGAATTTTAAAAAAAAATTAACACCACATTTTATTTCTGGTAGGGGCTGAAGCCACCACCAGCCTCCACCTGGCTCCGCCACTGGCGGTACCGTATAAGATTTTTGAAAGAAACTCTGGAAACTGCGCATTCAGTTTGGACATTGACAATGATACCCTTCCGACAAGTTCAAACCTGAGGCAAAAAAGGTGATGGTCCCGATCACCTGTTTGTTTTGTGGAGAGGATGACAGATCAGCCTCACACCTCTCTTTTTTATTGTGCTTGTGCAAAAGAGGCTTGGACAGCAGTAGGATGGAATGACCGAGTTCAGGTAGGCAGGATCAACCGAGATATTATCTGGTTTAGGATCCTGATTGACAGCAACAAGCCCAAGTCAACTGAAGTGGTATTCATGATCTTCGATGCACTCTAGAGGCGGCAGAATATGGGATTGTTACAAGGTAATTAAGGACCAGAACTCAACAGTACTAGCCGACTCTGCAATTGCGAATCTCATAAGTTTCCCAGAACGCGAAAGGATGGCCAGAAAGAATGTCAGATGAACTACATGTCTACTCCCTGTTAAGACCGCATGGAGGATGGAAGCTATATTTCGATGTGGGGTTGAGCTTGGATTCAACGGTGTATTGGAATAGTCTTGTTTCATTTGGGGGGGGGGGGGGGCATATTTATTAGGGTGATATCGAAGAGTTAGCTGCGGAAGTGTTGATCATTGGAGATGCCTTGGGACTCACACAGATGGTTCGGGAAGAATCTGATCCTCCTATTGTAGTTTCGAGTTTAATTGTAAGTATACAAGATAAGTTAGCACAATGCGGTTTTTGATAAACCATTCTGGACACCTAAAGATAGAAGTGATTGTGCGCATTCACTAGTTAGTCATGCGAAAACGAGTCATAAGGAAACCATTGTATGGGATAGTCCCCAACCTTTTTTTTTGTGAGCAGATACTGGACGATATTCCAATACCTCGAAGTGATATTAAACTTGCAGTTTTTTTTCTATATCACTTTAGACTACTTGGGAGTCTCATATAATTGTTTTCTCTAAATTCGATTTCGCTTTATTTATTTTGGATCAAAAATTAATTACAACATTTAAATTCATAAAAAAAAATTAGTCTTAAACAAATGTGTTGATAAAAATAGTGAAAACATTACCAAAAGGAACATCAATTATAAATATGATTTTTAAGAAACGTGAAGGCCATAAACGACTTATCTTACTAAAATAAAGATTATAAAAATTATTACGATTTTAACTATGATAAATGTAATTGTCCTTTTAATTATTTTACAAAAAAAAATCGAATAAATTTAATTTAAAAAGTATATTTACCTATTATATTATGATACTCAATATCTTATTATATAGTTGTGCTCAACTACATATCATCAAATAATAACGACACTAAATATCAATTCCCTGTATCAAATATCAATTTTTTGCAGTCTCATCTTACACAAACCACTCAAGTTTGATGGCTGAGATGCAAGGCATGCGGAGAAGAAGGCCAGACTTTCAAATCCAGCATTGTTAAAGGATAGTAATTCACACCACTTTGAAATTGTATTTCCAAATTATGATTGTCGTACTTTGAGGAATCTAAATGCTCCAAATTCTGGCTCTCCAAGTGGTAAACAAAGAGAAAATCTTCCATTTCCACCAAAACAGAGTCTAATCTTCCTGGAAGAAACGACACAGATTTGAATCCAAGCGACTTGACATCAAATAAGCTTGTCAAGAGTGCCGAATTCTTGGTCCATATGGATGCATGCATCACAGTATACATCAAACTCCAGTCTTTTGCATTCTCATCAAAAGTCAAAATACTGATCTTCAACGAATCCCAACCTTTATAATGAAACGTACATGTAGCAGATAGAAGAGCACCATTTGGGGAAACACCATAGTAAGTATTGAAATCACAAGGCATGAGATCATTCCAATGAATTTTCATGCCCTCATAAAACAGGATTCTCAACGGCGATGATGATTCTGGTAATGGTCCAAGAATCAGAGTGACTTTCCGATCAACAATTATGTCCCAAGCAGCCAAGCACGACACCCATAATTCTGTCTTCGCTCTCCAATAAATGACATTACGATCCATATTCACAATACCACTTCCCATTACATCAGTGTCTAATGACAGAGAGGTTGTGCAAGTGAGCGTTGACTGCTCCCACCGCCTAGTGCATGAAGAAAATGTCTGAATATTTACCGTACTTTCCAGTCTTCCTAGATGCGCTTCAGCTAATATGACCGTGTAAAAATTATCATCATCGGAAAATATATTAGCCATGAATCTCTTGAAATGTACAGGTGGTGGTGGCAATGAAGATCCGATGTTCAGATGCATGGTCCAAGCGTACAAGGTTGTTGCATCTCTAGCATAAAGCATATGGGAGCTGTTGGGAGATTTGCAGATGAATTTTTCAGCATGACTCGGGGCTGATATCATTGTATTATCATTTACTTGTCGGCCTAGATTGGTTGTCGGCAACATGTTAGTTCTAAGGGGATTGCCTATCTTTGTGTGCATCATCAGCCCCACGAGAAGTTTTCCGTTCCATTTGTTGAGATACTTTATCCCGAAATTCCACTTTGTGATCAGTTCAAACCAATTATTACACACGAGGATACAATTGAAAATGTTGTCGGGATCTACCCTTATCAGAATCTCAAATAAAATATCGTTGTTAAAATTTACAATATCCATCTAATTAGCAGACAACTACAAAAAAAAAACTCAATTGTTGATAAAGAGACATGAATCGGTATATACATGCATGCATGAGGAAGATGGAAGGAGGATTATGTTTATCTAAAACTAGTTTGTATTAGGAAAATATCCAATTCCTAAAAGGACTGGGGACAAATTCAAGACCATTTCACCCCTTTGAGAAAGGCAAAATGCGATTGCAGAAGGAAACTGTAAGTATTCACTAAAAACCTTCGCGCTTTTGGATTAGGTTTTAGATATGCCACATTGGCATGAGACAGTGTAGTTCCTATTTCTAGATTTTTAGACATTTCCTCATACTTTCAGAAAAGCCTTCGGGCTCACCGGCCTCCCAACTCACAAAGCCTTCGGGAAATCCTTGTACTTATATTTTTATTTGGATTGAGAATCCGTCAATAATCCTTCCATCTTTTGATGGTTTAATTTTTTTTAAAAAAAGTATTAGCTAATACTAAAAAGTCAGGATCATGATAAAGTAATGCGTAAATAAGATTACCGGATTGATGAATCGTGTAATCCGGTATCTGATGCTTTACTTGTTGATGTTAGTCCCCAATTACATAGATGGTCGTTAAGGTTCTCTTGATGTAGTCGATCTCTAGCTTCACAAGTGGTCTGGTCTCCGATAGTATCCACATGAACTATGTTACTGGGACAATAAGTTCAACGTGTCAGCTCCATTCAACCAAATCTATGTTTAGAACTGATTTCTAGAAAATAGTGTAGTATGGTGAACCTTACTTGCGAGACTATTTATAGATGCAATTTGATTGTAGAGATAAGATCATATTAATGATACAAAATCATAACCATTAGCACTAAATAAATAATCCTATGAAAATCTCCAATGGTTATTCTAATGAACTATTCTCCAATAATTCACTCATGTATCACGATATAAACTAGTATGTTTGTATTAACAATGCCCTTATTATTAATAATACTATGACTAGGGAATTACAAGAGCAATAAGAAAAATATATTCTAAGGACTTCTTTATTTCAACATGAGATAAACTTATAGTAAAATAATGAAACCGCCATATAAGTATATAAACAAATATTTCATTACATCAATGTTGAACCCAATCAACCATGCCATATGAACTAGCATGACTATCATGTACTTTCTGAGACAATGGGTCAGGTATGTTATCCACACCAGGAATCTTTTCTATCTTAATTTTACTCCTACCAACGATTTTTCTAATCACGTGGTTGTGTCTTAGAAAATGCTTGGATTTTTGGTGTAACCTTGGTTCCTTTGATTGTATAATTTCCCCATTATTGTCACAGTACAAAGCTATGTGATTGACAATCGATGGAACCACTTCAATTTCAGAGATAACTTTCTCATCCAAACATCTTCCTTTGCAGCTTTAGAAGTGGCAATGTACTTTGCTTTAGTCGAAGAGTCGACAATGGTATCATGCTTGGAACTTTTCCAGCTAAAAGCTCCACCATTTAAGGTGAAAACAAATCCAGACTATGATTTCAAATCATCCACATTGGTTTGGAAACTAGCATCAGTATACCCACTTAGTTTCAAGTCAGTTCCTACATAGATAAAAAATGCATCTTTAGTTCTAATCAAGTACTTAAGAATATTTTTGACTGCAATTCATTGATTCTCACCAGGATTTGACTGGTATTTGCTCGTAACACTTAGAGCATATGAGATATCAAGTCTCGTGCGCAACATGGCATACATAATGGTCCCCATAACGAAAGTATATGGTATATCTTTCATCTTTATTTCACTACTTGTAGATAATGTCTTCCAATACGAATCTGCGTAATATACTTTTTGAGAACAAGCTCACTGGTCAAAATTTCATGGAATGGATCTTTCTCAAAATTGTTTTTAGAAATGAGATTACATATGAGAAGATTACATATGTCCTTTATTGCCCTATCCCTGATGAATCCGCTGAAGAGGCTGAGCAACAGTCAAAGATGATTACATGAAGCACGGTGATGGTTTTGATACCACTTTAGTTATTCACAAATACTAAAAAGCCAAAATCATAATAAAGTAATGTGTTAATAAGATTACCGGATTGGTGATTTGTGTATCTCCGATATCCGATGCTTTACTTGTTGATGTTAGTCCCCAATTGTAGAGATGGTCTGACGTTAAGGTTCTCTCGGTGGCGTCGATCTCCAGCCGCACAAGTGGTCCGCCCTCCAATGGTATCCACACGAACTATGTTACAGTGAAAATCATTTCAATGTGCCAGCTCCATTCACCCTAAACCTATATTTAGAACTGATTTATAGAAAATAGTATAGTATGGTAAACCTGACTTGTGAGGCTATTTATAGAGGCAATGAGATAGAGATAAGATCATATTAATGATACAAATATATAACAATGGAAGCGTCTCCATGAATGCTGATGAATGAGAATATTCATATAGTAATTATGCTCATATTAACGCTAAAATCATTTCCATATTTATCTTTATTATCAAATAATCCATAAATACATAATCGCCAAATAGCCATCATGAATTGTCAATAACATGTTCTATTGTGTGTGACCTTTAAGGTTCCAAAATTCTTGGCAATAAATATATATTTAGAAATTCTATTAGCATTAGTCTATAATCCAACAGAAACACATTTAAGATTATTTAGATTTAGGTTTTTAGTATTGTTATAGTTCTCACAAATAGACGAAAGAGTTGAACACCAATTAGGAAAATGAATTTTGACCCATTTGGATTGTTTAAACCACTAACTCGAGAGTTTAACCCATTTGTATTGTACATACTCTCTCCGTCCCCAAATAAATGTTCTATCTTTCAGTCAAATTTTTTCATACCATGTTTGACTATTAATAACTTTAATTAAACTAAATAACAGGGTAAAATATTTTGATTGTTAAAAAGTACGTCATACGAGGAATCTAACGATATCTTATATTAAAGTTCGTTATTTTTGTACTACAAATTATAGTCGGTCAAACATGGTATGAAAAAAATTTGACTGAAAAATAAGATAGTCTAGATTAGTCTAGATTCACTGTATCTTACACTATGTAATATCTACATAATTCATAATATGAAAGACTCACCAGTACAGTGAATTACATTCTTTCATGGTATCAGAAGGTACACAAAATTACTTTGTCGATCCAATTAATTTTTTAACTCAATTCCCAAAATCCAATTGCAGTTTGTGAATCTCATCAACTCGGACGAATTGTTTGTGTTGCTCGCGGTGTATTTTCTTATCGGTGCTCAACCTTGCTCCATTTTTTTCTAATTTATTTGGATCCGTCAAATCACATGCCTCGCTACTGTGTGTTTGATCTAGTAAAATCACAAACCTTGGTAGCTTCTGTGTGTTACGGCGGCAAATTCCAAGACCACGGAAGTGTATGTACATGCGTCCGGACCATGCCTCGACTCTTTGTTCAGCCTGCACGTCTTCATTACGCGTCAAGAGGTCACGTGCGTTCATACACACATCCGTCGGCTCTCAGCTCGCGTATCCTTGCACGCGCCGGTAGTTCTCAACTAGCGCGTCTGTTGCACGCGCCCCGCAACTCTCAGCTTGCGTGTTTGTTGCATGCGACTGTGAATTTAGGTGCAAATATTTCTCATTGATTTAGCAAAACAAGAGTACAAAGAAGAGCTTGAGTTTGTTCTTACAAATGAAGAGATAATATACCAGAGGATTCTATTGAATGACTAAACTACCCTTAGCATAATTTTATTATTACTAACATCGACCAGCCTATGTCTTTGCGCGTACGTTGGACGCGCCCAACATGCTTCCAGCATGCTGTCTTCCGCACTGGTGCACTACTTGCTCAAGCAATATGTTCTTCTAGTCGATGGATTATTGATTTGGGTGCGACTGCCACATGACTGCTAGTCCTCGCCATCTTCAGCATGTATCACTTATCGCGGCTCTAAATATATTTATATGGGTAATGGTGCACCAATATCCGTGTCTCATATTGGTCAGTTTCGTTCATTATGTTCTTATGGTGCCTCAGATCACTAGAAGTTCATTTTTTATTAGTTAGCTTACTTATGATTTACCCGCCAGGCCGTCACTATTATATTTGATGCTAATGTGTTTTTTATTAAGCACAAACAAACAAGACATGTAGTGTGTAAAGGACGTCATTTAGGAATATGGATTTTGACCCATTGGATTGTTTAAACCACTAACTCGAGAGTTTAACCCATAGATGCACTGCGATTAAAACTGAAAAGTGCAATTCTTAGCGACTGCGACGACGCAAACACTCGACTCCATTCTCATAGTCACTTGGTCGAGTTACTCCATCATTTCTTTGTGTGATTTGCAGAGCATGAAGCTTTCGCTGATGGGGAAATGTGGGCTTGAAATTGGGGAGGAAATGGAGAGGAAGATGAATATAATGATGAATTTTGCAAAAAAACGTCCCCATGTTTGTAAAGAATTTTAAATAAACAGACCCCTAGATTGTCCCATAGTCTCCCGATTCTCCTTCCATATGTATGTAAATGATGTGCTTGTGTGTGAGTGACAAAAACTGAATCAACAGGGTCACAAAGCTCCATTCAACTAGAGTACATATAGTTGCATCAATATTAGTATATAAAGTGAGACTCTTACTCCATTCAAAAGTTAAGTGAGACCGTTGAATTATTACATCATAGAAGTAGCGGAATCAATTTTATTTCAAAATTTAAATTAAATTATATATCTAACTATATATAAGAAACAAGGTTTTTTTAACAAAACTTGTCTCACATGCTGACATGTGGCATGCCACATTATTGAACACCTCATATACACTCCAGCATTTTGTCCCACCTCATTAATATGCAAACTAAATTTTCTGCCAAAATACCCTTTAAGATTTAAAACCGCTCACTTCTTTCTCTTCTTTGTTATTCAATTCATTTTTATTTATTAATTATTCCACTCTTCCTTTCAATACCATTAATTCCATCGTTAATTCATATTCTTCAATACCTTAATTTGTGCCTTAATTCCATTCAATTGCGTTTATTGATTAAAAAGCCGGTTCAATTTCTTTAAACCGACCCCTAATTCTTCCTCTTCAACTTCCCATTAATTCAATCATTCATTAATTGAGTTAATTTCTTTAAATGGGATCATTCATTCTTTCACACGTATGAATGGTTTGCAATTTGTATATAACTCCTCTTCCGGCCTTCATGTCTGCTATCTCGACTTCCAATACCATGTTGAGGAAGAAATCACTTTTCTACAAATTTGTGCTGATATTAGTAAGGATTGATTATCTGTGCAGGATCAGGTGCTGATTACGTGTTCATTGAATGTATTTGTATGCTTATTGAGTTTGATTGTTTAGACTTTGTGAATTACAGGTGGTAGGGACTATTTTGAAGATGGAAGAAAAGCTTGCATTTTGTAAATGGTTTGTTCATTTTGACATTGCTTTATGCTTGAATCTTTGAAAATTGTATCTTTTTTAGAAGTCATTCTTTTAAGTTTGGTAATTTATTAAATATAACTAACCTCAATCTGATTTTGCTTCATTTTGGTTTCTTTCCAGGTGATTTTGGGTGGTGATGAACATATTCCCTCACCTTCCAATTACGTTTTTTTGCACAATTTAAATGAACTCTTTATAACCATATTGGAAAGGTGACTGATTGGATTGTCGCCTCTGTTTGATCTGCAAATTAAATTAACAGAAAGTTGTTCAAAGGTTACAGAAACTTGGTCTGCATTTGTGCTACAAGAAAAACTCGAGGTCAGAGGCAAGAAAGGACGAATAACGCAAACAAGAGTTGGAAGAAATGACCAAAGGACTGGACTTTTGGATGAGCAGAACCACATTTTAAGTTGAGCAACCATTCGAAACTCTTACCTTGGATTTTATCGATCAAGGCTAGCTGCTTTGATTTAGTCTAATTTAAGTTTTTTTTCTCCTTGCTATGTCTTTTATGCATGCAATTATGTATGTAAACTTTCTTTGAATCGAATTTAAGCATTATATAGCTCTCTCCATAGAATAGATGCACTCCTAATTTATAAACATGCATGTTCAAGTCATTTATTCATATGATAATTGAGCACTGAAATATGATTCCGTTAAGAATGCAACGCCCTCTCCTATTTTAACCTCTAATACATACATGTGAGGTTGTTGTCGGCGCGTAACAATTAACATCCCAGGTTGTTGAATTGAAATATGCGAGAAAAAATGTTGGCATGATCTAGGATATCATTTTCATTTGAGTTTTGAGATGAGTATCTTAAAAATGCTACCAATATGAATACTTATGCAGTTCTTCTGTCCTCAAATAGTTTTTACATGCTAAAAGTGGAGTACATTAGCTAAGTTAGAAGTTCAAGTTTGAATGATTATTATTTGGCTTGAGTTTGGTCTGATATGATAATAATTGACATAATTAATTAAACACATAATAAAAAGATTGAGCCGAATATCATAAACTTAATTCATCTGAACTGAACTGAACCAAACTGAACTATTTTGATTTGAATTCAATTGATTTAAACTGACGTAAATATAATATGTTGCGAAATAAAATTGTAATAATCACAACTGAACTAAAATGAATTGAACTGAATTTTTTATCTGAACTTTAACTGAATTAAACAGAATGTACTAGAAAACAAACAAATAATAAACAAATTGTGCCGAATATCATGAACTAAAATTTCATCTGAACTGAACTGAATCAAACTGTACTGCTTTGATTTGAACTGACGTAAAAATAATTTATTGTGGAATTAAACTTTAAAACCGAATACTATAAACTTGTAGAGACATATGATTTGAACTGAAATTAACTTAACGTACCCTAATAAAATAAAATGAATCAAACTAAGGTATATAGAAATTTTCAGTTACGTACATACCACAAATTTCAGTTACATGGATAAAACGTCTTTACACCCACAACTTTTCCTTTTCAGACAATTACCCTCATAAAGTGACCTTTAATTTTGAGTCCATATGGATAAAAAAATGCTATTTTATCATGTTAAATATATTAAAGTGATTCATTATTTACACAAATTTCGGTTACACAGATTTTACCTTCAAATAATTATACTAGCGCGGCCTGCCAACGCTAGTATATATATGTATTTCTAAATGAGAAAGTCTTGGGTGAGACCTGTCCTTGTGGAGACCAAGAGCAGTGGAATAAGCATTTACTGTTTCTGCTTGATCTTTTAGTCCATTTGTTTGATCTTTCAATCAATGTCATTGAGTATTTTTGTTTTGCCTTGATTTTTCAGTTAATTTGATCTTTTGTTCAATTTGCTTGATCTTTCGGTCAATTTTCTTGATCATTTCCTTGGTCAATTTCACCAACGACAAATTCAATCAAGGAAATCGGCGGGTTTAAAACTCACCAACGACAAATTCAACCATATAATATTTGGTCTCATTTGAGACAGGTCTCAAATGAGAATTTGTCTTTCTAAATTTAAAGTTAATCTAAATTCTGAAACCTCTATCGCATATGATTAATCTAAATTTTAATTAAATATTCTTTCAAAAAAATCTATATTTTAATTATTAATATATACCATTTCGGATTCAGGATATATTTGATAATCATTATAACTGATCGGAATGCAGCAACATTAGCGTTAAGTATTCATTCGAATCTAATGAAGGCAGAGGTTAAATAGCAAATCAACGTGACAAATTTTATTCATAATATTAAAAAAATCACTGAATATCGAATAGATTTGCAAATATTTTGATATATATATAGAAATATATAATTTCTACATAGCTCACGTTAAAAATAATGTGGGAACGCAAACATTAAATATGAGTAGCTTACTAATAGTATCATGATGATCTATCCCGATCATCACTGTCTCGTCTTCATCAATCAATACATACCGAAAGTAGTCGTCGGACAACATGCCGTAGTTGACGGAGCAGAGTTGAAGTTGAGAAGCTCTTCAATCATTTGAAGCGCAACTCTCTGCTCTTCATTCAATATCTCTTCTTCTTCTTCTTCCTCTTCGCCGCCGCCGCCGCCGCTGATACTCCGATCATCGGCCGGATTAACAACCGCATGCGACGGAGACGGCGTCGATCCAGCAACGTCGGTGTTCTGATCACGATCATGGAGCTGAACCTGCATGACCCAGCTTGAGTTCGACGAGGGCCCGGCCCGCTTCTGCCAGACTCCGATGTGGGAGTTCTCGATGTCCAGCCTGAGGCATGTCAGAGACGGAGACGGAGCTTTGCTGCATTTCCGCAGCTTCGCGTTGAGAATCTCCGACAAGTCCCTCGGCGGCGATGATGCCTGCAGTGTCATCGGCTTAAACGGATGTAACTGGCTGTCGTGATCGCCGGTGGGAGGCACCGGAAAGTTTGTTTTCGCATTTCTGCCGCTCATCAGCACAGCCGCCTGATCATAAGCTCTGGCGGCTTCCTCCGCCGTGTCGAACGTTCCCAGCCAAACCCTTCTTTTCCTGTGTAAATCAAAATTATAAACATGTTTGATCATCGTTGAAAGCATCAGTAGATCGTGGCTTACAGTAAAGGGTGGCGGATTTCGGAGACCCAGGATCCCCAGTGGCGTTGCCTGACACCTCTGAACTTCTTAGGTTGTACCATGTTTACAGGTTTGGCAGAGAGTATGAGAGGGATATGTCTGTTGCAGTTGCAGAGGATGTATTTATATAGTTCGGAAGTCAGGTAGAAATTCCCCAAGAATCAGGAAAGTGGGGGGATTTTGTCAGATGAGTTAAAGTTTGAAAGATAAAAGTAGAATACGGCTTTACCATAATGAAGATGGTTATATTATTCTAGGGTAGAATAAGCATTTTTATGAAGGAAAAGATAATTTGCTGATAATAATAATATAATATTAATTTGGATGTTTATAACTACTACCACCCGTTACACAAATATTAAGGAGAAAGTATATGGGTGGTACTGTAATTTACCCTAGTTAGGTTTCTTGTTAAGTAAGTGCCTACGTAACCTTGATTTCTTGAAAAATGTTCCCTCTTAACAAAACCTATTCCCTATTTTTTTTCCCTTTTATTTATTAATGAAAAGGTCTTGGGTGAGACTGTGCTTTACTACACATATTTTCGAAATTAGTTTATGGGTTTGTATTATTAAACTCTAATTATACAACTTTTAATTATTATTTTAATAAAAAATTCATTTAAATGTTGTAAACATGTGTATATAGTTAGTTCAAGTGTTTATGTCATTAGTTCCACTTCATCGTAGTTTTCCTTCATTTACTAACTTATTTTATTCATTTTATTTATTAATTAAGTAAGAGGTACAAACAAAATTTACAAACACCCAAACAAACATTCATTACCATAAGCCCCACCCAACACTTTGTATTATTTTAATAATTTTTATTTTTTATTGTTGCACTTTCTTCTTTTGGAAAGTAGATGAAAGTTTTAATCCATCCATCCATCATCACTCATTTAACTTATTTCATTTTTTTTTTTACTTTAACATGGCGAAGTGTGGTGGAGAGTAGGATGGCGCGTGGAGTCACGTGCAACAACTGGATGAGGGTGGAATAGTGTCGCATGCATGATCGATCATTTCGTTGCCAAAACAAATCCAGTGGTGAGGTTAGATCGACTCCCTCTTAATTTTCATCTGGCCCTTTGGCTCGCGTTTCATCTTCCCAACTCCTCCGATGATGCATCTAGGCAGTGAAAATCGGTAATTTTCCAACCATCATGGTAGAAATAGTAAAAGGAAGTTAGGCCCCGTTTGCCAGAGGTTATCTGTAGATCAGTTCAGTTTAATTTAGTCCAGTTCAGTGAAAATGTAATTTGATGAAATTCGAGTTAATTCAGTCATGCTGATTTCATTTTTCAATACATTAATTTTTACTTTAGTTCAGTTCAATTCAATTCAGTTCAATTCAGTAGAGGAAGAAATAAGGTCTAGCAAACAGGGCCTTAGTCCCACATTGGAAAATTAAATGAAAAATGTCTATTAGTTTTGTGATGGGTATGTCAGTTCAAATCCAGTAAACTTTAGTCTCACTTAAACTAAAATGGTAAAATTAGATTAATATTTTATCTCTAAAATACTCTTAAACTTTGATATTTAGAAATTTAACATTCATAACGCCGATTTGTAGTTAAAAAGTGATAATTTGTTTGTTAGAAAAACTACACTATTATAATTCGAACGAGATCTTACATTATATTATTCTTTTCATTAATGGAAATTACAATTTAAATAATACTACACTTTTGATGATATGAGAAAGTTGAAATAAAAACGAGATCTCAAATGTAAATTAGAAAATAAATTGTAAATCATCAGACATCGATATGTGTCGGTTGGATATATTCTATTGTGAGTAAATAGCTATAAATGTACTTTGGTTCGTGCCCATAAAAGAAAAATTAAAAGGATAAAAAGGACGTAATTTTACATAGTGAAGTCCCACTTATTATAGGCTGGCTGTCCAGTCCATAAATTAATTGATTGCATGTTAGGCTACTTCATCAATTCATTTCATTTCGTCTAGTCTTGGTGTAACGTTATTGTAAATTTCTCCCATCATTATCACCTTAATTAATCACAATAGTGACTTTACTTTCTTCTCTGTAAATCACGAGATAAATCAGCATGTACTAATTGAGCGCATGTTTAATCCTATAAATCCACTTACAAAAAGCTTGACTAAAATTTGATTTTAGACATTTTCTCTGTAATCTGACAAAAGCCTCTACTTGTGGAGTTACTTTATTTCATTTTATGTTGGTTGGTTTGAAAATTTCACTTATAATATCTCTCCGCATTAGAGGTGTAAATTAGTCGAGTCGAATTCGGCAGAGGTGGGCTCAAGGTTGAACTCATTAAAAATTAGTGAGTTCGAGTTCGAACTTCCGATCATTAAAAAAGTGTTCAACCTCGACTCGTTTGTTTTTTAAGGCCTCGAGTTCGACTCGCGAGTCCATTAAAAGTCGAGTTTGAATTCGAGCCAACTCAGTTAGTAAAACTCAATAAATTCACAATCAAGCTAACTTGTGTTATTTAGATTTTATTTACGAGATATTCTAACAAACGTAAAAATAGAAATTTTTCTAAACAAAAATAAAGAACAACTGAATGAGTTCATTTAGTATTTATCTTACTCATTTAATTTTTTATTCTAAATTTTTTCCTTATTCATATAAAATCCATAATAATAATAATGTATTGTACACATTTGTTCGATAAAATCGTCGAACTTATCGATCTGATAAAAATGTAATCATGTTCAACTCATAATATAGGTGAGAGAGTTCGAGCATGAGTTTGGTCAACCCAAATTCGAACTCGAACGTCGACCGAAATGTTCGAGAGTTGCTTACATTCAGTTGCTACTTAAAAGAAAAAAAAACATGTATTGATAAGTAATCACTAATAACTATATGTTATCGAATGTTTTTATTTTATTTTAGGTATTTTAATTAAATTGAAGTGACATTTTCAGTTTTCTTCACTTGATCACTTGTGTAGTTCTCAAACACTACCTAGACATCCTCAGCGTGCATCATGTTTTCATTTATGTATTTTTTTATGTAGTTTAGACTCTTTATTTAATTTTTCCAAATAAATTATTTGATCAAATCAAATGAAAATTTTAATCGAAAGTTAGCCATTCAACACTACTTGGTCGATATACATGTGGTTTGCCTTCCTACTAGGGTTCCATGATTTTATCGAACTTCCGTACGCCCCCAACTAGATATTTATGTATGTATATTTTGACTTTAATCATCATTAAGATTTTAATCATAAAATTATAAATTATTAAAACTTTGTATATATATATATATATATATATATATATATATATATATATATTACCACCAATCCAATAAAATTATATCTGGTAATATATAGTTTAAGTTATTTATCCATTCAAATTATTCAATAATATTTTAAATGGATGATCAAATTGCCAAAACATCATGGAATATTGTAATGGCAAAGTGTTATAATAGACGGTCTAAATTTACTGTAAAAAAATTACGAGTTTATTAGTTACATCCTTTGATTTATATTTTCATCAAATATAGACGGTGTCTCAAAATACATTGTTTTCTAAAATTTGATTACAAGGAAACTAGGACACTCAAATAAAATAAATATGAACTACTAATCATCTACTACAAGTTTTTTCATTCAATTCTCCATAGTAGTTAGGCACATGATGGATACATTGCCAAAGAAATCTCGTACTAGTACGTAGGTTGAGAAATGAAAATATATTGTACTCTCCCTTCGGCTGATCAGTGTAATATAAAATTTTAATATTAATAAATTATAAACGAATTCAATAATGTTAAAGATAATGTTTTACTTACGTAAATGCATCTTGAGAAACTGTCGATGTTTCAATAAAACATATATCATTGACTATCATTCTATGAACTTGTATTCTTTTATAATAAAAATAGAGTATTTAAAGTTAAAAATAGTTGTATAGTAAAAATTGATCATAAAAATAAACTTGAAATAATGAATTAAAAATATCTTTCAAGCAAAATATGCATCTTTCAACTCAAATATCAAATCTGTTAAAGGATCTAGATTGGAAATAAATATAGAGAGTCTTTATGAATTTTGTTTTTTACTTACTAATTTTAATATTGAATATAAATATAGCATTTTCGACCAGAAACGATATATACAGCTTGAATTGGAACAGATAAATATATCACTTGCAAGTTGCAACTTGCGAGATTGATTTTGAGAAAATTACATTAGTTGATTAATGCATGTAATAGTTGAAATCAAAGACCATTTATTGCATATAATAGTTGCTTTTGCTTAGGAGTAGCTCAAAATTAAACATACGTCTCTTTTATACCAACCTAATTTATTTTTTTAATTTTTGAAAAATTCATTCATATATAGCACCCACTAACGATTACAAGTGAAATCAACATCTAATCAACAACTCTATTACAATGCTAACTAAATCATATGCTAACCAGACTCATATCGTCTGTACTATTACAAATTGAGAGATTCAATAAAAAAGTTGTAATACCGCCCTCAGAGATATTATTTTGCAACCGCGAACACCACAACCGCTTGTCAGAGAGGAGTGTCTCCCGCATTAATCACTGCGCCAATTGGGGGATCTGCTACAACCGCAACACCACTAGATCCAAACCATGATCTATGTTCTTCAAACTGTAAACACCTTAAAAGTCATATATCACAAACGGGGACACGATCCACGACCTGTCCAACCAGATCAAGAACTATAAACAAAAACCTAAACCACGACCTGTCTAACTAGACCGGGAACAAAACTATCGACGAACAACTAAATCATGGATTCAGCCGATCAAATCGAGAACAATTTCATTGTGTGAATTACACTTATTCAATGTAATAAAGAATCAAGAAACGGAAAAAATTTTGTTCCACACCTCCCCATGATGGGGGAGATTGGGAAAAAATTGAAGAAGTATACCAACCTAATTTGGACTGACGGGAATTGCACCTAGTCGATGAATTAAATGGAAATAAATTGTAAACTAAAAATATCTAATAATATAAATCAAATCAAATTAAATTAATTCGAACTGAAATACAGTTAATGTAGTGTGGAAAATGTGTAATTCGATATTAACCAATAATCGTATTTCCCTCTTAAACCCTTCGACCGCCGCATAAAGAAAAAACCTCTTCAATTTTCTCCATATTTCCGTCGTGGAGAGATGGGAAGGAATTGCATCTTTATTTATTGATTTTTGTCATTGAATAAGTGTAGATTTATCCGCGCATTAGAATTGTTATTCAATTTGATAAATGATTCTAGTTGCTCTTTTGATGTTTTGTGCTCGATCTAATTATAAAGATCGTGTTTTATGGTAAATGTTTACTGTGCTCGATCTGGTTCCGGTCGTGATTTATGAGTTTCAAGGTTTACAGTTACAGTTTAAAAAACATGGATCATGGTTTGGATCAAAATGAGCATGAAAATAAACTAGTCAAAATATATTTTTTGACTAGTCACAACCATAAGTGTACCGACTTAATGGTTATAAATAAATATATAGTGTATCGATTTATATATATTTATAATAAAGAGATTATTAACAAATGTAGTGATTATATTAGTGCTGATGCTTAATAGTGGTGGTGGTGTTAAAGTGTTTAATGAATTATTCTTCTTTGTATCTGGGTTTGATTAGTTTGGTATTGGTGAAATTTGAATAGTTACGCCAAGTTGGGTTTGATTCATGGTGTTATTGAGAGTTATAAGATGGTGTTGGCAGGCTTGATATATATGATTAAAAATAGTATTGGTATTAATAGGATGATGACGATTTGAGTTTCATCGATTAAGGTGGTTGGTAAGAAATCAAAACATATTCAAGTAATAGTTCCGAACTCATAACCAAACACGGTGTTGTAGCCAATGTGAATCGTGACTACGTCGCTGTAAATCTGACTCTCCCTTACACAACAGTTCAACACCGATGTTCAAAGTAAGGGGAAATCACCATCAGTTAATTCTGTCGTCTGACTCACTAAACGTCATCTAATTTGAAAGTTTCAGTAGTAATTTTCATAATACATTTTAGGTTTCACTTAAAATCCCTTTGAGTTCAATTTTTTATGTATATGATCCTATTTATAACTTGATTAGAGCTACATGAGGTATAGCATTCATCCACGTCGACCTGCGCAATTGCACTGGCTATGGTTAAAAGCTCGATACTTCCTATGTTCTAGTTAATTAGCCAGAAGCAAGAAATGGACCGTTAGCATTCAAATATATTGATTGAATTTGTAGGGCTTCCCCTCCAACTGTTTGGGGGTAGGTGGAAATTAAAACGAAGGGACATATTTTGGTGCTTCAATTAGTTATTCACTGGTTTTTAGTACCTAAACCAACTCACTCCCCGTTTCTCGTTGAGTTGTAATTTGATATTTTGGACCAAACAAGCTCCATCCATTATACACTTATAGTTAGACAAGAAATGCAACCTTATACATTTCTCCATTTTAATTTGTTACTTTACTACAATCAAAAAGTATTGGTAGTTATAAATCGTGTATGATAGATTCATTCTTCTTCTTTTACATTTTAAACATGGTCTATTGTCATATTCAGTGGCGGAGTTAGAATTCATTTTCATGGTAGGTTGAGTAGTATTGCATGGTCTTCCTTATATAGCTTTGAAAACACACGGCGGTGCTATGCAAAACCCCAAATATAACTAAATCCGCCCCTGATCACACTTTACATTTATTTCAACCCACCAGATTTAACTTTCTTTTTTTCTTCCTTAAAAAAAAAAAGCTAGCAATATATACGCAATAAAATCGATATACGAAATATTTTTCGCTTCATGTTTTGTGGTGAGATGCTTGCCTAAAAACTTCTTCTTTGCGTAAAATGAATTTAGGTAAAAGATATTGATACATGAATGAATACACAGTTTTCACGTGTGCATCATAAAATTGACCTACCTAGTGAAATTAAAGGTTTAATCCTGGTGAGTTTTTAAAATCTTCCACATTACCTTTATGACTTTATCCATTCACTGTTCTGCCTCCCTGGCTGCGTGAAA
This sequence comes from Cruciata laevipes, assembly GCA_963678965.1. Classification (NCBI taxonomy): domain Eukaryota; kingdom Viridiplantae; phylum Streptophyta; class Magnoliopsida; order Gentianales; family Rubiaceae; genus Cruciata; species Cruciata laevipes. The sequence goes on along the minus strand of OY787632.1, from coordinate 7,813,750 downwards.
TTTGCTATTCACTCGGTGACTCCTGGAATCCTGGTTGAAACATTCATGTTTTTAAATTTTGACATTTGATACTAATCTTTCATGGTTTTATTTATAACTCAAGCACAAATTTTTAATGGTGACTACAATTTATGCAAGAGAGGCACTGTTTCACACGGTGGAGTTCATTTTCTTTCCATGTTAAACATGTCACTTTATATATATTTTGAGAGAGTCTTGGGTGAAACCTGTCCTTGTGGAGACCAATGGCTAAAAGAATAATCATTTGATGTTTTTGCTCGATCTTTTAGTCTGTTTGATTGATCTTTCAGTCAATTCCCTTGAACATTCCTTTTTTACCTTGATCTTTCATTCATTTTGCTTGATCTTTCAGTCAATTCCCTTGATCATTTCTAATCCTTGGTATATTATTATTATTTCGTACAAATTCACACCGAAATTCAGTCTCGAGTCAGTTCATGTTAGACGGCTAAGCTCTGGCGACTGATGATAGATAATAATGGAGATGACTCGGATTAAAGTGATCTTCCAGGAAGTTGCATGCTCACGTGACCTGAGGCGATGACAAGGCATTAGAAGGTACATTCACGTGTTGGAGGCTCCCGCATAATACATGAAGATGACGCATGATGATGAAGAGGAAGGAGGCCTAAGGCGCCTATAAATAGAGGCCACAATCAGCCATTTCAGGTAAGTTCTCTAACTCTTGAATACAGAGTTTTATCTTTCCTTTCGATACACGAAATCTCATCATCACACCGGAGCTGCTACCCTCGGGTGGCTCCGGGGGCTTGTTTTGCAGGCTTTGGACGAACAGGTCCCAAGCAGTTCCATCCGAGGCCCAGGTGCTCGGACAAGATAGGCATTCTCAGCAAACAGTCCACACACTTCACCGGTTATCTACACCTCAAAACTCTCGGATATCTCAACTATCTGAGATACCATTTACTGGAGCGGATTTCCCTGCATCAGTGACACCAGCAACCTAAAATCCAACAACGACGGCGGGATTGAAACTCACCAACAGCAATTTCAATCGATAACGGTCCCTTATAATAATAGGTCTCTGTAGAGCTATGTCTCATCAATTTAGAATTTTTAATATTTTTTAATACTCCAAAAAAAAGAGAGGCTTTTTAATGCAATTTTCATATACATCAAAGCAAAAATAGAAGCGACAAGGTCGTATGCACGGTGGAAACGATCAAATCACTCTCCTGATAAATATCATTGGTTCAAAGTTTGTACTATCTGGTCCTTGAAAACTATTGAAAATTGAAAACTATTATTATGAAGGCTTGACAAACAAAAGTAAGGTCCAATTTATCTGACACATAATTAAGTTTGGTGTTGCACCCGGTCCAATTTAGCCATGGCCAAGAGCCATGATCTTCAATTGCATACAGCAGCCATTGACCCGGCCACACCAAATAACACTCAATGGACTTCAAAAAGTTTTAATTATTATTATTGCTCGGATGAAACTCAAACGTGATACACTAGTTGATGTAGTTTAGTATGTCAGTTGATTAAGGCCTTGTGTTATTCACTTCGTTTTGATTTTGGTTTTTAGGTTTTGAGTTGATTAAGGCCCTGTGTTATTCACTTGGTTTTGATTTTGGTTTTTAGGTTTTGAGCAAAACCTGGTTTTAGAATTGATTTTGATCAATATCAGTTTTGGGTAAAACCTTGTGTGGTTGGAAGGTTTGAGTTTTGGGTTTTGAATTAACTATTATTATTTATATATGTTTTATTATTTAAGTTTTTGATTGAAAATTTGACATGTCATTTGATTTTACTTAGTCATTCATAATATTTTATTAAATAAAAAATTTGGTATATTAGACCGGGCCAGATAATATTTTATAAAGCATTTAATAACAGGTTGGGTTATGAATTTATGATCAAATAAAAATTTTGGAATTTTTTTGACCCAACCTTATTTTACATTGTTTGCACCAAAATTTTAATTTTAATTTTGATTTTGGATGGGGTTAACAATTTTAATTTGACTCAAATAATTCAAATAATGCATAGCTGTAAGTTTAATATAATATAAAAATAATAAATCATCAATTTTTGAGTAAAAAGTATAAACCCAACCCAAGACTTATTCTCTAGATGAGTGATATTTAAATTTTTGATTAAGAAGGGTGAGATGTTCTTTTTTGAAAAAAAGAAAAGAAACACAATTCTAACTTAACTAAATTTTATCATTTTAAAATTAGAATGAGATTATAAATTTTGACTCAACCGTTTAGGGTATACAATTTTAACTCGACTAAATACAAAAGACAAAATTAAGTGTGTAGTTACTAAACTATTTGCAATGTTCTTTTAAATGGTTAATTTTGTGGACAAATTCTTGGGTGAGGCAGCCTCACCCAAGAGGCAGGACCTAAAAATACTTAAGTACAGTACATGGGGTCTTTTTTAAAAGGATTTCCAATATTTGGGGACTAATCTGCAAAATCTGGAAAATACATCACTTTCTCCCCCAATTCCCAAGCTTTACGTGTTCTGCAACTTCAAACAGTCAACGGCCACCTCATCCTTAACATCCTTCTTCAAATGGTGGGCGATTGAGTACTCCTTCATCAGCCACAACCCATAATCCTCGGCAAACCTCCGTTGCGCTCCAGATCGAAAACCTCCACTGTGCAACCGATCAGAATACTTCACCGCAAACTCGATCGGAAACCTCTATCGGCCTTGAGGTTCATATCCTTAGGGATGAGGTTGTGTTGTGGTGGTCTTGTGGCTGTTCTGAGGTTCATGTTCCTACTGGTGAGGTATATGTTGTCAGGGATGAGGTGTCTGGGATGAGGTGTATACTGTCAGGGATGAGGTTGTATCATCGGGTTGAGGTTCATGATCTTGAAGTTGAGGTTTTGGTTCGTTGAGGTTGAGGTTGAGGTTAGTCTTTTTTATGAGGTTTGTTGAGATAGTGTTTATTGAAATAAGTATGAGGTGGCGTTGAGGTATGGTGAGGTGGCGTTGAGGTATGATGAGATGACGACGAGGTTTGATGAGGTGACGTCGAGGTTTGATGAGATGGCAGCAAGGTAGAATAAAAATTAGTGATATTTACAAATTAACCCTTGAAATTTTTAATAATTAGTGTTCTTTTATATTTACTTATAATATGGCCCTTATTGGGCCCTGCCTCATAGGTGAGGCTGCCTCACAGGAGAATTACTCAATTTTGGGTCAAAACACGATTTTTACAAATTTATTTTTCATGTTAGAAAAGGTAAATTTTAATTATAAAATATTTAATTTTAACGGATTTATAATGTTCATAATATTTTTAGAATAAAATGATCAACTATCAATCATATGTTTATTACCTATGTAATATAATAATTTATAAAAACCTTATTTTTATTATATAATTTATTAATAAAAAATTATTTTTTATCTTAATTTATAAAATATATTTAATTTAATATATATTTGTCCTAATTTTATACAAAAAATGAAAAAATAAGAAAAATATAATTTAAAATGAAAAGTCAAAACCAAAACCCAAAACTAAAACCTGAACCACACAGGGCTAGCTTGGTTTTGGGTTTTGGTTTTGGTTTTTGGGTTTTGAGCAAAACCTGGTTTTAGAATTGGGTTTGATCAAAATCAGTTTTGGGTAAAACCTTGTGTGGTTGGAAGGTTTGGGTTTTGGGTTTTGAATTAACTATTATTATATATATATATTTATTATTATTTTAGTTTTGGATTGAAAATTTGACATTCCATTTGATTTTACTTAGTCATTCATAATATTTTATTAAATAAAAAATTTGGTATATTAGACGGGCCAGATAATATTTTATAAAACATTTTATATCAGATTGGGTTATGAATTTATGATCAAATAAAAATTGAGTAATTCTCCTGTGAGGCAGCCTCACCCATGAGGCAAGGCTAAATTTCCTTATTTCATTGCTGCCACTTTATCATACCTCACTACCATATCATCAAAACTCGACGCCACCTCATCAAACATCGATGTTAGTTCATCAAACATGTCACATCATCAAAACCTCGCTACTAGTTCATCAAATCTCACTAAAAAGAGGGTTTATTTGGTCCTGCCTCTTGGGTGAGGCTGCCTCACCCAAGAATTTGTCATAAAAATTTTGGAATTTTTTTGACCCAACCTCATTTTACATTGTTTGCACAAAAATTTTAATTTTAATTTTGGATGGGGTCAAAATTTTAATTTTAATTTATTAATAAAAAATTACTTTTTATCTTATTTTATAAAATATATTTAGTTTACTATATATTTGTCCTAGTTTTATACAAAAAATGAAAAAATAAGAAAATATAATTTAAAATGAAAAGTCAAAACCTTATCAAAACTTGGTTTTGCACCAAAACCCAAAACCTTGTGCGAAACAAACAAGGTTTTGGGTTTTGGGCAAAACCAAAACCAAAACCCAAAATCAAAACCTGAACCACACAGGGCCTAAGTGTTTACCAATCACTACATTACGTTTCTAGCCGATAGAGAAATGGAGATTTAGAAATTATAATATATCTTATATCAAATCCGCTCTTTTAACCAAAATAGTGACTTCACAAGTTTGATAATTGTATCTATATAATGTCACAAGTCACAACTATAAAAAATGTGATTCAAAAGACTAAAAGTTCAATGGCTATTGTTACATAAATGAGATTTCAATAGTTAATCAAACCCTCTTAAAATTGAGTTTTTTTAAGGGCAAATTTTTTTGTGATTCCGAGTTTTTAGTTGTGTTCATATGTCGTTAGTTTTTTATTACATGCTCGTATATTTCTCAATTATGAAAAAAAGTGTTTCGATAAGTCTGAATTGGCCAAAGTTGTTCTTCGATAATCTTGATTCTGCCAAAAATTAAAATATTTTAATACTTAAACGTGTAAAACGCCCTTGACCGGCGTCATTCCGGCATGTCTTACATGACAAAGACATAAATGACCTTTATTGCTCCCACAACAACTATCACATAGTTCACGTTCAACGGAATGGTTTGAAAATGAATGTTGATGCTTCATGGTTTAATGGGAAGTGTGGTCTATGATGCATAATTAGGAACTTATGGGGCATTGTAGTTGACTCAGAAATTTCATCTCCACTTGAAGCTGAGCTTAAGGCAATAAAACATGGAATTTTATATGGCTTATCTATAGGGATCCATGATTTTATTATTGAATCTGACTGCTTAGTGGGAATTTCCATGATTCTTAACCCAATAACTGCTCATTGAAAATTGTTCGATCTGGCAAAAGAGATCAATAGGCTACTAGGTAACAATCATTTGCAACATGTGTTTGAGGAAGTTAATACAGTGATGCACTTGCTAGATTTTCCATACAAAACACTATCTCTGGTGCAATTACAACTCTCCCTGCTCATGTCAAGGCTCTTATTGAAATGGATTTAAGTATCCCAAACATAAGAATTTAGAACCAATAATAATGTTACTGCTGACAAGAAGGCAATGGATCCACTTGGGAGGCCAACTGGAGTCAACTGTGAAGTCTCCCTGAGTCTTATGCTGCTCCCAATTGCTACAGCCTGCACACTCTCTGCAACAAATTACAGAGATACACACAAAGCTCACCTCAAAGCTGAGGTTCAATATGCAGATGATGTAACTTGCCTGAAGATTTTAAGATCATAGGCTGATCTGTGTTTCTCTGTGTCTCACTTTGACTCACTAACAAGCAAGTTGTTTCTCCTTTATCTTAATCTTAATTTCACCTTTCTACAACAGAATGAGTTTCCACTGTTAACTCACTCTTTTTTATGGCATTTTTTGGCATGTATAGTTCCTTTCTACACTGAACAACTCACCCTGAGAGTGTTTTTTCATTGCTTTTTCACTGCTTTTCCCTATGCCTCTGTGGCTAGGTTTTCAGTTTTTTCAGTTCATTCATATGTAAATATACGCTTGTAATGTTTATTTTAAAACTTGGGGAAGCCAATATACACCCCAACCTACGGTGGTTTGCCCAAAAAAAAAAACGGAATGCCCCCATAGTCACTACAACTACCATAATCTTTCACATCGAATCTGTCATAACCTTCTTTGTAGCCTCCAATTCAAAGCCACTGTGGGCCGATCAATGCTGGTGTGTGGTGTCAAACTGTCAATAAAGCTGCTTAACAATGTCATTACGAATCAGAGTTGCTAAATCACGCCATGTATTTTTTACTTAAAAACACCCTAAAATATTATAAATGAGGAGTTTTACTATTCAATGCCAAGTTCTACGAGCAGGAGCAGTGGCAAATTGTGTAGTGGGCTGTTTGGTCCAACGAACTATGAGTACAAGTGGATGTCGATTTCTGGATCATGAAAGGATAGCATTCCCATACTCCTTCATGAAAGAAGCCTAACACAGATCCACAGAGGAATGGGCCAAGAGTAAGACTATTTCATTTTGTACTCCATTCATGCTTCTTCTTCTTTTTTCTTTTTTTTTAAAAGAAATACTCCATTCATGTTTAACTATGATGAAAAATTTCATTTCAGAAAAAAAAAAAACTATGATGAAATTTTAATATTAAAAAAATACATAATATAACAAATCTAACAATATGTCATATAATCATATTCCATTATTAGTATTAGTTCAATTTAAATGTTGAAAATAATCAAATAAGGACATTTGCAGTTTAAAATGGGACATAGGAGTATCATGACTGTATCACACTTGACACTTCACACATGAATCACGTTTACTTGCTTATTAAATTAAACTACTGACCATTATTATATATCAGTTTTTTTTTATAACTATTATATATCAGTTTAATTTAATTGATTAGTTATCAACTTTCTTAATATCTTCTAAATTTTATGTACATTCACGTAGAAAATTTTCAAACTCAAGAAATATATATAGTAATACGATTATTTTAACTTTTAACACCAACATATCTTGAAGTGTCTATATATATACATCGATTTACAGTAGAATTGACATACAATCAAACCAACCTATCAAAAGGGTAATCAAACTACATGTCAACCAGACTATCCGTCTGTACTATTACATTAAAGAGATCCAATAAAATTGTAATATCGCCATCGGGGAAATTAACTTGTTGCCGCGAAAACTATATCTGGTTGGCAAAGTGGAGCATCACGCATCAACCACAAAGCCAATCATGGATCTGCTATAACTGCAACACCACTTGATAAAAAGCATGATTTATATTCTCCAAGCTTTCAGCCCTTGAAAGACACAAATCACGAACAGAAACACGATCTGCAACAGCAGATCAAGATCAAGAAACAAAAAAACATGAAACACAATCTGTAAACTAGATCGCGAGCAAAACTTCAACATGAACAACCAGACCGAGCATCATAAACACAAGATCTAATTGGTCATATCGAAGAACACTATTAATGTGTGAATTCACACTTATTTAAAGCAAAAAAAACAAATAAACGATATCATGGGGAGATGGGAAAATCTCCAAAAACCAAGGTTTTTTTTTGGCCGGCGGCTAGGGTTTAGAGAGGGAAAGTATCTTGAAGTGTCTATAATTCAGAAGTAATTGTAAATTTTACATTAATTTACCAACATGTAGATAGGCTCTGTTTGCTATACCTTATTTCTTGCTACACTGAACTGAACTGAATTGAACCGAACTGAACTGAAGTGAAAATTAATGTATTGAAAAATGGAATCAACATAACTGAATTAAACTGAATTTCATAAAATCACATTTTTACTGAACTGAATTAAACTGATCTATAGATAAGTTTTGGCAAATAGGGCCTAATTGTGCACATTACATAAATTTTAAGCAATAAATGTAAATTTTTTATTTTTAAATACACAAAAATTAATTGTGGCATGTAACTCAGTTTACCGAATAATTTACTGTAAGAGGCTATTTTCAACGATGGGGAAATGTGATCAGCAGTCCTTAGGCAGCTCAGAGCCTCAGAATTTGAAAGTATAAAATATCGCGAGGAAGGAAAATGAAATGTTGCCTATGTGCGCACATGTTTGTATGAAAATAATGAAATGTACTTGTATTACATAAGTGTTCATAAGTGCAATGAAATAATTTAATGAAACTTTACCATGATCATACGTACATAAGTTGCATGTATGTTATGGTGTTTAAAACAACATGCACAAACTTCCCATATAACATTATAAGCCACTTTGTGAAGCAAAATATGAATACGATGGTTATGTTTAGTGAAGATTACAATTACAAAAGGTAGTATTATATTCTGGTCGATATCTATACACGTGTATATATATATATATATGTATATATATATATATATATATATATATATAGTTACTTGTTATTATTCATAGAAAATCTTCATGATATTCACATTTCACAACATATTTCTTTGTATCTCCTAACATTGGACTTGCTGATTTTAGTAGTACAAATTTGTTTTTATTTTTCTGATGAAAACCTCCACCATTAAATTCTGTAATGTAAGTATAATTAAATTGAATTAATGTAATTTATGTATAAACTCAAGAAAAGAAGAAATGGAAAAAAGTAAAGACAAAATTACATGAGATTAAAATATTTAATTGTTTTAAAACCGGATCAAAACTTAATAGATAATGTGAATCAGACCATATACAAGTGCCAACAATTGATTCGTTTGTCAATAACTATGACTCATAATTTTGATTTTGATCGTTGAACCAACAATTTTTAAGGATGATATGCCTAATCACTCGGTCTCTATCGCCCGTTTAGTAATCTGTTTCTGGGATTATTTTAACCTTACTGAAACTAGGACGTTTACTCCTCACTTTCCACGATCCAAACCCGATTGACAGGAAACGGCCAAAAAATAGAAAGACCCGACCCAAATACAAAAAAGAAGAACGAATAGTTGAGTACACCGACATGCATACCCAAGTCCAAATGGAGCAGGGTGGTTGGATCACAATCCTTGCCCCGATAAGGTGGTAGATTTTGCTTGGTTTTGTGGGACCCATGGCATAAAGAAACAAGACATGGATGATCATTCTACTTAACTCAACTACTAAAGAGGGAAATCCTCACGATCATGGTACAAATACTTGATTAGTGCTAATTCATGGTAGGAAATTTAAAGTATGGCGATGTCAAATGATTAGTAGGGGTAATTATAGGAGGTGAAATAAGGAAATTAGGGGAACGTATGATGTAGGGTAAATCCGCACTAGTAATTGGTGCCTCGAATATCAGTTATATTCGAGGACTTAGTGATGTGAATATTCCACGCAACTCACTTGGTTTCAGCGGACTTGCAAAATAAATACGAACTGGATATGATAATTATTCAACAGTCGTCAAATAATTACCTGGGATATGATAATTACCTAACAACCGTCAAATAATTACCTGGAGAACCACGAACCACCGTCCCTGGGCGACTGCAACCGAGTCTTAAAATTGAACACACAGCTCAAAGTCGAAATTTCCGAATCACGAAATCTCTTGTATTAATCTTAAAGTCTCAAAATCTGCCTATTACAATGAAAATAACAACATTTATTACCCTAATAGAATTCCTAATCCGACCCATAATCTAAGAAAACAATAACCAAATCCTACAATTATAAGGAAAAGAAAATCTTGCCAAGATTAAAAAACCTCTCTTTGGAGGAAAAACCTTGGTAAGAGAAAACATGTATCTAATGAATTATTTCATTAGATCAATCAAATGGTTTCGCTCACTGCATTCGCATCATACTCCCCTTCTTTGAAAAGAATTGTCCTCAATTCTTGAACCTCTTTATCTCTAGGTAAGAGAGTATGTGTACCATTACAAATTAAACTTTGACCACTGTAGAGCGAGTCTTGACTTGAAAACAGTTCCACCACCATCACGAGCTTCAATCTCCATAGCCCATTCAGTAGCTGTAAATACCACATGTAACTGTGCCAACAATAGCTTTTCAAGCTTGACAACCATATCTTTTGAGCTTGTACCATTCTCCCCTTCTTCAATGAGAACATGCCTAAAATTTCGAGGTGTTTTATCTCCTACTAAGATATGTGGATGTCTTCCAAAAATCTGCAATATGACACACTTGTTGCTTCCCATTCCAGCTGACATTATTCTCTTTGAATTAAAATATATTCTACCTCGGGTTTTGCCTCTCAGGGATCCTTCATCAAAAGCAAGAAATATTTTCCGGATGGGAAAACACACCTTATCTTGATTTTTCTCAACTTCCTTGGGCTCCATCACAATGTACAAATCATTAGAGGTAGATCTTGCATGACTCAATAGCTTATCTTTCTCAAGAAAATGACCATTCCGCGAAAGTGTTGGAAATAATTTTTCTCGTGAACCAAATTTATAATCATCACTTCCAGCAACACAAGAATGAAGTACTTTCTTTTCAACTTTAACATCCACAAGTGTCTGAGCTTCCATCTTCGGGAGTTCATCTTTATCCCTTAAAGGAACAATCTCTTTTCCATCACCTTCATATTGAAAATGAACAACTGGATCGCTCTCTCTAACTTCATTCTCTACACCAATATTAAATATTGATACTTCACGATTTCTTTCAAGGTCTTCTTCTTTAATACCATCATCATGAACATTAGAGACTGAAAGGTCAAAGTAGATCTCAACATGATCATTATCATTGATATTGCCATCAAATAGAAAAGTATGATTCTTCTCAGTATCTTCTCCATCATTATTAACAACATCAGCTCGATTAGCATCAGAATCAAACACTTGTCGTTTATCACAATCCATATCATCAATCATTAGAGAACTTCTTTGATTGTCAGTGCTAACATAAACACCATCATCAATATCATAAGGAAATTGGTTCTGCAAAGGTGCTTTAGCAACAAGATCAATTTGTTGCTCAGTTTCCCTATCTGAAGATAAACCAGACAGTTCTTTGGAAAACACATCATTACATTTTTCCAACGACGATTTCACCATAGAACTAAACTCACTATCAAGCTTTTTGTCAACTGCTTCCTCACTGACTAATAAAGATTGTTTTTGAGCAGTGTGTTTTGTGATAGTTACTTCAGGATGTGACAAAGGAATAAGCTTAAATCTTTTGTTCCCTTTCGTAATCACGTATTCATTGGACCTCTCATAGTGTAGAACTTCACGAATAAGCTGCCATGGACGTCCCAACAAAACATGACACTCATCCATAGGTACAACATCACACAAAATCTCATCCTCATATCCACCCATTTTTAATTGGATGAAAGCTTGTTGAGTAACTTTTACTTCATCGCCATCGCTTAGCCAACGAAGTCTGTAGGGTTCTGGATGGTCTTGAATAGGTAGGTTCAACTTCTCTATAACTGTGCTAGAGACCAAATCTGAACAACTTCCACCATCTATTACCAGTTTGCACAATTTTCCTTCAATCAAACAACGACCGTGAAATAGCTGTTCTTGATGTTCTACTTCATGTGCTACCTGTATAGTAGGCGAATCCCTTCGAACTACCAAACTTTCTTGATCATCCTTGTTTACGTATTCTGGTACATCCGACCGTAATCCATGGTCATCCTTCTTTATAGTACGGTTTGGCTGAAGAATCTTACCATTGAAATCGAAACAACCATTACAGATTAGTTTAGGCATGGCATGTCGATACTTAGGAATCGTCTGTAAATGCTCTACAACCTTAACCAAGTTTTTCTCCACCGCATCTAGACGTTTTTGCAGATCTCTACTCCTCTCCATGATCGTTCACGAATAAGAATTCATGAAAACTGGGCTCTTGATACCAAATTGATGTGAATATTCCACGCAACTCACTTGGTTTCAGCGGACTTGCAAAATAAATACGAACTGGATATGATAATTATTCAACAGTCGTCAAATAATTACCTGGGATATGATAATTACCTAACAACCGTCAAATAATTACATGGAGAGTCACGAACCACCGTCCCTGGGCGACTGCAACCGAGTCTTAAAATTGAACACACAGCTCAAAGTCGAAATTCCCGAATCACGAAATCTCTTGTATTAATCTTAAAGTCTCAAAATCTGCCTATTACAATGAAAATAACAACATTTATTACCCTAATAGAATTCCTAATCCGACCCATAATCTAAGAAAACAATAACCAAATCCTACAACTATAAGGAAAAGAAAATCTTGCCAAGATGAAAAACCTCTCTTTGGAGGAAAAACCTTGGTAAGAGAAAACATGTATCTAATGAATTATTTCATTAGATCAATCAAATGGTTTCGCTCACTGCATTCGCATCACTTAGAGATGTGGATTGCTAATAACGCCTGACGAACCGAGCTCCTAGGCCTCGGAAAAGATTTGCTTGGGACTTGTTCGTCCGAAACTTGCAAAACAAGCCCCCGGAGCCGCCCAAGGGTAGCAGCTCCGGTGTGATGATGAGATTTCGTGGTTTGATAGGAAAGATAAAAGTCTGTATTCAAGAGTTAGAGAACTTACCTGAAATGACTGATTTCCGCCTCCTTTTATAGGCGTCCTTGAGCGTCTGACTCAACCCCTTTTCCTCTGCTGACTCATCATTCCTTTTCCTCCTCCTCATGTCTGTATCACGGGATACTGTACCTCCTGTATCTTGCTGAGATCTTCTCATGTGTTCCATGTATCTTCCAGGTAATTTCCTTAAGTAGTTGATTCATCGTGCTCTTTCTTAGACGATGACGTATTTTGTATCATCACAAGCCCCCCAAGACGAGCGTTGGCTTCTGAGGAAGCAATGCTTGTCTTGAATTTATTCGATCCCCTTACTTTCCTATCCGAGCTCTCATGGCTGAAGCTTTGCGGGCTTTGCCGTTTCGTTATCTCTAGGGCAACCTCCTTTTAATGTGTGGGCCCCAGTTAGCGTGCTTTTCGCCTGACGGCTGCGCAGTTTTCGATTTTCCCCCTCTTTTGAATGACTTAATCATTTTGTCTTCTTCCTAGGTACGGCTTGTCATTGCCCCTTTATCTTCCACCGCCTTGCTCCTTTTGTCTGTACTATAAATTCTTCTCCTTTTTCCCTCATTCCACTCGTATGGCTGATTACCTTTCCCACAATTCTTCCTCATTTTCTAAAGATTCATGTCCACTTGTTCTAAACCGCTCACGCCTGGCTTCACCAATTTCATGTGACTCCTCTGCTAGTGTCACCGCCTCGTCTTCCTGTAGCGATATGACTCGCCCCAAGATTGTCCCTTTTGGTGAAGGTCCCAGCTCTCGTGGTCCAAATTTTAGAACGGGGACTGGTGAAATTCCAAATTAATCATCGCGTATTCAATCGCTGAGGATCGTTTCCAGTGTTACAGGGCCCCCCTGTTGACCCAGCGTAGGATTGGGTCAGTGCCAAAATCCTTAAAGCTGCATCCATGATGTTCTTCCCCCTAGCAAGGGATGCTCAACTAACTTCCTTACATCTAGATGAATATCAGACCAACGGTCCATGTATTCTGAAGCGCTTTATTCCATTATGGTCTGAGTTTGCCTTTCCCTCATTTGTACTCTGAACTCCTTCATTACTATGATATTTCTCCTGCTCAAATCCACCCTAACGGGTTTGTGGTCATTATGGCGTTCCTGGTCAACTGTCGCCGATGCAGAATCTCCGAATCTGTGGACTTGTTCAGATTTTTTTCTACCTTTCTATAGCCGCAGGCCGAATTCCTGTTATCTTCAGCTTTGCCTCTCGTGTTCCTGATGCCCACTTCATTCAGGACTTTATCAATTATCCAAGAGCATGGCTCGTGGATTTGATCATTCACTCAATCCGGCCCCTTGGTGGAATCGCAAGGTTACCTCCGAGGGCCGAGAACCCTGGCTCCTTGATGAGCTGCGCTCGGATCACGAAGCTCTGCTGAACAGTCCAGTACACTTGTCCCAATACTGGATTCCTGAGAATGAGGGATTTTCCTAGCCTTAAAAGGTGTACCCTCCCGAAGTTTTCTCCTCCTCTCACTATCGTGCAGTCTGGCCCGATCAAGGTTATCCCTCAAACTCTCTCTTTTATCCTGATAGCTTATACCTTCTTTTCTTTGTGTTTCCTTCTTTTTTTTGACTAACCTACTCTATCCCTTTTAGCGCTCCGATCTCTCTCGGATGATCCATCCTACCACCCAGCTCCTGACTCTACCACCCTGTCAGAGTTAGATGGCCAGATCCCCTCGGGCGAGACCTTGCCCGTGGGCACTGGTTATGTGGTTTCCATCCCTGTTCCTTTCCCTAACCTGGTAGGCGCCCTTGCCGATGATCCTCTGAGTTGCAGCCGGAAAAGACCTCGGACTGAGGCTCTAATCCATCAGTCCCTTGCACAACTACAAATTCCTTGCTCCGATCCCTTGGTAATTTTCCTTTCTCTTTTGTGTCTTGTTTTCCATGCTCTTCAAGGCCGACCCCTAACCTTCCATGCTTCAGGTATCCAAATTCTCTTCTGAGATACTCAGCCCAGCTTACCTCCGAGATTTCCTTGAATCTACCTACCATCATCATCTATCTGCTCTTTCCCATGATCTGGCTGAGCTAGAGTCTTGCCTGTCCGAACTTGAACAAGAACTGCAACCTTGAAAAGATGGTTCCAATATCCGTGAATACATCTTTGCCCTCTCGTGAGATCTCATCCGATCCCCTGAGTTCGAGGAAGCTGTGGAAGAGGTTTTGATCGAGTCAAACAATCACTAGACCACCTGGGTCTACAAGCAAATGCGATGGTGGATTTCTGTGGGGCACATGCTCCAATACTAGAGAGATTTCTATAAACCTGGTGCCCTGCAACATTATCATTATAAGTTCTGATGCCTATTGAACAAGACCTTGGGTCAATTGGCCCCCAAAATTTGGGAGGCTCTTAGTTCCGATTCTCCTCCTTTTTCGGCTTCTTCTCTCCGAGCCCTGGCTGCTCCAAAAAGACCTTTGTCTCCTCTTGGCTCTCCTCATCCCAAGGACATTAGGAACTGCAAGGGGGTCTTCTTATGAGGGCATCTACCCGAAGATTTGAAATTCATAAATTCTCAAAAACCTTTAGCTCTTCTTTATACATTCATCGGATGGTCCTCTTCTTGTGAGGGCATCCACCCGAGGATTTGAAAATCTTAAATTCTTAAAAACTTTTAAATATTCTTTATGCGTTCATCAGATGGTCCTCTTCTTATGAGGGCATCCATCCGAGGATTTGAAATTCTTAAATTCTTAAAAACTTTTAACTCTTCTAGCTGTATGCGTTCATCGGATGGTCCTCTTCTTATGAGGGCATCCATCCGAGGATTTGAAATTATTAAATTATCAAAAATCTTTAGCTCTTCTTTATACGTTCATCGGATGGTCCTCTTCTTGTGAGGGCATTCATCTGAGGATTTGAAATTCTTTAATTCTTTAAAACCTTTTACTCTTCTTCATGCGTTCCTTGGATGGTCCTCTTCTGCTAAGGGCATCCATCCGAGGATTTGAATTTCCTAAATTACTAAAATAACCAAACCGATCTCCTTCATAAAACATCATTCTTTTTGCTGGGCACCATCGTGGGAGCGACCCCGAGGTCCCGACTTCTTATTACAAATTTCTATCCAATACTTAGTAATTTTCTAGGGCGTATCCACACCATTTCCTTTCCCGCAAAGCATTATCCAATACCTTGCATCTTTTTTGACGTATCCATGCCACCAACCAGCAGGCGTATCCACACTACCGGCTTCAGTGTATCCACACTACCGGCTTTAGTGTATCCACACCAAATTTTCCTTCCTTCCTTCTCATAATTCATTAGTCTTAAAAGGGGACTTACCTGATTCAGTTCGTTTCCATAATCACCTCCACACCCCTGCCTGATAGTTCCTTCTCTGAGTTTTCCTCCTCTGTGTCCGAGGTGTTAGTTCCTTTGTCCTTTTCTAGTACCTCTTGGTATTTCCCCTCCTTTGCCTTACCTTTCTCTAAGGGTGAACCTTTCACCTTTGTTTTCCCTTTGCTCCCAGATCCTTCATGGACTTCCCATACGGCCCTTCTTACGTCTAGGATGGTTGTTAGCATGCAGCTTCAAGCAGTGGCTTGGCTTCCTCGAACAGACGCTACCCCTGCTTTGTCGAAAATTTCATCGTTAATAGGTAGAGGTAGTTTACCACTCTCGCCTGTGTCAACCATGGTCTGCTAAGGATGACGTTGTATGGAGAGGGAGCGTCTATTACTGCAAAGTTGCACATCGTCAATGTTCGGCGACTCCTATCCCTTTCGTCTACCATAGTCACCCTTAGGGTAACAACGCCGAGGGGCATCTCGGACTTTCCAGTAAATCCTGATAGCGGTGACATCGGAGGCCTTAGGTTTTGCTTTCCTATTCCTAGCTTTTCAAAGCAAGCGGCGAACATGATCTCTACGATGTTGCCATCGTCTATGAAAACCCTCTTTATAGAAAAGCCCTCTATCTCCACCGTTACTACCATCGGATCCGAGTGCAAGGCTTGCGCAGGCACCGCATTCTCATCCGAAAAGGTGATGGTTTCACAGGGTCGAAAGCATTTTCCTGACCCTTCTCCTGGCGGCACGTACCTATTATGGGCTTTCAACGCCGTCACCGATTGGCAGCTGTCTCCCACCATCCCACTAATTACATTTATCATTCGATTCGGGATAGACTCTAGGCCTGAGCTACTGCTACAATATGATTTGGAACTTGGTTTCCATTGTTTCTATAAGCTTGCTCCCCTCCTTGTATCCGAGCCTGGTTCGGATATTGGTTTGCGCCATATTGATTCGCCCCTCTCCACTTCTTCTTTCCAAAGTGTTGTTGCTGCCCTTTCTTTCTGGCCTACGGGGCAATACAGTCTCGCAACTGTCCCCTATCTATCAGTTTTTCTATCTCGTTCCTTAGGGTGCGGCAGCCATCTGTGGTATGCCCATGAGACTTATGGTAAACATACCACTTCTCTGCATTTTCCTTTGACGGGATCCCTTGATCTGGTGGTGGGTCTCCGAATAAGTTCCGGTACCCTGCCAATATCTCTGAGCAAGGCTTGATTAGAGGCGTGTAAATCTCCACTCTAGATTTCCCATTCACTATGGCTCCTGAGTCCCTCTTCCCCGTTTCCGATGCTTTCTTCTTATTGCATTTTCCCGAGAGAAAGCCGTCATAATCTTCCTTCCTCTTGCGGGTTGCGTCATTGAAAGTACAACAATCTGGAGTGCAAGGAAATTGCTAGGGATATTCTTCATCAGCTTTTAAAACAACACCTCATCCTTTAGGCCATTGATGAATCCGCTGATGACCGTCTTCTCCTGTTGTTGCCTATCTGAAACCTGCATACTGTCATCCATATATCTTCTATAGTACTCCATTGGTTCCCTCGAGGCCTTCTGCTTGGTTGCCAACAGCTAGACTAACAACTTTCTAGACTTCTTCAACTGAGAATACATGTATAGCAGAGCTCGGCTGAAGTCATAAAAATTTCTTAAACTTTCCCTCAGAAGTGCGTCAAACCATGTGAGACAGTTGCCTCGGAGGTAGCACCCCAGCAGTTTGCACCTCAAATTGTGCGGTCTTCCCTAGATATCATCAGATTTTGGTAAGTCCCTACGAACTCCTCGGGGTCTGTTTCTCCGTTGTAGGTAGGAATCCCCTCTGGTGGTCTCAACCCTTGAGGCCAAGGTTCAGCCAAAATTTCTGGAATCCTAGGGGAAGAGGGCCTCGCCCCATTCTTTCCGATTAGCTTGTCCAAGCGTGCCTCCAATGAATTTGGATCTGGGAGGTAAGCAGCCTCGTCTCTATAATATTTGTCCTCATTAGCTCCTCCTTGATATTCCCCTGCTCCTGCCGAAGTCATCGGATAACTTTGGCCTTGCACACCTATTGCGCGATACCCTCCCGAAATACCCACATCATAGTATTCCGCCGGTAGCTGCTCATTGGGTAAACTCACCGAGGTGGACACCAAGTACCCCGGAGTTGCGAATGAGACTGCTGGCAACATCAGACCCGGATGATATGCCCATCCCCCTTGCCTCCCACTACTACTATGCATATGGTTCGGCTGTAAGTTTCCTGCGTCTGCCCCTGTCCTTAGGGGTGGAATGGTGGAAGGTATCATGCTGGAGCTAACCAACGTCCTTCTCTCTGGCTCCCTCATCCTGTCCAGAGTTTCCAGGTCGATCACCGGTCTTACGGGCAAAACCGGTCCTCCTTCATACTCTCTTTGATGTTGTATAATCCATTGCTGATATAACTCCTTGTGGGCCATCATGAAATTAAATGCTGACAAATCCTCTCCTCTCTGTCTTGGATTATTCCGAACTGGCACGGGCGGTCTTGGGCTGTTTTGAACCGGTTCCGCCTGCTTCGGATTGTTTTGAACGGTCTCTGCTTGCTCTGACCCAAGCAATGCCCCCATGCGTGACACCTACTGAGGATTATCCTCGGCTTCCTCCTCATCCTCTTCTCCTTCTATAACTGGCACTCCCTCGGGCGTTCCCTCAGGTGCGCCCCTCTGTCTCAGCCCTTCAGCTTGCAACTGCAATAGCATAGGATCCTCCTCATTTTGTATCACCTCTTCTGTGTTGCCACCGTCGAAGCCGGACTTGCGAGGTTGACCGGGTCGGCGCTTTGTGGTGTCTGTCATGGCGAATGAAAGTAAGCACCCTCCAAGTCGGGTCCAACCGTGCATGCCAACTGATGCGGGGTAAATCCGCACTAGTAATTGGTGCCTCGGATATCAGTTATATCCGAGGGCTTAGAGATGTGGACTGTTGAAGAAGTGTGCAGACTGCTCACTAATAACGCCTGACGGTCCGAGCTCCTAGGCCTCGGAAAAGATATGCTTGGGACATGTTCGTCCGAAACTTGCAAAACAAGCTCCCGGAGCCGCTCGAGGGTAGCAGCTCCGGTGTGATGATGAGATTTCGTGCATTGAGAGGAAAGGTAAAACTTTGTATTCAAGAGTTAAAGAAGTTATCTGAAATGGCTCATTGCCGCCTCCTTTTATAGACGTCCTAGAGCGTCTGGCTCAACCCCTTTTCCTCTGCTAACTAATCATTCTTTTTCCTCCTCCTCACGTCTGTATCACGTGATATTGTACCTCATGTATCTTGCGGAGATCTTCTCACGTGCTCCATGTATCTTCTCGGTAATTTCGTTAAGTAGCTGAGTCATCGTGCTCCTACTTAGACGATGACGTATTTTGTATCATCAACGTAAATTACGCTTATATCTTTGACTATTTGATTATGCAACTTACTCTCACTAAGGTTATATTTGTCTTTTTGTGTCTTAGAAGACTTGATCATAAGTCTCAATCAATCAACATGTTAATTACTCTAGTGTATCCATATACAACTAATTACAACTAATCCTAATGATTACAAACCGTCTCAATTCATTTCAAACTTCTAAACTCAGCCGATTCAACGTCAATCTGACATTTTGAATTGTCCCAAATACATAAAAATTACAACAGAAGGCGTTAATGCTAATAGGATCATAGTTGGTTTTAGTTGTTTGTTGTAGAATCATTTGATATATAATGGCAGGCAAGAAACTCCATGATCGGCCATGGAGAATGGCCACTTTTTTCCTTGTGTTTTGGCATTCCACTTAAATTGATGAAAAAACGAATGTGAAATAATTAGAGTGAGTGTGGGACAAATGGAATTTATTTTTTCTTTGACAATTCAAAGCCATTTAAATTGAGCCACTTGTCTTCCTCATCTTCACTCACTCTTTCTTCCCTCCTTTGGGAGTTCACTCTTTCCTCCCCTGCATAGCTCTCGCTCATCAGAGGTAATATCTTGAAAATCTTAGCTGTTGAAGGTCAACTGTAGTTGTTTTCTTTTTGTTATTTTATCCTTAAAAATCTTGGAATAATTTTCCCTTTTTGTTTTTGATTGGATATTCTCAATTTTCACCTGCTCTTTTGGCTGAATTTTGTAATTTTCTGAACTGCATATATGCATTAGATCAGTTTCTGCTTGAACATTCAAAATTTCTGGATAAAATTGCATTGCAGGAAGAAATATGGCACAGATTTTGCTCCATGGAACCTTTCATGCCACTATCTACGAGATAGATAAGCTCCATAGTGGCTTTGGTCTAAACCTTGTGCATAAGGTAAATCTTGCTCCCATTCTGCTCAATTTGCTTTTCTGCTCTTTCAGATCATCATCATAATTAGAATTGTTCTTTAATCTGTGATCCTTTCATGGGCATTTGATTCGCCCGATTTAGTCATAGTAGCATGGATGATCACACTTTTCATTTTAGTCGATTTTTCTAAGATTATCATGTTTCGTTTGATCTACTCAATTCTCTCCACACATTTCAATTTGCATAATCGATCTAAATAGTATGGTTTTTTCTTCTTTGTGTTCATCTTTAAAAAAATGTGCCTTCAATTTTCTTGTAGATTGTTGGAGGGTTGGAACAAGCTGTTGGATTCGAGAACACAGGTCACAGACTGTATGCAACGGTTGACCTGGAAAAAGCTAGAGTCGGTCGAACCAGGCTTCTTGCACAATCCTCATCACCACGATGGTACGAGGATTTCCACATATACTGCGCGCACATGGCCGCCAACGTTATCTTCACCGTCAAGCTCTCCCAGCCCGTCGGAGCAGAGCTCATCGGAAGAGCGTACCTCCCCGTCCGAGATATTCTCGACGGCCGGGAAGTGGACACGTGGCTCCCCATCCTGGACACGAATCGAAAACCCATTCATGGCAAGTCAAAGATCCATATCAAGGCGCAGTACTTCGACGTTTCCCGAGAACGGAGCTGGTCCCGGGGAATCAGAAGCGGGCGGTTTCCCGGCGTTCCGTACACTTTCTTCAGCCAGAGAAGCGGCTGCAAGGTGACGCTGTACCAGGATTCCCACGTCCCTGACGACTTCATCCCGAAAATACCCCTCGCCGGCGGAAAATTCTACCAGCCGCACCGCTGCTGGGAGGATATCTTCGACGCGATTAATAATGCCAAGCACCTCATTTACATAACTGGCTGGTCGGTGGACACCAGCATCACTCTGATCAGGGACTCCCGGCGGCCAAAGTCCGGCGGAGATATGACTCTCGGCGAGCTTCTGAAGAAGAAAGCCGGCGAAGGTGTAAGAGTACTAATGCTGGTTTGGGATGATCGGACTTCGGTGAAGCTGCTGAAGCAGGACGGTTTAATGGCCACCCACGATGAAGACACCGGTGCTTATTTTGCCGGAAGTGAAGTTCACTGCGTGCTGTGCCCGAGAAATCCCGACAATGGTCGGAGCGTCATTCAGAACATCTCGATTTCCACCTCGTTTACTCACCACCAGAAGATTGTCGTCGTGGACGGGGAAATGCCGACAGGGAATCCTCAAGTGCGGCGAATTGTGAGCTTCGTCGGCGGGATTGATCTCTGCGACGGCAGATACGACACGCAGTTTCACTCCCTTTTCCGGACGCTGGGCACGGCTCACAACACCGATTTCCACCAGCCGAACTTCAAAGGCTCCTCCGTCCAGAAAGGTGGTCCCAGAGAGCCATGGCACGATCTTCACTCCCGGCTCGAAGGTCCGGCCGCTTGGGACGTTCTGTTCAACTTCGAGCAGCGATGGAGAAAACAGGGCACAAATGGCTTGCTCGTCGAACTTAGAGAGCTTGAACACATCATAATCCCCCCTTCTCCGGTCACATTTCTGGACGACCCTGAAACCTGGAATGTACAAGTTTTCCGATCGATTGACGGTGGCGCCGCCTTCGGCTTCCCCGACGCCCCTGAGCAAGCAGCAAGGTTTGATTCATGCCCTGTTATCTTCATCTTATCAGTTCAATTCATGCCCTGTTTTAGAAAAAATAACGTGAATCTGAATCATCATTTACCTGCAGGGCAGGGCTTGTGAGCGGAAAGGACAACGTTATTGACCGGAGCATTCAGGACGCGTACATCAACGCGATCCGGCGAGCGAAGCATTTCATCTACATCGAAAACCAGTACTTCCTCGGAAGCTCGTTCTCGTGGTACTCGAACGACATCACTGTTGCGGATATCGGCGCGCTGCATCTCATCCCGAAGGAGCTGTCGTTGAAGATCGTGAGCAAGATCGAGGCAGGGGAGCGGTTTACGGTGTACATCGTGGTCCCGATGTGGCCGGAGGGGTTCCCGGAGAGCGCGTCGGTTCAGGCGATCCTGGACTGGCAGAGGAGGACGATGGAGATGATGTACAAGGACATTGTCCAGGCCTTACGTGCGAAGCGGATTGTGGCGAACCCGAAGGATTATTTGACCTTCTTTTGTCTGGGAAACAGGGAAATGAAGAAGCCTGGAGAATATGTGCCTTCTGAACATCCTGAGAATGGTACTGACTATAGCAAAGCGCAAGAGGCCAGGCGGTTTATGATCTATGTCCATGCTAAAATGATGATAGGTAACTTAATTACTAATCTCTCGTTATATGTAGTTTATGTTCTTTTCGTATGATTTAAACTGAATTGAACTTAAAAAACTACTCCCTCTATCTCTTAAAGAGCATCTCACTTCTTAGTCAATTTTTTACACCGTGTTTGAAAATTAATAACACTTAACAACAATGTATAGAGGTTTCATAACTAAAACATACTATCATAGAGAAATATAACGATATCTCATAAGATGGTATCATTGTTTATATATTATAAGTTAATAATGGTCGAATATGATGAAATTTTTTGCCAACAAAGGACGGAGAGAGTATAGTAGGAGAACAGCCTCATGTACACTTAATTTTTTTAGTAGTGCAAATATAACTCCGAGTTCTTTAAAATTGCTGAAATAATCTTTTAACCCACAATGACTAAAATCTATGTCGGTTAAGAGTTATTTTGGTACTTTCAAAGAAACGAAAGTTATACAAAGCATTATACTCAAAAAATGTTATATTAGATTACCGAATTGAGTTGAAGTGCAGATAAATTTAAAAGAATAGGATATATCATTTCATTTCAAAAAAATTACATAATTATAACGCAAACCGTGTTGCATGTTGCAGTGGATGATGAGTACATCATAGTGGGATCGGCGAACATCAACCAGAGATCAATGGACGGAGCAAGGGACTCTGAGATCGCGATGGGAGCGTACCAGCCACACCATCTATCAGTGAGGGAGCTTGCCAAGGGACAAGTCCACGGATTCCGAATGGCACTGTGGTACGAGCACATGGGAATGCTGGACGACCTGTTTCTGCATCCTCAGAGCCTGCAATGCATCCAAAAGGTGAACCAGATAGCGGAGAAATACTGGGACATGTATTCCAGGGAAAGGCTGGATCATGATCTTCCGGGCCACCTGCTGAGCTATCCCATCGGCGTGACTGAGGATGGAGACGTCACTGAACTTCCCGGATCGGAGATTTTCCCGGACACGAAAGGCCGGGTTCTCGGCACTCGGTCTGATTTCCTACCTCCAATTCTCACGACATGATCATGAACAAGGCTTGATATATATACTCTACTGCTGAATTGTTTTTGAAATAAAGAGCCGTGGCGTGTGCAGTGTGCTTGTATATAGGTTGTTGCTTTGAATGTTAATAATGAAATATTTGCTTGCTGTGTTTTTAAATGCAAGTGATCAGTCTATTTGTGAAGTGATCAAAGAGATTTTCAAATCTGACTGGGGTTTTCATATAAGGCTAATAAAGGGGTGTTGCTAAATGTAGCTCATCTTTTTACTCATGTAGCCCAAAATTTGGTTGAATATACCAAAATACCCTTCTTTTTTAGTTATAGAAAATCTAGGTTACTTCATGCAGGGGGCAATTCAGAATAAAAGGTGGTTGTTTTGGGATTGAGCTTGTTTCTTACTCCATGCTATGATTTAGAGTAATGTCCTTCGCTTTATCCTCAAGTGTTAGAATTCAGTTCGGTAAAAGTTTTAAATAATTCATGTCAATTCTTCAAAAGATCGAGTTAAACAATCCTTTCAATCATGGCCGGTCAATAACGGTATCTAATGAAAAGATCACTTTACTCTTATACTTGTAAAATTTGAAATACAATTGGCATGGATTTATGGAGCAAAAGGCGATATCTCTCGCCCGCAGAGCCTCTTCATCCCGACACCACGAGATAATTAGGAGGTTAATTACGCTGTCCAAGGGTGTCATCTATCCGGTGGTTACATCCTAGTGCTCACAATTGCAGCTGCCAGAATTTGAATTCTTGATCTATGGAGCAATTAACCAGACATTTAACCAATTGACCAAGCACGGGTGCAATTGGCGATGGATTTAGTTTTCATTGGAGTTGGCCCAATCAAAAAACATCTGTTACACACAAAGGCACACCAAATATAAAGAGCGTTAGAGTTGCTCTAAATAAACACATGCGAAATCATCATTTAGCCGTGCTTTGTACTTGGGATAAAACGTTAGCATATACTACTATAGTATATCCTATATATAGAAGACTTTCTCCAAACAAATGGTACCCGTCAAATTATAAATCTTAGAAAGATTTGCCCTTTCTTCAATAGATTTTTGAACATAAAATACCACTTGTAATTTTTGTATAAAATACAAAGCTTACATGCACCCATGTCTTTCTTGCAAGTATATATCTTGAACAGGACAGCAGCAGGCTCGTGAAACAAAACACTTGTTAATTAGATCTCTCTGGACGTGATCTTGTGCGCTGAATAGATTTACGTCTTCATCGATCCATCTTTTTTCCCGGTCTCGCAAGTATCATGTCACGGCATAGTCTTTCCCTATCACGAGTACATCGTAATGTACGTAGGTTATAGAGGATCACGACCTTAACTTGAATCGAACAACTTGTCCTCGGACCTCGACATCTCCAATTTAATTAATTAGGAACCGTGGACGACAGAAGCTGCCCAGAATCAATCAGATACATGAATCCAAATCAAATGCAAATTGTAACAAATGTGTGGTTCTGCTCCTAAAGTACCTCAGCGACGTGAATAGAAGACCAACTGGTGTATGAATGTGACCGAGAGGGCAGGGGACCAATTTAGTTGTTATACCCACATAAGTCGTGTTGATTGAAACAACTTGTCTTTGACCGTTTACCCACATTACGCCTCCTAGGCTGTGTCCGGTTAAGCTTTCGACTCCAATCAGCTCCTTTCAGCACTAATCACCTAATCTTCCCGAGTGTGAGATTTTCAAATAATCCTCAAATCTTTTAATATAACTAGTGTTTTTTTATTCGATTCTTCAAAACATTTACTCAATCCGGAAGTATATTGAAATCTTTTATATTCAATTGTTTCAATATGATCTAGTTATTTTTATATTTGGTTTCGTGTTTTCAACGCGTCTATAGTTTTATGTGTTTACGGTTTTGATCAAAATTCTTATACTTGAACAAAACATATCGACGTGTTAGTGATGTCATAGATGTTGCCAGGTCGGTCAGGAGATTTTGGGGACTCAAGCAAAATAATTTTTGTTGGGGTTTTAAAAGTAAAATCTAATATATGTAAGATTGTAGCAAAAATATTATAAATTATAATAAAGATGCTTATAAATAATGAATTTCTTATTTATTTAGTTACGTTCTATGTAATGTACGAGAACTCTATTAAAAAACAATATATTTTGTTTACATTAATATATTTAAATTAAAAATACTAGTATATATTTTCCCAAAAAATGAGGCTTTTTTTCCAAAATTATTTGGGGGTTTGAAGCGGGTGCTTGACCCGCATCTATAGAGGGCCGGCCATGGATGTTGCATGTCCTAAATTAACAATGTTTGATGCGAATTATTGGTTAAATCGATCGAAGTTCATATTAGTCGTTGCTAGATTACATAACAATGTTATCATTAGATTGATTATAATTACACTTATTGTAAATGGTTGGATTTTTTTTTTAAAAAAACAAAAGTAAATTGAATTCAACACCTACTCAAATGAGCAATTGCAGAGGCAATCACTTCCTTTTCTCTCTCTCTCCTAGCGCCGACTAGGGTTAAAACAGAGAAAACCTTTTTCATCCAAGACGTTCCGCCGACGGCAATCGCAACCAACGATGTCAACATCCATGGATACCATCTCATCTCTTTGCGAAGGGCTGACGCTTACAGATGTGGAAAAGACAGTTCCATTAGAGAAAACCATGGTTTCAGAGGAGGAGTTTCGCTTCACGTTGATCGGAAAAATACTTACACCTCGCAAGATCCCCCGCGGTGAAGTGCTTAACATGTTCAGTACTCTCTGGAGTTTACCGAACAGATTCATGTGTCGATCGCTCGGCGATAACATGTTTCTCTTCTAGTTTGAAAGGGAGGCGGACAAGGTTAGGGTTTTAAACACTGAACCCTGGCTTTTCGACAAGTACCTTTTGATGCTAAAGGAGACCTTTCCGGGGATGGAACCGGCGACTTTGGAGTTCAAGATCGTGTCGTTCTGGGTTCTCGCTCACAAGGTGCAGTTGTTGTACATGAACGCAGGGACATCAGTGAAGATCGGCAAGAGACTCGGCACGTTCATCGATGCCCAGGCGGATTACGATGGTTTCCTTACTGGTAAGTTTATGCGTATTCGCATAGAAATCGACGTCACGAAACCTTTGCTCAGGGGTATCACAGAAACCTTCGATGTTCCGACATTGGTTCCGCTGCATTACGAGAAGCTCCCGACAGAATTTTGCTCGTATTGTGGCTTGATCGGTCATGTTCACAGGGTTTGCGAGACGCGCAAACAAGCACAATCAGCAGTGGAGAGGCTAAGAATCCACTTCAAAGACGCTATGAGGGTTCAGTATAACACGTCGCCGTTTGAAGGACGTCCCAACAACCAAGGTCACAAATCACCGCCCTGTCAGCAGCCATCACCACCGCGATGCCAGTTTCCGCAGCGTGGCCGATCACCGCCAACGTGAAAACCTTAGGCGAGAGGAAACCAGGGTTGAGAATCCTAGGCATGAGGGGACTTTGCTTGAAAACTCCGATGGGGTTCTGGTGGAGAAAAACCCTCGTTCAAAAGTTCTTGTTAGCGATCTGTATGTGAACAGGAAAGCAGACCCGCTGGCTCAATGCTACATAAACCCTAACGCAATTGAGCATGAATACCACAATGATCCTCGCGGGAAATCAAATAGGCCGAATTACTATGAAGAGATTGCATTGGCACGTGCAAATTTCAAGCCCCATCATCCATTTATGGTGAATGGTGTGTACAAGAGGGTTGGAGACCTGCTGACACCACAGGAGTTTCCGTTCACCAGACCTGAGCATCTCACTACTCTGATCATCACTGAAATAATTGAGCTGGACAGTGAGATGTAGGATCAGGTGGAGAATAATTGTCAAGTCATGGTACCTAGCCGTGAAGAGACAACTAAAGTCCAATCTCCGACGAAGACAATGACAACAAGTGAACCTTTAAGCCCCTTTCTGGTCCCAGCACCAGTAAATGATGAGTCCTCACTGAAGAAAGTTCTGAAGCAGATGGAAGCGGCTCACCGGAAGAAGACAGACTTATCCACGGGAAAGAAAACAACAAAAAAGAGAGGCAGGGGAGCAGTAGGGGCAGCGAAGAGAAAGCTGAGATTGAATGATGTTATTGAACAGGATGTTCACTCTGGATGGGAGGCAAAGGTGCAAGGGTTAGCAAGGATGTTTCCTGGGCACACGCTACCACCACTACTCAGGTAGAGACTAGCATGGAGTTTCAGTCCTGCCAAGATCCATGAGTCGACCCAGATGGAACTGTCTAGATGCCCTTCAATCTGAGTGGAAAGATCTCCAGACGGTTCAGGAAAGGCGCACTAGTATGTGCCTACATTTTTTCTTATGGTTTGCTATTTGTTTCTTATTTCAGTCTTTTATTTTGGTACCAATAACCGACGAGGAGTCACATCTCGTCGAGGAAGAAACGGATGCCCGAGGGTCTTCCGGAGGCACGTCATGGGAGGAAGAGGATGAAGAACCCATTTGGAAGCCCTTCGGTGTAAGGAAAGTTTGTCCGGATGTCGCGACAATGCCAATGGGGAAATTCTCATCTTAGTTAGGGATTAGTACATTCATGGGGCCATGTTGGTCGCCTTGCTCTTCAACATTCTATTTAGCTCATTCCCTAGCGATACCTACATAGTCGAGCACCCTACTAGAGAGTGCTAGTCTTAACCATGTTCAACCGCTACTGGACGATTTCCAGTGATTATGAATGCAATAACTATTTATTTTTTAAAAAAAAGCATGTAGGAATATAAAAATTACTGTGAATAATTATATTCCAGTAAACACGCAGCGGATAACATATATATTAATCCAATGACCGGTCGACAACGACAAACATCTCCTCCGGGGAAATCAAATCTTCAATCAAACTCTCAAAGCCAGTATTACTCCTTCATCCCCACTTCCTTGTGAGATTCAGATTCTTCAAGAAGGAAATTTTCTTCCAACTTTTCTTCAATCTCATCTATGTCAGCTTCCCGTGGTTTCTCCCCCACACCAACAATGACATTTTCTTGCTCTTCCAGCACAATATTTTCCTCTTCTTCAATCTTGCATTCATTTGCATCTTCTTCTTTTACATCTCTCTTCTTTGGAGTTTCTTCGCCATGAACCTCAATGCCTATATCTCTTGCCTAATGCCTATATAAAGAAGCATAGGGCATTGATTGTAATTAAGGTATTCCAACAAGAACATTAAGTTAAGATTGTAAGAGATTGAGATACAGACATTTAGGTCTGGTTTGGGGTCGAGACTCTGGGTTGTGGCTTCCCCCTTGGACGACGAGTCGATTTACAACGTCGGGTTTGTAATTACCTCCAATACAACTAAAGATTAATATATTTTTTATCCGATGTGTGTTTACTGGAATATAATTATTCACGGTAATTTTTATATTCCTACAAGTGGTATCAGAGATAAGGACGATGTTGAAGTAAGTGATGAGGTCGTGAAAGAAATTGTTCCTATGAGAGATATGGATGAAGGTAATGAGAATAATTTCAAAGACATGGAAGAGGAAAGAAAGAATTCAAAAGTGAATTTCGAAGATGAAGTTGAAATTGACAATGTTTGGGACTATTGCACAATCGTTGTTGGAGAACCCCATGGTGTAGTGAGGTTTGATCCAATGTTTGGTGGCTGTTAACAATCGTTATTGGAGAATTTTATGGTGTAATAAAATTTGATACATGTTCGGAGATTGTTGGATGGTCGTTGTTGGAGAATTTCACGGTGGAGTGAAATTTGATCCAACGTTTGGAGATTGTTGAATCATTCAGGTTTGAAGCATTTGGAGCATGACAATCATTTTGGAGAATTTCTGGTGAGATGGAATTTGATCCAAAGTGGAGATTGTTGGAGCATTTAGATTCGAAAGGTGGAGGCATGACAGTCGTTTTCGGAGAATTTCATGGTTCAGTGAAATTTGGTCCAAGGTGGAGATTGTTGAGAATGTCCCAAATTTCAATCAGTGCTGGATTAGGAAATCTTTCCACGATAGAACACGAATAAACTTGGTAATCCTCCAAAAGGATGTGATGTAGGGAGATTTTGCCTGAGAATTGAGGGAAATCTGTCGTCGGACAGGCTGGGAAGTTTCGGGGCAGATTCAGATATCAACGTATGATTGATATCATATTATATCTTTTCAGAAAGGAAAATGAGTCAATAAACATAACTCACTACTATGTAGTGAGAATTATTCGGGTTAGGCCATTTGAGCTCGTTTAGAGCCTTAAACTGGCGTTTTAATATTTTTAATATTTATTTTCTATTTTAGAATTAGTTTATTTTTAGCATAGTGTTTAAGATTAGTATTTATACTCCTTTTGTAGCAGCCACGAATTCATTCAATCAATTATTATTATTTTCGAGAACTTTTCTGTTTTTCCTGGTGGATTCCAGATTTCGGATGGATTTCTAACCCTAACCCTTGGATTCGTGCTGGCGAATCCTTGATTGTTTCTTACAGATTCGTGCTGGCGAATCTTAGATATTCCGACTGCGTCAATTGGTATCAAGAGCAGGCTTTTTCGTAGTCTTTTTTCGCTTGATCCACGATGGGAGATCAAACTATCACCCGGGCCGATTGGGATGCGTTTATCGCATCGATCGCCGCTTTGGGGAACCAAATTGGTGGGCAGATAGAATCGTTGTCAACGCGGATGGATAACCTGAGCTGCAACAATCGATTGGGCAGGAAAAATTCTTGGGGCAAGAAGGTGTTCGATGAAATGACAGAGAGTGAGGGCATTGGATCAAACCATGGTAATCAACATGTCAATTTGTTTTCTGGCGTGATTAATGATATTCCCTTGTTCTATGGATGAGGAGAAGAGTTTATGGATTGGGAGATCGAAGTTGACAGGTTCTTTAGTATGAATTATGTTTCTGAAGACAAACAAGCAAAGAAGGTAGCGAAAAGCTTACAAAGTACCGCATCTAGGTGGTGGGATAAATTGGTTGTCCAGAGGCATAGAGAGAACTCGTCATCAATCAAGACATGGGGGAAGATGAAGCGATACATGAGAGATCAATTTCTACCTAACGATTATGAGGATATTCTTCGTAGGAGAAAGAAGCTTGAAAGAGACAAGGAGATCAAATCATGTGATGAGAATTGGAAGGGATTAATTGCAAACCCTAGCACCACTACTTCGTCGAAGGCTGAACTCGTCGTTACTAGTGATGAAAAAGATGTTATTCAAATTAATCATCATGATTCTAAATCTGAAGTTGTCGTCATGGACGGAGATTTATTCGATGTTCCTTGTGACAGTGAGGGTTTCGAGGCTTCTTGTGGAGACATGAATTTTGTTCAGCCATTTTTGTCTGAAGCTGTTTGTGAAGAATCTGAAGGTTTTCTTGTTGGACATGACAATTGAGTTGAGGATGAGAAACTTGGAGTCCAAAGTTTTGAAGGCTTTGTGGGGGAACCTCAAATCAATGAGAGGACCTTTGAAGACATCAATTCTTTGGGTGATAGGTATGAAGATTTGAATATTCAAGTTTCAATCTTTGAATGTGCTATTGAAGTTGTTCCTGTGAGGGAGGATGAAGATGCAAAGATCAAGCCTAGTGAAGGAAATGAATTTCATGTTGAAGGTGGTTTTGCTAAGTTTGAAGAGAAGCCTCGTCTTGTTGAAGAGTTTATCAATATGGCTGAATTTTTTGAGAAAATTCCAGAATTTGTTTTTCCGGAGTTGGTGTTCATAGACGAGCCATTAATGTTGAGTTGGAATTGGAAGATGGTTCTTTATGTTGCCTTGACATCAACAGAGTTTGCTATGGAGGTTGAAGCTCTTGATGGTGGAGGGGAGAACTCGGGGCGAGTTCTTTTTGAAGTGAAGGAGACTGATGTAGGGAGATTTTGCCTGAGAATTGAGGGAAATATGTCGTCGGACAGGCTGGGAAGTTTCGGGGCAGATTCACATATCAACATATGAATGGTATCATATTATATCTTTTCGGAAAGGAAAACGAGTCAATAAACATAACTCACTATTATATAGTGAGCACTATGCTGTTTAGGCCATTTGAGCTCGTTTAGAGCCTTAAACTGGCGTTTTAATATTTTTAATATATATTTTCTATTTTTGAATTAGTTTATTTTTAGCATAGTGTTTAAGATTAGTATTTATACTCCTTTTGTAGCAGCCACGAATTCATTCAATCAATTATTATTATTTTCGAGAACTTTTCTGTTCTTCTTGGTGGATTCCAGATTTCGGATGGATTTCTGACCCTAACCCTTGGATTCGTGCTGGCGAATCCTTGATTGTTTCTTACAGATTCGTGCTGGCGAATCTTAGATATTCCGACTGCGTCAGGATGGGTAGTTTATCCGTTTCTGTAAGGGTTTCTGGTAGTTGAGAAATCTATATAAACTCTCATTCACCTCAATAGGAGGCGTGCGAGATTTGACGAAAAAACGGCTGGAGTCTGAGAATCCCGTCACCAATATGTTGAATCATTGGGAGAGAAAAGATAATTAGTATAGAGAGACTTTGTGAGGGTTGACTTTGTAATTCTCTGGAATATATTAATTTTATTCTCTGGTCGAACCACGTTAAACCGGACTTTGGTCGAACCACGTTAAATCTGTGTTTTGTATTTCCACGTTCTTTAATTGTTATATTAGATTGCACAAGAATGGATTAATTTCCTAACAGAGCAATTGCAGAGCCTAATTGTACTGCTGAGTTTTGTTCCTTTCAATAGTTAACCCTCATTTAAAGTGTATACTAGACATGTAACAAGAATCAATTTCTTAGTCGATTTTATTTTTTTCGACCACCAATTTTATTACAAATTTAGAATGATCCAAAACTAACAGGATAATTTTCAGCCATAACCATATAAGATATTTCGAAACTTGTCCAAATTTGGAAAGCAAAAAGGAAGCCAACACGTACATAATTAGGAACACATCAGTCCTCTGCTTCAAAAAAAAAAAAGGAACACATCAGTCCTCGGCCAACCTACGCAACTCACACAGTTACACCATCCATCCACAACACCTACTATGGATTAGTTCAGTTCAGTTCTGTTTAGTTCAGTAAAAATGTAATTTGATGAATTACAAGTTAATTCAGTCATGCTGATTCCATTTTTCAATACATTAATTTTTATTTCAGTTCAGTTCATAACTTTTTGTATTTTGGTTTTATATAGCCAAACTAATATTTAATTTAAGGGGACTAAACATATAACATTTTCTCTTATGGATGGTGTGCTGAAAACGTAGATCCTAAAATATAGTCTAATATATTTTCATCCAATTTGGCCAAATCATAATAACTACCCACTCTCATATATTTTATTGGGATTATGTGTGATCCTCATTTAAGAGTTGAAATTACAAAAAATTGGATTATGAAGTGATAAAATCATTTTCTACTTGCCCAAATCGATAATTCAACTTTCGTGAACTTTATGTGATGCAATACTATCCCGTGTCCTATCTAATCCTCAAAATCAACGTTTCCAGATGCTTACGCATGAATCCACACATCTATTTTCATTGGTTTAACTACTATTTATTTCACTGTAATTAACCAATCATCTCCAAATTCCACATTAAAAAATCACCCAATTGGCTCCTCTTTTCTTCCTCTCTCCATTTTTCCAATTTTTTTTAAAAAAAAAAAAAAAAAAAAATCAAACAAACAGCATGCTGACATCTTCAAACTTGGCCATACCAACCAAACCAATGCCCTTAACAAAAACAAACAAAAAAAAAAAAAAAAAAACCAAACCAATGCCATTCTCCAATTAATTTAAATTTAAATTAATTTGTCCACATTCACATCCCCATACATAAATACACGCGCACATATTTTTAACCATTTCACACACTACATCTTCTTCTTCGCACTTTCGTTTCGTTTCATTATTCACAACTTTTCCATTTCTTCAAGAAAATTGAAAGTCTCAATTCTCAACAACCATGTCCGCTATGTTGACTTCTCAGGGAATGGTCCTCGCCACCGCCATGGCCGTCTCCGGCACCGTGATCCTCCTCGCCATCCGCCTCCAGAAGTCCACCCTCCACCAGTTCTCCCTCATAGTCAACTCCTCCGCCTCCATCTCCGCCGTGGCGCCGCCCCCTTCAGGTACGCGTGTGAATTATGAATTCACGATCTCCGGGAAATTGGAACATTCTTTTTAAATATATTAAATATGGTGGCGTGGTTGCAGGTTTGCTGAAGAAGGAGAAGGTGAAAAAGAAGAAAAGGGTGCACTTTGCTGCAGACGTGGTGGACCCCACCGGGAACGGAGATGAGTACAGGAGGAATTTCCACAGAGGGACGGGAGCGGCGCAGGGTAACGGTAACGGCTCTGGAACCGGATCCGGTGCCGATAACGTGGACACCATTGATTCCGGCAGAAAAACCAGAGGAATGCCGGCGAACAGGGCGGCTTTGTACAACGGAATTCTGAGGGATCGCCGGGTGATTCACCGGACGACGTATTCGTCGTATTAATTAATATTAGTAATTAATTCGTCTAATTTCTCGAGGAGTCAGTTAAGTGGAACGTTGACCGTAGACTTTGTTCATATTTTTCAGTTAGACTTCCGTTTTTTATTTTATTTTATTTTTTAATCCTCGTAGTTAATTTCAGTTATTGCCAGAAAAGAAATGGTTATTGTTGCCTACAAGAAAGAAATTTGAAAAACAAAAAAGGAAGAAAAGGATGGCACATGGTTGATGGCTATGAATGTAGTACTAGTAAACCGTTTTGTTTGGACTTGTATTAAGGCTGCATGTTACTCAAAGTGTTGTGGCTTGTAATTTGTACATATAAATTATAATACTATTTATGTTCACTTTCTTAATGAAGTGAAGATTATGATTTATTCCAACTCTTTGAGAATTATATATTACGAACAGTATCAAATAATGCACCAACTCTGCAAAATAGAATTACACCAATGTGATTTTGATCTCTTAGTATTAGTTATCTATTTCTCTTGAACTGTTTCATGTGTCACCATTACGTCTTTAGTATTCAATCTCCCAAATGAATCACTGTATAAAGCAAACCATTTTAATTTATACAATTTTAATTAGTATTAGTATAGATATATTTAGTATATAGTGATATATAGCTAAAAATATGCCTAAAATTTGATAGGAAGTTGTTTAATAAAATTAGGGGCATCATCGAATTAGGGGTGTCTAAACCCTAAACCGTTTCATGAATCCTCGCCAAACGTTCTATAGATTTCAATTGGAGTACTCCAATGTTGAATCATTCCACTCGAAAGATTATAAATATTTCATTTTAGTTCATCATAAATCTCTTTATTTTGTTGTAATTACAATTTATGAAATGATTCTATTTGATTAATGCAACCTAAATTGAGGAATTGTTATCTACTTTACAACTAAGAAAACAAAAGCGAAATTGAAAATGTACACAAATTCTAGATAAATTTGGTGCTTTCCAAGAAGACAAAATGCAATCCAACTGCCAACAACCATATATCCAACCAATCCAAGACCAGCGATTTATTGCATTAAAAAAAATTCGATAAAGATTTGAAGATCAAAACAATCATAAAAATAAAAACGAGTGATAAATAAGTCATCGTCGTCACCCGTATGGTTCGTAGCGCTCTTTTGCTGCACCATGCATTATCATCCCATTCTGATTCTGTAATTCCATTAAAATGGAGAGAAAAAAACAGCACGTAACGTTCGAAATGGGAAACAAGAAAAAGCTTGGCACTTTTAGCTTAGTCTTGAGATTGGGTTCCACAAATCATTCCACGAAGACTGCCAAGTGCCATATCTGAAATGCCAACAACAACCACACGCATAAAGCCATAAAGTAATTAGTGACGCATCCCTTGATGGCTTCATTTTCATTTTAATACTAACATAAAGAATTACACAAATGTATGATTGTTGTAACATCATAGAAAAATTTTAGAAACTCAGTACAGATTTTAAAGAGGAAAGGGAATATTGTGAGTGTAGGGTTATGGAAAATACAGTCGTGAAGATGTCAACAACTCAGTTTTCGTGTGGTTAAGGTTTGGTGATATTCGTGAAGCAAATCTTACCATATCTACAGTTGAATATATCTTGTATTCCTTATCTTCAAGGGTTTCAAGATGGAATTTTAGCTGCTTGATTGAAGGAAGGATTCTACCGCCGTGAGGAGACTGATTGAACACGTCGTTGAGCTATAAAGAGGACATACGCTGCATTGCTAGAACTAATGTTTTAGACCGCAACAATTCTGCACTCAGGATTTGTTTATAGTTTGAGCAATAAGGCCATTTTTCTTCATACCAACACTTGGACGTGTGAAGCTTGTGTGTTCGAAATCATGTATAAAGCTCCTGGTGCGGGAGTGATCGTAAAATAGCTGCTAGAGAGAATTAGACAGTCCAATTGAAGCGATGGATCGCAACCACTTAGAATTGAAAAGATAAGTACGTAATTCTGTCTTTGACAATTAGTGGAATCATTTCAACACAGGGCTACGGCCTCGCAGACGTAGATACATTGTACCGAACTGCGTGATCAAATTCTGTCTTTTTATATTTATGCACTTTAGTTTATGTCTGATAAATTAAAGTAGTTTACTTTAGAGAACATATTTGATCTATCTAGTAATAGAAATTGCATATATGTATACTTTTATAGCATACATTCTGCTTGTCTAATTAATACTCAGTTCGATCATTCGATACTAATTTTGTTCAGTATCATTTATAATTGTAACATATTTATATCCGGATTTGTCTAAAATGAGAGATGGAAGCGGAGAGAAAGATCAATAGCACCGCTGGCCAATTTCAAGTAGAATTGAAACAAAATTATGTTGATATTGGATCATAAAGCAATGAGATTCGGATTAAAACCGGGATAACGATGCATAATTGCATCATTCATTCTTAATATACTAGCATTTTGAGTGATGATTTTTTAGTATCGAACGAAATGAATAACGTACACAAATTCGACCAAAATCATGTGATTGGGTTAAGTGCAGAAGAAGAAGAAGCAGATCACATGTTGGTTAAATGTCTGCAGAACGAACATGAACAACCTGGTAATTAACCAGACCTGCAGCTAGCTTCCATGGGTCCTCCATCTTCTATTTATTTCTTGACCATTCATAGTGATTACGGGCCACTTTAAAAAAAGAAGTTTAAAACACTTGCAGCCATATAATCACATCAATAAATAATTAAATTTAACTAATTATTAGTTCATCACCATCCTTTTGATTTCGGTTTTTTTTTTTTGTATTTTTATTGGCTAGCTTGTCAAATAAAAATTGTTTATTCGAGAATTCTTTTGGTGTGAAATGGCAACCAACCATTCTTGCCTGTTGTTGTTTGTTTATTGCTTCATATACGAACGTTGTCGACCGGTCATTGGATTAGGACTAACACATCTTCGACACTTTCCTTCTTTTAATCATTTAAACAATTGTATCAAATATGCATATTTTAATTTTTGTTAGTTCACTTGAAAAATATTTATTTAATAACTGTAATAAAATGTAAATTTTAAATTATAAAAATAAATATTAAAATATATAATATCACAAATTTAATATGCTAACACATGATACATTTCAACTTATTTTATCAATTCAATAAAAATGTTAAAATTAAATAAATTTGACCAAATGAATAATCAAATTACAGAAACACTTAAGATAGTGGGAGTGACAAATTATGATTGTAATAAGTATGAAATACTCTTGCTTTTCAAGAAGTCTTTCTTATAATCTCAGAATTATCTTGAATGAATTCACTTTCATAATATACTTTCATCTATATCTTGTCGATGATTTTTTACTTTTTCACCATTCTTCCCCCTTCCAATATAAGGATAGAAATTGATCATTTATATATTTGTTATTCATATGACATGGAATATATTTGTTATTCATATTCAATACTATTTTTATCTTCATTGGACATCCATTTGTTTTCCAGCTAAGCTTAAATCATTTCAATTAAGTAACTTCAAATCGAAGCAAGTGCAATTCCTAATCTTCTAAAATAAACCTTCCCAATGTTAATTTTATTGTTACTTTTTTTTTCCATTTTATTTAAAGATCTATTCAACCTAATTCATTAAATTAGTTAAGTTTAATCCCACCAAACTCTGAAAAGCTACCACATGTCTACAAAGTGGTTTAGTTAGATATAAATCATTTCAGTAGTTAGCTAAATCACGAATATTCCCAAATTATATTCCTAATAAAGTAATAATGGCCCTTTTAAAGTAAAGCACCCATTTAGGATACTGTTTAATACTAATAAACTAATATGTGTGATGTGTCTGACGTATTGTACTACTACACGAAGGTGACAGAACCTTCGAGGAAACAGGTCAGCATCTTGAATGGGGTTCTCACGAGTCACGACCGTACAAAACAATTATGCATGAAAACAAAATGTTAAATTTACAAATGTTGAATATGTTTTGGAAAATTGACAAATTTAAGTTTCTCTATTGTTTTTAATTGAGTATGATATTTCCATATGTTTTTAAAAGTTCAGTACATATATTTATACATTGTAATACTTATGATTCGTATAAGTTACAATTTGAGCAGTGAGAAGTAACTAATAAAATAATGAAAATTGCGTAATACAAATGGGATAGTGATTAGGGATAAAAGAGTATTGGACGGCTGGTAACAAGATTCCGATAAGGATTTTATATTTTATAATGGAGAAGGTCTTGGGTGAGACCGATGGTAGGAAGAATGATAGTTCATTTGTTTAATGGATTTGTTCATGTGTTTCACATCTTTGTTAATTCATTTACATATTGTTACAGATTATAACAAAAAAATTTGTGAAACACAAGAACAAATCAGTCAAACACATGAACCCAGCTTATAACAAACAAAATTGTGAAATACATGAACAAAACTGTGAAACACATAAACAAATCTACTAAACACATGAACTATCATTTCTATGGTATGACGGTCTCACACTTTGTATTTATAACGAACCAATAATTGAGTCTTCTTTTACCCTTTTACACGTAAACTATGTTCGAATTCAACTAATGAATGACGACATATTACTCCATTTTAGTGATTACCATTTTTAATGAGGCCGAAATTTTGTCTTCTTTAGTGTTAGATCTTCGTGAGTGCTTCTTAAGTGATGCAATTCTCCAATAACAAAGTAGTGTTTCTGTTATCCCAACAAGTTGACCTTTGTATCTTATAATTTATGGAGCAAAAGACGATATCCCTCGCTCGCAAGACTCTTTCATCCCGGCACCACGAGGTGATGATGCAATTCTCCAATAACAAGGTAGTGTTTCTGCTATCCCAACAAGTTGACCTTTGTATCTTGTAATTTATGGAGCAAAAGGCGATATCCCTCGCTCGCAAAACATCTTCATCCCGGCACCACGGGGTGATGATGATCTTAATCACGCTGTCCAAGGGTATAATCTACCTGGTGCTCACAATTGCAGCTGTCAGGATTTGAACCCTTGACCTATGGAGCAATTAACCATTCACTTAACCACTTGACCAAACACGTGGGTGCATGTATCTTGTAATTTATCTTGCATTAGCGGTGGTTAAAGTTTGCCAATATATTTCTTATCGAAAGTCCTCATTTTAAACTTATGACGTTGTGAGTTTGAAATGGTTATGTGCTAAATTGTGTCAGTATCCAGAGGGCATTTACGGTGCCAATTTATGGCGGTTATTGTAAAACCGTCGTAACTTGATCGGACGTCGGAACTCATATAAAATTTTACACGTCGGTTCATACTAATAATTACGGCGGTTCAAAAATTTACCACGACGTTTGATTTACGGCGGTTTCGGAGGAGCCGACGTAAGAGATTTCAGTTCCGCTATCAGAACATGTGAATTGATTTAAAAAGAAAACAAAATTCAATTCAAAAAAAAGAAAATCATGCATGATAGGAGTAAGTGCCACTGAACGATAGACCGAAGATGGAACTTATGAAATTACATGTTCAAAATGAGTTCTAACGGACGAACTAAATTCTTTTGGCTAAGACGAGAGTAGTTCCGATACCGGAACTATAGTAAATCGCGTGTCTCAACCTTATCATCAACCTTATCTCCTACGATTTGAGATCTAGAATCTCAATCTCCCTTATTTTCACTCATCTCCCAATCTAAAACCTCTCTTTCTTCTTTTTTCCACCAAAATCTCAAATCTTTGTACCCAAATTTTCAACGACTTACATTCTCCATATCTCCCAACCGTGGGTTCGATCTCCTCTCGGGCCGATTGGAATTTCTTGGTAATTTTTATTGGTTTTAGTTTTAATTTGCATTTGTTTTTAGATTATTGTTGCTTTGTTCTTGAGATTTTTGTAGATGATGAATGGGTGTTGATTTGTTATTG
The DNA here is from genome assembly GCA_963678965.1 of Cruciata laevipes. NCBI lineage: Eukaryota > Viridiplantae > Streptophyta > Magnoliopsida > Gentianales > Rubiaceae > Cruciata > Cruciata laevipes. Next base: position 7,773,970 of record OY787632.1, on the reverse strand, counting down.
AGATTGTGTAGTTGATGAATGGGTGTTGATTTGTTCTTGAGATTGTTTTGTTGATGAGTTGATTTGTTCTTGAGATTGTGTAGTTAATGAATGACTGTTGATTTGTTCTTGAAATTGTTGTGTTGATGAGTTGATTTGTCCTTGAGATTGAATGAGTTTTGATTTGTAGGCATTAATATTGGTGGTGAAAATTGAAGAACACGTTAAACACGCCGGAAGTGGATCTGGGTTTTTCGAGATTTTTTTGGAGCAGGTTTTACTAGTTCCTATAAAAGGAACTTCATCCACGACGGGTTTTTTAAACCGCCGTAATTTGGCGAGGCTTTTACGACCCCCTGCTGACGGAGTTCGAAAACCGCCGCAAGAGGCCAAAATACCCGCTGTGAATGTGTATGTTTGCAGTAGTGTCAGGTGATAGTCTGTGCGAATAATTGTGGTTTTTTTTGCAGTGTTGTGCAAAATTGGAGAGTTCTTCCATTGTGCTAAACATCGTTGAAGTGTATTGAAAATGTCGATATTTATGAGTTGGACAATGCTGATTTATGGTGATTTGTAATGTTAACTAAAATTTAGCAAAGAAAAAGTGTAACACCAAAAAAGTTATCAAGCAAAATCACCATAAAATTATGGAACTCTCGGTCTAGGTAAACTTAAAAGTCTCACATGAGGCTTTCTTTACTGTTAATATCTCTTTCTTTAAACACAATAAATTAAATATTTGACATTCCATTAAATGTTTCTTTTATTTCTTTCACATTTTATTCAAAATGGATGACTTTTCAAAGTCAAATACATCAATATTTGAGTATATATATATAGTTTTTTTATACGTAAGCAAATTTTGAAAAAATACGTTAGGATAAATCCAACAATATATCATATAATAGTAATATTACATATTTATTAGCATAAATTAATTGTTGAAATTGACCATGTTTGACTTCAAAAGTCACTAAGACATTATTCTCATCTAAATAAATACTATTAAGGTATCACTCATCATCAACAGAAGATTTTCTATGAGACCATTCTCAAGTGTGACAGAGATAAATGTTGATCTTCTCAAATTCAATTAAAGATAGGGAGTTTCCTTTCTTGCACAAGTGTTTGGACAGTCACATGAACCTCAACACAAGGAAAATTTATGCTTAGTTGAAAGGGGCTATTCAAAGAGATATGAGAGCACAATTATGCTGAAAGATGGGACTCCAGTCAAAGGAAGGATTCTTTATGTGAATGATGTTGTAAGGGAGGTTATCCACTATGGACATGCTTCGTGGAATTGGGATTCAGAACCATCAACTGGATAGATGTATGTTTTGTGGAAATATGGGAGAAACAAAACATCACTTATTTTATGTAGTGTGACTATTCTTCAAAGTTGCATAATCTGTTGTAGATCAAGATAGGTGGCTGTTTCACAAACTTATTTAGGTGCATACACATGATGAAGAGAAAAATAAATAATAAAAGGCAGTTTCATTTAATTGTCAGCTTGCTTACCAGGTATGACAAGAACGTAATAGAAGGATGTTTCAGTTGAAAAACTAGTTACCGGAGAGTTTAGTGCCCATAAATTAGCGGGGTATGATTATTTTGATCTAGTCTTCTACTTAGTGTGAGGGTACACTAGTGTGTGTGAATGGTTGTGAGTGAATGCCTAAAATTTGTAAAGAAATTTTTGTTGGATATAAATATAGATACACATTTCCATCAATAAAACACATATTAAACATAATCATTCATTATATCATTATTTATTTTCTCACTATCATGTCTGATATTTTCACTTTTATGACTGACAATTTACATACTAAGACCAAGTCCAACAGTTTTGCTATAAATTTTTTAAAGTAGAGAATGAAAGTCCAAAATCTCCATATTTTTTTCCCTAACTCCAACAGAATCTCTATATTATTATGAATTATTCTCCTATTTTTGGCAAATTGTGTATTGGAAAATTTGATGAGAGTTGGAAAGATAGCTTGTTTCTTATTTTTAGTAAACATACCATAAATTTTGTTCTCTAAATTTTTTTTTACAATCTGCATATATAGAGATTTTTTTCTTCTCTCTCCTCATTTTTCTATTATTATTATTTTTTGGCAAACCATCATAGATGGGAGGATTATTCATGACTCCTCAACGGAAATAGAAACATAACATAATACACACATAAGATCAAAAGGGCCTTAGTGGCTACAAGTTGCCCGAAGGCTGTAGCTCCACATGTGGAGGCGATGAGTAAGACTCCAGAGAAGTTTCTAACAATGTATCAATTCTAATACTTCTCTGTGTCTAATGCCTGTAACAACATATCTAGAAACTACACTAGACTACAACTAGAAACTAAAACAAGGATACAAAGGATCTAATATTACCAACAATCCAACCAGTGCTGGTCTCACCAGTTGGATGCCCTAGTAGTATTCAGAAAATCAGACTACGCAAAGATATTATCGTCACATTCCAGTAAGTCGCACGGTAAAAGAAACCCCGGTCAGTTCAAACCCTATCAGCTCAAAACTGTCATTCTCCAGTCATCTCACGGTAAAAGAGAATTTCCGAAAAGCTATATGACAGTATTAAGCACATATGAATGATATCTAACACGCAATGGGAAGACAAGACAGCCCACTAGGTCTTCTAATTTAGTGAAACGGAGTCGCCAATAAGTGAGTAAAGACTACTTTTGACTCGGATTTCTCCTCCCGTTCAAACCAGATTAGAAGCCATAAAAAAGTTTACCAAACTAAAAAGGACCCGTCGGAAACTTTATTTGGCAAATAGCATTCGTCTAATTATCTAACAAAAGCACTACAATTAAGCACTTATCCCTGTTGAAATAGAAAAGACTTAAATCTTAAAAACAGAAAGAAAAAAAAAATTAAAAAACCACCTCCCTCCTAGTGAGTCCAGACCCAGAATTTGTGTTGGTGAGCAGAACCGGACTAGACCGGTCATAAAACATACCTGATCTGATCTGAAGATGGCCGGAGCCGGTCCTGGATCGGCGTATGTGGTGGTCTTGTCGACTGGCCGACCGACGGTGGCACTCTCGTTTCTCCGGCGATGTCGGCTTCTCCAAACTTGCCGCGGCTATCTTCGTTCCGATATGCTAGGGCTTGGCGTCGGCTCGAGCTCGACGCCTCAGCGGCAAGCCACATGACTTCCGCTGCTGCTTGGCCATGATGCCGGAAACCTACCCTGAGGTCTGTAAAATGGCGGAGAAAGATGGTTGGAAAAACAAACTAACTAATCTACACTAGAGGTGGGGGTGGAGGTCGGCGCGGCATCAAGATTAACGCCGGCGGCCTCCTCCCCAATAGATATGATTTTGGGGCTTTCTAGAGAGAAGGGGGAGGTTTTAGAGAGAGAAAAGGGAAGATTTGTATAGAGAATTGTATAGAGATTCTGTTGAAGTGAAATTTTTGTCAAAATCTCCAAATTTGAATAAAAACTCTATTATAGCAAAGTTGTTGGACTTGCTCTAAACATGATCATTCAGAAAGTATCATTGATAATTAAAATAAAATAAAAATAACCACTCACTTTTTTTTTTTTTGAAAGTAAAATAACCACTCACTTGGGTTGAACTTTAAAACATATTAGCCCATGAACAATTGTAGGCCTGTTGGACAACATATTGGGCTAACTGAAGTAAAGCCCGTTTTTTGGCTGAAGTTGAATTTGAAGCCGTCGTTCTCGTTATTACCTCAGATTTTCAGTAGCTATTTAAACCGCCGGACGAGCAGTGCCGACGTCAATCTCCAGGAATTATCTCAATATCATCCGCCAGGTACTGACTTCAATCCTTAGCATTATTCTGCTCAATATCTAACAGTTCCGTTCATTTTCCATGAATTTCCCCGAATTATTATCCTAGTTGGTTAGGTTTTAGGATTTATGAATTTGTTTCCTATTCGCGAAAGGTTTTTGCTGTTCCGAATATATGAGAACAATTCTGACGGAGATGTAGTATTATTTGATGAGCTGATTGTTGCGTGAATTCGTATTCTGAAAATCGTTGCTGCAAAATAGCAATTATTAGGGTTTAAGGAAAAGTTGTGGAAAATGTCGGTTATGATTGTGACGAGCTTGGGAGATATGGTTGTCGATTTGTTCACCGACCGTTGCCCGCTCACCTGCAAGAACTTCCTCAAGCTGTGTAAGATGAAGTATTACAATGGCTGCCTCTTTCACACTGTCCAGAAGGATTTTACTGCACAGACTGGTGATCCTACTGGAACGGGTTCTGGCGGTGATTCGGTGTACAAGTATTTGTATGGTGAGCAGGCTAGGTTCTTCGGCGATGAGATCCATTTGGACTTGAAGCATTCTAAGACTGGCACTCTTGCCATGGTTGGTGCTGGGGAGAATCTCAACGCGTCTCAGTTTTATGTCACACTGCGTGATGATCTGGGATATCTCGATGGGAAGCACACAGTTTTTGGGGAGTTGGTAGAAGGTCTTGAGACGCTTAATAGGATCAATGAAGTTTATGTGGATAAGAAGAATCGGCCTTATAAGAATATCAGGATTAAACACACTTATATTGTAGATGATCCTTTTGATGATCCTCCTGAATTAGCCGAGTTTATACCTGATGCTTCACCTCAAGGTAAGCCTAAAGATGAGGTTGATGATGATGATGTTCGATTGGAAGATGATTGGGTGCCAATGGATGAGAGCTAGGTGTGCAGCAGCTATACGAGGTTTTGCGTGAAAAAGAAGCGCATTCCAGAGCAGTTGTGCTTGAAGCTGTAGGGGATATTCCTGAGGCTGAGATTAAGCCTCCAGATAATGTGCTGTTTGTATGCAAACTAAATCCAGTCACTGAAGACAAGGATCTCCACATAATATTTTCTCGATTTGGGACTGTGACATCTGCTGATATTATCCGGGACTACAAAACTGGTGACAGTTTGTGCTATGCTTTTATTGAGTTTGAAGACACAAAGTCCTGTGAAGAAGCATATGGTAAGATGGCTAATGCTTTAATTGACGATCGGAGGATACATGTTGATTTTAGTCAAAGTGTTGCTAAACAATGGTCCCAGTTTAGGCGCCGCCAAACAGATAGAGCAAAATGTTGCTCTCAGTGGGGTTCTCTTGATCATATTGCTAAGACCTGCACTGGAGACAGGACAGAAATTCAACAGCACTCAAAATATGTACTCAAAGATGGAAACACTTGGCATGGAAATTCAAGCTATGACATGATTTTTGAGGGAGATGACTTCTGTAGCACCAAAAAAGACAAGTTGCAAAGAGAGAATGAAGTTGAGAAGGATAAAAAAGGACTAGCTAGAAAGCGGCGATATGATGAAGAGCAGGATAAGAGAAATGTTCAGAGTCACTCACACGGACATAGTGAAAGAAGTAGAGACCAGCAGGACACCAGAGATCGAAGAAGAACTGGTATGGACAGGGACTATAGAGCTAGGGGTGAGGGGGGTCGTAGAATAAAGGAGTTTGGAGCTAGCAACAAGAACAAGAGAGAGGATGCAAGGCATGATAAAAGGCATAGAGATGATGGTGCTAGTTACAGAGATAGAAAAGAATATGAACGAATGGATTCAATTGATATGGTTCATCGTCGCCAAAGAAATGATCCAGATTCCAAAAAGAGTTATGATGATGGAGTTTATACCTGCAGACAGATAGATGGGCCATATAATACGAAGCATCAGGACATTGAGCATGAAACTTATAGAAGACGCTAATCTGTGGCATACTGTTCATTGTAATTCTGCATTACGCTTGAGGAAAAAAACAAGTCCCTTTCAACTTTAGATTTGTACTACCACGCAAAGTCTCAGCAAACTTGCATTTTACATTTTAAAACTCAGCCAGTATTCTGTATAAGTTCTTTGATTTTGTGGTTTAGTTATGTTACCCTATAATGTTTTGTCTAGTAACTGTAGGCTGCTCATCTGCTAGTCTATGTAGATGTGGCCACATCTTTCTTGAATATATTTTACTCACTTAAATGCTGTAGCTATTTGTGCGAGGATGCCATATTTGTTAGTTGCATTTGTAATAATTTTTTGTATTCCTTTTCAGTTCTTCAGCAACTATGAAGGTGAGGTCTTCAGTCAAGAAAATGTGTGAGTTCTGCCAAGTAATTAAACGCCGTGGCAGAGTTTATGTGCTGTGCAGTGTCAATCCCAAGCACAAGCAACGTCAGGGGATGTCGACGTTTGCACAAGAAGGTCTTCCATTGCGCACGTATGTTTCCCTGAATTACTTGATTTTCTTGTGTTTAGTATTGTGTTCCTATACTAGTGCTGTTTAAATTTTATGGATCATTGATCTGAGATGAGTGCCATTATAGTAACATTTTATTAGCGGATTCATTTGGTGAGCTCAATTGTTGATACTGCGGTGCAAGTAAAATGTTAAAGCAAAACAAATTTATGGTGGAGGATGAAACTAGGCATTTTATTTTTCTGTTGAAACTTAGTTTGCAGAACCAAGTTCACGACGGCATTGAAAACCTAGGTTGCTGAGGGCAGGATTGTTATCATTTGGAGTCCATTTCCCCTCTCTTGTCAGTTAGGATGGTAAACTAGAATTCTCCCATACAACAGACTGAAATTTATGTGCTTATATTATTTCTTGTACCCTTTGCAACAACAGACTGGGATTGAAATTGGTTAACCTTAATCATTAGGCACAGTCTGATTGACCAACCCTTACTTTCTGTAGTTAATAGATTCTGCAACAGACCGACTTGGGTCACGTTCCTCACTCTTACTTTCTTTTGTACCAATTGCCAAGTTTTTGTGTAGGTAAAAACTCTAGATTGATGTTAGACTTTGATGGTCTAGAAATTAAACAGTGCTCATTATAGTATAGGTTATCACAGCTTTCTTATTTAGAGTGATTAAGATTAAATTTTATAAAGTTGTAATCACTGTCCTCTCTTATATTAGGTTGAACAATTGATCTACATTTAGCTCCTTTGTTACGTGCATTAGTTCACATAGCGTTCTGATTAACACATCTTCCCCAGGTTCTCCGTGGATGTTAGCAAGCCAGAGAATGGCCTGCCGTCTCTCATATCCAAGGATAGCAACCCGACCGTGACTCCATGGTGGAAAGTTGGCATGGCTTCAGTTTTGCTCAATCGTGCTGTCAAGCCATAGGAGATTCGGTTCTCCCAATCATCTCATCAGCATTTCCATTTAGCATTGCTATATTATTTGTGTCTGTTCATATACAATGATGTGGTGGTTGAAGAAAATACAAGTCCGACAGGGTCCATAACATGATGGGAAGTTAGCATTTGCTTGGGTGTCGGGCGTTGTTTTCAGTTTAGTTTTGATGGACCAGATGATAATAATTGATGAACAGATGTCTGAATCTAATCTTGAATTATTTGTTCTTGAGAGAGATTGCTTACTCGCCAAGGACCTCTGATCATTTCTCAATCATTTTTGCTATATGCTAACTAAAAAAAACTTTACACCTTTCGTGAGTCTCCAATGGCCACATCACGGCAACACTGCAAATACCATGTCGTTAAAGGTCCTTTTCAGTCTCTGAAAATGGAGTCGGTTATAATTTTTCGCATAAGTTATGGGCGTTACGTGTAGCTTTTAGAAAATCCTAGAAGTAGGAATATATAGAAGAAAAAAGGTTACGTGTGGTGTGCGTCGTCATTGAAATGAAAATTTTCTTGTTTGCGTTTTGTTTATAAATGAAACAATTTTTAATGATTATAATCTTCTTCTTTTTTTCTGAAAATAGATTATAATCTTTTTTTAAATGAAATGAATTAGCCATGTACACCCGTATTGGTGTTTTTCATACGTCATTTATAGATGATAAGTGAGTAGTTTGATAGTGGAGGATGATTTCACTAGAAACATAATAATACTCTCTAGTTATGTTATATTGGCACCTATCTTTAAACACTTTTTTAAAAAGAAGAATAAATTGAGGAGATTTTAATGAGATATTGAAAAGTAAATTTTATAATTGAAATTAATCTAAATTTTACTATAACTGGAAAAAAAAATGCCGAAATTTTTTTTCAAAATATTAGAGGGAGTACAACACAAAAGTGTAATAGTGATTAGTGGTGGGATGGAATCATCATTCATCACATAGCTTTGGTTAAAAGTGAAAGAGAATGTTTTCCTTTACCTCACATTGCACTTTGTGTCAATTTGGACAAAAACCTTTTGACCCATTTAACCAATGCCCATAACCCAACTCTCAAGTGGAAACTTAGAGCTGAAGTAGTTATCCTGATTAGGAATCAAGTGCTAACGCCCACAATAGTAGTAAATATATATAGGGCCTGTAAAATGTATTTTGAGGTCTCGTGCGAAAATTTGATTTTGATGCCTATACTTTAAGAAACACGTTAAATGTCCTAAATAATTAATAAACAAGAGTATATATTGGGCCCTTCAGAAAACTAAAAGACCTAAATTTGAATAGGCCTTTGCCCTTCAGAAAAAACACAAATTCAATTACCTATATAATACATTTAAAAAAAGTTTTTTGGGCCTCTTAAATTTTGCGGCCCTGAATATATATGATCCCATTGATTGAATGAAGATTATTACCTATTTGAATTCTGAACAAATGTTTTGTTTCTGTAGTAATTTAGAACAAATGTTTTGCTTCTCACGCTTGACTCTTTTCCCCTTGGACAGCTATCAAACTTACTTCCTTTACTGGATAAGAAAAAGGGAAAATATGTAGTGGAACTTTCTTTATTTGAAAGAAGGGTGTAAGAGCAAGTCCAACAGGTTCTCTATAATAGAGATTTTCTATATTTTTAGAGTTTTTTTTTCTCCAACAGATTTGCTATCTCAATCTATATTACAGAAAAATGATGAGAGAGAAAATTTCATTCTCTATATATGCATAATGAAAGAGTAAATTTGGAGAACGAAATTTATGGGAATTGAATTAGAATTCCTATTTTTAGTAAAATTTTGAAAAAACATTCTATTTTCTCTCTAAAATAGCAAAACTGTTGGATTGGAAGGAAAAATTTATAGCAAATATCACCTTTTTTTCTCTACTTTAGAAAAAAATTTAGAAAACCTGTTGGACTTGCTCTAATTCTATCATAATTTCTAGAAAGGGCGGTAATTAATTAGTTCATTTTTTCTTAATATAATTATTCAATTAAAGACATTAATACCCTTATTTTCATTATTTTATTTTAGATTCATTAATATTCAATTAAATTTTCAGTTTTGTTTCACTGAGTTTACTTCTATTTAATTAAAATTTAATCAAATCAGTTAAATTCAGTTTCATCTCAAATTTTTAGTTTTAGTTCAATTAAATTTATTTTTACCCCAATTGTTTAGTTCTAGTTTAGTTAATTTAAGTACACCTTTTGATATTAAAAAAATAAATTGAGTTTATTAATATTCGGTTGAAATCAGTTCAATTTAGTTTAATTGATTTTAGTACATCTTAAAACAAATTTTAGCAAAATTCAATTCAGTTTCATTCCATTTTTAATTGTTTCAATTTAATTCAATTAGTTTAATTTGTTCAATTTTAGCTAACTTTAACTTTAAGTTAATTTCAGTTCAGTTCAATAAAAGTGATTTATTAAATTAAAGGAGGAACTTTAATGAAGCTGAATTTTAAATTTAATGTAGCAAAGATGAATTTGAATAACTTTAAATGAAGAAGAAGAAGCAGCAATTAGTTTACCGACTGTAAATGAATGAAATCAAATGAACTTAATGGAATTTTTGGAATGCTAATAATTGAACTAAACTTAATTTAATTGAACCTAAAATAAAATTTTGAGATGAAACTTATCTAAACTTATTTGACTAAAATCGATTTTAATTTAAACTAAACAAAAATAACCAAAAGAAGGGTATTAGTGTGTTTAGTAAAATACTATTATTAAGAAAATATGCATTAATTAACTACTTCCCTTTCTAGAAATTATACTAAAATTACACCATTCTTTCAAATAATGAAAGTTCCACTGCCCCTAAAGCATATTTTCCCTAACAAAAATTGTCATTTAGTATCATAATTACTTTAAATATTAACTCTCTCATAAGATTGTAATGGCTGGGTTAGAGGAAGTAGTAAAAAGGACAAGAAGGACTCTCTCACACCTAAAAGCGTCAGGTCCTATTCTCTAGAGATTATTTGAATATTTTTTAGTTCAGATAAATATTTTTTAGTTCAGATAAATCTTTTTTAGTTCAGATGAGTTCAGATAAAGTTTTTTTAGTTCAGATAAACTTTTTTTAGTTCAGATGAGTTCAGATAATCTTTTTTCAGTTCAGATGAGTTCAGTTCAGTAAACTTTTTTAGTTTTCAGATAAGTTAAGCTCAGCAAACTTATTTGGAATTTAGTTCAGTTCAGTTTAAATCAGTTCAATCTTTTGAGATTAATTGTTCATATCAGTTCAATTCAATTCAATTCCATTCAGTTTAGTTCAGTTTCAATATGATTTGATGATATTTAGATTAATTTAGTCATACCGATTCTTTTTTTCAATACATTAATTTCACTTCAGTTCAGTTCAGTTTAGCTCAACAACAATATAATTTGGTGCAATTAATTAAGGTTAATTTATTCATACCGTTTATTTCATCACACTTATTAATTTTCAATTTAGTTCAGTTCAGTTATCTATATGCTTCAGTTCAACTCAAATCAATATGTTTAGCTAGCAAACATGATCATATTTTTTAACATTAAGGCCCTGTGTGCCAGAACTTTTATATATCAGTTCAGTTCAATTCAATCCAGTTCAGTAAATTGAAGTGAAATGTAATTTGATGAAATTCAGGTTAATTCAGTCATGTTGATTCTTTTTTTCGGTACATTAATTTTCACTTCAGTTCAATTCAATCCAGTTCATTTGAACAAGAAATAAACTCTATCAAACTCAATTTAGTTCAATTCAATTTATCTATATATTTCAATTCAGCTCAGTTTTTAAGTTCAAATAAGTTCAGCTAAAATTTTTAAGTACAAATGAGTTCAGATAAAAAAATTTAAATTCAGATGAGTTCAGATAAATTTTTTAGTTCAGATAAAGTTTTTTAAGTTCAGATGAGTTCAGATAAGTTCAAATACCTTGAAGAGAACAAGAACTTATTATCATTTACCAGTTTAACGGTATTGAATAATTAAAACTACATTGGCGAAATAAGTTAGGATTTTAGAGATATTTAGAGGTTGGAATGTTTGCATATGTCCTTTTTTGTATAACCATCCTTCATGCAGCGTATGCCTCGGAGCCTTTACCCTTATCTTTCGTGCCAAATTCTTATCTTCTGGGAGCACGTCATCTTTAATGTATGCCAAGATTAGAGCTATCCACGATTCATCCTCTTCAATCGTTTCCACTCTCGGGATATCCTCATAACTTTTCCTCTCCAATACCTCCATGTATAACTTCTGGTCTGGCCAGGCTTTACTTCTAAGGATGCCAATTTGCTTAGTGCATCGACCTTGGTGTTTTCTTCCCTAGGGATTTGCTCCAACTTAAAGCAGTCAAACCCTGCTGCTAGTTGTTTAGCAACCTCTAGATACTTCTGCAAGCTCCTTTCTCTTGCTTCATACTCTTCTTTCATTTGTTGTACTACAATCTGAGAATCACTGAACGCTCCTACCCTCTTAATTCTGATTTCTTTCGCCAGTCGCAGGCCTCCTTTTAGTGCTTTGTACTCTGCTTCATTGTTTGTGGATTTGAAAGAAAATTGCAAAGCGTATAGATGTTCCTTACCCTCGGGACTGATCAGCAATATCCCGGCTCCATTTTCGCCTTAATGGGATGACCCATCCACAAACATCTTCCACTCCGGCTCCTTGGCCTTTTCAGGGGCTTGACCCTCCTCTTCCTCTTTTCCCTTTGGTGGTGCTCGATCCTTATCCTTCTTCCTGGCTTCGGATGGTGTCCGACCTTTCATTTTTGTTTCGATCACCCCCTCCTTAGCATATTCCTCTTTGTTAGCCATAGACTCTACTAGAAAATCTGCTAACACATGTCCCTTGATCGCCTTCCTGGGTTGATATGTCACATCATGCTCTCCTATCTCCACTTCCCATTTCATCATTCTTCCTGAAACCTCGGAGGCTTTTGCATAATTTGCTTTAGCGGATAGTTGGTCAGTACCACTATTAGATGACCCTGAAAGTATGCTTTCAACCTCCTCGATGCATGCATTAATGCCAACACCAACTGCTCTAACTCTGTATACCTCGTTTCTGGCCCTCTTAGAGCTCGGCTTACAAAATATAGAGGATGTTGAATCCCATGCTCTTCTTTAATTAATACCACACTTATTGCCTCGGCAGAGGATGCTATGTACAGAACAAGGGTTTCACCTGGGGTTTGTTTCTTCAAAGTGGGCAACCTCAGCAAATGCTGCTTCAACTCCTGGAAATCCTTTTCGCACTTATCCGTCCACTAGGAATCCTTCGTCTTTTTTCAGAACATTGAAGAAAGGAAAATGCCTCTCCGCTCCTTTGGACAAGAAGCGACTCAAAGCCGCCAGTGACCATGTCAATTTCTGGACTTCCTTTACAGTAGTGGGAGACTGCATCTTTTTGATTGCCTTAACTTTCTCGGGATTTGCAATATACCTCGGCTCGACACCATAAACCCGAAGAACTTCCATGCACTTACTCCTATAGTGCTCTTCTTTGGATTTAACTTCAAGTTGGTTGCCTCCAACTTAGCGAATGTTTCCTGGAGGTCACTTAAGAACTCTTGATGGCTTCGTCTCTTAATCACCATGTCATCCACGTAAACCTACATGTTTCTTCCGTTTTGTTCTCCAAGCACGTCATCCACCATCCTTTGGTACGTGGCTCCTGCATTTTGCAACCCAAATGGCATCATCTTATAGCAGAAAGTCCCTTCGTTGGTAATAAAAGACGTCTTCTCCTTGTCCTCCTCCGCCATGGGTATCTGGTGGTATCCCTTGTGTGCATCGAAGAAAGCTAACACCGGATATCCGGTAATAACCTTGGCCAGTTGGTCCAAAGAAGGCAATGGATAACTATCCTTTGGGCAGCACTTGTTAAGATCAGTAAAATCTATGCACATCCGCCAACTTCCGTCATGTTTTTTTACCAATACCGGATTGACTTCCCACTCTGGGTGTGTAATCTCTTCTATTACTCCGGCCTTCCGAATCTTCTCCACCTCGGCTCTAATGAACTCAGCTCTTTCCGGAGCCATTGGTCTTTTCTTTTGTCGGATGGGTTTCACCGACGGGTCAACCTTAAGCCGATGTGCAACAATAGTAGGGGGAATTCCAACTACATCTTCTGAATACCAAGAAAAGACCTCGTTATACATGGCTAGCAGTTTTTGCAACTTTTCTTTGATGTCATCTGGAAGATCTTTCTCGATTTTCACCACTCCTCGATTTCCGACGGTCATATCCTCCAATTCCTGGTTGAGAGTGGGCCCTGGTACCCCTCCCATTTCCTTTCTGGCCTCTGCCACCGCCACCTGTGAGCAACTTCGTGCTTCTGACTGGCTTCCTCGAACCATCGCCATTCCTTGCTCGGTTGGAAATCTCAACATTAAAAGATAAGGACAACTGGCTGCTCGGACCTGATTTAGCCAGGGTCTTCCGAGGACTATATTGTATGGAGATGTTGCGTCTATCACCACAAAAGTGTTGAATGTTGAAACCCTTCGTGTGGCATCGATATCATCCCTTACCACCACTCCCAGGGACACTTCCCCAATGGACCTCCCTAGCTCCCCCGAGAACTCTACCAATGACCGTTCCGGGGGGCACAAACTCTCTCTTCCGATTTTCATTTGATTAAGACATGGTGTAAACATTACCTCTACCCCACTGCCGTCGTCTATCAACACCTTCCTGACCTTAAACCCCCAACCTCGGCGGTGACTAGCAAAGGGTCGGAATGTGTTACATGCACCGGACCTTCTTCAATCGTTGAGAACTCTAGTATGCCTCCGAGCCGGACCCTTTTAGCATGTTCCTCCCCTGGCAGCACATACCTTGTTTGCACCTCCTAAGATATGTCCATCTCAACCTCCACTTGGTCAGGCACCGTCTCCATCGACTTGAACGCGCGGTTCAAAGGCCGTGATCCCTTCATAAGGTGGTCGACCAACTCTTCTTGGGAAAAATGTGAGAACCCTTGATGTCGGATCCCACTAGGCGTGCCAATTGATGCGGGGCGAATCCACACTAGTAATCTGGGCCTCTGATAGCTGATGTATCTGAGGGCTTCTGGGTGTTAATTGTTGATGAAGTAGGTAGACTTCTTGCTAATGATTCCTGACTATCCGAGCTTCTCGGCCTCAGATAGGGCTTGTTTGGGACATGTTCTCTGATACTTGCAAAACAAGCCCCCCGGCGCTACCCCCGGGGTGGTAGCTCCAGTGTGATGATGAGATTTCGTGCCTTGAAAGATAAAACTCTGTATTCAAGAGTTAGAGAACTTACCTGGAATGACTGATTGTGACCTCTATTTATAGGCGCTTTTGGTCTCCCTCTTTCTCATCATCATGCGTCACATTTCTGTACCTTGCGGGACCCTCCAGCACGTGAATGTACCTCTTCATGCCTTGTCATCGCCATTAATCTTGTGAGCAGGCAACTTCCTGGAAGATGACTTTGAATCTGAGTCATCTCCCTATTTTCCTATCATCAAATGTGTCAAAACCAATATCTCTGAATTCTTGCTATTCAGACTTCATTGTATTCATCAAATGCACGACCATCACAATATTTTGATCTATTTGTTGCAAGGCAAGAGACATTTGACTTGTAACTCCCAACAGATGCTTCATCAAAAACCTGCAAAACACATATGCATAGCTCTCTATTCTATCAATCAAACCCTTTGCTTTAGAAGCATTATCAACTGTTTTGCCCTTCTCACATATATTAAGAAGAACTTGAATAATGGAAGACCACATAACCTCGAAACGAAGAATATTAGTGTAATGTGATCCCCAACGAGTATCACCAAGCCGTCTTAAACTCTTTTCCTGATTTTTGCCTCTTCCACTAATAACATCCCCATTGTCCAATGCCTCTACAAGTTTATCATGTTCCAACTGTACAAGCATATCTTTTCTAACACACGAAACTCCAACTTGATTCACAATATCAACTAGATACCCAAAAAATTCACCCACAGATAGAGTGTTGTATGCAACAGTAACAACAAACAATTGAAGTTGGTGAGAAAAGCAACAGATGTACCTTGCAAAAGAGTTTTCTTTCAACATCAAAGCTTTCAACCCATGAAACTCTCCTCGTATGTTTGAAACCCCATCATATCCTTGACTCCTACACTTTGACAATGACAATTTTTTTATCTCCAATCAATTGCTTAAGAGCACCAAACAAAGTTGCTGCTTTAGTGTTGGTCACATGCACAAGACTAAGAAAACGCTCAAGAACACATCCTTGTTTGTTGACATATCGCAAAACAACTCCCATCTGCTCTTTTATTGACGAATCTCTAGCCTCATCAACAAGAACAGAAAATACACCATCTCCAATATCATCAATGATAGCATCACCTACCTCAGCGGCACAAGCTTCTGTGAGTTGTTTCTGAATTCTGGGGGATGTCAACTTGCAATTCCAAGAGCATTATCATTCATCACCTTAGCAACATCATAGTTTCTCTAGCAATACCAGTCAAACAATTCAAGATAATTGCCTTTGTTGAGAGAATCAAACCTCTCATCATGACCACGAAAAGCCAAATCTTGCTTTAACAAGTATCTTATCACATCTAAAGCCGCAGTCAAACGTATGCGATAGGCCTCTTGTAATTCACACCTATAAGGTTCAAAACATTGTGTGATAATTTGCCTTTGAATACCGTAGTTTCTCAAATCCATAGCGATACCATTATGGACACCATCCACATTAGCACCATGTTTCCTGAAAGTATAAAGGGCATTTTTACAATTTTTCACCCCATCCACAGTATATGCCTTCCCCCCACTAAGAAGATAACAAGGAAAACAATATGCTGCATCCTTTGATATGCTATACTCCAACCAAGGAAATTGTTCAAACCACACCTTTTGAAAACTTCTATTTTCTTTATTACACCTTCTCTGAGGAAAATTATGGTTCTTAGGTTGACAAGGCCCTCTTATCACATATGCACTTTTCACTTCATTTCTAATAGAGACATCATACTCATGAATAGGTTTTCGTAACCCGGGATCACTTGGAACATCATTCAAACTGAATTGTACACGAGATTGTTTACTACTACTACCCTCTTTATTGTGTCTTTCTTCATTAGATTTATTAGGTCTCTTCAAAGATGGATATCCTTGACTTCGAACTACAAAATTATTCAAATCCATGACCTAGTACAAATGAAATAAAGTATGATATCAAAATTATGCATCTTAGAAAAACATACAAAATAAAACCCTAAAAGCATACAAATTTAAACCCTAAAACATACAAATTTAAACCCCAAAACATACAATTCAACACCCCAAAAGTTTCAGTCAATTCAATGTAATAAAACTCAAAAACATCCAATATATAAATTACAACAAAGCTATATAAAACAACAAAAATCTAAAAAATTAAAAAAAAAAAAACAGTACATCCGGTATTTGGATAGCCGGGGGTCGAATTGTCAATAGATTTACAGAAAGAGGCGAGGGTGGTGGCGCCGCGGCCGTTCGGCGGTCGAGCTCGACGGCGCGGACACACTGCGTTGGAGCCGGATGGATAGATCTCAGCGGAATAATAATAATAATAATAATAGTGATTTTTATTTGGGATCACTAAACTTTTAGCCATTTTGATTCTATATCTCTTATCTCTCATATTGTTTTCTGAGGTCACTATACTATTGAAAATAAAATTTTCTGGGTCACTGTGTTAAATGCTCAGTTAGTCAACTAACGGTCAAACATTTGATCAATTTAGAAAAGGGTATTTATATCTTTTTACTTTTATAAAGGGGTAAAAATGTCCAAAAAAAATTAGAAAAATTTAGGAAACTTCTAATATCTTCAGTAAAAATATTACTTGAAGAAAAAAAAATCCTAAAATTGTAAATTGTAAAAAATAATTTTACACGGAGAACATGGCAAGAACACATTTATCCGGGTTATTGTATATTCTTACGGAATTAAATTTAATAATTTTTGAATTTCACTAATTTGTTTTGGCCGTTTTCTTCGTTTGAAATTTTTCTACGGTTTGAAAATTTTGGGATTTTTTCTTCAAGCCAAATATTTTTTTATTGAAGAAATTAATTTTGCAATTTTTTAATTTTTGAAATTAATAAGAGCAAAAAAAGAAAAATACCCTTTTTCCAAATTTGTCAAATGTTTGACCGTTAGTTGACTAACCAAACATTTAACAGAGTGACCTAAATAAATTGATTTTTGATAGTATAGTGACATCAAAAAATAATATGAAAGATAATTGATCCAGAACAAAAATTGGCAAAAGTTTATTTATGTCAAATAAAAATCACTCTAATAACATAATAATAATGATAATAATAAGCGAAAACGGGCAGGACTCGAGCCCTGCTCAGTGCTCAGCCTTAACGTAGTTCCGCCGTTGTTAAGCTTAGGTATATGATGCTGCACTCTTCTTTCAGGGATTGGATCAGCACTTTTCTTGACTGCATGGGGTATGTTTTCTGATTTCAGCCTTTGATTTGAGCTAGATTTTTTAATTCTCGATTTGCTGTTTGATGAGTAGTATATCTTAGCTTATTTGTAAGTATGTATGTATGGATTTGCTGTTTGTATGTTTGTATCTTAGCTTATTGGAGTTGGCATTTAGGAGAACATTAATTGTGTTGTTGCGCTATTGAACTGGACGGGATAGGGTTTAAAGAGAAAGATTGGGGCTTTTTCCTGCCCAAGTGTTGGAGGAAAGGGGGGTGGATTACAAGGGGTTCATTTCTGAGATGTTGAATCAGAACAGAGGGAGATACGGAAAATGACATGGTGTGTGTATGAATTTCATAATTAGTGTATGCTTTGTGTAGATCGTTTGTTTAGGAGTCAGTCTACTAATTAGCAAAATGAAAAGAAGCATATTAGTGTATGAATGTTAAGACAGTAACTGGATACCTTAAAATGAAATTGGCAATGAGCATTAACAGGGACGAGCTTTAAGGGGAAATGTTTAGAGGTTATAGAAACACAATTAAACACTAAGTGGACTCCCTCTCGCAATGTGCTGAAAATTTTCTCAACACTTAGAAAAAGAGGATCGACAAACAAGATTTCTATCTTGCTTGTGCTAATCTTCCTGACTATTCTACGTGCACGATGCACACTTGAGGTTTTTTAACTCCACTTGAAGTGTTGAAATTATTACAACACTGAGTAGAAATTTAGCATATGATGTCCTTCCTTAATTTGATTTTATACTTGAAGCATGGTTTTTTCCACACACATTGGTTTTCCCGGTCAATATGATGCTTGTGGGTGTGCCTCTGCAGTGGACTCTAACGGTCTTCTGGGTTAGCCGCCTTTATTACTCATAGGTCTTCAAATTGAGACAATCTTCTGGGCCTCTCGATTTTCTTAGTGATACGTAACAAAAATCCTCAAATTTTTGCACTTCATGTTATATTAATACACTAATAAAGCCGTAATCGATATTGTTTCCTTCTCCTTTTCTGCTCCGTGTTTCCCTGAATTATTCGAGAAAATGATGAGAAGTGTAAAGGGTGGCAATTAGTGATTATATGTGATTGATGTTTTGCCAAATCGTTTGCTTTAATACTGTCTCTTACTAATTAGCTCAGGTGACTTTTTTTACTTGACAATTTATCTTGGTAAAATAGTTACTGTTAGTTACTCCCAGTAGATCTCATCTTCTTGTCCTTGATCTAAATTAAGAAACCAATCTAGTTAAGCTAAAACCTAAGATCCGATCTGGGCTGGAATGTTTATGCCTAATCTAATTTTGGAAGTTTTAGTGTATGTCTTGATTCTGAATTATTGAGCTGCATCATATTCTCTAAGTACAAGTTTGATGAAATGTCCGGATTTTCTGTTGTATGGATGATTAATCTTGACTTAACACAGAACAGGAACTGTTTTGGCTGCTGCGTCAAAGCTCATCCTGTTACTGCAGTGGATGAGCCATCAAAGGGACTCAGAATACAGGGCCGGTTAGTTAAGAAACCCAGCGTATCTGAAGATTTTTGGAGCACAAGTGCTTGTGAGGAGAATAGCTTGGTTCAATCTCAGAGAAGTATGTCATCTATAAGTGTATCAAATCCGGGTGCAAGTCAGCAAGGTGGCACTGTCAATAACAGTAACCAACCTGAATTTGTCAATCCTGGCAAGTACATTTCTTAATCTTCCATTTAGTCTTTAGTGATTTCTGAAGGGTATTTTCCCTACTGCTATCGAAATTTGTTGAAAAGGAGGCTCTACTATGATCTGATTCCTCTTTCTCCTTCCTCGCTGCTTACTTTAGCTCCGGTTGGAGTAATTATTTCACTTGATTAAATCTTCTGTCGTTATACTCTATTTTTCTTCATTGCAGGTTTTCTTCGTTGGAACCAGGGAAGGGCAGAGTGGAATGCAGGTAAAAAGCATGAGCACAGAAAACAAGCTGACGAACCCGTCCTAAGGTGCTTACATCTTTCTTCTCCTAATTGTTTCTGGTGGAAATTTCAAAATTTCAATCAGTTTATTGCAGTGATATCTGGCTTATGTGTTGGTAGTTGGTGCTTTGAGAAAATTAGTATGAATAATCTGAGTTCATAATTATGTGAACAATGTCATTTTGATT
This sequence comes from Cruciata laevipes, assembly GCA_963678965.1. Taxonomy (NCBI): domain Eukaryota; kingdom Viridiplantae; phylum Streptophyta; class Magnoliopsida; order Gentianales; family Rubiaceae; genus Cruciata; species Cruciata laevipes. The sequence goes on along the minus strand of OY787632.1, from coordinate 7,754,194 downwards.
TGGGTACATGTTGTAGCAAGATAATATCAGAGAAGAGTATGTTTGCCTGTCATGATTCCTTGTCCTCCTCATTTTAGTTCTCTGTATTCTTATTCATTGACTTGTTGTAGCTGGAATGCAAGTTACGAAAGCTTACTGGGTACCAACAAGCGATTTCCCCAGCCAATTCCCCTAGCTGTGAGTTAATTTTGCACGCTCTTAGCTCTTCACTGTTAATATGAACAAATTTGAGTCTAAATACTGGCTAGTGTTTGACACTTTTAAGGGCTCTGGTTGACAGGAGATGGTTGATTTTCTCGTGGATACATGGGAGCAAGAAGGCTTGTATGATTAAGGATGGTTTGCTCACAGCCTGTTACTGGCAGTATATGGTATTTTGTAGGTTTGCTGTATAGTTCCCCAAAGGGAAGAAAGAGACACATAAAACATAAGAAGAGAATAATTTAACTTTTCTTTGACTGAGCAGGTTTATACTCTTCTGAAAAAACTGTGCCATATGCTTGTAGATTGAGTATCATCTCTCATCAGGCTCTGTAAACAGCATTTTGCGGTTCTGTATATACTAAACAACTAATGACTGTAATTGTGATTATTGTGCTTGTTTTGGTGGGTTTTAATGCTTGCAACTTTACAGTGCTGAATTTGATGATTAGATAGAACAAATTGGGCCTATTTCTTCCGTCTTTACTTTAGGTTTGTTTCTCCTTTTTTGGTGACATTTATAACTTGTAATCCCTCATTCCCTGCTCGTTTCAACTTCAGTTTAAATTCTTTAGTTTCAGTTTAATTTTTAATCTAATACCCGAGGCGCCTTACCGGGGCCGGGTCAAAATAAATCTATCAAGCCCGAGGCCATCTATCAAGGCCAAGGGCGAATCTGTAAATCCAAGACCCAACCGCCTTACCGAGTCCCAGGTCAAAATCTATATATTAAGCCCGAGGCCATCTATATGGGTCTGTAAATCTAAGACCCGGACGCCTTACCGTTATCCGGGTCAAAATCAATCTATCAAGCACGGGGCCACCTATCAGGGCCAAGGGCGAATATGTAAATCTAATCACGTACAAATACTTTAAGTTTATTATGTCTATATCAGAATTTTACATATTTTATAATTTTCATTATCACAACACATATTTTAAAATTATCAATTTAAAGTAATGTTTTTACTGGCATATGATAAGCATATATCAGGATAATGTGATGAATATAACTCTCCTTAAATATATCATTATTCAAAGGTAAGGTAATAAGTTTGTGTAAATTGACTTGATGAAAATGTGATCTTATCAATTATGAAAAGAGCGAGCCGGTAATGTTAAATATCATCTCAAATATAAAAGAGTGATAATATTAAAATTTCGGATGAGGTTAGATGATAAAGTAACAACTCTTTGATCCCGTTTCTTCGAGTTTCTCACATAATGGAAAAAAGTTCGAGAATATGAACACTCAATTAATTTTTATCAATCTGCTTTTTACCTAGCTCAACTAAAAGAAGATTTAACACATTAGCATCTACCAATTTGAATTCCATTCCATTGTAAACCCTTTTCACTTTGTGCCCTACAAATCTTCAATATGCAATGGACTTGGGAGTGGTTACTTTTTCAATATATACAGGAACAAAACAGAGACCAATTTGCAATTATTTTTTTTTAAAAAAAAGTATGATGGAAAGGGCTACAAAATCAGTTGGTCATTATGATTACAGAAGAGTACCATTGTATCTGGTCATTTTCTAATGCATGCATTGACGTAATGCAACTGTTTTTTCTTCTTCTTTACAAATTCATGAATTCAGTGGATCGTTCATTTTAAAATCTTTTTGTGCAGTAATATAATATGGCCCAAGCGCGTGGCGCAATCAGCCTTGCCGGAATTAAGTAATTAGCAGGGCAAAAACAGAGTTCTAGTGTGGTCGTCTTGTTTAGGTATATTTCAAGACAATTGCTGCTTTGATTTAATGGTGGTCGGCATTTATGATCCCATCTATCCATACACATTTTTATGATTCTCAACCATGTTTTCTATGTAAAAATAAAATACCTTAAATGCACCATTGCATTTTAGTCAACCGAAACTGCACACTTTTTAGTCAACTTTGTCTAAGCATGTTTGACCGTAAATTGCAATTGACATATGTGCTATAATAGTATCATATGGGATATGGTAAGATTCACAATGCGCTCTATTTTTTAGCTATAAAATTTTTAGACCATAATAATGTATAAAAATAAAGTTATTCACGGTCAAACATGCTCTGAAAAAATTGAACAAAAAGTGTGCAGTTATGGCTGAGACGGAGTGATAGTTTTTTCAGTCTTACTAATGTTAAGGGCATTCTTGTAAGAAATTGGACTTATATAAGAAAAATGTACAAATGAGTATGGATATTTCATCATTTAATTCCATATTTGTTTGTAAGTTTTGTAAATGAACGTTTATTCTACTTCATTCAAGTGAGAGGCATCTAAGACTTGTCATTTGTGTTTTGATTTGGATTTTCTCAATTTGTTTGAGATGTTAATAAGGTTGGTATCAAATTTACAAATAAGTAGTTTTTTCTTACAAACACCGAATCTGAATACATAAATTATAGTTTATCCCTCCGATTTAGTCCTAATTTTAGCAGATCCAATATGTCGAGTTGGCCTCCATCCTCACTTGACTTTGAGTGTGATAAGAATTTCAGTTACACTTATCGATACAAGTTCATACAACTCCCGTCATTTAGTTAAACACACCTATGCCAGCTGTGTGCTAGATCATTTGGTTAAGTAGTGGTCATAACTCATATGCGAGTGAGCTGTGGATTTATAAAAACCAAGGGTAGAGAGAACTTAGCCCTTTGGCTTGTTCTGGGGGCAAATTCTCTTTAATTAATTAACTACAACTCAGGTCATGAGGGATGGATTTAAAGGCTAAATCAAACGAACCGATTAATCATGAATCATTTCATAAGCAAAAGCAGAAGTATGTTGTACGTTCCGTACGTATGCAAAACAACACGATATATAATAATAATATATTAAGAATTGATCCTTGTTGTTTCTTGAAACTTTCCAAGGTATTACAGAATACAGATAGAGATGAACGAAGCAAGTACACTTAACCTTGCCCAAAAGGTCAAGCCAGCACACTATGCATTTGCCTATACATTCATCACTCATTACGCACTCCAACAATATTTAACCTCTATTTATCAAGTATTGATATTTCATTTTAATACATCTTAAAATTTTAGCAAGTTATATCATTAGGGAGTATTTCATCTGTTCCGGTCACATTGTACACTTTTTTTTAATTTAAATCATTTATTATTAAACTTTTATCATGTATTTAAATAAATATACAAGAATGGTTAAATATCATATTTAAATACTAAAAATTTATACACTATATATTATTATATATATGAGAAAGTCTCATGTGGAAGCCGTGGACAAATGTTACATTTTACATATTAAGTATGACCATGCAATGTATTGTTGTTGATTTTCTTACTTTCAAAACTGATTTTTTACCTATTAAGCATGATCATTCAGTGATACCATAATTACGCGATTAAAAATAGAGAAGGTCTCTTGTGAGACTAATGATAAATATTGATCATCTCACTTTCAAGAATGATCTTTTACAATATTAACTATAATCATTTATTAAGGAGAAGGTCTTGGGTGAGACCGTTCTACCATAAGCTTATGGTAAGACGAATGATAGTTCGTATGTTTAATGTATTTGTTCATGTGTTTCACAACTTTGTTCATTCATTTACATATGGTTACAGATTATAACAAACAAAATTGTGAAACACAAGAACAAATCTGTCAAACACATGAACCCAGCTTATAACAAACAAAACTGTGAAACACATGAACAAATCTATTAAACACATGAGCTTATGGTAGGACGGTCTCACCCAAGACTTTGTATTTATTGTATTATTGTGATCTTCACAAAACTTTTTCAAAACCAATCTAGACCTATTAAATATATTATTCAATGAGACCAATTGACATACAAATATGAAACATCCAAACATCGAACAAGATTACAAGATGATTTGTAAACTAGCGTTATCCATCTGGGAACGATCAATGAAGAAAACTTCGATCCCGGTTAGCATGTTGCTTCATCCATGTCATAAAAAATTGATGTTTAAATAACTACTCAATCAAACATAATAATTCATATTCCAAATAAAATAATTCGTTCAAAGAATATGAAGAAAAGATTCCAAGTAGTATAATAAAAAGAAAAGAAAATCAATCAATAATTGCTAGTGGGGTTGTCGAAGAATTTATGAATACAATACTCACAATATTCAGAATAAAAATGGAGTACTTACTAACTGCCGTTTGAAAAATGAAGGTGAAATATGGTATAGATTCTTTGAATTGGACCCTGTGTCTCTGAATATCTTGCCTCTTCAAATTGGGACCATCCTATGTATATATAAGGCCACTCCTACTCTGCTTTTTATTTTTAGGATTTATCTGCCTTATTTTGCCGTATTGCAGCCTAAAATAAAAATATTTGTGTTAGGTCTTTAGTGAGACATGTTCTTGTGGAGACTAAAGACCAAGCGAAAGGGCTTTTACTGTTTTTGTATGATCTTTCAGTCAGTTCCTTTTTTACCTTAATCTTTCAGTTAATTTGATGTTTCATTCATTTTGCTTGATCTTTCAATCAATTTCCTTGAACATTCCTTTTTTACCTTAATCTTTCAGTTAATTTGATCTTTCATTCATTTTGCTTGATCTTTCAGTCAATTTCCTTGATCATTCCTAATGTTTGGTATATTATTGTTATTTCGTACAAATTTACACCGAAACTCAGTCTCGAGTTGGTCCATGTCAGATGTCTGAGCTATGACGACTCCATCAACCCTAAATCTAACAACGGCGATTAAGTCAAAGCTCACCAACAACAAGTTCAACTGATAACGGTCCCTTATAGTACTTGGTATCAAATGAGAATTTGTATTTGTGTTAATATATACTTAACAATCAACATTTAGAAATTTTAGTTAAATCAAAATGCAATTTCATATAAAATATGTATCAAAATAATAATATTATTATTTACTTTTGTACTCCACTAATTAAAAAGATGAATTGCAATACTACAGTAAAGTCTGACATGCAAATAACTGGCCATTAACTTTTTCATCTCAACTTGTAACTTAATTATGACAAAATGGGCAATTTGGCAGAGGATATGTATCATACACTGCCTTCAAGACCTGCCCATTTCCAGTCTATTTTTACACTGCCTCCATCACGGTATAATTTTTCAAAATTTATTACGTGCATATAAATTTACAAAGTTAATTACATTCAAATATTTTGTATAATAAATTCAATAATATTTTACTTAAGTTTTAAAAAATAGATAAATCTACTACTATTACATAAATGAACGTTCTGAACGTTCATCCACATAACAGTAGAATTTTTATATATTTTTCTTTCAATGGAATGAATCATGATTTATAAACAAGTTGGAAAACGATACGATCAAATGGTTTGGAAATAAGAATTAAACTTCAAACTTTCAGTAATACGTCAGCGTAAAACTCAATCAATTGCGCGTTGATTCGGCTCAACGTATTTTAATACGCGTTGCTTTTTATTCTTGATTAATTTATGAAATGGGACCTATAATAATATTTAAAATCGAAAAGATAGAATTCACACCTTCAACTTAATTCACATAATAATTCATTGCACTTGCACACACACACTTGCACACGTTGCATGTGTGTATAGATTGCAACCCACTAGTTTTCACAGGGAATGGACTCTGGTTTGAGATTGCAGCTCCATATTTCCCTTTCATTGAGAGATCGAACAACCTATATACTCCATCCGTCCCAGCCAAAACTTCTTAGTTGACTTCGGCTCGGATTTTAAGAAAAATGTATTTCATATCTTATAAGTGGAGTTTTAAGGGTATAAATGGAATATCACTTATTGTTATGGTTGTTTGTAATAATTTATTAAGGGTATATTTGTCTTTTTGTAGTAGTTTTTTTGCCAAAAAAGGAAAAAATGAAAGTAAGAAGTTTTGGTTGGGACGGACTTAAAAGCAAAGTAAGAAGTTTTGGTCGGTATGGAGGGAGTAATAATTTAACATTTAAAGAGGAAAGGTTGATATGGTGGTTGCACTCCGAAATTCGGATAGTAAACTGTAGCATTCAAATGATGAAATTGCAATTTTGCAATCTAGTTCAGTGCTACCATTAACGCAAATATCGATTTTTTTACTTTCATTCTTGATCTGTATTATGTTTTATATATTAAATTGTTGAAACCAACCAAGTCTCGACCGAGAATTAAAAGATTAATTCTTATTTATTTTATTTAATAAAAATATCAAAGGATCGATGGGCATTTACATATACAGCAAGGATCATATTATCTCTGGACATTTATTTTAGGAGTCCATGAAATCGGAACACACAGCAAAGTCGATCATCGACAGCAACTGGGTATGGAATTAATTGCTAGCGAACCACTTTTTATCATAATTGAAATTATTCTGGTATTGCTTTTCGGGCCACCAATTATTAATTAATTCTTTTTGCATGGCTTGAATTGAGCCACACGGCTCTATATTTCTTTTTATTTAATTCAAATATTATAACTTCATAATATTTCTTTTGATGAGAATGGGAGAAGTGAAATGATCGATAGGAAGACTTCTAATTATGTCGTTTTTTTCTTCCTAATTATTTGACTTAGCGGGCAATTATGCTTTGTTTAGCACGGTGGATTAACTGAATCTTGCATTTTGGACCAACAAACATATATAATCATTCAAAATTGACATTTGTTAGTTAACTACTTTATCATCCATCAATTAGTAGACCATATACCGGGGGTACGTAGAGGATGGTACCCCCAAGGTCCTTTTTGTAAGAAAATTAAATTGTAATGACCAGAAATTAATTAAAATATTACTATTTTTAAAAATAACCGTTATTGTTCATTTCGCAGGGTAAACCGTCGGTAAACTGCACATTCACCACGAACTAAAAATTGTGAAACTACATCCCAATTGTATTTTGATGCTGCACAACATTTTCATTTTCTTCCGGAAACTGTTCTACATTTGTAAATAATGTTCATGTAATTTGGTGCCAAATTGTATTCATACTACACATCGTTATTGATTTTGTAAGTTACTGATTCGATAATTCTCATGGTATTGTAGGTTGATGGACTTGTAATACTATTACCATGGTTGTTATTGATGTCGTCATGGAAAATAATTCTGAATTTACGGATGGTGATGATGATTTTGTTGATCAAAATAATGGGGTGTCGAGGTAAGATTTTGGAATAATTTAGTTATTGTGATGTTGGTGATTTAAATGTGCATTCTGGTGGTGGAATACAATATTGTGCAGTTTTGTTATTTTGATATGAAGATTTATCCTGGGTATAGTGTTTATAGTTTATATATTGGTGTGGAACTACGAATGTGCATTATATATCAACGAGTGTCCAACTCATAGACAATGAGCGTGCATATTATTGAAGGTGTATGTTAGGTAAAAGGAGTGTGCAACCTATATACTATGGATGTGCATTTAAAATATATTTGAGGTGTATGTTAGGTAAAGGGTGTGTGCAACCTATAGACAATGAATGTGCATTTATAATATATTGGAGGTGTATTTTAGGTAAAGGGCGTGTGCAACTCATAGACAGTGAATGTGCATCCTATAGACTATGGATGCACATTTATAATATATTGGAGGTGTATTTTAGGTCAAGGGCGTGTGCAACCTATAGACAGTGAATGTGCATTTCGATTGTGTTGGAGGTGTATTTTAGGTGAAGGGCGTGTGTGCAACTCATAGACAGTGAATGTGCATCCTATAGACTATGGATGTGCATTTATAATATATTGGAGGTGTATTTTAAGTCAAGGGTGCATGCAACACACAGACAAGTGAATGTGCATGCATTTCGAATGTGCTGGAGGTATATTTTAGGTGAAGGACGTGTGCAACTCATAGACAGTGAATGTGTATCCTATAGACTATGGATGTGCATTTATAATATATTGGAGGTGTATTTTAGGTAAAGGGCGCGTGCAACCATAGACAGTGAATGTGCATTTTGATTATGCATTTATGTGTTGATATATGTGCATGGTGAAATATGGTATTTGTGCATTTTGGATAACATGATAAGTAATGGTAAAATTTTATTTGACTATTGTGATGATAATTGTGCATTTATGTGTTGGTGTATGTGCATGGTGGATTACAGTGCAACCGGATAATATGATACTCTGTGGAATGGTGTTAAATTATTATTTGACATAAGCTATATGTGTTGTTGGGATATATATTGGATGTAATTTGGTTTGTGTAATTTGGACCAGGTTATCGTTCTTTATTAATTTTGATTATTGGTTATTTTGTAGGAATCAAAAATTAAATTTGAAGATGAAGAAGGCGATGGGAGAATAAACTGGATGATTTCTCCTAGTAGGATGGAAGTTGGAGAAGGATCAAAAGAAACGAAAACATAGTTCAGTGGTGAAAGTGAATGAATTTCCAAAATTAACGATTGTTCTGCCTCATCAATACACATGTGTGATGAATTTCCATCATTCGGGCAACCTGTGTATGTTCAGAAAAACATTACTAATGTGAAATTTAAATTAAACAAAAAAACATACGTGCAACTAATACGTATTGAAAGGTAAAAAAGTGCATTTATAATCCGGGTGCATTTCGATTTAATTTTAATTAAATATATTTTCATTATTCATGTACATTTTGAATGAACAAGTCTGCAACGCAAAGGTAAACAAGTGTGCATCCTAAACGAAATACATGTGCAGTCACTAAATAATGAATGTGCATTTTAATTTAACTGAAACTAAATATATTTTCATTTCCTATATACTGTCCTAATGCGTTCATCAATGGCAGATGTGCATTCTAAATGAACCTTGTGCAACCACCGTATAAAAGGTTTGTAAATTGTGCATTTCTAAATAACTAGGTGTGCATTCTAATTGAACCATGTGTATTTTAATTTAACTGAAACTAAATATATTTTCATTTCCTATATACTGTCCTAATGCGTTCATCATGGCAGATGTGCATTCTAAATGAACCTTGTGCAACCACCGTATAAAAGGTTTGTAAATTGTGCATTTCTAAATAACTAGGTGTGCATTCTAATTGAACCATGTGTGCAACATGAACCACCATGTATGAACCACCGTGTATGAAAGGTTTGTAAAATGTGTATTTCTAAATAACTATATGTGCAATCACTAGCTAATGAATGTGCATTTCGTTTTAACTCAATTTTTTTTATGAGTAGTGAATATTCTTGATGTGGAAACGCTGAGAAAAGGATGCACTTATCGTTACACATCACTAAAATTAAAATTCAAAGTACATGAAACATGCACAGACGGTAAATAAAGATTTTTTTTGTTACCAGATAAAAATATATACATACCTTCTCTGAATGGGATAGGTTTGCATGGATTATTTTGACATCGTTAAAAATTTGCATAAGAAAGGAATGAAAAATAAGATAATGATTATCACAACAAACTGGAAGATATGAATTTTCTGCTGCTGTTTATTATCAGAATTTAATTTACAGTTACGATATTCTCCAAACGTGGTTACGTACGTGCTGTTTATTTTGGAATTATTATATTCAATACTTAATTTATTTAGTTAAAAGGGTCTGGGGGTACCATCCTCTACGTACCCCCGGTGTATGTAATAAATAAACATCATCCATTGAATATGATCAAAACCTAATTAACATCAATTAGTCTAATTAAATATCTTCTTAATAATTAGTGCTACTTTGATTTTACAAAGAAAAAAAGTGCTACTTTGATCACTCAATTTTACATGCATTTTACTTCATAAAATATAACTATTACGACAACCTACTATTTATAAATTTAATTATAAATTTTTTTGGGACTTGTTATATATATGTATGTCCATTTTCTCATGCGACTCTGATTTTTACTAGATTGTCCTTGCTATTATTAAGGCAAAAAAAAAACAACGCAAGAGTATACTTGAAGTATTATGGTACATTTTGGACACAATTGGGTAATTTATGATACATTCACTTTTTAAATTTAGATTTATCAAACGTTATTAGCCTCTTATTATAGTTTGTTTAATTTATTTTTAAAATTTTAATTTAAACATTGTAAATATTATTAGTTTGTGTCAGATCTGTCTTATTCTATTTTTTCACTTTACTAAATTTTATTTATTTGTTTAAATTGTAAAAAATTTAGAAAGATAAACACAAATTATTATTTATAGGAAAAATCATTCACAAATACTTTGTAGTTATTATATATATTTGTTACTTTTTGCTCATTTTTGTTGTTAATTTATTGTTGTTCAATGAAAACATCCAAAATTTGATGAAAGACATGCGTGCATCTATCATGTATAGGTGGAGCAGGTCGAATTAAGATCGATGGAAGTGTCCACATTACTTATTAATCTCATGATACCAAATACAAAATCCCAACAATAAAATCAGTAATACATTATATCATATATATATATATATATATATATATATATATATATATATATATATATATATATATATGCATGGTTCACCAGCTGTTCAAAATGATTCAGCAATGTATTAATAATTCGATACTTCTTTTTTTTCTTTCAATGAACAAAACCCATACGCCTGCAATTTGTAGAACCACACGATTAAGTGATGGAAAATTTCAATATATTTTCATTTATTTCTATTATTATTATTGTTTAATTTACTTAAATTTGAAAAATTCAATACAAACTATAAAACCACCTCGATGATATTATCTTATAATCGTAAAAATTAAAATCACTGAGATTTATTACAATCACATCACCGCTTATTTTTCATTACTAATTATTTTTAACGGTCCTAGTTGAAACAGATGTAAATGTTAATATTCTCACTTTCATGTCTATTGATTTTCTCATTTTCAAAATTTGATCTTTTACATATCAAACTTGATCGTTCAGTGTATTATTGTTCATCTTTTCACTTTCATGCATGATCATTACGTGTTCTGTATTGATTTTCTCACTTTCAAAGTATGATCTTTTACATATTAAGCGTGATCATTCAAGGTATTAATGTTGATTTTTTCACTCTCATACCTGTTATTACTTGTTTTTTTGTTAATTTTTTAACTATTAAACTTTTGAGACCACTTGATACACAAATATCAATTGTGAATTTGTATATATTTTTTTCATTATTAAAAATATTTTCAAAAACTACTCTCATCTGATTGTGTGGGTCCTATAAATGGTTATCGCTGGACAAGTTGGTCTTTCCTTAATTCTTCGGTTTGAAAAGAAATTCTTTGTTAATAATTGGATCCGGCAACTTTACAGGAATTATTGGTGCCGTGGGCATTTTAATTTGGACAAATTTTTGATTACTCGATCGTGCATGCACTGAACAATGATCCATGTAGGATATGATGAAGATTTTGAATATATTATTATGAAAAAAAGATACTATTAATAACATAACTCAAAAGTTCTAGGTTATTATCTTGTGTATACATTTCAATTTATTTAAAATAGAAAGACGTGACTGTTTTTATTTCTTCTTTCTATTTTTAACCAGGATGACCACAATGCAACGAACTCTGATGCATAATGATTTAGTGCATTGAACAAGCGATATGCTAGCTAAATATGGGCTTAAATTGACGTAAGAAAAGTATGTTCATCAAAGTTCTACGTCGTGTGTAGAAATATGAACTGAAAAAAGATAAAGTAAAGCTCAATTGTCGTGATCATCGAAAAAATATCAACAATGTAGAGGACATCTTGAATAATCTTCGTGATATTTTGGAATTTTCTAATGATTTTTTTTTTTTTGGAATTTTATTAGTTGTATGTACATTTATTTTTCCTATAATTAAATTTTAAGTTTACCGAAGAAAATACTCGTTAGGAGTAAAATGTAATATTTGTCACCCACATGAGGAGCTGAATCAAGAGTGTTCGTTATCTAATAAAGATCATGATTATATAATATATCGTAGATAACAAATCAGTAAAGGATAATATCTCCCGCCCGCATAAACTCGTCATTCCAACATCGTGTTGATTAGGTACATTGAAGCCTTGAAGTTTGCTACAAGAGACTCGAACTTTAACTTTAACCACACATTGATCCTTTACTTAATATAGCAGTACATAGTTTTGATTGCCTCAACTGATCTACTCTTAAAAAATGCTTAATGAAGAAAAGATTTTTAGAAAAGGAGGATCCCATAAGATTGTAGTATTCCTTTGAATCTTGTTATCGTTCGTACATTAAATTCAGTTAAGTAACGAACATTGAAACGCAGAAGAAAAATCGGAATCAAACTTTACTTGGTAAATAACGACATATATACCTTCCCACTCCGACATTTAACAAAGAGGATGTCCAAAGTAGTGATTGTCACCATCATATATACATACCATTTATGAATAGCATGGTTATAATTGTATTTCTCCATGCCCAAAGTTGGCTTGTCATCATACACATTTAAAACTTGAGTAATATCCCCTCCAACTTTTTTTATTAGGTATCATGTATGGACAAATATTAGGTATTTGATTAGGCATTCTACATTTTATAATATATATAATTTTATTTGTAAAATAAACCGAGTAATTACATTTTCCATTCGGTTCCTTACACAAATATTGGCCCATGTTTGGTAGTGATTGTTAGCGGTTGGTTATTGACCATTTAGGTGATGTTTAATTTGACTGTTCAGGTTGGATGTTTATGTTAGCGGTTGACCTATAACTATTTTGTAATTGTTCTTTTGGGCCCTGTCTACTTCAATCAGCAATCAACAAACAATCAACTCCAATTAGCACCAATCAACACATTTTCCTTACTTTTCAACTACTTTCAGTACCAATCATCACCTTTCAGCATCAATCAACATCAATCAGTTCAACTGGACATGACCTTAGTCGAATAAGGACCTGTCTAGTTCAGCTTATTGCAGCACCGATGCAACACCAATAAACCACTGCAGCATCGTTGCAGCACCAATAAACCAATTCAGCACTAATAAACCATGCAGCACCACTGCAGTACGGCTGCATCACCACAAATAAATTAATCGCAAGTTTAACTTAGTTTAATTCAATCCAAGTTTTAGTTGATTGTGATAAATTTAGTTTAGTCGATTCAACTAAATTTTGTTATATAATATAATTGCATACATTTTAAGTTTAACTCAACAGTTAAATATATTTTAAATCTCATTACAATTTAACTTGTAATTCCAACGCATAACATGTATTATTCAAATATCACAAAAAATTATGATAATCACCAATACATACAAACGTCTACTACTAATCACTTCTTCCATGGCATTATCTAAATCATCAGCTTCGCGTCCTATTGAGTTCCAAATTTGTAAAGCTTCATTATTACGCACTACTCCCATAACATTTTTCCGATTCAAATCAAACATGTATGTATCAATGACTCCCACTCTAGCCTCGTGATCAAAAATAAGAATTTCGAGTTCTTGCATCAAAATGAAGTTATGAAGGGTGAAACATGGTAGTATATACTATATTTAAATAATATATTTCAAATGCTCCAAATATTAATTTTGGTTATTATGCTAAATTATTAGAGCATCCACTCCTTAAGCGGACTTTTCTTAATAAGGATCATTCCTTATTTTAAAATGACCATTGTTAAGTTTTAAGTACTACTATTACTTATCGAGTGGTTACCTCTTTTTGCGTGTTATGATAACCAATAAGAAAAATGCAACTCATATTCATTGTCTCCTAAATTTGAATAAGAATTGGTTTCTAAATTTTCTTTCATTGTTGGTTCTTACTTCTTACCTAGTTTTTGCTTAAAAAATGATTTGGTACTTAAAGAAGTGCTCCTTAAATACATTACCATTGTGGATGCTCTTAGCATCTTCATTTTAATTCACTTAATTGACTAAATTATTTGCTCCTAAATTCATCTATTTATACTAAATTTCATATATTTCATGACTGCAGCACCAATTGGACAAGGCCTAATGCTCAACTTGAATTCATTCGTTACACATTTTGATACATAAACACTTATAAAAGTGTACAATCTCATCGTAGTAAGACAGTCTAGCAGGAGACCGACTCTGGTTAGAAAACAAGAAGGAATTAGCACAAGAGTCGCGGTAAAAAAATGAGGTTGCTTCATGCAGGTTCATTTTTCTCTTGCAGGTCCGTATTTTTATCATAATACCCCTAATATTGTTAAGGTAAAAAAATGGGTTTGAAATTATAGATTTCCATCATGGGACATTATGGTAAAAATACGGACATGCAAGAGAAAAATGGACTTGCATATAGAGAAATTGCTTTAAAACTTTTTAGAAAAATGGAAAACAATAGGCGGACCCGAGGAGGATACGTAAACGGGAGACAAGAGAGAAAGATGCATTGATCCTGACCCGGTTACCCAGCAACAATGACCCGGATTGCGACACATTCCTTCGTTTTCTCGAATTTGCGCCCCACACAACTTTTCTAATCTAAATTTAATTTAATTGCGATTTGCGGCTAGACTTTGAATTTCGCCGTCAACTAAAATCCCAAGTTCATTGTACGATTTGAACCGAGACTTATTCTAATTTCATTTTCGCAGTTAAATTGTGTGGGTTATTTCCGGAAATCAACATGCAGTGTACGATCGTTGATCTTGTGTTGCCTCTTTCGTGTCTGTCTCAGCTCGTACATGCACACTACTGGAATTGTCAACGTGAATTTTCCATCTTGTTACCGACACAGTTTGACGGCTATTCGAGGTAATATTCATATTTAAGGAAAAAAATATCCGTTCATTAAGCTGATAAACTGACTTCCACTCTTCGGTAAGTTATTTGCAATTTACATGTGAGTTTTAGTATCGTCCATGAACTAATATATGCTAGAATCTTAATCTAGGTCTTTGATTTAACTAGCTCATATACTTAATTTATGCTACTCCCTTCCCTCCGTACCAGCTGGATGTGCACAGCTGACTTTTCACGGTCTTCAATACACGTGTTTGACTACTAATATCTTTAACTACATATATTATAAAGATATGAAAATTTGATATTAATAAACTACATGTTATGCCGATTCCAACAATATTAGATACGATAATATTTTTATTTATTTATGCATTCAAAAATTCAGTCAAAATTTAGCATAGTTGACGAAAAAAAGTCTCATGTGCAGAAACAGCTGGTCCAGATGGAGTATCTTATTTGAAACACATAATGAAACTCCATATATCTTATTGAAACTGATTGGAGTTGATTGAGGTGAAACACCATATATCTCTAATACAAATTCTCATGTTTCTACAAAGACCAAGTACTATAAGGGACCGTTATCGGTTGAAGTTGTTGGTGGGTTTCAACCCCATCGTCGCTGTTAGATTTTAGGTTGTTGGTGTCGCCAGAGGTCAATCGGCTCATATGGACAGACACGACACTAAGCTTCGGTATGAAAATTTGTACAGAATAATGGTAACATACCAACGATTACGAATGATCAAGGAAATTGACTGAAAGATCAAAAAAATTGAATAAAATATCAAATTAACTGTAAGGTTAAGGCAAAACATGAATGCTCAAGGGAACTGACTGAAGCAAAAACAATAAATACTCATTCACTTGGCCCTTGGTCTCTGCAAAGACAGGTTTCACCCAAGACTCTCTATTTCTAATTTATAGTTTGAATAAATAACTAGTAATGAAATAACTCATATCAAATGAATTAAAAATAAATTAAATTTAAGATACCTAAAATTGTAAATTAAATAAATCTATTTGTATTAGCTGATGGAATAACCTAAAGTGGATAAATTGTGCAATAGCTAAATGGAATTGTTTGACATGATCCTTGGTTGCCGAGGGATGAAGAGTTTCAGATTTGGAATCCGGAGAATGTACCCGGGGCGATTACCTGGGTCTCTGATTTTATATATGTGAATATTGGATGCTGGGACTGTGCTGTATTGGATGCCTCTTTTGACAGGGCCGATGTGGAGGTGATTAGAGCTATCCCGTTGCAGAATCTGGGTCGTGCTGACATATGTGTCTGGCATTACACACAGTCATGGGTCTTTACAGTTCGCTCGGCTTACTATGTGGCAATTGAGTCTTCACATCATCATCTTAATGCCATCGGTTTTAGAGAGAGTAATAGATTTTGGAGTCGGTTCTGGAAGTTGCGTGTCCCGAAGCTGGCTCTACACTTTGCTTGGCGTCTATGCTCGGACTCATTATCCACGGTGGAGAATCTCAAAAGAAGAACTATTAAGGTGTCCCCGTTATGTGCACTTTGTTTGTTAGAGGGAGTCACAACCAGGCACCTCTTCGTTGATTGTGTATATGCAAGGGCAACCTGGAATGCTGCTGGTGGTGCTCTGAATGAATTGTTAGCCGTTGGAAAGCTTAGGGGAGATCTTTGGTTTCGGAAGCTGCTGCGGGAGAATGATAATGCATTCTGTGAGCTCGTTATTACGGTATGTGATGGGATTAGGTTTCAGCGGAACCGCCAGGTATTCGAACACTCCCATCTTGGTTTAGATACCATGGTGACCTCTGATATGTCTGGTCGAAAGAGATTCTTGGAGGCCCGCAGATGGGTGGAGGATGTCTCGGAGTCCTTTTGCCGGGATCATTACTACAGCCGCCAAGAGGAAGAACCAGGATTTACTTTGATGTAGATATCGATGGTGATTCAGCAGTTATCAGTACTGTGGCTTTTGATACATGGGGTGTCTTCCTTCGTGCAGCTACCAGGAGATTTTCCCATGTCCAAGACCCTGTACTGGCTGAGACATTAGCGCTAGAGGAAGCCCTACTGCTGGCGGAAGTTGTTAACCAGCCGCAAGTTTGCGTTATCGGTGATGCTATTCAGGTTGTGCAGATGGTTCGACACGATGTGGCTTGCCCGGTCATATGTGAGTCGGTTCTTCACCGAATCATATTTACGCTAGATCGGAATCATTTAGAGGGTCTGTTCTGGGTCCCGAGGGATTGTAATTTCGTTACCTATACTCTAGCGAACTATGCGAGGTCGAGCCCCTTGTTAGTTAATACTTGGGATGCTCTTCCGAGTTTCTTGTCATTAGTTTCTAGACGTTTTCCAGAATCCTGAAATATAATTTCTCTGCCTCAAAAAAATGTATTGAGATTCAAAGTGAATGAGGTAATCATATTTACTTGTAGTAAATGTTTTTATAGATTAATTATTTAAGAAGCCCACATTTTATTAATCAATTATTATTAAAGAACGTAATTGGGCAGATTAATTGCTAGTAGGCTGCTGAAAATGAATAATAATGCAATAATAAGGGCATCTGACAGAGAAACAATAATGCCCAGCGTAAATGAGCAAAGGCGCAAGTTGAGAATAAATAAACGTGAATTTGTCGAGATAGCGGTTTTAGCATTAAATAGCAGAGAAAACAGGGTTCTGGTATTATAGGGAGGATGCGTTGTACTGACTATAATCCGAACCATCTTTGCAACTTGTTCCTCACCACTCTGAACTCAGAAGCAACAGCTCCTCTTCATTCATCTTTCACCCATTCATCTTTTCCCAACTTGTTTTTGGATAATAATTCAAATATATATTAATCCTATAAATATTAGATAAATTTTTTGAATAATTCAACTAGCATTCAAGCAATCTCCAGCTTGGAGATATTTGGAAGTGCTTTAAGTATTTTTTTATCCATTTTTTATTTATAAATTTAAAGTTTGAATTGGAGATTGGGATGGACTTATTAATTTCTTGCATATCACTGTATAGAAATGACATTAATATGAGATTGGAAGACATGCTTTCATTCAAGTGTCTGACCGCTACATAGGTGTAAATAAACTGAACCGTGAACAACTCGGTTAAACTTCGTTTTTGAGCTTGGTTTGACCAGTTTGAACTCGAGTTCAACTTCGTTCGTTTATATATGAGTTTGAACTCGAACTCTCATAAAAGTAATCTCGATAGGCTCGTCGACCAGCTCGAATATAATTTATATATATATTGTATACAGGGTTGTTATAAAATAAATTAAATTTGGATCATTACTACTTCACGTACTCGAGTTCGAACTCGATTTTTTAGCGAGCTCACGAGTCGAGCTCGAACTCTCTAAAAGTTAGACGAATCGAGCTCGAACTAAAATGTCTTAATTCGTACGAACTCAAACTCGATCACGAACATGTAAAATTTTCATGGACTCGAACTCGACTCTCCAATTTTTTTACAAGTACTACTATAATCTCCAGTTTTTTAAAAGTGCCAAAGAGTTCTAAAATCTTCATGAACTGAGATGTTCGTGAACAACTCGGTCAAAGTTCGTTTTCGAACTCGGTTTGACCAACTCGAGCTCGTTCATTTATATACGAGTTCGAATTCAAGCTCATAAGAGCAATCTCGATAGGCTCGTCGAGCAGCTCGATTATAATTTTTATATATTGTATGTATTTTTAAATATAAATTTTTAAAAAAATCATTAATGCTTAATGTACTAGTTAACGAGCTCAAACTTATTTTTTATTGTATGTATTTTTTTTTTATCGAGTTCACGAGTCGAACTCGAACTTCCTAAAAGTCAGTCAAATCGAGCTCGAGTTAAATTGTCTCAGCTCGAACGAACTCAAATTCAATCACGAACATTCATAATTTTCACGAACTCGATTTTCTTTCGAGTTAAATTGTTTACGGCCCTATTCGCAACACATTGCATATACTGATATACTTACACCCGTTTACACAACATTGTCGTGCCCTTCTCATTTTGTACTGTTTAGAATTTCAAGTTAACGTTTATCAATGGGCTAGAGATTAAATTTATCCAATTTTGGATATCATAGTATTTTGGAAAACAGATATGAATACATTCACACACTTAGGAACACATAAGTTATTTCAGTGATTTACATTGTTTAGAAAAAAAAATCATTAATTCAGAATAAGGGTTACAAAGTTAGGGATGGTATCCCATTGAGGTGCCTTTTAACCCATAATACAGTAGGGTTTTGATTGCATTCAATTAGATTTACTATCTCCTCTATGAGGGATCCAAAATCTGATAAATACACGGCACATCTCACTTCATATACTCCAGGAATGCCTCGAGACTCACCGTACACCCATGCACCAGATGGGTCAGTTACAAATCACCCTAAGCATGTCTTGTCTGGAGATATGGCTGCATCGAAAGAGAGCGTATACCCCCCATGCCGGTTCAGAGATAGCCGTGTTCATTTGGGACTGTACTACAACACTCTGTGATAGTCTTTGTAAGTCCGACAGCATCTTTGTTACATAAAAGACACATTGTTGGGGATTAAGTTCATGGCTTTCTCCATGGACCTATTTCCATTATCATGTCTTGAACCCATAGACTTGCATTGGGCTGCTGGAGTCTGTAGATACATTAATGGAGATTGGCCGCATACCAAATACTCTGAGCTAGAGGACAATGGAAAAACATGTGCTCCAGCGTTATATTATCTTCACTACAAATTAGGCATAACGTCTCCCCTTGTCTTTTCTTCATTCAGAGATTTTCCGCCGAGGGTAGGTTATTCTTGCAAATTCTCCAAATAAAGTGATTTACATCGGTAGTTGAATAGAGTTTGTGATTGCAATCGATGGTAAATGTAGCTAATTAGTTAATAAATTTTAATAATTGACTAATATAACCTCGAGAAAATTCTAACTAAATCACGACCGCACGATTCTAGCATTGCTTAAACCCTAAACGGCTAGCCTTTTCATCATATTCAAAACTGTATTGCCGCCGGCCTCCCTATATATGTCACACTTAATCAACGCTCCATTACATACTATAGTCAAATTGGTGTAATATTTTTGGAGATTTTACTGATCCGGCTAAACATTTAGCTTCACCATAGAATTATTACTCCAACTTTTTGACAGAATGGAAAAGGAACTTCATCATTTATCAGGTGCATTTCAAGAATTCAATTTATGTTGATTTTTATTTGTTTGTAACATGTGAGGGTTAATTTTTCAATACTAACAACTGCATTTCATACGTTGTGAAATTCTTGACACTTCTCAATAAATCTATGATTTTGAATTATCTCTCATCTTCATACTTGAATTTCAATTTTGTTCAAATTTTCTCCATACATCATACATGTTTACATATAAACTAAAATTATAAAGATTTGATATAATCACCAAAATGTTCTAAGTCGGCTACTTCGAAAAAAAAATCCCTTGTAGCATTCTTCTGTTATAATTTGATTTTGGTGTTTATAGTTAAAAGTCGCATGAACGAGTTTAGTTGAATATTTTATGGAGAATATTTGTGCGAGGACTTTTATTAAAATTTGTGAACAATCACCAAAATATTCTAAACCACTTGTAATTACAAAAAAAAAATAAAAAATTCATTATTTGATTTTAAGATTTATATTAAAGTCCCACGCATGATTTAGACCCTGTTTACCAGAGTTTATCTGTAGATCAGTTCAGTTCAATTCAGTTCAGTTCAGTTCAGTTCAGTTCAATTCAGTTCAGTTCAGTGAAAATGCAATTTGATAAAATTCAGGTTAATTTAGTCATGCTGATTCCATTTTTCAATATATCAATTTTCACTTCAGTTAAGTTCAGTCCAATTCAGTTCAGTTCAGTTCACTTCAGTTCAATTCAATTCAATTCAGTTCAGTTCAGTTCAGTTCAGTACATCAAGAAATAAGCTCTTGTAAACAGGGCCTTAAGCATAAAATTTTATGAACGATAATTGTGCAGAGAGCTTTTATTGAAAAGCATATATTCCATACTTGGTAGATATATAGAATTGAAGATTAACATTATTGTGTTAGAAAAGCTGATTAAGAAAGAAATCAAACATATTTTTTTCTGAAATAAGACAACTAGTTATAAATTATGTAGTAATAAAAAGAAGAGAAGATAACAATAATACTAATAATAGAAAGCAGCCCGTCACCGGTAAAAAAAACGGGGGCAGCAGGGGGGAGGTACCGAAACAGAAGACAAGTGGGAATTTCTGGAGAGTGACCGGGAGGTCCGGTATCCGGGCAAGATTCATTGAATAGAAGTGCATGTATGTAAGAAAGAAAGAACCTTAAATGTATCCAAGGACCTTTGTCAATTTTTAATTCAAATTCACCTAATTTGTGGATTATCACACCACACTATTTTATGGCCTCTGTATATATATCATTCTCCATGGGTAACTGCTGTGAAGCATAGAATCAAACCAACACCTTTTTTTTCCTCCCTCTTTTTGCCCTGCTGGTTTTGTGGGGTTTCGCCTTCCAATCCAAAAAAGCCTTCTGTTTTGCTGTAAATGCTTGTTCTGGTTGAAGATCTGATCTGGGTTCTGCTGTTTTTGCTGAAAAGTTTGATCATTTTGGATTTCTGTTTGGGTTTTTCTAGTGAACAATCATGCCTGCTCTTGTTAATTACAGTGGTGAGCATCTCAATTTCTTGTTTTGATTATGATCATCTGTTTTAGCCTCCTGCGATTGAATTTGGTTTTTTAAGGGTATGAAGATTAGAATGTACCATGATTACATAGCTTGGATATACATTAGAATTGGCTTGTAGATTGAAATTTGGTATCCAATATTTGTTCTATGAAAGTTTTAGGTTATCTTGTGAAGAAACACACTAGATTTGAATTGGAACACTGGCATAGGTTTTGTTTATGTCTAATCACCCCTACATGTGAGACTGAGGTTTGATCTTGAGGTTGGATCTTGTGAAGCAGATTAATCCATATTTATTTAGGTTTTATATGATCATGGAATTAGGTAGGCTAAGGTATTCTTGTCTCAGCTAACGTAATTGATGCATTAGGAATTTATGCTGCCAATTGTAATATGGCTTGGGTAGATGCTCTGGTTGTTTCTCTACACCCATGTAAGTTAACTTGATTCCTTAATGTGTTTGGTGCATGAAATCTTATTGGTCTGTATGGAAAAATTCGTTGTAGTTAGAAAAATGTGTGGTTGTTCATCCATTGTCGTGTTGCGAATAAATTAGGTTATTGATTTTGTTCTATCGCGTTCTTTTCAGGCGATTCCGCGGATTCTGGTCTCAGGTTATCCATTGGTGCTTATTCGGACATTTATTGCAGTCCTGCGAAGCGTGCACGTGTCAATGTTTCATATGCTGTTGAAAGCCACAATTTCTACCCAGAGCGAAAGCCATCAATTGAAACTCTTCCCGATGAGTGCCTGTTTGAGATCCTCAGGCGTCTTCCTGGAGCACAAGAAAGGGGCGTATCAGCTTGCGTGTCCAAACGCTGGCTGGAGCTCCTGAGCAGCGTTCGTAGTTCTGAATTTTGCTGGAGCAAAGGATCTCATGGGAAATCTGCCGAAAAGGAATCGTCTGAGGCATCAGGAGATGTGAAAATGTCTCCTGCTGATGAAGATCTTGAGATGGAAAGTGATGGTTACCTTTCTAGGAGTTTGGAAGGGAAGAAAGCAACAGATGTCAGGCTTGCAGCTATTGCTGTTGGGACTGCCTGCCGAGGAGGACTAGGAAAGCTTTCGGTTAGGGGAAGTAACTCAGTTCGTGGAGTTACAAATGCTGGTCTTTCAGCCATTGCCCATGGTTGCCCTTCCCTTAGGGCACTGTCCCTGTGGAATGTCCCAACTGTTGGAGATGAGGGCTTATTTGAGATTGCAAGAGAGTGTCACTTGTTAGAGAAGCTAGATCTTAGCCAGTGCCCCTCAATTTCAGACAAGGGACTAGTTGCAGTTGCAAAGAGTAACCCGAATTTGACTGCTTTAACAATTGAATACTGTTCAAATATTGGGAATGAAAGCCTGCAAGCGATCGGGAGATACTGTCCTAAGCTACAATCCATAACCATCAAGGACTGTCCTCGTGTTGGTGATCAAGGTATTGCAGGTCTCTTGTCTTCAGGGTGCTCTGTCTTGGCAAAGGTGAAGCTCCAGGTTCTGAATGTCACAGATTTTTCTCTTGCTGTGATTGGACATTACGGAAAGTCCATCACCAATCTTGTGCTGACTGGGCTTCAGAGTGTTACCCAGAAGGGGTTTTGGGTCATGGGAAGTGCTCAGGGTCTACAAATGTTGTCTTCTTTGGCGATTACTTCGTGCAGGGGAACCTCAGATCTGAGTCTTGAAGCTTTGGGCAAGGGTTGTCCTAATCTGAAACATATGCATCTTCGAAAGTGTTGTTTCGTGTCTGATTCCGGGCTGGTGGCTTTTGCTAAAGCTGCCGGATCTCTCGAGAGCCTCCAGCTCGAGGAATGCAACAGGATCACCGAAGTTGGAATTCTCAACGCTCTTTCAAACTGTAACTCTAAGCTGAAGTCTCTTTCAATCATTAAGTGCATGGGAATTAAAGATGTGCCTCTTGAAACTCCTTGCCTTTCACCTTGTGAATCTCTTAGGTCACTGTCCATTAAAAGCTGCCCGTGGTTCAACAGTTCTAGCCTTGCTTTGGTGGGAAAGCTCTGCCCTCAGCTGCACCACCTGGATCTGAGCGGTGTTTGTGGATTAACCGACTCTTCACTTCTCCCGCTTCTTGAAAGCTGTGAGGGAAAGCTTGTGAAGGTGAATCTCAGCGGCTGTGTGAATCTAACCGATGAATCGGTTTCAGCATTGGCTCGGCTCCATGGTGGAACCCTTGAGTTGCTGAACATTGAGGGCTGCAAGAAGGTTACTGATGCAGCCTTGGTAGCCATTTCAGACAGCTGCGTGTTTCTCAATGATCTTGATGTTTCTAAGTGTTCGATCACTGATTCTGGTATTGCAGCCTTGGCTGGTGGCGAGTTCGTGAACTTCCAAATCCTGTCCTTATCTGGCTGCTCCATGGTGTCCAACAGGAGCGCGCCCGACCTTAAAAAGTTGGGAGAAAGCCTAGTTGGTCTGAACCTCCAGCACTGCAACTCCATTAGCAGCAGCACAGTGGAGCAACTAGTCGAGGACCTATGGAGATGTGATATCCTCGCTTGAGTTCGGGGTTAGGAGTTTGTACAGAGATAGCAGCATAGAGGGAAGCAGTTTTTAAGTCATCAGCAGCGTTTTCCAGCAGAGACCATGGTTATCTAGTTTTCCCACCTCTTTTTGCAGACTTCAGTCTGTTGCAGTTCGGTTTAGTCTGAGGTTGGGGCTACCTCTTTTGATCACCATTGGTTCTCCCTGAGAATGATACAGTTGCTGAGGCCTTTTTTTCCCTTGCTTGAGATCACCACCGCCACCACCATCGCCGCCACCAAGTCTGTGTCGTTTAAGGGCTTTCAATAAAGACTCCTCACTGCTTTGAGGAGTCCGATGTGTCTGTTTACTGTACTTTCCGTTCGTGTCTTATGCTTATAGTTCCTGGGTTGCTCTAGGTGTGTTCTGTAGCATAGGTGCTGGACTTCATGGACTTCGGCAGCAGTAGCAGAGTTTATCTCTGCTGCTGTGACAACCTTTGGTTGTTTTTTTTTACCGAAGTCCTGGTTTTTCGATAGGGTCTGTTGTACCTTATCTTCCGGCATCTTGCTTATGAACTTGTACCTCGAGCCTAATATGTATGTGTCGTTGATGAATGAATAACTTGTACTTGTGTTTGTGTTACATTATTGTTGTGGTCCATCAGTTCTATTTCCAACATTCTTGTATACTTTGCATTTGGCAACATAGTAAAAGTTTAGAGATTGAAATATAAAAATGTTGAAACAAGACTTTTGGAAAAAGTGGTAATCTTCTATCATAGAATGCATTATGAATCTGCAGAGGATTGTTTGAATTCAATGAATCGAGAGATTTAGTTTATGTAATGATCTCTGACAATAACTTTTGCGAATCAGTTGGTGATTGGATTGCAGGCCAAATCATTGTGTTGGGTAGAAAATCTGAATGCAAATCCTGCTTGAGACAAACAAGTCATACTCCATGAATTATCATGATGATATAATATAAAATAGTAATTCAACTTTTCCAAGACCAGATTTTGGGTATCTTTTCTTACACCAAATATTGCATTATTTCGGAGATCCCATAATTTCTTACTGTATGTGGTTTTGGGATTTCCAAGAATAGCAAATTGCACTTTCCAGACGATCCCAGCAGAATTTAGTTGTTCAAAGATCTCCGCTCTCACATACTAATAACATCCAAACATATACCATCTTTTGCATCATTCAAAATTGCTTAGTTAATTATGTGGGATGAAAACTATTGAAATTCATTTTGTTGGCAACAAAATTAGTAAGGCCTTGTTTGTTAGAGCTTATTTTTTTTGTTGTACTGAACTGAATTGAATTGAAGTGAAAATTAATGTATTAAAAATGGAATCAGCATGACTTAATTAACCTGAATTTCATCAAATTACATTTTCACTGAACTGAACTGATCTATAGAAAAGCTATAGCAAACAGGCCTAAGTGAGTTATTATTGAATTCCTTATTTTAAGTGTTTTTTTAGATTATACACATGGGAGGAAAAACGGTAATAGATAAACATATAAACAACATTAGTTCAAATGGTAGAGAATGGTGACAAGGATTAATTTTCTCACTTTCAAATCCGACATTTTACATATTAAGCATGATCATTTATTTATTATTGTTGATCTTTTCACTTTCATGTTTAATGTTCTCACTTTCAACTTTCAAAACCGATCTCTTACATATTGAGCATAATCAATTCAGTGATATCACGTTTTTCTAACTTTGTAAAAAAAGATATATTGAAGTTTGTGCATATAAATTTCAAAGATTCAGGCACATAATGCAATCAAGACACGTACACAGAAATGTTGTAGTATTATATACTCCCAGACTCCAAGTGAAGCAGAAATAGGCACATCAACCAAAACCTTAACTATGTAACCAAATTTTCTGGACAATTTTCAATGAACATTAATGCTCTCCGATCATTGTTGTTTTCAATATATAACTGAAGACCACCGTGGCTAGTGGCTACTAGTATATGCCTCAAACATAACAAAATCTCACACGTTTTGAGGCCAATACAGTGTCCTAAGCATACAAAATTACAAATATAAGGTTGGAGAAGGGAATTCAGCTCCATGACTAAGGTTGGAGAATACAGTATCTACATTGTATTCAGTGATTATTGATTTGCTTCACACCTGCTCATCCAGATCCGTAACTCATTGTTTGGCGCTTGAGTTCACATCCTCCTTCCCCTTCCAAATTACACGATCAAGCTTCGCACAGAAGCTCTTGTAAAACTACAGCATGCAAACCAGATCATGAGTAAAAACTAATGGTAAATGGAGGTAAATGAGAAGAGAGAACAAGCTAAACCTTGTGATATTCAAGAGTGTCACCAGCGGCCTTCCGTACATCCACCATAAAAAGTGAGGGTGCGACTTCAAAAACCTTCAAAACAAATCAAACATTGGATCGAACAGGTCTGAGCAAATAAGTGATAATCCTACATGACTGTAGGGTGGACACAACCACCACTAATTTCCTAGAGGTCAAAGCTTGGAATCAGAACATGGAATTCGAACATACCTCCACGACAACAGCAAATTGACCAGCCCATTTTTCGGAAACCCCTTCGAGTCTGGTCTGCATTGCACCATAAGTAAAACTAAATAAGAAATTTGATTGCTTGTATGATTAACTTGCTCATGCTTAGAGTGTGGCACTTTCTGGGGTCCAAATTCAGATAATCGGCCATATCACTTAATATACTAGAACTAATAAGAGAAAGTAAATTAAAATAGATATAATATGTTGATATGGTCAGGTTTTGATTAGTACTTAAGTTATTTCACCACATGTTGAATGACTTTCAGAAATAAAGAATAGTACTATTTTATCATTATACTCATGGACACGTTTTATTGGACAAGGAAGTTGGAAATATATACCGTGTAATTTCGTGCATGGACCTTTAGACCCATTGATTCTGCAGCCGCTGCAATTGCTGCATTTATGACATTAGCAGGTTGGCGGGAAACAAAACGAGTTTGCCTCTTAACATAATCCTGCAATAATATCAGGTCACTCTTGTGGCTTCAGATTACTAGAACCAAATTACGCTAAGAATGTGATAGGTAGTATTGGAAATGGAGTTCCCGCTTAAACAAATGTACAGGGCTTCACAGGAGAATAATGAAGCAGTCAAATGAAGGGAATGAACACAGTGATGGAATTAAATAAGAGAGCAGGAAGTATCAGAAGCGTGCTTCATAAGTGAAAAGATAGACATGGGAGAGCATTTATTTTTCTGACATACAGTCTAAAAAAAAGAGATTGAAGTTGAAAGGCAGGTGACAATTTATTGGTGATAGTACCGTGAGCTTAAGAACTTGACACTTTACCTGTTGCCTGTCAAATAAGGCTGCTAGATTTAACCCTTGAGAAAGAGTAATCATCTCAAAGGCATTCATCACGAGAGGTCCACTTTCCTTATTGGCAGATTGCTCAGTCACATAGTTTTCCTTCAGAAACAACAAAGAGCAGCCTTTAGAAACAACAAAGAGCAGCCTTTAGGAACAACAAAGGGCAGATTACAAGCTGTTGAACTAACACCAAAGCAAACTACCATTTTGCAAAAGAAATCTTCAATAATTCAAACAAAACAATACCGTTACACTTTCCCTAGTACAGAAAACAATATTCAACTAAAAGCCAAACCTCGATGTCATCGAACACAGCCTGAACATCATCCAAATTCACTGCTTCATCTTCCTTGTATCTTACAGGGGTATAGTTTTTCTGAAACCATGAATCCCGTCTTATCCCTTCAATCTTAATTCTCTGCATTGACAAAAAGTTTAATTATACACCATACAAGGACATGAAAGACATGTCAGATAGAACTATCAAACATAATAGTTATCAAATTCCAGCTCACAGTCATTAAATGAACAATCCAAAATCTCGTGTGAAGCATATAAACATGCTAGCTATAAGAGATTAAAGCAGGCAAAAGACTCCATTCCCAGATAAAGTTTACAAGTAGATGCAAACCTGAGCCAGCAAGGCACATAAATCAGATCAATATCCTAAAGGATAAAATTTTGCACAAACATCTAAGGTAACGTCAATTATTTCCTAAATGAAATCTAAAAAATCACATTGTTCTAATTTAATGCAGTGAACATCTAAACAATTTAAGTACTCCAGTTTAAACACAATCAACATAATGTTACTCCAGGTAAGAAACCAGTTCGCATTCTGAGTTTAGCAAAAAGCAAAATGAGACTCTTCACAAGTACTTTATTGAGGGTTTAAACAAATGATTATCACAAAATTTGGATTAGCTTAAAAAGTCTTATGCGTGATTCAGTTTCAAATTGTAACCTTCTGCTGCCTAAGTAAAAGCTGAAACAGGTACATGAACTCGTCTGCACTAAAAATCATTATATGACTATGTTAAGAATTTCAAATTTAAATTATCAACACCAGAAGTCACCAAGTAAGCCCAATTATGCAAAAGCATGCAAACAAGAGATTTCGCCAAGGAGATAATACTAACAGTGTTGGGATTGGGATCAAGTAACTTATGCAGCAATGCTGTAACACCAGGAGAAAACCAATATGGACAGGAAAATTCTGCGGCATTAATCTGCAAATTCAACAAAAAGATAGTAAATAACATTTCAGCTATTTCAGGACAACCTAAATTGGCTAGACCACAGTTGGGAAACCCATAGCAAGGTAGCTTTTGAGTTTTGTCCATATTAAAATATATTCATAGAGTGACCATCATGATAAAGACCAACACACAGTTGTACATCATACAGGAAATGGATGTGTTAAGTACTTAGTTCATTAAAGCCATCCTGAGTCCTAGATACATACAAAAACCTTACAACAACTAAAATGATGGGCTTGGTAGGAGTCTTAAAGATACTAATATGAGGTAGATGCCCAAAAACAGCAATTTTTCGAACTGTCCATACATTGGGATCAGCTGACTTTTCAACATGAGAAGATTGAGTGATAAAGCATGAATAAGGAAAGGACATGTACATCAAAATGAGAGGGAAAGCGACCTGCATCTGCAACATGAGATTTATGCCAAATTGATAATGTAGTTATGCCATTGTTATAGTATAAACAAAACCTTTTGATACAATGTTGAAAGATCCGTCTCATCAAATGGGAGATAACCTGCCATCAAGACATATAGAATGACTCCACAAGACCAAAGATCAGCTGCAGCACCGTCATATCCACGCTTGCTTAATACCTAAAGAAAAAATATAAAATTCCTTAAAGGCTAAAAATACATAAAGTCTATAAATTCAACGGAGATCAGTGATTGAAGGTAAAGAGACAAGATAATGAAACAAATCTGAAAAATTCAAGCACTTGACAAATGCTGTTGTTGAAATTGAATGAATAACTTCACATTCATTTAACCACTGCGTATTCTAAAACGTATGATTCCTTTTATAGAATGGGGAATTTATAAATTATCACTTAATCCACTTCCATTCTCAATAGAAGTTACAGAAAATTAAGAGCACACAACAATCTTCCAGAGAGAAGTCAATAATAATGAAGGAATCCATAATACATAGTGACTAGAAGGGGACATGATTTTTTTATTAAAAGTTAAAAAGTAGCTGGTGAATACAAAACCTCAGGCGCCACATAGTTTGGAGTCCCACAAGTGGTATGCAGAAGATCAACTCCCTGTAGATGAATTTTTAGAATTAAAAATATGTATGCATAATGCAAGAACCCCATCTCAACCTCACATATCGATAGAGGATATAGAACGTACTTGTTGAGGTAAAGCACTCAATCCAAAATCAGAAACCTTTAATCTTCCTTGGGAATCAAGGAGCAAATTTTCAGGCTAGAATTGCAAGGAGCACATTTAAAATTAGGATCAACAAGCCCAGAAAAGCAATTTGACTTCAGAGTAAATCATACAGAACAATGATGTAAACCTTCAAATCTCTATGGTAGACACCCTTACTGTGACAGTGAGAAACAGCATCTATAAGTTGTTGGAAGTGACGTCGTGACTCGTTTTCAGGAAGTTTTCCCTGGTGAACCTGTTCACGAAGTAGGTTTTAAGAGGTTAATGACATATCTGAATGTTCCAAGAAAAAGTTTCACAAAATCTATACCAGAAGACTCCACACACTACTATTTTAAAATTATAGCAGATTGCAGAGTTATTCAATCTAATAAATCACCCAGTTAATTGATACAAGAAAACTTTTACCCCCAAAACGAAACATCACATCTTATGATATAAATGATTGACCCCGTTTGGGATTTAGCAATATACTTCTTGCAAACAGTAGTTAGAAAGACTTACAATTTTATCAAATAATTCTCCTCCAGTAACAAACTCGAGCACTATAAATATCTTAGTGCTGCTAGATAAAACCTATATCAAGAAATATAAGAATTAGAAACACATACACATATCACCACAAATTTTTAACTGTTTCTTGAAGAATGTAATCCATGATCAGGGAGAAACCAAATTCGTTAGATCTTACCTCATGTAGTCTAACAACATAGGGATGCCTTACGATCTTCATAATGGATATCTCTCTTTTAATCTGGTAACCAGTTGAAAAGCATAAGGCCATTTCAATCATCATATTGAGGAAAACTGCACAAAATTACCACATTAATAGGAAAAACTAAGCCTAGTACCTGATCAACCATCTTGTGCTTGAGAATAGTGCTTTTGGCCAGGACTTTGATGGCCACACTCTCACCAGTCTCAGTGTTCTGTGCAAACTTAACCTTCGCGAAAGTTCCTTCTCCAATAGTCCTACCGACCTCATATTTGCCTAACCTTTTTGTCACAACCCTGTTCATTTTGCCACGACGCTCATGTCCTGCTAGAATACCCAAACTGCTACGAAATGCAAAAACCAAAATCACTCACTAATTTATAACAAAAGAATAAGAACACCGAACAAATTCACATATTAAGACGGTTTAGTTGACACTACAAACAGCAAAGAATGGTTCACACTACAAACATCAAATTCAGGTGGTTTTTAAAATGTTGTTTGAAAAATCCAGAGACATATGGCTATACAAACTCCAACCGTCAAAAACAGCTGCAGAGTTACTATGAGAATGATAAGACAGACTCACACGACACACTAATTGAAGGAATTGAGACCTAATTTGTTGATAATCACCAAATTCTGCAAAAACCGGAGAAAATGTTGATAATACTTATACCACAACCAAGTAACATGATCTCCGGAGAAAATCACAATTTAAGCACGATTAAAGCTGCATAGAAAGGTCTTCCACTCGAGCATTCACAATTTCAGAAAACAATGAACAATTCACACCATAAGAATCAAAATACAGAAAAATTATGGAAATGAGACCTAATTAGATCAAATCACCGAATAGAGTGATTAATGCTTACTTAAAGTCGGAGCGAATGCGATAATGCTCTAACTGGAGATTTTGGAGGTGGTTGGAGCAAAATCGATCTCCTGCTCAGTTGATTTTACAGCGGCGGCTTTCGGATTGACAGATAATCAATGCTGTTTTAATTGAAGCGGTTACCGCTAAGTTGTACTACTGTTGCAGAGCAATAAAGAGGAAGAATTTGATACTCAAGGCTGCTTAGGGCAGCTGGGCAGGTAATTCATCAAGTAGAACTTCCTAGAGCAACCATATGAATATTCCCGGCAAATTTGTAAATAAATCTTATATTATATTGGAACACTCTTTTGATTGATACTTTATTGATACTATTTCAAATTATTTTTATGTTTAGTATTTAAAAAATACGCCTAAAAATACGCAACATGGACGTGTTTCCGTTCGTTATCTATGATTTTCAAAGTGTTTACAATTTGAATAACATAGATCGTGGTTTGGATTTATTGGTGTTGCGGTTGTAGCAGATCCCCGATTAGTGCAGTGATTGATGCGGGAGACGCTCCTCTCTGCCAAGCGGTTGTGGTGTTTGCAGTCGCAAAATAATATCCCCGAGGGCGGTATTACAATTTTTTTATTGGATATCTCAATTTGTAATAGTACAGACGATATGAGTCAGATTAGCATATGATTTAGTTAGTCTTGTAATAAACTAGTTGATTAGACGTTAATTGCACTTGTAATAGTTGCTTTCCCAGTATCATGAATGAATTTATTTTTTATTTTTTTTAAAAAAATAGCCTATTTTTTATTTTTTTTAAAAAAATAGCCTAAAGAGTCTACTGCAAAAAAAAAAAAAAAAAAAAAAATCTTATCAATGCGAATGTTTATAAAAGACAGCACACAAGAGAGCGGACATATTATCAAAAAATATATAAAAAAAAAAGAGCGGACAAAACTTCAGGTAAGAGGGCAACCGCCCAATGTTGCTCATGTCAATTTCATAAGACTTTAAGTCGGTTTTCTTTTACTGTCCAAAGAGATTTATCAAATTTCCTTTTTGGTCTGTGCCAAAAATATTTACCTATTTTCTATTTTGTTAAAGCTATAATATAAACTATTAACCTTCTCTCACATACTTCACCAACCTTACCACCAACATCAGCGACACATTAGATTTATTAAAAATTGTACCAAAAGGAATTGGGTACAACATAGTGGGACGGAGGGAGTATTTATTTTTTTATATTTTTTTGTTGATCTTTTATTTTATATTTCATATGGTTTTGATAATTATTTTACTAGATTCTCTACCATGTGAAAGTATTAATTTTTTTATTTCCATAAGACAATGACCTTGTTTGCTAGATTTTATTTTTTATTGAACTAAACTAAATTGAAGTGAAAATTAATGTAGTGAAAAAAGAATTAGTAGAACAGATAAAGCCTGTCAAAGAGGGCCAATATAGA
Source organism: Cruciata laevipes (assembly GCA_963678965.1). Lineage (NCBI taxonomy): Eukaryota > Viridiplantae > Streptophyta > Magnoliopsida > Gentianales > Rubiaceae > Cruciata > Cruciata laevipes. The sequence goes on along the minus strand of OY787632.1, from coordinate 7,721,313 downwards.
AAGTAGAAGTAAATATATAAGACAACATGTAGCCAAATTATCACGTACAAGTTACAATCATTATATTTTTTGTAGTAGTATAAATTTTAAAAACTTCAAATAGTTATTAGTTTCTATTTTTTACTTTTGACTTACGCTGTTAATACCTGAGGGTACTGAGAGCATTGTATCTCGGTGCATCATATACAATTTGTTTTTATAAAATGTTGGATCGAAATGTAATATTAGATTTTGTGTGCATATTTCTGTAATTCTTCTCCTATTTTCTCCCCACCCTACTACCACATCACTGTCTACCACAATGTTGCCGCCGGAGCCAAATCTCATGCAAGTTATCCAATTCTCAATGCCGGCAATGCAAACCTCAAATTCAATGTCGGTGACCAAAATCTCACTACCGATGACCCAAACGCTGGTGAACCATATCTCACCGCTACAAATATCACTATCGCAACCTCACAACCATTGATATTACTGTCACGACCTCATCATGGGCAAGTACAATCTCACCATCGAACCATCGCAACTCAGTTGTCATAACCCTATTGCCACACCATCGATCATGTGGAATCATGCACACTTACTCCGCTAGAAACACACGCCGTAATTACACATATGAACCAAAATCCCAACAACAAATTAAAAGACTAAGCAGTCTGCGTTTGATTTCTGCAGGCTTTGTTCATTGATTTCATGGTCTTTGAAATACATATTGTAACAACTCTGAAGTACGATGTCCAGACGAGTAGATTGTAATTAGTGAAATATTACTACATTCAAATTATTTTGTAAGGACAAATTATATATTTTTGAAACATTGCAATTTTTGTTGTGAAGTACAAGTTGTACAACTACAATGTTTTCTATTAATTATTAGGTGTGTTTTAAATCGCACTAGTTAGTTTGAAATTTTGAATGGATCAATTATTAATCAGTGGATTATAACCTAGCTAGGACGACATTATATACCCTTTTTTTCCAATACAAGGACATTATATAACTTGCCACGGACGGTACCTAGCATATATTGAAATTAATTAAGGAGGATTTTAACATTTTTTTTAATATGAATTTTAACAGTTTGGAGGGAATACAAATTCGACGGTGTAACGTAATCTCACATATACTCCTACTCCAATCCTCTCTTGAATTCAGCGGTGTATATTTTCCAGACTTCCAGTACAAGAACCTAGTGGAGTACACGTTGGTTATATATATATAAAAAAAACGTGTCCATTTTTATTCAGTTTTTTTGTTATTTTTAAATAACACTAATATATGAGAAAGTTTTGGGTGAGACCTGTTCTTGTGGAGACCAAGAGCAGGGGGAATGAACGTTTAATGTTTCTGCTTGATCTTTTAGTTAGTTTGTTTGATCTTTCAATCAATGTGCTTGAGTATTTTTGTTTTGCCTTGATTTTTCAGTTAATTTGATCTTTCGTTCAATTTGCTTGATCTTTCGGTCAATTTCCCTGATCATTTCCTTGGTCAATTTCACCAACGACAAATTCAATCAAGGAAATCGGCGGGTTTAAAGCTCACCAACGACAAATTCAATCAATAGCAGTCTCATATAATCTTTGGTCTCAATGGAGACATGTCTCAATTGAGAATTAGTACTAATATATATATATATATATATATATTAATAAAAGGAAACCATTACATCACCTAGGCTTATTGCCTTACAAACCAACAAAGAATTAATAAAAAGACAGACAAAGCATAGCACAAGCTTAGTAATTCTAACTACTAGAACTTGAGACAATGGAGTTGATGAGAGATCATGTGTGTTTCCCCCAATACTCCAGTTCCCCGAAGGCACGGATTCGTGACAGTAGAGTGCTGGTCATTTAACGGATGATACCGTAAGCAAGTCAACATTGTGGGATGGTACCCTAGTTGTTGCTTTGAGAGTACCCCAACAAGCTATCACATTTGCTTGTGAGGTGGAGATGCATAAAATGAGCCCTGAATTAGTCTGCATCATAACCTGATTCAGGTGTACATCTGCGGAATCTTCTTTGAATGTACTCGACTTATATGGCACTTTGAAGTTCCAAACCTTGTTCCAGAGGTTTCTTCTCATTTCGTTAACCCATACCATTCTGTGATGAATCCTCATACATGAAACATCCAACCTCTTAACCTTATCCAGCAGCTTGTATGGAACCTTGAAGTTCCAAATCTTGCTCCACACTTTTCTCCTTCTCTAGTCTATATACCTTTGACAACACGTTAATTTGAATCCTTTGCCCTCTTTCCTTAACTTTCTTGAATCCCCCTCTTCTCTCAGTGCATCCTTGGAATCCCTGTTAACTATAACTTGCAGCAGAATATATACATAACTTGCCAGCATAATGAGAACATATGTCCTGGACTCTATGCTTTGTGATGTCATCTCATCTTGTCTATGCATCATATCTTCCAAATGCCAGAATTCCTTCAAGATAACCAGCTCCCAGGTTGTAATATTGTGTGATCCTTGGTATGAGATTTTGATGTTCCATACTTCTTTCCAAAGTTCCTTACTGCCTGAGCTAGTTATCTCATACTATTCATTTTTTATCAAGTTGTATTTTGAAAACACAGTCTTCAAAAGAAAGTGGAGATACCAGAAAATGATGATCACAATATCTTCATTCACGGACTTTCGAATCACATTCGGTTTAAAGGCTCCCAACCTATTTGATTTCGCATTCCTGGAATTTAGCTCATATGATTCTCTAGATTCCTTCATAACTGGAGCTGACAATGAGAACACTTTAACATATTTATGGAGCCTACCCCGATCATCCCCCTGCATAGCGATTTCTCTAGTCAGTTCCAATTATGTGCTTTCCGAGCTATTATTATGAGCTCCATTATGATTCTTCAATTCAATCCAACTATTCCGGTGCAGTTTGGGCCTGTGAAAGACGTGCTGATAGATATCTTTCCCAATTCCTTTCCATTTTTTCACAAAACCATTTCCAGGGCAAGATTCACATTTCCTTTTCTCCTGATCTTCCTGGTTTGAGACAACCACTATTTGAGACCTTAAAAGCATGGGACAAGTTTCCTGAGCCCTGACTTGAATTGTCTGATGATTATCCATTGTCATGCTGAAATCCATTATCGACTCAGTACATTCCAAACACATCTGTCTCTTGACATGAAATATTTGTCTATCTTCTTTTCCATCATAACTCTTCCTTTTCTTTTTCTCCTTTTCACCCTTTTCCACGAGAACACCCTGTCATTGCCACTTTTCCTTGGTTCCCTATCCTCCACCGCCATATCAGATGTACCTTCTTCAAAATCTTGTAGAGAGGGGTCTTGTGTTTTTTACCCGTATGCTGAACCTCCCCGTTCGACTCCAACATGAAATATTTACGCTTTACTCCATTCACAGATCTGCCATATTTAGATGCTCTTACTCTCACTTCTGATTCCACTGGTCCAGCATCTGCCTTTGTAAATTCCTCCATATCATCATTTTCGATTACCACCTCTAGTAATTCCCATTGTCTCTTGAAATGTTGCCAGATGGATGCTCACAAAGTTCTTCAAACACTTCTCCTCCTTTAGACTGCATCTAGAAGTAGGATGAACGATTATTCCGCACTGGGAAACAGAGTTTGAAAATCTTCTCATAAGCATAGGAAAGCCACCTTTCTTGATTCTTTCCTTCTATCAAGAAACCAGTTATCAGGGGTCTATTTGTATCCACCCGGACCAGTGCCTCTACATAGTGTTCCTTGGAATCCACCTTGCATCCACTTCTGATGCTTACTACATCACCAATCATACAAGCCAGTTTTTGCTCTAAATCGTGAAATAGCAGTTCTTTTGGCACATTAAAGAGTCTAATTCTTGTGAGCGGCTTTGATACTTTCAAACTCCAAAGCGGAAGGCCTACTTTCCATCTCGTTAATCCTAGGAAACCCCCTTCAATATAACATGGACTATTCTGCAGGGCATATAACATATATTCTTCTGTTTCAAAGTTCAGTACCATGTTGTTGTTTCTTGATTATCTTGACCTTAACACCCCACCATTTCTGAAACTGATACTGAAATTTTTTCATATTAAACTCCCTGTCATCAAACTAATGTCCTAACAGGTTAAAAACCTTTGAAGACTTTTGTGGCCTCAAATTCTCCACATGAAGATTAACACTGGTGCGTTTACATGATTCCTCTGCAAAGTCAGCATAAATGACCTCCATCAACAGTCCATTCAGAATACTTAGTGATAGTGATAACGAAGGACACCTGTTAACAAATCTAGCCTGCCTTCTACTAGTCTTAAAACACCCATTCTTGAACCAAACACCATTACTTATGATCGGAATACACCATCCTGATTCTCCCAACATCACGTGACCATCTTTACTACAAACAGAGTGAGCACTCTGTTTTCCCCTGTCCTTCATCTCTGCATCAACTTCATGATTAATATCACTTTCTCTACAAACTCTTTTCACCGGCCAACCAGAAAACCCGTTTCAACCCAGATTTCATTCATCTGAATTATGAGGCACTAGTGCAGAAAGCTTGATTAAAGGCTTCAAATGGAAGGCTGCTCGTTGAAAAATTAAAGAAAACGTTGTGCAACAATATTTACGATATCGGAAGCATGTAATTCTAGGAGCTCTATCATTAGACAACTTTTGAATTTTTTTTAGAAAGCGGTCAAATCTGAACCGCTGTCTAAAATTTTTCATGAACGACGTTTTATAATACCAGCTGTCCAATGTAATAAAAGACGGCGTTTTTTTAGAAACGCTGTCGAAACAAAGTAGTTTCCGATAACGGAAGCCCAATTCTGAGATGGGAAGCAATATTCTAGTAAATAATTTTTGGGCTACGAAGTTGGAAGTAAAGAAGTTAGCGATTAACCGGAAAACAAGCATATTTCCGATATCTAAGACCAATTCTAATATATATTTTTAGGTTCCGAATTCGGAAGTACTAATAAGTTCCCGATCCCGGTTAATGTAGTAATCGGAGCTAAATTTTGACTTTTTAAAAATTTGACCGTCGTAAATATTTTACTATTTCGACATATTTTACGTAGAATCTCATCATAGTTCCGAGATCGGAACCTTATTATAGTATACTTTTAGGTTCCAGGATCGGAAGTGAATATTATTTCCCAATCCCTATTAGTTCCGGATTCGGAACTAAATTTAAAAAAATTGAAAATACGTTAACCTAAAATACATGACTAAATTTTTTCGGAAACCTAGCAGGAAAGGGATACTCAATTTTAAAGGGCCGAAACTATATCAATAAAGGGGCAATACCTATATATTCAGGAATTACATAAAGCTTTGTATTTGTGAAGAAAGAATTGGTGTGTTCGAAAATTCGTGATCCGTCTACAACGAACAGAACAAGGCAACGAACAATACAAGGTTATTACTTGCTTACGAGATATTGAATACATGAACTATCATATTTTACAAGATTATTTGGGGCTTTTTATGTGAATTCATTGATTGAGTAATTTGGAGAGATTTAATTCAAATGTATTGTGATTTACATTGCAGAAGTATGAACTTGGATCGTGTTCATATTGTTGGATCGAACATTCGAACATCTACTGAATATAGGGAGTTGATCGAATGTTTCATTGAAGTTGCTTTTAATCATGCGAGAATGGAGAATATGTCGATGATGCGATGTCCATGTAAGGATGTGTAGGAATGATGTGTATCTGGGGGAGCGGGATTACGCTCACATTTGATTATAAGGGGATCTGAGGCTTCATATACCAAGTGGATATGGCATAGGGAAAACGTAGATGTATGGGATGAAGTCAATGATGAATGTCATTAACATTATTAATAAATAGAATTCATACTATAGATATCGGAATTAGGGGTGTAAATGAACTGAACCGTTCGTGAACAACTCGGTTTGACCAATTCGAAATCGAACTCGATCTCGTTCGTTAATAAATGAGTTCGAACTCGAGATCATAACTCGATAGAATCGTTGAACAGCTCGAGAATAATTTATAGATACTATATTTAGAATTTATAAAAATAATTTACATGTCTTAAAGAAGGTAATTGTATGTTTATTAATTTTAGTTCTTTTCATTTATTTATTTTAGTCTTTTTTATATAAAAAAAAACCTAAGAGAATACATTTTGAATAAAAAATGGATAAGATATGACGTTATGAAGATTGAAGAAAGAAGTAAAATAAATCTTGAGAGAAAAAGAAAGAGAAAAAGGGAAGGGAGAAAAGCTTGAATCCCACATCGGTGGCAAGAGAAAGGGACAAATCTTCTCTTAGTTATAAATTGATCTCATTTCATAACAATTCTTAGTCCAACTTGCTTTGGTGGATTTCCATGTGCAAAGCCATATTTAGATGTTTGGGCTCGAATTGGTCTTCTAGAATCCGAAAAGAATGTGGGAACAAAATTAAGATTCCGGGATCAGAAAATTTAATAACAAATAGAATTCATACTCGACATTGTTACATTAAATATATCGAAACAGTCATAAAATCTGGAACCGACGGTCGATTGCGGTCAATATTAGTGAGAAACAGAATTGAATTTCCGGTGTCGGAAACTTTAAAACTAACTAGAATTCATACTAGATACCGTAACATATGATAAATCGAAACGCTTCTAGAATCTGGAAAACGCTGAAACACAACCAACAAGTAGAATTGGATTTCCTAATTCGGAACAATACTCATTAACTAGAATGAAACCTAGAATACGTAAACTATGCAAAATCGAATGTGGACTCGTATTCATAAACCTAATGGCAGGATAATTTTATCCCGACGACAACTGAACGGAAATACTAACTTCCGAACACGGAACTAATGTAGAGTAACTCCCAGAATTTTAAGTTCCGCCACCAGAATTAAATGGACAGCGGTTGAAAAATAAACAATGGATAACGTTTGAAAAAACCTTTAATTGTCTCATTGGACGTCTCGTAATTAAACGCTGTCTAAAGAAATACAATGGACGGCTCAGCCACCTACGGCTCCTCCAAAATGTCTTCTATTGTCCAAATAACAGCCGTTAATCCTATGCTCTCCCACTAGTGAGGTCTCGCTCTTTTCCCGCATATCACCATTATTTCCGTTCAAAGTTCTCCCAAAATGGGAAAACCAAACCAATAACAATGATATGAAAGGAAAATCAGACCAAAACTAACGAACTGTCTATGCTGTGATACTAGCGCTAACCAAATAGCGAAATCCTAATCAGAAATCCACGGTTTGGGGGCTGCATGCAACCCCGACCAACTTTGGAGAAAACCCTCTTTTTCTTTTCCTTCCTTCTTTACTAACTGATCCAACTAATAAAGAGACTAGATCTTGACAACCTTAATATAAACTCTAATTTAACTTAGAACCTTTATCCAAGCAGAAATCCTAACTTTACCCATACCTTGTTTCCTCTTTGCAGATCTTCATTATTCACTGAACCCACCTCCAGATTCTTACTAGATCATGGAACTTTGAACACAAAGGTGTCCATGATTCCAACTACGGATGATTTGGGTGTTTGATTTGGAAGAATTTGATGGTAGAGATTTGAAAATCTCAAAACTTCTTTGAGAAGTTAGAGAATTGCTATTCTAGAGAGAAAGCAGAGAAAACCTCTCACTAGGTGAGAGGAAGTCCTCAAAAACTTTTGTATTTACTTATTCAGTTTTAATTATTGCCAAAACTTAGTTAGTCAATTTTATTTTTTTTAAAGATAAACCACCTATGAAAGGTGAGGAGACTATATTTGGAATCCCCAATCTCTAAATTTTTTTTTTTTAGTTTTACAAACACCTGAAAGAGGTGTAACAAAAAGGAGTAAAAATCTTCTGAGTACAATAAGCTCCATGAAAAGGAGTTTGTAAGAAACCATGTATGCGGCGGAGAAATGAGCAAAGCTGAATCAAAAGGCACTTTTATATGGACAATTTTTTTTATAAATAAAATAAAAATTACATGTAGTACAATCAAATTGATTTTCGCAAAATAGAAATTTGCAGTCACTTCACTTCGCATATAATGCGATTTGATTTGGAGATGTAAAGCATATTCCACCGGATAAGCATGAGAATACGACAATATTCTCGGCTGCATTTTGTGGATTGTTCAATAATTAACCCTGTAATCCTATCAAGATTAGTGTCATCAAATTTTAAAAACTACCTCAGAATTTTTAATTAGTTGTCCTTCTTATCAATAACAAAAGTCAAAACATCATACCTCACGCTCCTAATGTCAACTTAATTATACTCATTTTGTTGACATACTATTCTTTAATTGTGGTTTTGTTTACATATATCCTGTTCAAATGGTTAATTATTAATATTTTTTTTACATTTACCAAGTCAAAATATATGCCTCACTAAATTAAATTAGTTAACACTTTACATTCATTCATTTAGTCAAGTGGTCGGCGGGAGCGCCTCATTTTATTAATTAGATATAAAGGAAAAAAAACTAATATTATCATAGAAAATATGATCAATGAAATGATTATACACAAAATTTATCAGTCCCTAAATAAATACACATGAATATAATATGACCAATTCTTGGGTGAGGCAACCTAATATGAGAATTACTCATATAATATAGTCAATATTACATATTTTTATAATATATGAAATGCCATTTATATGGCAACTAAATAAAAAAAATTGAGAAAGAAAATTATATAATTTTGAGAATGATCATACACAGTCCTCGTTTGCCTAAACTTTTCTGTAGATCAATTCAGTTCATTTAAATATATTTAATTTTTTTTATTTTAGTTTAATTGATACATTTAAATTTATTCAGTTCAGTTATATAATTTTTTAAACTTAACTGAACAGTTAAATCTACTAAAAATTATTTCAGTTCAGTTCAGTTAAATATGTTTAAATTTATTTCAGTTTAGTTCAGTAAGAAATAAGATCTAGCAAACATGGCCACGGAATATGACATCCCATTATATGAAAAATGAATAAACTTTGGAAATAATCATATATGTTAAATACATTTTTAATGGCCGAAACTACATTTTTTTTTGCTTTAGACCGAAGCTCAAATGCTATGTATTTAATGTTAGAACTTGAAAAAAATATTTTGGACAAATATCTGTAGATATATAAGAGGCGAAGCCAGGAATTAAAAATCGGGTGCACTTTAAATGTTTAAAATACTTCACGTACTTTAAACTTATTCTATAGTACACAATTGAAAGTAAGATTTTTATACAGTTTAGTGTAAATCTTCATTCAAATATATTCAAACCTTGACAAAGTTATTTTACAATACAAAGCAGTCACTTGTCAAGATTTTATACTTTGAAACCGACTTACAAACATATCATTACTAACATTTAAGACCTAATATTTCTCTAAATATATATAACAGACTATCATTCAACAATTTTGGGAGAAGAAAGTATATAATAATAGAATATTTAGGGTGCACAAACATTACTAAATATAATTTTTGTCTTATAAATATATAATTTTTTTAAAAAATAATAAATTCCGGGATGCACGCGCACCCGGGTTCCTTCATAGCTCCGCCAATGGATATATTTACCAGCAATAAATTGGATCATTGATGCATTTTAGTTTTGTATAAAATTCGGTATCAATCAAGTTAATTGATCGGACATTCGGACTGTACTATCAAGTCAAGTCACGCGAAGCTATTCTCTAGTATTTGTTTCCAGAAAATCACTCTCAGGCACATGCACTGCTTAATCTTGTAAATCATCAGGATCAAACTGGTCCAATCTATATTTTTGTCTGCACCATTTTTTTGTTAGACAGATTTGTAGCATGACTTTTAAGACCCAATTATTGTACCTAATTAAATTGAATACATTTATTTCAAAAATAACATAGTCATAAAAGACAATAATAAGTCGACGAGCACATAACTATAGATCATGCACAATATATTTCCCTCCCCAGAAGAAAGAGAGTCTTGGGCGGGAACTTTCTTGTAAAGATCAAGGGCAATGGAAAGTTTTACTTGATTTTTTAGTCAGTTTGATTGATCTTTAATTAACTCAGTTTCCTTGACCATTCATAATCTTTGGTACATTATTGTTATTTCGTACAAATTCACACCGAATCTCAGTCTTAAGTCGGTGCATATGAGACAACTGAGATCGGGTGACACCAACAAACTAAAATCTAACAACGTCGGCGGGATTGAAATTCACCAACGACAATTTCAACCGATATCGATCCCTTATAGCATTTGGTCTTTATAGAGACAGATCTCAAAAATGAGAATTTGTATAAGAATAAATCTGAACAAAATTCTCCTATGTATTGAAGCAATAGGCCATGACTTCATAACGGAAAATTCCAAATACCAATCAATTCACCCCAAAGAAAACAATATCTGGCGGCAAATGATCAATAGCCACTTAATAATTTGAGTGGATAATCAATGGTTTGATGATTCGAAGTTATTTTTTGGTCAGAAGTAGATTTCACCATGATCCATCGCATTTTGTCACGCATAAGTTAAAAATTGCTCGGTAATAATTTTCCGAGAAAATATGGACCGTTGAGCGAGGTTTTGGAATGGAGGCAGCATCCAAGACGTCCTAATTATCCAACCTGATCGATCTATCCTCAAGTCTGAGTCCGAGGGGTCAACTTGTTCCATTATTAAGTTCGTTGCAGGCAGCTGGCTGTAGGGAGATAACGACCTGTTTGGAGACAAGAGGTTTGAAGAGCGTTTAGAATTTTTGGTTAAGTATGGATAGTTAGCTAGTCAATCATCTCTTTCATGTGTTTGATGAACAGAGTTTTCTAACTATATGTTTTGATAAAAACTCTGATTTCTAAAACGCTAGAAAGACCAGCGTTTGTAAGAATTTAATCAGAAGAATATTACAAAATATATTTTTTATCCTTAGCAGTCACAAATTTCCTTTTTATTTATTTATGGAGTAAAAGGCGATATCCCTCGCCGTAGGGGTTACGATATGTTTTAATTTATATTTAAAGTAATACCCATATTGGAATTAAAATGGTCCGAGTTAAATATATAACACTGAAAATTTCAAAACATTTTAATTCTAAAAATAAATATTTAAATAATATAGGTATGTTAATAATGAATAATATTTTAAATAAAAGCTAAAAACAATAGCATAAAATAATAAACATATGATCAAAAATAATTTTCAATACTTCAAAACAAGTAATAAACACTACATAAATTATCTAATTACAAATTTTACTAGTGTCTATTTCAGTCATTTAACATTATGAAACAGTTATCAGCTAAATGTTAATTACCAAACACTTATATGCAAACAACTAGTTAAACCGCTCCGCTAGTTAAAACAGCTAATATATAGAATCCGCTAACAGCTAACAGCTGATAAAAACCGCTAACAGCTAACAACTAAACGCTGATCTCCAAACGAGTCCAACATGCAGTCCAACCCAAGTTAAAATTTGCAATTGGTCTCAAAATTTTAATACGGTAAATGATCAGGCTTGAGAGTGAAAAAATCAACACAAAAAAAGAAATGATCAGGCATGAATGTAAGAATATCAACAATAATAAATTGAATGATAATGATTGATACGTAAAAATACAGACTTTAATAACGAGAAGATCATCAAAAATAAAGGTAATAATCAGAAGCAATAATGAAAAGGTAATTGAGATATGTATAATTGGAATTTAAAATTTGCAAGAATTAAATTATATTAATTTAACCTGCCTATGGCCCCTTAGGTTAGGTGGACTTTATACTTCCACTTCTCAATATAGTGAAAAACCTTTTATGCAAATATTTTCCAGTCGGTATTTTCCCGTATATATTCAATGTTCTAGAAATATACATGTGTATGTGACTGATATTGACTAAGTTCCAAACCCACCTTATATAAAGCCGCCTGAATCAATTACCAAACCCCTCCAATTAACAACAGAATACATTTTATCAGCAACACAATTAACTAGTCATGTTGTTAAGAAGCTCTTCAACGCCATTAATGAACTCAGGGCTACAATGGCATTCATCATCATCATATTCACCAGAATCACCAGAACTACCCATTTCACAGCCACCCAACTCAATAATCTTCAGATGTTTGTCATCTTCATCGTTTTTCGATCTCAGGAAACCAAACAAACGATCCAATGAGAACTTAAAGTGCTGCATGGCGATGGCGGTGCATGGCCGGTTGTCTGCAATCACAGCGGACGGAGACGAAGACGGCGACGAGGATGACGATGCATGGGAAGAGAAGCGCTTGGTAACACTCCCTTCTTCAGCAAAAGAGTTGAGCTACGTTCAAGAAGACGGCGAAACGCTGCAGGCGGCAGCAGCGGAGGCTGTGGTGGTGGTGGGCGGTGGAGGTGGAAACGGCGGAGGAAGGATTTGCGGCGGCGGCAGGGGATCTGGAGGCGGCGACGAGGAGGAGGAGGGCGGCGGTTCGGACCATTCCGGTTCAAAGAGTGGACATGAAAGCGTGGATGTTTACTACCAGAAAATGATAGAAGCTAATCCCTCCAATTCACTCCTCTTGAGCAACTACGCAAGATACTTGATAGAGGTACCAAAATTTTAAAACAAATTCTCATTTGAATGGAGAACCGGCTCAATTAATGTTAAAAGTAAGAAGATCATACACGAAGTGAGAAGATAAACAATGATTAATACACTGAACCGTTATGATTAATATGTAAAAATCCAGACTTAAAAGTAAGAAAATTAACATTTGTCTATAGTATCAATTGTGAAAGAGACATTCTCAAATTTTAATTAGTTTATGATATGCTTTGTATCAAATTTATTTGAAGAGTATTTCAATAAAATAGACCTTAATCTACCTATTAAACTAATAATATTGTGCATGCATATGTTAATCCAAATAGATTGTGTTGATACTGATTTGAGTTGGAATAATAAATTGTGAAGGTCCGAGCAGACTATGAGAGGGCGGAGGAATATTGCGGCCGAGCAATAGTGGCGAACCCGGGCGACGGCAACGTGCTGTCCCTGTACGCCGACCTGATATGGCGATCACGAAAGGACGCCAATCGTGCTCAATCTTACTTCGATCGAGCCATTCAAGCTACCCCACAAGACTGGTACGTAACATATATTAATATTCATTTTTAATATATATTATGTTAATTTTAGAGAAATTAATTAAATGAGATTTGGTTGTGCAGTTACGTTATGGCTTCATATGCTCGCTTTCTGTGGGACTCCGAGGATGATGATGACGAAAGCTGCCGCGGTTGAAAGAAGAAGAAGAAGAAGAAGATGCAGCGCAGATGGCAATTTTGTAGATATAGGACTTGTTCACTTGTTCATGAATGTAAATTACTAATCCTCTGTACCGTACTCCCTCCTTCCCGTATTAAACTTCACACTTCACTATTTGACACTATTTGCTTTTAAACTTTGACCATATATTTGAATAGATATATTAATGTTAATATCATCATATGTGATATCACTAGATTCATCGTAACATGTAGTATTCAAATATCAAATTTTTATGTGCTGATAATACATGTAACTAAAGATATTTACGGTCAAACATCTACATCGGCATGCGTGAAAAAGATTCTGTGAAGAATAATGTGGGACGGAGGGAGTATTAAACTTCAAACTTCACTATTTGCTTTTAACCTTTAACCATATATTTGAATAGATATATTAATATTAATATCATCATATATATGTGATATCACTAGATTCATCGTAACATGTAATATTCAAATATTGAATTTTTATATGCCGATTATACATATAAACTAAAGATATTTACGGTCACACAATGTGTGAAAAAAATCGTGTGAAGATTAATGTGGGACGTACACTAGCTGAATTCAATTTCTTTTTATTTTTATTTTTATTTATTTTTTTGGTGACTGTTTTATTTAGTTTTATACTATGCTGTCCCCAAGAAATTGTGTTATAGAATCTAAGTAATTGTAGTAGTTGTTGCACATAGCTTTCATGTTTTAAAAATCGGGCTTAACCAAACATTCTTCCAATTTTGCATTCCAATGTTGGGATGCAAATAAGAAAAATACCAAATTTTGCCTAGTTTTTTTTTCTTTCAAAAATCAGTGTAAATTCAAAATAACACGCTTATACAATAAGCATTGCTTACGCATCTTAATTTGCCTCGTAAGACATGAGAAAGGAACATAAGTTACATAGCTAGGGGATAGAAACAATATCTATTTTGGTTTTGGCTAATCAAATATAGAATAAAAACGTGCAAAAATATTGTTGGTGCAAAAAATTAATTTATGATTACGGTTAGAATTTATTAGTGTTTTTATTTTAAACTCCAAGGTTTTAACCCTAAAATAAAAATATCAAACTTCAATCCTCTATAAAACACCGTTGAGATTGCACCAAACCCTCAATCTTCCAAACCAAAAAACAAAAAACCTCTTTTCAAAACAACAGAACAAAAAATACCATTCCGTGCCTAGTTTTATTTTTCAGAATTCAAACCAAAATTGCTGTTCATGCTGAATACGCGCATTGCTTATATAAATCCATGTTGAGATGCCTTTGGAAATGCTATGTTTTGTGCCTTGCTTTTTTTTTGGAAAATCCTACCATTTTGTAATCAAAACGGCCAAATTCGTTACACGTTGCTTTCATGCATGTTTTTCAAAACCATATATAAATCACACCACTTCATTTCATTCTTCCCTTGAAACCTTGTTATTACGATAACAAAATGCAGCTCCACCTCCATCTTTAATAGTTCTGTCTTTGCTCGCCGGATCATTTGCTTTAGAACCAAATTATTTATTCATTTTGCGTGCAATTTTTTTAAAATCAATGTAAAGTCGACTGTACCATACACGTCGATCTTATGCAAAGAATCGTTCTCGATCGAGAACAACGCACAAACTTTATTATTTAGTCCCACTTATCAATATCATCAATCACTTTCAATGTAGTTATCAAGTATCTCTTCATCGCATATCATCAATTCTCCACTTACATATATATTATTTATATACTATGGTCCTGTTTGCTAGATCTTATATGTAGATCAGTTCAGTTCAGTGTCAGTAAATAAGACTTAGTCAATGCAATTTTTTTAGCATATAGTCAAATCAAAGTTGTTATGGAAATCCTAACAACCAAATCACAATCATGTAAATATGTGTAAACATTGTTAGAGCATCTCCAACCCCAAAACGATTCTTCTACATAAACTCTTCAAACATCGCACTCAAGATTAATGCAAATTGATTTCGATGGGGACAAAAAATCAAAACTACACACAGGGATGCAAAAAGGGGATTCATAGTAGTACATACTTTGTAGCACTATCCATCATTTCATAACAAATCATCTACATTCCATTTCCATTTCTAAATACCGAGCAAATTCATGCCCCCATGAACTAAAACAGAAACACTATCTCACAAACCCACCAAAATTACTAATCAAAACTTACATCTACGAGCCCGGGTGAAGAAAACCGCAGCTATTACACTCTAATCTGAAAACAAAGAAACCCCATATCCAAATTCAGCCAAAAATAAAACAAGCAAGAATTCCACAGCATTTCACCAAATTAGGGAAAAATTTTTTAAAACGAAAATACAAAAGCACCTTCGCCTGACGCTTGTTGCTCCGGTAATTCATCATCCAGGGAGAAAGACGACGACGGGTGAGGGAGGCGGGCGGGCGACGGGGCGGGGTTTTGGAGCAGATGGGAAGACGGTTGAGATCTAGTGAAGGGATAAGGAATGATTTAGTTTATATACCATTAAAATAAATTATTTTTTTCTTTTATTTTCAATGGAATTTTGATTAGTAATAATATTGTGATGAGTCTCAAACAAGAATTTGTCTTGTGATAATAATAATTAAATTTCTTTAAAATTCATTCGCAATTAAAAAAACTAATTTGTTATTAAAAAAATTAATTTTTTATTCAGAAAAAACTAATTTATTCTGTTTAAGGGCAGTTAAAGTAAAAATTTGACTTCTTATAGTTAAACTCAATTAAATATGGGTTTTCCCTAAATAAACTCAATTTGATATATTTATTGAATTTTAGAATAAATAGCATTCTCTATATGGATTCGGATAATTTAATTATTTTTCTTAATTTATTTAGAATCAATTTCATTTTGTATTTAAATTAATTTTATTTTACTTGTAACTGATATTTAAATAAGTTCAGTTTTAGTAATATTCATCAAATCCATTTGAATCATATTTGAAAAGTAGTCATCACAACATAACGTATATGTTTAAGTAACGAAACAATGTATAAGTAGTGAATGTTCATGAAGACATTAACGTTGTTACTATAACTACATTCGAATGTTTATTTTTTGTTACAAAAGTGATATGAAAAGCTCTCATATATGAAATTATTGCCAATTTTGCTAATTTCATAAATTTCACCGGTAATGTGTAAACGGTGAAATGTGGATGACTTGTTTGAGGGATATGGCGACACGTTTCACTACCGCACATGAGTAGCATTAAATGCGGCGTTTCACCGGTAGCAAGAGTGTGAGGTGAAACACAAAATGTTCACACGACGTGGCAAATTAATTAAAATGCCGATAATTTTCAAAATACTTTGGACCGGTGCAATACAATCATTTCACCACTCACTCACATGCACTATAGCAATTCTCTTTGTCCCGCTCAGTCGTTGACTCTTATTGCACCAGATGCTTAATTTTTAGCGGTGCAATATGGTGGGAACTATTCGAGACGGTGCAATGTAATGGGTCCCCTTCCTTTCATATACTACCGCCAGCTCTTATTGCGTTGAACGTTCAACAAATTTTCGTTTCATCCCTTGGTCGTTTTCGGGCTGGTGAAACGTGGTGGTCAAACATATTGTATAGTGTTTGGACTTTTTTTCCAAATAGTTATTAACCGGTGATATATACCGATGAAATGTAATTTTTTTCTAGTAGTGAGCCTAAAATAAAATACATTAATATATACTTAACGGTCAAGATTTTAAAATTTTGAACAAAATATTTATTAATGATGTTTTGAATCATTACAATTTCATATAAGAGAAGAAGAAGATATGTATCAAAATAGTAATATTGTAGACATTTTTGTACTAAAAATATGGACATCAGTGCATTAAAATACGAGGATTCAAATATTAGTAATACGTATAGGAATTTAGGGAATTGATCATTATTAGACTTTTTCTCTCTCTCTGCGATCTAAAACCCGAACGCCTTCTGCTCTTTCCGGCGCCGCCGCCGCCATGACGGCGGAGCTTGTCACCAGCGCACAGCCACCCACCAAAGCACAACCTCCCACAACACAATCGATCCCACAGTCGATCCCACAACCCGCTGCATCCTACGCCCAAACTGTTAATCCTGATCTGGTCAGAGCACCCTTCAATCCAAAACCCCGGATTGACCACCTCGGCGAACCGGGTTTACACTTTTCCGATGAGGAATGTGACAAACTCGAGGAACCATTGAAACTCACTCTTGTTGGGAAGTTCTCCCGAGCCCGTCCAAAGCTTGAAAAACTCCGAAAAGATTTTCAAACAGCGGGTTTCAAAGGACACATGGAGATTTATCTATTAGATAATCATCAGGTACTAATCCATTTTGCTCTTTCAGATGATTATTACAGGTGCTGGCTTCACAAGGTGTGGAATTTTGGAGCGTACTCAATCCGAATCACCAAATGGAGTCCAGACTTTGATCCAAATGCAGATTCCCCAATAATCCCGGTATGGATATCTTTATATGGTCTCAAACATCCATTCTTTGAAGAATATGTTGTGTTGTCTATTGGAAATCTCATTGGTTACCCTGTCAAAGTAGATAAAGCAACTCTGAATAGAACTAGACCTCATGTTGCTAGAGTATGTGTCGAAATAGATATTACAAAACCCCTAGTTGAGAGAGTCTGGATCAATTATAGGAAAAGTGGCTTTTGGCAAAAGGTAGAATATGAGGGCCTCCCCGATTATTGTACAAATTGCTCTAGAATAGGTCACCCAAAAGGATCTTGTCATAGTCAATCTGTTTCTAAGCAACTTATGCCATGGAGACCTCAGCAACCCGATATTATAACTGCTGAACATAAACCATCATCATCAGGGCTAAAATCACAAGAAAAAGCAAATATTCCAACTGATGTTTTGAAAGCTAACCCTGTTGTTAAAGATGTCTCCTTGGGAAAGAAAGGCAATACTTTTATAGGTTATCATCACAGGAATCATCATCAGGGACACACATGGAAAAAAAAGCAGCCTCAAAATCAATCACATGATGAGAATCAAGCACCAGTTGTCAACACTGATACTTCTCAGCAAAAGAATCAGACTCTAAGGATACTACAGAGATCATCCAGCATTAAACAGGTAGAGGGTATCAATGAATTAGTATTGATTGAAAATATATCCGAAAGCGAGGAACAGGAAGATATTCATCACATTGATACCCATCCTACTTTTACAGCAATTTTTGATAAACCTGTTGCTTGTGTTAGCACCAGTGAGATGAACTCTCCTAGTGATAACACTGTCTCTAATGTTTTCACTGAGGAAATTGCAGATACATGTAGGAATATACAAGGAAAACCTGAGAATTCACAGGAAAGGAACTCCCCAGCAAAGAAGCATGCAGATAACATGGAGGATCAACCTAATACAGGAAATAACTCTTTTGAGGAAAATCCAGACAGTTCAGACTGGATTTAGGTAAACAAGGGTAAGTCCTCAAGTTATGAAACTCCTATGAAGTTAAGCATTGAAGAGAGGAATTTACTGGATAATATTAATCCAAAACCCAAATTGATTTGGTCAAAAGAAAAAGGTTCTAGAACCATCTATGTTAACTCCCAATAGCTTTAGAAGCCTCCAAATAGATAATGTATCTGATGAGGATCTCATTTTTTCCTTGATGGAACCTAAACAGAGAAATCATAAAAACAAAAAGAATTATATATCAGCAACTAAATCTGATCAAACTAAGACCCAAATTGACTCCCAGATCTTGAGTAAAAATGGTATCATTTAAGATATGTGTCTGGAATGTTAGAGGTCTTAGGAATGATAGAGCTCAAAATAAAGTTAGAAATATCAAAAGGAAGCATGATATTAATCTTTTTGTTCTCATAGAGCCAATGCTACAATCTGATCAAATTGACTCCATAGCTTTTCAATTGGGATATACAAATTATTATGGAGAACCAAGGAATAAAATCTGGATTTTCTGGAATGATGCTTTTAAATTGTCCATTATTTCTATTCATGATCAATATATTTTAGCAGAGTTACAACATGCATCATCAACCTTTAAATGGTATTCTGCTTTTATATATGCCAGACATGATAGAGCTGCTAGATATCCCCTATGGTCCAGCTTGTCTCAACATTGCAATGAACCAATTATGCTAATAGGAGACTTTAACTGTATAAGAGAGCCAGGTGAATATCTAGGACAGTCAGCACCAATCTTAAATTGCATGATAGATTTTAATGTTTTCATTGAAAATAATGACCTTATTGAGCTTTCAACCTCAGGCAACCACTTTACTTGGAGTGGTGTTAGAACTGGTAATGTCTGGGAAAGATTAGATAGAGGTCTTGCAAATGAGTCTTTTCTAAATCTTTTTCCAAACACTTGTGTCAGAGTTAAAGCTAGATACCCTTCTGATCATTCACCACTGTTAGTATCTATAGCTAATCTAAATTATTCTTCTGGCCCAAAGTCATTTAGATTCCAGAACTGTTGGATAACACACTCTAATTTCCTTAGAACAGTTACTGATAATTGGAACTTAAATTGTGAAGGCCAAGGAATGCTTAGATTCTCTATTAAATTAAGAAGGCCAAAAAATACTCTCAAAGAATGGAATAGAACTGTTTTTGGAAACATCAATGATGCTGTCCAACTGGCTGAGGAAAAAGTACTTCAAAAAGAACTTAATCATCAGCAACATAACAACTCCCAATCCAGGATAGACTTGCATCAAGCACAGGCTGAACTGACATTAGCAATGAATAGAAAAGAAATTTTCTGGAAACAAAAAGCTAGAGCTAAATGGCTAGCTGAAGGTGATTCAAACACCAAGTTTTTCCATGCATCAGTAAGGTCAAAACATGCTAGGCAAGCTATTACTGAGATTAAAAATTCAAGAGATCAATGGATTAAAAATCCAAATGACATTGGGAACGAAGCTGTGTCCTTCTTTAACAATCTTTTGAGTGCAGAAAATACAGATATTGATGGTGTGGCTGCTCAAGATATGTTAAGGAATATACCAAGGCTGGTATCTGATCAGGTTAATGAACTCATGATGAATCACATAACCATGGATAGCTTGAAGGAACTAGTCTTCAGTATGGATGGGGACTCCTCCCCTGGACCAGATGGTTACCCAGGTAAGTTCTACACAACTTGCTGGGAAATTATTTCAGATGATCTACTGTGTGCAGTTAATGAATTCTTATCTGGAGTACCCATTCCTAGGGCCATAGCATCTGCATTCATAGTTCTAATTCCCAAAAAAACTGTTAATACTAGTTTTAATGACTACAGACCAATTAGTCTTTCTAACTTCATTAACAAAATCTTTTCAAAAGTTTATACAACTAGATTGAAACCCATCATGCCATCACTTATATCTCCTGAACAGTCAGCATTTGTTCAGGAGAGAGAACTTGCTGATAATGTATTACTAATGCAAGAAATGGTAAAGCTCATCAACAACAGAACTGGAGGGCCTAACCTTTGCATTAAACTAGACATGATGAAAGCATTCGACAGGGTTTCATGGTCTTTTTTAAACTCACTACTTTTAAAACTAGGATTCCATGGTAGAGTAGTAAGGATAATCATGGGTAACATGGCTGCAGCTTCATTTTCCATTCTTGTCAATGGGAAGCCTTTTGGATTCTTCAAAACATCTAGAGGATTAAAGCAAGGAGATCCACTTTCTCCTTACCTTTTTATACTCTTAACAGAGGTGTTTACAAGAAACCTAAGGAACATCTTTGAACAATCAAGAATAGGGTACTATAAGCTGCCAAACTCAGTTTATAAAATCACTCATCTCAGCTTTGCTGATGATACAGTAGTGTTTTTAAAAGCTAATAGGTCTAGCCTAACCAATTTGAGAGATTTTCTGGTAACATATGAGAGATCAACAGGTCAGAAAATTAACTTTCAAAAATCATCCTTTTATCTATCCAAGCATGCAGCACCAACATATAGGACTATGGTCCAGAACATAATATCTGTAACCCCTGGCACTTTTCCTTTTCAGTACCTGGGATGCCCAATATATGTTGGTATAACTAAGCATAACTATTTCCAATCCATTTTTGAAAAAATAACATCAAGATTATTACTCTGGCAAAACAAATGGCTAAACCAAGCTGGAAGATTAATCTTGTTGAAACATGTTTTATCATCTATTCCCCTTCATATATTGGCAGTAACCAAACCAACAAAGGGAGTAATAGATAAAATACATGTTCTTTTTGCAAAAAATTTCTGGGGAACTTCAGAATATGGACAAAAGAAAACATGGAGATCCTGGTCTAATATGTGCCTACCAGAACTTGAAAATGGTCTTAACACTAAGGATCTCCATATAGTTATTGATAGTTTCTCACTAAAACTATGGTGGAAAATGCAAATTGGTAAAAGTCTTTGGTCAGAATTTATGTGGGGTTTACCCAACTATCTCAAAAATTCCAAAACCTGGAAAAGAATCAAAGCCATTCATCAAACAGCTTCTGAAAATACTATGATACAAACTGGTGAAGGAGCTGTATCATTTTGGAACTCAAACTGGTTAAAGGACTATCCACTGATAGAAGTATGGGATACTGATATAACTTTACCCTTTCCAGATTTAACAATCTCAGAATTCTGCTATGACCAACAATTTTATGTGCAAAATCTAACAAATGGTCTAGATAATGAGCATGTGGCTTTAATATCCAAAGAGTTCCCCCTGTTCGAAACATACCCAGATAGATTAATTTGGAAGATTGAAAAAAATGGATATTTCACTTTGTCTTCAGCTTATAAGCTGTTGAGACAAAACAGAAATGAAATTCCCTCATTCAAGCACTTATGGTCAAAAAACCTCCATCTGAAATACACTATATTCAGTTGGAGATTACTCAACAGATTAATACCATTTGCTGATGTCCTAGAGGATTTTAACTTCCATTTACCCTCAATATGCCCATTTTGTAAAAGTAACAATGAAGACATACACCACTGTTTTAATGAATGTAATAACGTGCAGATCTTTTGGAATTATATACATCAGTGGTTTGATATTCAAAGAATTACTTTTAATACTTTATGGGATAGATTCTTCTTCTACTGGAATGTAGAGATTAAAGTTAAAACACAGGAAATCATAGTGAGAATGCTCCCTTGCATAGCTGTCTGGCATATATGGTGTGCTAGAAATGCTTGGATGTATGATTCTAAGGAACCAAACTGGATGACAGTAGCCTCAAATGTATATAGTACTGTAAAGGCTATCATTAAAATCAAGGGTAAATCATGGAAAATATTAGATACTGTTAACCTCTCTGCTAGTTTGGTTTCTCTGGCTCCTATTTCGACAGGTACAAGGAACAGGCAAACAAGTAATGTCAGGTGGAAATTACCTCAGAAACCTGCAAAGTTGAACACAGATGGATCATCCTTGAAATCTGGGGCAGCTGGAGCAGGGATAGTCATTAGAGATCAGCAAGGAAATGTGATGGTAGCTAAATCCAAATTCCTGGGAAGAATGGATAGCTTGGAAGCTGAGATCACTGCCTTATCAATAGGCTTGGAAACTGCCTATGTTAATGATGTGGAGGAACTGGAATGTGAAGTAGACTCCTTAGTTCTACTGAAGATGGTGAGAAAAGACTTCCGGATCCCATGGAGATTCACCAATTTGATGAGGAATATATGGCTACTTACTGGTGAGATTTCTGTCACTTTCAATCATAATTTTAGAGAAGCTAACTCTGTTGCAGATGCCCTGGCCAAGTTAGCTAGTACTAGTAAAGTGACTAGATCTTTTAATCATCAAAATCTACCAAACAATATAAAAGGATTGGTACAATTAGACAGTCAAGAATTTCCCTATGTTAGACTTGTATAAAATTTTATACGGGGAACTTGGATACTGCTGGTTTGCTGTGTTTTTGACAGGGAATGAAGACAGATGGCAAAGCAATCCATACCACCTCAACTTGAACTTTGCAACCAGCTGGAAAACTAACTGGAGTGCTCATGTGTATAATTTTCAAAGTTTGATACTGTCACATGCTTTAATATCAAGATTTTCATACTGGTTGAAACTCATTTTAATACAGGAACACCACAAGGCCTTTGCTAAGGGCCTTGTGGTGGATGAACAGAGGCACCAGCTCAACTTTATCAAGGTTTCAGAAGCACCAGATCAGAATAGCTACATCTTCCTATGTTGGCTTCTGTTGGACCTTAAATCAAGATTTTCCTACTGCCTCAACCCTAAAGTTGCTAGCAGTTACAATCTCTACTGGATATGGACTTTTATAGTATACACTGTAAAGTTAGGGATTCTCAATCACAGTCAAGTGGCTAAGTGGCTTTTCGTCTTGCTTGGCTTGCCGATTACCGACTTGCTCCTTGAACTGTTATCCTCGTTGTTGCAAACTTGTGGGCGACAGGTGTCATGCTTGTTGACCACTAATCTAGATCAGCTGAGTAGATATCGATTAGAAACCCATAACTATAGGATCAAAACTTGTTCTATCAAGTTTTTTCATCTTATTATGTAGGGTTTTTCTTGGATCATCCCCAAGTTTTTTCATCCTACTTGATAAGATTTTTCTTGACTCATTGTATTTGAACTTTTTTGGTCCTAAAGGCAAGGGGAGCTTAATAAATTACCCCCACCATTGGTGGTTTAAATTAAAAAAAATAAAATTTAGGGAATTGATAGAAATTCTTTCACATACAAAAGGGCGCATTAGTATACAGTACATACATACTAGTAGTATAAAACATTTAGATGAGCCAAAGCCAGCCGATAACGGAGCCAGCAGCGAGCCCAACCCCGAGAAACACCACCATCACAATCGCCGCCACCTCCGCTTCCGAAGCCGCCACCGTCTTCGGAGCCAAGATCATAATAGAGCTCGTCAGATAACCGTTGCTCAGCCCCAGCAACACCGTCAGAACCGTCACCGGCACCTCGCTCCGAAGCCAGCCAGGCCCGTGCAAGCACGCGCTGAACAGAGGGTAGAACAAAACCCTCGCCACACAGCACCACGTCACTTTTCCGATCATCCCTTCCATCCCAAACCACGCCGTCAGACATTTCCCGGCCAAATCCGACGCGTTGTACGCCGAGATAAGCATGATCGGAAACCAGTCTCCGAAGAAGCTCGACTGGATGTTCTCCGCGAGGAAGCCTGGGAAGATGGAGAGAGTCACCATGTAAATAGCGGAAACTCCGAACGCCGGCCACTGGATCTTCCTCGCGACTTCCCAGAATTTCGACGGCGACGGCGACGACGATGAATCCTTGCGGTGGAGCTTGTGGAGGTGCTGCATTACTGGTAGCTTGTGGAGCAGGTTGCTGCAGAGCATGCAGGCTGCAAGAACTGCTGTGCTGACTATGAAGTAGAGATGAGCGCTTTCTTTGAGGCCTTTTGTTGTGTGGGGAAGAGATACTTTTGTTATGATCCTCAACATGGATACCAGAACGCCTGTTTTTGGCCAACATCCAGAGTTCATTAGACTATTTTTTTTTTAACAAGTTCTACCGTACTTATTCTAGCTGATTTAAACTAAATAGGACTGATTTAAGTAAGAGTGATAGTATTAAAAATGTAATAGAACTAAGTTAAGTTAAATTTTTAGATTGAGTAGCATAAACCTGACTTGTTATACCCAACTTCTTGAAAATAACTTTTATTCCCGTGGTACTGTCGTTGACTTAGAAAGGTTTCCCTAGTAACAATTGATTATCATTTACGACAAATTCTTATTTAAGGGGTTGAAATCGCATCGACCGAGTTCATCAGATATAAAATTTTGCCACATTAATTAATATTATATTTATCTTTTATGATGTTCATGCTTTAGGAATTCATAGTTGATGCCAATCAACTATTCTGGTTATAACTTTCGAATTCAACGACGGTACAAGGTATAGTACTTTTTAAAATTTAGTTGTATATGAACACTTTCATAAGAACTCAAGGAATTTTGCTCTTATATTACGTTAAGAATATATCATATATTGTATAGGTTATGTTCTTCCGAGTTTAATAGATTGAAATGAAAAGAATTTCAATAGAAAAGTATAACTAAATTAAGTTCTAAATCATCTTATCATTATATGCGAAAATGAATTGAACTAATATACAAATTAAGCTAGCTAGTACTTAATAATATTCAAGGGACATCAAATAAATAAATAAATAAATATATATATATATATATATATATATATATATATATATCTTTTGAGAAGGACCGTCCTACCATAAGCTTATGGTATGGTAGGACGAATGATAGTTCATGTGTTTAATGGATTTGTTCATGTGTTTCACAGATTTGTTAATTCATTTACATATTGTTACAGATTATAACAAACAAAATTGTGAAACACAAGAACAAATCTGTCAGACACATAAACCCAGCTTATAACAAACAAAACTATGAAATACATGAACAAAAATGTGAAACACATGAACAAATCTATTAAACACATGATATGAACTATCATTCGTCCTACCATCTCACCCAAGACTTTGTAATATCTTTTTAAAGGGATCAAACTTTTCTTTCTCCCACTAATGAGGGACCAAAACTGGAATTTAGACTTCTATAAAAAGTTACCTGAAGTGGCAGTTCCAGCAAAAATGGCTTGCATGTACTGTTTCGGTAGCTTCCCTGCAGATCCAACCAGTGTCCCTCCGATCAATCCATCAGCCAAGCCGCAGACCACCACCGACGCAACCATCAAATAGTAACACTGCGTGCTCGAACTCGACTCGACTCCGCCAACGTTGCTGTGCACGGTCCAGTCCAAGGTTGGACTCACCATGAGACACAAAACAAACATGCAGAATCCAACGTTCATCCTCAGCCTAAGGTCACCATTCTTCCCCCACTTAAGCATCAGAACCAGAACCAGCAAGGAGGAGCTCATGTACGCCACCGCGAAAACCTTCTCGACGTTTCTGTCGGGATAGAGGTAGCCGAGGTAATCGATGGCGGTTATGAAGGTGTTCCACGGCAGCAGGTTGCCGGCGCCGAGGAAGAAATGGAGAATATAGGCAAGTTTGTAAGTGTCTCTAATTGGCTCTTTTTGGCTTTCTATATTTATCTGGCCTTGCTCCAATATTGATTTCATGTTGTTGTTTGGTTTTTCAAGCTCGAAATAGCAAGGGCTGTTTTTAAAGCATTCCTATAGATGGTCCATGATTGGACATTTTTGTAATGATTTTTGACTGAAATTAGTGATCAAATAAGTGAAGCAAAACCACTTTTTTAGTTCAAACATGGTACCTTATTTTATTCCTCTGCTCCAAGTAGCGAGCATGCTTTTAAATGTTTCTTTTTCTAGCCATGTGACTATGTGAGTTGCATTCCTATTTGAGCAAATTGCCTATATAGCCTTTGATTTTGAGCAAGGTCCTATTTCAACTTTGAGTTTTTTTTAAAAATGCTACTCTTGATAACGTATCTCTTGATCCATCAGAAATGACGATCAATTTCGTAGAATGGTTAAGTAGCTAATTATACTCCAGTTTAAGTGGCATAAATAAAAAAATTTCTGATTGACCACAAATTTTTTTGACCATCAATATTTGTATGTATGTATAATTATATATGATGGAGTTTTAAAATTCTGATGAAAATACATGCTACTACTTTATTTCATTTTAGGAAAATAGTTTTATAAACTTTTTAGAAACAATCTGTAACTGTTTGGATCGTTGGCCCGTTTTGGGCATTTTGCGTTAATATTATTCACCAATGGTTAACTTAATGAAAATACATGTTACAACGAACCCAACAAAATCTCATATAACCATATTTGATTACTAATATTTGAGAAAACTCTAGCAGCACACCTCCATCTTCTTCTTTGTCTCCCCCGGGAACAATTTTCAATTGTTTTTCTTTGATTTATGTTCTGAATAAAGTGTGGAATTTCAATACAGATGGTTTGGATCATTCATATCTGAAGTTTTTCAATGACGATCTTTGCGATCGAAACCATTACTCAATTTGTAACTGGATTGATCAGGTCTCTTAATTGGATTCGATTATTTCGACTAAATCTGGTATTTAGATGCTTGGTTCTGACCGCGTGTAACTTGGAAGCTCCAACCACACGGTCACATGAGTTGGAATTCGAACCTAGCTAGCTATCTTGTACGTTACAATTGGGGAATGGTTGTACGATCAGTGAAACATGACTGGTAGCTAGCTAGCCAAGAGGAATAAAATTTAGCATATAATTTAGCATCACAATTCACAAAACCAGCAAGATATATATGACCAGATTGAGATGACAGGGAAGGAAGCAGAACCAGTTTTGGTAGTTGACACAACATATTCAAAGTAATTATTGACCTAGCTGGATTTGATCGATTCGGGACAAGTAAATGAATGGGTGGTGTTTCTACATAATTTATCTGTAGCTAGCACCCCTTTATTAAGCTTCTTTTCACATTAGATCTTGGTGCTTCTTATTAGTCTGCAACTTCTCTAATTTCCCATAGCTTGGAAAAGATGATGACGATCAAAGGCATACATACCTAGGTCTTAATGATGAGAAAATGACCTCCAAATTCAACTCAACCATTCATGATTTTTTGGGTTCCACTGTTTTTAAGACCAAAACTAACATGGACTTTTTTCCATTTTCTTTTTAGAAATTCACGTCTCTTAGAATATTTCAGAAATTCAACTTTTTTTAATGATAAATTTAAATAATATGCTTTTAGAATATTTTAATTGATTTCACCTCTCTCATAGAAATTTCCCTTCTTTTTCAAAAATAAAAATAGATAGCCGCCGTATTTTCACATTCTAAGGACCTTTTTGCCGGAGGATCGGTAGATTAATTCAGTTCAGTTAAGTTAATTTCAGTTCATTTCAACGAAAATGTTTTGTGATGAAATTCAGGTTAATTTAGTCATGCTGATTTTTTTCAATATATTAATTTTCACTTAAGCTCCATTCAGTTCCATTCAACATGAAATAAACTCTAGTAAGCAGGGTCTAAGTCCATCCGTGTCTGATGTTTCTGTCATTTGACTATTCGTGCATTGAATTGATATGAAGGCCTTATTTGCTAGAGATTTTTTTGTAGATCAGTTCAGTTCAGTTCAATATATTTAAATTTATTTCAGATCAGTTAAATATATTAAAATTAATTTCGGTTCAGTTTAATTAGTTAAGTTCATCAATAATTTTTTATTAAAAATTATTTTTTTTACTTAAAATGGAGGGAGTTTAATTATTCAAAAACAATATACTCCAGTTGTTAGTTTCTATTTATTTAGTCAAAATTGAACTATTTATTAATACGAATCATATCATATTCCTGTCTGCTATAAGATATTTTTTGGCATCAGATGAAGAGTTGGTCGATCTGGAAAATAGTCATAATAATTGGAAGGGAAAGAACTTATTCGTTTATGTCATCCAATATGAGTGATATATAGTGTACTCATATGCTGTACTCCGGCCGAAAGGGATCTAGCTATACATATAGCTAGCCAATCTAATCCCTTAATGGACAAGGGTCATTTCACCTTCACCTATAATTGTTTCTCTCTTTTGAATTTGAGAAGATCAAACAATAATCACAAGCAAGTTTAATAATTATTTCACTAATTTTACCTTTTCTGAGAGTTTTGGGTGACACATGTTCTTGTGGAGACCAAGGGCCAAGGGTCAGTGTGATTGATCTTTCAATCAGTTCGCTTTAGAATCTTTTAGTTAATTTGATCTTTCATTCAATTTTCTTGATCTTTCAGTCAATTTCCTTGATCATTCATAATCCTTAGTAATATTGTTATTTCGTACAAATTCATACCGAAATTCAGTGTCGAGTCGGTCCATGTAAGCCAATTGACCTCTGGCGACACCAACAATCTAAAATCTAACGACGACGAGGATGAAGCTCACCAACGGCAATTTCAACCGATAATAGTCCCTTATAGAACTTGGGAATTCAATATTTTTGTGAAGATGATCATGATTATTAGCTTGGGAAATTTTTATGTATTCATTATTGATTGCTTCTAATGTTGAGTAGAATTGTGTATTGAAAGTTTAGTGGGAATATTTTTATATATTGATCCGAGGTAATTCACTAGTACGATATGAATTGAATTGTCGGCATTGTATTGTTCGTAAACATATAATTCCACTATCTTTAGACATAAATACTAAAATTACTAATTTTGATGTCAAGTAACTTTATAATAATTTTTGGGAGAACATGATGCAAATTGCAAGCCAATTATATTTGCTGGCCTTCATGCATCACTTGCTAGTAGTCTAGTACTAGTACAATTTCAGTCTAACGGTCATTAATCACAAGTCAAGGTGACTCGATTGGTAATTTATGTAAACTTTAGAGAGGTATCTGAAACTATTGACAAAGTGAAGGATGAATTCGTAATTAGCCAAATAATGTACGAGGGAATATAAATATTAATTCACGGTTTATTCCTTTAGAAAGCTACTGTTCCAATTAGTCAACGCTTCTTTCCACAGTCCGACTTGGCGGGTTGGGTTGGGCCGAAACGGCAGAAGCTCCTCCGCATCCGGTACCGATTAACGGCGTCGTATCGAAGTGTTCCCCTGCAAGGCGGAGTCTTAGAATTCGGATTCTCTTATCGCCGTCTCTGTCAATAGGATTTAGGGTTTCCCCGAATAAATTTGCTATTCCGAGGTGAACATGGAGGCGAGGTTTACGACGACGCCGTATGGACCGCCGGACGGCGAGCGAGGCGCCGGAGGGAAGCTGAGGAAACCGGCGAAGAAGTCCAATTCCACGCCGTATGCTCGCCCTCCGTCCAGCCAGCAAGGCCGCGGCTCGTGGTTGTCAAAGCTGGTGGACCCCGCTTACCGCCTCGTTGCCAGCGGCGCCACCAAGTTGTTGCCGTCTTTCTTCTCCGCCACCGCCCCCGCCCTTCCTCCTCCTGCTGAAGATTTAGGTAGGCCGTGCGAGTATTTGATAACATTTTACAAATGACAAATTCATAATTGATCTTAGAATGATTTTTAGTTCAATCGATTAACTGAAATTTGAAATTTGAGCAGTAGAGAAACATGACTGAGTATGATTAGATTTTTGTGCTTTTTTGTTATTAGTGAATGTTTAACTGCAAGTCCCATGGACACTGATTTCGCCACATTTGGCAGAAAATCAACAGGACTTGGAGATAACGCCAAATGCTGAAAGCAATGAGAGAAGCACTCCTGTTAGTGAAAAATCAGATGAACCAAATAATACAGAAAGCAATGTTCCGTTATCTGGAATCGAGCAGATGATAAAAACGGAGAGTTTAACTAGGTATGTTATCTCAGAAGCATGATTTTTTTCCGTTGATTTTTATTTCATCCTTCTGAATTGTTATCATGTTATGTAGGGATCAGATCAATAGGTTGGTGGAGATGCTGAACTCTAAGGTTGATGAATCAGAATCAGATGTCGAGGGGAATAAAAGGACTGATGTCCCATTAAGTGTGAGAAAGTCTGTAGAGGATTTGCGCACCCCGGTCACTAAGGTGTCGGATAAAGTAAAGCAGAAGGACGTGCAACATGTTGCATTCAGAAGCCCAATGCCTGTTCCCAAGATTGTGAGTATGATACCTTGTTGTGGCATTTTATATGCTGCAAAATGGTCGCGCTTTTATGTTTTAGTTGGAAGAGAGTGATTGAGTTAATTGAATCATGTTTGCATTCGAGTGAAAGTACTTGAAATCGAGAGTTATGATCTGTACTGATTGTTCCAAAAAAATTCCGTGAAGGTACCGGATGAAATTGGCGCATCACCTATTGATATTGCCAGGGCCTATATGGGACGATTATCCGAGTATGGCCCTGGTTCTAGCGGGGTTTCTACAAAAGGTGAAACTGCTCAACAAATTGCTCATGATGTTGCACCGACACCGTTTATCCCTGCATCTGCACCTAGGTTATCGACGACTTGTTGGCCTGGTTCCATGGGTCAACAACACGTTTATACTACTCCAAATCCTAGAGACAGGCGCCAGCTTCACGATTTACCTCGAACTCCATATTCAAGGACTGTCTATTCAAAATCCACAACTGGCAAGGTATTTGTGGTTGACTTTGATGTATAGAATTGCTTTTCCATGCACTAATTCGATTTTACCATTTAATTTAACATTCCTTTTGGCTCTTTGTGTTTAAAGAGTCCTCAGGTGCAAACTCATAACAAGTATATTAGTAGTGCGTCAAACCACTTCAATCAAACTCAGACCCCAATATCTGAACAGGTATGGCTCATTTAAGTGCTGCATTAGCTGTTGGACATATATCTTACTGTTCTTTATGTTGATATATGGTCAACTCTTAGCAGATGCTTAGGCATGGACTTAGTGCTTTTTATCCTGTTTAAAACCTATTGATTGATCTGTACTTGGTTGATTCATGGGATAATTGAAGGCAAACTCTACCCTTTATGCTCATAGCTCTTTTTTGAGCATGAATAAAAATGACTGTCATCTATTATTCTGATATTTAATTCTCCTTTTTTGTAATTGAAAGGTGAAGTATGGGAATGATAGACTTGATAATAGCTATGGCTCAGCTGGACCAATTCGTCGTTTGAGGATGAAATATGCTTCAGAAGTCAGGCCACGAGAATCTATTTTCTCAAAACATTCTAAAAATCTTCCTTCAGGGAATGAGCAACCTGTTGTTTCTCATGGTAAACAGTCTGATTTACCAAGGAATTCTCTATATGAGGACGAGTTTATAAAGAATAAAATTAATCAGCTTGACAAACCCATGGCAACACCTCTACAAAAGACGAATGAGTTGAATATAGCAAGGAAATCTCCTACTGGGGCCTCAGGTGCTACAACCAAATCGAATATGAGCTCCATGACAGAGGATTTTAGTTCCCGCAAAAGAACAGAGTTTATTGATCCAAAGCTTACATCCAAAGAAAACACATCTGGTGGGTACTCAAACAGTCAGGGAGACGTTCAAGAGAGAGATGCAGTAGCTGGAGAAATTGCCAGTTCTGTGATGAAAAGTGCTGTTAGTACTGCACCTTCTTTTTCTCTGAAGAGTCCTTTGTTTCAACCTACAAGTTTGAAAGAGGTAATTAATTTCTGCTCATCAGGTTAATATAAAATTCTCTGGCTAGGCTTTATGCTGCACAGATTCCCTGCTTAATATTGCTTAGGCAGCAGCAGTTTTGAGCTTGTGTTTGGACATATGTTTTTTGTTTTGGTTGATAGAAGAAGCCATGACTGATTGCTGAATTTGAAAATAGTGGTTTTAAAATATGCAGTTCCTTGTTTTTGTTAATCAAGCACGGGAATCACTAAATGACGACTTGATGAAACTAATCTGCTACTTTTGAGAGTAGTTGAATTAGCTGATGCAAATATCAGGCAATCCTGAATCTAAAATTGTATGAGATGGCAATAGGTTCAATTTCTGTTTTATTGTACTTGTACTTGCAGATCGTTTCTTGTGAACTGCCATGCCTTCCTTTTAATCATATCTCCCCTGCATTTGCAGAAATCTGATCAAAGCATCCCTCCAAGATGTCAAAGTTCTGAGCAGCTTTTTACTACTTCAGTGGATGATTCTAGATCCGAGCTGTTAAAGAAGCCACCACTGCACACACCTGGGACAAAGCCAAATTTATCCCACATTTCTGTTGGCAGGCGTGATCCTGGTCGTTCCGACAATGGTTTGGGGTTTACTTTTCCAGTTTCCACCTCTTCAAGTGCTCTCTCAGAACCGCCAACACCCTCTGTCATGCCATTTTTGACCGGTGAGGTGCCATCCCAGCCGAAAGAGTTGCCTACTCTTCCTGTTTACACCTTTGGCTCCAACAAGTCAACTCCTCGCCTTGCTTTCTCATTCCCCTCCACAAGCAATGCTCTCCCTCAAGTAGCTGAGCAGGATCTTAAGTTCGAGTTTGGATCAGACAAGAAGACTAGGGTGTCGTTTAGTTCAGTTGGCAAAGATGCTATCTGCTATTGATGAATGCACTGTGATATGCATCGCAGCTCTGAAATGTCAGCTCGAGTGGCCAAATTTTTTTCCCGGGTGAACTCAGACGTTGGGGAATAAATCTGCTGATTGTCTCGTCTTTTCTCAACTACCATAGTTAGAATTTTTTTTTCTTGTGATATGATTATGAACAAGAACGATAGTAATTCATGAGTGCATTATTGAGTATTCCTTCAAATTACATCGTAATTATTGAATTTGGAGTCGATTTATTTGGCAATTGGAATTTTTTTACTTGGATGTTTAGGTGTTGTATTGTTGGGGCTCAGTTGAGCCAGAGGGAAATGTGTGTATGTATAGCCTGTATAGCTGAACTGCAATTAACTTATGGCGAGAAATAGGGTGGTCGGAGTTATCTGAAAACGCTAGCTTGATCTGCCGGTAGTTATTCCTTCCAAGATGCGCTTGAGAATGCATTCTATTTCAAGGGTGGCACAACTAAATTGAATTTTTATAATCTTACTTTTACAGAAAACATTTTTTTAAGACTTTACAATTTTTAGTTCAATTCAGGTAGCTTTTTTTTTTTTTATAGAAAACATACTTTTTAGGACTCATGGATGGAAAAGTTAAGCCAACTAACGGTCAACTCCCGTGGGATGGGTAATTTTATAATTTCACATCCCCAGCGGAGCATTTTTGTCATTTGAAAGGTCAAATATGTGCGTCCTAAAATTGAACAAACCCTCTCGCTTGATCGAAAGTTCCTTCTCAATCCTTTGCGAGAATTAAGAACTTGGCGCCGGGACAAAAATGCCCTTCTCGATTGGGGTTGCTTGTTAGAAGAGCAAAATTACGAAAATGTCCATGCCACATGAGTTGACCATTAGTTGAATTGAAGGAGTGTGTTCAAAATAAAGGAAGCATGTGAATTACAGCAAAAAAATTCAGAAAATAAATTGAGTCAATCTTAAGAAACCAATCAATATTTAAGTTAGGGTGAGAGGGGCTCTTGTTTTAGACAAGTTAGGCCTTCCCTCCCTTTGCATACAGAATTAGATGTTGATGATTTTTTTGGCTGTTTATTTTGCAGATGCTCTCCGCCGAAAAATCACAATTTATTTAAGCAAAGCCTGTTTGTTGCACCAACGTTTAAAAGCTCTCCACAGAGATAGCTGCTACTTGGACCTGAGCTGCACCCAAAAGTTATAATGATATGATTCGCATATCATCTCTGGTGCTTCAAACATCTCTTACTGATACGAGACAGGGAAATGATGAGTTTTTCTTCCATAGGCTGACAAGTGGTTTTGTGTTTGTTCACCGAATCACTAAGAAGCAAGTGGTAAAAACTCTTCCCCCTCCCCTGTTACTTTTGGCCATCCAGAATGAGTCTCTTACTCATTCTTTTTGAAGGCAAACTCTTTTGCCTTGAGTATTAGTCAGTTTTTGACTGTCACTACTACTCCGTAGATTTCCTTCTTTTAGGTTAGGCTATGATTTCGCCGCACTGTGCCTACTGCCTTACCTGTTTGCAGCTCCATGTAATTTTGCTTTTCGTTTATTTAAAAGGAAAGGGGAAACCAATATAACTCCCACCAACGGTTGTTTATCGTTAAAAAAAAAAAATCAATCAATATTTAAGATGGAAATATATGCATGTACTTCAGCATAATATATATATATATATATAGGGGAGGGATCCGGTGTGACACCCTATTTATGTGTGGCACCATCTGAACCATTGATCTACCAATTTTGACGGTTCTGATTTACTGCTAAATGATTAATTCTCGCGGACGGGTTATAAACCATCGGGTCACTCTCGTGATCCATTTTTTCCCGCCAGCAAGTTACTTAATGTATTTATTATCTTGGCGGCACTACAAACAATTAATCAGATGCTCTAATATGCACCACTGTTGTAATGTAAAAAATAATGATAAAAATATAATATTAATTCTTAATTAAATATTATACTTTCAGGTGAATATACTTTCGAGACGGTCTATGTTAAAATGCTCATGTTTCACATTAAAATGCTCATGAAAGCTAATTGTTTAAGCAAAACCAAAATAAAACATGAGGAATTTAATTTAAAAAGTGATCGTTTTAAAACATGAGGAAATTAATACAAAACATGAATCTTTTATGGCAAGATGATCATTTTAATTCAAAAGGTGCATGATATAAACAAAAACTTAAAGTATTTGAAATAAAAGATGAGATGCTAAAAGGTGTAATCTCAAATATGAGGTATTTGAGTTAAAAGGTGTAATACAAAAGGTTATTCATATAATCTCAAACATGAGGTATTTGAGTTAAAAGGTGTAATGCAAAAGGTGAAGCAGATAATCTCAAACATGAGTTATTTGAGTTTAAAAGGTGTAATACAAAAGGTTAATCATAAAATCTCAAACATGAGGTATTTGAGTTAAAAGGTGTAATGCAAAAGGTGAAACATATAATCTCAAACATGAGGTATTTGAGTTAAAAGGTGTAATGCAAAAGGTGAAACATATAATCTAAGACATGAGTTATTTGAGTTAAAAGGTGTAATGCAAAAGGTGTAATGCAAAAGGTGAAGCATATAATCTCAAATATGAGGTATTTGAGTTAAAAGGTGCGCAAAAGGTGAAGCATATAATCTCAAACATGAGGTATTTGAGTTAAAAGGTGCGCAAAAGGTGAAGCATATAATCTCAAACATGAGGTATTTGAGTTAAAATGTGTAATACAAAAGATTAATCATATAATCTCAAACATGAGGTATTTGAGTTAAAAGGTGTGCAAAAGGTGAAGCTGACCACGAAATCTTCATAAAAAAAATCATATATTGTTATAACTCGAAAATGGGCTTTTGGCCCAGATTTTAACCCACGAAAATAGTAAACGGGCTTACAATATTAGCCACTGGATTGAATATTTGAATGGCCCAGATGAGTGTCACACATAAGAAAAGTGTCACACATAACATAGGGTGTCACACATGATCCTCTTTCTATATATCTATATATATATATATAAAAGGTGTAAACAAATTGGGGTGGTTGTGATGAAAATGAACTTGATCTTAAAATTATATTCTATAGCATTACCATTAATTATTGAGAAAAAAAATGTAAAATATCAAATTCATGAAAGGTGAAACTGAGTGAGTTGGTCAAAGCATCAGATTACAGGGAATTTGTGTGTCGTCCCCGAGTAACGTAGTGGTTCCCTGGTAACGGAACCAAACCAGAAAGGCGAACTAGGCCAGCTAGCTTTAATTTGGCTGGACTGGACACAAAAGATACGCACGCACACGGTGGACTTGCGATATTGGCCCTGTCCAATAGCGCTTATTTCCAGCACCTCCAGCACTTACCAGCACCCTCCAGCACTTGTCACTATTCACATACATGAATGATTTATTTTTTTTAAAAAAATAAAAAATAATTTTTCTTTAAAATTAGTTTCAATATGTTGTGTACGATATATAGTTTCTTTAAATATATAGTTTCATAATTATGTACATCATAATTATACAATTTTAATTTAATTTCAACCTCCTCCATCACCAGCTACCAATTCCAGCACCCTATTGGACAGGGCCATTAAGAAATATCAAAACTCAGCTAATATATTGGACCCATGTTTCCCAAAACCTTTTGCTTTAATCGTCTCATTTTGTGTATTCTTCATTTTTATTTTGAAAATGCGATCCTATCCCTCCATTACTTTCCTTTTCTTACAGTGTGGATGGAAATTATTAAATTAAATATCTACAAGATCATTATAATACCTATTTATAAAAAGAAATTTGTATATCAACTTCATAATAATTGTTTAAAAAATTAATATATAACACCAATTGGTTACTCCTCATATATAATATCAACTGATTTTGGCATGGAATCCTCATATATAATATCAATTGATTTTAACATAACATGGAACCTGAGATTCATTTAATAATCAACTTTAGTTCATTTAAACTAATTAAAGATATGATGCAACATGACATTAAAAAGAAAAGTTTATATTTTTAGAGAAGGATGTAGAGAGGTAATTTTTATCTTTCTCATTTTAAATTTTTAGCGATTTATAGTTTTTATTCTATTGCGTTTGAAAATACTCCACGGAAGGAGTACGTAGTTACATCTGCGATCAATGTTTCAATCAATGTTTCAATCTTGCGATCTGCTATGCTATAACACCATTTTATCCATAGTAAAATTTACATTCTTCAAACAAAAAACGCAACTTGAAAATCACAAATTTATTATGAAACATTCTATAAAATTAGATCGAGAACAATAAATATAAATACTTTTTCTGGTACAAACAAATTGAGAACAATTGAATCATGGAGTTAATATATATTATGTATAATTTTTTTGTTACTTTATATATTTAAAGCAGTTAATAAATTTAAAAAACAATTAAATACAAATATATGAACTAATTAGAGTAATTCTCCTGTGAGTCAGACTCACCCATGAGCCAAGGGCAAATAAGGAAAATTTCATTACTACCACCTCATCCTAATTCATTACCACATCATCAAACATCGATGCCACATCATCAAACATCGGTGTCGGTTTATCAAACATGCCACATCAGCAAAACCTCGTTGTCACTTTATCAAATCTCACCAAAAAATAGGGTATACTTGGTCCTGCCTCTTGGGTGAGGCTGTCTCATCTAAGAATTAGTCAACTAATTAAGTACAATATTATTTCTTGATTACGGTCTCGTAACATTCTCACGGGAGAATTTATCATCAATTTATAAAGTGTGGTTCTTCTCATTTCTTCTGGTTTATGTTTCTGGGATTCCATCTCACTTTAATTGGGCTTTCCACTAGCAAAGCTATACCTATTCCCAGACATGAGGCCCCCGCTTACCAATAATTACAACTGAGTATAATGTTGCATCAATCATTCTTCTCTTTATTTATCATCGGCTATTTCTTTTAATCTTACGGATCAATAAACACATTATTAATTTATACTTATTTTAATTGGAGAAAAGGAACAGTACGTCGGTAGAAATTTAGAATCTATTATAAAATGTAATATTCATATTTCTTCATTGATATATTTATACTATATGTGCTCATGTGTGTGCACGGAAAATGGTATCGTACGTCCTTGATTAAATTTCAAATGCTATTTTAATTGACTTTAGTAAAAGTACATATACTCAAATAGATATTTTTAACGATATATAATTATTTACAAATTCTCAATTAAGGTTTAATCTCAAAAGTTTAATGTGTACTAAAAGAAAAGATCATGATTGAAAGTGAGAAAATCAACCATACGTGAAAATGAGAAGATCAACATTTGTTATTTGTCTACCGTCCAACATGAGACAACTCTCTTAATAATTTGAACTCAAGTAATATTATTTATTATTTCATGTAGAACGGGGCTAATTAAAACATAGTTACTATATATTGTGTTGTAATGAGAACGAGAACATACTACAGGAACACTATCTTAGCGTAGATAGTTATGAGGTGTAAGGTTAAGTATTGTTTTGTCTAATTTTTTGGCTTTCTTTTATGATAGTATATGTCTCTTCTTTATTTTGCAAATCCGATTGTCAAAATATCTATACAAATAAATGTTTTATTTAACATACTAATAAAAAATAAACTATTCAATTACAAATATTATCAAAAATAAATTTTCTACCATGAGGTAGCATCATCCATGAGGTCAAATAAGAAAATTTTCCTTGCTACCACCTCACCATAACTCGATGACACCTCATCAAACTTCGACGTCACTTTATCAAAGCTCGGTGCCAATTCATCAAACATGTTACATCATCAAAATCTCGGTATCACTTCATTAAATCTCACTAAAAAAAGGGTTTATTTGGTCCTATCTCTTGGATGAATTAGCAATTGAAATTGGACTGCAGCTGTCAATATGAAATTGGACTGCAGCTGTCAATATGTATAATTTTCAAATCAGTGTTGTTACGATTTCTCAATATGTAAATTTAATTTTTGGGAATTAATATTGTTCTCAATGCATATTAGTTCAACACGACCCTATTAATTAATTAAGGGTCAAATTAAATTAGTACTTAGCCCAAAATTGACTATTCCAGTGAGACATTTAAATAGGGACGGAGGGAGTATCACGCTTTAAGCAATTTTGACCCGGATCCGGAACCGACCGGACCACCCGCACAGCAACTAAACATAAGCTGTGATGAGCTTATCAATTTGGACGGAATTCTACCACATTGATCAATCAATTCAAGGTTTTAAAGAGGCACCTATGTAATTAGCGTCAAATAAATTGATGTTTTGAGGTAAACTAATCATGCTTAGTCAAACACCTAGACATAGAAAACGACCAAAGCTTACGTACTAAGTTCACCAATTTGCTCGATCGGCCGACAAATGATAGATAACGTTTTCGTTATGGCGTCTTTTCAACGGTTGTTCCTTCTACGCTGTTTGTTTATATAATTTCGTGTCTAGTTTATTTCAATCAACAGTATTGCGCGTAAGCATCTGTTCATCAATATGGTCTTTTTTAGCATTGACTTCAATGAACTTGAGAACTTGAAGGTTCCACTGAAAGAGTAAAAAAAAAAGAGATCAATATGATACAAAATATTAAACTACCATTCCGATTAATACAGTAACTACATTGCATTGCGTACATTTCCCCTCAAACTCCCGATGATAAGCATTGAGTATCTCTTAAGAAACTGAACGTATGGAATATGAATAGCCTTGTGATTATTATAATATGTGGTGTGAGACGGGTATGTTTGATTCAAAGCTCATAGAGTAACCGAGGAAACCAAACAATCTCAGAGCTAGTTACGTACGGTAAATATATACTCAACTTTTATTGAAAAGTAAGAAATGACATATTCTTACTATTCCAAGAAATGAGTGAGTCACTGAGAAAGATACAAAAGTCAGTGGTGGTATAGGTGGACTTGTGATCGGGATCATCAGCCCAAGTGCAACTTCAACAATGACGATGAAGAAGGATATGATATAGTAGACTTTGAAACTGAGTGCCTCAAAGATACCTGAGAATGAGAAGCATATATATAATAACTCAATGAAAAACCGAAGTAAGGGCCAGTGATAAACTAAGTAACCACATGGATAACATGCACATTATTTAGGCGTATAACACTGAGATAAACCAAATTACTCACCACTGTAAGATATATATAAGGTGGAATCGAACAAATAAGGCCCATTCGATGAAGAGTAACGAGCATGCTTTTCAAGAGAAGTGTCTTCTTATGATTTGTATTTGCACGCTAAAAAAAAGGTTTGTACATACTTTGACTAAAAAATAACATATAACCTTAGTGGATTATACTACCACATTGCCTAAAAAGTAACAAAGTAAATCGAAATTTTCATAGAGAAATAACATGTCAAATTATAATTCAATGATTCAATTCCATAATGATTATCATCAGTAATAATCATATCATTAACATACGTAAGAAGAAGGGTCAATAACAACATGTCCAGCAACGGAAGGGGTGACACCAAGTGCATTGGTGATGATGGTCGAGCAATTTCAATGAGGGATGTCGTTGTTGCGAGTTACTCTTACGCAACATGAGACAATACTAAACTTTCCAATAACCATTCTATTTATAGAAAACTCATTCAACGGAAGGAACAATTGCACCGGATTAGCTTCTCAAAGACTAATGTGATACAACACATGGTTTCATTGTCAATCTTAAACTCGCAAGGAATTATTTCAACTATCAACTCGTTCACCACAAAGTCAACTTCAGAAAAAAAAACTTACATAAAGAATAGTCTCACGCAAGCCCTTAAAGTCGTGACAAAGGGTCGTTAAAAAACTAAACCAAAGAGTTCTAGCATTGTAAGGGGCAAATGCTTACAATTTAGAGGATTCTATTAAGTCTAACAATTTTCACAACGACTACATGTGTGGTATAGTAAAAATCTTGGATACTAGCTCATATTATTTTGTCGAGTGTACGAA
Source organism: Cruciata laevipes (assembly GCA_963678965.1). Lineage (NCBI taxonomy): Eukaryota > Viridiplantae > Streptophyta > Magnoliopsida > Gentianales > Rubiaceae > Cruciata > Cruciata laevipes. The sequence goes on along the minus strand of OY787632.1, from coordinate 7,680,087 downwards.
TATCTGTCTCGTAAATTTAGATTGTGTGTAAAGTCTTGCCAAATGATCTAAAACCTCTTTTGTGATCTCATATGTGGTTATTTGAGCACCAATAAAATGAGTAAGCAAATCGTTGATCCAAGTGACAATCATGTCATTCTTGGTTTCCTAAGTATCAAGTAATTTGCTTCTTTCTTAAACCCAATACAAACCTTGGTAATATAATTTCTCAAAAAATTGTTACGCAAAAAGTTTTTTATTGGAGAGCTCAAATATGAGTAAATTTTACCATTCGATTGACTCCATAAATTTTCATACTTAAACTTTCAGTTTAAATTGCATAAACTTTTATAACTAGTATAATATCTCGATGAGAACACTACAAATTATTTTATTCTTTAATTAAAAAACAGGGTAATAATACATATGAACCCCTAATAAAATTTTACATTCCCTTACCCCCGAAGTAAGGGCCAATGACAAACTAACTAACCACATGGATAACATGCACAATATCTAGGCGTATAACAGTGAAATAAACCAAACTACTGATCACCACTGTAAGATATATGGTGGAATTTAACTAATAAGGCCCCATTCAATGAAGAGTAACGAGGATGATTTTTAAGAGAAATGTCATCTAATGATTTGTATTTGCATGCTAAAAAAAAGTCTATACATACTTTGACTAAAAAATAACATATAAACTTAGAGGAATATGCTACCACATTACCCAAAAAGTAACAAAGTAAATCCAAATCTTCATAGAGAAATAATGAGTCAAATTATGCTTCATTGATTCAATTCCATAATGATCATCATCAGTAATAATCATATCATTAACATATGAAAAAAGGGTCAAGTATTAATAATATTTACCATGGTTAACGTAACGAAATGTCCAGCAACAGAAGGGGCGACACCAAGTTCATTGGTGAATCAATGTGGACGAGGTGCCTAAGGAGATGATGGTCGAGCAATTGACACTCATTGGGGTTGAGATGCCCAAGAACCATGTAGTCAATAAGGGATGTCGTTGTTGCGAGTTACTCTTACGCAACATGAGACACTAAACTTTCCAATAACCCTTCTCTTTATAGAAAACACATTCAACGGAAGAAAACAATTGCACCAGATTAGCTTCTCATAAACTAATATGATACAACAACACATAGGGATAAGGATTTAAGGGGTTTCATTGTCAATTTTAAACTCGCAAGGAATTATTTCAACTATCAACTCGTTCACCTAAAAGTCAACTTCAGAAAAAAGATCGACTACCATGAAGAATAGTCTCACACATGTACAAGCCCTTAAGCCATGATGAAGGGTCGTTAAAAAGCTAAACCAAAGACTTTTAGCAGTGTAATGGGCAAATGCTTACAATTTAGAGGAATCAGTTAAGGCTAACAAATCCCACAACGAGTCATGTATGGTATAATATAAAAATCTTGGATACTAGCTCATATTATTATGCCGAGTGTACGAATATCTGTCTCTAATTGACATTGCTTGGTAAATTTAGATTGTGCGCACAGTCTTTCCAAATGATCTAAAACCTCTTTTGTGATTTCATATGTGGTTATTTGAGCACCAGTAAAGTGAGTAAGCAAATCGTTGATCCAAGTGACAATCATGTCATTCTTGGTTTCCTAAGTATCAAGTAATTTGCCTCTTTCTTAAACCCAATACAAACATAGGTAATATAATTCCTCAAAAAATTGTTACGCAAAAAGTTTTTTATCAAAAAGCACAAATATGAGTAAATTTTACCATTCGATTGACTCCATAAATTTTCATACTTTAACTTCCAGTTTCAGTTGCATACACTTTTATAACTACTATAATATCTCAAACGAGAACAATACAAATTATTTTATTTTTTAATAAAAAAAATTGGGTAATGATACATATAGACCCTAATAAAATTTTACATTCTCTTACCCTCGGCAGGAATCAAGCCCAGAATCTCACCTTCTCTTACCTACAATAGACATCGAACCCAAACCGTATATATAAATCAACTAATGTCTTACCACCATAGTCTTATATAGTATATATATAAAGCCAATTTGTTCCGTTTTTCGTGTGTAAAATGGACCGATTTATAAATTTACACTTAGTTGTTTGTTGAATACAATTAAATTTTCCAAATAAATACAATACATATATATATATATATTTATAAAAGGGTATTTTAGAAATCGTACACTCATCTAATTTGAAAATATTGATTCCAGCTAGTCACCATATAAAGATATTTAAGTTTAGAAATCTTACATGAAAATAATGGTAGACTAATTTTAATTGCCTTATAAGTAGATTTTTCTTTTTAAAGTTTCCTATGGGTTCGAATTTCTCATATGTTATATCTTACCAAGGTCAAAAAATTAATTTTCAAAAAAGCGATGTCTTTTTCAGCAAACATGCATGTCCTCATGTTATCAATCTCATTAAATCCATCCTAGATATGAAAATTGGATCATTCCCATTTAAATATCTTGGATTCCCTATCTTTCCAGGCATGATGCTAAACTCCCACTTTCAGCCTATTCTTGAGTCCATTCAGACTAAATTAGATAGCTGGAAAAACATATGGCTCTCCACAGGGGGCAAACTCACCCTTATAAAGTCATGCATATACTCTATCCCTCAGCATATATGAGCTATTTTTGACCCCCCAAATACGATCATAAAATCACTGGAAAAAACAGTTTCTACTTTTTCTGGGGCTCATCAGATCTAAGACCAAAGAAAAAGTGGAGGAAATGGCTGTGAAATTGGGATAGTGATCAGATTTGTTTCTACCATAATAAAAACTTTCTCTGTGAAGTTATGGTGGAAATATCAGAATGCGCAGGCTCCATGGACACTTTTCTTGGCTTCACTCCCTTACTCATTCAAATCCTCACAAACCTGGAAAAGAATTTGCAAAGTGGATCACTTTGCTGCAAAACATTCAAGGATTATAAATGGTAAAGGAACATGTAGTTTTTGGGAGTCCATTTGGCCTGAAAAAGGTGTTCTATCAGATCTAATGAATCCTGAGCTGACCAATATACCTTTAGATTGTACAGTTCAATCTTTTATCATCAGTAGAGAATTGTACATGTCTCAGCTACTCCCTCTTCTTGAACCTGATACTTTTTTTTTTTGCAGGACCTCAAACTCTATCCACACAAAGAAGACAAGCTTATATGGAAGTTGGATATCAAGGGAAGGTTTACTTTTATATCTGCCTACCAGGCATTGAGACCTAAAAGAGATAAAATTCTCTCCATGGAAAAAATATGGTCTGCTAGAACTCTCAAAAAAATTTCAGTTTTTATGTAGTGACTGTTTAATTGCATGTTTCCCTTTGATAATGTACTAGTTTTATATGGCTTTAAATTTCATCAAAATGTGCTTTCTGTGCAAGCTCTTATAGTGTTGATCATTTTTTTTAACTCCTGTCAAATAGCTACACAAGTCTGGTCATCTCTTCATTCCTTTCTGTGTATTGGTGATCCATCTTTTGATTCTCTATGGAGCTAGACTTGCTAGCTACTGGTTTTTTAATGGCCTCACTCCTTTACATACAACTTTGGTTAACTTAGTCCCATCCTATGTATGTTGGAGTCTTTGGAAGACAAAAAATAGTAAATATTTTGACAATACTCCCCCCATCAGTTCAAAGAATTGTCAAACAGATTAAGGAAATGATATTTGATGCATTTTCAGTTAGGCCTTTCTATATTAGTAAGGCTCATGATATTGATATTGCAAACTGTAGAGTATTACCAAAATGGTTGAAGCCTCTAAAACCAATTTTTTTGAAAATCACTTGGATTAAACCAACTAGTGGAGTTAAAATTAATGTTGATGCAGCTTGGGATAAAGATTTGGAACTGGCAGGGATAGGGGTCATTTTTAGAGATTCTAGTGGAAAATTCATTTTTGCTAGAGTCTTTACTGTCAAGGCCTCCTCCCCTCTTGAGGCAGAGCTCTTAGCTATTCAATATGGCATATCCACTGCACACTCACTTTAACTGTTCACTTTTTTCATAGAATCTGATTGCCTAATTATTGTATCTATGATTAAAGAACCACACAAATCACAATGGAGGCATATCAACTTAGTTGATTCCATCTCAAGATGCTTATTTCCTGTTATTCTTGTGCACACCCTTAGATAGGGTAACTGTATTGCTGATATTCTTGCCAAACATGCCCTTTCACATAAACTTAACTAGGAACTTTCACTATCTGATATCCCTCCAAAAGCCAGAGGTGCTTTGATATTGGACAAACAGGAATTACCATCTCTGAGAATTCAAAGATGCTGCTGATCTCTTCTCTTATGAAAGGTACACCAGGACAGTGCTTTGAACTCTTGTCTCAAGCCTCTAACTGTCACAACCATCCTGGAGTACTGATGATCCAGTAATATAGTGCAAATCCTAAGCTGCACCTCAATCTCTCAAGGTCTTGAAGCCTTCTTTGGTGCTATACTATTCGATGTCAAAGAGGTTTATAGGAAGTCCCATAGGATGCTTTGTGTTCTGGATTCCTTTTCACAGACAAGCAAGTGGAACTCTCCCTATAAACCAATCTCTAGATTCTTTTGTATAGAATGAGTGTATTAATTAGATGAACTAGTAGACTCTAACTCATTCTTTTTGGGCAAATGTTTTTCCTTGGTTAGTATTAGTACTAACCATCACCACCTCCCTCTACTTTTAGGGATGTTTGGTCCGGAACCTTTGTGGTTTCTGGTTTTGTAATTTTTCTTTTCGCTCTTTAAAAGGCATAGGGAAGCCAATATACTCCCTCCCTCAATGGTGGTTTATCTTTTAAAATAATATATATGTTATATCTTACCTTATTTCATTCAAATTATTTGTAAATATTAATATTAAATATCATAATATGCCTAAATTTTTACATTGTCAAATTTCCTCTCAATATTATTGTGAAAAATATAAAAAAATTATATTAAATTTTAATAGTTACTATCAATTCCTATACTATCCGAATAATTTCCATAGTAAATAAATAAAAATCAGTGGGGGAATTTTCGCCCTTCTATTCCGGTGGGTGTGACTGGCAGGTAGCCAGCAGCGAGTGGCCACACACATTTGTTTGACAATTGACAGTAACAATCCATGGCAACAGTCACCAGAAAATGCATAGTACTCCTCTTTTACTGTTTTACTTTTCAACCCTAGCTAAAACCAAACCTACCCTAGCCTGTAGTTGGTTTTTACCTGAACAGATCATTAATTACTATATTATTACCACTTTTTCACCTTACAATTACAAATTAGCATGAATTTTAACAAACTCTTGAACCGGTTAATTAAGGTTCCAGATTTCATGGCTACCCCCTGGCCAGACCAGGTACAGTCTATCTCAAACCCTACCCTTTTAGCTACCGTATTTAAAATAAAATAAATTAGATTAAATTATTTAATTTGTTTATTATTTTTTCATTCTTGATAATTAGCAAAGCATATGCATCAAGTATTTCATTTTCCTCTTTTACACACCCTATATATACGCACTCATTTCTCTTGCTTTTCTGATCAGAAACACACACACACACACACACACACCATTTCTCCACCATGTCATCATCTGCAGAAGCTGCATCTGCTGAGAAGCTTTGCTACATCCCTTGCAATTTCTGCAATATTGTTCTTGCGGTAAATTAATTTACCACTTTGATCAATAAAGTTTCCACTTTGATGCAATTGTGGTTTTAGTGGGATCTTCTTTTCACAAGCATATTATGTGATCAGCAGTATCATAGTAATAGTTGAATCAATTTTGGCAAGGCTTCACTTTTTTAACAGGATAAAGCTTGCTTCTTTATGCAGAGAGAGAGAGGGATCGGACTGTTTAATTTGGTGGTGGTTTTATTATGTTTTGGGTTTAATTTCTTTATGTTCAGATAGAGTCAAGTCTCAATCAGTTTGGACCTTTTCTGGTTCTCTCTTCTTTCTTTTGCAGTCAAGAAAAAAGTCATAACCTGGACACTATCATCATCTGACTCAGTGTGTGTCTGTGTGTGTGTGAGAGAGAGAGAAAGCATGATCAATTCTTACCACTATTTGGAATTTTCAGAAAACAGCAACTTTCATTTGACCTTAAAGTCATGATCATCAAATGCTTCTTACAAGCAATTAATGTTGCAATCTCGGATGAATTTAGGGTTTCTGTGATCTATTTTCTTCCTGTTTCTGGGATCTGGAGTTTTTAAAGATGTTTTTTTTTTTGTAAAAAAATATGAATTGTAAGGTCTTATTTGAGACATTGATGTTGTTGCAGGTGAGTGTACCATGCAGCAGCTTGTTTGATATAGTGACAGTGAGATGTGGACACTGCACAAATTTATGGTCCGTGAACATGGCAGCTGCATTTCAGACCCTTTCTTGGCAGAATGTTAACAATCAGGTCCATTCAATTCTTCTCTTTTCCCAATGCTTCAGCTCAATTTCTGGGCGATCCATTTTAGTCCCTAATTTAGGGCTGCTTTCTCAATTCAATTTCTTAAATTTCCCATGTATAGTATAGTAGGATCTAGATCAAGTTTTGAGGTTTGACCTATGTATGAGCCCTAATTACCAGGTGTCTGAATCTGAAACCTAGGCATATGTAGTCTAGTTAGTTAATTAATTAAAGCTTTTTTTTCTGGGAAAAGGGGTTTATTTTGGGCATGATTTGATGGTTTGATTGAAATTTAGTGTAATAATCTGGGCTCCTGTCTTCAACTGTGGAAACACTCAGTCCCCTCTATATATCTTGTCACAGATCCTTAATATCCTGCATGCATTATCTCATCTGGGGCTTTTATATATGCACATTCATTCATTCATTAATAATCATTTCCACCAGTTGAGATGAGAGTTAGTCTTTTCAATAGATCTCAACTCTTTGTCTAAAACCCCACAAACCATACATTACTATTGATTGTACTTATACTAAAACTTGCCACAATGTGAAAATACTCAAAAGAGTCGTGTTTGTAATACTGTTATCTCGACAATAAGCATTGGTTAATGTTAAAACATAAAAAGAGTCGTGTTTGTAATACTATTATCAGGAGGATAAAGTATCATTTAATGTTAAAACATAATAAGAGTCGTGTTTGTAATACTGCTATCCCGATGCGCGGTTTCAGGCACCTAATGATGGCACCACCGCTCCTCATGACTACCGGAGTGAGTTTGGGTCCTCTTCTAAAGCTCACAACAAGATGGCAACTAGGCCATCAGCTATGGCCAACCGCATTGAGGAAAGGATTGTAAACCGACGTATGATATATCATTCATTGCTTTTGAAAACTGTACATTTGATTGATCATTACTTTGTTGCAGTGAGTTTAATGATCTTTTTTCATGTGATCACAGCTCCCGAGAAGAGGCAGCGAGTACCTTCTGCATACAACCAATTCATAAAGTGAGTACTTTTATTTGAATTTCTTTGTGCCACATTCTTCTAATTGACTAATTATTACTAATTCAAGTTTATGAAAATGATCATTTGCAGAGAAGAAATTCAGAGGATTAAGGCCAACAACCCAGACATCAGCCACCGCGAAGCGTTTAGCACTGCTGCTAAGAATGTTTGTGCTCCCTCACTTAATTATGTTTGTTTCTTAGTTAGAGATTTACATACATTTCTATATCATGTGCTAACTAACTTGTAATTGTTTGATTTTGGCTGATGATTAACTAAAGTGGGCACACTTTCCTCATATTCACTTTGGGCTGATGTTGGAGACCAATGTTAATCACCAAACCAAGGTATATTTCTTGATTAATGTTTCATTTCCAATATATTGCACCTTGATTAGTACTAAAGATCTGGATAAGATCATTACAATTGAGATGAACATAAAATTAGGGCTTCTTGGCATGAATAAATGATTAGAAAAACCTGTTGTCTGAACAAACATTTGAATGTTGGTTTTTGGCAGGCTTCTGAGAAGCGCCTTATGCCAAGGTCTGCAGTCTTCAACAAATGATGACCATCCGATCCGTATCGAACGGCTGATATGTGGCGATCATGCTGCAGATATGAATCAAAATATATTATATTATTGTTTTGAGATGTTAAATTTCCAGTGATTTCTGAGCCATATTGCTCATATTTGAAGAAGACGATTCAGCATTTGTTTGTGTTACCTTGCGGAGTTCGATCTGTCCATTTGTTTGGTATGTGCTTTCAATGTCAAGCAATCAATTGTAATTGGAATCCATTAATCTCATGACTCATGAGGGTGCTATTTACTGATGATCCACATTTGCTCTCTAATAATTATTTATTATCATTTCTAGACTTGTTGTTTTCGCATATGATATACATGGTTTCAACTGAAAAAATGAATATATAATTGAACATGGCTTTATTGGTTGTAATAATATTTATCCAGTGTAAGTTAGTATTATTAACTGCTGAAAGAATTTTTTTTAGAAATGATTATGAAAGAGCAAACAGTTAAAGGAAACTCATTTCCCCCATAAGTTATAACAGTCAGAGAAAGTGATCAGATGCATAGTGAAAATTCCCTCTGCTTGTTCTAATGATATTCATATCAATTCCAAATCACAATTGTAGTGTAATTAACTAAATTTAATCAATGAGACAATATAATATTCCCTCTACTTGTATGGTTTGAGCATAAATTTGTACTTTATAGGAACTAATTAACCAATTTCATTTTCACTATAAAATATACCGAACTTAGGTATTTACAGTAGATGTTACTATATGTATTTTGTATATAGGAACTAATTCCCTCTACTTGTATGTTTGAGCATAATTTTCACTTGATATAATTAAACTAACCAATTTCATTTTTCACTATAAAATATACCGGAGTTAGGTATTTACAGTCGATACTACTATATGCATTATGTATTTTGGCATTCAATCATTTATACTTGTTTAGCATGCATCTTTAATATATGCAATTTTAAGTAAACTTTTAACTGGCCTGATTATATATTAGTTTATTCAGTAAAATACAGGCTACAAATATACAGTCAAACTATACATATAAAACAATAGTATAACAAAAAAAACTGGTAGCTAGTTAGAGGCGGAGCTATGAAAAGGGGTAAAAATTGCGTGTAATAATCATAAAGTTACGATATTGCCCTACTATTCTCGTAATTCTGAATTCACCTCCAGCGGTAGGTAGAAGAGAGTTGTAAACTCCCATCATTAATCATTACATTGTGTAGATATACTAGTCATTTCACATAGTGAAAGATACCATGGCTTGCTCAAGGGTCGGTCATGTCAATATGCATGGTACGTAGTTAGAATGTACAAAGAGTTTGATGCCATATCTAGCAAATCAAGGTCCGGCCTTTACGAGCACATTGAATCCATGGAAGCAACTGATCATCAGAACGCCTCTTTTTCTTTTTCTTTGTTTTTTTCCACATCCCACAATACGGTCCATCCACATTATATATGTATGCAACCAAATCCGTGGTTCTCAGGCAGTACCAGGAAAAGGAAATGTCTTTTGGACCACTCCTAAACCTTTTCACCAAGGTTTACATATTTCGTCGAAAACAATGTGTATATATAATATACTTACTACAAAGCAAAAGGTCCATAACCTTAATCCGTCAAATCAATCACTTGAAATCAACAAAATTATGAGGAAAGGGGAATTGACCGCATTATTGATAGGAATTTGTGTTCAGCTGGCATCCAATCAATCTCATGAAGTGTGAATCACTACCTAGATTAGTTGGCAAAGATATTAAGGGTGGATCATGTGTTGTATATATGATGATAAAAGCGTACATATGTATGTATACTAAACTCAATTAGATAGTGAATAAAAATGGATTAGAATCACACATTGGTGAGCATGTTAGTAGCGGTGTATCTATGTATATCCATTAAATGGATACAAATTCTCAATTGAGACAGACGTTGGTCTCAAAAGTTTAATATGCAAAAGATCAGATTTGAAAGTGAGAAGATCAGAACATGTAATTACAATGCATGAGAGTAAGAAGATCAACCTTTGCCCTATGTTTCAATTCTTACAGGAGACACTCTCATGAATTAATCTAAAAAATTACTAACCAAAACAAAACAAAACAAAACAAAAACATGAAAATATTAGGCCTATACGTATATATATAGGTGCTAAAACCATTTTGCTTTCATGTATGCTTAATTATTGATTATTCGTTTTTGTTAGTATAGAATAGATCCGTAACAGTCGAAGAAAGTTAAGGGATTAACCAAAATTCCGTTCTTATAAATATTTATATATCGGTAACGCGAACCCTAAAATTTTGCATGAGCACCATTAAAATCCTGATCCTAGCTATCAGCACCAGTCGTCGTCCTGATTCTGGCTGAATTCCGATCAATTCCCGGTCACCTCTTCTCTCCTAAAACAATACACATTCAATCTATTTCAACGAACGCTCTAAATTCTTACAGCGGCACAAACAAACATTCTGCGCAGTGTATACACACAGTGATAAAGGTACGGAAAATAGCTGGAGAGATAGAAGCTGTCTGGAATTCACACACAGTACGTAATAGGGTGGGAATTGAAGTGAGAAGACGGAGAGAATCTGAAACGTCAAATCGAGGAAGCTCTGTCAACTCCATTGAATTCATATCATGTTATGTTGTCACATCAATTATGACCCTTCCATTTCCATATTTGTGAAATATCCGCACAGAGAAACCACCCCCACTAGCTGCCATGCACTATATCATGTGTAAAGCCAGGAAACCACATACATTAATAGTTGTTTGATGAGTAGGGCCGAGGCGCAATAATAGTTGAACACCATTGCTGTTTCTTCTTATCTCCTCCTTTCTACATAAAGCTAATTGTGATCGATGCATATATATATATATGTAGTTACAGCTATGCTGTTATTTTGTACTCCCTCAAATTCACTACTAACAATATCCTACTTGTTATGATCATTTTTTTTAAGGAAGTTAAGCCTTAAGTGCATTGGTGAACCAGAAACATATATTTGGGGTGTGAGATCGAATTGCAAAGAGTTTTTGTTCGAACCCTAAATCTACAAGAATATAGCATGTTCACTGAATTCTGGGATAGCGGTCGATGTCCTGCACTCTCCAGCTTCTAATTAAGTATATAATTATGTGATTATAATTCTTTTAAAAAACCACTTAGACTCCCAGTGTCTGTATTAAATAAGGTCAATGACATAAGAGCAAGTTCAACAGATTTGCTAAAGTTTTTCTAAAATAGAGAATCAAATTCAAAATTTTCTATATTTTTTCTCCTCAATTCCAAAGGTTTTCTATTTTAGAGATTTCCAAAATATTGAGAAAATTTTCTTCTATCTCATCAAATCTCGATAACAGAAAAAAATATATAGAGAGAATCAGTTGGATTCAGGAGTCAAAAATCTCTAAAAAGTTTAAAAGTTATATTATACCCAAGCATTTTAACTTGCTCTAAGTATTGTACATTTGAAACTAGAGATAATAGGTATTGGCTTATATATACATTGCCTCAATTATGAAGAAACACTTCTCTTTTTCTTTTTTAAAAAACAAATCTGGCATCCACGCGCGCCTTGTGAATAAATTATAGTAGAAATCATCATATTTTCATATATTAACTTAAGGTAATATACAAAAATTATACTATTGGGGTACAAAAAAGAGCATGACATGCGGGGGTACAAAATCACGAAAAGAAGATTTTGTGACGTTAATTCACAGTTTGATTCTATGGCATCCTGTTCTTCTCTACGTAACACTGAAGCAAAGAGATGTACTTAATGTCAAAAAAGTAAAAAAGAGTTGTACTTAATGTCGTTGGATGACGGCCGGGAAGAAATATCTTGACGGAACAATTTAATTATTCCACTTTCATCTAAACGATCCCAATATCTAGTCTTTATTCCAATTATCAACGCAAAATTTCTGCTATTCAAGGACAAGACTGGGTTCTGGAAAATGCACATGTAACAATTACAGTAAAATTTGCATTCAATTCGACTAAGTTATTACAAGAATAACTGAACTACGTATCAACTCATGTTGTATATATTATTAGCTTTTCGGAGATGACTGTTAGCTTTTCGGCTCCGGTTAGGATGACGAACACGATTATTAGGAGCACATAACATAAAAGTACAAGGATAATTTGTGACGCAATAACAACGTCGTTTTCTTTATCTTTATTTATAGACAAAAAACCATTACAACCTGAAAACATAAATCCTTTCTAACCTAAATTCGTAAATAAAACTTCCTTAAATAAACTTTTCCTAAACTTCTTAAACTAATATAGAAACATCTAGAAACAACTAGATTAATCTATCAATCTCCCCTTAAGCTTGTTGTTTCTAACTTACGATTCGAAACAACTAGATTAACTTATCAATCTCCTCCTTAACCTTGTTGTTTCCAAGTTCGATCTTCTATGCTATCATTCTTCTCGTAGATACACCCATAGTTCAAGGTTTCTATTTCATATCATCCTTCGTATATGATTCACCGTGCATACGTTCTTCATTATAAGCTCCTCCATGAACTTGGTCTTCACTGTAAACTCCTCCATGAACTTGATGTCCGTGTCATCTGAAAATGCTAAATTCCATGTGCTCTTCTTTCTTCCCTTCAGCCAATGTTCCATGGGAACTTGAGTTTGACTGCACTTCTTCATACCATATTTCTTAATCACCTTTGTTGCATCTACTTTGTGGAATCTTAACACCTTGTGTTCCCCACCTTTCTTTTCACAACATAAACTTCTTGTTGTTGGACACTATTTAGGAATGCAAACTTAGCACCCATATGATAAGCTTCCAATCCTTCAGAATGATTAACAACTCCATCAAACTCTTGACATTGAGCGTACTCCCTTTAACTTTCTTTGTCTTTTACACTCGTGCCTTGAATGCTCTTTAATTCGAACAACCACTTCAAATCTTTGTATTGGAGACTTGCTTGTGATGAAACAAGCTCCAAACTTCCATTCTCTTGAACCAACGCCAACTTCTCCTTCATTGCTATTCTATGGGTTGGTTTTAACTTAACTTCTTCATAACTTGCATACCACTAGTGGAAATCAGGGGTTTTAAGGCGGTTGTTTAAGGCGGTTCCTTTGAACCGCCGTTAATTAACAATGTTTTCGAACTCGAAAGTCAATTTCGGATGGTTTACTCAAGCTGTAGGCCAAGAAAATGAAGGACGTCGGTTAGTCGGTTAATTTACGACGGTTTATAACCGTCGTAAATTAAAATTTATACACGAACTCGAAATGCAAATATACCTCAACACGATATCGAAAGGTTACACAGATAAAACGCGATATCGAAATTTAAATTTTGGGTTTACGGGAACAAATATCATATGATGTATACGATATCGAAGGTTGTAACATTAATATTCGATATCGCATTATATTGTTGAGTTTGTAGAAATAGTTAAGATGCGAAGTCTTCTACTATGTTGTCTTTGTATGAACATATTTTCGAATTCGAAAGGCTAGATTAATGTTTTCGAAATCAAATGCCATTGTCCTGATTAACCTAAAAATTATATACCTGTGGAAAACTTCAGGTATAAAGAAATACCATCAAATATAAAGAAACAAGAGTACGTAAAAATTCCAGAAAACAACAAAAGAAAAGAACAAGAGTACAGAAAATGTCAAACAAGATTAATGGTACAAAGATAGTGAACATAAGAACAATGAGTAGCTAAGCTCCTCGGAAAGAAGTATTCTCTTTCATTGGAGGCAGCATAATAAAGTTGTCCTCATCATCACTATTACCATCGCTAATCCAACCATAGCAAGGCTTGCTAATCTTCTTAGTCGGGGGTGAAGCCTCAGGTTTGACATCGACATTGTCAACATGTTTGACTTCCACAGTCGAGGCCGAACCAATCTTGCTTCCATCAGCGATTAGGGGCTGAGGCTTAGCAACCTTTTCAACCACAATAAACAAACGTAAATCAAAATCACTACAAAATTTCCGGTTAACACTATACAAGGACATGTGGGGTTTAAAAGATTAGAAACTATTATTGTGCATACAAAGTGGTAATAACTACTTCCAAGCACAAAGGTACCAAGTACTAGGTTAAAAAGTTATTGCAAAAACAATAATAGCATGAACTATTGAGAAAACATAAGTCAAAATTTACAAGAATCTATGAATGCATTACCTTGGAAGCATCCCTGTCAATCAAGGTGGGCAACACCACCACATCTCTTGTGGTATCCTTTTGAGCACAAGATTGGCTAGATTCTTTCGACATCTTGGAATTAGATGATGGGTTTGTGCTAAGGGATGTATTTGGGAATTTTTCGGCACAGATGGATTGAAAAAGTTGGGATAAGAATGTTGAGTTTAATAATCTCCGCCGGTTTATTTATATTAAATATATACTTTTCGAAGTCGCCAACTCTAATTATATACGTTCGATATCGCATTTAAGTTCGACCTTCTTGACAGGGACTAGGAGAATATTTATTCGATATCGAAATCATAGTAAACTTACTTTCGATATCTAACACAGTCTTGTTAGGGTATTGATAAAGAACTATCGATATCGAATGCACCTAAGGGCTAGAATTTAAAAACCTTCGATATCGAAAGTTTATTGGGTTTGGGCAAAATTGCGTTTTAAATTGGTGAATCCTTTAAACTTAAGTTATTTTCTTGTGTTGGTATTTTGTTCCAACACTTGATTTCGAATTCCAAACTCCAAAATCACATGCATATTAAAATTCATGGCCCAATGTTGGAATTCATAAAACTTCAAATCAAAGTTCATACTAATACAAAACAACACAAATGGAGTAAAAGGAAATAAGTGATCCTAAAAACACCTTGGAAACATGAACGGCCAGAATATTAGATCAAGCATTCAAATTCAATCTTCTTCAGCTTCTGAAGACCATCCTTCACCTGTTGAACTTGAACAGGATTCTGCAAAAATGTCCCAGTACAAAAAACTTTCCATAGCGTACTCTGGTTCTGTTGGATCAACAGTAACTCCAATGAAATGTTGTCTGCCTAGTCTGATAATTTCTTCCTTAGCTTCATGGGTCTCCCTAATTTCTTTCTCCGCCCTAATCAGCCCTTTCTCAACCGCACGGCGCATCAACTCTATTCTTTTCTGAAAATCATAAATTATTGCAACAAGTAATAAAAAAAAATCCATAATTTGATCTTTAAAACTGTATATATGATTAATATTGTTTCACAAAAGATAATTGAGGGGATAACTTACTACACCACGAGTGTATTCTTTGTCAAACTCCTTTTGTGATTCTAAGATTATGTATGAATCATCCCACGGAATTCGTGCAGCCCCCGACCGAGGAAAAAGATATTGAAATTGATTCTTTAAGAAGTCCAGCTTGCGGCGTTGCTCAGGTTCAACAACGTCTTCCCACTCTACATATTTCATACAAGATTCAAATTAGTAATAATGAAGTGTGTAAGCAAAAAATGTAAAATCATTGAGGATCCAGCACTATGTTGAGTATTAATTCATACCTCTCATCCTATCAGTCCTCAACTTTGCAATCCTTGCTTCCATTGCTATCCTTCTTTGTTCAGCCGGGGATATATTGCTATTGCCCGCCATAATATGAAAAAAAAAACAAGGAGAGGAGGAAGAAGGAAGAAAAGAAAAGGCTTGGATGAAAATGATGCTTGAGATCCCATAAAATAGACTTACCAACATAGTTAACCGGAATGTCTATTCCTCTAACCCTAGTAGAATACATCTTCCCATTCTTCCTAAAATTAGCATAAAATTGAAGAACCTCTTCATGATAGACCTCATCTTCCAATAACAACAAACCATCCAAGTGATGGGGTCTAAACCACTTCAAAACGTAATCAAATTTCAAATCATTATCTAATTGGGATTTTTTGAATACCTTGCTGATGATAACCTTCCTATGTAGCCGTTCATGATAGCATTCAGAAGCGGCTGTGTCGATGAAGGTTTCCTTGACAACACGATTGTTGGAACTAGGGTTTGGATTGGAGTTTTGCCCACTAGCATTGCTCCCCTCGGGTTCATGCCGTCCCTCTTCCCCATGTCCTCGGTTCCTGGCCTCGGGCTCCTTCCGCCCCTGTTCCCCACGACCTCTGCCTCTACTTGTGGCGCCACCGCGAGACTGACTCGGACCGGCACCAGTCCCGCGACCAGTCCCTTTTGCCTGCCTTGGAATTGGGTTTCGGGGTTGTACCTCCCTTCTTCCTGATTCTCGAACCATGATTCCGGTGGATTGGGTGAATTTCGAGATCGAATTTGATAGAAATCGAATATTAGGTTTCGAAGATTTGGGGGAAAATATTTGAACTTCTGGAAATCCGTTTTTTTTATATAGTCACAATACTTTCGATATCAAAGATATATTCGCTCACTGTCACAGGGCATGAGAAGATAGTTGTCTCGATATCGAAAGTTATATTCGTTTTTATTTCGATATCGCAACTTATTTTCATTATGTTTTCGATATCGAATGCGTTTTCTCTCATGATATTAACTTTTCGATATCGAAGATTCTTATAAACCATGAGTTTTATTTAATATTCGTTTTTTTCATTTATAATATTAGATGCAATACTTTTATATTTTTATACTATAATATAAGTTGTAAAGCTATTTAAGATCATAAATGTAATAAAAAATAGGTTGTTACTAATTTTTAACATTATAAAGTTATCAGTTTTTCGCTAACCCGATGAACTTTATTATGCTGCACGTTAATAATTTTAATTTATAACACAATATCAGTATTAGTGAATTTAAATTAATATGGTTTTAATATAGATTGTTAATCAACAAATAGCATATATGCATTCAAAAAACAACAAACTTAGATGCAACACAGTAATGAGCAACCTATATACTTCAAACCAAACTATGGACTTTATTACATAGTAATCTATTTAATGCAATAAATCAATGAAATATCCAATAAAATTATACATAATATCACACCATCTATCATATTAATGTCGAAGTACTAAATTAATAGTGTTGCATCCCAATCATAGTTTTTGTGAAATATGAAATTAATAATCAAACCTATTGATCAATTATATAATAACAAAATTGGGTCAATACAATACTATGACAGATATCCAATACAATGTAATTTAAAATAAATAATTTATTAACGCCAAAATATATAATTCTCAAATTTGTGTACCATTAGGAAATGACTTTCGATATCGCTAGTTTAGAACTAACGATTTCGAACTCGCAACTAAACCGGGTACTACCCACGTTGACCCTCATTGACCTTTAACCCTAGACCCTCAAAAGTGTGTTCGATATCGAAGACTGTAATCATTAATATATCGATATCGAACGTATTAACATTTTCCTTTCAAAATCGCTACCGACGTGGGTATTATTCAGTGGAAACCCACGTTGACCCTAATTGACCTTAAACCCTAGCCCATGAAAATGATATTGCGAAGTCGAAAAGGCATATTACTTAAACGAATTTAACCTTCGATATCGAAAGTATTCTCGGTTGGACGCATTTAATGCGAGTCAGCTGCAATCTCGTCGGGTCAAATACACCCAAAAACATCCAAACGCCAAAATAATTGGTGTAAGCGCATTTATTGGGTTTCAAACCCTCTACCCACCTCTTCCATCAATTTTTCCCTCACATTTCATCATCTATTGTATATCTCTCAATCAATCCATCATATTTGTTTTATTGTATTGATTTTCATCTATAACTTTTGAAATTTGAGGGTTTGTTGGTCAATGTTCATCCATTTCTCCACATTGACACATTTAGGGTTCTTGAGACCTCAAGGGTTGTGTTCATTGAATGGGCTTTCATTGAGAAGGTTGGGTGGTACACTTCAAACATCAATTACTACTAAGGGTGAGTAGTCCATTTCGTTTTTTTGAATACCTAGGGTTTGAGTTTTTTCCTCCAATTTGGGTTAAGCTTTAATTACATCCTATTGTGCTCTAATGTCATCTTAACATGGACTAAGGTGTTAATAATTTATGACTCTATATGTTGTATGAGTATTTGTTGGGAGAACTTATTTTGACATAAGTTCATAGCTAGAACATGTTTGTAGAGCTCTAACCTATGACTATTGTCATGTACTTCTATTTGTAGGGATCTTAATATGGCTAACAATAAACGTGCAAAGGATGCTAACGATGAGCAACCGAAGAATAAGAGTAAACACAATAGCAAAAATACAAAGATTGTAGCAAAGGAACTTAGTAGTCGCAAAGTTGCTCAAGAGCATTGCCGGATTGTTCAAAGGCGTTTGGATAACCATATTAAGACACCAATGAGTTTTGATCGTCATGGTGTAGCTATATCGGATGAGAGGGCGTTGTGGTCAAGTTGGTGTGGTTGCAAAGGTAGAACAAGAGTGGACATAAAAGTAATTTCTTGGAAGGAAGTCGAGCAAGATAAAAGGGACAACTTATATGAAGAGTGTAAGGTACATCTTTACCAATACCTATACATCATTATCAATTTGTACTATGTTTTTTTATTGCACCATTTTTTAACGCAATCAATGGTATTGATACAAGGAACCCTTTGAGATTGATGCATCGGATGAGGAAGCCGTGAAAAAAATTGCTTTGAACATAGTGTCCAAGGCAAGCCGAGACTTCAAGTATAGATTGGCCAAGGACTACATATACGAGGGTGGGAAAAGAATTGGTCAACATCCTCGAGTCAAATACAATGGTATTCTCGAATCAAGTTGGGAAACTTTCAAGCAAAGGACTCTCGATCATGAAGCGGATGTTAGTCTATAACTTTTGTTATGTGTGCCTTCATTTCATTTTTAACTTATACTAACACAATCATGTTTATTGTAGGGTACCCGATATGTGAAAATCAAAAGTGCAAAGGCAAATAAACTCTATCATACAATGAGTAGGTCAGGGTATATAGGGGTGGGAAAGAAGATATCTAAAGAGAGATGCGAAGTGGACACAACAAAATTGGTTGAGGGGGGGATGACCCTAGAAGAGGCCCTCGAGAAGGTGGTACCATTGAAACATGATGACATTCCACGCCATGAATTGTTTGTTAGAGGAAGGATGAAGGACGGTGGAAATTACTCAACGACCGAAGTTGAACAAGTTGCAAAAAAAGTGGTAATCGTGGTTTATTTTGATCATTCACTTTATTAGTATTTAATACATGTGTTGTGATTATATCCAAATAATGAATAATCTCTCTATAGGATGAAATTGTGGTTCAAGAAAAAGCAGGTCTATTTGCACCCGTAGGTAAGTGTGATATATTGGCTAAAGCAGTTGGTAAAGATCATCCCGGGAGGGCAAGGGAGGTAGGTCGCCACTTGAGTCAACGAGATGCTTTTGGCATTAAGCGAACTAACGGAAAATCCAAGCCATCGGAACTATATATAGCCAAGAAGACGATCCTCTTGCAAAACGAATCAATGGAGAAGCAAAGAATTGAGATTGAGGATATGCGAAACGAGTTACGAGGCATGGCTCAACAAATTGGTTATGTCCATCCACCCAAAGAGTGTGTCGTTGTTGGTGAGCGACGTCCATCGTCAAGGGGATCACATCATTCTCCAATAAACGAAGAACGTGAGGTAATCAATGGAAATGTGGACTTTGAACCAAATCGACGGTACGTTGAAAAAGCCAAAGAAATCACTTCCAAGCCAACCCCCATTAAGGCAATCCCTACACTCACAATGTCAATTTATTTTAATATTACGTGAGTATTGACTTTCAAATTTAAATTTCATTAGATTTTGACATACAAGCTCTTCATTGATGTTGGTGATAACGAACCCCCAAAACATGTTGCTAATGGAACTTTTGATGAGGGAATGCGCACACACCATTTACAAGTCATTCCCGTAGGATTTGGTAAAGTTGGGATAGGTAGGGCGATAGACAAAATGGCACTTTTACCAATGCCCGAAGGGAACATCGTTAGGGTAGGGCAAGCGGTGAGCCGGTTTGTTACTTGGCCGCGTTGGTTGATAGTTGATGGAAATTGTAATGACATACCCGTTAGGAAAAAACCTTCCGAGTTGAAGAAACCAACAATAGCTAAAAAAATACCCAACCTCTTTTGACGCAAAGCAAACACTTGAATTGTTGAGGTCACTCCCTATGTTCGTTAGAACATTACATGAGTACTTAGATCACAAAGACATAAATATGATATGTCAATTTTCGGGTAACGAGCAAGTGTTCGGAGTGAGGAGGGACTTGAAGGTTCCTTTGCAAGATTTCAAAGATTTTTGGCATATGTTGGAATTGGACTCCACTATGCTATCACTACATCAAACGTAAGTTTCCTCATATTAAATTTACATTATATTATTTTAACCTTTACATCTCGTACTAATTGTTTACAATTACACTACTAGCTATATGCATCACAAGTCTTTGCAAAAGGCAAAACATTGGATAGGTTTCCTATGTCCCCATTCCATCACTTTATTTGAAGGCAGGGCACCAACAAGCCAACGTGCTTATCTTACCAATTTACTTCGTATGGAAAACAAGAAGATATTCATAGGCCCCTACCTAGAAGGGTAATCATCTTTCTATATACCTCATTTGAAAACATATGCTATTGTCTTATTTAATTTCCTGTTGCCAATTTTGTACTAGTGGCCATTGGCGTTTTGTTGCTATGGTACCCGAGCAAAAGCGAGTCTATTGGATTGATTCTCTAAACCTTCCACCAACCAAAGCCTTTGCCGATCTTGTCAAGGTGGTTATGCATGAGGTTAATGATAATACCCTTCAATCTTTTGAACTCATACAAATAACGGTAAGCAATTTCATTTGTGTTGCTTTTAATGTTTTAGAAATAATTTCATTGTCTAACTACCGTTCTTGGATTTTCAACTCAACAAAGTACAAGAGACAACGATCTACTTGGGAATGCGGCTACTACACATTCATATTTACCGACAAGTGTGTTGATTCTCTAACGTTGGACAATCTTGATCTCCGTCAAGTAGACTCATTTTCTTCATCATCAAGTTTTTTCATCTCTCATTAAACTTTGGAATATAACTTGACATCGATTTTTTTATTTCCTTGTAATATCACAAAAATGTAGATTTTTGAAGATGACCAGACTCCCTACACTATGGCCGAATTGAATGATGCAAGAAATAAGTTCGCACGCCACCTTTTATTGGTTCGTGGCCGGGTTATATCATCCCCGTTTCTCCTAGCATAGATTTAGGTTAAATGATAATTTAGTTGTGTTGTTCTGCTATCATAGACTAGTTTAATGTTACATGTGGTTTGGATTTTAGCTATTAGTGTAGCTTTTGGTTGTCTGGGCAGATGTAACTTTCGAATACGCAATATTAGAATTATTGGTTTCGAACTCGCAAATATTGGAATTATAGGTTTCGATATCGCCTATGCATATGACAGACAACATTTTCGATATCGTCGCCATATTCGGGCATTGCAGCAGGGCTCGAGCCGAATTTTACTTTCGGTATCGCATACATTATTCGTTCCCTTTCTAACCTTAACGATATCGCACGTAAATTATAACCGACATAGTATTCGATAGCGCAAACATCACATAACTCATACGATATCGAAATGTGCCTCTGGTCTTGTGACAGGGCTTCAGCCGAATTTGCTTGCGATATCAGCCGCTCGTCGTTCGGATTTTAATCAATTCGATTACGTTGGATTAAAACTCATGTTGCGATATCGAAAGTGTTTAGTATAGTCCATGCATATTCAATGTATATTACGATATCGAAGAGCTACGAACATATATTCGATATCGACAAAGGTCTAATTGAGTTTTGGTGCATATAGTAAATGAATCGATATCGAATTATGGTTTATGGAGTTTCGAATACGAAACGTCATGTTCTTAGATTTCAAATTTCAATTACATTTGCGATATCGAATATATATTACAGATACACCCGATATCGAAATGCCAGTAGTTCATTTTAGGCTGTCGAACTCGAATGTATACTAAACTGAGCTCCCAATACCATCGATATCGTACGCATATGTCTAAACACCCCGATGGCTGTGATACTTGCGATATCGAAAGTATTGGACCGAACGTTGTTTTCGAGTTCGAAAAGACATAAAAAACTACGGCGGTTCAGGGAACCGCCTTAAATGATTTCCGTTTTACGGCACAGCCACAGAAGGCGGTTCCATTGTGCCTTCTCTGGTACGTTGGAACCGCCTTTAAACCTCTCTCCCTCCACTAGTATACTCTTCCTTGGCATCATCTTCAGATATATTATCATAGACAACATCATCACCATTCTCATATAAACTATCAGCATTTTCTTTATTCTTCGTCATTTTATCTTCTTCTTTATCATCATTCTTAGCATTAGACTGAACTGGTTCACTCCTTTCGTCCTCTTTCTTCGTTCTGATTGTTTCATCATCATCCTTAGTGTCAGCTTCTTCATTCGTCTTTTCTTTATCTTATTTTCTTCGTTTCTTCTTTTTCATTTTCTTCTTTCCAGCAACTTTTTGTTTCTCTTTCCAACGATCTTCAACTTCATCCATTTCTTTCATATCGATCTTAGTTAACTTTTTTTGAATGGAACATAGTACTTCTACTTGTGCCAATATCTGGATACCCTTCCTTCCTCTTGGTACCACTTAGTTTAGGCATGCTTTCATGCATCTTCTTCTTCTTCTTCTTCTTCTTCTTCTTCTTCTTCTTGCTTCAATGCCACATGCATAGGTTCACATTCTTTGACCATCATTAATCTTTCATCTTCTTCACTTTCACTTCATCACTTTCATTGACCTTTTCTCTTCGGTCGGGCTTTGGACAATCTTTAGCAAAATGTCCATACTTGTTACAGTTGAAACACTTGACCTTCGACTTATCAAAGTTGCGTGACTTTCGTTTGTTGACTATGTAATCACTATCATCACGACCTTCATCTTTCACGTCTCTTCTTTTCTTTGTGATTCTGTAACCTTCTTTCTTCTTCGGGTTCTTTGCTTCGCACTCGGCTTGTAGGGACATGTCAATATCTCCCCCATCGTTTGAGTGTGTTCGCCCTTTGACCCCATCTTCAAATTTCCTAAGACGTGATCACCTCTTGTAGGGCATGTTCTCAACATCTCCGAACTGTTCAATCGTTCCAATTATGTAGAGGAATCGACCAGGAACAGAACTAAATAGACAACATCTCTCTTTGAGGATTATGCCAAGTGAACGTATTTCTCCTACCAATGTGGCAAGCTTCATTGAGAAACCTTCAATCGTCTGCGAGTCCCTCATTTGCAATTGATTTAATTGCCGTTTAAGCATTTTTGCATAAGCCTTTTTGACACGATCGTCTCCGATTCACATCACTTTGATTGCGTCCCATGCTTCTTTTACCATTTCTTTCTCTGCAATTGCCATCATTACAGAGTCTGGCACTGATTAGGAGCTGATCACCATCGCTCCTTGGTCCTTGTAGACATTCTTAGGTCCATCTGTAATTGTCGTCCATACCCTTCTCGAAAGCAAGATTATCTTCATCCTGACAGCCCATATGCTGTAGTTCGTTTCGTTCAACATCGGTTATTGAAACGGGACTATGAAGCTCCCTATTATCTCATTGACAACTTCGCCTCCATTGGATAACCTTCTTTGCCCTTCAGCTCCCTTCTTCGAATACTCTTTGTCGTCAACCATCATATTTTCCCCTGAGACTTAAAACTAGCTCTTGATACCAGTTGTTAGCTTTTCGGCCTCGGTTAGAATGATGGACACGATTCTTAGGACCACATAACATAAAAGTACAAGGATAATTTGTGACGCAATAACCTCGTCGTTTTCTTTATCTTTATTTATAGACAAAAAACCATTACAAAGCCTGAAAATATAAATCTTTTTTCTAACCTAAATTCGTAAATAAAACTTCCTTAAATAAACTTTTCCTAAAATTCTTAAACAAATATAGAAACATCTAGATTAATCTATCAATGACGAGGAATCTAGCGCATGTAGGCCAGATTCAGGATGAGCGACTCGAAGCAATCAACCGGGAGTAAACCAAGAAGATTGCGACCTCAATCGGCGCAACGCAATAAAGTTTCACTGAAGAATTCACCGGGAATATGGAGGCTCAGAATGATCAATTCCGGCGACTAGAGGACTCTCAAATTAGGACTTGATTCGTACACTAACGGAGAACTTCGTGAGGCAATTCACGACTATTTCCAGCGGCAACGGCAAGAAATATTCCCCGGAGTAGCGGTTATCTAAGGGAAGATCATGTGAAGAATTTTGTAGTTATGGTGGCTGATGGAGCAAAAATAAAATGCTCTACTTATAGCCTTAGAGTATCTTGGTTGGTACAAAGGCATAACTTTGTTTTTTACCTCAGAGTAATAGAATTGAGAGGTTTGGATGTGATCCTTGGAATTGACTGGATGAAATGCTTCGGCCCTATCAGTTTTGATTTTAACAGTCATGATGTTACTTTCTGTTACAATGGAACTCAGTGGTATATGAAAGGAAGCTGTGTTGAGAATAGTTTTAACATGTTGCAAGGGTTTGAGGCTAAAGAACTATTCACATATTAAAAGAAAAAGGCGAGGGAGATTGATTGGAATTGGGATTATCATGGTTGGAAGTGATTCTGAAGTTGTATCAGAGTTGGTAATTACGTTTTTTTTAAATAAAATAAAATTGGGTAATAATCCAAATGGACCCCAATAAAATCTCACCCTCCCCTAACCCCAGCGAGAATTGAACCCAGGACCTCTAGGTTATTCTACTAGCACTTAACCGCATGTGTTATCTTAGGAGAATGAACCATCTGCAACTAAGAAGGCCAAGCCTGAAATGGCAGCATAATTACAACAGGTATTGTCTGAATTCTTTGATATTTTCATTCTTCCAACTTCTTTACCTCCTAATAGAAATGTTGACTATCAAATCCATCTTAAAGTAGATGATTAACCTTTCAAAATCAAGCCTTACATATATGCCTACTCTCAGAAGGATGAAATAGAAAGACAGATTGAAGAAATGCTAGAAAATAAGATTATCAGAAGCAGTATAAGGCCTTATATATGTTTCACGTGTGCTGCTTTGTCAAAAAGAAAGATGAAAGTTGGAGGATATGTATAGATTATAGGAGGATTAATGACCAAAGTGTAAAAGATAGTTTGCCTAGGAGTTTTTTTATATGCAGATACATTTTTCTTTTGCAGTTCCATATTTTACCATAATGCCCCTGATGGAACCCTATGAATTCAAGCCCATTTTTTGCCTTAACTATATTAGGGGCCTAATTTTCAAGCCCATTATTAGACTAATTTTGGTAGGAAAAAGTATACATGATAATTGATAATCTTGCATTGGATCACACAATTTTAAATTGGAGCTCAACCAAAATTTCAATGTTTATGTCATAGTGGTGCCCAATTAAAACTTGACATATACCCATTTTTTCTTTTTGACACCCTTAGCATTGGAGAAGCTCTTAGGGAGAGTATACAAAACTTAATTGACATTCTACCCATCCATATCTAAAATATACTTACGTCGACAAACAACTTCATTGAATTCTTGTTTACTTAAACCTTGATTTTTTTTAAGATTTTGGATTGTTTGAGAGCATGACATTTCAGTGTTATCGTACATATTTTGTTAGAAGTGATTGAGGACCTTTTTTGTTCATCATGCGCGATTTTTCCTACTTTTCCTGATGGGCGACGGTAGTTTGGCGTTGACAATTTTGGGGGCATCGGTGATAAGTTCAGAATTTGGGCTTGATGATGATTTTTAGGCTGGATTTGATAAGTTCAGAATTATCAATTTTTTATTTATAAATATAATATTAAATTAATTATAAACCATCAAATCATATTTTTATATCAACTTATATTTTTTAAATTATCAAGTCATATTTACAATTACGTCATATTGACAAATCATTAAGTCATTATTATAAATCGTCAACCTTTACATCATCAAGTCGTAT
Organism: Cruciata laevipes; assembly: GCA_963678965.1. Classification (NCBI taxonomy): domain Eukaryota; kingdom Viridiplantae; phylum Streptophyta; class Magnoliopsida; order Gentianales; family Rubiaceae; genus Cruciata; species Cruciata laevipes. Next base: position 7,654,105 of record OY787632.1, on the reverse strand, counting down.
CTATAAATCATCAAGTTATCTTTATAAATCATCAACATTTAAGTTTTCATGTCGTATTTGTGAATAATCAAATTTTAAACATCAAGTAATAATTATAAAATCGTCAACGTTTAAATCATCAAGTCATTATTGTAATCGCCAACCTTTAAATCATCATATCATATTTATGAATCAACAATCATTTGTATAAATTGTCAACATTTAAATTATCAAGTCTCATTCATAAATTATCAACATTTAAACCGTCAAGTCATGTTTATGTATCATCGAAGTTATATATCAAATCCTATTTTAAAATAATCAAGTTATGTTAGTAAATAGTCACATTTAAATTTACAAATCATATTAAGAAATCATTAGTTTAATTGTAAAAATCAAAATAATAAATAAATATAATGTAATGTAAAGATATTAAAAAATTGAACATTAAGGAAAAAAAGAAGTTAACGCATCATACGGTCATACCAGGAGGATGGGAGGAGAAAAAGACGTGCCTGGGCTCATTTTGCCTTCCTTTGAAATTTACAAATGGATCCCTGAAGTTTGGCACCTTTTAAAAATATACACCAAAAGTTATATATCACAGAAATTTCCAAATGCCCTTCTACCCTATTTAGGTAGAACAGTTCTTTCCATGACTTTGTCAAAAACGAGTACTAGGGTATATTATTAGGACAATAGTACTTATGTGGAAAAAATCTAAATATTATTAAAGAGAGGGGGGAGGCAACGCAGTGCCTATTCGACCCAATCTCATAATATTATCTAAATATTATTCCTTTCTTTTGGTACCACTTAGTTTAGGCATGCTTTAATGCATCTTCTTTTTCTTCTTCTTCTTCTTCTTCTTCTTGCTTCAATGCCCCATGCATGGGTTCACATTCTTTGACCATCATCAGTGTTTCATCTTCTTCACTTTCACTTCATCACTTTCATTGACCTTTTCTCTTTGGTCGGGCTTTGGACAATCTTTAGCAAAATGTCCATACTTGTTACAGTTGAAACACTTGACCTTTGACTTATCAAAGTTGCGCGACTTTCTTTTGTTGACCATGTAATCACTATCATCACGACCTTCATCTTTCACGCCTCTTCTTTTCTTTGTGATTCTGTAACCTTCTTTCTTCTTCGGGTTCTTTGCTTCGCACTCGGCTTGTAGGGACATGTCAATATCTCCCCCGTCGTTTGAGTGTGTTCGCTCTTTGACCCCTTCTTCAAATATCCTAAGACGTGATCACCTCTTATAGGGACATGTTCTCAACATCTCCGAACTGTTCAATCCTCCAATTATGTAGAGGAATCGACCAGGAACAGAACTAAATAAACACATCTCTCTTTGAGGATTATGCCAAGTGAACGTATTTCTCCTACCAATGTGGCAAGCTTCATTGAGAAACCTTCAATCGTCTGCGAGTCCCTCATTTGCAATTGATTTAATTGCCGCTTAAGCATTTTTGCATAAGCCTTTTTGACACGATCGTCTCCGATTCACATCACTTTGATTGCGTCCCATGCTTCTTTTACCGTTTCTTTCTCTGCAATTGCCATCATTACAGAGTCTGGCACTGATTAGGAGATGATCACCATCGCTCCTTGGTCCTTGTAGACGTTCTTAGCTCCATCTACAATTGTCATCCATACCCTTCTCGAAGGCAAGATTATCTTCATCCTGACAGCCCATATGCTGTAGTTCGTTTCGTTCAACATCGGATATTGAAACGGGACTATGAAGCTCCTTATTATCTCATTGACAACTTCGCCTCCATTGGATGACCTTCTTTGCCCTTCAACTCCCTTCTTCGAATACTCTTTGTCGTCAACCATCATATTTACCCCTAAGACTTAAAACTAGCTCTTGATACCAATTGTTAGCTTTTCGGCCTCGGTTAGGATGATGGACACGATTCTTAGGACCACATAACATAAAAGTACAAGGATAATTTGTGACGCAATAACCACGTCATTTTCTTTATCTTTATTTATAGACAAAAAACCATTACAAAGCCTGAAAACATAAATCTTTTTTCTAACCTAAATTCGTAAATAAAACTTCCTTAAATAAACTTTTCCTAAAATTCTTAAACAAATATAGAAACATCTAGATTAATCTATCAATGACGAGGAATCTAGCGCATGTAGGCCAGATTCAGGATGAGCGACTCGAAGCAATCAACCGGGAGTAAACCAAGAAGATTGCGACCTCAATCGGCGCAACGCAATAAAGTTTCACTGAAGAATTCACCGGGAATATGGAGGCTCAGAATGATCAATTCCGGCGACTAGAGGACTCTCAAATAAGGACTTGATTCGTACACTAACGGAGAACTTCGTGAGGCAATTCACGACTATTTCCGGCGGCAACGGCAAGAAGTATTCCCCGGAGTAGCAGTTATCTAAGGGAAGATCATGTGAAGAATTTTCTAGTTATGGTGGCTGGTGGAGCAAAAATAAAATGCTCTACTTATAGCCTTAGAGTATCTTGGTTGGTACAAAGGCATAACTTTGTTTTTTACCTCAAAGTAATAGAGTTTGAAGGTTTGGATGTGATCCTTGGAATTGACTGGATGAAATGCTTCGGCCCTATCAGTTTTGATTTTAACAGTCATGATGTACAATGGAACTCAGTGGTATATGAAAGGAAGCTGTGTTGAGAATAGTTTTAACATGTTGCAAGGGTTTGAGGCTAAAAAACTATTCACATATCAAAAGAAAAAGGCGAGGGAGACTGACTGGAATTGGGATTATCATGGTTGGAAGTGATTCTGAAGTTGTATCAGAGTTGATGATTAAGTTTTTTTTAAAATAAAATAAAATTGGGTAATAATCCAAATGGACCCCCAATAAAATCTCACCCTCCCCTAACCCCAGCGAGAATTGAACCCAGGACCTCTAGGTTATTCTACTAGCACTTAACCGCATGTGTTATCTCAGAAGAATGAACCATCTGCAACTAAGAAGGCCAAGCCTGAAATGGCAGCATAATTACAACAGGTATTGTCTGAATTCTTTGATATTTTCATTGTTCCAACTTCTTTACCTCCTAATAGAAATGTTGACCATCAAATCCGTCTTAAAGTATATGATTAACCTTTCAGAATCAAGCCTTACATATATGCCTACTCTCAGAAGGATGAAATAGAAAGACAGATTGAAGAAATGCTAGAAAATAAGATTATCAGAAGCAGTATTAGTCCTTATATATGTTTCACGTGTGCTGCTTTGTCAAGAAGAAAGATGAAAGTTGGAAGATATGTATTGATTATAGGAGGATTAATGACCAAAGTGTAAAGGATAGTTTTCCTAGGCGTTTTTTTATATGCAGATACATTTTTCTTTTGCAGTTCCATATTTTACCATAATGCCCCCTGATGGAACTCTATGAATTCAATCCCATTTTTTGCCTTAACAATATTAGGGGCCTAATTTTCAAGCCCATCATTAGAATAATTTTGGTAGGAAAAAGTATACATGATAATTGATGCTCTTGCATTGGATCACACAATTTCAAATTGGAGCTCAACCAAAATTTCAATGTTTATGTCATAGTGGTGCCCAATTAAAACTTGACATATACCCATTTTTGCTCTTGACACCCTTAGCATTGGAGATGCTGGTGAGCGTTGTTTGACACACCAAAATAATTTGCAATACTCAACACACAAATTAGTATAGTCGCAAGCAGAGTCGATCCCACGAGGAACGGAGCAATATCTATTATTTTTAAACCTACTAAAACGATTTTTGGTTTAGCAACCACGCCTTAAATTTGAAGAATTGTTTCTATCAACTATGAAAACAAAAAAATCAAAGAAAAATATATATAAAAATGCAACCGGCTTAGATTAACATCATTGATTCATTCATTGATCATCAGCTATAGATGAATTATCTCATGCAAATCAATTAGTTATATAGAGGCAAGTATTTGCTGAACCCCTAAAATCCCCTCTTATTACCCATCAACGAGCAAGTATTTGTTAAACTCGTTAAATTACAGATTAAAAACCAAGGAGACCTAATTTAGATAATCGTTCTAGTATTCGCTATCAACGATCATCTACTGAGTTGATTACTTTCTTGTTATTACAGTCTGTATCAGTTATCTGTTTTTCAAAAGAAAGTTGCCACTTTTATTAGCCCTAGCCTAGCATGCATCAAGGTGATCAAACTCAATCCAGCAGGCATCAAATTTAAACAATAATCAACAGAGAATTCGCATAGATAACCCAATTCAATCCTCAAAATTTCATGAATCAATTCAGTCAATCCAGCCGATAACTAAATTAGCTACTCATAATCAAACTAGAAAAACAAGATATATAAAAAGAAGGCATGAAAGAACTAATTTAAAAGATGAAAAGAAATCACCAAAATTGCTCCAAAATCTTCAAATCCAACAATAGAATTAATGTCAAGAATGGAACAATATTCTGTTTTTTCTCCTAGCGGCTCAAAAGTTAGAGCAGAAATAAGACATGATGTCTTTTTTATCTCCCTCGTCCAAGCACTCCAAAAGACCCTCATTATTCCTATCTTAACTAAATTATTAAAGGAAAAAGCAACTCAAGGGGTTACAAACCCAAAACGTGCATAAATTGCACTTATTAACTAATTCTTTATTCCTAAATTATTTTCTCTCATGGTTTGGAGTGCCAATAAATACCTCCTCCACCAATGGTGGATTTGCCTAAAAAAAAAAAATACATTCCTAAATTAATTAAAACCATTTAGGCTTTATTTAACAGGAAAGAGATGAATTCAATTCTCTTTGGCCTCTTTCTTCTTCAGCTCAGCTCTTCACCTTCTTATTTGACCGGAATCACTACCTCATTAAAAACCTCGTGGGGAAAAAGAGTATAGTGACCCAATTTGTAAACTCCATTAGTTTCACCTCAGTCTGGGTCGTCTTCACGGAGCAACTTAGTGATCGATAAACGAAACACAACTCTGCCACATGAAGGATTCCAGAGTAAGGGTCAACTCGATCAGCATCTTTTGGCTCCAAACTGCTCCAAAAACAGCTTCATATTGCAATTCATTGTTCTTTAGTGCCATCTCCAAACATGTGTAAAAATATGCCAACAAAACAGCTCATAAGCATCTAAATGCATAATAATTGGCACAATTTCACCACCATTAATCTATCATATAAATAACATATCAGATGCTCTTATAGTACTGCATATTATCCATAGACTGATGGCCAGAATGAAAGAGACAATCAAGTGCTAGAAAATTATCTTATATGTTTTTGCTGTGATAAACTAAGAACTTGGATGGAATGGTTGAGTGCGGCAGAATGGTGGTATAACACTTCCTTTCATGCCAGTGCACATTGTATGGGTTTAAACCCTTGCAGTTACCCATAAGAGAGTGGAGTGAGACGGTATTTTTAGTTACTTATGATATGATGCACCAAAGAAATCAGGTTAATCAGCTGCTGAGAAAGCATCTCAAACAGGCTCAATCCAGAATGAAATACTTTGCAGATGAGAAAAGATCAGAGAGGGTGTTGCAAGTTGGAGATTGGTGCTACTTGAAGGTTCAGAAGCACATGCAATATCTTCCCGGCAACTTGATCCTAACTCCAAGCTTTCTGCCAAATATTATGGCCCTTATCAAATAGAGCATAATATTGGAGTTGCGGCTTATAAGCTCAAAATGCCAGTGCACAGCAAGATTCATCATGTGTTTCATGTCTCCTTACTCAAACTGCATAAAGGCTATCTTCCAGCAATGTGTCATTAGCTTCCAGTGGAATTTCTTTCTGAAGTTCCTAAACTTTCTGTAGTTGACTTGCCCAGTTAGAGCATCCATTCTGTTGCAGCTTTGGCAGTTACTCCAACTACTCTAGTCTAGCTATATAGTTCATCAGGTAGTTAAATTGAAGGCACCGGTGGCATGTGTGTTGTAGTTCTGATCAAGCTATAATTCTCTCACCCTAGATTCTCTTGTCTCTTCTCATCTTGATCTGGGCGGACTTATTGCAGTGTATGATGTGCGCCATTTATTACTTTTTGCACAATGCACTTTTAACGTCAATAGATTGCACGATTCAAAGACTTAAGATGCACGATGCATAATTTATTTTAATAAAGTAGAAAAGTAATCATTTACCACTTTGGTATAATGCATTAAAAGGTAATAGATTACACAATTCAAAGAGTTAAGATGCACAACTCATGAAGAAAAGTATAACCAAGTAGAATAAAAAAATCACTTTTATACAATATTGCACTTTTAATATTATTAGATTGCACAAATTAAGATGAATGTGCACATTAAACACACGATAAATCTTCTTTTGCTTCAATTTATAGACAATGGATTATGCGTTAACAACATCATGGAATTTAACCAATTTCTCCCTTTTATTATGTCATCTAAGCGTAATAACATAATAAATAGTTCTAGCTCAAGAAAACCCCTAGTTTTGAGTCTCAGATTGGCGGAGCGGAATTAGCAGTTTCCATGGCCAACCAGCGTCGCCGCGCCAGAAAGACGATGGCCAAGTTCAGCGCCTCCGAACTCCGTACGGCGTCTGAGTTCTTCTCCGATTGGTTCGACGTGAGGAACTGAGGATTGAGGAAGCCCAAATCTACTTCTACTGGGCTTCTGGTCATTACTTCTTAAACGAAGCCATGGAATTTGGGCCAACCATAGAAATGTAATCACAAACAGAAAATGTTTCTTCTGGCAAGTTTGGACCCAGTTAGTCCAGAAGTGTTACCTCCCATAAATACGCACGTGCAAATTGCAATGCAATAATACAAACCAAAATATGCTTCCACTGTAAATTTATGGTCTAATTATAGTATAGAGATAGAGACAAAAATTGATTTTCAAAAAAAAAAAAAAGATAGAGACAAAAAGTGGGTGAATATGAGTGCACGTGGTACAATCTTTACTTAATACCCGTGCATGCACGATAAGAAAATAAATACCATAATTTTTATGAGCCTCAATTTCATTTATTGAAATCACATTTTGATTAAATTAAGGTTATTTCGGTCATGCTAAATTTTTTTTGCTGTATATATTAATATTTCGTTCAGTTCAATACAGTTTAGCAACAAATAAGATCAGAAGAACGTAATCTTAAACCATGACAACATATCCCGTAAGCTAATTTTTCTAGGAAATGAAGTTTATCAATCCTTTAAAAGATTATAAATTACTTGTAAAGAGTACTTCAAAAAAAAAATAGACAGGATAAAAAATGATAGTGCAAATGATTTCATATAAAAAGAGTAAAATTTGAAGGGAAAAAATCATTGTGACTTATATGAATAAAAGAATAATATGAGGAGGGAGAAGAAAAACTACAGAGGAAGAGTGGTGGAGGAAAATCAATGATATTATTGTTTGGAGAATATGGTATATAGAATGCATTCAGACACTTTTTAGAAAGAAAATTGAAAATGTGAAAGATTTAATATAGAATTCTCTAGAAGAAGAGACTCTTAATTAATCTAATCCAACTGAAAAGCATCTTTTTCCAAATATTCTATTTTAAAAGTTTCATAATATCTTTTAAAAAATCGAAATATGAGGTGGAAATTTGATATAGTAACACGCGGTGAAAATCTTGCTATTTTATATATAGTGATAGATTAATAAAAAGTTGTTACCACTGAATCTGAAGTTTAGCATTAAATTTAAAGGCAATAAAAAGTTAAATTTTGTCAATCCACCAATATACTATGCACAAAATACAACTTTAAAGATGGAAATTCAAAGATAACGTTGAATATTTATATAATCACAATCACTATTTGATTTGTTCACACTATTTTGGCCTTGTTTACCGGAGCTTATCTGTAGATCAGTTCAGTTCAATTCAGTGATAATGCAATTTGATGAAATTCAGGTTAATTCAGTCATGCTGATTCCATTTTTCAATACATCAATTTTTACTTCAGTTCAGTTCAATTCAGTTCAGTTCAATTCTATTCAGTTCAGTTCAGTACATCAAGAAATAAGCTCTAGTAAACAGGGCCTTTATCAATTGTTAAAAAAAGTCAAATCAACATTATACCTAAATATTTTTACCAAATTAGGCCCTGTTTACCAGAGTTTATCTGTAGATCAGTTCAATTCAGTTCAATTCAGTTCAGTTCAGTGAAGATGCAATTTGATGAAATTCAGGTTAATTCAGTTGTACTGATTCCATTTTTCAATACATCAATTTTCACTTCAGTTCAGTACAGTTCAATTCAATTCAGTTCAGTACATCAAAAAATAAACTCAAGCAAACAGCGCCTTAGGTACATTTATATAAATCTGGTTAATGATAGTATTTCATTTGGTCGGTTTGACCAGCATATCTACTCAATAAAGCATATTTTATTTGATCACCTTCACCAAACTTCTTTTAATGCCCATAACCATATAAAAGATATGTTTGACTTCTATCATTTCAACAATATTTTTTACTAAATATGCCTTAGATTACCAAAATTTGCAATATCACCATTGTAGTGTCATTTCTCTTAATTAATTCATATGACCATTTGTCTTGAAATTTGGTCTTACAAGAGTCTATAAATAGATTAGATAGGATATAGTCATAGAGTAGACTTTGGTCAGTGATTTCAGAAAAGAAAGAAAAAAGAAGAAAAGATAGAGTGTGCGAAGGTGTAGCTATAAATTAGTTTTAAAAGGTAGGTACTGTTATCTAAATGTCGTTTCTCCGACACCACTTCATTTCCAATTCCAACTAAAATTTCTTCGAAAAACTTTAACAGGGATATGGCGAGCGGCTCGATCGACGGAATCAGCGACGAGGTTGTGTGCCTGGAGCTTCCTGCTCCCGCCGGCTGGAACAAGAAGGTCATCTTTTTCTCAATTCACGTTTTTTTTTGTTCTTTGTCCGACTTTATATTGTGTGTATTTGCTGCGTGCTTATCTTGCCTGCCAAATTACTGTTTTTGTTTTCAATTCCAGTTTTTTTGTGGGTTTTGTTTCTTGCTGAGTTTGGGTTTTGGTGAAGGGTGGTTTTTACCTTGTAATTTTGTTGTTCGGAATGTAATTTGGCAACAGAGGAATTGAGGGTTTATCAAAAGGGGGTGGATTTTGTAGGGTTGTTTTCTTCCACCAAAATTCCCACTTTTTTCTTGTTCTTTTGGATTTCTGCTGTTGAGCAATAAGTTATAAAGAGTTTAAATCAATTCAATAGAAAACAGGGCAAAAGTTGGATTTTTTCAGTCTTGTAGCATGTTATTCTGTGTGTTGTTTGCTGTTTAAGGCTGGCTGGAGAATTGTGTGTGGTAGCTGAACTTACAGTTGGGAGCTCTTGGGAATGAAACTGGGGCATAGATTTTGGTCTTTATTCCAAGAAATGTTTGATTTTGAGATGTATATCTGCTTGCAGATGGGATGGGAGCTTTAGGTTTATATTTGATTTGCTGTCAAGAAATCTTTATGCCATAACTTTTCGTGATTTGTATTTGATGGTGAACCTTTACTTGGAAAAACTATAAAAACGTAGGAAGTTTCATATTTATACGCTGCTAAGAATCGACAAATTTTTCATTGTCCTGTATGTACTGGTTAGACCATTGATTGGTTTCCTGATTTGGTCATGTTGATGGTAATAACGAGTAATAGGATCTTCAAAGTTTCAATTTATCTGTACCAGCTTGGTCAGAGTATCCAGCCCTGAATCTAAGTGGTTTTGTGTTTGTTTAGGCATTTCTTTTAAAGCAAATTGCTTATAAGGTATCTATAGTTTGAATAGTAATGTTAAATGGCTGAATCACTAAATTGCCTTTGAGGTTTTTTCTGGAGCACCAATAATAAGTCTTTATTTGTTAACATGATCTGCTTTTCATACTGTTATATTTTGTTTCGGAGCCTCACTGAACTTTAGTTTCTTCTTCAGTTGGTGCTCAAGAAGGGAGGGACCCCGCAGAAGAATGAGGTCATCTTCACTGCTCCCTCCGGTGATCTCCTCACCAGCAAGAAGCAGCTGGAGCAGTACCTGAAATCGCACCCCGGGGGTCCCACTGCAGCTGAGTTTGACTGGGGAACTGGTGAGACTCCAAGAAGGTCAGCGAGGATAAGCGGAAAAGCAAAGGCTGCGCCTGTGTCTCCCCTCGACAGCCACTCACCAAAGAAGAAGAGGAGCAAGAAAGCTTCCAGCCTCAAGAAGAAAGAGGATGCTGAAGAGGAAAAGCCCGAGAAGGAGATCGCTCCTGCAGAGACTGAGGTAGCTGTTGACGAGAAAGAGAAGGATGAAGAGGCTCTGAAGGAAGGTCAAACTGAGGAAGGGGAGAAACCCGAACCTGTCAAGGAAGCCGTGGAAGCTGTTCCTGTTGAAAAGAAAGAGGAATCTGGTGATGCCGAGATCAAAGAAGCTGTTGATGTTGAGAAGAAAGAGGAATCTGGTGATGTCGAGATCAAAGAAGCAGCTGAACCAACTACAGTTGAAGCAGGGAAAAGCAATGGAACCGAAGAGGGCAGTGAACAGGTTGTTATGCAGAATGGTGAGCCATGAAATGACCGTAAAATTTGTCTATGTATCTTAGAGGCCTGTGACAGTATCATTACAGTAGTTTGATTGTTACCAAACGCGTTTAGACTGTAAAGTCATAGGTTTAGATAGTAAAAGTGACACCATTTTCGATTGTTGTTGTTGGAATATGTTGTTTCATAGGTTTAGAAGGATTTCTGATGTAATCTGTTGATCAGAAGCTCTTTCTCTTCTGTTATGATAATAACAATAATGGTTGAATAATATATCAAGGAGTGTGTATTGTTACATCACAAAATTCTCAAGACAAATCATGCTTTATTACAAAAGCTTTCAGAAATGTACAGCTCAAGCAAAACAGTTGGGAAAATCCTCTCTGATGTACTGACTCTCAAAGCCCTTTCAGCTTTTCATCTAACCCTGTCAAGGTTGTCCACTTCTCGAATGCACTCGCTGAAGTCACGAAAGCTAGTCGAGACGCTTCAACATCATTTGTCCTAACTGTGGAGTTAACAAACAAACCTCAGTTCATAGCCTAGGTAATGGTCTGAGGAAGAGGTAACATGATTCGTAGTTCTTACCTGATGAAATCAGAGAATCGAATGAAGAGCTAAAAGTTTCTACTTCACTCTTCTCCTCGTCACTAGAGCTCAGCTGTAAGATGATTGGAACAAAACATGTAAAAATGAGCTGGTAGTAATATGACATATACAGCAGAACTATGGAACTACGGAACTAATAGTGACCTTGTTAAAGGCTGATTTGAGTTTTTTGACCCAATCAGAATCATTACTTTGGCCAAGAACTGAACCAGCTGTTGAAAGATCGTTCTTATCGATGGCCTGCCCTACTGTACTAAGCTTGTAAACAAGGTCTTGCAAGTATGCTGCGCCACTAAAGGAAAATAATTCATAAAATTCCCAACGATTAACCAAATTAACCTGATATGAATCATGTTAACAAATTTTGTCGAACACTTCAAAACTGAAATCAACATCAAAATACAGTTGGCACTTGGCAGATTACTTGGTTATCTTCAAGTTTCAATCATAAACCTAAAATATCTCCTCCACTTCGCAACCAAATATACAGCAGGCACACAAATTAGTACATCTAAAAGTTATGGTTCATCAACCAACAAGATCACTCCTGAGAGACCTTCTATGCTGCACCACTTAAGGAAAATAATTCTTAAATTTCCCAACAATTACAACAATTAATTGTTGTAACAACATGCATCAAGTTACAAACTTTTTTCGAACACAATCTGAAAACGAAAAATGGAGCAACACAGACCAAGCAAGTTTTTGGTTATATTGCTGGTGAGCATTACTTTTCAGACTTTTTCTTCAAATTTCAATAACAAACCTATATGATTTATCAAACAACAACATTACTCCTGAAGGTCCAAGATCCCTGCCACACATTTCAATAAAAACAAAAGTCCCTCACTTCATTCGCATTACACAAAACATTGAAAGTTTTAGTACTCCTAACATGCTAGAGCCAATGTTGAAGAATTTTCTCCGTAACATTTTGGAAATATATGATGAACAAATAGGAGCCATCACTTTTCCAGGATAACAATGTCAGGGTAGAATTTTAACAGAAAATCAACATAAGCTCGCAAAACATTATTAAGTGTTGGTTTGTTTGCAGGTTATGGAAATGGAATCGAGACTGCATTAAAGTGAAAGATAAACCCTAATTTTTCTCAAAATTTAGATTAAGCATTGCAAGAACAGAAAATCAGGCCACATAAGGAACTGAACTAAATGAAGAAAGAATGAAAATATTAAAAAGGGCATGAAGGAAGAATGTCGGAAACCTGTTTCTTGAACTGCAGAATTAAGGACACCCTGCCTCTCAAGCCTCTTCTTCCTATCATTCCTGACCTTCTCCAGCAGCTCAAGGTCATCATCGGCCTCTAAAATGGCCGCATTGGCATCAAAACGGCCACTTTTTCCAGATAGCGAAAGCAGGAGCCCTGCGGTGAGGCTGAGGCAAATGCCCCTTTTGGTCACAAAAGAGCAATCTTGGCTGTGTGCTGCAGCTGCTGCAACTCTGTGCTTTTGGAGGCTTTGCATGCCTGGAAGGAGAGCATTTGCATTGGAGAGGATGATTCTTGCTGCCATTTTTCTCCTCCTAGTCTTCTTTTATTTTTTGAATTTTGGTTTGTTTTGGCTGCAACTGGTTGGAAGAATCGGATTTGGTGGGAGAATTGGGAAAGTGGAGGATAAGATTACCAGATTTCTTGGTTGTGTGACTAACAGGGAATTCATCAACTGCATTTGAAAGGATAGTCACGTAATTTTATAATTATATATTTTTGAAAATAATTATGTTTCTTTCTTGAGAAAATATCCTCTCAATTGAGACCAGGTACAAATTTGATCTTCTCATATACAAACCCGTCTTTTTACATATTAAGCGTGACCATTCCGTGCATTTTTGTTAATCCTCTTATTTTTATGTATGGTCTTCTCACTTTCAAGGTCATTCATTGAGATCAATTAAGACATGTCTCAATTGAAAATTCGTCTTTTATTTTTATTTTTATGTAAATGTGTAGTAGAGTTACCTTTTTTAAAAAAAAAGTAGTTACACTTTTGATGCTACCAAAATCCGTCCGTCTCCCGGGAGTTGACGCTATCCGGGCTTCTTTCCGAGCAAGCCCGCACCGATCCTGCAAAACAATCCCCGGGAGGCGTCCCGAGGGAGAAGCTCCGGTGTGATGATGAGATGGGGATAGTGATGAGGGGAAAACGTACGGAAGATGCTCTCAATATGAAGTAGAGAGATATAAGTCACATACCTTGTTCACTGTTTCGGACTAGTATTTATAGTTGAGGCTGCCTGCCTTGGATAAGACTCAGGACCACTTCTCCTTGTCACTATCTGTCCTTCTTCTTGTCCGGATGTGCCTCTCGCGGGAGAGGCGCTGCTTTCCCACTCCTGGGCCGCAGGCCCTTTTCCCGGCCCAGTGAGATCCTGGGCCGGTATTATCACTAGCCCCCCAGACCAGTCGTCCGGGCTTCAAGAATGCGGGGGACTGGTCTCCTACGCTCCTCCTACTGTTGTTATTTCTTTCGGTAGGACCCATTCGTGTCAAAATTAATTTCTGACGACGCCGCCTTTCCCTATTTCTGCATTAATCAGTACCTCGTTCACCGTGTCATCATTGCTTTTCCTCCTTTTGAGGTGACGATTCCTATTCATCCGTTTATATAAGGGTCCTAACCCCCTTCTCATAAGTTTACTTTCATCAAATTTCCTCCAGACGCTCTGCTTTTCCGATAATTTTTTCAATCAAGTAAGCTCTAACTCCCTCTTCTTTTCCTCTCTTCATGGGTTCCCCTCTTCTCTCCACCTCTTCCATGGACACCGAGGGGGTTCCAGATCAGTTTGAAGTCCAGTTTAAGGCTGCTGATAACCTGGTTTCCTCCCCGGTTTCCTCCCCGGGTTCCCCTTCCGAGGCTCTCGGCATGCCCCGGGAGCTAAATATCCCGAGTGCGCCGACCCTGGATGAAGCGGGCTCGAACCTGACTGAGCATCCTAGTCATTCCCGGGATGGTCAGGATGAGGTGGTGCTTGGCGAGGGAGTGGGTGACGACCTTCCCCGGGGGCCTACTCATGGAGTGCGTCCAGTGGGTCTCAAATTTTTTGATGTCCCCGGGGATTCTCCTTCTCTAGATAGGGACGTTTTAGACCTAGCCAAGCGTTCTTTTATTCCCCTTCCTTTAAATGCCTCCCTTTCTAAGCTTCCCCCGGGAGTCTCCGAGCGAGAGGTTGCTTGCATCCCCCGGATCCATTTCCAGTATTGGCTTAGCCTGCCCTTCCCCCCTCTTTTCCTTGAGATTCTTCAGTTTTACAAGGTAGCCCCGGCCCAGCTACATCCTAACGGGGTTGTTCTAATCCTGACCTTCTTACTTAACTGTGCACGATGCGCCGTTCCCCCTTCTCTTCTACTTTTCCGCTCCTTCTATGCTTTGCGGAAAGCACACGCGTCCTTCCCGGGCGTCTTTTCTTTTACCATTCGCTCCGGGATAAAGGACTTCCTCCTTACCAAACCTAAATCTGCCAAAGGGTACCTTTCGAAGGGTTTCTTCCTGTGTGATGCCCGAGTGTACCCTATGCCCACCTGGAACGACTCTCTCGTTCCTGAGGACAAGAAGCCCCTCGCCAATCTCCCCAGCATCATTACCAGTGATCACAACCTCCCCCGTCTCTCTCCCTTGAATATTAACGACTTTTTTAAGACCGGGAACGCGGGCTATTATTGGCCTCGCGGGATCTATCCTGCTGAGCTCTTCACTCTCCCGCGCATCGCAGCGGTGTGGCCGGATGGAGGTGCCTATTAAGGCTTTTATTTTATTTCTGATTTTTCTTCTATATTTTTTTTTCTAACTTTGCCTTTGCTTGATTTCAGTTCAACCCCTTCTGTACGCGGACGCCATGACTTTCGTGGAAAGATCTTCCGCCGGGGATGATCAAGCCAGGATTCCTCGCTTGGGGCAGCGACTCTTGCCTGTTCAACAAGTGGCTCCCCTCCTGAACCTTCCTTTGCTGAGAATCCGGCCATCATCCCGCAAGGGGTCACTCGCGGCAGCGATCTCTCGAGCCGAATCCCTCCGGGTCATCTTCGGCGGCCCGCACTGTTCCCGGCCCATCCTCTACTCCCGGGCGGCGGTCCTTTATCCAACACCCAACTTATAGTGGCGGGGCGAGTTCACGATTCAAACGGCCATCCACTGGTGATCTGTCTGGGTCGCCTCCACCTTCTCGTCAGAGGACTGGTGATTTCCCCCCTACTCCTCCTCCTCCTGCTGTTAACAATGCTCCTCCGCACGCTACTGTAAGTGTTCTTCCCGGACTTCTTTTATTCAAGTTTTATGATTTCCCAAGTTTTCAGTTAATAGACCATCATTATTTTATTATTCCGGCATTGAAGAGGCAAAGGAGTAAGAATGAAGAAATTGAAGGGCCAAAGAATAATAAGAGTTTTTAATGCTATTGGGCTGTAATTTATTTCAGCCCAGAAAAGCTCAATTCTTTGGTTTGTTTTGAAGACTCCAGAAAGAGACTGATTCGCAGAATGCAATTCGTGCGTGTGTGTTTTATTACGCATGGGAAAGAATATTTATTTTCCTTGTATTTTATTTTGTTTAGGCAAAAAAAAACAATGCCTATTAGGATTCTGTTATTTTGGGAAATTGGGGACAAAGGATAAATATGGACGCAGGGGGCGGACTTATTTAGTCTTTGTCAGTTTTATTTTTTTGGAGACATTCATAGATATTCAGACGCACGCATAGGACGCGGAAAGGAGACAAAGTTTTATTCAAAGTTTGACCTTTCCCGGGGGCCTACTCATGGAGTGCGTCCAGTGGGTCTCAAATTTTTTGATGTCCCCGGGGATTCTTCTTCTCTAGATAGGGACGTTTTAGACCTAGCCAAGCGTTCTTTTATTCCCCTTCCTTTAAACGCCTCCCTTTCTAAGCTTCCCCCGGGAGTCTCCGAGCGAGAGGTTGCTTGCATCCCCCGGATCCATTTCCAGTATGGGCTTAGCCTGCCCTTCCCCCCTCTTTTCCTTGAGATTCTTCAGTTTTACAAGGTAGCCCCGGCCCAGCTACATCCTAACGGGGTTGTTCTAATCCTGACCTTCTTACTTAACTGTGCACGATGCGCCGTTCCCCCTTCTCTTCTACTTTTCCGCTCCTTCTATGCTTTGCGGAAAGCACACGCGTCCTTCCCGGGCGTCTTTTCTTTTACCATTCGCTCCGGGATAAAGGACTTCCTCCTTACCAAACCTAAATCTGCCAAAGGGTACCTTTCGAAGGGTTTCTTCCTGTGTGATGCCCGAGTGTACCCTATGCCCACCTGGAACGACTCTCTCGTTCCTGAGGACAAGAAGCCCCTCGCCAATCTCCCCAGCATCATTACCAGTGATCACAACCTCCCCCGTCTCTCTCCCTTGAATATTAACGACTTTTTTAAGACCGGGAACGCGGTCTATTATTGGCCTCGCGGGGATCTATCCTGCTGAGCTCTTCACTCTCCCGCGCATCGCAGCGGTGTGGCCGGATGGAGGTGCCTATTAAGGCTTTTATTTTATTTCTGATTTTTCTTCTATATTTTTTTTCTAACTTTGCCTTTGCTTGATTTCAGTTCAACCCCTTCTGTACGCGGACGCCATGACTTTCGTGGAAAGATCTTCCGCCGGGGATGATCAAGCCAGGATTCCTCGCTTGGGGCAGCGACTCTTGCCTGTTCAACAAGTGGCTCCCCTCCTGAACCTTCCTTTGCTGAGAATCCGGCCATCATCCCGCAAGGGGTTCACTCGCGGCAGCGATCTCTCGAGCCGAATCCCTCCGGGTCATCTTCGGCGGCCCGCACTGTTCCCGGCCCATCCTCTACTCCCGGGCGGCGGTCCTTTATCCAACACCCAACTTATAGTGGCGGGGCGAGTTCACGATTCAAACGGCCATCCACTGGTGATCTGTCTGGGTCGCCTCCACCTTCTCGTCAGAGGACTGGTGATTTCCCCCCTACTCCTCCTCCTCCTGCTGTTAACAATGCTCCTCCGCACGCTACTGTAAGTGTTCTTCCCGGACTTCTTTTATTCAAGTTTTATGATTTCCCAAGTTTTCTTAACTCCTTTCTTTGTTGTACAGAGCATTGATTTTATGATTTCCCAAGTCTCCCTCCTGGCGGACTCACAGTTCGTCGAGGCACTGAACAGGACTTACTCTAAATATAGTGCGGGGCTGTTCACCAAAATGGAAAAGGAGCTCCGCGAGTCTAAAGAGAAGCTGGCGGGGCAAGATGGCCTTGCGGCTCAACTAGAGGAGGCCAAAAAGAAGTTGGCCGACAAAGAAAAGAAGCTTGCCGACAAGGAGAAGAGGCTGGCTGATGTGGAAAAAAAGTACAGCTCCCTCAAGAAGGACAAGAAAAGTTCTCAACTTGAAGCCTTAAATGCCGTTACACAAAAGCTCTTTCGCTCAGAGGCATTTGAAAAGAAGTTGGAGGGGATTGCCGTTGCGGCCAGTGCGGATGCCTGTCATGAGATGTATCGGAGCTTGCGGGGTTGGTTGCCCGGGCCTGCGCGTCTTGATGCCCAGGCGTCCTATTATCGGCCCAAGGCCAATGACCTGCTAAACCACCGTTTCCGGGACCTTCAGGAAGCGAGTTTGGAAAGTTTGGTGCCCCATCTGTGGCGATCGCTGGAGATGTCTTCCCGGGCTTCTTCTGCTTCTGACATCAGGAAGATGAAGCTCCCTGAGATCGGTGAGGCCTCTTTCCCCGACCCTGGCTCCGAGGACTTCAATGTTTATGGGGTTGTCCCAGAGACACCCAACTGGGCTGAGGGTTACCAGGAGTTTTGCGCTGTCTCTGACAACTTTGGGTACCAGACTGTCTATGAGAGGAAGGTGGATGGGTACGTCGTGGGGCTTCCAGAAGGACAAGATGACTTGTTATATCAGTCCCGAAAGTCTACCCGGAAGGTGGGGTTCCCCGGGCGCCCTGAAGATGAGCCTAAAGTGGATGTTCCTGCTTATGGCGGCCCCAACTGGTCTGCTGAAGATATAACTGAGCTAGAGAGGAGGTGGGAGAAGGCCCATGCTACCCTGGGGGGAAGGGACTCTGCTGATGACAACGTACTGCCCTAGACTCTAGTCTATGTTTTCTTTCTTTTTGTAGTTTTTAAGTTTTTTGTAATCTTCCTCCCCGGGAGGCTCATGTAGAACTTGGCCTTGGTGCCTATTTTGATTAATACAAAGTTCTACTTCTTAATGATATTACCATCTTTTGTAGTCTGAGCGCCCCCTAGAGGAGATTCTCCCGCGTGGGCCCATGCCTTATGTTTTTCCTCATCCTAGTAGTTCTTCCGGCACCTACTTCTCTCTCCCCCACGCTGGATGCCTCCAATGCTCATTTCTTCAAAGAAAGCTGGTTCACTGGAGGTTTGGAGGCGATCAAGCTACCCGGGCCATGGCCGAGGCGGGATTGTGTGCGTTTGTTCATGAGTTCGGATCTATCCGGGCATTGGTGTTGTTTCTTAAGGCCGTTGAAAACAAATTTGGCTCGTTGAACCATTGTTTCAATCTAGCTTCTGATTACCTGAGGGAAGCCCTGAATTCCCACCAGACCATTGCTGAGTTGCAGGCCCTGCATGACGCCAAGGAGCTAGGTATGGTGTGGGGCGAGCTCGAGCGGGCCCAGGAAAAGCTTAAGAAGCTAGAAACCTGCACCGCTTAGAATAGACCGATCTGTGACTTGGAGAAAGAGAATCGGTCCCTTACTCACAGGAATAGGGTCATCCAAGATGCTCTACTGGTTTCCCGGCTATCCCACCACCTTTTGGGTCTCAAGAATGGCTTAGTTGGGGTGTCTCCTCTTACTGACATTCTAGCCGGGATTCACAGAACGATTGAGCGCATGGAGGCTAACCCGAAGAAGTTTGGTGAGGGGGCTCCTAGCCATAAGGCCTATCTGGACGTCGTGGAATGACATAATAAGATAGCCGCGGGAGAAGCTGAGCCCTATCCTTCTAGCCTTTGCCGAGTCCCTGCCCGGGTGGAGGTGGATGTGGTGTATGAAAGATACGAAGATATGTCTGTATCTATTGACCCGGAAGAAGTGGCACGCCGGATAAAATGCATCCGGGAAATCTATGATTCTGGAGTCACCACTAAGGGAGTTAAAACCGCTGAGGGCACCCGCATCAGTCGGGAAGAGAAAGGTAAAGGCGCAGCGGACTTGTTTCCTAAATACAAGTTCGTCACTTCTGCCGGGGTAAGAATGATGCGTCTGGCGGAACCCCTTCCAGAGGGGTCCGTAGTCGTCCCCATCCCCGAACTAAACGAAGAAGATGCTGAGCAATTGGAAGAGGAGCTTGCATGGAATCAAGCTCCGGATGCCCAGTTTGCTGAGGACATCCTTTCTTCCCAATTCTTCGGAGGGGGCTTCCGCCCGGGTAACCCTGAGGGTGCTTCCGGGTCAGGTCCCAAGTGGGTATAGTAGCAAATAGATAGGAAAACATGTAAAATTCTATGTTATTATTCCTCTGTAATGTAATAGCATATCCATGCGATTTGAAATTTAAAGATGACTGAATAAATATCTAAAGATTTTTCGGAAAACCACCCGTCTTTTCATTAATTCTTTTTTGTAAGCATTACATCATCTGGTCCCCGGGCTTCATTCAAGCTTCGGGTCCATTCTAGCGGGGCACCCGAATGGGAGCTACCCATGGGTCCCCTTTGCAGTCCTTCCTCTCTAAACCCGAGACATGGGCCAAACGTCGGGGTTATCTCTCCGGGCATATTCATGCTTACGGGAGGGGGCATATCCATGCCTGGTATACCCATGCCCTAGTAGCTAAGGTTCTCCGCGGGGTACTCTACTTCCCGTAGAACCTTCTTAGGTTAGCCACATTCCATCTCCTGGGGATCTCCTTTCCCTGCTTGTCCTTCAGCACATAGCTTCCTCCCGGGTATGCCTCTTTTACCCTGTACGGCCCTTCCCAGTTGGGTGCCAGTTTCCCTTCCGGGGTTTGGCGGCTCTTGTCATTTCTCCTCATCACCCAGTCTCCCGGGGCAAAAGCTTCTTTCCTCACCCTTCTGTCATGATACCTTTTTATACGCTCCTTCACCTTCGCCTCCTAGAGCGCTGCATTTTCTCGCTTTTCTTCCAAGAGGTCCAAGTCGAGGCGCCGTCCTGCGTCCTCTTCCTCTGGGCGCTGAAATTCAATCCGGGAGCTTGGGACCCCAATCTCCGCGGGTATCACAGCCTCAGACCCATATACTAAACTGTATGGAGACTCCCCGGTAGCTGTACTTTCTGTGGATCGGTGGGCCCAAAGAACACTGGGCAATTCCCAGATCCAATTTCCCCATGCACCTTCCAATCGGGTTTTTAAACCCCTGACGATGGTACGATTGGTAACTTCCACTTGCCCATTCGCTTGGGGGTGGTACACAGATGTCAGCTTCTGTTCTATGCCGTACTTAACACACCATGATTTAAAGGGATCACTTTCGAACTGCGCCCCGTTGTCCGTAACTATAATCTTTGGGATACCAAATCGAAAAATAATGTTCTTCCAACAAAATTTGACACAAGTTAGCTCCCGTATGTTGGTGAGTGGCTCTGCCTCCACCCATTTGCTGAAGTAGTCAATTGCCACGATTACGTACTTGGCTCCTCCCGGGGCAGTTGGAAATGGCCCCACCAAGTCAATTCCCCATCTGCTGAAGGGCCAAGCTCCAGTAACCCCAATTAACTCCTCCCGGGGAACATGGATTAGTGGCGCAAAAGTTTGGCATGACAAGAATTTTTGGACATATTTTTCCGCATTTGAACAGCGTCGGCCAGTAATACCCCAGCCTTAAGATTTTCCTAGCCATTGTGCGGGCTCCCTGGTGGCTCCCATTAGACCCCTCGTGCACTTCCCGGATGAGGTGCTGACCTTCTGACCTTTCCACACATTTTAGCAAAGGCTGGAGGTACCCTCTTTTGTACAACTCCCTGCCCTGGACCACATATTTTGGTGCTTTGACTCTCAGCTTCCAGGCTTGCACCCTATCCTCCGGGGTGGTCCCTTCCTCCAGGTATGCCCGCATAGGGGCAATCCAGGATTCTTCCTCATTTATCAGCATTACTTGGTCATTCTCCTGGTAGCTCCTTCTTCCTAGCACCTCCATACACAACTTTTGGTTAGGCTCCGGTTTTAATTATGAAGAAGCCAACTTGCTCAAAGCATCCGCTTTACTGTTCTTCTCCCGGGGGACCTGGACCAAATCGAAAGTTTTGAACCTGGCTATCAGAGGCTTTACCATCTCCAAGTACTTTTGCAGGCTCCTCTCCCGGGCTTCGTATTCCCCTTTTTTTCTGCTGTACCACAATCTGGGAATCGCTGTGTGCCGTGAGAGCTTTGATATCCATCTCCCTTGCCAACCTCAATCCTGCGATCAAAGCCTCGTACTCGGCCTCATTGTTGGTTGTTTTAAAAGCGAACCAGATCGCATAGGGGTATTCCTTCCCTTCCGGGCTAACCAACAAAACTCCCGCTCTGCTGCCTCCGGAGTGCGCCGAACCATCCACATACAACTTCCAAGCTGGGACTATTTCCTCCATTTCCCTCTCCTCGTGTATCCTTGCTTCTGACTCCACCAGGAAGTCTGCTAGGGCCTGCCCCTTAATGGCTCTTCTTGGTTCATACCGGATTTCATACTCTCCCAGTTTTATAGCCCATTTCATCAATCTTCCCAATGCCTCCGGCTTGAACATGACTTGTTTGAGCGGGTAATTGGTGAGGACCACTATGGAATGACCCTGGAAGTAAGGTTTAAGCCTCCTGGAGGCGTGTACCAATGCCAGAACCAGTTGCTCCAACTCGGTATACCGGGTCTCTGCCCCCCGAAGTGCCCGACTAATAAAGTAAATTGGGTGTTGTTTTCCTTCCTCTTCCTTGATTAGCACGACACTTACTGCCTCCCGGGATGCCGCTATGTAGAGAAGGAGCTCCTCTCCTGGGTGTGGCTTCTTTAAGGTGGGCAGTTGCTGAAGGTGCTTTTTCAGGCTTTGGAACGCCTTTTCACATTTCTCAGACCACTCAAACACCTTGGCCTTCCTGATAATGCTGAAGAAGGGTAGTTGCCTGTCTGCTCCTTTGGACAAAAAACGGCTGAGAGCCGCGAGGGACCCTGTTAACCGCTGTACTTCCTTCACCGTCCTGGGAGAGGTCATCTTGGCTATGGCATCTACCTTCTCCGGGTTAACATCGATGCCCCGGATTGATACCATGAAACCCAGGAACTTTCCCGCGCCTACTCCAATGGTACTTTTGGAGGGATTCAGCTTTAAGTTGCTCCTTTCCAGCTTTTCAAACATCTCCTCCAGGACGTTTAAGAAAGCCCCATGAGCCCTGCTTTTAACCACCATGTCATCGACATACACCTCCATGTTTTTTTCCACTTGGTCCTTAAAAGTTTTTCCACCATCCTTTGATAAGTAGCCCCCGCATTTTTCAACCCGAAGGGCATCTTCTTGTAGCAAAAGGTACCAAAGTCGGTGATGAATGAGGTTTTTGCCTTGTTCACCTCATCCATCTGTACCTGGTGATAGCCTTTGTGCGCATCGAAGAAAGCCAGCACCGAGTAACCTGCAATAGCCTCTGCCAACCGATCCAAATTTGGGAGAGGGTAACTGTCTTTGGGGCAACACTTATTCAAGTCTGTAAAGTCGATGCACATGCGCCAGCTTCCATCGTGCTTCTTTACCAAGACCGAGTTAGCTATCCATTCCGGGTAAATTATTTCCTCGACCACCCCGGCTCTCTCCAACTTCTGAACTTCATTTTTTATGAACTCCGCTCTATCCGGGGCTACAGGTCTTTTCTTCTGCCTGATCGGCTTGGTTGCCGGGTTTATGTTCAACTTGTGTACCCCCAGCTCTGATAACACCCCCACCATATCCTCCGGGCTCCATGAGAACACTCTCTGGTATCTAGTTAGAAGTTCTTTCAGCGCGTGTTTTACTTCCTCCGGGAGATCCTTTCCCACCGTGACCATCCTTTTGTCCGCCACTTGCATTTCCACTAACTCTTGGCGGAGAGCTTCTCCGTGTACCGCCCCTACTGCTTTCTTTGCATCCAAGACCGTTGTCATCATGCAACTTCTGGTGGCCGCTTGACTTCCTCGTACGACTGCTACTCCTTGCGCAGTGGGAAACTTCATTGTCAGCAGATATGGGCAATTTGCTGCCCGGGCTTGGGTTAACCATGGTCTTCCTATGATAACGTTGTATGGTGAGGGCGCATCAATAACCGCGAAGTTGCATGTCACTGAGACCCTCTTGCTCCGATCCTTCTCGTCCACCATACATACTGCGAGGGGGATGACACCTAGAGGAACTTCAGGTTTGCCCGTGAACCCAGACAAGGGAGACGAGGGAGGTTTCAGGTTCTGTCTCCCAATCCCCAATTGATCGAAACAGGAAGCGAACATAATTTCCACGCTGCTCCCGTCATCCACAAACACCCTCTTCACCAGGAAGCCTTCAATCTCCGCTGTTACAACCATTGGGTCTGAATGGGGTATCTGAGGTGGGGCTGCATCCGTCTCAGAGAAATTGATAGTTTCATCGGGGCGAAACTTTTTCCCCTGAGTTTCCCCAAGGGGGACATATCGCGTCCGGGCCCGGATAGCGGAAACTGACTGGCATGCTTCTCCGATTTCTCCGCTTATCACGTTGATCATCCTGTTGGGTGCTGGAGCCGGCTCTACTGCTTGAACAGGTACGGCAGCTATGAAAGGTCTCCCTGGGGCCCTGTTGCCTTGGTTACCTTGGGTTCTCCCATTTCCTCTCCCGGGGTTGGGCCTCCACCTCCTCCGGGGTTGCCCCTGAGGCTGGTCCCGAGCTGGGTGCTCCTTCTTTGCTTCTGCCGCCACACAATCTCTCAGTTGCCCCCGCTCTATCAATTTTTCTATCTCGTTCCTCAGCCCCCTACACCCCTCTGTCGAATGTCCATATGACTTGTGGTAAGCGCACCATTTGTCCGCATTTTCCCTAGACGAGGTCCCATGGATAGGCAACGGATCCGGGAACAAATCCTTGTGGATAGCATGTATCTCTGTCCGGGATTTGTTGAGCAGGGTAAAGCTATCTGCCCTTTCCCGGTTCACCGGCGCAGAACCCGGATTCCTTCTGCTTGGGTCAGTCGCCCTCCTTCTTTCCACCTTCTCCGGGAGGAATCCCCCAGATTCTTCTTTTCTCTTCCGGGTGGCGTCATTAACCGCACAATACAGTTGCACCGCCATCTGCAAGTTGTGAAAGGTTTCCGGGATGTTTTCCATCAACTTCTGGAACAACGCCATATCCCTCAAGTCGTTTATAAATCCACTAATCACCGCCTTCTCCTGCTGCTGTCTGTCAATGACCTTCATACTATCGTCCATGTACCTTCGGTAATATTCCATTGACCCTTCTGCAGCCTTCTGCCGGGTGGCAAGAAGCTCAATCGGCTGCTTCCCTTCCTTCTTCAGTCCGGCGTACCTGAAGAACAGAGCCTTGGAGAAATCATAGTAATCCCTGAGGCTTTCCTGTGGTAGGGAATCGAACCACATGAGACAGTTTCCCCTCAGGTAGCAGCCCACCAACTTGCATCTTAGTTCCTCCGGGAAGTCCCTTGACACCATTAGGTTCTGGTACGTCCTGACAAACTCTTCCGGGTCAGTCTCTCCACTATACGTTAGGATTCCCTCCGGGACCCGAAGGCCCGGCGGCCATGGATATGCAAGCACCCGAGGTACCCACGGGGAGGTGGGTTTAGCTCCGTTTCTTCCCACCAGCTTGTCTAATCACGCCTCCAAAGAGTTGGGGTCCTGCTGGGCCACCTGATAACCCCGCATCCTGTCATCCTCCCTATAGTATCTCTCCGGGTAACCGTAGTTCATCCCCATTGACCCATATACGGGCCTGGAATACGGGATCGGGTTCCCCTGGGTTCCAGGGCCTGATAACCCAATAATTCCGCAGGCATGACTGGAGGGTCATACCCGGTCTGCCCCATCCCCCAGTTAGAACGCGGGTAGTAAGATAGGGCATGTGGAACTAAATTTGATTGTTGCCCTGTAGCCGCTCTCCCTCCAACCCCAAAACTTGGAGGGAAAGAAGGTGGAACGGTTGAAGAATTCACACGCCCCTGGATCCTTGGCGGCTGAACAACTCCATCCAGGTCGATAACTTCTCTTTGGTGTCCCCGTGGAGGGCCTGCCGAGTTCCCCCCAGGTTCCCTTCGCCTAAGGTCTTCCCGGGTAGAGAGTACCCACTGGCGATACAACTCCTTATTGGCTCTCATGAACTCCAACGCTGCCAATTCCTCCACATTAGCTAAGGGTTGCCCCTCTTCCGGGAAAACCGGTTCCCGTGTCTGAGGGTTGTGGGCCAGGTATTGCCCCTCTTCCCGGGCTTCAGGTCCCTGAGCCCGGGGGCTGCCTTCCCCGGCAGGCCCAGGTCCTTCTTGCTCATCCTGGTACTCTCTTTCTGAATCGGCTTTGTCCGAGGCAGTTTCCACATAACCATCCTGTGGTACTCCTAGCTCACGCTGGTGTCTAGCCTCCTCCTGCAACTGCCTCAAGGTCACATCGTCTCCCGAGGGTGGAGGAGGGCCACCTCCTGAAGGTGCCGCGTTCTTCTTCGGGCGCCCGCGCCCTCTCCTTGGCGACTCCATCGTGCAAAGGTGGAATGGTCCCACCGGGCATGCCAATTGATGCTACCAAAATCCGTCCGTCTCCCGGAAGTTGACGCTATCCGGGCTTCTTTCCGAGCAAGCCCGCACCGATCCTGCAAAACAATCCCCGGGAGGCGTCCCGGGGGAGAAGCTCCGGTGTGATGATGAGATGGGGATAGCGATGAGGGAAAAACGTACGGAAGATGCTCTCAATATGAAGTAGAGAGATATAAGTCACATACGTTGTTCACTGTTTCGGACTAGTATTTATAGTTGAGGCTGCCTGCCTTGGATAAGACTCAGGACCACTTCTCCTTGTCACTATCTGTCCTTCTTCTTGTCCGGATGTGCCTCTCGCGGGAGAGGCGCTGCTTTCCCACTCCTGGGCCGCAGGCCCTTTTCCCGGCCCAGTGAGATCCTGGGCCGGTATTATCAACTTTTAGAAGAGCTTCATTCATTGTTTATTTTTTAAGAAGATAAAATCTTCATTCAACTAATTGAAAAACATCTAGTATTATTTTACAATAGAAGAAACCATGTGGGAGAATTGAAGGTCATCTTATTGTGCCAAAAGGTATTGTTTGACAATAGTATCCAAATTCTCGTTTGCAAATCTAGCTAAAGGAGTGAGTTATAATTGCTCATATAACTACACCATGTTGCGACAAAATTTGGATGATCAACACAGATAAGAGAATGAGGCTCTAGATTCCTCAAACGTCGGTGTTTCAAGTTCCAAATCATTTGCCAGTAGTGTTTTCCCTTGTGCAAATGTGAGGCTAGTAATTCCAGGATAGAGCACAAAAAAGTGCATCGTAACATTAGTGTAAGATATGTTACAAAAAAGCTCTATTGTATTGATATCATTCTTAGGTAAGGTCCTGTTTGCTAGAGTTTTCTGTATATCAGTTCAGTGAAAATGTAATTTGTTGAAATTCAGGTTAAATAAGTCATGCTGATTCAATTTTTCAATACATTAATTTTCACTTCACTTCAGTTCAATACAATTCAGTTCAGTACAGCAAAAAATAAACTTCAACCATAAGGGTAGTAATTACTAATTAACATGAGGATTTGTCTATTAGCCTATTTTCGGATCTAATTTAAGTTACACAATCATCGGTTTCCAAATTTGATTATTTTGCCAAAACCTCATGTTCTGTTTTCCAAAACAGAGTATATAGTTTTCCAAAACAGACTACTGGATTTGTCTACATATTACATATACTCTATAAAAGTGACACTCAGAACTCAGTACTTCGCAGTCATGAATTTCTTAGGATTTAGGATGACTTTCTTGAACTTATCATCATTCTTTAATTTTTGGAAATTCTTATTATCAGGACTTAGGACCAGGAGGAGTATTGCTTCTTCCTCAAACGAAAATACCAGCTTTAGCTTTCCATTAGATTTGCCGGAGGATCTAGCTCATCACATAATATCATCTTTTGTGATCCCGGTGACCAACAAAGAAGCAATTCAACTGAGCCTCGTGTCAAAATAATTTCAAAGCCTAATGCAAAATCGTTCTGTCTCCGCTATATGCAGTCCACCCTGAGAAGGTACGAGGAACAAAACATCCACCTCGACACGGCATCTGCAGAGGACATGACTGAGGAAGACGACGTTGTTAGTTGAATGAGGCGTGTTTTGATGTCCCGAACATTGTTCATTTTAAATGTTAGTAATATAGTTATTGTACTAAGGATATAATAGTCATTTTCTAGTTTTTTTTAGATAAACCCTCTTATTAGCTTGTAAGAACTCATGCTTTGCTCATATTGGATGAATGGGGTTCATCCCAAAATTTCCTAATCTCTCATTCCAAATTACTCATTTCTTCATGTATGCTATCATGGTATCAGAGCCATATTTCATGGGTTGTTGAATCGGATGAACATCGCAAACTCTAGGATTTGCTAGAGTGTGGGAAGAGATTTTCGGAATTACATGCCCAGCTTTAGTAAAATTGAATTATCTTGGAATCCGACCGTTGGATTGATCTGAAATTTTGGAAGGAGGTTCCCAACTCACGGTTCTACATTCTGAACGGTGGAGATGAAGTTTTGAGCTCGGAAATTGGCGCAGTTCACGTCGGACTGAACGGGGCAGATTTGGGTTTTTCGTGGAAATTTCAGATCCGACTTGTTTGAGTAAGTTTTGGTTGTTCCAATTGTTTTGTGGTTGATATTTTTGTGTGGGTACTTGTTTTTGCCTATCAATTTTGAGTTCTTGGTAGTTGGATATGCTCGATTAGAGGTTTGGTAATGGTTTGAGATTTCTTCAAATTGGATATTGACTTGGTGTTGTTGCTTAAATATTTCGTGCTCGTATACCGTTGTGTTTGTCAAGATTTGTATTGGTGTTGGCATTTTCTTTGTTCGGATTGAATTTGTTATTGGAGACCGATCTTTGGTTCGAGTTGGGTTGCTCTTGAGATTGAATTGCTTGTGTTTGTGGGGAACGACCGATTTGGATTTTGAAAGAGTTGAGATTTTTGGAATAATCTTGGAGTTTGAGGCTTGAGTGCATTTGTGTAGTGACAAATTGTTGATTGTTAGTGCTTACAACTGATTTTGGTCATGGAAGGACATAAGAATGATGGTTCTCAGTCATTTAGTGTTGAGTTGGATCCATACATGTTTGAGCAGTTTCAACGATTCCTAGCCTCTCAGCAGCTTGCTATGTCGCCTTGTACGGGTTTGTCATCATCGTCCATCTCACCTACTTCTTCTCCTTTGTGGATTATGGATTCTGGTGCCTCTCATCATATGTCTCCGCATTTACCTTCTTTTGCTACCATGTCCTCTACACCCCCTACTTCTATTTTGACAGCTGATGGCACTCCTATGCCTCTTCAGGGTGTTGGTTCTATTGTCACATCTCATGTCTCTTTGAGTGATGTGTATCATGTTCCCAGTCTTACACTTAATCTTTGTTCGGTTGGTCAATTATGTGATTCTGGTTTGAATGTCTGGTTCTCCTCTTCCTCTTGTTTGGTTCAGGATTCGCAATCTCAGAAAGTGGTTGGCACTGGTCGTAGGCAAGGGAAACTCTATGTCTTGGATGAACTGCAAGTATCAGATGTTGTTGCCTCTAGTGTGGATTTATCTTCATTCCGTTTAAGTCGGGCTTCCTCCGACTTTTACCTTTGGCATTCTCGTTTGGGCCATGTTTCTGCATCTCGTTTAAAATATTTGGCCTCTACAGGAGCTTTGGGTCAGTTGCACTCTCATGACATCTCAGATTGCAGTGGTTGTAAGTTAGCAAAGTTTTCTGCATTGCCTTTTCAGAGAAGCATTTCATCATCTCTTGCTCCTTTTGATCTTGTGCATTCTGATGTATGGGGTCCCTCTCCTGTGCCTTCTAAAGGGGGCTCTCGGTATTATGTTTCATTCATTGATGATTTTACTCGTTATACATGGGTGTTTCTTATGAAACATAGATCCGAGTTTCTTGAGATTTATCGTGAGTTTAGAGCTCTCATAAGAACACAACACTCAGCTGTCATTAAATGCTTTCGATGTGATTTGGGGGGTGAGTACACTTCTAATGTCTTTTGTCAGTTGCTAGCTTCCGATGGAACCATCCGTCAAACCTCTTGTACCGATACTCCTCAACAGAATGGTGTTGCTGAAAGAAAACATCGTCATATTGTTGAGACTGCTCGTTCTTTCTTGTTGTTAGCCGAGGTTCCTAAAGTTTTTTGGGGGGAAGCCATTCTTACAGCTGTGCATGCAATTAATAGGATTCCAACCTCACATAATTCGGGTTTGTCACCTTTTGAGAAGTTGTATGGAAATGCACCTGATTACTCTTCTTTGCGTGTTTTCGGTTGCACTTGCTTTGTTCTCCTACCTCACGTTGAACGATCTAAGTTGTCTCCAAAATCAGCTTTGTGTGTCTTTTTGGGTTATGGTAGTGGTCAGAAGGGATATCGGTGCTTTGATCCGGTTAAGCAGAAATTATATGTTGCTCGTCATGTTGTGTTTTTGGAGCACATCCCATTTTTCTCAGTTCCAGCTAGTTCACATCATTTGACTAAGTCTGATCTTGTTCGTATTGATCCTTTTGATGTCACCAAGGATGTTCCTCCAGCAGATTTAGACACTTTGGTTCCAGACCCAGATGCTCCTCCGATATCTCCTATTGATTTGCCTCCTCCTGTGCCTCCTCTACCATCTCCTGAGATTGTGATCGATCCTCCCCCTCTCCGCAGGTCCACTCGTATTTGCAAGTCCACGCAGAAGCCTGATTTTGCTTATTCCTCTTACTCATCCTCGTTTACCTCTTTCCTCGTGTCTATTCATTCTTTGTCTGAGCCTGCATCCTATAAAGAGGCTGTTGTTAACCCTCTTTGGCAGCGTGCTATGGCTGAGGAACTCGCTGCCTTGCATCAGACTCACACTTGGGATTTGGTACCCTTACCGTTGGGAAAGCATACAATTGGATCTCGTTGGGTCTATAAGATTAAGACTAAGTCTGATGGATCTGTTGAGAGATACAAGGCTCGCCTAGTTGCCAAGGGTTATTCACAGGAGCATGGGATGGATTATGATGAGACTTTTGCCCCTGTTGCCAAGATGACCACCATTCGTACTATGATTGCAGTTGCCTCTGTTTCCCAGTGGAAGATTTCACAGATGGATGTTAAGAATGCGTTTTTGTATGGTGATCTTCACGAGGAGGTTTATATGACTCCTCCTCCCGGTGTTGCACACGAACCGGGGCATGTTTGTAGGCTTCGCCGGTCTCTTTATGGACTCAAACAAGCTCCTAGAGCTTGGTTTGAGAAATTCTCCACTGTGATATCCTCTCTTGGCTTTCGTCCCAGCTCTTATGATTCTGCCTTGTTCATCAAACATACAAGTAAGGGTCGTATTCTCCTTTCTTTGTATGTTGATGATATGATTATTACTGGAGATGATTCTGAGGGGATTGAATTGTTGAAGCGTGATTTGGCTTATTATTTTGCTATGAAAGATTTGGGCGTGCTCCGTTATTTTTTGGGTATTGAGGTTGCCTCTTCTTCAAAGGGTTATCTGTTGTCTCAATCAAAGTACATAGCCGATATTTTTAATCGTGCACGTCTTACTGATAATAAGACGGTTGACACTCCGCTTGAGACTCATGCTCACTACTCTTCGGATGATGGGATTCCTTTGCCGGATCCCACCCTTTATCGTACAGTGGTTGGTAGCTTGGTTTATCTTACAGTCACTCGCCCTGATATTGCGCATGCTGTACATGTGGTTAGTCAGTTTGTCACTGCTCCTACATCTGTTCACTGGGGTGCCGTTCTTCGCAATCTTAGATATCTTCGGGGCACCCAGTTTCGTTGTCTCCTCTTTCCTTCATCTTCATCTTTGGAGTTGCGTGCTTATTCTGATGCTGATTGGGCTGGTGATGTTGAGGATCGCAAGTCCACTACTGGATTCTGTATCTTTCTTGGCGACTCCCTTATTTCTTGGAAGAGTAAGAAGCAAGATGTCATTTCTCGCTCTTCTACAGAAGCTGAGTATCGTGCCATGGCCTCGACTACAGCTGAGATTGTTTGGTTGCGTTGGTTACTGTCTGATTTTGGCATCAAACTTTCAAGACCTACTCCATTGCATTGTGATAACCAGAGTGCCATTCACATTGCACGCAATTCCGTCTTTCATGAGCGAACCAAACACATTGAGATTGATTGTCATTTCACGCGCCATCACTTGCAGCTTGGTACGATCTCATTGCCTTTTGTTCCCTCCTTTCTTCAGATTGCTGATCTGTTCACGAAGGCTCACTCGGCTGCGCGCTTCCGTTTCTTATCTGACAAACTCTCAATGCTCATTGCTGTAGCATCGTGAGTTTGAGGGGGGATGTTAGTAATATAGTTATTGTACTAAGGATATAATAGTCATTTCCTAGTTGTTTTTAGATAAACCCTCTTATTAGCTTGTAAGAACTCATGCTTTGCTCATATTGGATGAATGGGGTTTGATATACCCTATTTGTACTCTAGTTTTTAGTGCATTTTAGACTTGTTTTGAAGATAATTTTGTAACAAAGTATAGGATTTTAGAGTGAATTATATCATTGGTTCTTTATGTTTAGAACTTGTAAAATCCTATGTTTATGTGTATTTTGGGAGCTTGTTGATTGATAGTCTTGAAGACCTTCTATGATTATGTTATAGAGTTGATGATTTGATGCTTGGAACTTGAATAATTGGTCATAGAAGTGGCGAGAAGGCCACTTTACTAAAGGTGGTAAAAGATGCCCAGAAAAGTGTCGCTTGTGCCCAGAAAAGTGTCGCTGGAGCTTGAAGGAAGTGTCACTCCAGATGAAGAAAGTGTCACTGCTGCCCAGAAGTGTCACTAGCTGCCCAGAAGTGTCACTATGATGAACAGCGACCAAATAAAGCGTCGCTAAACTCTTGCCCACTTGCACTCTTGAGCTGAAATTTCAAGGCTATAAATACCTCCCCTTTCCCCTCATTTTGGACGAGTTCCCTCTCAATCCAAAGCCAATTTCTTCATCTTTTCTTCATTTTCTTCCATTTTTCTTCCCTTTGATTCCATGTTTATGTAATGATGTATTAGGATGATTGTATTAGCTTAGTTTCTTCCTTGGGAGCAATTGATGTAAACTTCTTTGCTTGAAATCTTCATGAACTTTCATATGCTTCTATTTATGGTTTGATTATCATTTGAATATCTTGTCTTGAATTGTATATGAATGTTGTTAATCTTGCTAAATTTGCCATGGGCTTTGTGTTTTGAATCAATTGCATGCCTCATAGTTTGGGTAATGGTAGTTTAAACCCTAGTTCTAGTTTAATTTAGAGATTAGGTTAATTAGAAGTGATTGGGTTGTGACAAACCCTTTTGCTTGTTAGTCATGGAGTAGTTTAGCCTAGTTGGTAGAGTAATTGGTAATTAGAGAGGTTGTGTGATTGTTGTTATGAAACATGGTAAATTATAGTCATGGGAATGAATTGTTTATGAGTTTGAATTGTTGCATGTCTTCGTAGGAACCTAATGTGATCATTGATCCTTCGTTGTATGTAATTGTAGAGTTAAGATATTCATTTCCAATGTGTGATTATATGCATCGAAGTGCTAGATTCGTGGGTAGATGTTAACATTTACCCCTATATCATAAAGCATGAATTGAGATTTGTATGTTATCATCGTCTTAGTTCTTTATATTCTTCAAATGTCTTGTCCAATGCTCACGTTAACGGCGAGTATGGATGAGTTTGTCGATTCTCCATTGTTAATTCCATTGTCGATGTATCTAGATGTTATCATCTAGGTGGATTGATAATGAGGGCTCTTGAGTGATGTGTTCATGCTCACTAGCCATTATCGAGAGAATATGATGTTTTCATCTACGACTTATAATCATAAACCCTATATATGAAGCGTTCACTCAATGATTAATCGATAGTTGAAGTTGAAGTCAATTGCCTCCCAAGGCCTTGTATTTGCATTGTAGTGTAATCTATCTTAGTTGCTTTCTTTCGTAGTGTAACAAAACCAAACTTCAAAACCCCCCCTTTGTTTACCTTGCTTTCTATATAATATATATATGTATGTGTTTATAATCTTTGCTAAAACACTAAACAAGACTCCTTCTCCTTGTGGTTCGATCCCTACTTCCCACTATCTACTCTATAGTAGTTAGAAGTTGTAGGTGAATATAAATGTGTTTTGATTGAGTGGGATTCCCATTTACGACGTGGGGAAATCGCTTGTCAGGGTTCATCCCAAAATTTCCTAATCTCTCATTCCAAATTACTCATTTCTTCATGTATGCTATCATTAAATACCACCAATGTTTTACTCGTGGCTAAGCTATCATTTACAAGTAACTCGGACTCAGAAATTTACCATCAGGCTGGCACCAACACCAGTTTCATGTACTAAATGCTAATTATAAAATTCAAATACTGGAGAAATACTCGTGGACCTAAAGTTAAGCACAATGTCAAGTGCCAAACAACAGACTACTGTGAGGAAATTCTCCATCTGATGAAAAGTCATGATCACAAGGATTCATTGATTGTCTCAGGTTGTCTTTAACATGGTATATATGTCATTTGACGCCGGAAACAGGGGATGTTGGTGCTATTTCACTATATCATCATACTTGAGAAAGAATAGGCGTTGAAGAATTCTTTTAAACCTTTAAAATATAAATTCCTCCAAGTCCTGTATCACTTTCCTTGAGGCTTTATATGTTCCCTTTTGTGTGCATTTGATTCTAGAACAAATATACTCTAGGATAAAATGAAGTCTAGTTCACATAAGTATGCACTCACTTCTCCAACCCCAAAGAAACAAAAAGAGTAAGCATAATAGTTTCTTTTGTCAATTGATATTTTTTCTTGCTACCAAACTTGCATCATTAAAACCCTATTATAGAGTTTAAATGGCCTTTCCAATAGACAAAACATTTGACTTTAAAGAGTCATGTGTCTCGGAGTTGCACCTCTTTGGGATGTGTCTTTTCAATAATAAGAAAATATCCAACAGTGGAGGCAAATCCGGCCAATTTCCGGGACACAACTTGGGAGGCAGTGTAAGATGCGCTTCCACCTCCGCCGACATCACCTCAACGTGCGGCTGTGTCGGCGCAGACCTCACGCACCCACACGCCGAAATCATATAAGGACCGCCTCTCGTGTCAATCACTATGCATGGATATACTACAAACGCAGCACCACTTGATCCAAAATATGATCTACGTTCAAACTCCAAGCATCTTGAAACCACCGATCACAAGCAGAAACATAATACGTACAACCAGATAAAAATAATAAACACAAACCACAATAACAAGACATATATGATTAGATCAAGAACAAACATTATCGATCAAATCGAAAAATAACTCTATTATGCACATAGATGCACACTTATTCAATATATTAATCATAAAACAAAAACAATTATATTTCAATCTTCTCATCAGGGGAATATAAATAAAGGAAGTGTTTGTATCCTTGATATCCATTTGTTCATGGCCAACAACTCGATTTTGTAAATGTAATGTGAATCCATAAGTTGGAATATGATTTATGGTCTTGGGTGATCAAAATCCCACCTCCATGCACGTACCTGATTCCCATTAATATATGGAACTATGGTTGGTATGAAAAGTATAGATTCCAGACCTTTTTTCTTTCGAGATGATGCAAACCACTTTTTTCTAGTACTAATATTAATATGGGAAGAACTAATTGGTATATATATATATGCAAGTTGAAGAAAAAGAAGTACGAGATTGCGAGCTGAGCTTCCAATTAATCCAACTAAAGGCGTTGTAATGATTCAGAAAGGTGATAAACGCGGACGAAGACCTTCGTCATTTGACAAATTAACTTATTTGCATAGTGATCGTCTTAATTGGGATCCCATTAATTAGAGGTTGAACTTAAGCGTTAAGAATCTTTAAGAAAATGGATATATGAGTTGATTGAAATATAACTATATAATATTTTAAAAAAAATTAAGCCATCATATGATGGAGGGAATTCTATTTGGCTTCCCCAAGCCTTCACAAAAATAAATAAATACAACCAGAGCAAAGTAACTCAGTTCAGAGTATCAATGTAGCAAGAGAATCAAAAGCATCTAGGACAACATTATGTGTAGCTCTAACTACAACCTACTTACACTATATAAGTAAAATGTGTGCCTAGAATTTATCATACTTATTTATTATTGTACATACAGAAATAATCATGTTTAATATGTAAAAAATTAATTTTGATAGTAACAAAATCACACATAAAAATTAGAAGAACATCAATAATACAATGAACGATCATGTTTAACAGGTAAAAAAATCATGTTTAAAAGTGAGAATATCTCACACTGTTTTGCTAACATCCATCACGCATCCTACATTATATATGATGATAATGAAAAATCAGGTAAATGATCCAGAAACAGAAAATGAAATAATTGTGCACGACTCTCTCATTTTTTATATATAATTGATGAAGGTGATGCGAATTTGAATAGGATTGCACTTTTCCCTTTTAAGAACACCATGAATTTGACAGGTATTAGTGGCCTCATATTGGTCCATGCAACGTGTGGAATGAATGGAATCCTGATTTGAACTACTTTTCCCAAAGTCACTCGTATTTGCATTAATCTAATCATGCTTTTTTCTTTTGTTGTAATTTTCATTGTGCTATAATTATGAATCTTAGTATGTACAAATTTTTTAAAAAATTACTTATGACTTGCAACAATTTGATAGTGTTCAGCTAGACTTAGGCCCTGTCCAATTCAACTTATTCAGAGTTCAATTCAATTCAATTCAATTCTTTTTTTTTTTTTTAATTAAACCACCAATGGTGGAGGGATTTATATTGGCTTCCCCATGCCTTATAAATAGCAAGAGTATCAAAGAAATAATACAAGAAACCGCTTGTAAGGTAGCGGTTATAGTAGAATACCTTGAATAAGGATTCTACATGAAGCTAAAGAATAGCTTCCAAAAAGAATGAGCTAAACTAAATATATACTTCCAAAAATGGAGAACTCATTCTGAACTTCAAAAAGATTGCTAGACAGAGATTTTAGGAGAGGAGGACTTAGAAACCATTTGCTTATTAGTGAATCGGAAACGCGAGGCAACCGAGACACAAGGCAGCCTATGGATTGAGTCCTCCAATCAGAGAAAAATCTTCATCATTGCAAAGAAGACATCATGATTTCTGAATGGTCCAGCAGGCGCACAGAGGCTATTTCCATGAATTCTTGAAGCTCTGGGACAGTATATGACTTGAAGGAGGCATCATTGCCATCAATGAGCCTAAGATAGCAAATGGCTGACATGTGTAACTTCTGTCCAGCTTGTCCAGTTGGAGAAGTTCACCAGTTGATTTGGAAAAACCTCATTGATGATAGCATCAATGAGGTTCATTATCTGCAAAAAAGCAAACTCAATTAGTAGCATCCATTCTGGAAATTCTTAGTGAAGGAGTTCCCATTTGATCTAGTCTTAGCATTCCTTGAATGGCATTAGGAAGGGATCCAAAATTAAAGAGAGCATCCTGTTTAGATAAAAGACAAAGTTTGGCCAATGCATCTGCAGGTAAATTTGCTTCCCTATGAACATGCTGTAGAGTGAATGCTGAGATACATTGATTGACAAGATCAGAAATGTGAAAAAATTCCCAATGTGCAGTGCTAGGATTGAGAATAGATGAAATAGCATTTTGACAATCAGATTCTATAATGATGGTTTCAGAAAAACCTTCAGCTATAGAAACAGCAAATTGAATAGCTTTGATTTCAGCATGAAGAGGAGAGGAAGCAGGGGTGAAAGATGTATGACCAGATATAAAAGCTCCCCTGTTGTCTCTAATGATAGTGCTAATACCAGCTTGGAGAGATATATTACACCAAGCTGCATCAACATTAACTTTAAGTCCAGACAAAGGCTTAGTCCAAGCTATTTTAAATTTTTTTGGTTTGGGTGGTCTTTTCCCAAGAGGCAAGAAGCTATGGTTAGCAATATTAGCATCAATTGCAGAAGAGATGTAAAATGGTTTTGCACTGAAAATTATATACAGATGATCCCTTATTTGTTTAAGAATATGAACTGAGGAAGGAGGGATATTTTCATAAAACCATTTATTCCTAGCTTTCCATAGAATCCAACAAGTAATGGATGGAGTAAGTCTGATAAATAAATTATGCAGAGCACTTAAACCATTATAAGTTAGATAAAAGGATAACCTTTCCCAGATAGAAGAGAAATTTCTGTCAGAAATTCCCATAAAAGAATGCAAGGTTTTCCAGATTTTTTGACTAAAATCACATGAGTTAAAAAAGTGATCCAGGGAATCCTCATGATTGCAATGAAAACATTTAGATGCCAAACAAATATGCATGGATTTCAAAATATTGTCAAATGGAAGAAAGGAGTTGATCAATCTCCACATAAAGACAGATATTTTTCTCTCTAATCTAGGATTCCACAGATGATGGATGGACAAGATATTACCCATAGGTTGTCTCAGCTTCTTGTATGTTGATTTAAAGGAGAAGTTGCCCTTTATGTCTAATTTCCAAATCAGTTTGTCCTCTCTGTGAGTCTGAAGTTGTGATTCCTGCAAAAGAAGAAGAGTATCAGTAGAGAGAAAGGGAGATAGCTGTTGCATATAATGTAATTTATCATTAATAAAAGTGGCAACAGTGCTATCTATGGGAAGAGTAGTAAGAGCTGGGTCACAATGGTCAATTAAAGGACCAATATCAAGCCAATTAGAAGTCCATAAATTACAATCACCCTTCCCAACAATGACTCTAGAATGTGCTTCAGCCCATGTATTGACTTTACAAATTCTTTTCCAATTTGGGGAGGTCTGGGAGGAAACTGGTAAAGATGCAATTAGGTGAGTCCATAAGGCCTGAGCTTGTTGGAATTTCCACCATAATTTGACTGAACATGTTGTTATAATGGTGTGAATAGATCTAAAACCTAAACCATTTTGAGAAATAGGAAAGCAAAGGTCATTCCATTTCTTCCATGATTTTTTTGGTTTCTGGTCATATTCACCCCAGAAGAATGTACTCAGTTTCCTCTCAATTTTCCTGACAATCTGTTTAGGAGGCACTATGACAGACCAAATATGTTGGGGAATGGAATATAGGCATGAATTAATCAGAGTAATCTTACCACCAGTAGAGAGCCACCTATTCTTCCAATTTTGTAATTTTTTGTCAAAAATTTCAAGCAGTGGATAGAAGTGAACATTAAGTGCTCTGCCTCTATAGATAGGAACACCCAAATATTTAAAAGGAAAAGATCCAATTTTCATATCTAAGGTCCTTTTAATTGAATTAACTTGAGCAGAAGAAGCATGCTTACAGACAAAGAGATCACTCTTGTTATAATTTATTTTCTGGCCAGTTACTTCCTCAAATTTTGACAAAAAAGCTTTGAATCTAATCAAAGTTAATTTGTCAGCATTAAGGAAGACCACTGTGTCATCAGCATAGCTTAAGTGGGAGACTTGCAGAGCATTACCAGGAAGATTGAAATACTGAAGTTTACCATTTTGAAAAGCAAAAGCTAGACTCCTTGTGAAAGCTTCAGAAAAAATATTAAATAGAAAGGGGGAGAGGGGGTCACCCTGCTTTATACCTCTTGTTGGCTGAAAAAATCCCACTGGCTTACCATTAATAAGGACAGAGAACCAAGCCTGTGAAAGATTTTGCATAATACTGAAAATAAATTGCCCATGAAAACCAAATTTCATGAGTACAGCTTGTAAAAAATGCCACTTTACCCTATCAAAAGCTTTTCTAAGGTCAAGTTTTATAATGCAATTAGGGTGAGGAGTTTTCCTATTTAAACATCTGACCATTTCTTGAAGGAAAATGACATTATCAGATATGTCTCTTCCTTTCATGAATGCAGATTGGTGGGGAGAAATGATTTTTGACATCAGTGGCTTAAGTCTTTCCATAAGTAGTTTTGAACAAATTTTGTTCAAAACATTAGAAAGGCTAATAGG
This sequence comes from Cruciata laevipes, assembly GCA_963678965.1. NCBI lineage: Eukaryota > Viridiplantae > Streptophyta > Magnoliopsida > Gentianales > Rubiaceae > Cruciata > Cruciata laevipes. The sequence continues at coordinate 7,614,865 of OY787632.1, read as the reverse complement.
CCTGAAATCATCAAAATGACACTGGAGTTTCTTTCTTTGGTATGATGGTTATCCAGGTGCTGGCAATACCCCTGGGAATTTTCTTACCTTGTTGGAATTCAGAAACTGCTGAGAGGAGATCAGAAGCTATGGTATCCCAGGATTTAATAAAAAAATTTGCAGTAAAACCATCAGGGCCTGGGCTACTATCTTTGTTAAGAGCAAAAACTATCTCCTTTAATTCAGATAGAGTAACTGGACAAAGCAGTTTTGAATTATCATCAGCAGTAACTAATTTGGGGATTTGACTAAGGAAATGAGATTGGAAAAAATCAATGTCCTCAGGGCTATCCTCAGAAAGAAGGTTTTGATAAAATACTATAGCTTCACTTTCAATATCAGCAATATTATCTAACCAACTCCCATTTGAGCTTTTGATTTTAGTGATATTAAGCCTGCTCTTTCTTTCTTTAACAGAATTATGAAAGAATTTGGTATTATTATCACCCTCTTTGAGCCATTTAACTCTAGCTTTCTGTTTCCAGAAATGCTTTTGTTCATTAACAGCTCTAAGTAATTTAGCTTTGGCAATTTTTAACTTTAAAAGCTCTTCAGGTGAGTTGTTAAGATCATAAGAAATTTCTTGTTCTTCCAGCTCACCTTCAGCTTTTTCTACATTTAAATGAATGTTGCCAAAATGCTCTTTGTTCCAAATTTTGAGGGGTTTTTTCAACCTAATCAGTTTAAGGTAAAAACCCAAAAGTCCAGATTCAACCATAGGCAATTTCCAGTTCTCACTGATGACTTGATTGAATTCAGGTCTCTTATACCATGTATTAAGGAACCTAAAAGGCCTAGGTGAAGATTGAATAGAGCTACTAATAGTGAGGAGAAGAGGATTATGATCTGAAGTAGCTCTATTTAGTATCTGAATAGAGGATGCAGGGAACTTGGAATTCCACATGGAAGTACATAGTCCTCTGTCTAATCTTTGTCTGGTGGGAATTCTTCTCTTATTGGACCAAGTGAAGAGATTCCCAGCAGTATGGATTTCCTCTAAAGCTAGGGAATTTATAAAATCATTAAAATCTCTAATACTTCCTAGCTTAGGAGTAGAGGGACCTCTGTATTCATGAATAGAGGTAATAGTATTAAAATCTCCAATAAGGAGTGATGCAGAATGAGCATGTGCAAGAATAGAAGACCAAAGGTCTTTCCTGCCAGCTTTAGTTCTGAGACCATAAACAAAGAAGGCATCCATATCATTATTAAGGGGAATGCATCTAATGCTAACATGCAAAAATTGTAAATGGTCATTTAAAAGAGAGATAGATATGTTATTATTCCAGAACAACCAGATTTGACCAGAGATTCCAAACATACAATTTTGAAATTGAAGCAGTTGTCTATATATGTCACAGGTGGAGTTATCATGCATTGGTTCAATGATGCATATCAAATCAAATTTGTGTCTAAGATTTAAGTTGACTAATCTGTCCAGAGATGTTTCCATTCCTCTCAGATTCCAAACTAAAAATTTAGAATTGATGTAATTCATAGGGAAACTTCATTTGAGCTTTTTGACCTAGTCATAATCCTATTTAACTGAGTTACATAGGAATCATGTTTAGGTTTATGGACTTTTTGAGATTTTTTTGATTTTTTCTTATGAATATCTATCTCAGTAAGACTCACCTGTGATTGATTTACCTCTTCATTAAGGGACTGATTTGATTGATCACCAGGTTCACCTTATTCCTGATCATCAGTGTCTTCATGATTTGAGAGGACATGGAACCTGTTATGGAATTTTTTCTGCTGGGACAAAAAGAATTTTTTAGCAGCTGAAAGAGTATTGAAAGGGGAAGTATTCTTACTCTGCTTTGTCAGTGAGAGAGAATCATCTTTGACAAGAAGTTTCCCTTTTCCTTTGTTTTGAAATGGGACTGATCTGGGAGTTGACAACTCTTTCACCTTGCTGGTATCCCTAGCAGGTGATGAGTGATGAGATTCCATGGTTTGTTGAGGAGAACCATAGACTGAGAGTTCTGAAGAGGAATGAACTGTTTCAATGTCCACCAATGGTGAGAAAAGACAAGCCTGGAGCTCAGCTGATGGAGTATTATCCTTGTCCTCTACAATCTCAGGGAGAGATGATGAGAGTTTCTGAGTTGAGCTGGGATGACAGTTAGATGGCTGGGCTATCATTTCAGGAGTCTCCATCTCCACAGCAAGCATTTGAGAAGGGCAAACTTCAGGAGTTTTAATTAAGACAGGAGACACCATATGCTCCTGTGTGACAATTGGAGCTTTGGGGACATATTTCTTTTTCTGCTTCAGATGTCTGTTTTTCAGTTGGAATACAGGCTTGTGGATAGCTTTCTGAGCCTTAATAGTTCTTGCTTTCTCCTGTGTAGATATACCTGATGGTCCAGCTAGTTGATCAGGTATCTGATTCTGAACTGAAGGAGAATTATCAAACTCCTTTGAGACCATTTGAACAGGTTTATTGGGTTCAGGGTGAGGGCCATATCTAGGTTTCTTCAGCTCTGGGTGCAGATGTATGCATTGATCCATAGAATGGCCAATGCATTTACAGTGGGAACAATAGTAAGGGAGGTCCTCAAATTCAATTGGGACTTTAATTATATCATATTCAACCCCCTCATCTTCAATCCCAATTCTAATATGGTTAGGCAACTTCTGCTTTACATCAACCTCTACACATAACTTTATAACAGAAGGTCTGGATAAAGTTGCAGTGGCCACATCCATCTTTATGAATTTACCTATCTGATTACCCATAGACTGAATCATAGCGTGGTTGTAAAAAAAGATTGGTACCTTCTGGATATTAACCCAAACCGGTACAATGGATGATTCAGCCTCTGGAGAGAAATCCATGGTCCACTTGAGCACTTTCATCGGAGCGCCAGAGAAGCTCCAGTTTCCTTTGAGCCACAGCCTCGTATAATCTTCTTTGAGCTGGAATCGGATGAGAATATGTCGATAGTCGATTGAGCCAATCTGATACTTGCCCTTAAATTCGACAGACTTAAAAGCTTCCTGCAGCACTTCCATAGATGGTTTCCCGCGGGCAAACTTTCCGATGAGAGCATTTTGGTAGTGAGATGCAAGTGTTTCTGCTTCTTTGCGGGTCACAATACAAGCTATCTCCCCCTTGTATAACGTTTTGGGAATAATTTCAGGGTTCGAGGGGAGAGAGGTGTTCAGAGGAGGAGGACGATTAGCTAGAGCGTTGAGAAATGATTTGTCTGGGGTTCTCCCACCGCGGAAAGGCGGTGGCGCCGCCATGGGGGCGGTGAAAATCTAACCGTTTCTGGCCGTTAATTGTCAGAACGGATTGATTTTGGCAAAAAGTCGGTGGCTTAAATTGTAAAAGAGACAGAAATTGAATAGTATTTTAGTCGCACCGTGAGTGTGTGTAAATCGCCCACACTACGGAATTGCCAGGATTTTGAATTCAATTCAATTCAATTCAACAGCAATCAATTCAATTCAATTCAATTCAACAGCATTCAATTCAATTCAACAGCATTCAATTCAATTCAATTCAATTCAATTTTTTCAAATTATTTAAAATTTATTATAGTTCATTTTCATTAAGTTTAAATCATCTCTAAAGGGAATTATAAAAGTTATTCTCTTTAAATTGTGTGTGGGATAAACGACATCAAAATAAATTGTTAATTTTTCTACCAAAATATGCACACTATTTTTTAAACAATATTATATACACTATTTTATATGATATTATTTTATTTTCCAATCTTATATATTTATAAAATTTAAGTTATAAACCAATCCTATATAAAAAATATCCAAAACAATGATATTATGGTATTAATTATTTTTTTAAATTGCTACAAAACATTTTAAAAATGTGAATTAGATAATCACACGTAAATCTAAATATTTGAATTTTCAAAAATTTCAATAAAATAATAATAACATATTCAAATATTCATCAAATGAGGCGCGAATGTGAATTAGATGATCACATGTACATCTAAATATTTGAATTTTAAAAAATGTCAATGAAATAATTAAATAGATATTAATAGTATATTAAAAAAATGTTCATTAAATGAGCAATCAATTTTTATGATGTTAAATTATTTTCTGATCAATTAAATTAAATTCAATTCAATTCAACAGCAATCAATTCAATTCAATTCAATTCAGCAGCAATCAATTCAATTCAATTCAATTCAACAGCAATCAATTCAATTCAGTTAAATTCAATTCAATTCAATTCAATTCAATTCAGCCCAATTGAACAGGGCCTTACACTGAGTGGACGTACGCAAAGTTAACTAAAAGTCTTGCAATATACAGACAGACAGGGTACGCGGTTTTAATTGGCGTCCGCAACTTTAATGGACGTCCGCAATTTTAATTGGCGAATTTGTGGAAAGTGATGTTCCAGCATTATAGAGACAGTGTCATGTTTATACATCGGCTGAAACTAGTAGGGTTTAAAATGCGGACATCACAGGGTTTATTTATGGAAACTTCTGTTTATGTCATATTTGTGGTATGAATATAGTTGATGGAATATTCTCAGCTCAGGATTTCGGAGAATATCGCAAAAGATTTGATTTGAATAGATAAGGAATAGTTGGCGATAATCAAGGAGTTGAAGATATTCAAGATTCTTCTTTCCAAGCTGTTAGCGATCTGATTGAGAGTTATTATGGAAGAAGAATTCTTCAGCTGTGCTAACTGGAGGAAGACACGACTTTGAGTTATAAATAGGACAATAGTTGCAACGCTCAAGCTACCGTTTTTATTGAAAAACAATTATGCACCCGGAATTGTCTAGAGCGGCGACAGGCAGCAAGGTCCATAGAACTTCATGAAACCTACTCTGTGACATGAATGTTTAGTATAGTAACCCGGCCATAAAATCTCGGGAGAGGTGATTGTGCAATCAACTGATAGTATAGCTAGTCAGGCCAATTGGAGGCATGGAGTGCAAATCCACAGATAGAGTAGTAAAGATAAGTTCTCGTGTAATCTGTATCTTTGACTTACTAGTGGATGGTTACTATACTAGGCAAGGCCCCGCAGACGTAGATGTGATGCATCGAACTGCGTAATCAATTGCTTGTGTCATTTACTTTTCTGCACTTTACTTTATTTCATGTTGGAACATCATGATAGGCAGAATCTAGTAATAAGCAATTGTTTGGTTTAAGTAGATAGAATTTCAATTGGTATCAGAGCTAAGTCACCTTTTTGTATCCTCTTACGAGGTTGGTGAGATCAGATCTATTTACGATGGCAGCACTAGTGTAGAAAGCTTGATTAAAGGCTTTCAATGTAAGGTTGTTCGTAAAATCAAGAAAACGTTGTGCAACAATATTTCCGATATCGGAAGCATGTCTATGATTAGACAACTTTTGAAATTTTTTAGAAAGCGGTCAAATCTGAAGCGTTGTCTAAAATTTTCATGAACGTCGTTTTATAATACCAGATGTCCAATGTATTAAAAGACGGCGTTTTACTAGAAACGCTGTCGAAACAAAGTAGTTTCCGAAAACGGAAGCCCAGTTCCGAGATGGGAAGCAATATTCTAGTAAATAATTTTTGGGTTCCGAAGTTGGAAATAAAGAAGTTAGCGATTAACCGGAAAAACAAGCATATTTTCGATATCTAGGACCAATTCTAATATATATTTTTAGGTTTCGAATTCGGAAGTACTAATAAGTTCCCGATCCCGGTTAACGTAGTAATCGGAGCTAAATTTTGACTTTTTAAAAGTTTGGCCGGCGTAAATATTTTACTGTTTCGACATATTTTACCTAGAATCTCATCATAGTTCCGAGATCGGAACCTTATTCTAGTAAATTTTTAGGTTCCAGGATCGGAAGTGAATATAATTTCCAAATCCCTATTAGTTCTGGATTCGGAATTAAATTTTAAAAAATTGAAGACACGTTAACCTAAAATACATGACTATATAAATAAAGGGGCAATACCTATATATTCATGAACGGGTAATCACTTGTGAATGCCATAAAGCTTTGTATTTGTGAAGAAAGAATTGGTGTGTTCGAAGATTCGTGATCCATCTACAACGAACAGAACAAGGCAACAAACAATACAAGGTTATTAGAGCATCCACAATGGTGCTCCTTAAGTGCACTTTTCTTAATAAGGAGTCATTGTGGAGTTTTAAGAACAACTCCTTATTTAGGGAGTGATTACCTCTTTTATTGTGTTTGACTAGCCAATAAAAACATTACTCTTGCCATTGAGTATTTTTTTAATTATAAGTTTAAAAAATAAAATAAAGAAAAGAAGTGCTTCTTAAGTATTGTTCCATTGTTAGTGTTGGGCTTTTCCTTAGTTGATGCAGACTGGATCAAGAATATGCATAAGCATTCTTCCGAGATTTGGAATATTCCAAGAATGGACGCCTGGACGAAACCTAAATGATTTGGGGTTAGGTTAATATAATGATTTCCATGTTTTCTTTATTCTAATTAGATATAGGAGTTATTTTACCTTATTTACCTTTAGAATTTGGCTATAAATATTAGCCCTCCTTTATTGTAATAGATGGTGTTTTGAGTGTTTTGAGTTTTTTATGTATTGAGATATTGAGAGATTTGTGAGATGTTTGTTTAATAAAATTCGTGTATTGAATTTTATTTATTCTTCAATACACGGGTATTCCAAGAATCAACGGAGTTTGCTAGTTAATCTAGATATATCTGGTAGGTCGTCGCCGTACCTCTCAAATATACAATTTATGTTCACTTACTACCTCTACACACAATTAAGCATATAGTGGCAAGTAAGGTTCGTTCCACAGGGAAAAGGTTATTTCTATGTATACCTTGTAGTAGATATATATATATATACATATATAAAAGCAATGTAAACAAGGGGGGGTTTTGAGTTGAGTTTTGTTCAAGACACTACTAAGTAAAACTATTAGAACTTTAAAGTTAAAACTACTTTACCATAAGATTATTCTAACTAAAGATTTAACTAAGAGAATAAGAAACTTGGACATATGAGATTGGTGACTTCTTATTATGAGATTTTCCTCAAACTTTATCATGATGCCTTGAGAATGGTGAACATTAGTGAGAAACTATCTTTAACCATAGCTATGAAACATGAAAGCATCTTCACAACTTCAATTGACAACTTTACTAGATGATAACAACTAGTTCAATTAAATCAATATCACTTCAAATTAGATGTTTCTCAACCCTACCCATGCAATTTGATAACAAACTTGACATAGGTATCATGCTAATGAATGATCTTAAGAACAAATACAATTGATAACAACATGTATTTGATTCCTAATTTACTACTCCTACATAGAAAGAATGATAACATTCTAACCATGGAAAAGCAATATCTAACACATATCCAACACATATCTATCACTAGGAAATCATTCCTAATCATTTCAAGCATCAAATACACATATAAATTATGATCATTCAATAGCAAAATCACCATTCCTAAACTTCATGAATCATGTTCTCAATCCATAAGAAGAAGTCCAATCACATATACCCAAGAAGGGTTTTAGCCTACTACCATAGTTAGATTATCAAAACCATAATCAATACAACAAACCATAGTGAATTCAAAGATCAAATTTCAAAGGAAAATGAAGGAAAATGAGTTCAAGCTCTGTGAAAATTCGATCCTCTAACAATGAGGATAAGTTGCTTTTATAGTCCAACAAAATTAAAATTAAAACAAAATAAAGTGCAAGTTGCAGGGCAACTTTCGCGGACCGCGCGAAAACCTTCGCGGACCGCGAGCTCGGTTCTCGCGGTTCGCGGCCGAGGTTTCGCGGCCCGCGCGTCCATGGCGTCCGCGGCCCGCGTGTCCATGGCGTCCGCGGTCCGCGACCGAGGTCTCGCGGACCGCGCGTCTGATCCTTGCGAACCGCGGCCGACGTTTCGCGGATCGCGCGTCTTGGCTTCACTGCGGTTCTCGCGCTGGTCCTCGCGGTTCGCGACCGGAGTTTCGCGGACCGCACGTCTTCGGCTTCGCGGTCCTCGTGCTGGTCCTCGCGGCTCGCGACCGGAGTTTCGCGGACCGCGCGAAACTCGGCATCTTCAAAACAGCAACACACACCCTCGCGGTTCGCGACCTAGGTTTCGCGGTCCGCGAGAGTGTGCCTTCACGCCACTTCTACGACCGGTTCTTCAATGTATCTGCTTCCTCCAGGACGGTCATAGAAGGTCTTCAAATCATCCAAATCTATCGCAAGTGCAATTCAAGGTCGAAATGCACGTCTTCAATTTCAAACCATCATGAATGATTCGGTCCAAAAGTCTAATATAAAAGTACAAAATACTATCTAAAACAGCTCTCAAATGCTACAAAATAAGAGTATATCTAGGGCCTATCAAAATCCCCCACACTTGAACCTTTCTCGTCCTCGAGAAAGAACGATTAAGATCCAAGTGTATACTCTGAATAATTAAGCACATAACATTTGAGAGTTTTTCATATCTATACAAGAGAAAAGATTTTTTTTTTTTTTGGCCTCTCATTTTTGCCTGATTCTCTAGTATTTTTGGAACCATCCGGGCTTTTTTTTTTTTTTTTTTTTTTTTAGAAATACAGTAGTAAAAACACAGCAGCAAAAGCAGCAACAAAAACAGAATTATAGTCCTACATTTCCTCCCCCACACTTAGTCTAAACATTGCCCTCAATGTTTAAATATATCAATGAAAACCATAGTGAAAGGAAAGGGTGTAGGATATACTCACTGCGAGGGGCCGGAACCGTCGCGACGGCGCTGAGCTCGCGATCTGCGATGGCCCTCATAGTCAAATGCCCCTGGTCCATGTGGGTGCATGGATGCCATCATGGCGAACATCACCTCCATGTCGTCCTCATATCTCTGAGTAAACGCATCATGCCTCTGCGTAAACTCCTGGAACTGTTGCTGAGTGACAAACTGAGGATCCTGATGTGGAGGAACGTACTGCTCTCCATGCTCCGGAGGTGCCTCTAGCCTGGCAAGGGCAATGGTAGGTGCAGGAACTATGATCTGGATGGGCAAGGTGAGCTCCTCCATGTGAGTGCGCCCAGTCAGCTGCACAGCCTCCGGATTCGGCAGGTACATATGCTGATTCTTGGCTACTAGCCAGATGAATCTAGGAGGAGGAAATCTGTGCATGGCCAAGACATTAGTGGACTCCAAAGTAGCAATGGAGTAGAACTGGTGAGCTCTCTCGGCTGTCTTGCCTATTGCCTGAATGTCTGGAGGTAGGTGGATGTTCAGATAAGCTGCCAGAAGAGAAATCATACCCCCCTGCGGTATCTTCCCTGAGCTCTTCTGGGAGGTCTCCAGACATTTTTGCACAAAGAGGTCTACCCAACACGGGTGCTCCGGCCTCCAAAACATGGTCCAAAGGCACTGGACCTGCTCCCTATTGATGTGTGTCAACTCTCCTTGGCAAAAGATCGTCATCACTAGGAGCTTGTGCACCATACGAACAGCTGGATGTATGATGTGGTTGTTCTTCGTGGCGCCTGTGATGTTGGGAGATCCAGACAAGCAATTCCAAAAGAAAGCTAGATCAAATCCGTCCGGGGCATTATCTTTCGGATTCTTGTAGCCATCCGCATATTCGAACCCAAAAGCATCTTGGATCTCATTATAGATCATCCGGCGGTCTACATCATTCAACCTGAATGTGATGAACTTCATGTCATGCTCCTCGTCATAGTGCTTGGCTAGAGTGGATAGGAATTCAAGTGTATATCGAATGTAGGTCGGTGCCGACCTATCAATGAATCCTCTCATGCCAACGCGATCCAATAGAAACAGCACAGGCTGCTGCAAACCTAGCTCCTGCAGTAGCTCAGAGGAGAGGAACTTCGTCTCCATGATTGTTCGTCTCCCATTCCCAATCAACTTTCTCCACCGTTGTTGGGCATCTCCATCCAAACCTTGCAATCCCATAAGGTCAACAGGAGGTAGGTTTTCTGCAGGAGGAGGGCTAGGTTGGCGAGGGGGTGATTCGGGGATCACGGGCTCATGCGAACTAGAGGCTTTCCCTCGGCGAGACCTTTTCCTCGGTGCCATTATCAAAATCTACTCAACAACAGTCCAGCACAGCTAAACTAGCTACAAGGCGGCAAGCCCCTACTCAACAAGCAACGTATATAACTAAAGGCGGCAAGCCTTTGAAATTTTAATAAAACCTATTGGCGGCAAGCCCTAAATCACCCAAAATTCAAGTAAATTCAGTAGGGTACCGTCAATTGAAGCCTTTGGAAGCAATGTAGCTTGAGGATATCATCAATTGAACCGAAATATCACCAAATCAAAAATGCCCAAAAATTAGGGTTCTTGAGATTTGGGGATATTTAAGTTCGTTTAGGAATTTGAAAATTGAGATGGCGAAAAGGATAAGGGTGGTGGAGGGAAGGTTTTGATGTATTGGGGTTGGGGAAAAAGTCGCCGGAGTCCGGCGAATCGGAATGGAGAAGTTTGGTTTAGAATTCGGGCAATGTGGGTAAAAGATGGTGTTTTGGATGTGGATTTTTGGTGGGTTTTGTTGGGAAAGTTTGGGGGATTGATTTGGGTGGAAGGAATTAGTTCAAAACTCGCCGGAATGATGGATTTGTGATGGTGGCCGGAAAAAGAGAGGTTGGGTCGGGAGGGAATAGGGAAGAAGAAGGAGAAAAAGATAGAGAAATTTTGGAAGAAGTAGAGCTGCGTTTTCTCGGGAGCCGCGAGGTTCCTGTCGCGGGCCGCGGGCTGTTGTCGCGGGTCGCGGGCCTCCGTCGCGGGCCGCGAAACCATGCCAAAACGTTCCAGGGATTGTCGAAAAATCCCTGGATTTTCGCGGTCCGCGCGATAAAACCGCGGACCGCGCGCTCGGTGCTCGTCACGGCGCGCGCGATGAATTCGCGTGCCGCGCATGGTAAATCCTCGCGGTCCGCGCGGTGTAACCGCGGATCTCGAGCACAGTGCCGGGGTCCGCGCGATCAAGCCGCGGACCGCGAAATCTGGCGTTTTCGTTCCAGGGATTTCTGAAAATCCTCTGGTTTTCGCGGGTTGCGCGGTCGTCTTCGTGGACCGCGCGTAAACTCTTCGCGGGCCGCGCGCCTTATTCGCGAGCCGCGCGCGCAATACTTCGCCGAGGTGCGCGCGGTGAAATCGCGCCCCGCGCGCGCAAGTTCCTCGCGGTCCGCGCGATGAATTCGCGGACCGCGCGCACTGTGTTGCGGTCCGCGCGATCAAGTCGCGGACCGCGAAACTTGGCGTTTTGGTGGCAGGGATTCCCCGAAAACAAGAAGTTCCTTCGCGGCTCACGCGCTCCGTTCGCGGTTCGCGAATTTCCTAGTCGCGGTCCGCGCGATCCCAGTCGCGGTTCGCGAAACCCTCGCTCGCGGTCCGCGCGATGAAGTCGCGGACCGCGAAGAAATGGCTTCTCTAGCCTTTTTGTTGTGTTCCATTTCACATCTTTTTCTACAAAAATAACAAATCAAAAATTCGCATTATGTCTGAATTGCAAGTTTAATACAATGCATGTAAACTACAATATTTAGAAATAGAGTAATGTTCCAAATGTTGAAATTGTTCGACGAAATGCTTTTAAAGATCAAAACTCGTTTATTTAACATCGTCGGCACGATGTACCTCCATGGTAAAGATCAATCGTAGGTTGGGTTGCCTAGAGACATGTCCTCTAGGATCTCCGATTTGAAACCCTCGTAATACGGTTTCAACCTTTGGCCGTTGACCTTGATGACTTTGGCATCCTCGTCGCTTTGGATCTCCACCGCACCATGAGGGAAAACTTTCACAACTACAAATGGCCCAGTCCACCGAGAACGCAGTTTACCTGGAAACAAACGAAGGCGTGATTGAAATAGGAGAACCTTTTGACCTACCTCAAAAGTTTTCCTAATTATCATCTTGTCATGCCATGCCTTCGTCTTCTCCTTGTAAATGGCAGCGTTCTCATAGGACTCATTTCGGATCTCCTCAAGCTCTTGTAATTGAAGCTTCCTTTCATTCCCGGCTTCGTCCAAGTTCAGATTGAACCTTGTGATCGCCCAATAAGCTTTGTGTGCTAACTCCACCGGTAAATGACACGGCTTTCCAAAGACTAATCGGTATGGAGACATACCAATTGGAGTCTTATAAGCCGTCCTATATGCCCACAATCCATCATCCAACCGAGTACTCCTATCCTTGCGAGTCGGCCTAACCGTTTTCTCAAGGATGGACTTGATTTCCCTATTGGAAACTTCGGCTTGTCCATTTGTTTGTGGGTGATAGGCGGTAGAAGTTTTGTGATTTACCCCATATTTCTTCAACAATGCGGCAATGGTTCTATTGCAAAAGTGAGTGCCTCGATCACTGATCAGAGCTCGGGGTACCCCGAACCTAGAGAAGATGTGAGATTTGATGAACTCTGCAACCACTTTAGAATCATCAGTACGAGTGGGGATTGCTTCAACCCACTTAGAAACATAGTCAACCGCAAGCAAGATATATTTGAAACCAAAGGAAGTAGGGAAAGGTCCCATAAAATCGATTCCCCATACATCAAAGAGTTCACAATATAAAGGGCAATGTTGGGGCATTTCATTCCTAGAAGAGATATTTCCCACTCTTTGGCATTTATCACAAGATTTGCAAAAGGTGTATGCATCCTTATTCAAACTAGGCCAATAAAAACCACAGTCTAGCACTTTTCTAGCAGTTCGCCTAGCACCAAAATGACCTCCACATGCATATGAATGGCAAAAAGCAAGGATTGAGTTGGTTTCATTATTGGGAATGCATCTCCTAATCACTTGGTCAGAACAATGTTTCCACACATAGGGATCATCCCACACATAAAACCTAGCATCATGCTTTAGCTTATCCTTTTGTGCCTTTGTGAAATGAGAAGGGTACTTACTTGTGACAAGGAAATTCACAATGTTGGCATAACATGGAAGAGAAACACTAAGAGCAAACAATTGCTCGTCGGGGAACTCTTCGTGAAGATGGTCCTTCAATGCTTTGGTCCCAAACTCCTCATTGGGCACTAAACGGCTCAAATGGTCGGCCACTAAATTTTCAGCTCCTTTCTTGTCCTTGACCTCCAAGTCGAACTCGCTCAAGAGTAAGATCCATCGGAGTAACCTAGGCTTTGCTTCTTTCTTCGTCATCAAGTAACGAAGAGCTGCATGGTCAGTGAAAACAATAATCTTTGTACCAAGCAAATATGGCCTAAACTTTTCTAAGGAAAAGACTACCGCTAGTAATTCTTTCTCAGTAGTGGTATAGTTCCTTTGAGCATCATTGAGAGTCATGGATGCATAATAGATGGCATGGGGAATTTTCCCCACTCTTTGACCTAACACCGCACCAACGGCATAGTCACTAGCATCACACATGATCTCAAAAGGAAGGGACCAAATTGGAGGTTGTATGATAGGGGCCGACACTAACAAAGACTTCAAACAATCAAATGCCCTCTTACAACCTTCATCTACCACAAATTCCACATCCTTTTGTAACAATCTACATAAAGGGGAAGAAATTTTTGAAAAATCTTTTATGAAACGGCGGTAGAAACCCGCGTGGCCTAGAAAGGATCTCACATCACGCACACAAGTAGGGTAAGGAAGAGATTGGATGGTATCAATTTTTGCTTTGTCTACTTCAATACCCTTAGATGACACTTCATGTCCTAACACAATGCCCTTTTCAACCATGAAATGACATTTTTCAGAATTAAGCACAAGGTTCTTATCAATGCAAGTTTTTAGGACTAATGACAAATGGATTAAGCAATTGTCAAAAGAGTTTCCATGAACAGTGAAGTCATCCATAAAAACCTCTACAAACTTTTCAAGGTATTCTGAAAATATGCTAACCATACACCTTTGGAATGTGGCCGGTGCGTTGCAAAGGCCAAAAGGCATGCGTCGATATGCAAAGGTGCCAAAGGGACATGTGAAGGTTGTCTTCTCTTGATCTTCTGGTGCAATGGCAACCTGAAAGTACCCTGAATAGCCATCAAGAAAACAATAGAAAGAGTAGCCTGCAAGCCGGTTAAGCATTTGATCAATAAATGGTAAAGGGAAATGGTCTTTCCTCGTTACCGCATTTAGCCTTCGGTAATCAATGCAAACACGCCATCCGTTTTGAATACGAGTGGGGATCAACTCGCCATGGCTATTCTCCACCACGGTCACTCCGGTCTTCTTTGGTACCACTTGCGTTGGACTTACCCATTTACTATCGGAGATTGGATAGATCATTCCCGCATCCAACAATTTAAGCACCTCGGCTTTTACTACCTCCATCATAGGAGGGTTCAATCGCCTTTGAGGTTGTCGGATGGGTTTAGCATCATCCTCCAATAGAATACGGTGCATGCAAGTACTTGGACTCATACCTTTGATGTCGGCAATAGTCCATCCAATGGCTTCCTTATGATCTTGGAGCACTTTCATTAACCTTTCCTCTTGTTCCTTGGTGAGCTTGTTGGAGATGATCACCGGTAATTTCTCACCATCACCAAGGAATGCATATTTTAGATTTTCGGGTAGTGGTTTCAATTCCACCACCGGAGGTTTATTGAGAGATGGTCGGTTGCCCGAGCCTTTCAATACCTCGAGGTCTAAAAGTGGTGCATCAAGAGAAAGTTCCTCGAAAGTATCTAGCTCAAAAATGCTTTCCTTCAAGTTAGCACTCAAAGCATATGTATGAACATTACTTGTGTGTAAACTATTGGCTAAAGCATTTAACAAAGGATCATCACCATCATTTTCATAAACTTTTTGCACAAAAGATTCAATTACATCAATAGCATTGCAAGAAGTTTCCTCATCATCGTATTTCATTGCACCATAAATGTTGAACTCTATTTTATCCTCATCAAATTCCATGGTAAGCCTACCACTATGCACATCGATAATAGTTCTTGACGTTTTCAAAAAGGGACGCCCTAACAAGACAGGGGTAGCAAATTTATCATGTTCCATGTCAAGAACGTAAAAATCGGCCGGGAACACCAACTTGTCGACTTTCACCAAGACATCTTCAACAATACCCTTAGGGTATGCATTAGAGCGGTCGGCAAGTTGGATCACTACACCGGTTTTATGCAAAGTGCCAAGATTCAATGATTCATACAATGTGTATGGGATGACATTTATGGATGCACCTAAATCTAGCATGGCTCTAGGAAAATAAGTGTTTCCTAAAATGCAAGGAATTGTAAACATGCCGGGATCACCACACTTAGTAGGCATTTTATCTTGAAACAAAGCCGACACATGTTCGTTGACTCTTTCATTTTTAACATGCTTAGACCTTTGTTGACGATGGTTTACACATAATTCCTTCAAGAACTTAGAATATCTAGGAACTTGATCAATAGCATCGAGCAAAGGAATGTTTACCTCACACTTTCGAAGAACTTCGAAAGCTTCCTTGTCCATCTCCTTTTTGCGAGTATTCTTCAAAGCCTCGGGGAATGGTGCTTCCACTTCGAAGGGAGTGTCCACCCTAGTTTTCTTGTGGAGAGGTGAGAATGGAGGTGACATTGGTTCAACATGAGCGGTTGAGTCCACATGTTCCTCATCAATTAGTTCCTTTTCCTTCTCAACCTCGGCCTCACCTTTTTCTTTGGTTAGCCTCTCAAGAATCACTTCTTCATCGGCCAAGGTTACCTCAACTTCATCGTTGGTCAAGTTCTTCTTTACAAGGTCTCTCTTAGGTGCCTTTTTCACAACCACTTCGGGTTCAACCGCTTGTTTACCACTCCTCAAGGTCATGGTACTCGCATGAGGCCTTGGATTTAACTCCGGTTGTGCGGGTAATTTCCCGGAGTTTTGTGCTTCCAATTTCCCCAAAACAGTGGCCATTTGACTCATTTGCACCTCAATGCTTTTAAATCGAGCGTCTTGTGGGAATTGGCCCGAGCTTTCACCTTGATCACGAGATTTATCTTCCAACCTCGGATAAGCATTTTGAGGAGCACGATTATTGAAACGACCTTGTCCTTGGTTTCTTTGGTATTGTTGGGGTTGAGGGTGATATTGAGGGTTTTGATGATCTTGGTACCCTTGGTAGCCAAAATCTTGGTACCCTTGGTTTTGGTAACCTTGGTACCCTTGATTTTGGTTGCTTTGGTCTCCTTGGTAGCCTTGGTCATTTTACCCCCTCGACCTATCAAAAGATTGACCACTTTGACCTTGGTAACCCCCTTGGTAGCCACCTTGTTGGCCTTGTTGCCCCGTCGGTTCATCTCTCCACCGAAAGTTGGGGTGATCTCTAGTTCCGGGGTTGTAATGTTGAGCAAAAGGATCATACTTCCTTTGATTACCCCTATCACCACCTTGGCCTTGTCCACCTTGAAAACCCCTACCACTTTGGTAGCCTCGTCCTCCTTGGTAGCCCCTAAAACCTTGGTTTCCTCCTTGATCGCCTCTAAAACCTTGGTTTCCTCCATAGACCCCCATGGCATTGACTTCTTCGTTATAATCCTCGTTTGCTTGAGGACAAGATTCGGTGAGATGGTTCGAAACACAAATCCCACACGTCATCACTTGTTGCCTTGGTTGGTTTCCCCCGGAGCTATTTCCCATCATGAAACCTTTCATCAATGCCGTAAGCTCCTTGATATCTTGACGAGAGCCATCATTGTTCCCACCGGAGTTACCCACTCGTAGCCTCCGGTCTCTCTTTGGTTTGCATCCTTCGGCTAGTTGCTCAAATAGCATCATGGCATCGGAAGAGCCAAGGTTAGCAATGGAGCCATAGCAAGACCGATTTATCAACTCGGTTTCTCTATCATTCAAACCATTGTAATAGAAACACACCAATTGAGGTTCGGTGAAGCTATGGTATGGGCAACTTGAGAGGAGAGTTTGGAATCTTTCCCAATACTCATACAACATCTCATCATCGTCTTGGGTGATGTTGCTAATGGCTTGTATCAAGACCGAGGACTTAGAGGGAGGAAAGTACTTGTCTAAGAACTTTTTCTTCAATTGTGGCCATGTAGTGATTGTTGATGAAGGTAAACGGCTTAACCATTTAGCGGCCTTGTCCTTCAAGGTGAATGTGAAGGTTTTCAACTTAAACTCATCCACACTCATCTCGGAAGGTTTCAAACTACTACAAACTCGGTGAAACGCTTCAAGGAAGTCATTGGGATCATCCACTTCTCTACCATGGAAAGTCGGAAGCAAATTTATCACTCCCGTCTTGATTTCATATTGAGAGTCCGGGTAAACAATGCTTGATTGTTGTTGCTCATAGTTAGGGGACATGTACTCTCTCATAGAAATGTTGGTGGGAGAAGTGTTAGGGTTTTGGAAAGGGTTGTAGAATTGGTTTCGGGGGTGGTTTTGGCCGGTATCCTCTTCATCGTCCGCCATGTTGAAAGGTAGTGATTCACTTTCAAGGGAGAAAGGATTAGATGCTAGTGACTCTTGCACTTGCTTCCTAAGTTGGCGGAGACTTCTTACTAGCTCGGAATCGTATTGCAAAGGGTCTTGGTTCGAGGATCGTGTAAGAACCATGCACCAAGAGCTAGAGCAATAGGGTTCCAAACCAAAATAGAATCTACAAAAGAAAGATAGATTAGAAATAAAACTACAATACACACATAAAAATACGCCTAGTCCCCGGCAGCGGCACCAAAATTTGGTAGGTCGTCGCCGTACCTCTCAAATATACAATTTATGTTCACTTACTACCTCTACACACAATTAAGCATATAGTGGCAAGTAAGGTTCGTTCCACAGGGAAAAGGTTATTTCTATGTATACCTTGTAGTAGATATATATATATATATATATACATATATAAAAGCAATGTAAACAAGGGGGGTTTTGAGTTGAGTTTTGTTCAAGACACTACTAAGTAAAACTATTAGAACTTTAAAGTTAAAACTACTTTACCATAAGATTATTCTAACTAAAGATTTAACTAAGAGAATAAGAAACTTGGACATATGAGATTGGTGACTTCTTATTATGAGATTTTCCTCAAACTTTATCATGATGCCTTGAGAATGGTGAACATTAGTGAGAAACTATCTTTAACCATAGCTATGAAACATGAAAGCATCTTCACAACTTCAATTGACAACTTTACTAGATGATAACAACTAGTTCAATTAAATCAATATCACTTCAAATTAGATGTTTCTCAACCCTACCCATGCAATTTGATAACAAACTTGACATAGGTATCATGCTAATGAATGATCTTAAGAACAAATACAATTGATAACAACATGTATTTGATTCCTAATTTACTACTCCTACATAGAAAGAATGATAACATTCTAACCATGGAAAAGCAATATCTAACACATATCCAACACATATCTATCACTAGGAAATCATTCCTAATCATTTCAAGCATCAAATACACATATAAATTATGATCATTCAATAGCAAAATCACCATTCCTAAGCTTCATGAATCATGTTCTCAATCCATAAGAAGAAGTCCAATCACATATACCCAAGAAGGGTTTTAGCCTACTACCATAGTTAGATTATCAAAACCATAATCAATACAACAAACCATAGTGAATTCAAAGATCAAATTTCAAAGGAAAATGAAGGAAAATGAGTTCAAGCTCTGTGAAAATTCGATCCTCTAACAATGAGGATAAGTTGCTTTTATAGTCCAACAAAATTAAAATTAAAACAAAATAAAGTGCAAGTTGCAGGGCAACTTTCGCGGACCGCGCGAAAACCTTCGCGGACCGCGAGCTCGGTTCTCGCGGTTCGCGGCCGAGGTTTCGCGGCCCGCGCGTCCATGGCGTCCGCGGTCCGCGACCGAGGTCTCGCGGACCGCGCGTCTGATCCTCGCGAACCGCGGCCGACGTTTCGCGGATCGCACGTCTTGGCTTCGCTGCGGTTCTCGCGCTGGTCCTCGCGGTTCGCGACCGGAGTTTCGCGGACCGCGCGTCTTCGGCTTCGCGGTCCTTGTGCTGGTCCTCGCGGCTCGCGACCGGAGTTTCGCGGACCGCGTGAAACTCGGCATCTTCAAAACAGCAACACACACCCTCGCGGTTCGCGACCTAGGTTTCGCGGTCCGCGAGAGTGTGCCTTCACGCCACTTCTACGACCGGTTCTTCAATGTATCTGCTTCCTCCAGGACGGTCATAGAAGGTCTTCAAATCATCCAAATCTATCGCAGGTGCAATTCAAGGTCGAAATGCACGTCTTCAATTTCAAACCATCATGAATGATTCGGTCCAAAAGTCTAATATAAAAGTACAAAATACTATCTAAAACAGCTCTCAAATGATACAAAATAAGAGTATATCTAGGGCCTATCAATATCGAAGAAACCCTTGTCCGCTTAAACCTTCTGCTACGTCAGTTGGTACCTGAGCCACGTTGTTCCAGGGATGGCGCCAAAACAACTCTACGGCAGAGACCGATCGCTAGAGGATGTCTACAACGAAGAAGACATGATGGCTCGAATAAATGAGCAGGTGGCACAAATCCTGTCACAAAGCTTGGCAGAAGCAGCGAGTCATGCGGTGACACAAACAATGCAACAAAATGGCCTGATAGCGTAATTGGCAAAAAGTGTTCTTGACTTGAAGAACAATAATAGGGATACTTCTAGTCCGAATTTCAGACCCAAGAAACACGATCACAAGCCTCTTGATCCACCAGTTTTTCAAGAAAAATTCAAGAAAGACAATTCACCGCTAGTTCTTCATGATGATGATGTTGGTAATGTCAATTCTGGTCCTCCAAAATTTGATGATTATGACGAAGGCGATTATTTTGGATCATCAGTATTTGATGCTGGCATTAATGATGAAGTTGATGTCGGATGTATATATTCCGATCCTCCAAAATATGATGACGACATTGACGGTTATTTTGGAAAATCCGTGTTTGATATTGATGGTATTGAAACTAGTGAAGATATCATTGAATATAGTTTTGAGTCTTCTACATGTGGTGGAAATCAAAACTGAAGTTCCCAAAGATGAGTGGATTAATGGTGGAAAATCATCTTTGAGTTATATTGTTCCATATGTTTTGAGGTTCGAGGAGGTTGGAGCTTATCATTTAACTTCATGTTTTCGACCAATTCAGAAAGTATATTAATTTTTTGATGAAGGATCGCTACGAGGTCGAATTCGAGAGCGAATTCTGTCCAACCCGGGGAGAATGATGCAGGCTGGATCAAGAATATGCATAAGCATTCTTCCGAGATTTGGAATATTCCAAGAATGGACGCCTGAACGAAACCTAAATGATTTGGGGTTAGGTTTATTTAATGATTTCCATGCTTTCTTTATTCTAATTAGATATAGGAGTTATTTTACCTTATTTACCTTTAGAATTTGGTTATAAATATTAGCCCTCCTTTATTGTAATAGATGGTGTTTTGAGTGTTTTGAGTGTTTTGAGTTTTTTATGTATTGAGATATTGAGAGATTTGTGAGATGTTTGTTTAATAAAATTCGTGTATTGAATTTTATTTATTCTTCAATATCCGGGTATTCCAAAAATCAACGGAGTTTGAATACTAATCAAGATTGCTTCCGATTTTCGGGTATTCCAAGAATCAACGGAGTTTGCTAGTTAATCTAGATATATCGAAGAAAACCTTGTTCGTGAAAGCTTCCGCTACGTCAGTAGTTTTGCTCAAATTGATTATGTGGCACTTAAGAAGTGCTCTTTATTTTCAAACCATTTTGGATGCTCTTACTTGCATACGAGATATTGAATACATGAACTATCATATTTTACAAGATTATTTGGGGCTTTTTATGTGAATTCATTGATTGAGTAATTTAATTGATATGATTTAAATATATTGTGATTTACATTGCAGGAGTATGAACTTGGATCGTGTTCGTATTGTTGGATCCGAACATCTACTGAATATAGGGAGTTGATCGAATATTTCATTGAAGTTGCTTCTAATCATGCGAGAATGAAGAATATGTCGATGATGCGATGTTCATGTAAGGATTGTAGGAATGATGTGTATCTGAGGGAGTGGGGATTACACTCACATTTGATTATAAGGGGATTTGAGGCTTCATATACCAAGTGGATATGGCATGGAGAAAACGTAGATGTATGGGATGAAGTCAATGATGAATGTCATGAACATTATTAATAAATAGAATTCATACTAGATGTCAGAACTAGAGGTGTAAATGAACTGAACCGTTCGTGAACAACTCGTGAACAATTCGGTCAAAGTTCGTGTTCGAACTCGGTTTGACCAGTTCAAAATCGGACTCGAGCTCGTTAGTTAATAAATGAGTTCGAACTCGAGATCATAACTCGATAGGCTCGTTGAACAGCTCGAGAATAATTTATAGGTATTAATATTTAGAATTTATAAAAATAATTTACATGTCTTTAAGAAGGTAATTATATGTTTATTAATTTTGGTTCTTTTCATTTATTTATTTTAGTCTTTTTTATATAAAAAAAACTAAGACAATACATTTTGAATAAGAAATGGATAAGATATGACGTTATGAAGATTGAAGAAAGAATTAAAATAAATCTTGAGGGAAAAAGAAAGAGAAAAAGGAAAGGGAGAAATCTTCTCTAAGTTATAAATTGATCTCATTTCCTAACCATTTTTAGTCCAACTTGCTTTGGTGGATTTCCATGTGCAAAGCCATATTTAAATGTTTGGGCTCGAATTGAGCTTCTAAACATTAATAACAAATAGAATTCATACTCGACATTGTAACATTAAATATATCGAAACAGTCATAGAATCCGGAACTGACGGTCGATTTCAGTCAATATTAGTGCGAAACAGAATTGATTTTCCGGTGTCGGAAACTTTAAAACTAACTAGAATTCATACTGGATACCGTAACGTATAATAAATCGAAACGCTTCTAGAATCTGGAAAACGGTGAAAAACAACCAACAAGTAGAATTGGATTTCCTAATTCGGAACAATACTCATTAACCAGAATGGAACCTAGAATACGTAAACTATGCAAAATCGAATATGGACTCGTATTCATAAACCTAATGTCCGGACAATTTTATCCCGACGACAAATCAACGAAAAATACTAACTTCCGAACACGAAACTAATGTAGAGTAAATCCCAGAATCTTAAGTTCCGCCACCAGAAATAAATGGAAAGCGGTTGGAAAATAAACAATGGATAACGTTTGAAAAAACCTTTGATTATCTCATTGGACGTCTCCTAATTAAACGCTGTCTAAAAAAATACAATGGACGGCTTAGCCACCTACAGCTCCTCCAAAATAGCTTCTATCACCCAAATAACAGCCGTTAATCTTATGCTCTCCCACTAGTGCAGGAAGAGAAGCTGGATCTGTGTCAAGGCTCCCTATGCTGAATGCTGACAACTACAACTACTGGAAGACCAGAATGACGATTTTCATATCTCAACTGGACGATGACGCACGAGACAACATGGTTTTCCCCTACTACAGTGGTAGATGGAGTAACTGTAGCGAAACCTCAGCCATGGGTAGAAGGAGAAAAACTTTCAAAGAAGCTGAATAACAAAGTGTTGAATGCTTTGTTCACTGGGGTCGATGATGAGCAGTTCAAGATTATCCATGGGTGCACTACTGCTAAGGCAGCTTGGGATGCTTTGGAGGCGTATTATGAAGGAAATAATCCAATCGGGATGAGACGCTTGGGTATGATCAAGACTGAATTCGAGAATATGAGGATGGGTGAAGACGAATCTTTGAATGATTTCAGTGTCAGAATAAGGGAGCTCACTCATAAAGCATTCCAGTTTGGGAAGAAGTACAAGGATAAGAAACTGGTTGATAAAATGCTCAGATCACTTTCTCATAAGTTTGATAGTAAAATCTTTGTCATGCATCCAAATATCAACTGGGCAACGGTCACGTTTAATGAAATTGTGGGAGAACTCAGAGCTGCTGAGATGCATTTGAATGATGGAGTTGAACTTCTTGGAAAAAACTTGGCTTTTGCTAGTACTGTTATACCTGCTCAGAACTCAAACCATGTGGGAACATCGCTGGACAAGATCAGTGAAGTTGATGATCTGGAACTGGAAGGAATGGACCAAAAGCATGTGGCCTTTATAATGTCGAGAAACTTTGAGAAGCTCTTGAAACGCAAAAATGACAAGAGAGGTTTCTACAACAAAACCTATCAAGGATGAGTGAAAGAGAAGTCTGCACGGGCACCTGAAGGATCGAAGCATGCTGGAAAACTTCAATGTAGGGAATGCGATGGATATGGGCACATAAGGGCAAATTGTGGCAATCTGAGAACTACAGTGGCTAAAGCATACAATGCCACTTAGAGTGATGAAGAAGAGGAAGAAACTCAGAAAGGAGAGAATACATTTGTCTCATTTGGTGCAAGAATTGAGGAGATTGAGGAAACACCAGTGCTCGCAGAAAACATAGCCTCATGTTCCAACATCGTGAGTATGGATGACGACTTGGGTGAAGATATGATAGTCACCAGCACAGTTCCATCCGAAGTGAGGCTTATCAGGAAAGGATCTGATTCGTGGTGCAGTGATGAATGAGGAAACTATTGAGGATCTGGATTTACAGTTGAGAGCTATGACCAAGAAAGCTGCAGATGCAAAAGCTGTGAATGAAACACTGAAGCAGAAGTGGTTAGATATGTCAACAAGAGCCAAAAATGCAGAGATTTCACTTGAAGTCGCAAGTAGGAAGCTGGAAATTATGACAAAAGAGAGCTGAATCGGCTGAAGCTACCCTCCAGAAACTGAACAAAGGCACTGCAAAGTTGGATGATCTACTTGGTATGAGGAAAAGTGCTGGAAACAGATTTGGTTTGGGTTATGATCAAAAGGCCAAACTGAAGCAACTAGTGATCACAAAGAACACAGTGTTTAAGAGAAGTGATAAGAAAGTGATGTTTGTGCCCAAAGGAACAGCTATGCAGAAAGCTAAGGAATATCAACCTGAAGAATTGAAGGAAACCAGAAAAGCCCCACCAAAGTGTTGTGAGTACTGTATGATGCAAGGCCATTCTGATTATCAATGCAGAAGACTTCTCCGGGATATCATGTTCCGAAAACAGTTTTCCTTATGTCCCGACATGGAGCCGACCATGAGAACCAAGTTGACTAAAAAGGTATGGGTTCCGAAAACCTCACTTAAATGCTTTGTTGTGCATACCTGTTTTAGTGCATACTCCAGAGACACATGGTACTTTGACTCTGGATGCTCAAGGGTCAAGGCACATGACTGGCCACTGAGTCTCGGAAATTTTTGTCGAACGTAAGTCTGTTTCATGGGATGGTGAAGTTTGGTGATGGGAAAGTCAGTAAGGTGATTAGCAAAGGAGATCTACAGATCAAGGATCTACCTACATTTCACAATGTTTTACTTGTGGATGACCTGACTGCCAATTTGATCAGCATCAGTCATCTGTGTGATAGCCAGTTGACCGTGCACTTTGATGATGAAAAGTGTACTGTCCGAAAAGGGTCTGAGCAAGTATTCACTGGAGGAAGATTGTCAGATAATTGCTATGTTCTTGAACAAGATATCACATGCCTTATGTCTAAAACTGACCAGTCCGGTTTATGGCACAGACGACTTGGACATGCAAACATGAAAACCTTGTCAAAGGTCTCTTGGAGTCAAGTTGTACGAGGAATGCTAGAAGTCTCTTATCAGAAGGAGATTACATGTGGACCATGTCAGGAAGGTAAACAGATTCGAGCTTCACATCCAGCTATCCTTGATGTTACAGCATCACAGAATCTAGAACTGCTTCATATTGTCTTGATGGGTCCAGTGACCAACTATAATCCTACATGGAAGAAGTATATCTTTGTTATAGTGGATGATTTCTCTAGATTCATGTGGGTGGAGTTTCTCTCTGACAAGCCGGAAGCAGTTGGAGTATTTTCCACATTAGTCACCAGACTCAACACAGAGAAGTTCAGTGTTCATCAGAAGGTTGTTCGTGTCCGAAGTGATCATGTAGGGGAATTTTAGAATTATAAGATTCAACACTACTGTGATGCAGTTGGAGCTGACGTATTTTCATGTATTTGGAGCTGATGTTGGTATATTTTTGGGTTATTCGCTGAGCAGTCGTGCTTATCGGGTATATAATAAGTGCACCAGACTGGTTATGGAATCAGCAAATGTAGTGGTTAGAGGCTCCTCTCTCATCACTGACTCAGAGATAGACGAAGTTGGACTTAGAGACATGACTCCATCTGTGACATCCTCTGGATCTACAACTCCTAAAGTGGCTGATAACATTGGTTCAGAAACCGAAGTACCCTCTGTGCCGCTTCAGTCTCAGATGCAGTTAATAAACTTGCTTTTGATGTTCCAACATCGTTCACTACTATTGCTCCAGTTGTAAAGATTCATAACACCAGAAAACAAGAGCAGTTGGACTACGCTCAGTTGAACAAAGGAATACATATAGCTCGCTCCCATGTTGATCAATGTTTTATCTCACTGATAGAACCGAAGAATCACAAGGAGGCTGTTCTGGATGAGTTTTGGATTGCTTCTATGCAAGAAGAATTGGGACAGTTTGAAAGAAATGACATATGGACACTTGTGCCTAGACCCTCAGGAATCAATGTAATTGGAACAAAGTGGATCTTCAAAAACAAATCAGATGCTGAAGGCAATGTCACACGGAATAAAGCCAGATTGGTAGCTCAAGGTTACACCTAGGTTGAAGGGGTTGATTTTGATGAGACTTTCTCTTCTGTTGCACGGTTGGAATCGGTGCGGATACTGTTAGCCATGTCATGTGTATTAAATTTCACTCTACATCAAATGGATGTCAAGAGCGCGTTTCTGAATGGAATGGTAAACAAGGAGGTGTATATCGAACAACCGAAGGGCTTCGAGGATCCGTATCTGTCTGACCATGTCTTCAAACTCAAAAAAGTGCTCTATGGTTTGAAACAGGCGCCGCGAGCATGTTATGAACGACTCACCCAGTTCTTACTTAAGAAAGGCTTTCATCAAGGGGGAGTAGATATAGGGGTGTTCAAAACCGGGTACCCGGACTTACGGGTACCCGTACATCAGGGTACCCGTACATGCAGGTAGTTCAAAATGCGGCCCATGGCCCGACCCGGAAGAACAGGGTACCTGGAAGTGCGGGTACCCGAAATACCGGGCCGGGTTTCAGGGTACCCGCCGACCCGTTTGATACAATATATTAATTATTTTTGAAAGATTTCATCATAACAAATCATCATAATTAACCCACGTGTTAAGTTTTCAAACAAAGAAAAGTTGAGAAATTTATTTCAAACATAAAAAGATGAGTGTAAGAAAAAATGTATACAAGAATAATTTGTATTTACTTCAAAATTTTCATTAAAAGATCTATTTGTGCGGAAAAAATCACACAATTTACAGATTGAGTTAAACGCTTATTTGAAAAGAGTAGATATTATATACTATATATTATATATGAAGTAACTTGATACTCTCGATATTACCTACAAATTACGTATAATCTTAAGTCTCTCTTATAATTGAGGAAATAAACAAGACACTTGTATTGAGTTGAGAAGTTTAATAGGGTAAATTCATTTCTCATGTCCAAAATTACAAATATAAATGATATTTAACATTAATTTTAAATAAATAAACATATATAATACCGGGTTCCCGGGTACCCGAAAAATGCATTTGTGTGACCCGGACCCGGACCCGGAAAATTGTATAATACTCGGGCCAGATACCCGACCCGGAAATTTTTGAACACCCTTAAGTAGATAGGACACTATTCATGTTCCAACATGGAAAGGACATTTTGCTGGTTCAGATATATGTTGATGATATAGTCTTTGGGGCTACTTTCAAAGTTATAGTGGATGAGTTTGTTAAGATTATGACTGCAGAGTTTGAAAGGAACATGGTTGGGGAACTGTCGTATTTCTTGAATTACAAGTCAAACTGATGAAAGATGGACTGTTCATAAATCAGACTAAGTATGCACTGAACTTGATCAAGAGATTTGGAATGTCTGATGCCAAGCCTATCTGTACTCCTATGTCAACCAAAGAGAAGTTGACCAAAGATGAAAAGGGAAAATCTGTGGATACAAAACTGTACCGAAGCATCATCGGAAGCCTCTTGTACTTAACTGCCAGCAGACCAGACATATGTGTAAGTGTTGGTCTTTGTGCTCGATTTCAGGCTGATCCGAAAGAATCCCACCTTGTTGTTGTAAAAAGGATTATCAGATATATACATAGTACATCTGACTTTGGTGTTTTGTACTCAAAAGGCTCAGATTCTACTATTCTGGGATTTAGTGATTCAAATTGGGCTGAGAATGCAGATGATCGGAAAAGCACAACTGGTGGATGTTTTTACATAGGCCAGAATCTGGTTTCATGATACAGTAAGAATCAAAACTCGATTTCATTGTCCACTGCAGAGGCAGAATATCTTGCGGTTGGGAGCTGATGTGCTCAACTTTTGTGGATTAAACAAATGTTGAAGGATTATGGCATTGAAGGTGAGACTCTGAAGGTGCTGTGTGATAACAAGAGCGCAATCGATATCTCGAAAAATCATGTCCAACACAACAGGACAAAGCACATAGACATAAGACATCACTTTATTCGTGATCTTGTTGAGAAAAAGGAAGTGGTTCTGGAGCATGTTTCCACTGACTGAAGAGCAGCTGGCAGACATATTCACCAAACATCTTGATGATGTGACGTTCGAATATCTGCGACAACACCTCGGTGTGTCGAGTATATGGTAGTCCAACAAACCTTAACTCAAATTGTATAGTTACTATTTGAAAGTATAGATTCCGAACTTTTTTTCTTTCGAGATGATGCAAACCACTTTTTTCTACTAATATTAATATGGGAAGAACTAATTGGTATATATATATATATATATATATATATATATATATATATATATATATATATATATATATATATATATGCAAGTTGAAGAAAAAGAAGTACGAGATTGCGAGCTGAGCTTCCAATTAATCCAACTAAAGGCGTTGTAATGATTCAGAAAGGTGATAAACGCGGACGAAGACCTTCGTCATTTGACAAATTAACTTATTTGCATAGTGATCGTCTTAATTGGGATCCCATTAATTAGAGGTTGAACTTAAGCGTTAAGAATCTTTAAGAAAATGGATATATGAGTTGATTGAAATATAACTATATAATATTTTTAAAAAAATTAAGCCATCATATGATGGAGCAAATTCTATTTGGCTTCCCCAAGCCTTCACAAAAATAAATAAATACAACCAGAGCAAAGTAGCTCAGTTCAGAGTATCAATGTAGCAAGAGAATCAAAAGCATCTAGGACAACATTATGTGTAGCTCTAACTAAAACCTCCTTACACTATATAAGTAAAATGTGTGCCTAGAATTTATCATACTTATTTATTATTGTACATACAGAAATAATCATGTTTAATATGTAAAAAATCAATTTTGAAAGTAACAAAATCACACATAAAAGTGAGAATATCTCACACCGTTTTGCTAAATTTTTTTTTTTATAAGTGAGACATCCATCACGCATCCTACATTATATATGATGATAATGAAAAATCAGGTAAATGATCCAGAAACAGAAAATGAAATAATTGTGCACGATTCTCTCATTTGTTTTATATATAATTGATGAAGGTGATGCGAATTTGAATAGGATTGCACTTTTCCCTTTAAGAACACCATGAATTTGACAGGTATTAGTGGCCTCATATTGGTCCATGCAACGTGTGGAATGAATGGAATCCTGATTTGAACTACTTTTTCCCAAAGTCACTCGTATTTGCATTGATCTAATCATGTTTTTTTTCTTTTGTTGTAATTTTCATTGTGCTATAATTACTCCCTCCGTTCCTCTCGTTGTGACAGCTATAGAATTAGTACAAGGATTAAGAAAGTCAAAAAGCAGTGCGGTCCTATGGACTTTAGTCCAAAAAGTAGGTGTTGTAGAGTGAAAATGACTGCAGGGGCAATAACAAGCAATAAAGGTAGTCGAATAACTCAGCTGTATTTTTGATATTTTGGAAATTTTACAAGGACAATATAGTAAATTTCAGTTATGCTGCCAAATTGACTGAAACAAGAAAAGCAACTATAGTTGCCACAACGAGAGAAACGGAGGGAGTATGAATCTTAGTATGTACAACTTTAAAAAAAATTACTCATGACTTGCAACAATTTGATAGTGCTCAGCTAGACTTAAGTGAGTGGACGTAGGCAAAGTTAACTAAAAGTCTTGCAATGTTTTGTTTTATGTTGCATTATTACTTGATTCTTTCCGCGTTATTTGAAAGTGATTGAATTTGATTTAATTTAAGTAAACTACACTGAAATTTCTTTTGTCAAATTCATGATGATCTAATTATGCTGATGGTTAAATATTTTAATGCGTTAATTTTCATTTTAGTTAATTTTCAAAAAAACAGTTTTATCAAATTCTTATATTTAGTCATATTGATTCTATCTTTCAATAATAAAAATTTTACTTCGTTTCAGTTCTGTTGAGTTTAGCTAGAAATAAAATCAAGAGAACAATTTTGAAATTCATTTGACTGCAATACTAACCATCTAATCTGTAAGTGTGATAACGATTATTGACCAGAATTTTGAGTATAAATAATGTAATACAAAATTAGCATAAGTTAGAATCCAATATGAAATTAGCATAAGTTAGAATGATAAATTTGTTTCACTAGTATTATACTAGCAGTTAACTTTAGTTACTACAAATATTACATTTTCCTCAATTTTGAAAATTGGTCATGTTTTCGGAAAATGGTGAAAATAGAAAAAGTTAGAGCTAAAGTCATTTTCGTGCATTATCAGGTGTGACGAGGCAGCGGGCTGCGAAATGGAGTAGGACACCGCGTGGCGACGTATTGACCGACTTTTGACGTCGGTTCAGTGTGGGACTGCCGGAGAGCGCTTTCCGAGTCTTCGTGCGGTGTCGTTTCATGTTGTGGTCAATTAATCGTAGCTGTTAAGTTAAATTATGTGGCCCCCCACTCATGATTATGAGAGAATCTGCTATGCTCACACGCGCAGTTTTCTTTCTTACCTTCTGTACGACTGACAAATGGCATCCTTTTATTTGTTACCATACTTCTCTACCTTTTTAAAAACAATTTACTTGATTTTTTTGATTTACTTCATTTTTAGATTTGCATGGGTTCACTAGTGTTATAACTTATAACTCCCTTATTTAGCTAATTACTAATGTTGATGTTGAACATTTTAATTTATTAATTTAAGGTTTATATCGTTTCAAACCGGTGAAAAAGTGTATGAGATAAATTATTAAAACAATTTGAAATGAAAAAGTGTTCAACTAATTTGAACTGAATTAATCTAATGATCCCTTAAATTTATTTATTTATTACCCTTGAATATTTCAAAAAGAGAAAAAAAAAATTCAATCCCTAAATATCTTTTAAACGTATAGTTTTCCTATTTTTTTGATAACGACTTCCAACCAAAAATGTCCAATTACAAAAGTTAATACGTACTATATTGCATGTTTTGTGATTATTATTATTTACAGTTAAATAATTCCTTAAAAAGGTGGAAAGCAGGTTAGTTTTTGTAATTTAGTGGATTAAATATCTGAATTATCAATAAAATGAAAATTTGTTGACCCTTTAGAAAATGGTAAGCGCACACAAACAGAGTTTAGTAGTAGTAGTAGTACAGACAGCATATTGTACTGTTCCCACTCACAAGAAGAAGTATTCCCCAAATTCAAACTCAAAACGTCAGAATCCCAATCCAACTCCACCCAAATTTCAGCGAATCACAACCGCCGCCCACCGTTACAACCACCGAATCATTTCAAACGATCCCCTTGTAACTTCCGCCAACCTCCGCCGGCGCCGGCCAGGTCTCTGATCGGGAAGCCGGAAGTCTGCTCCGAGCTTAGATTAGCGGTTTACTGCGTTTTTTTGAGAAACAGAGATTCTTTTAACAAAGTTGGAAAGAAAAGCGAGCTTTTATCGCGGACGGTGGAGTTTTGCTTCACTGTTATGGCATGGTGGAGCATCAGGAGGAAGGACGGCAATCCTACTGAGGAAGACGATCGGTTCGACATCGTTTTGTTATCTGTGTAGTAGATGGAAATGAAGAGCTCTCGATCTTCTCTGCGGTTACTTTTCCTGCACATCGTCCTCATCGCCTTTCCCTGTGGTACTTCAATTGCCGTCTTCTTTTTTTCCTTTTTCTTTTTTGCTGCAATTGTGTTTTTGGGTTGCTTAATTGTGTAAATTGAATGAAGCTTTTGAGTTGTTATTATATTTTTTGATCGGTTCATAAACATTTTTGTATTGTGCTGGATTCTTTCTTGGAATTTCAGAAATTAGATTGATCAATTTTATCATGTTCAGATGTTATTTATTGAAGTTATGATCTTATAGAGTTTTAATGTCGGTAGATGTAGTTCTGATATGGTGTTTATGTGCTGAATCTCTGCTCTATGATTGTGAATTTCTGTGCACGTGTATATGTTTCTTGAACTGATCTGTGCTTTGATATTTTTGTTCAGGGAATTTCAAGGTGACTGCTTTCACCGGCACTTACGGAATAAACTATGGAAGAATTGCTAATAATCTTCCTTCGCCGGACAAAGTTGCTTTACTTCTCAGAAAAGCAAAGATAAAGAATGTTAGGATTTATGATACAGATCACAGTGTTCTTACAGCGTTTAGTAAGACGGGGCTTGAGTTGGTTGTTGGACTTCCAAATGAGCATGTAAAAGATATGAGCACTAACTCGGATCATGCTTTGACCTGGGTCAAGGATAATGTTCAGGCATTTCTTCCTGACACAAAGATTGTTGGGATCGCCATTGGGAACGAAGTTCTTGGAAATGGTGATAATGCTGGAATATGGGGATCTTTACTGGACGCAGCTAAAAATATCTATAATGCCACAAAAGAATTGGGGGTAGACAAGATTGTTCAGATCTCCACTGCTCACTCACAAGCTGTTTTTGATAATTCTTTTCCTCCTTCAAACTGTACTTTCAGAGAAGGTGTTACTCAGTATATGAAACCCCTCTTGGACTTCCTTACGGAGATTAAATCCCCGTTCTGTTTAAATGCTTATCCCTTTCTTGCTTACACCTACAACTCAGACACAGTGGACATTAACTACGCCCTCTTTCAGAAAAATGAGGGAATAGTTGATAATAAAACAGGTCTTCATTATGACAACTTGCTTGATGCTCAGATAGATGCAGCTTATGCAGCACTGGACGAAGCAGGGTATGAAAAGATGGAAGTTATTATTACAGAGACTGGCTGGGCTTCTAAAGGGGGTGAATCTGAACCTGCGGCAACAATGACCAATGCCAGGACTTATAATTTCAACTTGCGGAAAAGGCTTGCTTTGAGGAAGGGAACTCCCCTCAGACCTAAGAGGATGCTGAAAGCTTACATTTTTGCACTATTTAACGAGAACCTGAAAGGTGGTGCGGCCTCTGAGAATAACTATGGGCTGTATAAGCCTGATGGAAGCATATCATATGATATTGGGTTTCCTGGACTGAAATCTTCCTCAGCAGTTTTGACTTTGAAGGTACAATTTTCCTGATGTTAATTTTGTCCTTTATATGTGTACTGCACCTTTTTTTATTGTGTTTTGTTCTGGTCAATTTCTTGATCAGTTTTTTTTTTCCTGTGGATTGTGTTTCTGTTAGTAATAGCTGGGGAAAGAAGAAACATAGTTAGAGTGTCTGAAGAAGTAGGGAATGGCATCTAGTATATATAAATAGAACTAAGCACTGCTGCAGTAGAGACTTAAGTCATTATAATTCCACCAGAAAGAAGAAAAATCAAAGGTATTAGGGATGTTCAAGAAGAAAAAGCTATACCTATACTCAGCTTTATACAATGAGAGGGAAGAACTTAGATAGTTTTATGGTTGTTGATTTTCAACTGACGGTGAGATTGAGGATAACCTTTCTGCTCAAAATTTCAACAGTCTTTGGAGTATTTTATAATTCCAGACATACAAAGCTTCAGTCCCGACAAAATTTAAAGATGTCTTTCAACAATAT
This sequence comes from Cruciata laevipes, assembly GCA_963678965.1. Lineage (NCBI taxonomy): Eukaryota > Viridiplantae > Streptophyta > Magnoliopsida > Gentianales > Rubiaceae > Cruciata > Cruciata laevipes. Next base: position 7,581,799 of record OY787632.1, on the reverse strand, counting down.
ATATATATATATATATATATATATTAAATTAAATGCTATTCTATTAGCTATTTTATTTTTAGGGGGTTGGGAAGCAGCGGTTCTTGTAAAAATGTGAAGTTAACTTCTTAATGTAATTGCAGCAGTAGTTCTACTAACATGTGTCTTACTGTGGAGTTGGACTAAATGGGAAGAATGTGTCTATCTGATTTTGCACCTTGGTTAATTTTTATACTGTACATGAATTGGCCATATTTTCTTTATCTGAAGTTTAAGGTTTGGTAACATTGGTTCAGTTTCACCAGATTACATATGCTACTTGCTTGTGTGACTCTATGGTACGAGTACTATAGATTCCTAGCATTTTGTGTTTGACACATTTTGTTTCATGTCATTTGAACAATGGTTTTTCATTGGTCTCAAAATCCTACTTTCATTCTGATATGTGTTTCCAAGTTGTCTGGACTCCACTGCCTTATAAAACCTTTTTTAAATTCAGTATAGGTCACATTATTGTTACTTATCTATGACAAGTTTTTAGCAATATTGTCTCAGGACTCTCCCTACTTTGCCAGGGTTCTTTTCTTTCAGTTTTGACATTTGTAACTAGTTATTCGTTAGTTACGTCTCCAAGAGAATTTAATACTATGGTTTTGTAGCCGCAAGTCATCAGCACATTACGCTACATGTATTAACATCCGTTTTGTGGATCTTTCAGGATTTTCCAGCTCGGGGATTTGGTTCCAGTGCCTTGGTATTAGTGCTCTCAAGTTTATTGCTTTTCGTATTATGAGATGTCAGGTGAGGACGTGAAGAACATGGAGCAAATTTGAATATCGCCCTCAGTACTTAGGTAGTGTTAGTGTGTTGTGGTGAACAAGTTAGAAGGGAAGTCATTATACCTGTAGATTGTTAGCTATATAATCAAATGAAACGCTACGGCAGGTTCTTCTTTTGCCCTATATATATTATTGTTTATGTTAATACAATATTTGTCTATTTTCGATTTCATAATGTCAGTGAAATGAGAAGAGTCATTCCACCGCCTGATGGGTAGTTAAAAGATATTTGTAAAATCTCGCTCCATTTCAGCACAAATGTTGATGCTGTAAATTTATCTACTCTTCATTGTATGTTACATGTATATACATTATCTTCTGTTGACCCATTATTTTTGGAATCATGTTCTCTTTATTACTTTAAGAATTAGGTTCTCTTTATGAAACTAGAGCCAATGGAGAGAGCAGTGGTTTAGTAGGTGGAATAAGTTGGTCGGATACGCTGATAATTGATTGAACTTCATATGTTTCTAAACAGACATTTTGCAAAACAAACTAAGTTGATCGCAAATGATTATTGGGCTTCCGATATGTTCATATTCTCTATCACAACATAAGAAGATAAATCCAAGTTTTAGTAGTTTAGACAATTTGTAGCGATCCCGTTAATAGATCAAGAACGGACTAGTAGACTTCAATCAATTTACTATAGTTGATTCGAGTTCTCAACCTGTTTGAACTATTTATCGTCTCCTTTGTAAGCATAAAAGTTTATGAATAATCAATCATGCATTTATGATGGAACTATTGAGTCACTCTCCTCGCATTCAGGTAGAAGCCGAAATTAAATATAATAAAGTCAAAATCGTCTTTGTAGTTAAGGTTTTGAATTTAGATTAGAAAAAATATGGGATGAAATTCTGTATTTTAATCATTATAGTCCAAAATATATTTAATATGACATTATTACTCCTGTAAGTTGGTTAAAAAAATTAAAACTCAAATAACTCTGAAGATTTTCATATACTAATACCGTATTTTGCACTATACAAGTATATTTATATGCTGATACCACATAGTAGTGTGCTTGTTGTAGGTAGGGGTGTAAATGAACTGAACCGTTCGTGAACAACTCGTGAACAACTCGGTCAAAGTTCGTTTTCGAACTCGGTTTGACCAGTTCGAACTCGAACTCGAGCTCGTTCGTTTATAAACGAGCTCGAACTCGAGCTCATAAGAGCCAGCTCGATAGGCTCGTCGAACAGCTCGAATATAATATTTATATATAATTTAATATAAATAAATTAAATTTTATTCATTAATGCTTTAATAAGCTCGAACTAGCTCGAGTTCGAGTTCGAACTCGATCTTTTATCGAGCTCACGAGTCGAGTTCGAACTTTCTTAAACTGAGACGAATCGAGCTCGAGCTAAAATATCTCAACTCGTACGAACTCGAACTCGATCACGAACATGTAATACGAACTCGAACTCGAACACGAACACATGTCTGTTCGAGCTCGACTCGACTCGTTTACAGCCCTAGTTGTAGGACGTTGGCATTGGATCACCAAATCCAAGTCCCTGGCATCAACTCCAGAGCCCATTCCCCAACGCCCACTAAACCACTCAAACATCTCCACGTGGCTTCTAACCTCTATCCTTGAAGAACCCCATTCGCCACCTTCCCCATTCAACCCCTACACCTCACACACACTCACACACTCACCCTCAAATACTCTCAGATTCACAAAACAAAAATATCAGGGTCGACCCGAGAACACACCCATCTACGGCTAATATGGCTCCCAGTCCCACGATCAACTTCCCGGCGGCGGTGTTCTTAATAGTGGCTGTTATTGCCACTTGGGCTGCCGGAAAAACCTCCGCCACCACTTATGTCGTCGGAGGCACGGCCGGATGGACCATCCCCTCCGGCGGGGCTGCTATCTACGACGCCTTCGCAGCTCAGAACAAGTTCCAAGTCGGAGACATTTTGGGTAAGACATTTCTAGCTACCATGGGTTTTTTAGCCGTTGATTGATATGAAATTGATGGAATTGTTCTTGATTTGTTTGCAGTGTTTAACTTTCCGAATGGGGCGCACAATCTGGCCCTCGTTTCGAAGCAGGATTACGACGGATGCAGCTCCACCAGCCCCATATCTCTGGTCACTACCAGTCCGGCGACGGTGAACCTGACTTCCATAGGCGAGGCGTACTTCATCTGCACCTTCAGCGGCCACTGCTCCCTCGGACAGAAGCTTGCCGTTAATGTCTCCGCTGCTTCCTCCGCCTCTCCGGCACCCACTTCGCCGCCACCTAATCCGGCACCGAAGCCCTCCCCTGCAATGGCCCCAGCGCCTTCCAGCTCAGCCCCTGTGCCAGCTCCGGCCACGGCAATGTCGCCGCCGGCCCCAGCACCAGCTCCGGGACCGGGAGGAGCTGCGCCGGAGACGAGTCCTACGATGGCCCCTTCACCTGGTAGTGACGGCGGTGAATCTCCGGGACCTGCTCCGACGCCCGGCGCCACTTCTCCTGCTGACAGGCCATCCGCCGCCCCAGCACCGCCTACTGCTGCCGCCGCACTTATGTTCCTTGCTGCCATTGCCGTTGCCAATTTTTTCTAGATCCATGTTCCATTTATTACCCTACATTGTTAAATTTGTTATTCCATTAATTACTCTACTGTATGTAGTACGTGTTGTAGCATGTGTTTGATTTGCGACATTGAATTTCCTCCATGTTTGAGTTTGGTTATCATTGACAGAAATGATTAGAGAACAATTATGGGTCAAATGCGTTTTGTCATGATTATTACGGACTTACTGCATTCAAAAATGGCAAAGAGCTAGTTAAAAACATGTCACCTTCATCCTCCAATGCCCATATGGTATGGCATCATTAAAGGTGATAGCACAATTCACTAATTGGTCAAATGAGCCCTTTCCTAAAGAAATTTCACGAGTACTTAGCAAAAAGGTGGACCTCTTTGTCCAAACATGAGAAATAATAGAGGTGTAATTTTAGTTCATCATTTGAGCAAAACTCGGATATCCTTCTGAATATCGAATATGTATTAACATACCCTTAATCTTTTTGAAAATTGCAAATATGCCCCTGCATCCATGTAATATTTTTTAATTGTAAAGCTGAACTAATTATGAATTTGAATTTCCCTATTAACTTTACTTTTTGCGATGGTACAAACATGACCACGTGTCCCCGCCATCAAAAGAACACAATGCACTTCGATCTTCATGAAGTATATGCACTCATCAAGCATGTTTGACTGGTAGAGCTGAAGATGAGATGACTCGATGATGTAGGTCCAAGATGTTCCGATCCAGAAATTTAGATGGTCCATAATGCAGTCGTGATGGAGCTGATGTGAAACATGTGGCCAGAGGGGGTGTTGTTGGCCTCCAAATAAGGTTTTTATGAGCTGTGAACGTCGACTTCTTAGATCCCAGGTATCACATGCATATATGAGCGGTGTGGAACGGTTTCTGGATCTCAAGTGATAAACCTCCTGATGATGCGTGAGACCGGCAAATATTAGCGCTCGCCTCGGGTGCCAACTATCAAGCGCCTGGCCACTTTGAGCAAGTGGACAACCATTTTACCATTTGATACCCGAAGATATCTTGCACGCAAAACGAGCCGTGTGGTGTTACATACTTGGCTAGTAAATGGTTAGGGAATCACCCATATGCCTAATTCGTAACCCTTTTACCATTTATTACCCGAAGATATCTCACATACAAAATGAGTGGTGTGGTGTTACATACTAGGCCAGTAAATGATCAAGGATGGTAAAGATTGTGATGCCACGAACAAGATTCTATCCAGCCAAATTCGATATTTTGTAACTCGATATTTTTGTTCTTGTAACACAATATACTGGGTGAAACGACAAGAATAGCTCCATTTTTTAGTTGATCGAGAAATTACTAGGTTACATGTAGAGGACACTATTGTCATTTAACAGAATTTAGCAATAGCAAAAGTTTGCATTACATTTAGCACTTCAGTTAAAAAACAATAGAGTAACCAACCATCTTTAAATGCCAAAAAAAAAAGTGTTGTAGAATTGTTGTATTTCAAGAAATAAGGCTGATTGTTGGAAAAGAATAAGTGAGAGAAAGAGAGATGTCGGAAAAATGATGGAAAAAATGACAACTTGTATCAATGCGTAGTAAATTCAAGGATTTTGATCATGTATGTAAGGATGTTGCACCAAATGCTCGTCATATTTACATTAACTATATTATACATTTATCAATTTTTTACCATTAATTTCTTATATGAATATAACCATTTGTAATAAGAGATGTCCTTGTGGAGACAAGGGCCAACAAAATGAGTATTTGCTGTTTTTGCTTGATCTATTAGTCAGTTTGCTTGACGTTTTAGTCAGTTCCCCTGAGTATTCCTATTTTGCCTTGATCTTTCATTCAATTTGCTGATTTTTCAGTCAATTTCCTTGATCATTCATAATCCTTGGTATATTATTTATTTTGTATATATTTAAACCGAAACTCAGTGTCGAGTCGGTCAATGTCAGACGGCTGGGGTCTAACAATCTAAAACCTTACTGCGGTGGCGGAGTTGAATCTCATCAACGACAGCTTCAACTGATAACAGTCTGTTATAGTGTTTGGTGTTTTTAGAGACAAATCTCAAAAGAATTTATAAAAAAAATATTATTAGACTATTAAGTTATTCGTGTGTAAAATGAATAGCATGATCGTTGCTTGGAGTTTGGACACGTGGTGAAGGAGCTTGTAAAACACTGTGTGCATGTCGGGGGTTGCCAAAAACCCACAAAAACCTCCACGTCGGTCCTCTAAGACGGACCTACGCGCTTCCAATCCCAGCCTCACACGCACACAAGCACGCACTCACTCCAACACTTTCCTATATACGCCCCTTCTCCATACTTACAAACAAAAATATCACCACACTACTCTCGAACACACCACAGCTTTTTCATCAAGCACAAATATGGGTTCCGGGATCAACTTCCCGGCAGCGGCGTTCTTGGTGCTGGTAGTTATTGCCACTTGGGCTGCCGGAAAAGCCTCTGCCAGTACATACGTGGTCGGAGACAGCGCCGGCTGGACCGTCCCCTCCGGCGGCGCTGCCACTTACGCCGCCTTCTCCGCTCAGCACACCTTCCAAGTCGGAGACCTTTTGTGTAATGATTTTTCCCTATTATATGTTTATCATTATCTGTACAGTTTAATTTAGCTGGTAATTTATACAAAATGATGAATTCATTAATGATGATTCTGCTTCTTGATTTCTTGCAGTGTTCAACTTTAAGACTGGACAGAGCGATTTGGCCATAGTTTCGAAAGAGAACTACGATGGATGCGTCGCCACCGCACCGATATCTCTGGTGAAAAACGGTCCGGCGACGGTCAACCTGACCTCCATCGGCGAGGCGTACTTCATCTCCACACTCAACAACGCCTGCTCTCAGGGACAGAAACTAGCCGTTAATGTCACAGCTGCTTCCACCGCCTCTCCGGTGCCCACCGTATCGCCGCCTATGCCGGCGCCGAAGGCCTCTCCCGCAGCCCCACCAACTTCCATGTCTCCGCCGCCCATGTCCCCTACTCCAGCACCGGGGACGGCCCCAACGATGTCGCCGCCGGCTCCAGCACCAGCTCCGGGATCAGGAGGACCTTCAATGGCCCCTTCACCTGGCAGTCCCGGTGGAATGCCGTCGGGACCTGCTCTGGCGCCAGGCAGTCCCGGTGGAGCCCCTGCTCCGGCGCCAGGCAGTCCCGGTGGGGCCCCTGCTCCGGCGCCAGGCAGTCCCGGTGGGGCCCCTGGTGACATGACGCCGCCGCCGTCGGCCGCCCCTGCAGCGCCAACTGCCACGGCCGCACTTCTGTTGATTGCCTCAGTTGTCATTGCCAGTTTCTTCTAGATCAGTATATGTGTTTCGATTCATTACTATTTATGTTAGTTCGTTTGGCATACGACATTGAATTCCTTCGCTGTTTGATCGAGTTAATTTCTAGTTCTAGCCGTTAATTGAGTGAACAGATTTTAATTTTTTGAATAATGTTTTTGTTGTTTTGTGATTATTACATGGAATAAGACGAATTGATATGAATTATTGTGTTGTAGTTCCAAATATTTTCTGCAAATTTACATTCTTTTGAATTGATAATTTACTATTATTAGAGTTTCTAAAGATAGAAATATGGATTACATAGGGTGTCATTATCTCTAATTAATACTAGGACAGGTGTGCAATCGTTAAAATTGTTTTTTTATTTAATTTGTGAAAGTGAGTGTGTATCTTTATGTTTTCCACAATCTACAGAGATGTGATGAAAGCAACTCGTGTGTGTGGTGAGGGGATTGGATGCTACCGACTTTGCCATTAGCCAAAGGCGTTTTCGTTTCTACCACTTTCCTAAAAGACATTTTTAGCATCTTGCTCCTTATACTTTTTGACAAATTCTAATACACATCAACATAATCTTATGATTAAAGAGAAAAGTGTCCGCGTAAACTGAGTTCTTTGTTAAGTGCTCATGCATCGCTGAATTTTTGAAAAGTATACAGGTACTCCCATACTTACGTTGACTTTATAAATCGAATATCTAAAAGCTATGGTTGTCCATCCAAATGTATATATTCAACTATTAAGTAATTTGAAAATAAACCTCCAGATGCTTATTCGAGCATTTAGATGTACGATTTTGTAGAGTCAACGTCAATCAAGGAGTACCGGAGCGCTTTTCGAAAATTAAGCGTATATAAACACTTAACAAAGAACTCATATGTATATGAGTACTTTTCTCAAGTATTGCATTAGAGAGGATCCTCCATATGAGTAGGATCCTCTGTGGAAGTTTACAATTCCACAACCTTTTTTCCAAAATGGATCTCTGGTAAGAGTAGCATTATCTGAATATTGAGCCATCAGCTCCCTCTTTTTCTTGCCGCTAGCTATTGCATAACCTCTTTCAATTGAATACTCTCATATATCTGAGCCATCATAATTACGATTATCTCCAGCTGACAAAGGAGGAATGTGAACCCGTTGAATTCTTGTTGTCACTTCTTAGCTATCAAATGCTCCTCTTTTAGAGATGAGTGAGTTTCCCATGAGTTACCTCCGTTGCTAAGGGATTATGAATTCCTAGAATCCACGGATGATCTATAGAAAATCATTTTTCCCAGAAACAATTTGTCATTCAACCTATCTTTCAGCAATTCAGAAAAGCTAAACTGAACTATGATACAGCTCCAACAAACGGCTCCTTAGTCAACCAACTAACTTAAAGACTATATGACCAGAAGAATCTAATGTTTACATATCTTAAGGTTAATGACAACTTTTAAGAACTGTGATTTCGAATTTGTGGTTTTTGCAAAACTTAAAGGTTGATCATGCAATTTCACCCTATTTGAGAAAAGCATTTACTTTTTAAATGGAGGGAAAAAAGCATTTACTTTTTTTGTAAGCGAAAGCATTTGCTACCCGTGAAACTAAGCCCTACTCTCACAGTATAGCCACTAGATGACACGTAGAGGCAGTAAGTCATTGATGCATTAATAACTGAACACATAGTACTGTGTGAAGTAGTACGGTTTTACCATGTTCTTCACCGGAAAAGGAAATGTACGATGCCGGCAGCACCATGCATGTGACTGTTCAGGCCTTATTAAGCACTTGGTAAATTAGAGTACTCCTACAAAATTCAACTAGGCACTGCCCTTTTTCTTAAGCATAGTAAAAATTTTGAGGACCATGGCCCCTTTCCATCTACTTTGGCAATAATTTGCAGATCACAATTCACAACATATGAACATCTTCAAAATTTTAAATTTCAAACTTTCTTTTTTATCATTGAAGCACCAATGTCTTCGTCCCCCTTTAATGCGAGGCAAACAGAAATGCTAATAATGTGGGACAAAAGGCGATAACAGCTCCCCGCAGCGCCATACCCATCCGATACAACAGATACACAACAGACCTTGAGGAGATAAATCTCGGAAATCCATCGACGGGAAGAACCATTGGCCGGTTCCCTACTCCGTGTGTACAAGGAGTATCCTTGAAACAAGGAAATCCCCACACTATCCTTGTCGAGCTCCGAACTCACAACCTCGTGACAATTGAACAAATGTCCTAACCACTATATTACATACGTGGGTGTGATTTGCTAATAATGTATTTACAACAATCGTGGGTGAAAACCCGGTTACACTCAACACGCGGTAAAATCTTTCTATAATTGTAAATCCGGTACTTTAACCTTCCAAATTTTATTGAATCATATTTCATTATTATGAATTGTAAAAAAATCCATATAAGTAGAACATGTATAATTTGCTCTTCATATGCATGAACGGACTCAAAAACAACCGCATTAAGGATATCTAAGTCAAGTCAGATGCTTATGATATAACTTCTAGATCGAGAAAATGTTGCATATAATCTTGTCAAGAAATTAATGAAGACGAATTAGTGGACAAAATGGATATGAAGCATTGGTTCAACAACAAATGACCTGGTCCTGGTTTACATTTCGAACCTTCGATCCAAACCAAAATTCAGTGGTGAAGATACGTTACGACTCTGAACAATTTTGCGCGTCCATAGAATTATCTTTACAAATTGATCGTAATCAACGATTCAATTGATTAACTGATCAAGTTTTTGTTATTTTATATGTAAAGATGCAGTGATATACTGATATATAAATGCAGCAAAACAAAAGTGTATAGTTTAATCCGAGAATAAAAAATGTGACAAATAGACAAATTCTCAGTTGAAATCAATCTCAATTAGTTTCAACGGTTAATCATGTTTATTATAAAAGAACTTTTTTTTAAATCGATTTTTGTTATTGTTGATAGGGTACGGTACCAGAGAAAAAAAATCTTGATTTGGATCATCACTTTTTTTACTCTTTCTCTTTAATTTATTCTTTACGTCGGGAGAGAATTCCTCAAAAGACTATCAGTTGATTCTCCAAGAGTAAGAAGGCATTCCATCACAACCTAGCATGAATTTCGTTCTTCCCTCCTACTTCTCGAGGTATAATGACAGACCGGGAGGCTCGGTTAGAGGGAATAGGCGGAGAAATTTTTTGAAGTGAGAAAATCAGCAATAATACACTAAATGATTATAATTAATATGTAAAATTTTTGGTTTCAAAATGAGAAAGATTAACATTTATTTATAATTTTAATTGACACTGCTATTACAGGAGACCGGTACCAAAATATTGGAAGAAGTTCTCTGTTAACTGAAAAATGCGTTAACCACGTGTCCAAATCCCATTTGTCCCACAACCCCACATATTAAAATCGCCCACATATTAAATTTTCTGGTTTTGTTTCTTCATTTCACATGGAAATCCACTTATAAAGTTGTTTAAATTTTCCATATAATTAATTTATGACCATGAGTGTCGAAACAGAACTTCAAAAGTTAGCAAAATAGTCCAAAGTTAGCAAACAATGGTCCACAAAGATAGTCATAATTAATATTATTAGCAAATATTGTTTGACTAAAATTCCCATATAAATACATAACCAAATCGCCTCTCATTTCAGTGCTAGCTTTCTTTTGCTCAATTATTTGGTTGCACATTGTTTTTGGGCTCCAAAAACATGGTTAATTTGTCTGCATTTGCTGTTCTGGCTGCTTTGGTAGTGCTGGCAGCTTCTCCATGCACCACAGAAGCCCAAAAGGTTCATACAGTTCTGGAAGGCCTTGGTTGGATTGTACCTCCCGGAGGTCCCATTGCTTATTCCACTTGGGCTGCTTTCCAATCCTTCTCCGTTGGAGACATTCTATGTATGTTTTCTGCTTTCTTTTATAAATTTCACAACTGTCGATATTTGTTAAACTTATTAAATTCTGTTACACTTTTTGTATTTGTTGCTATATTCTGTATTATATCGTTGTACAAAAAGTGTAACAAATGGTCGACAACCAGTTTTAACCTTAAATATCTTGTTCCATAGTTTATAACAAGACATTATTATGTAGATTTCAACTTCAATAGTGGAGAGCAAGATTTGGCTAAGGTTACAAAGGAAGCGTTTGATGCATGCAATTCTACAAACCCTTTATCAATTCAGACAACGGGTCCGGCAAACTTCACTCTTGATTCAGCTGGAGATTACTACTTCATAAGCACCTTGGAAAGGCACTGTTTTTTGGGTCAGAAGTTGGCTGTTTCGGTCCCTGACCAGGGATCATCCGGAGCCCCGAGTTCGAGTCCTTCTGCCCCGCCCGTTTCTAGAAGGCCAGTGAGCTACGTTGTTGGGGATGACCTAGGGTGGATCATCCCTCCCGGAGGTCCAATTGCCTATCAGATTTGGGCTTATGACAAGATTTTTCTCACAGGAGACGTTCTAGGTAAATTTATCCACCCAGTTAATCTTTCATTTTACTTGACCATTAATCAGAACCAGTTATTTATCATTCATTTAATCATTTGAATCATCAGTTTTTAGGGATAAGTATGAGTAGCACAAGCTTTAAGTTAGAGAAGAGGTCAAAGTTTTAACAACACAAATTAATTTGAAGGAACCAGAAAATGGACTTTAAGGTGTTGGACCATTTCTTGTTTTTTTCTATTTATGATTTTTTATATAGATATCTAGCTAGATTCAAAAGTACAATAAATTGTATATTGACCAAATTTCTTTTAACAAAAATTCCAAAGCAACCCATACATTTGATATATATATATATATATATATATATATATATATATGGGTTGTTAGCTAGAGGTTAATCATGTTTGTTAAATTTGTTAAATTTAAGCAACCCATGTTTGTTAGCTAGAGGTTATTTCAGCTGAACTGAACTGAACTAAGTTAAATTGGATTGGATTGAATTAATTTTACTAAACTAAATTGAAATGAACTAAACCAATCTACTAGAAAAACTCTGGCCAACAGGACCGTAGATTCAGTTGAGTGTTTAATAAAATTAAATTTCAGATTATATGGTTCAATCATGTTTTTTTTAACAAATTAATTTTCACTTCAATTCATTTCTGTAAAAATTAAGTTTATGTGATCTATTTTCAAGCTAATACTTTGGTTTATTACGGTTCAATAAAGTTATTATTTTTCGCTTTACTTCATATCAGTTTAAAAAATATGACAAATTCAACAAAATCATATCATGCACAATCAAAACCAATCTAAATTTATTAATTTGTGCAGTGTTCAATTTCGTAAGTGGGGAGCAAAATGTTGCAAGAGTGACAAAGGAATCATTTGATTCTTGCAATTCAACCAACCCTCTGTCGCTCCAAAGCAACGGTCCGGCGAACTACCCTCTCAGCTCCGGCGGGGAGTACTACTTCATAAGCACACTGGAAAAGCACTGTTTGTTCGGGCAAAAAATGGCCATCTACGTCACACAATCGTCATCAGCTGGTCCAAGCACTCCTCCAAAACCTAGTCCAGCCCCGGTGCCCTCAAGAGGGCCAATCACCTACGTTGTCGCCGATCAGCTTGGCTGGCTTGTCCCTCCCGGTGGCCCTATTGCCTACTCCACTTGGGCTTATGACAAGATTTTCGCCGTTGGAGACACTCTAGGTACGTATATACTCTTTCCGTCCACTTCGAGATGCATGACACGTTACCTTATTATTTGAGTCGATTTTTTATGAAGGCTAAAATATATGAAGATGGTTGAGGTCCTATTCTCCAAAGTTTATTTTCTGCTTAACTGATAAAATTAAGAAAATATGGCACGGATAGAGATTGAGAGTGAAAAGATTAATGACGGTTGTAAATGAAATAAAGAAAATGACTTATAAAATGAGTGTTTTTCAAGGTCATGTTCTCTTATCTCATTTGTACATAGTAATCAGTTCAATTCAATTCAACAAAAATATATTTTTGTGAAAATTAAGCTAATTTACTTATAATAATTTTATTTATTAGTATATGAATGTTTCAGTTTCAGTTCACCTTAGTGAAGAATAAGCTTCTTATAACACAAGAACAAGAACAAGGGTGTAAATATTTATGATTGATTTTGATGGAAAGATTATAAATAAAGTAATATAATTTTTAAGTTTAGTACTCCGATGGTAGTATGAATGAATGGATGAGAAATGTTGGAAAATTAGTGATGAGGCGGTTAGGTAAAACGATATTTTAATTTTAAGGCGGAGACTTAATATAATTTCGCATTTTGTTGAATTTATGCAGTTTTCAACTTTGAGAATGGAACACAAGATGTGGTGGAGGTGACAAAGTCGGCCTACTGGAGCTGTAACACTAGCGATCCCATCAGAGCATTGACCACAAGTCCGGCGAGGATCACGTTGACCTCCGCCGGCGAGCATTTCTTCACGTCCACATATTACCGCCACTGCCCTCTCGGCCAGAAGCTCGCTATTAGCGTCACTGACCTCGGTGCCGGCGGAGGAGCACCGGCGGAAGATTCGGTAGTTTCGCCCAATGGGGCTCCGGCGCCGTTCAGCTCCGGAAGTCGTCTAGCCGCCTCTGGGCTCTTGGGCGCTATTGCTTTTGTGTCGCTTTTGGCTTTTTGATTACGTTTCACGCATTTTGATTTTATATTCATTTTTACACAGTTTACACTACATATAGATATAGGTACACTTCCTTTCATTTCATTAGATTGTATACATTTCTTTGAATTCAAACTGATAAACATTGATTTTAAAATATACCTTGCACATCTCTGCACTCGATCCTGCACGGATTTTTAATAAAAGAGTAATTGTGTGTCAAGGTACGTAGATGACAATTCCGTATCATTATATCCAAAGAGAAGGTCTTAAGTGAGACCGTCCTACCATAAGTTTATGGTAAAACGAATGATATTTCGCGTGTTTAATTGTTAGAATGATAATCGCTGTAATCGTGATGAAGATGACTGTTAGTTTCGCATACGCACAAATGATCTGATGTACCTGCACAACAGTGATTTCTCAAATCAGGTTATGGTGACAAAAGCTCTTAATATGGTCAACTACTTGTCATGGAGTAGATTTATGAATAGTGCACTTGAGATAAGATATAAGCTACTCCCTCCGTCCCATTATAAATGTCCTACTGAAATAGTAAATTTTTTTCACACCATGTTTGACCATTAATAACTTATAATATATAAATGATATATTTTCACATGAGATATCGTTAGAATCCTCGTATGATGTACTTTTTAAAAATCAAAATTATTTACTCTAATATTAAGTATAATGAAAGTTATTAATGGTCAAACATGGTATAAAAATGTTTGACTGAACAACTAGGACAACCTTTGGGGGACAGAGGGAGTAGGTTTTATCAATGGTGACCTAGAGAAACCTGCAATAACCTATCAGAGATACAAACAGTGGACTAAAGTGAATGATATGGTAGTTTCATGGATTAAAAATGCACTGCTTAGGGAAATAACTAATGGATCTCTGCTTGCTAGTAATGCTAGACTGCTATGGGAGGAACTAAGGGATACGTTTGGTGATAGTCATGGTGCACTTATTCATTAGCTTAAGAAGGACATAAGTAACCTTAGGTAGGAAGGTGATTTTGTTGCCATATACTATACGAAGCTCAATGGTCTTTGGGATCATTATGCTTGTATAAGGCCTAGAAGGAGATGTGCTTGTTGTACCTGTAGTAAGTGTGGCTATAACAAGATGATGATGAAAGAGGAAGATGAAGACAATATGCATCAGTTCCTCAGGCGGGTTGAATCTTGAGTATAAGGCTATCACTAACCAAACCTGGCTAGAGCATGTGCAATTGTAGAAGCAGAGAAATGTGCAGACTACTTATCAAGATGCAAGGTATGTTTCTTCTATATGGCTGAAAAGTAACAGGTTACTAATACTTATGTTAGGATATTCCGAAGAATTCTATCATGCTCACAAGGGGAAATGGAATCTTGTACACCATATGGGAAAAATGGAAATAAGCATAAACTTCTCAGAAATCCTGATTCAAAGTATGATTATTGGGGCAAGAATGACCACATAAAGGAGACTTGTTTCAAGTCAAAGGTTTCCGTGATAGTTCTATGAGAATAGAGATAAGAATGTTTAGCCTCAAGCTCATAGAGGTAGATACCAACCAAATGCTCCTCATAATGCTCGTGCTGCTAGTGTTATGACATTAGGAAATGGTGGTATCACTAGCAGCAAATTATAATTATAGCTAGACCTTGAAAAATTAATCACACACAAAAAGTTAATCACCTAAATTGGCGAGGTTCAAACTACTATATAAGTTTACTCAGGATCTGCTATGAGAGCACGTTGCTTATTATAGTCATACTAAATTTTGTTCTTCTTTGGATTTAAGTCATACTTAACCCCAATTAATCGATGTCGTCTGAAATCGACAATATTTTTATTTAAAATTTTATCATTATAACTTTCTAGAGCTGCACTAGAATCTGTCATTTTTACTTGTCCTGAATGAGCAAAATTAGCAGGGCAGTATGGTTAAATAATGGTCCTGTAAGAGCAAATGAAGCATGCATGGAGCAAACACCTTTGTGGGTCTAACAAGTAAGATTTCCATTCATGTCAAAATTAGTTTTAATGTTACATGTAGCATATGAAATATTGGAATGATAGTGTACTCACCAATCATCATCATGAAGATATAGGTTCACGCGATGCAAGCGCACCGCACGCGCTGCCTTGTGCAGCACCTCACGTGTCGCACGCTTCGATAAAAGAATATTTGATGATATTGGGGCACAAAAGAGGCATTTCCTTCATCGAGCATCCATGTTTCGTTGGATCAAACGTTGGCATGAACAACATCAATAATGGGAAGAGTACTACTACTCCAATCTACATGAAAGGTCTCATTTTTCCAGCTGGAAATTACTTGCATGCACCATGTAATATGATCATGATCATGATCTTGTTTCTTTTTGTTTATTTAAGGTCCTATGTATGTAGATTGAGTTTTGATGGATTTAGATATGTTTTGTTTGTAAATTAGGGTGATTATGCAGAAGCTACAAATGGGCACAAAAGAGACAGTTCCTTCATCGAACCTGCGAGTTTCTTTCCGGGCCCTGAAAAGCGTAGCAGAATAGTAGAGCCGGTCAATCAGATTAATGATCAGTTGGGCGGTGGCCGCGGCCGCACCGGCGTTGGCAGCATTAGTAAATATAATTTTATGTCCCAATATTATTTCTAGATATGCATTACAGCCTATAATTTTTATTTCACAAGCTTATTATTTGTGTATCTAAGAAATAAGATTTTCATTCATGTCAAAATTAGATTTAATGTTAAATTGAGCATATGAAAAGTTTGAATAATAGTGTACTCAACATCATGAAAATACACGTTTCACGCACCGCCTTTTGTTGCACTGCATGTGCCGCACGCGCCACGCACTGTTTATTGAGCAAATCCGTTCCGAGATGATGGTTTCCCTCTTTTTATTTTAAAATTATGTTTAGTTTTTATTTTTCTTAGAACTAGCAGGGCTCCACCGTGCGTTGCACGGCATATTTGAGCACTTATTAATTGAACTTTTGGTTATTATTAGATTGCATACTTATGTAATGATAATATTATAAATTTTGATATTATGTTGTTTTAGTTAAAAATAATATACAGTTAGATCCTGTTTGTACGAACTTATGTTTTGTTGAACTAAATTCAGCAGGATTAAAATGAAATGAAAATTAATGTATTTAAAAAAAGAATTAGTGTGACTAAATTAACTCGAATTTCATCAATTTCCTTTAACTTCTTTATCAAAGTACATCCATATATAACCTTGTCTAAAGGACTCAATCTCTCTATACCCAAAGTCAAATCATGTGTCTGTTTCACTATTATATCCAACAGGTTCATAGTAATGGTAGTCTTTCACTACAATGAAAACGAACAAAACTCAATTGAGTCATTTCAGCTAATTATAATTAATTTTAAAAGGAAGGAACCGAGATTATAGATGCAACCATAATCTAGCCTAGAAGTTAAAAAAATTTAAAAAGCATGGAATGCAAATTTGTTAACTGTGGAAATTGTGGAAATAGTGTCAACTAAGGACAGCAATGAAGAAGATGGATGGACAGCGAGAATCACCCTATTCAATTGGGGAAAAGCCGACATCGTGGATTGGTTAGCTGCGGTTGGGCTCGAAAAGGCCTTCCGGTACTGAAAGAAGTATACTCATTAACGTAACAGTTTGCCTGATTCCAACAACAATATTTTCTTCTCCAGTAATTCAGGGTTGGGGTTGAACTACCTGAATGCTCAATGCCAAGAAGGGAATCATCAAAAGAATCAACAGAGCCAAAAGAATCGGTTAAAACTCTCGCCCAACTATCAAATTCAAAATCGTCACACCAACAAACACAATTGGTTTTTTGAGAACAACAACGAAAACAAATTATGGTGATTCATTGGAAGATTTCATATAATTACATAAATATATATATATATATATATATATCATGAACTCCATAGGTGTGATAATTATAATTCACTGTTGGTTTTCCATATTCTGTAAAACAAATCATACCCTAAATAAAATAAAAGAGAAAGTTTCAAATAAGGACACCTTACGGTAAGGGAAACCCAAATATAGACCATTTTTTCTACAAGGTTGAAGTTACCAAACAATTATTTTAATTAGTTGTGTTTGAGCCTGATGTTTTTATACTTGAGTTTGATCTTTTTTGGTTTGATTTTTTATTTGGTTTGATCTTTTATGTTTTAGGCCTGATGTTTTTGTTTGCTTTGATCTTTCAAATTTTGGACAATATCTTTTCACTTTATTCCTTGATCTTTTATGCTATATGACCTAAATAATTAATATAATTGTGTATAGTCAACCGTCTACACCAATCTTGTAGAATGTTGTCTGCCCTTAACGTAAAGGGACCTTACAGGAGACCTTCTAAAAATAAAAATATTTAGAAAATATCTAATATATGGAGATAGATATACAAAAATATTGCAGAAACATAGGAACAATATATAAAAATATTGCAAAAAAAAAACATATATGTACGTACATAACTTAACTTATTTAAATACCTAACATAGGATATATATGTTGATGCGGGAAAAGAATTTAAATTAAAGTTTTATTATAATCCCA
This sequence comes from Cruciata laevipes, assembly GCA_963678965.1. Taxonomy (NCBI): domain Eukaryota; kingdom Viridiplantae; phylum Streptophyta; class Magnoliopsida; order Gentianales; family Rubiaceae; genus Cruciata; species Cruciata laevipes. The sequence goes on along the minus strand of OY787632.1, from coordinate 7,563,922 downwards.
AATGGCAGAAAAATATTACTTACCCTGAATATAATATAGTTTTAAAAATATTAACATATTTAAAAAATACCTAAATTATTTATTAAAGTAAATACGTTTTTAGCACTGCCCCGTGCAACGTGTATTTAAACACTTTGTAATGAAGTATTTTAATAAAAATAATTAAGAATAGTAGTAAACTATTGGAATTTAGTGCTAACGTAATAAAAATAATTACAACATCATGTGGTAGGATTTAGGTGTCATTTTTGTTTACGGTATCGACTTAATTAATAGAATTGGGTGTCGATCTAAATAACTAATAGATTTGGGCAAATAATCAATCACATGGAATAAATTACATAATTAAATTATCAACTTATCTAATTAAACATTGAGAAAATCTTGGGTGAGACCTGTCCTTGTGGAGACCAATGGTCAAGGGAATGACACAATTGTAGCAATATAAAAAACGGGGGTCAAACTGTGATTTGATTAAATTTGGTGCCATTTGGTAATAATGACAAAATACATGGACTTTTCTGCAATTTCTATAACCCAATATACAAAATCACAGAAATTAACTAAAAGTCGCCCAAAACTTCACGGAAATTCCTCTTCTCATACAAAATCAATCGCCGATCACGTCAATTGCTCCGACAATGTTGCCTTCACCACCTATCGCAAACATCCGGCCTCGATTTCTAGAAAACATGAACATTAGAAACTGTTGAACGATAAAAAGATCAATGCAGAATGGTAAAAGATCAGGCCAAACACACAAAAGATCTGGCCAAACATACAAAAGATCAGGCAGGCAGGCAACATAAAATACAGGAAAAGAGCATAAAATATCAGACAAAACACAGAGAAGATCAGACATAAAACATAAAAGGTCATTCAGGGAACAAAAAGATCTGGAAAACAACATAGAACATAAATATCAGGCAAAACACATAGAAGATCAGGCAGAAAATATAAAAGATCAGTCTGGTAACATAAAAGATCGGACAAACAACATAGAACATCAAATATCAGGCAAAACACAAAGAAGATCAGGCAGAAAATATAAAAGATCAGTCAGGTAACATAAAAGATCGGACAAACAACATAACATAAAATATCAGGCAAAACACAGAGAAGATCAGGCAGAAACTATAAAAGATCAGCCAAGCAACATAAAAGATCAGGCAGGTAGGAAACACAAAAAAATAAGCAGTCAGGGAGCACAAAAAATCAAGCTAAACACAAAGAAGATCAAGTAACATACAAATAAGATCAACGCAATTTGCAAAAACTCCAAACACACGTTTCAGTTAAAAAAATGGACAATACATGCCGGATGTGTGTTCTTCGCACCAAGAGACTGCTCTGCAGGTTTCTTCGGAGCATCGGTATTTCCAGAAGCTACAATAGAGGCAGAGAAACAAATCAAATTTATGAGCAAAACAAAAAGGTCAAGTAAATAACATAGAACATAAAAAGATCAGACAAAACAAATAGAAAATCATGCAGAAAACATAAAAGATCAGCATGCATGAAACAAAACAAAAATCAAGCAGGCAGGGAGCACAAAAAATCAGGCTAAAAACAGAGAAGATCAAGTAGCATACAAATAAGATCAACAAAATTTGCAAAAATTTCAATACTTGTCGGCTCTGCAGGTTTCATCGGAGCATCGGTATTTCCAAAATCTACAAGAGAGGCAAAGAAACAAATCAATTTTATGAGCATAAAAAAGTCATGCAAACAACATAAATTTAGGAAGTATATAAAAGGTCAGTCATGCAAAATAAAAAGGTCAAGTAACTAACATTAAACATAAAAAGATCAGGCAAAACAAATAGAAGATCATCCAGAAAACATAAAAGATCAGCATGCATGAAACAAAAAAAAAAAGCAGGCAGGGAGCACAAAAAATCAGGCTAAAAACAGAGAAGATCAAGTAGTATACAAATAAGATCAACACAATTTGCAAAAAACTCCAAGCACATGTTTCAATTCAAAACAAAATGACACAATACCTGGCGCCTGTTTGTGATTCGCATCATGAGACTTTTGTAAATTATTCGGATCGTAACTCTTTTGGAGCGCAAGCAGAGCTCTTTGAATAGATGGATCAGACATGCTACAACTCAAATACAAAAATCAAAACCCTAGCGCAAATTGATGAACCGAAACCGAGGCAAAATCATATGCGAAATCCTAGCAGCAACAAATCAACGAAAAACCGACGACAACGCACTTGATTCAGAGATAAAAGCAGCAACAAATCGCCGGGCGATAACCTACAGAAAAATCGCCCAAAAATCGCGAGAAAAAACTCAATGAAAACAGAAAACTCAATGAAAACGGAAAACTGAGGCCAGAAACTACCTGATTTTTGTAGAACCTCGCCGGAAAATGCCGCAGGAAATTGAACCACACGGCGGAGATCTCGAAACCGTCTGAAACTGTCTCGATCGCAATGAGAGTCGATAAGGGAGCAAGGAATATTTATAGAAAAAATTAATTGCAATTGCAGTCCCTAATATTTTGGTTAATACCAGCAAAAATACCCTACAAAATAAATTATTTCTCTAGTCCCTGGTCTCTGTGGAGACAGGTCTCAAATGAGAATTAGTATTAAACATTACATATTTGTAAGGGAATATATAAAATGGTTATTAAATGTCACATATAACTTATAAGGAGAAGAAATTGAAAGTTATAGATTACATTTATATATATATGAATATTCTTGTTAAATATTATATATAGAGTTTAAAGGTAAGAAAATATTCTATTTCAAGAACAAATTTTAAATATAAATATGGACAAAATATAATATTTTACACTGAATTACACTCGTACATACCATTATAGGTACAATAATAAATACAACTAATTACACTGATAAAATGCCATGGAAGAATTGTTGCATAGCCAGCAGTTGAATCAATGGAATGATTGACTATGCCAAACCTGTCATTGGTTTGAATAACCTCATAATCATAAATTGAATACAATTATTAAGATGTTAGTTGTACATTTCCTGAGCAACAAAGAGATAAAAATCTGTATGAATAGACAGTCAAGAAGTTACATCCCTTCAAGAAGAATCTGTATGAATTCATTTCCATTTTGTTTTCTTCTTGTTATGTGGTTCAAGGGGAATCAAAGTGAGGAAACATACGACGCATCTGAAATTATAACACAGAGTATATTCTTAACATGACACACATCAGAACAAAAAGAGCAAAAACAAATTTAAACCAAAGAATCCAAGGATTACTACCTCGTCGCCTCCATCAGATTCAGCAAGGAGGTTGTCAACGCCACCGCCGGTCCGCCACCATCACCTACGTCGGCAGTAAGGGTCTCGCCTCGCCGGAGCTACCACTGCCGCCACCCGCCGAATAGGCCTGGTCCCTCAACCAGTTTTAATCATTCAGGTGGAATCTGACCGCCAGCGCCGCCAGGCCTAATCCTCAGGGGTCCTACCACTACGGGCAGATCAACATCTCCCGCACGCTCAAGATCATGAACTCCGCCGGCCAAGTCGACGGGAAGCTCCGCCACGCCATCAATGGAATCTCCCACAAGGACGGCAAAGGTTCCAAATCTGTCAGTACATATGCAATATGTTCCTCTCTTGGTGATTAATAATTCAGGCTCGAAACAAAACACTAAATTGTTCAATCGGGAACAAAAAAACTCTAAATAAATGTTATAAATCACATAAATGGATAAATTAAGATCCGGGTATCAGAAATCTTACTGTATATCGTCAGTCTAACTCATCTCCTCAGTCTAACTCACAAGCTGATCATGAAACAGGATCGGGATTAATTTACCATCACAGGTGTTTAAAGTAGAGTTGGATATGGCAGACCTTGCAAAATTATCCGGTTTTGAACACAAAAAAGCTTTGAACAACACCGTGGCAGTGCAAGCTTTGAACAACACCGTGGTCCTTAGCTTAATGCAGATATGATCCATTAAAATATTGCAAATGATGCATCATGCCTGGAATCTTGCGTATGATACTAATATGAAGGAGATGACAGCCAAAGCCTATGTGCAAAAGATTATGGCAGTGCAAATATTATATACCTAAACATATTATAATTACAGAAAAGAAAATAATCTTAAATATACTAAAATATATCAAATATGTTAATTACTAAATTATTATAGGAAGAGAATGTTGATTTGTTAAAAGGTGAAATATTTCGTGCATACACAAAGGAAATAAAATAATTTAGTAAATACCTAAAATAAAATATATGTTTCACAATACGACGTCGTTTATTCCACATAGTTTTTGAATCGAATAACTATTCTAGTTCCCTTTAGGGATTAATATAGAATTTTATGGAGACTCCCAACCTTTTCAAATCTGTCAATTTGACCCCTATCGAATTTTAATGCAAAAAATCCCCTAAACTTCCATTTTTGCTTAACTTGACTGTTAACTCATTAGAAACCGTTAAATGTTGGGAGTATAATAGTAATTTTAAATCCAATTTAATGGAAAAAGAAGTGCAACAAATGGGTTAGAACTCGGGTCTTCCAAAACAATAGACAAAACCCTTACCACTACGCTAGAAGATCTTCATGTTTTTTTTCTCTAACCAAATTTATTTAAACTTCAAACGAGGCGAAGGAGAAAGACTTGGTGTTCATCGGAAAGATCATAGCCCGTGCTAAAGAGGTGGGCCCGACCTTAGAATTTTAAAAAAATTAGTTAGAAAAGATAACATGAAATCTTTGTGCCTGGTTGGGTTTTAGTTTTATATTTTGGGAAGGTTCAGACTCAGGTGCTGCACTTCTTTTTTCCATTAAATTGGACATGATATACAATTGTACCCCAACATTAAACGGTTTTTAATTAGTTAATGGTCAAGCTAGTCATAAGGGGTCAAAATGAAGTACAAACCGTAGGCTATAGTTTTTTTTTAACATTAAAATTGGACAGAGTGGCAAATTGACAGTTTTAGAAAAGTTAGGGGTCTCTATAAAATTACTATTATAGACTAACTATTTCTTCTTCTTCTTCTTCCTGAATCCATTACCAGAAGATGCTCATGACATCAACAACTATGTTTATATTGAACCTGCCGAAGAGGTCCAAGAGGAACATGTGAGGGAGGCGTGCGAGGGTCTCACGGACTTTATGGTTTGACGGAATTCGTTGTTGTTCCCTATAAGGAGATTCTTGATTTAATTACCACTGAAACTTGATCTTTCGTTCATTAACGTCGTCGACAGTAAAGCTCTCAGTTTATCTTTCTGTATGTCGCTTTTGAAGAAATTATGAAACGTCTTATGATATGTTGTTTAAATGATAAATTAATGGTGGTGAAATTGTGCCAATTACTATGCATTTAGATGCTTATGAGTTGTTTTATTGGCAGATTTTACACATGTTGGGAGATGGCACTGAAGAACAATAAATTGCAATATGGAGCTGTTTTGGAGCAATTTGGAGCCAAAAGATGTTGATCCAGTTGACCCTTATTTCGGAATCCTTCATGTGGCAGAGTTGTGTTTCGTTTATCGATCACTAAGTTGCTCCGTGAATATGATCCGGGCTGAGGTGAAACTGATGGAGTTTACAAATCGGATCACTATACTCTTTTTCCCCACGAGGTTTTTAATGAGATAGTGATTGTGATCCAATAAGAATGTGAAGAGCTAAGCTAAAGAAAGAAAGAGGAAAAAGAATTAAATTCAGCTCTTTACTATTGTTTAAAGTCTAAATGGCTTTTAGATAATTTAGGAATAATTAATTAGTTGGCTTTGTAACTGAATATTGCCATTAGGATTCCTTTTATTAGCTAGCTTATTAAGATTTGGAATAATTAGGCATATGAGAGGGGAGAGTAACGGCCCAGCTTTGATGTATTTGGCAGTATAATTATGCTGTCAAGCTTTTCAGCGAAAACAGACAGTTACGGCCGCAGAACTCAGTTCAAAACTTGGGAATTTTCTTCTCTTGGACAGCAATTTTGGTGATTTCTTTTCATCCTTAAATTAGTTCTTCATGCTTTCTTTATATATTTTTTGTTTTCCTAGTTTAATCATGAGTAGCTAAATTAGTTTATCGGTTTAGATTAACGATGTTAATGCATGAATTGTGAGGCTCAATTGTGTTCGTTATCTTTTCATGTAAATTCCTGATTGTTCTTGATTGAATTCATGCTTGCACTTTTTGAGTCTGATCAACTTGAATGTTGTAGGCTAAAGCTAGTTAATTCAACCAATCCGTAATTGTTGGATATGAATTAATAAGTAGCAAATTTCTTGTGAAAAACAGATAACGTTTAGACTGTAATAACAAGAAAGTGGAACAATTAGGTAGACAATTGTTACTTGCAAATACTTGGATGGTTGTCTGTGTCGGGTCCTCTTCGTTCTTAATGTTGTTATGGTGTGTATCTAGTTTAGCGAATACTTGCTAGAGGCATCATAATTAGAGAAATAACAAGTTCAGCGAATACTTGCTTGTTATCGATAAAATAAGAGGGGATTTTGGGAGTTTAGCAAATACTTGCTTCCTTGTAACTGACTGATTTGCATGGATTGTTTCGAACCAGTGAGCCGATGACCAATGAGTGTATTAACGGAGTTAGTCTGAGCCGATTGCATTTTTATATATATTTTTCTTTGATTTTTAGTGTGTTTAAATTCAGTGTTTTCATAGTTGATAGAAACAAATCTTCAAATTTAAGGCGTGGTTGCTAAACCAAAAAATCGTTTTAGTAGGTTTAAAAAAAAAATAGATATTGCTCCGTTCCTCGTGGGATCGACTCTGCTTGTGACTATACTAATTTGTGTGTTGAGTATTGCAGATTATTTTGGTGTGTCAAACGACGCCCACCATCTTACTTTCTCATTCACATTCACTGGGAATTAATGCCAGCGGTTTTGGTAAAGTACACGTTATTTGGGATTTGGGATTGAAATGTTAGTAAGATCAATATCTACATACGGTTTAAGCGCCCATGATTGATTGCCGTAGCTTATTTTCAGCTGAAGTGAAGTGAAAATTAATATGTTGACAAAAATATTTCCTACTAGTGAATTACCCTAAATTTCATCAAATTATATTTTCACTAAATTGAACTGAACTGAATGAAGCTCAGGTTACTAATACTTATGTTAGGATATTCCGCAGAATTCTATCATGCTCACAAGGGGAAATGTAATCTTGTACACCATATAGGAGAGATGGAAATAAGCATAAACTTCTCAGAAATCCTGATTCAAAGTATGATTATTGGGACAAGATTGACCACATAAAGGAGACTTGTTTTCAAGTTGAAAGGTTTCCGTTATTAGTTATATGAGAATAGAGATAAGAATGTTCAGCCTCAAGCTCAGAGAGGTAGATACCAACCAAATGCTCCTCATAATGCTCGGGCTGCTAGTGTTATGACATTAGGAAATGGTGGTATCACTATCAGCAAATTATAATGATAGCTAGACCTTGACAAATTAATCACACACAAAAAGTTAATTACCTAAATTGGCAAGGTTCAAACTACTATATAAGTTTACTCAGGATCTGCTATGAGAGCACGTTGCTTAAGATAGTCATACTAAATTTTGTTCTTCTTTGGATTTAAGTCATACTTAACCCTAATTAAACGATGTCGTCTGAAATCGAAAATATTTTTATTTAAAATTTTATCATTACAACTTTCTAGAGCTGCACTAGAATCTGTCATTTTTACTTGTCCTGCATGAGCAAAATTAGCAGGGCAGTATGGTCAAATAATGGTCCTGTAAGAACAAATGAAGCATGCATGGAGCAAACACCTTTGTGGGTCTAACAAGTAAGATTTCCATTCATGTCAAAATTAGTTTTAATGTTACAGGTAGCATATGAAATATTGGAATGATAGTGTACTCACCAATCATCATCACGAAGATATAGGTTCACGCGATGCAAGCGCACCGCACGCGCTGCCTTGTGCAACACCTCACGTGTCGCACGCTTCGATAAATTTTTTTTGATGATATTGGGGCACAAAAGAGGCATTTCCTTCATCGAGCATCCATGTTTCGTTGGATCAAACGTTGGCATGAACATCAATAATGAGAAGAGTACTACTACTCCAATCTACATGAAAGGTCCCATTTTTTCAGCTGGAAATTACATGCATGCACCATGTAATATGATCATGATCATGATCCTGTTTCTTTTTGTTTATTTAAGGTCCTATGTATGTAGATTGAGTTTTGATGGATTTAGATATGTTTTGTCTGTAAATTAGGGTGATTATGCAGAAGCTACAAATGGGCACAAAAGAGACAGTTCCTTCATCGAGCCTGCAAGTTTCTTTCCGGGCCCTGAAAAGCGTAGCAGAATAGTAGAGCCGGTCAATCAGATTAATGATCAGTTGGGCGGTGGCCGCGGCCGCACCGGCGTTGGCAGCATTAGTAAATATAATTTTATGTCCCAATATTATTTCTAGATATGCATTACAGCCTATCATTTTTATTTCATAAGCTTTTTATTTGTGTATCTAAGAAGTAAGATTTTCATTCATGTCAAAATTAGATTTAATGTTAAATTGAGCATATGAAAAGTTTGAATAATAGTGTACTCAACATCATGAAAATGCACGTTTCGCGCACCGCCTTTTATTGCACTGCACGCGCCGCACACACCACCGCACGCGCCACTCACCCTTTATTGAGCAAATCTGTTCCGAGATGATGGTTTCCCTCTTTTTATTTTAAAATTATGTTTAGTTTTTATTTTACTTAGAATTAAGATAGAATTTTATGGAGACTCCCAACCTTTTCAAATCTGTCAATTTGACCCCTATCAAATTTTAATGCAAAAATTCCCTAAACTTCCATTTTTGCTTAACTTGACCGTTAACTCATTAGAAACTGTTAAATGTTGGGAGTATAATAGTAATTTTAAATCCAATTTAATGGAAAAAAGAAGTGCAGCAAATGGGTTAGAAATCGGGTCTTCCAAAACAATAGACAAAACCCTTACCACTACGCTAGAAGATCTTCATGGTTTTTTTTTCTAACCAAATTTATTTAAACTTCAAACGAGGCGAAGGAGAAAGACTTGGTGTTCATCGGAAAGATCATAGCCGGTGCTAAAGAGGTGGGCCCGACCTTAGAATTTAAAAAAAAATAGTTAGAAAAGATAACATGAAATCTTTGTGCCTGGTTGGGTTTTAGTTTTATATTTTGGGAAGGTTCAGACTCAGGTGCTGCACTTATTTTTTCCATTAAATTGGACATGATATACAATTGTACCCCAACATTAAACGGTTTTTAATTAGTTAATGGTCAAGCTAGTCATAGGGGGTCAAAATGAAGTACAAACCGTAGGCTATAGTTTTTTTTTAACATTAAAATTGGACAGAGTGGCAAATTGACAGTTTTAGAAAAGTTAGGGGTCTCTATAAAATTACTATTATAGACTAACTATTTCTTCTTCTTCTTCTTCCTGAATCCATTACCAGAAGATGCTCATGACATCAACAACTATGTTTATATTGAACCTGCCGAAGAGGTCCAAGAGGAACATGTGAGGGAGGCGTGCGAGGGTCTCACGGACTTTATGGTTTGACGGAATTCGTTGTTGTTCCCTATAAGGAGATTCTTGATTTAATTACCACTGAAACATGATCTTTCTGTTCATTAACGTCGTCGACAGTAAAGCTCTCAGTTTATCTTTCTGTATGTCGCTTTTGAAGAAATTATGAAACGTCTTACTTTCTCAATCACATTCACTGGGAATTAATGCCAGCGGTTTTGGTAAAGTACACGTTATTTGGGATTTGGGATTGAAATGTTAGTAAGATCAATATCTACATACGGTTTAAGCGCCCATGATTGATTGCCGTAGCTTATTTTCAGCTGAAGTGAAGTGAAAATTAATATGTTGACAAAAATATTTCCTACTAGTGAATTACCCTAAATTTCATCAAATTATATTTTCACTAAATTGAACTGAACTGAATGAAGCTCAGGTTACTAATACTTATGTTAGGATATTCCGCAGAATTCTATCATGCTCACAAGGGGAAATGTAATCTTGTACACCATATAGGAGAGATGGAAATAAGCATAAACTTCTCAGAAATCCTGATTCAAAGTATGATTATTGGGACAAGATTGACCACATAAAGGAGACTTGTTTTCAAGTTGAAAGGTTTCCGTTATTAGTTATATGAGAATAGAGATAAGAATGTTCAGCCTCAAGCTCAGAGAGGTAGATACCAACCAAATGCTCCTCATAATGCTCGTGCTGCTAGTGTTATGACATTAGGAAATGGTGGTATCACTATCAGCAAATTATAATGATAGCTAGACCTTGACAAATTAATCACACACAAAAAGTTAATTACCTAAATTGGCGAGGTTCAAACTACTATATAAGTTTACTCAGGATCTGCTATGAGAGCACGTTGCTTAAGATAGTCATACTAAATTTTGTTCTTCTTTGGATTTAAGTCATACTTAACCCCAATTAAACGATGTCGTCTGAAATCGAAAATATTTTTATTTAAAATTTTATCATTACAACTTTCTAGAGCTGCACTAGAATCTGTCATTTTTACTTGTCCTGCATGAGTAAAATTAGCAGGACAGTATGGTCAAATAATGGTCCTGTAAGAGCAAATGAAGCATGCATGGAGCAAACACCTTTGTGGGTCTAACAAGTAAGATTTCCATTCATGTCAAAATTAGTTTTAATGTTACAGGTAGCATATGAAATATTGGAATGATAGTGTACTCACCAATCATCATCACGAAGATATAGGTTCACGCGATGCAAGCGCACCGCACGCGCTGCCTTGTGCAACACCTCACGTGTCGCACGCTTCGATAAATTTTTTTTGATGATATTGGGGCACAAAAGAGGCATTTCCTTCATCGAGCATCCATGTTTCGTTGGATCAAACGTTGGCATGAACATCAATAATGAGAAGAGTACTACTACTCCAATCTACATGAAAGGTCCCATTTTTTCAGCTGGAAATTACATGCATGCACCATGTAATATGATCATGATCATGATCCTGTTTCTTTTTGTTTATTTAAGGTCCTATGTATGTAGATTGAGTTTTGATGGATTTAGATATGTTTTGTCTGTAAATTAGGGTGATTATGCAGAAGCTACAAATGGGCACAAAAGAGACAGTTCCTTCATCGAGCCTGCAAGTTTCTTTCCGGGCCCTGAAAAGCGTAGCAGAATAGTAGAGCCGGTCAATCAGATTAATGATCAGTTGGGCGGTGGCCGCGGCCGCACCGGCGTTGGCAGCATTAGTAAATATAATTTTATGTCCCAATATTATTTCTAGATATGCATTACAGCCTATCATTTTTATTTCATAAGCTTTTTATTTGTGTATCTAAGAAGTAAGATTTTCATTCATGTCAAAATTAGATTTAATGTTAAATTGAGCATATGAAAAGTTTGAATAATAGTGTACTCAACATCATGAAAATGCACGTTTCGCGCACCGCCTTTTATTGCACTGCACGCGCCGCACACGCCACCGCACGCGCCACTCACCCTTTATTGAGCAAATCTGTTCCGAGATGATGGTTTCCCTCTTTTTATTTTAAAATTATGTTTAGTTTTTATTTTACTTAGAATTAAGATAGAATTTTATGGAGACTCCCAACCTTTTCAAATCTGTCAATTTGACCCCTATCAAATTTTAATGCAAAAATTCCCTAAACTTCCATTTTTGCTTAACTTGACCGTTAACTCATTAGAAACTGTTAAATGTTGGGAGTATAATAGTAATTTTAAATCCAATTTAATGGAAAAAAGAAGTGCAGCAAATGGGTTAGAAATCGGGTCTTCCAAAACAATAGACAAAACCCTTACCACTACGCTAGAAGATCTTCATGGTTTTTTTTTCTAACCAAATTTATTTAAACTTCAAACGAGGCGAAGGAGAAAGACTTGGTGTTCATCGGAAAGATCATAGCCGGTGCTAAAGAGGTGGGCCCGACCTTAGAATTTAAAAAAAAATAGTTAGAAAAGATAACATGAAATCTTTGTGCCTGGTTGGGTTTTAGTTTTATATTTTGGGAAGGTTCAGACTCAGGTGCTGCACTTATTTTTTCCATTAAATTGGACATGATATACAATTGTACCCCAACATTAAACGGTTTTTAATTAGTTAATGGTCAAGCTAGTCATAGGGGGTCAAAATGAAGTACAAACCGTAGGCTATAGTTTTTTTTTTAACATTAAAATTGGACAGAGTGGCAAATTGACAGTTTTAGAAAAGTTAGGGGTCTCTATAAAATTACTATTATAGACTAACTATTTCTTCTTCTTCTTCTTCCTGAATCCATTACCAGAAGATGCTCATGACATCAACAACTATGTTTATATTGAACCTGCCGAAGAGGTCCAAGAGGAACATGTGAGGGAGGCGTGCGAGGGTCTCACGGACTTTATGGTTTGACGGAATTCGTTGTTGTTCCCTATAAGGAGATTCTTGATTTAATTACCACTGAAACATGATCTTTCTGTTCATTAACGTCGTCGACAGTAAAGCTCTCAGTTTATCTTTCTGTATGTCGCTTTTGAAGAAATTATGAAACGTCTTACTTTCTCAATCACATTCACTGGGAATTAATGCCAGCGGTTTTGGTAAAGTACACGTTATTTGGGATTTGGGATTGAAATGTTAGTAAGATCAATATCTACATACGGTTTAAGCGCCCATGATTGATTGCCGTAGCTTATTTTCAGCTGAAGTGAAGTGAAAATTAATATGTTGACAAAAATATTTCCTACTAGTGAATTACCCTAAATTTCATCAAATTATATTTTCACTAAATTGAACTGAACTGAATGAAGCTCAGGTTACTAATACTTATGTTAGGATATTCCGCAGAATTCTATCATGCTCACAAGGGGAAATGTAATCTTGTACACCATATAGGAGAGATGGAAATAAGCATAAACTTCTCAGAAATCCTGATTCAAAGTATGATTATTGGGACAAGATTGACCACATAAAGGAGACTTGTTTTCAAGTTGAAAGGTTTCCGTTATTAGTTATATGAGAATAGAGATAAGAATGTTCAGCCTCAAGCTCAGAGAGGTAGATACCAACCAAATGCTCCTCATAATGCTCGTGCTGCTAGTGTTATGACATTAGGAAATGGTGGTATCACTATCAGCAAATTATAATGATAGCTAGACCTTGACAAATTAATCACACACAAAAAGTTAATTACCTAAATTGGCGAGGTTCAAACTACTATATAAGTTTACTCAGGATCTGCTATGAGAGCACGTTGCTTAAGATAGTCATACTAAATTTTGTTCTTCTTTGGATTTAAGTCATACTTAACCCTAATTAAACGATGTCGTCTGAAATCGAAAATATTTTTATTTAAAATTTTATCATTACAACTTTCTAGAGCTGCACTAGAATCTGTCATTTTTACTTGTCCTGCATGAGCAAAATTAGCAGGGCAGTATGGTCAAATAATGGTCCTGTAAGAACAAATGAAGCATGCATGGAGCAAACACCTTTGTGGGTCTAACAAGTAAGATTTCCATTCATGTCAAAATTAGTTTTAATGTTACAGGTAGCATATGAAATATTGGAATGATAGTGTACTCACCAATCATCATCACGAAGATATAGGTTCACGCGATGCAAGCGCACCGCACGCGCTGCCTTGTGCAACACCTCACGTGTCGCACGCTTCGATAAATTTTTTTTGATGATATTGGGGCACAAAAGAGGCATTTCCTTCATCGAGCATCCATGTTTCGTTGGATCAAACGTTGGCATGAACATCAATAATGAGAAGAGTACTACTACTCCAATCTACATGAAAGGTCCCATTTTTTCAGCTGGAAATTACATGCATGCACCATGTAATATGATCATGATCATGATCCTGTTTCTTTTTGTTTATTTAAGGTCCTATGTATGTAGATTGAGTTTTGATGGATTTAGATATGTTTTGTCTGTAAATTAGGGTGATTATGCAGAAGCTACAAATGGGCACAAAAGAGACAGTTCCTTCATCGAGCCTGCAAGTTTCTTTCCGGGCCCTGAAAAGCGTAGCAGAATAGTAGAGCCGGTCAATCAGATTAATGATCAGTTGGGCGGTGGCCGCGGCCGCACCGGCGTTGGCAGCATTAGTAAATATAATTTTATGTCCCAATATTATTTCTAGATATGCATTACAGCCTATCATTTTTATTTCATAAGCTTTTTATTTGTGTATCTAAGAAGTAAGATTTTCATTCATGTCAAAATTAGATTTAATGTTAAATTGAGCATATGAAAAGTTTGAATAATAGTGTACTCAACATCATGAAAATGCACGTTTCGCGCACCGCCTTTTATTGCACTGCACGCGCCGCACACACCACCGCACGCGCCACTCACCCTTTATTGAGCAAATCTGTTCCGAGATGATGGTTTCCCTCTTTTTATTTTAAAATTATGTTTAGTTTTTATTTTACTTAGAATTAAGATAGAATTTTATGGAGACTCCCAACCTTTTCAAATCTGTCAATTTGACCCCTATCAAATTTTAATGCAAAAATTCCCTAAACTTCCATTTTTGCTTAACTTGACCGTTAACTCATTAGAAACTGTTAAATGTTGGGAGTATAATAGTAATTTTAAATCCAATTTAATGGAAAAAAGAAGTGCAGCAAATGGGTTAGAAATCGGGTCTTCCAAAACAATAGACAAAACCCTTACCACTACGCTAGAAGATCTTCATGGTTTTTTTTTCTAACCAAATTTATTTAAACTTCAAACGAGGCGAAGGAGAAAGACTTGGTGTTCATCGGAAAGATCATAGCCGGTGCTAAAGAGGTGGGCCCGACCTTAGAATTTAAAAAAAAATAGTTAGAAAAGATAACATGAAATCTTTGTGCCTGGTTGGGTTTTAGTTTTATATTTTGGGAAGGTTCAGACTCAGGTGCTGCACTTATTTTTTCCATTAAATTGGACATGATATACAATTGTACCCCAACATTAAACGGTTTTTAATTAGTTAATGGTCAAGCTAGTCATAGGGGGTCAAAATGAAGTACAAACCGTAGGCTATAGTTTTTTTTTAACATTAAAATTGGACAGAGTGGCAAATTGACAGTTTTAGAAAAGTTAGGGGTCTCTATAAAATTACTATTATAGACTAACTATTTCTTCTTCTTCTTCTTCCTGAATCCATTACCAGAAGATGCTCATGACATCAACAACTATGTTTATATTGAACCTGCCGAAGAGGTCCAAGAGGAACATGTGAGGGAGGCGTGCGAGGGTCTCACGGACTTTATGGTTTGACGGAATTCGTTGTTGTTCCCTATAAGGAGATTCTTGATTTAATTACCACTGAAACATGATCTTTCTGTTCATTAACGTCGTCGACAGTAAAGCTCTCAGTTTATCTTTCTGTATGTCGCTTTTGAAGAAATTATGAAACGTCTTACTTTCTCAATCACATTCACTGGGAATTAATGCCAGCGGTTTTGGTAAAGTACACGTTATTTGGGATTTGGGATTGAAATGTTAGTAAGATCAATATCTACATACGGTTTAAGCGCCCATGATTGATTGCCGTAGCTTATTTTCAGCTGAAGTGAAGTGAAAATTAATATGTTGACAAAAATATTTCCTACTAGTGAATTACCCTAAATTTCATCAAATTATATTTTCACTAAATTGAACTGAACTGAATGAAGCTCAGGTTACTAATACTTATGTTAGGATATTCCGCAGAATTCTATCATGCTCACAAGGGGAAATGTAATCTTGTACACCATATAGGAGAGATGGAAATAAGCATAAACTTCTCAGAAATCCTGATTCAAAGTATGATTATTGGGACAAGATTGACCACATAAAGGAGACTTGTTTTCAAGTTGAAAGGTTTCCGTTATTAGTTATATGAGAATAGAGATAAGAATGTTCAGCCTCAAGCTCAGAGAGGTAGATACCAACCAAATGCTCCTCATAATGCTCGTGCTGCTAGTGTTATGACATTAGGAAATGGTGGTATCACTATCAGCAAATTATAATGATAGCTAGACCTTGACAAATTAATCACACACAAAAAGTTAATTACCTAAATTGGCGAGGTTCAAACTACTATATAAGTTTACTCAGGATCTGCTATGAGAGCACGTTGCTTAAGATAGTCATACTAAATTTTGTTCTTCTTTGGATTTAAGTCATACTTAACCCCAATTAAACGATGTCGTCTGAAATCGAAAATATTTTTATTTAAAATTTTATCATTACAACTTTCTAGAGCTGCACTAGAATCTGTCATTTTTACTTGTCCTGCATGAGTAAAATTAGCAGGGCAGTATGGTCAAATAATGGTCCTGTAAGAGCAAATGAAGCATGCATGGAGCAAACACCTTTGTGGGTCTAACAAGTAAGATTTCCATTCATGTCAAAATTAGTTTTAATGTTACAGGTAGCATATGAAATATTGGAATGATAGTGTACTCACCAATCATCATCACGAAGATATAGGTTCACGCGATGCAAGCGCACCGCACGCGCTGCCTTGTGCAACACCTCACGTGTCGCACGCTTCGATAAATTTTTTTTGATGATATTGGGGCACAAAAGAGGCATTTCCTTCATCGAGCATCCATGTTTCGTTGGATCAAACGTTGGCATGAACATCAATAATGAGAAGAGTACTACTACTCCAATCTACATGAAAGGTCCCATTTTTTCAGCTGGAAATTACATGCATGCACCATGTAATATGATCATGATCATGATCCTGTTTCTTTTTGTTTATTTAAGGTCCTATGTATGTAGATTGAGTTTTGATGGATTTAGATATGTTTTGTCTGTAAATTAGGGTGATTATGCAGAAGCTACAAATGGGCACAAAAGAGACAGTTCCTTCATCGAGCCTGCAAGTTTCTTTCCGGGCCCTGAAAAGCGTAGCAGAATAGTAGAGCCGGTCAATCAGATTAATGATCAGTTGGGCGGTGGCCGCGGCCGCACCGGCGTTGGCAGCATTAGTAAATATAATTTTATGTCCCAATATTATTTCTAGATATGCATTACAGCCTATCATTTTTATTTCATAAGCTTTTTATTTGTGTATCTAAGAAGTAAGATTTTCATTCATGTCAAAATTAGATTTAATGTTAAATTGAGCATATGAAAAGTTTGAATAATAGTGTACTCAACATCATGAAAATGCACGTTTCGCGCACCGCCTTTTATTGCACTGCACGCGCCGCACACGCCACCGCACGCGCCACTCACCCTTTATTGAGCAAATCTGTTCCGAGATGATGGTTTCCCTCTTTTTATTTTAAAATTATGTTTAGTTTTTATTTTACTTAGAATTAAGATAGAATTTTATGGAGACTCCCAACCTTTTCAAATCTGTCAATTTGACCCCTATCAAATTTTAATGCAAAAATTCCCTAAACTTCCATTTTTGCTTAACTTGACCGTTAACTCATTAGAAACTGTTAAATGTTGGGAGTATAATAGTAATTTTAAATCCAATTTAATGGAAAAAAGAAGTGCAGCAAATGGGTTAGAAATCGGGTCTTCCAAAACAATAGACAAAACCCTTACCACTACGCTAGAAGATCTTCATGGTTTTTTTTTCTAACCAAATTTATTTAAACTTCAAACGAGGCGAAGGAGAAAGACTTGGTGTTCATCGGAAAGATCATAGCCGGTGCTAAAGAGGTGGGCCCGACCTTAGAATTTAAAAAAAAATAGTTAGAAAAGATAACATGAAATCTTTGTGCCTGGTTGGGTTTTAGTTTTATATTTTGGGAAGGTTCAGACTCAGGTGCTGCACTTATTTTTTCCATTAAATTGGACATGATATACAATTGTACCCCAACATTAAACGGTTTTTAATTAGTTAATGGTCAAGCTAGTCATAGGGGGTCAAAATGAAGTACAAACCGTAGGCTATAGTTTTTTTTTAACATTAAAATTGGACAGAGTGGCAAATTGACAGTTTTAGAAAAGTTAGGGGTCTCTATAAAATTACTATTATAGACTAACTATTTCTTCTTCTTCTTCTTCCTGAATCCATTACCAGAAGATGCTCATGACATCAACAACTATGTTTATATTGAACCTGCCGAAGAGGTCCAAGAGGAACATGTGAGGGAGGCGTGCGAGGGTCTCACGGACTTTATGGTTTGACGGAATTCGTTGTTGTTCCCTATAAGGAGATTCTTGATTTAATTACCACTGAAACTTGATCTTTCTGTTCATTAACGTCGTCGACAGTAAAGCTCTCAGTTTATCTTTCTGTATGTCGCTTTTGAAGAAATTATGAAACGTCTTACTTTCTCAATCACATTCACTGGGAATTAATGCCAGCGGTTTTGGTAAAGTACACGTTATTTGGGATTTGGGATTGAAATGTTAGTAAGATCAATATCTACATACGGTTTAAGCGCCCATGATTGATTGTCGTAGCTTATTTTCAGCTGAAGTGAAGTGAAAATTAATATGTTGACAAAATCTTTCCTACTAGTGAATTACCCTAAATTTCATCAAATTATATTTTCACTAAATTGAACTGAACTGTATGAAGTTGAGGGAACCGGAGCCTACATCGCCTTCAAGATTATACACGAAAGCAACTTATTTTATAAGTTCATGTGGAACTAAAATTATATAAACATAGGTGATCCAAAGAAAAGGGGGATCAACTGGAAATCTTTGAAGTGGATTTGTCAACCAAAGGAGAAAGGTGGCTTAGGGCTCAGGTCAGTGATTGAGGTTAATCAAGCACTTTTAGCTAAAATAGCTTGGGAGGTTGGCTACAAACAGGGATTCATTACTGAGCTGGATTATGTTGCATAAGTATTGCTCCAAGGATTCATTTTTAGACTGCAAGGAAAAACCATCGGATTCTTATGGGTGGAAATCAATTTTATGGGGCAAGGAGGCTATTTTAAAGGATCTGAAGTGGAAAGTCCTTACAGGAGAGCATATCTCAATTTATCAGAACTGGATTATAGGTTGTGCAAATCCTTTGAGTAATTCAGGAATTGCAAGTAGAACAAGTCTCATGGTGTCACATCTGTTGGATGAAAATAAACAATGGAGACAACCTTTGGTGTCTCATTTGTTTCCACGGGAGGTTGCCAACAGGATTCTAAATATGTATATACCTAGGCATGGGGAGAACAGAGAGGGCGATATTATTTGGTTTGGGATAAATCAAAGGATGGATTGTATTCTATGAAAAAAGGCTATCACGCTATCAAGAGCGCTAGCCAAGCACATCCCCCTTCGACTTCTTTTTCTGCATATCAGATAATGGTATGGAGAAAAATGGGTGGAAAAGATTATGGAAAATGTCCCTACTGCCAAGAATGGTTTTCCTTCTTTGGAGGATTATCAATAGAGCGGTGCCATCAGCGCTAGATCTGTTCAAGCGCAATTGTTCTCCCACGCCGATTTTCCTTTTATGTGGAAATTAAGAGGAGTCTATATCTCATC
This sequence comes from Cruciata laevipes, assembly GCA_963678965.1. NCBI lineage: Eukaryota > Viridiplantae > Streptophyta > Magnoliopsida > Gentianales > Rubiaceae > Cruciata > Cruciata laevipes. Next base: position 7,544,456 of record OY787632.1, on the reverse strand, counting down.
TTTTTGCAGAATGTGATACTGCATGCAGGGTTTGAAGGCTGAGCTCGCTGGGTTTTGATTTCGCTTCAGGGAACAGAAGAGCATTTGTCATCTGGCTGAAATCATGGAAGCACCATCTTTGGATTTGCTAGAATTATCGGCATGCATAATATGATGGATTTGGAAGAATAGGAATCTTTGGTACTGGGAACAACATAGGATGGATCCGGTTGCCATCTGGAATCTGGCGGTGTCTCAATTTAATCAGTTCAAGAGGGATAGAAATACACTTAAAAAGCACAGTCTCCAGATAGGGAACCATAATGGTGAGCTTAGGATTCAAGGTCTTGAGCCACATAACAGTCTGCAGCTTGCTCGTTGTGAAAACAATTGGTGGTATTCGGTTACGGATGGAGCATTCAAAGAGGAGGAGCATAAAGGTGCGTATGCATGGGTGTTATTGGATGATCGAGGCAACATTAAGGATAGTAATGGAGATGTATCACATGGATCATCAGCATTTCATATGGAAGCTTTAAATATTATGAAGGGATTGGAAAATGCTTTGCTGTGGGAGTTGAGCACATCCAAGTTTGGACAGACTGTGTTAATGTGATTGAGGCTATAGAAGGAAGAATGACAGTTCCATGGGAAACTAGCAACATCATAGAGGATATCAAGCATGTTAGGGAAAAGTTTCTCACTAGTTTTTTTATTAAAGTATCAAGAAATCAGCTACGTATGCCTTATGTTTAATAAATAAAGATTTTATTTGATAAAAATTTTTTATTTAAACATGCATGCAGTTCAACAATATTATTTTTCTAAAGAAAATACTAGCATGAACTAATCAAGTCATCCGCGTGGTAAACAAAGGAGTTAGCAACAGACTATATATCATCTGGTTAAGTTAGTTAATTGTCATTTCAAGGTTGAAAAGTTAAAATCATCTTTAAAGTTACGGATCCACTACTCAATCAATGGACTGGTCAAAAAGACGTGCTCGCAACGTGGCAATCATTTTACACTGTCTGAAATAGAATAAACACCTAAAGAAAAGTCCTCCATGATTTATAGTTACTGATCCATTGCATTTGTTGGATGAGAAAGTCTTGGGTGGGACATGTCCTTGTAGAGACCAAGAGCAGTGGAATGAGTATTTTCTGTTTCTACTTGATCTTTTAGTCAGTTTGTTTGATCTTTCAATCAATGTCCTTGAGTATTTTTGTTTTGCCTTGATTTTTCAGTTAATTTGATCTTTCGTTCAATTTGCTTGATCTTTCAGTCAATTTTCTTGATCATTTTCTTGGTCAATTTCACCAATGACAAATTCAATCAAGAAAATCGGCAGGTTTAAAGCTCACCAACGACAAATTCAATCAATAACAGTCTCATATAATCTTTGGTCTCTGTAGAGACAGGTCTCAAATGAGAATTTGTATTGTTGGATTTAGATTAGCTGTACAATATCGTAAATTAAGATTCTGTTGTTGTAATGTAACATTGAGTTGGTACTGGTATTTTTTCTGCTTGTATTATAGGGTAACATTTTTTATTTAAAAATAAAGAGAAAGTTTTGGGTGAGACCTGTCCTTGTGGAGATCAAGAGGAGGGGAATGAACATTTACTGTTTCTGCTTGATCTTTTAGTCAGTTTGTTTGATCTTTCAATCAATGTCCTTGAGTATTTTTGTTTTGCCTTGATTTTTCAGTTAATTTGATCTTTCGTTCAATTTGCTTGATCTTTCGGTCAATTTTCTTGATAATTTCCTTGGTCAATTTCACCAACGACAAATTCAATCAAGGAAATCGGCGGGTTTAAAGCTCACCAACGACAAATTCAATCAATATCAGTCTCATATAATCTTTGGTCTCATTTGAGACAATTTGCAAAAAATAAAATAAAATTCACGATGGTACGAAGATTTCAGCTAAAAGAACAAAACCTAATGAGTGTTTATATTGCAGTTTGGAAATTAACAGAATCAATGTATATTTATCCTTTAATTTATTATATTATTAAACAAGAAAAAGAAAAAGAAAACTAATGCTTCAGAGGTTTGACGCCGTCAGAACTCAAGGTTAGGTATAAACCTGGTCGGGTCTTTTCCAGTTTTCCTGGATACTTCTTCTTCACCGTTACCGTGTATCAGTATGACCGCCTCCGATTCGCCTCCAAAGTCCTATTTCTGCATTAAATCTTGAATACAAATTCTTGGGTGAGACCGTCCTACCATAAGCTTATGGTAGGACGAATGATAGTTCATGTGTTTAATAGATTTGTTCATGTGTTTCACAGTTTTGTTCATGTGTTTCACAGTTTTGTTTGTTATAAGCTGGGTTCATGTGTTTGACAGATTTGTTCTTGTGTTTCACAATTTTGTAAATGAATTAACAAAGCTATGAAACACATGCAGGGCCGGTCCTGGGATTTTGGGGGCCTCAAGCAAAAATAATGAAATTTTAGGGTTTTAAAGTTTAAAAAATAAAAAATTCAATACTTTTCAAAATAATTATGAATTATACATTAAAAATCACTATAAATAGAGAATATCTTATTTATATTCAATTTCATATAATGTGTGAGGGCCTTATTTTAGAAAAAATATATTTTCTTTACATAATTAAATTTAAATTAATAAATATACTATATATGTTTTCTAAAAATGGGGCCCTTTTTTCCAAAATTATTTGGGGGCCTCAAGCGGCTGCTTAACCTGCGTATAAGCAGGGCCGGCCCTGAACACATGAACAAATCCATTAAACACATGAACTATCATTCGTCCTAAACCATAAGCTTATGGTAACTGTTCGTTTGTAAATCCCTCTCAATTTTATGGTAGGACGGTCTCACCCAAGACCTTCTCAATTCTGTAAATCCCTCTCAAATGTAACTGTTCGTTTCTGATAAACTTACGATCATAAATTTCCACTAATATTTAAATGATTTCACGTGCAAGTTCAGCAAAAATGTAATATGATAAAATTTAGGTTAATTTAGTCATGCTGATTTTTTTTAATACATTAGTTTTCAGTTCAGTTTAGTTCAACAAAGTAAGAAATAAATTCTAGCAAACATGGTATAAAGTCTCGATCCACCTATGAATTAAAACTATTAATAATGGTTGATGTGAGTGACGTCGAATATAATTTTAGAAGTTGTGACAAAATTGTATTCGTCCGTCTTAATTGCATACAGTCGATTCAAAAAAAATAAAAATCATTAATAACTTAAAATTTGTGCAAATATAAGTTATCTAATATTGGACGGAGGAGTAAAAAACGTTATTAATGAAAATCTGCAGTGTAAACAAAATTTTAACCTTGACTAAGACTGGGTCAAAAAAACGAAAACAAGTTGATGATAATCAAATTGGAGTAGTCTATCATTATTTTTTTATTAAATTATATGGTGAAGGCATTGAACGGGGACTAAACAATATGAAAACCCAAAGTCCAGAGGAGTAGGTAGAGGGTCACCGCCACCTCGGAAACTAAAAATAAAGCAATTAGCAAAATGCTGTTACATTTTTCTAGAGTTAGTCTCATTATTCGGCACCCACACTTGGAAAAGTTTGGCGCCATTCTTATCATTGACCTGGTTTTTACTCGTCTCCAAGTCAACCCCATCTCGACATTATCAAGTTTGGTGCCATTCTTCCATTGACCTGCTTTACAACGCAACATTCCATATTCAATTTCACTTTAATTAGAGGATGTCGATCACTTGATTTATAAATTTATTGAGGACAAATTATCAATTCATCAAACTGAATAATCATTATTATACATTCAAAGTGAGAAAATCAATTGAATAATCATGATTAATAAGTAAAAGATTGAAATTAAATTGAGACCTGTCTCATCGATAATTTAACGTGAAAATAGTATCTAAAATTATACAATTTAGGCCCTGTTTACTAGACCTTATTTCTTGATGTACTGAACTGAACTGAATTGAATTGAACTGAACATAACTGAATTGAACTGAACTGAAGTGAAAATTGATGTATTGAAAAATGGAATCAGCATAACTGAATTAACCTGAATTTCATCAAATTGCATTTTCACTGAACTGAACTGAACTGATGTACATATAAGTTCAGGACGTTAATGTGGAAATACCATTTTTTATCACATGAACTCTAATTTCTTCTCATCTATCAAACACGGTAAAATACAATCAGATGAAGATAATATAAACTTAAGATATGGAAATAATACAAAATAGGTATCCTAATTCATTATAACAATATTCTACCAAATATTCTTTCCGTTTAAAAAACGAAGTAATTTAATGCATATTGGTGGAATTACCATATAGTCAACAATGAAAATAGCAAAAAAAAGAAGCCAGATACTAGTCAATAAGTTTCTAGGTTGTCTGTTAGCCTATCACACGCTTTTATCGCGAAGTCATGGGATGCCAACTCTCCTCCTATATATATAATCTTTCCAACTTTGAGACACAAAACTTAAATCCAATTCCATCAACAACTTCATAAACATCAACAGGGGCAGCCTGACATTGAAGAACACAAAATGGCAGCCAAGATGAAGATTGTCCTAGCATTAGTGGCACTTCTTGCCGCCACGATTCCGAGCTCCATAGCTCAAACTACACACGTTGTTGGTGATTCTTCCGGTTGGATCATCCCTTCCGGCAACGCCGCCCTCTACACCACCTGGGCTAACTCCCAAACTTTTGCCGTCGGTGACACTCTAGGTATTGTGATTTTTTGAGAAAGATTTAAGAAAATTGCTAAGACTTAAAATAATAATGAACTTTGTTATGGTGCAGTTTTCAACTTCACAACCGGGAGCCACAGCGTGGACGAGGTGACGAGGAGCGCATACGATGCCTGCAGCACCACCAACCCCATCTCGAGCTATGCCACCGGCCCGGCGAGCGTTACACTGACCACCGCCGGAGAACACTTCTTCCTCTGCCCTTTCACCGGCCACTGCAGCGCCGGCCAGAAGGTAGGCATAACCGTTTCCGCCGCCACTCCCGTACCGGAACCCATCCCCGCCCCTGCACCCCCAGTTCCGGCACCTACCTCTGCACCGGTACCTGTTCCGGCACCGGCACCCAGAGTGCCAGTACCTGCTCCTTCCCCTGTTCCGACTAGATCTCCGGCACCCGCTCCGGCTACCGCTCCCCGTACTTACATCGTCGGAGATAACTCGGGATGGACTGTTCCTCCAAACACCGGTTTCTACCAGACCTGGGCCACCGGAAAGAACTTCGTGGTCGGAGACATCCTAGGTAAGAAAAAACTGCAATTTGCATCGTATTTTACTGTATTCAAATTCAAACAAACAGATTTGAAATTTGAAATAACATCACTTCATAATCCATAATTTATAGACCAAAACAACATAAATTTAACATGTATTTATTGTGATGATGCAGTTTTCAACTTCGCAACTGGAACACATTCCGTTACTACAGTGTCCACTAAGGCAGCCTATGATACCTGCAACGCCACCGCCCCCGTCGCCACCACCACTACCGGTCCGGCCAGAATTACCCTCACATCTGCCGGCCAGAAATACTACATCTGCGCCTTTCCCGGACACTGTCCCTCCGGCCAGAAGTTGAGTATCAACGTCACCGAAACAGGATCCCCTGTTCCCGCCCCTGCTCCTTCTACCACCACTCCACCGCCATCCGGCTCCGTCGTCCCTCCTCCTACCGGTGATGCTACACCACCACCATCTCCGAGCTCAGCTCGTTCCTTCGCCGGAGCAGCGTTGCCGATGAGTCTCTTGGCTGTTGCATTGGCTTTCTTCTTCTAGATAGTGATGACAATTTTTTTTGTTTTGTAATAATGATCGAGTAATTCTTTTTTCATTGTTTGTGTTGCATTATTTTACACAGATTGATATTTGTACACTAAATAAGATGACGTGATATACACATTTTTCAGAGAATTTGTTGTTGATTTCAAATTTCTCATTATACAAATTATATACAATGCAAATTAGTATAAAAATATATTTGCTAAGAAGCGCATTATAACATTTCTAAGGTGTCAACGGGAGTTATTGTATTCTAAGAAATTATTACACAGCTGAATAAAAGTTGATTTTTATTGTACTTCATTAATCAAATATATCTCATCTATGGTCATTTTTATGTACATTTATTTAAGACGTTGAACACAACTTGATCTATAGGTCAAACTATTAGAAGGAAGAGTGCACGAAGCTGCAACTTATGATACATGAAACACATTCCAAGCACGACGAGAGAGACTTTTTCTTTTGATGAGCATCAATCAACCGACAACATATAATGGTTTTTTACTAGTTCATGATCTTTCTATATCAATTTTCCTCTAAATATATTAGCAATTCATAACGGATACAACATCACTATTACTCCCATCCAACTCGTTTTAATAGTTGTGCTTGACAAAGTTGGGATTAACGAAATGTTTAAATCGCACATAATATTAAAGTGAAAACTATCATACTAACGTAAATCGTGGTTGATTCGACAATTGTAATAAGTGCCAGAGTTATGGTTACTTGTGTGCTTAATATGGAGGAAACTCTCATTTGTGCCCTTAACAATTGTGTCGAAATTTTCTTGAATAGGTAGTGCAGTACAAGATGGTACGAAAAATGAAGGACGGCGAATTCGTGTGGTCGTGGTTTGATGAGATTAGCATGTTTTGCATATATAGCAGTGGTACAAGGCGATCCGAGTATGAAGAACGTCAAACTGGGCCGGCCGTGCGTCCGTACAGTGCACAAAAATTTGAGGGGCCTAAAAATTTTTAAAAGAGAAGGTCTCTTGTGGGACTTGTCTCAATTGAGACTTAGGGACAAAATTGTCATTTTATGTGTTAGGGGTCTTAACATAATTATTTTATGTTTCACATATTACGAAGTAGACTCTTCAGATTCTGATTTTTCTTCGCTACTATTGTAGTCTATTTCTGATTCTTCTATGATGTATACAATTTCTATATCATCATATTTTTCTTCTATGGGTTCATATCCCATATTATATGCAAACTCTAATAATTTAATTTTATTAGAATCTTGCCTATTAGGACATTCATTTGCATAGTGTCCTTCGATGTTGCATATCCAACATCTACAATTTTTCTTTCCTTTTGGACAGGATTTTTGTTTTTCTGATCTTGTATCAGATTTTTTCTTAAAGAATTTTCCTGGTCGGAATTTCTTCCTCTTTTTAATAAATCTATATTTAGAAGAATTTTTCTTAGAAAAGAATTTTTTCTTCTTTTTATATTCTGTTCTACAGCCATATTCTACAGGATTTTCTCCTGATATTGCACAGCAGTTTTTATTAAACTTTTTAAGTTTTTTCTGAGTTCTTATTAGTTCACAGAATTTTGACAGTTCATCTTTTACTATTCTTATAGCATATCCTAGACTGTAACTAGAAGTTCTTCTATTGAAAGTTTCAATTTTAAACCTTTCTAATGCTTTTTCTCCTACCAAAGGTATTTTTCTAAGATATTGAAGTATCATTTCTGGAAATTCAATTTGTTCTAGTTTGTAAAGATTTACTTCATAGTCACAATTGAATTCTTCTAAGTAACATATATCACAGAGTTGTAGTTCTGCTAAACGTTTCCTAGCTTTTTCTTGTACTAGTTGTTTTTCATGTATTTTATCACCAGTAAAATCAATTCCTAGGAACATAGTATATAATCCATCTAGAACTATATCTAGAATATTATATGGAATGTTGTTATTATCATCTGTCCAAATGGTGTTTTTTATAAATTCTTTTGCTATTCCTAGACTCTTATGTTCTATTAATAACAATATAGTTCTTGATTCTGTATAGGCATCAGGATTAGTTTGAATTACTAAACTTAATTCTGCTGCCCATTTATCAATGATTTCTTTCCTATTATTTTGACAGTCAATATTTAGGAAATTATCATCTGATCCTTTTGAACTATTAACTTTGGATTTTGCACTTTCTGGAAAATACCATGGTTGATTAGCTCTTCTTCTTTTAGAGCCCATATATGAGCTTTCACCTTCTTCTCTTTTAACATTATTTATGTTAAAGTTTTTTGGTGTATAATCTGAGTCACTATTTTCTTGTTCATTTATTTCAGGTTCACTAGCTGACTCTTCATTATTTAAGACTTTTAAGTCTTCAATTCCAAACAATTGTTTTAGTTTGGGACTGTTTTCTATTTCTTGGTTTGCTAGTTCATCATTCTCTAATTCTAGCAGCCTAAGAGCATGGTCAAGTAAATCGAAGTTTTCTTCGTTTACTTGCAATTCATCACCTTCTAGATGATCCCAAAAGATTTTTTCAATTTTTGGTATATAGTTGGTCATATTGGTTGCTTGTCATTTTTACCAAATGGCCAAGTTAATGCTTTAGGATTTCCAGAGGATCCTAATTCTGCATTTCCTACTCCGTGATTGGGGTAAGAATATTTTCCTAAACCTATAGGTTTTGGTCTTTCCTCATCCCCCAAAGGAGTTATTTTTAAATCTTTTTGTTCTAAGACCACTTTCTGGTTTTCTTGAATTACTGTTTTTAATTCGATGATAATTTTTGCTGCTACAGCTTCTAACTTATTATCTTCGTTATTTAAAACATTTAGAATTTCTTCTAGTTTTGTTTTTAAAAGATTTATATCTTCTTGTATTTCTTTAAAACTCATCAAGACATTTGTTCAAGATGACTTTCCATGTCTTCTATTCTTTTTGAAATTCCTAATAAGAGATCTCTCTTACTAGGTTCTTTTGAAATACTTTTTCTGGAAGGCTCCCCTATTATAAGCTTATTCCTTTCTATCTTTGATTTGTATCGTTCTCCCATGAGTTTTTTATCTTTAGCTATATCAATAGCCCATTTGTTATCCACAGGAGAAATTTCAGAAAACTGTTTGTCTTGAACAGTTCCTATTTGTGAAAATACATCTTCTAGTTCGATGTATTCTTTCTTTTTATAGTCAATACTGTGATGACTATTAGTTAATGCATAAGCAACCAGATAGGTTAAGCTAAATACTTTATCTCCTTTATTCATTAAATCTTCTCTTTCAAATTTATGAATGAAAGATAATGTTTTGTCTAGATTTGTTGTATCTAAACTAATTCCAAATTTAGGATAGACTGTAAACATGAATTTTTGGTAAGCTAAATTTCCTCTAGCTGCACCTAAAATGCAATCTTGCCTATCATTTATTCTGTTGTCTATCAAGACCATTTTGACTGGGGAATCTATTCCCTCTTGAAATTCTGATTTCAATAGGATTTTGACGGCACCAAAGTGTACCATTGAGATAGTATCTCTGATTTTACTATCTATTTTGTTTAAATTTTCTTTAATTTCCTTTAGAGTAATTAAAGGTAAATATACTTCTCTTGTAGTATCTTTGATATCTACATGCATTTCTTTAGTACCTACAAAATAGTAGATGCTATTTTTCCTTTTTAATTTTTCTAAAAAAGGTATATTAAAGATATTTTCTTTTCTTAGATTAAGTTTAGAAGACCTAATTTTTGTAAGTAGTTCATGTTTTATTAAGAAACTTCCTATGAATCCTTGATTAGATTCAAAAGTTTGAACATTAGAAACATCTTGATTTTCATCAATTGTTTCTTCTATATCTTTTAAATGATTCATTTTAATGTTGAATTTTTTAAATAATTATATTTATTTTGAACATGGCTCTGATACCAGGTTTTGGGGTTATCCTGCGGAATTTTGATTTTCTTTAATACATCTTATACATCCTTTATAGATGTTCATATAATGCACAAGAGTTTGATGTTTTTCACAATATCTTGTGCCAAAACTAAACCTAGATTGACTATAAGGGCCAACTCTACGGAATTTTGATAATTTCTTATCTTCTTTAGTTATTTCTCTGTTAAGAATTAATTCACAAACGTTTTTACTCATTTGAGGTTCATTCTTTTGCTGTATTTTGAGATTCTTTTATACATTTTATGCATAATTTTGAGGTATTCATAAATTGTACATAAATTTGGAGTTGATGTTTTTTACAAAACTTAGTTCCAAAACTATATCTGGATTGACTATTATCATTATTCCTAAGGAATTCAGATAATTTTTTATCTTTTTTAGATAATTCTCTGTTGAGAATAGATTTACAAATATTATTGCTCATTTAAGCTCAGATATTTTATTTGATGTAGTTTATGACTTTAATGCTTTAGAACCCTAAGTAATTTATGCAAGTTCCTTTCATCTTCTTTACTTTATTATTAGGAGTGTATTTTTATCATGCTTTCTGTTTATAACTTAACCAATCCTACGAATCTTGTTTCCCTAAACGGCCACCTGCCTAAGCGGTACTCCCTATTCTACGGACTCCAGGTTTCATTATAACAGATAAGCATGTATACAACAATCAATAATAAGTAAGAAGATAAAGATTATGGAAACTTACATGTAATTACAAAAGGGCCCTAAATGGCTTCTTATTCACACATAATGATCATAAGATCAGACAGAATCCTGGACGAGGTTCGTCTCCAGGGGATTACAGAGGTTGAAAGTAAAATACAAGGAGGCACAGAAGTGAGGGGCGCTCCCATATTACAAGAAATGAACTCCCTTTTATAGAGAAGGAAGGATCTGCATTATTTAAAGAGGGGTGCGTCATCCCTTACGTACAAACGCACTTACATTATTGCCTCTACCTAAAGTAGACGCACTACTGCATTATGGCATCCACTCAGAGCAGATGCATTATTATCCCACTACCTGCTGTCACTTGAAATAGAGGGGTCCATTGGACTGTCGGCAGCCCTGCTAGTGGAGAGGTCACTTTCTTCTTTAGTGGATGATCCACTTTCTTTTGAGCATCTACCGCATAGATAATTACTGCGGTAATTCTTCATCCTTTTACAAAGGTCTGGAATATGTTCTCCCAAAAAAATGGATTAACCAAAGTATTTTGAAATTTAACAAATTTGCCTTCATCGGCTTCGCTGATCTTTTTGGGTGACTTGCTGTATATCAAGATGGTGGCATCTTGGTAGTTTACAAATAACCCATCATCTGCACTGAAACTGAAAAGTTTTTGAATAAAACCTTCTAGTCTTCTTATTGCTAAGGGTAGCAGATCGCTAGCCTCGAGGTGGCACTCCATGGGCTGAGATGGATGATAATGGTCTCCTTTGCAAATGCCAATCTGGATCAAATGCTGAGGATGATATACCAATAATCCTAATTGATTCCAGTATGGACCGGAACTATTAGTTTTTAGAAAAACTTCATGCCCTGGTTTGGTGCATTTTTTTCTAAAAGTCTTAATTGTGTCGATAATAGCCTTAGGGAAATGGCTAATTTCTAACAAATTAGAACTTGGATATATGGTTTTTACCAAACCATATTGGAATGCTTCGTAAACCTGTTCGGGATTAGCATTCTTAGTGAAGTTGTAATAACTTAAATTTTTGGAGTCTGTAGTGAAGAACTTCTCCTCCAAAAATTTTTCTTCGTTGGCCGATCTTGCATATCGGTAGCAGTATTCAAAGCCTGATTCGGTAATTTCGTCGGTGTAGTCTACTTTTGCAGATTTTACCGTGTCTTCTCTAGGTTTGCTGGGAAGTCTTCCTAGCGAGGTCAATGACTTCTTTTTGGACAACAGAGCTGCACTGAAGGTGTTGGGCTTCATCATCTCGCCGTTGGTAATTAGCTCCAGAGGTGCTAATAAAGATGACCCAGTGTATAGGTCTGCTGAAGTTCTTGCTTCCTGGAAAGATTTGAACTTCTTGTGTGCAATGTTGGAGACTCCTTCAGTTGCTTTTTTGGCGAAGCTCCAATCTTCATAGATTCCAGCATTGGGGCCGTTATAAACAACATAATATGTTTTAGATCTTTTTGGGATTTGAATTCCCTCTTCGGATTTCTCCGATGCTAAAGGCGTAACTTTAGACTGTGGGATTGGAATTCCCTGATTTGGCCTTAAGCAAAAATCTACTGGGCTAACCAGTTTGATGGAAGTTTGTACTTCCTTCTGGATTTTTGGCAAATCCACAGCCTTCAACGGATTTGTTGATTCTTTACCAACTGCCGTTTGCGTTGGAATAGTCTTATCTTTCTCTTTTGAAGGAGAAGGCGATAAGATAACCTTTTTTACTTCATTTTCAGAAGCTTGTTCTTTTTCTTTACCTGTTTTGATCAAGTTAAGATACTTGAGCTTGGCTCGAACCAGCTCCAGTTCTTGGACTAAAAGTCCTTCTTGCAGTTTTAGCTGCTCCATTTCATCCATGATGGATGCTTCACAAAGAAACAAACGTTAGTAACATTTATTCTTTATAATCTTGCTGAAATTCTCTGGTAAGAAAATCTGCAAAATAATTCTTGGTACCTGCAATATGAATAACATCAAAATCATATCTAGACAACCACATTTGCCATCTAACTAGACGACCTTGTTTTCTATCTCCTTTTAGATTTATTTTTAGAAAATAAGTAAAGTTCTTATTATCTGTTCTTACTAAAAACCTACAAGGAGTTAGATAAACAGAGAACTTCTTAATTACTCTAATAACAGAAAGATATTCTTTCTCGTTACTATGATAATTCTTTTCAGCAGCCTTAAAGCTTCCTGAAGTGTATCGGCAAATGTATTCTTTACCATTATTTTCTGCTTTAAGAATTCCTCCCCAGAATAAATCTGATGCATCAGTTTCTATGATCAGTTTATCCTCAGGTTGTGGGTGATAAAGCTTAGGAAAGTTTTTTAAACTTTTCTTTACTTTTGCCATATAGCTGGTATCTGTATCTTTCCATTCCCATGGAATATCTTCTTTAAGCTTTGCTTGTAATGGTGCTCTGACCTGAGCAAGCTTAGGAATATAATCAGAAGCATAAGTGAGAATTCCTAATAATCTCTGCAACTGTTTTTTGTTTTCAAGGATATCTGGGAATTTTTGAATATGTTCCAAGATATGATCTTGAGGTCGATGAGACCCTTCTTCAATTTCTAGTCCTAGAAAATTGATTTTTGTTTTAAAAAGCTGTGTTTTCTTCTTTAAGAGTATTATTCCCAGAGAAGCACATTTTTTAAGAACTGCCGCTACTTGCCACAGATGTTCTGTTTCATTATTGCTGAAGACTAAAATGTCATCAATATAAACACAACAGAATTTTTCAAAGGTTCTAAATGCATTTTGCATATGTCTTTGAAATATGGCTGGAGCCTGTTTTAACCCAAAGGGTACAACATTCCACTGATAATGACCTTGCGGACATGTAAAAGCAGTTAATAGTTGTGATTCTTCATCTAGCAATACCTGCCAAAATCCTGATTTACAATCAAAACTACTAAATATTTTCTTTCCTCTTATTAGAGTTAACAACTCGTCTTTATTAGGAAGGTTATGACTGTCTCCTATTGTGGCTGTGTTTATAACCTTATAGTTGACAACCATTCTCTTTTTTCCTCTACGTTTTTCAGCTTCATTTTCTACCAAGAAGGCTGGAGACATGTGAGGTGATTTGCTAGGTTTAATTACTTTTAATTCTAGCAACTCCTTAATTTGTTTTCCGAATTCTTCTCTATCCTTGGGACTGTATTGCATTGGTTTAACCTTTACAATTGTCTTGGGGTTGATTAGTTTTATGGTTGCTGTCATCCAATATTTTGACTTGTTAGGGTCTATTGGATTTTCTGAACACACAGATTCTAGAAGTGTTTCTATTTTACAAAGTTTTGTATGTTGAAGCACAAAAAGTTGTTGTTCTTTAGCATATATACCCCCCCTCCTTAAAAGAGAAATAATTTTATTCGGGCTAATATTTAGCGTTTCTGGTTTTGGTAATTTAGATTTCTTTTTCATATAATCTAAATATCCCGGAACTCCTACTCTAAGAGCTCTTCTTATTTTTCCTATGTGTATAGGATTATTATTTAATGTGAAAATTATCCTATCTGTGTATTGAACAAATGGATGATACAACAGACAGAAGTTATTTCCAATAATAAAATTTATTCCAGATTCTTGTTGATACACAGTTGGAATATGGAATATTTCACCTGCTATCATTATATTAAGATTTTTACAGACTTTAGAGAGTATAATGTGGGATCCATTTCCAATTTTTACTCTTATTGGTCTTTCTACATTTACCCAATGTTCCTTAGGTATTACATTTTTGCTAGCAACACACATGCTTGCGCCTGTGTCTACATAACAATGCAGTTCAATTTGTTTATATCCAGAAAATTTTAGTTTTCCTTTTATATAAATTGAATTTGGGTTGGTTTTATTATTCATTACAAAGTTTGTAGGTTAATATGTAATTATTACAAACTATGTGGGTTGTTCTTGTAAATAGACAAGAGTTAAGAAAAAGGCAAAAATGCCCTTGGTCTCACGGGAGACCCGTCTCTTTTGAGAATTGTCATTTTTAAAATGGTATTATATAAGTGTTTTTTAAAAAACTATTTTTAATTATGTAATTAAATTTGTGTTTTTCTGAAGTTCTATTTAAATTTGGGCTTTTTAATTTTCTGAATAATCTAATATATACTCTTGTTTATTGATTATTTTGGGGCATTTAACGTATTTCTTAATGTAGAGAGTTCAAAATCGAATTTTTTACTCAGTGCCTCAAAATACATTGGACCGGCCTGACGTCAAATTGTGTGTGATTCTTGCTTTTTGCTCAAAGAATTAGATTATTGGTGTGTTAATTCAAATGCCACACTAAAACATTTAATGAGAAAGTAATCATCCACTATATGTAAAAAAAAAAAAAAAAAAAATTGCTATGTTACTCGAATCCTTCGTTTCTAAGAGAAGAAAAATTACGAATATCCACAGTATTTGTTAATACAAATTTACTAAAAAATAACGTCTTTGAATTTTAGACTATGTATGAACGTGAAGAAAGAAATGTACGGAATACCGTCATTCCCGAATTACATTTTCTTGTGATTTAACTTTTAAATACCGTAATTGACTTTGAGTCTATGACGCATTCATATAAATTGACCAAGTAAAACATATTCTAACAGAATATAGACCAATGATTAAATTGTAAATAGTGTATAAGACAAAAACACGGAGGAACCTTTATGCAATTTTAGACAAAAACACGGAGGGACCTTTATGCAATTTTACAAAAACACGGAGGGACCTTTATGCAATTTTATAACATGGAACCTGAAGGTTAAAACATGAAGTTTTTAACATGTAACATGAAGGTTTTAACACGAAACATTAAGATTTTAACACGAAACATGAAGGTTTTATAACATGGAACCAGGAGGTTAAAACATGAAGTTTTTAACATGTAACATGAAGGTTTTAACACGAAACATTAAGATTTTAACACGAAACATGAAGGTTTTATAACATGGAACCTGGAGGTTAAAACATGAAGTTTTTAACATGTAACATGAAGGTTTTAAAACGAAACATTAAGATTTTAACACGAAACATGAATGTTTCATAACATGGAACCTGGAGGTTCAAACATGAAGTTTTTAACATGTAACATGAAGGTTTTAACACGAAACATTAAGATTTTAACACAAAACATGAAGGTTTTATAACATCGAACCTGGAGGTTAAAACATGAAGTTTTTAACATGTAACATGAAGGTTTTAACACGAAACATTAAGATTTTAACACGAAACATGAAAATTTTATAACATGGAACCTGGATGTTCAAACATGAAGGTCTGGCACTATTCACTGGCACTGTTCACACGCGGGTTACTGTAGCGCGTGAAAATCCTAATTTTTTAGAAATTGCAAATTGGTCCCTCCGTGTCTGTATAGTTAACATATCAGTCCCGTCTATATTTTGATCAGAATATAGACGGTCTATTCCAAGACTTATCCTATAATTATATGTTCACTTCTTTCTGCCCTCTCGGATTTTTCAATACCCCATTAGAAATATTTTAACACTTCCCGAGTCTCTCGTTAGTGGAACAGTCAAATGTTTTTTTTTTATGCGGCCTTAAATCTTTTTAGTTATAAAGTTCATCTCATGAATATTATATATTTTAGTGGAGATAGAGATGTGTAAGACAATACGAATTATTTTATCTATGTGTTCGTATCATTTATAACTAACTATGTTATGTTTAAAGTAAAGAAATATGGATGCTCTTTTAGTATTTGATCGTACTCGGATACTGACATTTTGGAGCTTTATCCTAAAGCACTAATATAATGAAAATTTTTTGATTTTATTATCTCTTTATCTTCTCGTTTAGGGGCAAAGTCATAATTTTTAGGTCAATCCAAGTTTGATACGATTTTCAATTTCGAAACTGATTGTCGAATGAGTGGCCATTTAATTAATTATATTTCATGATGGATTTGAATTTAGAGATTGAAAAAAACGATTGTAATATTGAAATTTTATTAATATGCACTTCCAAATCCTTCTTGTACTTAACTACCACCCTAATATTGTGGATAATAAACCATTAGAGTTTTGCATTCGTTGTCTCCCATAAATAACTCAAATACTTTGGTAAATTTTCTTTAAACAATTAATCACGTGAACTTTTGCATCTTCATTATGGCCGGAAATTATGAATACAGTGAAAGCACAGGCGCGCAGAATGATCAAGATTCTGATATTCCGACGGGTTTTTGATTCTGTCCCGACGACCAAGAGATAATACAGTACCTCAAAAACAAGCTCAATGGATCATTACATAACTTCAGCCACATTCCAGAACTTGATATTTACTCCCTTTTTTCAATGGCTCTCGCTGGTAAAGTTTTACATTAGTCATTAAAATTTTCTTTCCATTGATAAGAATTTACTGATCCAAGTTGATAATATATATAGTGTTTTAATGTTTTCAGAGAATCAAAAGTTGGATGATGAAGAGACTGAGATGTACTTTTTCACACAGAGGAGTAGAAAGTACTCTAATGGAAATCGACCAGATCGATTCGCCAAGGATGGATACTGGAAACCAACATCGAGCGGCGATGATGTCACATACGACTATGGGAGAAAAATTGGATTCATACGAACACTCAAATTTTTCAAATGGGTTGAGAAGACCAAATCTAATAAAGCTACTCAGTTGCTGATGCGGGAATACACACCTGAAAACGATAAGAATAAGGTATGTATACGTTATTTTTTCTAAATTTGATCCTAAAATATCATTCTTATCTTATATATGATTGTCTTGAAGGTTTATGAGTTATTCATCATCACATATTTTCTCCAATCCAACTGTTTTTGCACCATATTTTTCATATTTTCCAAGACATGTTTAACCATTAATAATTTCAATTACATATTATAGTATCTTGTAAAAAATTCTGATATTTAGAAAGAATATGTTACGACGAATCTAACAATTATATGATATGCTTCTCGGCGTTATAGTTAAGCACCCAAAAACGATCATGATTGGAAGTTATTACAACATGAATCGTTACACTCATCCTGTTTTAATATTTTATGATTCAACATCTCAAACAGAAACTAAGTTTGATTTTTTTTGATTGGATCCACGATGTTACTAAAAAACGATCATGATTTTTGATAATTCGGATGTTATAGTTAAGCACCCAAAAACGATTATGTCTAGAATTCCGATAACCTGGATCTTAGTTTATCATAATCATAAGTAAAGAAGTTCAAAAGCTAATTTCAGCAAAGCGATCACTTCCACAAAAGAACAACATTTATACTACGTTTAGAGTTAGAACAGAAACATTAGCAGCAACAAAGTTTACATAAGTTCAGAACAGTGTCTCTATTCCCAGGAGTACTTTTCTTTAGGTAATATGGATATACATTGTGACACTTGCATTGATTGCATGCAGTAAAAGTAAAAAAAAAAAACTTAAGATAGAACAAAAACATTAAAATTCTCATCAGCATCTTCATCAGTATCTGCATGCATTTTTTTCTCACAGATTCTTCTGAGTACAGCTCCATTCTGAAGCTTAATGCAACTTTAGATTCTTCATCATCATGTTCAAGGAAAAAAAAGCAGGAACTTTGATAAGTTGCTTTATTTGGAGAGATTAATGATGACGCATTAAACTACACAGTGGCAAAAGTTTGCAAACTTTCGGCCTACAAAGGCCACAAGCTTTATGATAATTTATATCATATAATTATGCTTCTCGGCGTTACAGATCCTCACTAACTAAGTAGACTTTGTAATTATTCATGTTGTAATAACTTCCTATAATATTGTGACAGTGGGGTACGATGTTGTATCAAACCCTAGGAATACGATATAGTTTACATATACCATAGTCAATTTTATTGATCAAACATGTTTTTAAAAAATTGATAAAAATGTACCTTTCCAATAATATTTACACATGAGGTTTGCATTTTAAAATTTGTGTTTTGCTAAAAGTCTGTTTTTGTGAATATGTAGTTTTATGATTGGGTGGCAGTCAAAATTTATACCAAAAGGGGAGTAGCCAAGAAAACCAATGATGCAAAGGAAGAAGTTGAGCAATTCCTGGAACTTGGTTCTTCAGAATCCCATAGTCAATTACCCGACCAACAATTTCATCAATTTGAGGCCCAATGTTATCCCCATTTGCTGGACGAAACCCATTCATACTTAATAACACCAAACCTCATTCAAATAGTAGAATCAGATGGTCAATCTGTATCAATGGAGCGCCAGTTTAACAACTTGGGGTACACAAACCACAATCCAAATTTCAGACATAGTCCATCGATGGAGTTAGGCTACGTGAATCCAAGTCCACTATTTGTAACATCGGAACCTAATGAAGAAGCCCAACCAGAAACTCAAATTGTATCAACTGATTGCTTGAGCCACATGAATGAAAATTCAAATTTGGGTTGTTCAGGATTGTTGGACCAAGTCCAACAACTCGGTGGACCAACTGTTGAAGTCACATCAATGGAGAACTTTTACAGTGACTTGGGCGAAATAAACATAAATGCAAGTTATAGTGATACATTTGCTTATACTTTTGATCTTGATTTCATTGACTAGGTAAATCAACCACAATCACCTGACCTTGAAGAAGTACCTACAGAAAATTCAGCAGATCAAACTTAGTTAAAGAATGAAGATGGTGATACTTCTTGGATAGATAATATGATTGATGCAGACGAGACAGATTCTACAGATACTCTGTAGGGTCTAACAATACAAATTCTCTGTAGTCTCACAAATCTCATTCACTTGTGGAGATTACCGTACTCTTGGCTACAAAAGTCATTAATAGTTTAATGTGTACTTGGTTGAAAAAAGAAAGTTTATTTCCATTGTTAGGGATGTAATGATTCTTTTCCTTCAGTTATAAATTTGTATCCGTTCAATTTATGGTTTGAACATGTGGTCATTTTCCCTAAACTGCTGTAAGGATTACCAAATAGATAAGGAATTTTCTACACTCTTTGTATTTGTCCAATATATTTAATTAGGTGGGGAAAATATCTATTTGTTTTAAAACTTTTCTGTTGGGGAAGGCAGATAATAGAGGATGAGCAACATTATACTCAGAAGAAGGAGCACTTGACTGCAGGCCTTCCAACAGCCCTCATCAAGTTAGCAATTTCAAGAATCTTTGCTACTTTTGTTCTCCTCTTCCCCTCTGCTGATGCTCTTCTTTCGTTCGCGCTTTTGCGATGTCGTTCTGCATCTTCTCCAGTGCTTTTGCCCTAATCTCCTCAAGCTTCCTCTGCATTAATATTCACTAGTGTTTACTTTGTTATAAGTCAAAAATCAGTATATTTGAAGCATGTCTCGAATAGTCTCTCACTGCACGGGATCTTCATACGAAATGTAATACACAATTGTGATACAGAGAATTCAGAACGAGTTTTCTCGACAACCAGAGAGTACGAGACATGAGTGTGGGAGAGTATTTTCATAGTGTCGATTTATTCATAATTGGCGATGTTGTCTTTTACCCCGGAAAAATATACAGTTTTTCTCTACTATCTTATCGAATATTGAGGTATATATAATTGTCATTTCGGAGATCAGAATTAACATTTTGTTTATGAGAAGGATTTTCATACTCTCTTTGTAATTTGCAGCAACTTATTTTCTTTTCGACTATCCTTATTCACGTGCGATAAGCCCATGTGTTAATACTCCCTCAAAATCTGATGTCATGTTAGTAGAATTTACTGATCGTGGTAGAATTAGTAAGGTTTCAGACAGAGAATTTGCCTTAGCTGAAAACCAATGATAACTTAACACAAATCAACATCATCATTGTTTGGTCCCGGAGACACCACTGATGGATCAAACTATCCCAGTCACAAAACAAAAAGCAGCATTGGCCCAGCCATACACAACCATCTAACCTAGCTAAGACGTTTCTTAAAATAGAACAAAGATAAAGCTCTAACTATCCCCTTCCTATCCGTCGCCTAAAGTACGAAAAACAAGTCTCCATGTAGTTATCTATCCTACTTCAAAAAAAAAAAACTTATCAGCGTTTTCATTAAGAAGCAACACGAAGGACTGCATGATATGTTAGTAGCTGGATAAGATCATGGCACAATTCACTCTGATAGAAACGAAACGATTGACACAAAATTGACATCAGGGCCATGGCCATATATACACAAAATTGACCTAACATGAGCGGGTTGACGGCCTTTAAGGGTGGAGACAGAGCATTTAAAATGTTGAAGCAATAATCGCATACAAGTCGCTATCAACTCTAGAATCATTAACTTTCCAACCACTGAATCATTTCATTCCAAATCATGCATTCTGCAATGTTTCGTTTTACTTCCTCATTTAACTCTCACAACCTTCATTTTGAGCAATGAATGCACAACAAGAAGGAATATAGGACAAAGTAGCTCCAATGAGAATTTACCTCAAAAATGAGCAAGAAGCTTCACCTTGAGATTTTTTCCCAGAAAACTGTCCATGCTACAACAGATGAAGGAGTAATTTATGAACTCTGCCTTTTCATTTGATCGTAAAATTGGTGTGGACTTGGAGCTGGAGCTGGAGTTGGAGTTGGAGTCGGGTACAGCGGCCAGAATTGCTGCCTACTATCCACATTGCCATAAAATGGCCGTCTATTATCCACATTGCCATAAAAGGGCTGTCTAGTGTCCACATTGCCGTGAAAGGGCTGCTTGCGCTTTCTAAGAAATGCATCTGCATTCTGATCTCCCATTTCCAGAGCACTCCTACCTAAATGCAACATGGAGTGATCATTAGACGTCTGAATTAGGACCGGAGAAACGTCCTTGTCCCTAGA
Source organism: Cruciata laevipes (assembly GCA_963678965.1). Lineage (NCBI taxonomy): Eukaryota > Viridiplantae > Streptophyta > Magnoliopsida > Gentianales > Rubiaceae > Cruciata > Cruciata laevipes. The sequence goes on along the minus strand of OY787632.1, from coordinate 7,523,255 downwards.
TGAACATACAGCCTTGTTCTTGCCCACATCTTGCGGATTACCAGGATCAAAACCACCACAGAATTGTCCTAACCTCAACGACAAGTCACACTCTCCCTCACGACTCTCAGTAACTTCCATGGCAGGCTCTGATTGCTTTGTTCTACCAGGCACAACTTCATTTCTTTCTCCCGATAATAAGGTCCTCATGCAGCCTATTCCACCCGACTTTTCAACAGATGCAAAAACTGGTCTACCTATGATTACATCCTTCGACACATGGGGTTCTTGGAAGCCAAACTTTGAGACATCGGGTTGGAAGTTAGTTCCATAGTACAAAGGATAAACAGAACCCGTGTTGAATGAAGCATTACTCTCGTTCCACGGCACCCGATTATTGCCAATCGGAAAATTCAAATCCTTGCCTGAAGAAGCAGGAGGGATGTTCAAATTTGGAACTGGTTGCACATTAGACTCTGGAATCAGCGGAGCCAAACTGCAAGAAGGCTGATTGCTCTGATGAGGAGGCACCAGATTAGGGTTTCCCTCGTTTGCATTCCCACCTAGAAATCTTGAGGGTGCAGAACCAGGTTCTTGAGCCCTGAGTCCGAGGTAGATTCGAGGATTGCTATGCCTTTGGCTACGAGATGCTCTCACAGGTACACATCCCAGATTAAGAGCAGCTAGCAAGAAAACCAATCCATTTCAAAAGCTTGGCCATTTATTTAATTTAACACCATCGCATGAAAGATTAAGCAAGCAATAAGTTCGAGCTAAAGCATAATAGAACAAAGAAAATGTGACAGCATAATCCAAATATTTCTTTGAAGGAACAACATAATCCTAACTCCAATATGGAACAATGAGTACCTTCAACACAAGGAGGCAAAAATTCTCCATTCTCCGAACTCTCATCCTTTCGAATAATTGTATCAATAGCATCATTCACTCGATCCCACAACGTCTCATTATCCATATACTCAGCCTAAACCACAACAGCACAAATGGAAACTCTAGAAAGATTAACACTTGGACAGTCAATCAACCATGAGTTTCAAACAACAACAAAAAACTTATATCCTACCTCAGAATTGGCTTTGGAGTACAAGATTTCCTCAGCTTTCAGCACAACAATCGGCAACTTCTCCTGCCATTCCTTGTTCTTTCTGGTCACAACACTGTGAGTCTCGTACACAACCCTGATTTAAAAAATGGCAAACCAATCAGCAAGACGAAAAACAGCAGCAACAATCGAATTCAAACAACAAAAACAAGAAAACCCACTTGAAAATCTGCTGAATTATGGAGCCCCTCATGGACTGGTGCCTGTCACTGTGCCAAGCTCTCCTCACGCACTCATACGGTCTCGGCCCTGGGCGAGGCATCTTTTTCACACCTTTTCTTGGCTTAGTTTTTCAGAGAGTATTATTGCATTTATCAACGGCACAAGTAGTCCAAATCCACGACTTTATAATTCAGTGGGGGGAAGAAATGGACAAAACAGCTTTAAACAAAGAACCAATTTCTCTCTACATCAATTGCAATTGTGTGTGGGCGGGGGCAGAATGGACAGCTGAAGTGAGGGGGTTTTGGAGGGATCAAAGGGTGGGGAAGGTGGTAGACTCTGCTTTTACTTTTCGGGTACCAAGTAGAAATTGCATTAAATACTCCTTCCCCCTTCTTCAACACTTCAACTTATCTACCTTTCATTCACTGAACAATCAATATATGACAAATTCTCAATTCATACAAAGTTTCACTGAATAATTATGTTTAAATGTAAAAAATTCGTATTGAAAGTGAGAAAATCAGACATATAAGTAAGGAGATCAATATAATAAATGATCATGCTTAATATGAAAAATGTCGGGTTTGAAAGTGAGAATATCAACATTTGTTTCTGGTCTCACAACCGACCTTCTCTAAAAATATTAATCGATAAACATAAGATATATTTTTACTTTATTTCACTTCAATTTAGTTCAATAGTTAAAAAAACTTGTACAAATTTTATAGAAGATTTAAGATAATTGAACTGGAAGCGATATTTGGCTAGATTCAGAAAAATAATGCAAAATTAAAATAAGATGTGTGACATTTTTTTTAATGATTACACATTACAAATACATAATCAATATAGTCAAGTATATAGGCCCTGTCCAATAGGGCGCTGGAATTGGTAGCTGGTGCTGGAGGGTGCTGGAAGGTGCTGGAGGAGTGCTGGAGGGTGTTGAAATTAAATTAAAATTGTATAATTATGATGTACATAATTATGAAACTATATATTTAAAGAATAATTAATTCGTACACAACATATTGAAACTAATTCTAAAGAAAAATTATTTTTTATTTTTAAAAAAAAAATAAATCTTTCATGTATGTGAATAGTGACAAGTGCTGGAGGGTGCTGGAAGGTGCTGGTAGGTGCTGAAGGTGCTGGAAATAAGCACTATTGGACAGGGCCATAGTGTAACTGTCTAAATAATCTTATAATGCTTAAAACTCTCACTCTTAGGAGTTGTTTGGTTCATGTGGGAATTTTATTCCCACAGATTTTGTAATTACTCAGAATTTAATTTTTTACTAAAATCCTCAGAATTTGAAAAACTCGTTTGGTTACACATGAGCATTTATGTCAGCGCGGAATTCATATGGGATAAATACAACAATTACTTTAAAAAAATGGATAAATACAACGTTAGAAGTTATGTGAACGCAGAATTCTAATTTACCTAGGGGGAGGGAGGTGAGTTATTTCCTACGTTTTGTGGGAATTGTCAATTCTGCGTAATTTAAAATTCACGCGTTTTCTTGAAAATCTGTCAACCAAACAATAAGTGAAAATTAAAAATCCCCGAATTTCAAATTACCGCATGCAATTCTGCCGACCAAACAACCTCTTAGTATATTTATCGATTGACAACTTTCAATAAATATAATTCTCGTCACTCACTTGAATACGTTCTATGTGTGTGGTGGCGGTTTTACAAGAATGGAGAAAGTGTGGTAATGGTTACGGTGGCCATGGGAAGATGATAAAGCTTTGATAAGGAGAGGTGGGGGAGGTGTGTGTCCCGGTTTGCGCAACTCCAATGCCTTTGCCGGGGCAGCGTTTGGGACCATCGCCCATGGCATGTGGGAGGGCCTTTGTTTGTTTTTTTAGGGCTATTTTGTATCCTAGTGCTAGCAATTTTTTTGGGTTCGATTTGGAAAGTTAAAGCTAGGATCCTATTTCACACTTGCGAGTTGTAACGGGCATTGAAAGTGAAAATACAAAAATGTGTCAAATTTGATTGACTCCAAAATAATGCTATTGCTAATGTAATGTTATTTTGTTTTAATATGTAAATATATCATCATTTTAATGTTGCAATTGAGTGTTTCTTCAATGAAAGATTAGGAAAGTCTTCATGTTTAATATTTGGATAATGTGGGATTATTGCACAAGAATATGAGATTTAACCCCGATAGGCGATAGCAGACGAACGGGAAGTGATTTTTCCGGTGACGGAGGGCAACGACGTCCGTTTCATGCTGGCGGGGAAGATCAGACTCTGAAATCGCTATCCCCAAGAACGGATCCCCGGCGTTTTCGAAAATGTGTGGAAACCATCTTGGTGGCGCCGTCTGACTCCCATACTGGATACCATGGCGAAACGGTTCGAGGCGTATGAGAAATTTGCGAGTGGTTGTTTTCTTTTATTTTTTGTTATTTTTTCGTTCCAGTATTTTATTTTCGTACTAATAACCGACGAGAATCTACATCTCGTCGAGGTCGAGGAAGAAGTTGATGCCCGAGATGGTCTTCCGGAGGCATATCATGAGAGGAAGAGGATGAAGAACCCTTTTGGAAGCCCTTCGCTGTAAGGAAAGTTTGTCCGGAAGTCGAGACAATGCCAATGGAGAAGTTCACATCGGAGTTAGGGATTATTACATTTATGGGGTCATATTGGTCGTCTTGCTCTTCCGTATTTTGTTTAGCTCATTCCCCAGCGTTACTCATAGAGCCGAGCACCTTACTAGAGGGGTTTTTCTTAACCATGTTCAATCGATGCTGGACGATTTCCAGTAATTTACGAATGAAATAAATATTTTATCTTCAAAATATATTTTTTGGATAATGTGGCTTTTGAATGATGGATTAGACCGTTGTTTTAAATAAAATGTCGTTTGAATGAAAAATCTAGTCGGTTTTTCAGCGACCATATTGTTATATAAATTTGGTATTTATTTAAGAAATATTATCGATGACATCATTGTAAGTTGTGTATGCATCTGATACTATTTATGAAAAGGGTTGCACCCAGGGACCCCCATCGCGTAAATTTTTTGAATAGTATACATACAAAATTTATCAAATATACAGGGAGTGGTAAAAAATTTCATTAGTAGGTACCTACACTAATTGCACCTACACTAATTCAGTCTTTAAAACTGCCTACAAACTTTGAACTTTGAACTCCTGCATATTTTAAAAAGGAAAAGAATGAAGACGGTTTAAACTGCCTACAAACTTTGAACTTTGAACTCCTACATATTTTGAAAAAAGAAAAAAGAAAAATTAAGATTCAACCCCTTATAAAACTATTTTTCAACTACCATAAATCTAAACTCTTTACTTCCCTTGAAAAAATGCAATTATTTTTTACCAATCTTTCAATGTAACTAAACCTTCAATAATAGCACTAAAATTTTATACAATTAAGCTAAACTAAAATTAACTAACTTATCTAATCTCTTGGCCCTCTTCTTTTTCGACAAGTCTCCCCATGGCCCTTAATTAAGAGAAAAACACCACATGAGGATGATGGGGGGCAGCCCTTAAATCTTTTTGCTTTTGTGAAAAGCTCCCTTATGCACTTATTGAAGGACAAATTAAAAACACTAGATTCCCTAGCATAATCCAAAATCCACCATGAACTAGGCACAATCTCAACCCCTAGATTTTGCTGTTAAAAACTCCACATTTCGTATGTCAAATCGCATTGTACAATACTTGTTGTGAACCAAAATGTTTTCATTTTGGTGCAAATGGAGCCCATATGTATACCCACAAGGGGTTATCTTACCTGATTTTAGTGAATCAAATCTTCCTAACTGGAAACAGTGAAACATTTGTAGATTTATAGACCGGAAATGGCAGCATAAAACCCAATGGGCCTCTGCCCTAGTGCCATTGGCTGTTGGTAAGACAGCGCTCCAGCTATCACACAATTTTTGCTGAACTGAACTGAACTACCGTAGAGATAATTAGAGCTGAAACAAGCATAATTGGAGCTTTTTTAAAGGTTCCAAATTTCTATGTTGGAAATTCGAAACCTTGTAATGTATAGTGTGACTTCAACCATTGCATGTTCAAACATGAAAACCATTATCAGTTATATTAACAACTATTACTAATTACAATCGAAATAAAACTAGATTTGCCATTTGATTTGGCTCTATATATATCACCAAAATAAAGTGTTTCATTGTGTAAAAATGTATAAACACAGTTACAAACTGTTATATATTTTGCACTAAGAAAGCAAAGGAACCACAATTCAAGAAATGTCATTCTCTAGACCATTCTCATGAACCTCAGCAATATCATCGTCATCATCACCAACATCCTCGTCGTAGATTTGATCAAGAATCATCAACACAGCCATCATGAATGCAGCATCGACCAACGGCTTCAGGCACAGCATGAAAACATCCTTCCCCAGCATCACATTCTGGTCAGGATCCACTTTCCTCTTCACCTCAGCCACCGGCTCTTTCGCTGCCTCACTGCTGGTTCGCTCATCGTATATGCAACAAGATCGATGCCCGAAAGAACCTTCAACATGGTACTCTTTGTCCTCCTTGTGATCATGACTGTGAACCACTGCTAGAACATAAAATTGCCCTATTATAGATGATTTGAAGATGCTAAATATAGGGACTTGCTCATCATCATCTATCTTATCTCCTAGGAATCCTTCCCACCTTTGGTGAAGGCTTGGCTTCTACAACAATAAAAAAAGAGTAAAAACATACAATCAGGTGATCGAATTAAACCACCTAATACAATCCGCTAAAAACTATTAACTATAGCTATCTATCAGCTATCAGCTAATCTTATATGATCAACTCGGATCATTTGAGTGCTCAATTATTTAAAAGGTCCACCAATATGGCTCCATTTTAATCAAATTCAAAATGTGATTATAGATGGAAAGCAACTTGAAGGAAAATTAAGTTAAACTTATTTTAATTCAAGTACTTACTCTTCAGTGGATTGAAAATAAAAGGGAACAAAGTGGTTGATTGTTGGCTAAACCAAGGCCACACACTCGCATTTCTTTTCTTTCAGTTCAGAAATGACAAATTAACAATAACCTTGATTTGAAACCTAACACTTAATTTAAGTTTGACATGACTTAGTGTGTGCACTAAACTATTCATTATCCAATCTCATCTATATCATAATGGGAAATTTGCTAAAATATGACTAAGGTTGTGTTTGAAACAACTTTTCTTTTAACCACGTCAGATTTTAGTGTTTGGTAAACTGTTAAAAATAAGTTATCACTAAAGCCGAATCTGTTTTATCAGCCAAAAGTATAAGGTTGTCACAACAGCTTTGTATTTATGTGTTTATTGGTCAGATTTACTTATAAGGGTATAAATACCAAGCACATCCTAAATCATCCAAAATTTGTAAAATTAATCAAAACCCTTGTAAACAGAATCTAATTAACATAAAACATGTGACAATGACATGACGATATACGAGAGATGATTTACATAACACGTAACTGGATAAAGACGTGCATGATCTTGTAGGTAGAATAATATATTACGCATGAACCAACTGAATTCACGGCGCTGTAACAACAATCAACTTCAATGGGAAAGAGAAATTAAGAAGATAGATACAGTGAAAATCAAGCCTTTGGAATTAAGCAACTACCTTTCGCAGGAGCGTGACGAGAGATTTGCCGGAGGAATCCATGAGCACGAGTTCATCGTCTCCGGCGGAATCGGGGCCGTATGAGTCGACCCGGAAGATAATGTCTCCGGCGGAGTCATATACGACGAAGCCGTCGCCGGCGCCGGGGACAAAGACGGAGGTCTTGTGAACGGTGAGGTGGGTTTCTTCCTCGAAGCAATATTTCTCATCCACGATTGCATTTGCAGCTGATAATTCCGGTCTGCTACTGGCATCATCCATGTCCATGTAATTATACATATCGAAAACACACAGTCACACACTCGCTATATATATATATATATATATATATATCTTCGAGTATTTACGGAGGCCCGTTGGATTGCTTGCGTAAAAAACTCTGATAAGAAGATCATGAAAATGTAAGGTTGGGATTTTCGCAACAGTTTTGTGGAAAAACAGAGCAGGGACCAGTGCTAGTGGTAGCTAAGCCTTGTAAGCGGATATTTTTTTAAAAACAAATTGTGGGAGGTAACGTTTACCCGCTCAACAATCAGAAAATTTTACATGTAGAGAGTTTTTGTATGTGTGTTGTGGATCCAATAAAATATTAACACATGACAAATGCTTAACTAAGGCAAATGGGGCTCAGTTAACGAAAACTTCCGTTAATAATTTGTTAAACACCCCTTTCTTTATAATTATTTACTTTTCCCTATTCTTTATTTTGTTATTCCTTCTCTTTCGTGTCCTTCCCTACATCTTTCCTCCATCAACTAATCCAGTTCCTTTTCCACCATTTTTTAGTTGGGACTGCCTTTTTTTCCCTTCCTTCCGAATCGCCCTAATACCTGTTTCATCGTCCCTCTGAATTATCTGATTCCCACCACCTCGCTTGATTTCCTTGCAAAAAATCCCGCCGGCGACTTCACTTTTAGGTTTAATTTTCCCGACGAAATTATATAAACAATAACCACATGGCCATATGAGTCCAACGCATGAAAATCAGAGAGGTTGAAACTAATTATTAATTCCTAACGAATTGCCATTTCTTTAGGATAGTTTGGATGTGGTTATACAAATGCAAAAATTAATTTGCAAAATGGAGGAAAAAGAACTGGGTCAAGCAAAGATTGAAAGAGGCAGAATAGAAAATTAAGAGAGAAAAGAAAGAATGGAAAAAGGAAAAATACGAGAAAAGTAAAAGGGTTAACGGAAGTTTTCGTTAACTGAGCCACCTTTTGCCTTAATTAGTTACTTGTCACGTGTCAATATTTTATTGGACCCACAGCCCCACATACAAAAACTTCCCCACATTTTTTTTGAAGAACATATAAAATTTTCTGGAGCTCAACAAGTGCAAAAAATTATCGAAAATGTGACTAGTTATCGAAAATGAACAAAAATTAATATGCTCAAAGCTCAAATTTCCAATTTTGACATTTTGTTTTAGGGAAGTTTAGGAAGTATAAAGATTTTGCTAGTATTGACATTTTATGATTTCGTGTTAATAGTGTCTTTTTCATTTAAATGAGTTGATGAAATTAAAATTTTATAATTAAAGTAACATTAGTAAATAAAATGTCGAGTTTTCAGAGTAATTGAAAATGTCAAACATGAAAAACTAGTCAATACCAGATAAAGAATAAAGAGCATGGTTTCGGTATTGTCCTTGTGCTTTGAAGTTTGAATGGCTGCAGTATACAATAATATCTAGTGATAAATCTAAAGAATTTTCCATATATAAGAAAACTCCGTGAACGTAGAGTCTAGAATATATGTGACTACGTGTACGCATTAATTTGAATGGCAAATCTTGAATCAACAAATGAAATACAGAAAAAAGAAGAAAAAATCATTTGGTTCAACTTAAGGAATTACATTATCTTTCATTTGTTCTTATTTTGTTTAATTCAAATAAAACAAAAATAATAATAAAAGTGGTATTAGTTGTGATTGATGGTGGTCAAAGTGATGAGTAACCAACGAAAAGTGGTGTAGACACTAGCGGTTAGAGTGTCTACGATGGTCGTTGGTATGTAGTAGGTGGAGTTGTGGTGTTTGGTGTTGGTGGTGATCATGATGGTCGTTGGACGATTATGATTAGAGTTATTGTGGTTGGTGGCGACATGAGTGGAAGTGGTTAATAGCCAATGACGGTAGGATGATGACAACAATATACAATAATATTTAGTGATGTATCCAAAGAATTGTCCACATAAGAGAAAACTTTGTGAACTATGTGACTACGTGTATGCATAATTTGAATGGTAGATGTTGAATCAACAAATGAAATAGGCAAAAAAAGCTCATTTGTTCAACTTAACTAATTACATTTTCTTTTATTCATTTTTATTTGTTCGATTCAAATAAAATGATAACAATGATAACAAAAGTGGAAGTAGTAATGATTGGTGGCAATCAAAGTATTGATGGGATAATCATTAGTGGAAAGAGTGTGTAGACGACATCAGTTAGAGTGATGGTTAGTTGGTGGTAGTCAGGGGTGGTGGTAATCCATAGCGGTCATTGATCGATAGTAAGTGTAGTTGTGGTGGTTAGTAACGACATGAGTGGAAGTGGTTGATGAGTGGCGGCGAGATGATGGTGGTGGTAATTGAAGAATGAGGAATTTGATACACAACTATACTATTTAAATAAGTATTGGTAATATAATATTTACATATCAGTTTTTATGTGCCGCTAATATACGTATATAAATATGTGTTGTATTGTGAACAAATAATGTGTAATTTAAAATAAAATTCTGAGATTGTATGATGAATTATCAAAAATTAAAATACTTGAATAAAGATAAGAATAAAGTCACATTTACATTGTGAATTGTGAATTGTGAATTGTGATGCACTAATGTTAGCCTAGCGATTCTTTAGAAAATAGTATCATTGTATCAAAGAAAATGAATGTGTCACACGTTAAAACAAATGGAGAAATTTGATCAGAAATATTTCGTTTGACCAAAACACCGTGTCACTCGGTGAACGGGCCAGTCTGGCATTGTCCGTATGATTCAGGTGCACAGTCACACACCTCCGGCGAAAACACACACACTGAATTGCTCGGAAAACACAATCAAAGATCCAAGATCCATGAGTAGTCGTCACCACTTCAATTCCCGCTGATTGCGAATTCATCCCACGCTCTGATCCGTAACAGGAGAGCACGATGTCGTCGATTCAGCGGCCATTGACTGAATCGTGGGATTGCATGCTCCCAGGTCCCCCATCCCGCAACAATGGCGGTGCCGCCGACTTCTCCCCCTCCGGCCTCCTCGCTTACGCCGCCGGAAGCTCAGTCTCCATCGTCGAGACCCACTCCATGCAGCTAGTCTCTACACTCCCTCTCCCGCCGCCTCCCGCCGCCGCATCCGGTGCCCCTTCCCTCTCTCCCTTCGTCACCTCCGTCCGGTGGTCGCCGCAGTCCCTCTCCCATCAGCTCCTCTCCAGCGACAACCCCAACCACCTCCTCCTCGCTGTCGGTGATCGCCAGGGCCGCATCTCGCTGCTCGATATCCGCAGCAAAACCTCCGTCATCGCATTTGAAACCGAGGGCGGCAGCTCCAAGCTCGGAATCCAGGACCTCTGCTGGGTCCAGACCCGAGTCGACTCGTGGGTCATCGCCGCAATATCCGGCCCCTCTTTACTCTCCCTCTACAGCACCGTCACCGGCCGTTGCTTTTTCAAGTACGACGCCGCACCGGAGTTCTTCGCCTGCCTCCGTAGAGACCCTTTCGACAACCGGCATTTCTGTGCTCTGGGTCTCAAGGGCTTCCTCCTCTCCGTGAAAGTTCTCGGAGAAGGTGAAAACGATGTTGCCTTGAAGGAGTTCCAAGTTCGTGCAGATACGTCTGAATTGCAGAGGCTAGAGAGGGATTCTATCAATGCTTCCAATGGGGGAGGGAGCGGGGCTCCGGCTCTGGCCATTTTTCCTACTTACACTGCGAGGTTTGCATTTTCGTTGCATTGGAAGCACATTGTGTTTGTAGTGTTTCCAAGGGAGTTGCTGGTGTTTGATTTGCAGTATGAGACGGAGTTGTCGATGGCTTCATTGCCGAGAGGATGCGGCAAGTTTTTGGATGTGTTGCCTGACTCGAATTTGGAAGTGTTTTATTGTGCTCATATGGATGGAAAGCTCAGTACTTGGAGGAGGAAAGAGTAAGTGTTTAATTATATACATTTGGTGTATTCATAACTGTAGGAGCTTCTATTGTGTCTCTGGTAGCAGGGTATGATTCTCATGCTTTATTTAGCCTTTCTAGAATGGTGAAGTGCCCCCCTATATGAAAGAATATAAGTACAATATGCTAAATAAAATAATGTAGTACTACTAGATTATGAGATGGAATGAATGCTATAGAATATTTAGCACGGTAGCAAAGTCAGGTAGTGACATGGAATATCATTGTTGCACTTTAAATACTTGGATGCATAGAGAAAACTAATTGTAAAGGAATTAATTATTTTTCAGAGAGCGTGCTCAAGTAATAAAATGATGTTGTAAACATGATGTCTGCATTGGATTGATCTTGTACTCGCAATCATACTAAATTTTCTGCTAGCTATGTCCTTGTAACTCTAGCTGGATCAAGATTTCCTCTTCTTCTCTCTGTCTTTTCATCTGTGTGTTGGTCACTGTTTTTATTTGAAAAAAAAAAGAAGCAATGCTTCTGATTTTCAATGACATTTGTATTTTTCCTTGAACTTTGAGTTGTATTTGAGTTTTTGCCTCTGAATATTTGCACGCTGTTCTACCTCAGAGGGGAACAGGTTCACGTGATGACAATGATGGAGGAATTAATGCCCTCTGTCGGGACTCCTGTTCCTTCTCCTGTAATCCTTGCAGTCGTTATCTCTCCAACTGATTCCACCTTCCAAAACATTCGCAAGCTTTGCTCTGATGGACATGATGCATTTCCTGTTAACTTTAGCGATCCTTTTGATTATTTGGATGAGTCTCTCATCATATCGAAAACATGCATGGTATCCATATCTGATGATGGAAAAATATGGAAATGGCTCCTAACTGCTGAAGGATCTGGGAGCGATGACCACAATGAAGCAACTAATCCCGGCACCATTAAAGGTTCAAGTAAAGTGGCAGTGCCTAATGTAGGTACTAGGACAGAAGGTGTATCTGGGAGAACCCCTCCAAATCCATCTACTAGCAAGGAAGAATTATTACTAAAGGTTGGTTTGTGTTCTGTACTCTGTCCTTCAGTATAGAACTGAGCCTTTCTGATCAGCTTTATTTCACACAGCACCTGGTCATGATCTTCTTGCCTGTTCACAAATTCAATTGCTCGAATTTTCAATGCATACAGAAATGTATCCCTTTAGTTTTAGTTCATCTGAATTTTGCTACTTGCCTTTCTAATTTCTACTATAGTACTTACTATTATCATCTTCCTCGTGAACTTGGCGTAATAAGCAATAGATAAACAAGAACATGCATTTTACAGACATAAACTGAAGACTCCTTCATATTTTTGAAAGATACTTGGGAGGTTCCTAGTTTTTAACTAAATGGGACAGCTGTCTGCAAGTGACTTGTGCCACCCTTTTCCATAACTAAAATAATTTAGTGGGGGAGATGTTTGTATTTTAAGCTTGTTTTCTTTTACTTCATATGGATGTGTACTTCTATATGCTTCTTAGTTCTTGCTAAGTATTTTCCTTATGTCCCAAGAGAAGTACATTTATGGTTCAACAATTGGGTCTTATATGGGGTGAGAGGAAGTGCAACGTTCTCCTTTCACTGGAATATTGTCATCTAAGCTTTGTACCTTACACTCAAAGTGTTGTACTGCAGATGGACCTAGTTGGGCAGCTTCATCTTCTCTCTTCAGCTGTGACCATGCTTGCTGTACCATCTCCCAACTTAACAGCCACTTTAGCTCGTAAGTGTAGTTTTTGTTTAGTTCTCCTATCTTTAGGTCTTCTATGAAGACTTTTCGGCATTAGCAACTGAATCTCCATGTCTCAATGTATTAAGGTGGGGGCAACTCTCCTGCTGTGGCTGTTCCCCTTGTTGCTTTGGGAACTCAAAGTGGTACCATTGAGGTTATTGATGTTTCTGCAAATGCTGTTGCTGCTAGTTTCTGTGTTCATAGTAGTGTAGTTAGGGGATTGCGATGGCTTGGCAATTCGAGAGTGGTATCTTTTTCCTACACTCAGGTATGAAGGGTGGTAATGCACAGTATCATTGACTGTTATCAACTTATTGTAATTGTACTAGAGACTTCAATCTGTTTTAGGATTTTATACTGGTAAATGGAGTAATTAAATGTCCCTAGTTTCAATGCATCACATTTTCCGTTTTAATTTTTGTGTGCTGCTGTTACATGCTATGATTACTTTTGGACTCAGGGGACTGAAAAAAAGGGAGGCTACGTTAACAAGCTTGTTGTAACTTGTATTAGAAGTGGACTTAATCGATCCTTTCGAGTTATGCAAAAGCCAGAGAGAGCACCTATCAGAGCGTTGAGAGCATCATCTTCTGGAAGGTTATCTTGATTTAACATTTCCTGAAACAACAGTATCTAATGCTATGTCAATTCTTTGTCGCATTCACAATCTGGTGGCAGCTCCTTAATTTTTAATTTTTTTGTTAGGTATCTCTTAATCTTGTTTCGTGACGCACCTGTTGAAGTTTGGGCAATGACAAAGACTCCGATAATGGTAAATGGGCACACTCCTTGTTGAAAATTTTCACCCCTATAACCAATTTGGTGTGATTTGTTTTTGTTGTTGTCTTCAGACATAACATTTAAAGTTAATTAAGTTTGAAAAAACAGGCTGCATATATGCTAAGTTGACCTATTCAAATGCCTTTTCACCTTTAAAAAAATTAATTTTCCTACAGAACCGAATTTTCTCAGATTTCTCCACCTCCTGATGTTTCATAAAATTAGTGCTTTGTTCTTAGTTCTTCAAAAGTTTCACATCAGAAATAATTAATGTAAATTAATGAAAGGAACAAGTTGCCCAGGGTGCTCACCACTACACATTCCTAATCGATTTATCGCTAAAACTTAACCAAGCATTCTGTAAACATATTCACTTCGAATATATTTTGCTGTGGACTTGAACATGTTCATTATGTTCCATAATGTAGCTAAGATCCTTGGCTCTTCCATTCACTGTGGTTGAATGGACTCTTCCAGCTGTCCCTCGCCCTGTTCAAAATTCAACTTCAAAAGCTTCATCCAATGATCGGGCATCTGACCTGCCAACTGGGACATCCTCTCCTAGAAAGGCACCTTCTGCAGATATTAGTAAGCTTCTTCTAGCTCTTCACTGCCCGTTATCTCTTTACCGGTTTCAATTGTTTGTGACAAACTCTTTTTGGGTACAGAAGAAGCTAGTGCAGATGGAGCTCAGGATGAATTTTCCGAAAGTTTTGCATTTGCTCTGGTAAATGGCGCACTTGGTGTTTTTGAGGTTCATGGGAAGAGGATTCGAGACTTCAGGTTTGGCTTTTACTTGATCTTTACACATGTACTTTTATATTTGTGATTTTTATTCTGATTGTTTACATGTGATTAAGTAACTTTAGAAGCTACAAGGAGATTAATTATAAGGGGTATTCTCGTGTGCACCTTTTGTTACAGAAGCATGCAACTGTACATGTATGGTTGAGTTGAAATTAGAAGATTAATTTTGTGCTGTAAAACTACAAGAGGATTTTTTTTTGTAGTATCACATGTTCTTTGAGATGTATAGCCTTATATTGGACAACAAAAAATCAACCATAGTTCCTTTTGCTTGCATGAATTATTTTTGCCTTTTGTTCCTGCCTTGCGTGACATAAGATGATGCATGCTCTGGCTCTCAATGTTTTAATTTATTATATTTTGGGACTTTTGAATTCCTTGCAGACCTAAATGGCCTACGTCTACATTTGTATCATCTGATGGATTAATTACAGCCATGGCATATCGCTTGCCTCATGTGGTAAGAGTGGCTAAGTCTATTTGGTCTAGCAAATTCAACCCTGGTTAAGCTCATATCAAGTATTGCATTGGGTAAATTATACTTTTTTTTCTCAGGTTATGGGGGACAGATCAGGGAACATACGTTGGTGGGATGTAATTACTGGTCAGTCATCATCATTCAATACTCACAAGGAGGGAATTCGTAGGATCAAGTTTTCACCAGTTGTCCCTGGAGATCGTAGCCGAGGACGTATTGCTGTTCTTTTCTATGACAACACGTTTTCTGTATTTGATCTTGTAAGTCCAATTTTGTTAGCATCAAATTTTGATAGTTACTACAAATTATTTAGATCTATATCTGCACCTCTCTTCAGTGTTTTGTATGACAGTGCTGTCTGCTTTTATGATCAGTTTTCCTTTTTAAAGATTCATTCTTGTTAGTTTTTTCAAATTTATAAACATGTCATTGATTCTAAAATTTATAAACATTACTGCAGGATTCACCTGATCCATTATCCAATACCCTTTTACAACCGCAATTTCCTGGAACTTTGGTTTTGGAACTGGATTGGTTGCCTGTGCGTGTTGATAAGAATGATCCACTAGTGTTGTGCCTTGCAGGAGCTGATAGCAGTTTTCGCCTTCTTGAAGTCAAATTGTATGCCACTTAAACCTTAATCCATGTTTGTCTCGGGATCAATAAAGATTCTCTCTCTGAAACCCCAAATTTCATAAACATGCATGTAAAGTATAAATTGTTTTGGTGCAGAAGTGATAAAAGAATGGGCAGTGAGATCCAGGATCGCAATATCAAGGAGAGGTTCCGTCCAGTGCCTCTATGTTCACCTGTACTGCTGCCTACCCCACATGCGCTGGTAACTTAATTTCTAATTTTTGGCCGTTTCCCAGTGGTGTGTGTGACAATTTCTACCATGGTTATGCTGGTCCCACAGTCATCTCACTGCACTCAGTACAAGTATAAAACTGCATATTGTGTAAAAAAGAGAATTTGTTATGTTGTTCACTTATATTTGTGGACACTTTATTGTATATCTGCCTCAATTGCTTTTTTCTTCCTGTAGGCACTGCGCATGGTATTGCAATTCGGGGTGAAACCATCGTGGTTCAATACATTCTTTGCAGTTACGAACACGTCGTACAATGTTCCTACAACTCCTACATCTACAGATCTTCGTAGCTACATGATTGATTCACCCAGTGTCGGCGATTCTGTGGTGCCAGAGATGCTTCTAAAGGTACTGGAGCCTTACCGTAAAGAAGGTGGGTCATATATTAATTGAATGTAATTTGTCAATGGCCATGACAATTCTCCCCGTATAATGTTATCAACCTTGAATATTTTAGGCTGCATTCTTGACGATGAGATGTTGAGATTATATGCTGGGGCAGTGAATAAAGGTTGTGCGAAGAGGTTTGCCTTTGCAGCTGGAGTCTTTGGTAATTTTACGGAGGCGCTTTTCTGGCTGCAACTTCCTAAAGCTCTTAAACACCTGATGAATAAATTAGTCAACAGATCTCCACGAGCCCCGCAAACATCTTCTACTGGAGAGCTGGATGAGGCATCTATGCTCAATCGGATATCCTCAAGGGGGAAAATGATATCTGGAGAAGTGGAGAAAAGTGTGAAGGTTTGTCCATTAAAAAACATGCATCTCTTGTTCCATAGATTTCTTATATATATTATGATGTATGAACGACAGGCCATTACATCTACATTTGACATATTGTGTTAATATACTTCACAGACAAATGGGCAACTCAGATTGATGGCTTTTGAACCAGAAGAATTGTGGGGTTGTGCTAATGAACGCATTCCCTGGCATGAAAAGTTGGAGGGTGAAGAGGCCAGTCAAAATCATATACACGAGTGAGTTATAACTCTAATCATATACACTCTAAATGATCTCTTTTGGATTACTGTCGAAGTAATTGATCTTATGTAGTGTGATATGCAATTGGTTCCATGTAATGTCTGATCTAACAGCTGAAAACTTTCCGGTGACTGGGCTTTTTGCCTCTCAAGAATATGTACTTTACATTAGAAATGTAGGGGTGCTTATTGTGATATTACTCTACTGCTTATATTAAGTTTAGTGTGTCACTGTATTCTAATTGTCACATTTATGCCTTAATGTCCAGACTTGTCTCTGTTGGGAACTTGGAAGCTGCTGTTAGTTTGCTGCTTTTAACCTCGCCAGAAAGCTCCTACTTCTACCCAAATGCTTTGCAAGCTGTTGCTCTTGCTTCTGCAGTGTCTAAATCTTTGCTTGAGCTGGCTGTGAAGGTACTTTCTTGTATAAACTGTTTTCACCTTTCATCTCATTCTTTTTTTATCACGGGGAAGGCAATGACAGGTGTGCATCAAGTTATGAGTACAATTAAATCCAATCTACTTGTTAGTGTTGAAATCTGATTACTTTCACAAAACTGTCCTCACTTTATAGAAACTCTTAACTCTAGCAACAATGGGAAGTTTTACTAATGGTATTTCCCGTTTGATGGAGTCCCTTAAAACTCTATTGGACATTTGATCTCATATCTCATAGAGCGTATTGATTGTATATAGGTTGTTGCAGCAAATATGGTACAGACAGATAGATCAATGTCCGGAACACATCTGCTTTGCGCTGTCGGAAGGCATCAAGAAGCTTGTTCTCAGGTAGTGTCCTGCCTGGGTGCTTCTGTTGTGTATAAATGTACTTTTCTATTATCACACGTCCAAATCTGCCCTGCCTTGGTGTCTCTGTTGTGCATAATGGTACCTTTTCTATGTATCACATCCTTTTCTAATTTGTCCTTCCTTGGTAGTCCCTGAATGTAGTATAGCTTCTTATGTTGGCATCCAGTTTGAACTACGAGTTGTATTTCATTCCTTATTCATAGTCAAAACAGAGTATATTACGAGAACTTTGATGTATGGTATACTAAGGATGGGAGCTTTTAGTATATAACATCCAACAAAATAAGAATCAGGCATGAACAGAAAATAAATAGATGAAACTTTGGATTGCATTTGATCAAGCACCCTATCCAGATGTTACTGAGAATTTATCTTGATTTGTGTCTGCGCACTTGCTAAATGAAGTGTGGTAGAGGTCCATTGTTAGTGGTAGGCTCCACTTCTGATTATTAGAGTAACCTTTTAACTTCTTCTTTGGTCAATTTCTTGAGAAGTCTCCTTTCTGAATTTCTGATTCTTACTGTTCGATATGACACTCTAACTTGCAGCTACAAGATGCTGGATGCTGGACTGATGCTGCAACATTAGCCGCAACACATTTGAAGGGCTCTGATTATGCAAGGTCCGTGCTCCAAAGTTTTAAATTATATAAGCTCTTCAACTATGAATTAGTGTACATCGAAGGGAAAGTTATGTCAAAAAAATCATGCAAAAGTTATTTTGTTCACTGGCTGATTTAATATCACAGAAAAAGTTGCCTAACCTCTTCCTCTTCCGCCCCTCTAGTTTTGTACAATTAGTTGATTTCGTGCTATTCAAATTTGTTTTACAAAGTTAAATTACTCATCTTATTCTTTAAACCTCCCACTTATGCTGAATATGACCTGAAAATTATCAGCAAAGCTGTTATTTCAAACCAGGCCAGACTCACACAAGTGTTTTGCTAATTTTGGTTACTTGTATCTTTTGGTTTCTTTAGTTTTGTTGTATACTGGACAAGGACATAGAAACTTATGTATTTTATGATGTAGAGTTTTGCAGAGGTGGGCTGAACATGTACTTCGCGCCGAACATAATATTTGGAGGTAATAGCTATTTTATGTATGTTGCATTTCACCATGATACTCTCTGTATGATAATATCCATCTTCAC
The DNA here is from genome assembly GCA_963678965.1 of Cruciata laevipes. Lineage (NCBI taxonomy): Eukaryota > Viridiplantae > Streptophyta > Magnoliopsida > Gentianales > Rubiaceae > Cruciata > Cruciata laevipes. Next base: position 7,504,553 of record OY787632.1, on the reverse strand, counting down.
TGGTGCAGGGCTCTGATATTGTTTGTGGCGGCTGGTTCCCTGCACGATGCATTGGCTGCACTACGTGAAGCGCAGCTACCAGACACGGCTGCCATGTTCATTCTTGCTTGCTCTGAAATCCACGCTGAATACATTGCCACTTTAGACTCAGATGAAGAATTTATAACCGATGTCAAAAACAAACTGCCTTTCTTGCCTGGATTGAATCCTGAGAATGAAGATGTTGTTGCTGTTGGTGAATACTTCGGCCAGTTCCAAAGAGAATTAGTGCACATGTGCATGGATATGCAGCCTTTTTCTGATTGAGCCAACCATTCTCATTTTTGATCATTGCCACGAGAGTGTATATTCACCAGTGAAGCTCTTCTGGAGCAATTGCAAGTTTTTTGGCCTAGTCTTACTGCTGCACAGTATAAATTAAAACGGGGAGGTAGGTAAATGTTGGAAGCTGTTAGTTTTGTGGTTATTTATTTTTTTTACCCATAGGATTTGTTCCAAGAGGAAATGCCAACTAGAAAATCATCCTCTGAAGGGTTGTAAGCAGCCAATCTTACTTTTGCTTAGTTTCTCCACACATATGATACACTTGTACTTATACTAGAACTACATTATACATTTCTCTAATGAAACTCTTTGAAAGCTTTTTTCCTTATACCAATATATTCTTTATTTTATGAGAATAAAATGTCCAAACTAATACATTAGACCAAGGAATCCTTTAAAGGACACCTAGCATTACATTAGTACAAGAAATCTACTGTGCAACTAATTGTTGATCATACAACAGAAACTGATCTTCTGGCACTGCAGCATATCCCCTAACTAGAACAGGATCATCATTTTTCTTCTCTTTGCCTGCACTCATGGCATGTCAATTCTGGGATTAATTGTATGATCCTCAGGAGTGCCTGGACTGGAATTCCTAGAAACGTTCACCAATGGTCAAATTGTCGTGACTTATTAGGCTGCTGGTGCTCAATCTCGTGTCAGGACCAAAATGTAATGTGATAAAACGTTCAGGAAGTGCCATTTAACCTCGGTCCTTGAGCTTAAAGAGACGAATCAGTATCATTCAGCTTGCTGATCTCAAACAAATAACTAAGAGAACTTGGCAAGCTCCATGCGAAACTCAAGCCACATAAACAATAGTGCGAGACTGAAATTTAGTGCAAGAAAACAGTAAATATTTGTTTGTCCTCAATAAGATACTCTGGTAGAAACACAAATTCACACTACCTTTGAGGCTAATGAAAAAATCTCCTGCGACACCGAGCAGAACCCAATTCCTCATACTCAGCCTTGGTGACACACATAGTTTCAAAGTCGGGACTGGATGCCAAAAGTGATCCCCCTCGCCAAACACCTAGTATGGGGCTGCAAAATGTTTTAAGTCAAAACTAAAACAAAACAAAAAAGTCACATGCATTTCTCAAGGCAGCAGGAAGAGATCATTACTCCTCTTGACTGGTAATTTTCACTTGATATTCATCAGGGACAAGAGGTCGAAGCTCCTTTTCTCTGAATCAAAACAGATCCTCAGAACCATAAAATAATACCATGAAAGAACCCTAAAGGTAAAGAGGCAAAGGCTTACAATCTTTCAGCAAATCGAGGAAACAACGTGCTTCCACCAGTTAAGATGATACTGTCCAAAACAAAAATTTATTAGCTAATGCCACTCAAGAGACTAAACACGACATCCAATTTGACAAAAGCAGGCCTTCAATTTTAATAGCCTTAAACGGCTGCTTGTACCTTTCATAGAGCACTGGATGGAGATAATGATGGCATGAGTTGACAGCTCGCACAATGCATTCTGCTAGGCCCGCTTGGTTCAATCCTGAGAAGAATATGGTTCAATAGCTAGAAAGTAGAAACTTAGACCACATACATAAAGTGCATTTACGAGAATCAAATCATAGACCAGTGCAACATGATCCATCATTTACTGAATTGCATAAAGATATTCAACAAATTCTTAGAGTTGAGAAATGCAATTGAAATGTCAATCAAAACATACCCAAATCAGCTGGCCGGAAAATCATCTCTGGCACGACAAACCGTTCATTTGTCAGGCTAAACTCCTGCATCAAACTGAAAATGTTAGAAGCACGAACAACAAACAATCAATCAGATCTAAAGCAATACAAGCCAGTACATTTTTTGTCAAGTCAACTGTTCTCCTATCAGATTTTTCCGGCATATCTTCATCATCCTTCTCAGACAGCAATGAATCTTCCCCATATAAACTCAGATATCTCTTTGCCTCATTCGGGTCCTTAACAAACCCCCTCGTATGGGTGATCCCATCAGGAAGAACATATGTACACTTGAACAAATTATCTCTTCCCCTTCTCCTATAATAATCATCATTCAGAGTCCAAAATCAAATACAACAACAATGCAATCAAACTGGTATCAACACAATTAACAAATATAGTTACTGAATTCACCAAAAAGATCATTACCTTGCAATCTGCAAGTCCCTGTCAACATCCAAGGAGACAAAGCAAAGCTTCTCCTTAACATCATCGATTAAAAACGACTCATCCATGACATTAACGCTCCTGTAGCTCACCAGCTCCTTCAAATAATTAGTCAGTGCTTTCCCTCCAAGATCCAGCCTTTTCACTCCGTAATTGAGCGTGAAGTTCTGGAAAACCGGGGCGGCGTGGGTGAAGCTGAAGCCGCAGTCGACGACGAGGCTGCACTGTGCCTTGGAGATGAGCCCATCGGGCCTCCGGGACGCCTCGTAGAGGTGGACGAGGGAAGGCCCGTCGGAGACGAAGAGCGACCGGAAGCCGAATTCCTCGAAGACGATCTCGTCGACGGATCGCTGGATGGAGGGCAGCGTGAAGAGGGGCTCCGTGAGGAGGAGGGAGGATTCGGGCGGCGAGATTTTGAGGAGACTGTGGAAAATGTGGGCCCAGATGGTTGACTGGAGTTCGGGGTTGGTGAGGTGGCCGCGGTCGTAGGGGCGGCGGATGGTGGCGGAGGTGAGGTCTTCGGCGGGGGAGAGGAGTTGGTCGGCGAGGAGCCATTTCTTGGAGGAGAGAGGCCGGGCGGTGCAGTTCGGGACCACGGCAGCGGGGTCCATCTCGCCGGCATGGCCGGCTTTGATCAGGCCGCCGCCGTTGTCGAGAATCACCGCGTTGGACGACATTTGCTCTTGTCTGTCTGGCGCGGGAATATGGGGTTTTTCTGGGTTTAGTTAAAGAGTAAAATTTAGATTGGAAAAGAAAAGGGTAAAAATTAGATTTAGTATTCACTCTTCTTGAAGAACTCCATTGAGGCATTGACAATGTTCAATTTCTAAATTTGTAAAATAAAGTAACTTTGGTAAAAATTATATTAGCATCAATCACGTTTTAGACCATGGTTTTTTAATTTTTTTTAATTTTGCAAATAAACTGCACAGCTCATCATTAACGAAACTTCTATCAGTCTTCACTGTACAACAATATTGATACGGACTCTAGTCGAGATCATTGTTGCTTGTGTCATTGAATTCAATTGATCTATATCTATAACAAGATCTATATTCATATTGCATAGGCAAAAGAACAAGCTCTATATTTGATATAATGCTCTCCATATTTTTTACATATATCCGACAAAGCAAACCATGTAAAAATGAAACAGCAGTCATGATATTATAGTATAGTAGCTGTAGTTTGCATTAGTTCTGGCGCATCTGCATACAAGACCATATGCAAAACGTTCTTAGTATCTATATAGGTACAAAAACAAAGATGGTGTATTCAGAGAGTAGCATAGTAGTATCCGCTTGGCTGTCCATAAGGCGGTTGAGCATAGTAACCTCCTCCACCAGCAATCCTGGTCAACCCAGTTTGGCCCTGCATCCCGTTGGTGGCATACTGCTGCCATATCTGCTGCTCCTGCATGAGCAAGTGCTGCTTCTTTTCCATATCAGCTATCTGCACATAGGAAGGTGGCGGCACAAACTGAGATGCCGCAAACGGATCCTGATTCCCCACCGGCATCACAGTCCCATCTGGTGCCGGGAGCGCCAGGACAGGTGTTGCGTTCTTACTCGGCATTGCTACGCTGCTGGCACTCCCACCGCTCATCTGAGTGGTGCTCACGTGCTGCCTCACAGCTCCCTGATCGTACATTCCATTCAGCAGTAACGAGTCAAAACCACCTGCTAAATCAGCCTTCTGTTTTGACAGATTACTGGCTGATTCAGCTAGTGCTAGCTCCCAGTTTTCAGCTCCGGTCTCAGCAGCTGGTGTCTGCCACGCTGAGGTTATCCCAGGCTCTCCGTCTGAGGGGAATGCTTCCCACGAGCCATCTTTATTCACGGATGAAGTTCCTGAAAACAACGCCAATGCCAGTTTGTTTCCATGCTCATCAGCAGAGACTCCATCTTCCCTCAAGTTCACCAAGTCCTCGGTGACCTGCTGTGTTTGAGGCTTCGGCTGGGGAGGAGCTGGAGTCTGTACTGGTGCGGGAGCCGGAGTGTAGCTTTCTGGTGCAGGAAGGGCTTTTATTTCGTTCATATTTGGCTCCTCCTCTTTTACAGCTGGGATCTCTTCTTTAATTTTCTCCACCACTTTTGATTGGTTTGCCCTGTCCCTCAAGAACCCCTCGAGTGTCTCTAGAAGTTTATCGGTAATCCTCTGTACTTCTGGGAACTCGGACGACCTAGCTACCCCGATATCCTTGGACCAGTTATAAACAGCCACAAGCTCATCTATCATCTTTGCTGCACTAACATATCCATCAAATGCTTTCAGACAATCAGTATATTCCATCTCAGGGAAACGATCCAGCGCAACTGCCAAAATCTCACATATATCAGCATAGAGCCTGAAACTCTCCTTCACCATAAGGTACATTGCCACAAGCACCATCCTACTGTTCTTGGCACCCCCAGTAGGCTTACAAGCCAAAAACCGTTCGAGAAGACGGAGCAGTTGAGTCAACCGCTCAAGAATCCTATCGGTTTTCATCTCCCTAGCTGGAGTCACCTCTTTGCTAGTCTCCTTCTCCCCCCTCTCCCTATTGAAATCATCATATGAGCGTGACCTTCTCTGCATCCCACTACCGCTCCCATAGCTAGGTTCATCACGGAACTCTCCTCCATAGCCATCTTCGTTGTTCCTCCTTTTCTCCTCACCGCCACCATTTAACTTCTTCTCATACACCATAAACTCAAGCTTCTGATCCAAGTACAAAGCATACGTCCTAACAAAACCAGTGTGATCCCAGGAGCTGGAATGAGCCTCATCACGGAAATCAGACATATTCAGCACTCTTGTTCCTTTTCGGCTTGCATAAGTGATCTCCTGCCCGAAGAGAAGATCCCCATCATTCAACAGCCTGTGCACAAGCATCAAGGCCTTCAAGGCCACAATCCAGTCATGTGTTTTACTCAGCCTCTTCGATATAGCATAAACACAGGCATTGACATAGCCCCTAGAGTAAGACATCAAATGCAGTATCTCCCTAACATATTTCTCATCAGCCAGCTCATCGTCATGAGAAGTCGCCTTCACAATCAAGACTTCGAGATCAGGCGCAACATTGCCAGCCACCTTAGCCAAACTTATGCTAGTCTGATCTTTCACAGCCCCAATTGCCTTCCTAATTGTACTAGGTGCCATTCAGTCTAATTCTGAAAATTCAGTCACACATAAAACCTGTTTAATTCAACACAAACTACCAGAAAACTGGATCGCAAAATGCATTTTTAATCGCAACTCAATTCCAAATATTGCTAAAGATAAAAGTGAAAATAGATTAACAACTTTTGAGTCATATTACAAAGCATATAATATCAGACAGAATCTAAGTATGAGACAATCAGCTCTTTAGATCTTCAATTTCAGGAAAAAAATTACCTAAGAAAAAAAAACACACACCCGCACACACCGACATACACTATACAGTCTTAACACGAACAAAACTAAAAAAACCGTAATCCAAACCAGCAGCTATTACATGCAACAAAGGTGTGAGATTGGAGAATTACTTAAAATATTCCGGCAGAAATGATCGGAAGCGCGATCCGAGCGATCAGACGGCGGCGCTCCGGGCAAACTATCACCAGAAAACCTGCGGGGAAATCGAGAGAGAAAGCAGGGGAAGTGCAGAGGAATCTAGTGACATTTGATTTTAATGGAGAACAGTAAGCATTGATGGCGCACCGAAAAGAGAAGAAAGGAAAAGAAAGGATGAGGAGGTTGAAGAAGGTGTGAGAAGGAGTCCAAGCCGCTGTGCTTGGGTCTGAAAATACTTGTCTTTTGGTGGAAAATATTAAAACCGCGTACGCGTAAATTTGGAAATTACAAAATCAGCTCCGCTTTTATTCGCATCATATTTTTGCCGTATCTATCTAGATAGTGCCAACTAGTAATAAAAGAAGATTTTATAGCTGATTACCATGTTTTTTTCCAAAAAATAAAAAAAGACAATACTGTATAAAAACATTTTTCTTCATTTTCATTCAAAAGACATTTTAAAGAAAGGTTAACATATTTTGGTAAATGTTTTGCTCTTCTATTCCAAGCTTTTTTTCCCTTCCTTAGAATGTCTTTCTTGGTAGAGTCGTAAAGAGAGAAAACTCCAATATAATAATATATATTAAGTTTGAAAAAATATACCATTATTGCACTAGTGTGTAGTGTAATATATAAATTGTCTATAATTAAATGCGGAAATAAAAATATGTAAATGAGGCAATTAAGGACTTGAATGTAGACGTGCAATAAAGGCCGCTCTCCTTTCCTTAGTTGTTAAGCAGTAATCATGACGTTGCGTTGTGTCCAAGTGCAAATCGCCAAATTATAGACTAATAGTGCATGATGTTATTTAAATTAAAACCATATTGACTATTTAGTACATTGATAAATGCGTGATTTGAGTTAAATCATGAATATTACCAATTATTCCAAAGCAATAATTGATATAGATGCTCAAATACATATTATGATCATTGTATTACTTCTTACTTTCATGAATGATCATTACTTTTTAAAGCACAATTTTTTAAATATTAAATATAATTATTCAGTAACATCAATTGATATAAGGTTTAATTGAGAATTTGTAAATATTATGTTAGAGATATAATAGATGTAAGGTATGACACACATTTTACCATTAGTTTCAATAATTAAAATTATTTCGACTATCTCGTGCATGCTAAAAGATGAGCGATGTGACTCATGTGGTATAAACACAAGGTTGTGTTTGACATGGATACACTTATAAGTAAAACTGTAATATTTACGAAATTTAATCAATAGCCACTTTAGTTGAAAGTTGTGACCAGTTTCTACATTTTATTGTCAAAACAGTTCTGCTAATAACATGTTTTTTTGACAGTTTACTGAACATTGATGTGTTTATAAGCAATGCTGCCAAAATAAGCTATACACAAAATAGCCAATGTTGGAACCTTTCCTCCAAGATCTCCAAGATCTCTGCTTGTAGAGGGGATGAAGTTGTGGCTACATTATAAGAGGAACTATCATCCTCAGAGTGAATGCACCTACTGGCAAAGACTTCTGTTTGTTAAAAGTGTGCTTGCATAAATCCACGAACCTGATGGAGCTGTAATAGGTAGGGCTGTGCATTTGGTGAAACCCGCCCCGCCCCGTTCCGCCCCGCCCCATTGTGCAAACTATCCGCGGGGCGGGGCGGGTCAAACTATCTGCGGGACGGGGCGGGTTAAATTATCCACGGGACTGATATTTTTATGGATCGACCCAGGTAAAATATTAATTTTTTTTGTAATTTTTTTATGTTCTCCTGAATATATTTTTTACTGAATTAAACTGAAAAATCATGCACTAGAATAAAAGTTGCATCTATGCTTGCATAAATCCACGAACCTGATGGAGCTGTAATAGGGCAGTAGGATATTGCTCCATTTTGCTGGGGAGCCTGATTAGTTTCCAAGTTAGCCGCAAAAAACTCGTTAACCCCATCTCCTCCTTCAAATGATATCATTTCTATCATTCCAAATTGCCCAGATAACGCAGAAAGAGAATGTGATATCCTCTTTGCAAAGAGCCTCCAGAATCCATTTTGCACCCGGGTTGGGTTGAAATGAAATGGGCCGATGTGGGTCCCCTTAAAATTGACACGTGATGGGTGTGAAACAATTCTACGTTGCCATGGACGGAGGTGTATTGAAACAAATCTCACATCGGTTTCTTGAAAAAAAAAACATTATATAAGCTTTTGAGTCACCCCAATTGTATTAAGTTGGAAGCCCAAGATGCATAGAAATTTTTTTACATATCCTGATCCACCGATCCAATTTCAATTCGATACAAAATTCTACTACATTATCTTATCTGTAATCGACCGCGGATATTCGATTCGATGTAAAATTTATTCCTTTTGATAAATTTGACCATATCCATCATCATTCCGCAAGATTCGCGCAGATCTGTTGGCCAAAAAAAAGGTTGAAATATTCTTTGAATAATACTTTATCCAATCTGTAACCTACCCAATCCAATCTGTAGCAGATCCGTAAGTTACTGGACGACTTTATAACGCCCAAATTTTACTAGTGCAGTCCGTATTTTGTCATAAAATGACTAAAAATTCCTTCATAATTTGAAGCACTTGATTGCTTTAACCATGGACATTGTACTGACTTGTATTTAAAAAATACAATCTAATGTGAATTACTTAATAAAATTTTCTTCGATCCCATTATGTATTGACAAAAATATCACTACCACTCAATCAATAGTATAGACTAAAACTGTTTAAAATATCTTATGTGGTATATCTTTCAAGATAAGACATAAATGGATATTTGTAACTAAATAGTTCAACATATTACATCGTGAGACTAGGATTATTTTGACTATATCTTGTGCAGTACATGAGGTTGATATAAATTGCGAAAAATTAAGATTATCTTGTTATCTCGATAATGTGAGTGACATAGAAAAGTAGGGCAAAAATATTGGTAGAAATAAAAATTAGCGCATAACGGAGTAAATTTTAAGATTTCATCAAAGAGTATCCAATTTTTATTGAAATAGTTTCATCGAAAATAACGAAACAAAGGAAAGCGCAAAAAAACGTTCCACCAACCAGCGGATGGGTGCCAACTGCCAAATGTCAGTTCATTAATGCCCACCGACTGGATCTCGTCGTTATCAACAGACACAGTATAAAGTCAATAAATTTCCCTCTCATTCTCTCAACACTTACCGAAAAATAAAAATAAAAATAAAAATAAAAATGTTTACCCTCAAAATTCACACCGTCGACTTCCCCCAGCGCCTCCCGATCACGATTGCCTACGCCGCCGTCCCCGGCCGCTCAAACCCTAGAAACCCCCGTTCCCGAGAAGATGCCGCCTTATGCCCGGTGGAACGACGAGGGATACCGCACCTCTTCCGCCAACTTCCCTCTCCCGCCGCCGCCGGCACCGCCACCGCCGCCTTCTTCACCAGCATTGTTAACCCCTTACTCCGCACCAGGACCCTCTTCATTGTCGCCGTTCCCAACTACATGTCTCCTGATGACTTCATCGCCTTCTGCGGCTTTGAAGTCAATCATTTCGAAGATATGATGTTTCTTAGGTACACGCAATTAATTTCCAGTATATAATGTGTAGATTTTTTAAAAGTAATATGCTTTTATTGTTAATTCTTTGCTACTGCCGGAATACGAACTTTATACAGTAATTTTCTTGTACACCATTGCTATTTTCCTTAGATTTAGCTGGTTATTTCTGGAAATGTTGTGTGTGTGTTGACACTGGTTGATTACAGGAATGACGGAGTGGAAGATAGGTATAGTGTGCTGATCAAATTAGAAAGTCAGCTGGCCTCGGATGGGTTTTACTGTAGCTTTAATGGAAAAAGATTCAGGCCTGCTGAGGTATTTCAACTTCTAATTAGTACTTGTATTGATCTGTGTGTATATACTTTTGCTGTAGATGTTTATGATTGGGGCTGAAGTGCAGGCTGAAGTGTGCCATGTCTACTTTATGCAATCTGTTGAGCATAGTGAAGTTGCGGAGATTGCCAATGCTCCACCCAATGGTTTCACTGAATTGCCAACTTGTCCTATCTGTCTTGGTGAGTAGTTCTTGACTGCATCTACTTCTAGATCTCTATTTATGGTTTTTAAATTTTATTTTATGCTATGTTTGAGTAGTCTGATTGCTTTTCTGTTTACTTTCTGTTGCAATGTAAAGAGAGGTTGGACCAAGATACTAGTGGAATCCAGGTCACTCTTTGCGATCATTCATTTCATTGTTCATGCGTTTCAAAATGGACTTATATGTCCTGTCAGGTTTGTTATCCTTTAAATCATCCTCCCGGTCTCTCAGATGTACTGTAGCTTTTGTTTATGCTACTCAAGTTGTATATTTTCATAGACTATTGTTTGTTTGCTGCTTTCATGACATTGTGAGTATCTTGTATAACTGCCTATTCCCTCACATCCTCAAGGCCTTGATGTTGGCTGGTAGCTTGGGATATTTAGACTTATTTGGTGGTAACTCGTGGTTAGACTTACTCCTTTCCATTGCTTCTACCAGCCCTCATTAGATAGTATGCATGTGTAAAGTAACTAATTGTAAGGGTGGACCTTTGATGACTGCATACTGTTGGAGTTGGTGCTATTTGTATTTTTTCTCACCAGCTATTTAAATTATATGAGACAAGGGAAGAGAATGAAGGGATACATTGTTTTATATATCACTATATCTGCACACAATATACACTTTCTAATCTCCCCTAGAAACAAAAGGATGAATGGGAACTCTATGTTTCTCCTGCTTAAAGGAAGTTTTTTTGACTAGTGTTTGAGTGCTCCCACCTTACTGTTATACATCCATGTAGGTGTGTCGACTGTGTCAACAGCAGGATGAGAAGCCGACTTGTGCAGTTTGTGGAACATATAAAAACCTCTGGGTCTGTCTCATTTGTGGCTTTGTAGGCTGTGGAAGGTGATACAGTTATTCTACTCGGCCTTTTCCCTTTTGTTTAACTACTTTTTATTTTGCTGGCTTACATTCCAATTCTTCTTCGTGTTTTCTTTTCATCTCTTGCAAAATCTGATACAATGTCTACTGAGATGCCTAGGTATGAAGAGAGGCATGCTATTAGCCATTGGAGTGATACACAGCATCACTACTCGCTTGAACTGGAAACACAGCAGATATGGGATTATGTAGGGGACAAATATGTTCATCGGTTGAACCAATCAAAAGCTGGTCGAAAATCTGCTGTGATAAATTCCGAACTTGTTTCAACAGATGCAGAATGTGGCACCTGTGATTTTGAAGAGGAGGATACAGGACTTGATGGTGCCCTTTTCAGCAGCAAAATTGAAGCGGTAGGCTAACTACCCCCATTACCTGCTCTTTGTCTTTGATTGAATCATAGGGGGGGTGTATACTAATACCATTACAACATACTAAAACATTTTTAAGTCATCAGAAAGATGACTATGTGAAGGTGTTTGCTAGTTCTGTTGACTTAATGTAGATTCTTTAACAACGAACTGAAGCATTTTCACTTATGAACACAGATTGCTGACGAATATAATAATCTTCTTGCTAGTCAGCTAGACATCCAGCGACAAGTAAGTATCATTATCATGTTAATTTTCATCATATTATAATTCATTTAATGATGCTCATTGAGATGATTCTTTAAAGAAAGAAAAAAGATCATTGAGATTATAGTTTTATGAACTGATGTTGTAATTGTACCTGCAATGTTTGTTAGCATTATGAAGCTTTACTTGCTGAAGCTAAAACTAGCAAGGAGAGTACCATTTCAAAAGCAGTTGAGAAGGCCACATTTTCAAGGATGACTGATTTGCAGTGTAAATTAGATAGCTGCGAGGAGGAAAAGAGAGCTGTTGCGCAGGTGAGAATCCAGCATTTATCCTGTGCTCTTTTTTTCTCTTCATCTTTGTTTGAAGAATGATCGCGGAGCACACAAGCTGATTAGTTTTTTAGCTTGAACTTATGTGATTAATACTGTTCTGCCCTGTCCTTGATTATTATTTCTCACCCTTTCCTCTTTGTGAGTGTAGAGGAACGAAGAGTTTACAAAGAAGCAGGAAGTACTGCAGAAAGACTTCAGGGAAAATGTGACAAGGTAATCATTTACATCTCTACTCAGGAGTCATCAGGCTGGTGCTTTTCCTAACCCTCGAGTTATGTGTATATTATTTAATTAGAGTTGTTCCTCTTGTGAGTTGTATATATTATCTAAACATTCCAATTTCCTTAGCATCACTGTGAATCCCCTTCTTCCTATTAATTTTTTTTCCTTATTTGAATATTCATAGCAAAGTTGTGTAGATCTATTACTCAATTGGATGGATATATGCTCTGATAAGCTTGATTGCATTCGGAGTTATTTAAAGTCTCTTAATGATATTGCAGGTATACGTCGCTGCTAAAGTCTAAAGATGAACAAATTTCAGATCTAGAGGAACAGGTATTGCCTTAGGTTCTTTAGATTATCTTACACAAAGTGTTTCAAGCATAGAGCGAGCCTTTAAAAACAGTTGATTTCAGGTTAGGGACCTCCAAGTTTATGTGGAAGCTCGGAAAACAATTGCCAACATGGATGATTCAGAAGGTATTAAAGATGGCAAGGTTCTACTCGTGGAGTCGTCAAGCACTCCATCTACACGTAGTTCAAAAAGGCGCCCAAAGTCAGGCAGACGAAATGGTTAAAAAGTATAATCCCTGTTTCCTATCCCAGAATGGGAAATGTAGGTGGAGAAAGTGCTGTGTTTTGTATATATATTCGGTCACACTCAAATCAGACGTGGTTGATTTTTGCTGGTAGTAGAGCGCTGCTATCAAATGCTTGCCGATGTAAATATCGTTTTAGATAGAGTAGCAAGAGCTTGCCATAACTCTGGAAAGGGTTGATTTTTTTATGGTTTTTTTCAAAAAAAAAAAAAAAAAAAACCAATTGCAGAACCATATGCACTCCATTTCTGTCTATTGTCTGAACCATGCTGTTTTTTATTTTGAGGTAATGCACTATTTCTAACTTATTTCTGGCTAAAAACCTTCTCCAAACTTCCAATCTGTGACTAAGTAAACGGTAAACCCTGCTATATGCGATAGTCTGTTTTCTCCCCTTGGGTATGTAAGTTGGTGTGGACTTGTATTTTACTTAACATTTTTATTGTCAGTATAAGAAGCTGAAATTATGTGTTCATAAACTATGCCAGAAAAGAAAAGACAGCATACACTATATACCAAGTAATCTACAATTTATTGCCAGTAACAGGCAGCTCAATTCATCTAATAAAAATTTTGAATGGAGTCAGGTGGTAAGGAACGTTTCCTGGATGAGGGTGTGGTTTATTTTCTGGCAAGGTGTGGATGGTTCGGAATTTGAAAACAGTGACATTCATGCACTTGTAAATTTGTCAATAAGCAAATACTTTATTCTGTATGAGGACTAATATAATGAATGGCTGCTCTTAAAACATGAGTTCCAACGGGCAAACATAATAGAAATCATCCCCTGGTTAACTTAACATCTCCCCAACAAAAGTGCAACTAAAACATTCCTCCCATAATTTACATGAGGATCCAAACTTGTGTGAGGGGATAAAACAGAAATATGCCGGCAAGAGATTGAAATGTACTCTGCCCTCCCCTCACTAACCCTAAATTCCAAAGCCATGATCCTACACACTAGACTATATCTTTTCAGTTGGGCAATGAAGAAAATCACCGGTGTGGAGCATTGCAGTATCTGAGAGATTGCTACCTTTGTGGCTGATGATCTGAGCTAGCTGCTCCAGAGGTGCTTGGCCCAGCTCCATTCTCAAGTGTAGGTAAGGAGCCCCACTTGCCCTCAGCTTCTAGTGGCTCGATTACATGTATTCCACCATCTGTCATTCCCAAGGCAAACTGACTAGCCTCAGATGGATGTGCAGCAATGACTAAAGGATACACCCGTAAACTGCATTGAAGATTTAGGATGACTAGATTAGAATGGATTTCAAATAGAATCAACATAACAAAGGGCCATGTGAATAACTCACGATGGATTATTCGGCAGGTATGCACTTGGATTAATTCGGCATCTCAAGCGAAGATTTTTTGCAGTTAGAACACCAACACTGCCATCTTCAAAGCTGACATAGATCGATTCGCTATCACAGGAGTACGTAGCGTGAGTGATTCGGCCACTTGCTTCTAGAGGTACCCACTGTTGCAAAAATAGAATGATCGGATGTTAATGGATGATAAATCACATTCTGCTTGAACCGGATTTTGGTTTTCATGTATATAGACTATAGAGAATACAGTATAAGCAAGAGTAGCGGCTTTGAAATTCAAAAACGAAAGCACCCGAGTAATCTCGTAGTAATAAGATGTGATTGACACTCTAAAGTTGATCATGTAAACAAATTTGTACCTGCTTAAGGCATTCCAGCTTTGGTGCTTCATATATCGCTATTTGTGTTTCATGAACTGCTAGCAGGTGTATCTGGTCCTGATGAAATTGAACACGGGTATCGGCCAGAGGTACAGCTGCACGCCCAGCTGGCATCTGCAAATATTTACTTGTTTGCTTCTCCCACACATCAGTGCTCCACACACACAACTGCAACAATACCCAACCATTAGCAAGTGAAAAATAGCTGTGAGATATTTGCTTTATGAAAAAATCATCTATAGCATGTTCAAAATCTCCCATGTCTATTTCATTAACTACAAATCTACAAGATGAGATATTTGCTTTGAGAAAAAAATCATCTACAGCATGTTCAAAATCTCCCATGTCTATTTCACTAACTACAAGATCAGCATCTGGTCCCTGATCAGCCACAACAAAATAAACAGAAGTAGAAGAACATTTTGATGCCCCGGAACTTTTTTCATATAACCCCTGCCAATTGAAACAAAAAAATGTTCCAAAAATACCTGAGAGTCTGCTCCTGACGATACAAGCACATTGAGAGTATGAGAAAAGGCAAGGCCTGTAATTCTTTTTTGATGGCCCTTGAGCTTACTTTTGACCTGTCCGAATAACAAGTACGTAGAAGCTTTAAGACACTGGCCATCAATATCAGACAAATAATTTTAATACAGTTTAAAAACTAAAGACAACCTCATCAACGCGAACATTGTATATTTGGATGGATGAGTCTTCCATGCCAATAGCAATAATATTATTATCTTGAGGATGGAATGCCAAAAATGTTGCAGCAGGTGGAGGTGGCATGAAAGTTGTCATAGTCTGTAGACCAAAACAGCAGATGAATATATAAGCTAAATTCAGAGGGGGAGAAACGTCAGCTAGATTCAGAATCAACCCATGCCCTAAAAGATTCATTTGATATATTAATGTAAGAAAAAGAGCATGCTTGCGTAAGTGACAGGTCCCCTTTTAAAAGCTGGAGTTTAAAATGTTTAATATATAGGGGTGGTGCAAAAGTTTGATAAAAAAATTAAACTAAACTAAACCCTTTTATTGTTTTTCCTTTTCAGAAGCGAGGTGCAGTGGCTTTTTAGAGAGCCACATGCGTCTGCCCCTGGCTTGTATATATGTTGAATAAACGGATTCCGAGGTTACTCAAGTTCACTTAACGAGTACTAAAAAACAATCAGTGTGGTCAAATTAGAAGAATGCATAAGACACATATTATGCTTCAGCATCTTCATGTGAACATTAAAAGGAGAGGGGTGCAAACAGGGAACATGTACCTTAAAAGTCATCATATTAAACAGAGAAATTTTTCCTCCTGAAGCTGACATAACATAGGAATCATTCTTCGAAAGAGCAAAGCACGGGACAGCATCCTCAGGATTTGTATCATTAATATCATTGGTCATCAATATTCCGCTAGCAGGTTGCCACAGTTGTGGCACAACTCCAGCACTTGCCTATTTGTGATCAATTGGTAGGAATAGCCTAGAGTTAATAAAAGATACAAGGACAGGAATTATTTTGCAATAGTAAACAAGAACCTTTCCAGCTTGGTTGCCATTCCTTGGCCACTTCCAGAGTTTATGAACAGCATTTGAAGCTAAAGCCAGCATAGCGAGTCCTGAATTTGTATAGATCAATCTTGATACCTGTATCGGGCAAGAAAAAGTTGTTTATTAGGATATATCAGAAAGACGCAGGGTGCAGAATTGAAGGTCAAGAGCTATGATACACGAAGGTTGAAACTAGTGATGCATGATCTTGTGTGTGTTTCAGAGAATAGATTCCTTACCCTCATTGCAGTCAAATTGTCAGGCAACCTCATGGAGCGACACTGAGATGGTTCATTAATCTCTGTAAGTTTCCATACCCTAGACTTGTCTGCAGAGTCATCTCCAATTCTAGGTTTCTGATCAGCCAGGTTACGAGTATCACCATTCTACAGGAAGTCCCAAGAGAAGTTTAATAAAAAATACACAAGCTCAGCTATATCAGTTAATAGAGAAAAGACAATAACGTCCAACATGACAGCATGACAACATGATCCCTTTTTCCTCAACATAGCAACTGACATAAATTTCAAAGTGATAAACTGTGAAAACAAGAAGTCTATCAAATACAAACCATTGGCACCATGGGTGCAGCAACTCTATCCACAATACTTGTCCCAACAGTTGCACTATTGGTGCCAAATGTTCCTATTGTGGAGGGCTGCATAAAAGAGGAAAAACTGAGTAAAAACATGCAAACAGTGAGCTTTGGAGGAGAAGTGAGGAGAAATTTCACCAACCTTCACGATTGATGCATTGCCAACTCTAGAGGCATCAAATTGGCTTCGAAGAAGTCTTGAACCTTCTGAATTTGCCAAGATTTTAATACCATTATCATTTGTTGAGACAGCCAACAAAATTCCATCCTTGCTAAAGCGTATACAAGGAGAAGCCTGATGTGGTGATCGACACAAGATAAGCATGTAGCCTCTTATAAAAGTACAATCGACAAAATGGTAAACTAGTAAGACAAATACCGGTAGTCCGCCTTCTGCATCAGTACTGTTTATTAAGCTCACATTGTCCATATCCCAAAACTTGATGCTAAATTCATCACCAGCAGCCAAGAACCTATTCTTTGTAGTATCAAATTGCACAATACCAGAAGCTCTCTTTCCTAAACCAATATATGTTCGTTTCACAGCACCCTCACTTTCATTCCATTCTACCAGGTATGACTCACCTTCTTTGTTAGTCCCGCATGAGAACAACCTAGAAATGATCATACCATACACAAATACATTATGGTATATTTAAAGGTATGCAGAATTAAGTAACATAAAAAGGGATAAGAGGAGTCATGAATTATTTTGTAAACCTTGTTCCATCAGCACTGTAAGCCATTGTGGTTGATGAATGACCTGGTGCATCATAGTCTACTCTTGATCCCATGTTATCATACAACCAAGCTTTTATTTTCCCATCAGTGGCAGTTGAGAATATGAACTGGTTCAAAAGAGGGGAAAAGAATGATAAAATGAGTTGAGTATGGCAGTCACAAGAAAAGAGGATGCGGAACTTTTCCATGGCAGTCACAAGAAAAGATTTTTGAGGCCACCACATATACATATAAAGGGTGAAAAATTACTGTTCTATTTTGTTCATCTAATAGTCATTCATCACAACTTCAAAAGAAACAGCAGTAGCTGTGTTGTTTGTATAAGGGTAACTTTCAAAGGATCAACTCAAAAAAAATAGCCTAAAAAAATAGGCAGACTATTTAGATGCTCTCAGTATTGCTGCATTCACTTAAGTTATCTACACGATGCAGAGTGGACATGGGCTAAAAAGGTAATCAAAGTCTCGCTTAAAAGAGCACCAGAAGATTACCTGAATATTTTCTTTGTGATGTGGGCACACAGAATAAACAGGTGATTCATGGCCTTCAAATGTGTATTGTTTAGTTCCAGTCACAGCATCCCATACCTGTTCGTTATAACCATTATTTCACATGATTAACTTCCAAACCTTTTCAAAAATAAAGGCAAGGAAAAGAATAACAGAACGAGAAATAAAACCTTAATAAGCCTATCCTCTCCACAGGTGACAATACAAAGTTGTTTGTTAGGATAAGAGAACGCCAGGTCATTAACACTGCCATTGTGCGCTTCAATCTGGATGAAACAATCAAAGTAATAAAGTATGAGCACTACAATCAAACTTAAAGATACAACAAAAGAAAAATGCAGAAATTCAATTCCAAAGGATAAAAGTTTGAAACAAGGACCTCAAGATGGTTTCTAAGATCATCTGTTCCATGGTTAGAATAGATGTGCACAATATTCTTCGAATAGGCAACACCTGAATCAGCAACATGATAGTAGTCGAAACATTAATATCAGTCTAATTTATCATAGAAGTTTGCTTTCTGAAACCACATGATAGGCGTGGCTGAAAAAACAAGTTCAACACACTTACACAGAACTCTAATTAAAGCACATACCAAATAAAGAACCATCGGGGCTCCATATTACACGGTTGATTGATGCAGTGTACTCATTTGACAAAGATGTCTGTCAATTAAACCAAGTGATTTAAGAGAAATGGATGATGCTTACAAAGAGGAAAGCAAACAAGGGTACCCTCATACCTGCAGAGCCATAGAACAAGCGCCGATATCCCAAAGTTTAAAACTTCTATGAATAAGCCTATCCCGGCTACCAAGCTCCCATACCATAACCTCTCCTGTGTTTGTACCAACTAACGGAAATTGAAGAGCATGAGATTAGTATTGATGACAAGAGCCACGGGCATGTCATGAAACTAAAGTTAATAAAGGAACCAGAACTCTTTTTTTTTCTCCAGACTAAGAAGACACTAAAATATCAAGAACTCACCTAGAAGTAAAGTCTGTTGCAATGGATGAAAATCCAAGCTCTTGACAGCTGATCCCTGACTCAGACTCATGACTGCCGTCTTAGGCAAGTCATCCAATGAGTACGAGCTCTGACCATGACTCTGGCCATGACTCTGGCCATGATTCTGCCCAGTAAATCCAACAGGCAGTATGTTGACAGGAATATTACTTGCCTACAAAAGTAGCATGTTTAGTTGCACTTATACTCAAAGTCTTAATTCGGCATGATAAAAAAATACACAGACAAAAGGATATGCCCAGCTTCTGAACATTTTGCTTATCCTCACGTCAATAATAGACTTAAATGACAACAGGTGCAACATTCTTTTGAATAATCTCTAAATTATAGAATTTCCAGGCATGCAGAAATCATTAAGTAAAAACAAAACACCAGGAATAGCAAAATAAATCCAGCAGTTGATTAAACACAATGTAGGGGTGGAAATAAGATGGTAGTAGCATACTTCATCAGATATTCCAAAAGGTCTAGATCTCTTCAAGACATGATCTGAATCAGCTGTTTGATAATCCATAGCTGGATTGTTTGCAGGAGGAGTTCTCGGACGCTTCAATAGTGCACCTGCAAGATGGATAATGCCAATAGGGGGGGTGAGGGGGTTAATCACCAGCATCCACACCAACACTTAACCACATCAACAAAATTTTGCTTAATCATTACACATATTAAGTACCAGGATTATTGGATGGATTGAAACCAATAGGTCCTGCAGAAGCAGAAGGATGAGGAACTGGAGATGGGTTAGCCATCCATCCTGCAAGAGATGTAGGCAATTGTGCTGGTCCTGGTGCCTGGGCCGGTGCCTGCTGAAATGCCTTCAGAATGAAAAGGTGTAAGTCAAACAACTGGAAATGGAACTACTCATAGACAAGTAAAAAA
Source organism: Cruciata laevipes (assembly GCA_963678965.1). Classification (NCBI taxonomy): domain Eukaryota; kingdom Viridiplantae; phylum Streptophyta; class Magnoliopsida; order Gentianales; family Rubiaceae; genus Cruciata; species Cruciata laevipes. The sequence continues at coordinate 7,484,816 of OY787632.1, read as the reverse complement.
TTGTGCGTCTTTCTCCTTACTTGAATATTTACACCATGAGCACCCATAGGTGGGAAAGCACCAGGCTTAGGAACACCTCCCAATAGTGAATGGGTATTAGTCACCGGAGATGGGGCTCGTGCACCATTTTGCTGTGATGGCCCACCACAAGAATGATCCACAAATAAGGTTTTGATATCCGGATTGGGTTTAGGATTCTTACAGAGCTGATGCTGCCAATTCAAACTGCACAAACACTTTTAGTCATATAAAAAGCACAACTTATATTTTAACATTAACCAAACCACTATCGAAAACACAAACCTCTGATTAATGAGTGTTCGCAGCCTTGAGTTCTTCAAAGTGGGGAACGTTAACTTGTCACGGAATAAGGGATTAGCTTCTATCAACTTTTTAAGTTCAATAAGCATTATACCCCTGGCAGACTTGGTGTCTCCATACTTTGATAGTTGCTCGTTGTCCCTATCATTTCACACCGGTTAATCAGGAACGAGCACTTGAAAAAATCAAACTAGTTAGTAGTGACGCAAGGCGTACATTACCTAAAATTTTCTAGCGTCAGAAGTTGCGTAATTTCTTTGAAGAGGTCCTCATTGAAAGCTGAGAAGACTTTCAAGTCCTTAACGAGTATCTCAACCCCTTTGGCACGATCTTTTCTGCATTGAAGTAGATCCGACAATCAACTATAAGTGAGCCAGAAACATATGGAAAGCAGCTATTTTTTCAACTAAACATATATAGAAAACTAGCCTGTCCAGTGCTTCCAGGTACTTCTGTTTCCTGATTTCGAAAAATATTTTCATGGAGTATCTGTTATCATCCACCTTAGTGAATCCAGACAGATACTTCTCCACCTCATCCCAATCACCATTCGTCACCATTTCCTCAAAATGTCTCATATTAAAGTAAAACGCAGACTCTTGCTCCAGCCTTCATCACACAAGTAATCAATAAATTAGAGAAAAAAAACACAAGACCCCCATATCTCAAATATTCTCAGAACAAAATGTAATTAAACCAATTACTCCTGATTTTCAAAAGCCTACAGTCAATCCCACTTGCTAGACTCTCATTTGCAGGGCAACCTAGCAATTAAGCCTAAAATTCTATAAATGCTCATAATCAGGGAACAAACCAACTGTTAACCCAAGAACAAAAACCCTACACATAGATCCAACCACCAACAACCAAATTCATCAATCTAATTATCTTCTATCACACAACAAGAAGCTAATTAAATTGAGAACCAATCATCATATAATCACCAATTAAAACATTAAAACCAAACAAGTAACTGAAATCCAAACCCTACCTATGAACAGAGTCCTTGAATTTCTCCTCATCCAGAAATTGAAGTATTAAGAACACCAGCTCCCTGCTTAAGGACGACATACCTGCTCCCTGTCACTCTCCCTCACCTACAAAAAAATCAAATCAACATTTCAATACAATAAATTCATCAAAACACAGATCAATTGAACCAGTACAATCACAGAACAATCGCCAATTCAACACGAATCAAAAACACGAATTCGCGTTCATATAAGCTGTATTCCTTCGTGTATACATCTGCATGCAAGGGAGATGAAGAAAAGCTGTACCTTGGGGACTCGCGCCTTCAATGGAGGAGAGAGAAACAAACAGATCGGAGGGTTTTTGTGTAGATTTTCGGTGCGGTGCTTGTTGCTTTCTCTCTCTAGAAAAAATTAAAAATTAAAAGAAAAATAACAAAACACGAAGCTGTACTGCTATCAGTGCTCAGTCAGGACTATCTTTTCTCTCACCACACTCGTTTTTTTGTAATGCGGAAAAGAGAAATTCAAGAGATGGGAGAGAAAAGCAAAATGGGGGAATAAATAGGCACGAGATGATAAGTGAACTCGTCTCTCTTTGATAAGTAGGTGCACTTATGTGGCGATGTTATTGATAGGTTTATAAGGAGTTTGATAAGCGGATCTGCTTATATACGTCTTAAACATGTCTAATATGGATTTATATTCGGCTGGATTTGCGGGGTTATCGAAGAAGGGCTTTTATATGGTGTGGCCTGTGGGCATCCTCGCGTTTATTACCGTATTTGCCATTGCCATGTTTCTATTTTAAGTAAAACTATTGATTTGTTGACTTTTCTAGATGCTGAAAGTTTTTTTGGTCGCCTTTTAGTGGAGAAAATACCTCTTAAATAGTCATTTATTTATTTTGTATTAATAATTACCATTAAAATTTTTATTTATTTTTTGAAAAATTACCATTTAAAATTTAAACATACGTTTTTGCATTCTACACTTTTCTGTTTAAGGAATTGTTTATAATTTTGACCAGGTATAACTGGTATTTGTTTGGCAATATTGTTGTTTCCTTTTTTCCCTTCACGCAGTCCATAAGAGCAAGTTCAACAGAATCTCTAAAAGTTTTTCTAAAATAGAGAATGAAAACCTATATTCTCCAAATATTTTTCGCTCAACTCCAACAGTATCTCTATTTTAGAGATTTTGTTAATTACTCTTTCCTTTTTTGTGTGTGTAGAGATTTTGAGAAAAGAAATTTTCCAAAAATAGCTTTTATTTCCTTGTCGCATGATTTTCGTTCGGCAAATTTATTTTTGCCATTCTGCATATATAGCAAAGCAAATCTTCTCTCTCATCAATTTTGCTATAATAGCAAATGGGATAGCAAATCTGTTGGAGTAGAAAATATCTAAAAAATAAGAAAATCTCTACTATACCAAATCTGTTGGGAGAAAGTCTTGGATGAGACCTGTTCTTGTGGTGGAGACCAAGAGCAGAGGAATGAGTATTTACTGTTTCTGCTTGATCTTTTAGTCAGTTTGTTTGATCTTTCAATCAATGTCCTTGAGTATTTTTGTTTTGTCTTGATTTTTCAGTTAATTTGATCTTTCGTTCAATTTGCTTGATCTTTCGGTCAATTTTCTTGATCATTTTCTTGGTCAATTTCACCAACGACAAATTCAATCAAGGAAATCGGCGGGTTTAAAGCTTACCAACGACAAATTCAATCAATAGCAGTTTTATATAATCTTTGGTCTCAATTGAGATTTGTGACAGGTGTCAAATGAGAATTTGCCATCTGATGGACTTGCTCTTATGACAACTTTTTCACATTCTTATCATATAAATTTAGCATTTCCAAAATTATTTTAAATCGGATAAAAAAATTAGTTTAAATAAAAACTCAGAACTATACCAACCGCAAAAAAACAATCCTACTTTATTATTTACCATGTTTATACGTTATTGTCTAGATACTTTATATTTGATTTACTTACCTTAGTGAATATTATACGTTTACCAAGGCATATGCATCTCAATCACAAACTACTAATTAAAATTGGTCTGTGTTATCCAAATTTTGATTAAAATTGCAAATGTCTTGAAAACTTCTTTTTTTCAATCAATAAAATTAAATATCTAAATAATAACAATATGACTAGTTATAGATCAAGGATAGTATATTGATTTATAACACTATCAAATTGATCTCAATTTCTTAAGTAGATTGATAAAACATTAATTAAATGGGGAGGAAAAAACATGTATAAGAGCTCCCACGCTGGATACAGTTAATCAAAACTTACCTTCTCATCTTACCGTGGATGAAGATGGAGAGTCTGGGCTTTAGTTTATACTATTTAATTTATACTGTTTTTTGTGAAAATATTAAATGAGATAAATAAATAAAAGTGAAAAAAAATATAGAGGTGTAACATTAAGAATATACAAATATCTATTTATATATAAGTGCATGGAAGAAAACAAATATCTATTTGTGGTTGTGGAGTATAATCCAATCAAACAAGTTTTGATGAGTGTGTGATTTTCAAAAAAGAAATAAAATACATGATCTGGAAACAATCGTATATTTCCATATAAATCTAATATATATGGCTCATTCTAGAAATTATTGAATAGGATATGGTGTACACGGTGGCTTGTAAATCTTATAAATATTTAGGCGACTTATTACGAAATTGAAATTGAAATTGTTTAATTTTTCCAAAAAAAATTAAATTAGATAAGCTAAGTATATACTTTCATTGGAACGTTAGAGCAAGTCCAACAGCTTCCCCAAGTTGGGGGATTTCAATAAATTTAGGGAATATGAGCCATTTTTCAGCTCCAACAGATTCCCTATCTCATTCCCCAACTTGGGGATTTTGAAGAAATCTACATGTTGCTTCCCCAAATCTGTAGAGAGAGAAAAAAAACTTGGGGAAGCAAAATTTAATGCTTAGTGCATTTATGTTGATCTTTTACCTCTCTTTATTAGTTTCATAATTCAAATACATATATTTCAAATGTGATTATCTTTAATTGTATATAATAAAGAATTATAAGAAATATATATATAATTAAATTTCATATTTCTACGAACAAAACAAGATCATACATGACTATGTTTATAAAAATTTGAATATTGTCATGTGAGATCTTGTTATGTTCGTTTTAATGAATATTTTAATAATATATATTTTTCACATTTTTTTATCATACGTAATTTAAAATATTAAGATTCCAAAATATACTTGAATGGTGAAAAACAATAATAAAGAGATAAAATACTGAAATTTAATGCACATGCATTAAATTCTAATTCTCACACTAGGGAAGCTGTTAGAGTTGAAGCAAAAAAATATAGGAAATATGGGAATGTAGTACTATATCTTGGAGAATGTTGTAGGGAAGCTGTTGGACTTGCTCTTACGAGTATATACATTGGACGTCAATATTAATACAAATTAGGCAAGTATTAATAAGTAACGATACTAGTAATTGAGAGCCCATCTTAAGTTCAGAATCATCAATATTAATTTAATTCATTTAAATTTAGTGATAGTCAATATATGATGTTTTTCATTTATTGTTAAATCAAGTATAGTTAGGGAAAATGATTCTTCAAATTTTACACTGATCATTCTTAGATAATAAAGTGTTTGTGTTTTTTTTTAAATAAATATCTTAATGCTCTAACTTTTTGGTCAAATTGAAAAAATTAATAGAAACAACTTTTGACTCCCCTTTTAACTAATTATTAGAGTTTGCATTAAATCAAAAATTACTTAATAGTTATTTACTAAACAGGACTATTCTCGGAGTCAACTATTGAATATAAAAATTATGCCCTGTTTACCAGAGCTTATTTGTAGATCAGTTCAGTTCAGTTTAGTTCAGTTCAATTCAGTTCAATTCAGTTCAGTTCAGTTCAGTTCAGTGAAAATGTAATTGATGAAATTCAGGTTAATTTAGTTATGCTGATTCCATTTTTCAATACATCAATTTTACTTCAGTTCAGTTCAGTTCAGTACATGGTGGAAATAAGCTCTAGCAAACAGGGCCTTAGTCAATTAAGTAAAAAAAATAAACTACCATATTAAAAGCTATTTATCAAACCGAACATTTCACAACCAACTTTTAGAGCCTTCTCCATTCACAATAGAAGCTAAAACATTTTGTAGTATAAGGTCATTGTTTACTAGAGCTTATTTCTTGATTTACTGAACAAAACTAAATTGAATTAAACTAAACTGAACTTAACTTAACTGAATTGAACTGAACTGAATTGAAGTGAAAATTGATGTATTGAAAAATGGAATCAGCATGCCTGAATTAACCTGAATTTCATCAAATTGCATTTTCACTGAACTGAACTGAACTGAACTGAACTGAACTGAATTGAACTGAACTGAACTGAACTGATCTACAGATAAGCTTTAGTAAACAGGGCCTAAATGTTTAGTTTTTCAAAATAATGAGTTAGCAAGTTACATGATATGCTACAATAGTCAATAGTATATTGTAATAAATAATAACTTATATTTTTATTTATTTTTGAAAAATTCATTCATGGATTACAAGTGTAATCAACATCTAATCAACTAGCCTATTACAAGGCTAATCAGACTCATACCGTCTGTACTATTACAAATTGAGAGATCCAATAAAAAATGTAATACCGCCCTCAGGGATATTATTTTGCAACCGCGAACACCACAACTGCTTGGCAGAGAGGAGCGTCTCCCGCATCAATCATTGCGCCAATCGGGGATCTGCTACAACCGCAACACCACTAGATCCAAATCATGATCTATGTTCTTCAAATTGTAAACACCTTAAAAATCATACATCACGAGCGGGAATACGATCCATGACCTGTCTAACCAGATCAAGAACTATAAACAAAAACATAAATCACGACATGTCCAACTAGATCGGAAACAAAAATGACGAACAACTAAATCATGGATTCAGCCGATAAAATCGAGAACAATTTCATTGTGTGAATCACACTTATTCAATGTAATAAAAAATCAATAAACAGAAAAGCAATTGGGGAAAAGATTGAAGAAGAAGAGGGTTTTTTTTCTTAAATAATAACTTATATTTTAAGAAGATGAGATAGTAGTTGATCATGCATAACTTTATTTTTTACTAAAATACATTGAATTAATTGTGTATGGAGCTCAAGCTAGTAGATACGTGAAGCTACACTAGTTTGAGAAAGCTAAATATGTGGCATGTAAATGACAAATTACATGCCACATATTTTACTTCTTTATTGAAAAATCTCAGAATTCATGTTTGACCATCAATAACTTTTGTTATACATGTTAATTTAAATGAAAATTTGATCTTTTGAAAATAAATGATTCATAAAATTCAAATATTCATTACACGAGAACATTGTAATATATATATACTCATTAAAATTTATGATCAAAAATGGTTTCATAAAGTTTGAAAAAAAGTACTACATTTTTTATGGAATATTGGAGGGACCGAGGGAGTACAATGTAAGAAAGGCATAATCTTTTCAAAAAAAAAAAAAATTTATAAGAAAAGCATAATACAAGGGGAAATCACTTATATAACATGTTTACTATGTCAACGTATTTTTAAAAAAATTTAGTATTCAGTATATAAATAAACTATATTTTATTTTTATTTTTTGAAGATAACTATATTTAGCACCATAGTCAAAATCATACCGGGTCTTATATAGCAAGAAAATGAAACTCCATATCTCTCAACTTGTCCCTCGTTTTATATAAAAAAAACTCAACACTAATCAACACCAATATTGTAAAGTCAACACTAATTAGTCGATGATCTATACTTATTTATTAGAGTAAAGTTCATAATTGGTCATCGAACTTTGAAAAAATTTCACTTTTACTCATTCAACTATTATTTACCCACTTTTGATCATTAAACTTTGCAGAAATTTCACTTTTGGCCATCCAACCAATTTTTTACTTATTTTTTATCATCGAACTTTTTAAATTAATCCAAAATTGATCACTCTTGGTTAAGTGATAAAAAATGTTGAGTGGTCAAATTTGGAATAATTTATAAAGTTGATCAAAAGTGGATCAAAAATAGTTGAGTGGTCAAAATGGAATTTCAAAAAAGTTTGATGATTATTGATTTTACTCTATTTATTATATACCTAAAACTCGAGCAAACTACTATTTTGTAACATAACGCTCAAAAGTTTAATGATCAATTATTGATTTTACTCTATCTATTATATACCTAAAACTAAGCAAACTACTACTATTTTGTAACATAACGGTCACACAATTTTCAACAACACCTTAAAAAAATAGTAATTAGCTATAATTTTCAACGCCACCTTACACAATTTATTAAGTAACTGTTTATTTTTCAAAAGCAAGCAGGAAAGATAGTGTAGTAAGTGAAACCTAATTAGTTAATTATAATCATGCAATACTTTTTACTGGTTACAATATCATTATGTTGGTGTAATTGTGAAAAATCGGTAACCGTTGTAACGGTAAGCAATCAATTCGATACTTTACAATTATCACATATACTACATCTCGTATGGTGGGACGATATATAGAGAATAACGTTATACGAATTTATTCTTAATTATCCTTATCTACATCTTCATATTATTGATACAAATGAGAAAAAAATTATTATTCATTAAATTTGAAAGTCGTGTTCATCATCCTGTACAGTTTTGAGATTGCAGTTAATACATTAAATTAATAGTATACCAACAAAATTGTTTATCAATATATTTTATATTAATAAATTATTTCAAATTTCAAATCATAGAAAGTCATCATTTTACCTTCAACATATTGTTCGTGAATCATTAATACATGTTTTATATTGAAAATGTAAATCAATATGCATCCATTCAATTATTATTAGAGCAGGTAAAAAAATTGCTTGGGCTAAAAACCGAGTGGTTTGGGGTCCAGATATAACATAATCAAATTTATAATTTATAATTCAAATGCACTAGATTGTACTTAATATAAAATAAAATAAAAATATATGAACATGTGTTGATATATATATATATATATATATATATATATATATATATAACGCCCAAAGTTTAAGAATCAATAACGAATATTGAGTCATTAACAAAAGCAAAATTATTATAATATTATTAGTATTTCATGTATAATTTAAATCGTCTTCTAATTATAAGGACTTCATCGACTCCGTATGAGTACTCCTGAATCTGCCTACAACTTTCATCTCACACATAAAACATAGAAAATGAACTTGCGGACAGTGATATCTCTCGTAAAGTATATAAAGTTTTAATCGTAAAAGTAAAATTAAATTCTATTATGATTTCAACATACCAAACCTAATATAAATAAAATTTCTAAAACAATATAACAATATATATTCACAACTGTTAATGATACACATTTTAATATGCGAATTCAGTTAATTAGATGCATCTTTCTCTAGGTTTGATTACGTTGTTGCCCAAATCTTCATCGATCGAAGAGATTGATTCAAACTCCGAGGTATTGTTATGATTTTGATGAGAATATGTGAAATTAAATTGTTGAAGAAATAGAGAATAAGGTGCTGATGCAATGTGATTTAATATTTGATGCAAACATTTGTAGATTTTTGGTGTTTTGAATTTGTGCATATTTGCGGTGGGAGAAAGACGTGATTTTCTTCATTATTTTTTACGAACTGGTGCTCGGTAAGAGGTTTAGTTTAGGCGAAAGTGAGATTGCGATCATTGATGACCCAGTTTGGGTTACTAATGGTAAGGTTTGGGTGGTCAACATTGAGTTTCGGGATACCACATTGAGGGTTGGGTCTGACGGTGTCGTGGTGGGCGTTGAGGTGACATCAGAGTGTAAATAAAAAAATTGAGAGAATAGACATTAAAAAAAAATGATATTTATATTATGACCCCTAAATTTTATATAAATTTTATTTTGCCTTATAATTACTTATAATTATGATTTATAACATCACCATATAACTGCTTCATACAAGTTTTTCTCCGTATCATAAGTACAGTTAGGTTAAAAATACGGAGTATATGATAACCAAAATTATATTATTGATTGACAAAATAGAAATGTTAGTGCACATTTTTGAACAAGAATGTTGAAGTAATGAGAATGAAAGTGTGTTGTAGGCTTGATTTAGTGGTACTCAACGATCTCTATAATTAAGTGTTCAAAACACATCCCCTGAATCAAGCTCACAACACACTTTTGGTACAATAATTAGTGGTACACGCAGTAATATAATTCAACACGATGGTTGATGGTGATATTACTAATTAATTTGGAAATTGAGGATGGTTCTAGCAATTAAATAGTAGTAGAATAACTCTGAAGTCTTGAATATCATTGAGGTTCATTTGAATTATTATTTTTTTAAATGGTGATAATTAATTAAAATTTGGTGTTCAAGTCCCAATTATATGTCGGGCAATAAAATCACTTTACCACTGTAGCAGATTGGAAAGTTTTTCAAAATGTGAAGGTCACACTCTCAATATTCTGAATCACTATGTTTCCAATATTAATGTCTATCTTCTCTTCCAATATCAATAATCTATGACGTTGACATCTTTTTCGATGAAGTTTCTTAAAAAAAAAAAAATCTTCCCCGCTCCATAAATCATTATAGGAGTATTTCATTTTTCTATAAAGTAAACAACAGCTTTTTTTTTTATGGGTTCCAGACCGGTCCTGGAATTTTGGGGGCCTCAAGCAAAAATAATTTTTTTCAGGGTTTAAATAGTAAAGTTTAATATTTTTGAGTTATAGCAAAAATATTATGAATTATATATAAAATGGCTATATAATGTACGAGGCTCTAATTTGATAAAAAAATATATTTTGTTTACATAAATATATTTAAATTAATAAAAATACTATATATTTTTTCCAAAAATGGGGCCTTTTTTTCTAAAATTATTTGGGGGCCTGAAGCGGGTGCTTAACCTGCTCTAATGAGCGCCGGCCCTGAGTATTTCTGATAGGAAGTTCTCATCTATATGGGAAAGACTATCCTTTTACTTTACCTAAAATGGTTTAAGTGCATTTCACAATCTGATAATTAGACTTTCGCCTTCTGTCACTTGTTGGATACTGTGGAAGACAAGAAATAAATTATTTTTTGAAAATGTCCAAGCCAATTCTTCTTTTGTGCTGAGACAGATCAGAGATCTTGTATTTCTTATATTCTCCGCAAAACCTTTTTACATTTCCCCAGCCTTTGATTCTGATATTGCAAGCCACAGTTTCCTTCCCTTAGTAAAAAAGACCACCAAAACCCAAGATTTTCAAAATTGCCTGGAAAAAACCCCTTTCTAATCTTAAAATTAATGTGGATGTTGCTTGGTCCCCTAATTCCCTTCATGCTGGAATCAGTATCCTCATTAGGAATAATAGAGGAGGTTTTATTTCTGCTCATAGCTGCTTTACCTCTGCTGATACACCACTTGAGGCTGAAATTAAAGCTATTCAACTAGCTGTGAGATATGGGAGTGTCATCTCTGAACCTATTATCATTGAGTCTGATTGTTTAAATGTCATCTCCTCTGTTCTCAATCCTTGTACTGCTAAATACAATACATCAATTCATCTCTTCATTCTCTGTGATGCATGTTCATAGGGAAGCCAACATGCCTGATGCTCTAGCTAAAATCTGTCTAAATGCCAAACATGATGCTTCTTATTCCTTCTCCTCTCTCCCTGATAGGATTCATGGTCTAATTAGACTTGATCAAATGGGAACACCTTCCTTGAGGATCCCCGTATCAGATGCTACTTAGTCTTTTTGAATTTCTTTTTCAGGTCCAAGTTGTGACAGTTGCATCTGGTGTTGTTCATGGTAGCAAACTGGTGCTCATCTAGTGCTGATTCCGAAACATGGAGCATTTTGTTCTACTCATCCGGAGCTGATTTCATTTATATGCATCTGCATATGGTACTCTGATATGTAAATATAGGCTGATGCATTTTTAGTATAGTATGCCCTCCTTCTGTCTACTAGTTCCTTTCCCTCTTGACTAATTTGAGCTTCGTTTTACGATCTCTAAACTGTTCGGGGGATTTTTAGGATTAGATATGACAGTTTTTGCTAGGAGATTAGCCTATTTTTTATTCTTTTGGAAGCAATCACTTTGTTTCAGGAGCTTCTGCTCCCATCTTGTACCAAACTCTGCCATTTTTGGCTTTTATTTCTGTCATGTTATTTTATGGCTTAGGGGTGCCTAATACAATCCCCTCCATCCTTGGATGGTTTAATTTTTTTAAAAAAAAAGTGCAAAAAATAATTCATAACCCATGTATAGTTTGTGGTACAATTTTTGCACGGATTTTATGAATACGAGGGAGTGACAGTGAGCATTGCTCTAGCAGATGAATAATAGTTGAATTACTAGAAATACTTAAAATCGTTTGGTTTGGTACGTAGTGAGTTACGTGATAATTACAAAATTACAGTATGTTGATGGTACATATATGGTTGTTCGGTTGATGGACCTAAATTCGTAGGAATTTGGATTGTAAATTAAAATTCCTACGAGTACCCTCTCGGTCAATCAAATTTTCTACCCATTTTTTCTAGGGTGTGAAATTTTTATTAGGGTCTATTTAAACCATTTAAAAAAAAAATAGTGGACTAGTAGTAAAAAAAATGTAAACGTATATAATAAAAGAGGTAATCTGAATTTTAAATAACCATCGGGTGAGTAGTTGTAAAATTTATAGCATATATTGAATTTGAAAAATAGGACATTTTTGCCAAATGATACTGTTGTTTCTCACAAAATTTTCCATAATAGTTTATAATTTTTAAAAGCTTTTATTAATATCAGCTCTTATTTTATTTTTTTCATTTCTTTATGCGCTTTTTCTTTATTTCCAAATTTTTTCTTCTCTATTTGTTTTATTTCTTCATGATAGAATGTAAAATTCACACGGATGATAGTTCTTTGTATTAAAATATAATTTTTTTGAGAAAAACGTACTATTATTTCAAATTCCTGGAAAATATCAAGAATCGTTTGATACAAGAAACGTGAATTGGGAATCTCACACTGTACAAAGACCAAGACTCGACTTAGCATATTGAGCTAACAAATGAGCTGAGCAATTTTCAGAACGCGGAATCCAAAACGACCAAAACAAATGAGGTTGAACTAGTAACCCAGGATTTCATCAACCAAAGCAGCAACCTCCATCGTGCATGGCACATAACCTCTAATTATTTGTGTTAAGTATATAATAGAGTAGAAGGTCAAAAATGAATAGACATATATACAAATATACAAAAATATAATTTTAACTTTTCTTAATAACTCTATCACCCTTTCAAGTGAAATGGAAATCGAAGCCGTGAAAGATCCTTCATAAAAATGTGTGCAAGTTGAAGATCAGTGGGAATATGAAGAACGTTGAGCTTGCTGAAAGCCACCATCTCATGTACAAAATGATAGTCGATCAAGGTTCTAGCAATTAAGTTCAAGGTCCTTGCTGATGCTGCTACTGCTAGCCTTTTATCCTCTAACCAGCTAAAGTACTATTTTAAACTCTATCCAAATCCTTTGCAAAGTTATGTTTAATTTCGACGATCATTAACATGTTCGGGGATTTAGTGAGACTTTTTACATATACTCTCATGTGAGACAACCTTTTATTTTCATGAGTTTTTTTTTTTTTTTTGAAAGAACTTTTAGTTTGTTTATTCTATTCTATATTCTTTTGAAAGGAACTAATGTTGCTTATGGATGGTACCAACACCGAGCCTAGGTCTCTATGTTTTTATTTTAACTTGCTTTTTTATCGTTTAGGGAAGCCAAATATAATCCCACATATGACATGGTTTATCTTTAAAAAATAAAAATAAAATAGCAAGCTCAAGGTGGCAATAATTTAGCAAGCTCAAGGTTCTCCACTTGGCAAGAAAACAACCTACTCCCTCCGTGCCTTTTTAATTGTCCCATTAAAATAGTGAATTTTTCTTACACCATATTTGACCATTAATAATTTTTGTACATAAATATAATACCATCATATAAAATATCTTTAGATTCTCTGTGTGAAACACTCTTAGAATATTAAAATTTCTTAAATTATTATTAAGTGTAATTAAAGTTATTAATGGTCAAACATAGAGTGAAAATATTTGACTGAAAAAGTAGGACAAATAATAAGGGACAGAGGGAGTATGCACTATTCGATAGCTGAATCTCTTCTTTTTTTTGAAAAAATAATAATTACTTTCATTCAACTTCAAGGTCCTGGAAATCGTCCAGAAACGAATGACCCAAGAATCGTACAACAGGGGGCTCGACTTTCCATAGTTAGCTAGAGAGTGCGCTATAACGTTCTCACTACGAGGAACCCAGAAGGGACCTAGATAGTTGCTATTCTCTAACAAATTTCGAAGTCTCTCTATCGTCTCCATGCAGTGCACTGAACAGTCTGTCTCCTGGTGAATCATTTGCACTACGTGGAGGGCATCCCCACCAGTTTCATCTCCGTCTGGTCTATCTCCGCGGCCAGGATGAGGGCTTCTTCCAGAGCAAGACTTTCTGCGAGAGACGGATCACTGACATTCGGGATTCTCCGTGCAACACCCCGAATAAAGCTTCCATCTGAACCCATAGCTACCACCCCTATTCCCGCGTCCCCATTCAGGATACCAGTATCGAAGTTGATCTGGATCCCTGGGTCTGGCGGTCTCAGCAACGTCCTCGGCAACAATGAAGCCGGCGTCTCCTCCCTCCATTGCTGGGCCTTCCTGTAACTCCTCAGATTTGCCACTACCCCTGCGGCCATAACAGCTAACACCGTGTGGAACTGCTCGAATATCTGCTTATTCCGCTGGAACCAGATACCATCGCAGACCATGATCGCCAGTGAACAGAATTCATCATTTTCATCTTTCAGCAGCTTCCGAAACCAGGCATCTCCTCTGGGTTGTTCCGCCGCCGAAACCTTTCCAAGTAACCCCACCGTGCTCCATGCAGACTTGGCACAGCCACACGAGAAGAATAGATGAGCTGTCGTATCCGCGTCCTCCTCTGAGCAAAGTGGACATGTAGAAGAAACCTTTTCTCCCCTCCTCCTGAGGTTCGCCACCGTTGGCAGGGAACCTTACACAACCTCCAAGAAAAGTGAAGTGCCCTCTTCGGAACTCTGAACTTCCAGAAACTCTTCCAGAAAGCCGCCGCCTCATCGTGTACTGAGTTTGAAGCTTGGTTCTGTAGCCTGCTTTCCACCTCCACGTGATAGGCCTTCCGAACTGTATAGCCACCATGTTTAGTGTGGTGCTATATCCACTTGTCCGAACTTGATACCATTGCTGAACTTGATGGCTATATTCCGCAATGGTATCTCCAGAATCTTCACCACCTCATCCGGAGTGAAAAGGTGGTTCAACCAGTGCGTCTTCCACCATCTTGTATCCCTATCGATCAGATCAGCCACCCTCTGTAAGTTTCCTGGAATAGCCTGCGGATGCTGGATCCAGAAGTTGCCCAGCCAAGGTATCCATGGGTCCTGACATATAGACGTGTCATTTCCCGAACCAATTGATCTCCTGACTCCACCATGCACCAACCCCAAGGCTCTATGGATACTCCTCCAGGCCTAAGACGGCCTCGACCCGAGCTCCGAGGTCATTAAGTCGCCATTCCTGTGGTACTTAGCCTTGAGAACCTGAGCTAGTAGCGAATTTGGCTGTGAGAGAAGCCTCCATGCCTTCTTCCCTAGGAGCGCTTTATTGAATGTCCCTAGGTCTCGAAAGCCCAATCCGCCAGCTCCTTTCGAACGAGACATCCTCTTCCAAGCCACCCATGTGATGTTCCGCTCCGTAGAAGATCCCCCTCACCAGAAATTGCTCAACAGACCATGTATCTCCTCTACCACATAATCTGGAAGCTGAAAACAACTCATCGTATAACTCGGTATAGCCTGTAGAACAGACTTTATCAGAATCTCTTTGCCCGCTTTCGACAAGTTCTGCTCATTCCAACCATCAATCTTCTGCCTGATGCGATCTTTGATGGACTGGAATATCTCCCCATTCTTCCTTCCAATGACAGTAAGTAGCCCAAGATACTTCTCATGAGCCTCCACCTCCGGAATCTTCAGAATGTTACATATCCTCGGTCTATTATCCAAAGCCGTGTTAGGGCTGAACAGGACACCCGACTTATCCACATTTATCTTCTGTCCGGAAATGGCCTCGTACAACGCCAATGCCCACTGTATATGCCTCGCTTCCTCCTCCGACGCCTCACGAAAGAGAAGGGTATCATCTACAAAGAACAGATGAGAGATTATAGGTCCGTTAGGGGAAGTACAAGCTCCCCTAATCCGCCCCGCACTTGCCAAATCTGTGAGTAGCATCGAAAGTACCTCCAAGCAGATAATAAATAGGCATGGAGAAAGAGGGTCCCCCTGCCTAATACCTCTGTTCGACGTTAGCTGCCCAAACTCCTCGCCATTCAGGATGAATGAGAATTGCACCGAAGAAAAACACTTCCGAATAATCGATACAAACCCTGACGGAAATCCCAAATGCACGAGTGTCCCCAGAACAAAGCTCCACTCAATCCTGTCAAAAGCCTTGCTCATATCCAACTTAATACTCATCTCCCCTCTCCTTCCTGTCGTCTTCACTTTAATCGCATGGTGCAATTCGTGGGCTACCAGTATGTTGTCAGTGATCAATCTCCCAAGTATGAACGCCGATTGAGATGGCAAAATAATGTCTCCGATAATAGGCATCACCTTATTCGCCACCACCTTCGATGCCAACCGGTACACCACATTGCATAAGCTGACTGGTCTGAACTAAGTGATCAGCTCAGGCTGCGAAACTTTCGGTAACAATACAATATGGGTGTAATTAACCCTAGGGTGTAAGTCACCCTTATCCATAAAATCCAAAACACATGAAACTACATCTTTCTTAACTACATGCCAGAATTTCTGAAAGAAAATGGGGCTCATACCATCTGGCCCGGGGGCCATGAGAGGATGCATCTGCTTCACCGCCTTGGAAACCTCCGCCTTTGTGTATGGCATGATCAGCTTCCCCGCCATTTCCTGTGTGACCTTCTGAGGCATTCGTTCCAGAACCTGCCTCGTTCTCCTCTCATCCGGCTCGGAAGACGAGAATAGACCCCCAAAATACAATGATCTTCTCCATACTCCCAGAATCCGAGCGCAACACCTGTGCCGCATCTTTGAGGTCTGATATGTGATTCCTCGACCGTCGATTTGTTGCGAATCGATGGAAGAACCTGGTACTTCTGTCACCCTCCTTGAACCAGTGCTGTTTCGCCCGCTGTCTCCATTTTATCCCCTCCGCCTCCTGGAGAAAGCTGTACTCTTGCCTGAGCGAAAACAGTTCATCATGGCTTGTATCCGTCGGGATCCTCATCTCCAACTCGTGGATCAGCTTCTTCAACTCCTCTATCCTCTTTGCACTGGCTGGGAACTTACGACGATTCCAGTCCATAAGTCCCACTGCACATCTCTCCAGCTTCTCTGACAGGTGTATGTTATCATCACCCCAAGACTCCTGGATCTTCACTTCACATTCCTCGGACTTCACCCAGAATGCCTCAAACCTGAACCGTCTCTTCTTCCTGGTTCGGTTCGCCAAAGGGTCTCTAGCCCGTAGTTGGACTAATACTGTCATATGATCGGATGAAGGCATCTTTGTTGTAGAGCTCGTCGACCACGAAAAAGAATCTAGCAATGCCTGGTTCCTAGTGGCTCGGTCAAGCTTAGCCAAAACCGTTGGCTTATTTCGACGAATCCTCACCCAAGTAAAATCTGAGCCCTCATATCCAGTACAAGTCATGTCCATCAACCCAAAAAACAGCAGCGCATACCGAAAGTTCTCGATCTGTGCCTCTGGTCTCGGGCCCCTTCCTAAAAACTCCTCCTGAGAAAGGACCTCATTAAAGTCCCCCATGCAAACCCAAGGAACACCATTATTCCTCACCAGCTCCCTAAACTGAATCCAGGCTTGTGAGCGAAACGCTGTATTCGGTTCACAGTATACCCCAGTAACTCTGACTTTCACATCAGAAAAGTAGGCAAACACATCAATGTAATAATGCGACGAATACTGAAACTTCACTTTTATTTTTTTATTCCATAACAAAGCCATGCCCCCAGCCTGACCTTGGGCATCCACCACCACACCATCAAAATTTAACTGACTTTTAACCCTATCAATAACAAAACTAGAACAATGTGTCTCACAAAGAAAAACAAGTAAAGGTGCTTTCAAGCGCACTATCGTGCGCAATTCCTGACCTGTCTTAGTGTCCCCGAGGCCACCTCGACAGTTCCAACTCAGCAGAATCATGGCCCCTGGCGGGACTGGACCTCGCTAGTATCCGCCTGTGTAGAGAGAGAATTGTACTCAAGGGCAGTATTATCCCCTAGTCTTCTTCACTCTCGCTTCATCTCCGTCCTCCGTGTCCACTATTTCAATCAGCTCCAGTTTCCTCTTCACCGGACCTGACTCCTTCGCCGACGTCCCCTCGCCACCCTCGGGTATCATTACCCCAAGCCCCGTAGCCTCTGTGTTAGCTCTACCACGCCTACGACCTCTCCCTCTCGTCCCGCGTCCAGCTCCCGGTTTCACTCTATCTTTCACCATCTTACTGACCTGTTTCTCCAACAACCTCGCCGGAGTATCCATTTCCACCTGAACTGGTACCAAAAACGGGCTAAGTGGTGACAGTCTCCGAGGCAGAGAATCTCATAAACACCACCTCACTTTGCGGATTGCTATCCCCCTGATGTCCCCCCGGTTGTTCCCCCCGGTTTCGCATCAGCATGGTCTCATCATCATCCATCCCGAGCACCTGCGCATCATGGACCAGCCCTGGTGGTTCAATGACTCCCCTGTCCGGCTCGACACACATCAGCTCGTTGTCCACCAGGCTCCTTAATGCAGCTTCTTCGTCTTCTGTCATGAGCGGTGATGCCACCTGGTCCGTCAGCAGCTCAATCTCCAACGACTGCATTCAGCTCAATCCCAGCTGAATCTCTTACTTTGTTATGAAAAACAAAAATTTAGTTATTAATGAAGTGATAAATTTGTCATTTCTAATTTTAGGGGTTTCGCATTCTGGGAAATGAGGTGATAAAGCTATTTTGCATTCACCCCCTGCAAAATCCTTATTTGACGTGTTCCCCATTCTGCCTACTAGTAAATAAGTGGCAATCCCACGTGTATATTCTAATTTCGTACTTTGAGAATGAAAAATTAGTTCGGTCAAATAAAAAATAAAATTATTCGCCGTTAAAAAAAAGGCTAAATTCAATTTTTTGAGCCCAACATTCGTTGAAAAGGTAATTTTAGGCCACAACATTCAAACCATGCATCTGAATTTTTGCCCAAACAATCTAAAAATATATTCTTTTAGGCCCTAACATTCTAAAAACATTTTTTTAAGCATTTTGTCAAGTTTGACCGTTAAAAGTGAGGTGACTTCCAAAAATCATATTATTTTTTAGGGGCATTTGGTCATTTCACGTTATGAAACTTTTTTTTGAATGACTCATTTTCTTATTTTGTATTTCCTTTTTGATTTTAACACAATTTTCATTACCTATGGAAGCTTCTTCGCACCGACATCTCTGTCCACCGAATCTGATACGTCGGTGTTGATCGGGAGGAGGAGGGCATGAATGAGAAATGTGAATAAGATCATATTAAAAATAATTAAAAACACAAATTTAAAAAAAAATTGGACTATTTTAATTATTTCAAATGACCAAAAAATTCTCGGTGATGGACTTGTCTGAAAATTTCCGTGCAGATCGGATCTGTAAACATGAAGGTGAAAGAGAAAGTGTCATATCAAAAATAAAATTTAAATGAAATGAAACAAAGAATAGAATTTTTACTATAAATTTACTATAAAAATATATTTTAAAAAAATAAAATTAAATACAATTTAGTTAATTTAAAATAATGCTTAAATTTATTTCAATTAAATTCAACTAAAATAATATTTAAATTTACTTCAGTAGATAAAAATATATTTTAATTTAGTTCATTCAAAAGACTCAGAAGAATGGGGCATTATGCATTCACATGATTAGAATATTACAATAAATATAACTAAAGCTAAAAATTAAATGTAAATAGAGTTTTCCATTTAGGCCCTGTTTACCAGAGGTTATCTGTAGATCAGTTCAGTTCAGTTCAATTTAGTGAAAATGTAATTTGATGAAATTTAGGTTAATTCAGTCATGCCAATTCCATTTTTCAATACATCAATTTTTACTTTAGTTCAGTTCTGTTCAATTCAGTTCAGTTCAATCTAGTTCAATTCAGTAGATCAATAAATAAGCTCTAGTAAACAGGGCCTTAATAATGCGAAGCAGCTTGTGTTTTGCAGGATGAGAATGTAAAATTGCTTGGGTTTTGCATTTCAAATGCAAAATTGTGTACATGATCCGCTCTCGTGTAATTGCAGTTAGAGAAAAAAAAATAAAATTAAGTTTTGCATTCTCTAAATGCGAAATAGCTATATTTTTGCATTTTCCAAATGCAAAATTCCTATTATTATACTATCCATAATTTCCAACCTAAAAACAGAAAAGCTTTCATTTTTCACCCTATTCCAAGAAAAAGGTCCTATTCGATATTGCATGATAATCCAGAGAAGAGTTAGGGGTTGTGCATGTACGTATTTCTTATATAGGTCTAAATTTTTATGAGAATGTCCTTCATATTATTAAGCCTAAAATTACTAATCAAAATTTGATGAGCATTTGAAAATATTTTGGTAAAAATACGGATTTTGAATCTGTCCAAAAACAACTCAAATGCACTATTCCATATTGCATGATATTCGGATTTTGAATTGGAACCACTATTTATCATCCAAGCCATTACCATTTATGCACTTTTTTCATTTTTTTTATTATTGAAGAAAAACAATATCATCAAATTACTAAAAATTATATCAATACTAATTATTTATTTAATAATATTTTATCTCTATAGTATATATATATAAAAGGATGTATTTTTGTCACACAACGATTCCACGATTTTCTTCATCAACCTTACAAAGAATACAAAATATAAATTTTAAATTAAATTTGTTCATTTTTTTCCTTCTCATTCTCTCATCCACGATTTCATAGAATTAGCACTCTACTATATATCATAATTTTTTTTGCATGTTTGACCATAATTTTGAAGTAATGCATGAGTAATAATATTATTGTGGGATATAATTTTGGATTTTCTAACTATCGAATTTTGGAGTTAGTTTAACATATCTAACTAAAAGTATGGATAGTCAAATTTGTTGTAAAATAATGTTATGGTCAAATGATATCAATTACTCTTCGTCCCAGTTTAAATTGCACACTTTTTATTCAATGTTGTCTAGAACATGTTTGACCGTAAGTTGCAATTGATATGTGTTATAATAGTATCATACAAGATATGGTTAGATTCAAAATGCGCTATATTTTTGAAATATACAATTTTTGGACCACAATAATGCATAAAAATAAAGTTATTAATGATCAAACATATTTTGAAAAAGTTGACGAACAAATATGCATTATGTGCAGTTTAAATTGGGATGAATTGATGCTATGAAACAGATGAATATACAATTTAATACAATCACCCAGAACTAAGGGGTCGTTTGGTTCATGTGGGAATTAAATTCCCACGTATTTGTTAATTACTCGGAAATAAATTTCTCCATCAAAATACTCAGAATTAGGAAAAATTGTTTGGTTGCACCTTCGCATTTTGTAATTCCTAGGATTTTATTTACTACATGTTGTTTGGTTGAATTCTTGTGTTTCTTTATTTCTTACGTTATTACGGCAGAGGTAGGAAAATAACGTTATGGTTGGGAGAAAATGGTAATCTCGTATAAAATTAACGCGTATTTCAATTCGATCTAGGTAGAGCTCGGTAACAAATTTCCCACGTTATGTGGGAAATTGAATGTCCGCGGAATCATCATTTCCAGCATTTTAACCATTATACGTTAACCAAACAATCATCCAAAATGTTAAATACGCAGATTTTGTAATTACTGCGTTTTGTACGCGAACCAAACGACCTCTAAGTGTGGAACGTCAGGTGTCAACTCAACTAAATTATTCTAAATTACAATTAAATATTGTGATTAACATTTATGCTAAAACTAAACTAAATAATACTATTTCAATTATTTCTTTTACCAAATTGGGCCGAATTAAAATGCATATAACTTTTGATATATAATAACTTATTGTGCGAGTTATAGTAAAATCATAAATTTTGATCAACTTTTTAAATGCCTATAAATTTCAATGAATATATATATATATATATAATAACTTATTGTACGAGTTATAGTAAAATTCAGATCCCATTTTTGAATGTTACTCAACCTAACTAAAATTATCGATGACCACGTAAGCTATAAAAAAATTGTGCAATTCAATTACTGATGGAGAATTGCAATGCATCCATTTATTAAGACTCAATATTTTTGTTTTTTTTATTGTACTAAAGTTTTGATATTTTGTAAGCAAATTAATTTGGTACATCTCTTTCTCAACAAAACAAACCATTATTAAAAGTCGCTTCTCAATTGTTTGTCTTTTTTTGACTAAGTTAGGTGAATGCATATTCCAAAAGAAAAAGAAAGAAACCCTATTACACAATTCCATTTATTATTAAAAAAAATCATGTGTGTAAACGCTCTTTAAAGATCAATCCCTTTAATGGTGAGAGCGCCTCCCATATCCTAAACCCTACCGCATCTAGAAAGAGAAAACCCTCTTCTTCTTCAATCTTTTTTCCATCTCTCTCTACCAGGAGTAGATGTGGAACAGTTACTTTTCCGTTTATTGATTCAATTTTACGTTGAATATGTGTGGTTCACACAATGAATTTGTTCTCGATTTGATCGGCTGAATCCATAATTTAGTTGTTCGTCGATATTTTGTTCCCGGTCTGGTTGGACAGATCGTGGTTGATGTTTTTTATTTATAGTTCTTGATCTGGTTGGACAAAGTCATGGATCGTGTTCCGTTCGTGATCTATGATTTTCAAGGTGTTTAGGGTTTGATGAACATAAATCGTGGTTTGGATGTAGTGGTGTTGCAGTTGTAGTAGATCTCCGATTGGTGTTCGCGGTTGCATTATAATATCACCGATGGCGGTATTACCGCTTTTTTCCTAGTACTATGAATGAATTTCTCAAAAAAATAAATAAAAAATCCCTTTAATGGTGAAAACGATTACAAACAAGTTAGGTTGTGAGTTCTAGCCTCAGCGGGCGGGCAGTGTGGGGATTTCATTGTTTTAAGGGTCACTTGTGCGCACCGAGCAATGGATCGGCCAAAAGTTCCTGACGCTAGGTTAACATGATTTATCTCATCACCGAGTCCTGCGGTGTCGGGTGGGTGACTCGCTGCGGACTAGGGGTGGGCAAAAAAACCGAAAAACCGAAAACCGAACCGAAACCGAAAAATCCGAAATTGAATAACCCGAACCGAATTAAATAAATGGTTTTCGGGTATCCGAATTGATAAAACCGAATTATAAATATGGTTTTTGGTTTGGTTTCGGTTTTCGAAACTCAAACCGAAACCGAACCGAAAACCGAATTACAATTAATTAAATTAATTATTAATAAATATATAAATTAAATAAATATTTATAATACAAAAATAACAAAATTAGGGGACCATCTATAGGTTTTATTATCTATGAATAATAAAAATAACCGAATTATGTTTATCTATAGGTTTTATTAGATTTTTGGTTTGAACCGTGATTGGATTTTTTTAGATTTAAAATTTTATTTAAATGTAATTCGGGTTATTTGGTTTATTCGGGTTAAACCGAAAACCGAATTCTGAATTCGGTTCGGTTTTTTGGTTTGTTCGGTTTGTTTGGTTCGGTTTCGGTTTTGAATTTTTTTTGAAAAAAACCGAACAAACCGAACCAAATAACCCGAAACCGATTAAACCGAACCGACGCCCACCCCTACTGCGGACGAGCGTTATTGTCTTTTGTCATGATTACAAACAAGTCAGCATCAGTCACCAATACTGGTCTATTTTTACATAAAGAAATGGACTTTTGGGTCACCACCATTAGCCAACCCAACTAATTAGAGTGAAAAGTTTTGGCGTCAGCAAATTCTCAACCAACACGGAAAATGTCTTTCGAGCTAAGCGGCGATGATCCAAGACTTTTTTCATTTTTTTCTTTATTGGCAAAAAGTTACAGTAGACCATGATTGAATGTTTAGGCTATAGTATTTTCTTGATTTTAATTGTATATGATTTTATTTTAATTTGATAAAATTCTGATTAATTTATTTAATACATTCTTCCTATGTTTTCCTTTGGTTGTCACCTCACTTAATATTAGACTGGACTCTAATTTTAAGGAGAAGCATGTTGAAAGTAATCTATAATTACTGTGACAATGTGAATGTACTAAACTGGAAAGGATGCCAATGAATGAACTGTGAACAGAGGAAATAAAGCTTCACTCCAAGATATAAACTCAGAGGCCTTGTTTTTTTCTTAGGAACACACAAAATAAAGCCTTGTTCATTCATGCTAGGAATCAGAAGTTAATCAGAAATAGCAAGTTACTGCCATTACTGGTGCCTCTTATTATGAAATACTAAAATGTAGTCTGTACAAATTTTTAAGCAGTTGCCAACCTGCTATCAGATCCAGTAGACCAAAAAAACCTGATTTTTTTCACAAACAACAAAATTTTCTTGCTACAACAGTGTGGTTACAACTAACTAGCCTACCACAAAGCCAAGGTAAGACCTTAAAATGGGCAATTTAAATGTACCTTGAACCTTCATCCAGCTGCTGAGCGGTTACAGCCTCCGGGAAGAAGAAATCCAAACTTCTCTGCATTCTCGACCAGGTAAGCAGGAAGATGAACTGCTGATGCTGAACGTGGTATTGATCCCATCTTATGGATCAGCTCCTTGAAAGAGTACTCCTCAGGTAACATGTCAAAAAGATCATCTCCCTTACAGATGAGTTCTTGGATTCTAGAATGTTCTAGAAAATCCCTACGCTTAACACGGTCAGCATGGCTATAGGCAGTCATTTTGAACACAAATTCTTTCAGATGCCTAAAGCAAAAGCTACAATGCCATCCTGAATCCGAGAGAATCAAGTCGGTTTGGCGAGAGTGCCTGTACCGAGTCCACGGGCTGTAGATGTGGGCTGTGGCCCGCCAACTACTGTAGTCAACTGGAAACTCAAAGGAATACATATAGTTCTTCAACTCAAGATGTAAAACAGGTGGAACCCCATCACACCATTGCAGTAGTTTTATTGTGTGAGGGCTTGGGATTTCATCAGTGTCAGACATAATCAGGAGGTCGCCGTTAGAAATACCTGCTTCCCGGAGGAGTGTGTTCATGGCCACCCGTTGATCTGATTCGAGTTTAAACGGGTCTTCTCGTGATCCATAAGGCAAGACACGGCCAGGGAAGACATTATGAACAATTTTATTCTCAGCAAATGCAAACCTATCCCTATTTGAAGCAAAGTACATAGGTTTTGGTATGCCAGTGAAGGTGGTGTTTGCTTCTAGGATCACAAACTTGGTGATGTAAGGAAGGAGCTCACGCCACCTAATTTCAAGAAGGTCTAACTCATTGCTGAATATTATGCCATCAAAAACTCTGCGTGGTTCTGAGCGTAGGGACCATCCGTGGAGCCTGCATAGATGGTCCATAGAAATGCTCTCTGCATAAAAATGAGGGAGTTTCTGAAATGGTTCGGGAGAGCTGTCCCAAAGGGGACGAAAAAAATAGGACACTTTTTGGCCATGGTTCAAAATCCCTATTATAGTGATAGGTACGATTATTAGGAGTACTATTAAAATTTTCAGCACAGGTCTTCTTCTAAAGGTAAGACGGAAGGGTCTTTGGGCCATTCTGGGATAGACTACTAGCCAGATCTGCAGTGCCTAACATGGCTTCATGGTTGATCTTCTGGTATCCTGTATGAGACAAAAGATTGAAGATTGAGGAACCAGAAACAAATAAAGGTTTATATAGATCTCCCAATCTACAAAATCTAAATAGAAATGGAATGAGACTTTGCCTAATCCAAGTCATAAGCTGAATTAAACTTACAGGTCTATATAGATCTCCCAAACTACAAAATCCAAATAGAAATGGAATGAGACTTTGCCTAATACAAGTCATAAACTTACGCAGTACATAAATCCAAATGAGAAATGGAATTGGAACCTTTCCGTAAACCGTCAACAGAAACAGTATCAGAATTATATGCAAGATAGTTATGCACAGAAGAAACAATCAAGATTGACATCAACAAAGTACTAAGACAAACTCATGCTACTACAAAAGGCACTCACAGTCTTCTCTATTTCAGAAAAGCTATTGGGTCGGCCTTGTAAGCACAATTATATCCCAACTCTACATCTTCCATAAATTAGTTCCTTCAAAAAACGTATTATCACATAATTTGATATCATGGCATCTGAATTGCTGATTTCAAGTCTATATCCTGAAACAGCTTATTTCGCTGCATTACAAATTTATATATCATGTATAAAAGAGACTTTAAATCAGTACATTCCGTGATGCATGTTCATTACCCATAAAATCACCCTAAATTCAAAATTATTTCTTCACCCCATTTGAACTTAAACAAAAATTATCAGTCATGTGTGATGAGAGGGTCAGGGTTGGAGAATTATTGTTCATCAACAAGCTATCTTCTTACAAAAGAAGTTTATCTCTATGTTAACTCTTTGACGAACTTTCTATATCAACCGAGCTGATTATGTTCCAATATTTCTACTCAAACAAGCCAGAAAAACTCAAACTTCAGCTTGATTTCACTTGCTCAAACAAGGTAGCACATACCAACTATTCCACCAAAAACTAAAGTAAATCTATAGTTCCCTATCTCTGCCTTGCTCAATGTGCAACTGTTGTATACAGGGTAGCAAATCATAATCATTTACTACAGCGTCATGGTTTATAGACGAATCGATATGCAAACTCAATTCAAAAGCAAAACCATCAAAACTTAATACAGAAAATCGAAAAATCTCCAAAGTAAGCTACGAAATGTAACCTACGATGTGGATGGAAGCAGGAGGGGAAAGGAAGGGAAAAAGGAGGGTACCTTTCATTGGCTTTCCATTAACATAAGAAGGCTACGAAAACAATGTCGGAACCTCGTACCAACATGATGTCTGATTTAGAGACTTCGAAATCTCCGCGGCAAAATATAGGAGACTGATGCAGAAAGGGTGGCCCAGCGCGGCGGAGAAGAGATGTGGAGAGGGTTTTGTTTGTCTGCGAGGGCGACCATGAACGTTACGATAGGAGCGCCGTGATCGGAAAAAGGTCAAAGTATATTTGGATAGTCAACCCACCAGGTCATCACTTTGCTCACATCCTCCCATAGGGTTGGGGATAATATATTTCGCAGATTGGTAGTAGGATTACTTAATTTAGGTTTATTATAGTAGGTTGGACCGCTAGAAATTTGTTTCAAATTTTACTGAAATCTTCTATTGTCATTTTTCTATAATAGAGAATGTAGCAAATAGGATATACAAAAACTCTAAAAAAAGGAAAATCTGGATTGGAAGTGCTGTTTTCGGTCCGATTGGAAGTAGTTTGGAGTTGAATGATGTTGATCCTTATTCCGGAATTTTTCATGTGGTAGAGTTGGGCTTCATTTATTGATCATTAAGTTTTACCATGAAAACGGCCCGAATTAAGGTGAAATTGCTGGAGTTTACAATCGAAATCACTACACTTTATTCCCCTACTGGGTTTTAATTGAGGTAAAAGATGTCAAGATTGAAAATTGAAGAAAAGTTTGATTGCTTTCTCGAGCTGAATTAAGTTTGTAAAGATTTCAACCAGGAAATCCTATTTCGTTTTACTAGATTTTTCCATACACGTACGTTTTTTTATTCATGTATACATTTTACCAAAATACCCTCAAGTGTACCTTTGCATTTTGATTAGATTTTTTAGTCCTACTAATATTAAGAGCATTCTTGTTAAATTGTGGATTTTTATAAGAAAACGGTACATGCATGGAGCAACTCCATTACTTTTTTAGGTGAATATCCATTTGTTATCTTTTATGTAAATTCCTGATTGTTCTTGTTTAAAATCATACTTGCATTTTTGAGTCTGATCAACTTGAATACTGTAAATGTGACCAATCCGTAATTGTTGGATATGAATTAATAAGTAACAAATTTCTTGTAAAAACATATAATTGATACAAACTGTAATAACAAGAAAGTGGAACTACTCCCTCCGTCCTCAAATAAATGTCCTACTGAAATTGTCAATTTTTTTACACCATGTTTAACCATTAATAACTTTCATTATACTTAATATTAGAGTAAATAATTTTGATTTTTAAAAAGTAAATCATACGAGAATTCTAACGATATCTCATGTGAAAATATATTATTTATATATTATAAGTTATTAATGGTCAAACATGGTGTGAAAAAAATTGACTATTTCAGTAGGACATTTAAAAGGGGACGGAGAGAGTATTAGTTAGACAAATGTTACTTGCAAATACTTGAATGGTTGTTTGTGTTGGGTCCTCTTCATTCTAATGTTGTTAGGATATGTATTTAGTTTAGTAAATACTAAGGACATCCTAATAAAAAACAATAAATTTTCTTTCGTTTCTCGTGGGATCAACCTGCTTTCTACTATACTAATTTGAGTATTAGTTTGCATATTATTTTGTTGTGTCAATCAGCGCCCACCAAATTAGCACAGTTATCGGGGATCGAACCCCAGGTATCAAATTAGATGTGTGATCCTAACTTTTTACCGCCAATCGGACAAATCCGCCAACCCCACCAGCCAAACTCAATTCACCTCAAAATTTCCCCACAACATATCAATATCTGAAAATCTTGGCGAATTTGAATAGACAAGTTGCAAAAGCATCCTATTCGCAAAACTGAGAGAGGTTGGCATTTCCATTAGCTTACAACTCTTCATCTCATCTCAAAACATATGGTTTAAACAAAATGAACTTCATGGGAATGGGATTATTATTTGCAACCTATTTCCATCCATTTCATTACAAAATCTAAATAATGTCATCTCTTGATCCTCTGTTACTAGCCACCGTACCCAACCCAAAGTTATTGTTTCTTCACCACCTCTAGCCGCTGCACAGACCTTCTGAAATTTCTGCAAAACAACATCAACTTCTAATTAGAGAAAGAAGACAAACTTAAAACATGACTCATCATTTCCATTAATAGAAAGTGAACTCATTAGATGAATGAAACGTAGCACGTACCCCCAATTGACATCATCTACAACAAGCTGCCAATCACCTTCACCATCTTGGTACTTAAGCTGGTAGAATTGAGCACTCTCTTGACCTGTTTTCCCCCAAACAAAGCCAGTAAAATTCCAATTAGAACAAATATAATCCCAATATCGAAACTTATAGCAAAGTAAAACTAATATAGTGAAAACCTATAACATTGCTTACATTTGCCAAACATTGCAAGCAAGGTTCGAAGAAGTGCCTGTGGAGAAAGATGAAGATTAATGTCCACCTTTCTAGCAATCCCCACCCCCTCCATCTTCACCTTCACGAACCGCCCGGTCGCCTGGCGGTTCTGCTGGCAAACCTTCTTCCTCGCGGCGCTCACCGGAGGCCACCCCACCACACAGCGATCATCAGCATGATCAGTACTACTTCTGTGTAAAAAAACAGAGCAGTCAGTAATCTATAGTATATACTTGATCGAGAAAAAAGAAGAAGCATAAATTATGAGTAAAGAACAAAGAATTACTTGTTAGTCAGAACGGAGCTGCTGTCGGCTTCATCGTCGAGATCGCCGGCGGAACGGCTCCTCTTCTCCCACACCAGCAAAGCGAGGGTTCTTGGGACGGCGGCGCAGGCGCCCTGTTCAACCTCAAAAGCTTCACGAAATCTGCGTTTCTGGGTGCGAATTGCCTCGGTTTCTATGTTGATTGAAGAGTTCAAGTCGAAGCCGCGTGAAACTGAAAGTCCCAGTTGAAGATCCATGGCGAGATGAATGAGATTGTTTTTTCGATTGTTGCGGAGAAAATCAGCTACCGAAGTATGCTGTTGTTTGTAAGATACTGTGGTTGAGTTTGTGTTTGAGGCGGTGGCGATTGGCGAATATATATGGGGAGAGAGGGGACACGAGAGGGCGGGGAAGCCAGTAGGGGACAGGCAGTAAACGAGTGTGTCCATATCATTGCCACTGTTTTGGCCGACCCATTTGCCTTTATGTTCCCACCCCTATTTTTTATCTCACCCGACAAAATTTCAACCTTTCTCGCCCTTCATCGGTGTGCTTCACGCTTTTTTCTCATTAGAATCACCAAAGTCCTAATTCATTAAAGCTCTAATAAATACAATCCCATGTGAACAAAACTCTACTAAAAAATAGTAAAAGTTGAATTTTATTAAAATGATATGAACTACAATGAAATAAATTAAAACTAAAATTTTGAAGAATATATTTGATTAAGTATTATGGAATTTAAGGGTCAAATTGAATGGAACTAAATAAAACTAAAATGGATTGGAGTGAAATAAAATTAAAATTGGAATAAGCTGAAATTAATTGATAATGTTTGAATACGAGAGAACATTATATAAATCTGAACCTATATGATGGGCCGGTGAAATTCCTATCTACCAGATTCAGATCAAATAAGTTGTCTAAAATACTACTTCAGTTTTTATGAGACTGAAACTAAAGTGCAGAAAATAAAAGACACACGGATTTGATCACGTAGTTCGGTGCAATGCACCTACGTCTGCGGGGCCGGGGCCGTAGCCCTGTGTTGAAATCATTCCACTAAATTGTCAAAAGACAGATTACAGACTTAACTTTTACAATTTCTAAGTGGTTGCGATCATTCGCTCCAATCGGACCACCAGTTCTCCTAGTATTCGATGTTGCGATCCCTCGCTCCAATCGGACCACTAGTTCTCCCTAGTCTACGATCACTCCCACACCAGGAGTTTTATGGTGATTTCGAACACACCGGCTTCCACACGTTCAAATGGTTGTGATAAAGTAAAACGGACTGTGCTGCCTTTTGCTCAAGATTGAAAACAGATTCTGAAGACAGAATTGTTGCGTGTAAAAACGTTAATTTGAGCAGCGCAGCTGATTTATAGCTCAATGCCGTGCTTCAACAGGTAACTTCACGGCTTGGAATTCCTTC
The DNA here is from genome assembly GCA_963678965.1 of Cruciata laevipes. NCBI lineage: Eukaryota > Viridiplantae > Streptophyta > Magnoliopsida > Gentianales > Rubiaceae > Cruciata > Cruciata laevipes. The sequence goes on along the minus strand of OY787632.1, from coordinate 7,454,222 downwards.
CTTCAATCACGATTGATTTGATTCTGAAAATCTATGAATATAAGGAATGAAGAATATCTTCCAACTGAAAAATATGGAAAGATTTGGCTCCAACTCATTGATCAAATCTCCATAGTGTAAAACCGAGTTGTTGATATTTGCTGGACTGTATTTACCATAAATCTCATACACACAATATTTCCTTGCCTTTTAAAGCTGCGTTGGAATTTCTGTCACTTTTATGTTAAACCCTAATCGATGTTGCAACATCGAATCTGCCACAGGACTGAGCTGATTTCAGACAAGTTGAATGAATTTAGTGAAGTTTAATGATAATGAATTAAACTAAATGCTTTACAAAAGAGTATAGAATTAAATTGAATTGAAAATTTTAGTTTTAATTTTAATTAAATTAGATTGAAAGTGATATATTAAGCTCAAAATATAATGAAAAACTAAATTTTGATTTATATATATATATATATATAAATAAAATGTTAAAGTAAAACAAAAGAGGTTAGTTAGAATGTTTTGTTTTCATCAAAGCCTAAATATAATTAAAAAGGGAAATACGAATTATAAAGAGTATGGTATATCATAAGTCGAAGGCCATTTCATGTTTACCTTGCGAAGTAATCTATTAACATTAACTATTACAATTTGAGAGAAGTAATATTGCAGTAGATTAGTAAGTCTCTCATGTTGCAACGATTAGTTTGTATTAAATTCATTCATATCCTACTAATACTCATATTTGTTCATTGCAATAATATATTTCAGTTAAATGGGTAAAGAAAACAAAAATAAAATGTTACTAATCATGTTTTAAAAACCTGGATTTATATTAATTTTTCATTTCAATTATTTAACTAAACAAACATAAAATCATGGGTTAATCATCTTAAGCGCGTGTGATTCGGAGCGTGAGAAAGCATGGACCGAGTCCGGGTCGGAGCCTATGAATAAGCCCAACCGGAGTGACCAACCGTCAAACCAAAAGCAGCCGAACCCGAAGGTTCCCACCAGTCCCGCCACATTGTACAGTGAGTTACCTCTCGACATGCCTTCAGCTTTGAACTGCGTGTTCCGTTACATTTTTCAACTTGACAGTTGAGATTTTACCATCCTTCTTTTCCAGTAATTTCCTCTTATAAAAATTGTAATTATTCTCGGAACAATTATGCTCCAAATGGTGAAGAAAATTGAGTTTGCAATTAAAAAGTGCGAATTTCAGCCATACATTATCTTCCCGGCCATTTATGTATCTCAGTCTTGATTGGCTAACAATTTTATGTGATTCACCCATCATCATCTTGGTGGAATAGAGGTGAGAGAAACAGTTGAACAGAGATGTCTAGAAACCGGCGCCTGCGTTCTTGTTGGTTCCCTTTCTCAAGGGAAAATATCACACAAAACGCCCGGATGGCTTGGAACACAAGGGGTTCGGGGGATCCAAAGGGAAAACAACACTACAAGAGTTTCATCCCCAAAACACAGATGTTGTCTCAGAAATAAATGGTGGGATTCATTGCACCATTAAAACTAAGGGAACAATGTTCACGTGGCCGGGAGTTTCCAAAGCCAGTTTTATTCAAGGTACCCACACGGGGAAGCCCATTGCCACTATTATTCCAAATACAATTTTCAATATAATAATGTTTTAGGTGCTTCCTACCCCACCTCCAATTTTCAAGTGGTGCATCAAATCATTGTTTGTTTTTCACTCATCCTCTATGTTGTTAAATAACCTGTTTACCAGATCTTATCTGTAGATCAGTTCAGTTCAGTTCAATTCAGTTCAGTTCAGTGAAAATGTAATTTGATGAAATTCAGGTTAATTTAGTCATGCTGATTCCATTTTTCAATACATCATTTTTTACTTCAGTTCAGTTCAGTTCAATTCAGTTCAGTTCAGTTCAATTCAATTTAGTTCAGTTCAGTTCAGTACATCAAGAAATAAGCTCTAGTAAACAGGGCCTAAGAAGAGTAGATATAGTAGGATATTATCATGATTTCGGCCCTGTTTGCCAGAACTTATCTGTAGATCAGTTCAGTTTAGTTTAGTTCAATTCAGTTTAGTTCCATTCAGTTCAGTTTAGTTCAGTTCAATGAAAATGTAATTTGATGAAATTCAGGTTAATTCAGTTATGCTGATTCCATTTTTCAATACATCAATTTTCACTTCAGTTCACTTCAGTTATGCTTTGTTTGCCATAAGCTATATTCATGTGTTTATCAGCTTGTTTGTGTGTTTCTAAAATTTGTTTACCATAAATTATGTTCATGTGTGAAAGGCAAACAAAGCTTACAAACACACAAACAAACTCAATAAACACATGAACTATCATTGGTCCTACCATAGAAGACATTCTCTAAGTTGAAATATCATAATAGTAATCATGTCACACTTGTTACATTAATTATAATAAATAATATTAATGCAAAAATCAAAGGCCCACAAAAAAAGTTTATCGTTCTATTACATATTCATCGTCACATGTAGATTTTTTTTTTTTTAACTCGATGGAAGTTTCAATGCCAGTTCTAAAGTCAATAATGTCACACTTGTTGTTGTAGCATAAATTGCTTTGTTTCCTTCTTAAATTTGAGACTTCATGTAGAGAAGAAGTTTTCTTTATTTGAACTAAAGATTAGCAAAAAAAAAAAAAAAGGCCTATAAACAAAACTGGATCAACACTGTAGGTGCTGTACACGTACTCTAGAACATGTGTGGATGGTAATTTGCCCTTTCGTAACGAACAAGCTGTGCACGAACAGCACTAAGAAGAAATAAGGACCATTTTTAGTGCTCCAACAAAAATATGGACCATTTTAGTAGTCCTGCTTTAGAAGAGAAAAAAATGGTCCAGACTGGGAATACAAATCTGATGCCAAAGTGCGTTGCATGAACAAGTGGTTGGATTTGGGTGGCACGATGTTGATTTTTTATGGGCCAAAAAAATTGCACAATCAAATTTTGCTTGGAGGAAATTGTAAAAGGACCATTAAATTTTTTGCAATAACTAATAAAAGGCTAGTTTATTGTGGACAATATAAAGAGAAACAGCCATTTCATGACTTTCCGTCATTCATTCCCCTATCTTAATTCACATCCCTCCAAACAGGTCCCTACCAACATTTGGGGAATTTCTTTTTAAGTTACAAATATTTCCTAATAAACTAATTCTTGGTTGAAATGATAATGATTTGGGGGTTTTTTTTAATTGAAGTATATATATTTATTACATTTAATCTATAGACTGGGGTATTACTTAAATAAGAATCACCATTACTTGATGTAGTTAACACCACTTATTTGAGCACGACTCTTGCAAACGGAGGACATGGAGATTTTTTTTGAAACTAGTATATATGTAACAACTTCCATCACTCATATGTTAACACAATTTCAGCCACTCACTTGATCACTTTGGAATGAAGGAAATATATAGCGGAAAAAAAAAATAAAAGCTTTAAGTTTGTGAGAGTGCTTGTGGAAGCGACACATGACGCTTTCACAGAATTTCCCCAAACTTAAAAAAACCAAATGAAAAACATTTAAATAAGCTTCATAAAATGTAACTTTAACTTTTCTAATTTACCTTTCATTTTCTATACACTTTTTCTTCCTTCCAATTTGATTTTCAATTTATTTTCTTTCTTTTCCGCTATTCTTCACCTATAATTCAATTTAAAACAAATATTAGTATTTGTACATGATAAATTATAAATTTAAATAATTTGATTGAAAAACATTTGAGTATTGCACGAGGGTGATATTTAGTGAATATATGAAACCAGCATATAATCCAAAGGAAAAGAGTTATATTAAGCAGATTATTTTAGTAGTGTGTATCTAGGAAACTAACAAAGTTAAGATCTGTTTGGTGGAAATTATTTTCTGAAAATATGCTTGGAAAATTAATAAAACGTTTTGCTTATAATTTTTGGTTTGGCTATACTGCCTATACATCAATAATTTTGTCTAACGCTCTCAAACATGGTTTTTTTTTTTTTTTTTTTGAAAAACTCTCAAACATGGTTTATTGGTATAAATTGTAAAATAGACAAAGGAAAAGAGGGAACAAGGAGAATATATCATAATCACGCTTTTGTCGAACTTAAAACAAAAAGACACATTATAGGTGATGAAGATATTGTTAATTGAAGTTTTCTTAAGAAGTTATCATGATACTGACTCTGTTTGATTGATGGTGTCTACAGAAACTAAAATACTACGTATTGTATTTGTTACTCAAAATCGATATTTATACTACTTTTATTTTATCACAATATTAAAAATAGTGGAATCAGAATAAAGTATGTGAAAGTATATGATTTAAATATGGCAAATTCTCATTTGAGACCTGTCTCAAATGAGACCAAAGATTATATGAGACTGTTATTGATTGAATTTGTCGTTGGTGAGCTTTAAACCCGCCGATTTCCTTGATTGAATTTGTCGTTGGTGAAATTAACCAAGGAAATGATCAAGAAAATTGACCGAAAGATCAAGCAAATTGAACGAAAGATCAAATTAACTGAAAAATCAAGGCAAAACAAAAATACTCAATGACATTGATTGAAAGATCAAACAAACTAACTAAAAGATCAAGCTGAAACAGTAAAGGCTCATTCCCCTGCTCTTGGTCTCCACAAGGGCAGGTCTCACCCAAGACTTTCTCTTTAAATATACTATTTTTATTGTCACTATTATTCCCACACTCCTTGCTATTTTATCAAAAGTATAGAAATATGGACTTTTTGAACAAAATAAATTGACAAATTCTCAAATGAGACCTGTCTCAAATCTCAATCGGTCTCACTGAAAATTCATACTCAATATTATAAAAGATCACAGTTTTTAAAATGAGAATATTAGACATGGAAATAAAAAATTAGCAATAATACACTGAATGATAATGCTTATTATGTATAAGTCCATATTTTTACAAAAAAAAATGATGATATTGATTTTATCTTTTGATAGTTATTAAATGTGAAGGCCCGAAGGGGGCATAATGTTTGGCTTGATGGACTTGAATTCATAATGAAAGAAAAATGTATTTATTTTTAGCCAAACTCTTAGGGTTGATGGATGATAATGATGTCTAATTGTCTACGCTACCATCCAAAATATAAATCTGGTGCACAAAATTAAATTACGAGATTAGGATTTTGAACTGATAAGGAGCTTGTAATTCTCAGTTCTTTGACTCATTCAATTATTTGTCTGTCGTAGTTTCTGAATATACTACTTCATAATATATATAATAATGTCTCCTGATATTTGGTTCAACCGAAAGAGAAAGGAACGTCGAAAACAAGATTTCTACTATATCGTGTTGGACCTCAAATGATTTTTATACTCCGTAATGTACAAAACTTCCTGTTTTATATACTACTATCTCATCGACCAATATAAAATATTTGCAAATTTTAAAAAGACTTATTATCTTAAATTTAACTAAACTAAAATTTAATAACAGGTTGAATATTATTATAGCATATGTCATCTGAATACAATTGAAACAAATTCAGATAAGGTAGATAAGAGAACATATGCCCTAAATCGAAATTACATTAGAATCAACACCCAATTCAATTAGCGTATCTTAAGGTTAACAACTCCGTATGGATATTAAACCCAACAAAACAAAAATTGATTGGTAAATAGAAGCATCTCATGCACACATCAATTACTACATCAAACATATATGTGCGACAACTACAACAGATAACATGAATAATCTTCACAAAAACAAACTGTCATAAAAAATAAGATCAACAGTGCTCCTCCCAAAATCAAGCTAACAACCTATATTAATGTAGCAAAAAAAAAGGGGGTATTAACCTATATTAGGTTTAAGGAAATATCCTTAGCAGTTCTATCTCAGTCCCCTATTTCAATCTTGCTCCCTTTAATATTTATCTCTGGTTCCGCCACTGGATACAAAATTTATGAAAATATGAATCAAAATACTGGCATAATCAATTAAAACAAAGAATAATGCCAATTTATGAATAAACTAACACTTATTCAATCAGGGATAAACAATCCACACTTATTTAAGACCAATTCTTGAGTGAGGCAGACTCACCCAAGAAGCAGGACCAAGTACACACTTTTTTTGGTGAGATTTGATGAACTGACACAAAAGTTTTGATGAGGTAACATGTTTGATGAACTGGTAGTGACTTATGATGAGTTGACATCAATGAAAATTTTCCTATATGACCTTGCCTCACAAGAGAATTACTCCTTGTTTAAAAATAACTCAGGTTTATTTGTTATGTTAAAAGATGACATATTAATACATTATACATGTACTAGTCTGTCACAGCTGAACCTTCACAAAGAGAAACTATCACAAATATTAAGAAGGATTGATTTGAGAAATGTAAGATGAGTAGAGGAGGATTGATTTGAAAAGTTATTGGGAGAAAATAAGTGATGAATGAATGAAGGAAAGTGTGCAACTTCTTCTAGGACAGACTAATAAGAAAAGTGTGTTGATTCGCCAGAGTACATATTTACGTAAAACCTTCTTAAGCTTAGTTGACGAATTTACTAAACATTCTTAAAATTGGAATCGTGGAAAAGTTTAGACTTATAGATCCGTTATAAAGAACTAATTGAAAAAATAATCAGGGTTTTGGGGGAAGCTTTTGACATTTTGGGAGAGGAAGGTTCATAAAGTTTTGGGGGGTGACAAAAGAGGTCAAAAACTTGCAGCATTTTGTACCCTAGAATCCAAATCAAGGCCAGACAAGAGGTGATTAGGATCACAGATTGAGTGCTGTGTCAGATTTGGTCTGTGTTTTAAATCCTAATTATGGGTTTCCCAGAGTCCAGGGACTGTAGGATTAGTGCCCTGTCTCCCACACGGACTACTTTTTTCCCGATTTGGTTAATTTGTCCCTTCCCATTCCATCATTTTCCACTGTGCCAAACCACCCAAACATTGGATCATCACAACGCACGAGCTGCCATCCTTTTGCAAAATTTAGGGACAAGAGTCTCACTGAAACGAACATACACGTACAAGTCTATTTATGGTACAAAGCACTTTGCCTCTTGACTCGTTTCATGATCAATTCATGGCTATGGCTCGGTAGACTTTTCATATTGTAACACTTGAGAATGAAAAGCTTTCTATTCATGCAATTTTCATACAATACATTTCTATTAAAATATCAAGTGCAACGTGCAAGCTTTTTTTTCATACTTTTAGTTGATCATGTGTTGTCAGTGTTGAGTTTTCAAAACCGACTATACTTAGTTAATTTACATGTCTATTGCTATTTCTTATCTCTACTATCTATTCTTATCTCTTATCTCTACTTTCGATTACCCAAATACTAGTAATCGAAAGTGATACACTAAAAAAACGTAATTTACTATTTTGTTTTACTAAAAGCCCCCTTCCTATTTTTGCTACAAATATGGCATGAATTGGACTATTGAATCCATCCCATTTTGATTTTCTACTCCCTCCGTTTCATTCAGTTTGGCAGCCTCTTTTATTTGCACTGTAGAGGTTAGTCCAAAAATTATGCAAATTCTATCATTTAACTCTGCACAATCCATTTGTCCATTTGCAATTGGGTGGAGACCAAACTTTAGGACACAGAACTCTCCATTTTCCTCTATAATTTGGGACCAAACTCACGTGCCTCTCTGATTCTTGTCCCCTACTTTTTGTTACACTGTAGAAGCTGCCAAACTGAATGAAACGGAGGGAGTACTTCTTCCAAGTATTCTAATCTAGCATAAATTATAGGGGAAAAAGTAAAGTTTTTACACTAGCATGTGTTAAGTAACTGAATACTTTTATCACAACCACCAAAGGCAAAAGTTAAGTAGGGAGCATGTTGTGAAGGAATACAAAACAGGACCATCCACCAACCATACTCCCCCATACACGTATCCAGAATCTGAGCACATATCTCTCCAATTCCTCAACCTTTGAACCCACAACATGGCGTGTTCATGGATGATACCGAATATGGTCGGAAATGGAAGGACTACGATCAGGGATGCTTCTGCAGTTTGCATAAGGGTGGGTTTCAAGCATTTTTTGGATACTATTCCAAGTAGTTGAATGGAAATTGCACTGGCTAAAGTGGAAAAATAAGGCAGACACAAACGCAGAATAACACTTGTTGCATCATCCAAAAATGAGTACCCATAATCCAGATGGAATGGGTATTTGATGATTTTTTACTGTTGCAGTTATACACATAAGCTACTAAGCATCTTTACACCAGATCGAATTCATGTTGCGTCTACTCACTTGTAGATAGAGATCATAACTACATACATTTTAGAGTACGTCATCATCGTCTAAATGAGGGTACACAGAAGCATCCTCAGTCGGTAATGAAGGTGGAGTTCCAGGAGGGATAGATGCAGCGCCATGTTCACCAGCACATAAACACAGAGCTTCAGCATCCCTGAGGGTTGGGTCAAGATCAATCTGACCACTTAGCTCGTTTATGAACTTTAGTAGAGTGTCGAAATCCATCTCTTCACCCATTATTCTGCTGCGATACCTTTTCAGGATTGCAACACAAAAATAAAGATGGAAATGTTCGCTCAGATGGTGCGTCCACAGTACCTCCCACAAATGCATCGTTTTGTGAAAGTCAAACTCCCTGCAGAATGGAAGAAGTCAACTCGCAAGAATTAACTAGAATATCTCTATCATCTTCGAAGGCAAAAGAAATATTATAGCAGATTCAAATTTCACAGACACATCCCAAACAAATAGCCTAACACGAACATTCAATATTACTCTAAAATTACTAGTGGTATGCAGTCCAAGGCAGTCTTCCAAGTTGACAGTTCCGCCATGTGCTAATCTTCATTGAAATTTAGGTTTCAGAAATTTAAGAAAACAGACCAGCATAAAAACAAGCAGACTACTAAGCAAGATTATCATTTTCAGATGTCAATATATATAAAGCCCTGCCACTACTGACTAGCTCAAGCATAGAAGTTACCGATTGACAACTAGAGTTTTCACCCTGGATTAGCAGAAGTTACCCTCAGAATATGTATCAAAATGTTCCACCGCATCAGTACAGCAGTCAATGAATAAATTACAGCATTATTGCAGGTAAAAGAAATGCAGAAAGAACTTTGCCCAAATGACCAGAAATTACAAAAAACAGATCAGTTTTTAACTAAGAGGTGCTGTGTATCAGTTTTTTTTCACTGCATTAGTTTAACATGAAACGGGTTATAAGGAGGAACAAGAAGAAACACTTTAGAGGAGAAAACTACAACAATTAGTAAACTGAAAAACTAAAGACCTTAGCACATACGATTGTCAAACAGATGTATACTTTACCTTTTAAATTGAATAAGAAGCCAGCGGAAACAGAAGAAAAAGTTCAAGCAATCCTTCTGGCTAAAATAGTTGTGTAATGGGACATCCAATATTTCCACCAACTGCAACAAAATCAATTCAGAGTTTTACAGATATCTCGACAATACATCCATCCAGTGACTTCATATAAACATATATGTATGTATGTATGTATGTATGTATGTATGTATGTATGTATGTATATATGTATGTATGTATATGAGAGAGAGAGAGAGAGAGAACCTTAGACAATGCAAAAAGTTGAGAGTGCATTCCACTTTGGTCCCTATTGAAATTTGGTCCAAGACGTTCCATTAGTGAGACAAAGCACCAAAACGATTCAGACTCATCTTTCATAACAAACAGAATAGGAGACAAAAGGTCACTCATTCCCTGTCAGTCAAAAAGGATAAAAATTTTGGTCAAAATGAGGTATGTCTTCAAGTATAGCTTCCATACTTAAAAAGAAATTTAATATTTGGAGAGAAGCAGGATTCCTTAAATTACCTGACAGTACCCAAGATCAAAGTTGTAGAATGAGTAGGTAAGCAGTATATCGTGTAAAAGATTGACATTTGGATTGTCATCCCCATCATAGTATGAAAATGACCGGTCAGTCCTCACCTTAGAAAAGAAAATAAAATAAAATTAGGCGCTGTGTGGTTCACAGGTTTTAGAGTTTTGGATTTTTGGTTCTGCTTTTGCCCCAAAACCCAGAACCTTATTTGTTCAGAAATGAAATATCTTAGGTGATTGTAAAAATATAATTGTATAACAATCTAACCATACCACATCTTTCTCAATGAGGCCTTTCCTCTCCCTGAACTTTGTAAATCTTCTTGCCTGGGCATTTGATATACTCTGGCATCATAAACACACAGAAATCAGTCTCTACACATTGTTTATAAAAGCAGAAATCCATAGTCTCAACATGAACACTCGTAATTAATTTGCACGAAAAATCCAGAACCAGCAAAAGGGAATAGATTCCATCCGAACAAGCAATCAGAGAGCAGACATGCACATGGCACATGCAATAAGAAGCACATAGAGTGGTTTTATTGCTCCATCCATATATATTCCAAACGTAAGGACTTCAGACAAGTAAATGGGTAAATTCTTACTATCTTAATGCCACATCCTATACACATGTACTAGAACTGAACTGCACATTAATTTGTACTCTCAACTGCTTCACTTTGTCTGAAATTGTTAAGCTGAATTAATACCTTGTGTAGTTAAGCTAAATTAAATTCAACTAAATAATTAGTATCAAACATGACAGTGGTTTACTGCCGGTATCCTAGGAGAAGTAACAAATATTCCCCAGAGTGTACAGCATACAACAGAAATAAAACATCACACTCCAGCATATAACTAGTTCTACTGGGAAGTGTGACATAGCTAATACTGATCATATATAGACCAAGGTTCATAAAAACATAACATAATACCAAATAAATATTAAAATCTCAGCTTGTCATGTAAGTTCAAGCAGTTGGAAGATAGTTCAAATATTATCCTGATTAACAACTGCAATGACATCAATAATATGATTCTCCACGTTTTCTAATGATGTAAAACATTTACAAACCTTCCATTGATTCTTTAGAGTTTCATACTCTAACTTCTTCATTGCTATGAGATATTCCCTCTCCGCATATGTTGAATCATATGCATGGTACTCCAACAAGAATGGCCAGAGCTGATAACATAGATAAATATAATCAATATTCCCTGAAATGATAACTCCTGACTTAATATTAAAACGCATAAATGAAGAACATAAACACCTCTCTTCGCAAATTATGCTCCACTCCACCATAAAATATTCTTTTCTTGAATGCATTTGGATCCTTTATCCTGCCTTCAGAATCCAAGAAAGTTGCCCACTACAAATAGAAAAGATAAGAGCCTTAGATAAGCTACAAAATACAACTCAAACACAAGGGAAAAAAACAGATGTACCCCAAGAAAATATCAAAAAAAAAAAACTCAGTAATGACTCTGCACTCTGCAGTGGTTAGTCAACTAGCATTTAAGTGCTTCCATCTGAGAATCATAACCCTTTCTACTAAGCTAATTAGACAGCAAATAAACAGGATATTGATGCCAATGATCTTAGCCATTTTCATTCCATGTAGCTCCTGATGGCGAAGTGTATTGGGAAAGTAGAAGAAAACTTGAACTTTTAAAGAAATACATGCTATCCAACCAGCTACCAATCTCAAGTGTTTAAAAATATCTCAAATATAAAGACCATGAAATATTGTTGTACTTGTTCCAGATAATTTAGAAACAGATGGGTTGAACAAAGCTGGGATATCAGGAAAATGTATATTATGATATGATATTCAAGACTCAGATATTATTATATTAATAGCGGAAGGGCATTGGAAAAAGGAAAATGCTAAACTGCTGGCATCAAACTGGTGTAGTAAGGAACTGTACCTCTTCAGCTCCTAGATGAGTTTGGCGTGGTTTTCCCCAAACTAGAGACATTTTCTCAAACTGCCCAAAAAAAAAAAAAAGTTAGCAACACAATTCTTCATAGAAAAGTTCAATGTCATACACCTCTCCTCTAAGTGAATGGTTTTTCACATGACATATGCTTTACATGGTATTCTATACATGGTGTACTTAGCCCTTTCACACCTTCCTATTATCTTCAGATAATCACTTAATAGTAAATCCACTTCAAAGTATAAAATTCACAAGTGAAGCAGTTTTCATTATCTTCTACATTTCGATATAAACAATCAATATGGGGCTTACATTTTCTAAGTTTTCAATCATTAGTTCTTAAGAAGAAGGAAGAAACAAATAGATCACCTCCACGGGATCTGGGGGTACAGAAACCTCAGAGGATCCATTAGATGCTGGAATGTCAAGGTCCTCAACTGAAGACTGGTCATGTTTTATCCTATCGTTAGCAAGATAGCTATCCATCTGAGATTCACGAAATAGTTGGGAAGTTGTTTCACGAGCAAATCTGGTCACAAGAGAGAACTTTTCAAGAACTTGCATTGAGATGTCTCGAGCAGGATCACTATGCTTTTGAGCCGGCCTCCCATTTTGACGAACACTGCTAACATTGAATGCACTCCCATCGCCAGCTTCTTCATTTCTACTAGCTGAGGAGTCATTCGTGGTGATAGAACTATCTGCAAGAGTCACAGCCCCTGGAAGCTCCAAGGATGATAAAGTTTTCTGGAAAGTGACAATTGAGAGACAAAAAAAATCATCAAAGCCTTGCAAACACTGAACAAATAGATTGATGGGAGGGGTAGAAACATCAATCTAGAAATTCAATTTACAACTTACTTTACTCATGTACCAAAGAAGTTATTAATATAATAAATTCACCTGAAGGGGATCTTGGAAATCATTGACGATAAAAACATTTGCATCTTCCGCTGACCTGGATAATTAAGTATTACCACATGTTCAGAATTTTTTTGATGTGGTGAATTGGTAGATTAAGTAACACTGAAAGAAACTACCTCACGAGCAGGGTATTTTGCTTAACAGTTGCAAGGAATTCTCTCACTCCACCATTATAGAAGTAAAGTGGAGGATGCGCTAATCCTGTATACAATAATTTAGTATTTAGAAGGGAGTGTCGAAGAAAAACGTCAAATCTGAGATTATCCCATGAGGACTCCAGAACTAACGATGATACATCAAAAGGTTCCGTAGCATACCTGAAGATAGAACTACAATGATGAACTGCCATCCAATAGTGGGATTGTGCCTGCGAATAGATTTTATTTCTGTGAAGGGTACTGATCTTATCGTGTAGAGACTTCTATCTGCAAGTTCACAGGCAGCTGATTAGCTACATAAGCATCGAACATCTCATTTAATTCTCAGAATAACAATATTCACTCAGTAATTAAATTTTTCAAAACAAAAACATTAGTAGAGCTAATATAAGGTGACAGTAACAGTTCAAATTCCAAGAGTACATCAGTGAAGAGGAAAGTATGTATGCGGGGCATGAAACTACTGCTCTAAGAGCACCATAATCACGTGCAGGTTGCAATAATTCACACACATAAACCGTGTCAAATTGAACCTAGTGTCCAAACTTCTAAACTTTAACAACTCTAGCATGGTGAAGATGCTAACAAAATTATCAAGGTTAATAGCTGTTGAACACTATAAAATGTGAATAAAATTAGTTATTCCTCCTCAAGCTACATAGTAGAGAAGACATACAGAAGTTTCATATGTTTCATATTTAGCACTGGAGTGAAAGAATAACCTAATAGCCCAATAAACACATTAAAAAGTTCAAGAAATTCAAAAGTCATTCGTAGATAGCAACTTTAGTAGTTCGTCATCAAGAATGACCAGCAATGATAGTCAAGACAACCAGTACCTTTCTCAGTCAACCTTGCATTTGAGTTTTGGCCTTTGTAAGGTATCCACGTCTACAATTAAAGATGCAGCAACAACATAGCATTAATACAGTTTCACTCTACAGGGATGATATAACCATATGCAGCAACATAGTGTTATACAGTTTCACTTTTTCCAAAATTGTAACAAACCACACTTCAACTAAAATTTCCAAGTATGCATGTATAGAAAAGCAATAATAAACCTCAAGCTTAACTAGTTCTACAATTACGATTGGTTCATAATATATTTCCCTCCCAATCAAATCCTACCTTCTCTCTTAGCTTTTTATGTATTTCAGCAATTACTACCTCGCAGTATATAAACAATTATATCCTCCTGAAGCAAAACTACAGCGTTTTCCAATACTTCAGTGAAAGAAATGATAAACCATTACCATATAAAGAGTGCCCCCTTGTTTCACCAACTTCAACCGACCACTTATCCTCTCGGACGCAAATTGAGTAGGATGAATCGTGACGTTATCCTTCAAGTACACCACTTCAGCGCCATCCGCATCCCCGGAGGAGCTCCTCTTGCCACTGTCACTCCGCGCAACGCTCTGCAACCCCTAGTTCAAACAAACACGCAACACGAGGCACAAAATTAAACTCGCCGGTTCAATAAATTGGAGCATGCAAACAGCAATTAAACCTAACTCAAACCGCTAAATGCTCATGCGATGTATACCAGACACCACGATTACATTAAAACGAAACAGAGAAGGTCGGTGAAAGCGGTGGCGTACTTGTTGCCGGGACGCGGCGGCGTAATCGGCGTCGTCGGAGAGATCGTTGATGTCCGCTTCAATCATCGCGGCGGGAGATTGTTCGAGAAGATCGCTGGAAAATGTTTTCAGTATATACTGGGAAGAAGAATTGGGTGTGAAAACTGTATAAGAAAAGAAAGTCGTTTTATCTGAATTTATTTTTTTCTTCTTAGCGAAGTAACGAGGGGAAAATGCTGACGAAGATAATTGTTTAGAGGGCGGGGAAGATGGGCCCCGGTGATGTGGCAGAAAACTGGACGCGGTTTTGGTGATTGGTGTTGTACCTTGCGCTGCTCCGGCTGTACGTTGGGAGTTGACGTGTAGCCATTTGGAAGTTTGTTGAAGACTCACGCAGACCATGCTTGAAATTGTTTTCCAACCTGTATATTATAGATATTTTGGATTGTAAGAAACGAGTTTATTTTACTTGTTTTTTAATTTATTTTACTGTTTTCAGTTTCATTTTAAAGAATGTAAGCAGTGATGATATTAATATGAGTAAAATTATCTATTATCCTTAAGTGTATTATATATATATAATAATTAAAAATTTGCTAAAAGTACCGAAATAACTTGCGATGATCTTTGATGTAGGGAGATTTTGTCTGAGAATTGAGGAAAATCTGTCATCTGACAGCCTGAGAAGTTTCGGGCCAAATTCAGATATCGACGTATGAATAGTATCATATTATATCTTTTCGGAAAGGAAAACGAGTCAATAAACATTACTCACTACATAGTGATAGTAGTGAGCACCATGCTGGTTAGGCCATTGGAAATCGTTTAGAGCCTTAAACTGGCGTTTTTATATTTTTATTATTTATTTTTTATTTTAGGATTAGTTTATTTTTAGCATAGGGTTTAAGAGTATTATTTATACTCATCTTGTAGCAGTCACGAAAGGAATTCAATCAATTATTATATTTTCAGAGACTTTTCTCTTCTTCCTGGTGGATTCCAGATTTCGGATGGATTTCCAACCCTAACCCTTGGATTCGTGTTGGCGAATCCTTGATTGTTTCTTATAGATTCGTGCTGGCGAATCTCACGATATTCCACTGCGTCAATTGGTATCAAGAGCAGGCTTTTTCCTGTCTTTTTTCGATTGATCCACGATGGGAGATCAAACTATCACCAGGGCCAAGTTGGATGCGGTTATCGCATCGATTGCCGCTTTGGGGAGTCAGATAGAATCGTTGTCAACGCGGATGGATAACCGGAGCAGCGACAATCGATCGGGCAGGAAAAATTCTTGGGACAAGAAGGTGTTCGATGAAATGACAGAGAGTGAAGGCATTCGATCAAACCATGGTAATCAACATGTCAATTTCTATTCTGGCGTGATTAATGATATTCCTTTGTTCTATGGAGGAGGGGAAGAGTTTATGGATTGGGAGATAGAAGTTGATAGGTTCTTTGGCGTAAATGATGTTCCTGAAGACAAACAAGCAAAGAAGGTGGCGAACAGACTAAAGTTTTCCGCATCTTGGTGGTGGGATGGATTGGTTGTTCAGAGACGTAGAGAGAACAAGGCCTCAATAAGAACGTGGAGAAAGATGAAGCGATACATGAGAGATCAATTTCTACCTAACGATTATGAGGAGATTCTTCGTAGGAGAAAGAAGATTGAAAGAGACAAGGAGATCAAATCACGTGATGATGAGAATTGGAAGGGATTAAATACAGACCTTGACATCACTACTTCGTCGAAGGTTGAGCTCGTTGTTTCTAATAATGAAGAAGAGATCTTTCAAGTTGATCATCAAAATCCTAAATCTGAAATTGTCGCCATGTACGGAGATTTATTCGAAGTTCCTTGTGAGAGAGAGTTTCAAGACTTCTCGTGGAGAGCTTGATGGAGTTGTACATGAAGATGACAATGCAGTTAGAGATTCAAAACTTGGAGTCCAAGATTTTGAAGGCTTTATGGGGGGAACCTCAAATCAATGAGAGGACCTTTGAAGACATCAATTCTTTGGGTGATAGGTATGAGTATTTGAATATTCAAGTTTCAATCTTTGAGTGTGCTATTGAAGTTGTTCATGTGAGGGAGGATGAAGATGCGAAGATCAAGCCTAGTGAATGAGAAGAAATTCATGTTGAAGGTGGTTTTGCTAAGTTTGAAAAGAAGCCTCGTCTTGTTGAAGAGTTTATCAATATGGCTGAATTTTTTGAGAAAATTCCAGAATTTGTTTTTCCGGAATTGGTGTTCATAGACAAGCCATTAATGTTGAGTTGGAATTGGAAGATGGTTCATTATGTTGCCTTGACATCAACAGAGTTTGCTATGGAGGTTGAAGCTCTTGGTGGTGGAGGGGAGAACTCGGGGCGAGTTTTTTTTGAAGTGAAGGAGACTGATGTAGGGAGATTTTGTTTGAGAATTGAGGAAAATCTGTCATCTGACAGTCTGAGAAGTTTCGGGCCAAATTCAGATATCGACGTATGAATAGTATCATATTATATCTTTTCGGAAAGGAAAACGAGTCAATAAACATAACTCACTACATAGTGATAGTAGTGAGCACCATGCTGGTTAGGCCATTGGAGATCGTTTAGAGCCTTAAACTGGCGTTTTTATATTTTATATTTTAGGATTAGTTTATTTTTAGCATAGGGTTTAAAAGTATTATTTATACTCATCTTGTAGCAGTCACGAAAGGAATTCAATCAATTATTATATTTTCAGAGACTTTTCTCTTCTTCCTGGTGGACTCATCTTTTATATTAGATTTCAGATGGATTTCCGACCCTAACCCTTGGATTCGTGCTGGCGAATCCTTGATTGTTTCTTATAGATTCGTGCTGGCGAATCTCACGATAATCCACTGCGTCAATCTTAATCACTGATAGTGATAGTTTAACTTGAATAGATCAATAATGTACTTGGAAAAGTTTGATGAATGCTCAAGACCGCCACTATGTTCAGATTAGGGAGTGATTTTTTTTTATTTTTTAATTTAGAACCACCGAAGGTGGGGTGTTTATAGCTTCTCCAAGCATCATTAATAAATAATAATCTTACAAACCAAAGTTTACAGCTAGTGAAGATACTACTATGACTAGACTAGTGGTTAAAAAACACTCTTTCAATTCGTGAGGTTGATCATTGAGAAAACGTTCCACCATTTGAGATTATGGAGTGATCTAAATTTTAAGCTAGATTGAGTTAGACTGTTTGAGCATAGTTTTGATTGGGTTACACAAAAGTTTGATTAGTTTAAATGCACAACAATTTCTATTTATTTTTTACAAGTTTTGATGAAAATTTGGCAAAGACCATCTCACTATAACCCTAGTCCCTAGCTTATGATGATAATCTCACGGTAAAATCATTTGATTGATAAATTATAAAGTGATAGTATATTCATAGTTTTAATACAAGAATGAAACCTTTTGACAATGTCAAGTTGAGACACCAAATGTTGTGTTATGCGGAAACGAGAAATAACAAGTAAAACGTAAAGCAAGAACATATGAATTTACGTGGTTCACCAGTTACGGCTACATCTACGGCATAAGGAGATGAATTTCATTGATAGGCTGATAAAGAATTCCTATCGATGATAGGTTTTTATGTACGGCAAAGTCATATTTATAATACGCTAAACCCTAACCCTAATCTATCTGAGTCATTCGAAGCGAAGAATATATTCAAGGCACAATACTAACATATTGCACGCCTAGTATTGATGTATTGGGAGATTTCAAGACACTTTCACACACTTGAACCGTTTGATGCTCTAAAATTCCTGAAAAATGAACATCCAGCCTCTCAAGATTGGGAAGATTGGAAACCTTAATATTGAACCGTTTGAACCAGTAGCAGTCTGCAATTTTCAGGGTTTCAATTAATGGGCAACCCTCGATCACATTATCGAACATTGCCTCGCGATCCCAGAATATGCAAAAAAGACGAAGTAAAAACAATAGTCAGTAGTCTTATCATTAATGTGTAGTAACACAATCAAAAACCTGAACATTTAGTTTGTGCACTGAAGCTATGCAGTGTGGCAGTGTGCACATAAACAATCTGAAACCATACCGAATAAAAGTCAAAAATTTAAGGAAGAAGACATACCCTCAGTCCCATTCAGTAACATACTATCGATGATTCGATCATTGCTTATATATGATTTAGATGTTTTGGAAAGTAAAATAATGTAGATTATAAGTTATTTATATGAGATGTATATGAATTAATCAAAATTGAGAAGCTTTCATTACAACGTAGTGTGAATGTTTAAGTATTGAGTTCATGTATCATTAGTGAACATTCATTCAGACATCAACGTTCTTACTACAAGTGACCCTCAAATGTTTGTTTTTTGTTTCTAAAACTATATGAAAAGTCTCTCATATATGTAAAATGAATATGGTGATCTAAATTTTCAATTATTTTGTTTTTTTAAAAAATGAAATTATTGCTAATTTAAGCAAATTCAATTGTTTCAGCGGTTATTCCAAAATCGCCGAAACAATGTATGTAAGACGTGTTTTCATACGATGGTGACACGTCTCACCCATGAGATTATGCCACCTCACATTCCAATCATTTGGTGTACGTGAGCATACAACACGTATTAAATGTGGACACATATCAATAAAAAAATTTAAAAATTATGTTTCAGCGCTTATGATTAACCGCTAAAATAATCATCTCCGCAACCTAAACGTGTTGCTTTTACGACGAAAAAAGTCATTGGGCTACCTTAATAGATTGTACGGTAGAGCCCAATAATTTGGGCTGCTTAAAAACTCGAAAAAATGTTGAGCCCAATAACTTGAACCCGGCATTTGTTTCAGCAGTGACTATCCCCGCAACAAAAACTCGTTGCTTTTACGACGACGTCATTTTTAAAAAATTCAAACCGTTGAAACAAGCTATTGGACTCTGTAATTGGGCTACACAGTAAAACCCATTATTTCAGCCTACTCTTAAACCCGGTTTAATATTCAGGCCCAGTCAACATTTTCCACACACCAACAGTTAATTTTGTCCACCTCATCCATTGTATCAGCGGTTATTCGGATAACCGCTGAAACGACCGTAAGGGCCCACAATTATTTTAATTTGACTCGTCGATTTTCCACAACAAATTTCGGCAGTCCGACGTGGCTTTCTTCAATGGCCCACGTTTAAAACTTGGAAAAAGTCAATAACCGCTGAAGCAGACGTTTCAGCGGTTTTTATTTTTGATGTTTCAGCTGTCTCTAGCTATAACCGCTGAAACAATTCCGCTGAAACGTTTTTTTTTTCTGGTAGTGATCTTCTCTAAAAAATTTTAAAAAAGCTATGATGCGGACTATTAAATTTTTTTAATAGATATCTAGATTATGTGTTGATATCACCCACTGTAATTGTTGTTGGACATTTCCCAAGATCATTAATGTGATTGTTAAAATAAATAAATTAATAACTGATATTATAAACAATATCAAAGCAAAAAATTTATATCAAACTTAAAAAAATAAAAAATAAATGGAAAGATCAATAGAAACTTCAACAAATTAATCAAACATCAAAAACAAAATTACATTAATGAAAAGAAATTTAAGACCAGAAAGCAATTAAACCAACGCCCTAAACTAGTGTAAACTACATAGTTAGACTATCTCGAGCTCCACCGTCTTCTCAACTGTGGTGCTTGTGCGGGCGCCGCAGCAGCAAACGCGTACGTAGTTGGAAACAAACTTGAAAGGTTTCACGAACTCGGCGCAGGGATCACCGTAGATCAAGTGAAGCACGAGCTGGATCGCCGACAGAATGGCACCGAGACCGTTTCCGATGAGCAGGTTAACGTCGAATGGCATCAAACCGTAGGCGGTCCAGCACGAACCGTTGAGCAGACCGGCAAAGCTGACCCAAAACGGCAGGAACTCAACGCTCTTGTTTTTCACAACCTTGCCCAAGACGGTCATGGGCGAGCCGTAGAGAATGATGTTGAAGACGACGCAGATGATTCCAACAATTAAGGTTTTCCGGCCATGGGTATGGACCAGGAGCAGAACCGGGGCGGCGATCGCCGCCATTATAAGGGCGACGCCGGCTAAGACGCCGGCAGCCTTATACTTCATCTTCTTTGGGGCGTACCAGAAAAACATGCTGAGGTAGGCGGTGTACAGTACGAGGCCGACAGAGTTTATAGTCCAGATCAGAGTGCTGTTCTGATGCACTGCCGGAGATCCGTAGAATATCCATAAACAGCAGTTGAGAATTCCGGCGAGATAGTTGTAAGGATGGAATTCCTCCGTTGATTTCTTCTTGTAAAAACCCACAACTGTTGGCCTGCAAATTCATCAAAAACCATGGCATGCATGCGTTAATATTAATCATATGACATAACATGAAATAATTAATTATTACAAGAAAAAATCACTTACATCGGAGACAGGAACAATCCGAAGGAGATGACGTTACCGATGACTCCGACAATGGTGCGAGCTAGGGTCAAGCGGGGATCCATGGCGGCTTATCGAATGCAAAAAAAAAAACCCAGAACTTGAAACACAAGATTGATGAGGATGAAAGAATTGATGATGGATTATGTCGACCGGTTTAGGGTGTATATTTATATTGATCAACATAATTCAACTCATACTATGAAAAGAATAGTATTATTATCCATTGTGGAATTGAGAACGTTATTCTTCAAGAAAAATGCAACACAGTCTATATATGAATGATCCAATTACGATTGGGAAAGTAAAGAAAATGCAGTTTTTTATCCAATGTAAATTAAAGAAGTTGTTCTTAATTGGATTGAAATTTTGAATGACATAAATTAGACATTTAATGCATTGTTGATTAGAGTAAATTATTCTTTAAAGAGAAAGTCTTGGGCGAGACCTGTCCTTGTGGAGATCAAGAGCAGGGGAATGAGCATTTACTGTTTCTGCTTGATCTTTTAGTCAGTTTGTTTGATCTTTCAATCAATGTCCTTGAGTACTTTTGATTTTTCAGTTGATTTGATTTTTCGTTCAATTTGCTTGATCTTTCGGTCAATTTTCTTGATCATTTCCTTGGTTAATTTCACCAACGACAAATTCAATCAAGGAAATCGGCGGGTTTAAAGCTCACCAACGACAAATTCAATCAATAGCAGTCTCATATAATCTTTGGTCTCATTTGAGACAGGTCTCAAATGAGAATTTGCCTTCTATGTGGATTTTCAATACGCCGTTTCTAATTGGATTGAGTTTAATTGGAAGACACATTGAATTAAAATCATAACTTGATAATTTTTATTTTGAAAAACATCATTCACAATGTTAGAAAAGCTAAACTGTACAATAATAGAATCAACCAGCTAGTATAGGTATCCTATATAAAGGATAATCAAACTAAATGTTAATCAAACTATTCAGTACATGCACAGTTTAAAATCGCGATACTTGATATTATAATTTATTATCTTGTTAATAAAAATTAAAATACAATAAATTTGTAACTATATTCTTAAATAATAACTAATCCTCTATAATTATTATAAAATCATGTTTTTCACATTTATCAATATTTTTACACGAAAGTTTATATGGAGAATTAACGACAAAATAGTTTTAAATGGTTGGTTCTCAAAGGAAGACTTTCAACCGCTCTCAATGGAAGACTTTCAACCGCTCTCAATGGAAGACTTTCACTCTGAACCGGTTTTTCGGGTGTGGCTTCAAGCTTTTGGGTAGAGTTCAGACAATACCTCCCATTCATCCTAGCTAATTCTTTTGTTCCGTTCAAACTTCTTTGTAGTTTAGAAGTTTTTGCTCATCTGTTTAGTTATACGATAGTTGAATGTTTGTAATACTCATAGTTCAGCTAGCAATAATTTCGGGACAACAAGGCCTTAATAAGATACCTTATCATATTGTAGCAAATGTAGCAAAGAAAATATCTAATGATTTAGGCCTGTTTGCTAGAACTTATTTCTTGCTGCACTGAACTGAAAATTTATGTATTAAAAAATGGAATCAGCATGATTAAATTAACCTGAATGTCATCAAATTACATTTTCACTGAATTGAACTGAACTGATCTAGAGATCAGGGCCGGCCCTATATAGAAGCGGGTGCTGCTTCAGGGCCCTAAATATTTTTGGAAAAAAAGGCCCCATTTTTTTTTAAAAAAATGAAGTATTTTTATTAATTTGAATATATTTATATAAATAAAATTTATTATTTTTTCAAAATAGAGCTGTTATACCTTATTTATAGGCATTTTTAAGTATAATTCATAATATCTTTGCTATGACCTAAAAAATATTAAATTTTACTTTTAAAATCCTACGAAAAATTATATTTGCTTGAAGCCTTCAAAATCGCAGGACCACTCCGGCTAGAGATAAGTTCTAGCAAACAGGACCTTACTTAAACAGAACAGAAAAGGTAATCAATAATCTAGTTTGAGTGCCAGTGCAGTCCAGCTCGACCTGAGATGTTTTTTCTCCACCTATGCCCGAGTTACCGTTAAACAGTAACTTGGGTAGCGGTCATCTTGGATGTAGAATGTTTGGGACATCAAAATGGACCTCCTTAAAAGGGGCCTGGTGTACAAACGAATACATACATCTTGGAGGGTTGGGCTCGATAGATGGATTGTCCCTTCCCCTGTGCCAAGAATAGGCCCGATGAAATTTACTCGCAAGATTGATGAAAAAGCTGCTGTCCACTGGAGCATTTCACAAGTCTAGCGTTATGAGATTCGGATATTCATATGCTCACCCAGATCTATCCCATGATCATGATCATGATCAGTGTCGGTATATCCAAATTTGTTGCTGCACTTTCACACACTTGAAGAGCATGATCTCTTTCCCAACATAATGAAACATCCAATGATAAAAGATGGGGAAGATGTTCGGATTTTCGTGCAGCATCCCTTAACTCTCAGGATTCTAGCTCTTGATCATGTTATCAAACATCGCCTCATTCTCAAAACCTACTTTATTAGGCCAAAATATTTTTCCTTGGGGCGGCAAATTAACTACAACGGAATAGCACCAATGATGAAACTTGAAAAACAGCAGCGGGCAAAACATATATAGTTGGGAATCGAGTAGAGAAGAAGATAGGTGAGTCTAATTTGATGCATTCATCCACAACATGAACATCATCATCATCGCCAGGCACAACATCATGATAATATATAATAAGCATCATCACCAACATCAAGATGGGAGAAACTGATTGATGTTTTGGTCTCGGTACCTCTTCAGGGTGGTTCTTTTTTGTGGTTCGTCTTTGGCATCTTACTGCCAGTATGCGATTTGAAGTTTTAAGGCGGTGCGGTTTTGCAGGTGCTGCTTGGACACGACACGAGGCTCCGTTGCACACGCTTTTTTGTTGCTCGGGCTCACTTTGGAGAATATGAGATCTACAACGTCTTCCGGCAGCCGATCTAATAAGCTTCTCGTGCCTCCACCAATATTCGATCGAAATTCGCTCACACCGATCGTCTTCTTTAATTTATAGATATAGAGGAAGGGTTTAATACTTCAAAAAAAACTTGGAAAGCTTGGGGAAATAAGGTAGGTAGCCAAACCAATAATTCGTGTGATATTTTCTTTCCATATAGACAGAAGAGAAGGAAAAAGATTAGGGCTAGTTGTATTCGGATACTACGTACAACTATTCTTTTTGAAGAATAAAATTCAAATAACATACGTGTTATAATAAATATTTTTGACATTAATTTTAGAAATTTACTATATTTATTATTCTTAATATATTGTATAAAAATATATTTATAATATTTTAGAGCAAGTCCAACAATTTCCCTATACTTTACTACAAGATAGAGAACTACATCTCAAAATTTAATGCATATGCATTAAATTTCAATCAAGAATTACTTTTATTTGATTCCTTTTATTCTTTACTATTCAAAGTAATTATTTGACAACTGTTGAATAATTATCCTATATATCTGATTCGTTTTTATTTTATTTCGTGGAAAATACGCATCACACTGCTCCTACCATTTCAGAAATCAGAGATGCACTCAAAAGTGGATTGAAAACTCTCATCACTAAACATAATAATTAGCCGATTGACCAATTTAACGTTACATTTTTAACCAAAACACTAAACACCTCGAAAATTCTGATCACCAAACTAGGTCCATTATCTTCAATGATCGTCGTTAAATAGTTCATTTTAATGATACTGATGGATACATATCGTTAACTTTGAATTGAGTAGTATGGTACGTATATAGTTGATGACTTGGTAATTGGTGTGCATTTTTAGTCTCCATATCCACGAATTCTTATCCATCATTTTTACAAAAATAAAGTTACTGTGCCAAAGGAAAAGCATGTAGAATTGTAGAGGTAATGGCTGCATGGATTTTCTGGACAGAGGCAGGAAAAACAGATTAATCATGCGATGCGGGTGGTTAAGTTGCAGCGACTCGAGTTCGTGGGGGTTGTCATGTTTCACTCACTCAGTGACTGTCCCGTTTGTTAGCTTGCCATGCATGGATTCTATTATTACTGTCTACTTTACCAAACATCATCTCATAACAAACCTCATTGGTATGGGCAACCAAAGTTGGAGGACACGGAACTCTTCAAATCATCCATTTTTGGTCACTTATATTTTTTAAACCACTTATAGTCACTAAACTCTTCATGACATTGCTGAAGTTCATTTTATATCACCCATTTGGTTTTACAATTTATAACCACTCAACTATCATATTTACTAAATTTCGCTAATTTTGTTAAATCAATACACTCAAATCAGCAGTCCTCGCATTAAACGCAACGAGTTTGAGATTTTGGAGGGGCAAAATAGTAATTTACCAACAAACCCTCTCTAAAATAGTATATAGTTTTTATTATTATTGAAAAGTAAGAAATCTCATTCAAGTTACTAGAAAACGTCTAAAATCGTTTGACAAAAGAAACTCCGGGGCAACATCCCAAGTTTTCCTTACGTATGAATCATTTTTTGCAAAGGACGCAAGACAATGTGCAGCTATATTTCATCTACTAACTCCACACAGCCCAGTGCCGCATGCTCTAATACTTGGACCATGCGCACAAGGGTCAGACGATCCTCTACAAGCGATGGTGATTCCAATTCGAGCTCTTCCGCCAGTGTTATTGCCGCTCGAAGTGCTAATCCCTCTACAAAGGTGGGGACGGTAATACTCTGAAAGGATTATGCCCGAGCTCGAATTAAAGTCCCATCTTCATGTACATCCATAATTCTTACACCAGCTGTGCCATCTTTAATTCTTGCATCGAAGAGAATCCTTGGTCCGCTAGGGAGAGCCTGCAGATCATCTAATGTTCTTTTTGGCCAGTGGTTTGCAATCTGAAAAGAATGAAGATTCAAACTGACTGAGACAACAAGGTACCCCCGCCCCAGTTTGCGGTCTGTGAAGATTCTGCTATTCCGTTGCATCCATATTCCATCATATAGCATCAAGATCAACTTTGCCATCTTCGTATCATTCTCCACAAGAAGTTTCTTGAACCATTGCTCACCTCGATTCATCCTTGCCGCCTCTATGATCTGTGATACTCCAACGTTCCATAGTCGTCTTACAAACTGGCATTCAAAGAACAAATGGAGAGTGGTTCCACCATCATGTTGACAAAATGGGCAGGTAAGCGGGACGTCCATAGTTCGAGCCCTCATATTATCACTAGTGGGCGAGGAGTATGTGACCAGTCACCATGCAAAATGCTTCGCCCTCTGTGGTACTCTAAATCCCCAGATGCAATTCCAGAATTTCTTGTCTCGTGTTGCAGAAGTGCCCTGGTGATGGTAACCCGAGGTGGGGGTTTCCAGGAGCAAATGGTACACCGATTTGACAGAAATTGCATGGAGAAATGGACATGCATGGAGAAATTACTTTTATTTATTCATTTTACTCATTTTATTTGTACTCCTTTTGTCTCAGTTGCTTTTGCATATTAATTATTTATAAAGTTAAAATTACTTAATATTGACATTCAAATTGAATTGATTAATAACCTAGAAAATTGTCTGATTTGATCTTGTTAGATTTATCAAATTTAACGCATATAATTAAAGATATTATTGCTCAAAAATTTCTGAGTTAACTGATAAAAGTCGAAATATGCAAATACAATTAAGATGGAAAAGTATTATATGTGCACCCCACTTTTGAATTTCTGGCTCCGCCACTGGCCACCACCACAAATCAGCTCCATTCATGTTCCCGAACTCTAGAGAAAGGATTCCTTGCATCTCATCCGCATAAAAAAATCTGAGCCAGCAATTCCGTTTTCCACCAATTCGTGTCCTCGTCAATTAGATCATAAAAAACTACATAAATATCTGGGGGTACTCGGTCTGGGTCGTGAATACGGAAATTCTCTGAAGATGGAATCCAAGGGTCATAACATACCCTAATATGCATACCCGACCTAACATGTGTTTGTGCGCCCAACCGGAGTACATCGAGGCCCTTGATGATACTCCTCCAAGCCCACGATATATTGTTTCCTGGAACCGCCTCCATGATTGAAGAGCTCGGATAGTACTTATCTTTAAAGATTTTGGCAACCATTGATTGCGGTTTAGTAAGGAGCTGTCATGCATGCATTCCGAGTAGTGTTATGTTTGTAGTCTTTGGCCCTGTCCAGTTCAACTTATTGGTTTAGCACTTTTTACCCTTCAGCACCCTTCACAACTCTTCAGCACTCTTCAGCACCTTTCAACAGTTTTCAGCACCATTCAGCACTTGTCACTATTCACAGACATGAATTGTTTAAAAAAAAATAGGAATGGTTTTGTATTGAATTAGTTTCAATATGTTTTGTACGAACTAATCATTCTTCAAATATGTAGTTTCATAATTATTAATCATTTTTCAAAAATATATAAATAACGATTTCGTACTGGTAAACCAAATTTATAAATAAATATTTTACAACTGTTGCAAACATATTAGTACTTCCAATAATATTACAAATTGCATATACTACTAATCGTTATCATCTAATGATTCATCTTCGCCAACATCACTACCTTCTGAATCACCACCTTCTGAATGCCAAATTTGTAAGGCAATACTCTCACACACTTCGTTCATAGCAGCTTTTCGATCATCATCGTACAAACAAGAATCACTACTTCATTCACCCTCAAGATGATCTAACACGGGAATGTCTAGTTGTTGCATTCGAATGAAGTTATGAAGTGTGAAACATGAAGCAATTATTGCCTTTTGGTAATCAAGATTGTGGGATAAAATTACATGTTTTTAAAATAAAATTGTAGGATTAATGTAAATTTTTTAAAATATTGTACCTGAATATAAAATTAATATTAATAATATATAGATGGATTATACATATAATTTATTTAATTTTTTTACAGTTATTGTATTGGATATTATTTTATGATACACTTATGACTAAATAAACTTTTGTTCAACTACTAAACAAAAAATATTTATTCAACGCATTTTAAAATATAACATTGACATTATTTTATTAATCACAACACATAATTATGTATATATCATACAATTTTAATTCAATTTCAGCATCTTTCAGCACCGTTCAACACCTCTCAGCACTTTTCAACACATTTTCCACACATTTCCAGCTCAACTGGACAGGGCCTTTAGCTTCTCGAAATCCATTGCATTTGGCTCTTGTTATTTTCGGCCAAATAGTATAGAGTTTGTTTGGTTTGAATGTAGTGTCATTTTATATATCAATAGTGAATATTGATTGAAATATAAACCAATTAGTTAATGCTAAATATGTAAAATAAAACACTCACATCTTGGTTAAAATCAATCTTGAGAATAGAAAATTATTCTCACCGTCCTAGATTAAACTGTACATTTTTTAGTCAATTTTGTAAAAATATGTTTGACAGTAAATTGCAATTGGTGTATGTATTATGATAGTTTCATGCGAGATATTGTTTGATTTACAATGCGCTCTATTATTTAACTGTAAAACTTTAAGACCATATTAATACATAAAAATAAAGTTATTGACGGTCAAATATAATTTTAAAAAGTTTACCAAAAAGTGTAGAATAATTGTTCACCACAGAAAATATATATGTAGCTTGATATAAAAGATATGAACACTGGCATGTTAGTCTTCTCCCAAACGTGAGGCAAATATATAAACTGAGGACATTAATCCAACACTAGAAATCTGCTGCAATAATTATGAGGGTGTTGTTTAAAAAACACAAAAAGCCATGCAAAATAGAAACTTTTGACCATCTTTTCACACAGTCACACACACTGATAAAGAGAGAGAGAGAGAGAGTGTGGCAGTCATATCCTAGGATCGGGAGATGGATCTGATATCTGTGTGCTGCTGCTATTGGGGTTAAGGCGTGAGGGAACCTGTTAGCTTAGTGGCACGCCTATTTACCCTCGTCTATCATCACCGCTTTTCAATTTCTTATACTACTAATTAAGTTTTTTTTTAATTAAGAAATTCTTTCATCCACCCAGAAACTATTACAATAAGTGTAATTTACGTTCAATTCAACTAGTCTATTGCAAGAATAACTTAACTACTAGTCAACCAGACTAATAGTGTATGTACTGTTACAGTTTGAGAGATCCAATAAAACTGTAATGCCGCCCTCGGGGATATTATCTAACCACCGCGAAAACCACATCTGTTTGACAGAGAGGAGCGTCTCCCGCATCAATCACTTCGCCAATTAGGGCACTTGATCCAAAACATGATGTATGCTTTTCAAACTACAAGCACCTTGAAACCCATAGATCATGACCGGAAACACGATCCGTATAACCAGACCGAGAACAAGTAACACAAATCACAAAACACGATCTTTATAACTAGACTGAGAACAAAACATCGGCGTGAACAACTAAATCACAGATTCAACCGATCAAATCGAAAGAACTTTAATGTGTGAAATATATCCACACTTATTCAAAAACATAAGAAATCGATAAACGAAAGAACGATTACTTCCTTATCTTCCTGAGAAAATGGGTAAAATTGAAGGAAGAAGTGGTTTTTGCTTTGTTTTGTTGGGGGAGTGGAGCACGCATTATATCCATTTGTTTAAGCTCTTATATTTAGTTCATGTTTAGTAGAGTTTATTTTTTGCTGAACTGAATTAAACAGAACTGAAATGAAAATTAATGTGTTGAAAAATGAATCGATTGAATTAGCCTGAATTTCATCAGATTACATTGAACTAAGTTGAACTCAATTGAACTGAACTGATTTATAGAAAAACTCTAGCAATAAGGTGAATTATTTAAGTTTAATTCAATTGACCCTCGAGTAAACCAAAATATTTGAAAATCTCGTGACCATTATTCACATCCCTCATTAAAAAAAAAAAAACATTAACGATCATCACAAATTGCCGACCCTAATTATGAGTACTATATAGATATATTTAAAAGAAAATTGGCTTTTGGAATTTCCCAAAAATCATGAAAGGTGAAAATGTAAACCCGATGAGGAAAGGGCGAGAGGGTACAAAATCAAGATGATTGTCCCCCACAGTGGAGCCCTAAGCAATGGCTTTTTAAGCGCCGGTGTCCCCGCTTTGGCTTCATCCCACTCCATGCAATTAATTCCTAATTAGCGTGATTATTATTTTATTATAGTGCATAAAAATTATTATAAACTATACGAAAGTTAATTAAAGAGATGCAGTTTTAATGTCAAGTAAGAGAATGTAATGAAGTAATCATGAATTAGAGGATGGTGATTGATTCAAAATTAATGAAATGTATATTTAAATAAATATGAGATTGATTTTAATATTCTAATCCCACAGTACTATTTCAAATGTTTGATCAGCAATTTTAATAGGTGCGGGCTGAACCAATGGAGTAACTAGACTTATTTTTAAGGGAGGACCGACATATCCAAAGTTTTCTTCTCCAACTATATATCTCGACCTTGCAATTGGCGACGTTGCTGTAAAAATTTAATACCTAAAATTGGTGGGAACTGGGAAGCCTTACTATTACAGGTACGGCTCAATTCCAACCTAACTTTATAAAGTACGTTAGTCCATAAGTGGCGTAATTGTTCAGAGCTTGGTTGGATATCATCGATTAAGAGGTGATCAACGCAAACACATGTTTGGATGTTTCTTTGAATGAATATATTTTTTATTTGTCGTGATCGATGGCCGATGTTTGAGTTCAACAGAAATGAGAAGTCGTGAAAAAAGAAAAGTAGGAAAGAAATTTGAGAATGAGCCATAAAAAATAAAATATGCATTATATTTGTTTGTGGTGAATTGAATTGTCAACCAAGCCAACTCAAAATAGTTACAAACATTTTGCTTCCTGAACTTGTTGTTTCTAGGCAATCCTTCGCTGACATTCTGCAATCCTGTTTCCAATGTTTTGTTTTTTTGTTTTTTTGTAATCCTAATATTCTTCCTGTCTCCACTCACCGCCCTGTCCAATAGGGCGCTGGAATTGGTAGAGGGTGCTGGAAGATGCTGGAGGGTGCTGGAGGGGTGCTGGAGGGTGTTGAAATTAAATTAAAATTGTATAATTATGATGTACATAATTATGAAACTATATATTTAAAGAATGATTAATTCGTACACAACATATTGAAACTAATTCTAAAGAAAAATAATTTTTTATTTTTTTTTAAAAAATAAATCATTCATGTATGTGAATAGTGACAAGTGCTGGAGGGTGTTGGAGGGTGCTGGAGGATGCTGGTAGGTGCTGGTAGGTGCTGGAAATAAACATTATTGGACAGCGCCAATATAACTTTCGCTTCCTTCCATGCTAACGAACGATTCTTCTTGCCTCCCTAACTTTTCTCAAAAACCGCGGCTTTCAATTTGCCGATTCCTTCAGGTTCAGGGCACTCTCAGTTCTTCATTTTCTAAGCAGTTATCTAAACCTAGTAAAATATATTATGCACCCCCAAATTTTTTTGAAAAAAAGCCCTATATGTAGTATTTTAATTAATTTGAATATATTTACATAAATAAAATATATTAATTTTTCAAAATACAGTTCTTATACATTATTAGAACTAAATATAAATAAGAAAATTTGATATTTATAGGCATTTTTATGTATAATTTATAATATTTTTGCTATAACCCGAAAACTATTAAATTTTACTTTTAAAATTCTACAAAAAATTATTTTTGCTTGAGACCCCCAAAATCCTAGGACCGGCCCTGATTATGCATGCATGCTAATTCTTTACTTTTCTAAATTAATTGGCAAAAGAGAAGATATAAGGTTTTTGGATTAATCATTTGGACATGCAGAAAGCAAGCTTACAAATAAGCCAATCTAAGTAATTCCCACAATAAAACGACATTAATTATCATAAAACTAGAAGCATAATTAAGCATGATCATGAAAAAGGGGAGTTTTTTTCATTAAAAAAAAAACAAAGATGGCTTTAGTTAATTTGTGTTTTGCTTTTGGGTGGGAGAATATTTTTTGAGGATGCATGCGCATGAAAAAGAAAGGGAAGTGGATTTGAGTAGTAACTAAGCATGAAGAACCCTAAAAGTTAGTTTTTCACATCATTCCCCTCTTCTTCTTCTTCTTCCCCTTCTCATCCCGAGGCCAACCCGACCCGTTTTCATCAATCTGTTTCACAGTATATATACTGCATTTCTGTGCTTCTTCTCTTCATATTCAAGTCAATTAAACTTTCTCATTCAAATCCTTGCCTTCTTCTTAAAATCATTCTTTATTGATTAATCGAGTTCATACGATGTGCTATAGGTATGTTAAACCTTATTATATCTGCTCTGTTTAACACATATGTTTCATGTTTAAGTCCATCATATAGCAAAGTATAACTATATAGATTTTATGCTTAGTATTTTACCCTTTTGCATCCTCATAACAGAAATATCATGTTTTAGTCCAATAATCGCATCAAACTGCTGTCTCATGGGAGTGTTTGTTCATTGCATGCATGTATATATCACTTATTTTCTTGCCGATTTGACCTGATTCTGAAAAACTGATTTGAACACTTAGTGTTTGAGCACTTTGACTAGAAATATATGATGATGTTTGGTGAAATTTACCGACCAAAAGGCAAAGTCTTCAACGTGAAGCAACCTTTGTCTCTCTCTTACAAAAACTTGGAGTGGTCCAAGCGGCCAAGCATGCATGCATCATCATTGACTGTATATTTTGTATCTGTATATATATATATATATATATGTGTGTGAAAGTTATGTGCGAGGAATGAATTAGGGAGAAAGCGGTGTTGGTGAGGTTCAATCCGAAGACGGATTTTTACAAATGCAGAATCAGCTGGTAAAGGACGATCTCAGATTGAGCCGCGCCAATATCACTTTAATCAATTTCCCTTTTTCTTTCCTTGCCAAACTTTGCTTTTACTGTTTCATTGGCCTCACATATTTGCACTGTTTAATTGTCCTACGTGCATATTCATTGGCCGTCTGAGTTGCGACACAGGCAAAAGGATCATAACATATTTTGTTCGTGTGATGTGTGCACAGAGATGTGGTCTGTGATCTGTCGATATAGTTTAAAACATAGCATATGTCAGTGTTTAAAACTGGCTAGAATTTGACACTAGTATTTAGACCTTATTTAGGGGATATGATTTGGATTTGGTCTTTTTGCGGAGTTACTCTAACAGACTTGGGGAGTATCTTGCCCATTTGTTTGTTATATCTCTCTTAAACTGTCTAAACGGCGAGAGAGAAAACCCCATGGGCTTCTGGTCTATTTAGACTGGTAGACTTTGATTATTTAGTCGTAGAATAGGAGTTAAGGTACTACGCTTGTTAGGTAACTCTAATACTCTTACAGTTTTAGACTATAGTATTTTGTGATGTATCCCCTATTTTCTTTTTCTTTGCGCTTTTACCATGCGCTTTTGATGTAAGCTTTCGGGCAACCGCCTACGGGCAAGGTTACAGGTTCGGGGTGCCTAATAAATTCCCCACACTTTATGAAAAAAAATATAGCATATGTCAGTGTGTACAAGACTTAGAACGCGATTATACATTTGTGATCTTTGATCTATATATAGGATCAGAAGCAAAAATTATATGAATGAATTTGTAGTGTTATTTTGACTTTATCCAATAAGTGTAAAATTTCGGCCTCTAGCCATTCAGAAGCGACGGTGAGGTTATAATTGTCGGCATTGAGTTTTGGGTCACTAGCGGGGAGGTTGCAGTCATTTGAGGTAGGGTCTATATTAAATTTAGACAAGTTTCAACAGCAGCAAAAGAAAAGGGTTATACCGGAACCAGACAACATTCCAAAGATTTAAGTGGTAAGAGATTCATTTTTAAACAAATCTACCTAGAATTTGAAAATCCAACACAATACATGGACTGAGCCTAACGGGACAATAGTTGACGAATTCCATGGAAGGCATTAGCATTAGATATTTCAACAGCAACAAAAGAAATGGCCATATTGTTAAAATTAACAATCTACACAAATCTAGTTTAGAATTGAAAAATCCAACACAATACACTGAGCCAGACATAGGACAGATCAGTCTAAAAACACAATAGCCATCTAAAGTTGCACATTTCAAACTTCATACTTAACATATTAAAATCTATCAATAACAACTAAGTCTTATCCTAATTTACAAAGTTATATGGATCATACGTCACCCACATTGTCTTCTTCGGATACACTAAACTTTCAATGAAAATTGAAAACTATCTCGAAATGCAAACACAAATCGAACATCTACCTGAGAACCAAACTTATACAAAGTGGCGTAATCCTCGGCAATCACGAGCACATTTTCGTGCTGCTTCTGCCTCGCAATGCTGATCAGCCAGTTATTCAAGAAGGGCAGTTAAGCCTCGCTCACAGCGCACACAATGAGCGTGTTCTCCTTCACCACATGCGCTGCCGCCTCCGCAAACGTGTACGCGGCCCATTTGGATGATTCCGGCACGCTGAAGAAGCCGCCGCCGCCGCCTCCCTAGACTGGGGCCCACGGGAAGAACACGCCGAGGAGTACGAGGAGGGCGAGGAGGGAAGTGCGGTTGAAGAAGAAGCCGGGCTTTTGGTAATTTAGGCAGAATCGAGGGGGAAATTGGTTTGAGTCGGTTAGGACATTGTGCAGTGGCCGCTGGTGAAGAAAACCTGACATTTTTCCCGATGGGAATCCGATTCAATTGGTAAAAACAGATCTTAATTGGTTGATCAGATCTCAGCCAAGCTGAGAACACTGAAAGTGGGAGAATCTAAATTCTGATGTTCTGATGTTCTTGACCAAAATATTATTTAAATTTTAGTTATATATATAGGCCCTGTCCAATAAGCTGCTGAAAAGTGCTGAAAAGTGCTGAAAGGTGCTGAATCTTGCTGAAGGGTGCTGAACCTTGCTGAAGGGTGCTGAACCTTGCTGAAGGGTGCTGAACCTTGCTGAAGGGTGCTGAACGTCTGAAAATAAGCTGAAGGGTGCTGAAAGGTGTTGAAAATAAGCTGAAGGGTGCTGAAACGTGCTGAAAATAAGCTGAAAGGTGCTGAATGTGTTGAAATTAAATTAAAATTGTATGATATATATAATTATGTGTTGTGATTAATAAAATAATGGGTATTGGCCAAGGGACAATCTTATCGTGATGCTTCTTCACGATTCAACTGCTCCCCAACCACCATTGGTTCATGTTTTAAAGAAGTGGTGAATGCTTTGGTGATATTGTCGCACGATATCATTAGGCCTCATCGTGATTTATTGGAGCCTACCCCGGAGGTTACAAACGATGCACGATATTGGCCTTTTTTTGAGGTGATGTGTTGTACTAAATTTCTATTATTTTGGTCATACCAGTTTGACTCATTTTATATGATGAATATGTTTCAGAATGCTATTGGAGCTCTAGATGGAACTCTTATAGATGCAGTAGTTGGTGATGAAGAAGGTGTAGCATATTTCACTCGCAAGGGTAAAAAAAGTTGGAATTGCTTGGCACTATGTTCTTTTGATCAAATCTTCACATATATTCATGTGGGATGGGAAGGAAGTGCCCACGATACAACAGTGTGGAGAGATGCATTGGGTAACCCAGAATTCTGTTTTCCTCATCCTCCGGAAGGTAATATTTCTAATTTACACCCACTTATCTAACAACTAATAATGTATAATGTATTTACGTATTGGTCAATCTGTGTAGGAAAATATTATTTGGTAGATTCGGGATATCCAAACACCCTTGGATACTTGGCTCCATACAGTGATGGAACAAGCCGAAGGCATCTACCGCAATTTAGAACCGCACCACCTCGAGGTATGAAGGAACATTTTAACAAACGACATTCTTCTTTAAGAATGAAAGTAGAAGGAGCTTTCGGTCAGTTGAAGAGTACTTGGAAAATCTTAAAAAGAATGCCCCAAACTGACATTGATTCCCAAAAAGCAATAATTGTTTCATGTTTCACACTTCATAACTTCATTCGAATGCAAAAACGAGACATTCTTGTGTTAGATCATCCTGAGGGTGAAGGAAGTATTGATTCAGGTTTGTACGCTGATGATCGAAAAGCTGCTATGAACGAAGTGCGCGAGAGTATTGCATTACAAATTTGGCATACAGGAGGTGGTGATTTAGAAGTTAGTGATGCTAGCGAAGATGAATCATTAGATGATAGCGATTAGTAGTATATGTAATTTTTACTATTATTGGAAGTACTAATATGTTTGCAAAAGTTGTACAATTTTTATATATAAATTTGGTTTACCATTGCTCAAATTGTTATTTATATATATTTGAAAAATGATTAAGCATTAGGAAACTATATATTTGAAGAATGATTAATTCGTTTTTAAAATTTTTTTATAACAATTTCATGTATATGAATAGTGACAAGTGCTGAAAGGTGCTGAAAATAAGCTGAAGGGTGCTGAAAGGTGCTGAAAATAAGCTGAAGGGTGCTGAAAGGTGCTGAAAATGTGCTGAAGGGTGCTGAACCTTGCTGAAGGGTGCTGAACCTTGCTGAAGGGTGCTGAACCTTGCTGAAGGGTGCTGAACCTTGCTGAAGGGTGCTGAACCTTGCTGAAAGGTGCTGAACCTTGCTGAAAGGTGCTGAAAGTGCTGAAAATAAGCTGTATTGGACAGGGCCATAGAGTAATTCTCCTGTGAGGCAGCCTCACCCATGAGGCAAGGCCAAATAAGAAAATTTCATTATTTCCACTTAATCATGCCTCACTACCACGTTATCAAATCTCGACGTCAACTCATCAAATCTCGTTGTCAGTTTATCAAACATATCACCTCATCAAAACCTCGATGTTAGTTCATCAAATCTCACAAAAAAGAAGGTTCACTTGGCCTTGCCTCATGGGTGAGGCTGCCTCACCCAAGAATTGGTCATATATATGTATACATATATATATATACTAGTACTGTAACTGCACTTTGTGCAGTATTAACCCGGCCTCAGAACAAAATTATTAAATTTCTACTTTGTTTAAATTATTGTTATGCCAATTGTGTTTTTCTTACTTTGACTTTTTTTTAGAATAAATTGCGTAGCAAAAACAAAGGCCTAGTAATAATGTTTTGAAACCAATTACTTCATGTATCATACATAATGATAAATTTACAACAAAACTGCAAATACAACACTCAATGGGTGCTGGAACTTTAATAATCCAAAAAAGTCAATTCAACATATACTATCAACAACTTCAAACTTCAAACTCCAAACTCCTTTCTTCTGCTACAGCCTTGAAGGCTTCTATGTTTGTAGGCTTCTAGCAGCAAAAACCAGCAAGACCAAAGGCAACTGAGTTTAAAAAAATATCACATTCTATTATGTGAATATAAGTCAGCAGCATCCCACCAAAGACCAAAGTCTCAATCTACTAATGTAGCTTCATGCATTTCCCTATAAGCCTGTTACAAAAATGTGAAATTATTCCTATAAAATGAAAACAAAGTCTAGATCAGATAAACATCAACAAAACCAACAAGTGTCAAAGTTCAGTGCCGAAAATGCTGTCGTTTTACCCTATAATCGAAGTAATTAGATAGTCATAAGAGCTAATCTCAGAATAAAGATATTTTAATGCATTTAAGAGCTCAAACTAAAATCCAAACCAATAAAGACTTAGAATCCAATACTGACTACATTGCATGTACAAAGAGAACGCAATTGATAAACTGAAACAGTACAAGCATAAGAATAACAAGAAGGAGCTGAATCGGGTAAAAGAGGGGACAACAAAAAGCATAAAATGTAGAACTTCCAAGCGGAGCAAATAATATGTAGGCATATTACCAAACTCAGGGCTCCCAGAAATAGGCCTAAGAAAAACGACACAGAAAATTTCCCAAAAATCCAAAACAATAAAATTCCAAAAAAAAGCATTTTCTTCCACTTTTAGCTTGTTCAAAGACAATCCAAACCATTAAATCAGGAAAAAATACACAGCCATCCAACTATTACCAGTTTAGCCCCTTTTTGCAAGGCTGAAAAGAAGAACTGAAAATAATAAGATTGGATGAATCCCATGATATCACTTCACGAAAACAGATCAACAATAAGGGCATCATGAATCCCCAAATAACTGTCACTCAGGATTTGGGGAAGCAAGCATCATAATCAGTGGATATTTCTGATGTACTTTCTGAAAGACAAGACAGGAAAACTATTCAGAATCATCCTAAAGGGCAAAAAAACTTCAAAATTCTCACCTTAACCTCTCAAAATTAGTAAACAAACAACTAAATAACGAACCAATTAATAATAAACAGAAAAGGTAACATAATGTTTAACATCATAAAGAACATGTCATTGTGTAACCTAATCTAGATTGAAAGGAATTAAAGTAATTAATAGAACTGAAGCAGTAAAATAATCACATTACTGTAACAACAGAAACTTTAAGAGTAACATAAATTTAAGCTACAATCACGGGGAAACTGAATTCAATGTTAGATTTAAAACTAAGACAGGTATCAAGTTTCTACTATCCCAATATCATACTTGGAGCGAGGGATAAAAGAAATTGCATGACTTGCTATTTTGAAGGAAAGAAATTAATCAAGTAATTAGAATATGGAGCTCAAAACAGTCCGTGATTTTCTATAAATCTCGATTCATCTAGTTATAGTCGCTAAAACAATTATAATATACAAATAAAGGAGAAAGTTAGTAAGCAATCACATTCACAGGACTATAAACAGTAAGCTGAAAATAGGCTCACCTACAAGGTATGGCTTTGAACACTCTGAAAATCTAATAAGCAATACAACTTTTAATTTTGTTTCTCTTTTTAGCATATGAAATTTTGAAGGAGTTACCTCAGCAAGTTCTGTAGTAGTATTCACAACCATGGGTCCATATGGTTGTAACTTTGTATAGGAGATCCTGAAACATTGGAAAACTTGTAGACTATGAACTGAAGCTCAAGTGACCGACCAAAAAATATCGAACACTTAGAGGGCATGATTTCAGGAAGTTATAATGGACTTCTATTATGCTAAGCTGCAAACCAGCCTAAGAGTAACCTAGATTCATAATTATTTCCACTCTTATACTAAATTAAAACACTTATTAGAAAGAAAAAGAACAATAAGTATAAGTATGAACACCATTTAAATGAGTTTTCCAATCTCCATTTGTTATAATTACTTCATTTGAATGAGTACTAAACAGAAATGTAATATATGCAGGATGGGGCTGTAAAGGTGGTTCTCTCAGACAATAAATCGAACACCTAAGATGCATAACTTTATTATGAATTACTTAAAATATGTAATCCAATACTACTAACTAAACCAAACAGAAGAAAATGAGGGAAGGGGGAACTGGGATGGTATAGCCTAAATACCTGAGGCTGAAAAGGTTGTAAAATTTCCTGTCAGCCAGGAATGGAAAACTGATGGGTGCCGCGTTTTCGGTGAATCGCCGAGGTGCTTGCTTTCGTGAAGCAATAATGACCCTGTAATGATAAGGGCAAGTAAGTAATTGAAAGAAGAGCAAAACCCTTATGTACCCCTGAGTTCTAGGGGTATGTATTAATATGTCCCTGAGTTCTTGTAAAGTGCTGATATGCCCCTGGACCGACGGACACTTTTTTTAATATAATTCTAGAGTATTTTCTTTCTTGCCAAAATCGATTGGAATACACAAAATCACTCAATGGTGAATTTAGTGGTCATTTTTGTCCCAATTGACGTGTGTCGCGTGTGTTAACTGTGTTTTAAAATTTCAAAATTTTGGGTATTTTGTTTTCAATTCTCTTGTCACCGCTTCAATGCTGCATTGTAAGCTTTTCTCTTTACCAATCAATATGTTTGATCGACCAAAATTCAGTGAAATTTACAAACCAGGGGTATATCAGCACTTTTCAAGAACTGAAGGGCATATTAATACATACGCAAGAACTCAGGGGTACGAGAGAACTTTTTTCTTGAAAGAAATAGACGGTGACCTGCAACAGGCCTAGAAGGTGGACAACTTTGAAGGATAATTGGACAAATCATGGAGAGTAATGAAATTGAAACACAATAATGACTGGTTACCTCGTACCTACAACCATTCACCGGCTATCGTCTTCTGGGTTGAAGTAAGTAGGTAGGAGAAGCAGTTAGGAGGACAAAAAACCGGCCACGGTACCTAAACAGGCGGACGAAAAAATGGTTCGCACTTATACTATAGTATAGATAGATATTTAAATTTGATTTTTAATATTTAGAAAATACATTTAAAAAATTCTAAAACTATATTATATATCGATATTATTATTCATATATTACTTCAAATTTATAGTTAAACATGCAATAAAAATATAATAAATGGTAGAGTGAGAATAAAACAAAACTAATTTTATTTGTCAAGGGTAGAGCTTTAGATTTATTTATTTTCAAAAAGTTCTAATGCTCTTGCATTATTTGTCAAGTGATAGAACATTTATTTTATTTCTCAAGTGTATTCACAAATTTTGTAAAGTATCAATCCTCGCGTTTTTATTTTATTTCAAATTTTGGGTATTTTAATCTTGTAAATTTAAACCAGCGAGGATCATTGTCGATAAAAAATTCAAGTAAAACAGACACTTCCTTTGATTTTTTTAATTTTTTATTCTTTTGAAAAATACTTTCATTTCATAACATTTCATTTGACATGAAACTTGGAGCTACATTCCAAGTAGTACATAAGGGCCGTTGACTTCTTAATCAAATACATTTCAAAGTATTTGATTTTGTTTGATTTTGTTTAATTGACACACTTACTAATTTATGATAAATTTCTTTTGGGAAAAATTTCTATTAAGGGCGTGGTATAAATGTAAATTATTATAAAGCGTGTGAAGCTTGTATATTTATTGTTAAGCGCGTTATGATATTTCTACTCTTTATTTTATTAAGAATAGTCATTTATAACCCTTTCTCATTAAAAAAATTATATTTCTAATTAATAGACTTTGTTCTCTTGAGCTCATTTGTAGATATGTTCAGTAAAATTTAGTTCAGTTTAGTTCAGTAAAATTTTAATTTGATGAAATTTAGTTTAATTCAGTCATGTTGATTTTTTTTCAGTACATAATTTTTCACTTTAATTCAATTAAGTTCAGTTCAGTTGAATTCCTTTGATCATGTTTTTGTTAATAAAATTTATTGTTACTAAAAACATGATCAAATGACTGAACTTTTTAGGGAGGAGAGTGTTATAAATGACTTTTATTAATTAATTAAATAAAGGGTAGAAATATCAAAACACCCTTAACAATAAATATACAAGTTTCACGCCCTTTATAATAATTTACATTTTAGATTAATAATTGTATGGTGTATCCCGATTTCTGAAGTATACGGATAGCCACTTATTAGTTGACATCTAGAATTATATTAGGTAATTAATTTAATTACTTTTCCTTTTAACGGTTGTAATATTACTTTTCCTTTTCTTACCCCATCATCCCCAATTAATCTTTTTCCAATTTCCGCATCCATCATTGTACAATTAATTGATCTTCCCACAAATTTATTTATTGTCATAATCATATCATTTGACAGTAACACATTCTTGATCATAGATTTGCAAAACCCTTTGATCAATAGTAAAAAAAATGGTTTTTTAATTATAAACAGAATTATTTTTAATGATATTCCTTTTTTAAATTTTTTTTTTTTGTAAAATACCTGAATTGAAAAAGTGAAGAGATGCGAACAAAGGTTTAGTTCTGCGAAAGATGATTTTCGTACGGACTGATTCGGCAGAAAATTAATGGGGGTTAAAAGAGGTTGGTAAGGAAAGGAAAGGTAATGGCCCCGTTTGGTACTAGCTTATTTACCGGCTTATTTACCAGCTTCTACGATTGGGCTTGTTGATTTGGTCAAACAGCCAATTTCGCACAAAAAAAGCGTTTGGTTCAACGGCTTTTTTTACTTGGCTTTCCGCCAAAACCAACACGCTAGTGAAACCAGCGTATTTTGTTAGCTTATGGCTTTTTACATTTACAATTACTCTTTTAACCTCTTCATTCCTATATAAACGACATAAACCCTACCTATCAATCATCTTCTGCCGCCGCCGCCTCGTCTTGTTAAATCTAGAAACGAATCAACCACCGCTGTATACGTAGAGTGGACGGATCAACGTTATATCAAGTAAGTATATATATATATATATATATAAATGTTACTGAAAGGATTGTAAATGTCAGATTTCTTCAAATTAAAGATATGATTTTTGTTCGATTTGGTATATATATGAATGCTATGTGTGTATATATATATATATATATATGAATGTTATGG
Source organism: Cruciata laevipes (assembly GCA_963678965.1). NCBI lineage: Eukaryota > Viridiplantae > Streptophyta > Magnoliopsida > Gentianales > Rubiaceae > Cruciata > Cruciata laevipes. The sequence goes on along the minus strand of OY787632.1, from coordinate 7,411,970 downwards.
TATAAATTTCAAAACCAAATTAAATTATATCCGAGTAATAAATAAATTTCACTATTTATGCCACCTAATTTATTAAATTGTGTGTTATATTCATTGCAGAAGGCGTACTTTGTTGTTGTTTATATCACCATAACCCTATCTACAAACCACATCCAGAAGATAATCATCGACATCAAGGTAAAACATTGATTTTTTATATATGTTATATAGTAGTGTGTTTACGTGTTTGATAATGTGTATGAATGTAAATAAATATTTATCTTTATATATATATATGTAACCTTGAATATTTGAATATTATACAATTTAATAATTTGAATATTTTGCATACGAAGTAACTTTAATATATGTCAATTGAAAATAAACCAACTAGCATATTTTATAAATCTTGTTTAATATTAGTGTTCATAATAAATAATAGTAAGAATATGAAATATGAAATGATTAGTAAATAATTTATAAAAAATGTTAAAATTAAATAAATATATTAATAGTAATTCCTAATAAGAGTAATGAATATGTATAATAAGTTTATAAATGATAAGCATGCCCTTAAGTGTCATTTTACATAAAACAGCTAGCACCTAAAAGCTAATTTTACCAAACACTTTTATAAACAGCTAACAGTTAAACAGCTGGTCAAACCAGCTAAGTTAAACAGCTGGTCAAACCAGCTAAATGAAAACAGCCAACAGCCAACAGCCACCAGCTAGTACCAAACAGGGCCAATGTTGTATGTTGTAAGTTAAAAGAAAAAGTAATTAAATTAATTACCTTAAGTAATCCTATGTGTCAACTAATAAGTGGATATCGTATATTTCAGAAATCATGATACATCGTACAAATATTAATCTGTTTACATTTATACCACACCTTAATAGAAATTTTCCCATTTCTTTTATTGTCAGAAATTATCCCTTTTTGGTAAAGTTTAGGTTAATTGCAAACACAAAACATATTTTTCCACCTCCTTTCAATACGATCTCTTTCACTTATTCCCTCTTCTAAAAAAAGTATCTAAAAAACAAGTGTCAATACAAAAAAATCAGAAGAAGTATTCAAGATCAATACGAGTTTATATCAACACTTTAAAAATATATATGAGTCATATTAGTACTTATTGAAAAATTCCATTTTATGTAGAAATGAACCTTGCATTTTTATAATTCGTATTTATTGTGTACAATCGGTATTTTTCTATATTGATATATACACCATTAATTATTTAGACTACATTTTTTAAAAGTTATATGTATTCAAAAGATTATCAATCATGCATTTTATATAAAAGTGGATGAATGCAGATTTAATTGTACTCTAACAAATTCTTGTGAATTCTACACTTCTCTTGGCTTCGGGGAATCAAATAAACCGAATCATATATGTTTCTTTATCTTAACGGTCAACTACTTTGGTACTCCCTCCGTCCCACATTAATCTTCACAGAATCCTTTTCACGCATGCCGATGTAGATGTTTGACCGTAAATATCTTTAGTTACATGTATTATCGGTACATAAAAATTTGATATTTGAATACTACATGTTACGATGAATCTAGTGATATCACATATGATAATATTAATATTAATATATCTATTCAAATATATGGTCAAAGTTTAAAAGTAAATAGTGTCAAATAGTGAAGTGTGAAGTTTAATACGGGACGGAGGGAGTACTAATGATGCCAATTATACATGGCTATAAAATTGTACTTGAAAGTTGTAAGTGGATTGAGAATCTCTAAGCCCTAGCGGCAGTGGAAAGATGTGTGCATCATCGTCGATTGCCCACCTCGTTACAATTATGTGTTTGGAAGCCGGTTTATGGCTTGGGATGAACTTGTAAGCTTTGTTTTTTCTTTTACTTCGATTGGCCACACAAAGTTGAAAATGCTCTGCTTCTCCCTACTATGCTAAACTACCCTTTTGCATAGCTTCTTCCCTCAATTCTCATTGTACATGATCCACTACTCTGCAACACTCTCCTATTTTGCCAGTTTTTGTCGCCCCCCCAGCCAATCGCAAACTATCATTTTTTCAGCTTCTCTCTCCTCAATCCTCATTGTACCTGATCCACTACTCTACAACACTCTGGATTACTCTGAAACACAGACCCGGAAACCTGCGAATCATTGATATCCTCTCTAAGCAACTTTGCAGCCAATTTCTATTGATCTACAACTGATGAGAAAGAAGAAAGCTTGTTAAGCAAAATTAGTTGGACGTGCTTCTTATGAGTTTGTGTACTGTTAGGCCACGTGTAGGCGTTACATAGCTGCCAACCCAAAATCGGATTATGTATCGCACGTTAGGATCCAGAACGATATGAGCCAGAGCAGGACATGTTAATAAGACTGCAAATAACACACACAATTATAATCTCCTATTTTGCTCAGCTTTGTCCCCTCCCCCATCCCCCTACCAACCCCAATTGTTTGAATTTTGAGATTCAAGTAGATGCATGCTAATTTTTTATGAAGATTAGTGATGAAGATTCAACTATTTGCTCAACCTTGTTTTTCAGTGCCCGTCGTTTTCTCGCCGGAAATTCGGAATCATCCGCCGGACCTAGCTTTCTTTTTGGGGATCCGGTGACAACAGATTGTTGCTCCTCGAATATCTTCATCGTTTGAGGATTTGGAGAATCGAAAGAAATGAAGATATTTGGGGATTTAATAAAGTTAGGGCTTGACTAATGGCGGCGCTGTGGCATTAAGTTTATATGAACTTGTAGTCCTTTCGCGGTCCAGATTAATTAATTGATAAACCTAATTAGATTTGGAAAAGATTTTGTTGTTCCATTATGATGTTTAAATCTCTGGCGTGAATTTAACTGAAAACATGTTGTAGCATTTTAATGTCCAACTAAATAGTGAGGCGGCCTACAATTTTTTTTATAGAGAGAAAATAAAACGTAGCTAGAGAAAAATGACAAAAACATCCCGTAGAAATTGAGTTAACGTAACTTAACAAGTGAGCCAAAAATTAGGACCCATCATAGCAAGATTATGTGGGTGATTCTCTGCGTCAGCTGCTCTGACAATTGGTGCAATGGTCGTGGGAGGTGGCAGAGGCGTTGTGGGGCAGGTGTGATACCCACCGGGCCAAAATTGTGAGGCACAAAGCCCAACCAATGTTTTTCCTTTTTTCTATTCTCTCTTTAAACTGTTTTTAGATCTGTGTAGAAGGTTTTTTTTCCATCTCTCACCGATCCAATTGAAATTGTTGAAGCCTTTTTCTTTGCCAAGCCGCTCGGACCCATCATCATCGACCACCTCTAACTCCTTGAGTGGAAGATAAGGCAAGGCTCAAAGGTGATTTTTTGTATAAAGGACATCCTAGATTGGTAGATTATGATAATCGATCTCTCTCATTGTATCTATGATGGTTTAAGTTTATGCAAATGCGAAGCTTTATCTAATGATTAGTATATGAATTTTGAGTTGATGTGGGTGACTGTGATTAGTATATGACTTACCAAACATGGTCGATACATATGTAAAGGTTCATTTCTATGTATAAACTTGGACATCAAATCAGGCTGTAATTGGCTAGTTTCATGATATACTAACGTTAAACTCTGACCATTCATTTATCTCCATCAAACAACGGTAATATCATGATAGAAATTTTGTAAGAGACCCACCCCAAATTATTTTCACAACGGAAATTGGAAATTGATGGAAATTTGAAGATATTTCACAACGGAAAAATACACAAGTATTTATAGTGTCGCGCGCGGTCTCATACGGTTTGCATTTACTAGTATTGGTAAGCCTGACAAAATGGACCCGTTACCCACCGGTCAAATGGGTAATTTTAATAAATACCCATTTGGGTATGGGTATAAACGGGTAATGGGTATAAATGAGTATGAGTTAAATGGGTAATTAAGATAAACGGGTCAGACGGGTTGGGTTCACGGTCTTCGCGGGTTTGAGTGTTTATGTGTAACAAATAAATCTAGTACCAAACAAACAACCTAGTATCAAACAAAAAAACTTATTAACAATCAAACCGTTATTATTTGAATTGTTCTAAATGTTATTTTCATTTTCGGTATTATATGGTACCAAACAAACAACATAGTACCAAACAAACAAATCTAGTATCAATCAAACCGTATCAAATATTTTATACTCCATAACGATGACATTATTAGTAACATTCTTTTTATTTTTGTTAATTTTTTTTTCCATTTGTGACGTAACATGGTACCTTAAACAATCTAGTACAAATTAAATTTATAGATATGTAAATCAAATTTGAACCAACCTAACCCATTTATATTATTTTCAACCCGCCGGGTTTAACGGGTTTACCCGACCCGTTTAAGACCCGGCCCGTTTAAAACCCGTTTTTAAATGGGTTTAAACGGGTTAGACCCATTTATAGAAATAACCCATTATACCCGACCCGTTTAAGACCCGCCCGACCCATTTGCCAGGCCTAAGTATTGGCCAAATGGAAGTCTAAATATATGTAAAGTTTGTTAAGAGCAAACACTACCATAGTTGCTTCTCAAAGCACTTTTGTTAATTAAAGAGTGTTCATCAATTAAAATTGACTATTATAGGTATTTAAGTACCATTAACATTGTGAGATCGAGAAATTTTTAATGAATATAATTATTGGTGCTAGTATCATTATATATTTTGAGTATAAAAATGATCTTCGCCGTCCCTTTAGCCTTTGTGATGAAAAATGACTTCGAACTCTAATCTAGGCAATTTCTCTATGCACGTACATTTTTTTCTTGCAGATCCATATTTTACCATAATGTCCCTGATGGAACCCTATGATTTCAAACCCATTTTTACCTTAACAATATTAGGCATGTTATGGTAAAAATATGAACATGTAAGAGAAATATATAGCTACATCTATCAAACCCCATAATCTAGTACTCCACTCCATGTTAGATGCTCATGGCTTCAAATATCATATTCAACGGTTAATATCTCCAGTTAATACTCAGTGCCAGGGACGGAACTGAGGGGGAGCGCGGGGCAGCGGCCGCTCCCCGCAGATTTCAGATTACAGGCTATATTATTGTAGCAGTTAGACTTTTAGCCTTCAAAATTTTTGAAAAATAGGTTTATACAGTGCAATCTCGCTCCCCTATTCGATCTCGCTCCCCCAAGAGATTGGGTCTAGTTCCGTTACAGTGCTACTGTTAGATAACACTAGTATAACATTTAAGAGACAAAATACTAGTTGCTTTTTGTAAATAAAAAAGTCCTCTGAAAAATTGAGACAAAATAAATGAATATAGTAAATGAACTAATAAAATAAAGGAATGAGGCAGTCGCAATGGTAATGAGTCAGCATAGCAAGATTATGTTTAGAACAAACTTCTGAAATCTGAATTACTCGATCGTATTCTTATACCTATTTGTCTATTCTGCCCACTTTTTTAATTTTAGACAAATGATTGGACTAGTTTTATTATTCTTAATGGGGTGTTTGGTGATTAGCTGATAGTTGTTATCTGTTAACTGATTGTACTAGCTGATTTGACTATCTGATTGTATTAGTTGATTTGACTAGCTGATTACATTAATTGATTGTGTAAAAGTATTTGGTAAATTTAGTTGATTCTTAATAGTGGTTTGTTAAATTAATCTAGTAAAAAGACATAAAAGGACATATAAGTTTTTTTTTTTGTTAAGATGTAGTGTTGGAGGGTTTTATAAAGTGTGTTCTTGGAAATTTTAGTTGGCGGGAATTTGAAGCAAAAATGTGTACTGAAGGGTGAAGGAGTAGTATTTAAATTGGTATTTGGTAGTATAATTTTGTATTTTATTTGATGGGTACGTGGATTTTATTGAATAAATGCACACATTATTTTCAAACATATTTTTTATAAAAAAGACATTGTGAAATCCTATACCACCGGTTTAAAGGGAGGATTATACTTCACCGGTTAAATTAAGAGAGATATCACCGGCCTATAGGGGATCCACACACCGGCTCAGTTAACCCATTAGGGCCCAACTCCAAATTGAACTCGCACTGATACCATATTAAATTATATGGAACTCAGGCTTCCATCCTAAAACCAATTGGCAATAGGTGGTGTCACCTTCGACCTTATATATTAGTTATTAGGCTCGTACGCTACCGATGTGGGATATCTTAACATCTTTGCAATCTTGTACTCCACAACCACGGGAAGCGTCGAAGTAAGACTGATGGTCACTTGGTCTGACAGCATCGAAAACTCATTTCACCAAAAACCCGAACATTTGCATCATCAAAATCATTTTAAACAATAATCAACAGAGCAAGGAAACACTTACCGGGACTATCAAAGATGAAAGAAACGGAGTCGCTGCCGTCATCACGGTCGATGGTGATGAAGTCATCGTCTCCGGCGAATTCCAGCATTTTGGCCATGTTGCCGAGATGTTGCGGTCGCACCTGTAGTAGTCAAATCCCTTAGATCTGAGCACCAGCTTCGCCAGGGCCGTGTGGCTAGTATCCATGGCCTGGAGGTATAAGCCGTTGGCGGAGAAATCGAAGTCGGCGTTGTGCATCAGGTCCTTAATCGAGTCCAGTACCTCCTTCAGTAGGTTCCCCTGAAGCAATCGGAGCTCCAGCATCTTGAAGATTGAGACGGGAAGAATTTAATTAGGGGTTTGAGGGAAAGGATTTTTTTTCGTGAAGATATAGTGCAGGTCCTGCAGGAGGGTTTAAAAAAACAATTTTTCCATGCAGGTCAATTTTTCTTTTGCAGGTCCGTATTTTTACCATAATGCCCCTGATGGAACCCTATGATTTCAATCCCATTTTTTGCCTTAACAATATTAGGGGTATTATGGTAAAAATACGGACCTGCAAAAGAAAAATGGACCTGCATGGAGCAACCCCCTTTAAAAAGTGTGGCCGAGATTTTTGGTGGAAGTGTTCTTGGAAACTTTAGTTGGAGGGAATTTTAAGCAAACAAGTGTATTGAAGACATTCCTTTGGTCCGAACTTAGAAATTTCGATTGTAATTATATGTTAATATTAAAATTATAAAATTATGATATAGGATATTATAAAATTTATTGTAATGTTTATATTTTTCAAAAATTATTTTTATATGATGTATATTTACTTTTATATTAATAGTGAAACAAAATCATTGAAGACCTTGAAAAGTACTATATGAGATAGATGGAATATTTAAATTGGTAATTATTTATTTCATTATATGGTTACGTGGATAATGAATAAATGTACACTTTTTTTCTTTTTCGAATATATTCACTATAAAGATTTCATCTAGTACATGGATACTACAACTATTCTTTTTTTTATTGGGCACACTGCCCTGTACAAAGACCGAATCTGATACAAGTATCCTACTCTAGCCTAGTCTACTGATCCCGTATGTCGAGTGTCCTAGATCTCCGCTTGGCTTTGAGTGGGTTTGAGGACCCCACTTACACCCGCTGATGCAACTCAGTACGCCAGTTGATGCAGCTCCCGTCACTTAGTTGAGCACGCCTCTTGCAGATTGGAGGTGATGGAGACTTGAAAGATTAGGAGGGAGACTTGAAAGACTAGGATAAAAATCTCATCCAACCCAAATTGGGGGAGTGGAGGTTTGAACCCTGAACTTCCCATACCAAGGTAAAGCCTTTGACCACTTGAGCTAACCCAAGTGGTTACTACAACTATTCTTAGTCTAGACCAAATATTCTAATATAATCTAATCAAATCCAAGACATCCTTCTTTATTTTTAGAGTGAGGTGAATATCCCACTATAAATACACATGTCATTATATCTCGGCATATGCAGTTACATGTTGCTCACTTGAACTTCGAGGAACGCGATGATAATGAAAGTAAATTATATTTCTTTTAAATTTTTCCGAGGGATTGAACCTTGGTTTCTGAGAAGTCTATTGTCATAACCATTGGGTTAGTGCAATGGCTCAGACATTGAATTGATGGTATACTCTTATACACTAAATGACTAAGTACACATGAAAGCTGTAGTTTTAGACGTAACCTGTAGTTTTAACACGTAATTCGATTACAACCAAATAAATAAAAGGTTGAATTGGACCCTCAACCCGAAATAAACCTGAGAACTTATTCAACCCAAAACCTTCTGCACCAGTCGACCTTTCAACCAGTTTAGTCTCTGATATGATAATTATGATAAATTGAAACTTGAAAAGAGTAAAAATTAATAAATTCCCATACTATATATACAAAGAGCATTTCATATAAAATTTGTTACATTTCGCATTAAAATGCTTGATTTGTTTTTCACCTAATTTAATAAATAAGTTTTCTTTTCATGTGTTTCTTAAAAATGACTTTTTGAAATCATCTCTTATATTTCTCATAATCTTTTATTAAGATATAATTTTTATACACTTTAATTTTAAATTATTTGAAAAAAAATAGTTTTTCCTATTTGAGTTCTTACTTTTTTTTTTGATAAATCACATAGTATGTTTGAACATTCATATATCTACTACTCCCTCCGTCTCAGTTGAACCTGCACACTTTCTTTATTAGTTCATCCTATCAGAAGGTGCACATTTTCCTTTTATGGTCTATGTCTTTCAATCTCCACCACTCATTTTTCCCACTTACTTCTTAAATCAATTCTCATCCATCCATCCTACCTTCCTTAATATTTGCTCCCTCCGTCCCAAAGAGATTTATCTAATTTCTCTTTTGGTCCGTGCCAAAGAGATTTACCCATTTCCTTTTTTGGCAAAAAATTATAATTAACATTCTCTCACATACTTCACCAACCCTACCACCCACATCAGCGCCACATCAGATTTCTTAAAAACCGTGCCAAAAGGAATTGGGTAAAAGATAATGGGACGGAGGGAGTATGATATTTTCTCTCTCTGCAACTCAAGCTGAGACAAACTAGTATTTTATAATTTAATGGTTAAATTGTGACGGTTTTAACTCTTAAAATAAAACTTTAAAATATAACCATATATAATCATATTATCACTTTGTAAAATTTAAAATTATACTATGAATTCGGGCATAGACCCTATCCAATAAAGTTCCTAAATCTGTAATTATCTTTCGAAAATGCGGGCAAATTGCACAAAATTTCAGAAATGTAAAAAGTCTTTTTTTTTGAAGTAACACTACAACGACCGAATCTGATACAAGAATTATATTATATTCTAGTCTAATCTAATCATACTCTACTCTACTCTATTGATCTCGTATGTCGAGTGGCCGAGATCCTCACCTGTCGCTTATAGTGGAGTGAATATCCCACTGTTACACCGTCGATGCTTCCCTGCGCTGGACACCGTTGATGCAGCTCCCGCTTCTCGAATGAGTATGCATCTGAAAACTTGACCCAGGGAACCAGAGAGTTTGAGTGCACTGGCTACTTGAACTAGCCAAGTAATTAGGTAAAAAGAGATTGGAAAGAAAGAGTAAATGCCAAACAGCTATTTGAGTGCTGTAAATATCTCCATCGTCCTAAAATTGCCGTTGGTGGACCACAGCTAACTTGACCGTTTGTGAGAGCCAATTTGTTGATAGCTGGACAAAATTAATGATATTGTGCCCAAGATATTGTGTGGATGAAAGTTATTTTGCGGTTTACTAAATGTAATAAATTATCTATTCACTTTATTTAAACTGTAAGAATTAAAATCAGTTCAAATATGGTGATATAAGATTCAATAACTAAATCATTCTTATAGTATCATTTTCAGTAGTATATAATTTATATTTTAGTTTAGGTTAATTTTACTCATTTTAAATTAGTTTACATAAGTTGAAATAAGTTTAAAAATGAACATACTCAGAAAAATTAAAAGATAAATCCTATTCCAAACATAATTAGGTTTATCAAATATTAAGCCGATCCGCAAAAGGATTAAGTAAACACATGAGACCAAATCCAGCTTATGTGACCGCGCCGCGATATAAATACCCGCGTATACTCCCCATTAGTCAAACCCTAGTTTTTATCAAATCCCCAAATTTCTTTCATTTCTCTCGATTACCCTTCAGCGATGAAGATATGCGTGGAGCAGCGATCTGTTGTCACCGGATCCCAAAAAAGAAAGATGGGTCCGGCGGGTGGTTCCAAACTTCCGGCGAAAAGGCGACGGGCACTGACGGAGCTCGATAACAATGTAAAGCTGGTGCCTAAACAGGTTGTTCTGAAGCATGGGATGCAACTCCGACCCAGATCTGTCTCGCCGGAAGTGCCCAAGAAGAAGGTCACTCCGCGCAAGAAAAAGCCATCTCCGAAAAAGGATTCTCCGCCGCCGACCATCAAACGGCCGGATTATCCCGAGGAGGCTCACTCATCAGAAAGGATGGTCCTTCGACCTAAGCAGAAGTCGCCTGAACAACCATTGACGACACAGGAGAAAAGTCCAAGTCTTGTTCCTGCTGCTCCGGTTCAGCCGGTTGACGGAAAGACAGAGGAATTGGGGCGGCTCCCACCTTTCTATATGGGTGATGATCCCAAGGAAAGGGCGAGGAATAAGAGGATGCGGAGGGATTGGCTCCGAGCGACGAAGGGAAAGAAGAAATTGATGGAGCCTGAAGAGAGTGAATCCCATGATAAGAAGGATAGTCGTCACATTCCGCCCACTGGCTTCACTGAGATGGAATTTGATCTCTGCCGTCCCTATATGGTGAAGCGAGATTTCGAGGCCGAGGATCCCATCCCAGAGGAGAAGAAGTATTACAAGGCCTTCTTGGACCAGGTCCGAGCGTCCCCTTTCGGAGTCACTCTCAAGTTTTCAGGTGGACTCATCGGAAAGGGCTTCTCTCCTTTGATGAATGAGTTGGAGAATGGTGATGACCCTGTAATCAAAAGGTATTTCGAGGTTCTGAAGAGGATGGGAATGGGAGCTATCAGAAGAAGGAGAGGGCAAACTTACATGGCTACCGGCGTTGAGAATTTCGTGAGATCCTTCTGGTTCTACATGCTCTCACTTCGTGTTCAGCGAGGAAAGGATCCAGCCGCCACACCCCAAATTGCTGAACTCATGTTTGTTAAGCCACCTGGCACCGATAAGGCCAACTTCCAGCTCAAGGAGTGGAAAATCAAAGAAGGTTCCAAGGTTGTTTTCAGTACTGCAAAAATCATCGAATAGTTTGGTTATATTATGTGGTTATGGTTAAGACTTAGTATGGAATGAACCTGGAATGGTGTGGTATGAATTTAGGTATCTATTTATCAGCAGCATTAGAGCATGACATCCTTGTAATTTCAGAACTTTTAAGTTCCCGGTTTTAATGGATGAATAGTTTCTTGTCTTCCTTTTCTTTTTCTGTCTGACTTTCTACAATGTAAGATTGAGGGACTTAGGGAAATGTTAAAGGGACTTTCTGGTTTGATTCTATGGGTCGAAGCTACTCAACTGTTGTCTGATGGAGGTGTTCTAGAATGAGGCTAAGTATTTGAGGGAGGGTGGGAGCCAGGACGACGACAATGTGAGGAGTCGAGCTTGTGTATCATACTCTAAATCCATGGTCCGAAAACAGTCTAGTGAGAAAGAGAGCAATTGAGGAGCACCTACAAGGCTACAACAAACCTTGACTTATATCATAACATATGATGCATCATTCTGTGTCGAATCAGGGACAGTAAGTCAGTAACTCCAGGGGAACTTGAAAGGCTAGCAGAAGTTGTAGTTGCAATGATGTTAGGCAAGCGTGGTTCATATTCTAGCTTTAGGTTTCATTAGCGTATACCATTGTAGAAGTCGCCTGTTTCTGTTAGTACACTCGAAGCAATATTGTACTCTACTAAGTAAATGAATATTGCAGGAACATTCTTTGCGACATTAAGCAAATCAGTTTGCAAACTGTTACTAATGTATTTTCAAACCAAATTCAGCTGCACTGAATATTTAGATAATTTGCTACATAGTAGAAGATAAGCTAAACCCAAATGAGTCTCCCAAACATAAGATATCAGGTGGCTTAAATAAGATAGAATGAAATTGCTCTGCTAGTTCTCCAAGGTACTGGTGATCAACAAAAAAGGAGAGTCTACGTGACCTCGGCCTTCACCTCTCTCATATATCTTGAGCTGCAAGAGTGAACAAATTCAAAACAAGGCATCAGTACAGTACTACAACTGTGAATAAAACACACCATCTTCTAGCATTATTACACTGATCTGAGCAAAATCATTTACTCGCTGTGAACTTGGAGCATGGTCTCAATAAAAATAGAAAAATATGAATGCTCAATCTTAACATACCATCAAATATGATTCTTTCTCTCGGTTTTCCAGAAATCCTCTTCAACATCCTTGACGTATATGCCAACCGGCCATCCAGCTTCAATGATACAGTCCTTGGCCACTTTCGCATAGCCCTCGTGAGCCCACTCATCTCCCCACGAATTACGTATGATGTAATACTCAACCCCCTCTTCTGAGATTCCATAGCCAACGATAACAACCGAATGCGACATGAGAATTCTATCCTCTTCCACTAGCTCCACTTGTTCCCTATGAAGATCCACTATCCGTTGGAGGTGTTTCTTTATAAATTCCCTATTAACATGTACAGAAATTTACTACAAATACATACAGTTGATATCCAAATGTGACTTGTTCATTAAAAATTTGTTTTACCTCTCCTTTCCAATTCGATAAAGTTTTTTCGTTGCTCATTAGAGTCCCAACCACTGGATGCTTGTCCACTTGACCTTTAACTGTTTCGTGAAATCGAGGGTCTCTATCGGAATACAACCACTTAGAGGTCCTGATGTAAACCTTCTCGACCTATGAATTTGCAATCGATATCATAAAATTTCATGCCAAACATATTACTTTTTTAAATGACTGTGTAAACAACCACTTACAGGTGGGTCGATTATCCCAATTTCTTTCACCAAAGCCACCTTCTTTTTTGTGGGATACACCTCCCTCATAAATAACCCGCGTTTCTCACAGTACCTCAAACCATTTGGCACACTGTTTGGGTATCCAAGGGTGGCATTTAAACCGGACACATCTCTTATTAAGGGCTCCGTGTAATGGAGTCTTTCACTCAGTTCTTGTCCGGATACTGCCAAGGGTATTATCTTGCCATTTTCGTCACCCACTGTCTTTGCTACAGCTTCAATGCACGTCGTTAAGGAATAAGCGTAGCAAGTTTCTGCACAAAACCAAGTTATTAAGACAGTGAAAACAGATCAGAAAAGTATAAATACCAAGAACTAGAAGAATTGAAATCAACTCCGAGTAAAAAATGAAATGAAATGTTCAGCAGTAAACATTAAACAATGAAATGAAAGAGAAAGGTTTTCAGAGCAGGCAAACAAACCGGTAATGTGATTTTCTAGCAACCAAAACGAGTCAGAAAGAAGCTAGATAAGATCTATATTGAATTTAGCAAGCATGTGTCCGAATTCGGAAATATGAAATCAACGCCGTTAGCTTAGACACAAGAACCGAGTTCCGTTTGAAACACCTATGAAATCAATCCATCTGCTAAATCATCCTAATCAGTATGATAGGTAGTCTTGACAATACAACAGAGCACGTTGGGATCAGCAATGCAGTTTAACACAATCCAGTATTTTACTTATGCATATACCCCATCAAAGAATGTTAGGGATATACTGGAACACTCATAACTGAAGCATCAAGTGGATAGAAATCTAGACACAATAAAATGATAACATGATAGAAAGCTAAAAATTAGGGGATGGAAAATAAAACCTTTTGGGAATTGATTCAGAGCTCTCCCAAACAGATGTGGATCATCCAAGAGCCAGCATTTCGTAGCCTACAAAATAATAATAAAGCTTCTCAGAACGTTTTAACCAAAGAAAAATTCCTCACTAAAAAAGAAGAAGAGAAACTCACATTCCCAAACTCTCTTTGAAACAGTGCCCTTCTTTGCTTTTCAGTCAGTTTCTTTGGCTTAGATCTAGCCATTGAGCTGAAATGTGCCAAACAGAAGAAAGACACAACTAGATTATATCATATTCTTGAAATGAAGCAGCATACTAAAGGCATAAGAGAGTTGAAAAGAATAATGAAAATGAGCTGGAGAAAGGAGAGTGGAAGAGAAACCTGAGTTGAAAGTTTATGATGAGAGAAACCTGACTTGAAAGGCAGTAATGGTTGTGCAGGGCAGTAATGTATGGTTTATTAAGCAGTCTCTGTTTTTTGCTTGTTTGGGAAACTTTTCCTTTTCTTGCCGCAGAGGCTCCCTGCGTTCTACTTTGAGCATTCAGTATTAATAAAAGCGGGAAAAATATTTTGGTGCTACAGTATTTTGAATTGACTCCCTTTGTAGTGGCCAATCAAACATCGCCAGATGGCCTACTTTGACTAACTTTGATTTCTTCTTCGCCGGAGCTCCGCCGTCCTCCCACCAAATCCAGCGTGAAATCCTCCAATACGGGTTCCCCGGAGAAAACCCATCCATCCGAGGAAACAGTCCGATCCTGCGGCCATCTCCGGCTTGTATTGTTTCAAGGAGTTCTTCATTTGGTGTAGCTGAAATTATGATCGAAGATTTTGAATCTTAGGGTTTGGAATTGGGGGAGGAATCGATGCGGGTTACCCGAGTCGAGTCGGGTCAATTCAGGTCATGAGTCATGACATTATTATTGACAGTTGTCGTCTATAGAAAATTAAATGTACCGTAGACAATTTAACCTTCCAAAATCTTCTATTGAGATTCTCTATGGTTAAATTTTGTACCGTCGCTTTTGTCTGCACTGCAAGTCTGCAACTCATCACGAAAAATGCATCGGTATGGGGAACTTTAAAATGAGAAAGAAAAAACAAATTGGATTAATTTATGCCAATTCAAACAGTATTGTGAATTGAATGTTTATCCAATGACAAAAATAGTTTGATCCATGACCTATCAAGGTAGGATGTGACACGATCTTTTTTTATTAATAAGTTTTAGGGAAAAAAATAGAATTTTAAATTCTGACGAGTTAGTGAAAATATCAATTGATCTGTGTTTATTGAGAAATCAGAAAAACATCTATACCGAATCACCGTATTTTGACTCTATATGGATACCCTATCAGAAATAGCCACGTAAACCTTCAAAAAGTGATGCCCTTTAGAGCACTTCCAATGGTGAGAGGGTCAAGAGTAAAAATAGGTGTCAAATATTTAAATTTTATTGGGTGTCAATATGATGTAGGATTGAAGATTTTCATTTTGAAGTTTGGTTCTCCAATGCAACCATCAAATTGTCACAAAATATGATTAAATTAAATATTGCATTTATGTTTCAAATTTAAAAATGGAAGGATGTAATGATTAAGGCCCTGTTTACCAGAGCTTATCTGCAGATCAGTTCAGTTCAGTTCAGTTCAGTTCAATTCAGTTCAGTTCAGTTAGTTAAGTGAAAATGCAATTTGATGAAATTCAGGTTAATTCAGTCATGCTGATTCCATTTTTCAATACATCAATTTTCACTTCAGTTCAGTTCAGTTCAGTTCAATTCAATTCAATTCAATTCAGTTCAGTTCAGTTCAGTACATCAAGAAATAAGCTTTAGTAAACAGGGCCTAAAACTCTATATTTGTTAAGTTGTCAAATTGAAGGCTTCAAAGTGAGCATCCATGTATAGAGGGTGTAATTGACACCTTTAATCTATATCATATGCCACCTATGATTGACCCCTACATTGATGCCTGCGTTGGAGATGATTTTTGTAATTTCTCACTCTCAATCCTACATGTCAATTGATATTTTTGAAAGTGAAGGTAGCATTGGAGATGCTCTTAGGGAACTTGAATAGTTATTCACTTCAAAAAGTGTGTGGAATAAACGATGTCGTTTCGTTTCGAAGTAACATTTTTTCCGTCAATATTTTAAATATAGTAAATTTAAAATTGGATATTTAATGATCTATATCTTAAGCCGTCATTTTTTAAATATAGTAAATTTAAAATTGAATATAGTAAATTTAAAATTCTATCCTTAACCTATTGAAATATTTAGTTGCAGTTTTAGTTCAAATCCTTAATTGCAAAGTGGAAATACTAAATTAGAGAATATATTCCTAACATATCAATACAGTATTATCTTCCCTTATCCTTTGTGCAAATATTATCTTTTCTTGAAATAAATATTGTCATTGGTGAAAGTGAAACTTTCCGTGATTACTCAAGTTAATCTATATATATATTCGATTATGATGAGGTGTTGGACTCCGAGATCGGCACGGCAGCTGGGGATAAAAATTGAAATAAAATATTGGCCAAATGGAAGAACGGGGATGATGAGACGATGAAAGAGATGTCGAAGAAGATGACTTATTCAACATCGGAAACCGACTAGATATCACGCCGACGAAGAAGGAAGGCTTTTCGCTCCTTTGAAAATCACACACAGGCAAGTCAGCAACACATGTGTATGATGCGTTGGTGCTGAAATGGTGCATGGTAGAACGGTTTTAGTTATCAGTTTCGTGGCTGGAACATCATCAGACATCAGCAACAAATCATTACTACCGTCAATAAGTAAGTAACACATCATCAGATACTCAATATTCAATAATTTGATATTCTGATTTGACATTATGATCTTGCTTTCAAGTTCGATTTTCATAGGGTACAATTCTTTACCATATTGTGGTCGTACTTTCTGATTTCGATTTTGGTAAAATATGTATATCATATTTCGATTTTCTGATATATGTATATCTTTATTGATTTTAATTAATTTTATGTAAAATATGATTTTGGTTTATTTTTAGAAATAAAAATATTTTTATATTTTTTTGTTACTGTGTATAAAGGTGGATTGCCTTTTCTTTTGGTATGTAAAATAAAATAGGATTTCCGACGTTGTGCCTACCTTTTGAGAAGGTACATAACTAACCTTAAAAGGAAGGTTGTTGTTAATGTTTCTAACGTTATGCCTGTATTATGGGTTTGATAGGTTAGGGAGTATGGTATCTCGGACGGACCGAGAAGCCGCGATCGGTGATTGTTGTTGATGATTGACTGTGTCGGCTCGACAATGTTAGTGTTCACGTGATCGATGATTCCATGGATAAATACATAAATATCTAATAAATCCATCAAATGATGTAACTACATTTGCATTTAAAAGGATTGATGTCTTTCAAAAAAAATAAAAAAATTGCTGACTAAGTGATATGATTTATTCTTCATCTTTCACAAAAAATGAATATTGAGGCTTATGTCTAATTTATATGTTGATTTTTAGAGAGTCCAATACTATGGAAGATTTAGGAAGTCATGAATCATGCTCGGATGAAGGGTTTCATATGTAGTTGCGGTCTATTATAGTAGTTTAATTCATTCAATAGGTAATAAACCATTTCTTTTCTTCTACTAACAATAAAAGCAAAATTCAAACTCCCCTTCAATATTGTTGTATAATTGTGTTTATTATAATTTTAACATTACCACCTATATATTATAATTCCCCTTCAAATACACCGCACAACGTGCGGGTGGTGCTTAACTATTTTTTTTTTATGCCCGAAGGCGAATTTGAGGATTATTGACGGCTCCTCAACCCAAGCAAATAAAAGAAAATACAAAGGTGGCCCGAAGGCTATTTTCTGGACTTTCGCCCGGAAGCAGTGTGTTGCCCGAAGGCAATTTCCTAGGCTTTCGCCCGGAAGCAAGGTGTTGCCCGAAGGCTGTAATTCCTAGGCTTTCGCCCGGAAGCAGTGTGTGCCCGAAGGCTGTGGTGCCCGAAGGCTTACATCAAAAAAGGGATACATTTAATTTCTATACACCGCACAACGTGCGGGTGGTGCTTAACTAGTTAACCCAGTTACTATTATTTACTCTTTCTTTTATCCCATTTAATTTCATCGTGGTAAAACTCTATCAATTCCCACGCGCTTAAGTCTTCGTATTTTGGATTCTTTTGCGGCATCGTCTTCAATCGTTCACAAATCAAAACCCTATCTTCCAATTCAGGTATTACAAAATAATGTTCCAGAGATAGAGCAATAATGTTCCAGAGATAGAGCAAAGCATTACTTCAAATCAAGAAATATACAAATAGAATTTCATGGGTTGCTACAAAATTGTTCAGTTTAGTTATCAATTTTCAACGCACATCCAAAACCACAGAAAAAAAAGGTCTTCCAAAACCCAGGTATAGTACACAATAATCTGATTCAAATTGTGAATGGAGATATTCATATTATGGTGGCCCTTAGCATCATTAAAACAAAGGCAATGAGACCAAAGATTATATGATTGAATTTGTCGTTGGTAAAATTGACCAAGGAAATGATCAAGAAAATTGACCGAAAGATCAAACAAATTGAACGAAAGATCAAATTAACTGAAAAATCAAGGCAAAACAAAAATACTCAAGGACATTGATTGAAAGATCAAACAAACTGACTAAAAGATCAAGCAGAAACAGTAAATGCTCATTCCCCTGCTCTTGGTCTCCACAAGGACTGGTCTCACCCAAGACTTTCTCAAAAGCAAAATATCTGATGAAAATTCCCAAAGTCATCCCCTAAGAGAATACCATTTCCGGCACCGTGGTGAATTACCAACACACAGACCCCAATTTCTCCGCTCCCGCGCGGTGGACCTGTACTCGTTGTCGTCGTCGGAGATATCGAACTCATTGTATCAGAATTCCGATGAACCCTCCAATTTTGTAGCGGAACGTTTTTATTTCCTTGGCGCGTGAGGAGATATGGAAGTTTTACCAAAATGGGGTAAGAGAAAGAGTAAATAATAGTAACTGGGTTAATTAAGGTTTATGTGGTTGCTTCTTATAGATGTTTTTCTGTTGAGAAATTGAGAAACTCTTAAGATAAGTTTCGATCTTCAATTTCAGATGACGACGCCAGCGCCTTCATTGAGAGCAGTGCCTTTGTAGAATATCCGTCCAACACCCTCCTTGTTGTCTCTCGCGTCACCCCTTCGGGCAAGGCGGTCACGGTGATGGTCATCTATGTACCTTGCGATTGGGGCGGCAACGAGGTGATTTTTATGCCGACACTGGTGATATTGATGCGAAGAACAAAAATTCAGAAAGAAGATTAGAGGCATAAGAATGATATAGTTTGCCTGTAATTTACTGCATGTCTAATATAGTTTTCAACCAGCAATATCACAAAATAGCCATATTCAAGCTTGCATTGGAATTGAATGCATAGTTGCCCCATTAACCATTGTTTTCTGAGATTCGAATTCCATAATCACAGGGACATTAGCATAAATTTACCACCTAGTAGTAAAATAGAGATATAATCATGAGTTCCATTCCGTAATGACAGAGACATTAACAAAAATTTACCACCTACTAGTAAATATAGATATAATCATCAGCCACAGCTTAGGCAACATCATGCCATACTAACAGTAGACTTTACAGGATCTTTGCGGTTCAGAATTTCACCGTGGAGCCTTCTTTGATCTTCCACTTCACCAGTTCGAGTTTCTGGACACCTCCCCCAGGCTTGCGAATGAAAAGAGCTTCAACAACCTCATCGGAAGTAGAACCAGTTAGACGCACTATGACGAGCACCTTTAGAACGGCAGAATTGAAACTTGAGAGCATAATTGGGATGCACCATGATGAGATCTCATGAATTGGTCAGGGAGATGCTCCCGAATGAAATTCAAGTAGTCATTTGAGGGACGACAGGATTTTTTTCTCATGCTGGCATCAAATTCAGTCCAAACAAAATTTTCTGATTCAGCAAGAATACTTTGTGCTAATGTCCCTGTGATTATGTAACTGAACTGAAGACAGCCCAGGCTGAATCATCATCGTAATCAGCCCAGGCCGGCAATTTATCCTATACTGCATCCAGCAGGCTGGTATTCCAACGATCTCGCAGAAGTTGGCAATTTCTGCAATCATTTCATATACAAATTCGCTCTCCTTCCGATGCAGGAAGTAGAAATGGCGCAATCGTTCGGCAAAGGGAAACAAGATGAGAGATTGGCTCCTGCTCAAAAACCTTATTTTATGTTCCAATCCAACCGTTTCAAGTTCCTGACTCTTCCCGACGGATTACAAAAAAATGGCTTCAGCTACTTGGGGTTATCCAGTATGCTTAACATGAAGTGGATGCTTAACCACACCATCCTGGCTCTCAATGTCCTCCTCACTCCTCAGCATTTCCTTCTCGTACTATGTTTACTACACACTGCTTAATTTTGTCGACTACAAACAGTTCTCACTGTCAAACTTAGAAGCACACCAAAGTGGACAATGCCGTACATCATATATCATATCTACGAGCATAGAACTACACCACTACTGAACTACTTCGAACAGCTTGAATTACCACACTTAATCATAACATTGTTCATGGTTCGCCAAAGTACAAGTTCATCATACCAAAAGAGAATGAAGCAATTCACCACAAGTAGCAGTCTAACTACACAAGAAGCATTCCCGACACAAGAACAACTCACTAGCAATTCAAATATTGTTGCAAAAGACACATTAACATAACATCAACCAAACATTTCAAGGCATCAACTTAAAGGGCCATTAACATAAAACTACAAGGATTTCATACGCTTAACAAACAGATAATCATTAGCCATAGCCTAGAGCAAATCATACAATACTAAGTCTAACCTCGCACGGTATCCACGGTGCAGAAAACCACCTTTGGAACCTTGCTTGATCTTCCACTCCAAGAGCTGGATCTTCCTGACACCTCAACAACTTGGGGTGGGGTGGCAGGGCCAGTATGGCTAACCCGGAGAGTGAGCATGTAGAACCAGTTTGCGGCTTCTACAAGGTTCATCACTCCGGCAGACGTGTCATGGCGGCGAGTAGCAGCTTAGTCATGTCCTGAACATACCCTATAGTTGTAGGATCATTCTCCAGATCACCTTTCAGAGGAAAGAAGCCCCTTCCGTCGAGAGTTTGAGATCTTCGAGTGACTCTGTAGCCCTTGGTAGCTCGGACTTGATCCAAGAATTCCTTGATGTACTTCTTATCCTTTGGGATGGAGCTCTTGAGGTCGAAATTTTGCTTCAACATATAGGGGCGGCAGAGATCGAGCTCCCTCTGGGTGAAGCCTTTCTGCGTAACGGAACGCTCCTTAATAAGATCAACATACAGGAATTGCCTCGCTTCCCGCCACTCCAACCGCTCCTTTTCAACATGCTTTGCTTCCTCGGGATCATCGCCCTTGTACGGAGGTGGAGGCGTGTCATTTTTTGTCGAAATCAGTGCCTGTTTCTGTGCCGGTGATTTCTCCTTCGGCCGGAGGATCATCCCGTGAGATGACTGGGCGTCTTCGGCAGATTCCGGCCGTTTAATTGTGGCCGGCGGAGATGGTTTTTTCTTGCGCGGAACAGTCGACTGCGATCGATTTTCCTCCCGTGCATTTCTATCAGCCGACGCCGGTCGTTTTTTTTCCGGAAGTGTGGAATTGTCCGCCGGACCTAGTTTTCGTTTCGGGGGTTGACGGATAAGCTTCACGGAGCTGTTCTCCGTCTTATAAGAGGAATCGATAGAAATTGGAAAATTTGGGGATAACGGAAAGGGCACACCGGTACTTATAGTGCCCGCGTTTCATTTACGAGTTTTTTTTTATAAAATAAAAAAGTTCCCCTGCCCGAGTGTGTTCTTATGTATTTCCAAAATTAAAAGTGATGATATATCCTGATTTGTAACTTTGATTGAATTTTGATTGTCGACCGAACATGTTAATTTGTAAAGATAAAAACTTACAACTACACCGTTGGAGCTGCAGGAGAATTATTGAAGATTGAATACCCAAAATTTTGAAATTTAAACCAGAGTGAACACATGCGATACGAGTCAATTGAAACAAAAATGACCACCAAATTCGTCATTGGATGATTTTGTCTTTTCAAATTGATTATGGCCGGCAGAAATACACTCTAGGATTATAGTAAAAAAAGTCTTCGTCGATCGAGAATCATATCATCACTTTACAAGAACTCAGGGTCATACTAATACATACACCAAGAATTCAGGGTCATGTTTATACATAACCCAAAAATTCATGGGAGTTTTCAGGAGTACTCATTTTTCATTGGAGGTTCAACGTTTTACTGTTAATTGGTTCTTAATAGTGTGAGTACAAATTTTCTAGAGTAGGAATTCAAATTCTCCATTGTTCAAGTGACGGTTCTCACATCTAATTCCTATGGCTACGTCTATTTGTACAAGGTTTATCTATCACTAAGTATTGTATACTGGTGAAATTAACCTAGGATCAACATAACCATCCTCAAACTAGAATCGCGTCCGAATAATCACTCCACGTCCAAATGAAATACGGAGTATGTGTTTCCTGTAAGGTCTCCTTACAGTAAAAGCAAGCCCAAAAGGTGACCACCTTCTATAACAACTGGGGCCGCGCTATAATTATTTTGGCGATCGGCGCCACAGTACTATATCGTTTAAGTTGGAGGACCTATCTGCAAATAACACACAAACCTTATCTATTTCCCTTTTTTTTCACATAAAAAGCATCGATGAACTAAAGCCCTTGGAGACGCGACAGTGATTTTGATTACAGGTGACAGAGCTCCTCTCACGGTGGTGGCGATTTATGGACGCGACGGCGACGATTTCTGCACGCCAATCGGAATCCGCCGCGTATCGTCGCAGTCGGAAGACGAAGATCGGAACTGTCGCGCATCTGAAAGCGATCACCTCAAGCCAATTGAACGGCTCCGGCGGCGCTTGTGTCTCACGACGGGGACGATTATCCAGCGGGGTCGAGGAGACGGCGAAACTAGTTTATTTGATTATGATTGGGATGATTTTGATGATGATGATTGTTGATGATGATGACGATTGATCAGCGGAGGGGTTGAGGTGCGACGGAAGAGTCCAGGCGATGGTGAGTTGATTTGATGATCATTGGGATGATTTTGATGATGATGATGATGATGATGGTTGATGCTTCAAAATGTGTGGGACTGAATGCAAACAGTAGGGGGGAATGCATTTTTATGATCAATTTGCTTCCTAGGCACCAAAATATTTTTATGGGGAAAACAATTGTTGACCTGGGCTCAATGCAGACAACATTTGATGAAATTGTGATAATGATTTGAGGATCATCAAGCTAAAAAATTAAAAGGTCAAGTGTTGATTAATCATCAAGTAATAAAAGTAAAAGGTCAAGTTTTGATAAAGGTCAAGCAATAAAATTAAAAGGTCAAGTGTTGATGAATGTCAAGCTAGAAAGTTAAAAGATCAAGTGTTGATGAGGGTCAAGCCTGAAAGTTAAAAGGTCAAGTGTTGATGAAGGTCAAACTGAAAAGTTATAAGGTCGAGTGTTGATGAAAGTCAAGCAAAAAAGTTAAAAAAAATGTCAAGTGTTGACAAATGTCAAGCAATTAAAAGGTCAAATGTTGATGAATCATCAAGAAATATAATTAAAAGGTCAAGTGTTGATGAATAATCAAGCTAGAAAGTTAAAAGGTCAAGTATTGATGAATCATCAAGCAATAAAATTAAAATGTCAAGTGTTGATGAAGGTCAAGTTAGAAAGTTAAAAGGTCAAGTGTTGATGAAGGTCAATACAGAAAGTTAAAGGTCAGCCAAAAGCGTCAAGCATGATAATTGAAGGGTGTTGCTATCTATAGCCCAAGATTTTTGCTTATGTAGCCCAAAATGTTGTTAAAAAGACATAAATGTCCCCAAATTTTAGTTCATGAAAAACTACTTAGGCTACTTTCAGGGGACTTTAATGTCATTTAACAACATTTTTGGGGTACATGAGTAAAACTTTGGGCTACAAATAGCAATTCAGTAATTGAAAGGTCAAGTTCTGATAATGTTGTTAAATGATTTGAGCATTTTTTTGATCATGCTCTATTGAAAGGTCATGTGTTGATAATGTTGGCAATTGATGTTCAATACTATTGTGTGATCATGACATATTAGAGAATGATATTTACATTTTGTGCATTGATATTTCCAACTCCCCATTGAAGGTAATTTTTCACTTGAATTGTTTTAAAAATAATGATCAACATGAAAACCAACCAGAAGAGATCAAGAGAGTCAACTCAATTGTAAACCTGGAAACATCACATGATTAACCTTAGATGGTCAAATTAAACTGATGATCAAGTATATTCTTAGAAACATCAAGCCAAGAAAGCAAGACAGTCATATCAAGTGTAAACTCAGAAACATCAATGACCAAATATATTGTAAAACAGCAACAAAGCACAAAATGTTTTGAAACATCCTAACATATCCATGAACAATTTGTTTGGTAAAACAGCAACAAAGCACAAAGCTTCAACAATTCTTCTATTTCCTTTCATGCAGTTACATCTTCTCCAACTTTCCAAGGTCATCTGCATTTCATGTAATCAACCAAGGTCGAGCGTTGGGACGTCCTCTCCTTGGAGCATAAAGGGAAATCCTATGGCTTGAACCTATAACCTCTACTGCCTTAGAGAACATAGAAGATCTAGGAAATAAATTTAGAAATGTGAGATGGATTCGCTACATTTCAATCATAGAATCATCACTAAAAAACAGAGAATCTTCGTCGTCATCATCATCATCACAAAATCAGAGAATCAGAGAAAATTAGAAAATCGGTAATAATCGCAAAATCACCGAAAATCACGGAATCATCACAGAAAATCAGAGAATATAATCTTAAGTTCATCCCAAAATCACGGAAAATCACAGAAAATTACAGAATCATCACAGAAAATCAGAGAATCATCATCATCATGAATTCATCAGCACAAAAGCACTGAAAAATCAAAGAATCATCATCATGACATAATCAAGGAAAACTTGAAAACTACATAATCATCATCATCACAGAATATGACTTACATCATTGGAGTGCTGCCGGAAAACCACCAGGTTGCCACCAACCCCTGTCAGAATGATCAAATCAGCAACATCAACAAATCATCATCATTAGAAACTCATCATCATATCGGCAGAAACATAATAATCAAAATAAAATTAATCAAAATCCCCGCCGCTAACCACCGCGCCTCCGTTCTCCAACTTCGACCGAACAACCGCCTGCACGGCTGTACAACCACTACACAATCACCGCCGAACCAACCTCTCCATCTTCACTGTTCCGCTTCCACCGCATCTCCGATCACGAAATCAAGCCGAGGAACCAACGAACGTCGGCGGATTCGCACCTCTGGCCGGAGAAGAACGCCGGAGGATTTACGCCTCTGGCCACGCCACCGGAGATTGAAGAGCGTTGCGAAGATCCAGGTAAATCGATTTGGGATTTAGGGACGAAAGCATGTGATTTAGGGTTTTAATCACATATTTTGCTTATTTGCGTAGAAGTCCCTCAGTCCCTCAGTTCCTTTAAATCTTTCATAAAAACCCTATTTTTCTTTACAACTTTTTTACGGCCGTGCTTACCGTAAATTTTAACTTGTTTTTTAATGATATTTATAGAAAAACATGCTCCTGATTTTACATTAACTTAACTCATAGATAGTTTGTGAATCATTATTTTATTAGTGTTATAAAAATCCATTTATAAGTTTAAAAAAAGCATACAATTTGAGTGATTAGAACTCACGCGGTTTGATTATCGCGGCTTGGATCATCTCAAGCTGGAGCATGCAAGATCTCCTCCGCCGTGCTAGGTTTTTGAGCAGGAGCCAATCTCTCTCAATCCCAACCTAGCTATATATAATACGTCCATCCATAAGTGGCATAATTGACCAAAGTTTAATTGGATATTATCGGTTGAGAGTGATCAACAACATGAGTTGAGCAACACAGGTTTGGTGTTTCTTGAATGGATATTTTTTTGATTTGTTGTGAGCAATACCCGATGGGCATCAATGACTGAGGTTTGGATTGCCAATGCAGTAAATGGTGAGGTTTGAGTTTTTAATAGTAGCGTGATTGTGAGATGACAGATGAAGAAGAAAAGTACGAGAGAAATTTGAGAATAAGCCTTAAAAAATTAAATATTTATATTTTAATCTCAAAATATTATGAAAATGTATTATTACATAAATTACGTTGTAAGTAATTTTTACATTTGTGGCGAATTGAATTGTCAACCAAGCCAACTCAAAATAGTTGCACCTTACAAACATTTTGCTTCCTGAACTTGCTGTTTCTAATTCTAGGCAATCTTTCGCTGACATTCTGCAATCCTGTTTCCAATTAATGTTTTTTTTTTCACAAATCCTATGTACAGGTACATTTTAATATCAATTTTACCATTATAACCTTTAATATAACTAAACCCCAGCCTAAGTGTACTCCATGGATGTTGTGTACCGGTTTCGGTACTTCAAATGTTACCGCCGAGTTCTCTACTTTGTGTACCGATTTCAGTACTTGACCACTGGTCACTACAAAAAATATGGTCTTTGCCAACATATTTTTAAAAACGTTTTAAAGTTATGTTATAATAAGGAGATATTATCACACTAAATATATTACTGGAATTGAGTTTTGTAATTAAGTGTGGTGATAAGTAGGTATAAGGACAATATAGAATTTGTGTTAGTAAGAGATTGTATTAGGACACTATGTAAAAAACAAATCCTAACACCGTATGATTGTGTATGGAAATTAATACTATGTTAACAATAATAATTTACTAAATTAAATTAACTCAAAATAATTAAATTCCAATAAACATGATAATATGGTAATAAACTTATTACCACACTTTGTAACTTGTAAAAAATTATTATTGAAAAATTGAGTGCTGCCACGTCAATAATTTACTTCATAACATATACTATTTTTAAAAATATAATAAAATGCGTGGTTAAAACTCAATTGTAACATTTCGTAGATAAATGTATTGTATAGTCATTAAAAAATTAATTTCACTAATTAATTTATAATTTTAAAATGTAAAAATAACTCAATTAAGAAAATACTTATCTAACAGATAAAGGCTTAGTTTGCCCGGGCTTTTATGTAGATCAGTTCAGTTCAGTTTCTTTAAGTTCAACTCAGTTCAGTTTAAATAAGGCTGGTTCATATAAAAAAATTCAATATATATTCATTTTCATTTTAGTTCAGTCTCGTTCAATACAATCCAAATCAGTTCCATTTATTAAAAAATAAGCTCATACAATCATATCCTATACCCTTCATGGCAGGATGTCGAATATATGCTATATCTCTAATTTATACTAAGGTCCTGTTCTCTAGAGATTATTTGAATATTTTTTAGTTCAGATAAAGTTTTTTTAGTTCAGATAAACTTTTTTTAGTTCAGATAAATGTTTTTTAGTTCAGATGAGTTCAGATAAAGATTTTTTAGTTCAGATAAACTTTTTTTAGTTCAGATAAATGTTTTTTAGTTCAGATGAGTTCAGATAATCTTTTTTTAGTTCAGATGAATTCAGATAATTTTTTTTCAGTTCAGATGAGTTCAGTTCAGTAAACATTTTTAGTTTTCAGATAAGTTAAGTTCAGTAAACTTATTTGTAATTTAGTTCAGTTCAGTTTAAATCTGTTCAATCTTTTGAGCTTAATTGTTCATATCAGTTCAGTTCAATTCCATTCAATTTAGTTCAGTTTCAATATGATTTGATGAAATTTAGATTAATTTAGTCATACCAATTCTTTTTTTTCAATACATTAATTTCACTTCAGTTCAGTTCAGTTTAGCTGAACAATAATATAATTTGGTGCAATTAATTAAGGTTAATTTATTCATACCGTTTATTTTCATCACACTTATTAATTTTTAATTCAGTTCAGTTCAGTTATCTATATGCTTCAGCTCAACTCAAATCAATTGTTTAGCTAGCAAACATGATCATATTTTTTAACATTAAGGCCATGTGTGCCAGAACTTTTATATATCAGTTCAGTTCAATTCAATTCAGTTCAGTTTAGTAAATTGAAGTGAAATGTAATTTGATGAAATTCAGGTTAATTCAGTCATGTTGATTCTTTTTTTCGGTACATTAATTTTTACTTCAATTCAATTCAGTTCAGTTCAGTTGAACAAGAAATAAACTCTATCAAACTCTAAGTTATACTCAAATTATTAAATTTCAAATGTTTTGAAAATGTCATATTTATTTCATTTCAGTTCAGTTGATCTATATATTCCAATTCAACTTTGTTCTACATATTTTCATATTAAGATTAATTACTCATATTTGTTAATTCAATTCAGTTCCGTTTATCTACATCAGTGCAACTCAGTTCAGTATATTTTAATATTAAATGTATTATGTTATATTTAGATTAATGAATTTCAAATATATTGGAAATGATCATATATTTTTTAGTTAGTTTCAATTTAGTTCAATTCAATTTATCTATATATTTCAATTCAGCTCAGTTTTTAAGTTCAAATAAGTTCAACTAAATTTTTTATGTACAAATGAGTTCAGTTCAGATGAGTTCAGATAAAGTTTTTTAAGTTCAGATGAGTTCAGATAAAGTTTTTTAAGTTCAGATGAGTTCAGATAAAGTTTTTTAAGTTTAGATTAGTTCAGATAAAGTTTTTTAAGTTCAGATAAACTTTTTTTAGTTCAAATAAACTTTTTTAAGTTCAGATGAGTTCAGATAAAGTTTTTTAAGTTCAGATAAACTTTTTTTAGTTCAGATAAACTTTTTTAAGTTCAGATGAGTTCAGATAAGTTCAAATACCGTGAAGAGAACAGGACCTAATTGTTTGTATTTTTTATCTTTTAATCTTGATTAAATTTGAGACAAGTGGCGCCATTTGCTCATCATTTTCCCTCCTTTATGAAGTCCGGCAATTTCCAATCTTAGTTCTTCTCTTACTTTCCTTCCATCACGTTGTTTATTAATTCCAAATAAAAAAACAAAGGCCCTGTTTGCTAGAGCTTATTTCGACCTGTACTGTACTGAACTGAACTGAAGTGAAAATTGATGTATTGAAAAATGGAATCAACATGATGAAATTAACCTGAATTTCATAAAATTAAATTTTCACTGAACTGAATTGATCTATAAATAAGCTCTGGCAAACATGTCCAAACAACTTTTATCAGGTTAGGATTTACTATATTTAGTTATTAGATAAAACTCAACTTCTATCATATTCATCTAGAAATATTTACTTAATTTATTTACCGAGTAAAACTTGTAATTAGAATCTCGTACCAAATTGAAATAGCATACACATGTCCACCAGTGAATGATTGGAGAAACCGTGGATAAGTGAGTCAGAAATTGACTTCAGAATCAACTAAAATATGAGTAAATATATAGTTTTACCGAATTAAGTAATTATAGATATTTTAGTAATTAGGCCCTGTTTGACAGTTCAGTGAAAATTAAACTGAATTTTTTTTAATGACTATATTAAACTGAATCAAAAATTAAACTGATTCACTGAATTGAACTGAAGTGAAATGTAATTTGATGAAATTCAGGTTAATTCACTCATGCTGATTCAATACATTAATTCCATTTTTCAATACATTAATTTTCACTTCAGTTCAGTTTAATTCAGTTCAGTTCAGTGCATCAAAAAATAAGTTCTAACAAACAGGACCTTACAGTTTCACCTAATAACTAAATATAGTAAATTCTAAGTACGTTGATTCTGATTGGCTAATCAGATATAGCCAAAATCAAAAGTCACCGCTAACAATAAACATAATATTCAAAATTTTGAACATCGTCATTTAGTGGAATGCATGTACATTACAACTAACTTAAATGTTATTTTAAAAAACAAAAACTTAAATATTTACAAATAATGAAAATAGTCTTACTTTTGATCAAAACCCTTAGTCAAGACCCACAGTTAAAATCCATGGTCAATCCTCACGGTTAAAATTTTTATTAGAGTACTATTTTCATTATTTTTAAATATTTAAGTTTGTTGAAATCTAAATTTGTACATGCGTTCAACTAAATGACCCATGACTAATACCCTAGTCAAAACCCATGGTCAAGACCCATGGCTAACCCCTAGTAAAACTCTGTCGAATACTGATGTACATATCGTCTGCTGAATTATATCACTAAACTTCGACCATTAGACACATCAATTTCCTCATTTTATACTTTCTATTTGCTATTATATAATGTATGAAGTACATCATCTAGTATTATAAACTCTGATACAAACTGTAAAACCCTGTTCTATTGATCTTATTTCTTACTGAATAAACTAAAAGGAAAATTAACATCTGTATTGAAATATATGATTAATATCACTAAATTAACATAAATTTATTTCTTTTACTGAACTGAATTGAATTGAACTCACGATAATATATCATTAATATGACTAAATTAATATAAAATTTATTTCTTTTACTAAACTAAATTATGTTCTAAATCATGTGTTCAATTGATAAAAATAAAATAAGCCACCCCAATTCTCCGTCGGATAAAAACATACTCATTTCGCCACCCAGCAAATCGGTCAGGATATTCCTTTACGAACGTCAGCTCAGCAAGGTAGCTGTACACGGTGAACCGATCACTCTCTCCATGAATAGTCTGTAGCCGAAACACAGACCGAAAAAACTAGAACGAGAATGGAATACCAAGGGTTGAACAGACATCATGAAAAGCAAGCATGACCATAATACTTTTTGGATGAAATTGAGCAAGGGCGATATTGAAACCCTTGGCAATGTCCATCATCCATGGAGGAATAGGAAGCGATAAACCTCTCTTAAACCAGTCACAATATACAGCAAAGAATTCAGCCCCGGGACTTTTTACCGTCTCACTGGGCAGGGGAGAATGTATTTCAATCTTCTCCAGAAAGGGATGCCGGCGCCGAAAATAGGCCAGAAATCGGCCATGCATGAGACTAGCATCCTTAACCTTCTTAGCAGACTCAAGCAACGCTACCATCTCGTCGGAATCAGGAGGAACACCAGTATCAAGAGAAATTTCACCAGAATCCCAGGAAGAATCAGGGAAAATCTTGGAATCGCTCATCTTTATATCAGAACTAAATATCCCAAAAAAATTAATCAAGGGAGACAAGATTCAAACCACAAGCAATACAAATCACACAAGCCTACCTAAATCTAGAACACTAGGACGAAAAAGAAATAATCTACGAGAGAAAGTAGAGGAAATTACTTGATCACAGTAGAGAAAAAAAGGCAGAAACTTTTGCGAACTTTAAGTAGATCTGGGGGGTAAGAGTTGATGGAGACTTGAAAATAATGATGCGTTCAATGAATTCTCCCCTTTTTAAGAAGTACAAACGACGGCGTCAGGCCAAACGCATCACAACCGTCAAATTCAAATTACGGATATGATTAGGCACAAAACCCGGAAAGACAACTACCTTTATGGAATTTAAATATTCAAAAAGGTAACTCACATCAGTATATATACGGAGCGGCGTACATACCGGGATACGAAATACGAAATTAAAGGGCCACATACGGAAGAACTAATCGCCGAAGACTAGTATGTGCGAACACTAGTATCAGACATGCGCTCGACTACCAACCGTAGTGAACAAAAAGAAAGCAAAAGCACTAGCCATCAGTCGCTCTAATTAGAAAGATTACCCGTTCGATTCACAACATCGCGAACGCGAATCGTTTAAATTGAACGCCTAATCTCAAACCTTAGCGACTGGGGGGGGCTTATGGTACCACCAGACTCGACCGCCCAAATAACCCCACAAGAAACCCGAAAAGCCCACATACGTCAACAGTCAACAGAGAAAGGCTAGAGGGCGGCCCAATTAACATGAAGTAAGGACCAAGTAAACACAATACCATGAAACGGGTGGCACGATCACCCACAAGTAGATAAACGAGGAAGTGATCGTGTAGAGATAAAATCGGGAACAAAGCATTATAAAAAGAGACAGACCCATCATGGAAAAGGTACACACTAAATAACCAAGAATCTAATTTCATCAGAGAAAGGAGCTAACTTTAGCATCGGAGTTTTCCCCGGAATCTTCCCAGGGACATTTTGCAGGTTCCTCATCAGACTGTTTGGAGTGGCAATCAAAGGAGTAAGGCAGGAAGAATCACATCAGTGGCGCCGTCTGTGAGGAAATCCTTTCTTCTCCAATGGTTTCCACCAGAAACGGTCGGGGAGAGAACCATCACAATAGCAGATCCACTTCACGAACCATCAGTGATAGGCGAGAAAGAAACCGTGCCATAAACCAAGACAGAAACATCCAAGCAAACAATCGACTGAACAATCGAGCTAACAACCATGGAAACCAGATGAACGATCAAGGAAATAGCCCGGTGAATAGCTAGGAAGAAGCTCAGGCGACCAATCGCAAAGATGAGAGCGCAAGGAATCAAGGTTATAGCCAGGGACACGATGTTCGGACAGTAACTATGACGAGGAGCGGAATCCCCGCTGACTAACCGTCAGAGAGAGCAAAAAGAATTCGAGGTTTTTTAGAAAACCAGAAAGCAAACCTGTACGAACAGTTCAAAAGAGCCGGCGAATGTATTTCAATCTTCTCCAGAAAGGGATGCTGGCACCGGAAATAGGTCAGAAATCGGCCATGCATGAGACTAGCATCCTTAACCTTCTTAGCAGACTCAAGCAACGCTACCATCTCGTCGGAATCAGGCTATACACCAGTATCAAGAGAAATTTCACCAGAATCCCAGGAAGAATCAGTGAAAATCTTGGAATCGCTCATCTTTATATCAGAACTAAATATCCCAAAAAAATTAATCAAGGGAGACAAGATTCAAACCACAAGCAATACAAATCACACAAGCCTAGCTAAATCTAGAACACTAGGACGAAAAAGAAATAATCTACGAGAGAAAGTAGAGGAAATTACTTGATCACAGTAGAGAAGAAAAGGCAGAAACTTTTGCAAACTTTAAGTAGATATGGGGGGTAAGAGTTGATGGAGACTTGAAAATAATGATGCGTTCAATGAATTCTCCCCTTTTTAAGAAGTACAAACGACGGCGTCAAGCCAAACGCATCACAACCGTCCAATTCAAATTACGGATATGATTAGGCACAAAAACCGGAAAGACAACTACCTTTATGGAATTTAAATATTCAAAAAGGTAACTCACATCAGTATATATACGGAGCGGCGTACATACCGGGATACGAAATACGGAATTAAAGGGCCACATACGGAAGAACTAATCGCCGAAGACTAGTATGCGCGAACACTAGTATCAGACATGCGCTCGACTACCAACCGTAGTGAACAAAAAGAAAGCAAAAGCACTAGCCATCAGTCGCTCTAATTAGAAAGATTACCTGTTTGATTCACAACATCGCGAACGCGAATCGTGTAAATTGAACGCCTAATCTCAAACCTTAGCGACTGGGGGGGGGGCTTATGGTACCACCAGACTCGACCGCCCAAATAACCACAAGAAACCCGGAAAGCCCACATACGTCAACAGTCAACAGAGAAAGGCTAGAGGGCGACCCAATTATCATGAAGTAAGGACCAAGTAAACACAATACCATGAAACGGGTGGCACGATCACCCACAAGTAGATAAACGAGGAAGTGATCGTGTAGAGATAAAATCGGGAACAAAGCATTATAAAAAGAGACAGACCCATCATGGAAAAGGTACACACTAAATAACCAAGAATCTAATTTCATCAGAGAAAGGAGCTAACTTTAGCATCGGAGTTTTCCCCGGAATCTTCCCGGGGACATTCTGCAGGTTCCTCATCAGAATGTTTGGAGTGGCAATCAAAGGAGTAAGGCAGGAAGAATCACATCAACCACCGAGTTCTCTATTGTACAAGTAGACAGCATTTCTTTACTTGGCTGCTTCCCAATATTTCTTTTCTATTTTTTTTAATTTTAATTTTTGGTTTAAAAACATTATACTAGCATTTATTTTTCAACAATTTAATTTTTTAATCTTATCAAATGTCATAAAATAACACGTCATATTTTTGTACGTACATTTGAAATTATTAGTATTCTGCAAAAATATTTATTATCTTGTAATAATAATGTTACTAGTTTAACTTTAAATATTAATGTTAATTGTAAAAATTATAGAAGGTTTCTCTTTAATAAAATTAGATATTAATCATTTTGGAGCATCATACCATTTCATAAGATAAGAAATGATGCAATTTCCCAACATAATGTATTTAAATAATTATAAAAAATAATTTAAGATTTGCTGCAATGCTGGAAGAGGTATTACATAATGTTGCAATGCTGCAATTACTTGATATTTTGCAAAACTATAATAGTTCAACATAATAATGATTAAAAAATATATATCATATCTAAATCACATAATGTGAAATAAGATTTAAAATAAAACTGTTCAAACAAAATTGAAACTTAAAGGTAGGAATTTACATTTAAACATTAAGGAAATCCACCAAAGCCAAAAATATTCAAAATTGCTTGGTTTAATCCTCTCTGTGGGCTTAAATTCAATGTAGATGCTGCTTGGTCCTCTTCCTCTCTTCATGCTGGTATTAGTCTTCTCATTAGAGATAATAGAGGAGCCTTTATATATGCTCATAGTAGCTACATCTCTGCTGATTCACCACTTGAGGCAGAAATGAAAGCTATACAATTTGCTGTCAAATATGCTTCTGATTACTCAGAGTCAATTATCATAGAATCTGATTGTCTTAATGCCATTTCCTTCATTCTCAACCCAGTCACTGCTCATTGGAAATTTTTCCACTTAGCTGATTCTTTACATCATCTTATTTCTCCATTTTCACTGATACATGTTCATAGACAAGGAAATATGCATGCTGATGCTATTGCTAAATTGTGTTTGGAATGTAAACGTGATATCTCTTTTAGCTTTAGGTCTCTTCTTGATAGGATTCAAGGTCTGATTAGATTAGACCAAATGGGAACACCTGCTTTGAGAATTTCAAGTATGGATGCTACTTAATGAATGTTTTTCCTGTTTCAGGTACATAATGTTTCACCTCCTTACTCATCTGAACACTTGCTCTCTTGGATTTCAACCTCTGTGGATCACTAACACTTTACTGCACCACCCATGCATAACCTCTGCCTTGGGGCCTGATTTTTGCCTGACCATCTGGAGGATAAGGAGCTTTCCTCCATCCCTCTATAAATGAAACTGATTACCAAATAGGCTAATTTATTTTTTGATATAGTTTTTCACCTCAATCTAGATCTCTTGACTAAATTGAGTTTCGTTTCGATGATTCTCTAATCAGTTCGGAGGTTATTAGATTTTGTGTTAATAGTAGATTAGTATATTAGCCTATTCTTTCATTCTTTTGGAAGCAAATATATTGCTTCATGAGCTTTTAGCTCTCCTCTTGTATCAATACTGAAACTGGTCTTGGCCATATATTTTGTATTTGTCCTTTTAATAGGCTTGGGGAGCCTAATATAATCCTCCCATCCTTTCGGATGGTTTTACAAAAAAAAAAACATTAAGGAAATGATACACGCGTGTATTGACATGTACAATTTGAGTAGCGAAAATCGGTGGTATCAATTGATTACCGAAAGCCTGTGGTACATTCATATACTATATTTAGTTTGTAGTTAAATAAGGGTATAATGGTAAAATTTTATATAAAATATACATGTACATAGATTTTTTTTTTATTATTATTATCCTATTCTTCCTGTCTCCACTCACCACAATATAACTTTCGCTTCCTTCCATGCTAACGAACGATTCTTCTTGCCTCCTTAACTTTTCTCAAAAACCGCGGCTTTCAATTTGCCGATTCCTTCAGTTTCAGGGCACTCTCAGTTCTTGATTTCCTAAGCAGTTATCTAAACCTAGTAAATACAAATTCTCATTTGAGACATGTCTCTATGGAGACCAAGGACTACAAACCCAGTTTAAAAACTATAGGAGCAAAGTAAAAAAGGCCTAAGTATAGTGGCTTAATTACAAAATTTTCTTCCTCCCTATAATTCTCCCCGTTGTGACATTTCCTGCATTTTTCCGGCGACCTTCTTCCCCCACTTCTCAAATCGACTTTCTTACTCCCTGATTTCTACTCTGACACGAATCGCCGGTCTCAATCTCCCTGTGAACTCGCAGCCTGATCTACGATGATTCCAATCAGATTCGATCGACTGGAATCGCTATTTTCCGTTTTCCGGTCTTGGATAAATGGTCACTGATATCAGATGAATCGCCAGTCGTTGATGGCATTTGCATGCTAACAGTTGGGAGTTATTGCAAATCAAAGTTTTGCAGAATGAAAGGTTGCCTCAGGAGCTTGAGAAAGTTGGTATGAACAAGTGAGCTTTACCTGTTTGACGAAAGACCTCACTGAAATTTTTTAAATCTTTTTCCTTGATCGTTTTCGGTTATCACTTGAGTTTGATCTTTTTCTGTTTGATCTTTTAAATCTTTTCCTTCATATTTTCCACACTTGATCTTGATCTTTTTCTGTTTGATCTTTTTTCAGTATCACTTGAGCTTGATCTATTTCCGTTTGATCTTTTTAATTTTTTCCTTGATCTTTTACAGTTATCACTTGAACTTGATCTTTTTCTAGTTGATGTTTTTAATCTTTTCTTTGATCTTTTTCAGTTATCACTTGAACTTGATCTTTTTCTATTCGATCTTTTTAATATTTTCTTTGAGCTTTTTCAATTATCACCTTAGCTTGATCTTTTTTTGTTCAATCTTTTAATTATTATTTTTGATCTTTTTCAGTTTTCATTTGAGCTTGATTGTTGGTTCGATCTTTGCTTCTGAGTCATATTGCCAACTAAAATGCGGCATCGACTTTCAATTTGCAGGCTGATCAACAAATGCAACATTCCAATCCATTGGTGCATCTGGACATTGTCGGTATCACAGCCTTACACGGGTGGATCCTCGCTATTGCTTCGAATCATTTGCCACCGCTGGTGAAGTTCAACTAGATGTAGAATTAACGGTGACGTCGATGGAACTGATAATCAATGCCAAAAACTTGTAGCGGAGCATGGAAGAAGCTTGGGAGCGATGAATTTGGGTGTGGATGTTGATGGAGAAGCCGACGAGCCAGAGAAATTGCCAGAAAAGGGCGAGAAAAAGTGCCGGAGAAGAAGGGAGCCATTTTCTTATTTCAAATTTGCATTTCGGTCCCTCAAGTTTAGCGCTTCTTATACTGTGGCACCGAGTCTAATATAATTACAAAATGACCCCCGAATTTTAGAAACTCTAAAATTATTCGGCAAAAGAGAAAATATAAGATTTTTGGATTAATCATTTGGACATGCAGAAAGCTAGCTTACAAATAAGCCAATCTAAGTATATCCCCATAATAAAACGACATTAATTATCATAATTTTTTATTTTTTTTTGAAGCAAAGAAGTTATATTTCAGGTAGAGCATTCCAAGTATTAACTAACAAGGGGTTCGACTTCGCATAGTTTGCTAGAGTATGGGCGACAAAATTACAATCCTTTGGAACCCAGAAGGGGCCCCCTAAATGATTCCGGTCCAGCGTAGATATGATTCGGTCAAGAACCGACTCACATATGACCGGGCAAGCCACCTCGCGTCGAACCATCTGCACCACTGAATAGCATCCCTGATAAAGCAAACTTGCGGGAGGTTAACAACTTATGCCAAGAACAGGGCTTCCTCTAGCGCTAATGTCAGCCAGTACATGGTCGTGGACATGGGGAATCTCCTAGTAGCTGCATGAAGGAAGACACCACCTAAGTCAAAAGCCACTTTAACAGTCACCGCTAAATCACCATCGATACCCGCACCAAAGTAAATTCTGGTTCTTCCTTCTGGCGGTCGTAGTAATGATCATGGCAAAAGGGACTCCGAGACATCCTCCACCCATCCGTCTCAAAGAATATCCTTCGACCAGACATACCAGAAGCCACCATGATATCCAAACCAAGATGGGAGTGTTCGAATACCTGACGATTCCGCTGAAACCAGATCCCATCACATACCATAATAACGAGCTCACAAAATGCATCATCCTTCTCCCATATCAGCTTTCGAAATCAAAGATCTCCCCTAAGGTGCCCAACACCTCATTCAAAACACCAGCCGTAGTCTAGGCTACCCTCGCATATGCACAATCAACAAAGAGGTGCCTGGTTGTGACTCCCTCCACAAAGAGCACATAGCGGGGACACCTCAATAGTTCTCCCCTTGAGATTCTCCACCGTAGATAATGAGTACGAGCATAGACGTTAAGCAAAATGTAGAGCCTGCTTCGGTACACGCAACTTCTAGAACCGACCCCAAAATCTCTTACTCTCTCCAAAACTGATGGCATTAAGATGGTGATGTGAAGATGAAGCCGGATTTTCAATTGCCAGATGGTAAGCCGATCGAACAGTAAAGACCCCCGACTGTGAGTAGTGCCAGACCCATCTGTCAGCACGACCTAGATTCTGCAATGAGATAGCTCTAATCACCTCCACATCAGCTCTGTTAAAAGAAGCCTCCAATACAGCACAGTCTCACCATCCAGTATTCACACCTATAAGATTGGAGACCCTGGTGATCGCCCCGGGTACATTCTTCGGGTTCTTAATATGAAACTCTCCATCCCTCGACAACCAAGAGTCAAACACTCGTCGACCTGCCTCCACCAATGGTTTTCCTGCCGTCTAAATGGATCAACTCCAGAGCCCCATGAATGTTTCGCCAACTCCATGAAGATCTAGATCCAAGAGATGACGCCAGTAGATTCCCATCCTCATGCGGGACTGGGACTCCATGCTAGTCTCTAGCTCAAAATTGATGGACAAGTCATCTAGGAAAGCACTACCGCTAACCTTCAGTTTCTTAGACCCCAAGCCATCACCTTTCATGTCACCATCCTGCTGAACCGGTGACGCACCACTACTGCCCACCGCACTCATGCGTCCCTCTCCACGGCCTGCTCGGTTTGCACTCACCAAACTCGGTGGCTGACCTCCCAGCTGGATCGGTAACACACCACTGCTGCCCTCGACCTGCACGTGCTCGCCAGCCAGCTCCGTCGTACGGCCTGCACCCACTGGACTCGGTATCTGACCCAACTGGACCTGCGAAACACCACTGCTGCCTCCGACCTGCAATCCCACGGGTCCGTCAGCCAGCCCCGTTATACGCCTAGCCCCCTCCCAACTGCTTGCACGCACAAACCGGGACACCGCCGAATCTGTGAAAGTGCCTTCCTCGATCTCAATAATGCCCCAAAATCCTCACGCCATCCTGTCAAACTTCACAATCGCCGAAAACCCTTGATCGAAACCCTTTTTTCGGGAATAACCTCTTCGAACCGCCGGGCTGTTGGCCGTCTGCTCATCGTGTGCGTTCCTCCGGCGAAGGTGTCGACGCCAAGCCTGATGAGACCCCAAAAATTGTCCAGGGCTCAATCTGAAAACTCTGAACTTAGGGCTAGAACTGACTTGCAAGACACAACCGGGAAGCAGTCAGGTAGGGGCGGCGTTTAGCCGGAACCCGCTCCGATGCTTAAGTCAGCTAGGTTTAGAAGCAGGTTTTATGTGTGAGTGAGATTGATGTTCAGAGCGTACCTTGAATGTGGCTCGGGTTCGGGTGGTGCTGCACGCGGGAACGGCTCCCAGCTTCGGACCGGTCTGAGAAGATGGCTTCCTGCTTTGGATCGGTCTGTCCGGTGTGGCTCAAGCGGAGACCATTGTGTGCCCCTAATTTGTGGATCTATGTCTCCTACAATGGGTAAAAGTCCCTTTTGCTTTATTCCCGAAATGAGAGGTCAGCCCTGGCAAGGTAGCGGTTACTGTTCACACGTGAGGCTGATACTGTTTGCCCGTGCTGGTACTGTTCGTCCGGGAAGCTCACGCTGTTCCCTTGTGATCTAGGTTCTACCGGGTAGGTCTTCCAAGAAGGGCCGCCTACTGGACCAGCCTTAACAGGCTTATAATTATTGACTTGGGTTGGGCCTCATCGCCTGGGCCAGTTCGATGGGTATACATGACCAATACCCATCATGTCCCCCCTAGTCCAGGTTCGCGAATACATAGGGAGCATAGCCTGGCTTCATGACGAACTTTTGCCTCCCCGCTAGAAGTAGCGGCTAGCTATGGTTGTTTGGTGGCTTACCTTTGGCTTTCCGCTATAGTTCACGCTTGCTCATACAACAAGTCTTGTATCCTATCTCTCGGATGGGGACTTCTTATTTTACTCATCTTTTCGGTTAGAAACCTACTTGCCGATGGAAAAGTTTTCTTCTTATACCTATTTGCCGGTAAGGCAAGTCTTCTTCTTCTACCTTTCGGTTAGAAATGTGCTTGCCATTAAGGAAATTCTTCTTCTTTTTCTACCTGCTTGCCGTTAAGGCAAGTTTTCTTTTTCTATCTGCTTGCCGGTAAGGCAAGTCTTCTTCTTCAACCTGCTAGCAAGTAGGGAAAGTCTTTTACCTTGCCTCTTGGCCAGGGACTTGCTTGTCGTTAACGCAAGTCCTCATATTCTACCTTTCAGTTAGAAACTTGCTTGCCGTTAAGGCAAGCTGTTTACTTCTATCTATCAGTTATAAACCTGCTTGCTATTAAAACAAGTCTTTTACTCTGGCTCTTGGCCATGGACCTGCTTGCCATTAGGGCAAGTCTTTTACTCTGCCTCTCAGCTAGAAACGTGTTTGCCGGTAGGGCAAGTCTTTTACCATGCCTCTTGGCCAGGTACCTGCTTGCCGGTAGGGCAGGTCTTTTACTCTGACTCTCGGCTAGAAACGTAGTTGCTGGTAGGGCAAGTCTTTTACCCTTCCTCTCGGCCGAGACCTGCTTGCCGGTAATGCAAGTCTTTTACCATAGCTCTTGGCCTAGGACCTGCTTGCCGTTAAGGCAAATATTCTACTTCTACCTTTCGGTTGGAAACTTGCGTGCTGTTAAAGCAAGTCTTATACTTCGACCTTCCAGCTAAAAACCTGCTTGCTGTTAAGGCAAATCTTTTACCTTGCCTCTGGACTAGGGAACTGCTTGCCGTTAAGGCAAGTCCTCTTCTTCTGCCTTTCGGTTAGAAACTTGATTGCCGGTAGAGGAAGTCTTTTACCATGCCTTTTGGTCAGGGACCTGCTTGTTGGTAAGGCAAGTCTCTTACCATGGCTCTTGGCCTTGGATCTGCTTGCCGGCAGGGCAAGTCTTTTACTTCTACCTATCGGTTAGAAACGTGTTTGCTATTAAAAAAAAGTCTTTTACTCTAGCTCTAGGCCATGAACCTGATTGCCGGTAGGGCAAGTCTTTTACCCTGACTCTTGACCAGGGACCTACTTGTCGGTAATACAAGTCTTTTACCCTGGTTCTTAGCCAGGAACCTGCTTGCCGTTTAGGCAAGTCTTTTACCCTGGCTTTTGGCCAGGGACCTGCTTGCCGTTAAGACAAGTCTTCTACTTCTACCTTTCGGTTGGAAACTTGCTTGCTATTAAAGCAAGTCTTATACTTCTACCTTTCGGCTAAAAACCTACTTGCCGTTAAGGCAAGTCTTTTACCTTTCATCTCGATTAGGGACCTTTTTGCCGTTAAGGCAAGTTTTCTGCTTTTACCTTTCAGTTAGAAACTTGATTACCGATAGGGCAAGTCTTTTACCTTGCCTCTTGGTCAGGGACCTGCTTGCCGGTAAGGCAAGTCTTTTACCCTGGCTCTTGGCCAGGGACCTTCTTGCCGTTAAGGTAAGTCTTTTACTTCTACATTTCGGTTAGAAACTTCTTTGTTATTAAAGCAAGTCTTTTACTTCTGCCTTTCGGTTAGAAACCTGCTTGATGCTAAAGCAAGTCTTTCACCCTGGCTCTTGGTTGGGGACTTGTTTGCTGTTAAAACAAGTCTTTCACCCAGGCTCTTGGCCAGGGACCTGCTTGCCGGTAAGGCAAGTCAGCCAGGGACCTGCTTGTCGTTAAG
The DNA here is from genome assembly GCA_963678965.1 of Cruciata laevipes. Lineage (NCBI taxonomy): Eukaryota > Viridiplantae > Streptophyta > Magnoliopsida > Gentianales > Rubiaceae > Cruciata > Cruciata laevipes. Next base: position 7,370,270 of record OY787632.1, on the reverse strand, counting down.
ACAAGTCTTCTACTTCTACCTTTCGGTTGGAAACTTGCTTGCTGTTAAAGCAAGTCTTATACTTCTACCTTCTGGCTAAAAACCTGTTTGACGTTAAGGCAAGTCTTTTACCTCACCTCTCGACTAGGGATCTCCTTGCCGTTAAGGAAAGTCTTCTTCTTCTACCTTTCGGTTAGAAACTTGATTGCCGGTAGGGCAAGTCTTTTACCCTACCTCCTGGTCAGGGACCTGCTTTCCGGTAAGATAAGTCTTTTACCTTGGCTCTCGGCTAGGGGTGTGCATGAACCGGTCCGGACCGGAAAAATGGACCGGACCGGACCGGAAAGTAACGGACCGGAACCGGATATAAAGGATTCCGGTCCGGTCTCCAGTCCAAGATTTTTAGGGATTCCGGGTCCGGTCCGGTCCAAAACCGGGTATTTTCCGGTCCGGACCGGATGGACCGATATTTAATATACTTTATATTTTTAAATATTTATTGTTTAATTTATGTGTTATTTTTATTTTTGGTCATTAATATTAGTATTATTCTATCACTTCATATTTTTTGAAATTCATAGATTTATAAAGGTGGTTTTTAGTTGTTACAAATTTTTTACTCTCATTTTTTTGAACAATTTTAATCGTTTGTGAGATCATTGCATCTTCTTTTGTTATATAAAAATCATGCAATCATATTTCACAAACTCTATTTTAATATAACTTATTTTTATTCTAATTTTTATAATACTAAATTTTTTTGTTAAAAAAGTTTTATTTTTAACATAAAAATAAAGTTTAAAAAATAAAATATTAAAATTCCGGTCTAACCGGTCCAAACCCGGAATAATTCCGGACCGGTCCCGGTCCAGAACATCCCCTTTCCGGTCCGGTCTTCGGTCCAAGAATTATGGACATTCCGGTCCCGGTCCAAACCGGTTCCGGTCCGGTCCGGTCCGAGTCGGACCGGTTGCACAGCCCTACTCTCGGCCAGGGACCTGCTAGCCGTTAAGGCAAGTTTTTTACCCTGGCTCTTGGCCAGGGACCCGTTTGCCATTAAGGCAAATCTTCTACTTCTACCTTTCGGTTGGAAACTTGCTTGATGTTAAAGCAAGTCTTATACTCCTACCTTCCGGCTAAAAATCTCCTTGCCGTTAAGGCAAGTCTTTTACCTTTCTTCTCGACTAGGGACCTTTTTTGCGTTAAGGAAAGTCTTCTTCTTCTACCTTTCGGTTAGAAACTTGATTGCCGGTAGCTAGGGCAAGTCTTTTACCCTGCCTCTTGGTCAGGGACCTGCTTGCTAGTAAGGCAAGTCTTTTACCATGGCTCTTGGCCATGGACCTTCTTGCGGTTAAGGTAAGTCTTTTACTTCTACCTTTCGGTTAGAAACTTCTTTGTTATTAAAGCAAGTCTTTTACTTCTACTTTACGGTTAGAAACATGCTTGCTGTTAAAGCAAGTCTTTCACCCTGGCTCTTGGTCGGGGACCTGCTTGCTGTTAAAAGAAGTCTTTCACCAATGCTCTTGGCCAGGGACCTGCTTGCCGTTAAGGCAAGTCTTCTACTTCTACCATTCGGTTAGAAACCTTTTTGTTATTAAAGCAAGTCTTTTACTTCTACCTTTAAGTTAGAAACCTGCTTGTTATTAAAGCAAGTCTTTCACCCTGGCTATTGGCCAGGGATCTGCTTGCTGTTAAGGCAAGTCTTTTACCCTGGCTCTCGGCCAGGGACCTGCTTGCCGGTAATGCAAGTCTTTTAACCTGGCTCTTGGCCAGAGACATGCTTGCCGTTAAGGCAAGTCTTTTACCCTGGCTCTTGGCCAGGGACCTGCTTGCCGTTAAGACAAGTCTTCTACTTCTACCTTTCGGTTGGAAACTTGCTTGCTGTTTAAGCAAGTCTTATACTTCTACCTTCCGGCTAAAAACCTGTTTGACGTTAAGGCAAGTCTTTTACCTCGCCTCTCGACTAGGGATCTCCTTGCCGTTAAGGTAAGTCTTCTTCTTCTACCTTTCGGTTATAAACTTGATTGCCCGTAGGGCAAGTCTTTTACCCTGCCTCTTGGTCAGGGACCTGCTTGCCGGTAAGGCAAGTCTTATACCCTGGCTCTCGGCTAGGGACCTTCTTGCCATTAAGGCAAGTCTTTTACTTCTACCTTTCGGTTAGAAACTTCTTTGTTATTAAAGCAAGTCTTTTACTTCTACCTTTCGGTTAGAAACCTGCTTGCTGTTAAAGCAAGTCTTTCACCCTGGCTCTTGGCCAGGAGCCTGCTTGCCGGTAAGGCAAGTCTTTTACCCTGGCTCTTGGCCAGGGACCTGCTTGTTGTTTGGGAAAGTCTTCTACTTCTACCATTCGGTTAGAAACTTGCTTGTTATTAAAGCAAGTCTTTTACTTCTACCTTTCCGTTAGAAACTTGTTTGCTATTAAAGCAAGTCAGCCAGGGACCTGCTTGTTGTTAAGGAAAGTCTTTTACCCTGGCTCTTGGCCAGGGCATCATTTTTTTTCTATTGGTGTGACCTGGTCACTCCTTCTCCCCCCAAAAATAGGGGATGGAGAGTTTTTCAGTCCTTTGTGCATTTTGCTTTTTGTTTCGAGTCAGATTGGTTAAAGTCTTGTTTTTTTACAAGCTTATGTCGTGCAAGGGGGTCAACCTGGCAGCTTGTGCTGGTACCGCAAACTGTTGTCCTTCTCCGTCGAGTTTGGACGTTTACTTGTGTACATTGCACAAGGTTTTTGCTCTTTTTCTGCCGAATTTAGAGTCTTTAAGTAAATTTTTGCCTCGCCTTTTTCTTGGCTCTTTTTGGCTTTTATTCCCCCACCCCCCTAAAAAGGGTGGAAGAAAGCTCCCCACCTCCCCCTTAAAAATAGGTGTAAGTAAGCTCTTTTTTTCCTTTTGATAACCTTGCCTTTTTATGGATTTTTTTGCTTATTCACATTCTTGTTTAGGCAACTTTAAATCAACGTATAGAAGTTAAATTCACACTTATAAATTTTTATCCTTTTATGCATGGATGACAATTCGCATATGAAGCATTAGATTGGCATTTTAAGCATGCAAATCTCATTTAGTAATGCGTGGGAAACTTTTTTTTTTTTAATCAAGGCATCTAAAGATTATTTTTGCTTGAGTAAAACTTTTTTGTTTTATCATGCATTTGTAAGAACTCAAACAAAGGCATATAAAAAACATCTTATTGCATAAGATATGCTTAGTGGAAATAACATACAGTGAAGTACCTTCTTGGGAGGTGGTGACTCGGGTGCTGAATTTGCAGAGTCTGTCCATGTGCCGTGTTCAAGGTATCAGGTTGCCGTTCATGGCTTCTAGTCGGTAAGCTCCCTTCCCCGGTACCTCTACCTGGTATGGCCCTTCCCGATCGGGATCCAACTTCTTTTGACCTTGCACTCGGCTAGCCTCCTCCTTACCCGATCGTGAAACAGGATGCATCTCGCACATCTGAGATGTTGCATGCCTGAACCGGTTCGGGTTTATCCGACTGTGAAACAGGTTGCATCTCGCGCGTCTGAGTTGCTGCATCGCTAAGCCGGTTCGGGTTTACCCGACCGTGAAACATGTTGCATTTTTTGGCTTTTGGGAACATGATCGGTGGTGCCATGTTCCTCTCTTGTTAGAAGTGATGATTGGTGTGATCGCCTACATGCTGACAATTTGTTTGGTGCCCGAGGAAAAGTATACCAATCGCACCTCGACCACTCTTTTTGAGCAACACATGGCAGCCGGGATGGTTTATAGAAGCATCCCATGCTGGATGAGTCCATTTCAGATTTGAACCTGTCTCGTTTGAACAGGTTCAATTGCGCTTAGCAGCGTCTTTCGGGAACATGATTAATCAGATCACATCCCTACCCCCAGAAGTGACGATTGATGAAGTCGCCTACATGCTGGTGGTTACGTTATTAATGTGCTTGGTGGCTAGGGTTGAGTGAAATCATCGTTGGTTCTATCCTTAACCATTTCTTTGACTTTTTCGGGCAGGGGAAAGATAAGTTTTTCCCTCATTGCCTCGCATTTCAGTCTAATTTGAGCAACACGTGGGTTTCCCCTCTTTGCCTCATATTTTAAACTCATCGGACATGTCCGGCATAAGACTTATTACCTAACTCAAATACCGCGTCGGCCTTTAACATGTCATGGAGTACTCTCCGAGGAACACGTCAGCTTTTGACAGATATTGATTATAAGATTATGAATGTGAAAGACGAAATGCTTCTGGGCTAGCTTATGACCATGTCCACGAGGAACAGGTTTAGCATTGCCACTGCACCGTTTGATGTCTAGTATTTAGAGAAAGTTGTATGGAACCAAATATGTAATCATAGATTTGGAATTAACCATGGCTACTTTCCCTTGTCTATATATGTGAATCAAGAACGTGTGCGTTCTTGTGTAACCCGGCCGCAAAGGCAAGGCCATGAATGCCATCATACGAAGGCAGACCGTGAAGGCGAATCCATTAAACCGAGGCCATGAAGGAGAGACCGTGATCGTAAGATCATTGGACCTTCCCGAGAAGCCGTGGTTGTGATGACCAGGGGGACCCTACCACCCTTGACATGTCCAGGTAAGGGATCGTTGGGCCCGTTTTCCTGGCACCTTGTTATTCTTAGGGATGTCGTTGCACCACTCTAAGGTTTATCCAAATATTTATCTTTCCTCCCTTTTATTTCTACAAGGGAATAAGGGGAAAATTTGGGGATAAAGAGAAAGTTTTATGGAACCAAATATGCAATCATTGATTTGGAATTAACCATGGCTACTTTCCCTTGTCGGTATATCTGCACCAAGGCTGTGTGCTTTTTTTTTGTTACACGGCCGTGAAAGCGAGGCCATGAAGGCGAGGTCGTGAAGCCATCACCGTGAAGGCGAGGTTATAAAGGCATCGTCGTGGAGGCAAGGCCATAAAGGCGTCGTCGCGAAGGCGAGCTCTTGAAGGCAAGGCCGTTAAGGCGTCACCGTGGCGAGGCCATGAAGGCATCGCCGTGAAGGCGAGCTCTTGAAGGTGAGGTTGTTAAGGCGTCACCGTGAAGGAGAGCTCTTGAAGGCGAGGCCGTTAAGGCGTCACCATGGCGAGGCCATGAAGGCATCACCGTGAAGGCGAGCTCTTGAAGGTGAGACCGTTAAGGCGTCACCGTGACGAGGCCATGAAGGCGTCACCGAGAAGGCTGCACCGTGAAGGCATCACCATGAAGGCGAGCTCTTGAAGGTGAGGTTGTTAAGGCGTCACTGCGGAGGTGAGCTCTTGAAGGTGAGACCGTTAAGGCGTCACCATGACTAGGCCATGAAGGCGTCGCAGAGAAGGTGTCACCGTGAAGGCGAGCTCTTGAAGGTGAGGCCGTTAAGGCGTCACCGTGAAGGTGAGGCTGTTAAGGCATCACCGTGAAGGCGAGCTCTTGAAGGCGAGGCTGTTAAGGCATCACTGTGAAGGTGAGCTCTTGAAAGTGAGGCTGTTAAGGCGTCACCATGAAGGCGTCACCGTGAAGGCGAGGCCGTGAAGGTGAGGCCATGGGGGCGAGATCATTGGACCTGCCCGAGAGGTTAGGTTATTAAGTAGTCGTCTTCGTGGGATCTGGTTTCCTAAAAACAGGCATGCATATGGTCATTTTGGAATTCCCACTAGCTACTTCTCTGGATGCGTCTCGAACGCGTTGACCCATGTCATGGCCGTGAGACTGCTCTAGTTGCGGGGTTCGGGGTGACTAGGACCCTACCACCCTCGACATGTCCAGACAAACAGATCTATAGACCTGTTTGCCTGGCAACTCATTCTACTTAGAGGATGTCGTTGCATCACTCTAAGGTTTTTCCAAGTATTTATCTTTTTCTCCCTATTATTTCTACAAGAATTATAGAAATTTGTTTGGGCTATAGAATTATTATAACTTGGAATTAAGAGAATTGTGTTGAGGAAAATTTAATAAGCTAAAGAGAATATTTTGGGCCTATGGCCTATTTAATTACTCTTTTTGGCTTAAGGCCTTTGCTTATTTTCCTCTTTTATTTGCTTAAAAGTGTATTGTTTCCCATTATTCTCCCTAAAGTACCTAACTTTAGGTGAAGAGAATTAATGTAAATCTTGATAAATTGTTTATTAAAATATAGAGATTTATATAATAAAATGGAGGTGATTTGGGCTGAAGACACTTGAAATAAGCTTGGTAGAAGAGAGTGGTTTGGGCTGAAATGGGCTCAAGCTTACTCCCAATTTGTCACGAGCTGGCATCAAGGCTAAGGGCAAATTAGTAATCTCCAGGTCAATGGTCAAGAGAGTCATTGAAGAGAGGATAAGGCTGAGTGGCTTCACCTTTATCCACTATTTAGTGTAACAGATTCTGTTAGATAGCAGTCAAAAGCTATAAGTAGATTATTCTCGTTTTTGGTAGAGGCATCAATTTAGTGGGATTGATCAATTATGTATTTTGTTTTCTTTCCTTTTCTGTAAACTTCCCATTTTCTCCAGTAATTCAAGGCGAAAGCTTGTCAAGTGGTATCAGAGCTTCTTCGATCCTCGGCTTCAATGGCGAAATAGCAAGGCGAGCTCAAGGAAGCACAACGAGCTATCACGGAGCTCCAAGAAGCGCAGGGACGTTTCGCAGCAGAGTTCACGGAGGTTCGAGCTGAAATTCAGTCGTATCAGTCATCGTCGGAGAAATCGATTCAATCGATTAAGGAGGCGATGAACGCGATGCAGTTGCAGCAAGAGTCCACAATGCATTCCTTTCAGCAACAAGCGGTGACGATGCAGATGATCCAGACGGAGCTCACAAAGCTGGCGACGGCGGCGCCGAGCAAACTCGCGGAGGTATTTTTGAGTCCTAAGCATTCCGCTGGCGAACGATCATCGGGAGATGGTCAACGAGTGTGTGGGGAGAACTCTCGTGGAAGTTTTGTTGCAAATTTCCATGGTGATGAGTACTCGTCTACTGGGAAGAGTAAGGGAACGGTAAATCAGCCGATGCTTTCACAGGAGGTGCCCTCAGTGCAGATTCTCGGTCAGAACAAAGGTGAGATTCCGATCAGACCTCCTAATTTTGATATTCGCAATTTCTACCAGCATGATAGGACAGGGAATGATGCAAATCCTCATCCTAGAGTAGTTATGCGTGAGAATGAGGAGCTACCTAGGGTGTTGATGCCTAATGTGAATGCTATGCATAGACCTGATTTGCTGAATTTGAATGTTAATGATACTGTTGTTGAGAGTAGAAATGTGCAGTGGAGAGATGCTCTGGGATTTTCACAAGGTCCTGTGTATTCTAGAGTGGAGTTACCTAGTTTTGGGGGGCTGAATCCTAGAGACTGGTTAAACCGTTGTGACAAATTTTTCCTGTATTATCCGATGCCTGATGGGGAAAGATTGAGGACTGTTGAAATGGTGTTGGAAGGTAAGGCACAGATTTGGTACAATTCTATTAAGACTACTAGGCCTTTCACTAGTTGGAATGATTTCTCCTTTGCGGTGGTCAAGAGGTTTACTGTGTCTGGATTGAATGATTGGTTTGAGGAGATACACAATCTGCATCAGAAGGGATCTGTCAGGGAATTTGAGGAGATGTTTGAGGAGTTGAAAGCTATGTTAGTATGTAAATAACCTCAGTTACCTGAGCAGTATTATGTGGGGAATTTCATCAGTGGCTTGAAGGAAGATTTACAGGTCTTGGTTAAACAGGATAAACCCACTACCCTTCATGAAGCTGTAGAATCAGCTTTAATACAAGAAAGAGTGTTGGAGATGTTCAACAGGAAGTTAAAAGGGGGATACCATGCTAGTGGGAGTTCAGTGGCACATAAACCTCAGTTCCATAAACCTCAGCAGTGGAATCAGAAACCTGCTTGGAAATCTCAAGTTCCAGCTAATGGAGGGGAGAGAAAGAGTACTGGTGAAGGGATACAGAAAGTAAGTGCTCAGGATATTCAATACAGAAGAGATAACAAACTTTGCTTTAAATGTGGGGATAAGTTTGTTCCAGGACATATCTGCAAACTTAAGCAGGTTCACTACATTTCAGCTGAGGAAGAGAATACAGAGGTGGAAGGGGACATTCGGGTGACAGAATGGAGCTGGGAGGAACCCACACAGCAAGATGGGGAAGAACCAGAAGAAATTATCCTCAAGTCCATTGGCACTGAAACAACTGAAGGTAACATGGCTAACACCATCAGACTGGTGGGGTATGTGGATGGTCTAAGAGTGACTATGCTACTGGATACAGGGAGTTCTTATACATTTATACATCCATGGGTGGTTAACAAATTGAAGATGAAAACAGTTGCAACTAGACCCTTTAGAGTAACTATTGCTGATGGCAGCAAATTGGGAGGATCTGTTATGGTTCCTGAAGTGGTCTGGAAGATTCAGGACCATGAATTCAATTACAGTATGAAGATTTTGGATTTGGGAGAGCTGGATATGATTATTGGAGTTGATTGGATGAAGGTCTTTAGTCCAGTGGCATTTGATTTTAGGACTGAAGATGTGTTCATCAGTTATGAGGGAAACCAGTACCTCTTGCATGGTAACAGTGATCACACTAAATTCCATTTGATCAGGGATCAAGAAGCTAAGGAATTATCTGAGCTTAGAAAGAGGAAGGCTACTTATTCCCAGTTACACTATGATTACACTAGGGGTGGTTGCAACAGAGGAGGGTTCAAACATGGCAGATATTCTGAGGCCAGCAGAGGGGTTTATGCTATGAGAGAGGAAGCTGAAGAAGGAGTGGAAACTGATGAGGAGATGGAAGCCAGTTCTGGTCTCAAATTACAGCAGCTACCTCCAGGTTTGAAATCAGTTCTTCTTGACTTTGTTGATGTGTTTCAAGTGCCTAAATCCTTACCCCCTCAGAGAGAAATTGATCACCAGATACCTTTGAAACCTGATTCTGAACCCTTTAAGCTCAAACCATACAGGTACCCCCATGCCCACAAAGAAGAAATAGAAAACCAGGTTCAAGAGATGTTGCAGAATAAGATTATACAAGATAGTGTAAGTCCTTTTTCCTCTCCTGTTTTACTTGTTAAAAAGAAAGATGGTACATGGAGAATGTGTGTTGATTATAGGAGATTGAATGAGATTACTGTTAAAGACAAGTTCCCTATTCCTGTTATTGATGAGTTATTGGATGAATTACAAGGGGCTGTTATTTTTAGTAAATTGGACTTAAGGGCTGGCTATCATCAAATTAGAGTTTGCAAATCAGACATTCCAAAAACTGCTTTTCAAACTCACCATGGTCACTTTGAATTCATTGTTATGCCTTTTGGCCTTACCAATGCTCCTGCTACTTTCCAAGCATTAATGAACAAAGTTTTTCAACCATTTATGAGGAAATTTGTATTGGTATTTTTTGATGATATACTAGTGTATAGTAAATCTATGGAGGAGCACATCTTACATGTTCAGGAGGTCTTGACTGTTATGAGACACAATCAGCTCTTTGCCAAAGGATCCAAATGTGTTTTTGCACAAGAAAAAGTGGAATATCTGGGGCATATCATATCTGGACAGGGAGTTGAAATGGATAATCAAAAGATACAAGGGATTCTTAATTGGTCTCAACCTAGAAATGTGAAAGAGTTGAGAGGATTTCTGGGGTTAGCAGGGTATTACAGAAGGTTTATTTCTGGATTTGGAGTGATATGCAGACCTCTGCATGATCTGTTAAAGAAGGATTCCTTCAAATGGGAGGAAGCAGCAACCACAGCTTTTGAAAAATTGAAAAAAGTGATTACTTCTGCTCCAGTATTAAAGATGCCTAATTTTCAGAAGCCTTTTATCATTGAGACAGATGCTTGTGACAATGGAATGGGGGCTGTGTTGTTGCAAGAGGGTAGACCAATTGCGTTCTTGAGTAAAGCTTTCTGTTTGAAAAACAAGGGTCTTTCAACCTATGAAAAAGAGTTGTTGCCTTTGGTTATGGCAGTAGATAAATGGAGACACTACTTGGTGGGGAGTAAATTTATCATCAAAACTGATCATCACAGCTTGAAGTACCTTTTAAACCAGAAGCTACACAGTGCTATTCAACACAAATGGATGACCAAGTTACTTGGGTTGTCTTTTGAGATACAATACAGAACTGGCAAGACTAATGTGGTGGCTGATTCTCTTTCAAGGAAGCCAACAGATTCAGATAGTGATGGAATAAGAAGAGATGAAGATAGTGGAGTTGTGGAGGGCACTCCAAAATGGGATGAAGGGGCTGAACTGGATGAGGAGCCAGAGTTGATAGAAGAAATAGTGTGCCACAGAAAAGAGTTCACTACAACTGCTGTTATTCCTACATGGCTTGAACAACTGGAGTCTAGTTATGTGGGGGATCAGGAAGCTCAAGAATTAATTGCTAGAGCTGCTCTCTCTCAACTTACAACTGAATTTACCTACTGTCATGGAATTTTGAAACAAAATCAGAAAATCTATGTGGGCAGTGCTAATGGAATTAGAGGGGAGATTCTAGCAGCCCTTCATTCTTCTTCCATTGGGGGACATTCAGGTCAGAATGCCACTATTAAGAGAACCATAGCTCATTTCATTTGGCCTGGGATTAAGAAGGACATCATTGCTTTTATACAGAGCTGTGAAGTGTGTCAAAGGAACAAAGCTGAACACTGCCATTATCCAGGGCTATTGCAACCTCTTCCCATTCCATCTCAGTCATGGAGTGATATTTCCATGGATTTTGTGGAAAAATTACCCATGTCACAAGGCTTTGATACAGTGTTAGTGGTAGTGGATAGATTAACAAAGTATGCTCATTTTCTGCCTTTATCTCATCCCTTCACTGCTAAACAAGTGGCTTAGATCTTTATGGATGAGATATTCAGGTTACATGGGGTGCCTAACTCTATTGTAAGTGATAGAGACAAATTATTCACTAGTAACTTTTGGAAGGAACTGTTTGGAAAGATGGGAGTACAGTTGAAGTTCAGCACTGCTTACCACCCACAAACGGATGGTCAAACAGAAAGAGTTAACCAAGTACTGGAAAACTATCTAAGATGCTTCTGTGGAGATTGTCCAAGCAGTTGGAGATCTTGGTTAAGCTTGGCTGAGAGGTGGTACAACACCTGCCATCATGTCAGTATTGATATGTCACCACATGAAGCACTGTATGGAGTAAAACCTTTGAATTTACCATTGGGATTTCAGAATGACTCCTTCATACCAGCTGCTACTGAGATGCTCAAGACTAGGGATCAGATTCAACAGAAGCTTCAAACTCAGCTGAAGAAAGCACAAGAAAGGATGAAATTTTTTGCTGACAAGAAAAGGACTGAGAGAAATTTCAAAGTGGGAGATTGGGTTTTGTTAAGAGTTCACAGGCATAGGCAGTCGTCATTACATTCTACAACTCAGGACAAGTTATTCCCAAAGTTCTGTGGCCCTTTTGAAGTTGTGCAACAGATTGGGAATGCTGCTTATAAGCTCAAACTCCCTGTAAGCAGCAAGGTGCACCCTGTGTTCCATGTTTCTTTACTGAAGAAATTCATTGGCACTTTGCCTGCTACTTCTACAGACCCTCCTGTATTGGTTGACGAAGAGGTCTTCAACTGGGAGCCAGCAAAAATTTTGCAACGCAGATTGGTGAACCAGGATAACAAACAAGTGGTTCAATGGCTAGTTCAATGGAAGGAATTGCCTGTAGAGGAAGCATCTTAGGAGGAGGCAGAGGTAATTCACCATCTCTTTCCTCATCTTAAATTTTAAAATGTGGGAGATGTTGCTACGTGGCTGGGATTTCCAATTTCTGCTATTAGCTGTGTTCTGCATAAACTTGAGGACAAGTTTGGTTTTAGAGGAGGGGATTGTCACAAGCTGGCATCAAGGCTAAGGGCAAATTAGTAATCTCCAGGTCAATGGTCAAGAGAGTCATTGAAGAGAGGATAAGGCTGAGTGGCTTCACCTTTATCCACTATTTAGTGTAACAGATTCTGTTAGATAGCAGTCAAAAGCTATAAGTAGATTATTCTCGTTTTTGGTAGAGGCATCAATTTAGTGGGATTGATCAATTATGTATTTTGTTTTCTTTCCTTTTCTGTAAACTTCCCATTTTCTCCAGTAATTCAAGGCGAAAGCTTGTCACAATTTCTCTCTTTTTCTGGCCTTTTCTTTCTTATTCTGATTTTACCCATAAACTCATTTATTTTATTTTTCTTTATTAGGACTTTATTATTTTCCTTTTCTTCTCAGTTCCAAAAACTCGTGTTTTCCAGAATACTTCTCAGACCAATTTTAATCACCCGCACGGGCTCGGACGGTGGGTTTTTTTAGCGGCACGATTTCTTGCAAACCTCTATGCCGCTAAGCGAAACCACCTGCGACAGCTCAGATGTCGAATCTGCACCAGTGGCTGCAGGAAACAAATCGCCGCCGTCGATGGGTGGAGCTTGGACTCGTCTTTGTCTCCATCGCCGGAAGCTGCTTGCTCGGAAACCGCCTGCCATCTCCGGAAACCGTCGTCCAGTCTTCACCCTTCTTGAAGCTGCTAAAATTTCATGGTTCAAGGAGGAAGAAATCGAAGAGAAAAGATTGAAATTTCATTTTTATTGACTAATGAAAAAGCTTACAGAGAGGTTCTGGGCAGAGGCCCTTTTATAGCCAAAAAACGGCTACTGTTCATCTTCTAAATAAAAAGGGGAAACTATTAAAACCAAACTATTTCGGCTCAGGGTTTGATTTATTTTCCAGCCATGGTTCTGTCCATGATTTCAACACCCCTCCCTCAAGCTGGACTGAGCTGTAGCAAAGTGCAGCTTGAACAGAGCAAATTTCTTGAGCAGGTAAAACAGCAAAACAAGGCTTCTTCTTCTTTCTTCTTCTTCTTTCACCATCTTTCTAGCACAAGCCCAAAAGGAGACCCCATCTTTCTAAACACATCCCATTCATGATTCATCCACCTTTCTAAACACAAGCCCTTAAGGAGACACCACTGTCTAAACACATCCCATTCATGATTCAAATTTCTATCAAATTACCTTTATGCCTTTTGCTGATTTCTGCCTTCTTGCTAATTTCTTGAGCTGATTGAGCAGGCTTCTCTGAGCACCCATGACGACGCCGGAGTCGACCATCAATGAACCAATGATGCCGACGGAGCTGATCGGCGGCGTTGACTTTTCTGGGTTAGATCTTGATCTACAAAAGAAACTGATTTTGTTTCCAAAAATCGATATAATCGATTGATTGGGGTAGGATCTACTTGATCTACAGCTACCCACATCAAGAAAACATTATTTTTGAGCTTTGAAATTTTTCTGAAATTTTTGGCAAAAAGTTCATCCTTTGAGCTGAGATTTCTTGATGAAAAACGAAAAACAAAATATGAAAATCAATGGATCGAAGCCTGGTTAGCTCTGATACCATCTTGAAGCTGCTAAAATTTCATGGTTCAAGGAGGAAGAAAATCGAAGAGAAAAGATTGAAATTTCATTTTTATTGACTAATGAAAAAGCGTACATAGAGGTTCTGGGCAGAGGCCCTTTTATAGCCAAAAAACGGCTACTGTTCATCTTCTAAATAAAAAGGGGAAACTATTAAAACCAAACTATTTCGGCTCAGAGTTTGATTTATTTTCCAGCCATGGTTCTGTCCATGATTTCAACAACCCTTAATTTTTGGGTTTTACAGATTTGACTGGGGAGGCTTTTATGATAAGGTTGAGGTGGCAACGTTGCTGCTGAAGGGACATGACCGCTCCGACGATAGCTCAGACCTAACCACTCTGACGGTGGCCGATTAGGGTCATTGTTGAACGCCGTCGGGGATTATCACTCGAAATCCAGTCGCGCTCCAGTGGTTGGTACCGCGTTGTGGCCTATAGACTTCAACGGGCATTAACGGATTCCCATTTTATGGCTTCGCAATGGTGCCGAACATAAGAAGGCAGGGACAAAGAAATGCATGCGACCGTGGAGACGGCTGCCACAATTATTTACTTGCAGCAGTGGCTCAAGGGCAGTGAGGTTGACCTCATTAGAGGGATTGTCGTCCTGATATCTATCACGTTGGGATTCGATGTTAACGGTTGGGCTTTCTGCCTCCGATCTTGCGCCGTTCTGACCACCGTTGGCCTGCCAAGTCTTTTTCACATGGGGGCGTGATGGTGACGGAGAACTTCATCGTCGAATGATGCCTTAGGCCGCGAGTGGTACTAAGGTCTGTGACAAGCGATTTCCCCACGTCGTAAATGGGAATCTCACTCAATCAAAACACATTTATATTTCACCTACGACTTCTAACTACTATAGAGTAGATAGTGGGAAGTAGGGATTGAACCACAAGGAGAAGGATCTTGTTTAGTGTTTTAGCGAAGATTATAAACACATACATATATATTATATAGAAAGTAAGGTAAACAGGGGGGTTTTGAGTTGGTTGATTACACTATGAAATAAAGTAACTATCATTAACTAAGTTAAGAGGAAAACACTAATATTATGAGGCCTTGGGAGGCAAATGACTTCAATTTCCAACTATCAACTTATCACCGGGCAAATGCTATTACAAAGGAGTTTCAACCATTTGTCAAGGATGAAAGCATCTCATTCTCCCAATTGTAGCTAGAGAAGATGATAACACCTCTCAAAGCTCTTATTGTCGAATCACCTAGACGATAGCATCTAGATAGCTCAACAATGGTGTTAAGAATGGAGAATTGACAAGCTTACTCACATACCCACGATAACGAGAGCATACAAACAAGACATTTGATAAATATAAAGAACTAAGACGATGATAACATACAAATCTCAATTCATACTTGCTACTTCATGATATTGGAGAAAACGATCATGTTCTACCCACGAATCTAGTTATTTATTGCTAACAATCATACGTCAAAAAGGAATCTTCAACTCAAGTATACGATCACATATTAGGGGGACCAATGGTAGCATTACATCCTTACCTAAAAACATAATTGATTGATCATGCAAGTTCATAAGATTTCAAATTCTAACAACTCATATTTATCATGGCATTTCTCAACTACAATCACATAACCAAGGGGAGAGTTTGTCATCACTCAACCCCTTTCCATAGTCACTAAACTAACTACTAGAGATAACATTACACTACAATCCATCATCATCCCAAATTACACTAGAATTACTCTAAAACTATATTACCTTAACCTTAAGAACTAATCTATTCTAATTAGTGACTATGAGGCATACAATTGATATAAAACACAAAGCCCATAACAAATTAAGCAAGATTGAACAATATTCATGGATAAGAATTCAAGTTCATCAAATGATAATCAAAATCCAAAGTTTAAACATACACACCCTCAAAGTCTCAAGGGAAAGTGAATTCAAATGCTCCCAAGATTAAACTAAGCTAATACAATCATTCTAATACAACATTACATAAACATCAAATCCAGAAGAAGAAAAATGGAAAAAAAGATCAAGAACAAAGGAAAAAATGGGTTTTGGATGAAGGGGAGCTCGTTTTTATGATAAGGGATAAGAGGGGTATTTATAGCCTTTCAAAAATTGCTTCTTTGACCTTCATTCTGCCAGAAGTCCGCCCATTTTCGCGGCTCGCGAGGCCCATTTCGCGGCCCGCGAGATACACATGGCAGGTTGGCAGCAATCTTCTTTACTCCGCCACGAATGAACCGTTGATCCATTTTTAACGTTCTAGTAGTTTATTTTTTACAGAAAGCCGTTTTGGTATATTGCATTTTAAAAGTGTTCATGTCTATGTTATTCCAACTCTTTTAAATTCTTAAAATATGGTCAAGATACGATGCGATATTTAGACACTACAGCGTGAACTAAAATCATAATATATTTTTTGAAACGTAGTATTAATGAAATTGTCAAATCAACACTCATAAATTCATATTTTATTAGACACTTAACATAAATCCGGTTAAAGGAGAGAGATGGATAAAACCAAAAAGTTGATTTCCAAAAAAATATGTATACTCTCACTATTGACTTTTCTGGGTTAAATTTAACATAATCGGAGCCGGTATAGTTTTCTTTGATTGATTTATTCATTTTATCCCGTTGAAGGAGATCGAGATGGATAAAACCAAAAAGTTGATGCCGAACAATGAATCTTGTTGGCTTGTTTTAATTTGTTTTCTTTGTAGGAATAATGATGTTATAACATTGCACTACTGTCTCCGGTCAATTTTGCTAGAGACGGTTAAACACAAAACTTTTCACTGCTTTCCTTGGTTCTACAAGCTTATGATAGAAAGTAGAACACTACTAATTCAGTTCCAGAACAGAGCGAAACAAAATCAAAGAGAAAAAGGGCACAAACTAAGCTGAAAACCGTCCATTTTCATTTTTCAGAACTACATAATCATAATTCATAAGCCACTCCACAACAACAAATTTCTTCAGCACTAAATCTAATTTATGTCACCAAAACCATGCCAGAAAAAGCATATTATTTACACTGCTGCTTCTTACTAGAAATCAATGGAGAATCCCTCCCAATTCTTGCCTGGCCATTATGATGCACAAACTGGTGAATCCCTTCCCCCTTCTTCTTCCTTCTTCCTGACTGCGAAAACCTCGAGTGATACGACAGTATTGCCAGGTCATTGAGGTCTTGCAGAGGTGTTAGAACTTTCACTACTTCCTCCATCGATGGCCGTGATTTCGGGTCCCGGCTCAGCGAGCTGTAAGCCAGCTGAGCCACCTTCTGAACTCCTCTGATGGAGTAGCTCAGCTCGAGCCGTGGATCAACCAGCTGGTAAACCTTTCTCTTGTCAGCTAAGTATGGCCTAGCCCATGTAACCAGGTTCTGTTCGCCGCTAGGGCGTTTCTTGTCCACGGATCTCCGGCCAGTCAGAATCTCCAACAGCACAACACCAAAGCTATACACATCACTCTTTGATGTCAGGTGCCCTAAAAATGGAAGCGAAAGCCGAAAGCATTATATACTTTATAGGTACTTCACATGTAATTTGGTTCATAAAAGCTAGTAGTGGATATAAAAGAAAGCGTGACAGTCTTAGAAAAGCAGACTACTATCAAAATGTGACAATCTTAGAGGAACGGATGCTTTGACAGAATTTTACAAGTACTTGATACTTCATATATGCTTTGGAACAGTTGTATAATAGAGAGCCATATAAAAGAATATGTGACGGAATTAGAAAAACAGACTAAAATGAAAAGTGTGACAACGGTAGAGAAACAAAATGTATGATGATTTTGTACCTGTCATTACATACTCTGGTGCAGCATAGCCATATGTTCCTACAACCCTGGTAGAAACATGTGTGTTGTCTCCTTGAGGACCGGCTTTAGCTAGGCCAAAATCCGAGAGCTTTGCATTATATTCCTGTGACATCAGTAATCCATGTTAAGAATCATTTGCATCAGTATCTGAAATTTGATTATACAAAAAAAGGAATTACCAAGTCAAGTAAAATATTTGATGTCTTGAAATCGCGGTAAATGACAGGTTCAGGACCTCCATGGAGAAATGCCAGGCCTTTAGCTGCACCAAGGGCAATCTTGATCCTGTTTGACCATGGCAGAGGTATGGTCCCTTCAATGGTATCAACATTTAGTGTTATTAGCCTTGCTTCTGTTTGTTAGCATTTGTAAAAGGTTCTGATACTTACTTCTGAACAGATGATTTTCGAGGCTGCCACGCGACATAAACTCGTAAACAAGCATCCTCTGATCATCCTCTATGCAGTATCCTATCAGTTTGACAAGATTAGGATGATGAAGCTGTCCGAGGAAATCCACTTCAGCCTGCAAAAAAATCACCATTTCGCAATCTAAGATAATCTAGTATTTGATATTGATTAATGATGTAATGATGTTCTACTAACCACCCATTCTCTGTGGCCTTGAAGTCCATCAGGCTTCAGACTCTTGACTGCAACTGTAACACCAGAACCAGGTTTGGCTGGAGCTGTCCCATTTTCCTCTATCCAACCTTTGAACACGAAGCCAAAACCGCCCTCGCCTAGGATGCTGTCTGGTCTGAAATTTCCTGTGGCAGACTTTAACTCTTGGAAACTGAACTGAAGTAGTTGCCGAGGTTGTTTCTTCTTAACCGGCTGAGGATCGGGATTGGGATCATCCGAGGAGTTTTGAGGCTCCCCGGGAGCATACATTTCACGGTTACTAGCATTAAGGTACCTTGTCTCTGTGACTGAACCAAGAAACTGATATGATCAGCCATTTAGCCTTAATCAGCATAGCCACATGAAAACATCTTATTTCTTAATCAAATGGCTGTGTTTGTGTTCTGATTTATTAGGACTCAAGTCATAAATCATAATCTTGATCCAAATATACATATCATACAAGTTACATAACACAGCAAGATCATCACATTGAGAATCCAAACAGATTGAAAGAATTGACATTTTTTAAAACATGAAGTTAAAAAGAGGCGACTAATAATGCAGAAGAAGTTGTGTGAGTAAAAGTACCAGCATCATGAACAAGACTAGTTCTTGGGATGGCGTTAATGGAGGCTTTGGGATCAGAGGATCTGCAAGAGCCCTTGACACTGAGTTTCAGAACAGCCCAGCAGCCACACTTGTTTTCCATGGCGTTTTCTAATTAACATTTCATGGCTACACAACAAGAAAAAATATCAGCATTTATTATATGGGGAAGGGAAAGAGAGATAATGGTGTTGCTTTGTTCGATTGTAAGCATCAACATCATCATCACCACCATCATCATAGCATTGTGTACAAAAAGAACTTTTTTTTCCCACCACTTTTTCTGTGGGGAATGCCAACCTCTCCCTATCTATGTCCTCACTCGGAGTAATATTATCATGTAAGATTAGTTAATGTTTTCTAAATTAAGTAAAATATTAACTTTTAAACTTGCTTTTTGAATAAATGTGTGCCGTTTAGACTGGGACGGACGGACGATAATAATCGTGTGATTGTGGTTATTTCTCTTGCTTTGGTGAATAAGGGGATTCCAATCATTTGATTGGAGTATGTTACATTTCTTGGTTAAGTTTTAGTAAGTGAGAATTTGCATCTTTCTTTCCCGGAGAATCAGCATTTAGTGACGGAGGTATCCAGTCTCTTTATCCTAAATTCTCCCAGCTTTTGCATAAAGAGAAAATCCCCATTCAGGCTATATAAATATCTACTTCTTGTTCACATTTATGGTATTACACCTTCTAAATTAAAATGACTATGCATTCAGTTTCTTGTTTTTGCTTTTGCCAATCTGTATGCAATCGGTTGTGGGTACTATCAATTGTTACAATAGTTCTGTTTTTGCAGGGTGATCCAGGATTTCATTTTTTAAAAGAACACATCATTAAGCAATTCTTCTATGTTGGCGTAATACATATCTTACTTAAAATATAAACTTGTTGCAATTGGTCTCGAACGTTTAATAGGTAAAACATCAGGTTTGAAAGTGAGAAGGTCAACACAAAAATATTACAAAGTCTTGGGTGAGACTGTCATACCATAAGTTTATAAACACATGAGCTATCATTCGCCATATCTACTATAAGTTTATGGTAGAACTGTCGTATAAATGATCATGCATGAAAGTGAAAAGATTAGCAGTAATACATTAAATAATTTTACTTTTGTGTAAAAGAACAGAACATATAATGATTAGGCGTGAAAGTGAGAAGATCAACCTTCGGTTATCTGTAACAAGCTGTCCTACAAGAGACTCTCAATCTTAAAATGAAAAGGAAATAGCACATCTAGAAGTTGCTGAAATTCAAGAATGGGATTGGGGGAAATGGTGCCGCGCGCCAACCCGGTGTTTAAGCAAATTGAAATCCAAAACAATTATAACTCCACCAACAAACCAATCGAATTCATAGCGGGAACATATTTCTTCATTCGTTATCATGCATGTTTCTCATCATATCGATCCTTTCGTATGAGCACTATAAACGTTGGTGCATAATTTGCTTCTGCCAATTCAAGTTGGTTTTCCTTTTTCTGTATCCAACTTATACTGTAATCAATTCAACTTTCTCCTAAATTATAATCATTAGTATACATTGTTTTTAATAATTATTATGTGACACATATTATTAATTCCATGATTTATTTATTCAACCTTCAATTGGTGGTAGTCTGTTTGACCACTATTTAGAAACTGTCACATTCTTTATCGAAATATACAGTGACGGAATTAGAAAAAATAATTAAGGTGAATGATTGATCACCACCACCACTCCGATCACCATCACCATCACCATCACCATCACCATCACCATCACCAACACCACCACCACCATCGGCTTCATTTCATGTATTGAACTAAACAAGAGGAAAGAGAATGAGAATGAAAATGAAAGGAACCTCATTTCATTACATGACTTGAATCAAACGAAATGGTGAATCTCACATTTGTCCTTTCCTGTCCATTCAATTCTCCATGTTGATTCAGTAATGTTGATTCATATTTCGGAAATCTTCACTTATTAACATTTGCACTAATGTTTTATTTCATATATATAAAAGATTGGATCAAAATAAAAAATTTCCATAATAGAGGCAGTGTGTGATTCCACTCGGCCTGTCAATTTTAAGAAACTGCCCCTTGGAGACCCCAGTAAAGTAAAAGAATCGAAATTTTTTTGCAGAAAAACTTAGAAGATTTTGTAGTTTATTAAGATTCTGTGGTCAAAACTGGAAAATGGAAAAGAAAATAATGGTCAAGAGAGGCATATTTGAGTGCAATCCCATCAATCCCTCAGCCACGTTGCTTTAAGCATATGGGGTAGCGTTTCAGGTTATATTTTTATTCCAGAATTGGAGGGTTTTCTAAAGTGTTCGTAAAAATATTTTTGTTTAATTTCAAAAGGTAAAACGCAGAGGAGAAGCATTTGTACAACTACTAGAAATAGGCTCTGTCCAATAGGGTGCTAAAAAGTGGTGAAAAGTGCTGAAAGATGTTGAACTTTGTTGAATGGTGCTGAACTTTGCTGAACGTGCTGAAAATAAGCTGAAGGATGCTGAAACATGCTGAAGGTACTGAAATTGAATTAAAATTGTATGATATATATAATTATGTGTTGTGATTAATAAAATAATGTCAATGTTACATTTTGAAATGCGTTGAATAATTTTTTTTTAGTAGTTGAACATAAGTTTAATTTGGCATAAGTGTATCATAAAATATTATCTAATAGAATAACTATAATCCATTTATATATTATCATCTATATATTATTAATATTAATTTTATATTGAGGTACAATATTTTAAAAAATTTATATTAATCCTACAATTTTACTTTAAAAACATGTAATTTTATCCCACCAATTTTTTTCTAACAGCCCTTTGAACCCTTTGAATATTACAAGAAAACCCAAGCTCTTTCACAAATTTGGCATTCAGGAGTATTGCCTTACAAATTTGGCATTCAGGAGGTGGTGATTTAGAAAGTGATGTTGGCGAAGATGAATCATTAGATGATAGCGATTAGTAGTATATGTAATTTGTAATATTATTGGAAGTACTAATATATTTGCAACAGTTGTAAAATATTTATTTATAAATTTGGTTTACCAATACGAAATTGTTATTTATATATATTTGAAAAATGATTAATAATTATGAAACTATATATTTGAAGAATGATTAATTCGTATTTCCAAAAGAAAAATTATTCCTATTTTTTTAAAAAAAGATTATAACAATTCATGTTTGTGAATAGTGACAAGTGCTGAAACGTGCTGAAAATAATCTGAAAGATGCTGAACCTTGCTTGCTGAAGGATGACAAAGGTGCTGAAAATAAACTGAACTGGACTGGGCTATAGGGAGCTTGTTGAGAAGTCTTTTCAGCAACTTATATAAATAACTGCTTTTAAATGAATCAAAGATTTGGGACTGTGGAAGATCCTAGCCAGCTTTGGATGTTTGGCATTCTCTCTTTTTTTTTCTTTTTTTCTTTTTTATACGGTTGAACAACTTGTGAGGCATTTCAATTCTTGTCTACTATTTGACGCAAGTGTTTGAACAACTTGTGAGGCATTTCAGTTGTATTTTGGTTTTTTATAAAATGAATATATTACTATTTTGATACATGTTTTATATCAAATTGTATTGATTCAAAAGAATATTTATAATTATGCTGTTCAAATTTTAGGTTGCAAAGAAGCAAAATAGTCTGCACCTATCAAACCCCTTTCAATTTGTTTGTGGATTCCATTAATTGTGTGAGTGTAATGCACCGATTTATATAGTTTATGTGGTAGTTTTTGTCATATGTGCAAATGTAACTTTCTGAAGTCATGTGTGAATTCCGTTGGTATACTGGTTATATTGTGCTTATGTAATATTTTTTTGATTCTATGAAACATCTATTGCTAAAAATTAAAATTTTATACAAATTAAAATTAACATATACAACGAAGGTTATTGTTGCCAAAAGAACAAGAAGTAATTTATGGGAACGGATGGAGTACATACTTAACATATCGACATTTCATCATTCACTAGTTAGAGATCTGACGTCAATTTACAGTAACAAGAAACACCGATATATTTCCGCAAGTGTGATTTACATAAACACTTATTGTATCTATTTATTATGAAATTGTGCATATTCAAAATCAGATAGTTGATGATTTGAGCGGATGGATACGGATTGGAAGCCCTTGAGCAGGACGTGGAAGTGGAAAATGTAAGAGGTGCTCATCAGGGTTTAGTTTCTCCCACTTAAACCGAGTCACCACGTAATGCACAAAGGTTAGGACCGCAAGCCTCACGTACTCATTTCCAGGGCACAGCCTCGATCCTCCTCCGAACGGTATGAACGTATAAGGAGTCGTATCACCGTCGAACCTCGTTGGATCGAACTCCTCGGGATTCTCGAAGTATTTCGGGTCCCATTGTGTCGCATGCGACATCCAACAAATCTGCATAGACCAAACCAGTCATTTTAGAATTAGGTCATTTTCAGTTGAACTGCAGTTCAGTTGAAAAAGAACATTAATGTACAAGAAAATTTTGTGTTTACTAATTACCTTCCAACCTTTTGGGATTGTGTAACCTTCGTAGGTGAAACTAGAAATGACCTCTTTGAAGAAAATTACAGGGTTCTGTACTCTTAGAATTTCGCGAATGGCGTTCCACGAGTACTTCATTTTCCTTGTGTCCTCCCAGCTAAGTTTGTCTCTTCCTTCCTTCAAACTCAATGCTGCAATTTCTGTTTGCTCTGTTTAATGATTCAAACATTAAGTAATCGAAACCTTAAACTTTTGTTTATGAAAAAAATACATAAATTAAGTGATTACCTTTGAGAACAGATTCATACACATTTGGTAGGTCAGAAAGGTTTTTCATGACAAGGGTAATTAGGGTATGAAGAGAAGTGTATGCGCCCATCATAAGGCCAGCCAGAAGGCTAGCAATGTCTTCATCGGAGAATAGCTCACCATTTTCATCTATTGCCACCAGCATATGTGAAATGAAGTCTCTACTCAAAATCGAGCTCGATTTTTTCAAAATTTCATCTCTCCTATGCCTCACTATTGGCTCAAGCTTGGAGCGTATTTTCCAAGATGCTCTCATGCCTCGATTCCATGATGTTCCGGGGAGATTGATGCTAGACTTCGCGGTGGTAGCCGCTTCCATTTCAGTCATCTCTTCAACCAATGCTTGGTCGATTTCACAATCGCCCAAGAAAAAATGGCTGGCCAAAGTCAAAGTGTACACCTTCGCAGTCCTGCTGACGTTGACCAGCCCATCATTTTTCTCGGTCCATACCTGATGGATCGAGGATGGATCAAGAAGAGGTAAATACATCACATGTTAAAGTTGTGAAAGATATATACTCTATACTAGCTATTTTTGCACCATATATGATTTTTAATTACCACTCTCGCTCATGTGTTTGACTGTTAGTATTTTACAATGTATATTAATAGTATATAAAAGAAGAATTTAACATAATAAACTACATGTTATGAACTTTTGATGAAATTTAACAATATACATGCAATAATATTTTCACTTACCTCTATATATATATATATATATATATATATATATATATATATATATATATATGCAAATATTCAATCAAAATTTAGGATCTAACTTAACAAATTAGAAAAAAAATTATGTGCAAAAACAGCAGTTATGGAGTAGTACTTATTTTAGATCCATCTTGCATCCATATACCTCAATGTGTCGTTTCATCACGGCATCCATATCGCCGTGGAATTGCCGGAGAGGTTCGGGTGTGAGGAAGAGCATGAGAATACTTTTGTGGACTTTGTAAGCAATGGCGCTGATCGGCTGGCCGGTGGCTGTCGGAAAAAGCTTGTCCAGCACCGGTGGCCACCATGATCGGACCAGCTTGTGCTCGTTTGTGAAGAGAAATCTGTTGCCTTCGGGGCCACATAGAAATGCCATTGGGTGCCCCATTAACGATGTCCTGAAAACCTTGGACGAATATCTGTCCATTCTTTCTTTCACAAATTCGTATGGACAACCTTTTCGGAGCTTCGAGTAAAACCTCAGGGATTCGCCGATGAACGGCAAGCCTGATGTCCCCGGCGGAAGCTTGGCAGCCTTTTCTGTTTCACCATTTCCGAGCTTATGAAAATACTTGTACAGCAATAATAATATTGGTACTGCAGCTAAAAACAAGAATATGTGTGATGCAAGTTCCATTCTGATATGCTTAATTCAGAAACAACGTTGTTAGACTATTATAGGCATGAAGTAATTTGCAGGATAATCTGTATATTGTGAACTATCAATACAGACATTGTATAAAAAACATCCCATGGCTTTATTCTGTGAGAATAGATCATACGACAGATCGAATATTTTACGCACATGATCATAACCACTAAACCAATGAAGAAAGATACAATTTAGCTGCCATGAAAACATAAATAGAACGCACAATGTCTTGTTTTTACATCAATTCCATACACTCAATGCAAATTGACGAGGTATCCAAGAAATTCAAATGGTTAAGTACCGAGAGTAAAGAAGTTAACCTAGGCATAGTCGAATATGATAGGTCGGCAACTACGTATCCTTCGTTAAATCCGAATTTAAGTGAGAAGCATACTATAGAAAAAAAATCCTGTCATGAGTTTATGATAAAACCGTGGAATAATTTAACGATATTATTTGTAGTAAATGTGCATTTTGAAATTTTAGGCTAATACCTGTTAACTTTCAACTAGTTAAAAAGTTACTGGATGTTAAGTAAAAACGATGATACAAATTCTCATTTGAAACCTGTTTCTATAGAGACTAATCATTATAAGAGACTGTTATCAGTTGAAATTGCCGTTGGTGAGTTTCAATCTCGCGCGGTTAGGTTTTGGTTGTTAGTGTCACTAGAGCTCAACCAGCTCAAATGGACTGGCTCAAGGCTACGTTTCGGTATGAATTTGTATAGAATAACAGTAATGTACCAAGTACTAGGAATTAATGATCAAGGGAACTGACTGAAACATCAAGCAAACTGACTAAAAGGTCAAGCAAAAAAAGTAAATACTCATTCTCTAGGCTCTTGGTCTCCACAAAAACATGTCTCACCCAAGAGGCCGAGACTCACTCAAAATATGTTAAAGAGAAAAGTATTATGGTAGCGATGAGTTCTTTGTTAACCCCTAATTCTTTTTAAAAGTGTTTTGATACCTTTAAATAATTATTGAATTTGATACCTTTAAATCGTTAGTGACTCAATATGTTTCTTTTCAAGTTTTTTCCGAATCACATAAAAATTGAAATAAATAGTTGGATAGCTATTTAGAGTTAATTAGAGCTATTTACAGAGTTATTTACAGAAGACTTTTCAAAATTTATGGGGTTACATGAGCGAAAATAAAAATAAAAAACCGAGGATATTTTCACTAACTTAAATTTATCCTAGAACACTATATAATAAAAATTATTTTGATCGATGGTATCCAGCACATGGGTATTTTTGTAATTTAAACCCCCAAAGGCTAAACGACGTCGTTTTACTATGTTTTTTCCCTCAACATATCCTTCTCCTTCCAAAACAACCAGATTTGACCTGAACAACCATACATACAATTATCAAAGTGAAATAGTTGTCTATAATGATCACACTTAGTATTGTCATGCATAGATTCTATAATGCATATAAGATCAATGTTATGTCTATTTATCATGTTTGATCATCTGTCAACTGAAGTTTCCATACCCCTAATGTTCCAAACCAAAAATTTATTGGTGTGATTCATTGGGAAACTTCATTTGAGCTTTTTGATCTAGTCATGATCTTATTTAACTGAGTTACATAAGAATCATTTTTAGCATTTGAGGTCTTTTGATTTTTCCTAGACTTTACATGTTTCTAAGCAGGAACTTTGGGATTATCAATACCCATTTGGGAAGAGCTAACCTGAGAGCTTACCTCATCCATCTGCTGAGTCTGAGTGTCCATCAAGAATTCATCTTCATGTGGGAGATCATCATCTTCAGTTGCCAATACATGGAACCTATTGTGGTATTTTTTCTGCTGAGACACAAAAAACTTTTTAGCTGCAGAAAGGGTATTGAAAGGTGAGAAATGCTTACTCTGTTTAGGTGCTGAAAATTATCATCATTGACTTTGCCTTTCCCTTTCCTGATAATAGGATCAGTGTTAGGAGATGAGAAATTCAGTGGGACTTTCTCAAGGACTTTCTCAGGGGAAGAGTGCAGGGACTCTGAGACTTGCTGAACAGAGCCATAAATAGAAACCTCTGGGAGGAATCTAACAGTGGCACTATCTCTGGGGAGGGCATCAGTTCAACAGCTATTGGAGAATCAGAAGAGCCAGTGATCAGTGCAGGTGGACTATCTTGCTTCTCCCCAATGACTGATTTATTGAATAGAAATGGTAGTATGACAGACAGTGAGGGTTGAGAATAGATAACCACTTCAGGCTGAATGGTCTTTGGAACAAAGATTTTCTGATTCTTTTGGTTCTTCTTAGGTTTCTAAGCCTGAGTGGTCTTGGCTTTTTCCTGGGCATTAACACCAGATGGCCCAGTAGAGTTGATCTGAGTATTCTTTTGTGCAGCATCAGAACCAGTGCCTAGGTTAATACCTTCTATAGGGTCAGTCTTTGCAGCTCCAAGAGGCTCATTGGGGATATTTTTAGGATCAGTGGGAAATGTAAATGTTCTGGGCTTCTTAAGCTCAGGATGAAGATAGTTGCACTGATCTTCCATATGTCCAATACATTGACAGTGGGAGCAATAATATGGAAGATTCTCAAATTCAATGGGCAATTTGACAACACCATATTCAATCCCATCTTCTTCAATTCCAGCCCTAATGAAAGTTGGTAATTTCTGCCTAACATCTAATTCCACACATATCTTGACAGTAGAAGGTCTAGATAAAGTAGAAGTAGCAACATCCATTTTTATAAACTTGCCAATTTGATTACCCATGGATTCAATCATAGGGATGTTATAGAAGAAAACTGGTACCTTCGGAATATTCACCCAGACAGGCACTATTGGGGATTCCGCTTCAGGTGAGAAATAAATGGTCCAGTACTTGAGGACTTTCATAGCAGCACCATCGAAGATCCAGTTGCCTTTAAGCCAAAATCGTTGGTAGTCCTCCTTCTCATGGAATCTGATCAGAACATGCCTGAAATCAATCGATCCGATTTGATATTTCCCTTTGAAGTCCACTGATTTGAACGCTTCTTGCAGAGCTTCCATGAGAGGCTTTCCTCTTGCGAACTTGCCGATAAGGGCATTCTGGTAGTGTGAGGCCAATTTTTCTGCATCTTTTCGTGTAACTAAACATGAGATTTCCCCCTTATAGAGAGTTTTCGGTGTGAATTTGGGATTAGAAGGTAGATAAGGTTGCAGCGGACGAGGTCTATTGTCTAGAGATTGGAGAAAGGTTTTGGCAGGGCCATTTCCGCCGCGTTGAAGCGGAGGAGCCGCCATGGGCAGCGGTGGCGTTGTGACCATTTATGACCGTTTTCCAGTCAGAACGGTCAAAAATGGGTAGAGTAGGTGTTGGAAAAGAAGGAAACAGTAGTGGGAAATTGGGAATTTTAGAGAGGCTTGGGAGCATACCTGATCATGATCAGGTTTGAATGTGAACAACCTAAAATAAAGAGTATTAAATCTACCGGCTGAACTTTAATCTAACCCAAAATTTTAATCCTAAATTAAGTACAATTTGTAAACGGTATACTGTAAAATTTTAGAGAGAGCGTTGCGCGGTGTATCTTTACTAAACTGTATATTGTAAAAGTTAATTCGGTACGTAATGTGAATTGAAAACAATTAGTGAATTTATTTTTGTTAACATTTACTAATTTGTATATGTGTTCAGTGGTTTCCATCTACTTTTGGCTATTTAACACTCAGCACGAGTTTAAAGTCAACTAAAATTAGTACTGCAATTGATGTT
Source organism: Cruciata laevipes (assembly GCA_963678965.1). Lineage (NCBI taxonomy): Eukaryota > Viridiplantae > Streptophyta > Magnoliopsida > Gentianales > Rubiaceae > Cruciata > Cruciata laevipes. The sequence continues at coordinate 7,341,908 of OY787632.1, read as the reverse complement.
TTCCCTTTGAAAATATCGTTCTTGGGAGAAGATGGTTTTGAGTTTTTTTTTCCATTTAACAATAAAATAAAATAAAATAAAGGGATGTGAAAATAAAGCTAATTCCCAGATCACAAACAGCGAATTCTCATTTAACAAATACTTTCATTTCACATCTCCAGTTTCTATTGCCGTGATATCCTGGCTCCGAAACTGTTTCCGCTGCAGTTTTCAACCTTTGGCGATGGCCGTATTCATGGCAATCTATTTGGGATCATCTTGTTTCATTTGAGTTTAATAGGGTCGCGAGAGCTGCCTCCGCAGCCACCACGTATGCCAGTATGATCCACTGCAACGCTATAGTTTTCTCAGCTTGGGAAGTGCGTGTGGTGAGTGTGATTATACAGGGATTTGGGGAAAGGAATGAGATTGCTTAATGCGAAGGTTGAAGAAGGATTTTCATACCTCTCCGTGTACACCGGAAGGTGTTCTTCCGCACGGTGAACACTGGAATCAGCTTCTCCTTTCGCATGCTCCTTACCAAACGATGAGGTGAGGATTAGGAACAAGACCGGATTACAGCCCAGGTTAGGCTCTTCTGGAAGCCGGATCGAGCAAATAAACAATTAATCATATTCTTGTACCATGATTTTGTTAACCATATTGTGGAAGCTGCAAGTTTTTGACTTTACCGTGTTATTGGTTTCCGGTTGTAGCTTGTTGGTGAAAGTCCTTGCTTACGTGATCTAACTTCTACCGTGTTCAATTTTTAACTAAACAATCAACAAATTAAAACTGTAAGTGCAGAATAAAAGAGAACACGATATGATCACCCAGTTCAGTGCAATGCACCTACGTCTGGGGGGCCGTAGCCCGTGGTAAAGATCCTTCACTAGTTGCAATAAATATGTCCGGTCTATTACAAACTAATGGCTACTCTAGCAAGCCTATCACACTACCAATTGGCTACTCTAGCTTTGATAGTTGCTTCTATGATTACCTTCTTTTCCACGAAGGTGCGGCAAGATTTTGTACCACCCGAGCTTTAACACACGTCCCTAGTGTTTGTGTAGTGGTTGAAAACCGTGGACTACGTTGCCTACTTGCTCAAAAGATAAAAACCCTGAATTACAGAATTTTGCTATTAAAATCGGCTATTGAGCATGCAACTGATGTCCTCCTTTTATAGCACAATGTCGTGGAAAAACTTCCTTTTTCACGGCTCTTGAATCCTTCCTTCAATACACTTCTATTCCAAATCTAAATCCTTGAAGAAAAGGAATTTATGGTTGTCTCAACTTCTATTTATGGAATATTTCATTCCCTGAATATTCTCATCTTAATACAGCTGCAAAACGCGTTGTAGACATCCATTAGGACTGTAGTTTCCATAGAAAAATATCACACAATATTTCCTTCCATATTTCAAAACCTGCGCTGGAACATGGAAAATATTCTATCTTTTTCTGTCAACTAAAGTCATGTTGCAACATGACATTCCACAAAGCAGCCAACAAAAACAGAGCTTTACAATTTTCTCCTTTGGCAATTTGTGGACCCAACACTTCAAAAACTTCCACTGAACTCAGAACCTCAGAAAGCCATAACCAACGCTGAAATACATAATTCTGAACAGGTGCTGAAATACGAATTGGATCCTTCAACAAAAACCAACTGGTAGAAAAATATAGAATCAATATAACTACAGTCATCCAGAAATCCAAAGTCACCAAACAATTCTATCCTCCGTTAAGCAATATCTCCTCCTGGGGCCATAAATTGCCAAAGGACCCCAACAAGCAGAAATACCAAAGAAAACACAGGGAAGAATAACACAAAAACCACAACACCCAACGCCAACAAGTGAGACAGAACAAATGCACTAGGTTCAGTCATGAGGAATAGGAGACTTGGAATTCTTTGTTGCAGACTTCTTCACAGAGACTGGAGAGCGAGCACGCTTAGCCAAAGAGGAAGGAGTAGCAAAGGTAGAAGGACCAGGCACCACAGTAGATGGTTCAATCCTGGCACCCTCTTTAGCAATAGCAGCAAGAACTTTCTCCCTGTCCTCATGGCTCTTTCGAAGCAACTCCCCATACATTGCCATCTGATCCATATGAAACTGAATCCTTTTGTCAACAGCCCGCAACTCAAAATCGTTGGACATAATCATATTACCAGTAGATGCTTCCTGATCCCATGGTAAATCCAACACCTCTCTCTTCAATGTACTAGCAGTAAATGCAAATTTCCCAGCAGACTGTACTCTAGCAACATCAACTTCAAATCCTTCATCCCTTAGAAAGGCTGTAATCAAGCAGGGATAAGGTGAAGCCTCAGTGCACCTAGTCAAGAGCACCATGAATTCTCTTGAAAATTTACTTCCCAAGATTTACTTCAAATCCAGAGCCAACCCCATAAAGCTCTTCTGCCTGATCCAAGGTCAAGGTGGTTGTATTATTTTTCTGCATCCAACAGTTGATGTGCACTTTGAAGAGCAACCAGAATCTCAAAGTGAGAGAACAAGTGGGCATGTATCCAGAGGACCAGGAACCAAGATTTCCATAGGTTAAAGCTCTGGCCAACACATGCTAATCCACCTTGTAGTCCCTAGGATATACCAGATCAGATCCCAGTATTAACTGAATCCCTAAAATAGAATTCAGCTTCTCAGAAGTTAATGCAATAGTTCTCCCCCTGAAATACAGCTTCCCTGACCAATAATCACCATAAACTAGAGTCCCCTTCATCAGATTGTTATAGAATTCAAGAATCATCTCTGGATCATACTCCTTAAATACAGTAGCTGCTTAAACATACCCAATCTGGCCTAGAAAAGTGTCAAACCCACTTTCTGCACACTTCTTCATCTCTAGCACTTTCTCAGCAAAGAAACCTCTTGTGGCCAACATATCATAATTTACACTGGCTTCAACAGAATAGAACCTGTCAGAATAAGCCAAAGATAACAGTATGGCACTGGTCATTTCAAAATCCTCCTCAGGTGCATGCAGCTGGCATGTCATCATCCATCACAACCCCTTTCTCCACTGTCTCCTCCTCTTCTAACACAACATCCTCATCCTCAAGATTAGCATAGTCCTCCTCAACATGCATTTCATAATTATTGGTAGGGGATGGAATGTCATGGTCTTCATTATCCATATCAGTGAAATCCAAATCAATAGGAGGAGAATTAGGCACAGTCAGCTTGATGGTTCAGGCTTCACAAAGCTAGATTTATAAACATTTGAGGCTATCATAACATTTGTCTTTGGGGGTTTTGGCCTCATCTTGCCATTAAAAGAACATCTTCCAGGGTTTTTTTTACTCCCAAAAGTACTATGGTAGAAATCATCCAACCCCTTAGCATATTCCCAAGTTTCCAACCTATCATAATAGGTTTTCAGTTTAGTTGCGTCCTTGGTGCTGGAAGCAGCAATACAGTTCTCGGGCAATACATCCAGAGTATGAGTAGGGGGTGGAGTAGGCAGTACCTTAACAGATGAGAATACCAAGATTCCGATGACCTCTGTGAATCCAATAAGTTCCCGGTAGAGAGTAGCTGCAACTGATTCGCGATAAGTGGAAATTTCGGATGGGGTTCGAATGTTGCAATAGGAATTGGGAAGGATTTCTGCTTGGGCGCGAATAAGAGAAGGTAAAATAACTTTTCCGCCTTTTTACGTAGCAATTTAAAGCGACCCAACGGAAAAACAACACATAAATATCATGGGTCCCAAGTGTCTCTTACTCCCCCACGCGCCTCACTTTCTAAACACACGCACCTTATATCTCCATGTTGCAACACGAAATGCAACCTCACTTCACCATCATATTTTTGGTATTTTCTGATTTTGTCAAAGCTAAAAATACATAAATTGAAACAACAACTATACAAGTAGGTAAACTCCAGTACCTTATAATCTGCACACCCAAGGTACTGTCTTAAGGTCTCAAATGTGGAAGCATCCCGTGGCTTAGTAAAAATATCATCATATTGAATCTCAGTAGGCACAAGCTTGAGTTCCACCTCTTTTCGTTCCACCAAAACATCTCGAACGTAACCTTTCTGAAGCAAGAACTGGGTTAATCTGTCATACCAAGCTCTAGGTGCTTGCTTCAGTCTGTACAAGGATTTCTTGAGTTTAAAGACATGATTCGGTTGATGTGGATCCTCAAACCCTTTAGGTTGCTCTACATACACTTCTTCATTCACAATGTCATTCAGACAAGCACTATTGACATCCATCTGGTGCAGCTTAAAATTCAACACACATTGCAGCACATGACGACTTCCATGGTGCATCTGAGCAAGGTTCAACTGTGATACTCCTCGTGGATTTTTAAATCTCGGAGAGACTCCTGTAATTCCTTCTGTACTTTTCTCATCAGATTCATCAGAGGTATCTAACTCATTACCGATTGGCTTAGGCATATCATCCGAGGGAGTTTCATCATTACCCTGTGAGGAAATTGTAGTAGTTGGACTGTCGGTCTTAATTTCTGGAGTCTGAGGAATTTCACTCTCTCCTGCAACTAGAGGTGATGTTGCAGCATGAGAACTGGGACTTGATTCCTGGGGGGAGAGAATTTTTGAGACATCATTTTTCTGAATTGAGATTTTCTGAACTATTTCTACATCATCAATTTCTTCAGAAATCCTGTCTGGCACATCCTTAACAACAACCTTAGCACTCAAACAGGTAATTGATGACTCCAAAATATAACAGTTATCAGAAGATCTTCTCCATGTGAGAATCCCATTAGACCCTTGCTTGACAGTACATAGTGACTCATCAAAGTGCACCGTCATTTGATGATCACACGGATGACTAATGCTGATGAGATTTGTTTTAAGATCCTCCACCAAAAGCACATCATAGAACACAGGAAAATCCTGAATTTGAAGTTCCCCCTTTCCAATGACTTTGCTAATTTTTCCATCTCCAAATTGAACCGTACCACTCCACGGGAGTACATTTCTCAACAAGTCAGGTGATCCCGTCATGTGTCTGGAGCATCCATTGTCAAAATACCAAGTGTCCCTGGCATACACACTATAACAGGTATGTACTAGCAGTTTAAAGAAGATTTCGGTACCCATACCTTCTTGGTGAGTCTCTTCTGCTGCTCAGGTTCCATGTTGCAACATGAAGAGAATTGCTTGCCTCTCATAATGTCTCTCAGTAATCTCATACATTGATAATCATCATGACCCTGCATCATACAATATTCACAACACTTGGGAGGGGTTTTTCTCGGCAATGTACCATGTGATATCTTCCCTTCAGAGTTAGGAACATAGGTGCTCTGGTTTACTCTGGAGATTCTCTCACTAGTAGAGCTTGAGTCCCAGCAGAGACAAACACTGTTTCTTCAACTGATAACTTGTACCAAAGTTGTTGTAACCTAGACCATGTCTATTTCCAGCATTCTTTCCCATTATAAGAAGATCATTCAATTTGGCAGTGCCCTTGTTTAGTTTCTGAATAGTTGCTTCAGCTTCCTCAACCCTGGCAGTCAGAGATCTCAGTTTCTTTCCCAGATTGTCACAGTCAATAGTTCTAGCCCTGACTTTTTCTTCAGCATTTACAGCTCTGGTGGTCATGATCTCCAGCTTCTTGCTTAGAATTTCAGAGGTTACCTTAGCATCTTTAGCTCTCTTGGTCATTGTCTCTAGTTTCATGGCTTTATCCACATCATCCATGGGTTTCTTTCCTTCTGAAATCTCATTTTTCTTCAACAGATCAGCAAGCAACCCTTCAGCTTTCTCAGCTCTTTTAGTCATGGATTTAAGACTCAAAGTCAGCTCTTCAATTTCCTGCTCCTCAACCAGTGAATCATTCACTAAGGTGTTGACCTTTACTTTCAAAGACTCAACTTCTTCAGCAAGTTTTAAGGCTTCAGCTCCTCCACTTTGTGTATCCTTCAAGCTTTTGATGATCTCAATTGATTTTTCCCATTCCCTATACAGGTCATCATATGCATTCTGAATAGAGCCACTTTCATTATCATTAACCTCATCTACTTCATCTGGAACTGGTCCTGATTCCACAACTCTAACCCCAAAAGACACATGCTTCTCTGGTTGACTCTCATCTTCATCATCACTCCAAGTTTCACCAGATGCTACAAATGCCTTAGGTTGATTTAGAAAATTTCCACATTGATAAGCAAGATGTCCATAACCACTGCATTCCTTACACTGAGGTTTTCCAGCATGTTTTGTACCTTCAGGGCCCCTGGGTAAATCATCAACAGATTCGAGTCTATTCTGAGTGGAATCCACTCCTTGAATTTTTTTGGCAATGCTCTGTGGATCTAAAGGCTGAGCTCCTTGACCTTGATAGGGCTGAATTCCCTGGTTCTGATAAGATTGAGTTCCCTGGTTCTGAAAGGGCTGAGCTCCTTGGTTTTGAAAAACCTGAGTTCCCTGACCTTGATTCACTTGAGCTTGTACACCTTGTGAACCTGGAAGCACTCTGACTTGACTCTGAATACCTTGATTCTGAGCAACTTGATTTCATCTTCCTTGATTTCCAGAAAAGCCTCTGCCTTGATTTCCTCTCATAAATCTTCCAAAGTTTCTTGCCAGCAATGCCATGTCATCTGATCCAGCACTATCCATCTCCTCCAATTTTCCTTTCCCTTTTGATTGAGAAACATGAAAGGACAGTGCCTTTTTGTCATTATTCATATCAGTGTGCATCTCTGATGTCTTCATAAACCCCATTAGCTCATCTAGAGTAACCACATCCAGCTGAGAATTAATCTCCAAGTTCATGACTAATCCTGAAAATCTCTCAGGCAGTGACCTCTTTACCTTGTCCAGAACTTGAGCCTCAGTATATCTTTCTCCAAGCTGGTGTGCTCTATAGATTAAATCTTTCAATCTAGTGCTGAATTCATCAACAGTCACATGTTCCAACATCTCCAGGCTTTCAAATTCAGATTTGATCATTCCAAGTTTGATTTTTCTGACAGACCTGGAACTCTCATGCTCTTTCTCAAGGGCTTCCCAAACATCTTTGGCAGTAGTGCAACTAGAGATGATTCTGAACTGATCATCCTTGACACCATTGTATAGCGCACTCAGTACCTTGCTATTCAGCCTTTTCAGTGCCTTCTCAGTATCAGTCCAGGGAGCAGGTTTTGGAATTGTCTGTCCAGCAGGATTGGTTGAGGTAGGTGGACTGTAACCAATTTCGATCATACTCCAAGCATCATCATCAAGCTGATCAATAAATATACGCATTCTAGTCTTCCAATCCGGGTAGTTTCCATCAACCAGTAACGGCGCCCTTGTGATAGATCCTCCTTCCTTGGCCATCGTAAGCAGATCGTTCACTCACTTCGCAAGAGGATTAAAAGAGTGATTAAGCTCTGATACCAACTGAAAGTCCTTGCTTACGTGATCTAACTTCTACCGTGTTCAAGTTTTAACTAAACAATCAACTAATTAAAACTGTAAGTGCGGAATAAAAGAGAACACAGTTCAGTGCAATGCACCTATGTCTGGGAGGTCGTAGCCCGTGGTAAAGATCCTTCACTAGTTGCAATAAATATGTCCGATCTATTACAAACTAATGGCTACTCTAGCAAGCCTATCACACTACCAATTGGCTACTCTAGCTTTGATAGTTGCTTCTATGATTACCTTCTTTTCCACGAAGGTGCGGCAAGATCTTGTACCACCCGAGCTTTAACACACGTCCCTAGTGTTTGTGTAGTAGTTGAAAACCGTGGACTGCGTTGCCTTCTTGCTCAAAAGATAAAAACCCTGAATTACAGAATTTTGCTATTAAAATCGGCTATTGAGCATGCAACTGATGTCCTCCTTTTATAGCACAATGCCGTGGAAAAACTTCCTTTTTCACGGCTCTTGAATCCTTCCTTCAATACACTTCTATTCCAAATCTAAATCCTTGAAAAAAAGGAATTTATGGTTGTCTCAACTTCTATTTATAGAATATTTCATTCCCTGAATATTCTCATCTTAATACAGCTGCAAAACGCGTTGTAGACATCCATTAGGACTGTAGTTTCCATAGAAAAACAGCACACAATATTTCCTTCCATATTTCAAAACCTGCGCTGGAACATGGAAAATATTCTTTTTCTGTCAACTAAAGTCATGTTGCAACATGACATTCCACAAAGCAGCCAACAAAAACAGGACTTTACAGTCGGCTCTCTGGCAGCTCCAGACTTCTACTGTAAGGTTCCAGTAGGTATTTGTGGACTTTCAGACTTAATTATTTCTTAAAAAGTTCAATTTTGGGTCATATTTATACACATAATTTATTCATAAAATTGTTTATATTCCCTATCTATTCATAATAATTTTGAAGAAGTATTACACTCCTCTTATGGCGATGCTGGATTGTTGATTAGTATTAATAGGGAATGATGATATTACCCTTTGACTAAATAGAAAGAGTTGGAAATTGGTATCAGCCAGTGTTTGCTGCATTTTTCTATTATTGATGAATTGGCTCTATCATATTTTTTTATAACAGGCTTCTGTCCGAGTTCAGTGTACTCTTGCAAACTAGGCAACAATAATCGTTTAGTTGTAGGTGGGCTGAGTGTGAATGATAGCGGGGCCATGTTTGTTCCTAGCCTTCAACCAGGAGCTTGGGAAGATATTGGTGGACGCTCTGCTATAGAGGATGTGTCAACTTGTGCTTATGATTTTGTGAATAACTATGGTTTGAAGAGTTCCATTTATGGCCCTAGTGCTTTTTATGGGGTAACTTTCTTCCCTAAAGACAAAGGAATCTTAACATGTTGTGTTAATGGATTTAATCATTAGTTGATTGAGCATGGTTTTCTGGTGCTAATTCATTTTTCTGGCTAATTTAGGTTTTCGGTGGTCATGGAGGAAAGCATACTGCCGATGTTTAATGCCATCATTTACCTAAGTATATTGCTGAAGATGATGACTTTCCTCTGGATTCTTCATCTGCACGTATATGGAGTTCTTGATGAACTCGTGATCGAATCTGCACTCGGTATTTTTCTAAACTCTCATCCTTATTAAAAGCATAATGTTTGAAAAAGATTTCATTTGGATTATCTTAAGTTCGGTCAAATTTGGCCATTAAAAACTGTTTGTAAACATAAGCACTCCTATTAAGAATTTGAAATATAAAAAAAATAAGGTCACTTCATTATTTGCTCAATATCAGAAAATGGTATTCCTTGCTCCCATCTGTTTAATACCTGTAACTGAAATAATATATCAAAGACTAAACCCAGAATATAAAAAAAAAGTAACAAGTATAAAGTTGTTACTGTAAAAGTTGCATGATGATAATATATCTTGAAAAAAGCTTAGATTATGTTTATTAACTAAAGGTACATTGTTGGGCAAAAGCCATGCTGAAGTTGGTGATGCTGAGCTGTTTTATTTTGAACCATATTTTATTGTCTGAGGCACAACAGGTTCCTATGATAGGCTTTGAATACAAGCTCCAAAAATCCTGCCCAAATAGAATTAATCATTTAAATAATCAAAATATCATAAGTAACATACTGTCTTAATTGCGATCAAAAATTTCATGGAAGACTATATTTTTTGTTTTGTTGTTGTCTCTGTTCTCTTCAAAAGTTGGTGGAGTTGACAGCACTGGATGTTTTTGCTCGAGATATAATTGTCCATGTTTGTTCCAAATAAAGTCCAGCAAAATCCAGTGTCTGACCTTGCGACTTATTTATAGTCATTGCAAAACAAAACTTTACCGGAAATTGATATCTCTTAAATGGAACAGTATGTTTTTTCTTCTCACTATATGTTAATGGTGTTCTTGGGATGAAAACTTTTTTACCTTTAAAGTGTCCAAAAGCTATTTCAGCTACTATAGTGGAATCACAGGGCTCCTTACATATAAACCTAGTGCCATTGCATAATCCTTCCGTTGGGTTTAGATTTCGTATTAGCATTATGGGACAATTTGGCTTCAACATCAGCTTATGATGTGGCAAACCTTTTGGGTTCAGTGTCTTCATAGTCACTCTGGTGTCTCTCATTTAAAGTCCTGTCTGTGCTAATATATAACACCGGTTTACCGGGGAACTTTTCGATTAGAAGAGCATTTAGTCTATCAACGCAGGAGTTGGTTGCAGCCAAAATACATCGGCCAACCATTCCAACTGGAACTCCGGATGATGCTACCGCTAAAGCAATGTGTCCTTCTGACCTAATTTGTGCTAACAAAGCCCTATATAGAAAAGTCTTTCTCCCATAATTTTTTCGCATCTTTTACTTCACAAAATACTAATATGATGGCGGAAAAAGACCTTAATGTACCTGCATGTTTAATGATACCAAATAAAATAATGTTCAGACTTAATATCACATTAATAATCAATAACGGGATTATAGCAATTCTATAGGCATAAGATGATTATAATTCAACCCAAATATTGAGTGTAGTTAGGTTTTGAGTTCTATTATTTAAGCATTTAGTTCACCTAATTCTTGTAGGTTGATTCTGTTTCCTAACTGCAATCCATCTAATTTTATATTTTATTGTAGATTCTGAGCAAAATAAATATAAGAATGTAAACATCTGAATGCAGCCTTTTGATGCATTTGAATAAGGTGTCTTAGATTAAAAAAATATCTAAGTTGGACCAGCTATTCCAGATTCAAACTTAATGTTTTGTGTTACAGACACGTCCAAAGGAATCCAACAATTAAAGAGATGAATAAGCAAATACAGATTTGTTAATAACCACCGTGGCATAATCAAATAAAATTGTATGCTAAAAAATATTGATACTGACATTATGTAAAATAAAACAAATATCATGAAAGAGCTTCAACTTAATAAACAAATGATCAACAAAAAAAAAAAATCAAATCAGAAACCAAACCTAAAGAATCCTCAATTTCTGCTCTTGTTTGGTGTTCTTCTTCTGCTTGTATTACTGCATAGGTAAAAAATATAAGACAAATGTAGGAATAAGATTTAGTTGGTTTTCAATCTACAAGAAGTGTAATTCAACAACTGAAGCAATTGAATTCGAATAGGAAATCAAATCAAACAAGAATTGTATAGCATGTGTGTGCTAATCATTATGAATATAAAATATATCCAATTTTGGTTCAATTTTATATGCTTGTCCGTCGATGTTCGGTCGAGAAAAGTATGTATATCATCAAAACGGGGTTTTTATAAATAAACCCCAAACATAATTAGTCTACGTGGCATTAGCTTTATTGGAATAGGAGAAAACTACTAAAAATACCTAAGCCCAATCAGTTTAACGTGGAAATTGTTTTAACGTGAGATTCTGAAATAAAAAACAAAAAAGGAAATTAGGAAAAAATCCAAAACCGAAAAGGACATCGTTCTGGCAAACGGAGAAATGTACCTATATGAAATATTAATTGTATATTATTTAATATCATACTGTATATCATTTTTTTCTAGGTGATTCATCTGATGAAGGAAGTTCGGACAAAGAAGAAGGATGCTAGGAAGATATATTTAAGTGGGCATATAGTTTTTTAAGTTCGGACAAGGAAGAAGGATGCTAGGACATCGTTTTGTCATTTTTATTGCTTTGAAAAATGCAATATATTTGAAAAATGCAATATATTAATTGTACCCACTTAAATAATCATGTACCTATATGAAACCGTTTTGCATATTGAAAAAGTAATAAAATTTTGGTTCAATTTTATATGCTCGTCCGTCAATGTTCGGTCGAGAAAAGTATGGCCCTGTTTACTAGAGATTATTTCTTGATGAACTGAACTGAACTGAACTGAACTGAACTGAACTGAATTGAACTGAACTGAAGTGAAAATTGATGTATTGAAAAATGGAATCAGCATGACTAAATTAACCTGAATTTCATCAAATTGCATTTTCACTGAACTGAACTGAACTGAACTGAACTGAATTGAACTGAATTGAATTGAACTGAATTGAACTGAACTGAACTGAACTGATCTACAGATAAGCTCTGGTAAACAGGGCCTATGTATGTGTGTATAAAATCACCAAAACGGGGTTTTTATAAATAAACCCCAAACATAGGTCCTGTTTACTAGAGCTTATTTCTTGATGTACTGAACTGAACAGAACAGAACTGAACTGAAGTGAAAATTGATGTATTGAAAAATGGAATCAGCATGACTGAATTAACCTGAACTTCAGCAAATTGCATTTTCACTGAACTGAACTGAATTGAACTGAATTGAATTGAACTGAACTGAATTGAACTGAACTGAACTGATCTACAGATAAGCTCTGGTAAACAGGGCTATAATTAGTCTACGTGGCATTAGCCTTATTACCCAATTAGTTTAACGTGGACATTGTTTTAATGTGGGATTCTAGAAAAAAATGGAAAATAGGAAAAAATCCAAAACCGAAAAAGGACATCATTTTAATGTGGGATTCTGAAAAAATAAAAAATAAAAAAAGGAAAATTTAAGAAGGGAGAAACCAAGAAACAACCCAATAACTATTACATATTACTCTAGGATTAATACAGTATTTATCTGTTGAGTTCCTTGAAAAGGAATATTTGAGACTGATTTTTTAGCTGTTTTGGCAGCTATTTTTGAAAATTCAATGCGTATTTCTTATTCCATTTTGTCTTTTGAGGCATTGCTAGTGATTGTGGAAGTTCTTATTAGTTATTCAAGTTCCATGGCTGCGAGAACACCATATCTCCATTCTCCTGGAATTGTGCCTGTGTCCATAGAAGATAAGATGCACGAAGACCATACCAAGATGTTCTAGGATCAGCTGTTTACTTGCATAGTTTCAATGCCCAATGTGAAGGACAATTATATATTCTCAAAAAGTTCTGATATTTTAGTAGAAGCTAACATAGTGAGTTTGTAGCTGATATAATTCTCTTTGTTTCAGTACAAAAGTAATGTTTTGTATATGGAGTTGATAAATTAAATATTATTAATATTCTTCTGAACCTTATTTACTTTCAAAGTTATAAAATACTACATGGTATTTATTTTCAAAAAAAAAAAATACTACATGGTATTACTTTTAAAACATTAATTTAATACTCATATTTAAATCCGTGCAATAGCACGGGTATTATCTAGTACAAACTAACAATACCCACGAATTAGAGTTTGAATACACCTTTTTTGATGATTTTAATACTCCCTCCGTACTATCTGGATGTGCACTGCTTACTTTTCACGGTCTTCAATACACGTGTTTGACTGCTAATATCTTTAACTACGTATATTATCAATATATAAAAATTTGATATTAATAAACTACATGTTATGACATTTCCAACAATATTAAATACGATAACATTTTTATTTATCTATGCATTCAAAAATTCAGTCAAAATTTAGCATAGTTGACCGAAAAAAGTCTCATATGCAGAAACAGCTGGTACATGTAGGAAATTTAGGGAGTAGGAAATTGCATCTTATTTGGAGAAGAAATGAAATTATGGGAGGAGAGAAAATGATTTTTGGTTTAGAACTGGTTTCAAAGATATCATAAAGAGAAGAGAATGAATAGATAACGAAATTTTGAGTAAGATTATGGTCATAAATTTAGGATTGTGGTTGATGCTACCAAAAACCGTCCGGGTCCCCGCACTTGTTGCTACCCGCGCCTCCTAGCTGAGATACCCGCCACAACCCTGCAAAACAATCCCCGGGCGGTGTCCCGGGGAAGAGGCCCCGGCGTGATGATGAGACGGGGGTAGTTATGCCGGGGAAATCGTACGGGAAAGACTCTCAATATGAAATAGAGAGATATAAGTCACCTACTGGCAGGTCATACCCAATTTGTCCCGCCCCCCAGCTGGAACGCGGGTAATAGGGTGGAGCATGTGGAACCAGATTCGATTGTTGTCCCGTAGCCGCTCCCCCTCCAACCCCGAAATTCGGAGGGAAAGAAGGTGGGACGGTGGAGGAATTTACACGCCCCTGTAGCTTTGGCGGCTGAACGGCTCCGTCCAGATCAATAACCTCTCTTTGGTGCCCCCCTAGAGGACCTGCCTGGTTCCTCCCGGGTTCCCTTCGCCTCAGGCTTTCCCGGGTGGAGAGTACCCACTGGCGGTACAACTCCTTGTTGGCTCTCATGAACTCCAAGGCCGCCACTTCCTCCGTACTAACTAAGGGCTGCCCCTCCTCCCGGGCTTCAGGTCCCTGGCCCCGGGTGGTGCCATCCCCGGCGAGCCCAAGCCCTTCCTGCTCATCCTGGTACTCTCCTTCCGAGTAGGCTTCGTCGGAGGCAGTTTCCACGTGGCCGTCTTGCGGTACCCCTAGCTCTCGCTGGTGTCTAGCCTCCTCCTGCAACTGCCTCAAGGTCACATCGTCTCCCGGGGGTGGAAGAGAATCACCCCCTGAAGGTGCCGCGTTCTTCTTAGGGCGCCCGCGCCCTCTCCTTGGCGACTCCATCGTGCGAAGGTGGAAAGGTCCCACTGGGCGTGCCAATTGATGCTACCAAAAACCGTCCGGGTCCCCGCACTTGTTGCTACCCGCGCCTCCTAGCTGAGATACCCGCCACAACCCTGCAAAACAATCCCCGGGCGGCGTCCCGGGGAAGAGGCTCCGGCGTGATGATGAGACGGGGGTAGTTATGCCGGGGAAATCGTACGGGAAAGACTCTCAATATGAAATAGAGAGATATAAGTCACCTACCTTGCTTACTGTTTGGGACTAGTATTTATAGCCGAGCTTTGCCTGCTTTGGGGATAAGGTGCAGGACCACTCCCTTTGTCACCATCTGTCCTCTTCCTTGTCTGGATGTGCTTCTCAGCGGGAAAGATGCCGCTCTGATGGTTCTGGGCCGCGGGCTTTCTTCCTGGCCCAGAAGGATTCTGGGCCAGTATTATCACTAGCCCCCCCAGACTGGTCATCCGGGTTTCTAAGGCACGGGAGACTGGTCTTCATACGCTTCTCCCTTCGTTCCTTCTTCTGGTGGGGCCCATTCATGTCAGAGTTGATTTCTGCGTCGCCGTCTTTTCCCCTTCCGCATTAATCAGTCCCTCATTTACTGTATCATCATTATCCTTTCCCTTCTTTTGAGGCAACTTTTCCTATTCCCCTGCCTATATAAGGAGCCTAATCCTCCTCACAAGGTTACTTTCCTCGGCTAATTTCCAGACGCTCCGCTTTTCCTTTCGTCTTTTCTGCCAAGTAAGCTCTCATTCCCTCTTCCTCTTACTTTCATGGATTCCCCGCTCCACTCCGACTCTTCCTTGAACACCGAGGGAGCTCAGGGTCAGTTTGAAGTCCAGTTCAGGGCTGCTGATAACTTGGCTTCCTCCCCCGTCTCTTCCCCGGATTCTCATTCTGAGGCTTTCAATACGCCCCGGGGACTAAACGTCCCGGACGCGTCGACCTTGGATGGGGAGGATTCTCATCCATCCGGGCGTCCTAATCACCCCCGGGAGGGCCAGGATGAAGAGGTGTTCGATGAAGTTGGCGAGGATGCTCCCCGGGGTCCTACCCACGGAGTGAAGCCTTCCGGTCATCAATTTTTTAATCTTTCCGGACCTGCCCCTTCCTTAGATAGGGATGTTGTAGATTTGGTTAGGCGCTGCTTTATTCCTTTTCCATTGGATGCGTCTTTATCCAAACTCCCCCCGGGAATGTCCGAGCGGGAAGTGTCTTGCATTCCCCGGATTCACTTCCAGTACGGGCTCAGCCTCCCCTTTCCTCCTCTATTTTCAGAAATCTTCGACTTCTACCGAATGGCCCCGGCCCAGCTTCACCCCAACGGGGTCGTATTGGTGCTGGGCTTCTTGGTCAACTGTGCGAGATGCAACGTCTCTTCCTCCCTCCTTCTCTTTCGTTCTTTCTACGCCCTGCGACGCGCTCATGCGTCCTTCCCGGGTGTGTTTTCCTTTGCGATCCGTTCCAGGACGAAGGACTTTGTTAAGGGTAAGCCCAAGTCTGCCAAGGGGTATCTGGCAAAAGGTTTCTTTCGCTGCGACTCCCGGGCTTATCCCATGCCCCCTTGGAACGATTCCCTCGTTCCTGAAGATAAAAAACCTCTTTCCTCTCTTTCAATAGACCTCACCAACGATCATACCTTCCTCTGCCTATCTCCCCTGGACATGGATATCTTCTTTAAGACCGGGAACGCGGGCTATTATTGGCCTCGCGGGATATACCCTGAAAAACTCTTTTCTCTTCCAACCGTCTCCGCTGTGTGGCCGGCTGGAGGTGTCTATTAAGGCTTTATTCTTTGCTTATTTTGATATATATGTATATGTGCCTTGCTTTGACATTCATTTTACTTGATTTCAGTTCAGCCCCCTTTATACGCGGACGTTACACCATTCAACGGGATGCCTTCCGGGGATCACAATCAGCAGAGAAATCCTCATCCGGGGGTGGTTACTCCTTCTGAGCAGCAGGTAACTCCCCCACCTGGTCCAGGTGCCGCCGAAAACCCCGGGTTCATTGCTCAAAGGGCCCGCCAGCAGCGACCGCCTGCCCAACAGACGGCTCCGGAGTCCTCTCCTACCCCGGGGAGGAGATCTTTCATTCATCATCCTACTTACAGTGGCGGGGCTAGCTCTCGCTTTAAGCGGCCTCTGACCGATGATAAGGAAACTCCTCCGCCTTCTCGTCAAAGGTTAGAGGGTGCGACCCCGCCCCCACCTCCTCCTCCCCCTGTGAATTCTCCTTTGCGGGATAATTCTCAAGCTATCCCTGAGGATAGGGAAGAGGTATGTTAATCTTATTGCTCGTCATTACTTCTCACATTTCTATCCTTCCGGGTAACCTTACTCTTACTTAAATTTTATAGACCACCACTTTCGCCGACTCGCTCCTGGCGGACTCTCAGCTAGCCGACGCGCTCAACCGGACGTATTCTAAGTACAGCGCGGGTTTGTTTGCTAAGAAGGAGA
This sequence comes from Cruciata laevipes, assembly GCA_963678965.1. NCBI lineage: Eukaryota > Viridiplantae > Streptophyta > Magnoliopsida > Gentianales > Rubiaceae > Cruciata > Cruciata laevipes. The sequence goes on along the minus strand of OY787632.1, from coordinate 7,325,048 downwards.
AGGAGCTCCGCGACGCCCGGGAGCGGTTGGCCGAGAGGGACGACCTGGAAGCCCGGTTGGAGGCTTCTCAAAAGAAACTAGCCGAGCGGGAGAAGAAGCTGTCTGATAAAGAGGCGAAGCTGGCGGAGGTGGAGAAGAAATATTCTTCTGTTAAGAAAGAAAAGAAGGAGGCTCAACTCGAGGCCCTGGATGCTGTGGTCCGAAAGGTTCTCCACTCAACCGACTTTGAGAAAAGGCTGGAGGATATCGCCACTGCAGCTAGTGAGGATGCCTGCCACGAGATGTACCGCAGACTGCGGGGTTGGCTTCCGGGACCTGCTCGCCTTGAAGCCCAGGGATCCTACTATCGCCCCAAGGCAGGCGATCTGCTGAACCACCGTTGGAGATCTCTCCAAGAGGCCAAACTGGAGAACCTGGTGCCCCAACTGTGGGATTCGCTTAAGATGTCTTCCCGGGTCCCTTCAGCCTCGGATATTAAGAAGATCAAGCTTCCGGGGATCAAAGAGGCAGCTGTACCTGAGTCCCCCGGCCCAGAAAGCTTCAATGCCTATGGGGTGGTCCCGGAGACGCCCCACTGGGCCGATAATTATCAGGAATTCTGCGCTATTCCTGATAACTTCGGGTACCAGGCTGTCCTTGAAGAGAATACCGGCGCTTACGTCGTGGGACTCCCAAGGGGCCAAGATGACCTGCTGTATCAATCCCAGAAGTCCGTCCGGAAGGCGGGATTTCCTGAGTGCTCGGAAGACGAGCCAAGGGTAGATGCCCTCGCCTACTATGGTCCCTGCTGGTCTGAGGAAGACGTGGCTGAGCTGGAAAGGAGATGGAAGAGGGCTCACGCTACCCCGGGAGGAAGGGACCCTGCTGAGGATAATGTACTCCCCTAGACTTTAGTTTACATTTCTTTTGTAATTTTCCTCCCCGGGAGGCATATGTAGAACTTGGCCTCGGTGCCCATTTTGATTAATATAAGTTCTATTTTTTGATAAAATCACTTATCTTTTGTAGATTGAGCGCCCCTTAAAGGGAATTCTCCCGCGCGGGTCCGTGCCTTATGTTTTTGCCCATCCTAGTAGTTCCTCTGGTACCTACTTCTCACTCCCCCGCGCTGGATGCCTCCAATGCTCTTTTCTTCAAAGAAAACTAGCTCATTGGAGGTTTGGAGGCAACCAGGCCACCCGGGCCTTGGCTGAGGCGGGGCTGGATTGCTTCCTTCAGGAGTTTGGAACGATCCGGGCACTGGTGTTATTTCTTAAGGCGGTCGAGGCCAAGTTCGGGTCCTTAAATCAATGTTTCGACCTTGCTTCAGATCATATGCGGGAAGCCCTAAATTCCCACCAAACCATCGCTGAGTTGCAAGCCCTTCATGATGATTCTCAAAGTCGCACCGCCAAGGAACTGGGTATGGTATGGGGCGAACTGGAGCGGGCGCAAGAGAAGCTCAGGAAGCTGGAGACCCGCACCGCACAGAATAAGCTTATCTGCGATCTGGAGAAGGAGAATCGATCCCTTACTCATAGGAATAGGGTCCTCCAAGAAGCACTGACGACCGTCCGGCTGTCTTACCATCTTCTTGGCCTCAAGAACGGACTAGTCGGGGTTTCTCCCCTTACCGATGTTCCCGCCGGGGTTCGTAGGACCATTGAGCGTATGGAGGCCAACCCAGGGAAGTTTGGTGAAGGGGCTCCTAATCACAAGGCCTATCTAGATGCCGTGGAATGGTATACCAAGATAACTGATGGGGAGGCCGAGCCTTATCCCCCCAGTCTCCGCCGGGTCCCTGCCCGGGTAGAGGTAGATATTGCTTATGAGTGGTATGAGGACATGACCGTGTCCATCGACCCGGAAGAGGTGGCGCGCCGGATAAGGCGTATCCGGGAGATTGCTGCTTCCGGGGTTACCACCAAAGGAGTGAAGACCGCCGAGGGTACCCGCATTAGCCGAGAGGAGAAGGGCAAGGGTGCTGCCAACTTGTTCCCTAAGTACCGGTTCGTTACCTCTGCCGGTGTAAGAAGAATGCGCCTGGCGGAACCGCTTCCGGAAGGGTCCGTAGTGGTTCCTATCCCCGAGCTGAATGAAGAGGACGCCGAGCAATTGGAGGAGGAGCTAGCATGGAATCAAGCTCCGGATGCTCGGTTTGCTGAAGACATCTTGTCTTCTCAATTCTTTGGTGGGGGTTTCCGCCCGGGTAACCCAGAGGGTGCTTCCGGGTCAGGCCCTAAGTGGGTTTAAAGATGCATAGATAGAAAAACCTGTGTAAAATTTCGTGTAATCGTTTCTTTGCAATATGATCACATGTTCATGCGATCTTGTAAAATTCTATGCCATTGTTCCTTTGTAATATAACCACATGTTCATGCGATTTGCTTTTAAAAGATGATTGAATAAAATTGCTTTTTGAATAGCCCTTTTCATTAACTTTCTCCTGTAAACATTACATTCTCGGGTCCCCTGGCTTCATCCAAGCTCCGGGTCCGCTCTAGCGGGGAACCCGAATGGGAGCTACCCAAGGGTCCCTTTTAAACAAATATTCCTCTCTAAACCCGGAACGAGGCCAAACGTCGGGTTCTCCCTAGCATATTCATGCTTAGCGTATTCACGCTTCCGGGAGGGGCATATCCATGCCTAGCATATCCATGCCTGGCATATCCATGCCTGGCATATTCATGCTTTAGTAGCTGTGGTATGATGCGGGGTGCTCTACTTCCCGTAAAACCTTCTTAGGTTAGCTACGTTCCACCTTCTGGGGATCTCCTTTCCCTGCTTGTCCTCCAGCACATAGCTCCCTCCCGGGTGTGCTTCCTTGATCTTGTATGGCCCTTCCCAGTTGGGTGCAAGTTTGCCCTCCGGGGCTTGGCGGCTCTTATCGTTCCTCCTCATTACCCAGTCTTCTGGGATGAAGACTTCTTTCCGCACCCTTCTGTCATGATACCTCTTTACTCGCTCCTTCACCTTGGCTTCCTGAAGTGCCGCATTCTCTCGCTTCTCTTCCAGGAGATCCAAGTCAAGGCGTCGTCCATCGTTTTCTTCTTCCGGGCGCTGGTATTGAGTTCGAGGGCTTGGGATCCCAATCTCTGCGGGTATTACTGCCTCTGACCCGTACACCAAGCCATACGGAGATTCCCCGGTAGTTGAGCTTTCCGTAGTCCTATGGGCCCAAAGAACACTGGGTAGCTCCCAGATCCAATTTCCCCGCGCGCCTTCCAAGCGGGTTTTTAGTCCTTTGATGATGGTGCGGTTGGTGACCTCTACTTGCCCGTTCGCCTGGGGGTGGTACACCGACGTCAACTTCTGTTCTATGCCATACTTGACACACCATGATTTGAAAGGATCATTCTCGAACTGCGCCCCGTTATCCGTGACTATGACTTTCGGGATGCCGAATCGACAGATGATGTTCTTCCAGCAAAACTTGACACAAGTTAGTCCCCGTATGTTGGTGAGCGGTTCTGCCTCCACCCATTTGCTGAAGTAATCGATCGCCACGATCAGGTACTTGGCTCCTCCCGGGGCAGTCGGGAATGGTCCGACCAAGTCAATTCCCCATCTGCTGAACGGCCAAGCTCCTGTGACTCCGACTAATTCTTCCCGGGGAACATGGATTAGCGGGGCAAATGTCTGGCATTCCAAGCACTTTTGTACATGTTCTTCCGCATCTTTGAACAACGTCGGCCAATAATACCCCAGCCTTAAGATCCTTTTGGCCAAGGTGCGTGCTCCCTGGTGGCTCCCATTAGATCCCTCGTGCATCTCCCGGATGAGGTATCGGCCTTCCAACCTCTCTACACACTTTAGCAGAGGCTGGAGGTACCCTCTTTTGTACAGCTCCCCTCCCTGGATCACATACTTAGGCGCCTTAACTCTTAGCTTCCGGGCCTGGGCCCTATCCTCCGGGATGGTTCCTTCTTCTAGGTATGCCCGCATGGGCCTGATCCAGGATTCTTCCTCATTCACCAGCATTACTTGATTGCTCTCCTGGTAGCTCCTTCTTCCTAGTACTTCCAAGTATAACTTTTGGTCGGGCTCAGGTTTCAATTCTGAGGAGGCCAATTTGCTCAAAACGTCTGCTTTGCTGTTCTTCTCCCGGGGAACTTGAACCAAGTCGAAGGTTTTAAACCCGGCTATAAAAGGCTTTACCACTTCCAGATATTTTTGCAGGCTCCTCTCCCGGGCTTCATACTCTCCCTTTACCTGTTGCACCACAATCTGGGAATCACTGTGTGCCGTGAGAGTTTTGATGTCCATCTCATTTGCCAACCTTAACCCTGCGATCAAAGCTTCGTACTCGGCTTCATTGTTGGTTGTTCTGAAAGTGAATTGGACTGCATAGGGATACTCCTTCCCTTCCGAGCTGACTAACAATATTCCTGCTCCACTGCCCCCCGGAGTGCGCCGATCCATCCACATATAGCTTCCAAGCCGGGTCTGTCTCAGCCTTAGCCGCATCCTCCGGAGTGTTAGGCGTCTCCTGTTCCTCATTTATCCTTGCTTCTGATTCCAACAGGAAGTCCGCTAGGGCCTGACCCTTGATAGCCCTCCTTGGCTCATACCGGATTTCATACTCTCCCAGCTCTATAGCCCATTTCATCATTCTCCCTGATGCCTCCGGCTTGAACATGACTTGTCTTAGCGGGTAATTGGTAAGAACCACTATGGGATGGCCCTGGAAGTAGGGCTTAAGCCTCCTTGAAGCATGCACCAGCGCCAGAACCAACTGCTCCAACTCAGTATACCGGGTTTCTGCCCCCCGAAGTGCCCGGCTAACAAAATAGATTGGGTGCTGCTTTCCCTCCTTTTCTTTGATTTGTACGGCACTTACCGCCTCCCGGGACGCCGCTATGTACAGAAAAAGCTCCTCCCCCGGGAGTGGCTTCTTTAAAGTTGGCAACTGTTGAAGGTGCTCTTTCAGATTTTGGAATGCCTTCTCACATTCCCCGGACCACTCAAACGCCTTGGTCCTCCTGAGAATGTTGAAGAAAGGCAACTGCCTGTCTGCCCCCTTTGACAGGAACCGACTGAGGGCCGCGAGGGACCCTGTTAACCGCTGTACTTCTTTCACCGACCTAGGGGAGGTCATCTTAGCTATGGCTTCCACCTTCTCCGGGTTGACGTCGATGCCCCGGCTTGACACCATAAAACCCAAGAACTTCCCCGCACCCACCCCAATGGTACTTTTGGAAGGGTTCAGCTTTAGATTGCTCCGTTCCAGCTTTTCGAACATCTCCTCCAGGTCATTCAAGAAAGCCCCGTAAGCCCTACTTTTAACCACCATGTCGTCAACATACACCTCCATGTTTCTTCCCACTTGGTCCTTGAAGAGTTTGTCCACCATTCTCTGGTACGTAGCCCCCGCGTTCTTCAGCCCGAAGGGCATCTTCTTGTAGCAAAAGGTTCCAAAATCGGTGATGAATGAGGTTTTCGCCTTGTCCGCCTCATCCATCTGCACCTGGTGATACCCTTTATGTGCGTCGAAGAAGGCCAGCACCGAATACCCCGCAATAGCCTCTGCCAGCCGGTCCAGATTTGGGAGAGGATAGCTGTCTTTGGGGCAGCACTTATTCAAATCCGTAAAGTCAATACACATGCGCCAGCTTCCATCATGCTTCTTTACTAAGACCGGGTTAGCTATCCATTCCGGGTAGATGATTTCCTCGACCACCCCGGCTCTCTCCAGCTTCTTTACTTCATTCTTTATAAATTCTGCTCTTTCCGGGGCTACAGGCCTTTTCTTCTGCCTGATTGGTTTAGTTGCAAGGCTTATGTTCAGCTTGTGTACCCCCAACTCTGGTAACACCCCCACCATGTCCTCCGGGCTCCACGAGAATACTCCCTGATACTTGGCCAAGAGTTCCTTCAGCGCACCTTTTACTTCCCCCGGGAGGTCTTTTCCCACCGTGACCGTCCCTTTGTCCGCCACCTGCATCTCCTCCAACTCCTGGCGGGGAACTTCTCCGTGTACCACCCCTACTGCTTTCTTTGCGTCCAGCACCGCCGTCATCATGCAACTTCTTGCGACTGCTTGACTATCCCGCACGACCGCCACACCTTGCGCAGTGGGGAACTTCATCGTCAGCAGATACGGACAACTCGCTGCCCGGACTTGAGTTAGCCATGGTCTTCCTATGATTACGTTGTACGACGAGGGTGCGTCAATAACCGCAAAGTTGCATGTCACCGAGATCCTCTTGCTCCGGTCCTTCTCATCCACCATACACACTGCGAGGGGAATAACACCTAGTGGAACTTCGGGTTTGCCCGTGAACCCTGACAAGGGAGATAAGGGAGGTTTCAGGTTCTGTCTCCCAATTCCCAACTGATCGAAACAAGAAGCGAACATGATCTCCACGCTGCTCCCATCGTCCACAAACACCCTTTTGACCAAGAAGCCTTCAATCTCCGCCGTTACCACCATTGGGTCAGAATGGGGTATCTGCGGCGGGGCTGCATCCGCTTCAGAGAAAGTGAGAGCTTCATCGGGGCGAAACCTTTTCCCCTGAATCTCCCCCGGGGGAACATACCGGGTCCGGGCCCGGATAGCGGAGACTGACTGACATGCTTCTCCGACTTCTCCACTGATCACGTTGATCATCCTGTTGGGTATTGGGACCGGCTCCACTGCTTGGACCGGCGCGGCGGCTATGGCGGGCCTCCCCAGGGCCCTGTTACCTTGGTTGCCTTGGATTCTTCCGTTTCCTCTCCCCGGGTTAGGTCTCCACCTCCTGCGGGGCTGCTCCTGAGGCTGGTCCCGGGGATTCTCCTTCTTTACCTCCGCTGCCACGCAATCTCTCAGCTGTCCCCGTTCTATCAGTCTTTCTATCTCGTTCCTCAGCATCCTACACCCCTCTGTCGCATGCCCATAAGACTTGTGGTAGGCGCACCACTTGTCCGCGTTTTCCCTAGACGGGGTCCCGTGGATAGGCAATGGATCCGGGAACAGATCCTTGTGGATAGCATGAATCTCCGCTCGGGATTTGCTGAGCGGGGTGAAACTGTCCGCCCTTGCCCGGTTTACCAACGTGGGAGCGGGGTCCCTTCTGCTTGGGTCTGCCGTTCTCCTTCTTTCTATCTTATCCGGGAGGAATCCCCCAGATTCTTCCTTTCTCTTCCGTGTGGCATCATTAACCGCGCAGTATAGTTGTACCGCCATTTGCAAGTTGTGAAAGGTTTCCGGGATATTTTCCATCAACTTCTGGAACAGCGCCATATCCCTCTAGCCATTTATAAACCCGCTAATCACTGCCTTCTCCTGCTGCTGCTGCCTGTCGACAACCTTCATGCTATCATCCATGTACCTTCGATAGTATTCCATTGATCCTTCTGCAGCCTTCTGTCGGGTAGCTAAAAGCTCAGTCAACTGCTTTCCTTCCTTCTTTAATCCGGCGTATCTAAACAGCAAGGCCTTAGAGAAATCGTAATAATCTCTGAGACTTTCTCGAGGCAAAGAATCGAACCACGAGAGACAGTTTCCTCTCAGGTAACAGCCCACCAGCTTGCATCTTAATTCCTCCGGGAAGTCCCTTGACACCATTAGGTTCTGGTACGTCCTGACAAACTCCTCCGGGTCTGTCTCTCCATTATATGTTGGGATTCCCTCCGGGGTCCGGAGGCCCGGCGGCCATGGGTACGCGAGCACTCGAGGTACCCAAGGGGAGGTAGGTTTAGCTCCGTTTCTTCCCACCAGTTTGTCTAGTCGAGCTTCCAAGGAGTTGGGGTCCTGCTGTGCCACCTGATAGCCCTGCATCCTATCGTCCTCCCGATAGTATCTCTCCGGGTAACCGAAGTTCATCCCCATTGATCCGTACATGGGTCCGGAATACTGGATCGGGTTTCCCTGGGTTCCGAAGGCCTGATAACCCAACGGCTCCGCCGGCATGACTGGCAGGTCATACCCAATTTGTCCCGCCCCCCAGCTGGAACGCGGGTAATAGGGTGGAGCATGTGGAACCAGATTCGATTGTTGTCCCGTAGCCGCTCCCCTTCCAACCCCGAAATTCGGAGGGAAAGAAGGTGGGACGGTGGAGGAATTTACACGCCCCTGTAGCTTTGGCGGCTGAACGGCTCCGTCCAGATCAATAACCTCTCTTTGGTGCCCCCCTAGAGGACCTGCCTGGTTCCTCCCGGGTTCCCTTCGCCTCAGGCTTTCCCGGGTGGAGAGTACCCACTGGCGGTACAACTCCTTGTTGGCTCTCATGAACTCCAAGGCCGCCACTTCCTCCGTACTAACTAAGGGCTGCCCCTCCTCCCGGGCTTCAGGTCCCTGGCCCCGGGTGGTGCCATCCCCGGCGAGCCCAAGCCCTTCCTGCTCATCCTGGTACTCTCCTTCCGAGTAGGCTTCGTCGGAGGCAGTTTCCACGTGGCCGTCTTGCGGTACCCCTAGCTCTCGCTGGTGTCTAGCCTCCTCCTGCAACTGCCTCAAGGTCACATCGTCTCCCGGGGGTGGAAGAGAATCACCCCCTGAAGGTGCCGCGTTCTTCTTAGGGCGCCCGCGCCCTCTCCTTGGCGACTCCATCGTGCGAAGGTGGAAAGGTCCCACTGGGCGTGCCAATTGATGCTACCAAAAACCGTCCGGGTCCCCGCACTTGTTGCTACCCGCGCCTCCTAGCTGAGATACCCGCCACAACCCTGCAAAATAATCCCCGGGCGGCGTCCCGGGGAAGAGGCTCCGGCGTGATGATGAGACGGGGGTAGTTATGCCGGGGAAATCGTACGGGAAAGACTCTCAATATGAAATAGAGAGATATAAGTCACCTACATTGCTTACTGTTTGGGACTAGTATTTATAGCCGAGCTTTGCCTGCTTTGGGGATAAGGTGCAGGACCACTCCCTTTGTCACCATCTGTCCTCTTCCTTGTCTGGATGTGCTTCTCAGCGGGAAAGATGCCGCTCTGATGGTCCTGGGCCGCGGGCTTTCTTCCTGGCCCAGAAGGATTCTGGGCCAGTATTATCATGGTCTAATCCTGTAGTTGTGCCAACACCGGAGTTGCGATTAAAGCAGTGGAAATCGAGGTAGAATTGGGCCTCGGCGAGGGTATGGGCTCTGCAAAACTACGCAGTTTTGCAAATGGTGGTTATGAGGCACGTTGGGTTTAGCGACAATGACGTTATGTTGATTCTCTGTGGCAGTTCGATTTTGTGTCAAGTGTGGAGAGTCGTCATTGGGTTTGATTTTCTATTGATATTGTTTGTTTGTGGCCAATGGTGGGGAAAATGAACTGGAGGTGGCGATAGTGGTGAGTAAGTAAATGAAAATGAAAATTTTGATAGTCCTGAGACTTCCTGGCACTTATTCCTTTCGGTGCATGTACACTAAACAATTGCAGGTTTTATTATGGGTGAAAATTGGGGACAATTTTAGAGATTTTAGATGTTGCATGAGAAGTAGAGGAAAGGCAAGGGGCCAATTCCAATTGATGGTTAGCATGTTATATCATATTTAGCTAGAGCGAAATAGGTGAGTTTTTCAAGGAAAGAATATGCAACCAGATCAATTGACATTACAGATTCTTTCAGGCTATGATTGATTGGCGTGCTAGTTGTTTTCCTGTGAGTAGCACAGTCAGAGTTCTAGTCTTTGACTTGGTTGAGTACTTGTAAAGCCGGGAGTGATGGTTATTTTGTGTAACAATTCTGTTTTTGATGAATAATATATATATATCTATCTATTCCATCAAAAAAAGAAAAAAAAACTTTGACAAAGATTGGGTTATCGAGACGGTGTTGATGAATCATGGACAATAGTGGATTAGGAAACTTATTGTTGGAAATGACTTGAAGATGCCAGAGTTGATTATGATGTTGTGTAATGGTCTGTGGATGAAGGAAGGAACCCTTATCAACATGTTAACTGATCCAACTTATGCGGAAGGTCTAACACTTCGATATCAATAACGATGGCGGATGACCTTGGCTTGAAGGTACCATATTTTGTGGGCGACTGCTTGACTCTTGTAAGTATGGTTCGAGTCTGAAACTTCGATTATGTGGAGCTAGTTGATGAAAATCGAGCTTTACTGCTTAGACAAAGTTTTATGAACCTCTACTAGATCACTAGCATCCCACTCTCTAGAGTTTATACAATTAAATGATTCTGGACACTTTCAGTGACATGAATGAGATTTTAACGTTTTTGACAAAAATTGATCGATATAACACAAATGGTCATGGGTCATAAAAGTCAAACTTTTTGTATAAATACTTGCTTATTACTAATTAAATACAAAATGAAGTATATATACATTGAAAATGAGATCATTGCCCTTCTAATACATGAATAGAGTAAGAGGCGGGGTTAACAAAGCTTCCAACGCAAACACAAACACGGTATGTAGCGTTGTTGTAGTACGACAAATCTGTTAATTCATCAATAATGGCGGATTTACAAACACATTTCGTCCCAATATCATAGCTCACAAACCCATGATCGCGACTTTGGTATTCATTTTTCAAGAGCAGCTTTCTCCCTTTCTCCAACACGGCCGCCTGCATAATCGAGGAACAAACAACATGCCAATTATTAATAGAAGCTATCTTTCTCCTTGATGTCTCATTGCCGTGTGTTTCCATCACCCAAACATCCTTAAACACGAAAGCATCGTAATTAAAATTAACAAAAGGCAACCATTCAAGCAAGTCAATTTCGACATTCCTATAAACGGAGGAAGTCGCAGGACAACTTTCTATTCGTAGGTTTCAAGATCAAAAGCAACAATGAAGCAGTTTTCGAGCCAATGAGCGCAACCATTAGCCATGATACAATCCTTTTCTAAGAAGTCTGGGCTAAAGAAGACAAATATTTCAGGCACCTCGAAAGGAATAGAAGCCCTAATCACTTGCCACGACCTCTACTTCAAACTGTAGACGCAGAGCTCATGCAACGGAGCCCTAAGTCCGCCAAACCATCTAACTACTTTGTAGTCATCATTGACGCGATCGAATCCAAGTCCTTGTGCTGTAATATCAGCATTTTTAAATTCATCTGGTACAGGTGGCAACTCAAAATAGCTTCCATTAATGAAGGGGTTCCATAAAAAATAAATTTTCTCCTTTTTCAAGTACATATTATATATATGTTGATGTTTTCAAATAAACAATCTCATTACAAGTCCGAAAACGGCATTATGAGTTGTTTGGCATTAGCTATGCCCTTCTTAGCCATGGAATCGAATGCGAAACACTTTTTTCCTCCTCTACTATAAGCAATGATTTTGATACGCACTTGAAACGAATCAAGGTTTCAAAGGGCAAGTCGAATTTCATCTGGAATGTAATTCGACATGGTCGGTTAAATGGATCGATCAAAACCCTTAATTATTATACCGTTTAGCTCGACGGCTCCAAGTTTTGCTAACCTTATAACAGGACACGGCTGTATTTAATTTACACAAGAAAACCGAAACCAAAGATAAAACTTTTTTTCTGTTTCAGAATAATTCAGATTCATCTAAAAATTCAGAATAATCTTCACTTAAAATTTTAGCGTAGGTAGAAAGCAAGTCCGGTCGAATTCCTAAAACTTTTTATTAAATGGAGATGGCATCAAACTTCATCTTTTTAGCAAAATTTAACATATTGACATTCGTGAAATTGGTGGTCAGTACTTGTCATGAAATTTCGTTCTCTCTCCTAAAAACTCTCCGTTCTCTCTCCTACTTCATCGGCCTAGAATAGTTACTTTTAATATTATACCCATTTTTTATCACTATTCAAAGGCCACAACGGACAGATAACGGCCACAACCACTGCTCCCCAATGGCGGCATCCCCTCTCCCCGATCCTTTGTTCAAGCTCTAGCTGCCAAATAAACAATACTCTACTCCACCTTGCCATACACACCGGATTTACATCCGATTACCGAATATAAGGGGAAAATTGCATTCATACTCCCACCGGAAGAAGGAGCGGTGCTCGCATCCTACTACCACAATGCCCTGGTGGGAAAGTTTATTCGATCGAAGCCAACGATGGAAGCTCTCACCACATCATTCAAATCCATCGGCTTTAAAGGAAGGTATCAATTGGGATCGCTGGATTTCAAGCATATTCTCATCAGATTCCAGGAAAAGGAGGACTACCAAAGATGTTGGATGAAAGGTGCCTGGAGTTTTGGAAGCTCGGTCATGAAAGTGCAAAAGTGGACACCTGATTTCTCTCCTGAGCAAGAATCATCAATAGTACCAATTTGGGTAACACTGCAGAAACTCCCTATTCATTTCTACAACACTTCTGCTATTGTTGGTATTAGTAGTCAAATTGGTAGGTTTCTGAAAATGGATGCAGCCACTTTGGGCATTACTAGACCATCAGCTATAAAGTTTTGTGTGAAGGTTGATCTGCTAGCTAGTTTACCTAGTACAATTGTGGTTGGAATAGGAAAAAACATAGCAGAGTATCCTATTGAATATGAAGATCTGCCTCACTATTGCAACCACTGCAAGGTTATAGGTCATGCTGAAATGGACTGTGGTTTCTTTAACCCTGAACTCAAAAGAAAATCTAGGTTGATAGAAAGGACTAAGTCTAAGGCTGATGGCAAGAAAGTAGTTGAATCTGTTATGCTTGTGAGTACTCAGAAAAATGGGAATCCAGGCCCCTCTGGTCTTACTCCTACTGATAAGGAGGCCATTCCTCAACAAAAGGAACTAGTTGCAAATACTGTCAAAGCTCCTCTCAGAAGGAATAATAGAAGGAAGTTCAGATACAAATCCTCAAGAGCTGCTAGATTCACTACCAAATATGTTCCTAAGACCACCATCTTGATTACTGAGAGCCTTGATCAACCTAAAGGAATCTCTCCAACTGATATCATCCCTACTGATGCAGTTGAGAAGATCAACCAGCCAGGTGGAGATTCTATCACTAAAGTGGTTCCCCAGAAAGTGACTATGCCTGCCAGTGGAGTTATTAAAACAGTTTTTCAACCAGTGGAGCTTACATATATTGAGGGTGGTAGTCCAATTCCCAAAACTACAACTTTAAAAACCCCTCTAGCATTGCTGAAATTACCTGCTCCAGTGGGGGAAATACAAGACCAGGAGGATGCAGAAATCATCAATCCAAATACAAAAGCTCCATATTCCCAGGATGATATTTTACCAAAAGGTTTGTTTCACTCCACTAATTTTCCTCCTTTTCAGGCTAATAGGTTGCTTTTCCATTCACAGGAAAAAAATAGAAACAGGTTCTCACCCCTTATCCAGGAAGGGGATGGTCTAACAGCTAGCTCTGATGAAGTGGAGGAAACATGTGAGGAGGCAGAAAGTGCTCAAGAAGGAGGAAAAAATAACTCTACCTCATCTTCCACTCAGGTAAGTACTGCAAAGGTACAGGCTCATACAATGCTTAAAAGATCATCTAAAAAAAGTAGGAAAAATACTTATAGCAGTCAGTTGCATCAAGTGGCCTATCTTCTTAGGTCATCCACAAAGAGCTCCAAAAGCAGTCTTTAATGATTAGTACAACAATAAAAATTAACATGCTAGTATGGAATATTAGAGGTATGGATACTTCAATGCTTAGGCTTGAAAGGCTAGTTATTGCTCATAGACCTGAATTGATATGTTTAATTGAACCTAAACATCTCAATTCTGAATGTGCTCATTACATGAAATTGCTTCATTTTGATAACTGTGTGCATGCTGCTTCAGGACAGATCTGGCTCTTTTGGATTAATTCTCTTTCTGTATCTCTTAAGGCTGACCATAGACAATTCCTAGCTGTTGACATCCTTAGCCACAAATTAAAATCTCCAATGGAAGGAGTTTTTATCTATGGATTAAGGACTAAAATGGGAAGGAAAGACCTGTGGAAAGATTTACTAGCCTTAGGATATAATAATGTTGTTTACATAGGTGATTATAATGCTTTTAGATCTGTGAGTGAATATAAAGGTCCATCCTCTCCTAAATTAGGAAGTCTGCAAGACTTTAATGATTTCATTCATAGCCTATCTCTGGCAGAAATACAAACAGTGGGTAATCTATTTACATGGACTAATGCAAGAATGCAACCCACAATAGAGAGATTAGATAGAGGATTGTGCTCCCAGATATGGAGTTCCAATTTTCCATCATCCTCTATTTTAGTACTCAATAAGGAGACTTCTGATCACTGCCCCCTTCTCCTAACAGTTGGAAGTGCAATCCCTTCCTCACCTAGGCCATTCAGATTCCTTAACACCTGGTTTAAAAGACATGATTTTATTGAGGTGATTAGGAATAGTTGGTCTTCTCCTTTATCTGAGGTTGGTATGGTGAGATTATTCCCGAAACTAAATAGATTAAAACAAGTTTTGAAAACTTGGAACAAAGAAGTTTTTGGTAACATTACTGATAATGTTGCTAAAGCTGAAGAAAATCTTAGGCTACAGGAAATAATCTAGGATCTTAACCAATCAGATGGAGAACTTTTTAAACTCAAAAAAGCTAAAACCTGTTTAAACAAAGCCCTAACAGAAGAAAAGCACTTTTGGAAACAAAAGGCAAAGGTTAAATGGCTAAAAGAAGGTGATGAAAATACAGAGTTTTTCCATAAATCAGTAAAGGATAGAAAAAATAGACTAGGGATTTCGAAAATTCATAATTCACAAGGCATCTGGCTTGATGATATTTCTGAAATTGAGAATGAAGCTATTTCCTTTTATGAAAATCTCCTTTCTTCTGAATCAGCTGAAACAGCTCCTTTTCATTCACACTTCCTAAGCCAGATTCCCTCCCTTGTTAGTCCACAACAAAATGAGTGTCTTATTAAATCTGTCACTATGGAGGAGTTAAAACAGGTGGTTTTCAGTCTGAATAAATCCAGCAGTCCTGGACTTGATGGCTATACAGCTAAATTCTATATTAAGGCATGGGATATTATTTGTATAGATGTGCTTAATGCTGCTAATGATTTTCTTAAAAATCCTATTATTCCAAGAGGTATAGCCAGCACATGGATAACCATCATTCCAAAAAAAGAAGTGCCAATCTCTTTCAATGATTACAGACCAATAAGTCTTTCCAATGTTAGTAATAAAAAAATTTCAAAAATCCTGATGGAAAGACTTAAACCAGTCATGCCTTCTCTGATTTCTCAGAATCAATCTGCCTTATTAGCCAACAGAGAAATCTCAGATAACGTCCTTTATTTAAAGGAAATGATGAGATTTATCAATAGGAAAACTAGGGGTGCAAACTGTATTCTTAAGCTTGATCTCCAAAAAGCTTTTGATAGAGTAGAGTGGCATTTCCTAAGCTCAGTGCTTCTCAAATTTGGCTTCCATGGTTCATTTGTCCATACCATCATAAAGAACTTGTCTCAAGCTTGCTTCTCAGTCCTGGTGAATAGTGGGATTCTTCAAAGCTTCAAGGGGAATAAAACAGGGAGACCCTATTTCACCCTTTCTGTTTAATTTATTCTCAGAAGCTTTCACTAGATCTCTTGCATATGTTTATCATATAGGAAAAATTCAGTATTTTAACTTACCAGATGGAGCCATTCCTATTTCTCACCTGAGTTATGCAGATGACACCATTATTTTTCTGACTGCTAATAAGCCTAGCTTAACTGTGCTCAAAGCTTTTTTAGTGGTTTTTGAGGAAACCACTGGTCAAAAAATCAACTTTCAAAAAAGTGAGGTTTATTACAGTAAAAATGCATCTTTACATACCATCAGATTAATTCAGTCTATCCTAGGGATGAAAAAAGGTGACTATCCTTTTAGATACCTAGGAGTTCCAATTTTTACAGGACAAATGACTTGTTCACATTTCCAGCCTGTGCTTGAAATGATCAATTCAAGGTTAGACAGCTGGAAGAACAAGTGGTTATCCACTGGTGGTAAATTAACACTTATTAAATCATGCATATATTCCATTCCCCAGCATATTTGGGCAGTTTATGATCCCCCAAAACTGATTTTAAAAAATCTGGAGAGAGTTATCTCCTCTTTCTTCTGGGGGCATAATGAAAATGGGGAAAAGAAAAAGTGGAGGAAATGGAAGGATCTGTGCTTTCCTTTTGTGGAAAATGGTATTGGAATCAGATCTCTCTCTACCATTATTGATGCTTACTCAGCTAAACTATGGTGGAAATATCAAAAAGCACTAGCCCCATGGACACTTTTTATTGCTTCACTCCCTATAACTGCTAGAACCTCACAAACATGGAGAAGGATATGCAAAATGGATCCTTTTACTGCACACAATTCTAAAATCATCATTGGTAATGGAAAATGCAGTTTTTGGAATTCCAACTGGATTGACTCTGGTGTTTTGAGTGATTTTATCTCACCTGATGCTACAAACATTCCATTAGACTGCACTGTGGCAAATTTTATTACTTATAAACATATGTATATGCATTCCTTAATCCCACTGCTACAGACTGATGCTTTAATTTTTATGCAGGACATAAATCTCTCCCCACACAGGGAAGATAGACTCATCTGGAAACTGGACTTAAAAGGAAATTTTACCTTCTCTTCAGCCTACAATGCTCTTCGACCTAAAAGAGGTAAAATCTCTTCCATGAAAAAGATTTGGTCTCCCAGAACCCCTAAAAAGGTTTCAGTTTTCATGTGGAAACTTTTTAATTGTTTACTACCTTTTGATGACATTCTGTTATTCTTTGGTTTTAACATAGTTTCCAAATGTGCATTCTGTGACAATTCTGATAGTATAGACCATTTTTTCAATGAATGTGGTATAGCCAAACAAGTTTGGGCTGCTGTACACTCTTTTTTATGTATTGGCAATCCAGACTTTACCTCTCTGTGGAGTAGACTTGCTAGCTATTGGTCTTTTAATGGTCTCACCACACTACATTCCAACCTAGTTAATATGGTTCCATCCTTTGTTTGTTGGTGTCTGTGGAAGGCTAGAAATATAAAACTTTTTGATATGGTGATTCCAAATGTACAAGGCTTAGTCAAAGAAATAAAAAATGTGATTTTTGATGCTTTTGTAGCTAAGCCTTTCTACATTACTAAACAACATGATATAGACATTGCAAATTCTGGAGTTTTGCCTAAATGGTTAAAACCTCCAAAACCTAACATTTTTCCCATTAAATGGCTCAAACCATTAAATGGTACAAAAATGAATGTTGATGCTGCATGGAATCATTCTAGTCATAAAGCTGGGATTGGAATAATACTAAGAGATTCTACAGGTTCTCTCATACTTGCTAGATCCTTCTATATTATTTCCCCTTCTCCCCTTGAAGCAGAATTGCATGCTATAAGCTTAGGCACTCTTATTGCTCACTCTTTCAACCTGTTTGTCTTCTCTATGGAATCTGATTGCTTAAATGCTGTAACAATGATCCATGATCATAACAAGGCCCCATGGGATCTGTTTTCTCTGGTAGATTATATATCTTTAAACCTTTTTCCTGCAACTCTCACTCATACTCTAAGGCAGGGAAATAATGTAGCTGATCTGCTAGCTAAACATGCTTTGAAAAATAAACTTAATGCTCAGTTCAGTCTAAACAGCCTTCCAAGAAAAGTTAGAGGAGCTTTATGTTTAGATAAAATGGAGCTTCCCTCTCTGCGCATCCAGAACTAGATACTGCTAATTTTTGCTGGTTTTATTGCAGATGAAGTACTACAGACTTGCCTGCAATTTCCAAGCTCCACTCAAAGGTCCACTCCAGCTGAGCTTTCATCTGGCTCAAAGAATGCTATCACTGGTGCACTAACCTCTGCCAAATAGGAAAATAATAAAGGGCAGTTTCATCTATAGGCTGAATTGGGGTTTTGTGTTTGCTCATGAAACCACTTACAAGCAAGTAGATTGAACCTTCCTGATATATTATTTTTCCCTTTTTCTTTCTGCTGTACAGAAGGAGAAGTTTCGGCTTCTCTCTTTCTTTTTTGAAGGCACTCACTTGTGCCTTGTGTAGTGAATAACTACACCATAGTCACCTAGTTTTTTAGGTTGCTATGTTTTTCTGTGGATGCTGCACTGCGCTTTAGGCCTTACCTGAATGCAGCTTTTGTATCTTTTTCATTTTCAGTCATTTAAAAGGCATGGGGAAGCCAATATAACTCCCTCCACCAACGGTGATTATCTCCAAAAAAGAAATTAACATATTGACATTAATAATAATTTATAGCCTCGAATTGGTTAAATACAAAATTCCAACTAGCACATGTTTCAATTAGGCTCACTGAATAATTATGCTTAATATATAAAGTTCAAGACATGAAAGTGAGAAGATTAGTAATAATGCATTGAATGATAATGTTTAATATGTAAAGGATCATCCTTGAAAGTGACAAGAATAACATATGTCTCTAGTCTCAAACTCAATTGACACTGGTCAAACATGAGATTTTCTCTTAGTTAAATGCTAAATTTTCGTAGGGCTGGAAATTTGTGTCAATATACCGTACTAACAACCGTACCATTACCAAACATTCTGGGTATTGATATTAAATTTTACAGACCAAACATCATTACCGTACCTTACCGACTTATATAATTAAATTATTTAATTACACTATAATTTTATTTACCATTAATTTCAATAAATTATATATATATGTATGTATATTGAACTGAACGGAATTGAAAATAACCCTTACAAAGAAATAATGCTATTAGAAAGACTTTACACACTTCAAGAGTAAGGGGGGCGGGACTAACAAAACTTGCAACACAAACATGGTATTCAGCTCTGTAAACATGGTATCCATCGCAATAGTATTTCCTCCAATCATCATCATCTACACAAACATGACATGCTTTGTACCAATCTGTTTCTCCTGGGACTGCCATTTTACACACACTTTTCTTCTCAACATCATACATCAAAAGCTTATATCCAGAATGTCTCAACAGCAGCTTCCTCCCTTTCTGTACCACCGCCACCGGTGGCATATGCAGGTCCTTGTCCTTGGGCAAATCAATGGATGCCATCTTTTTCCACGATGTCTCGACGCCGTATTCTTCCATCACCCAGACTCCATATCCATGATGGTACGACACTAACGAAAGACAACCGTTCAAGCAACACAATTGCTTACTGCTTACACGCCGATCTGGAAAGAGGTTTTTGCAGGATAGCTTTCGAAATTCATAGGTTCCAAGATCAAAAGCAACAATGAAATTACATAGCCCGTTGCGTTCGAACCATTAACCACAGTACAATGATATTCTAGGAAGTAATAACCGTACTTCTCATGTTTTAAAAATGGGATACCAGCCCTAATCACTCTCCACGAATTTTGATTCAAATTGTAGACGCATATCTCATGCCGACAATGTTGAATTCTGTCGGTTTGATAATGAATATTACTTTGTACGAACCATATAACCACTTTGTAGTCATCGTTGATGTGATCGTATCCAAATCCGTGTGATATAGGATTAATATAGGTATATTCCTCCGGTGGAGAAGGTAAGTCAAAGTGGCTACAAGTGAAGGGGTTCCATAAAACTAAATCACCTCCTGAAAGCACACAAACAATCCCATTACAAGATCCCACGGTCCTTCAGAAACCATGTTTGAGCAACCTTTCTGGGATTCTGAGCTATCCAAGATTGGCCTTGCACAAACCGTTGCCCTGCTTAACCACCGAATCAAATGCGTAGAGCTTTTATTCATTCCCGTTTATATTAACATTACTAATCAGTGCAATAATCTTGGTGTCGGGATGGGGATAGGTTTGAATCAGGCGGGATCTTCTGGAGTGGTTCTCTCTAACATAACTGCTGCCGATCAAATCACGCCATGATTTTGATACGCGCACTTTAATCTAATCAAGGTTTTAAAGGGCAGTCTCACAAGAACATCCCCAATGATATGGTCGGGAATGTAGTTATAATTCGACGACATATATGTATGTGATATCTCGATCGAATGGATATTGATATTATAATACAACCTCAAATATATGTAAATTTGACAAAATTATATTTATTGGAGGAAATTGACCTTACGCACTAACATTGGCATTAGATGGTATTTATTTCCATAATTTATAACGAGAAAAAACTGATTCCAAATATGAAACGGAAAAAATAAAACATTTTTTTTCGTTTTTAAGATACAAATTTTTTTATTTTTTTGAAGATTTCAGATACAAATTTTAATTCAGTTTAATTGATCATTAATTCAGTTTAGTTTAGATCAACAACAAATTACCTTGTGAGAATATGGTGTAGCTCTAAAGAAGTACTGTGTATTTAGATAGATATCACGGTAACCCAATAGGAACCATTGGCCGGTCCACTATTTGGTGCGCACAAAGTACCCCCTTGAAACAAATCCCCACACAGCCGTTGTCGATGCTCGAACTTATGATCTCATGACAATTAAACCAATGTCCCAACCACTAGCCTACACTTGTGTGGGTGTATGGCTCTTGTGTACACACTTCAAGAGTAAGGGAGAGGAGGGACTAACAAAACTTGCAACACAAATATGGTATTCAGCTCTGTAACATGATGATCTATAGCAAAAGTATTTCCGGTCATCATCTACACAAACACATCCTTTGTACCAATCTGTTTCTCCTGTGACTGCCACTTTACACACAACTTTCTTCTCAATATCATAAATCAAAAGCTTATATCCAGAATGTCTCAAGAGCAGCTTCCTCCCTTTCTGTAATGGCGGCACTTGCAGTCTCAGGTCCCTAATCTCCTTGTCCTCGACCAAATCAATGGATGCCATCTTTTTCCACGATGTCTCCACGCCATATTCTTCCATCACCCAGATTTCTTTTACAGCACAGTTTTCATCACGATAATGATATGACGCTAACGAAAGACAACCATTCAAGCAACTCAATACTCTACAGTCGCCTACCTACCGAGGAAAGAGGTTTTTGCAAGATAGCTTTCGAAATTCATAAGTTCCAAGATCAAAAGCAACAACGAAACTTGCCCTAAGGTATTCTATCCAATGCGCGGATACCAGCCCTAACCACGTTCCACGAATTTTGATTCAAACTGTAGACGCATAGCTCATAACGACGATGTTTAATTCTGTCGGTTTGAGAATCATGATTACTTCGTCTGAACCATATAACCACTTTGTAGTCATCGTTGATGTGATCGTATCCAAATGATCGCCATGTAAGTCTAGTGGTATAATATTCCTCCGGTGGAGAAGGTAACACAAAGTGGCTACAAGTAAAAGGATTCCATAAAACTAAATCATTCGCACCTGCATTCGGCCGAACAATCACACAAACAATCCCATTACAAGATCCCACTATCAGGAAACCTTGTTAGAACAACCTTTCTGGGATTCTGAGTTGTCCAGCATTGGCTCGCCCTTCGTAACCACGAAATCAAATGTGTAAAAATATTCATCAATCTGTGCAATAATGTTGGAGTCGGGATGGGGATAAGTTTGAGTCATGCGGGATCTTCTGGAGTGATTCTCTCTGACATAACTGCTATCGATCAAATCGCGCCATGATACGCACTTGAATCTAATCAAGGTTTTAAAGGGCAGTCTCACAAGAACATCCCCAAGGATATGGTCGGGAATGTAGTTATCCGACAACATATATGTATGTGATATCTCGATCAAATGGATATTGATATTAAAGCTTAATTATAATACAATCCAAACGATGGAACTCTGTTAAGATATCTCACATCGGTAGCGTACAAACCTAGTAACTAATATATAAGGATATCAAATGTAACACCACCTATTGCTAGAAATGTACCTATATTTAATATAATTAATATTTCATATACGTACCTATTGATAGAAATGTACCTATATTTAATATACATACCTCTTTGTCCATTACCCATGAGCTCATCACCACCAGATAAATTACAAAAATACCCCTGAACACTATATAATAAGAATTCTTTTGATCCATGGTATCCACTATCCAGCACATATTTTTGTAATTTAAACCCTCAAAGGCAAAACGACGTCGTTTTATTATGTTTTTTCCCTCAACATATCCTTCTCCTTCCGGGTTTATGATGTCTCCTTCTAGGTTTTTAATTTGATTTGAATGCGTAATCGAAATTATCCTTCTAGTTATTACATAAATTTATTTTCCACAAAATAACATAAGTTATAAGTTATAACACGTTATAAAATGAGAAACTGATTGTCTAATAAATTTAATTAATAAGACTTGGTCAAAATAAAACACTAAACGCCACCAATCCTTCCAACCTACTGCAATCCAATGTGGTGACAGCCCAATAGAAGTCCTATAAATTCCAATCAACAATTTTCAGACGTCGCTTCGTGATTGGACAAACCTTATATCACCCGTCACCGCCCCCGTCACTCTTACTCCTGCATATAAAGTCATTCCCCATATTTTGCAGCTAACTTTTATCTTCTTCTTTCTTTTTTGTATTTAATAACGAAGCAGGACAACGCTTCGTTCCGGGGAATAAATCCACCCACATCGGACCATCCGCGATCTTTCCATGAATCTACACATAGACACACACCATCACATTTAATTCTGAATATCTCTGTAAATCATTGGCCGAATCATCGTTTTCTGGAACCAGAAATGTTTGTATAATCGTGTGGATAAGAAGAAACAAACTTTTTTGGTGAAATTATCGTTAGGGGTTGGATTAAAGAAGAGAGCGATTTCCAGAGATTGGAGGCGGCGGCACAACATGTCTGCCATAGTGTGCGGCAAGAGATCGAATTTCTTTGAGGAGTCAGCATCGCCGCCGCCGGTTTCGTCCAAGAGGCTTCGCTTCTCTTCTTCTCCGACCCGATTCTCGCCGCCTAGGTCCGCCGCCGCCGCCGGGGGAGCGGGACCAGGATCTCTGTATAATAATTTATCGGCTTCGCTCGATCATCTCGTCGCCCTCTTTCCTGGTATGGACAAAGAGGTATGTATATTTTGTTTTTACCTCTGGATATTCATTTCATAGATGTTGCATCCTTAAAAAAATATGATGTTTTTGTATGATATCTTATGGTTGGAAGGAGGGGATGTAAAGATTATGTTTTTAAATCCTTGTGTGATAAGGGATTTTGAGCTATTATCTATGCTTTGATCATAAGCTTTGTTTTGATGTGGATGAATGGTGTTATGCTGCTTAAGTTTGATTGTTGTGCTCTAAGACAGTCCTTTTTGCGATATTTGAGATTGCTTAGACAAGTTTAGAGGGTGTGCTGCTTTTCGTTCATATGTTACTCCGAGTTGCAAAGGTTGCATCTTGTAAAGGATTGTCATTGTTGTGCCAAATTATTTTCCTTTACATCTAGGCTGTAGCAACTTGAAGGTTTTTAGGTTAGAGGGTTTAGTTTTTTTCATCTATTTACTTGCATTGTCATACTTTTTATGAGCAAGCAAAACTTTAGTACTTCTACTGACTTGTAAAAGGTTTTCATTCAGACCTCTATTTAAGAAACATTGATTCTCACTTTCTAAGTTGTACTTGGAGTCTTTGAAAATTTTCAAACATTCAATCAATCAACATTGTTTAAAAGCTTGTTATATCATTAGCTGATATGCTGTAACATTTCTCAATAGAGCCTGTTAGAATAAGCCTATCTGTTTAAATATTAGACCGAGGCATCAAATGTACAGACTTACAAACATATGGAGTATGGTTAGAATTTTCATTTGATTATTATTTTTATTACTTTTCATATTTTATACATGGGTAATCATTAATTTTGACCTGCACGTTGTCATTCTCTGCAAAGTGGTGTGCTGTTAAGTGGTAGCTAACCATGATGCTAATGCATTGTTTTATTTCTTCTGTTTTTGTGATTTGATTAATTTCCACTTTCAAATTTTTTACTTGGATGGTGTTTCATTGATGATAAAGTCATCACTGCGTCTTG
Organism: Cruciata laevipes; assembly: GCA_963678965.1. Classification (NCBI taxonomy): domain Eukaryota; kingdom Viridiplantae; phylum Streptophyta; class Magnoliopsida; order Gentianales; family Rubiaceae; genus Cruciata; species Cruciata laevipes. The sequence goes on along the minus strand of OY787632.1, from coordinate 7,301,257 downwards.
CATTTGTTCATTGAGTTGAAGTTGGTTGCTAGACCTTTTTATGTTTTGTTATTGCATGATCAAAAAAGTCTGTGTGAATTGACTGCTTGCTTAATTCTCCGACTCCTAGTTACTCACCCAAGCACTTCAAGCATGTGGTGATGATTTGGATTCTGCTATAAGAAGCCTGAATGAGCTTCGATTGAGTTCTGTTCATAATTCTGGATCTGCTACCAGCAACGAAGAGGTGGCGTTGCCTACACATAACCATATTTTAAATGAAGGTATGTTTGATATTATACAGCTTTGTTATATGATTATCAACTGTGTTTTTGTATTTGATGAATGACTATTAAATGTTTTGTAATGTATCCCTCATCTCTTGGGATTTTATGGGTATGATTGAATAAAGACGTGAAAACCAAACTTCCATTGCTAGTTTGATTTAAGAACCTAGTATACTCATGTTAAGATGATGTAAACAAAAGAGAGTAAAGAGAATATCCTTTTAAAATTCTTGACTGTACACAAATAGTATTCACCAGATAAACGTTTATGCTTTTGTTGCAGGTGCAACTACAAACAATGGTGGTGGCGCTGCTGCACAGGATCCTTCCTCTGATAGAACCCTCCACATGGATAGGGCAGAATGGGTGGAGTTATTTGTAAGAGAAATGATGAGTGCTTCGAACATAGATGATGCCAAAGCTCGTGCATCACGAGCACTTGAAGTCTTAGAGAAGTCCATTGTTGTAGGTGGTACTAGTGCTGATATAACACAGAGCACTCAGCAGGTGATTCTGATTTCTCTTCTCTGGTTTGTATTACATAATCTTACTCTAGCAGTCTAGCTGTATTTTTAATGAAAAGAGGCTACTATGAGTCTGTCGGGGAACATTTGTATACTCATTTCTATGACTTTCCCTTTGATATAGGAGAATATGGTACTGAAGCAGCAACTTCAGGCACTAGTACAAGAAAACTCCATTCTGAAAAGAGCGGTTTCCATCCAGCATGAGAGGCAGAAAGAGTACGAGGATAAGAGCCAAGAGTTGCATCACTTAAAGCAGATGGTGTCTCAATATCAGGAACAACTTAGGACACTTGAGGTAAATTCTACAACTTCAAGTCCATCTTGATCTCTAGTTTTTGTGATAAGAAACACTAGATTGGAGAATGGTTCCACTGGAATCAAATCTACTATGCATATATCTCGACTGAAAACAGCAGTAGTGTTATATGATTGATATTTGTCTTTGGATAATGGATTGGTTCTTGCTGTTGTAATATTCTTCGTGTTTCCATGTTCATCAGGTCAATAATTATGCTTTGACAATGCACCTCAAGCAGGCTCAGCAAAACAGTTCAATGCCAGGGCGCTATAACCCTGATGTCTTCTAATTTAAGTTATGGAAAATTGACGTACCTGGAGAGAGCTGCCACCATAGATATTTCGCTGAAAGATTCATTTTTATAACAATTTCTATCCTTTTGTATTGAAATGTTCACTTAAGGTTTGTCTGTTTTGTGCTACATTAGTGGTGGTTAAGTTTGTTATACTAACTTATTTCCAACACTGATTGAGTGAGAAAAATATTATGACATTGCTTGAACATGAACTTCTTTTACACTTTGTGCCATATTTTCCTCCTCCATTGCAAGTACAAGAAGTGGGCTAACCGTACCAACTGTTTTGAAATCTATTTGTCAGGACGGTCCTGATGTTTTTCATGGAAAAAGGGAAGTGCAATAAATGTATTTGAACCGGGTATCCTAAAATAATAGTCAAAACACCTACCACTAACCAAATTTGGTTAGGAAATAAATTTTGTATAGTGGTAGGAGTAGGACCTAAGTTCAAACTCAGTTGTTGCAATTCCCTTTTTCATTAAATTGAACATGAAATTACTATTTTACCTCTAACATTTAACTGTTTTCAGTGATTGAACGACTAAATTTGCAAATGGAGTCAAAATGAAGCAAATACTGAAGGTTAAGTAGTTCTTTTTTGACATTTAATTGCAAGAGGAGGGGTAAGGCAGTTTCTTAAACGTTGGTGTGTCTATAAAATCATTCCCTTTTATATCATTAACCTTAACAATCAAAAACATGTTTTTTCCTGAAAAGTGATCATACGACGACTTCCATTGTCCGGTGTAGTCGTTTAATTAAAGAAATGTCCACATCTATATAGTTGGTATATCAGTAGAAGAAAACAACATAATTCATAGCAGTATTTGATTATATGAAAACAAAGAGAAGAAGGCTAAGAATTTACATAGTTGACGTGCCATTAAACTATGACAACTAAACGACTCCTTGTTCTGGCTGACAGAGATGAAACAACAAATCTGGAATCTAAAACAGAGTGGCCATGTTTCTGAAAAAAGATCCCACTTCTTCTCCTTCCTCGGCCGGAACCCTAGCTACAACGCTGCTTTCTCCGGTAAACCGTATTCTGTTCTGTTTGCCTATACAATCCTGTTTCTTTTAGCTTGGTATCATGATTTTTTCGGATGTAAAAAAGAAAGAAGAAAACAAGAAACAAAAAATAAAAGAAGACAATTAGAGTTCTCTAAATGTTCTAAATCTAACAGAGGATTTGTAAATTGTAATTGTCTATGAAATGGGCACAAGCCTGTGGCCTGATTTCATCATCTTCTTGAACTCGAGAAAATTGACCATTCCATCTCCATCCATGTCCACCTGCCTGATCATCTCTTTGCAGTCCTCCATCTTCATCCCTTCCTTAAACCCCAGCGAAGACAGCACCAAACCAAGCTCTTCAACTGTGATAACGCCATCTTTATCGCCGTCGAAGATATCGAAAGCCTCCTGCAAATCCACATCCGTCTCCGGACCACTCTGCTCTTCCGCCTCCTCCCCCGCCGCCGCTCCCCGGGCGACGAGCGAGTCGAACGACCCGCAGAACTCGTCGAGATCGATCAGGCCGTCGCCGTTGGCGTCCACGCGCCGGATCATGTCGTCCACGTCGCGCTCGCTCATCGCGATCCCGATGTTCTTGAGGGAATCCCTCAGCTCCAGCTTGGTGATGAAGCCGTCGTTGTTCTTGTCGAAGGTCGAGAAAACCTTCCTCAGCTGCGCCTTGCTCACATCTGAGGAGGTCACGCTTCTCTTCACCTCCCGGTCGTCGTTCCGGGTCGGTTTCTGATCCGGGGTCGAGATATTATTTTCATATCTCGGACCGCGGATGGCGACCCAGAACGACTCGACCCACACGACCAGCTTCTTCCTGGGGAAATTGGTGCTGATCAAGCCGGCGACAAAGAGTATAAATAGAAAGACCGCAGCCCACATCTTGTTCTTCTTCTTCTTTCTATTTGTATGCAACAGAGAAGAACAGGGGAAATGGAAGCAGCTCAGAAAGAGGAGAGGAAAATTCCAAGGATGGGGATTTTTTGCAGAGTGTGAATGTGGTGGTGGGATTTTGTATGGGGCAATAAAGAAGTTACGCGTTTTTGGGTGGTGAAAGAAAAAGGGTAGAAGTCGGAATCTTGATCCCACAAAACGCGTGGAACTGTAAATAACGGGCAGAAATTATAAATTTGTAGTAGTAGAAGATGAGCCAAGAATACGCCTTGTGTCGACTCAGGGGATGACAAATGTCAGGATTCTTTAATGTACTTAACTTGAACTAAAGGTTGGAATTTGGATGGACTATGTGCCCACCCTTTTTTCTTCTTTCAAATCGTGCCCAATTGCGAATCTACAACTTTTGTTTGTTTGATGCTAGCAATTTTGAATTTCAAAAAATCATTTGATAGATATTTTTCTTTAGTGGAGACACCGGCGGAACTAGGCAAGAATATATGGTGGAGCGAGATCGACTTTGGGTAGTAAGATCGAATTGGGGAGCGAGATCAAACTACAGAATGTCTACAGATCAAACTACGGGAGCACAGCTCCACCAATGGGTTGGAGTGGGTTAATTAGTAAAGTTGATTATGAAATGGTTCTAAATTAAGTGATAAAAGAATAGTTTAGAGTTAGATCTAATTTTTTAACAAATATTATAATGGTACGGTAGTTTTTTATGCAGCAAGCGATTTATGAAAGTGAAATTATTACGATTTCTGTAGTAGTGACACAACAATGTATATTTTCAAAAGTATTTAAATGAATACAAATGTTAGAGATGATTGTTTTCGTTCGAATAATTGAGGCATTTATTTTAAAAAAATTCATACATTACCAAGTACACCAAACAATTAACAAGCAATCCCTCCCAAAAAAAAAAAATTTCATTAGATATTAGTCTTTTAATATTGTACAATTCTTTTGAATTGTAGCAGAAGGATGAAGTTGACATATAAACTACCTGGAAATTACGGATATATAAGTATATTCCTATGCATACGTGCTGTCTGTATTGTACTGAAAATTTCCAATTAATTGGCAATTCATAAACTCATATTAATAGTTCTGTCGTTTTCAAAGTTACCAGCAGGTAAAGCAAGTAAAACGGCATTAATATTTTGTCTCCCCAGATTTGAAACATTTGGAGCTAGTTGACCTTGTTATTAATTTAATTTAATCTATAAATTCAAAATAAAACTTAAGAGAATGGCAGAAATGAATAAAAACTATTAACTTGGCATGTGCCCAGCATTGCATGCATCTGATGATTATGATTAATTCATACTCAAATTCTTGGCTGTCTTACATTATATCCACTTTGAATTGTGAAGTGGGGGCTACTTTAATTACTCTTTTTTCCCGTTGTAGTTAGGCTGATAATTGTGCCACCCAAAAGTTCATGCTTTGTGCCACCCATTCATCGTTTCTACACTTGTCGTCAATGATAATGACATCGTTGTACGTTTGTTAATGTTCTTATAATTGTGATTGTGAAAAACGATTACTACAAGATTACAACTAATAACTGTGCATGATTGCATCAATCGATCACCACCTATCTCATATATAAGTGTGATGGTAAATGGCACACTGCCCTTTACAAAGACCGAATCTGATACAAGGATCCTAAATCTAATCCTACTCTAGCCTCTTTTTTTTTTTTGAACAATCCTACTCTAGCCTAGTCTACTGATCCCGTATGTCGAGTGGCCTAGGTCCCCGCTTGGATTTGAGTGGGTATGAGGACCCCACTTACACCCGCTGATGCAGCTCGGTACGCCAGTTGATGCAGCTCCCGTCACTCAGTTGAGCACGCCTCTTGCAGATTGGAGGTGATGGAGACTTGAGAGACTAGGAGAGAAATCCCATCCAGACCAAATTGGGGGAGTGGGGGTTTGAACCTTGGACCTCTCTTAACCAAGGCAAAGCCTTTGGCCACTTGAGCTAACCCAAGTGGTTATCTTTTTTCCTCTTGCTGTCACCTCATCCTCCACTATTGAGTGATTGCTGGAGCCAAACCTCAGTGCCGGCAAACCAAACTTAACTTTGCAGCGACGTCATCACAACCCCACCGAGACAGTGATCCAAACCTCAATGAACAAAATATGTGGTCTAGAATTTAGAGAGTGGTTGTAGAATTATGTGGACATTGTAGAACAAAATATCTTCTAGACCATAGGCTTCTGGTCTATCTAGACTAGTAGAATTCGATTATGTGGTTGTAGAATTCGAATTAAGGTACTACGCTTGTCAGATAACTCTATTACTCTTAAGAGTATTAGACTATAGTATTTTATGATGTATCCCCTTTTCTTTTGTTCTTTGCGCTTTTACCATGCTCTTTTGATGTAAGCTTTCGGGCAACAGCCTACGGGCAAGTTTACAGGTTCGGGGTGGCTAATAAATCCCCCACTATGTGTGGTTCAAATTAAAAAATAAAGATTATTCAAACAAGATTTCTTCTGAATTTATTCTCCAATTAATGCCGAGTGTTGGGCCATAACCCTTGCATCAGATGCCTTGCCTGTTGCTTCACATCCCAAAAAAAAAAATTGTTATACCACGCCCTGTATTTTACTTGAATAAGCTCTGTATTTTAACAAAAATAATATGATATTGAAAAATTAAGAATTATATTTAGATCGTGTTTAATTTTCCGTAAATGTACAATAATTTTGGTTAAAAAAAAATCAAAATAACTATATCAAGGCGTATTTATACTATTTCGGGGCATGTATAAGTAAAATATAAGCGTGGTATAATAATTCAGAAAAACAAAAGTGTGATTTGAATAAATGCATTCAAAAGGGTCGAATATATTCATTCATTCAAATGGATTGCTTCTTCGTCAACATACCATAATCGGTTTGCTAGTTTGGGCCATTAAGTTTACGAGCTCAATTTATCAGCACGCACCAAATTGCTGGATAGCCCAAAAATGAACATGCGATTTAAATTGTTTTAAAGTAGAATATCTTGTTTTTAGCTATTTTTATAATACATTAGTCGATAATTTATTAGATCTTGTGTTGTGATGATCACTCGAATGTGTTTTATTATTTGTGCTTATTGGTTTTTAAAACAATTACATTTATAATGTTAGAAAACGGCCAAATCGATTACAATAGGTGGAATCAACTGTAAGCATAATTTTACATGACATAATTGTTCCTAGGATTTTTAAACATCATATTCAATCACATAATAGAATCATGAAGGTTTGCAAAATTATTTACCTTTACTCATTGTAGCGGAGAGCTTGATGTCCTGCTGCGAGCCTTGTGTAGGAGTTCAGATTTCTCTCCCCTTGCCTATGAACTTTATGTGTTGTTGAATCAACAGCCATCGGGATCATCAGATTCATCAAGATGATGCTATTATGATGCTCATAAGGATTCCATTATCATTCATAAAAATTCTCGTAAGTATATCTTTTCAATGGAACAAAGACATCAATTTATAGGTGGAGAGAGGACCTAAATCCTCATTAAATTTCCGTAGAATTAATCTCAACCGTCCATCAAAGTAGAGATTATTAGGAAATATTTTTTATACTTAATTTAATAAGTCACCAAATATATCATGGAATAACAATATTCCAATAAGAAAACAGATCAAAATAAGACCACATAATAGGAAAGAATAATATATTCTTACAGTCTCCCACTTGGTCGATATTAGTATCCTTTAATGTTTTCTATCTGGAATCATAAGGCCAACATAAAATGCTAAACCTCTTTCACTTGGTCATCATAAGTGTCTTGACTAATCTAGTAATCAATGGGAGTCACGGCGGTCACAAATCATTCTGTAACATGATCCCTTCCATGTACTACTGCATTGAATACCTTCATAGCTAAACCATAAACATAAGTAGGAATTTCATAATGGTCCCTTAATGTCTTAAAGAAAGACTAATTTTGTTATCATAAATCCCAACACAATTATGTGTGTGCAATGGAAACATAATACATAAAACATGTAAAATCATAAGAGATCTCAAATGAATGTCAAAACAAAGGCTAAACATAAAGCAGACAACATATTTAATAGCTCTCCTCAAGATCCAAACTGTTAGTATGCTTCATAAATGTCTTAGAAGGTAATGCTTTCGTAAATATGTCTGCGACCATAACATTAGTGCCTATGTGTTCAATGACAATCTTTCCTCTTTTCGAGTAAAATATAAATAAAAAATTCAACCATCTGTGGATGTGTTGATTTTCTATACATCATCATGTAGTTTCTTAATCTACAAGTTCATTATTGGTAATATTTCATCATGGAGTAGATGATCATTCTCTGGGTTTTCTTCATTGTTAAATGCTTCAATAACAAGAGAATTCCCAACATTCGGAATTTACCTTAATTTCCTGAATGACCACATCTTGAACTTTATCACTCCCACTAATCTCGCCATTCTTTCATAACATAAACAACACAAAACTTAAATTAAATAATATGACAAACAATTATAGTGTTCCTGTGGGAATCACTATAATTTTATTAAGGTCACATATTCATGAATCATAAATAAGTGATGTAGCCAATAATTTAGACTAAGTTATCTGTGGATATCCATAGTTTACACACATACAAACACTTCATAAATTATCAATCATCTTATGTTCATAGTCTACCTATGGGTAACTACTTATACATAAGAAAGATTAAAATTTTCCTTAGACATAGTTTCACATGCAAATCATTCAAGGATTTAGTGACTGCGGTGATATCTAAACCCAATTTATGCACATTATATGAAACCAATGTATTGTACGAATTATGCTCATTATATCGTTTGTCCATAATTAATCCAAATATGTTTTATACGGATTATGCATAAAACAACTTTCAGAATCTTAATGCAAAACCATTTTTGTACTAATAATGCACAAAAACGTTTTCACGAGTTACATGTCAAACGATTATGCATAAAATCAATTATCATCATTAATTTCGCACGGACCATGCAAACTAAACATAAATTATTCATGAAAATCATTCATTCAGATAATCAAAAAATATCTCAAGTTAAAATAACTTTAATATATGTATGCTCATAATTACATATATGCATGCATACAAATTCACTCAACTTTGCATACAACAATTTAAATACACCATTCTTGCATAATGACATTGCAATATTCTTGCACTTAAGTCACATTTTAATGGAAATCAGATGCATATTTTTTATCATAATCAACTTTCAGGTTATCATTCATCACATAAAATTATGTGCATAATAATATACATTAAATCAAATTTGCATGCATCTCAGATTAAGTGAATAGCACAAGCAAATAGGCACTTTCAATAACCTGGATCAAAATCATTCTATATACCCATACACATGTATCAAAATAATATACAAAATCATGGTATATATATAAATAGACATTCCAGTTATTTCATGCTAGCATACGATAACCATAATCAAATATATTCGCAGACTTAATAATCATGGTTAAACTTAATTTAATAACACATGCAATCACATAAATATCTCGTAATAGGATCTGCAATAACACCTTAATTTGCAGAAAACCCGATATTTGACAGAAATAATTCGGTGAAAATCTTTAGTTCAGTGATAAACAAAATAAATATACAAACATACGAATAATGCATGCTGTCGAAAATTAATCATGGATTTATATATGCAAAACCCTAAATCACATATATTAATTCTTCAATCATTCAGTTCATGAATCTATTACTCTTAATGGATTAAACAGGTGTTCGTAACCTTGCTCTTGATACCACATGTAAGCATAATTTTACATGACATAATTGTCCCTAGGATCTTTAAACATCATATTCAATCACATAATAGAATCATGAAGGTTTGCAGAATTATTTACCTTTACTCATTGTAGCGGCGAGCTTGATGTCCTGCTGCGAGCCTTGTGTAGAAGTTCAAGTTTCTCTCCCCTTGCCTATGAACTTTATTTGTTGTTGAATCAGCAGCCATCGGGATCATCAGATTCATTAAGATGATACTATTATGATGCTCATAAGGATTCCATTATCATTCATAAAAATTCTCGTAAGTATATCTTTTCAATGGTGGAGAGAGGACCTAAATCCTCATTATGTTTCCGTAGAATGAATCTCAACCGTCCATCAAAGTAGAGATTATTAGGAAATATTCTTTTATACTTAATTTAATAAGTCACCAAATATATCATGGAATAGCAATATTCCAATAAGAAAACAGATCAAGATAAGACCACATAATAGGAAAGAATAATATATTCTTACATCAACATCTAATATAGGTATCCTATCAAAGATAATGAAATTAGATGGTAATTAGACTAATTTTCATATTAGAAAGTAGAAATCCAAAAAAAAAACACTATAATACTGCGCTCGAGAATATTACACATCAGTCGGTGAAAGTTTCGAACCGTTTAACAAGGGATCTGCATCAAGTAAAATCCACCATGTTAACCAAAGATTCAGCAATTCCACAAACATGTTGACATATGATACTCAATTATAAACACCTTAATCCAAACTGTATATGTTGTGAAAAAATGGAACTAAATATCCAAATATCATGATCCAGCAACATAACCGGTTTCACAAATGGTAAATAAGTTTGGGCCGTAAGATGATAAATAATTTGGAGAACATAATTTATTCTCCATTAAAAAAGTCAAAACTTAGGGCCCAAGATGATAAATAAGTCCAATACACTAGTCTTATTCTTAGCTTTTTATGAGTTTTAACACATTCAAAGAGAATAAAATTTTTCCACCATTAATGATTTTCACTCATTTGTTTTCTTTTTTAATCATCTATTGTTAGGTATATGTATTTTTAGGTCCTGTTTTCTAGACCATATTTCTTGTTATACTTAACTGAACTGAACTGGAGTGTAAATTAATGTATTGAAAAATGAAATCAGCATGACTGAATCAACCTGAATTTCATAAAATTGCATTTTCACTTCACTTCACTTCACTTCACTGAATTAAACTGAAATGAACTAATCTACAGATAAACTCCGGCAAATAGGGCCTTAGTATTGTTGAAAATTTGGAGGAATTTGGAAAATACAAATTTTCATATCCATGTAAAATAAATTCATGTTTTTTATTGCAAAATAAAATTCGTAGAATCGATTTGCAGGATTTTATTCTGAAGAAGGTGCACTTAATATATTTATTTATATTTTTGTGAAAAAAATTTAATACACGTGCCTTTGGAATTGGATAGTTAAAAAATTAATGTGTATTCTTATTTAATCATTAATAAATAGAGTTTCTGGATGTTTTCATAATCTCTGTTAATACAAGAAATATATTGATTATACAATTCTTTGTAGAGTAAAGTATAAAGATTTGACTTTTTTTAAAAAAATTATTCAGATTTCTTGTATTATATATAGTTTAATGTAATTAAGAGTAGGGAATCGATTTTTTTTCTTTAAGAATGTCTAGATTTCTGGTGTAAATTTATAGTCAAACGTAATGCGAGTATAAATTTTTAACATAATATAGTCCAACGTAACATGAGTATTAATTCCAGGTATGATTATATATTCCTTCATACATTTATAGAGTTTTGGTAGTCCAACGTAACGCATGAGAATATGTTATATTAGTTATAGTGTTATACAACGTTTTATTTGAACCTGCCATATAGTGAAACATTGGCATGGCAAATTCCTTTCCATAAATCTTGGGGATCAAAAAATAAATATAAAATTCTTGGTGCAGTAGTAAAAGATTCACAAAACTACATGGTTTAATTGCAAATATGGATAAAAAAGAACCAATTTCTCCCCCAAATCACAAACTTACGTCGCCAAAAAACCCTCCTCCACCTTCTGCAAATCACAAACTACCATGTCTTCTGCAATTGTGCCACTACGACCAGGCCACTCACCTTTCTGCAATAGATCGCAATCCATGGTAAAAGTGACGCCATAAAATCACTCCCAATCGTCTCAAAACAACCGCTCAATCGTCGAGTCAACGACCTTCAGGAAAGAGGCAGCGTGAGATGTGAGGTAAGACGAGACAAGTAAAATTGCGATTGGATCTACAACAGTTATTGTTTTTGGGTTGATTTTGTTTTTTTCCAGCAATTTGATTCACAATTAGATTCTAGAATTAATTTTGAGTTTTCGTTGCATGTCTGATGGTACAATAGTATTCAGATGTGATTCTGGTGGTGGTCCGACAACGTGGTTTAGGTCACCGGAGCTAAGGATGAGGGTCGTCGTCTTCGTTGAGATTTGGGTTGTCGGATATAAGGTTGGTTTGACCCACCGCTGAGGCAAATGAACCCTTTGCCCCAGGCCCAAAATTTTGGCCCATTTTTAAAGAATAGTTTGGGTCATCGGCGATGAAAATGGTTCGCCATATGTGATGTTGGGGTAGCCTGAGATGATGTTTAGGAAAGGGGGGTCGCCGAAGTTTGGGGTGTCTGGATTGAAGTTTGGGTTGCCAAAGTTTGGATCGCTGGTCTTGAGGTTTGAATCGCTACAAGTGAGGATGTGGATCGCCATAAATGAGGTTGGTGGCCGCAGGAATGAGGTTGAGCTGTAAGGTGATGGTTGATGAGGTGTCATCAAAGGTGGGAGAAAATGTGAGAAGAATTGGGTAAATGGATAACAAAAAGGTAATATTTACAATTCGAGATCGAAATTTTAAAAGAATGTGTTTTGTTTTTTACTTACTTATATTTGTAGTGCCGTATAGGAAATATTCATCGTTATTTAACTATCAAGATTATCATGGTACTTGTATTAAATTTATCGGTGGACTTTTTCTCTTTTATGTTTGGTGTTGCCCAAATATTATTAATTGTATCCTAATATTTATTAACTCAAATTTGTTGTTAGATGTACATACAATGTCATGACATGTAAGACATTGTTAGATTTGAATAGGAAAAAATAAAAGTACTTCCATTTATATATAAAGGTCAATTCATACATTTCAATGTGTTTATTGTTGTTAGATTTGTATTAGTTATCAAACTTAGATATACGTGGTACACAAAAATTGCACAAACTTTAGATATATCACGTGTGCATGGTGACACTCGATCAATCGCACGACAAAGTCACACTTTTGTCAAATCGTGCGAACAATCTCGCCATTGCGAATTCGGATTCTAACCCCTTTCTTCTTATTTTTGCTTGTATTTTTAATCAGCAGTGATGGAAATCAGCGACATGAACCACTCATTACAACTTCTCGAGGATGAGCTTAGTCGCTGCAAATACGATGACACTCACTCACACTCACACAAATTAAAAGTGGAAATATGATGCCACCTGTTGCAAATTATCATTTTGTTGTAATCACAATCTTCAACCCACCAGCATACATCACATCGTTGTGATGTCCATTTTGCAGCAACATGTTCATAATTCTCTGAAGCATCAAAATCAAGAAATACATACTTTGTAACAAACCAACCAACTGATGCTTATCAAATTTTACCACTTCAAAAGCATGCGGGTTGTACTCCTGAATTTCCAGCATATCTCTAACCATGAGATAGACTACTTGTTGAAGTATGTTTAATATTTGACTTATGATCTTACATTATTTATCCATTTACCTAAGACATTAGCCACATACATAAAAAAAAAATACATATCTCATTGTACAATTGGTGCACGACACACACAAACATATATATATCATTGTACAATTGTCGCACGACACACACATATATATAATACACAATTGGTGCACGATAGTAAACAGTCCGTGCATTTGCAATACGTGTATGCCGATACTCAACTTTCACAACAAATCTAGTTAGTTTAATAAAGACCTAATATGTATAATTGATATTATTCAGACAACACAAAACACGAAGCACTAGATGAATCGAGCTAAGTAATATTGATGCTTGTCTAACATAAATTCATAAATTTATATGCTAAAGGAAATTTAATGGTAATGTACAATAAAAATTACGGTACCAATTGATATAGAAGCAACATATTCTAGAAACCCATTTGCAAAATCAATTATATTTACCTCAATATCGACTGGCACCCTCTCTGCAAAACTCATTTGTCACCTCCGATCCGGTCGCGCCACTATAGCCTCCACTGCACGACGAATCACCCCTTACAAATTCCAATACAATCGAACAAACTTAGATGAATAAAACCCAGTCAACAAGCTTAAAACAAAGTCGTTGTTGCCGGATCTACAATGGGGCATGGTTTAAATTCCATTGGCAACATATTATAATAATTGGTAAAATTAATCTATGAAAATGGTTGGTGGAGATCAACGAATTATATATCTTTTTATACACATTTTAGGGACAAAAAAGTCCTTTCTTAATATTTGTTCTAAAATGAAAAGTCTGCAGATTTAGCCGGGACTAACTAAAAAGAAAGTACGCATAAATAGTTCGTATGAAGGGATCTGAGTATGTACAAATATCAACATAATTGGCACGTACACATAAAAACATACTAAAAACATTATAAATAGTCGTCATTTGTAATATTCATGTTTTAGTCAATAACATAACTGTTAGGAGACAGTCTAATATAGGATCCTTTTGTATAAAAAATGATTATTTTAGATAGCATAATTGCGCGATGAATAGCATGCAATAATGAAAATTTTAATTTGGATTATTTTTATGTGCTATTCATGATAGATTTTGAGTTGAGGTCAACAAATTTTCCCTAAAACTGAAATAGGAAAAATTACATATCATATATTATACAATTTGAAAATGTCACAATATTAAGCACCCAATAGAAACTTATTTGACTGGATTGGTAGGCACTACAATAATATGAAAACGGGGTCGGTATGTTTTCAGAAGAAATGACGGTCGAGCTCATACTTTGGGTGCATTTTCAGCCATTTCTCTTATTTATGGAATTTCTGAAATGAAGTAAATAGTTTTTATCCGAATATATACAAAAATTATGAAAAAAATGAAAAGAATATTTGGGCCTATGCAAAGTAATTATTTACACCATTTGAGAGGTAAAAACAACAGAATACGGGTGACCGACTTGCAGTCTGGAGTTGGGCCCCCACGAGGCTCTGCAACAACAGCTCTGCCATCACGGCCCAACTTGTGTTACTGATAAAAAAAGTGGACTTTGCTGCGTCCTCAGCCCAGTAAGTGCGGGTCCATACACGATGAGTGTGGGAGAAAACGACATATAGAAATTGCAAAATTCACAGATTCGTCTCATCCAACAAATAGTGGTGTTGAAGCATAGGGAAGAGTTTAGTTGTCATGTTATCTGCAATGGCCAAATTTTGGCCATCTCTACAAGCATAGAGACTATGGTTGTGAGTAAAATTGCACTAGTTATTTATTTTTAAATTTTTAGAGTTAGATTCACACATTAAGCTATAATAAACTGAATTGAAACTAAACTTGTAATGGATCACATATGTATTTAAGATCTAAAACGACTTTATACATGGTTGTTTGGAGGTGTATGGAAAAATCACCTCGGATGTTAGTTGAGTGTCAAAAGTTTATTTGGAGGTTTGATTGTGGTCGGAAATTAGAAAACTCAATGCTTAACCCAAATTTCACCACCGCTAACGGTAATTTCAAGGAATTTGTTGACAGAAACTCAATCAATATCATAAGTTGAAATATATGTGGATCGGAAATGATGAATGAGAGATGGGAAGTTGGAAAAGCAGATCCAATGAGAGATACTCTGGTGCCATAATCGATCAATCAAAAGAGCAACTGCAGACTTTCCCCGTGTGTGTAGGGTACCCTGTTATTAATGCGCAGTAATTTCTGTTAAAAATGATAACAGAAACATCTTATCACTCATTCCCCCCTTGTCCTTTTGTCCTTATTTTTACTGTTTTACACACACACACTCACACTCACACGTTCGCCCGCCCTGCAAAACTTGTGGTTTTTTCACACAACTGTTCATCTACCACACGGGCCACCTGAATCTGTCATTTTTGCATTATATTTAAACTAATTAATAAAAATTTAATGGCAAGACATTCAGTGAAGTGAAACAAATCGGCAGCTTTGGCACCAGACTACGGATGTTAGGCTTTTTTATACAATCAGTCACCATAAACTAACGGCCAAAATATAAAGAGACACCGCTAGATCTGTCTATATATATGCTTTATCATCACATCACTTGTCCCTTCTTACATATTTACTTGCACTATACTTGTGATTCGCTCTCAATTATTTAATGCATGCATGATGCATGTTTTTAAAATTTAGATGATTCATAATTCATAAGACTCAATTGACTTTTGTGTGTTTAGTGACTATATATATAATGGATCCGGTAAGTCATGGCCGATTAGCTAGCACGCAGTAAACCATGATACATATTGGCTGGTCTAATGTTCAAGAGATCCTACGTTACAAAACCACAAGTCTTGGTGGATTGGTAAATCATGGTTACCCAGCGCCAGGACATGTTGTTAGGTCTAGTGTTCCCTTGGTGGAGAGATAAAACATGATAAACCCAGTGCCAGAACATGTAGGCCGGTCGAGATCTTGCTACGCATGAAATTTCTACACTGGCGCTACCGAGCCTCGAACTCTTTCCCATAGAGGCTTACGAAATAAGCACAACAGAAGAGCTCAAACAATCCATAAACTCAAACTCAAAAGCATTATTCTCATTTCAAACCTAGAACAAGAAATTTCGATTGTTTTATTTCTGAAAGGAAAACGTGTTCGTGATTCATATCGATCGATCTACCCCCGTTCTACTAATACTATCTTAGTTTATAATTAATTTTTTTACTTCAAGTTACTAAGGCCATGTTTGGCTGAAAATTTATGAGAATCAGTTCCATTTAGGTCAATTTCAGTGAAAATATAATTTATTGAAATTTAGGTTAATTTAATTATGTTGATTTTTTTTTCTTTCTTTTCAATAAATTAATTTTCCTAAAAAGTTCAATATAAAATAAGTTGGGACAAACATAATCTACATACAAATCCATTACGTACATCAAATTCTTATGGAAAAAGATGATACAGTTGTCTTGTTGACATTTAAGTGGTGCTTTGATAAAATTCATTTTGATAATCTCCAATATATTTCTCAAAAAAAAAAAAAAAAAAAAAAAAAAAAAAGTGGCAAGTGATGAGGTGGACCAGGGTTATACGGTGGCTGAGTGAATCCCACCACATAGCTGGGCCATCTTCAACAGCAACAAATACGGGCGCGTTAATTGCTCATTCTTATTTGTTTTGTTTTTCCTTGAAAAAAATAAATGGCGAAAATTGGAAAGTAAAAGAAATGCGTTCAAAAATTTCATAAAAACCAAATCCTGCACCCTCCTTTATTTGTCAGTTGTCACAGATGTAAAATTTAAATAATCAAAAGACATTCAATTATGCTGCAATCACTAAAAATGATACTATTTTGAGGTTTAAATTAAGCTTTATAAAAATTCAGGTATACTAGTTATTGGGGCTAACCCAGTAGTTAGAGTAATATACCCATCCAATTAATAGTGACCAGGATTTGATTTCGGAAAAAAATGTTAAGTTTTATTATTTTTATTTTTATTAGGTTACACTTTTCCGTGTAAATTTTAATTCATTAATTATATATCATTTTTGATGACTTTGACTGGTCTTAAGTTTTCATTTCCTCTATTTGTATGATGGGATCTGCGATATCGACGTGTGTATTAAGTGAAAGCGTGCCTTTACCCACTCGATACAATTGCGGTCCATTGCCCAAGTTTAGTAGGCTAATGTTTCATGTTTAGTAGGCTATGTTTTATATTTTCGTATGCGTAATTCTACTTACCCCTTTAAATTCTATTTGCATCCTTACACGTACCCCACAGTTGAATCATGTAATCCTGATTGGCCAGACAATATTACTTTTACACATAACAAGATGACATTTGCATTTTTAGGCCCTGTCCTATTGGGCTGAAATTGAATTGAATTTAACTGAATTGAATTGAATTGAATTTAACTGAATTGAATTGAATTGAATTTAACTGAATTGAATTGATTGCTGTTGAATTGAATTGAATTGAATTGATTGCTGCTGAATTGAATTGAATTGAATTGATTGCTGTTGAATTGAATTTAATTTAATTGATCAGAAAATAATTTAACATCATAAAAATTGATTGCTCATTTAATGAACATTTTTTAATATACTATTAATATCTATTTTATTATTTCATTGACATTTTTTAAAATTCAAATATTTAGATGTACATGTGATCATCTAATTCACATTCGCGCCTCATTTGATGAATATTTGAATATGTTATTATTATTTGTTTATTATTTTATTGAAATTTTTGAAAATTCAAATATTTAGATTTACGTGTGATTATCTAATTCACATTGCTAAAATATTTTTTAACAATTTAAAAAATTAATTAATACCATAATATCATTGTTTTGGATATTTTTTATATAGGATTGGTTTATAACTTGCATTTTGATGTCGTTTATCCCACACACAATTTAAAGAGAATAACTTTTATAGTTCCCTTTAGAGATGATTTAAACTTAATGAAAATGAACTATAATAAATTTAAAATAATTTGAATAAATTGAATTGAATTGAATTGAATTGAATTGAACTGAATTGAATTGAATGTTGTTGAATTGAATTGAATTGAACTCTGAATAAGTTGAATTGGACAGGGCCTTAATGTGGTTTACATCCTACAGGAGGGTGGAAGTAACACTTACGAAACACAACTCACATCAATTTGACTTGACATTAAAATTTGAATTACCTCACCAAAAAGACAATTTCATCTAAATTTTGATGTAAAAACTAAATTTAAAATTTGATATCTTAAAACAAGTCATTATGGGGATGGAGATAGTAGCAACGCTATGCATGACCATGCACATGCAATCCGGAGTGTTCCAGAATCATCCAGCTGCTACCCAAATCGTGTTTTGATTTGTTAAAAGTTAGCCATGCTAAATATTATTTCTTTTGCGGCAAGATAATTGATACACATGATTTTATTTTTTAATATACACACATGAATTTTATTGTAGCTGAATTATGAGTATACTGTATATGGTGGATTGAAATAAAAACTTTTGGGTCCATAAACACCCCATGCCCTTTTCTTTTATCTTCTCTAATTAAAATCATTTCTACATGGCGGTGGCATGTGATGTGGGATATGGGCTAATTTTGTCACATACAGTAAAATCTCTATAAATTAATTATATTAGGACGGTGATATTTTATTAATTTAGCGAGATATTATTGTATCGATAAATTAATAATTTATAGAGCTTTAATTTACAAAGGTTTAATTTACAGAGGTACAAATTAATTATTAATAAATTAATAATTTATTAATTTACAGAGGTTTTACAAGTGATCTTTAAATTTCCAAGTCTAATATACTAGTTACAATGTAATAGATCAAGTTCAAATGCACATTATGAATGTACAATCACAAATTAATTGAGTTTATCAATTTCATTGTTTTTGAATAAGTAAAAAAGTTAGTTCATGTTACCAAAAAGTTGGTCCATGGTACAAACTCACTACATTAAACATGGTTAGAAATTGATCAATGTAGAATGTCCATAGATTTGATGTTCAACAAAAAAAAAAATAAAGATTCATTTTTTACTAGACAATTTTAGAATTTTGAAGTATATATGGAATTTATTTGTAGTAATTATTAATTTATAGTTCCGTTGGGACCAATATATATACACTGGGGTTTCAAAAAAATTATTATCTTATTTTTTAATCGAGTGATGTCTGATTTAATACTGGTCTCAAGTTGGGACCAGACAAATTATTAATTTTATCGAAATATTAATTTATCTAGTATTAATTTATAGAGGTTTCAATGTATGTATCCATTTTATTTTTCTTTCATCTGTTTGGACTTTGGAGGGATGCACATTTCAGTCTCTCTGTTTGGACTTTGGAGTAACTAATTACACAACAATGAAGTTTTTATATATATATATAGAAAAACATAATAAATTAATGAAAAGAAACCGTCAAGGCCGTGGCTCTATTATGTTCATTACAAACAACACTTCTATCTACTTTTTGGATAAAATATAAATGAAAATTTTCTAGTAAACTTCTCAGGTCCATGACCAATGGGTGAATCTGCCAAGGAGGTTTGATCTCCTGATTTGTGAGCAAATCTCTCAACACCTAACAGTCTGTCCTGATCAACACCACATTTGAATATTCCCTTGGTACCTGCAACAAAGATTTCCAGCATGCTACCATTTCTGCATGAAGAGCTGAATATGCTCTAAACTGCTCTTCTCCCTGCAACACTATGTGCTCGTTTCCTAATGCTAACAAGACTGTCCGAGTTGTTGCTTGCTGTGATGTTTCCTTGAAAGTACCATCAAATGTTATTACCCAATGCGACAGAACCTCAAGCCACCCTGGAGCTTCCGCCCTCCCCTGGGTCTGTGGAGGTTGAATTTCCACATCTTCAATATCTTGAGCTATTGATCTGGCTTCAATGACATGTATTGTCTGCATATCTGCTTCTAATACTAGCCATGGTTGCTTACATGTGTCCTGAAACATCTTTAAGTTTCTATCCTTCCATATCTCCCACATAAGACACAATCCTAGATTGATATTCTGCATCTGTAGACCTGAGCCAAACAAGTTCCAAAACCAAGTTTCCAGTGTCAGTCCACCATTAGTCTGAACCTGAGAGCCAAGCCTGGAGATATTCCAGACTCTCTTAGCCGCCTCACACCCAAGAAAGAGATGTGTAACATCCTCCTAGTGTTGATTACAGCATAAACACATAGGAGAATCCACCGATTTCTGAAACCAGAGATTTTGTGCAGTAGGCAAGGCATTTTACAACACCCTCCATACACATACTATGATTTTTGACGGAAGATTACAATATAAATGTATTGATAGTTTTTTAAGTTTAACCAATGCCAAGATAATTACGTGAAGTAACACAATATCTAATTTACAGGTTTCACTAGTAAATTGCCCAACCCTGGTCTCTTTAGTTTTAAATTTATATTCTAGTTATGCAATTCAATGTTCTTATGTAATCTAGTTATGCAATTTATGTATTTTTGACCACATTATCCATATGGCCATCTTATCTCTTTCTTCTCCGAACTTAAGAGTTTATAAACGATAGGAGCTACTTCTCTCTTTGCTACCAACACGGATGCAAGGATTGACACTTCTTTTTGAATGACACGTCTCGGCTATACCTTGTGCACCGTACCTTTAGTTAGTAATAGTAATAAATGATTAGTTTGGATTAAAAGCAGACTGAAACTGAACCAAAATAAAAATTATCTAGTCACTTAAACCCGACCTAAATCGAGCATATCAAGTCTAATGTGCCTAGGAGGAGCAAAAGGAGATTACCCTCGCTGGCAGCGCCCTACCCGCCCAAAACACACACTACATGTGTTGGTGGAGAGATAAATGACGGTATTCCAGTGCCAATATCCATTTACCTATCCACTGCTCAGTGCACACAAAAGACCCTGTTATGCAGGAAATCCCCATATTGTCGCTGCTAATACTCAAACTCAGGACCTAAGAGCAATCTAACCAACGTCTCAAGCGATTAGCTACACCAATGGGTGTAAGTCTAGTGTGCCTAGGAAAAAAATGGGCAATTTATTTATGCAGGTATACATTTTTCCCATATTTTACCATAATGCCCCTGATGGAAACCTATGATTTCAAGTCCATTTTTTGCCTTAACAATATAAGGGGTATTATGGTAAAAATACGGACCAATAAGAGAAAAATGAACCTGCACCTAACAAACCCCAATAACACTAACTAATTAAAGCTTCACTCTTAAAATACAAATGTAAGAAATAAGATTTGTGTTCAACCTTCACACAATCAATTGGAAATTGAAATGAGATGAATGAATGAATGAAAATAGAAAGTGTATACTCTATACATAAATGTGACATTTATTTAAGGAGCAGCTCTACAGTTGCCACTAGACCACAGGTAAAGCAGGCAGTGTGAGTGTGTGTGTGAGAGTGAGGTGAACCCTACAACCCATCTACCCGCCTCTATAAAGCTGGAGACTCGCATTATACACACACATATGCTACTGCTACTCTGCTACTTCTGCCTCTCTCTCTCTCTAGAGTGGTCCATGAGAATTTGTATGGGCATGCTTCACTTCAAACGCCCCTCTTTTATCTCTTCATCATCTTCCCATTTTTCAGATTCCCAATTCTCCAATCCCATATTTCTTCAATGAGATCTGTTTTCATCAATTTACAAGTCCTGCCATGCTTTTCCACAGCTTTCTTGAACTTCTATGCCCTGAAATGGAACCCCCAATTCTCCCTCTTCGAGGCTGCGCCGAAGTTCAAGAAAACTGTGGGAAAATATGGCCGCTCAGGACTTCATTTGCAGCGGCGGCGCCATTTTTTCCGGCAGCAGCTAGGACACAGTACGGTTAGCATTACTCTTCTAATCATCTCTCAGTTGCGCGCGGTTAAATAATTTTTGACTGCAATTTTTGGCAGTAAGTACTGGAATTGTCCGGCGTCAATTCTGCTCTCATAATTCAGTCTGCTGCGTTTGGTAAATGGTCTCTTTCTACCATCTCGAAATAGTGAGAAATGTATGCAATTATTGATGGTTGCTCAATTTCAACCCACACCTAAATCTGAAATTTTGTTACCGTTAAAAATTTATCACCCTAGTGGCTGGTGGTAGAGGTAGTTCATTTCACCGCACCTGCTATACCGTGCATGGCTACACCTACCTAGCTTAGCTGTGCACATAATTAGGTTAATCCAATTTTTCACTGCATCAGTAGTACAGTAATTAATATATACTCACCCAACTCAAAATGCACAAACTCAAAATTCAAATTCTCAAACTAAATTGAAATTCCTAATAAATGAGAGTGGTTATTTGGCATTCAATTGCATTTCATCATCAGTTTCAGTACTGTCCGGTCGGTTGAAATCTGATGACACTATAACAGCCGTCGATTCGAATCTCACTAGCTATATAGAAACAAACAAGGACAGGGCCGGGGTTCAAAATTGCATCTTATAATTAGTTAATGCAGAGCTGCAAAAGGGTATTCTTAAATGGTGTATAATTGGGAGTAGCTAGCTAGCTATAGAGCTAGGTGAAATAATTTTTACTAGGAGTTGCATTATGGGGTGTGGTGAAAAAAAAGAAAGGCATGGATCAGAGAAGATTCCCTGCAATATTTTCCCCTTTTGATCAATCAATAATTGGGAGTTCATCTAGTTTGCCTTTTGTATTCTTGCATACCCAGGATCTCTCTCATACGTTTCCGTGAGAGAAAAGGTTAAACTTTGTCACCTTCTGATAAAAAAAAAAACAATATAGGTTATTTACTTTTAACCTCTCTTGCCCTACCACAAACACACAGACACACACTGATAAAGAAAGCATAGCAGAAAGAGAAAGTCTTGGGTGAGACCTGTCCTTGTTGAGACCAAGAGTAGGGGAATGAGCATTTACTGTTTCTGCTTGATCTTTTAGTCAGTTTGTTTGATCTTTCAATCAATGTCCTTGAGTATTTTTGTTTTGCCTTGATTTTTCAGTTAATTTGATCTTTCGTTCAATTTGCTTGATCTTTCGGTCAATTTTCTTGATAATTTCCTTGATCAATTTCACCAACGACAAATTCAATCAAGGAAATCGGCGGGTTTAAATCTCACCAACGACAAATTCAATCAATAGCAGTCTCACATAATTTTTGGTCTCATTTGAGACATGTCTCAAATGAGAATTTGCCTAGCAGGAAACTGACGCTAAAAATCATGCAATTCTCCCAGTACACTGATCTTCACTAATGAGGGTAGCTGAGTTCACACATTAATCTGAGAGTTTCTGATCTTATTTTTCTTTCGAATTTGGAATTTGAAACTTAAAATTGCCAGTAAATTAATTATTCATTTTACATTTTTACCCAGAAGATTTTCCCAAAAAATATTCTCTGAACAATAATCTTGAAGCCCCACTTGGCGGGCCTGTCATTCAATTGCGTTATGGTAAGTTTTTAGATTTTTCCACTTGTTTTTCTGGTCACAGAGACTCGCAGCTATCATAGTCAGAACTCAGAATGGTGCTTGTTCTTCGTACTGAATCCTGGAAATCAATTTTTTTTACCATAGTAAGAACTCAGACAGATTTACAGTAAGTGACAACAATGCTCATCATCGATCAGCTAGCTAGAAGCCTAGCTAGAACATAAATACATAGTATATCTTTTGTGGACGAAAAATATTTACCTACACTTAAAATTTTGTACCAAAAAGTAGTTTTTAAGGGGAAGATATTTACCTTTTTCATTTATGCGCTGATGATGGTTAGGGTTAGGGTAGCACATTTAGGAACGCTGTTTATTTTCTTTTACAAACGAATACTCTTAATTAGGTCATTATATATGACACACATGATCTTGGAATAAGTTTTAAATGATTTATCGAAAATTCTTTTTGACTTCAAATTTCGACCAAATTGTACATTTGTATTTTGCAGCTCATATTTAAAATATATTAATATTTTAATAATGTGCACCAAATGAAGAAGTATATATACACATTCCTTAATGCAATGATAAAATATCTCTTCTTACACCGTTCCATGCATTTAAGTTTGAAAATAAGAGTTAGTTTATATCTTAATTTGATCAAATATAATTTACCAGAACAATTAAAAGTGTGAGTTAGCAATTTTTTTTTATAAACTTAAGCTAGGTAGTACATATATTATTATGAACATATTTACATCATTTATAACCATCTTTTTAATACATACTTTAATAGCATTCCATTACTTTTAATTAGTTGAATTTAAATAGTGCTGATGAGAAATAGAAGGTTGTTTTTTTAAAAATAAAATAAAATAAAAGGTTGAATTATGAGTTCGGGAAGATAGGAAAGAAAGAGTTTTGATTGGTTGGTTGAAGGCGGGGTCTACCAGAAAATTATTACTAAAATAAGGAGCAGACACCGTGGCATGGCTGTCCAATCCAATATCTGGAAATGGAAATAATGTTCATAACCCAAAATCATCAGAATTCCACTGGTGGATGAGTGAAATCCCGGTTGTTGCCACCCTGTTTAATTTTTCTAATTAATTAATTTCTATGCTTAAACATTATTTTTCAATGAAAGGAAACCATCATCATCATATAGTAGTGAACCAGAACTTAGTTTCAGGTACGAAGATTTCATAAATTATTTGGTTAAGCAAAGTGTGGAACCGTAAAAATTTGATGGTACGTACATCTATCGGTGCATTTAGCATGGTCAGAATGTGGAGCACAATAAAAATAGCAAAATAAAAGTTTTCAGCCTCTCCCAGCCCAACCTCATCGAGTTTGGGCTTCAAAACCAACCGTTGATTGATGCATCAACAAAAATAGGAGAGCTTTTATTTTATGATTTCTGTTGTGCTCCACATTAGCGACCAACCTTTCTAAATATTCATCAGATTACCTAGTTCGTTTCGGTTCAAATCAGGGGAATTTAGGTGCAATCAATAGAGTGGGCATGACTTGGGTGTGTAATTAAGTATAGATGGTGAGAATTGCAGGCTTGTTGATGAATAATATTAGTTGGTGTAGAATGGGCATATATATAGAACAAAAGGTAGAGAGTTGGCAATTAAGACAGTTTCTGATGAAATGAAAAGAAGGGCAAGGAAGGAAGGACCATCACATGTTGATTGTTGAGAAGCTAATCAAAAACCCAACAATATTACATCCTGTATCTTTCTGTCATTTGCCCTCTTCTTTATTCATTACTCCACTGTCATGTCTTATTTATAATCATGTTTTCAAAGTGAACTTTTCCTATAGTGTTATTTCTCTTTTCGAAAAGTAAAATAAAAGCATTATATTTGTCCTCATTTATGATCCATATATACTAAACCTTTTTTTTTTTTGATAAAAATATATGATGGCAGATATTTATAAGTGCCAGAAGTTTCAAATTTTCAGGAAAACATGTCGAACTCAAAAATAAATTAATAACACATTATTTTTTTGGCACTTAATAATTCTTGTTACAATTGAGTGATTGGAATTCATGATACAATTGATCGATGGAATATTTTTAATGTTTGCTGAGAATGTATCGTAATTTACCTCCTTAAATTTAAATTCTTACATGAATCAGTGATGTAAAAGAGTAGGGCGGTGCAAAAGGGTGAAATTGTCTAGCTAGTTCGGATCATGATCACTCTTCCCTAGCAAATTAAAAAAGCTGCCATATATATTAGCCGTTTTAGGGTTTGGACCAACGGTGTCACGAGGAACTTTATGACTTCGAGAGATCGAATCAAATAAGGTCCTATCCAGTTCAGCTTATTTAATTACCACTTAAAATCAATTGAATTGCTAAATGTAGTTCATGATTTTACTTTTTGTAGCTCAACATCCCATCAAAATACTATAATGCTCCCTGTATTTAGCCTACTAGTTTTTCATGAACTAAAACATGAGGGCATTTTTGTCATTTCACATATATCTTGGGCTACAAGAGCAAAAATATTGGGCGACATATAGGAACACCCAAAATCAACCAACACCCATCAGTACCGCACAGTGAATTAGATATTGGGTAAATCCTAGTACTCTAACTAAAACTTGGTGCAGTCAAATTTCTCCTCTAAATTACTGTCAAAGTTAAAACGCCTTCTGAGGCTTTTTTGTTAAACGGATTTTCCCGCGCGTCTAATCATTGGCAACGTTGGCTGGTGCGTATGTATGATATGAGAATCTGTATTTCTTTCCAGTTATTGTTTGACAATGAGTGTACGTGGTTGATAAGTAACACCTGGCCTGTACATGATGAGCTGCGTATATACTATATATATACAGTATACACACAATGCTGTAAATCAAGTTGCTGATGTGAAAGTTAACAGTTACAGAGATTTGAAACGCAAAACTGTTAATTGATGGCGGTTCTCTAGGAACATGACATTTATTTACTTGAGGATTGTTAACAAATCATCAATAAAAGTACTAAACCATCTAATAATGGATCCGCATCTTCAGGGCCGTCCCCGACATTTTGGAGGCCCTGTGCAAAATAAAAAATGAGACCCCTCATATATTAGTATAAAAATATAAAGACTTTTTAAAAAGAAGTATAAGCACATTTGTTTTTGGAATGTATTTGTAGAGATGATTGAGAGACAACTTGATATAAATAAGTAAAAACTAGACCGTTTAAAGCTATACTTTTAATTTCTTCCTTAGGATATTTGAGAATTGAACAAATAATGAATGATTTAATTGGTTGAAAAAAACCATAAATACAAGGAAAGATAAGAAGATTTCGCAGACGGTAAAGAATGATTTTTAAAATTTAAATTAAAAAGGAAAAATCTGAATATAAAAAATTAGAATTTAATTTTTCTTTTAAAAATAAATATGTATACTATATATAAAATGGAAGAGACTACAGTTCAGTTTTTCTTTTTTGACTGAAAGTTCAGTCACGTAAGAATACCACATAAAACAACCTAATCTATTTTTAGAAAATTTTGAATTTGAATTTAAAGTTATCTTTACCTTTAAAAGCTAATCCAACGATGGTAAATTGTTTGACTGAACCTTCAGTCACGGGAATGTAGAATTTTCCATATAAAATAACTTATAATACAATTTTGGGGCCCCAAAAATTTGGGGCCCTGTTCAACTGAACCGGTTGAACATGTTCAGGGCCGGCCCTGCGCATCTTAAACAAGATCTATCTTTCAATTAGGGACTTGCAATACCATTTACACATTGAACGGTATGTTGTTCTTTTCGGTCCAAAGTGTAGACACATTAGAAAAATAAAACTAATCACTAATATAAAAAGAACTAAGAAAAAACTAAAATATTTCAATCTTTTATACTGATAAAAAATATAACACCGGTTAAAGATCGAGAATAAGGATCGATGTGAACTAATATGATGATATATGGCTTGGCGCTTGTTGGGCCAAGACCCGGTCCAACATGGGCCTGAACTAGAAATGCATACTCTGTTTCAGCATTAATTGTTTGGCTTCTAATGAGCCACGTGCCCACACACTCTAAAGAAGGAAACAAGTCGTACACTCATGTGGCTTGATCCCTAAAGATACAGAACCATTACTCATCCAAGATGAGACATCCATATTTGAACTCTTGGGCCAAACCCTCAATATAAATACCTCAATTACCTACGGGATCAGGTACGTTCACTCTCACTCTAACTCTCTCTAAAGTTAGGGATTTTTGTACGAACTTCCCAGTAAACTCACCTTATCATCACACTCGGACATACTATTCACAGATAGTTTCGGGGCTTTGTTTTACATCTTGCAGGCTCAGAAAATTTTATATGTGGGAGTGTGGGTTCAATAAGAGTTTGCACATGTTAAATGAAATTTAATGTTAAAAGTATCTTAGTCCACCTGTTTAATTTCTTTTAAAACCCCTTCCATTCTATTTTTCTTTCCTTTCCCTTCTTTTTTTTTTCTTTCGTTTTATACTATCTTCTTCATTTTAAAATATATTCATACTTTTAAGAAAATAAAAATTAACAAATGTGCTTCCCACGAAAGAGAAATGAAGCCTAGGGTTCACAGACACAAATATATTAGGCGCGCACTTATATATTCATACATTAAGAACTAAAATTTCTTCAACATTGTGGAAGAAACAGACTAAAAAATTCAAGGGAACGATTGAGTTGATCCAATCACAGTCACAGGTGACATTAAAGTGATGGATGGATGGATGTTGGTCCTGCCACACCAGTGTACTGTTTGTGCTTCTGTTCTTCATGACTGATGCCTTCACCACACGACGTCTACTGTTTTCTTGTTTTCCTGAGTACAATAATTGGGGCCTCGAATCAATATCTACCTACAAAACATACTAATCGATAGCTAGCTACCTGCATATATATGTTTTCAAAAAACCAAATTCTATTAAAACATAATCAATGTTATTATTCAGGAATCCTATATTATGTGCAAAGAACAGAGTTTTTTCACGATATATATAATATTCGTATGCTGTTGGGACACAGATTTTGGAGTTCAAAGAAGGAGAATCCACGGATTTACTGCACATATATTCTCAGAAGAGTACCTGGTTATAGATTAAAAATCTAGTAAACAATTATATTTATACCTCGTACTATACTATTAAGTGATGTTCTTGTTACACAGTTACACCGTTTCTTTGCCAAAATACCAGCTTCGATCTCAATTTCCGGACTGCAGGTGAAATAGTATGGTTTGGACAGGCTAACCCTATATTGTTGTTGACTTTGTAAACGTACGGCCATTTAAATGTGTATTTCCGACTATTATGTGAATTGTAAATAAATATTCAAATTAAAGTTTTTAGGGTACAATTTACAAAGTCGATACAGATTTAGGGGTATCATATAACTCTTTTCAAGAACTCAGGAGTACATGGTCATTTAATAAAAAAGTCAAGGATGCACTTTTCTCATTTTTAAATTGATTGTGGATTAATTTTGAAATACTCCCTATCAAAAATAAATGTTATTCTAGCCCCCAACTTTTCATTTTTGCTTCAAATCACCCCATTCTGTTAGTTTGATTGTTAAATTAAATCAGGTAAACATGTCATTTTTTTATAAAACAAGGGACTCCTGTTAAGAAGTAAAATGCCAACTTAATGTGTAAAACTTACAATATTACTATTAGGGTGTGAAATTATATTCTTTGTTATAAAAATAGATTTCAAGTCCAACATGAGACCTTAGTTTGAAGGCAATTCTACCAATTTTCCGATGAACCGTCTTCTAAAGGCACGTTTGTTCTTACATCATCATATAAATTTATGGTAGGGGGAAAAGGTTGAAAAATAGTTGGCACTTGCATAATTGTGGATGGTAGGGTGAAAAAGGTGAGAAATAGTTGGTCTACAATCAAAAATAAATGTGGTCTACAAATGAATAATGATGGATGGCGTCCCAAAAATGCAGGAGATGGCGAATCAGAAATTAGTGTTGTCCCTATTGCTTATCTCTAAAGGCAGCAAATAATCTTAACCAGAGCCCCAATTGAATTGAAAGTGCCTCAACGTTAACACCACTACACTGTAAGTGGGAGGCATCTAGCCTTTATATAGTATGCACTAGGAATTGAGCTCTTCATCACATGGCCAAAAGACCTTAACTAAAAAGATTATAAAGGGAGTGACTAATTAATCCAACATATATATATATATATATATATATGTAGTTTTAGTGATTTAATTTTCCTCAAATAATTTAAAGTTAACCATCACTGTCGACAATCCTACATCATGAGGATCCCACTTGGTACTGTAATTTTTGAAGATCGCAGATTATGTAAATGAAAGAACTATGGGTTTTGACAGTATTTTGTTGAAGATGTTACTCTATCGTTCCAGTGGTCTTTGAATTGGTTCAGACAGATTGTCACTTGACGCAATGTAGTTACACTACTGCAAAACAGGGCTATGGAGGCGCCGATTCACGGCGGTGGTCTGAGAACCGCCGTGTTTTGTTCATGTTCCTGTACAGGAACTCATTTTGGCAACGTTGGCCGTCGCCTGAATGACCATTTTCGGCGGTTTTGAGTAAACCGCCGTGGTTAAAAATGAATTAACGGCGGTTTTGTATTTACGGCGCTGAATTTACGGCGGTTATCCACGACCGCCGTAAATACGGATCGAATTCGCGGCGGTTTTATAATTACGGCGTTAATTTCACGGCGGTGCCGGAAAAACCGCCGCCTTTAGGTAATGTTCCGGTACTGGAACAAAAGAATTGCAATTAAAATTTAATCGGAATTGATGTCGGATAATATAATATTTGAAAAAAACAAATATTGGTGTTTTGAAAGATTTCCAATATCGGAACTGCAGTCTAAGTTTTTAAAAAAATTAGTTCCGACGTAGGAAGAGGAACTTAGTAGTGTAAAATTGGTCAATGACGACCAAAAGTTGCAAGTAACTTAACTTCCCGTGTAGGAACATGAGTACAGTATTTATAATTGAATATGCTAAATTAGTTCTGGTGCCGGAACATAATTGTCTATAAATATTAAAACGGGTTTGCGTCAGAGATCAACGATAAAAATAAATCCTAAATTTGTGGGCTATATCTGGGAACGGTGGAACGGTTGGGACGCGAGGTTTTGAACCTCCAGGTACGTCGATTTCAATGTTTATATATCATGTTGATATTATATTGAATTAGATGAATGATTTTGTGTATTTGAATTGCAATTGATTGTTGTGTATTGGAATTGCAGTTGATTGTTTAGGTAGCATGAGTTCTAACATGAGTACTCAACGAGGGAGAATTGTAAGCAGTGGTATGACAACTTCTGTGGAATACAGGGGATTGATTGAGGATTTCATTAATTTTGCTTTTGGTAATGCAAGTTTTGGTACCGTTAGATGCCCTTGTAATGACTGTAAAAATGATGTGTTTGTTGGACGTGATAAATTGGAAGAGCATTTGATATGTAGAGGATTTGAAAAATCTTATACACATTGGGTATGGCATGGTGAAGTTAGTAGGGAAATTGATGAAGTTGATCACATACCGATTGTTGAGGAGCGGTTAGATTACATGTATGGGTGGGATGAAATGGTTGATGATGTTGCTGAAGCATTCGGAGGTAAACCGGAGGTCCTACAATCAATGTTAGATGACAAAGAAACTCTTTTGTATGATGGTTCAAAACACACGGTTTTAAGTGCAACCTTGTCGTTGATGAATGTGAAGGCAAAATATGGGTATTCTGAAAAAAGCATGAGTGAGTTGTTGTGTTTGTTGAGGGAATTACTTCCTAAAGGGAATAAAATTCCGGAGAGTTCGTATGAAGCGAAGAAGGTGTTGTGTCCAATGGGGTTGGAGTTAGAAAAAATACACGCTTGCCCTAATGACTGTATGTTGTATAGGGGTTTCGAGGATGAAGATCTTGATAAATGTAAAGTTTGTGGTACACCACGGTACAAAGCTAAATCCAGCAGTATTGAAGTTGGGGCGGAGGATGTTCATAGGAGCAAAAAACCAACCCCTGCCAAGGTTATGTGGTATCTTCCTATAATTCCAAGGTTGAAACGATTGTTTGCAAGCAAGGATGATGCCAAGAATTTATGTTGGCATAATGATAGGGAGAGACCTGATGATGATGTAATACGTCACGCATTAGACGGTGATCAGTGGCGTAAATTTGATGAAAAGCATCCCGATTTCAAGAATGAACCTCGAAATCTTAAACTTGGCCTCTCCACCGATGGAATGAACCCGTTTGGAAATATGAGTAGTACTCACAGTTCTTGGCCTGTAATGGTTGTTATTTACAACCTTCCACCGTGGTTGATGATGAAGCGCAAATATGTGCTATTGTCGCTAATGATAGCCGGTCCTAAACAGCCGGGGAATGATATCGATGTTTATTTGGCTCCATTAGTTGAGGATCTTAAGAAGTTATGGTTTGAAAAGACTTGGGTGTATGATGGTTATCGTGAAGAGAAGTTTGTGCTCCGAGCCATGTTGTTTTGTACTATAAACGATTTTCCTGCATATGGCAATTTATCCGGTTATTCTGTGAAAGGCCATAATGCTTGCCCTGTATGTGAGGAAAAAACTGTATTTGAGCAGTTGGTCAATGGGAGAAAAACAATTTATCAAGGTCATAGGCGGTTTCTTGCATCCGATCATCCATGGCGTAAATCCAAAAAATTATTTAACGGTGAAGTAGAAACACGGAGCACACCTGAGGCAATAGGTGGTTGTGCAATTTGGGAGAAGGTAGAGTTGATAGATAATGATTTTGGGAAAAATAGGAAGAAAACTCCAATTGAAGGTCCTTGGAAGAAATGTTCTATTTTTTTCCAATTACCTTATTGGAGGGATTTGGATGTAAGACATTGTCTCGATGTAATGCACATTGAGAAGAATGTTTGTGATAGTTTAGTTGGAACTTTGCTAAACAGTGCTGGTAAAACGAAAGACGGGGTAAAGGCAAGGCTAGACATTGTGCGAATGGGCATTAAGGAGAATTTGGCGCCCATTGAAGAAGGTGGTAAAACCTATCTACCACCAGCTTGTTTTTCAATGTCTGCTGATGAGAAGAAGTCTTATTGTGATACTTTGAAAAATGTTAAAGTTCCATATGGATATTCATCCAATATAAGCAGTTGTGTGAAGGATGGTGAGTTGAAGCTAGGTTCTTTGAAATCACACGACTGTCACAACTTGATGCAGGAGCTAAACGTTATTGCCATTCGAGGTACCCTACCAACTCATGTTAGATTGTGTATCACTCGTTTGTGTTTCTTTTTCAAAAGCATATGCAAGAAGTCTATAAGTCGAGCACGGCTTGATGAACTTCAAAAAATGGTGGTTGAAGTTCTATGTAGGATGGAGATATATTTCCCCCCATCATTCTTTGATATCATGGTTCACTTACTTGTACATTTAGTGAGGGAAATCAAATTTTGTGGTCCCGTCTATCTTCGTTGGATGTATCCTTTTGAAAGGTACATGAAGATTTTCAAATTATTTGTTAAGAATAGATACAGGCCTGATGCTAGTATTGTCCAAAGGTATGTGGCGGAGGAGTCAATAGAATTTTGTACATCGTTTCTTAAAAATGTTGATTTCGTCGGCATTCCAGAATCACGGCACTTAGGGCGTGTTGGAGGTAAATCGCTTAGGGGAGGGAAATTAGTTAGCCCGGAGTTGGTTGATATGAATGCGGCACACTTGTATGTGTTGAGGAACCATGAAGAGATCCAACAATATGTTGACATCCATGTTTTGGAAATAATTGCAAAAAATCCAGGTTTGGGAGAAGTTCAGGTCCACAAAGAGCACACTAAAAGTTTTGCGAGTTGGTTGCAAAAGTTTGCTAAGAGTGGGGATCACAGCGACACTGTGAAATCGTTGTCTCGTAGACCACAGGGGACGGTGGTATCTTATCGCGGCTATGATATAAATGGTTACACCTATGGTACTGAAGAATCAGATAAGAACATCACAAATCAAAATAGTGGGGTAAGAGTTTATGGTGATGGTGGTTTCGGTGATCCTTACTTTGGAACCATAACTGATATATGGGAGCTGGACTATGTGACATTTAAAGTCTTGGTGTTCAAATGTAAATGGGTGGACAATGGAGTTTCCGGTACAAAGAGAGAACCCTTGGGCTTGACCCTAGTTGATAGGAGGAAACAAGGTTCAAAGACCGACTCATTCATATTGGGAAGCCAAGCTGAACAAGTTTTTTATGTTAAAGACCCGTCTTCAAAATTTTGGGAAGTTGTTGTGGATGGAAAACAACATTTTGTTGGTGATCAATACATGCATACATCAAATTCCCACATTGAACCACTATACAAAATTCCCTTTGAAAAACCACACATTGCAGAGGATGAAGAAAGTCTCAAAATGTTGCTTACTCGAATCGATCATGATGAGGGAGTATGGGTGGATGCCACGGGAAAAGCTAGTAGGAGGAAACCCAAAAGAAAGAGGAAAGCAAAAGCTTGATGAATAGGTGGTGTCTGTGAAAGAATAGATTGATTCTGAATTGATGACTTTCTATTCATTGGCAAAGCCTATTTATAGGCAAAGATACATACAGATTGATACAAATATGGAACTACCTAACCACCTAATATTCTGGGATTTACAAAATCAATATCTAATATTCTGTGATATCGCTAACCAACAATATTTACACACGTGAAATCAATGACTTGTTCAACATCCCCCCTCAAGTTGGAGTCGGAGTAGAAATATCTATGACACCCAACTTGCCAAGTAATCGATGAAATGTGTCGGCGCCGAGTGGTTTGGTGAAGATGTCAGCTAACTGGTCATAAGAACGAAGATATGAAGGCGCGATCAGACCATTGAGAATCTTTTCTCTAATAAAGTGGCAGTCTATTTCAATGTGTTTGGTGCGTTCATGGAAGACTGGATTTTCAGCAATATGTAGTGCTGCTTGATTATCACAATGTACAGTAATTGGTTTAGAAGGAGGAAAACCAAGTTCAGATAAGAGAGAACTGAGCCACTGAATTTCAGAGGTGAGTGCAGCCAGAGAACGATATTCGGCTTCAGCGGAAGATCGGGAAACAGTAGGCTGCTTTTTGGATTTCCACGAAATTGGACTAGAACCAAGCATAGTAAAATATCCACTTGTCGAGCGGCGAGTGGAGGGACAACCTGCCCAATCAGAGTCAGAGAAACCAATAAGGGAAAGTGAACTAGAGGCAGAAAGGAAAAGGCCGTTGCCAACAGAACCTTTTAGATAACGAAGTACTCGATGTGCAGCATCAAGGTGAGAAGTGCGGGGATTTTGTAAAAATTGACTAAGATTGTTGACAGCATATTGAATATCAGGACGAGTAACTGTCAGATATAAAAGACGTCCGATTAGCCGCCGATAAAGGGATGGATCAGGTAAGAGAGTACCATCGTTGGGAGAAAGGCGGAGATTTTGTTCCATAGGAAAATTACATGGACGCGATCCAAGCATTCCAGAATCTTGTAAAATATCCAAAGTGTATTTTCGTTGGCATAAAAATAAACCTTTCTTTGACCGAGATACTTCGATGCCAAGAAAATAATGTAAAGGCCCGAGGTCCTTAATGGAGAATGATTTCGATAAATATTGTTTAGTTTGAGATATAAATGCATCATTATTACCGGTAATAATTATATCATCAACATAAACAAGAACAAATACTGAGATGTCTTTATGAATATAAGTAAAAAGACTATAATCAGAGATTGATTGACGAAAACCTAGACGACGAAGGGTCGAAGAAAATTTAGCAAACCATTGACGAGAAGCTTGTTTAAGTCCATAGAGGGACTTATGTAACTTGCAAACACGATTATCAACAGTGTTGGAGAGTCCTTGGGGAAGTTTCATGAAAACTTCTTCATGAAGGTCGCCTTGTAAGAAGGCATTATTGACATCTAATTGGTGAAGAGACCAATTTTTTATTGTAGAAATAGAGAGAAGAAGGCGGACTGTGACTAGTTTTGCTACTGGGGCAAAGGTATCATGATAGTCGACACCTTCAGTTTGTGTGTAACCCTTGGCAACTAAACGAGCTTTATATCGTTCAATTGACCCATCAGAGAGATATTTGATCTTATAAACCCATTTACAACCAATGGCTTTCTTACCCGGTGGTAGATGACAAAGTGACCATGTGTTGTTTGATTCTAAAGCTCGGAGTTCTGTACTCATAGCATCACGCCAAACTGAAGATTTGACGGCTTGGGAATAATTTCGAGGCTCATTATGATCGAATATTTTACTCAAAAAAATACGATGAGAAGAACTCAAATTATTCCAAGAGAAATGATTGGATAGCGGAAAATCGGTGGAAGAATGAGTAGTAGATAACACAAAATCATTAAAACGAGACGGTGGTCGACGAGTTCTCTGAGGATATTTTGAGTGTTTAGCCATTTCAGGACAAGGAGGAACATTATCCGATAAGCAAATATTTTTATCAGGAGAAGAAGCGGAAGACGTGGGAGATTCAGCACGAGGTGTTGAATGATTATGAGAATTGGACTCTGGTAAATTATACTGAGGCGAATTAGACTCTGGTAATGTATGAGAGGTAGAATTATCATCATCCAGAGGTGTGATAGAAATTTCCTGGGGAGGAGATTTTGGAACATCGTGATATGGAAATATAGATTCATGAAAGATGACATCACGAGAGACGATAATGCGGTTAGTTGACGGATCATAAATACGATATCCTTTTTGTCCATGAGGATAACCAACAAATATGTGAGGTTTTCCTCGAGCATCAAATTTATGTTGAATATACATGTTTTTAGCAAAACATAAGCAACCAAAAACACGTAGAGACGAATAATTCGGAGATTTACCGAATAAAATTTCATGAGGTGATTTAAATTTAAGAATTGGAGTTGGTAGTTTGTTGATTACAAACGCGGCTATAAGGACACATTCTCCCCAAAAAGAGAGAGGGAGATTGGCTTGGAACCTTAATGAGCGAGCAACGTCGAGTAGATGGCGATGTTTACGTTCTACAATCCCATTTTGTTGAGGGGTTGAGACACAACTACGTTGGTGTATTATTCCATGAGAATGAAACCAACTTTTAAAGGTAGAAGAAAGAAATTCAGCACCATTATCCGATCTAAGGGTTTGTAGTTGTGGAATAAAGACACCTCCATTTCCAGAATGAATTGTAGAGATTGACAAATTGAATTGCCGATTAATTTGATTAAAAAAATGTGTTACCATATGGAAAGTCTGAGATTTATTTTTCATTAGATACACCCAAGTACATCTAGAATAATCATCCACGACTGTTAAAAAGAAACGCGAACCATTTTTAGATGGAACGGAGAAAGGACCCCAAATGTCAACGTGAATCAATTCAAAACACTTGGAAGATCGAGATACACTTTGCGGAAAAGGATAACGGGATTGTTTGGCTTGTGGACAAATATCACACATAAAATCTTTATTAGAAATAATAACTGGAAATTTCTTAGCAAGAAACTGAAAACGGGAAATACATGGGTGACCGAGGCGTGAATGCCAAAGGTCAAATTTATTTGCTACGGAAAGGGAAATAACTGAATTCAAATGAGCAGCATCATCTAAAAAATAGAGATCATGTTGAAGACTACCCCGACCAATCACCGTCTTCGATGCACGGTCCTGAAAGATACATCGAAAAATAGAAAAAGTTACATCACAACTAAGTTGTTTTGTTGCTTGTGATATGGATAATAAATTGAATTTAAATGATGGAATATAGAACACATCTTTTAGAACTAATGATGAAGAATGATGAACAATTCCTATGTGTGTCACTGAGGCATATGAACCATCAGGCAATTGAACATGGATATGTTTTTGGAGTGGAATATAAGAGGAAAATAGAGATAATGATGAGCATACATGATGAGATGCACCTGAATCGATAATCCAACGAGAGGATAAAAAAGAAAGGGTTTTACCTGCAAAGTTGGCCGAAGGTACACCAGTTTCATCCTTGGCAATAAGGGCAAGCAACTTGTTGTATTCATCAGAAGTCAATTGAGGGACGGGTGCATGCTGAGCAACAGGAGCAACATGGTTGATTGATCCAGCGAGATGGGTAGCATGTGGTTCAGCTCGCTTGCCATACTTGTCGGGATATCCATGGAGCTGATAACACTTGTCGCGGGTATGGCCATGGCGGTTGCAATGGTCACAGAAAGGGCGTTGCCTCTTTGATGTGGATCGATCACGATAAGGTGCCTTGGTGAACTGGAAGGCAGCCGAATCAACAGCGGGAACCGATCGAACATTCAACTCTTGTTGTTTTTCTTCTTGACGAACAAGGTTGTAGATGCGCTGAATTGAAGGGAAAGGTTCCATGAGAAGAATCTGACTACGAATAGCAGAGAAGCTGTCATGGAGCCCTTGCAGAAACTCCATGGCACGGTCTTGATTTTGCTGCTCAATGATATTCTTTCCATTCCCGCAGGTACATGGAGTGATGGAAATAATGCTGCATAATTCATCCCAAAGAGACTTGAGTTGGGTGAAATACAATGAAACAGTCATTCCCTCTTGTTTGAGAGAAGAAATTGAGTGCTTCAATTGATAAATCTTAGGAGCATTAGACTGAGAAAAGCGCTCTTTGAGGTCTGTCCAAATTTGTGCAGCGCTATCGGCATAGAGAATGCTTGGCCTGATTTCCGGAGAAACAGAATTGAGTATCCAGCTGCTAACGAGATCATTGCAGCGGCGCCAATTTGCGATATCTTTCTCATCGCTTGGCGTAGATAATGAACCATCAACAAAGCCATACTTGCTCTTGGCTCTTAAAGCCATTGTAATGGCTCGACTCCATGAAGCATAGTTATCACCCGTGAGAAGGGGCATGACGAGGACAACAGATGGGCTATCAGAATGGTGGATAGCATATGGATCATTCACATTCTGTTGCCCTGAAGAGTTGTTACTTGGAGAGCCAATGAAATTTGATTGCAGAAAGCTATCGAGATTAGCCTGCAGAGAAGTATTGAGAGTATTGTTTCCGTCAGACATGATGAAAAAAAAATTACGATGAAATAATAGATGAAAATAGTAGATGAATATATGGCAGAGTTATATCATTGCTCAGATACCATGTGAAAGAATAGATTGATTCTGAATTGATGACTTTCTATTCATTGGCAAAGCCTATTTATAGGCAAAGATACATACAGATTGATACAAATATGGAACTACCTAACCACCTAATATTCTGGGATTTACAAAATCAATATCTAATATTCTGTGATATCGCTAACCAACAATATTTACACACGTGAAATCAATGACTTGTTCAACAGTGTCGATGAATGTTGTTTTTAATGTTGTTCATGGTTTCTTCAATTGTGATTTGTAATTAGGGATACTGAAAATGACCATTTTCCCCTATCATTGTTTCGTCTTTGGAACTAATGTTTATAAATAGTTCTTTTGTTGGAACTATAGTTCCAGTACAGTTACTACTTTAAGTTGTACATATAAATAATTTCCACTAGGGTGATGTAAAGACAGAAATTTACACTGAACGGACGCCCTATCTTGGAACTATGTCGTACAACTCATTACTGAAGAGCTTAAATATGTTCCTTTACTGGAACACAGTTATGTAAGGACATGATTGTACTAAATTTACTTGAAGCCATCCCGTCGATGAATGTAAAATTAACTGGGGAAAATTGCCATTAATATCAGCCAACAAGTAGGTCAACTATGAACTCCAAAACTCAAGTTCATTACACTAACAACAAAATCATTCTGAAAAGGATTTTTTAAAAAAATATCCTTAAAAAAAACATCCTTAAAATTCTATTTAAAAAACTATCCTTAAACATATTGGCACCAAAAGCCAGCCATCATTAAAAAGTTTGCCCAATCTTCAAGCCAAATAAAACCCAACACCCCTTGGAGGTGGTTAATTAGCATCATTTGAGGTTTCACCATGCCGTCGCAGTGCACGATTCTCCTTCTTCAACATGTAGTTGGCCTTTCTAAGCTCAGCAATATTAGCTTCCATGATTTTCATCTTCTGGAACAAAGCTTCGAACAACTCCACACTATTGTCCTCTGTCCCACAAATTAAAAATAAATCATGTTAGCAATAAACTAAATGAGCTGACTAAAGTGTGTATAAAAATCATATCATTACAATTACCTTCAAGTGGTTTTTTACTCTTGCTTGTATCCTCATACGGCTTACATATCCAACTACCCTCATGGATTATGAACCTTCGACGCCCAAAAAACCTAGCATCATAAGTCTTCCAAAGTTGCGGTGGGCTTTGGATTTGGAAACCTGCTATTGACTTCAATATCCTGGTTATCAAATTCCCATATGGAAGCTTCTTCCCATCTCTAGGGGATTTGAAGAAGTTGAGCATGTGTTGCATTACAGCAAACCCCGGGTTCAATTTTATATCGGAGATCACGTAGTAAAAAAAGCATGATCAAGGCAATGGTTGGTTCAGTAGAATGGCCTTGAATGGGTATCACACTCCTACCTATCATCTCAAATAGTATCCTCTCCTCAATAGTTAAATTGTCAAGACGGTAAGTGTCGGCATGTCCCAAACTAACCCCATCCCTATTAAAGTATTTTTGTGACAACGTCAAAGGGTTAACAAGTGGAGCTTCCACATGGACAGGCCATTCACCACTGACATATATGTTCAGGGGCCCATCCATGACAGAGGGATAGCAAGATGCCAAACTAGAGTATGGGCAACCCAATATTTGATTAATCATCCAAGGGTTTATCTCTATAGTAACCCCATTAACCATTGTTGTGAATGACGTCCCCGGACTCTCCACAATGTTAGCATAAAATTCACAACATTCATCATCATGTGAGGGTTCTAACATGGTAATCAAAGGGCCAAAATAACTCAAATCTAGCTTAGCCATCACACCCCCCAAGCATAAACCCTGAACTTCACCCACATCCAAAGCATAAACATTTAATGGCTTGCTCTTGTTTTCAAGCACACTATACCTATCAGAAGCTTCCGTGCTCCAACTTTGCGACCTCTACCTCTACCTCTTGCCATTGATTCGGTGTTGATGAAGCAGCTTTGGGGGTTACGGTACCGGAACAAGTAGCCCGGTAAATTGACGGCGGGGTGATGGTTTAGGATTTGACTGAAGAGGGTTTCACCATGGGAGGGATTTGGGGTTTTTACTCGAAACTTTGGGGTTATTCCCAAATCTCTTCAAAAGCGGATTTATATGCAAAATCTGTTCCTGTCATGGAACACTATTTAAATATGTTAACTATTCAAGTTGCATAGTTCCGAATAAAAAAAGTTGAACCAATTGGGTTGGTTTTTTTCCTAAGGCCCAGCTCCGTGGACTGAAAGTAAATCAGACTCAGGAACTGAACCTTATCGTCGTGGTTATAAGTTCCCATATAGGAACAAATTTAAATTTCTCAGTTCCGAAACCGTAACAACTTTAAGTACAGAAGTTCCGATGTTGGAAGAACAACAGGTAATTATGGTACGAAATTTCATCACAAAATCCAAATGTTTCATAATAAATCCTGATTTAGCAAAATATCCAAAATAAAACATCCAGAATACGAGACTACACATAAAACATTAATGTTTTTGCCTTAATCAATTGAAAGGCACAAAAGAAAGGTTGGTTAGACGCCAAAAACATCACTCGTTCACCGTTGGATCTGCTGTCGAGGCTTGTTTGTCAATATCCATAGCATCAGAGATTGGATTAGCGGGTTGTGCCCTTTCTTCTACATCCATAGCAGTAGAGATTGGATTAGCAGGCGGTGTCCTTTGTTCTACATCCATAGCATCAGTTTTTTTGGGGGATGAGGGTTTCTCAGCAACATTCTCAAATCCTTCATCAAAGTTGGATTCAAATTTTTGCTCCACTTCATCATCACTTAAAACCAAGCGGATTCCGGCTTTCTCCAGATAGTCCAACTGCTCCGTTCTGGTTTCTTCCATTTCCTTCTTTGCAAGATCAACCTGTCCCCCCCAACAAATCCATGAATCGGTGGAGCCTTTTCAACCATTGCAACTTAGTGCCTACGACTACATCAATAAGATATGCAGAATACATTAAAACATGACAACAAAACCGGCTTGGGGTTAGAAAACAAATACACCTTACCTTTGGACAATGATGACTGTGATGCATCGTTATTCTTCCTAGCAGTGTCTCCAGCTAGCCCGGGGGGTTGCTTATGAACGAACTTCTTGGTTGAGTAGTTGTACTCCAAGTGTTTATTCTCCAACCAACTGTGATCATAAAACTCCAAGTGGCTAGGGCGTCCAACAGGCAGTATGCTACGCTTTCAAGCATTGCAGTAATTACGCCACCATAAGGAAGATCTTTCTTTTCGCCATTTGCACACTTCAACATGTACTCGTGAATGGTATGACCAGGATTCAATGGCAAACCCTCCATGACATAGTAAAACAACATC
This sequence comes from Cruciata laevipes, assembly GCA_963678965.1. Classification (NCBI taxonomy): domain Eukaryota; kingdom Viridiplantae; phylum Streptophyta; class Magnoliopsida; order Gentianales; family Rubiaceae; genus Cruciata; species Cruciata laevipes. Next base: position 7,259,378 of record OY787632.1, on the reverse strand, counting down.
AAATTACCTATGGTGGCTTCACTCACATATCTCCCGCCCCCTGGTTGTACATTCAAAGCTATCCAATCATAAGCCATTCTATCCTCTATGGACAACGAACTCAGAGGATATTGATCAGCACTAACATTATCACCCTTTTGTATCCCAAAATATTTTAATCTCATCTCTATGGGACACAACGGAGTTTGGGGAGTCTTTTTAGGCCAGCTCTGTGCTTTATAAATCTCATAAGGTCCATCGGGATTCAAGGGTTTCAGAAAAGAGGCATCAATATATTGGCAGCCTATAGCATGATTAATAGTAAACTTATTAACCGGGAATGTAAACCCATTCACCTTTGTGGAATTAGGATTGTACGGGTCTTTGCCTAGGTTGGCATAAAACTGCATAACCTCATCTTTATAAGTAGGTTTCTCAAGAGTTATCAGTTTATCAAAACCACTAGGAACAAACTTTTGAATAACATCATATAAATGCAGAGCTTTAGCAGAGTCAAGTTTCAACACCTTAGTTGGATGACAGCGCCGGTTCTTTGATATCTAGGCAGCATACCGATTCTCTACATCTTTGTTGAAGAAATTGGTGTTATGAGAAGGGTCTACTTGGACTGGCGGTTTCCCTCGGTCATGCCTACTCTTCTTGTTTCTGATAGGTGCACTTTCTTCATCGGATTGGCTTGGCTGAGTTTCCGATGCAGATCCCTCTGCCGTAGAGCTATCCGCCGCCGCCTTAGAGGTACCCGCCTTACCCTTACCCGCCGCCTTAAAGGTACCCGCCTTGCCCTTACCCGCCGCCGGCGACTTAGACCGAGCCGCCTCTGCATCACCCTCTCCCGTTGCATTACCCTCCTCCACTGGCTTTTCCGCCGCTGGTCCTGTGTTGCCTCTTGTCCTCGCTATGATTGATGCGTGAAGAAACCGGTAAATCTATCCAAGATTTACGATTTGGGGGTTTTTGGATCGCGTCGATTTTGGAGATAGAATAATTTTGGAGATAGAGTTTTTTTAATCCATTCCCTTTGCAAAGATATATTTATATGACACTGAATTCCTATACAGGAACTTAATAAGGGATTTTAACTAGTGTTGTCAGTTTAGACCCGAACCCGAAAAACTGACCGAAACCAAATAGTACCGATCCAATAATAACCCAACCGATATCCAAATAACAACCCCACCTATAACCGAGCTTAACTGAATCAAACCGAGAAATAACCATATTAAATCAGGGTCACACAACATATGAACCTTATTTACAATCTACAATAATGTCAGTTGGAATCGCAACAATAGATGTCCACCTTAAGTACAATCTACATTGTTAATCAGGGTTCACACAACATCGTATATTTAAGTACAATCTACAATGTTGTCTAGTTGGAATCGCAACAATGGATCTCCACCTTAAATACAAACTACATTGTAAATCAGGGTTCACACAACATTGTATATTTAAATGAGAAAAGATCGTATATTATGGTTCACGCAACATCGTATATTTAAATGATTTAGGATTTGTTACGGAGATCGAGAAAAGATATCGATTTAAATGATTCAAACATATATGTATGTATATATATGTATAAAATCAAATTCAGCGACAAAAACATATATATAGATTTCTGAACAAGTATACAAGTTCCAGTATAGGTACTAGTAAATTCAAGTAAAAAGTCAACTCTATTTAGTTCCGATCATGGAACTAAGAAATTTGGCTGGGTTAAATAATTGAGGTATTCGACCCCTTGGACTTCATAAACAACTCGCGCATCTCTTTTACTCTGTTTGGCGGGAGGACGAAACCCATTCAAGTCTCTTCCTCTTCCCATCTGTTTACTTCCATAACAGAGCCCCAATCCAAACTTCCTTGTTTACCTCCTACGTATTCCATCAACATCTTGCTATTCATCTCCGTTCATACCTCTGTTTGGCGACTCTTCGATATATTGAAGATCCATATATAATGAGACTTTACACATCATCAAAAGGTCTAATCTTTGTATGATATTTTTGCTTATTAATTTGTTTTGGTACATGATGTGTTAAACCCTAGGGTCTTGTGTGATGATACATGTGTTAAAACCTAGCTAGGGCCTTTAATACAATTTTTTGTGTACAAAGGTTGGGTATGTGTGTTTCTAATGTAATGGGTTTTTCATTGCATAGCTCAATGGGGAATACTAAAAGAGTGCGCAAGAGGAAGTCCGTTGCTCCAATTGGAGATGAAGTGGTTGATGAACACTTACATGAAGAACCAACCAATGATAATCATACTCGTAGATCAATAACTCATTGCCGCATTATAGAAGAAAGGGTTAATGTCAGTGTCTACACACCAATGGAATTTGATAGGTTAGGTCGACCTATATCGAAGGAGAATGCTTTTTGGGCAAGTTGGGTTGGGAAGGTTGCTCGAACAAAGTTGCCTATTACTAGTGATAATTGGCACAAAGTCCATAAAGATGACAAAGAAGATCTATGGAAAGAATGCATGGTAAGATAAACTTTACTATCGATCATGTTATATTATATCTATAATTATAAATTCAAGTATGGGTGAATTGACCATTAACATCCTTTTGTGTGTAGAGGCCTTTTGTGTTGAACGCCCCTAATTTGGAGGTAGTTAGGACAAAATGTATGAAATCGTTGGGAAAATGTGCTAGGGATTTTAGGTCAAGCTTAGCCAAAGATTTTGTATATGGTGACAAGGACGATGTTGATCCATGGCTTGTATACCCAAGTATACAACCCGATGTATGGGAAACATTCAAACAACGAGCAATTCTACGTAAAGAATCGGTACTATGTCTCTCATCTTCCCTTTCATTATTTTTATTGTCATAAAAGCATCTTTGTTATTCTTTTGTTGTTTTGCTTTTCAGGGAATAACTAAATTGCGTTCTGAACAAGCTCTTCTCAACACAACTCCTCATACTATGGGTCGAACCGGATATCTAGGGACGGGTTTCAAAATGGTAGATGAGGACTATGAAAAACAAGTCAAGGACTTCATGGATGAGGGTATGACTGAAGAAGAAGCAAGGAGCAAAGCTCAACGCAAAAAAACCCAAAGACTTTAAGATGCTCCAATTATTTTTAAGGGGGCGTGCAGACGAAAATGGTGTGATCACGCATGACAAAAATAAGGAGCTACCTTCGAAAGTGGTAAGTAACGAAAAAAATCACTAGTTTAATTCACTTTTACCTTTTCAATTATGATACCTTGTGTGTTTATCATGAATATATAGGAGGAAGTTCAACATAGAGAAGCCATTGGAGAATTCAAACCTACATTTGAACACGATGTCTTATGTGAGGCAACCGGGAAGGGAGACCTCCCCGGCCGAGTTAGAGGGTACGGAGCTTATTTAAATCGTCGAGAAGTTTTTGGTAATGTTCATTCATCTTCCCCTTTATCATCATCAATTTCGCCAAAGTTGAAGGAAGAGTTACAAAAGCGTGACAAAATTATTCAAACTCATGACATGTTGATCTGTAACATGTACAAACGCGATGGTGTTAACCTCCCGGAGAGGTTAGATGACATTGACTCCCAATGGGAACCTCCTTCGAACGGATCACATCACTCTCCAATTGATATTGAAGTTAACCACAATGGGATTGACCCTAATCCGGTGGTAGATGAAAATGATGACAATTTCATCATCACTAAGAAGGTACAATCTCAACCTCCTTATCGTTGGTAATATTTCCGTTTCTTTAAGTTGTGAACACAATTTCTTACATGTGTTTAGCCTCTTCCTTGTCATCTATACGTCGAGCGCCCGAAATATGAGAATACCCTATTCGTGGCGAATGGTCTTTACGAGGAATCAATGAACCTACACCATGGAGTGCCGATTAACGTTGGGGTTGGAAGAGTCTCGCTTGAAAAGGTGTTGGTTCCTAGTGCTAAGATCCCTTTTCCGGAAGGTGATAAAACAGAAGTTAGTCAAGTGGAGGGGATGTTTATTCTTTGGCCTAGGAGACTAATACGGGTTGAAAGTAGGGGCGAGGGAGTACCAAAATATCTTATGCCCGAAATTCCACTCAAAGACAAAAAAGCACAAACTCCTCCAAAAATCCAAAATGCCTCCAAAATACCAACTACAACCAAAAAACCTATGGCGGTTGCAAAATTGCCCGGTGTTGAACCAATGCCTCAATTTGTCGCAGTTTTGTTTGATTGGATGCGCCATCACAATAAGTTGTCTACATATCTTTTTTTTGCCCATGAGAGAATATTTGGTGTTAAGCGTGATATTTACGTAATTCGGAAGGAATTCGATGAGTTGTGGAAATTTGAGATGCTCGGTGAACAAATGTTGGCCATACATCAAATGTAAGTTCCTTTATTACAAATCATTACAATTTCTTTGACCTTCTATATATAACAACAATTCTTTCATATCTATGTTGCCTACATGCTAGGTAATTAGACTTTACATTGTCTAAAAAGGGAAAAGGATGGATAGGGTATCTATGCCCTTACACGATTCAAGCAGCCGGGCAGTCTGATATCGAAGTAAAACAATATCTTCGGCTCGCACTATCAAATAAGGATAAGCAATTCTTCATGGCGCCATACCTTGAAAGGTACTTCACAAAATGGGTGTATTTATTTTTTTCAAAATGCATGTATTTAATTTTAAAGACTTATTAATAAATCTATGTCATTTTGTTTTTTTTTTCAAGCAAACATTGGCGGTTGATTACGATCAATGTTAAAACGAAGGTTGTGCACTGGATTGATCCGCTCCATTACCCACCTAGTCAACGCTTGATGTCTCTATTAGCATCGGCATTGAATGATATCAATAAGGACACATCTATACCGTTTCAAGTTATTGAAGTAAAGGTATTTACCACAAAACTACAATTGAAATGCCAATTTTAAATGATCGATGACTTATTTACATTTGTTTAATTGATATATAGTTCAAGAAACAAGAGGGTGGATGGGAGACTGGCTATTACACAATGTTGTACGCAACGCACTTAGCACGCATTTTGATACCTCAAACTCTAACAAAATTACAAGATGTAAGAAATATTATTGTCATTCGCTTATGCATATTTTAATTTCCTTTGTCAAATGACTATAATTTGTTTCCCAAAACAGCTACTACCAAAGGATGTCACTCCCTACACTATGGTGGAGATGAATACGGCCCGGAATGCCTTGGCTCATCACATTGTCTCAGTCCGTTCGATCAACATTGAAAATCCGACAACGGGCCAAGTGTTAAAATAACTATTGGAGTGAAACATAGTAAGTGTATTTGCTATTGATTGAGTTAGGGTTGGAAAGATCTTAGATAGAGGATGGATTAGATGAATGATGATCTGTTTGAAGGCATTTTGAAATATGGATGCCTGGATGAATGTTTATTTTGGTGGTTCAAACGAAGGCAATTTTATGCCTGGAAAATATAATCGAAGCAGTTTTTTGCCATTTTTCCCGTTACTTGTTCCGGTTTAGGAACTGTTATTCCAACACAGGAACTATTATTTTTTAAAATTCCATTTTTTGGCTCGATTTACCAGACCACGACAATGACATGGAACCCGACACCGGAACTGCGCAAGTCCGGTTAGGGCTCCCATCCACACTTCCGACGTCGGAACTCAACATAGTTCTTGTTTACATTCTAACTTCCAACATCGGAACTGCATCAGCGACACGTGTAATCCTACACCGGAACTGCAATTTCGAAATTAATGTTTCACCGACTCCCTGTAAAGGAACTACAAATAATAAGTTGTTCTCCATATATTGCGTTCCACCACTGGAACATAAACCCAACTAACTTCCAACATCGGAACTATATAAATGCCACGTGTTTTCCTACACCGGAACAGTACATTTGAAATTATTCCTTACCTTACTTTCTCTAAAGGAACTACTGAGAATTAGTTCTTATACGTCTATTGCGTTCCATCACAGGAACGAAAGGTCAAGTAGCCCCATGATTTTCCGACGTTCCTATCATGGAACGCTGACGCAAGCACCAATACCGCTAACGCATAACTCATATGTTCCGTAGAAGGAACCCATATATATGCTGAAGCATAATGGATCAGTTCCATCGTCGGAACTCTACTACGGCGGTTGTCTGCAACAAATCGCGGCGGTTTTCAACCGCCGCGAATCTAAGCAATAACGGCGGTTATTGGCAACCGCCGAGAAAGGTAAACTCTTCCGCGGCCCCTCTGCTGACGGCGCCAGATTACCGCCGTGGAAGCTCCTCTCCACCGCCGTGTATGGCATTGGTTTCCAGTAGTGTTATAACTCGAGCATGAACTTTGAGGCACACTGAAACCAAAACGGAAACATATTGCTAGCTTAATTAAGAAGAAATGTGTAGAGCATTCTGAGTTGTATAATATTTGTATGTATCTTTTTACTCTACTTAAGGATTGTAATTGAGGTACCGTTCTAAATATATTCTTAATTAATAGAATATACTTAGGAATAAAATTCTTCCATATATCGACGAAGAGTTAGAGTTAAAGAAGGAATACACTAAGTGTATTCGTGTATAAATAATTGTATTCTGGGAAGAGAACGATTTGCGATTCTGGGAGAAGTCTTCGATTGAGGCAAGCTTGGAGTAATTCGGAATCCTCACACGTTTTGTCCTTGTTTATGAATTTCAAACTAGTGATAGGATTGTGTTGAGATGTGTTTAGCTCCATCAAGGACATATTATGTTGATCCTTGCGAAGAGAAAATTCTGCAGTGAAGGTATTTGCATCGTTTCAGCATGCGTGGGAAGCGTAACTGTTGTTCAGACAGGCGTGAGGAGCGTAGTCGAACCGATACTGTGCACATCCACCGTTAGAGAATAGAGACTTTCCCTAGCTAGTAAGAGTTCCGGGAGAAATTTTGTACTATATTGCATGCATTCTAGTGGATGCTACTTGATCTGGGTTTGGCTCGCATATGTAGGTCATTGACCGAACTGTGTAAACAATTATGTGCGTTCTTTTAAGTACGTTTTAACACTATTGTTTATAGCTACAAACGAATAAAATTGTTGCACAACTAATAAAGTGGAAATTACAATAAATAAATCCATGATAATTAACCTTATAAGGAGAAAAAGAAAATATCGGTAAGGTAAAATCTTCAAAATCAACTTACATTATCATCCCTTGCATAACCTATGTTTAACACTTTTCAAGAACTAAAATCATATTTAACACTCTTAAAGGGAGATTTGGCATCAAGACAAATTATAGTACTAAATACAACTTTTTTGACCTGGAAATGGAGTGGTTGGATTAAAGGGCTTAATTAATAAGTTGTGTGTTTAACTTTGGACCAACATGCTAAGTAATCAACAAAAGCTTGACCCTCTAAAGCATGGCAATTGAAAAGCAAGCCCACCAATCCAAATGCGAAAGCATACAAAGCTGAATCTGTACAATTCTTAATGTAGTCCATCACCCAACGGATCCCATGCAAAAGATTAAGTCTAATTAATTTTTGGTCTCACCAAATTCATGTAAAGCAAGTAGATAAATAGGCTATATATTTCAAACTTAATAGTTTGGTTGGTTATAATTTAATGATTTTATATTTTAATCTTTTATTTTAATAGTTAGGGGTCTATTTAGGTATAACATCATGGAAAATACAAGTTTAAACAAAGTTAATTAATATGAATAAAGTCAGCATCTAATAATTAATGAAAATAAGGGTAAAATTCAATTGCAAAAACATACACAAACACTTATATGAGGCAGACTCATCATTATAAAATTTGATGTTGTTTAATAATATATGTTAAGACAATCTCATCATTATTATCAATCTACATTGTGCTGCCTCACTGGCACTGCGAGACTAGCTACCACAAAAGAGACTTTCTCAAAAACATAATATCAACTAAAATACACGATAAACATCAACAAATTATCAAGTAATACAATCTTGAGTTATCAAGTTAGGGTTTTTATGCGGAGTATATATATTGTATCATACAGCTTATTATTATATGTTTAATTAAAAATATATGATGTTATTTAATTAGAACCACAATACTACTAAAACACAATAATACTAAAAGAAGCACAATTATTGTTCCTAAACATAGATCTGATCAAATGGAAATACAAGGACGTTTGAGTGAAATGTAAATATATTTTTAACTCCCAATCCTTTTGAGTGAAATGTAAATATATTTTTAACTCCCAATCCTTTTGAGTTGTACACGTGAATATCTCCAACCACCCCGGCCCTCTCTCATTAAAGATGTAACGAAACATCAAATCAATATAATTCGATGAACATATATACAACAGATTTTAACAGTAATCCATCTCGTAGGTATATAATATATAACCAAAATTAGTATAGCTTGTACATCTGCATAATTTCATCTTACAATTTCAATTAAAACGATGATCAATTTCAATTAAAACGATGATCTGTTTGGTAGAGATATGCTTAATTATACAAGTTCAAATGCTGCTGTGTAATTTTGGGATTGTCCCACATGGTTTTTTTGGTTGCGGTCAAAGTGAACATTAAAAATTTTATGGGTTCATGCATTCCCGATGGTTGGAAGAAACAAGATTATCATGTGTAAATATGTGATTCAAGGAAGATTTTTGAGCAGAAAGAAAATATGTGAATTCATGTGTATTCAAGAAAGTGGTGCCCCAGGAAACAGGGATCTCATGTACAACGTCGTCAGGTAGGTGATAAGAGAAGACAAACAACAACAATTTGTGAGAGCTAGCCATGAGTTTTCTTGGTAAAAGAGAGATGTGTCCTTGTTTCAACAGGCAAAAACCCTAGTTTTCCTCCTCATCTGTGCCTTCTTTTCCCAGATATGATTCTGAAAACTGCACAAGACTTTAGACTTTCTCGGATCCATATTTACAGTTTTATGTCGCATTAAAATGAGATGATCATATCTTGTGGTCCAACTACAAAAAGATTCAATGACTAAAATTGATTTATAGGCTCAAAACTCATCACTTGAGATTCACATGTGTATATAAAGGCCAATTGAGAATCCAAAACTCAATTGTACCTGCAGAATTCACTCAAAACTCAGTTATGAATTCAACACTAAACTATATAGGGATTGAGAAAATCATAGAGTTTTTCTTCAGTCCGGAATTGTACTAGTTATACATGATTTTACCACTAGCAATGAGGAGATATTCATTTCAACAAACAGTTATTCAAACATTCAAACAACCGATTTAATTAGATGATTAATAAATATATGAGATTTAACCATTTGGGTAGCAGAAAAAACTTGGTTCAAAAAGCTCCTAATTCAATGGACTAATGGCAAAAATAAAAAATCAAACCAAGTTCTTTGTTTTTTTTCTTTCAGATGTACGATCTTTCAGAACGACAATCGATCAGGAACAAATCTGGAACTGCATAATACATCCAGATTTTAGATAAGTCAGTTTAAAGTATAAATCTTTTAAAAAAAATTCGTTCATGAGTATATATAACTTTCTGATAAGCCTTTTCACCATTAATGGTAAAACAAATCCTCCATCCAATAATTCAGTACGTACCTGAAAAGAAGATAATCTTATCTTCCCGATCTGTTCCTCAGCGTAAAAGTACAAATCATAATCCACCCTCAGATACACCCAAAATAAAGCAGATCTCCACTCTCCACCATACACACACAATCAAAATCTCATAATTCAGTAAAAAAAAAGGACACTTTTCATCAGCCGCCGGAGAAATTCAAAAAAACACAAACATGACCAACAATTATAGAGGCCGGCGTCACCATGTAGGGAGAGCGGCGGCGGAGATCCTGCCAGTATCATCCCACAGCTTTATTGAACCGCCACCACCGCCGCCGCAAGAGAACTCGGACGGGAGATGCAGTTCAAGAAAGCTGTGGAATAGTACGGAGAGGATCATATCATCATCTGAGAGAAATTTCTTGATTGAAGAGAGAGAAATTGAGGGGAGAATTGAGATGTGCAGTTGCAGAGAGGCAGAAGTAGGAGGGAGGGTTGTAGGTGAAAGGTGGAGATGGGGCTGTATTTATAGGGGAAAAGGAGGGTAGCAATCCCGAGAAGAATATTGGGCCTTTAAAACTCTCTCTGAACACATACTCTTTTCTCTCTGTATTGTACCCCTCCCTTCTTCTACTATTTTATTCTCTCTCCCTCTATTTTCTCATTATTTTATATCATTCCTCTGTCTTCTTAACCTAACTGCATTTCAGTTCAGTTCAGTTCAGTTCAATTCATCTCAAATCAAATTAGCTTTTAAACTATTTTGGTTCATACCAATATAAATGGAGTGCAGTTTTTTTTCAAGTATGAGATCCATAAAATCTAGTATCAATTGACTTAGGCCCTGTTTTTTTCGAAATTAATTTCACTGAACTAAATTGAAATGAATAATAATTTAGTAAAAACTAGACCAATACAACTAAAATAATATGAACTTCATAAAACTTCTTGTTACGGAATTAAATTGAACTGTACTTTAGTTGAGACGGTGTCTTAGAGCTAATTTCTTAATATTATGATAAGTGAAATTAATGGTGATATTATTACCTAATGGAAGGTGTGAACATATATATAAAGATTAGAGGAAATATATTTTACTATTTATTATTACATGACTCTTCATAATAAAATAGTTCCGTCGTAATTATTATGTGTGGTCAGGATGATGTTGATTTTAGAATCTGACGGCTGTGGTAGCTCCATTGGTGGTCCCATATTAGATCTGTGACAACTGTGTCATCCCATCCTTCACGCGCTGAAAAAAGTTGGGGTGGAGATTAAATAAAATATGACGAAATAGAAAGAAAAACAAACTTTTTTTTTGATGCAGAAAAACAAACTTTGATGGAACACTGATTTTAAAGTTTAAACCCATCCAGTACATATAACGAAAAATTAAATTCAATCGGTTAACATATTCATTGAAGAGGATTGTGTGCATCTTGACAGTTAATTCAAATGATACACCTGAATTTAATTAATTTTGTGTTTAATTTAATATTATTATTCTCCCAATTTTGTTTATAAATATTATTCTATAAGTGAATGGGCTGATATGTAATAATTGCGTGAAAAGAATACCTGTTAATCACATGGAAATAGTGATAGTTTGTTATGGCAGAAGATAAAAGGAGGTTGCTCATATGATTCATATGAATGTGGATATATATGCCGAGATTCATGTGATCCTAATTTAACAACTGTATTTGATTTGGCGAACAACATTTTTTTGATTAGTGGAGATCATTTAATTTTATCAGCAAACTCTATAAATTTACTTTAGTATATTTTCTTACATTTTTTAATTGTAAATTCAAGTTTTACTCATTGAACTTGCATGGTTGAAGTTTTTCTCTAAATTTTACTTCTAAAAATTACTATAAGATATATGATGAGATATTGAAGATTCCTACATTATTTTATTTCATCTCCAACAATTTCACTACTTTGGATATTGAAATTGAATTCATGCATATTAAATTTTAGTATTTCATCTCTTCACATTGTTTTATTTATTAAATTTCAATTTCTTCAATTACGTATGATTAGAAAAGGGGTGAAAACATATGTTACTAAATAGAATATCTCCCGTGAGACCAGTTTTTATGGAGGTAGGGGAAAAATGAGTTCAAACAGGAGTTTTCAAAGTTTTGGGGTCATTCTGTCATAAAATAATTTCAGCACAATTGTCATATTCCCCCAAATTACAGGGATTGTTTTGCAAACATTCACACATTTTATACTATTTCCCCCAAATCTGCAAATACCGATGATCATCGATTAAATTTTATACCTTGCTAGTTATAAAATTTTTGAAACATAATATTGACTAAAACATGAATATTACAAATGGCGAATACATATGATGTTTTTAGTAAGTTTTTATCTCATTTTGTTGATATTTGTACATACTCATTTCATACCAACTATTTTATGCGTACTTTCTTTTTAGTTAGTCTCGGCTAAATCTGCAGACTTTTCATTTTAGAAAAAAAAAATTAAAAAATGACTTTTTTGTCCCTACAATGAGTATAAAAAGATACATAATTCGTTCCAAAATCTTCTCGGCACCCGATCTTGAACCCATTGTTACCAATTTCAATTAACTTCTAAAAAACCACAATTCTTCTAACTCATTGATCTCCACCAACCATCTTCATGGAGAAATTTTTCCGATTATTATAATATATTTTTAATGGATTTCAAACCATGCTGCATCGTAGATCTAGAAACAACGACTTTTTTTTTATCTTGTTGTTCGGGTTTTATTCATCTAAATTTGTTCGCTTGTATTGGGATTCGTTAGGGGTGATTTGTCGTGCGGTGGAGGTTATAGTGGCGGTGGCGGCGGCGGAGGTCACAAATGGGTTTTGCAGAGACGGTGCCAGTTGATATTGAGGTAAATATAATTAATTTTTTGAAGGGTAACTCTAGCATTTTATATTTCTAAGAAAATTTCTCTCTTTATTCAAAAGTAAGTGGTCTATAGCGAGTATATAGTTTATGTTGCTTCCTTATTAGTTGGTTCCGTAATTTTAATTGTATATTACCATTAGGTGTCTTTTAACATATATATATATATATATATATATATGAATTTATGTTAGACAAGCATTAATATTATTTAGCTCGGTTCATTTAGTGTTGCGTGTTTTACTTTTTCGGAATGATGTTAATTATACACATTAGGTGTTTATTAAAACTTAACTAGATTTATTGTGAAAGTTGAATATCTTTGTACACGTGTTGCATATGCACGAACTGTATACTATCGTGCACCAATTGTACAATGATATATTTTTGTGTGTGTGTCGTGCAACACAATTGTACAGTGATATGTGTGTGTGTGTCGTGCACCAATTGTACAATGATACACACACACACACATACACACACACACACATATATATATATATATATATATATATATATATGGCTAATGTGTTCGGTAAATGGATAAATAATGTAAGATTGTAAGTCAACTATTAAACATACTTCACCAAGTAGTCTACTCATGGGTTGTGATATGCTGCATATTCAGGAGCACAACCCGCATGCCTTTGAAGTGGTAAAATTTGATAAGCATCAGTTGTATTTCTTGATTTTGATGCTTCAGAGAATTATGAACCTGTTGCTGCAAAATGGACATCAGAACGTTGTGATGTATGCCGGTGGGTTGAAAGATTGTAATTACAACAAAATGATAATTTGCAACATGTGGCATCATATTTCCACTTTTAATTTGTGTGAGTGTGAGTGAGTGTCATCGTATTTCCAGCGACTAACCTCGTCCTCGAGAAGTTGTAAGGAGTGGTTCAAGTCGCTGATTTCCATCATTGCTGATTAAAAATACAAGCAAAAGTGAGAAGAAAGAGGTTAGAATCCGAATTTGCAATGGCAAGATTGTTCGCACGATTTGACAAAAGTGTGACTTTTTCGTGCGATTGATCGAGTGTCACCATGCACATTTTATTCATGCACGCATGTTTTCGTGCTCAAATTGTGCCGTGATATATTTAATATTTGTGCAATTGTTGTGTGCCACATATGTCTAAGTTTGATAACTAATACAAATCTAACAAAACTAAACACATTGAAATGTATGAATTGACCTTTATATAAGAATGGAAGTACTTTGATTTTTGTTCTATTCAAATCTAACAATGTTTTACATGTCATGACATTACTAATGCATGTAAGGTGATGCTCTATTAAACAACAAATTTGAATTAATAATTAATCATATTTAGAATACAATTAATAATATTTTGCAACACCAAACATAAAAGAGAAAAAGACACCGATAAATTTAATACAAGTACCTATATAATATTGATAGTTAAATAACGACGAAAATTTCCTATAGGGCAGTACATATATAAGCAAGTAAAAAGTAAAACACATTCTTTTAAAATTTTGATCTCAAATTGTAAATATTACCTTTTTGTTATCCATTTACCCAATTCTTCTCACATTTTCTCCCACCTTTGATGACACCTCATCAACCATCACCTTACAGCTCAACTTATTTCCGGCGATCCACATCCTCACCTGTAGCGACTAAAATCTCAACACCAGCGATCCTCATCCTCACTTGTAGCGACTCAAATCTCAACACCAGCGATCCAAACTTTTGCAACCCAAACTTCAATCCCGACACCCCAAACTTTGCCAACCCCCTTTCCTAAACACCATACCCCAACATGGTGACCCGATTTTCATCATCGGTGACCCAAACATTAGTGACTCCCAACCCAAATTATTCTTTAAAAATGGCCACCAAACAATTTGCCTCAGTGGTGGGCCGGACCAACCTTATTCCCGACAACCTAAATCTCAACGAAGACGGCGACCCTCATCCTCAGCTCCGATGACCCAAACCCCGTCGTCGGACACCACCAGAATCACATCGGAACACTACTATACCACCAAACAGGCAACAATAACTCAAAACTAATTCTAGAATCTAAATTTGAATCAAATCGCAGGAAAAACACAAAATCAACCCAAAAACAACTGTTGCAGATCCAATCGCAACAAATCTGAACCACAATTTCACTAGTCGCGTCTTACCTCACATCTCACGTTGCCTTTTTCCTGAAGGTCGTTGACACGATGATTGAGCAGTGTTTTGAGGCGATTGGGAGTGATTTTATGACGTCAATTGTACGATGATTACACAAGTCGGCCATGCCAACCGAATCCTATAGACAGAATCCCCGACCATGGATTGCGATCTATTGCAGAAAGGGGAGTGGCCTAGTCGTGGTGGCACATTGGCGGAAGACATGGTAGTTTGTGATTTGCAGAAGGTAAATGGGGGTTTTTTTGCGACATGAATTTGTGATTTGGGGGAGAAAAGGGTGATTTTTATTTAATATTTGCAATTAAACCACGTAGTTTTGGTGAATCTTATACTATTGCACCAAGAATTTTTATTTTTTTGATCCCCAAGATTTATAGATAGGAATTTGCCATGTCAATGTCTCACTATATGACAAGTTCAAACAAAACGTTGTATAACACTATAACTGGTATAACATATTCTCATACGTTACGTTGGACTACCAAAACTCTATAAATGTTTGAAGGAATATATAATCATACCTGAAATTAATACTCACATTACATTGGACTATATTATGTTAAAAATCTAACTCACATTATGTTTGACTATGAATTTCAATACCAATCTCTTTACACATCTATTTTTTTAAAAAAATATTTAATACACATCTAAATAAAATAGTAATGCAAAGTTGATGGTTCTACAAAATAACATGGAAACACACAACAATATTATCTCTAATAGCCACAACAAGAATATAATAAGTGTAGGCAAAAGATCTAATTCAAAAAGTTGGGCACTTCGCTCGCAACACTACTTTTCAAGTCTTGTAGTTAGTGATTTAAATGAATAGTATATCAAAATGAATAAAATACCAAGTCAATCAAATGTCCATATCATTCCAAGGAACACACATATTTAGAAAACATTGTTGGGATAGATTTTCATTAGATTAGAAACAAATAGATTGGATGCAGACAAAATCTCATTCACACATATCAATAATGCATAAATTAGGAAGTAATTGTAGAAAGTTCAGGTAAAAGTAATGTAGGAGAGTTAAAAGGCGGGTGGTCAATGGCGGAACCAGACTGAAATTCTTGAAATTGATTTTTTATAAATGTATAATTTTATAATTTATAACTTCTATTTATATCATATGATTATTATAGCATATAAATATGATTCAAATATAATAAATAAAGCTCAAGTTGATATAATTTCTAACGTAGTATTTATCTCCTATAAGAAGTAGAAAGTACTATCCTAAATTCCTAATCTTAATTCAAGTCTTCTTCTTCACATGCGCCCATTTACAGAAACGGCAACTATCAGACAAGTCGGAGGTTTTGTCTTCTTCTTTTATTATTGAATTTTATGACCGAAAAAGCATTTCTCTTCGTCGCCGATGGATCTGGGAATCTACTGCTTGGCACGCATCGGAAATATATATTTATTGCCTAACTAATACTATTGCCTTCATGTGGTAAAATTTTAGGTAGGGCTCCTGAACGTAGTTCCGCCAATGCGGATGGTCCTTTGTTTTGGAGAGAAATCAGAACCAGCATCACAGTAAATGAGGTTCTCGAAGTGTGAGCGATGATCAGACCAATCTCAAAACTGAAACACATCTATGTTTCGCTACTCATTATTTATATTTAAGTATATATATTAAATATTATTGTTTGATGGGTCTTGGGTTGGGTATGGGTTGAGTCTGGGTAATATTTAAGATCCGGATGTTATGATTTGAAAATATAGTGCAGCAAGGTTATTTTAGTCATTTTGTATTAACGGTCCATTGACCGGTTATTGACTTGGTTGGTTAGACCGGTAGGCTAGCGTGGTTTCCTATATGAGCTTAGATTCCCATTTTGGGTAGCTCACTCTGATTGTAATCCAAAAAACTCTTTCGTCCTTATCGTAATCTAACTGCTCCGGCAGCATTTTCGTTTAACCGGAACTGTGAACCACCGGGTTCACAACAATTGGTATCATAGCGGGCAATCCTCGGCTCTCAGAACGATGACGCAATGGTAGATACACGGCACAAAGTTCTTGAAGGACGGATCGCGGATCTGGAAGGATCGATGAAGAATATGCAAAGCGAGATCACCGAGACTCGCACGGACTTCGAGGCTTTCACGGTGAGCCTAAGGGCGGATAATGCAGCGGTTCAGACAGCTCAAGCCTCGATGGAGCAGCGCTTACTGGAGGTTCAGACGACGAACAATGAGATCCGAGCTATGATGGCGGAGATGCTGAGAAGGCGCGGCCAGTAACCAAGGAAGGTGGTTGGGGAGAGCTGTCGAGTCAAACTGAAGACTGATCTGAGTTTCAATGGAAAGGATAAAACGCCGCCACATTCGCCAGTGGAGGTTAGCTCGGGATCTACTGAAATTCCAATTCGTTGTTCTATTCCTTATGTTCATAACACTCGAAGGTGTGAGAAGTTTTATAGATACTGGAGTGGCTTAGAAGGTGTGAGAAGTTTTATAGATACTTTAATCTTCAGGATCAGAAGAAGGTAGATATAGCGGAGTTGTGTTTGAAGGGAAAGGCAGAAATATGGCTTTCTTCTGAGTATATGGTGCATCCTGTGAATAGTTGGAGTGATTTTAAAACTGCTCTCCTCGGAAGGTTTGGGGTAAAAGGTGGGGATGATTTGATTGAGGAGTTCAATAAGTTGTACCAGAAGAGTGGGGTAGAGGAGTATATTGAACTGTTTGAGGGGTTGAAGGCAATGGTCATGTCTCTGAACCCTTACCAATCAGACTCTTATTGCTTGTCTAGCTTTTTGAGTGGGTTGAGAAGTGATTTGAAACTGGCAGTGAAATCTCTCAAGCCACAGAGTCTTCATGATGCACTGGAACTAGCAGTCTTACAGGAGAGGCATTTGGAGGCTTTGTACAAAAAACAAAGGAGCATTGGACAGGGAACTTATGGGAATAACCCAATAAAGAAGGATGCAACTTCTCGGGGAATAGCCAATAATGCTGACAGGAAGCTTAACAATACTGGTTACAGGAAGATCACACCACAGGAACAACAGTGCGTAGAATGGACAATCAACTGTGTTATAAGTGTGCAGAGAAGTATACTCCAGGGTATGTGTGCAAGTTTAGGCAAGTTCATTATATTGCTGATGTAGAAGAAGGAGCTCCACAGGACATTATTGTGATAACTGATGATTTTGATCCTTTGAAGCAGCTGGAGGGTTTGGATGAGGTAGTGGAGGAACTGAAGGGGGAGCCAGAGCTAATGGTACTGAATTGTATTGGGGGAAACTATGTGGGAGTTGCAGATACACCAGAAGCTGATACTTTGCATGTTACTGGTTCCTTGAAGGATAGAGCTGTGGATATGTTGTTAGATACTGGGAGCACTCACATCTACATCAATCTCAGACTAGCTAAGAGCTTGGGATTGCGTGAAGAGTTCACCAGACCCTTCAAAGTAAAGATAGGTGATGGAAGTTTGGTAAGAGGAGTTTCTAAGTGCCCTGGTGTGAGGTGGTCAGTTCAGGATCATCAGTTTGTATTCACTTTGAGAGTGATGGAACTTGGAGGTTTAGATGTGATTCTGGGTGTAGATTGGATGAAGTGGTTTAGCCCTATATCTTTTGATTTCATCAACAATGAGGTGAATCTCACTAATCATTTTACTGGTGAAAAATGGTGGTTAAAAGGGAATGGTAGCCAAAGTATGAGGTTTAACCTAATGAGAGGAGCTGAGGCTAAGGAAATTTTATGAGTGTAGAAGGAGGAGTTCTTATGCTCAGTTTATGCTGGAACACTTTCCACAGTCAGACGAGGTTGGGGAGGTGAGAGCAATACAGGAAGGTAAGGAGTTTCTGCAGTCAAAGATGTACCTCAAAGCACCAGCAGTGATACAGAAGGTATTGGCTCAATTTCCAGAGGTTTTCCAAGAACCTCAAGGGCTACCACCAGTAAGGGCTATAGATCATCAGATCAATCTTAAACCTGAAGCTGTTCCCTTCAAGATTAGGCCCTACAGATATCCTCATTTCCACAAGAGTGAGATTGAAAAGCATGTCAAGGAGCTGATGGATAATCAGGTGGTGCAGGCTAGTACTAGTCCCTATTCTTCTCCTGTGTTACTGGTGAAGAAAAAGGATGGGTCCTGGAGGCTTTGCATTGATTACAGAAAGTTGAATGACCTCACCACCAAGGATAAGTTTTCTATCCCTGTCATTGATGAACTGCTGGATGAACTTCATGGTGTCATGTACTTCACCAAAATTGATCTCAGGTCTGGCTACCATCAGATTAGAGTCAGGAAAGAGGACATCCCCAAAAAATCTTTTCAGACTCACCATGGTCATTATGAATTCATTGTGATGCTCTTTGGACTTACAAATGCTCCTGCCACTTTCCAGGCCCTTATGAATCATGTGTTTCAGCCATTTATGAGGAAGTTTGTTCTGGTATTCTTTGATGACATATTGATCTACAGTAAGACTAAAGGAGAACATTTACAGCATGTGAAGGCAGTTCTGGAGGTGATGAGGGAAAATATGTTACTAGTGAAAAAGGGCCAAGATTTCAAAGTGTGAGTTTGCTGAGAAGAGAGTGGAATACTTAGGGCACATTGTATCTGGGCAAGGGGTTGAGATGGATGGAAGCAAGGTGGAATGCATTGTGAAGTGGCCTGAACCAGCTACTGTGAAAGAGTTGAGGTCTTTTCTTGGTCTGAATGGTTATTACAGGAGATTTATCAGAAATTATGGAGTCATATGCAGGCCTTTGAATGATCTATTGAAAAAGGAGGCATTTGCATGGCGTGAGTTGGCTTCTGAAGCTTTCAGGAAACTAAAAAGGGCCATTACTGAAGCTCCTGTTCTGAGAATGCCTAATTTCTCTCTCCCTTTTATCATTGAGACTGATGCCTGTGGTTCAGGTATGGGGGCTGTGATTATGCAAGAGGGGAGGCCTATTTCTTATCTCAACAAGACTTTTTGTACCAAGAATAAAGGGCTATCAACTTATGAAAAAAATTTATTAGCTCTTGTGATGGTTGTGGATAAGTGGAGACACTATCTAGTGGGGAATAGGTTTATTATCAAGACTGATCACCAAAGTCTCAAATTTCCCTTAGAACAGAAACTACATACAGCAGTGCAACATAAGTGGCTTACTAAACTACTAGGGTTGGATTTTGAGATTCAGTACAAGAGTGGGAAAACTAATACAGTGGCTGATGCATTGTCCAGGTATCCTCATCAGTCATTGGAAGGTGAAGGAGAGCCCTCTTTGTTGAGTATGGATATGGAGGTCACTGATTCTTGCATAGCCATATCTTCTACATTAATTCCCACTTGGTTGACACAGTTGGAAGAAAGTTATCAGGATGATGATGAATCTCAAAAGCTCATAGCCCAAGCTACACTTACTTTGAACCAAGATCCTGAACTCACATTTACTAATGAGATATTGAAGGTGAAGCACAAGATATATATGGGCAGTGGTGGTAATATCAGGGTTGATATCATGACATCAATGCACTCTTCTACTATTGGTGGTCATTCTGGTCAGAGTGCTACTGTGAAAAGAGTGTTGAGTACCTTTACTTGGCCTAACATGAAGGAGGAGGTTATTCAGTTCATCAGAAACTGTGTAGTTTGTCAGAGAAGTAAGAGTGTGCACTGTCATCCCCCTGGTCTTCTACAGCCTCTTCCAGTTCCTGATGGTGCATGGAAGCACATTACTATGGATTTTGTGGAGCAGTTACCCAAGTCTATGGGATTTGATACAGTTCTGGTGGTGGTGGATAGATTTACTAAGTATAACCATTGTATAGCATTGGCTCATCCTTATACATCCAAGCAAGTGGCTCAGTTATTCTTGGATGAGGTCCATAGACTCCATGGGATGCCTGAATCTATTGTATCTGGCAGAGATAAAATTTTCACTAGCCACTTTTGGAATGAAGTGTTTGGGAAGCTGGGAGTGAAGTTATGCTTCAGTTATGCTTATCACCCAGAAACTGATGGGCAGACTGAAAGGGTAAATTAAGTTTTGGGTAATTACCTGAGGTGTTTCTGTAGTGACTATCCAAACAGATGGAAGGAGTGGTTGGGCACAGCTGAGTGGTGGTACAACACCAGTTATCATTATGGAATACAGATGTATCCTCATGAAGCTCTATATGGGGTCAAACCTCTCTCTTTCCCAGCTTCCCAAGAATTGCTTCAACAAAGGAATGATGCTCAAAGGAAACTTCAGGTGCATTTGAAGGCTGCTCAAAACAGATTGAAGGCTTATTCTGATTCTAAGAGGACTGACAGAAGCTTTACAGTGCAAAGTACACCATGTGTTCCATGTTTCTCTGTTGAAAGCATTCATTGGGGACCATTCTCTAGTTCCCAGCCAGGCTGCTAACATTAGTTATGCTGACTTTGTGAGTTTGTTTCCATTAAAAGTGCTTCAGAGGAGGATGATTGCCAGGAATGGGGTCACAGTAGTGCAATGGTTGATCCAGTGGAAGAATCTGAGCTTGGATGAAGCTTCCTGGGAGGATGCAAATTTGATCAAGAATCAATTTCCACAATTCAAAGCTTGAGCAAGGTTATTTTAGTCATTTTGTATTAACGGTCCATTGACCGGTTATTGACTTGGTTGGTTAGACCGGTAGGCTAGCGTGGTTTCCTATATGAGCTTAGATTCCCATTTTAGGTAGCTCACTCTGATTGTAATCCAAAAAAATCTTTCATCCTTATCGTAATCTAACTGCTCCGGCAGCATTTCCGTTTAACCGGAACTGTGAACCACCGGGTTCACAACACCGGACTCATGCCCGTTTAATTAACGGTGAATCCATACCCGATCTATACCAAATGGATCTGGAAAAATAGGACCCAAACTCGATTCGATGGATCTAAACTTGTAGGGTCTGGGTCGAGTCCTGGATCCATGATTCATTTGTGTGAAAAAATGGAAAAAATATATATTGGAGGAAGAAAAGAAGAGTGTGGAAGAAATGGTGAGTGAAGTGCGCGTGGGGGTAGAGTAACGGGGCGGGAGGGGCTAAAACGGTGAAATGAAGGTCACATGGCGGCATGTGAGGGTGGCCCACGGTGGGAACGTTTGTTAAAAATGACATGCACCCCGTTTTTCCCGGACTATCCTCTCTCTCACTGTCGGGTCCTCTCTACACACACTCACACACTCATCTGTACCATATCCACCTTCATCAGTTTCTCTGTACTCGTACCTTCATTTCCTTGTCACTCCTCCTGCAATTTCTAATTATTATTTTTTACCCGTTCGTGTGGGTATTAATGCTTCACAAGAATATATTCTTGCTTCGCCATACTATATATTTCTACATGTACATAAATTGAGGATACTATATATATTTTTGTTGTTACGTTTGTGCACAAAATCAGAATTCCTGAAAGTGTTAAAACTTCAGCGAAATCTTGATTGAACATAAATAAATTTATAGAAAATAATATTTTTAATACTAAAATTATGTCCACTTCAGATTGTTCAATAAATTTTTCAGATTGTCTCAATTGAGAATTTATTTAATTTCGAATATAGGGAACTAATGAAAAGAAGATTGTTGCTATAAATTAAATTTTATTTTTTAAGAAAAACAAGTCGGAATGTCCGATTATTAGTTGCAAGGAATCATATATGTACAGTACAGAGTCGTCGTTGCTTCAAAAAAAAATATGTGTGAAAAATACATGGCGTCGTTGTTTAATGGGAATTAATTAGTGCGTCGTCAGCTTTACAATGCTAATCAGGCTGGTAATGTTATTTTGTCGATAATCCGCCAGCGTATCATTATGGTTTTCGTTGTACACGTACTAGTTCTGCTTACTAGTATATATTATCGGTACAATAATGAATGATGCTTGGTCCATTGCTTCCAATTGTAAACCCCGTTCAATTATAACCGCCAAATTGAATTGTAATTTTCTGGTAAGTATAGATCAAATTTGGTGCATTCAGTAACATGATCATTCTTATCATAAGTAAAATATATATATATATATATATATATATATATATATATATGTAGCATTTACAAGACCCAGCTTTTGGCATTACGAAGAGAATGTCTTGGGTGAGACCGTCCTACCATAAGTTTATGGTAGGACGAATGATAATTCATGTGTTTAATGGATTTGTTCATGTGTTTCACAGCGTTGTTAATTCATTTACATATTGTTACAGATTATAACAAACAAAACTATGAAACACATGAACAAAACTGTGAAACACATGAACAAATCTACACATGAACTATCATTCGTCCTACCATAAGTTTATGGTAGGACGGTCTCACCCAAGACTTTGTACATTACGAAATATTAAAAAGTGTTGTACTTATAATCACAATAATTTAACCTTATTTGGTTGATATGTGCTTATAAGTAATTATTTTGAAAGATTGTGAGATCAACTTATGATTTTGAACCATAATATTAATTTTACTTATACAATAAGCTGATTGTAAATGCAAATACAGTTCCACCCAGGATGGAACAGGGGGAGCGCGGGGTTGCAGCCGCTTCTCAAATTTTTTTTTGTTAACTCTAGGTTGCAGTTTGATTTCGCTCTCAATCCAATCTCGCTTCCTAGTTCGATATTGCTTCCCAAATATTAATATCTGGTTCCACCAAACACAAATACAGTCAGTCGGGTAGATTAAAAACTCCATTGGGTTGGACGGGGGACAATGGCGGGCATGCATGGAATACTCTAAGTATGGAGGTACGCCGTTTCGGAGACAGTAAATTGTAAAGTGGAGACCTTTTTTTTCTTGCTTTCACCACAAATAAACAAAAGGGGGCATTAGATTCAGTACAAATAAAATTAGCTAGGCTGAGTGGAAATAATTAATTTAAAAAAGGAGGGATAATTAATTAAGTTTAAGGGATCATGGCCAGAGAGGTAGAACAAAAGGGAGGCGACAATAATGGTGTTGTGGGGTGGAAGCCGTGGAAGGGAAACACAGTGCCAAGTTTTGCCAACGATGCGAAATTAAAATCTATTCTTTTTCATTTATTATTATTTTCGAAAGCTTTTTTAGAGACCGTACGTACTGTCCAAGGACGGTCCAGCCATGTTACACCGTTTGCTAGGAAAATGACAATTTCACACTATATAATTGCTCCAAAACCTACTTTATTTTGTATTTAAATCTGATAGATGCACGATGGATGAAAAATTATGTATATAAATATGATATGCATGATAAATGAGATTATTATATGCTTAATTTTGTATATTTTGAAATTTGAAACAATATGATGATTATGCCTATACTAGTGTAAAATTTATGGGTCGAAAAGGTAATTAAGTTGTGCATTAATAATTAAGTTATACTAGTTGCATAATTTTGAGAACATCTACTTTATACTGAAAGCGAGAATGTCTCAAATTGTCGACGGTTCAGATCAGGGGCGGAGATAGGAATTTACAAATGGTAGGTCACAATTTGTACAAAGTATCGGAACGGAAAGGACGGAGCAGTGACTCGATGGTACAAGAAGCAAAATAATATAGGTACGGAGCGGACGCGGTGCGTACCTAATTTGGGGAAAAGGTTTTGGATAATTAGATTTGACGAAGAAGATAAATAATGTATTACTAATTCTCAATTGAGACCTGTCTCCATTGAGACCAGGGACTTAGGAGCTTTCCAGAAATTATAGGTACAAATTAAAAAATGCGCCTAAATATAGGGACTTAGTTACAAATTTAGTTTTCTTCTTTCTCCTCTACCTTCTCTCCAGCATCTGATTTTTTATGTTTTTTGCTTGATCTTTTTCTGCCCTTACCTTTGATCTTCTATGTTTTTTACTTGATCTTATATGTTTTTTGCTTGAATTTTTTTTACTTGATCTTATATGCCTTTTACTTGATTTTTTTCTGCCTCTACCTTCTATCACTGCGTCTGATATTCTATGCTTTTTGCTTGATATTTTTCTGGCGCCTCTACCTCTGATCTTCTATCATTTTATCTTTGATCTTTGATTTTATCTTTGATCTTTTTCAGTTATTACTTGAGTTTGATCTTTTAATTTTTCCTTTGATCTTTTTTATTTCTCAACCGAGCTTTTTGATCTCTTGTTTGATCTTTGTGATTTTTTTTTTTGATCTTTTTCAGTTATCAATTGAATTTGATCTTTTTTATTTTTCCTTTGATCTTTTTTATTTCTCACCTGAGCTTTTTGATCTCTTGTTTGATCTTTGTGATTTTTTCTTTGATCTTTTTTCAATTATTACTTGACTTTGATCTGTTTTATTTTTTCTTTAATCTTTTTTATTTCTCACTTGAGTTTTTTGATCTCTTGTTTGATCTTCGTGATTTATTTCTTTGATTTTTTTCAGTTATTACTTGAGTTTGATCTTTTGCGGTAATGATTTAGATTTTTTCGCATTAATAGCTTGATCTTTTGCAGTAATGGTTTGATCTTCTATATTCCTTACTTGATTTTTTTTTTATATTAATGTGTTGATATTTTAACTCCAAATTAAAAGTCAGCGTTGAAACAAAACTAAGGCATAATTGGAGCATACAATTTTTGCTTTTCCTGGGATTTTTATACAGCATCGCCGGCCGGATAATTTAGTACCTGGATTTTTTAGTCAAAGGGCAAATGATGCCGGTTTTGCTCATCTAAGGTTCCTCCGATAAATCGGTAACCAACGCCGTCGGGGAGAAACGAATTCGCCACTATCTGGATCGGATTTGGAGATCCCCAAATTATATGAATTCGCCACGGTTGGGTACATGAAAAAGAATGATTTGGGAGGAATATTGGTGCCGGAAAAAAGGATCGGAGGCCGGCTGCAACAAAATCTCTGGCGCGACGAAGAGGCAACGAAGCGGCCGGGAGGGGAAGTCTGGTGGATTTCGTCGGAGAAGAAAAAAGGAGGATTTCGCCGGGGAAGAAGATCTGATTCTAATATTTCTCACAGAATAACATTTTAGTCCCTGAACTTTAGCATAATATGACTATTGCGCCGAAAACAAAGTTATTACAGAATGCCCCAAAACTTTGGAAACTTCTATTATATAGACTCATTTTACCCTTGGTCTCCACAAGGACAGGTCTCACCCAAGAATTTCTCATAATGTATGGAGATAAAAACAAAGTCTACGTATTCAATAAATATAAAAATATTTAATTTTTTCAAAAATGGCAGGTCACGCGACATGTCATGCCCAAGGCTATCTCCGCCTCTGGTTCAGATACAAATACATCCTTCATGAATTGTAGCTCCTCCTCCGTGATTCATGTCATCCCTCCTTCATGGATGTAAATGTAACGACAAAAATAAATATTGTTTCCTTTGAAAGTTTATAATTGTATAACAAAATTAAACATGTAAGTGTAATGGAATTCAGCAATATAGGCCTGAATGTTGTAGAACATTGAATTTTTTTGCTTACCTTTTAATTTGTGACATTTTACTTTTGGAGTATGCAACTCAATTTAATTACGTCTTAGCTAATTATCTAAATTCACTGCCATCATAATTATCATAATAAAATACGACCAACCACATGAAGAAAGTGATGGATATTCAAGCAATGTTCTATGTTTTGTGTAAGTGTTAGTTTTTGAAACTAGCTCCATGCATAAAGGTGACATAACAAGAAATTTTGTCATATACTTTTATTTTCAATTTTTATCGGATTTTACTTGACTTACTGAAACACTGAACCATATAAAATGCAACATGTTTAAGTACGGTTGTTGGTTATTTTATTTTCCACCCTGGGTTCTTCATTTACATGCCTCAAAAACATTTTTTTTTTAAATAAGAATTTCATAGATAGTAAACTATATCAATCCGTTGGACTATTTTTTTTTTTTTTTGAAGGTGACTTACCCTTATGTTAGAACTAGAGAATTGGCAGACGAAATTATGAAATGTACTGATATAATAATGGTTACTATTTCAGTTTAACTGGACAAGAACGTACAGTAGTTTTGTCCCCGGAGTCAATATTTACGAAAGTCAACCAAAGCTGATTATCTATGTACCACCAGGATCTAGCTACTACGGTACAAACATATTTCACTTTAATCTCTCCAACCCATACTTCGGGTCGTTTGGTACGCATATTGTATGCGGTAAATTACAAGTTCTCGGATTTTGGAATTGATGTGGTTGTTTGGTTTGCATATTATAAGAAAAACGGAGTAACTTAAAATTACGCGGATGTTACAATTCTGCAAAACATGGGAAAATTATTACCTTGCTCCACCTAGGTAATTTACAATTCTGCGTTTACTATTCTATTAATCGTTAGTTTTTCAAAACTATGTAGTAAATTCACGGAATTACAAATTCCTACATGTACAACCAAACAATTTTATCTCTTTCTGCGTATTTTGTTAAGAAATTATAATCCGAGTAATTATAAATTCTATGGGAACTTAATTCCAACGTGAACCAAACGACCCCTACGTTTAAACCTAGGAATTTCAAGTTGACACTCGCAAGTAAATTTCATAAAATACAGTGCTGTTGCATTTCTTTTTGGAAAATGGGATGCTTAAAGTTGTTGATTATTTGAATATTTATGTTGATTCAAAGTAATAAGGAAGTGTGCAAATTAATTACTCGCACCGTCCGTTCAAACTAAAACGTTTAATTTAACTACTAATATTTTTATTTAAATGTTTATAAATATTTGAAAAAATTTACTTAAAAATATATGTTATTATAAATCAACAATATATTACATAATATTAGTTTTACCTATTAACAAATAAAATTAACCGCCAAAGTCATCATTTTATTCGACTTTTTCAATGCATAATTTTGGTGGAGATGGAAAGTATTTTGGATCAAAACGTGTTATTGCATTTAATAATGTGTCTCATTTGGAAACATTAACGAAAAACTAAGTACCTAAATTTTAAAAAGTGAGCACGTATTTTTTTCATGTACATTTTCCCGCATACTAAATTTTCTAAAATAAAAATAAACATTATTCTACTTTTCACCGTACCAAATAAAAAAAAGAATCGATTGCATATCCCAGTGCATGATAGGTATAATTTATCTATGTTTCATTTCTTTTTGTAACCACATAATTTGAGTAGAAAATCTCAAATTTGAAAACAAATTGTTGTGGGCCGATTATAGGGTGAGTTATGGTCTGAAATGGATGGATTACAAGTAAAATGGGGGGTTTTGGGCCCAGACAGAGGCGCAACTTTTGGTAGACAAATGCATGGAAAAAAGCCATGTACTATTTTGGCAGACATGAAAGAATTTGGACAAACACAAGTGGCGGAAGACAAGAATTTAAAAGCGTACTGTCGCCTTTTGATTTAACCCACGACTTTGTCCAACGCCACACTCTGCGCTCAATCTTTGCTTTGCTTTTCACAGCCTACCAATTCCATGATTCACCCTTTTTTCTATCTTTTCTATTTATTTTTCAGCACCTTGTTTGCTTGCGAGAACCAGCATCTGATCATTTCTTATTTGTACGATGTGCTTCACAGTTTTAATTTGTATGTTCATGTTGAACTAAATTTCTTTGAAAGACAAACAAATGTGTGAAAAATATAAACAAAGTTGTGAAACACATGAACTATCACTAATCTTATGGTAAGACGGTCCTTCTCTTTTCCCAAAATAGTTTTTAAAACCAAAGAAAATGACACATAGACAAATTGAACAAATTCTGGTCTAACTGAATAATCTGATTAATAGGTAAAAGATCGGTTTTAAAAGTGAAAAGATCATACATGAAAGTGAGAAGATCAACAATTATACGCTAAATGATCATGTTTAATATGTAAAATGTCGGAATTTAAAGTGAGAAAATCAAACATTTGTCCTAAGACTCAATTGAGACTGGTCTTATAGGAGACCATCTCCAAAGATTAAGGAAGAGAGTGGGTGGCGGAAATAGTGTTTGAGAGTTGAAAAAATAAATATTAACAAAAATGGAAAGTAAGACCATCTTTAAAAACTATCCATAAAGGAAGATCAAGGTCATGTTTGCTAGAGATTATTTCTTGCTGAACTGAACTGAACTTAAATAAGTTTAAATATATTTATCTGAACTGAAATAAATTTAAATTTATTGAACTGAACTAAAATAATTTTAAATATATTTAACTGAACTGAAATTATTTAAATATTCATCATATATTATTGTAATCTATAGTAAAAATGTAACTTCAAATAAAAAATTTAATGAACTGAACTGAACTGAATTGAAATAAATATAAATATATTAATCTGAACTGAAAAAATATATATAAATATATTTATCTAAACTGAAATAAATTTAAATTTACTGAACTGAACTGAAATAAATTTAAATATATTTAACTGAACTTCTAGCAAACAGTGCCTAAGATATTATTAAGAAAACGTTGACAGTATATGTAGCTTGGCTGCTTGGCTTCATATAAATATCAGAATATTGTAGCTTACTGCTGATATATATTTCCCCAAGAACTGGCTATAACTTATAACGGATGAGTAAAATAAAAGGCTGCTAAGTGTTTAATTTATTTTCATGTGAATTTTGTGTTTGGGAGAATCGTTTGGATTCAATTAACCGCCAGTAAGGCTTTAATTTACCACCAGGTTTGTCCGTCTGAATCGGGCAAAGAATCTCACCGAAAGGTGATCGAGAAAGGACTTCAGTCTCACATTTTGCATTCATTCGTGTAAGAGAAATTGCAGAGTGAAAAAAGAAAGCCTAACGCACACACAAACAGAGCCATCGATGTGCCCAGTTTTCGCAGATCGTGAATTTGGAACTCCACAATATTCCACTCAAGTGTAAACAAGTTCTTTTTTATGAGTATATGAACTTTTTTTTATATTGGATTTGGACATAGATTTGATGCATTCACCATTTGGTAAGTAGATATAATTTACAATTAGATCGCATGTCTATTAAAAACTTACTACTACTCTGTTTCTATAAACGTGGCAGCAATCCACACTTTACAAATACAGATGTCAATTATTGTTTCATATCATTAAGAATCAATATTTGTGATACGATGCAAAAAAACTATCCTCAATTGATCGATTCAAGTTCAACCTCGGAATCAAAATGACCAATATTAAAATTTCGCAATTCAAATTATTATTGACAAGTTTTTGGGTAAAACCGTTCTACTATAAGCTTATGGTAGGACAAATGATAGTTCATGTATTTGTTACATGTTTTAGGGTGTTTCACATATTTGTTTGTCTTTCTAATTAGTTTGTTACAAATTAAAGTTGTGAAACATAGCTAATAAATACATATTTTAACAACCGTAAACTCTTTTATTAACTTCATATGTCAATCAGTTTTCTCCCGTTTTCCTCATTTTCCCATTGTAAAGAGAAAATAACTTGTTTTCATTTATTGATATATGTATGTTATTGAATAAATTTAGATTTATGTGTACAATAGTATTGTATTTTTGATTGAATAAGTTTCTATCCTTGATGATCACTTGATTTAGTTGTTCATTTCGATATATTGTTCCGATCTGGTTGTGAATGTCCTATTTTTGTGAATTAATTTATTGTGCTTGATCTTGATGTACTCATCATATTTTGTGATCCAATGATATGTTATGGTTATGGAAGCTTCTCGTTTAACATAGTGATGTTGATATACACTCATCTATGTCAATTTGCATAGTTTTCACGAGTATAAATTAATATTCTCGAGAGCGATATTGCAATTTCTTTTGCAATACTACTATAATTGGATAGCATAGTTGTAGTTGATATATATTGATTACTCTTATAGGCTAGTTTTATTGCCTTTCACTGTAATCATGACTCTAAATACAAAATAATCAGAATATTTTAATTTATTGAAAACAATTGTACTTTCTCATGAACTTATCACAGTTCAATGAAAAAATAGCTTCAATTCAATAAGAAATATTCTCAGAAACACATGTATGGTGTTGAATTAGATTATCAAATCTAATCAAATGGTCGAGATGTTCCTGTTGTGTGACGGGATTTGGGCTCAACGAAATAACCAGATTTTTGAAAATTACCACCTTGATGGGGGACTCTGGTGGCTATGGTGACTAGCAATTTGGCCAGTTTTCATCGAGCGAATCTTTAACCGGAGCGACTATCGGACGCTCTGAAAGAGACACAACTCAGATCTACTTTCAGCTATCACTTTTGTTACTGGAGTAGCGGGCCATTTTCCAAATGTTCAGGATCTTGTCGTTGCCGAGGTCCCGGTAGCAAATGAAGCCATTATGCTATCGCAGTCCTTGCCTTTTTCCCCATTTTTTTGGTTGATGCCATGGGATTAATTCAAATGATTCGAGGTTACACGTCTGTCACAATGGAAGTGTCAGCATTGGTGGATGAAATTCGGACTCTCCTGGACCAACACATTTATCCAGCCCATTATGGATTCCCCATTCAGACAATTGCTCGGCTCATTTGTTAGCTCAATATGCCAAGTCGAGTGATAGTTCTTTTTTTTTGAAATAGAGTGATAGTTCTTGTACTGTATGGAATTCTACACCAGTTTTTCTTGTATCAAACGATTCTGAACGTTTTCCATAAATTTGAAATGATAACACGTTTTGTTAAAAAAAAAAATCAAATCAAATCAATGACAATTATGTGATCATGAACAAACCTAAGCATTACCCAAGTACTGTATGAAATTGAACAACCTGCCATTTCCTAACCCTTGGACCATAGGCTAAAAATATCCCAAATTTAGGTGATGGGCTAAATTTAATTTTAATTTTTAAAATTATTACTCCCAACTTCCCAATTCATCTTGCCCAAAGGTAGGCCCCCTAACCTAAAGTTGGTGGGCTGTGGTCCGTCCGCCCAACCCTTCACACACACGTCTTTAGCCACAGCGACACAGTGAACCGAGTCATAATAATTTCTCACACACACACACCATGACGCCTGGCTCGTTACCAAAACAATAAATGGACCTCAAAAGTCCAATTCCAATCCGCTTTTTTATTATCCTTATCTCGTCCGCCAAATTAAAAACAAAGTCCAATTCGATCTACACGGGTTCAAAGCCCAATTCTCTTTCTCTCTCCCCTTCCCCCAATCCTCTCTCCGGCCAAAACCCTAGATCTGGAGCTCTGCAACTCCCCGATCCAGCCCGAGATCCACCATAACACTTTATCGCTTTTCTCCCCGGGCCTCCGTCCAAATCGATTCCTTGTACCTGTCCCGCGCCCAATTCTCCCAGGTATTCAAACTGACCCCCTGTGTTCATGCTGAATTTGGTGAGTTCACCGGAGATTCTATTCTGCGCTTCCGCGCTTTTACGTGATTTCGATTTTCTGTGCTTACGTGATTTTGATTCTGCGTTTCTGTGATTCAAAGTGAAGCTCCGCCGGTGATGAATTCAATTTGATCTATTTTTTTCTTTCATTTTCCCATTTCTGCCATTTTAAATAAAAATATCAATTTAATTTTGTGCTTGAATTTAACTTTCCCGGCGAATGGTTTCTGGAGCTACGTTTTCCTTTGCTGAACATATGTGATATATATAAATATAAATATATATAAAGGTTTGTTATATAAGCTAACTGAAACTTGAATCTGAATTGGTAATAGTTTCTGGGCTGTGTTTCGTTGAATTGAGATCCCGTTTTTCTGCGAAGCCCATAGGGCGGAAAACGCAACCTGTCAGATCTGTTTTTGCCTCCGTCTCTGGCTGTTGATCTGTTCTTAGCCCACAGGGAGGGGAGTGGATAATGACAATTTTGCCCCTAGCTTTAGTTTAACAACGGGCCCAACACTTTAGCCCATGATAAGAAGTGAAAGGTCTTTTTGGTCATACCGGAACAGAATATACTATACATTATCCTTTTATTTCTCGGCGCTTGGAAGTGGGCTGGGATTTTTGTTTCTCCTCTTTTGTTTTTGTCCTCTTTATTGTACACTAAAGTCTTCGAGTGGAAGTGCGAAGTTTTATATTTTGACGTTGTTGGTACACAGGCACAGCCCATTTTGTGCTGAGGTTAGATCCAGATATGTACTTGTTGGTCAGAAATGGCTTCGTTTCTTTTGTTCTATTCAAATGAATTGGTTTGGGAATCTTGGGCCCCTCAGGCTTCCTTTCTGTGTTGAGATGATGAACGATTTACTTGTTTTTTGGTTTGTCTTCTTCATCAACAGAGGTTCTGTTCTGTGCTGTCCAATATTTATGTGTGTTTAATGGGCCATGGCATGTGTAGTAGATCTTGATGATGAACCCTTTTGCTGTTCTCGAATGGGTTGAAACTTGAAACACAATTGAATTTTTGTTCCTCAAGTGAGGCCTTCATTTTGTGTTTGTTTTTGGGAAAAAAAAGATGAATAAAAAATGTGGCTTTGAGCTAGTTGCTGCTCATAGTTTGTTCTTTTTGTTGATTAGCTTGTTGGTATATGTGTGTTTAACTAAGTATGCCCTCTGGAGTACATGTTGATTGTATTTATGCATTTCTTTCCTGTAGTTGCATTTCTGTGCTAATGTTTTTTAAGGTTATGTGAGATATGTTTCCTAACTGCATATTCAACTGTATTGGAATTTGCAGGTTATTCTTTCTCGAGACCATACTTTTGAAGACGGGATGGCAAGCCCTGCTGCTGATGCGACCATGCAGGATATCCCTGATCATGCGGCTGGTGAGCCTGAGGTCACTGAGATTCAAAATGAGATGCATGCTTCCGAGATTACTGAGATTCACAATGAGATGCATGCTTCCGAGATTACTGAGATGCACCACGAAATGCATGCTACTGAGATAGGTGTGATGGATCATGGCATGTCTGAGATGGCTGAGATACATCAGGATGATGGTATGACCGGGATGGATCTCAAGGCTGAGATGCCAGAAATCCCTACTGAGATGCACAATATCCATGAGATGAACGAGATGCATGATATGCACCAGCTTGCTCAGATGCATCAAATGCATCAGATGCACGAGATGACTGATATGAATGGGATGAATGAGATGAATGAGATGAACATCGTCCCTGTTGTGGAAGACGCTGACCAGGTCCCTCTTGTGCACAACAATGAGATTGTCCCAGCTGATCCCGACCTAGACAGTGGGGCTGCCTACCCAAACAAGAGAAGGAAGAAGAAGTCGGTTGTTTGGGAACACTTCACCATTGAAAACATGGGTGATGGTTGCAGAAGGGCATGTTGCAAGAAATGCAAGCAATCATTTGCTTACAGCACTGGAACCAAGGTAGCTGGCACTAGTCACCTCAAACGTCATATACAAAAGGGATCCTGCCCCGTTATCATCCGAAACCAGAATTTGATGGCTAGCCAGGGTATCATCATCGGGAATCAGTCCCCGTTTGCTACTCCCGCCCCTAGAACAGGAGCAGGAACCGAAAGTACTCCAAGACGGCGTTACAGAACTACTCCGGTGCAATTTGTCACTTTTGATGCAGAGCGATGCAGGAGTGAGGTTTCCAGGATGATTATAATGCATGATTATCCCCTTCACATTGTTGAGCATCCTGGTTTTATTCAGTTTGTCCAGAATCTTCAGCCTCGGTTTGATATGTTGAGCTTCAACACTGTCCAGGGAGACTGTGTGGCAACCTACCTGAGAGAGAAACAGGCTATTCAGAAGGTGATGGAAACATCTCCTGGACGCATCTGTCTCACCCTTGACCTGTGGTCTTCGAACTTGACTCTGGGGTTTGTGTTCATCACTGGATATTTTATCGACAGTGAGTGGAAGATGCACCGTAAACTGCTGAATGTTGTCAGGGAATCCTGTCCCGACTCAGACACTGCTTTCAGCCATGCGGTTTCTGCTTGCCTTGATGATTGGGGCATGAAAGGAAAGCTATTTTCTGTCACTATCAATCAGTCTCTGAATGATGCCTCCATTGATAATCTAAGAGCTTTGCTCTCAGTGAAGAATCCACTTGTGCTGAGTGGCCAGCTGTTGCTCGGGAACTGTCTAGCTCGAAGCCTGAACGACATTGTTCAAGATGCACTGTCCTCTGTGAAGGATACCTTGAAAAAAGTGAGAGATAGCGTGAAGTATGTGAAAACCTCAGACTCACACGAGGAGAAATTCCTCACGTTGAAGAGACAACTCCAAGTGCCTAGCACGAAGAATCTAGCCATGGATGACATCACCAAATGGAGCACCACCTATGAAATGTTGCTAACTGCATCTGAACTGAAGGAGGTCTTTTCCTGTCTGGACACTGCAGATACCGAGTACAGCAATGCACCATCTGTTGAAGACTGGAGGAAGGTGGAAATCCTCTGCACTTACCTTAAACCTCTGTTTGAAACAGCACAAATTCTTACTGCTCCAACTGTCCCAACCACCAACACCTTCTTCCACGAGGCGTGGAAGATCCAGTTGGAGCTTGCACGTGCTGCAGCAAGCGACGACCAGTTTGTCCGTAGCCTCACCACATCCATGCAGGAGAAGTTTGACAAGTACTGGAGAAGCTCTTGCTTCATTCTGGCTATAGCAGTGGTCATGGATCCGAGGTTCAAGATGAAGCTGGTGGAGTTCAGCTTCTCAAAGATCTATGGTGACAAATCAGCCTCATATGTGAAGATTGTCGATGAGGGAATACACGACCTTTTCAAGGAGTACGTGGAGCATCCAGAGGGCTCCACCAAGGCCGAGGGAGAGGGTCCTGCCAACGGACAGCTTTCTGATTTCGACATGTACATCATCGAGACAAATAACCAGAAATCAAAAACTGAGCTGGATCAGTACCTGGAAGAGTCTCTGCTGCCACGTGTGCATGAGTTCGATGTGATCGGGTGGTGGAAGCTGAACAGGATCAAGTACCCGACTCTTTCAAAGATGGCAC
Source organism: Cruciata laevipes (assembly GCA_963678965.1). Classification (NCBI taxonomy): domain Eukaryota; kingdom Viridiplantae; phylum Streptophyta; class Magnoliopsida; order Gentianales; family Rubiaceae; genus Cruciata; species Cruciata laevipes. Next base: position 7,223,961 of record OY787632.1, on the reverse strand, counting down.
GTGACATTCTGTCAATTCCGGTCTGCACTGTGGCTGCAGATTCTGTTTTTGATACGGCTCCAAAGGAGATGGACAGCTACAGGTGCTCTCTGAGACCGGAGACCACTGAGGCGCTGATCTGTGCCAAGGACTGGATTCTGAGCGGAAGCGGTGTAGAGGATAATGCTGAGAGAGGACTTGTAAAAATGGATGCACCTATATAAGATTCTGTTTGGTCAGCTTTAGGGATTGGCTGGTAGTAGAAACGTTAGAAGCATTCTTCCTAGGCTTTGTGTTTTACTTGGAACAAACTGAGCTCTGTGGTCTTAGTTTTATTAGTTTGGGACGAGTGTGTCATAATGGTGAAAATTGTAGCAGTACAACTATTGGAGGTGGTGATCAGGTTTTCCATGTTTCCTCCTTTTGGGCTTGTAATTGTGAACTTGAATAACAATCAGGCTTTTGTTACACGGTTGCTGTTTATTTTAGTTGAACAAAATGGCTTTGGAGATACAGTATAGGCCATTTTCTCTTGATAATAGTATACGTCAACTAGTTAAAAATAAATCGAGAATACATAATCAATGTTAGAGTGTTAAATATCTTTATGTATGTGCATAATTAGTTTTGAAAATTATGAAATTTCAAGAAGAATCTGGCACCAAACATGAGTTCTATTATTAAATGCGTGTAAAAAATAAAATTTACACTCCTATTTAGAATCTCGAAAAACTTACAAAGAATGACGACATATCTAAAAAGGGAAGGAGTGAAAATGCGATTGAAGAGGATTTTAGTAATTACACACATACACAATTAACGATCGGGAAACAATCTAACTCACCTAGTTTCTTCTTAAAAATGTTGGCTTTAGAGATACAGTATTGACAAGAAGAACATAATTTCTTTATATAGTTTGGCTTTCAATATTGGGATAAAATAAACTAGTAAGAGCAAGTCCAACAAATTCTCCAAAAGTTTTCCTAAAATAGAGAATGGAAACCCTATATTCTCCAAATATTTTTTACTCAAATCCAACCGTATCTCTACTTAAGAGATTTTATTAATAACGTTTTTCCTTTTTTCTTTTTTTTTTGCATTAAGAAATTTGTCAAAAACAGTTTTTTTTCTTTTGCAATGCGCATGAATTCCGTTCCTCAAAATTTATTTGTCATTCTGCCTATTTAGCAAAGCAAATCTTCTCTCTCATCAATTTTGCTATAATAGCAAATGAGATAGCAAATCTGATGGAGTGGAAAAATACACAAAATCTCTAAAAATTGACAAAATCTCTATTATAGCAAATCTGTTGGACTTGCTCTAATAGAAACATTTAAAAAACAAATTAAGTATAAAAATATTTATTTTTTCACAACAATATTTAAAGAAAAATTGACAATGTAAAGATTTAGGCATATTATGATATTTAATATTATGTTTACAAATAATTTGAATGAATGTAAGGTAAGATATAACATATGAGGAATTTGAACCCATATTTTTAAGTCCTACACAAAGGCCCTGTTTACCAGAGCTTATCTGTAGATCAGTTCAGTTCAGTTCAGTTCAGTGAAGTGAAGTGAAGTGAAAATGCAATTTGATGAAATTCAGGTTAATTCAGTCATGCTGATTCCATTTTTCAATACATCAATTTTCACTTCAGTTCAGTTCAGTTCAGTTCAGTTCAGTTCAATTCAATTCAGTTCAGTTCAGTTCAGTACATCAAGAAATAAGCTCAAGTAAACAGGGCCAAATAATGAGCATATGTTACCGGGAGATGCTTTTTTGTGAGGTTGATTCCATACCTTCATGAGCTTATAAAATTGGACAAAGCAAAATTGTAGTACTATTTAGAAACTTCATTAACATGAGTTTAAACAATAAAAATGCTAGAAAATTTTGTGAAAGAAAATACTAACATCAATCACAGTTGTAAGTTGATGTTGCTTCTTTTCAATCAACATTAATCATGTTGTTTTGTTTAGTTTAGAGCAATTGCAATAAGCCTTTGTAAAGGATATCCAAATAAAATCAGAAAGACATAGTAAGAGACCCAGTGCCGGTCCCAGAATTTGGGGGCCTAGAGAGCAAAAAAAAAAAAAACTCCGCATATACTATAAGGACAACAATGCAATGATATTTTTAATAACATAAAAATTATAATAGATATTTCAGTTATTTGAGAAAATTTTTAGAATCTATATTTTCTTTTAATGTTTTAATACCATAAAAATTAAGAATGAGAGTTTATTTATCATTTTAGACCTCGATTATTGTCATATAACAAAAAAAAAACATAAAAAAGGTCTCAAAATTACTAACTATATTATTTTTCTAATTATACTAGTGTGGAGGGCTTGACACACATACCTCTAGAATATATCAAAAATTACCATTACATAAACATGATTATCTATTCCCATCTTTACACACACTCAAAAGTTGGAAAAACATTTTTCAAAAGTTGTATAGGTAACTTTTGCAGATGTCAGATCATTCAAGCCATTAGGGTTCAATGTTAGTATAATGCCACAACTTTGTACTCACAAACTGACGCAATCAAGTGAAATATAGAAAAAAACTGTTTCGGCAGTATGCTGAAACCAAATAATATTTTGAGAAAAGTAGAAGTTAAAACCAAAGAAACGTAGAAGCCGAACACAAGATCATTGAAATTCACTTTTATAATTTTTTAAAAGCTCCTGGAATGCAAAATGCAAATTTGATCAGTGAAGAAATAAGAGCAGCAAACCAAATTCTTCCTCGAACCCCCCTAACATTTTGTATTGATACTTCATCTATAAATTTCAACATACTCATGTATATGATAATCACTAAGTAAAGGCCAGAGTGGGCATCAACAAACTAAATGATTAACATATATCCTAAATCAAGGTAGCAACAGAAATTATTGAAAAGAAAATAAAAGGAAAGTTATACTTCTAAGTAGAGAGGATGTTCTAGATGTGTCAATTTATAGATATATTGGTAATCAATGTGTGTTTTGATTTATGTTACTGAAAAGACACAACTTTACATGTATAAATGATGTGATTGTTCAATAAACTAAGAATTTCATACCCTATGGCCTATGGGTATGTGCTTATGCTTTATTATTTTATACTTCATTTAACCCACATGTGGTGTAGAATTACCAAATTACCCTTGATGGAAGAAAAGGAGAAATTAAAACCAAATAATTCTCATTATAATTTTGCTCCAGGATAATAAAAGATAATTTCAAAAACTGGGGCCCCAAAATTACTGTTAAAATATAAAATATATATATATATATAATATAAGTGATAATGATATTTACAATGACACTTCTATTATCATCAAAGGTTATTCATCAATGATGATGGCTACAATATTTATAGACCTACAATACAAACTAATTGGGGAAACCCTTCTAATCAATAACTTTCTCACTAAGAAAACAATATAGCTAAATATCTATATTTCTAACATAACGATATGCTGAATATCTTTATTTTCTTTCCTTAATCTCAATACCCTCCCTCAAGTTGGAGCATGGTGAAAACCATGGCCGACTTGCGAAAAAAATCATGAAATTCTGTCAGAAAGAGCACACTACCTCGTTAAAAAACCCAGTGGGAAAAAGAATATAGTGACTCCTCTTCATAAGCTCCATAGTCTTGAATCAACATAGCAAACAAATAATAAAAATATACGGTAGTTTTCAAGGAACACGAGGAGAACAAAAATCACGACAACATCCACGACGGTGGTGGCCTCTTACGACGACGGTGGTGTATGACATCCAACAATAGTAGCAAGCAGCGAAGTAGCACCAGCAATAGAAAAAGTAGCACTAGTAAAACGACACCAGCAGTAGAGAAAGTAGCACTGGTAGAACAGTGTAGCACCAGCAGTAGAGAAAGTAGCACTGGTAGAACGGAGTAGCGCCAATAGTAGATAAAGTAGCGATGGCAAATCGATCTGGGCAGTGATCTTCACGGCAGCAACGGCGGCGGCGGTGAGAGGACCACTACGAGCAGAGCTTCAACTGACGGTGACGGGTCGGCAATCTTCGACGAGGTTAGGGGAAATTTTGGGGGTAGGAAAAAAATCTAGGGTTTAGGGTCTTAGGATCTTAGGCTATGATACCATGTTAAAATATAAAATATATATAATACAAGTGATAATGATATTTACAGTGACTATTATCATCAAAGGTTATTCATCAATGATGATGACTACAATATTTATAGACCTACAATACAAACTAATTGGGGAAACCATTCTAATCAATAACTTTCTCACTAAGAAAATAATATAGCTAACTATCTATATTCCTAACATAACGATATACTGAGAACTCTTCTTCCTCCTTTCCCCAAATATCAAATTTTGGGGCTTTCAATTAATCCTTCTTCATCACCAATTCATACAAATAAACCGGTAGTGTTTTCGAATATGGATCTGTTTCTATTTCGAGTTCCGTGAACAAGCCATCATGTAGTATGGATTCAGGGTTTGAATTTGGGGTTTGTGTTGATAAAGTTTTTGACATGTTTGTAATTGGATCTGCAAAGTAATCGGTTAATTGGGTTTGTATCTGATTTATTGGATGAACTGATACTTAATTTCACTTGCATGCAATTGATCTGGAATAGGGTTTGTTGTGGAGTGGTAGTTTAGATCTAAGAATCTCTCTGTGTGTGACTGACTGATCGGTTGGTTCTTTCTTTGTATACCTTATTATCGGTTTGATCTGCTCACTGGAGTGGATTTTGAACTTTGATAATGGTGGTATGCGGGAAACGACCACGGGATATGGAGCTATTACAAAAGGGAATGGGACAGGAAGAGAACTCAAATGTGGATGCGCAGCGTTCAAAGAAAAGGAGCTGTTATATATGGAATTGGACACAAGAAGTGTTAAAAGAGGTTAATACAAGTGATCTGAGAAAAGAGACACATGCATGTGGGGATAAACAAGGAAAAATAACATTGGGGGATTCATAATGGTTTATCCCGATCATGAAGAATGGGGAATCTGTAGTAAAGAGGGGTTTTAACAGAATTCATAGAGATGCCAAGTTTGATAATAGAAGTTCGTTATTGTTGTCATCACCAAGTACACTAAATGGGCTTCAGGTAGAATACAGTCAGATTAATGGTGATAAGGATGATCTGAAAAACACTAGAGTGTTGATATCTGGTGTAAGCAAGCGTGCATGGCATACAACAGGGTCGTGTAGGCTTCTGGGTCATTGGTTTGATGATAGATACATCAGTGTGGAGAGCCTACAGAGCCTCATGCAGAGTGCTTGGGATGTCCAGGTCAGGATAATTAAGAGGTTACACAATAACATGATTCTGAGTTTCAAGGATGAAGATGACATGATGTACGCCCTGGAGAATAGTCCCTGCTATTTGGAAGGAGGTTTATTAGGTTTGACCAGATGGGATGTGGACATCCCACTATGGAGTCTGAAAGTCAAAAAACTGCTCACAAAAATTTGTATTTCCAATGTTCCTCCTGAGCTCATGAGTGAGTGTCTAGACTATAAACTGGCTGGTGTAATTGGTGAAGTAGCTAGGATGAATAGAATAGCAAGTTTGAACAAGATTAGTGGAAATAATCCAAAGGAAGAAACTGTGGAGGCACTGGTTTGGATCAATCCATATGAACCATTAATGCCTGGTTTTCTGATTGAAAATAATGGAAGGCAGAACAGATGGTTATCTTGTGCTTATGAAATTTTTTTCAAACTTTGTTCTAAGTGTGGCATATTGGGGCATCCTGCTTCTAGGTGCAAGCTGATGGAAGACAAAAATATGGATTCAGTGGTTAGGCACTTTATTTTACAGCACTTCATTAAATTGAGGAAGCAGATGGGAATAGAGATTGAAGAGGCAGAGGAGCAAGAGGAGAATGTGGGAGAAAGGAATGATATGGACTTCACTCCTTCTATTACAAGTGGAAAACGTAAATATCAATCTATAGTTGGTCAGGAAGATTTCCAGGACATTCAAAAAATGAGAAGAACATCTTTGTATCAAGGAGTGGAAAAGGTCCCAAGGTTCATGGAAATAGAGAATTAATGAGAAAGAGTGCTTGAAGTTGTGATGGTAATCAAAGTAAATTGGAGGTGACAGAGTTAATGTGCTGTGGTAATAAAAGGAAAGTAATGACCAGTACTTCTCACAAGGAACCTCAAGCCAAGTACAAAAAGTTTAAAGGGACCCTGAAGCAGAATTCAAAAGGCAAATGGACTAGGTGGAAGAGGCTAAAAAAGATGAGGAAACGAAAAGACCTGGAAGAAAGAAAGGATAGAGCATCATCACAGGTGAAGAAACGACTTATATGCTCAGAAATTCTTGAAGTAAGAACAGAATCTATGGTCTGGTGGGAAAGTAAGGTGGAGCTTATTGACTTGGAAATAGAATGTCATCAAGATGATGCTATCATTCCTATGCCTGAAAGTCATGACAAGAATACTTCAGAAAGACATGCTTCTTCTATAAATACCTTGTTCAATGTGGATCATGAAAAGGGAAGAGGAAGCAAAGTGCAACATAAAGGGGCAAATTTTCAACATATGTTCAGGAAGTCCAATTCTCCACGAATCAGCTGGTTAGAATTGAATGAATTCATCTATCTTCAACATGAAAGAGATGGATCCTCAAGGATGGATAGAACTTCAGAGACAGATAAGGATTCTCAACCCTATTGGTCGAAAGATCGGACAGGAATAGATCATGGGAAAAGGCTGAAGTATACCAAGGTTTTTCATATGTTTGCGCCAAGTTTAGAGGATCTAAGGAATAAACAGGTGGGAAATTTGGAAGATATTAGTCCAGATAAGAAAGAAAAAGCAACTGGAAAGGAAAGTGGAACTTGTCAAGGGTTAGAGTTATCAATTATGATGTTCTGGCATATCCATTTCTTATTCACAGGCGTTTTTAAGGTATTTCAAAGGAACAAGAAAGGACTGGTTAATTCCTATGGACAGTGCAGGAAGGAAATTTGGATGGAGACTTGGAATATTAAAATCCCAGGTTCAAAATCTTATCAGAATAAAGTCACAAATAAAAGTGGTGAAATATCCTTGCAAAAGACCTGGATTCTGGATAAAGTTCTGGAAATTGGCAGTGATGATATAGCTAAATCTCAATGTACATGGGATGCAAGAATGGACATCTGGATTATATTTGCATTCTATTGTCTAATTTTGCTATCTATCACAGCGGATAGAGGTCTTGCAGTCGGGTGGAATCAGATAAATCATAGTAAATGGAACTAGCGAATTTGGAGACAGAAGACTGCAGACAGGGAGGAAGAACTGGAGAAGAGAATGAAGCCCACAAGGAGCGTTCTTCTGATGAAGTTTTGGAATCTGGCTCTGCTCTATTATTGGGTTAATGAGAAGAGAAAGAACATATGGAGCAAGATTTGGAACTTTAAAGTCCCATACAAACCGGAACAGAAGTTTGGAGGAAGCAGTTTTAGCAACACCATCCTGGATCAAGTAGTGATGCATACCAATTCAGGGCTTGTCCTGTGCATCTCCCCGTCACAAGCAAATCTATTAGCTTGTTGGGGAACTCTCAAAGCAGCAACTAGGGTTCTACCCCAAGAGGTTGACTTGCTTACAGCTCAGTCTGATCCTCGGCCAGTACTCTTCCATCATGAGTCAGCGCCACAGGAGAACTGGAGTTCAAGGTGGACTCCCTTCTTCCAGTTATTAGTAGCTAGAAATCATAAAGTTTATGTAATGGCATTAGGCCTTATATGTTTTATGGTTGTTGCACTTTATCTTTCTAAGGCATTAGGCCTAGGGGTTGTACTATGTTTCTCTAAGTTTATTTAATAAGTAGTGTTATTTTCAAAAAAAAAAAAAAACATAACGATATACTGAATATCTTTATTTTTTTCCCTTAATCTCAATAATTACCCAAAAATTTGGGGGCATGAGGCGAAGAGTTCACCTGCCTCAATCCTCATGGTGAGGCCATGAGGCCGGCCCTGAAGAGACCACAAACAGAAATCATAACATACACATTGTATGCTTTCACAATCGCACTACACTATAAAAGATCCACCATAATATACACCCAATAATACACTGTTTCCTTTTTTTTTTTTCTTTTTTCAAAAGAAGAGTTGGAATGCTTTAATGCAGGAAAAGAGTCGGGCATCAAAATGTATATGAGAATAAGAGAAATAATGCCAAAATCAAAACTACAATGACGCATAAGAGAATAATAAGATGAACAAACCTTAATAATATGATAAAATATGTTATATAAACTCCAAGAAATTAATAATATTAGAAGGTAATCAGAAAGCTTTGAGTGACAGATGGTGCTCACTGCTCAGCGTGTCTTTGGCATGAAATATAGGCCGATAAAAGATCTTGTTGTTCTATCTCGGTTTGGACTTTATAATGATTTGTTTCTAAAATCTGTGCTGCTAAGAACATTTGGTTACTTTTAAAAGTTTACTAGCCATTAAAGATTTCATCATGGCTATCAAAATTTTCAAGTACTACCTGGTTACGTGGTGTTTTGATGCTGGTTCCTGAAGTTATTGAAGTCTTAGGTGGCAAAGTTGACGAATTGGAACAGAGATCAGTGGATGAAATTAACAAACCAGCAAGGGGTAGAAGGTACATATATATTAGCAATTAAATTTCATATATGTGTATGGATTAAGAATATGGCTCTATATTGCATTTCATTCCTTTCTTTCTTTCTTTCTTTTTTTTGTTTACTCTATATTATCTCTATTTTTACCCCACCCCCATTTACTCTCTTCTCTGGGTAGCAAAGAGGAAGAAAGACAGATGGTTTTAAATATAAAACTGCATAAAACATCGGTTCATGATCAACACTCCAGATTATAACTGCATAATGATAATTATAGATGTCCCAACTTTGCCATTAACATGTATTTCATGATCAACCATTTATATATGTAGCATTTCTGAAGTGCAAGTGAGCTTCCTAAAGCCTATGAAATGGAAGGGTATTTTAATCCCGTTTTACTTAAACTAGCAGTAAAAATAAAGAATCGATGAAAATTGAAAGTTCACTCCAAAGCTGGTCCAACCGTGCAAAGAGGCAAAATTCCAAGAATATGCACTTTTGTACACAAAATTCCCAAAATGTTCTCTTTGAGAACTTTTGTTTTGTCTTTTCATTTTAGTCCTTTATTTTATTTGTTATTTTTATTTTTACCCCTAAGGTTTAATCAGATGTACTTAATTCATCTGATTCTGTTTCACTAGAGTTGGAATCTATCTCTATGATGTAGACTTTTTCTATTTCATCATATTTTTCCTCTATGGGTTCATATCCCATTTCATATGCAATTTCTAACAATTTTATTTTGTTATTATCTTGCCTATTAGGACATTCATTAGCGTAATGTCCTTCTATGTTGCAAACCCAACATCTACAATTTTTCTTTCCTTTTGGACAGAATTTTTGTTTTTCTGATTTGTTATCAGATTTTTTCTTAAAGAATTTTCCTGGTCGGAATCTCTTTTTCTTTTTAATAAACCTATATTTAGAAGATTTTTTCTTAGAAAAGAATTTTTTCTTCTTTTTGTATTCTGTTCTGCAGCCATATTCTACAGGATTTTCTCCTGATATTGCACAACAGTTTTTATTAAACTTTTTAAGTTTTTTCTGAGTTCTTATTAGTTCACAGAATTTTGACAGTTCATCTTTTACTATTCTTATAGCATATCCTAGACTGTAGCTAGAAGTTCTTCTATTGAAAGTTTCAATTTTAAACCTTTCTAATGCTTTTTCTCCTACCAAAGGTATTTTTCTAAGATACTGAAGTATCATTTCTGGAAATTCAATTTGTTCTAGTTTGTAAAGATTTACTTCATAGTCACAATTGAATTCTTCTAAGTAACATATATCACAGAGTTGTAGTTCTGTTAAACGTTTTCTAGCTTTTTCTTGTACTAGTAGTTTTTCATGTATTTTATCACCAGTAAAATCAATTCCTAGGAACATGCTATATAATCCATCTAGAACTATATCTAGAATATTATATGGAATGTTGTTATTATCATCTGTCCAGATGGTGTTTTTTACGAACTCTTTTGCTATTCCTAAACTCTTATGTTCTATTAATAACAATATAGTTCTTGATTCTGTATAGGCATCAGGATTAGTTTGAATTACTAAACTTAATTCTGCTGCCCATTTATCAATGGTTTCTTTCCTATTATTTTGACAGTCAATATTTAGGAAATTATCATCTGTTCCTTTTGAACTATTAACTTTGGATTTTGCACTTTCTGGAAAATACCATGGTTGATTAGCTCTTCTTCTTTTAGAGCCCATATATGAGCTTTCTCCTTCTTCTCTTTTAACATTTATGTTAAAGTTTTTAGGTACGTCATCTGAATCGTAATTGCTAATTACTTGTTCGCTTATTTCAGATTCACTAGCTGATTCTTCATTATTTAAGACTTTTAAGTCTTCAATTCCAAACAATTGTTTTAGTTCGGGACTGTTTTCTATTTCTTGGTTTGCTAGTTCATTATTTTCTAATTCTAGCAACCTGAGAGCATGGTCAAGTAAATCGAAGTTTTCTTCGTTTACCTGTAATTCATCACATTCTAGATGATCCCAAAAGATTTTTTCGATCTTTGGTATATAGTTGGTCATATTGGTTGTTTGTCATTTTTACCAAATGGCCAAGTTAATGCTTTAGGATTCCCAGAGGATCCTAATTCTGCATTTCCTACTCCGTAATTGGGGTAAGAATATTTTTCTAAACCTATAGGCTTTGGTCTTTCTTCATTACCTAAAGGAGTTATTTTTAAATCTTTTTGTCCTAAGACTACCTTCTGGTTTTCTTGAATTACTGTTGTTAATTCAATGATAATTTTTGCTGCTACAGCTTCTAACTTATTATCTTCTTTAGTTAGAATAATTAGAATTTCTTCTAATTTTGTTTTTAGAAGGTTTATCTCTTCTTTTAATTATGTAAAACTCATTAGGACATTTCTTCAAGCTGAATTTTCATGTCCTCTATTCGTTTTGACATTCCCATCAAGAGATCTCTCTCGCTAGGTTCTTTAGAAATACTTCTTCTGGAGGGTTCTCCGATTATAAGTTTATTTCTTTCTACTTTTGATTTATATTTTTCTCCCATTATCTTTTTATCTTTAGCTATGTCAATAGCCCAAGAGTTATCTAAAGGAGTTATTTCTGAAAACTGTTTTTCTTCTACAGTTCCTACTTGTGAAAATACATCTTCTAATTCAATGTATTCTTTCTTTTTATAGTCAATACTGTGATGACTATTTGTTAAAGCATAAGCGACCAGATAGGTTAAGCTAAATACTTTATCTCCTTTATTCATTAAATTTTCTCTTTCAAATTTATGAACAAAGGATAATGTTTTGTCTAAATTTGCTGTATCTAGACTAATTCCAAATTTAGGATATACTGTAAACATGAATTTTTGGTAGGCTAAATTTCCTCTAGCCGCACCTAAAATGCAGTCTTGTCTATCATTTATTCTATTATCCATTAAAACCATTTTAATTGGAGAATTTATTCCTTCCTGAAATTCTGATTTCAATAAGATTTTAATGGCACCAAAGTGTACCATTGTGATAGTGGATCGAATCTTACTATCTATTTTTAATAATTTCTCTTCAATCTCTTTTCGAGTGATTAAAGGTAAATATACTGCTCCTGTAGTATCTTTGATATCTACATGCATTTCTTTAGTTCCTACAAAATAGTAGATGCTATTTTTTCTTTTTAATTTCTCTAAAAGAGATATATTAAAAATATTTTCTTTTCTTAAGTTAAGTCTTGAGGACCTAATTTTTGAAAGTAATTCTTGTTTTATCAAAAAACTTCCGTTGAATCCTTGATTAGATTCAAAGGTTTGAACATTAGAAACATCTTGATTTTCATCAATTGTTTCTTCTATATCTTTTAAATGATTCATTTTAATGTTGAATCTTTTAGATAATTATTGTTATTTTAAACATGGCTCTGATACCAGGTTTTTGCAGGTTTTTGTTGGTTGATGCGGAATTTTAATTTTCTTTTAAACATTTTAAACATCCTTTATAGATGTTCATATAATGCACAAGAGTTTGATGTTTTTCACAAAATCTTGTTCCAAAACTATACCTAGATTGACTATAAGGGCCAACTCTACGGAATTTAGATAATTTCTTATCTTCTTTAGTTAATTCTCTGTCAAGAATAGATTTACAAATGTTTTTACTCATTTTGAGTTCTTTCTTATGCAGAATTTTGAGATTCTTTTATACATTTTATGCATAATTTTGAGGTAGGCATAAATTGTATATAGATTTGGAGTTGATGTTTTTTACAAAACTTAGTTCCAAAGCTGTATCTGGATTGACTATTGTCATTATTCCTATGGAATTCAGATAAAGTTTTATCTTCTTTTGAAATTTCTCTGTTGAGAATAGATTTACAAATATTTTTGCTCATTCAAACTTCGTTACTTTATTTAATGTAGTTTATGAATTAAATACTTTAGAACCCTAAGTAATTCATGCAAGCTCCTTATATCTTCCTTACTATATTATTAAGAGTGTATGGTTATCATGCTATCTGTTTATAACTTAACCAATCCTGCGAATCTTGTTTCCCTAAACGGCCACCTGCCTAAGCGGTACTCCCTATTCTATGGACTCCAGGTTTCATTATAACAGATAAGCATGCATACAACAATCAATAATAAGAAAGAAGATACAGATTATAGAAACTTACATGTAATTACAAGAGGGCCCTAAAGGGCTTTTTATTCATACATAGTAGATCCGAAGATCAGACAGAATCCTGGACGAGGTTCGTCTCCAGGGGATTACAGAGGTTGAAAGTAAATTACAATGAGGCGCAGAAGTGAGGGGCGCTCCCATATTACAAGAAATGAACTTCCTTTTATAGAGAAGGAAGGGTCTGTATTATTAAAGAGTGGTGCGTCATCCCTTACGTACAAACGCACTTACATTATTGCATCTACCTAAAGCAGACGCACTACTGTATTATTGCATCCACTCAATGCAGTTGCATTATTATCCCACTACCTGCTGTCACTAGAAGTGGAGGGGTCCATAGGACTGTCGGCAGCCCTGATGGTGGAGAGGTCACTGTCTTGTTTGGTGGAAGATCCACTTTCTGAGCATTTACCACATACATAATTACTGCGGTAATTCTTCATCTTCTTGCAAAGATCTGGCATGTGTTCTCCCAAAATAAATGGATTAACCAAAGTATTTTGGAATTTGACAAACTTATCTTCATCAGCTTCGCTGATCTTCTTGGGTGACTTGCTGTATATCAAGATGGTGGCATCTTGATAGTTGACAAACAGTCCATCATTTGAACTGAAACTGAAAAGTTTTTGAACAAAACCTTCCAATCTTTTTATTGCTAAGGGTAGCAAATCGCTAGCCTCAAGTTTGCACTCCATGGGCTGAGATGGATGATAATGATCTCCTTTGCAAATGCCAATCTGGACTAAATGCTGAGGATGATATACCAATAATCCTAGTTGATTCCAGTATGGACCGGAACTATTAATTTTCAGAAAAACTTCTTGCCCTGGTTTGGTGCAATTTTTCTGAAAGTCTTAATTGTATCAATAATAGCCTTAGGAAAATGGCTAATTTCTAATAAATTAGGACTTGGATATATGGTTTTTACCAAACCATATTGGAATGCCTCATAGACCTGTTCGGGATTAGCATTCTTGGTGAAGTTGTAGTAACTTAAGTTTTTGGAGTCTGTAGTGAAGAACTTTTCCTCCAAAACCTTTTCTTCATTGGCAGATCTTGCATATCGATAGCAGTATTCGAAGCCTGCTTCCGTTATTTCATCGGAGTAATCTACTTTTGTAGATTTTGCCATGTCTTCTCGTGGTTTGCTGGGAAGTCTTCCTAGTGAGGTTAATGACTTCTTTTTGGACAATAGAGCTGCACTGAAGGTGTTAGGCTTCATCATATCTCCATTGGTAACTAGCTCCAGAGGTGCTAGTAAAGATGACCCAGTATATAGGTCTGCTGAAGTTCTTGCTTCTTGGAAAGATTTGAACTTCTTGTGTGCAATGTTGGAGACTCCTTCAGTTGCTTTTTTGGCGAAGCTCCAATCTTCATAGATCCCGGCATTAGGGCCATTATAGACCACATAATATGTTTTAGATCTTTTTGGGATTTGAATTCCCTCTTCGGATTTCTCCGATGCTAAAGGTGTAACTTTAGTCTGTGGGATTGGAATTCCCTGATTTGGCCTTAAGCAAAAATCTACTGGGCTAACCAGTTTGATGGAAGTTTGTACTTCCTTCTGGATTTTTGGCAAATCCACAGCCTTCAACGGATTTGTTGATTCTTTACCAACTGCCGTTTGCGTTGGAATAGTCTTGTCTTTCTCTTTTGAGGGAGAAGGTGACAAGATAACCTTTTTTACTTCATTTTCAGAAGCTTGCTCTTTTTCTTTACCCGATTTGATCAGGTTAAGATACTTGAGCTTGGCTCGAACCAGCTCCAGTTCCTGGACTAAAAGTCCTTCTTGCAGCTTTAGCTGCTCCATTTCATCCATGCTGGATGCTTCACAAAGAAACAAACATTAGAAACATTTGTATTATTCTTTATAATCTTGCTGAAATTCTCTGGTAAGAAAATCTGCAAAATAATTCTTGGTACCTGCAATATGAATAACATCAAAATCATATCTAGATAACCACATTTGCCATCTAACTAGACGACCTTGTTTATTATCTCCTTTTAAATTTATCTTTAGGAAATAAGTAAAATTCTTATTATCTGTTCTTACTAGAAATCTGCAAGGGGTTAGATAAACAGAGAATTTTTTAATTACTCTAATAACAGAAAGATATTCTTTCTCGTTACTATGATAATTCTTTTCAGCAGCTTTAAAGCTTCCTGAAGTGTATCGGCAAATGTATTCTTTACCATTATTTTCTGCTTTAAGAATTCCTCCCCAGAATAAATCTGATGCATCAGTTTCTATGATTAGTTTATCCTCAGGTTGTGGGTGATAAAGCTTGGGAAAGTTTTTTAAACTTTTCTTTACTTTTGCCATATAGATGGTATCTGAATCTTTCCATTCCCATGGAATATCTTCCTTAAGCTTTGCTTGTAATGGTGCTCTGACCTGGGCAAGCTTAGGAATATAATCAGAAGCATAAGTGAGGATTCCTAAGAATCTCTGCAACTGTTTTTTGTTTTCAAGGATATCTGGGAATTTTTGAATATGTTCCAAGATATGATCTTGAGGTCGATGAGATCCCTCTTCAATTTCTAGTCCTAGAAAATTGATCTTAGTTTTAAAAAGCTGTGTTTTCTTTTTTGAGAGTATTATTCCCAGAGAAGCACATTTTTTGAGTACTGCCGCTACTTGCCACAGATGTTCTGTTTCATTATTGCTGAAGACTAAAATGTCATCAATATAAACACAACAGAATTTTTCAAAGGTTCTAAATGCATTTTGCATATGTCTTTGAAATATGGCTGGAGCCTGTTTTAACCCAAAGGGTACGACATTCCACTGGTAATGACCTTGTGGACATGTAAAAGCAGTTAATAATTGTGATTCTTCATCTAGCAATACTTGCCAGAATCCTGATTTACAATCAAAACTACTGAATATTTTCTTTCCTCTTATTAGAGTTAACAATTCATCTTTATTAGGAAGGTTATGACTGTCTCCTATGGTAGCTGAGTTTATAGCTTTATAGTTGACAACCATTCTCTTTTTTCCTCTTCGTTTCTCAGCTTCATTTTCTACCAAGAAAGCTGGAGACATGTGAGGTGATTTGCTAGGTTTAATTACTTTTAATTCTAGCAATTCCTTAATTTGTTTTCCAAACTCTTCTCTATCCTTAGGACTATATTGCATTGGTTTAACCTTTACAATTGTCTTGGGATTGATTAGTTTTATGGTCGCTGTCATCCAATATTTTGATTTGTTAGGATCTATTGGATTTTCTGAACACACAGAATCTAAAAGTGTTTCTATTTTACAAAGTTTTGTATTTTGAAGCACAAAAAGTTGTTGTTCTTTAATATATATACCCCCCCTCCTTAAAAGAGAAGCAATTTTATTAGGGCTAATATTTAGCGACTCTGGTTTTGGTAATTTAGATTTCTTTTTCATGTATTCTAAATAACCTGGAACTCCTACTTTAAGAGCTTTTCTTATTTTCCCTATATGTACAGGATTATTGTTTAGAGTGAAAATTATCCTATCTGTGTATTGGACAAATGGATGATACAACAGACAGAAATTATTTCCAATAATAAAATCTATTCCAGATTCTTGTTGATATACAGTTGGAATATGAAATATTTCTCCTGCTATCATTATATTAAGATTTTTACAGACCTTAGAGAGTATGATATGTGATCCATTTCCAATTTTTACTCTTATTGGTCTTTCTACATTTACCCAATGTTCTTTGGGTATTACATATTTGCTAGCAACACACATGCTTGCACCGGTGTCCACATAGCAATGTAACTCAATTTGTTTATATCCAGAAAATTTTAATTTTCCTTTTATATAAATTGAGTTAGAGTTTGTAATATTGCTCATTACAAAGTTTGTGGGTTAATTTATAATTATCACAAACTTTGGGTTGGTTTAGCAATTACTCTATCTCTTGAAACTTGGCAAACCATATGCCAAGTTACATAGTTTGGGAATTTGAACCAAAAATTGAATATTTTGGGAATTTGGACTCCCAATTTGAACATTCTTGGAATTGATCCGTGCAAAGATAAAAAAAAATTATTAGGACCCTTTTAATTGTTATAATAATAGGGTTAAAACATGGTTGAGTTTTAAAAAATAAATTTTAAGTATGATTAGAATACTCAAAATGAAATTTTTGCATGTGATTTAAAAAATTTGCACGCAAAAGAAAGAAGTAGTTTGAGTCTTATTTTATAGTTTACATTAAAGCGCATTTCACATTATCGTTGGTATAGCAAATATAAAAAATAAATTGTACAAAATATATAAAATGACTATTGATTTCTAAGCCCTTTTATCTTTAGGCCCAGTGTGATCATTATATGGCACTAGGCTCGGACCAGCCCTGATCCTCTCATGATTCTAAAATGAAACCTCACTGTGAGACCGATTAGTTGAAAGAAGAATGATTTTGTACACTTTTCAAGAAGAACAAATGTAACTTTAATTTACAAGTTTCGACCTTGCTAGGCAATTCAAAAATACGGTAACAACTAATTGTTAATATTTGAGATCATGATAGATTTGCATCTTAATTCTTAAAATGGTACTTATAAAACCGTTCTTACCTCTCCACCATTCTTTAAAAATGGTGTTGTATCACTATAATTATTACTAGTAATAGTCCACCGAACACTTCCCGGTATTTATAAACATCTTTAAAAAAAATTAAATATAAAAGTAATTTTATTTTTTCACATTATTTAGAGAAAAATTGGAAATGAAAAGATTTAGGCATATTATGATGTTTGATATTAATATTTACAAATAATTTGAATGAAACTAAGGTAAAATATAACCTATAACCTATGAGGGATTTGAACCCACATTTTTGTGTCTTGCACAACGCTCTAGCTCTACAATTTGAGCTAATAATTTTCACAATAGCAACTTATATATGGTTTGTGTGCTCTAAGCCTCTAACACAATTTTTTTGAGATGAAAATATTTTTGTAATACTTTGGAAAAAAATTAGTCACATTAATTACACTACAATATCAACTACTCTAAATTACTGATGTAATAATTCTATTAAAAAGTAGAAAACTCTGTAAACCAGGCTATTTAAAACAATATAGACATAGCTTAAAGTGGGACATGAATATATACACAAGCTCATAGGAGTGTATTATAATATAACACCAACAACATTGATTTCGACGAATCCCAACAAACCTGATCCCAACAAATGGTCCCAGCGAATTATCTAAATCGGAAACCCGTCTCCAAAAAATCAGTGAATTTACACGATGAATAATATGAAGGTGAAGAAACTGAAACGCGCATGGTTACCATTTATATGTATGTTGAAACAAAATACTGACTCGAATATTGAGATGGCTGAATGAGATGAGATGGTTGATTAAATTTACACGATGAATAATATGAAGGTGAAGAAACTGAAACGTGCATGGTTACCATTTATATGTATGTTGAAACAAAATACTGACTCGAATATATGAGATGGCTAAATGAGATGAGATGGTTAATGCCTTGTCGTGATACATATACACACTATGTATACCTAAATTTGATACAAAAAATTACATGAAAAATAAAACAATCTTTTTAATTAAGAGAGTTTGTTTCTGAATATTTTAGATGGTTTGGATTATTATCAATGCAAATTGGAACGAATAGAGAAGTAAAAAGAGTTAGAGAACTTTACTGACAATCAACATCCATTTGAATAAAAGAGTTAGAGAACTTTACTACGATCAACATCCATTTGAGTTTTCCGTTGGCTTCGCCTAGAACATTAATTTCGCATGTATAGTAATAGGCATTGGTAAAGACGTAAATGTTGTTACCTGTTTTCTGAAAGAATGGCGGTTGGACAGAGACGATCAAGATTTCTGCGTAATTCCATGATTCAAGATATGGATAAGTAATACATACAATTTTTGTTCAATTAAATATTGATTGATTTAACCTGATACTAATTATTTACATAATTTTGGTATAATTTTGGTATACTTTTGGTAATGTTATAAATATTATTACTGTGAAACCCCAGCCACAATAACATAAACTAGTATGGTTATCTTGATTAAACTTTCAACTATTTTGACATAATATTAAACGTATGAATTACATATCGGAAGTTCACGAGAAATAAAATTATAATCCTAATCCTCAGGAAAATGATGAAACTAGAAGCTATTGTAAATTAGGATTTGTAAGGATTGAGTTGTTAAAAGAAATGAAAAAAAAAATGAAAAAAAAATGAATGAGAAGAAAATAAAGGATAAATATGTAGTTATTATTGAATGAATATTAATGGACCTTAACCATCCTTTAAATATAAATCAAGAGCAAGTAAGCTAAATTATGAAAGAGATGTACAATGTCAATAGCCATACACTCAGTGCAAGAATGATATTTTGCTTTCGGAAAAAAAAAACCAAAACACAAGATGACTTAAATAAAATAAATGCTTAACAACAAAAATCTATCTTATATATATATATACTATACATTGAAAGCCTGAATATTTGAGAATGGGTTTGTTTACGCCCGGTTCCCGGTCATTCTGTCTCATACCAATCTCGCCGCCTACTATCTATGACCAAGACTTTTGATGCTGGGCTTCTCCGTCTACTTTCGCCGCCTACTTTCTCTGCTTCATTCGATGATCAATGGACAGTGATTAATTGGACTCACGCCTTTGGGGGTTTTATGAGAATAGTGGTTGTGCCGTCAATTCATCAGAGCCCAAATCTCAAATTCATTGGAGGCCGACTGACATTCAAGCCGGAGCACCCAATTGATTGGCCTCTGTTCATTGCAGGTACATTCGGTACCGTCTAACTATTCTTTTGCTCACGTGAGGTTTTAGCGGTCTAACTATTCTTTTGCTCTTTGGGATTATTGTGTTCTTTGTAATCTAAAATAGCCTGCTGAACTGCTTGGCAAGGCATGTTACAAATTTTCTTTGTTTTATGATGGATATTTCTTTGTTTCTCCATCTGCTCTGATGTTTTTGTTCGGTGGTTTATCATTCAGGCTTGTTTTATAATCCATTAACGCCAGCTTATTTATGCACTCATGATGTTCGCTTTAATGTCTAAACGAATTTCGCTGATATGGTGTTCCTTACGATTCTATGTTTTTTTAGGTGGTTGCAAATTTCTCCCATATGATGGGGATTGCCAAACTTGCAGGAAGCCTTTGTTTCATTATGTTTTAAAATATGTACTTCATTAGGCAAAATTAGAAAACACGATGATTTTTCAAAATTATGCTAAAAGCTTTTGTCTTTTCTGCCATACTTATAATAATACTCTGAAAGAATGCTATATTTTTCTGTGCACAAATGTTTTCATTTGCCTGATTAGTTATGTAACTATTTCTTCTGCTATTTTTTGTTGATGTTGTTGCTGTCTTGCTCCCCCTCCCCAAATTACTATCATTATTATTAACTAATGTTATATATGTTAGGACTTGGGACAGTTCATTTTTTCTTGCCTTGTTTTGTTCTAAATAATTTGTATGCATGAATCTCCTGTCTCCATGTTGACCTCTATTTAGCTGAGATTCCTGTCTTTCCCGGGTTCTCATATATTTTGCTTCACCAAATAATCCTCCAGTCTGTGCTGTTATGACATTTTGGATTTGTGCCTTCATGGGATGTCCAGTAGATTTGTATGTATTTTGTGCAAGATTATAATGATAGGTTCAGGTTGTATTGATGTGCTTTTTTAAAAGGGAAAAACTTTTGCACCTTTGCTTCAATTCAGTTCAATCCCGTGTGTAGACTTTCTCATCTTCTGTGAACTGCTGGAGCCAACCAACTGAAACTCATTGTATTACTTATAGCTTTTACAAAGTCATTTGGTGCTTGCTGTTTCATTTTTATTTCTTGCTGTTATTTACGCTGCTTCTTAAACAATTGACGTGATGTATGCGAATACTGATTATCACTATCTGGAAATATGAATTTGTTGTATTCAAAAATTGTACTCCTCACTTCCTATCCAGCTACATGTTCTCTGACTGTCATTTACTATTTCCATTACTTGTAGGGAAATATTAGCTGATCTAAATTGTCCAGTTGTTCCAGTTTCACAACATACAAGCGCGTCTTGCGGTTTCAATTCAGGTACGTATCACTCCCCCACTTGTACATTGCTTTACAAGCTCTCTGTGCCTTCTGTATTCAAGTAAGGTAGACATCTCTGCTCATTTTCTGTTCTAATAATGTCTCGCTCAGTAAGCGATAAGAATTTCCAAACTGAAAATATGCTTCTGTTATTTATTTTTTTGAAGTATATTAGATAACTTGTAGCCTAACACAGTTGTTTATTACACCTAAACTTTGTAAAAAATCAAATTCAGTTCTTTGAAAACATAGAAGATTAGTAAATAAAATTGCATTTTCTTACAGAGAACAAAACCGAAAGCTTCCAAATGAACCACTGCGAATCCGGGCCAAAACTGCACGCAGTGCAGTCCCCCTTGCCTAGTTAAGAGGAAATAGAGAGAGAGAAGGGGACTGAGTGAGTGAGTAGCCTACATACATTAGGACTGGACAGGTGTCATCCGAGCAGAACACCTGGGAGTGAATTATTCCTCAAAATTCTTAAACTTCTCCCAAAGATAAACCCCAAAACTCTGTAAAACTAGCAGCTTCCTCCCCATCTCTTCTTTGTAACGACAACCAAAACCTCCCCTTCGGTTATACATCCATACATCCATTGATCACGGTGGCGATTATTATATTTCGAAGAATCAAAGGAGCTGAGGGAACGAGGGATTTGCTGTCACTTCGGTTCGACCTGCATGTTTTCTTTGTCCCTCTGTTGCTGCCCTACCTCTCGATGCAACCACACCAACTCCCGTTTCTGATTATTCAATTCAGGTATTATCCAAACCTTTTCAATTCAATCCTCTCATAATCCTTAGACCTCTAATATAATAAATTGGTTAGATAGTATTGAGTTTGGGTAAGGGGTTTTCGGGGAATTTCTTGATGAAATCGCATATGGTAATAGGAGTATGCATGTGATTGAAAACTGTACATACATGTTTAGAGTAGATTTACCTAGGGAAGGAAATGGGTTAAGGGAGAACTTATGAAATCTGAACAGTTTGATGTTAGGTGTCGCAGTGAACTTTAAAAGGTTCTATCTTACAAACTATAGATCTAACTATGATGAAATTTATGTCGTTGGAAGCCTATGATTCAGAACTTTAATCAGAATCAAGAATCATCCAATTTGGTTAAGGAATGAGGGAGAAAGAGAATTTTGAAGTTCTGCCCTCTTCCAGTCGTGTTGTAGCAGGAATATAAACTTTAAAAATCCATATCTAATCAACCATAAATCCGATTTTGTCGATTCATGAAGCTGTGTAATCTTTGTAGAATAAAGATCAGTTTGGAACTTGAAATTATTGAAAAAGAGTAGGAAATGAATTAGATAATCGATGTCGAAGTCTGCTGTGACAGAACTTCTGCAGCACAGAATGAATACACTTAAAATCACCGTATCTTGTCAACCGAGACTCCAATTTTACTAAGTTTTATATCCGTACAACCCTTGAGTTATTAACTTCATAACGGAGTCTTGAATCATCCAAGTTAACATATAAATGGATGAGAAAATCAAATTCTAACTCTGCTGCATATTTAGTTTATGTAAAAGGGTTTCCAGAGAACTTAAACATATACAATGAATCATAATTCTACTTTTCCTAAATCTTGAACCCGTGTAACCTTTGTGACCTAAAATATAACATAGGAACTTGAATTTCAAAATAGATCAAGTAACATGTTAGATAATCAACTTTAAATTCTGCTGCGTTTTGATGAAGATCACTAGCGATCTGAACTTAAAACCTCAATATCTTGCTATCTGAAACTCCATTTTGGTTGATTTCTGTTTAGCTGTAATCTTGGAACCTTAATCTACATTTTAAACACGATAGGAGTTTATTTGGTTGAGAAGTCAGTAACAAAGTTGACAGTAAAGTTATTGCTGCAAAAATCTAGTTCCAAAACTGAAACTTTAAACATATTTCACTTGAATGGGTCCAGATCTTATAGTGTTCACATTTTTGTGATATCTGAGTTGGGCTATAGTTTTGCATCAAGTGCTGATTTGTTTCAACATAAAAATGATGAGAAAAGTATTTCTGGAATCTAGTATGACGCCTTGGGTTTGAGTTAGCTTCCAGCCAATATATTTCCTTAACCACAGATTCATTTAAGTAATTCTTACATCTCCTGTGTACTCAGAACCTTAACTACATCCTGAAAATTATAATGAACCTAAAGTGACAAGAAGAATTGATTTTGAAAATAATATCTCCGAGTTTCTGTTGTTCCAAGTATCTCTTTTAAACCATTTGAAAGACTTTTGTAAGCTGGTTTTAAATAACAAATTCAGGCCTACTGAAGTTAACTTCAATTATCTCTGATCAGTTTTCTTGTTTTATGTTAGATTGTTTACTTTATTAAGTCTTCATTTCTCATTGTATAGTTTTATTTATCTTTGTATAAAATGGTGCACCACCAAATTGATAATCTGGATCTGCCCTTGCAGCTTAGGCTGTAATAATTTAGATGAAATGCTATCACTAGAATCCAACTTAGAGTTTCTTTTGAGTTAGTGACTGAATTGCTCTTCAAATTTAACTCCCTGTTGCTCTTTTAAGTTAATAATCGTTCTCCAATCCAGGATATTGAGAGGAGCTAAAAAATCCTCGGGCATAGTGCAGGGAAAATTCTCGAATGGAATTCAAGCCATTCAAGTTGGACATTGATGAACTTATTAATGAGTACGTGGAGGGTGGGTTTACTACATTAGGTGAACTGAAGAAATTATGGGTATCAAGAAAGTTCTCTTTCATCTTCGAGGCTAGTCCTACCACCAACCACGCTTGCTTCATGCAGTCTCTCTTTGCCCACTCAATTGGTTACATGGCTTCTGACAGCTCCATTTCGCATAGGCTGGGTGGACTTTATTGCCTCTATTCCCTTTTCAAGACTCAACCATTCAAGCCTCCATTCAAGATATATTTATCTCTTGGTATGCATGATTTAATTTTATTTATGAACATGGCATCCATCTATGTGAACATTGTACAATATTCATCAAATTTAATATATCATGAATGATCATGACACTTTGTTTGAAATTTCAGTGAGAGTCATTTTGTTCATATGTATGAATATCTTTGCTACAAGTGAAAAATGAGTCTAACCTAGAGCTGACTGTTAAAAATTACTTTTATTAGGTTTCTGGACATGAGAAGAGTTGCTTTCCAATTGAGGTGGCAGAGTTTTCACTATACATGTCATTGCGTTAATTAGGTAGAACTGATCAGTGCATTTATGTTCTAGCATCTTTCTGTGCTGAAGGTTGTGGTTACTTGTGTAATATTTCTGAAAGGTTATTAACCATGCTTTCTGATTACAAAATAACCATGCTTTCTGCTTTCTTCCGAACAGGACAACTGAAGATGCTTAAGAATCTTGCCATTGATGCAAAACATCAACACATGGAAATAGTCGCTGCATTAGTCAAACATATGCTACAGATGAATATGTTCTTTTTTGGATCTACGGACATTAATGATGGCTCCATGGTGAGGGTAAATGAATTGACAGCTGAGGAAAATGCCCGTGTTCAAGTTGCTTACCAGAAGTATGTACTTATTCTTTTCCAGATATTTTCATCATATTGCAAGTAGACTATTGGGAGTGTTTTTCTTTGAACACTATTTATGTCTAGTTAACACTGTTAAACTTGCAGGTTGTTTGCGAACACTAAGATTGAAGATTTTATTCACATGGACTTGGTAAGTTCTTTGGGGTCTTGTTAGGTGGATTTATAGGAAAACTCTCATAGCATAACGATGTGAAACACAGAAGTGTACTAATTATTAAGGAGGGATTTGTGCGTTGTTGCTCCAGTATTCCTCGTACGGTTCCTTCACTTTGTGATTGGAAACCTTTGAATTGCAGAAACACTGGCACTATAATCTTCCTTTGCAATACTCTTAAAATTTTCATGTCTCTTGCTGCGAAGCTGGTTTTTCCCGTTCTTTTAGAACTTGCTTATCATGCTTCAGGTTTTATGTAGTTAATAGTTCAGGCTTCTGTAACAGTTGAATCACTAATGACCTTTTTCCTTTGAGTTATACTATGATCTTACCTTACGTGTTTTTCTATGTGATCCAGGGAATGGAACTTGATGTGGACATGCTCAAGAAAAAATCATCAAGTTATGCAGTTGCAAAGGAACTGGCCATCAGAGGTATTTTCATGTCTTTTTTCACTACTATAGCATTTCATCTAGGGGGAATAAGCTTTTGGATGTTGAAGAACGTGAATATGAGGTGAATCCAACCCATTTCCCCCTATGTCCATGGCTACATACTCAATAGACAAACACATTATTGTTATGTAAAATTAAATTTGCTTGAATTTAGAAGTGTCCCTGTTTCACCTTGCTCAAACTTGCTTGTTGATTCCTTTTCCACTTGACTTTTCGTCTCCCCTTAGGATTTGGGGCTAGGGCTTTGTTTTTGCTTTGGATGTGATCGATCATGTGAATCATGTGATACTGCTGCTTCTAATCGTGTTTTCCAACTGCTTTGATGAATAATATTTGTATATTGTCAGTCATAAGTGACATATAACACTATCAATTTACAGAGGCTGCTGAGGTTGTAGATGTTGGAAACATTAAGCACACCATGGAAAATGCCGAACTGATTGGAGATGTAGTCGGGAAGACTGCAGAAATTTGGAGTGCTGAGAAGGAGTTGTTCTATCAGCAAACAGGCACCAATCAACAACAATATGAAGAACAAAAAGAGAACCGGCCTTTTAAGGAGCCAAGATGTACTGGCATCTCTACCGACAATGGAAACATGGATGAGCAGAGCAACGGTGCATTCAATGATGACTTCAGCCTGGAACTTGGCAATGGAAACATGGATGAGCAGGACAACGGCGCATTCAATGATGACTTCAGTCTGGAACTTGAAGAGATCCTCTGCGGTGGTGAAAATGAAGATTTGACAGACATCATTTAGTTGTGCATGTAACTTGAATTATACTTAGAAAGGATGGCAAGGATGTTTTTGGATTTGGTAAGATGATTTTGTTGAAAAGATAGAAAGTAACAGTAAAGACTGAGAATGTATGGGAGGTAGACTATGCTGACGTACAAAATTATGGACATAATAACATTTGACATATGCTACTTATTACGTTTTAGGAAAATTACAAGAGAACCCACGAGGCTTTGCTTAAACTATTTGCTGAACTATCTGATTTCAAAACTTATCAACAAATCCATCTTTCATAGGCCAAAACGATTTTTTTAAAAGATGGATAGTCAAGTCAACTAAATAAAATTACTTTGAATTTTAATAATATTTGATTACAATTCACAATGGTATATTTTTTAAATAAAATTAAACTGCTATATATTTTAAAAAATACAATAATTCCAAAAGGAATTAGAGTTTTTTGTTAACCTTTTGGTAAAGTTGGAGAAGGGTGACGGAAGGGCTGATCACGTACGGTTAATCTTTCCGTTTCTAGAAAATGTACTAACCGTTCAATTATTCAACTGTTCGGTTAACCTTTAAAATTGATAAATAAAATCAGGTAACCTTTGTCACGGTTAATTAAAAACTCAATTAGTTTAACCGGTTATACTACGGTTAACCAATGATTTTGAGAACTCATTAATTATAAAATATTTTGAGACACAATTTAGCATGCTACAAAAGCTAGCTATATATGCCAAGAGTTACCTTCAAAAGTTAGCTATATATATATATATATATATATATATATATATATATATATATATATATATACTTCCTCGTACACCAAAAGGAATACAAAAGCTAGCTACCAAGATGATGCTATTTATATAGGGTTAAATTATATAATAATAATAATTAATATAAATTAGCGGGACGACATCGCGCGTTGCGCGGTTTACTTGATGAAATACTCTAAAACAAACATAACCCAACTATTCAATAATAAAACTATAAAAAATAGGTATTATAGGCCCAACTAAAGTTTAAAAATCTTTCATGGAAAACAATTTATTTTGACACCATATAGGCTAGCATGAAGGGTATGGTTGTTAACTTAATCGACTTAATTGCTTTCATTTTGAAGGTCAGAATGAAGGTCAGTTCCTCTATAACTTATCAGAATCACCACTGCAACTTAATTTTATTTGTGAGTGCATATAAAAATGAAAGGAACACAAAAGGACATTGTTGGGTTACATTTTATTTTACTCAGTGGTGCAACACTGGCAAACATGTAGAAAATAGAGGAACTAATCCATTCCCTGTATTTTACGACTAACTACAGACAATTTGCAGAAGGCTTAGTGATTGGAAATGTCAATACAAGGTATTACCATTTTAGAATTCTCATATGCAATTTTTCCACAGGTCGCACTTGGTTTTTCCTCCCCCAATCAGGCATCTCGTACTTTGTTGCACCACCACAGGAATGACAGAAATTGATTTTACAAGAAACGCCCTGCATATTACACTATGTTATACAATTTGTAGGCAAAACACAGTTATAAGATGCAAGGCAATAACTTCATATAGAAAGTCCTAATAAAGTAGGAAATGATAGAAACAAAAGGTCAACAGTAGCAAATGATTACATCTCCAAAACAAAGACTTGTTACACATAAATTTTGGGATGGCAGATTGCAATCATGTGAATCATTACCATTATACACTACAAAGTAATCCAAGCTACACCTAATTATATATACATTGTACGTCAATGATCATCCAAGAACACAATATATGGCAAAATATGTACTTAAGGCAATTCAAAATATTAAGGGTGCATTTATTAAGTTTAAGGTGATAAAAAATTTCTTTGGTTTACTTTGTTGATTTAATGGCTATTCTAATATAAAATAGAATAAAATTGAAATAAAAATATTGGTAAGACATAAGTGAATGAATGCTTACGATTTAATGTGAATAATATGTTTGCTTTTTTGCACTTAGAGTGGCCAGATGTGTCAATTTATAGATGTATTGTCTAATGTTAATCAATGTGTGTTTTGGTTTATGTTACTGAAAAGACACAACTTTACATGTATAAATGATGTGATTGTTCAATAAGTTAAGATTTTCATACCCTATGGGTATGAGCTTATGCTTTATTATTTTATATTAAGTTTCATTTAACCCACATGGGGTGTAGAATTACCAAATTACCCTTGCTGGAAGATAATGAGAAATTAAAACCAAAAAATTCTCATTATAGTTTTTCTCTAGGATAAATAATTGTAAAATAATTTCTGGTTAGTCGGTTAACTATTCGTGCTGAATATTGAAAACCTTAACCTTAACCGAAAGACCGGTTATTCAAAAAGTGATAACCTTAACCTTAACATAACCGTACGGTTCGGTTAACCTTAAAATCGGTTCGGTTCTGGTCGGTTAACCAATCGGTTTTTGTTATCCAATTTTTTTCTCAGCCCTACCAAATCCCGCATGGAATTGGATCCTCGTATTTTCTCTATAAATAGGATTTTCATGTCATAGTTAAGTGCACAATTAACAACACCATTCTATCCATTCCTTACATAACATACAGAGATATCACGTTCTTCATTTACATTGATACCATGGTTAAAATTACACTATGTGCATTATATGCACTTTTGGGTTTAACCTTCACACTTCTTGCTGACGCCCGACGTATACCAACGCATCTGCAACAATTTTCGATTTCCAGGGGTGTCGAATGTCTATCGTTTAATAGCGACAACAGACTTATCAAGTGGGATGCCATATTTTGAAGGCGTTGAATCAATTTCACCACCACAACTGATCCAAACAGAATAGGTCGTGAAGGTTTGCATGATCATGTCCAAACCGAGGCAAGTTGTGGAAGACTTTGTGCTCGAGTTTCAACCAGTGAACCAGACAACTCTACATTGACGGTCCAATAATCTACAATACTTAGACTAAAATTTTAGAGATTTAGAAGAATCTTTAATTTGTCCTTTTCCACCATTTGTAATGAATACGTATCTGAAATATAATGTGTATATGTTTTTATATATTTCTTTTTCTTCATAACACATGAGTAACATTCTCCCTGAATATTTTGTTTACTTTGTCGAGGTAAAAGAATATGATTTTATTTCCAATGTTTCTGTTTATTGGCCAAACTAAACAAAAGTATTATTTATTCATTAAGGACTACTTTTGTTATTAAGGAGCCCTTATTAAGAAAAGTAGGTTCAAAGCTAGAGAGCACTTCAACATTAGGTAGACACATTTCGAAGTATTTAAGTTTCAAAAGGACCATTATGCAACTTCAAACAAAGTGAAAATATGGCGCCAATATCCGCCTCCATCATCCTCTTCATTTGCTCTACTCACCAGATTTAGGGTTCTAAAAAACCCCCAAATTCACATTTCAAAATGGTGACTTTCAGACAAAAATTAGAGGAAGTTTCAAAGATAATGTCGCCTTCATTTGTCGCTGAAAAATCTGACAAAATCCGGGCGTACCAAGATCTCTTTGAACTAGCTACAACAACCAGCGACGCTTGTTCAATGGAATTACTCGGCGATTCAGCCAAGGTTGTTGTCTACTTACTCATGCAGGAAGTTATTATTGGCGATGAAGAAACGTGAGCTCTGATTCTCTGTTTAATTGAAGATGGTATATTTTTTCACTAATTTTTTTTCCACTGAAATTCTCTTGCCTTTTATTTTTGTTATATAAGGGGCTCTCTAGCGTTGAAGTGCTTGGGATCTATGCTTTACCATCCCTCCATTGTTTCCAAAATAACAGGTTGGCTTGTCTACTCTTATAAAGTTGTGTTTTTTTAATGAAAAATGTAATGATTAGTGAGTTAATTGGGTGTTTATGTTACTGGTAATGTAGGCGAAAATTCTGTAAAACTTATTGATTCAGTGGTCAAGATCATTTCGACGACTAGGGAAAAGGTAATTAGTATTTATTCAGGACGGTGTAGTTGATTGTTTGTTCCTGGAGGAAAAAGGTTAGGATTTTATTGAACTCACATTTCATCCCGATTGAATTTGCTTGTTTCGCTTTGCAGTCTGTTTGCAAACTAGCAGTGTGGTGCATATCAGTTCAACAGTTTAATGCTTCACTTTTAAATGCTCATTTCCATTCTTTGCTGAAGGCAATCATTTGTGCCCTAGATAATCCAATTGGTTCTCTCTCGGTTACATATGAGGCCATGCAGGTAACTTGCTTTGACCAGTTAGAAGTTTCTGTTGATTTGGGCAGGATATATTAACAAATTAGAAGTTTAAGCACAGGCTGTGATGAAATTAGCTTCTTCTTGTGGCAAGAAGATGACGGAAACGTCAAATTTATGGGCTCCTCCTATATATAGAAGACTTGTTAGTGCTGATAATCGTGATAGAGAAATGGCATATAAATGTTTGTTGAAGATTAAGTTTCTGATATGTCCTGCTCCGATATCCCTCTTACAGGTACACACAGCCCTGTCCTTAATTGGTCTTCTTTTTCACATTATATTTTTCATAGATTCCTGCTTACTTATAGAAGCCTTGGTAAATATGAAGCGGCAATTCTCATATGGTACCCCTGGGAGGCTGGGATATGGTATAATTTATCATGAAATGGTCACTTTTTTATTGAATTTTTATGGTGAATCAATCCCTTGATGCTTACTTAACTACAATGTATCATACAAACAGGCATTAGTGCATTACTATTTATCCTTCCTACTTTTAAATTTCATAGCCAAAAGCATTATCCAACAGGACTAAAGCTTCTCACTCCTGTATTCTTGACCAGAAAATTCTGCTAGATGTGAAGGACAATTTGCTTCCTGCAATGACAGAATTATTGAAAAATGGCATGATGGTTCAGGCCATGAAAGCGTGGGGATGGTTCGTTCGTTTGCTTGGTCCTCATGGAATGAAAAGTAAACATTTAGTTAATAATATGCTCAAAATTGCTGAGCAGGCATTTGCTGACATAGACCCACAAGTTCAAATTGCTGGACTGGTATATCTTTCCTGCCCATTTCTCTTGACACTTCTAGATAGTGGCGGATTTTTTTGATTTAAAAAAAAATGTGATTTTGGTGTTTGGTAAACTCGTGAAAAACTGCTTTTTTTAGAAGCGGAAGATATTTTTGGGGAAAAGCAGAAATTAATTTCCGCCTGCTTTTAAAACAAGTCAGCATTGCTTATAGCACAGCTCCACCATACACATGCTTAATCATCATCCACTTCCATTTGCAGGTTTCCTGGGAAGCTATGATTGATGTTTATCTTTTGCTACCAACTCAAGCATTCAAGAGTGATTTAGCTCCATTATCTATGGGTAGTAGCTGTCCAGATGAAGCAGAAAAGTTTTTGAGCAAGATAAAGCTCATAATGACACCTCTGATAGGAATCATGTCAACCAAAACTGATGTATCTGTTCATCTGACCTGCCTCAACACTTGGTGTTATCTCCTTCATAAACTCGATATTTCTGTATCTAGTGATCTGGTGATACAATCTGTCTGGGAGCCTCTTTTGGAAGTTGTTTTCCGAGCTGAGCCTGATAATGGAACTGCCTTGTTATGGAACAATTGCCTGGATATGCTTGAGGTTTTTATAAATGCAAGAATTTCTCGTTCAAATGATACTACACATTTAGAGAAGACATGTGCAATTGAGCCTGGAACATTGGCATCTGGGAAATTCTCTTGGAAGCATTACGCGATTAAGTGGTTGCCTTGGAAACTACATCAGCTAGATTTCTTTATTCGGAGGATTTTCAGTTTCATTAATCAAGCATCGAATGTTGCTGTCTCTCGAGAATTCAAACAAGTAGCACACAATGCTGCCTTGAAGCTATTCAGATCTCTTTTGAGAGCAGTTAACAGCATTATAAACTCTATTTCCACAGGCTCTGATGAGATAGTGCTGTGTATGAAAGCAATTTTCGGGTTCTTGAAGAAGATCTGTGAAAATGAGACTTTAGAAGATGGTAAATCTGTTGATTCCACTGATATTCAACTTCAGCTGCTGGCGATGGTTGCTGAGGAATTAGAACCTTCAACAATGGGAGCTGAGGTCAGGGACTATGAGCAAGAAACAGGCACATTATTATTTATTGGGGATATTGGTTCTTTTATTCTAGAACAGTTTCTTTTGAGAGTTCACCTAAGACAAACTCAATTTCGTGATAGCGGCAATGAGATATCAGCCAATATGAGAAGTTGCATAAAATTCTCTTCCAGGTAATGATTTTCCCTGAAAAAGAGAAAGTCCTCGACAATACATGTTATATGAATCAAACTTCTTTATGTTGTTCAGATGATAGGCTATTATCTTTTTCTCTTTAGGCTTTAGGCTTTATTTTCTCCAGGTTCTTAAGGCATATATTTTCTCACTCTATTGTTTGGATATGTTAACATCTTCTAAAATAACGTTTTCCTTCATGGGCAGGTTGCTGAAGCTTGCTTTCGCTGAAGGCAAATTTGATGCTCCAAATATTCAGCCTTTCACAATTAGGTAATTTGGGTACACTTGTATAGTTGTATTAGGTAATTAGATTTGATTCCACCGGGATTTCTAATTTGATCATTTTGAAATTTTCAGAATATTCTCAACTTTGATCCAATTTATAAGCAGCCTGAACTTCAAGGGAGATGTTCTTGCATTTGTTGAGGTTGGCGCTTCTTCTTTCCTTATTCTCCTGAACAAAGTCTCATAATGTTTGTAAATATGTTGTTTTTGTCTCAGGCTACGGAAAGTGCTTTGCTTGATTGGATGTCACTTGAGGAAATTAAGGATGATAGCACTTCCTGTCAACTCCAAGGCTTATGGGCTGGAATCTTGAACAGTTTTGTTAGGAGTCAGCCATCAATTAAGTTCGACTCCTTGTTCCTCGCGTTTCAAGCATCTATTCTCGAGAAAACTCTGGATCACTGGAACTTCACCATCTCAGCAAGCACCATCAACTTCTGGAACTCTACATATGGTGCAGAACCACAGTTAGACTTAGAGTACCCCCCAAACCTGCATTCCATCCTAGACAAGCTTTACACAAATGGCAAGATACACATTTCTAGATTGGCTAGCTGTACAGGTCTGAAGAAATGCCGAGTGTATGCTGAACAGAATAGCAGGACCGATTTGCAAGGAGAAAATGAGATGCAGTTGAGTTTGAAGAGAAGAAAGGTGGAGTTAACTGAACATCAGAAAGAAGTGAGAAGAGCGCAACAAGGGCGTTCACACGATTGTAGCGGTCATGGCCCCGGGATCAGGACGTACACCAGTGTAGATTTCTCTCAAGTGAATGAGGAAGAATCACAAGAAAGCCAGATGATTTGAGGCTTCATTTTGAAGGTATCAAGTGAGGATTTCTATTGTTCTGTTTTTCCAAGCTCAAGCAAGTTGTGTATAGTTTGTAGGCTGGATTAATAACTGTAAATTTTTCGATTTTCTTTAGTAGCCTATGCCTAGGAGCGCGGTGATAATATTTGTTATCTTTTACTTAAAAGTATATTTGTTGGTTCGTAAATCTGGTAATATACAATTTAGTCTCCTGATAATTCTTCCCTTTTTGATATTTTAGATCCCTAGATCCAGCATTCATATTCGAATCCGACTATTTTCGGCTTTCTCGACAGATGGTGACCATGCATTGGTGCGTCGATGAAATTATGACCACCGGTGAAAAGACTGTGCCCTCTATTGATTTTGAGATTTTGATTATCGGTAATGAGATTACAATTATCGAAGGTAATGATGACGTAGTAGCAGATTAGAATGTAGTGAGATTTTGATTATCGGTGATGAGATTACACTGTAGAGCTGTCAATTCGGATTGGCGTGTCGGATTTCGTGTTCGGGTCAGATAGGCCGGGTTGATGCGGGTCGGGTTGTGTCGGGTCAGAATTTTTTATCGGGTCGAGTCGGGTCACATCCGTGTCGAGTTACATTCGTGTCAGACCCATTTTTCAGGTCGGGTCGGGTTCACAAAGAATTACCTCGGGTCGGGTCGTGTCGTGTTAGACTCATTTGTCAGGTTGAGTCGATTAAATAAAAATATAATCCACAAAACATATATGGGTGAAATAAACTATTGATGTTGGGTCATTATTGTTAGTCGGGTGAGTTTAAATCAAAGTGAGGTCACTTCGAGTATACTATACATTTGATACTTGAATAATTTATACTATTCATTTGATACTCTTACCTTCAGCAAGTGTGTGGATTAATTGTTGTCTTATACTCCCTCCGTCCCAACCAAAACTTCTTAGTTGACTTCGGCTCGGATTTTAAGAAAAATACATTTTATATCTTATAAGTTAAGTTTTAAGGGGTATAAGTGGAATATCACTTATTGTTATGGTTGTTTGTAAGAATTCATTAAGGGTATATTTGTCTTTTTGTAGTTGTTTTTTTTGCCAAAAGAGGAAAGAATGAAAGTAAGAAGTTTTGGTTGGGACGGACCAAAAAGGAAAGTAAGAAGTTTTAGTTGGGACGGAGGGAGTATATATGAATCACATTATTTTAAAATTTTAGTCATTATCACTTTTTTTGTTTAAAATATATAATAAATGATTAAAAAGGTAACTTTATAAAAAAAACTAAAGTTTGAACATGATAAGTTGACACCAACTCAGATTTCTACACATACTAACTAATAAAATATCAATATTTAATTGACCTTTTATTAATAACTATATTTTGTTTAAATGATCAAATATCAAATCTTATTTAACTCTCTAAGAAAGTTAACTACATACAAGTTAAATAATCGAATATCAAACCTTTTTTGACTAGTTATAAAGACTAACTAAATTCAACCTTACTAAAATTAAGTGGTCTGAAACCAATTGAAGTCATGTGAATGTGGAATTATTATTTGTTGTTTTTTTGAGGTAGCGGAAGAGGTAGAAAAAATATCACATGTGTTGCCCAAAAGTTCCACATATGATGTTGCGGCCCTTTACATATTTTTCGTACATTTTTCACTCAAATAGAACCAACAGATTTCTAATTGAAAACACTCACACATGTCATTATATCTCATGTCATTTGTTTAATAAATACACACCTCAAATTGAATGTCAAACATTTGGTAACTTTGAATTTCCGGGAGTCTTACGTGTTTTAGAAATAAATTTAGCTATGTTACCGACGGTCATATGGTGTTATAACTTATAACTCATTATTATCTCCTAATATGACATATGTAATACATATAATTTTTTTTTATATTTTTTGAGTTGCGTAAGCACTAGACGTAAAACAAATCGATAGACTATATTAGTGAGTTTACAAAGATTAAACATACTAACATTGATACCTTGTTAATACAATGTAGAATTTTTTTTAATGACGTAATAAGTATAATGTTAATTGTGAATATGTTAGTTAGAAATCCCTTCAAACGAATTTCGATTTCGGCGTTTCTACAAAATTTTACTTTTTTCATCTAGGTCCCTCCAAGAAATTGAGAAATGTTGAATTATAAAATTGAGTAGTCCAAAATAAAATTGAACCCATGTGAAATGTGAAAATATAATTTTAAGGATTTTTGATGTAGCGGAAGAGGTAGAAAAAATATTTACATGTGTTACCCGATAGTTCCATATATAGTGTTATGGCCCTTTGTAAAAGTTAAGATTTTTTGTATATGTAACCATATAATTTTTCTTACCATCCTTAAAACAAGATGCTTAATGGTGTAGTGGTAATTCACTTGCAATCCAAGGAGATAGGTCTTGAGTTCAAAACCCCGGTATTTTTGTACAACATTTTCAAAGTTGTGGTTAAAATTTTTCAAAGTGGCCAAAGAACCCAGTTGCATTCCAATGCTAGACATAGTTCAAAGATTTTTTTTCTTTTTATTTTTGTAAAAAGACACAATATATATTATATATCGCTCATGGAATAAAATTTTAAAGTAAACAGTTCATAAAAACAATAAATTGAACATTATTATTTATTAGTAAATTAGATAGATTGGTTTGATAACAATTAAAAACAAATAAGGTTAAATTAAAATTAAACATTAACTATTTATGAACGATAAACTTGGTTCAATTCATCTTCAAATTTAGGTTATCTTCAAATCCGTGTTAAGTCGGATTTGGGTAATCTTCATCTACGTGTTAGGTCGGGTTCGGTTCGGGTCGGGTCATGTTCAGGTTCGGGTTAGGTTGGGTTCGGGTTTATGTCGGGTTCGTGTTAACATTTATCGGTTAAAATTAATTGTCGGGTTGTCGTCGGGTCGGGTTGGGTCGGGTTCAACCCAATAATTTTCGGATTACAATCGGGTTACGTGTCAAATCGGATTGGGTCAGTCGTGTCAGGTTTGTCGGGTTCAGGTTGGACTTGACAGCTCTAGATTACAGTTATCGAATGTAATATTTAGATCCTCCGTACGTGGTAAAGTTTGAGTTACCGGCATTGACAATTGTAAGGTTTCTTATAAAATTCCCTCATTCAATTTTAGGATCGATGCACAAACTTGAGGATCAATTTGCAATATTGTCAAAACGTGAGGGAGGAAAGAGGAAAAGGAAAAAAACAGATGCCCAATCAAAGCATCAGCCCAACCCCTCCACCATCCCATCCCCCCGACCCAAGGCCCCTTCTCTAGATTTTTATATACTCTCACACTATCCGATTTTTTCTCTCCAAAATCAAATCGAGTCTAAATTGATACACGCACTAAATTTCTAGTATTTGCGTGCGGGGATAAATCTGATTCTTGCCTGTATCTGTAATTTCTAGGGTTTATGTTTAGCTTCCTCCGTAATTTAGATTCAAATGAAATAAAGAGAGCGGAGCGCGCCGGAGGTTTTTAACTTTTAAGCAGCTCAAGTTAGGGTTTTGGATTTCTTTTCAGTTGCGTTTGCTCGATCTGTTCTTGCCAAGTGACGGAGGGATGGATTCCAATTCGATTTCTACTTCGTCGCCGGTAACCGCCGCTCCTGCGGAGAATAACAGTAGCAGCAGCCGCGAGGGCGGTGCTGTGTCTCCGATTGCGGCCTCTCCGCGCGCGACGGAGGACGATGTGGCTTTGTCCGTGACCGCGGGCCTTGCTAGAGAGGCGGCCCTGCTTTTTCAGGCCGGGAAGTTTGCGGATTGCATCAACTTGCTGACGATGCTGTTGCAGAAGAAAGAGAACGATCCGAAGGTTAATTCTGCTGTTAATTTTAAACTCTTGTTTGGAAAATGCTTGTTCATCTTCGTGGTTATTTTGCTGCTGTCTTTTGTGGCTTTCTTTAGGGTTTGAACTGAATTAGAGGCTTAATTTGGGTTTTTACTGTATAGGAGTGGTCTTTTAGAATTGTCTATTGGTTAGTTAATTAATAATTGAATTTGTTATCATGAACTTGATTAGTTTCGTAGTAGAACTTGATGGTTGCTACTTGAGGAATTTTTTGTTTTGGAAATGAAATGGGGAGACTGGAAACTGGATGTTGGAATCTTTAATGCTGTAAAAATAAAATGATTTAGAAGAGACTGCTTAGATATGTAACATTTTCCCCTAATCAAGGTGCTTGTAGTAGCTATAATTCTGAAGTGAATATCTCCTTAAAATAAAAAGTTATAATATGCATATTGTTATAATTTTACATATGACGAATATATATGATCAAGGATAAGGACTCTGTGTCCTATCTGATGCTTTATGTTTCGGCTTACAGTTTATATAACAAGAACAGTATCTCACTGATAAATCACATCATGCTTATTCTTTGCAAAATAAACGTCATTCTGAATTTTAATAAACAATGGATGTTCTTGTGAGGATATTTCTGCACTTTGTTTGATTTTATTAATCAATACCAAATTCCTTTGAATGAGTATTTCTTTTTTCTAGAAACCTTCAGACACTTTTGCTCAAGTTATGAAGTAGCTGAAAAATTGCTTGTTCTTGAAATGTTTGTTATTTAGATTCTTCACAACATTGCTATCACGGAGAGCTTTCAAGATGGTTTTTCAGATCCTAAGAAGCTGCTTGAAGTACTGAGTAATGTTAAGGTATATGACTGATGTAGTGCATTCTTTGAGTAATGAGCTGTTTCATTTTGGTAACCTTCTTCCAGTGATATGTGTCGGATTTTTGTCATTTGCCATGTAAATGACCAAAACAATACTATTGTTCTGTACATCACAGCTTTTCTTAGTCTCAAACCCATTAGGAATTGTGGTGTATTTGTCACCTGTCTGATGTATGTTCACATTGGCTGAATTTTGAGATAATTGTTCAATAGAGTATCCGTAAGTTTCAGAAGCAATTTTTGAGTTGTGAAGTTTTAGCAGCTCTCTCAGATATAGTTATAGTTTGTTGTATTTAGTAAATTAAACATTCCATTTGTGCAAGCATGCTCCCCTTAGTAAGGCTTGCTTCCTGCTTATTATTTTTCCTGAGAAGGAAACTTAGCCATGCATGAAAGGATTTTGATGATACTAATAATAATGTGAATTCATAATTTTGGGATGGTGATGTCCTAGTCTTGTATAAGCTGGGTGTGGTGGCTTGTATGAGAATTTCAAATAAATTTACTGAACTATGCTTACTTTGATTTTTCCTCATCTGACATCTCTTACTCTTTTTTTCAGAAACGATGTGAAGATGTTACTCCTGCTTCATCGGAACAATCAGAGTCTGTTGGAAACAATAACAAAGCCTCAGTTGGAAGTAAAGGAAATAGTATTCTGGCACTTCCAGTCTCTTCCTCAAGTAGTTTGCCCGTGTACGGTGATGCACATGATACATCCGTTACAAGTTTTAACATGGTAGGGTCTTGTGAATTTCAGGACTAGATATCAGTTATTCTTCATGAAATTGGATCTGTTCATATGATTGTATCTAATTTGGCATGTGTATTTTCAGGCTGTTATCTTGTTCCATCTCCATGAATATGCCCAAGCATTGTCGATTCTGGACTCTTTTTACCAAAATATTGGACCCATAGATGAGGTAATGATTATTAAATAACTCTCTCTCTCTCTCTCTGTCTCACACACACACACACACACTGTTTTGGTCTTCTGTATACTAATGCCTAAGTGTTTGCAGGGGACAGCTCTTCGTATATGCCTTCTATTACTGGATGTGGCATTAGTTTCCAACAATTTATCGAAATCTGTTGTAAGTTTGAACCGTCTCTTGCTTGATTTACCTTAGTAAACATTTAAGCATTAGCTGTTTTCTTTGGGTAATGTGCTCTTTTAAACAGTCATGATGGACCATCATTGAGCGCTTATGTTGTCCACTTTGTTACCTTATGCACTAATCTTATGTCGCCATGATAAATGATATTTTTTGTTGCTGTCATTTATTATATGTAGGACACAGGTCCTCTAATTATAATTGAGCATATTTTCTCCCTGTACCCAGTACAGGATTTTGGATATACTGTACTCTTCAGGGGATCCAAATCTACTGTGTTTCACATGCGGAATTTATGAACCCTCCCAATAGGATATACTTGTATGGGGTCTTAAGCATTTCACCAAAACTAGGTGGCGCATTTGTGTTCAATATTAGATTCTGTGGAAAATTTATAGGTGATTGATATGTTTTATTACTTATTGGGATACCTTTATTGTTTGGTGATTCATTAATAGGATTTTTGAACTGGAGTGGATTCTGGTCATTGATGAAGTTCCTTCACAATGTTTTACCTGTGATAAAGCTTAGTGGGCTTTGAAAAATTAGTATGTTCCATTAGGAATAAAAGAATGATCTGAAGACTCCCACTCTCTGCCCATTTCCTTGTCATGGTTAAACTCAAACTGTCCAAATTTCAACTCGCAGTTCTTCCATTACTTGATTTTGTTTGAGTTGATGTTGTTTATTTGATTGGATAGTGAGTTTGTAAGGTTCTGCAAATCATAGTTTCTCCCTAATACATTAGCTTTGTAAACCTGATTTTACTGTGTTTTCTTGTTTTAGGACGTGATTAGCTATGTGGAGAAAGCGTTTTGCATCAATAGCTTAAATCAAGTAGACAATGGAAGCTCATCTCATCAGCCTACAATATTAAAATCTTCACTCTCCACTATTTCGGATCCTACTGTTGCTGCGAATCCTGATTCTGTACCTACAGCAAACACATTGGAAAGTTCTTTATCCAGAACATTGTCAGATGAGGTTCTTGAAGATGAATCATCACTTTTGTCGTCCCTTGGCATCGGGGGTGATAATATGTCTAGATCATCTAGCCTCCATTCTGCTGGTGATCCTTCAAAGACTCAAATTGAGGATTCTGTTTCCACCATGGATCTGAGGCTTAGGTTGCATCTGTACAAGGTTAGCTTCCTGCTACTTACCAGGAATCTCAAAGCTGCAAAGCGTGAAGTTAAGATGGCCATGAACATACGTGGCAAAGATCATACCATGGCACTCTATTTGAAGTCACAGCTTGAGTACTCTCGTGGAAATCACCACAAGGCTTTCAAGCTGCTGTCGGCATCAAGGAATGGAACCGAAATAGGAGTCTCCAGCATGTTTTACAACAACCTTGGCTGTATTTATTATCGGCTCGGAAAGTATCACACCTCAACCGTCTTCTTTTCTAAAGCTTTGAGTTGTACTTTAGCTCTGCGCAAGGAAAAACGAGTCAAGCTAGCAACTCTTACGCAAGACAAGTTTCCGCAAATAATGTATAATTGCGGCTTGACATACTTGGCTTGTGGGAAACCTTTATCTGCTGCTCGCTATTTTCACAAAGCTAGTTTGATATTCTACAACAGACCTCTCCTATGGCTAAGAATTGCTGAGTGCTGCCTTATGGCATCTGAGAAGGGACTTCTAAAGTCCAGTAATTCTGATGGATCTGATCTTAAAGTACATGTAATTGGCAAGGGAAATTGGAGGCAGCTTGCTTTGGCAGATGGTGTTTCAAGAACTGGGAAGCTGGATTTTGTTGGAAAAGGTGGGTTTCCTTTCAGCAAGGATGGACAGCCCATCCTGTCGATTTCTCTTGCTCGACAATGTCTTTTAAATGCGTTGTACTTGCTTGAGAGTTCTGACAAAAAAGATTCAAAGTCTGCTTTGGTCTCAAGTTCTGCTGGAGGGAGTGAATCTGGAGAGTCGTTAACAACCCAGGGTACACACTACAAGAGTGATATAGGCAATGATCCCAATGCATCAAACACTGATGGGAGCTCAAGTCAGGCAAATGCAAACGGCGAGGTAAAAGAACAAAAGGGTGGGGCTGGTCAGAGCTCATCTCTGCTGAACTCACTTCACGATTATGAAGTTATTTTCAGAAAAGAAAGCCAGGTTATTAAACAGGCTATTCTTGTGGATTTGGCTTATTGTGAATTAGAGATGGGGAATCCATCAAAAGCATTGAACGTGGCAAGGTCTCTTTTGAAACTCCCCGGGTGTTTAAGAACATATTTATTTCTAGGAAATATGTATGCAACTGAAGCTCTGTGCTTGCTCAACCGGCCAAAGGAAGCGGCTGAGCACCTGTCTGCTTATGTAGCTGGTGGAAGCAGTGTTGATTTGCCATATAGCCAAGATGAGTTTGAAAAGTGGAGAGTGGAGAAAGTAGTTGATAGCGAGGAAATGAAAAACATTGGATCTGTGCCTTCTAATGGATCTGTACCGGAAGAATCTCAAAGTTCCATATTCCTCAAACCTGAAGAAGCTCGTGGAGTCATTTATGCTAATCAAGCAGCCATGTCTGCAATTCTAGGAGAGCTTGATCGTGCTCAACAATTTGTTGCCCAAGCATTGTCTGTTCTACCAAACAATCCTCAAGTGATTCTTACATCAGTTTACTTGGATCTGCTGCATGGAAAGACTGAGGTTGCGGTAGCAAAGCTGAAAAAAGGTAATCGTGTGAGGTTCCTCCCTGGTAGTTTGAGATTGGATGGCACCAGTTAAGGATGTATTGTTGGTCGTTTGTTGAGTCTCGTCAGTCCATTTCTTGCCCCCGAGTTAGAAGGTAGGGTAGCAATCCTTGTTAAGGATGTGTAACATATATAGTTCATATCAGGAAATAAGTTTTTATTTTCTTTTTTCGCTTTTCAAATTTTCCTTAAAATTTTTATTGTAGGGTCTAGTGTAATAGGTGGTGTTGATGGGAATATTTGCTCGTCTTTGGACCCCCCCACCTAAAAGGTCAGATGTAGTTTTGCTTCAGGGACATTTGTGTTTTAGAGATCCTGACAGTAGTTCAGACTTGAAATATGTAGAGGCATGTGTCATTTGAGAGGATCATCAATTAAAGAAATTTTATTTACATTTTCATAAGTTTTTCAACCTATTTATTGCATATTCTCCGCTGCTTAATGTTGTTCTTGAACTACAAGTGGTGATTAATGATCTTGACATATTTCTATCATTAATCACCTGTATGATCAAATGGGTTAAGTGCAGCAGTTTTGCTATTCCTGACATGATCATTGTGTAGTTTTGCAGTTTTTCTATTAAAACCACTTTTCTTAATAAGGAACACTCCTTATTGAGAAATGACCATTGTGTAGTTCCTAAGACCACTCCTTAATAAGGAACCACTTCTTATTTAGGGAGTGGTTACCTCTTTTTACGTGTTAGACTAGCCAATAAAAACATTGTTTTTGCCATTTATTATTTTCTAATTTTAAGTTTAAAAATGAAATTAAAGAGAAGTGATTCTCAATTTTTGTTCCATTGTTGGTGGTGGGTTCTTACTTAGTTTTTCTAAAAAAAGATTATGTGGCAATTAAGAAGTGGTTCTTATGTCCATACCATTGTGGATGCTCTTATAATATACATGTATTCACATCGGTTTCTTCAAAGTCACTAGTTCTTTGAGTTCATTCAAACAAGTTGCTGATTGAAAATCTATTATAACTTAAATTGAATAGATGAAAATCACGCCGATTATGAAGTCGCTAGTTCTTTGTGTTCATTCAAACAAGTTATTGCTAGTTGAAAAATTATTCAAACTTCGATTGAATAGTGAAAATATATTCTCACAGTTCAAGAATGTTAAAACTTTGAGAAGCACAACTATCATGTTCCTGGTAATTTCGAATCATAGATAGCTTTTATATATGCTTCTAAGTTATAAGTGTTAGCATAGCAGCAAGCAACGCATTCTAGTAAAGCAGAGATACAAATGAGACAGAGAAGGTATAACAGATTTTTAGGTGTCCGCTCAGTATTGCAACCGGTGGTATGAGACATGGTAGCTATAATTACTAGATTTTTAGACATTTCCATGAACTGTCACAAAGGCAAAATTAAATTGAATTCAGAATTATCAAATAGTATGATTACCTTTATGCAAATATTTGGAAAACTACAAATTTTGTCCCCATAACCCAAACCCTTTATGCAATTCCTGACTAGTCCCTCCATGGTAATCCATTTTGCCTACTCAAAAGGCATGGTAATCCATT
This sequence comes from Cruciata laevipes, assembly GCA_963678965.1. Classification (NCBI taxonomy): domain Eukaryota; kingdom Viridiplantae; phylum Streptophyta; class Magnoliopsida; order Gentianales; family Rubiaceae; genus Cruciata; species Cruciata laevipes. The sequence continues at coordinate 7,180,809 of OY787632.1, read as the reverse complement.
TTGCCTAGTCCCTTCCTTAACTGGTTAGATTATGAAAAATTATTCTATATAGGTTCATTGAGTCTAAATTATTAGGATACAAAACAATTACTCGTAAATCCAATATGGACCTGAATCTGGCTAGAGAGTATATTTTTTTTTATAGTTTGTATGTATAGTATTTCATCAGACTAAATTCAAAACTTATTTTATAGGGAACATAAGGTTAGAGAAAAATAACATGGAATTATGCAGTATATTTTTTTACACATGATATTATTTATTAGATCCATGAATTAGCTAGCACTAGTGCAAACAGGTGCATTCACGGCGCCTGATTCACGGCGGTTTTGACTGGTGACTTCCAATATCGTAACTGGGTAGGGAACAGGATGCTAGGGGTTCCGACGTCGGAAAGTCCCTAGAAAGGCGCTTGAACAAATATTAACAGCGGTTATTGTAGAACCGCTGTAAATTTATGGTTTCCGGCTTCGTAAACATAACCGAAACCGCAATTGAAACCGTACCGAAAGCGGTTACGATGTCTGAAACAAGGTTACGATGTCTTAAACCCAATAAATAAAAAATCTTTTCTATTAACCCATCTCCATCACATCCACAATCTTGTTCGTCATCTCTCCATCTCCATCTCCTCAACTAACTTTGCCGATGATTCCGCCATCTAGATGCCTCATTCACCCTCGAGCTTGCTAGCACAAAGTTAGTCGATCCAATCGCCGCCATCTATCCACCTCAATGGCCGACAAAAACCCTCAATCGGTCACTTGTTAGGTGATAAGCTTTCTGCACTTGAAGGTATATGCACTTCAAGCCTTCTGTATTTTATCATTAGTGATGGCAATATATATGATGCCTATCTTTTTAGTTAGATTTTATTGAATCCTGTTATTTTAGCCACAACCATATGTTCTTCGTCTGAATTTGATATTCACATGAGTTCATATTTATAGGTCCAGGAGAGTGCTACCACCAAAAGGAAGGCTGCTAAATCCGCAAAAGCAAAAAGTTTCTGGTGATGGAGTTGCACAACAGAAGGAAGGGTTAAAATGATCCAGTTGAAGAAATCACAGATAGGGGGTGTCTGAGGATGAAAGGAAGGGTTCAAAAGAGCCATAATAGCTGCATATGTTCTTGCTTTGGCCGACAATTTTTTTGCTACTCCCTGAGGAGCTTACGACGTCGGAAACCCATAGCCTGGACAGGTTACGACGTCAGAACCAAAGAACCAGCCACGGCGGTTAAAAACAACCGCCGTGGTTTGGTCGATGACCAGCCACGGCGGTTCAAAACCGCCGTAAAACCCCAAAAAAACAGCCGTGATTTGCCATTTTCTACACTAGTGTAGCTAGGGATGGAATCGGTATTGATACCATGTTTTTTTCTCAATACTATGTACCGTACCAAGTATGTTGGTACACGTATTTTAAAACCAATACCATGCCAAATATGTCGGTATACCAATATGTTGGTAACCAAGAAGTTCGGTTGGTATTCGGTATATATACCGTTACCGTACCAACATTATAAAAATTGTAAGAAATCTTTGAATTTGTGGGAAAAAAATTCCAAACTCAAAATTTTGGTTGCTTAAATCCTACAATTCGAAACTTAAATCTGCAATTTGGTTGAATCCAACCAGTTTAGTTCATAATGAAAATCAAAATACGATATATGCAAGAGGTATAGAATGATTTTTGATTTGAACTCATAGATTGATGATGAATCTTTAGAACCCAATTAATAGTTTGAAAAAGAAGAAGAATAATGGGTGATTAGTTTTGGAAATAGAAACTTAATTGGCATGTTTAAAGAAGTTAGTTTGAAGAAGAATACTAGGAGACTTAGAAATGGAAAGAAATTAATGGCAATAAAAATTATAGTGTAACTAAATAATTTAAATATAATTAAATAAAATAATTATATAAGTTGGTACGATACAGTAATACCGTGGTATTTAAAGTTCATTACCAATACCATCCCAATAATAAGTCATGGTACGGTAATACCGTACCAACTTAATGTTGGTAACCAATTCAATTGGTAGTATTGTTTGGTGATGGTACGGTTGGTAAGTCGGTTGGTACGGTAACTTGGTACAAAATTCTAGCCCTACAAATTTCATGTGCCTCCCAACTTGGTAATAATATAAAATGGTCACTAAATGAAAGGAAAATCATCTCTTTTAAAATCCCTTAAATTAATTTAAATTCTTCAATTAACTTGTATAATTTATGAGGGCATGTTTACATGAGTTTTTTTATATGCTAGTTAAATTAAATATATTCATATATATATATATATATATATATATATATATATATATATATATATTTCATCACATGCATCGATGATATGATATATGATTGTTTTCATATTTTCAAGTAATTCCAAAACAAAAAATAATAGAGGCTGGTTAGATCTTCCAGTATTATATGGGATTGAGGCCACTTTTATATATATATATATATATATATATATATATATATATATATATATATATAATCATCCAATTTCCTTGTTATATGTTTTTAACTTATAGGACCATTTAGATTTAAAATTATTACATTTTACACTTATAAGTAAATTTCCACATGAACAAAATGCTGAAAATCGATCGATCGAAGAAAACGAGCATTAATTGAAACAACAGTAGTCTTAGCTCTTAATAAGAGAAGGTCTCTTGTGAGACTTGTCTCAATTGAGACTTAGGGACAAAATTGTCCTTTTATGTGTTAGGGGTCTTAACATAATTATTTTATGTTTCATATATTACGAAGTAGACTCATCAGATTCTGATTCTTCTTCGCTACTACTATAGTCTATTTCTATGATGTATACAATTCCTATATCATCATATTTTTCTTCTATAGGTTCATATCCCATTTCATATGCAATTTCTAACAATTTTATTTTGTTATTGTCTTGCCTATTAGGACATTCATTAGCGTAATGTCCTTCTATGTTGCAAACCCAACATCTACAATTTTTCTTTCCTTTTGGACAGAATTTTTGTTTTTCTGATTTTGTATCAGATTTCTTCTTAAAGAATTTTCCTGGTCGGAATTTCTTCTTCTTTTTAATAAATTTATATTTAGAGGAATTTTTCTTAGAAAAGAATTTTTTCTTCTTTTTATATTCTGTTCTACAGCCGTATTCTACAGGATTTTCTCCTGATATTGCACAGCAGTTTTTATTAAACTTTTTAAGTTTTTTCTGAGTTCTTATTAGTTCACAGAATTTTGACAGTTCATCTTTTACTATTCTTATAGCATATCCTAGACTATAACTAGAAGTTCTTCTATTGAAAGTTTCAATTTTAAACCTTTCTAATGCTTTTTCTCCTACCAAAGGTATTTTTCTAAGATATTGAAGTATCATTTCTGGAAATTCAATTTGTTCTAGTTTGTAAAGATTTACTTCATAGTCACAATTGAATTCTTCTAAGTAACATATATCACAGAGTTGTAGTTCTGCTAAACGTTTCCTAGCTTTTTCTTGTACTAGTTGTTTTTCATGTATTTTATCACCAGTAAAATCAATTCCTAGGAACATAGTATATAATCCATCTAGAACTATATCTAGAATATTATATGGAATGTTGTTGTTATCATCTGTCCAAATGGTGTTTTTTATAAACTCTTTTGCTATTCCTAGACTCTTATGTTCTATTAATAACAATATAGTTCTTGATTCTGTATAGGCATCAAGATTAGTTTGAATTACTAAACTTAATTCTGCTGCCCATTTATCAATGATTTCTTTCCTATTATTTTGACAGTCAATATTTAGGAAATTATCATCTGATCCTTTTGAACTATTAACCTTGGATTTTGCACTTTCTGGAAAATACCATGGTTGATTAGCTCTTCTCCTTTTAGAGCCCATATATGAGCTTTCTCCTTTTTCTTTTTTAACATTTATGTTAAAGTTTTTAGGTACTTCATCTGAATCGTAATTGCTAATTACTTGTTCGCTTATTTCAGATTCACTAGCTGATTCTTCATTATTTAAGACTTTTAAGTCTTCAAATCCAAACAATTGTTTTAGTTTGGGGCTGTTTTCTATTTCTTGGTTTGCTAGTTCATCGTTCTCTAATTCTAGCAATCTAAGAGCATGGTCAAGTAAATCGAAGTTTTCTTCGTTTACCTGTAATTCATCACCTTCTAGATGATCCCAAAAGATTTTTTCAATCTTTGGTATATAATTGGTCATATTGGTTGTTTGTCATTTTTACCAAATGGCCAAGTTAGTGCTTTAGGATTCCCAGAGGATCCTAATTCTGCATTTCCTACTCCATGATTGGGGTAAGAATATTTTCCTAAACATATAGGTTTTGGTCTTTCCTCATCTCCCAAGGGAGTTATTTTCAAGTCTTTTTGTTCTAAGACTACCTTCTGGTTTTCTTGAATTATTGTTGTTAATTCGATGATAATTTTTGCTGCTGCAGCTTCTAACTTATTATCTTCTTTAGTTAGAATATTTAGAATTTCTTCTAATTTTGTTTTTAAAAGGTTTATCTCTTCTTTTATTTCCGTAAAACTCATTAGGACATTTCTTCAAGCTGAATTTTCATGTCCTCTATTCGTTTTGACATTCCCATCAAGAGATCTCTCTCGCTGGGTTCTTTGGAAATACTTCTTCTAGAAGGTTCTCCAATAATAAGTTTATTCCTTTCAATTCTAGATTTATAACGTTCTCCCATGGGTTTTTTGTCTTTAGCTATATCAATAGCCCATTTATTATCCACAGGGGAGATTTCAGAAAACTGTTTATCTTGAACAGTTCCTATTTGAGAAAATACATCTTCTAGTTCAATGTATTCTTTCTTTCTATAGTCAATACTGTGATGACTATTTGTTAAAGCATAAGCAACCAGATAGGTTAAGCTGAATACTTTATCTCCTTTATTCATTAAATTTTCTCTTTCAAATTTATGAATGAAAGATAATGTTTTGTCTAGATTTGCTGTATCTAAACTAATACCAAATTTAGGATAGACTGTAAACATGAATTTTTGGTAAGCTAAATTTCCTCTAGCTGCACCTAAAATGCAATCTTGCCTATCATTTATTCTGTTGTCTATTAAGACCATTTTGACTGGGGAATCTATTCCCTCTTGAAATTCTGATTTTAAAAGGATTTTGACGGCACCAAAGTGTACCATTGTGATAGTATCTCTGATTTTACTATCTATTTTGCTTAAATTTTCTTTAATTTCCTTTAGAGTAATTAAAGGTAAATATACTTCTCCTGTAGTATCTTTGATATCTACATGCATTTCTTTAGTACCTACAAAATAGTAGATGCTATTTTTCCTTTTTAATTTTTCTAAAAAAGGTATATTAAAGATATTTTCTTTTCTTAGATTAAGTTTAGAAGACCTAATTTTTGAGAGTAATTCTTGTTTGATCAAGAAGCTTCCGATGAATCCTTCATTAGATTCAAAGGTTTGGATGCTAGAAACATCTTGATTTTCATCAATTGTTTCTTCTATATTATCTAAATGATTCATTTTAACGAATTTTTTAGATAACAGTTGTTATTTTAAACATGGCTCTGATACCAGGTTTTTGTTGATCAACGAGAGATCTGCGGAATTTTTTTTTTTTTTTTTTTTTAATTTTCTTTTATACATTTTAAACATCCTTTATAGATGTTCATATAATGCACAAGAGTTTGATGTTTTTCACAAAATCTTGTACCAAAACTATACCTAGATTGACTATAAGGGCCAACTCTACGAAATTTAGATAATTTCTTATCTTCTTTAGTTAATTCTCTGTCAAGAATTGATTTACAAATGTTTTTATCCATTTGAATGATTTTTAAGAATTCATCCTTTTTACAGAATCTTGAGATTCTTTTATACATTTTATGCATACTTTAAAGGTATTCATAAATTGTACATAAATTTGGGTTTGATGTTTTTTACAAAACTTAGTACAAAAACTGTATCTGGATTGACTATTGTCATTATTTCTATGGAATTCAGATAAATTTTTATCTTCTTTTGATATCTCTCTGTTGAGAATAGATTTACAAATATTTTTGCTCATTCAAGCTTTGATATTCTATTTGATGTAATTTATGAATTTAATACTTTAGAACCCTAAGTAATACATGCAATCTTCTTATATCTTTCTTTCTATATTATTAAGAGTGTATGGTTATCATGTTATCTGTTTATAACTTAACCAATCCTGCGAATCTTGTTTCCCTAAACGGCCACCTGCCTAAGCGGTACTCCCTATTCTATGGACTCCAGGTTTCATTATAACAGATAAACATGTATACAACAATCAATAATAAGAAAGAAGATACAGGTCATAGAAACTTACATGTAATTACAAGAGGGCCCTAAAGGGCTTTTTATTCACACATAGTAGATCCGAAGATCAGACAGAATCCTGGACGAGGTTCGTCTCCAGGAGATTACAGAGGTTGAATTTAAAAGACAAGGAGGCACAGAAGTGAGGGGCGCTCCCATATTACAAGAAATGAACTTCCTTTTATAGAGAAGGAAGGGTCTGTATTATTAAAGAGGGGTGCGTCATCCCTTACGTACAAACGCACTTTCATTATTGCATCTACCTAAAGCAGACGCACTACTGCATTATTGCATCCACTCAATGCAGATGCATTATTATCCCACTACCTGCTGTCACTAGAAGTGGAGGGGTCCATAGGACTGTCGGCAGCTCTGATGGTGGAGAGGTCACTGTCTTGATTGGTGGAAGATCCACTTTCTGAGCATTTACCACATACATAATTACTGCGGTAATTCTTCATCTTTTTGCAAAGATCTGGCATGTGTTCTCCCAAAATAAATGGATTAACCAAAGTATTTTGGAATTTGACAAACTTATCTTCATCAGCTTCGCTGATCTTTTTAGGTGACTTGCTGTATATCAGGATGGTGGCATCTTGATAATTTACAAATAACCCATCATCTGAGCTGAAACTGAAAAGTTTCTGAACAAAACCTTCTAGTCTTTTTATGGCTAAGGGTAGCAGATCGCTAGCCTCGAGCTTGCACTCCATGGGCTGGGATGGATGATAATGATCTCCTTTGCAAATGCCGATCTGGACCAAATGCTGAGGATGATATACCAATAATCCTAATTGATTCCAGTATGGACCGGAACTATTAATTTTTAGAAAAACTTCCTGCCCTGGTTTGGTGCATTTTTTCCTAAAGGTCTTAATTGTGTCGATAATAGCCTTAGGGAAATGGCTAATTTCTAACAAATTAGGACTTGGATATATGGTTTTTACCAAACCATATTGAAATGCCTCGTAAACCTGTTCAGGATTAGCATTCTTAGTGAAGTTGTAGTAACTTAAATTTTTGGAGTCTGTAGTGAAGAACTTTTCCTCCAAAAACTTTTCTTCATTGGCAGATCTTGCATATCGATAGCAGTATTCGAAGCCTGCTTCCGTGATTTCATCGAAGTAATCTACTTTCGTAGATTTTACCATGTCTTCCCTTGGTTTGCTGGGAAGTCTTCCTAGTGAGGTCAATGACTTCTTTTTGGACAACAGAGCTGCACTGAAGGTGTTGGGCTTCATCATCTCGCCGTTGGTAATTAGCTCCAGAGGTGCTAATAAAGATGACCCAGTGTATAGGTCTGCTGAAGTTCTTGCTTCCTGGAAGGATTTGAACTTCTTGTGTGCAATGTTGGAGACTCCTTCAGTTGCTTTTTTGGTGAAGCTCCAATCTTCATAGATCCCAGCATTAGGGCCATTATAGACCACATAATATGTTTTAGATCTTTTTGGGATTTGAATTCCCTCTTCGGATTTCTCCGATGCTAAAGGTGTAACTTTAGTCTGTGGGATTGGAATTCCCTGATTTGGCCTTAAGCAAAAATCTACTGGGCTAACCAGTTTGATAGAAGTTTGTACTTCCTTCTGGATTTTTGGCAAATCCACAGCCTTCAACGGATTTGTTGATTCTTTACCAACTGCCGTTTGCGTTGGAATAGTCTTGTCTTTCTCTTTTGAGGGAGAAGGTGACAAGATAACCTTTTTTACTTCATTTTCAGAAGCTTGCTCTTTTTCTTTACCCAATTTGATCAGGTTAAGATACTTGAGCTTGGCTCGGACCAGCTCCAGTTCTTGGACTAAAAGTCCTTCTTGCAGCTTTAGCTGCTCCATTTCATCCATGCTGGATGCTTCACAAAGAAACAAATATTAGAAACATTTGTATTATTCTTTATAATCTTGCTGAAATTCTCTGGTAAGAAAATCTGCAAAATAATTCTTGGTACCTGCAATATGAATAACATCAAAATCATATCTAGATAACCACATTTGCCATCTAACTAGACGACCTTGTTTATTATCTCCTTTTAAATTTATCTTTAGGAAATAAGTAAAATTCTTATTATCTGTTCTTACTAGAAATCTGCAAGGGGTTAGATAAACAGAGAATTTTTTAATTACTCTAATAACAGAAAGATATTCTTTCTCGTTACTATGATAATTCTTTTCAGCAGCTTTAAAGCTTCCTGAAGTGTACCGGCAAATGTATTCTTTACCATTATTTTCTGCTTTAAGAATTCCTCCCCAGAATAAATCTGATGCATCAGTTTCTATGATCAGTTTATCCTCAGGTTGTGGGTGATAAAGCTTAGGGAAGTTTTTTAAACCTTTCTTTATTTTTACCATATAGTTGGTATCTGTATCTTTCCATTCCCATGGAACATCTTCTTTAAGCTTTGCTTGTAATGGTGCTCTGACCTGAGCTAGCTTAGGAATATAATCAGAAGCATAAGTGAGAATTCCTAAGAATCTCTGCAACTGTTTTTTGTTTTCAAGGATATCTGGGAATTTTTGAATATGTTCCAAGATATGATCTTGAGGTCGATGAGACCCTTCTTCAATTTCTAGTCCTAGAAAATTGATTTTAGTTTTAAAAAGCTGTGTTTTCTTCTTTGAGAGTATTATTCCCAGAGAAGCACATTTTTTAAGTACTACTGCTACTTGCCACAGATGTTCTGTCTCATTATTACTGAAGACTAAAATGTCATCAATATAAACACAACAGAATTTTTCAAAGGTCCTAAATGCATTCTGCATATGTCTTTGAAATATGGCTGGAGCCTGTTTTAACCCAAAGGGTACAACATTCCACTGGTAATGACCTTGTGGACATGTGAAAGCAGTTAATAATTGTGATTCTTCATCTAGCAATACTTGCCAGAATCCTGATTTACAATCAAAACTACTGAATATTTTCTTTCCTCTTATTAAGGTTAATAACTCATCTTTATTAGGAAGGTTATGACTGTCTCCTATTGTAGCTGAGTTTATAGCTTTATAGTTGACAACCATTCTCTTTTTTCCTCTTCGTTTCTCAGCTTCATTTTCTACCAAGAAAGCTGGAGACATATGAGGAGATTTGCTTGGTTTAATTACTTTTAAATCTAGCAGTTCTTTAATTTGTTTTCCAAATTCTTCTCTATCTTTAGGACTATATTGCATTGGTTTAACCTTTACAATTGTCTTTGGATCGATTAGTTTTATGGTAGCTGTCATCCAATATTTTGACTTGTTAGGGTCTATTGGATTTTCTGAACACACAGAATCTAAAAGTGTTTCTATTTTACAAAGTTTTGTATTTTGAAGCACAAAAAGTTGTTGTTTTTTAGTATATATACCCCCCCTCCTTAAAAGAGAAGTAATTTTATTAGAGCTAATATTTAATGTCTCTGGTTTTGGTAATTTAGATTTCTTTTTCATGTATTCTAAATAACCTGGAACTCCTACTTTAAGAGCTTTTCTTATTTTTCCTATATGTACAGGATTATTATTTAAAGTGAAAATTATTCTATCTGTGTATTGGACGAATGGATGGTACAACAGACAGAAATTATTCCCAATAATAAAATCTATTCCAGATTCTTGTTGATATACAGTTGGAATATGAAATATTTCACCTGCTATCATTATGTTTAGATTTTTACAGACCTTAGAGAGTATAATGTGAGATCCATTTCCAATTTTTACTCTTATTGGTCTTTCTACATTTACCCAGTGTTCCTTGGGTATTACGTTTTTGCTAGCAACACACATGCTTGCACCTGTGTCTACATAACAATGTAGTTCAATTTGTTTATATCCGGAAAATTTAAGTTTTCCTTTTATATAAATTGAATTTGGGTTGGTTTTATTATTCATTACAAAGTTTGTAGGTTAATATGTAATTATTACAAACTATGTGGGTTGGTCTTGTAAATAGACAAGAGTTAAGGAAAAGGCAAAAATGCCCTTGGTCTCACGTGAGACCCGTCTTTTTTGAGAATTGTCACTTAATAATCAAATTTCATTCCAAAAGCCTAGAAGAAATTACAATCACACGAGGAGTACATACATGATACTTAACTACATGATATCCAATCCAATGAATTCGTGTTCGGTAAAACCCAAATGAAATTGACAATTACAAGACAAATACATACTGGAAAAACCAGTTTATAAAATAAAATAAAATAAAAACTAAATGGAGAGTTAAAAAAAGAAAAAGTCGACATCCTCTCATGTCGATCGATCCCTCCACATTTTTCCCGTACCCAACAAATAGCTATAGCTAGCCACCTGCAAAATAGACCAACATCTTTCATTAATTAGGTTAATTTCCTTCATTAATATAATAATGCTTTCAAATCAAAGTATATAAAAACAAAAAACCAGTTTTGTTTTTTTCTGTTCAAACAACTTCCTCAGTTATCTTATCTCTCTGATCACTGATCACTGATCACATGTCACATGACTAAATAAGCACTCGTGCATGGTTTATAATATAGTTTAAGCTAAAATTGAATATAATGATGCCATTACAGAATAAGCATATTATGTTTAGGGCAACTTACTGGAACCGGTAAAAGAGTGTTGCTTAGATTTTGCAGGTGAAACCAGGCGGCGGGGATTTTCCGCAGGTGACAAGGAGCTGAAGAGCGAGCGGGACGAAGATCTTGAGGTTAAGGAGCTTGATCTTGAGCGTCGTACACAAGCAAGCCGCGGCTTCAACCTCGACCAGACCGGCGAGAACCGGGCAGCATTTGTTTACCACCGGATCTCCGAGACCGATGTGCACCAGACCTCCGAGCAGGTCCACGCATGCTCCCAGCTTCAGCACGTCAATGGGGCACGTCTCTTTCGACGGCGGCGGTGACTTTCCCGGCTTCGTTGGCGTCGGTGGGCACGCGGGCTTTTCCTTTCCCTTCCCTTTCCCGGGAGTGACAGGAGGAACGATACCCCCGACGGGAGGAATCGGAAGGCCGCCGACGGGAGGAACAATGCCACCCACCGGAGGAATCGGGAGGCCGCCGACTGGAGGAATAATTCCGCCAACCGGAGGAATCGGGAGGCCGCCGACTGGAGGAATGATGCCGCCAACCGGAGGAATCGGAAGTCCGCCGACGGGAGGAATAACGCCACCAACGGGAGGAATCGGAAGTCCGCCGACTGGAGGAATAACGCCGCCAACCGGAGGAATCGGAAGACCGCCGACTGGAGGAATAACGCCGCCAACCGGAGGAATCGGAAGACCGCCGACTGGAGGAATGACGCCGCCAACCGGAGGAATCGGAAGACCGCCGACTGGAGGAATGACGCCGCCAACCGGAGGAATCGGAAGACCGCCGACTGGAGGAATGACGCCGCCGACCGGGGGAATAGGAAGGCCGCCGACCGGAGGCAGTTTTCCGACGGGTGGTAGCTTAACTGGCGGGACCTTTATGGGTGGGAGGGGGCCTTTGGGGGTGGAGGGCTTCTTCTTGGGAGGGGGCTTCTTCTTGGGAGGTGGCTTTCCGCCGCCGCAGGAGCCACAGTCGACGACGGGGTCGGCGGCAGCGATGCAGAGCATGGAGAGGAGGAGGAGGGCGGTTATCTTGGTGGACTCCATTGCTGGTAATGGAGCTGTATGAGTGGGATGAGTGTTTTATGGTGCATGGAGAGTGAAGATATATAGAGTGACCTAAAAGTAAATCACGTGAAGGGTTTCGGAAATGACAAATTTTGCTAGTTGGCAATCCCTTCTCAGCCTCTCATTAACCCTCTATTTCAGCATTTTGATTTTTTTTTTTTTACTTTTACTTTTGCTCAATCATTGTCATGATGAATAATTTACGTATGGGAATTAAATCTGCTGTGACATCATTTGCAACTGAATTTTGATGAAACATTGATCAAACGTTGGCAATAAGAATATATACGTGGGTTAACCTAATTTGATGTAACGTTAACCTATGTATTTTGCATGCAGCGCTGGTGCATAAGTAACTCGTTTGAATGTGAATCAGTGAATGTGAATGTGAGCAACAAGTTAAAGAACCATGGACAAGCAAAATGTACGTATGCGACAATTATTCGAGCAATACATTCACCAAATTTATAAAGAAGTACTTCAACGTTTCTTTCTTGTTTTTTTTTTTTTAGATAACTTCTTTCTTTCTTTTGAATACTAGTATACTTCAACGTTATTTTTAACTTGGATCATCATTATTCACATTTTGGTAACATGTGAAAGCACTACTCTAAACCAAAAACATATAGTAATAAGAGACAAAATTAAATAAGACTAAAATCGTACATGTAGTGTGCATTATGGGCTAAAATGTCTATTTCTACCAAAACATATACTCCTTCTGGTTGTTTAATATCGTCACATCTTTACTTGAATTTTAGTATTATATGGGAGAAATAGGTGAAGAAAAGTTAATAATACCCGGCATAACTTTCGACGTACTATAAAAATGAAAAATAAAAAAATAAGTGAAGAAAGTTAATAATAGTCGGCTAATATAACTCACTCAATCGTCTGGAGTTAGCGTCGTGGGAGATGAGGAACCTAATTCTTCAAACCAAAAGGGTGTTGCAAAACCAAAAGGGTGTTGCTATTTCACGCCCTGTATTTTACTAAAACACGCCATGTATTTTAACTATTATTTAATTATATTTTAAAATAATATGATGTTGAAAAATCAAGAAATGTATTTAGACCGTGTTTAATTTTCCGCAACTGAAGTATACATTTAGTTTGAAAAACTTAACAAAAATAAATATTTTAGGACGTATTTACACTATTTCAGGGCGTGTTTATTTAAAATACAGGGCGTGGCATAGCAATTCTGAACCAAAATCATCAGCCAATGAATTATACAGATCACATTTGATGGGAAGCCCATAATAGATGATTTATTTGATGAAAATATATCTTATATATAAGAGACTCCATGTTACTCCTACAGTGATGTCGCTTATCTCAAAATTTGTTTGCGCGCGAATGCATTAGCATGTGACCGATAGATCCACTGCCATTATTAGATTGCGTTTTCTATTATAAAATCTCATTTATTTACTTAATTAGGATATTTGAAAACCTTCCTTAGTTATTAGATTTCTAGGTTTGATTAGGACTGTTAAGTGTTAAGTCAAACGTCAAACGTTTCTACATGTTTTTATTTTATTTTTGTCAATCTTCAACCGACATCAATCAACTGTAGTTTTTGTTTCAACTTTAATTGGCAACTCTGCTTTTGTTCCTCTTCTCACTCCTAATTTCACCTTATATCGTACATCTATGAAATATGGAACTTCACACCCAATATAATCACCGGTAGTCAGATTTAATATAAAGATGAGATATACAAGTTAAAATTTTAAAAATATATATAAAGTTTAAATTCATCTTTTACCAAAAACAATAACGCAATGTATTGTATGAGAATGAACATTCTATCAAAAATACAAAACAAGTCATCAATTTTTTCTAGAAATATGTATCCCCATCATCAATTTTACATTTTACTGTATGGAGAACAATAGTATTCCATTAGTAATATTTATAATTTTTCATTTACTATATGGTGCTTCTTTTTTTTGAAAATAAAATTTTTATATCACTTCAAAATATTGAAAATCGTCTAATATTCACAGACAGGAAAAACTTCCATACAATGTGGTATCCTCTAAACTCATTTTCGCATGACTAGCTAGCGAGTGAGTATGATGATTTCTATCTCTAGACGTCCAGAAGGGTACCTCAAGATTACATTATGCTTGTTTATCTTGTATACTTGCAATTAAATTTGAAACCACAATAACATATAGGATCAACTTCGTGCCTAACCATTTGTATTAGTCCGAAGGCATCTCCAATTCCAATTAATGCAACTTCCACGGTAAACGGAACTGTTTATTATTTTTGTCCCCAAAACAAAATAACATAACAAAACTTATCTCATTCCACCATCAATCAACACAAAATCAGATCTCCAAGTCATACTCCCAAAATAATAATTCCCAATTGCCATCAATTATTCACCACTCTCCATCCAGATCAACATCTAAATCATCAGATCTCCAAATCATACTCCGAAATAATTTAAGAGTTCCCAATTGTCATCAATTATTCACCACTCCTCCCCTTCAGATCAAGCTCATCTCATCACAACAAGTTTTAGAGAGACAATTTGGTCATTTTACCATGTTTTTAATTTTCTCCCTCTATATACACCTTCAAGAACGAAGCACAAATGGAGTATTTATGAAGTTTCAATATACAAATTTATATGTGACATTTCAATTCATATTCCTACAAAATGCAATTCGTAATTATGGACGGATATAATTATCTACCTGATGCCCGTTATGAAGTCCATTTTCAGGGGATTGAATAATAGCCATGAAATATATAGCTGGTGAATTCGTACGTATATATACAATATATTTTCAAGTGTTAGACAATCAGTTGATCAATGCTATATTTGTTGTGTTTTGTGAAAAGAAGTTGTAAACTATATACAAAGAAATTGACTCTAGTTTGATCGAAGAGGGAAAATCTATCTTGCTAGTTACTTCGGACATATATTCTATGCCAACTATCAAACCAGAAGAACTGAAACCTTCACGAATCAGGAAATCAGAGTGTAACGTAAACCGAAATACGATGATGACCAACGAAATACTGAAACCTGATCACGCTACAGTAACGTAAACCGAAATATATACGATGGTGACCAAAAGAAATCAGAGTGTGTTAATTTTTTGAAAGTGAGAAAAAACCAAACCGTGGGTCTGGTTTCTGGTATTCGATCTCTGCCCATTATTGGCGCCTTTTCTGGTTTCTGCAATTTCCTCCTCATTCTGTGTTGCTGATTTGACTCCACCACAGCTTTCACTTTGACTTTCTCATCAACTCTGGTGAATGAAGACAAACGCGTAAATGCCGTATTCCGGGTGAATGTTTCTGCTTCTTCGATTTCACTTCTCTTCTCAATTATAAATCATGTTCTCACTAGCAAACATATCTCTTAATGTCATGTGTCCGGTTTAGAAAAACTTATTATGTCAAAAACAAGAGTTATTTGATTGATTTTTTTGTCTTGCATGTTCTCGTTTCAATTATATACTAAAGTCAATAGGTAAATGCATGTCTTTTTCTCACATATTATAACAGGTAAGAACGTAAAACAAGAACACACGAATTTACGCGGTTCACTATTAATGTTGGCTATGTCCATTGCAGAAGGAGCCGGATTTCATTGATATGACGATGATAGGTTGGAAAGGCAAAGCCATATATATACCGGCTAATGTATTCAAGGCACAATACCAACATCTCATTTAGTACCATTGCAGAAATAGTTGTTACAGAGATTGAGTATAGAATTTCGTTGGCTCTAACGCCTTAACATTATCGTCTATGGCAATTAGGGCAAGAGAGAGTCTTGGGTGAAAACATTTACCATTTTTGCTTGATATTTTAGTCAGTTTGATTGATTTTTCAGTCAATTCCCTTGAGTATTCTTGTTTTGCCTTGATTTTTCAGTTCATTTGATCTTTCATTCAATTTTCTTGATCATTCAGTCAATTTCCTTGATCATTCCTAATCCTTGGTATATTACTGTTATTCCTTAAAAATTCATACTGAAGCTCAGTCTCGAGTCAGTCCATGTGAGCCGGTTGAGCTCTAGCGACACCAACATCCTAAAATCTAATAGCGGCGGCGGGGTTGAAGTTCGCCAATGGTAACTTCAACCGATAACGGTCCCTTATGGTATTTGGTATATGTAGAGACAGGTCTCAAATGAGAATTTGTATTAGGGCAATAATCCAAGAAAATAATAAGTACATATTTGTTTTAAAAGAAATTTAAGAAATTATATTTTGTTAATTGTGTAGTTGCCAAAAGAGGGGCAGTGTACAGCCTAGAGGATGAAGATGCATCAGTGTCATGGGGAAGGCCATCACAGCTCACACACACACACACACAAATAACAGAATGAGAAATGGCGATGGGCTTCTTTGTTTGTTCATTCATCCGTGAACCCCATGTTCTTATATCATCCCTCTTTTGTAACCTTGTGCACATCCGTGATTCCCATTCTTGTCATTTCCATCTCATTCGTCCTTTTCCATTTTCACTTTCTTTCCACCCATTGTTTTCAGAAAAAAACCCCATAGTATGCAATTGTAGAAAGTATATTTCTTCTTTACCCGAAGTATTGCCAAAAGGTTGCGGGTTGACAGTAAGGTGTGTGTGTGTGTGTTTGTGGAAGTAATTAATGTTGTTTACGGTATTATACAATGTTTTGGAGGTGGAGCTTTAATTTAATGGAGATTGCTGGATTCTTTGCCCGAGTTCTCATAAAGTGATGATATGTCTCTGGACCGATGAAGAGTTTTTTTAATATGTAATTCTGGAGCGAGCGTTTCTGGTCGGTCAAAATTGATTCGAAAAGATAAATTTGCCTATGCCAAATTTGGTGGTCGAATTTTGTCTTTGCTCGTGGCGCATGTTTTAACTGTGGTTTAACTTTCAGAAGTTTCAAATCTCTCTTGCCATGCATCACTGTAGTTGTGAGCCTTCTTCTTCACAAGTCAACACGTTAGACCGATCAAATTCAATCAAAGAACTCTCTTGCCCTACATCGTTGTACGTTTCATGTTCTACTAGTCCTGTTAGGATTGGTTTAGTTTACTTATCGCATCGGGTATAGGGAAAATGTGAAATTGATGTTTAAACAATTCTATGTAATCTCTCAAAATGCCAACAACACTTGTGGGGAGTTTATTTCCTTGTTTGTTTTGGTTCTGCAGATTCCATTTACAATATCACTCCACTTTTGACGGTTTCACCATTAAAAACTCGAATAATCAAGAGATTTGCAAAGACGAAACTTAAAAGAACAATTAAAGGGCTAGAGGAATAAGAAGCGTTGGTTCTGGAATTCGAGAAAATATTCCCAAAAATAATGTATTTAGGAGATGAATCTCCAACAAGTAGTATAAGAATAATTAGAAATAAAGAAAAGTTAATAAAACGGAAATTTAGAGGGGAGAAATGAAACCCTAAACCCATATTGTTTCATTCATCAATTTGGAATGGTATAAACTTTTTTTTAGTAAAGAGCATAAACCAGCTAGCTTACCAGAAAACAAAGGGACATTTTGAAATGTCCAAAATTCATTAATTAACGTTTTTACGAAAAAAGAATTCACGTACAAATTAGAAGACATGTTGGAAGGATGTGAAAACCAACAAATTACATCTAAAAAGGTTTTTTTTTTTTTTTGGTAAACATAATAGGTTAAATAAAATGACTCTACTACAGCCTTCTTTTGTGTCTTTATTCCTCTTTTCCATTTTGAAGGAAGCAAAATAACATGGCCTTCTTAATTAGGGTTATACTCAGTGATGTCAATCCTGACACGAACCCGAGAAACCCGACACGATCGACCCAACCTGATCTGACACGTAACCCGATTATAACTCAAAAATTATTAGGTTGAACCCGATCCAACCCGACCCGATCTCGACCATAAAATTAATTTTAACTCAATAAATTTTGACCCGAACCCGACTTAAATCCGAACCCGAATCCGACATAACACGAACTTGTAGGAAACTCGAACCCGACCTAACACGAATTTGAAGATGAGCCAAATCCGACTTTACACAAATTCGAGGATGAGCTGAACCAAGTTTATCGTTTATGTTCATAAATAATTAATGAATTTTTTTTAATTTGCCCCTATTCATTTTTAATTATTATTAGCTAATCTATCTAATTTATTAATAATTAATAATGTTCAATTTTTTATTTAGTTTAAAGGGTTGATTGATAATATTGCTCAAAAGCGAATTTCAATATCTGCATTTTTACTTTAAACTTTTTATGTAAAACTGACACAACTAATCCACAAACTGAGCAACTAAGAATTAACAATAATGATCCAACATCAAAAATTTGTTTCTTCTAATGACTCTATTTTAAATTAGTTCGACTCATCCTTACAAACTAGTCTAACCTGATCAGGGCCAACATGAGGCAATTCTTTTTTTAACCCGACCCGACCCGAGATAATTCATTCTGAACCCGACCCGACCTGACAAATGGGATTGACACGAATTTAACCCAACACGGACTCAACCCGACACAAAATTATGACAAATTCTCAATGATTTTTGTATTATTTTTTTGTGCTGATATGAGGACTTTTGCCTATCATAAAAAGGTGGTAGAAATTTGTCCAATAAGAAATAAAAAAGCAAAAAGAGTTGATTTTTACGAATGTAGGGAACTTCCCTACTATCTAATATTACTAATCTCGAATCTCTCTAGAAAGATTCATTCTGTTTCAGCCCCAATTTGCTAGAACTTATTTCTTGATGTACTGAACTGAACTGAACTAAACTGAATTAAACTGAACTGAAGTAAAAATTGATGTATTGAAAAATGGAATCAGTATGACTGTATTAACCTGAATTTCATAAAATTACATTTTCACTTCACTTCACTGAACTGAACTGATATACAGATAAAGTCTGGCAAACATGCCTTAGTTTGCATATGATTTAGCAGAGCTTGCTAGCCCTTGCATGAGCATCTGAATTGCATGCGCTTCAAAAAAATATATGAGAAGGTTTATTATACTCCATAAATTTTATATCTTGATTAGTAAAGTATATTTCATTAATTCTATTTTTTATACGATTAGATGGCAAATTTGTTATTTTAAATAAATTAGCATCAAAAAACTTGTTCAAAAAAGTCAAACATATTAATTGGTTAATTAAGGAAAAATAAAGAGAGTAATTCTCCTGTGAGGCAGCCTCACCTATAAGGCAGGGCCCAATAAGGCCCATATTATAAGTAAATATAAAAGAACACTAATTATTAAAAATTTCAGGGGTTAATTTGTAAATATCACTAATTTTTCATTCTTTCTTCGCCACCTCATCATTCTACCTTGCTGCTACCTCATCAAACTTCGACGCAACCTCATCATACCTCAACGTCAACTAATCATACCTCGATGTCATGTTATTATACCTCGATTTCATGTCATCATACATCGATGCCACATCATGAAACTTCGTCGTCACCTCATCATACCTCAACGCCACCTCATGAAACATCGCCGCCACCTCATCATACCTCAACGCCACTTCATGAAACATCAACGCCACCTCACCAAACCTCGATGCCACCTCATCACACCTCGATGTCATGTCATCATACCTCGATGTCATGTCATCATATATACATCGATGCCACCTCATGAAACTTTGTCGCCACCTCATCATACATCAACGCCACCTCATGAAACCTCGTCGCCACCTCATCATACCTCAACGCCACCTCATCATACCTCGATGACAGTTCATAAACCTCGACGCCACCTCATCAAACCTTGATATCGACTTATCAAACCTCGCCGAAAGCTCATTAAACTTCAACATCGCTGACAAATACCTCAACATCGACGACAAATACCTCAACCTCAAAGACACAAACCTCATTTTAACTACATAAACCTCATTTTCGATGGTACAAATCTCATTTCGATGATATAAACCTCATTTTTTACGGTATCAACCTCAATATCGACGACAAATACCTCAACCTCAATGACATAAACCTCATGTAGATGACATAAGCCTCATTTTCGATGGTATAAACATCATTTTTTATGGTACAAACCTCAACATGACTCAAACCTCGTTTTTAACGATACAAACTTCAGCGATGACATTGACGACACAAAACTCATTTTCGAGGACACAAGCCTCAACGTTGAGGTTGACGACACAAAGCTCATTCTCGACTACATAAATCTCGTTATGTACGATACAAACTTCAACATCGATATCAACAACACAAATCTCATTTTACAACGATATAAACCTCATTTACAAAGATATAAATCTCATTTTGATGACACAACAATAAACATCAAGAACCTAAAACCTCAACCACATAACACAAATCCTCAACTATAACTACGACTTCGCCGCCGCGCGCCAGAGAGCTCTATCGCCGCCGCGCCAGAGAGCCAATTCGCCGCCGCGCGCCAGAGAGCTCCATCGCCACCGCCGCGCGCCAGAGAGCTCCATCGCCGCCGCGCCAGAGAGCTCCATCGCCGCCGCGCCAGAGAGCTCCATCGCCGCCGCGCGCCAGAGAGCTCCATCCCCGCCGCGCGCCAGAGAGCTCCATCGCCGCCGCGCGCCAGAGAGCTCCATCGCAGCCGCGCGCCAGAGAGCTTCACCTCAAAATCGAGCATTGCTCCCGTCCGGCGAAGGTTGTAGGTCCAATCCGGCGAATCTGTAGTGTTGGATCGAGTCTGGGAGCTGCGAAACTGAATCTAATTCTGAAAGTGGACGGGATTTGGGGATTATTAAGGAAGTTTCGATATTTACGCAATAGGTCCCTATATTTATCAGCATTTTACAACAAAAACCCCATCCCACTTTTAATTTATGTTATTGTATTATAACCCCTGCCTCTTGGGTGAGGCTGACTCACCCAAGAATTAGTCAAATAAAGATTGCATGAGAAATTTTTGCTCCAATAACAAAAAAAGAATATTTTAGAGACTCTTGTGAAAATAGTGTTTTTAGTTGTTTTTTTTAAGAATGAGAAAATTCTATGAGAGCGCCACGTGTCGCTTCCATATACTCTCAAAATGTAGCACTTTTATACATAGTATATATGTGTATTATATAAACTGGGTTTCATTAACAATTGGGTGGAATAGGTTGGCAAATTCATTCCCAATTTTCTTTCGTTCTTGCTTGGATCAAATGTGGCAGACCTATTATATTTCTCTTGTCTATAATTTTCCAATTTTGATGGACCTCATAGTCACCTTTCTAAAGGATAAATCCTTTGAAGCTATTAACATTCTTCAACTCACAAGGCCACTAAATATGATAGAAATAAAAAAAATTATGCGTAGATTTTTCAAAAACAAATTCACATAAAATTTCAAGAACACAGTTAGGAAGTTTTAAGTGGAGCAGGTTTCTACAAATGCTAAGCAGTCCGCAACTTATTTGAAATATGTTCAGAGTGCTTACCACTCTCGGGCAGCAGCCCTAGCGCGTAGTGCAGCCTCGTGTGTAGCAGCTCTAACCCTTGTAGTATCATCTGGCGATGGATCAATTGCACCCACAGTTGGATGTTTAGCTGCCCAACAATCACACTATCCCATCTGTATTTTAATTGTACAATATATAGACAAAACTTGGATATGCAAATTTTGGTGCGGTTAGCTTATGTTTTCTTTTTTGTTCGAGGTTGATACCAAACCACGCTGATTACACATTTTCATTACTTTCCGGGGGTGGGCGGGGGCTTGACTTCTCTTAATGATGATTAGGATGGTCATTTGTGCATTGTAACATGCATTGTAATCCATTTGTGCTTTAGAGCATCTATAGTGGAGATGGATTTGGGGGATGTGGGTGAATGTGTGAGGATGAGTTATGGTATTGGAGGGGTTGTATCGGTCTAACTATTTTTACAACAAGTATAACTATTTTCTTTTCTCCTTTTTCCCGCCGCCCAAGTTTTTCTACGAGATTAAATTTCTCAACCCTAGTTAGTCAATCGTTTCAGCTTGATCGCAATCATCAGTCGAACAAAATCTTTTTCATCATTCTAATGCACATGAGGTAAGGAATGAGTGTTCTTCATCGAATATCACGCTCTGGATTTGACAATGTAAAGATTTACGGTAGTTTAATGAATATGATGCACTTAGCTGTATGAATCTCAATACTTAATGGTTTATGTATGGGTTCTATACCGAGAAATTGTTTTACTCAAGGAACGATAAGTGGTGTTACCGGGTGCCAGGTCCCAAAGATTTGGGAAATTGGTTTTCTTGTTTTAGATCTAAAATTCAATAATAATAAATTTTGCAGCAATCCCAATACTTAATTGGTCAAATTGAAACAATCGGATAAATCAGGATTGAGAAGATAAAGTTTAATTCAATGGAAAAGTTTTGAGCGCCAGGAGGGGTGAAAAGTAAGAAATATCCGGATTAGATTATTTATGTGAAGCATAACATAAAATATGACGTGTCATGCCAAGTAAGCTAGCCACATTATTTCACTTCTTTAGTAATTTCCACCCTATGTCACCCTATAGTTCAACATAATATTTTATTTGCATAAAATAGTACATGTAAAATATTTCATCTACCACAAATTGAACCAAAAATATTTCTAATAGTATCTAATCTTGGTGTCATTCAGAGCCCCACAATCATGGTAGCTAGCTATATCGTTTAGAGAAGATCGAGTGAAGGATTAGAGGTACTAAATAGAGTCTTGTTGTCAAAATTTAGTTATACGTACTTGTTGTGAGTGTGTGGCTTTATCTTTGGAGTTTCAGTCCGGGAAGCTCGGCTCGAGCGATTGGAGCTGAACGTTGAAGGATGAAGGAAAAGCATGCTCAAGGACAAAGGCATTTTGAGTTGAGAGTTTTAGCCAAGGAGGCTCGGCCAGGGCATTTGGAACTGAGAATTGTTTGACTAAGTGGAAGACCCTTTGTAGTGTTTGTGATATTTCTTCTTGTTGGGTCCAAAGCCCATTAGCTAGAAACATATATAAATAGAAGGGTGAGGGGCTTGGGAAAGGTGTGCGTGAGAGGCACCAAGATACAAATCTTGGGAAAGAACCTTGGGGCAACCGACGAGGGTTTATCGAGAGAGCTAGAACAAACTTGAATCTTGTCAATCCTTGTAGAAGAAAGGAGAGATCTCCAAGAGAGAGTTGCAATCCTTGTAAACTCATTTGTGATTCTAGTGGAACCATTCTTGTATGGCGTAGGTAGAAACACCGAACCTGGGTAAATCTCGTGTTCTTTCATCTGTTTTGAATTTCCTTTGAATCTTGTCAATTTCTAGTTAGATCCATTGTGTAAATGTGTTCCGTTGTGCGTGAATTCGTCGCTTATGCACAACACTTGTAATAAACTAGTTGAATTGAATATTAATTCATCTACTCCTAAACCAGTTCACTAGTGGCGATGCCAAAATCGATGAATTAGTTCTCTATCTTATCTTACATTAAGTAGTTGTTATCTTATATTAATTAGTAGTTACTTTTAATTAAAGAGTTTTGTGACAGTATTTTATTTGTTGCTTCTTTTGGATATTATGGGCACATGCATTCGGGGAAACAGATTGGAAGGGTCTACGCGTCACCGTGAAGCTCACGGTCTAGAACCACCAAGCCCAGGTTTCGGTGGTGCCCTCTAGAGTTGGAGAAAGTTGGGGTTTTTAATTAGTTCAATGGAGAAGACACTTGCCATGGGGTTTCTAAGTTCAACCATGCTTTTAAGAAAATCATGTTATTAACTTACATGTTCAATCTGTTGCTCTCAAAGGAAAACAGGTGCGTGAATTGCCATTGAATCTCGATTCTTCAATTTATTTGTTGAATTTTGGGAGTTGTAATTTCAGAAATTAAAGAAGAGATTTTTTATTAAAAAAAAAATCCAAATGGACCCCCAAATTAAAGAAGAGATTTATTAATGGAAATAAGAAAGGAAAGAAAATGAGAAAATACAAAAGGAAAATGCAAGAAATAATTGGATTGTTGGATTTAATTTATTTTAATGGTCTAGATTTTGAGTAAAATTTAACTTAAATTAAGTGAGTGTATTGAACCCCAACCTACAACTAATATTGATATCACCGGCCCAAAGGCCTACTGGACCGGTAATAGGATCCACGGCCAAACGCCAAAAGGGCGGTGCCTTTCCCGCTAGGGGGCACGTCCGGACAAGAAAGACGGGGACAAAGGAAAGTGGTCCTGCACCTTATCTCAAGCAGGCAAGCTCGGCTATAAATACTAGTCTCAAACAGTAAACAAGGTATGTGACTTATATCTCTCTACTTTATATTGAGAGTACCTTCCGTACGTTTTTCCTCCATCGCTATCCCCATCTCATCATCACGCTGGAGCTTCTTCCCCGGGACGCCTCCCGGGGATTGTTTTGCAGGGTTGTTGCGGGCTGATCTGGAAGGAGACCCGGATAGCGAATCCACCCGGAAGCGGACGGATTTAGGTAGCATCAATTGGCACGCCCGGTGGGACCTTTCCACCTTCGCATGATGGAGTCGCCAAGGAGAGGGCGCGGGCGCCCGAAGAAGAACGCGGCACCTTCAGGGGGTGGTTCTCTTCCACCCCCGGGAGATGATGTGACCTTGAGGCAGTTGCAGGAGGAGGCTAGACATCAGCGGGAGCTAGGGGTACCGCAGGATGGCCACGTGGAAACTGCCTCTGACGAAGCCGACTCGGAAAGAGAGTACCAGGAGGAGCAAGGACCAAGGCCCGCCGGGGGAGGCAGTCCCCGGGCCCAGGGGCCTGAAGCCCAGGAGGAGGGGCAATCCTTAGCCGAGGCGGAAGAATTGGCGGCGTTGGAGTTCATGAGAGCCAACAAGGAATTGTACTGCCAATGGGTACTCTCTACCCGGGAAAATCGTAGGCGGAGGGAACCTGGGGGAGACCAGGCAGGACCTCTGCGGGGGTATCAAAGAGAGGTTATTGACCTGGACGGAGTCGTTCAGCTGCCAAGGATACAGGGGCGTGTGAACTCTTCCACCGTCCCACCTTCTTTCCCTCCGAGTCTCGGGGTCGGAGGGGGAGTGGCTACGGGACAACAATCGAATTTGGTTCCACACGCTCCACCCTATTACCCGCGTTCCAGCTGGGGGGCGGGACAAATTGGGTATGGCCTGCCAGCCATGCCGGTGGAGTCGTTGGGTTATCAGGCCCCCGGAACCCAGGGGAACCCGATCCAGTATTCCATGCCCATGCACGGATCAATGGGGATGAACTACGGTTACCCGGAGAGATACTATCGGGAGGACGATAGGATGCGGGGCTATCAGGTGGCGCAGCAGGACCCCAACTCTTTGGAGGCTCGACTAGACAAACTGGTGGGAAGAAACGGGGCTAAACCTACCTCCCCTTGGGTCCCTCGAGTGCTTGCGTACCCATGGCCGCCGGGCCTCCGGACCCCGGAGGGAATCCCAACATACAATGGAGAGACAGACCCGGAAGAGTTTGTCAGGACGTACCAGAACCTAATGGTGTCAAGGGACTTCCCGGAGGAATTGAGATGCAAGTTGGTGGGCTGTTACCTGAGAGGAAACTGTCTTTCGTGGTTCGATTCCTTGCCCCGAGAAAGCCTCAGAGATTATTACGATTTCCCTAAGGCTTTACTGTTCAGATACGCCGGGTTAAAGAAGGAAGGAAAGCAGCTGACTGAGCTTCTGGCCACCCGGCAGAAGGCTGCGGAAGGATCAATGGAATACTATCGAAGGTACATGGACGACAGCATGAAGGTCGTCGACAGGCAGCAGCAGGAGAAGGCGGTGATTAGTGGGTTTATAAATGGCCTGAGGGATATGGCGTTGTTCCAGAAGTTGATGGAAAACATCCCGGAAACCTTTCACAACCTGCAGATGGCGGTGCAACTGTACTGTGCGGTTAATGATGCCACGCGGAAGAGAAAAGAAGAATCCGGGGGATTCCTCCCGGATAAAATGGAAAGAAGGAAGACAGTTGACCCAAGTAGAAGGGATCCTGCTCCCGCGACGGTAAACCGGGCAAGAGCGGATAGTTTCACCCCGCTCAGCAAATCCCGAACAGAGTTCCATGCTGTCCACAAGGATTTGTTCCCGGATCCGTTGCCTATCCAGGGGACCCCGTCTAGGGAAAATGCGGACAAATGGTGCGTCTATCACAAGTCTTATGGGCATTCGACAGAGGGGTGTAGGATGCTGAGGAACGAGATAGAAAAATTAATAGAGCGGGGACAGCTGAGATTGTGTGGCGATGGAAGCAAAGGAGAATCCCCGGGACCAGCCCCAGGAGCAGCCCCGGAGGAGGTGGAGGCCTAACCCGGGGAGAGGAAATGGGAGAAATCAAGGCAACCAAGGCAACAGGGCCCCAGGGAGGCCTGCCATAGCTGCCGCACCAGTCCAAGCAGTGGAGCCTGCCCCAGTACCTAACAGGATGATCAACGTGATAAGTGGAGAAATCGGAGAAGCATGCCAGTCAGTTTCCGCTATCCGGGCTCGGACGCGATATGTTCCCCCGGGAGAGATTCAGGGAAAAATATTTCGCCCTGAGAAGACTCTCACTTTCTCTGAAGCGGATGCAGCCCCGCCTCAGATACCCCATTCTGACCCGATGGTGGTAACAGCGGAGATTGAAGGTTTCTTGATCAAGAGGGTGTTCGTAGATGACGGGAGCAGTGTGGAGATCATGTTCGCTTCCTGCTTCGATCAATTGGGAATAGGGAGACAGAACTTGAAACCTCCTTTATCTCCCTTGTCAGGATTCACTGGCAAACCTGAAGTCCCTCTAGGAGTTATTCCCCTCGCAGTATGTATGGTGGATGAGAAGGATCGGAGCAAGAGGGTCTCAGTGACGTGCAACTTCGCGGTTATTGATGCACCCTCACCATATAACGTAATCATAGGAAGACCGTGGCTAACCCAAGCCCGGGCAGCGAGTTGTCCGTATCTGCTGACGATGAAGTTCCCCACTGCGCAAGGTGTGGCGGTCGTGCGGGGAAGTCAAGCAGTAGCAAGAAGTTGCATGATGACGGCGGTCCGGGACGCAAAGAAAGCAGTAGGGGCGGTACATGGAGAAGTTCCCCGGCAAGAATTGGAGGAAATGCGGGTGGCGGACAAAGGGACGGTCACGGTGGGAAAAGACCTCCCGGATGAAGTAAAAAGGGCACTGAAGGAACTCTTGGCCAGGTATCAGGGAGTATTCTCATGGAGCCCGGAGGACATGGTGGGGGTGTTGCCAGAGTTAGGGGTACACAAGCTGAACATAAGCCCGGCAACAAAACCAATCAGGCAGAAGAAAAGACCTGTAGCCCCAGAAAGAGCGGAATTTATAAATAATGAAGTAAAGAAGTTGGAGAAAGCCGGGGTGGTCGAGGAAATCATCTACCCGGAATGGATAGCTAACCCGGTCTTAGTAAAGAAGCACGATGGAAGCTGGCGCATGTGTATCGACTTCACAGATTTGAATAAATGTTGCCCCAAAGACAGCTACCCTCTCCCAAATTTGGACCGGCTGGCAGAGGCTATCGCGGGGTACTCGGTGCTAGCCTTCTTCGATGCACATAAAGGGTATCACCAAGTGCAGATGGATGAGGCGGACAAAGCGAAAACCTCCTTCATCACCAATTTCGGAACCTTCTGCTACAAGAAAATGCCCTTTGGACTGAAGAACGCGGGGGCTACGTATCATAGAATGGTGGACAAACTCTTCAAGGACCAAGTGGGAAGAAACATGGAGGTGTATGTCGACGACATGGTGGTCAAAAGCAGGGCTTACGGAGCTTTCCTGAATGACCTGGAGGAGATGTTCGAAAAGCTAGAACGGAGCAATCTAAAGCTGAACCCCTCCAAAAGTACCATTGGAGTGGAGGCGGGGAAGTTCTTGGGTTTCATGGTGTCAAGTCGGGGCATCGATGTTAACCCGGAGAAGGTAGAGGCCATAGCTAAGATGACCTCCCCCAGGTCGGTGAAAGAAGTACAGCGGTTGACAGGGTCTCTCGCGGCTCTCAGTCAATTCCTATCAAAGGGGGCAGATAGGCAGTTGGCTTTCTTCAACATTCTCAGGAGAGCCAAGGCGTTTGAGTGGTCCGGAGAATGTGAGAAGGCATTCCAAAATCTGAAAGAGCACCTTCAACAATTGCCAACCTTAAAGAAGCCACTCCCAGGGGAGGAGCTTTTTCTGTACATAGCAGCGTCCCGGGAAGCGGTAAGTGCCGTGCTAATCAAAGAAGAGGAGGGAAAGCAGCACCCAATCTATTTTGTTAGCCGGGCACTTCGGGGGGCAGAAACTCGGTATACTGACTTGGAGCAGTTGGTACTGGCGCTGGTGCATGCTTTGAGGAGGCTTAAACCCTACTTCCAGGGCCATCCCATAGTGGTCCTTACCAATTACCCGCTAAGACAAGTCATGTTCAAGCCGGAGGCATCAGGGAGAATGATGAAATGGGCTATAGAGCTGGGAGAGTATGAAATCCGGTAGGAGCCAAGAAGGGCTATCAAGGGCCAGGCCTTAGCGGACTTCTTGTTGGAATCGGAAGCAAGGATAAACGAGGAACAGGAGGTACCTAACACTCCAGAGAATATGACCAAGGCTGAAACAGACCCGGCCTGGAAGTTATATGTGGACGGATCGGCACACTCGGGGGGCAGCGGAGCGGGAATACTGTTAGTCAGCCCGGAAGGGAAGGAGTATCCCTACGCAGTCCAATTCACTTTCAAAACAACCAACAATGAAGCTGAGTACGAAGCTTTGATCGCGGGATTAAGGTTGGCAAAGGAGATGGAAATCAAAATTCTCACGGCACACAGTGATTCCCAGATCGTGGTGCAGCAGGTAAAGGGAGAATATGAAGCCCGGGAAAGGAGCCTGCAAAAGTACTTGGAAGCGGTGAAGCCTCTGATAGCCGGGTTTAAAACTTTCAACTTGGTTCAAGTCCCCCGGGAGAAGAACAGTAAAGCAGATGTTTTGAGCAAGTTGGCTTCCTCAAAATTGAAACCTGAGCCTGACCAAAAGTTGTACTTGGAGGTACTAGGAAGAAGGAGCTACCAGGAGAACGATCAAGTAATGCTGGTGAACGAGAAAGAATCCTGGATCACGCCCATGCGGGCGTACCTAGAAGAAGGAACCACCCCGGAGGATAAGGCTCAGGCCCGGAAGCTAAGAGTTAAGGCGCCTAAGTATGTGATCCAGGGAGGGGAGCTGTACAAAAGAGGGTATCTCCAGCCTTTGCTAAAGTGTGTAGAAAGGTCGGAAGGCCGACACCTCATCCGGGAGGTGCACGAGGGATCTAATGGGAGCCACCAAGGGGCTCGCACCTTGGCCAAAAAGATCTTAAGGCTGGGGTATTACTGGCCGACGTTGTTCAAAGATGCGGAAGAGCATGTACAGAAGTGCTTGGCATGCCAGACATTTGCCCCGCTAATCCATGTTCCCCGGGAGGAGTTAATCGGAGTCATAGGAGCTTGGCCGTTCAGTAGGTGGGGAATTGACTTGGTGGGACCATTCCCGACTGCCCCGGGAGGAGCCAAGTACTTGATTGTGACAATCGATTACTTCAGCAAATGGGTGGAGGCAGAACCGCTCACCAACATACGGGGACTAACCTGTGTTAAGTTTTGCTGGAAGAACATCATTTGTCGATTCGGCATCCCGAAGATTATAGTCACAGACAATGAGGCGCAGTTTGAGAATGATCCTTTCAAATCATGGTGTGTCAAGTACGGTATAGAGCAGAGGTTGACGTCTGTATACCACCCTCAGGCGAATGGGCAAGTGAAAGTTACCAACCGTACCATCATCAAAGGATTAAAAACTCGCTTGGAAGGCGCGCGGGAAAATTGGATCTGGGAGCTGCCCAGTGTTCTTTGGGCCCACCGGACTACAGAAAGCTCGGCTACCGGGGAATCTCCATATGGTTTGGTGTACGGGTCGGAGGCGGTGATACCCGCAGAAATTGGGATCCCGAGCCCCCGGACTCAATACCAGCGCCCGGAAGAAGAAGACGAGGGACGGCGCCTTGACTTGGACCTCCTGGAAGAAAAGCGAGAGAATGCGGCACTTCAGGAAGCCAAGGTGAAGGAGCGAGTAAAGAGGTATTATGACAGAAGGGTGCGGAAAGAAGCTTTCGTCCCAGGAGACTGGGTAATGAGGAGAAACGATAAGAGCCGCCAAGCCCCGGAGGGCAAACTTGCACCCAACTGGGAAGGCCCATACAAGGTAAAAGAAGCATACCCGGGAGGGAGTTATGTGCTGGAGGACAAGCAGGGGAAGGAGATCCCCAGAAGATGGAATGTAGCTAATTTAAGAAAGTTTTACGGGATGTAGAGTACCCCGCATCGTACCTTAGCTACTAAGGCATGGATATGCCCCGCCCGGAAGCATGAACATGCCCGGAGAAATACCCCGACGTTTGGCCTCGTCCCGGGTTTAGAAAGGAAGATTTGTAAAAAGGGACCCATGGGTAGCTC
The DNA here is from genome assembly GCA_963678965.1 of Cruciata laevipes. Lineage (NCBI taxonomy): Eukaryota > Viridiplantae > Streptophyta > Magnoliopsida > Gentianales > Rubiaceae > Cruciata > Cruciata laevipes. Next base: position 7,150,449 of record OY787632.1, on the reverse strand, counting down.
CCATTTGGGTGAGAATGGACCCGGAGCTTGAATGAAGCCCGGGGATCAAAGAATGTAATGTTTGCAGGGAAGAGTTAATGAAAAGGGTCTTTTCGAAGTACAATTTTATTCAATACTCTTTAAATTACAAATCGCATGAACATGCGGTCATAGTCGTTTTAGGACGATTACATAAGCATTTTACATACAAGTATTCCTATCTATTTGCTACTATACCCACTTGGGACCTGACCCGGAAGCACCCTCAGGGTTACCCGGGCGGAAACCCCCTCCGAAGAATTGTGAGGACAGGAGATCTTCGGCAAAGCGGGCATCCGGGGCTTGATTCCACGCAAGCTCCTCTTCCAATTGCGCGGCGTCTTCTTCGTTCAATTCGGGGATAGGCACAACCACGGATCCCTCTGGAAGCGGCTCCGCCAGGCGCATTCTTCTTACCCCGGAAGAAGTGACAAACCTATACTTAGGAAACATGACTGCCGCACTTTTACCCTTCTCTTCCCGGCTAATACGAGTACCCTCGGCAGTCTTAACCCCCTTTATGGTAACTCCAGAGTCGGCAATCTCCCGGATGCGTCTTATCCGACGTGCCACCTCTTCCGGGTCAATGGATACAGTCATGTCTTCGTACCTTTCGTACGCCACATCCACCTCCACTCGGGTGGGGACTCGGCGAAGGCTAGAGGGATAGGGCTCAGCTTCTCCCGCGGCTATCTTATTATGCCATTCAACAACGTCCAGATAGGCCTTGTGATTAGGAGCTCCCTCACCAAACTTCTTCGGGTTAGCCTCCATGCGTTCCATCGTCCTGCGAACCCCGGCTGGAATGTCGGTAAGAGGAGACACCCCAACTAAGCCATTCTTGAGACCCAAAAGGTGGTAGGATAGCCGGGTGATTAGTAGAGCATCCTGGAGGACCCTATTCCTATGAGTAAGGGACCGGTTCTCCTTCTCAAAATCGCAGAGAAGCCGGTTCTGAGCGGAGCGGGTCTCCAATGTTCTAAGTTTTTCCTGCGCCCGCTCTAGTTCGCCCCACACCATACCTAGTTCCTTGGCGGTACGATGACAAGAATCGTCCTGAAGGGCCTGCAACTCGGCGATGGTCTGATGGGAATTCAAGGCCTCCCGCATATGATCAGAAGCTAGGTCGAAGCAGTGATTCAGCGAGCCAAATTTGTTTTTAACAGCTTTAAGAAACGATACTAATGCCTGGATGGACCCGAACTCATGAACAAACGCACACAATCCAGCCTCAGACATGGCCCGGGTAGCTTGATCGCCTCCAAACCTCCAATGAGCCAGTTTCCTTTGAAGGAATGAGCATTGGAGGCACCCAGCGCGGGGGAGAGAGAAGTAAGTACCGGAATAGCAACTAGGATGAGGGAAAACAAAAGGCACGGATCCCCGCGGGAGATCTCTTTCCAAATAGCGCTCAGACTACAAAAGATAGTAACTTCATTAAAGGGTAGAACTTATATTACTCAAAATGGGCACCAAGGCCAAGTTCTACATGTGCCTCCCGAGGCGGACATCCTCAGAGACTCCCACAGTTGGGGGACCAGGCTTTTCAAGTTCGCATCCTGGAGAGATCTCCAGCGATGGTTCAGCAGGTCGTTCGCCTTGGGGCGATAGTAGGAGGCCTGGGCTTCCAAGCGAGCGGGCCCCGGAAGCCAACCCCGCAAACTGCGGTACATCTCATGACAGGCGACCGCGCTTGCCGCAGCTGCGATATCTTCCAGCCTCTGATCAAAGGCGGCGGAGTGAAGGACCTTCTGGGTCACAGCATCCAGGGCTTCAAGCTGTGCCTCTTTCTTCTCCTTCTTGAGGGAAGAGTATTTCTTCTCCACCTCGGCAAGCCTCTTCTCCTTATCCGCCAGCTTCTTCTCCTTTTCAGCCAGCTTCTTCTGAGATGCCTCCAGCCGGGCCTCCAGGTCGTCTCGCCCGGCCAACTTCTCCCGGGTATCTTGGAGCTCCTTCTCCATCGTAGCAAACAATCCGGCGCTGTACTTGGAATAGCCCCGATTTAGCGCTTCGGTAAACTGGGCGTCGGCAAGGAGGGAATCCGAGAAGGCGGTGCTCTGCAAAATGAGACATGAAACTTAGGAAAGAAGTGGATTAAAAGGATAGGTGAAGAAAAAAGCTAAAAGAATAGTTACCCCTTCTTTTTCTTCCAAGATAGTCCCAGAAGCAGCGGCCCGCGGAGAAGCATCCCGAGGAGGAGGAGTAGGGAAGCCCTGAGTCCTTTGGCAAGAGGGAGGAGGCGACCCAGATAGCTCACCTGGGGGCGGCCGTCTGAATCTCGAGCTTGTCCAGCCGCTATAGGTCGGATGCTGAATGAAGGACCGGCGTCCGGGTGTAGGCGATGAGCCGGGAGTAGAGCGGGCCTCAGAAGATGGCCCGGAAGAATTCTGTTGACGAGACCACGGTTGCGCGCGGGCCTTCTGGGGAATGATGGCAGGATTCTCGGTCGGAGGAGGTCCGGAGGCCATTTGCTGAGAAGGGGCCTGGGGATCCGGACGAGTATCCCTGGCTGGAACATTGTCCCCGGAAGGCTTATCAGTGTAAGCCATGACCTCCGCGTATAAGGCAGGTTGAGCTGAAATCAAGCAGACAATGAAGTGAGACCATGAAATATATATATAAAAAAAAAATTTGATTTAACTCCCGAAGAAGACAGGAAATAAAAGCCTTAATGGGCACCTCCATCTGGCCACACCGCAGAGATGCGCGGGAGCGTGAAGAGGTCGAGGGGATAGATCCCGCGAGGCCAGAAATAACCCGCATTCCCGTTCTTATAGAAGACATCCATATCTAAGGGGGAGAGGCGGAGAAGGTTGTGATCACTGGCAATAAGGGCCGGGAGGTTGGAGAGAGGCTTCTTGTCCTCGGGAGCAAGAGAGTTGTTCCATGCGGGCATAGGGTACACCCGAGCGTCACAAAGGAAGAAACCCTTTGAAAGATATCCTTTGGCGGATTTGGGTTTAGAGAGAATGAAATCCTTTAGGCCGGTACGAATTGTGAAAGAAAAAACGCTCGGGAAGGACGCTTGCGCCTTCCGCAAAGCATAGAAGGAGCGGAAGAGTAAGAGAGAAGCGGGAACGGCGCACCGGGCGCAGTTAAGCAAGAAGGCTAGGATGAGTACCACCCCGTTAGGGTGTAGCTGGGCGGGGGCTACGTTATAGAATTGGAGAATTTCAAGGAAAAGAGGAGGGAAGGGCAGGCTAAGTCCATATTGAAAATGGATTCGCGGGATACAGGAAGCCTCCCGCTCGGAGACTCCTGGAGGAAGTTTGGAGAGAGGCATTCAAAGGAAAAGGAATAAAGGAACGCTTGGCTAAATCCAAGACATCCCTATGTAAAGAAGGAGAGTCCCCGGGGACGTCATAAAATTTGATACCCACCGGGTGCACCCCGTGAGTGGGCCCCCGGGGAATGTCGTCATCGCCTTCCTCGCCGAACTCCTCATCCTGATCCTTGCGGGGATGAGGAAGATGCTCGACTGGGCGCGAACCCACCCCATCCGAGGCCAACGCACCCAGGGCGACGGGCCCCGGGGGTGTACCAAGAGCTTCAGAAGAGGTGTCCGGGGAGGAAGGGGAGGAAATCATGTTATCAGCGGCCCGGAATCGGGCCTCAAACTGATTTTGGACTCCTTCGGTGTCCAAAGAAGAATTGGAGAGAAGCGGGGAATCCATGAGGAGGAGAAAAGAATAGGGAGTTAGGGCTTACTTGGTTGAAAATGCGAGGGAGCGAGTAAGCAGAGCGTCTGGAGAGATTTTGCAGAAAGTAACTTGTGAGAAGGGAGGTTATGCCCCTTATATAGGCGAATGAATAGGAATCGCCACCTCAAAAGGAGGAAAAGCAATGATGACACGGTGAACGAGGTACTGATCAATGCAGAAGAGGAAAAGGCGGCGTTGTCAGAAACCAATTTTAACACGGATGGGCCCTACCAAGAGTAACGTCAGGAGAAGGTTATGAGACCAGTTCCCCGCATTACGGAAACCCGGGTGACTGGTCTGGGGGGCTAGTGATATCACCGGCCCAAATGCCTACTGGACCGGTAATAGGATCCACGGCCCAGCGCCAAAAGGGCGGTGCCTTTCCCGCTAGGGGCACGTCCGGACAAGAAAGACGGGGACAAAGGAAAGTGGTCTTGCACCTTATCTCAAGCAGGCAAGCTCGGCTATAAATACTAGTCTCAAACAGTAAACAAGGTATGTGACTTGTATCTCTCTACTTTATATTGAGAGTACCTTCCATACGTTTTTCCTCCATCGCTATCCCCATCTCATCATCACGCTGGAGCTTCTTCCCCGGGACGCCTCCCGGGGATTGTTTTGCAGGGTTGTTGCGGGCTGATCTGGAAGGAGACCCGGATAACGAATCCACCCGGAAGCGGACGGATTTAGGTAGCATCAAATATATTATATGTGAACCTACGTTAGTTGTAGGTTGGGGTTCCGGTACTTTGGGGACTTTGGGGTTGTATGTGAAACTTATATCCGGTACTTTGGGGACCTACGAGTGAACCTATGTGTCTTGCCAATACTCTTCGAGAAGTCAAAGTAAGAAACTTTTTGGGGCGGCGGCATGCCGTGGCAGATTGAACAGAAGTCATGTATTTGTTGAAGCACGCAGTAGGGCCGGCCCTGATTGGGTTAAGCACCCGCTTCAGGCCCCCAAATAATTTTGGAAAAGGGGCCCATTTTTGGGGAAAAATAGTATTTTATTAATTTAAATATATTTATGTATATAAAATATATTTTTTATCAAATTAGAATCCCCATACATTATATAGAACTAAATTCAAATAAATTTTATTTTTCAAAAAAAAATTCAAATAAAAATCTAAATATTTATAAGCATTTTTATATATAATTTATAATATTTGAATTGCATCTGATATAATTTATAATGTTTTTGTTATAACTCTAAAAATATTAAATTTTACTTTTTAAATCCTAAAAAAAATTATTTTTACATGAGTCCCCAAAATCTCATGACCGGCCCTACTTAAAGGCGGTTGATTTCAGCATCTACCATGTTCTGTTTCGAAGCAGTTGATAGAGCAAAGACGCCGCTCTTCCAATTGTTAGATTGAGTTTCTTGAATGGAGCAAGTGATGAACGTTATGGGTTCAAATCTCCGTGTTCTGTTCCGCTGTATTAGCAATGACGTTTTTCCCGGTACAAGTAGAAAACCAATGTCCAGTGATCATCCTTCATGCCAATATTAATGCATTCATCTTAGCTAGTCTGAACTGAATTAGGCAAACTTAATTGAAGTGGGAAAACTTTTTAAAATTTTATCAATTATATTTCACTGAATTGAGTTGAACAATTACAAGATAACCTACCTTTAACAATTACGTTATTTATAAAACATTAATTAATTTCAGATAAAGTGACTAGAACATGCCTTAACAATCCATGTTTTGAAAAAGAAAAAAAAAACGATCCAACTTAGAAGAGTTTTATCCCATCGATACATCAACGTTGAGAAACTGGATTTGATTGACAGGCATGGAGACTGACCAGTCTGACCCGCAGGCTGCAAGATCAATCTTTTGTTTTTGGATTAGATTTGAGAAATTGTCGTTTAAACTGTCACTGATTACGTCACTCTATTATTAGTACAATATTAGTTCAATTGGTTGAAGATTGACCAGCTTCCACTACTTTGCTGTCTGAGCATATTATTGCCCCAGTTGAGCTGCAACTAGCAGCACCGCCATGGCCGGGAAAACAGGACCATCGCCGTTCGCCGGAGATGACACGGAGTTGGAACGCCCCCGGACGGTGCAGGAACTGGCAAATGACGGCGAAGAAGTTCCAGAGAGATTCATTTACAAACAAAGTCAACAGGAAGACATAACCGCCGACAATATCCCGACGATGGACCTTCCGACAATCGATTTGAATCGCCTGTGTTCCGAGGAAGAGAAAGAAGAAGAAGAGCTCCAAAAGCTTCAATCTGCTCTCAGATCATGGGGCTGCTTTCAGGTTCATGTTTTTCAGTTGACTTCTCAATATATGTCATTTATCTCCGTCTCTATATCTTTTTTTTTTTTTACTCGAAATTTTAGTCCGTAATTTTTTTTATATACTCTCATTTTAAAAATATGTGACATCAGGTAATGAACCATGGGATTGAATGTTCTTTGCTTGAAGAAGTGAAGGAAAATGGGAGACAATTTTTCAAGCTTCCAATGGAAGAAAAGCAGAAATACAGCAGAGGAGAAAATGACTTTGAAGGATATGGAAGTGACATGGTTCTATATGAGAGCCAGGTTTTGGATTGGACAGACAGGATTTACCTCTGTGTCAAACCAGAAGATAGCAGGAAGCTGCATTACTGGCCCCGAAATCCCGAATCCTTCAGGTAAATCTCACAATACTAGCAAAAGATGAGTAACTTCATCAAAAGCGTTTGATGATCCTAAGAATTTTCTGTTGATTTCTTCAGAGAAGTATTGGAAGATTACACAAGAAGTTCCAGAAACCTGATGGGAATTCTGCTCGAATGCATGGCAAAATCCCTAGATTTACCTGACAGCAGTTTTCTCAACCAGTGTGGAGAAAAACCAGTAATGTATGCTCGATACAACTTCTATCCTCCATGCCCGAGGCCCGATCTTGTTCAGGGCCTGAAACCACACGCCGATGCATCAGTTCTCACTGTCGTTCTACCAGACAGGGAAGTTGAAGGGCTTCAGTTCCTGAAAGATGATCAGTGGATTCGGGTCAGGGCCGAACCTCAGGCTCTTGTGGTCAATGTCGGTGATCAGGTCGAGATTATGAGCAATGGGATCTTCAAGAGCCCGGTTCACAGAGTCGTGGCCAACAGAGACAGGGAGAGGATGTCTGTGGTGATGTTTGCATCTGCCGGAGTTGGAGAGGAGATCGGACCAGCGGAGAAGCTGATCGATGACAGCAGGCCTAGGCTGTACAAGACTGTGAAAGATTACCCTGAAATATTCTTCAAGTACTTCCAGCAAGGGAAGAGTCCAATTGAAGCTGTTAAACTTTAAACACAGATTAACTCTTATGTATTTTTCTGTTTTGGCACAATAATTGTACTACTTTGTTTCACAGCTATGTTTCAGAAAGAACAATAAATATTTGTGAAAGGTTTAGCAAACAAATTGGCTGTAAGCACCAATATGTCTCACATTTTCATTCTACCAAAAAATCATCATATGGACAAACAACCAATTGTAATCGATGTTAGACTCAAACAAAAACAGGCCAAGCATGAATATTTCTGCTCTGTGGCTCAAGCAAATATTCCACTATAGGTCCATATTCCATAGGCTACCCTTCTTAAGTTCAGCCCTCACCGCCCTGTGATCGACAAAGTAAATGAAGTTAACAAAAAAATACTAAATTAAAAGAGCGGCAGAATGAAGTGCTGCTCATCGAGATGCAAAACTGTACCTAAGTTCCTTGTTAATATCCTTGTTGCGAGGATCAAGAGCCAAAGCCTGAGAAAATGCCTTTGCTGCCTTCTTATAATCCTGCTCACGAAAAAATGTAGTTAGTTTAACACTTCTAATTCCTCATTAACTCTCCAGTATCTCCCTATGTGGAACGGAAGTTTCTAGAAAAATCTACCTTAAGAAGTTTCCAAGCTTCACCCTCCCTCAAGTGGGCCTTTGCCCAACGGGGTTCCAGTGCAATGCAATCCTGTGCATCTTTCAAAGCCTCTCTACCTTTATTCATCATAGCATAGCACAGACTCTTATTGTATAGTATTTTTGCATCACCTGGATCAGCACCAAAGGCCTGCAGCTCGAATGAATAGGGAGGTCTTTATTTTAAACAATATTGTGGAATAAAGCACCCTGTCAAAATCAAAACTGATAGAGCCCAAGAAGTACAAAGTACCTACTCTTTTTAGAAAGCAACGGCATATTACCTGTTTATACCATTGAACTGCATCGTAATATTTATCCATCTTAAGAGCCTCTTCTCCCTTTGCTTTTGTCAACAGATATATCTTTTTCTGGTTGGAGTTGTACTGATGACCAGAGGGGAAAAAACAAGTTGTCAGAAATAGGATATCTTCAGAGAACTACACCAGCACAACAATAGGAAGAGGCTCTAGATCTTTCGAATAGAACTTCTCTTCTCCTAAAAACCAAAACATATAAATACTACTAGAACACACAGCACGGAATTTCCGTTGACTAGTAGTATCAACCTAGGATTGGAAAGGCTGATAGGCCAGATGTTTTCTTTCACACTACAAATTCAATCTAAGAGGCAATAATTTTACCAAAACAACAAAAATTGGTCTCCAATCATCCTGACACATGCAACCTCAACTATGTTTACAATCAAAGACCCTTCAATTGAAAATAATCACCAATAATAAAAAAGAACAGCATATTAATGGAGAATGCAAGTAGTTCTGTAGGGAGAAGATGACGCTGCTTTGGGAAAGGGTTAACATACCAGCACCTTTCCCTCTTCTGATATAGCATGCAGCATTAATCCACTGACGCTCCAATCAGGATAACAACCAATACGAGAAGTGACTGGATAGAGAAGCTCCACCATCTTACGGCGACCATACCATGCTGCATACTCTAATGGTTTACGGCCCACCTATTTAAGAATTCAAGGTCAAGATCTGGGATGCACAAGTATCATTAAATTACTATTAAATCCCACTTCAAAAAGGTTAGGTTTTAAACCATTAGAACGAGGATTGAAGCATCCAAGAGATGCACGAAAATTTTGAGGCTCCATGCTGCTTTAATTTACAAGTGGGAAAGGTATTAAGGGGGGAACTAATTCCATGTTATTCAAAATGCCTTCACTCATTCTAGAAAGTGAAAAATATATGTAAACTGAACTTTTAAAAAGTAACGAGTAGAAGAGGTCAAAGAGCTAACTTAATGGATTAGGAAACTCACATGGTCTAGCTTGTTGGGGTCTGCACCAGCTTTCAGCAACCACCTGAATACTTCTAGATCTCTTCCAGTGGCAGCAAAACGAAGAGGTGTTACCAGGTAACAAGCTCGATTAGGATCAGCTCCTGACTGCATCAGATGAATTCAAAGATTCACCAATAAAACCGAGTTTCAGCAGGCAGCATATAATGTTCATTTGTGTTTATGCTTGTCTTCAACAGTGCAAAACATTTTTCTTCAACAGAGGAAAATATGCAAGTATTCTTTCAAATTCCCTGTATAATTAGGTTCAAAGGCCACCAACATTCCATAATTATAACCATCAAAATAATCTAATGGAGCCAATTGGTCACTGAGCTAATGTCTAGGAATGCTTCAGACCTGGATCACAAACAAAAGATGCAACAAGCAATAGAACTTCATTTCCAAACTAATTACAAATTTCTAACATACAAAGTCTTAGACCTCTCGACAGAGTCATCTGATATCCTCCACATTTGTTTACATGTATTTTTTTAATGATTTAAAGCAACACCAAATTCAATGCAAACAAAGCAAGTCTTTGAGAGAGTGTCTACACTTGATGATGCAGAACACATGCAGCTGATTACAGTTCTAGAAAGTTAAGTGTAGCCACATTGAATATCTGGTAAAAAATGATTCATTTTGGCAAATCACAGATGTTTAAATTAGCAAGCAAAGAGAGGGCAACACCTTCACTAGCAGCTCCAAGCACTCAATGGATCCAACAAGTGTCGCAAGGAAGAAAGGAGATGCATCCACTGATGCATTAGTAGGGTTTGGCTGCAGCAGAATGTTTGACATCAGACCATACTCAGCAACTTGTAGAACAAAATAAGGGTTCAAACTATGTATATAACTTTATAAATCGATCCAGACAGCAACAAATCTAAGCTTTCAGACCAAACTGTGTCAAGCATGTCATTATTTAAGAGATTACAAATAAAATTAATTGTGAAACCCATGAGCTTAGCAAACATATCTTTACCAAAAATTTTGCAACAATTAAATAGTCCAAGAATTGAGATAGAGATGGTTTAACAAGAAACCAGTAAGTATGCAATCCTTCGCACAAAACTACAGCACTATACTCACATCTGCCTTATGTTCTAATAAGCATTCCAAGGTTTCTCGATTTCCAGATGCTGCAGCATGATGCAATGGTGTTCCCCGAGAAGAATCTGCATTCAAATCTGCGCCTCTTGATAACAACAACTCAACAATCTCCTTAGTTCCTGAGGAAAGCACTGAAGTAAGTAAAACAAAAAAAAAGGTCTCTAACAACAAAGAATCAAAGGATAGTAGACCTCTGCTAGCAGCATAATGCAATGGTGTTTGGCCAGAAGGAGTATATCTGGTAACATCTGCACCATTCTCGATAAGGAACAGCGTAGTCTCCATATTCTTCGCATAAATAGCTGCAAACAAGGGTGTTTCCCCTGCAAAAGAAAATTGAAGCTGCAAGTCATAAACATCTGTGCACAATACAAGTAATCTTAATCCTAGAGCACTCTATAATGAGAATTCTCTGGAAAAAATATCTCCTATCTCCCATCTCCCTGCCAGGGACAGCATCGAAAAAAGAAAGCTAGTACCCTTGTCATCGGTTCCATTAATGTCAAACTTCTTAAGAAATATCCCGCAATCTATAGCCTTCCCTTCAGCAGCAACCAAGTGAAGAGGACTAGCACCGCCAGGTGTCCGCAGAGTGCCAGTTTCAAACTTCTCCAAAACCCCTAGCCAAAAAAATTAAAAATTTTAGTTAACATTCCATGGACACAACCATATAAAATATTTCTAAATGAACACTAGAAAACATCAAAACCATACTCACTCTTAAATAACGCCTCTTCTCCCCCTCGGATACCTGGGTAAATTACAACGTAGCGGTAAAAATTAACAATAAACAACAGCTAGAAACTCAAGAGTACTAAGAGTTTGTAGAATTCACGAACCAGATAGAGATTCCGTAGTAGGAATTTCCTCCATCCTGTGTGACGAAGAACCGGATGGAGATGGAGATTCCATATCTAGCAATAAATTACAGAAAGCCCGTTATCAACAAAATTAACTCAGTTCATACAGATAACACATATTAGCAGAAGTAGTTAAGAAAAATCTGAAAGAAACCAGAAAAGGTGAAACTTTACCAGTTGAGAGTGTAACTTGAAAGTATAGTTTCCGAGAAGCTGAGCGCAGGCCGGTAAGCGCAGCCGGCGGCGGCAGGTGATTTACGGTGGTTCTGATTTTTATGCAATGGCGGGAAGAGTTGGAAATGATCTTAGTATGTCCTAAAACCCTACAAAGGCCGACCCAATTTTTATACGTAGACATTAACATTATTTATTTGTGAGAAACTTGCCCATATATCCCTGGGTTCTTTATTAAATGGACATATACTCCTGGGTTTTTAAAAAGTATTTCGGTACCCTCATACATGTATTGAATTTGCAAATCTTGTAAACTATGCCGTTCATCGAACTGTTTATTTTGATTTTTAGGTGATTCGAAAATATATGAAAATAAACTTCTAGATGACAATAAAAGCTCACAGGGTACAATTACAAATTCAATACTAGATTAGCAATATCATTAGTAGCATTTTTCAAAAACTAATGTTTATAATGGCTTAATATGCTTCAAAAGTTCAAAGAGACAATCAGTAGCCAGGGGTAGAATCGGTACAATACCATTTTTTTTTCTCAATACCATGTACCATACCAAGTATTTCGGTACACATATTTTAAATACCAATACCAACCAAAAAGTTTGGTTGGTATTCGGTTTATACCGTAATTGTACCAAAAATATGATTTGAAAAATAAAATTGAAATACATGTAAAATATGAAATTCGTCGAAAAATAATAAATGAAATAAATTTTAATCAATGTGACATGTTCAAAATAACTACTAATTTTCTTACTTATGATATTACATCAAGATAATTATGGCATTATTCAAAAATAAAATTTAATCTTAAGAGTTTAAGATAAAAAACAAAAGTGAAATGGAAATAACTTGGAGCCTAGACAATGAAGTGGTAAAATACGTGCATCTATTTTGGGATCCCATCTATTTTTACCGCGATAATGAGAAAGTGTTGTGAGGTAAAAGACATTTACAAGTTAAATTTGTATAAAAATATCATAAGTATTATCAAAAAAATAAAAAAAACACTCGCTTGAAAAATATTTAAGGCAACAAATATTTAATTCTTGTCAATATTATTTATTTTTTAATTTATATTATTATTTTGGTATGGTACGGTAATACCATGGTATTGAAAATTCAATACCAATACCATACCACTAAAGTCGGTATATAATTGGTACAGTATTTTCGGTATGGTATTGGTTGGTACGGTATTTCGGTACATTTTGTCAGCCCTATCAGTAGCAACATATTGAAATATTGTTTACAGTTAGGCCTTGCTTGCTAGAGCTTATTTGTAGATTAGTTCAGTTCAATTCAATTCAATTCAGTTAAAATGTAATTTGATGAAATTCAGATTATTCAGTCATGTTCATTCTTTTTTCAGTACAATAATTTTTATTTCATTTCAATCCAGTTCAGTTCGTTAAGTTCAGCAAAAAATGAACTCTAGTAAACAGGGCCTTGTAGTAAATAAAGTGATTTTTAATCGACGTGAAATAAAAAGAAGACATTTCGATTCAGAAAACAAAATTGGTAGATGTGATGGATCAATAATTTTGAAATAAAATTCGCCCATCAACGCATTTGTGGAGTGCTCCCACCACTTAGAATTAGAACACCCTCACTCACCAAAAATTTCTGGTTTTGTTTTGCATTACAAAAAAACTCAATCACAAGAATAGAGATTGTGGACTTCGAATAGGTCATACAATCACTCATGACATTCTCCATCTTTCGTTATTGTCCACTTTAGTCATTGTCACTCATTACTAGGACTGATCCTAGCAGCAGCAACATGTCTGGAGAGAAAGAACTATCTCTGTTCGCCGGAGATTACACGGAATTAGGACGGCACCGGACAGTTCAGGAGCTACTGGCAAAAGATGGTGAAGAAGTTCCAGAGGAATACATAGCTAAAGACACTCGACAAGGAGACAGCATTTCTACCTCTTTCCCATTGATGGAACTCCCAGTTATCGATCTGCATCGCCTGTTGACTTCATCATCATCGGAACTCCAAAATCTCCATTCAGCTCTCACCTCATGGGGCTGTTTTCAGGTTCTAAATCTCTGTCCGAAAAAAACTCCCTATACTTCGTAATGATGTTTTCAGTTCAAAATCTAATGCAACAGATGTCACACTTTAGGTTATAAACCATGGGATAGAATTTTCCTTGCTTGATGAACTGAAAGAGAATGGCAGGCAGTTTTTCAAGCTTCCAATGGAAGAAAAACAAAAGTGCATCAGAGGAGAAAATGACTTTGAAGGATATGGAAGCGATATGGTCGTATCTGAGAATCAAACGTTGGATTGGGCAGACAGAATTTACCTCTGTGTCTCACCTAAAGATGGTCGAAAACTAGACCGCTGGCCACAGAATCCTAAATCCTTCAGGTAACCTAATCTTCAAAAATAACTACATGAAAATAGTTCAACTGATCTTACAATTCTGTCTGATACCTGTATTCAGGGGAGTGTTAGAAGAGTACACAATAAGGTCAAAAAACATAGCCGAAATCCTGCTCAAATCCATGGCAAAAACCCTAAACTTGGAAGAAAACAGTTTTCTTAAGCAGCATGGAGAAAAACCTGTATTGTTTGCCAGATACAACTTCTATCCTCCATGCCCTAAGCCTGACCTGGTTCATGGTTTGAAACCACATGCTGATGCAACAGCATTAACACTTGTTGTACCCGATGAAGAAGTTGAAGGGCTTCAATTCCTGAAACATGATCAGTGGGTTCGGGTCAGGGCCGAACCTCGGGCTCTCCTAGTCAATGTTGGTGATCAGGTTGAGATGATGAGCAACGGGATCTTCAAGAGCCCGATTCACCGGGTAATGGCAAACAAGGACAAAGAGAGGATGTCGGTAGCAATGTTCTGCTTACCAGGAGTTGGAGTGGAGGTAGGACCAGTGGAAGAGCTGGTCACTGAAACAAGGCCCAGGATGTACAAGACTGTGAAAAACTACCCTGAAATATTTTTCAAGTATTACCAGCAGGGAAAGAGGCCAATTGAAGCTGTTAAACTCTAAACACAACTAAAATGTTGTAGTCCTACAAAAATAAAGAGTATGGATGAATATTATAGTTTAGACTTTAGACCGTCACTCATGACATCCTCTATCTTCTGATTTTGTCCACTTCCTATATTATATTTAGCATAATAATAGTAAACTGATCCGATTTCTTCACATACTGCCGGCTGCTCATATCTCTAAGCAATTTCTCCCATTTTACTGCAACTGGCAGCAGCACCTCCATGTCTGGAGAGACAGGAGTATCTCCGTTCGCCGGAGATGACACAGAACTGGAGCGCCACCGCACAGTCCAGGAGCTACTGGCAAATGATGGTGAAGAAGTTCCAGAGGAATACATATTCAAACAAAGTCAACATGGAGACAGCCTTTCTGCAACTGTCCCATTGTTAGACCTCCCTGTCATTGATCTGCAACACCTATTGACTTCATCACCATCGGAACTCCAGAATCTTCGTTCAGCTCTCGCCTCATGGGGCTGTTTTCAGGTAAAAAATCTCTCTGAAAAATCCCTAATGTTTGTAATGATTTATTTTTTTCAGTTTAGAAACTAATGCATCAAATGTCAACCCTAGGTTATAAACCATGGGATTGAGTTTTCTTTGCTCGATGAATTGAAAGAGAATGGAAGGCAATTTTTCAAGCTTCCAATGGAAGAAAAACACAAGTGCATCAGAGGAGAAAATGACTTTGAAGGATATGGAAGTGATATGGTTCTATTTGAGAATCAAACTTTGGATTGGACAGACAGAATTTACCTTTGTGTCAATCCAGAAGATAATCGAAAGCTACACTGCTGGCCCCAGAATCCCAAATCCTTCAGGTGATCTATTCATCACAAACTACTAACACTATATAAATATATTAAAAGATATCGATCTGTCTGATTGAATTCAGGTTAGTATTAGAAGAGTACACAAGAAGGTCAAACAGCATAGCTGAAATTCTGCTCAAATCAATGGCAGAATCTCTGGATTTGGCAGAAAACAGTTTTCTTAAGCAGTATGGAGATAGACCTGTATTGTATGCTAGATACAACTTCTATCCTCCGTGCCCAAAGCCCGGCCTAGTTCAGGGTTTGAAACCACATGCCGATGGAACAGCACTTACAATTGTCTTACCTGACGAAGAAGTTGAAGGGCTTTGTAGAATTTATCAAACTAAATTGGGATTCAAGGCATAAAAGCCAAAACCCGAAAGGGCCACAAAACACAGGTCTATATTCAATCAAATCGTTCAAAAGATTCTGTACAATAAGAGCTGCATATATAGCAAGCCAAACCACTTGACAGCTAGCTAACTGAATTTCTAACAAACTAACTGAATTAGAAAACGGGAAAGGATAGCTATGAGCTAAGAACTCCAGGGAGATGAAACGCGACCGTTTCAGAAGCAACGGATAGTCAACAACGTCTTGACCGGTCTGTCCCTAGCCCGCCCGGTTCAGCCGACTTATTGACCCGAAATTATATAATCCAACAGCCTCCCCTCAAGGTGGAACACCTTGAATGACAGCAGGAGCACAGAATCCCATGCGAGCAAGGAGAGGAAGAGCTGAAACAGCAGAGAGAGACTTGGTGAAGCCATCAGCCAGCTGGAACTTAGAGAAGACATGCAGAGGGTCTATAAATCCTGAGGTATAAGAATCTCTGACAAAGTGACAATCAATGTCGATGTGTTTTGTTCTCTCATGGAAGACTGGATTTTCAGTGATGTCCAAGGCAGCAGAGTTATCACAGTGGAGAGGAATAGGACCAGTGTGAGCACATTTGAAATCCCTGAGTATATAGGTAATCCACATGAGCTCAGTGACTGTCATGGCCATACTTCTGTATTCAGCCTCTGCAGAAGATCTTGAAACAACATTCTGCTTCTTGGATTTCCAGGAGATCAGAGAATCACCCAGAAAAATGCAAAAACCAGTAACTGACCTCCTATCAAGCTTGCAAGTTGCCCAGTCTGCATCACAGAATGCTGATAGAGAAAGATCAGGCTGAGCTGGGAAGAAAATGCCATGAAAGGAGCAGCCCTTGAGATATTTAACTACATGAATGGCAGCATCCCAGTGAAGTTGAGTTGGATTCTGAACAAATTGGCTAAGTTGATGGACTGCAAAAGTGATATCTGGTCTTGTGAAGCTTAAGTACAGCAATCTTCCAACTAGTCTTCTGTAAGGACTGGAATCCAACAACAAAGGAGAATTATCTGAACCAGGTTTCCAATCAGAGGGCAGAGGTGTGGCCACAGCCTTGGCATTATCACATTTCAGATCCTTGATGATGTCTGAAATGTACTTATGTTGACTCAGAAAAATGCCATCTGGGGAATGAGCCAGTTCTATCCCCAAGAAATATTTAGCCCTGCCAAGATCTTTGATAGTGAAAAGCTTATGGAGGTAGTTTTTAAGAGCAGTGATTGAGGCCTCTGACTCACTCATAATCAGAACATCATCCACATAAACCAGAAGAGCCAAAATGGATGAGCCATCATGCTTCAGAAACAAGCAGTGATCATGTTTGGACTGATGAAAACCATATAGAACCAGGTGTTTAGTAAACTCTGCATTCCACTCCCTGGAGGCTTGTTTCAAGCCATAGAGAGACTTCTTAAGCTTGCACACCTGACCAGGAAGAGCCTTAGTGTACCCCTCAGGAGGCTTCATGTATAAATCTTCATGAATGTAGCCATGCAGGAAGGCATTATTCACATCAATCTGATGAAGATGCCATGACTTAGCAGCTGCAATAGCTAGAAACAGCCTTACTGTCACTTGCTTGGCCACTGGTGAAAAGGAATCAAAGTAGTCTTGACCAGCAATTTGAGAGAACCCCTTTGCCACTAGTCTGGCCTTGTACCTTTCCACTGTGCCATCAGCATTGTACTTCACTTTATACACCCACTTGCACCCAATGGCCTTCTTGTTAGGTGGAAGTGGTACAACATCCCAAGTGTTGTTTGCTTCTAGAGCAGTAATCTCAACCTGCATTGCCTGCACCCACTCATCAACACAGCAAGCTTGTTTATATGTATGAGGTTCAGGGACCCTTGACAGATTGGCCAGAAAAGCTGAATGAGTGGGAGAAAAGGATGGTAGGATGGAAGGATTAGACTGAGCACAGTTGATGACAAAGTCATCCATCCATGCAGGTTTGAGTCTGGATCTTGTGCCTTTTCTTGGTAAAGGGGGAGGAAGTGGTGATGAAGTAGACTGAGAAGGAGTATTTACAGAAGGTGAGGAGGAGGAAGGGATAGGTGAGAGTATAGGAGAGGAAGAAGTAGAGAAATTATTATGTACTGAAACTGTGTCATATGGATCATCTGGATGAGAGACATTGGAAGGTCCAGATGATGACACAGCAGGAATGGAGTTGAACTGAGCATTTTGAAAGCTGGATATACCTTGATGATAAGGAAATACACTATCCTTGAAGACCACATCCCTAGATATTATGACTTTCTTGTTGATAAAGTCATACAGTTTGTAAGCTTTCTGATGTGGAGGATAGCCAAGAAATATACAAGGAATAGCTCTAGGACTGAATTTGTCTTTGTGGGGCAATGTGTTAGTTGCAAAACATAAACAACCAAACACTTGTAATGATGAGATAGATGAAGGTTTTTGAAACAGAATTTCACAAGGAGATTTCCAGTTCAATGTTGCTGAAGGAATTCTGTTTATAGTGTAAGTGGCTGCTAGAATAGCATCTCCCCAGAAAGAAAGAGGTAACTTGGACTGGAACATGAAAGCCCTGGCTATTTCAAGAATGTGTCTATGTTTCCTCTCCACAACACCATTTTGCTGAGGACTATAAGGGCTAGACTTTTGATGGATGATGCCAAACTCAGAGAATATATCTTGACATTCATGGCCTATGAACTCACTTCCATTGTCACTTCTAATGGTTTTAACAGAGACACTGAATTGATTTTGAACCATTAGAAGAAAAGTTTTAACCATTTTTGGAACTGAAGTTTTAGCACTGACCAGAAAAGTCCAAGTGCATCTTGTAAAATCATCAACAATGGTAAGGAAATAACTAGAGCCATTCATAGATTTCATTTTATAAGGACCCCATAGGTCAATGTGTATAAGCTCAAAAGGTTTCAAAGACTTGATACAGGAAGTAGGAAAAGATAATCTACTTTGTTTAGCTAAAGGACATATATTGCAAGAATATTTTCCAATAGGAACATGCAAGTGTTGCATGACCTGTACAGATGGATGTCCTAGTCTATTGTGCATAGCTTGAACTTCTTCTTGAGTGAGTTGTCTGGCTGACAGAGAGACTGGAACAACTGACTGAAGCTTGGATTGAAGTTTAAGCTGACACTTCTTTATTTGAGCAGAATTAAAAGATTCTTTAGTGAGTATGTAAAGACCATTTACTTCAGAGGCAGTTCCAATGACTTCATTAGTCTTGAGGTCCTGCATGAAGCACATGTCAGCAAAGAAATCAAAATGTAGGTTGCACTCCTTAGATAACTTGCTGACAGATAGAAGGTTGAATTTGAAAGCAGCTACCAGTAGACAAGATGACATGAAGACTCTGTCATTGAACCTAATGGATCCCACTCCATCCACTAAGACTGAAGTATTATTTGGAAGGAAAATGGGAGTTTTGCAAGACACAGGTTCAAAAGTTTCAAATAATGACTGAGAACTACACATATGAGAAGAAGCCCCACTGTCAAGTATCCATTCATCACCCTGGAAACAAACTGCTGTATTAACTACATGAGTCAGAAAACTACCTGCAAAGTCATTGTAGTGGGTGAAGTTGACATGTTCAGATTCTCCCATTGGCTCCTTGCCCTTTCCTTTCATCAATCTGCTCAAATCCTGCTGCATCTGCATCATGCTGTTCATCAAAGCCTGCAGATTGACACCAGAAGTACCACTGGTCATCTCCAGAGGTGTGTCATGAGTCACATCATCCTCTACATCTTCAGAAGCCATATGAGCATTGATTCTAGGCCTGGGTTTCATATTATCCTTCTCTCCCCACTTTTCTCCCCACTTTTCTCTTTCAGTCCACCAATCAGGATATCCATAAAGCTTGTAGCAATTATCCTTGGTGTGGCCTGTCTTGTAGCAGTAATCACACTTCTGATACCTCTTATCCTCAGCTTCTTTTCTCCTCTGAGCCACCTTTGCAGCTGAATACTGACCCCCAGAAGCTCCACTGGAAGCACCAGCACCAACATTCCTAGAAACATTTCCACCATTATACCCCTGCCTCACAAACATAGCAGACTCATCCACATCAGACACATTCAAATGGTTTTGCACATCCCTTTGCTGCTCTTGCTTGTGAAACATGGAGTAAGCCTTTCCCACTGAAGGTAGTGGTTCCATAGCTAGCACCTGATCTCTCAGAACATCAAATGAACCATTTAAGCCACCTAAAAACTGTTGCATCTTATCCTCATTATCCCTCCTGGCCTGTTCTCTCTCAAAGCCACACATACAATCACCATTATAGCATGAACACTTCATCTTAGGCCTAATAATATCAATCTCATCCCACAAACACTTCAAATTAGAAAAATAAGTGTTAACAGTATCACCTCTCTGCTTCAGATTGGTGATGTTCATCTTCAGCTGATAAAACAGTGGACCATTGTTCACAGCAAAACGTTCCTGTATTTCATCCCACAATTTCCTTGCATCTCGTGCAAAAGCAAAGCTCCGAGCAATCTCTTTGCTCATGGAGTTCTGGATCCATCCAATCAAGGTAGCGTTGACCTGTATCCACTGGTCGAAGATCGGAGAAGCTGCATCTGGCTTGGGGAACGCTCCAGTGACAAACACCATTTTCTTCCTCGATTGCAAAGCATTTACCATGGCTTCACGCCAAATCACGTAGTTTCTCTCAGTCAAAAGTTCAGTCACAATCACCAGACTCGAGTGATCGGAACTCCCAAGGAATAAAGGATCCTCCGGTCTGATTCTCACAAATCCATCTGCATCAGGTACATATGGATTGCGACGCCATGGATTTGCACCACCGCCTCCTCCATTGGCACCGCCTCCTCCATTGGCACCGCCGCCTCCATTGTTCGCGCCGCCTGCGTTGTTCCCCCTAGCGCCACCGCCACCGTTCGATCCACTGCTAGATCCAGTCATCTTTACGTCAAATCAACAGGATCTAGAGCCTGAATTTCTCTGATACCATGTAGAATTTATCAAACTAAATTGGGATTCAAGGCATAAAAGCCAAAACCCGAAAGGGCCACAAAACACAGGTCTATATTCAATCAAATCGTTCAAAAGATTCTGTACAATAAGAGCTGCATATATAGCAAGCCAAACCACTTGACAGCTAGCTAACTGAATTTCTAACAAACTAACTGAATTAGAAAACGGGAAAGGATAGCTATGAGCTAAGAACTCCAGGGAGATGAAACGCGACCGTTTCAGAAGCAACGGATAGTCAACAACGTCTTGACCGGTCTGTCCCTAGCCCGCCCGGTTCAGCCGACTTATTGACCCGAAATTATATAATCCAACAGGCTTCAGTTCCTAAAAGATGAACAGTGGGTTCGAATCAAAGTACACCCTCGTGCTCTCCTGGTCAATGTTGGTGACCAAATTGAGATGATGAGCAATGGAATCTTCAAGAGCCCGATTCACAGGGTCATTGCAAACAAGGACAGAGAGAGGATGTCAGTGGCAATGTTCTGCTTGCCGGGAGTTGGAGAGGAGGTGGGACCAGTGGAAGAGCTGGTCACTGAAAAAAGGCCTAGGATGTACAAGACGGTGAAAGACTACCCTGAAGTATTTTTCAAGTACTTCCAGCAGGGAAAGAGGCCAATTGAAGCAGTTAAACTCTAAACACCAGTCATATGTATTTCTCTTTGTTTTGGTTAATAACTGTATGATTATATTATAGGCGCTCAAGATCATTTTATGTTCAGTTTTAGAGATTCAATCACAAGTAAAAATTATAAAAGATTCTGGATTTGAAGCAATACTATGTTGTCATAAATTCATCATGGCCCCAAATGAGGACGGAAATATCATGATTATGCCTCAAGAGCCTGAAATAACTTAATACTTGGAATACAACAACATGCTACGAAAACAAAATCAGGAAGAGACCTACAAGGAGCAGCCTCTGATCCCGCTTCAGCAAACCACCAAGTGACAAAATTTGGATGTGGGGTAAATAATGGATCCTACAGCATAAGGTGAAGATGGAAAGGTACCTGTGATAATAGAAATTTCAGTGACCAAAGATTGCATTTAATGCAGCAAATGAAAAGTGATGAGGAGCATGGAAAAAAAAAGTACATGAATATATGCATAATGTCCAGAAATCCCAGTCTTCAAAGTTAAGCAAAATGTAAATATTCATGGATCTTTTTAAAAGTGATAATGTAAATTTGAGACTCCATAAAGTATGTGGCTGATTCTTATACGCTGAACACAAAAACTTATATGATGCTAAATCAATTTTCGTTTTTTCTCTTTTTTCTTAAACCATGTTTTTGCATCGAAAGGAACTGGACTCGAAAGGAAGAGAACTTTCCAAAGTTACATGTGGCTTCACAATGAGAAAGTTGCTGAAGAAAAGAGAGCACTAACATAACAGCGAAAAGAAGAGAGATCAGATTTTAACGTATCAAAGACTAATGTCGGAAAGCTTGTGATGGAAATTCCAGGCTGATATTTTGGCAAGCAAAAGAATGGCAGCTAAGTATTTCTGAATTACAAAGTTTAGAGTACTTCAATCAACTAGCATTCGTCTAGCAGTTTACCTAAAAAATATTTCAGCTAGCATCAATTACATTGCAATGATATGCTTCTCTCCACAAGGCAAACAAAATAAAAATATAAATTCTCTTTACTTTTAAGATCCAACATTGACAACCCAAATGCATTATCAAGTGTTCAGGATCAAGGCCTTCAAATTGCATTAGACAAATCAAAAACCTAGGTATGCCTCAAGTAAAATTATTAAAATCAAGATTTTATGCAATGTAATCAGCATAACTTACATTTTTTTGCACATCAACAAATGATAACACAATTACCAAAGATCAAAAGCCAGAGTAAGGGTACCACTAAGAACTCACCCTAGTTGTTATTGTTCTCTCGAACCTCCGGCACTGGAGCTGGCAATGCAGTCCCATTCTTCGGCAGCTTCAACAATTCCGGCTTCCTCGGATCCTCGTGTTCCTCATCAAACATCTGTTTCCTCAATTCCTCATGCAAATGCCCAAACAATTCCTTCTTCAGACTCTGAAAAGCCATATCCAATCTATCCAGCTGCTCCATTGCATTACCATTGTATAAAAACAAGCCATAGTACAAATCAAAACTGTCACTTGAAGTATTCTCCACCAAATTCAACAATGTCTCGTAACCTTTGGTATTAATCGGCGTGGTATCCAGCTGCAACTTCTGCAAGATCCTCCCCACAGTGTGAGTAATAAACTGTGATTCTGCAGCACTCTTATCGTGTTCAGCACAGCTCATTTCCACCATTCTGCACCCTTCGTTTTCAAACATCTTTAGGAAATTCGTAACTCTATTCTGCCTACTCTCCTGAGGTCCAATCCTAACTTTATCAAACACCAATGGGAGATCTTTCCAGCTGTGTTTACCACTCTCTGGCCCGAACATAGGATGAATACATAGGATATCAAAGTGATGTGGTAGGTCTCGCAGAAATACCTTCTTGGGAAATTCTTTGACTGACAAAACGTCCACGAATAAGGTATTGCGGCGGAGACGCTGAATGGGGAGAGATTCTAGGACTTTCTCAAAGTAGAGAATGGCTGAGGAGACGAGGATGATGTCGGGGTGCTGCTCACATAGGTCGTTGGGGTCGGAGAAGAATGAGACGCCCATTGAGTCGGCGACGGCGGTGTAGTCCTTCCGGGAAGTGGCGAGGACGGCGTGGCCATGGCGGAGGAATGCCTTGGCGAGAAACTGCCCGAAGTTGCCGAAGCCGATGATGGCAATCTTGAGCTTGTTGGACTGTTGGAACTGGTCCGAAAGCCGGGCTTCATAATCGAAGGGCTGAGCGGCGTCGATTGCTCGGATACGGATGGCGGGAGGGTGGCGGAAGCTGGTCGCCGGTGGGAGGTTTTTCTGGCGGAAGGAAAACAGGTGGTGGTGATGGTGGTGGCAGGGGAGGCGGCGTAGAGAGGGCGCGGAGGTGGTGGGTTGTGCGGCGGTGAAAGACAGCATGGTGGTGGTGGGTGGGTGGGTGGGTGGGTGAAACGAAGCGGGGGTCTTTGTCGGCGGAGCGTTCGATGTTCCGCGAATTTGTTTGTCTCAGATTTGACAAGTATTCTTCACTGCCGCCGCCACGATTTGTTTGGTAAGAGAGCAAGTATAACTGTATAATGGAGGTTGTAGAGTTTTTTTAACCTCCAACAGATCTGCTAATATTTCATTTGCAGCTATTTTAATCATTTTCACTTTTTTGTTGATTAGAACTTTATTGACCATAAAAATTTCAAAATTTTCTACAAATTAATATTAAAAAATGTCGATATTGTGGGGAAAAAATGAAGTTACTATAAATCTAACAAGATATTACATGAGTTCATAATTATGAATTTCAAGTAGTATGACCTTGTGTGCTAAAATGGTTTTGCCATTTAGCTCTTCTTCTTTTTTTTCTAAAACAACATTTAGCCTATTTTAGTTAAGGTAGTCAGATGTAAGAAGACACTATTGTCTGATGACTGATTTGGTGTTCTTGCTTACATATTTGACAAAAGAAAACTCAAAAGTAGATCTTTTGTATCATGGTTTTACACCGATCACACTTCACAGTCGATGATTTGAAATAAGAAAGGTAAAAAATAAGAATCATCCAACCAATATGGAAAATTTTAAAAGGTGCTAAATAGCTCAATATGGTTCAATGAAGAATACATTTGAAGGTGAAAGTATGAGAATTATCATCATTATCATGACGTCACCACTACCCTTTTTTCATCTAGGAAAACTTTTTCCCACCAACCTAAACCTTACAACATCCTTGACCTCTGAGAGAAACTACCAAAACCAGAAACTCATGAACGTTAGGATCAAGGTGAGGGGAAGAAGATAAGAGCATAAGACAACAGACCACAACAACTGGGTGCCGATGATCTAGAAGAGCTTGAAGAGCAGGCCACCATGAGCGGCAAAGAAGGGAGCAAAGACAAGGGATTCAACGGCCATGAGCTTGATGAGAATGTTCAGGGACGGTCCAGATGTGTCCTTAAGAGGATCTCCTACGGTGTCACCAATGACAGCAGCCTTGTGTGCATCGGATCCTTTCGGTCCCAATTCCTTGGCATGAGGAGATGCTCCAGCCTAACATATTTTTCAAAATCATTAAACACAATCCAGAAACTCAAAAGAGGATATAACCAAGTTCTGATTTCTTACCTCGATGTACTTCTTGGCATTGTCCCAAGCTCCACCAGTGTTTGATGCAGAGATAGCGATCTGAAAAAACACAAATCATGTGTAAGGCAAAGAAACAGACAGAGCGGTCTTATCTCAACTTATCCACCAAATGACAGTGTTTGCATACCTGAACTCCAGAGACAAGGGATCCAGCTAGAACACCAGAGAGTGTCTCGACACCGAAGAAGATACCAACAATGAGGGGAGTGAGCATGACGAGGCAACCCGGAGGAATCATCTCCTTGATGGAAGCATCGGTTGAGATCTTAACACAGGTTGCATAGTCGGGCTTGGTGGTCCCCTCCATCAGGCCTGGGATGGTGTTGAACTGTCTGCGAACCTCCTCAACCATCTTGAGGGCAGCCTTGCCAACACTCTTCATGGTCATGGCAGAGAACCAGTATGGGAGCATAGCTCCAACAAGAAGACCAATGAAAACTTTTGGGGTCAGGACATCGACGGTGGTGATTCCAGCCCTGCTCACGAATGCTCCAAATAGAGCAAGGGACACAAGAGCAGCAGAACCAATAGCAAAACCCTAGAAGAAAACAAAATTCAGCCTTCAATATGTGTTGAAAATTAGAAGAAAAAAAATTCCAATTCGATGTATGTATATATACCTTTCCAATAGCAGCAGTGGTGTTTCCAGCAGCATCCAGTGCGTCGGTCGCCTCACGGATTCTGTGGCTCATGCCAGCCATCTCAGCAATACCTCCAGCATTGTCACTGATAGGGCCATAAGCATCAATGGCTAATCCGGTAGCGATGGTGCTAAGCATTCCAAGTGCAGCAACAGCAACACCGTACATAGCAGCAAAGCTGAAGCTCACGAAGATGCTGACTGCTATGGCGAAGATTGGAATGATAACTGATTTGTAACCCAAGGCCAAGCCAAAAATAACATTTGTAGCAGCTCCGGTTCTGCAGGAATCTGCAACATCTTTCACGGGGCTGAAAAAGGGGGGAAATGTGTGCAGGTTATATATCAATATTGTTAGTTAATGCATCAAGGTAGAATGCTTCAAAAAAAATATTTTAAAATGCATCAAGGTAGAAATCAGTAGTGCAATTTACATACCTGTAAGCATTGCTTGTGTAGTATTCTGTGACAAAGCCAATAATCAAACCAGCCCACAAACCAACACCGACACAAACGCCCAATTGCCTGCAAACAAGGTGTGAAAAGTTCAGAATCAAAAACCCTAAAAACAAGTCAGGAGACTCAATACATAAAAAATTCTCTCTAGATGCAATAAAATGACAAACTTACCATCTGTGAACTTCCTTCTGAACTCCAAAGTTGAAGATGGAGAAGGTGGGTGGCAGAGCAATCCAAGAGACGATAATGATACCAATAGTCATCAAAACAGTGGAGATGACCAGCTGATACTTCAATGCTGGCTCGATTTGCTTAACGGCAGTGATCTCAAAGAAATCAGTGGCAAACAAGGTGGTGATCAAACAAACAATGATACCCACAGAGCTGATCAGAAGAGGGTACATCATAGCAGTCAGTTCGTGATTGATCCCGAAAGATGAGATAGAAGCAACAACTAGGGCGGCACAGGACGACTCTGCATATGATCCGAACAGGTCAGATCCCATGCCAGCAATATCCCCAACATTGTCACCAACGTTGTCAGCAATAACCTGAAAACAACATTTGCTCATACATTACACACTAGCCATGAGTTACTGATGATTGAGTAAGAATATGAGGGAAAGAAGTAACCTACCGCTGGATTTCTAGGATCATCTTCTGGGATGTTCCTCTCAACCTTTCCGACAAGATCAGCACCAACATCAGCAGCCTTGGTGTAAATACCTCCACCAACTCTTCCAAAAAGGGCCATTGAGGAACCACCAAGACCATAACCAGTGATAGCCTCAAATAGGCCCTCCCAGTCATCACCATAGTACACCTTCAAAACAAGGATCAAGATGAAGAGCACAACGAGCCCATTAGCAGCAAGAAGGAAGCCCATCACTGCACCAGATCTGAATGCGGTGATGAAAGCCTTTCCTACTCCCTTTCGGGCCTCCAAGGTAGTTCTGGCATTCGCATAGGTAGCAATCTTCATACCTAGGAAACCAGAAAGCACAGAGGTGATGGCACCAAGCACGAAAGATACAGTGCTGAAAGCGGCAGTAGCAAGAGCTGGCTTGCAAATTCTGGTAGGGTCATATGTACATTGCTTGTGTGATGTGCTGAACCCTTCAACAGAGCCCAGGAAGACAAAGATCAAGACTGCAAAAGCAATCATGAAGATACCAACATACTGGTACATAGTAAAAAGGAACGATGTTGAGCCTGTAACAACAATACAACACAATGAGTACACTGCTTGGTAAAAAAAAAATAAGAATCAGATCATAATAAACCTCTAGCTGAAATTCATAGAAAATAACTCAATTGCACTAACATTTATAGAAGTCAAATTTCAAGTTAGCAACTGTTCAATCAAAAACTAATACTTGCAGATAAATCACTAAAGGGAAGCAAAATTTGTGTCTTCTCAGCTTTACAACAGAATTATTACTACCAAGTTCACATTTTTTTCACCATAAAATCAAAGATTGAAGCTTTAAACTAAATATCTATCAGGATTGTGCATGCAACCTATACAAACAATGTTGAAATCAAAGAACTGATTTTTCTGCAGAGTATCTACATTTCAAATCTAAACAAGCAAGCATTACAATGCAGTTAACCATACAAGTCCAATGTGCACAAAACACTAACAAAGGTCTACATTTTAGATCTGTTATACAGATACCTACAGGTTATGGTTCATAATCAGTTAGTATATACAGTCTAAACTAATGTAAAAATAATTTGTAATTAAGAGTTAAGAAGATAAAATTATCCATATAGTTTTGCAGGTAGGTGAGGATTGCATCGGATCCACTTCGTAAGTCCTAAGTAAGAGATGAATACTGATAGGACCATAAAAGACCAAAACTGAAAGACTGAACAGAAATCTAGAAACCACGTGGCCATCCAAAGCGATAGAATTTCAGAGCACGAGGCAACAGATCCCAACCACCAATATCGAACAACCTACACTAAACCCACCGAACAACCTGACCCGACCCGATAGAGATCCGAATCAAAACAAAAAAACACATCCAAAAAACACAGATACAAATCAAGCAAAATGCAGAGAGAGAGCGCGTGGCCGGAGCGTGATTACACGTGCGGGGGTACATTTTACCTTCGGATATGGCGAGCTGGATTTCGGCGCACTTCTGGACGACGACTTCCTGATTGACGCCTTCCTCCTCCTCGATGAGCGCATCGTTGATGCCGTTCTTGCTGTCGCCGGGGTGGTACTTGTCGTTGGCGACCTTGACTTTGGAGACGAGGAACCACTGGAACAGCGCGAAGATGATTCCGACGACTGAGCACACCGGAATAATTATCTCCGTCCCGAGATCTGGAAGCAACGCCATCTCTTCCTCCACCTCCAAGCACACGCGCCGGGACAAAAGGAGCCTAGGACAGAAACCTCGGATGGGGAAGGAACGGGGAAATTTACTTAGGCAGTAGAGATTGGTAAGAAATGGGTATGGTTTTGGGAGTAGCGGCACGCATTTATATACTGTGTTCCGGTTGATTTTTCGGTATTTTTCTATATTTTTTAATATTTCCTACCAAATTTAATACGCCATGGAAAAAGGGGAATATTCCGTTTTCGCAATTTGTTTTCGGTTTTTTCGTTTTACTGTGGGAGGTGGAGGGTGAAAAACCGGTGAAGGGATAAGAAAAGAGAGGTGTGATGTCAAAGTGAACGGTGGGAATGACGTGTCGGAGTTATCTGATTAGAGTAATCTACTCTTGACGGTGGGATTTTAACTCCCTTTGACTTACCTTAAAAGGTAACAAGATCATTGGTTTTTAATAATGCAAAATATATGTTTGAATGGAAATAAAAAGGATATTTTTTGTAAAACAGGTATTAGTTGAACTAAATTAAGTAAGATTTTAATAGATATAACATTAGATTGAGTTAGATAATGGGAACCGAATAAATTAAATAAGATTTAAACACTTTTTTAATACTCTTTATTTCAATTCAACTCAATTACTACATAATTTTATTTAGGTCGCATTTTTTCAATTTATTATTTTTTGTTTATATATATTTAGGCCAGTTCTGTTAAGATTTTATTATTTTTTGTTTATATATATTTAGGCATAATAATCTGTTAAGATTTTATGTATATTTTGAACCTTTTTGTATATTTTTTAAGGTCAATGAGTTATTAATAACCGTTCTATCAAAATATGATTTAAACTATGTAAAAATATTAAGTTATATCAATCAAATTTAAGTTCTATTTAGTTTCTCACACCATCCAAGTATATAGTTACCAACACACTTATCTAAACTGATAAACATTTATGCATGATAATACTTATCCATATTAGGTGATATGATAGAATTTTAATATATTTTTTGACGGCACTTTTCTTTTTCTTTTAAATACTCCTTTAAACCGGATCACAATTCTAGACCGGAATATGAAAGTAATACTACCACTGATCGGTAGCAATCTATTCGGTGGTATCGTGTCGCTTGCGTGGTAATGGAATATGTAATGGTAAGTATGGCTTTCCTTTGCGTGTATTTTTCGTTAATCCTACCGCTAATCTAGTCCCACTAGAATAACGTTTTATATTCCAACCGATTCTAGTGAAAATATAGGAAATTTATGAAATATTTTAACATTGTCCAAAATTATGATATGAAAATATCACCAAATTAAATCTTCCATTCTTTTAAGGCTCAAATATTACCGTAGATTTATTTAAAAACTATATTACCAAACTTCAAACTTCGTGTCATATCTATAAGTTCAAATCAATTTAGTAAAAAAAATTAATTTAGTAAAGTTTAATTTATTTATAGTAAAAATATATTTATGAAATTTAGATTAACATTTATACCAAATTTATTTTCAATAGAATAATTTTTATTTCACCCAAATATTTATTTTGTATATAGTTTAATTTAATTTAATTTAATTTTTCATTTTAAAACTAGGCTGCCTTGAATCTTGATGTGTGTGCCTTAGTTTATTTAATTGAATATTAATAAGTGGGGTGATAAACGTTACAATAAACTACTGCATAACAAGTACGAAACGGCAATTGAAAAAAGTGGTTACATTGACATCACGATCATGAATCATGAATTCATGATACATTTAATAATTAATACCACTTACCAGCGGTTCTAGTATACGTTTAGATTGTTCCAGAGGATAATTTGTCAAGCTGATGATGACAATCTATAAAATAATCTGCACGTAGTGTTCAAATAGGGCACTATCCAGTTAAATTTATTTTCAGCACCCTTCAACACCCTCTAGCACTTGTTACTATTCACATACATGAATTCTTCGAATTTTTATAAAAAAAAAAAATGATTTTTCTTTAGAATTAGTTTTAATATGTTTTGTACGAATTAATCATTCTTCAAATATATAGTTTCATAATTATTAATCATTTTTTAAGTATATATAAATAACGATTTCGTACTGGTAAACCAAATTTATAAATAAATATTTTACAACTGTTGCAAACATATTAGTACTTCCAATAATATTACAAATTACATATATTACTAATCACTATCATCTAATGATTCATCTTCGCCAACATCACTACCTTCTACCTCCTGAATGCCAAATTTGTAAGGCAGTACTCTCACGCACTCCGTTCATAGCAGCTTTTCGATCATCATTGTACAAACCTGAATCACTACTTCCTTCACACTCAAGATGATTTAACACGGGAATGTCTAGTTGTTGCATTCGAATGAAGTTATGAAGTGTGAAACATGCAACAATTATTTCTTTTTGGGAATCAATGTCAGTTTGGGGCATTCTGTGAGAAAAAAGAATGTGGGATAAACTTACATGTTTTTAAAGTAAAATTGTAGGATTAATATAAATTTTTTAAAATTATAAAATTAATATTAATAATATGTAGATGGAGTATACATATAATTTATTCATTTTTTGTTACAGTTATTGTATTGGATATTATTTTATGATACACTTATGACTAATTAAACTTATGTTCAACTAATAAAAAAATAGTAAATGCATTTCAAAATGTAACATTGACATTATTTTATTAATCACAGTACATAATTATGTACATCATAATTATACAATTTTAATTTAATTTCAGCACCCTCCAGCACCAGCTACCAATTGCAACTAGGGATGACATTGGGCGAACTGGGCGTGGATAGTAGACTATCCATGCCCATCCCCATCTAAAATTTTACAATCCATCCCCGCCCATTTACCCATGACGGGTACAAATTTAATATCCATGCTCATCCAGCTGGATATCCATCTCATCTGGGTATCCGTGGATATCCATGCCCATGTTATACCCACATTCCCCATCCGACTTATTAATCCATATTTATAAAAAAATTAAACTAAAATCTATTAATTATCATAAAAATTTAAATAAAAGCACTAATAATTCAAATATATTGTATTAATAGAACAAAATAATTTATAATATGCTAATCATTAACTTATAAAATTCTTTTATGTTTTAAAATAGACCAAACATGCTTTAAAAATGCTAAAATTAATAATATTATTAATATAAATACAAGTAATACTATTAATATTATATATAACAGATATTATACAAGTATTATACGGCGGGTATGGGGCGGGTGGGGCGGGCGGGTATGGGGCGGGTATAAAATCAATATCCATACACACTCATTTACCCATGGCGGGTTTAAATCCAACATCCATACCCATGGCGGGTATAAAAAACTCATATCCATACCCGCCCCGTTGGGCGGTTGGCGGGCGGATATCCACCAAATACCCGTCGGGTGCCATCCCTAATTGCAACACCCTATTGGACAGGGCCTAGGTGCCCAAACGTAATGGATTTCTCAATCTGAAATTTTTTTTTTTTTAATGAGATTGTCTAATATAAAATGACCTTATTTGAGACAGAGGATAATATTTATCTTTCACTTTTATATGCAAATGATAATGTACTTTATATTAACTTTTTCACTTTCCAAATCGGATCTGTTATAGATAATTATATATTATGTTTTAATTTATTCTCACTTTCAAACATAATTTTTCATATTAAACGCTTGAGAGTATGTCCAACCGGCGAATGCTCCGACGGCGACGACACGCTCCGATTTGGAGATCGGATGCCTTGGCTAGCTGGAGACCGCCACCATATGGACGACCGGTGAAGTCCAGCTCCGCTACGGGTTCACACCTCACCGGATCGGATCACCCACTTAGATCCGGTCTTGGCGACTCCCATGAGCTACCGGACCGTTGCTCGAACGCCACCACCGTGCGGTCAATTTTTGACGGACAAACACAGTCGGCTCAGGTTGGTTCACCGGTTCGGGTCGGGTGTACTTGAACTCTTGGTTCTGGACCAACTAGAGGATGAGGTGGTTTTTTCCTCTCTTTTTTTACCGTAGTAGTTTTTACGAATAAGGTCGTAATATTTGAACTAGTTAGTATTTGTCAACCTTAGTTTATGGACGGGTATGTTTCTATTTCAGAAACTCTGGTTGACTTCAACTCTTGTTTATGGGTGATCGGTTAGAGAAATACGAGTCATGAGTAGTAATAATACGTACTTTTGGCGATATTGTCCCTAATATAAACTAGATTTGTAGAGAGTGGAAGTTAGCTTTGCAACTTCTCTCTGTTAAATTAATATCTTTGTTCAAATTTCTATACTATGTGGTGTTTGCTAGCTAGTTAGACCCGGATTGGTTGGAATCTGCCCATAGTATTTACCTTATTGTAGGGAATATGATTTTGTACTGGATTTTTTGCGGAATTGTCCTGACAGACTTGGGGAGTATCCTTACCCGTTTGTTTGTTATATCCCTCTTAACCTTTAATTGGCGAGAGCGTAAACCATATGGGCTTCTGGACTAGGTAACATTTGTGCCTAGACTAGTAGACTTCGATTAGGTAAATTAGAATGCGAGTTAAGGTAGTTCTTAGACCTTAGATTTTTACGATGTATCTCTTTTTTGATGTAAGTCTTCGGGCACCACCTTGCTTACGGGTGAAAACCTAGGAAATAGGCTTCGGGCAACACTTCGCTTCCGGGCAAAAATCTAGGAAATATCCTTCGGGCCACACCACATTTAGATAAAGGGAGTATTAGATTTACTTTACGTTTCAGAAATTTTCCTGTTATCTACCAAATTGCATGCACTTGTGGAGAACAGCCTTCCAGGCAACATGTAGCCACTAAGACCCTTATTTGGTCTTATGTATATTATGTTCTGTTTTTATTTCGGTCGAGGAGGCATGAATAATTCTCTCATCCATGATGGTTTTAGCGTAAAAAAAAAAACAATCCAAGCTCAATATCACCTTAAATTATACCCTAACGGTTTAGGTAAAATGACCTGTTTTGATTAAATAATATATTCTATTCAATCTCACTCCACTGCCGTAAAAAAAAAATCTCACTCCACACTCTTTTTTTTTTTAAATTAAACCACCATTGGTGGAGGGATTTTAATTGGCTTCCCCATGCCTTTAAAATAACAAATATAACAAGTAATAATACAAAAATCCGCTTCTAATGGTCTAGACTATGTAGCGGATATAGTAGAAAACCTACAGAAGGTTTTCCATGAAGCTAAGCATAGCTTCCAAAAAGAATGATGTAAGCTAGATATGTACTAAGGAAATCAGTCCATATATCAAAATGATCCAAGAGAAAGATTTTAGGATAGGAGGACATAGAGCCACTTGCTTATTAGTGAATCAGAAGCGCAAGGCAACTGAGACACAAGGCAGCCTATGGCTTAGGTCCAACTTCCATAGATAGATCTTCATCTCTGGCAAAATTGACAGCAAGAATCCTGGGCTCCAAACTTCAAAAATTCTGGATCCAAGATGCTCTGGAAAAGTATCCAGTCTTGACAGGGTGTACATAGGCTTCATTGATGTTTCCATCAATGAACCTGAATATCTGCAATCAAAAAGAATTAGTCAGTAGTATCCATTCTGGAAATCCTAAGTGCAGGGGTATTCATTTGATCCAATCTAATCATGCCCTGTATGGTGTTAGGAAGAGTGCCAAAAGTAAATGAAGTATTATGTTGTGATTTCAGGCAAAGTTTTGCCATGGCATCAGCAGGCATATTAGCTTCCCTTAGAACATGTATCAAAGAAGAGGAGGAAGAGGAGAAGCCCTGGTGAATAGCATCAGCTAGTTCAAAAAGTTTCCAGTGGGCTGTGATGGGGTTAAGAATATAGGAGATAGCATTAAGGCAATCAGATTCAATTATGATAGAGTCTGAAAAACCTGCAGCATGAAAAACTGCAAACTGGATAGCCTTTAGTTCTGCTTCTAAAGGTGAACTTGCTGGGATAAAAGAGCTATGACCAGCAATGAAGGCACCTCTATTGTCTCTGATAATAATGCTAATGCCAGCATAAAGAGAGTTATTCCAAGCAGCATCAACATTAAATTTCAGTCCAGTTGTTGGTTTTAGCCAAGCTATTTTGAAATTTTTTGGCTTAGGAGGTCTCTTGGCAAGAGGAAGAAAAGAGTGGCTAGCAATTTCTAAATCCAGAGCAGAAGAAACATGAAAAGGTTTTGCACAGAAAACAAGGAAAATCTGCTCCTTGATGAGTTTTAGAACAAATGCAGTAGTTGCTGGAATATTTTCAAATAGTCATCTATTCCTAGTTTTCCAAAGGATCCAGCAAGTAATGGATGGTGTAATTCTAATGATCAAGTTGTGCAAGGCACTCATACCATTATAAGTGAGATAGAAGGATAATCTTTCCCAAATGGATGAAAACTGCCTGTCAGAAATTCCCATGAAAGAGTGGACAGTTTTCCAAATGGATAAAGAGAAAGCACATGAGTAATAATAATGATCTAAAGAGTCCTCATTGCAACACATGTAGCATTTTGAAGGAAGACAAATATGCATGGATTTCAGTATATTATCAAAAGGTAGAAAAGAGTTGATCATTCTCCACATAAAAACTGAAATTTTCTTTTCCAACCTAGAGTTCCAGAGGTGTTGAATGGAAGAGATATTACCCCTGTTTTCCTTTAGGCTAGAGTAGGTGTTTTTGAAATTGAAGTTCCCTTTTTGGTCCAGCTTCCATATTAATCTATCTTCCATGTGGGAAAACAGTTGGGAGTCCTGCAAAATAGAGATAATGTGAGAAGGGAGGTAGGGGGATAGATGTTGCATTGCATTAGATTTGTCATTGATAACAGCAGCAACTGTACTATCCAATGGGATGCATGTTAATGAAGGAGTACAGTGGTCAAGGAGGGGGCCAATATCCAGCCAATTAGAAGACCAGAAATTACAGTTTCCTTTACCAACTATCACCCTACATTGTGACTCAGCCCAACTATTAATCTTACAAATCCTTTTCCAATTAGGAGAAGTTTGAAAGGAGCTGGGCAGTGATGCAAGTAGGTGAGTCCACATGGCTTCTGCCTGTTGATATTTCCACCAGAGTTTTGCTGAGCATGTATCTATGATGGTATGAATTGACCTGAAGCCTAGACCATTTTGTGAGATAGGGATGCACAAGTCATTCCATTTCTTCCAAGACTTTTTAGGCTTCAAATCAGTTTCACCCCAAAAGAAGATACTCAGTTTCCTCTCTATTTTCTTAACAATTTGTTTAGGAGGAACTATAACTGACCAAATATGTTGTGGTATGGCATAGATGCAGGAGTTGATTAAAATCATTTTACCACCTAAAGAAAGCCATTTATTTTTCCAGTTCCAAAGCTTATGATCAATAATTTCCAGAAGAGGATGAAAATATGCATTTAATGTCCTGCCTTTATAAATGGGAACACCTAAATATTTAAAAGGAAATTTCCCCAGTTTCATTCCTAGAGTGCTCTTGATAGCATTTATCTTAACTGGGGAGGCATGTTTGCTAATAAAAATGTCACTTTTGTTAAAATTTATCTTTTGACCAGTGACATCTTCAAATTTTTCTAAAAAAGCTTTGAATCTAATCAAAGTATGTTTGTCACCATTTAAAAATACCACTGTATCATCTGCATAACTCAGGTGGGAAACTTGAAATGCATTAGCAGGGAGATCAAAATAAGACATCTTACCATTAGCAAAAGCAAAAGCAAGACTCCTAGTGAAAGCTTCAGAAAAGATATTAAAAAGGAAAGGAGAGAGGGGATCCCCTTGTTTTATACCTCTTGATGGCTGGAAAAAACCAACAGGCTTACCATTGATGAGTACTGAAAACCAAGCTTGTGAGAGGTTCTGCATGATGCTGTAGATAAACTTACCATGAAAACCAAATTTCATCAAAACTGCTTGTAAAAAACGCCATTTAATCCTATCAAATGCTTTCTTAAGGTCCAGTTTAATGATACAATTAGGTTCTCTAGATTTCCTATTTAGAAATCTAACCATTTCTTGAAGGAAGATGACATTATCAGATATGTCTCTTCCTTTCATGAATGCAGATTGATGAGGGGATATGAGTTTTGACATTAGAGGCTTAAGTCTTTCCATAAGAAGTTTAGAACAAATTTTGTTCAAAACATTGGAAAGACTAATTGGCCTATAGTCATCAAATGAGACAGGAGTCTCTATCTTAGGGATGATAGCTATCCATGTGCTAGCTATACCCCTAGGAATGTTACTCCCAGCCTGAAAATCAGAGACAGCATCAAGTAGATCATTTGCAATAATATCCCATGACTTGATGAAAAATTTTGCAGTAAAACCATCTGGTCCTGGGCTGCTGTTTTTGTTCAGAGAAAAGACAATTTCCTTTAGTTCAGAAAGAGAGACTGGACTAAGAAGCTTCTGGTTCTCTTCAGTAGTGATGAGTTTGGGGATTTTACTCAGAAAATGTGATTGAAAGAAATCACTATCATCACTACTATCATCAGAGAGCAGATGCTGGTAATATGTGATGGCTTCAGTTTCAATATCTGCAAAATTATCTAGCCATCTACCATCTGAGCTTTTAACTTTGGTGATATTTAGCCTGCTCTTTCTTTCTTTAACAGAATTATGAAAGAACTTTGTATTATTATCACCTTCTTTTATCCATTTGATCCTTGCTTTCTGTTTCCAGAAGTGTTTTTGCTCAGAAATGGATTTAACCAGCTTTGCTTTAGCATGCTTAAGTTTCACAAGTTCCTCAAGAGAGTTATTTAAATCATACAAAATTTCCTGAGCTTCTAACTCTCTCTCTGCTTGTTCAACATTTTCATGCACATTTCCAAAATGATCTTTGTTCCAGATTTTTAAAACTTTTTTTAATCTGATCATTTTTAGAAAAAAACCAAGCATGCCAGATTCAGAGATGTGGAGATTCCAGTTCTCTTTGATGATTTCATTGAACTCAGGTCTTTTATACCATGTGTTTAAAAATCTGAAGGGTCTAGGAGATGAAGGAATGAAACTACCTATGGTAAGAAGAAGAGGATTATGATCTGAGGTAGCTCTTCCCAGAATTTGGATAGAAGAAGCAGGGAAATTAGAGTTCCACTGGGAAGTGCATAAGCCTCTATCTAATCTTTGCCTAGTGGGGTTTCTGTGTCTTTTGTTACTCCAAGTATAAAGGTTACCCACTGTATTAATATCGGCAAGAGCAAGGGAGTTAATGAAATCATTGAAATCCTTTATACTACCAAGTTTTGGAGAAGAAGGACCTCTATATTCATTAACAGAAGTGATTGCATTGAAATCGCCTATAATTAAGGAGGCACTGTGATTATGACTCAGAAGAGAGGACCAGAGAGATTTCCTACCAGACCTATTTCTTAAACCATATACAAAAAAAACATCCATAAATTTATTGAGACAGTTGATACTAACATGCAAAAACTGCAGATTGTCTTGAATAAGTGAAACAGAGATGTGAGATGTCCAAAATAACCAAATTTGACCAGAAATACCAACCATACATTTATCAAAATGGAAAAGTTGTCTATAATGGTCACATTTTGAGTTATCATGCATTGGCTCAATAATACAAAGCAGATCAAATTTATGTCGAAGAGATAGGTTAGTTAATCTATCTAAGGATGTTTCCATTCCCCTAATGTTCCACACTAAAAAATTTTTGGTGTGATTCATTGGGAAACATCAGTAGAGCTCCTTGATCTAGTCATAATTCTATTAACCTGAGTTAAATAGGAATCATTCTTAGGTTTAACAATTTTTTTGCCTTTCTTTGATTTTTTACCATATAAATCAGGCATTGCCATTACCTGTGAAGAGCTTACCTCATCTTCTTGAGGAGATATCTGAAGAGTCTGGGAATGGATGTGAGAATCTGAAACTTCTTGGGTGCCCTCCTGATCCTCAGTGTCTTCACTAGAAGAGAGAATATGAAACCTATTGTGGAACCTTTTCTGCTGAGAGAGAAAAAACTTTTTAGCTGCTGATAATGTATTGAAAGGAGAGAGAGATTTACTCTGCTTGGTTGACAGGATATCATCCTTGGCATGATGCTTTCCTTTTCCTTTATTGTTAACAGGATCAGACTTTGGAGTAGAGAATTTCTTGACCAATTCTCTACTGGGAGAAGAGAATTGGGAATCTGGGAGGTGCTGAGGAGAGCCATACACTGAAATGACTGGGGAAACTTCTTTGGAGGCCCTTTCATCAGCACTGATTTCAAGGTTAACAACCGGAGGACCATCATTCATATTCTGATCAAGAGTATTTGTTGGAATTGAAACCAAGTTGACCGCAGTGGCATCAAGGATATCAGTGGTTGGGATAACAGTGACATCAGAGACAGTGACATCAGGGATACCAGTAACAGTAACATCAGGGATATCAGTGGCTTGAGCAGTTGGATTCTCCTTGAGCTTAGGGACATATGCTAACTTTGGCTTTTGAAACTTTTGAAATTGCTTGGCCTTTCCCTTCTGAGCTTTGATGGCTATGTCCTTATCCTGTGCAGAAACTCCTGAAGGGCCAGCATTGTGATCATCAACATTCTCACTGGTTTTTCCAGTCATTTGAGCTGATGGATTTTCTGCAATAGGTCCCTGTGGATATCTTGGTCTCTTAAGCTCAGGGTGGAGATGGATACATTGATCCACATGATGTCCAATGGTGTTGCAGTGAAAACAGTATAGGGGGAGATCCTCAAATTCTATAGGCAGCTTAGAAACTCCATATTCAACCCCATCTTCTTCAACTCCCACTCTAATGTATGAAGGTAATTTCTGTTTCAAATCCACCTCAACACATATTTTGATGACTGAAGGCCTAGATAATGTTGCAGTTGCTACATCCATTTTGATGAAGGTGCCTATCTGATTTCCCATAGATTTAATCATATCATGATTGTAAAAGAAAATTGGTACCTTAGGGATGGTAACCCAAACAGGAACTATTGATGATTCCGCTTCGGGAGAGAAATCGATCGTCCACTTGAGTACTTTCATGATTGCTCCGTTGAGATTCCAATTTCCTTTGAGCCAGAGCCGCTGATAGTCTTCTTTGTCTTGAAAACGAATCAGAATATGCCTATTGTCAATCAAACCAAGCTGGTACTTATCTTTGAAATCCACAGACTTGAAAGCTTGTTGCAGAACCTCCATGGTTGGCCTCGTCCTGGCAAACTTACCAATTAAGGCATTATGGTAGTGTGAGGCTAGAGATTCTGCCTCCTTGCGAGTAACTAGACTGGCAATTTCACCCTTGTATAACGTTTTTGGGTTAATTTCTGGGTTTGATGGCAGCGTGGTGCTCAGCGGTGGGGGCGGTTAGCAAGGGCTTGAAGGAAACTTTGGTTTTGGAGTGTTCCGCCGCGGCGGGGCGGAGGAGCCGCCATGGTCGCGGTGGAGATTTGCCCGTTTATGACCGTTTGATAGTCAGAACGGTCTTAATTGGGGAAAAAGGGGCGGTGATGAAAGTCTGGAACAGTATCCAAGATTCGATGAAAACAAGAGAGAAGGAGGAGCATAGAAGTTAGAAGGAGGAGTCTGGAACTTAATCACCATCTCCACACTCAGTCACTCACATATACTCCTTCCGTCCCTTTATAAATGTCCTACTAAAATAGTCAATTTTTTTCACACCATGTTTGACCATTAATAACTTTCATTATATTTAATATTAGAGTAAATAATTTTAATTTTTGATTTTAAATAATTTATATATTATAAGTTATTAATGGTCAAATATGGTGTGAAAAAAATTGTCTATTTCAGTTGGACATTTATAAGGGGACAGAGGGAGTATGTAGGATGGAAGGAATCATCTTCTAAGAGCAAGTCCAACAGCTTTTCAAGTTGGGAGATTTCAATAAATTTAGGGAATATGAGCCATTTTTCATCTACAACAGATTCCCTATCCCATTCCCCAACTTGGGAATTTTGAAGAAATCTACATGTTGCTTCCCCAAATCTGTAGAGAGAAAAAAAACTCGGGGAAGCAAAATTTAATGCTTAGTGCATTTATGTTGATCATTTACCTCTCTTTATTAGTTTTATAATTCAAATACATATATTTCAAATGTGATTATCTTTAATTGTATATAATAAAAAATTATAAGAAATATATATTATTAAATTTCATATTTTGACGAACAAAACAAGATCATATATGACTATGTTTACATGTTTATTAAAATTTGAATATTGTCATGTGAGATCTTGTTATGTTCGTTTTAATGCATATTTTAATAATATACATTTTTTTATCATACGTAATTTAAAATATTAAGATTCCAAAATATACTTGAATGGTGAAAAAATAACAATAAAGAGATAAAATACTGAAATTTAATGCACATGCATTAAATTCTAATCCCCACACTAGTAAAACTGTTGGAGTTTGAAGCAAAAAAAGATAGGCAATATGAGGATATAGTACTATATCTTGGAGAATCTTGTAGGGAAGATGTTGGACTTGCTCTAATCTCTCAAAATTTACTTCTCCTTCATCTAAAAACTACATGCTTAAAAGAGTGATAGAACTACATCAATGAGTTTATCCACTCAAAATACAAGTAGGGCGGA
This sequence comes from Cruciata laevipes, assembly GCA_963678965.1. Lineage (NCBI taxonomy): Eukaryota > Viridiplantae > Streptophyta > Magnoliopsida > Gentianales > Rubiaceae > Cruciata > Cruciata laevipes. The sequence goes on along the minus strand of OY787632.1, from coordinate 7,109,840 downwards.
AGAGAAAATTAAATTATGAATTTATGATATATTAGAATTTATATATCAGATTTAATTTTTGTAATAGACATGTATCAATGTCTCTCACTCGTAAATTGCATGACAAAGTTAAATAATAAAAAATTATGAAAATTATAAAAAACAATTAAAAACAGATTTCTAATGTCCTGTTCTCCTCACGGTAGGGATGGCATTGGGCGAACTGGGCGTGGATAGTAGACTATTCATGCCCATCCCTATCTAAAATTTTACTATTCATCCCCGCCCATTTACCCATGACGGGTACAAATTTAATATCCATGCCCATCCACCTGGATATCCATCTCATCTGGGTATCCGTGGATATCCATGCCCATGTTATACTCACATTCCCTATCCGACTTATTAATCCATATTTATAAAAAATTAATCTAAAATTTATTAATTATCATAAAAATTTAAATAAAAGCACTAATAATTCAAATATATTATATTAATAGAACAAAATAATTTATAATATGCTAATCATTAACTTATAAAATTCTTTAATGTTTCAAAATAGACCAAACATGCTTAAAAAATGCTAAAATTAATAATATTATTAATATAAATACACGTAATACTATTAATATTATATATAACGGATATTATACAAGTATTATACGGGCGGGTATGGGGCGGGTGGGGGTGGGGGCGGGTATAAAATCAATATCCATACCCACCTATTTACCCATGGCGGGTTTGAATCCAACATCTATACCCATGGCGGGTATAAAAAACTCATATCCATATCCGCCCCGTTGGGCGGTTGGCGGGCGGGTATCCACCAAATACCCGTCGGGTGACATCCCTACCTCACGGTATTTGAACTTATCTGAACTTAAAAATGTTTATCTGAACTCATTTGAACTTAAATTTTTTTATCTAAACTCATATGAACTGAAAAAACTTAATTTCAAGTCATCAAAATTTAAAAAACTTTATCTGAACTCATATGAACTGAACTCATTTGTAATTAAAAAATTTAGCTGAACTCATATGAACTTAAAAACTGAGCTGAATTGAAATATATATATATATATAAATAAATATATATATATATATGAATTGAACTGAACTAAATTGAAAGTAACTAAAATATATGATCATTTCCAATATATTTGAAATTTATTAATATAAATATAACATATATAATACATTAAATATTAAAATATACTGAACTAGTTGCACTAATGTAGATAAACTGAATTGAATTGAATTGAAATAAATATGATCAATTAAATATGAAATAAATATATATGACATTTTCAAAACATTTGAAATTTAATAATTTGAGTATAACTTAGCTCCTGTTCTCTAGAGATTATTTGAATATTTTTTAGTTCAGATAAAGTTTTTTTAGTTCAGATAAAGTTTTTTTAGTTCAGATGAGTTCAGATAAAGTTTTTTAGTTCAGATAAACTTTTTTTAGTTCAGATGAGTTCAGATAATCTTTTTTCAGTTCAGATGAGTTCAAACAATCTTTTTTCAGTTTAGATGAGTTAAGTTCAGTAAACTTTTTTAGTTTTCAGATAAGTTAAGTTCAGTAAACTTATTTGTTTTTTAGTTTAGTTCAGTTTAAATCAGTTAAATCTTTTGAGATTAATTGTTCATATCAGTTCAGTTCAATTCCATTCAGTTTAGTTCAGTTTCAATGTGATTTGATGAAATTTAGATTAATTTAGTCATACCGATTCTTTTTTTTAATACATTAATTTCACTTCACTTTAGCTCAACAACAATATAATTTGGTGCAATTAATTAAGGTTAATTTATTCATACTGTTTATTTTCATCACACTTATTAATTTTCAATTCAGTTCATTTCAGTTCAGTTCAGTTATCTATATGCTTCAGCTCAACTCAAATCAATATGTTTAGCTAGCAAACATTATCATATTTTTTAACATTAAGGCCCTACGTGCCAGAACTTTTATATATCAGTTCAGTTCAATTCAGTTCAGTTCAGTAAATTGAAGTTCAAATAAGTTCAGCTAATATATTTAAGTACAAATGAGTTCAGATAAAGTTTTTTAAGTTCACATGAGTTCAGATAAAGTTTTTTTAAGTTCAGATAAAGTTTTTTAAGTTCAGATTAGTTCAGATAAAGTTTTTTAAGTTCAGATTAGTTCAGATAAAACAATTAAATTCAGATAAACTTTTCTTAGTTCAGATAAAGTTTTTTAAGTTCAAATACCGTGAAGAGAACAATGCCTTAGAGTTCAAAAGAATTTATTTCTTGTTGAACTGAACTAAACTGGATTGAATTGAACTAAAGTGAAAATTGATGTGCTGAAAAAAAGAATCAACATGACTGAATTAACCTGAATTTCATCAAATTACATTTCACTCTAATTCAGTGAACTGAACTGAACTGGAATGAGTTTATTTTATGATGAATTGAACTGAAGTGTAAATTAATGTGTTGAAAAAATAATTGGTATAACTAAATTAACCTTCATTTCCCCAAATTATATGTTACAGAACTAAATTGAATTGAACTGAACTAAATTGAACTGAATCGAAATAAAAATTAATGTGTTAAAAAATGGTATGAATAAATTAATCTTAATTCATTGCATCAAATTATATTGTTGTTGAGCTAAACTAAACTGAACTGAAGTGAAATTAATGTATTAAAAAAAATCGGTATGACTAAATTAATCTAAATTTCATCAAATCATATTGAAACTGACCTAAACTGAATGGAATTGAACTGAACTGATTTGAACAATTAAGATCAAAAGAAGAGGGTCTACGACGCATGTTAGTAAAATCACAAAATGTTTTTAGCATTATTTAAATAATTATAATATACAATATTGAACTGAACTGAATTGAAAAAATATAAAAATATTGAACTGAACTGAATTGAAATGAAAAAATATAAAAATATTGAACTTATTTAAACGGAACTGAACTAAAATACAAATAATTTTACTGAACTTAACTTATCTAAAAACTAAATAAGGTCATGTTCTCTTCACGGTACTTGAACTTATCTGAACTTAAAAAATTTTATCTGAACTAAAAAAACTTTATCTTAACTTAAAAACCTTTATCTGAACTAAAAAAACTTTATCTGAACTCATCTGAACTGAGCTCATTTGTACTTAAAAATTTTAGCTGAACTTATTTGAACTTAAAAACTAAGCTGGATTGAAATATATAGATAAATTGAATTGAACTAAATTGAAACTAACTAAAAAATATATGATCATTTCCAATATATTTGAAATTCATTAATCTAAATATAACATAATACATTTAATATTAAAATATACTGAACTTAAAAAACTTTATCTGAACTCATCTGAACTGAACTCATTTGTACTTCAAAAAGTTAGCTGAACTTATTTGAACTTAAAAACTAAGCTGAATTGAAATATATAGATAAATTGAATTGAACTAAATTGAAACTAACTAAAAAATATATGATCATTTCCAATATATTTGAAATTCATTAATCTAAATATAATATAATACATTTAATATTAAAATATACTGAACTGAGTTGCACTGATGTAGATAAACTGTTTAGAATTGAATTAACAAATATGATCAATTTCAATATATTTGAAATTTATTAATCTTAATATGAAAATATGTAGAACAAAGTTGAACTGGAATATATAGATCAACTGAACTGAAATGAAATAAATATGACATTTTCAAAACATTTGAAATTTAATAATTTGAGTATAACTTAGAGTTTGATAGAGTTGATTTCTTGTTCAACTGAACTGAATTTGATTGAATTGAACTGAAGTGAAAATTAATGTACCCAAAAAAAGAATCAACATGACTGAATTAACTTGAATTTCGTCAAATTACATTTCACTTCACTGAACTGAATTGAATTGAACTGAACTGATATATAAAAGTTCTGGCACATAGGGCCTTAATGTTAAAAAATATGATCATGTTTGCTACCTAAACATATTAATTTGAGTTGAGCTGAAGCATATAGATAACCGAACTTAACTGAATTGAAAATTAATAAGTGTGGTGAAAATAAACGGTATGAATAAATTAACCTTAATTAATTGCACCAAATTATATTGTTGTTGAGCTAAACTGAACTGAACTAAAGTGAAATTAATGTATTGAAAAAAAGAATCGGTATGACTAAATTAATCTAAATTTCATCAAATCATATTGAAACTGAATGGAATTGAATTGAACTGATATGAACAATTAAGCTCAAAAGATTGAACTGATTTAAATTGAACTAGACTAAATTACAAATAAGTTTACTGAACTTAACTTATCTGAAAACTAAAAAGGCTGACTGAACTGAACTCATCTGAACTGAAAAAAGATTATCTGAACTAAAAAAAGATTATCTGAACTCATCTGAACTAAAAAAAAGATTATCTGAACTCATATGAACTAAAAAACATTTATCTGAACTAAAAAAAGTTTATGTGAACTAACATTTTTTTATCTGAACTCATCTGAACTAAAAAACCTTTATCTGAACTAAAAAATATTCAAATAATCTCTAGAGAACAGGACCTAAGTTGACTGAACTGAACTCATCTGAGCTGGAAAAAAATTATCTGAAGTCTGAACTCATCTGAAATAAAAAAAGATTATTTAAACTAATCTGAACTGAAAAAAGATTATTTGAACTCATCTGAACTAAAAAACATTTATCTGAACTAAAGTTTATCTGAACAAAAATTTATTCAAATAAACTCAGGAGAATATCTGAGCATCATATACTTATACTTTTCTCATGGTTGCATTCGAAGGATCCAAAAACCGGGATTCATTCCAGCCGAATTATGTTACTTACTAATAATAAACCAGGGTCCATGGCCGTGAACAACGAATTATTTCAAGCGACTGAACTGAATTCAAATTTCGAATTATCCTGTTTTTCCCATTTCATTTCCTTTCTAGAAGGAATAGTTTTTTCAAACGGTGAAAAATAAAAGGTGAAAAAGTGGTCCAACGCCGGTTTCTTGTGCTCGTGGAATCATCATCTGTCCAGTAAATGTCAAACAGTGTGAATTAAGTTTCCATTTATATAACCAACTTGATTTGTAGGGTCAATTATTTATTACTTAATTAATTACTATGTTATGAAATATCTTTTTATTTTAGTTTTTATAAAAAGTAAATTATGAATTATAGATCGTATAGCTCACTCTATGTGCTTTCTTCTTCCGGCTCAAAATTAATACAACTTTTAAGAGCAGTTAGAGCACATCTGAGGTGCCAGCCTGACATAGTGACATTTTGTTTAAGTCATTATCTAGATCCATAGATCTTTGGATGTATATATATTTAAGATTTAGTGATGTATTGATGTACTTGTACTATATATTTAGTTGCAAATTTTTTTAGTTCCTCGCTAATGTTCCAAACATTCTAATGAATCTGTTACGCAAAAAAAAAACAGTGTCTTGTTAATTTGTCACTAGAATTTTAGATAATTTTTGAACATTTTTCTATTAGTGTATAAATGAAAATATCAGCTTTCGAAATATTATTATATTCCATGAAAACATCTATTCTCTAAAGATCAAAAATTTATATAAAACTAATAACAAAAGTTATTGATGATCAAACCCGACTTCAGGGATTTGCCATAAAAACATAGGCCACCTATTTGTTGGACGGAGGTAAAATATGTCAAAAGTTCATTATAATTTATAATGTACAATTTTGTCTACAAGGACGAACAATTTCATTAATTAGAATGCACAAATAATTGCTTTTGTGATAGACTAATGCGTGTGTATTAATAGTATAATTTATAAGCCCAAGCGCATCATTTGAAGTCAATTCTCTCTAATCCCCTGAATCAATCCTCCAACAATGCTTGATCAAGAGTTAGGGGCATCAGAAGCCGGTGTAAGTGGGAGCTCAGAATGATGAGGAGTGAGGACCTCAGCCTTTCGACGACATGATCAGTAGAGTAGAGTATGATTAGATTAGAATAGTTGTAAGATCTTTGTATCAGATCTCGTTGTATCGGATCAAAAAATATATATTATGTTATGCTAAAATAGATAATTTAAGCATGGGAAACTTTTTTAAAACCTAGGTATTTCAATTTCATTATGATTTAGATGAACAAAAACAATTTTATATCAATTTCATCATGATTTGAGATGAACAAAAGAACAATTTTTGCTTCCTTTTGCTTTACCTTTAACCCTAGATGTTACAAAAGTTTACCGATAAGGCGATAACTAGAGAAGCATCCTTTTCCTTTTGCATTAAATTGAAAACGACAATCCAGGGAATCAAAATAATGATCAAAAGGCGAGGGAATAAGGAACAAATTCAACTTTTGACAAAACAAAATACAACCATCACGATTCTTTTTCTGTTTTCTTTCATTTTCCACATTTTTGGCCTTTAATGTAAAAATGAGAAGAAGGAGATAATGAAATAAAAAACCGAAGGGTTCTGGATATTTGGTGAGTCCATTCAGGAATACACCAAAATCCAAAAATAATTAAGTAAAATAAATCGCTTTATTTTCCCTCTTTAATTAAAATTGAATTTGCTGTGGGGAAATTGCTGTTTGTGTGTCGAAGTCACAGTGAAGCAGAACAGACAGCTGACCACTAGGCTGGACTTTAATTTTGAAAGGGATATTTCAATTTTGTTTATTCTAATTGTTATACTTCCGGCAGTGGGTACAAAATATAAGGTTAGTATTTTAAGGTTTTTTTTTTTAAACCAGTATTTAACCATATTATCGCACTAATTTTGTTTTATGCAAGTACCTGTATTTGACTATATTAGTACACTATAGTCAATTCTACTCGAATTTAGTCCCGCAAAGAGTAATCTAATCATGCATAGAGCAACGTCCTATTTTAATATATATCAGTATAGTTAAAAGTGATTAGAATTATGTCTCAAAATATTAATTTCACTCAGATGTGTATAATAAATAACATAATCAGAGTGTATATACGGTAAAATACAGACTATATATGTAGATGTACTTTTGTTTTTTTTCATTGGGAAATTTCTCAACGGGAAGGAAAAGAGGTAAGGCCGTGCTGTCATGGATGGTATGGGAGGTCCTACGTCCTGTAGGGGCCACGTTATTTAATTTCAGCATTTTTACATCTCAGCTTCTTTATTTTTGCTCCCATCCCTTCGGACAAAATGCTCCGGCCATAACGTTATCAATGTCCATGTTGCAATTTTGTTTTACAAATTTATTTTGAGAAATTGTAAAATTTTAAATGCGTTGTAGTTATTTTTGAAGCATGGACTTTACATTTTAGTATTTTATTTTGTCTTCTGGTGACATGAGCCAAAAAATAAATGGGCGTGGCTTAATATTTAAATATAACACGATGAAAATAAACTTTATACACATAAGTTACCTTTCCAGCATTGGATTACAGTTCAGTTTTAATATTTTGACTGGACCTTAATTCTCGTTTACCTTCGATCACTAATCTAGAATCATTGATTTATTACCTCTCAATCTCAATTATCTAGACCGTTGAATTGATTTATGTAAGAAATTGAATAGTGAAACTGTACAAATGTGAGGTGTCTATTGGATTACCGTGAACCATAATTGTACATCCGTGAGCTTTCTATTGGATAATTGATGACCGGGGATTCATCAAAAATACATAAACTAAACTATAAAAAATTTCACTTTTCATATCATTACACTTTTTTTAGGGTGTGTTTGATGAAACTTTACTCATTATTTCATTTCAATTTTTCAAATTAAGTCACAGTAGATGAAGGGAATTTTATTAGCCTCCCTAAAAATGTAAAAAGTCACCATGATTGAACAAAATCAATATGCTAGAGTCTACCAATCACTAAAAGTAAAAAAAATGTGGCTTTGGAGCACCAGATTCATAGTGTGGGTGTGTGTGCAAAATAGAGAATAGACCGACGAGCGTAAGTAACATGGAAATCAACCTAATTTTTTGGTAATGCAACTGTCGGTTTCGCCCAATTCCAATCATTCTTGATTTGTTGCGCCTTCCATTTTCTTTATTCATATAAGTACCCATTTTATAATTACGGTGAGATCCCTAAAATCGCGGAAATACACACTCCCCCTCCGTGCCTCCTGGTCTTGGGGTTATTGTAATCCAGGCTACATTCCACGGAATCTAAATCTCATGCCCCTAATTAATTCCTAGCCCTAACTTTCAAAATTTTGCTATTTAACTACATTAAAAGTCAATTTTACCGTAACCTTTCTAGGCTTGGTGGTAAAAAGAAATTAGGAAACGATTTTACGGGAACACCCACAATTATTAATCTTGACGGTATATTTAAACACGGACCTTTCAATTTTAAAGAGTTGAATATACCATTAAAATAGGTCCAACTACACTTAAATCACCTCTTTTATTATGTTTTTTTGAAAATATCACTCATAATATTAAGTGAAATATATCATATATGTTTAAAGAATAATCAAACTAAATGCTAATCAAACTAATTATCCTATTAGAAAGAAGAAATTCAATAAAAGAGTAATATAGTCTCGGAATATGCTACCATCGGCAAGGGCGGATTTAGGGTGAGGCTCTGTGGGCACAAGCTCCCACTGAAATCATAATTACAGCCCGAAAAATCATATATATTTAATAATTTTTAAAATATTCTTTATACGTGCTCTCTTTAAAAGAATATTTGGTGTTAATTACTAGTTAGAATGATATCATTTTTCTATTTTTTATTCAATAATTTTGTTTGAAGAATCTTGCAATCGTTTTTCCAATTTTTTCTTTTCAGTAATACTAGATATTAGTATTGTTTTAGTTTATGTATTTATTACATTGTTATCATTATTTTGATTTATTGCGAGAAGCGAAGAAGAGTATTATTGATAACACCAACACGCATATGAAAAGATGATACAATTTAATGCCGACAGATTTTGTATATATAATGTACGTAGAATGCAAACTCAGCGTCACGAAGGAAATCAGTGGGATTATATATATTCATTCAGCTGGATTTTACCAGTCAAAGCTACCGTGGTGTTTGGGATTAAGAAGAACAAAAAATAACTTGTGTGAATGCATGCTGTTATTTTTCTTTTCTGAAAACTCCTCCAAAATATTAATAAATAATAACAGTGGCTACCTAGCAACCACCCTGATTACTTTCAGGGAGAAACACTTGTATTAAATTACGTTAGTGAGAAGTCTCCATAACCTCCAATTTGCAAGATGCGTACTCAACTGAGTTACGGAATCTGCATCAACTGGCGTACCAAATTGCATTAACGGGTATAAGTGGGTCCTCAAACCCACCCAAAGACAAGCGGGAATCTAGACCACTCGACATACGGGATCAGTAAACTAGGATAAAGTAGGATTAGATTAGCATAAAGTAAAATTCTTGTATCAGATTCGATCTTTGTAAATGGTAGTATGCCACAATAAAAAAAATTACGTTAGTGACGGATTAGTTAAGACCACAATCTTGTTTACTTGGCGATCGATAATGACATGGGGATGAGTTGATAGACTAATGCTAGAAAATTTGAAATGTTAACCGCGTAAACACATGTATTACTCTAGCAAAATTATAACTACGTAGAGCATTAACTAGGTTTTCAAAATTATCCAACCCACACCATCCACCATCCGATCTGTTGACCCGTCAATCAGTGATAAAATAATTGGGTTTTTTTTTTATATTTTCGGACCCGACCCACATAGTATATAATTTTGGGTTTGAAACCGAGTCGCACAAATATATTTTTCAGGTATTGTATATGTTAAGAGTAATTCTCCTATGAGGCAGCCTCACCCATGAGGCAAGGCCAAATAAGGGGAAATTTCATTGCTTCCACCTCATCATACCTCACTACAACCTCATCGAATCTCTACGCTAACTCGTCAAACCTCGGTATCAGTTCATCAAGCATGTCACCTCATCAAAACCTTAATGTCAATTCAACAAACATCACCAAAAATAAGGTTTACTTGGTCCTGCCTCTTGGGTGAGGCTGCCTCACCCAAGAATTGGTCATATGTTAATATACTAAATATTAATGTTAATTTATACTTGTAATTTTGAGCATGGGACATATATTTACTTTCTTTAACTTTCCACATCAATGTAAGTTTTGTGTTTATTCCTTCAATTCTAATAGAGACTTCAGATTATACGTAATTTGTAGACAATATAGTAAAGTTTAAATGTCTCTTCATATATTATACTTCATATTTACTCTCTTCAAATTAACATTCAACTCAAATAATAATTTTTAATTTTTTTTCGTGCTAATAGATATTTTAATTGAATCCATTTACTAATTTAATTTATAGTTCGAAACTAAGAAATAAATGAGTTTGTGGATAGAAAGGAAAAGAGATATAGATATTCAAGCGGTTCCAACGATTCAATAATACTATTATTTCAATTCTTTGAATCCCTGAACCCGGAGTTTTAGTTATTTAAACCGGATAAATCCTAGCAATGTAATAAGAAAGTTCTAACTCATTGGGTGATTGTATCATTAACCTTTTTTTTTTGGTACGAGTGGACTTATCATGGATCCACTGATTTCTGCCGCTTCCGTTATTGCTTCTGGTTTAGCCGTAGGGCTTGCTTCTATAGAAGTAAATACAAATCCTTTTATGAAAGTGTTAAGCGTATTTTTATATCTTTGTATTTTTCTTTCACACATTCTTTCTTACACTCATTTTGTATGTTTGAAATAAAATTTTGTAGATTACTTTGATGATTTGTTAGGATGAAATCTATATTAATATATGGTAGAAACCGGTTTGGCGGGTGCCCTGAAACCCGGCCCAATATTTTGGATACCTGCACTTCCGGGTATTTTGTTCTTCTGGAGTGGGCCACCTGTCATATTTTAAACAACCATCACTTCCGGATACCTAGTTTTTAACACCTTAGCATTAACAATGATCGAATATCCAACTAGTCATGAATTATGCATCAAAATTATTCAAGAAATTATAATACAATTTTATGATCGAGTAAACGGTTACAATTATCTAGTTAAATGGTTGACCATAAAACTAGGCAATTTCTCTATGCAAGTCCATTTTTCTCTTGCATATCCACATTTTACCATAATGCCCCTGATGGAACTCTATGATTTCAAGCTCATTTTTTGCCTTAACAATATTAGGGGTATTATAGTAAAAATATGGATCTGCAAGAGAAAAATGGACATACACGGAGCAACTCCCTATATTTACCATTTCTATTCCCTATCCATAAAGGAATGTTTGGTTTTGAAGCCCCTCTTGTTGCCCTCATTACTAGGATATGGGGGACTAGATTAGTAGGAAAGATAGCCCTGACCAGAGGCTCTCTCCATTCACCATTGCCCTGGTTGAGATGCTCCACTTTTAGGTTAGTATTTTGACTTATTACAATGTTGTTGTTAGCTGTAAGAATCCATTGATCATTTAATCTAGCTCTTTTCCCATTGTTGATTTTCCAACCAAGATGGTTTGTGATCAGTTCTTTTGAATCTACTACTGATCTCCAACCCCAAGAATCTCCTGATTTAGCCCCGACCTTCCTGAAGTCATCATTTCTCATATACTTTCCATTGTAAACCTTTATCATCAGTGAATCAGTATCCCTCATTAAATTCCAAGCATGTTTAGATAACAATGCTTGATTCATTCCATGTGCATATCTAATCCCTAAACCACTTTCTGCCTTTGATTTGGTGATATCCTTCCAAGATTTCCAATGTATGATCCTTCCCTCCATTTCCCTTTTCCAAATAAAGGTAGCAGTCATTGGTCTAGTTTTTTTAGTATAAACACGGGGTATTTAAAGATGCTTAGGGGGTATTAGGCTAGGGATTCGAACACATGCTTTGCCATTGTGATTCTCCCAGGAAAATTAAGGAGTTTGGCTTTCCATGAACTATACTATTCCTTGAATTTACTGATCAGTCCCTGGTAAATTTCTTTTATCTGCTCTTGGAAATTGATGCATTCCCAAATACTTTCCTCCCAATCCCGTTGAGTGTATATTCAGAGTGTAGTGCATATATACCCTTATGTTCTCAAGAGTGTTTGGACTAAAGAGTATTGAACACTTATCAAAATTCAATCTTCGACCTGAGAATCTGGCATAGAGGTCTATGGTCTTGGCAATTTCATTTGTTGCTTGGAAATTTACCTTTGTAAAGAGTATGCAGTCATTAGTATACATGAGTATGCAGTCATCATTTGTTAGAGTATTTGACTATGATACCAATATTGACACTAGTTCAACTTGATACCGTCAACTAGTAGCATGACTGGCTATGAGACTAGTTGAACTTATGAGATAGTGACTATTTTATGTACATTACAATTATCCTACATAGCTAGAGATTAAAAAAAAAAATGAAATTTCAAAATTTTGAATCCGTACAAAACAATTTACATATGTAACCACCCCTCAAAAAAAAGTACAATACAAAGAGATAATTGATTTAAAAAAAAAGAAAAATAATTTCACAAACCAATCGCTTCGAGAGTAAGTTAATTTAAAAAACAAGGAGTTTAGAAAATGGGTAACATGTTTCGTGTGGTTAAAAAACACCCAGGTACTCGTATATTTTGAAAGCATGGAGATTGGTGTTAGATTTCCACCGACAGAAATACTATAATTCTTCCATCACAGATGAGTGTAACAGACATTATATATTTATTTTCCATGAAGATGGTATCCATCGACAAAATATTATAATTCTTCCACCACACATGTATCACATGCGCTCATGCGCTAGTGCTGGAGGGAGTAACGTATTACGTATATATGCTCTACCTATCATATGTTATTAATAAAAGCATACTCAATTTATTTAAACTAAATAAACGGATGAGAATCTTTTCAATAGTTAATACTAGTAATTCGTAATTACCCATGGTTCACAAGATTTTTTTTCAATAATTATGTTACATTTTGAAGGAAAGTTCTCAACTAATATGATACTCGGCAGCAATTAAAAAATGTGATTCAAATTTTTCGATAAAAAATACATGGCCAAATTTGATGAGTATTTGCAATCGGTATATTATATTTTTAAATATAATAATTTAAATGGACTATAATAAAATTTCATTTCACAATTATAAATTAGATGGATGATTTCGAGTGATGAAACTAGATTTCAACTATAACTCATATTTCATTATTTTTTATTTGCATGGGATTTTTTGTTCATACATTTGAAGTTTTTTTTTTCGGTACTAGACTTTTATAATCCTAATTTTTTATTTTTGACATGGATTTTTTTTTTCATTTTAGCTAAGTCTATTTTAATTTTAATCATTACATTATTTTTTACTTCTCAATGCCATCTCATCTCCTTAACCGTATTAATGGGCCTTTGTATCTTTTTGAAGACTGATGATACTTACCCTAAACCTAAGACCCAAACCTTTTATGCCTAATGGGATTGGAAATGATTAGAGATTCAAGCCCCTTGTTTACATTTACAAGCCCAGAAGTAACAAGGCCTATAACCATAGTTCATGATATTTCTTAGAGATATTTCTTAGAGCTATTTCTAAAGTTTTAATATCTTTTATTTTCTATCTAATTTGGATATTAGGCGAGATGTCATTTTAATTTTGTTTACATATTCTAACCTCTCATTTTCAAATTCTACTTAGACGAATTTTTTTTTTGGACAAATACAAAAGGAGAAAGAATGGAGTTTGACGTGGGAATCTGATAAAACACAAAATTTACCATTATAATCGTTTTTCAAACTCCATTTTTCTTTATATGGGTAAACAAATTTCTATTATAAAGAATTGGAAGAAGAAATTGTTGGGGCTATAAAGATACTCAAAGTCAATAAAAACATATGTAATTTTAATTATAGAGATACCGTTGGACTTATTCTTAGATGAAACAATTTAAAACACAAGAGTCGGACAATTCGTTTATATATGATATAAATACAAGCTACTATTAAAAATAGTTGATTTCTAACCTTTAATGAATCGTATTGGCCAAAATTTACAAATCTACTATAGTTTTATGACCAGAAACATCAAAGTAAAATTATAAATAACTTTGACTTGCACCTTCTCCTTACTAACATAGAGAACATATTGAAAGTCTCTGACTTGCACCTTTTTTTTACTATCATAGAGAGCATACTGAATCACTGCGTCCAATAGTCCCAATTAATTGGTCGAAAGAAAAACATAACTATGCAAAGATATGGAAGAACTCTCTTTCTAAGTATTATGGCGGATATGGAAGAACACTAACATGCATTTTTGAGACGAAATAACATGTATTCAGGCTTTTAAAAAAAACATGTACTTAGGATTCATATGCAACCAAATTTTGTTGAGTGTTACCTATTAAAGAAGGTGACTAAAGATTCCAAGATGTTAATGAAATAACTAAACAAGCTACTCAATGACATAAAAATCTTAACGAATTCTAGGATGATTACAACAACCACCAATGGTAACAATCAGATGTTCACACAAACGCTTTTAATCATGTAGACAATGAGTATTTTGCGTAATAGTTACTATAGAAAATGTAGAAAGAGACTATACACTCATCTCATGCAGTCGACATAGCCATATGGACTATGGATCCAGCATTAGAACTATACGTGCCCAAAAAGTTCAAATGTTATCGGATCATTCTAATGTACTCGACATTATCCAAAAACTACTAGTTAATGTTAGTAGACGATATCAGACACCTCCAATATAGATTTCTACTAATTTCTTTAGTAGAAATTTGAAAAAGTTTTACCTAAGGCGCATGTAGAAGCTCATCTCAATATAAATTATGTAACATATACAATCAATTGACATATGATGAACCAATTATCCCAACCTTCGAAATAAATTTAATCCCCGCAAATGCTTTCCATGGTTTTATTGGTACAAGATTTTGAATCTCCACAACGATTATGTAAGATCACATTTCATTCTACAATCGGGTTTTTCTGCTTTAACTATAATAGGTTAACGAGTGCCACGGAGTAAGGAGTTTCTTTTACCTAATACTCCCTCCGTCCCATCAGAAACTGCACACTTTCCTTATTAGTTCGTCCTACTAGAAGGCGCATACTTTTATTGTATGGTCTATTTCTTTCAATCTCCGTCACTCATTTCTCTCATCCTACATTCCTTGATATTTTTAATATTTTATCTCTATGCAACTTCAGCTGGGACAGACTAGAATGGTTGAAGCACTCGATTGTGAAAAAACTCGATTGTGGCACTCGTTAGTCTTTTTACAAGTGAAAAAGAGAGAGTGATAAAGAATCGTGTTCTATCTGAGAACTGTACTCTAAAAACATGCGAAAATCAAGACACGTGTATCGGTATTTGGTATCGTAAACTCCCAGTTCGCATTCTATCCTCTCAAAATTATAGCAAACGTTTGATTAACTTTTATTGCCAGTAACTGCTGACATATAGTATGTATTTGTCCTAGTTTTCCTCTCATACCAAACTCTTTCTACATTTTCGCTCGAGTGCTCCTCCGGTGTCCCCTGCTTCATCATCGCACCTTTGATCTTCTCCAAAACCCTGCAATTCGATGCCCCTTTCAGCCGTCGATCTTATTTCCAGATCAATCTTTCTATTCTGAGCATTATATGGTGCCCATTTTTGTTTGATTTTTGCCATATAAAGCTATAATCTGATTTTATGGGAAAGAGAAAGAGACGAGCCGACCGCAGCAAAACTCCCCCTTCAGGTTACATACATACATACTTGTGTTTTAATTAATTTATTTTCCGGAAATGCACATGTGTATTGATGCAAAATCTGATCTTTTGAACGGGTTCTCAATGATCGTTCGATTATGGTATTAATCGGGATTGTTAGCCACCGATTTATTACGATGTGATTGATTGTTGCATGCTTGTGGATTTCATCAATTCTAGTTAGTTCTTTGTTGATTTGCTTGCATAAAAATGTGATCTTGATGGTATGCTGACTAGTTTGTAATTTGTGGGTTATTGTTTGCTAAAGATGTTATTTGATCTCAGCTAGATTATTGGAAGCCTTCCCTCATCAACTTTCTTGAGTAAATTATTAGATGTTCTTAGTCTCAATATTTGTTGCTGTTTCTGTGTGAGATCAGCTATATGGAGAGTGTATCTCGGTTGCATTGGGTATGTAGTGAAAGAGGAAGAAACGTTTTGTAATTACTAATTTCCAATTACAGAAAATGGATAGGCTTTGGCTTGAGATTGTGGGGGTAAGAATGTAACAAATGCTTGTATTCTAAATTATAGCTTTTTTTCAGTTTGTATTGCTTGCAGCTATATTTTCTGTACTCCCACTGCAGGTGAAGTATATGCTTTTAAGTTGAGGCTGTTGTTCTTGTTTTATAATTCTATTAAGAATCTTATGGTGATATAAAGCTGGTTTTGATTTGCAAGACAAAATTTCTTCAACTGCTATGCCAAAGTATGGTCTATGGTAGTTGAATTAGATTATGTGCGTATGATTTTTTTGCTCTTTTTTTAATGGGAACGAGGTTGTTGATCAACTGAACCCTGTGTATGAGTTGCATCTAAAATGCTATATATAGTTTTCACTGATAACCAGGATATTATATTATTTTTTGAGTCATGGAGAATAGTTTTATTTTGTAGAGTTCAGGGATCAAGTTATTTGCACGAATTACTTTCAAGATTTTGTGTCCTGTTAGTCACATTTTGTTTTCCTGCCATATGCCAGCCATCTTTGTTGCAACTTCCTGGTATCTATCCAGTATAAACATTCTGACGTATATATTACTTTCTGTATATACAGAGGTGTTGCCACCTTCATCTCAAATGGAAGGACCGTCAGATCGGGTATTCGGTTTCCTCCTCTCCTGGAAAGTTTATCTAAAGTTTGCATATCACAATATTTTTCTATGCTTTTAACAATGTCTTTTCTAATCTTTTTCTTTGGCATTGAAATTTGAATGTTTATATGTTGGAATTTGCAAACCTCCTAAGTTTCTTTACCTTCTGTGATATTTACCCAGAGATCTTCGGATCAAGTTGGAAGTAGTACAATGGGGTCTATTTCTTCCATCCTAGAAACCTTCAATGACCCCCCACATGTTTCCTACTTGTCTTCTCACCACCACAACTATAGCCGTTCAATGTTGTACAAGAATCCCCGATACTGTAGCCGCAAGTATTACAGGAGAAACATCATGAGTAACCATGGCGATCCATCGTCTTCACATGCTGATGCACATCCTGTTGATGGAAGTATGATCTTGAAGTTTTCCAATAAATACTCTTCACATGACTCCATGCATCATACAGGTACACATAGAGTCATTTTCCAATTTCAGGTTTAAACAGAAATAGATATGTAGTAATTTCAGGTTTGCTTGAAAAAAATATATACTCTGAGGTTCTCAACTTTGCTTAGAGTCTCACTTGACATTTTCAGAGAGTTTCGAGCGGGCATTTATGCAACCGGAAAGGATTAGGTCGAGTTCATTTGGAACAGATACAATATCAGGTAATGTCGGGAAGATGGTTTGCGGGATATGTGAGAGGACATTGCGAAAGAAGATGCATTCTTCTGGAAGCATAGGATCTTCAAGCGATTTGTCTGTAGTGGCAGTCTTAGTTTGCGGTCATCTTTTCCATGTCGAGTGTTTGGAGCAGAAAACTTGCCAAACGGCACAAATGGATCCTCCATGTCCGATGTGCCCAAGGGTGATCTCCGCCCGGGTTGATGCTGCTAATAGAACAGAAGTGACTGTAGACTAACTTTTCATGTAGTAGAGGATTCATGAAAGATGTGGAATGTATTATTTAGGTTGAGTTGTGATGTACTATTATTCAGGAAATGCTAGATACTGTAGCTCTTATAAAACAATTATATGAAGTACTGGTATATCAGGTGGCTTTGATCTCACGGGGTCTGATAACAAGATGAGTATCTGGTGTGGAATTTCAAATTCGTGCATGAGATGATATATATGTACATCAATAAAAAACATTAGTTCATCACCATCGTAAAAAATGTCGTCAAATTTAAGTGTAATAACTAATAATCAAGTTGGATACATTCAATTTACAGATTTAGTGTGGCATTTTTTTTGATAATAAGGTTCATTAATTATATTAAAAACGATTACAAATTGTTCGGCCTAAGTTAATGGCCAAGTCATGTTCCTTACCCAATACACTTCTACTTACTTTATTTATACTAAAAAAGGAGAAGGAGCCTCTTAGTAAAGTAAGAATGCTCTCTGTGATGCCTCCCATGGAGCTAACTCCACATCGTTGAGTGCCGCCACCAGTTCCGACGAGTCTGTCAGCAAGACAAATACCATTTGGTGATCCCTGGTTGCTGCTTGGATCGCTCTCCAACATGCTTCCGCTTCAGCCTGTAATGGAGAGGTATAAATGAAAAAATCTGATCCTTTTGGTGTCCCAGAATTAGTAGAGATTGACCAGCCTGCTGTGCCAAGATGACAAGGGCCTCGTTTGGCTATCAGCGTTTAGCTGTTAGCTGTTAGCGGATTTTATTAGCGGTTAGCTGTTAGCGGATTCTATTAGCTGTTTTGACTAGCGGTTTGACTAGCGTTTTGTAAATGAGTGTTTGGCAAGTAACAATTAGCTGATAGCTGTTTCATTACGTTAAATGACAGAAATAGACATTACTACAATTTATTATTAATTATTTTTTGTCGTGTGTTAATTGTTCATCGAAAATTATAATCACTTATATATATATATATTTCATGATGTTTATTATTTGACTTATTATTCATTATTAATATATTTACATTTATTTAAAAAATTATTTTTAGAATTAAAATAATTTAGTATATATTGTTTAATACTACAAAAATAGATTAAAAATAATGTGAAAAATCTGATTTGTACGTACGCAAATATGCTTATGTTAAATTTACTGAACAGTTGAATTGTTTACAATTGTGTATGTATAAATTATTTAAGGAATTCGATTAATTATAGAAAAAGAAATTTGTGAGGAATAAGGATAAAAAAGATATTTTGTAATATTTCTTTGATTAACTTTTTACAAACGCTGCTCTTTCTAGCGTTTCAGAAATCAGAGGTTTCACCAAAAAAGCTAATCAGAAAACTCTCCTCACCAAACACTAGAAAGAGCTGTTTGACAAGTCAACTATCCATATTTAACCCAAAAAGCTAAACGCTCTTCAAAACTCTCGTCACCAAACGGGGCCAAGATTTCTGAAATTATCCATCCACCTTAATAAGAGCTAAATGATCATTCTGAGCCTCAGTAGAATTCGTTCTGAAATCTTCTGAGAATGACTGCTTTTCCTGAGGTGCTGATTGTGCAGGTGTACTCTGTATGACCTCATGCTTCTTGAATAGCATGAATTTTGCAGTTGCCAGGTTGGCACACATTCTGGGATCTACATCCACATTTTCCATGACTTTTTTATTCCTTTGAATCCAGATTTCCCATAGGGAAAACAGAAGTAGCCTGTTCTCATCAGCCAGATTATCTGCTATCATCCATTGATGCAGCCAAGAGCTGGCAAAATTGAGCCTATAGTTTTCCACTTTCTGTCTTAAAGGAGAGTTAGACCAGAACTATCCATGCAGTCCATAAACAGGTGAAGCTCATCTTCCTCCTGAAGATTACATCTAGGGCAGATCACCTCAGTAGAATATTTAGTGTGGCATTGTGTTTGTGAGAAAATCTAAAATCATCTCTAACAATCTCATTCTGGTTTAGTGAAAACCAAATGAGACCGAATAACCTGTCACAAACTAACATGTCCTCATTTATTATTTTCGTTAGTTTAGAATTTAGTCTTTCATATTGAATTTTATTAAATTAATTTTTTATTGACATGAACTATATTCAATTAAATTGAGCTGATGTACAAGTAAGTCCAAATAAACGTAAGTCGTGAAGCAAGTAAGAGCATCTCCAATGCAACTTTCAATATTGAAAATGTTGATTGACACATATAATTGATCGTTACAAGAGATTAAAATCTATCTCCAATGCAAGCATCAATTAAGATGTTAGTTTGACGTGGATGCACATGTGGAGTGAAAGTGTCAAATAAACCTTCAATATATTGACACTCATATTGAAAGCGTCGATTAGTTTGTTTACCAAATTTGTGTTCACTTTCCTTTTTACATATACTATTACAATTAATTTGTTTACCAAATTTATTTTTAATTTCCGTTTCACATTAATATTGTAAAAACCGACGCTTGTACATCGGAGAGCAAAGTTTTGAAAACACATCTTTCAAATCTACATCATAGTGATGCTCAATCAAAAGTTGACAAATGGAAGCGAATTTTACTTATGACCTTCTTAGCATTGGAAGATACACATATTTAGCAAGTTAAGACTTAAGAGCATCTCCAATGCAACTATCAATGTTGAAAATATTGATTAACACGTAGGATTGATGGGTATAAGAGCATCTCCAATGCAAGCCTCTCAATTAAAAATATTGATGACCACATAAGATTGATACTCTAAAATTCTAAAAATCTTCTCCAATCCAAGCATCAATTAAGGGGTCAATATTATGTGTCACATGACATGGATTGAAGTCATCAATTAAGGGGTCTATACATTGATGCTCATTTTGAAGGCATCAATTTGCCAACTTAACATATTTAAACTTTTTTACTAATTAAATCATTTAATCATCCCATATTTGAATTTGAAAAATAAATGCAATATTTAATTCAATGATATTTTTGTGACAAGTGATTGTTGCATTGGAGAACCAAACTTCAAAATAAAAGTTTTCAATCTTACATCACATTGACGCCCAATATCATATTGACAATTGAAACCTATTTTTACTCATGACCCTCTCACCACTGGAGATGCTCTAAGAGATAAAAATATATCTCCAATTCAAGCATCAATTAAGACGTCAGTTTGATGTGGATGCACATGTGGAGTGACGGTGTCAAATAGGCCTTCAATATATTGACACTAATGTTGAGAGTGTCGATTACCCTGTTTACCAAATTTGTTTTCACTTTCCTTTTGATATTAATATTGCAATTAGTTTGTTTACCAAAATTATATTTACTTTCCTAATACATTAATATTGTAAAAATTGACGCTTGTACATTGGAGAGTTAAGTTTTAAAAATAAAATCAATCACATGTTTCAAATCTACATTATATTAACGCTCAATCAAATATTGACAAATGGATGCGGATTTTACTCGTGACCTTCTTAGCATTGGAGATACTCTAAAGACGTAAAAAATAAAACCATCAATTCTTTAAGTAATGAACTCCTTCTAAAAGACTGATCATTAAAATTCCATACATTAGTAATCCTTAATCATGAAGTGTTCATTTGTCTTGATGGAATCTCATCAAGCCCCATAGGAATAAACATCAATCCAATTACTTGGGTTGGATCAACTGGTTAGGTGTTAATCCGTTCAATGCATACTTGGTTTGAGCCCATCTTCTCCCTAAACATGATTATGAGTTAAAAAGATTTTTAAAAAAAATCTCGATCCAGTCCTAAAACTATTCATATTTCTGACCTTGCTTGCTTAAACATTCTGTAGATCAGATAAGTTCACTTCAATTTATTTAGTGAAAATATAGTTCGATGAAATTCGGGTTAATTCAGTCAAATAGATTTATTTTTCAATATATTAATTTTTACTTCATCTCAGTTACGTTCAATTCAGTAGGGTAAAAAATAAGCTCAGTTCATTTCAATAACTTTTTTTTATTAAAAATTACTTTTATACTATAGATTACACTGATGTACGATTGATTTCAAAATTATTTCAGTTCAGTTTTGTTGAGTTAAATTTATTTAAATTCAGTTAAATATATTTCAGTGCGGTTCAATTCAGTAAGAAATAAACTCAGGCAAATAGGGAGACTCAAGTAAATAGCATTTTAATGGATGTGAGAGACACTTAAAAAATTAATGTAAGAGAGACTTAAAAGTGGAAGGTTCCGAAAAAACAGTAGGCATGATCTATGACAGAATTCCGGTGGAGATGTCCGTTTTGTCGGAGATTGAAGATCTTTTAGCATTAATCAACATGTTTAAGTTTGTTGTCTTTGTAAAGTGTTCTAGGCAGGATGTTAGCCAGGGTCACAACTTGGCAAAATCTGTAATTTCTTATGTTTCTTAGTAATAAAATATCTTGCGGATCAAAAAAAAAAGTGGAAAGTTGAAAAATTGATGAGAAAGGTATAGAATTGTATTTGGAAGGAAAAAGAAGATTTGTTTATTTTGGAAATGATGATATCGAATAGCCACCTATAATGACACATCATTACATATTTGTTTTCCCTATAAATTTCCATCTCTCTATCATTACTCACAAAAATTATGATAAATGGTAGAGCGCCATTAAAACTTACCATTGTCACATCATAATTCCACATATTCTGGCCCTAAAGGTGAGTGCAAACCCAAATATAGCAGATGTCCCACTATGGCTTCTTAACAGAAAGGGGACTTACACAGTGAAGAAAAGATATCACATCTTCATGTCTGAAATAGGGTGTGCTAATCTCAGAAGGAAAAAAACTTTGGGACAAAGTATGGAATCTCAAAGTTCCATATAAGCTGAATGTCTTCCTATGGAGGATATTAGCTAGAGCACTTCCTACATTGATCAACCACAGGAAAAGAAAATTTTCAGACCAAGCTATCTGTCCAAGGTGCAACTTGGAAGAGGAAGATGAGTATCATCTGTTTGTGGGATGCAGTGAAAGCAGGAATTTCTGGTTGCTGTCTCCAATTGATCAGAAGGTCTCTGTATTTAGTTAGTCATTCTCCAAATCATGGCTCCAATAGTGGTTTATTCGTGGCAGCCTGGATGATGACACTAGACTACTGGCGTTTTCCCTTTGGGAAATATGGCTACGGAGAAATAAGAAGGCCATGGAAGACATAACAGTTGAATCCAGAATCAGTGTTGAACTAGTTGTTGCAAAGTTTCTTCTTTACAAGAAACATGACATTTTAGAAAATCACCCCATCGCATCCATGCCTCAAGAAGTAATGACATTTTCTGAGGATAACAGGACTAACTATGCACACAATCAGAATGAAGGGTGCATATTAATCAAGGTTGATGGATCTTTTCACAAAGCCAGCAACCTTGGAACGATGGAATAACTCAAAAGGGCACATATTTCTTTGTTTTGACATCTCCATTACAGGCAGAGGCAGAAGCCTGTTGGAGGGCTATCAAGGCAGCAGCTAGAGGAGAGTCTCAAGAGCTGTGGTTGCTTACAAATTCGGTGGAACTAGTGGCGGCACTCAAAGATTTGGAGTCAGCGCCATGGTAGATCAAGAACATCACAGAGAGCATCGTTGCTCTTCTGAGGAAATCTTTCTCCTTATTTGATATTAATAAAGTTAGTAGAAGTTTATTAGAGACGGAACATAATCTGGCCATTAACTTTGGATTTAATTTTATGTAAAGCTTAATTAAAAAAAAAAAAAAACTTACCATTGTCCATCCAAGTAAAACTACAACAAACTTCGGATGCCTTATTTTCCCATCTTTCCCATAATGCCTTATTTTCCCATAAAACATTGGATGCTTTTTGGATTACCTTTGCCGTCAGAAAAACAATACTATCCAGATATGGGAATTTGTATCCAAACAATTCATAATTTGTCTTTAAGGATTGCAATAAAAGTTAGAGTGCATCTGAAATGTCCAATTCCTTGAGATTTAATTAAACGCGTGATGAACATGGAGTGTAATGTACTTATTATTTTATACTTCTTATGGTTAACGAACGTGCATGATTCCCGTTTCTATGGTTTTAATATGTTTTGTTCCTAAAAGTCATCTAATTTAGTATAGAAAAATCTCCCCTCTCTTCTTTTTTTCAATCTTTTTCCCATCAGGGGAGATGGGGAACAGTTGATTTTCCGTTTATTGATTCAATCTTACATTGAATAAGTGTGGTTCACACAATAAATTTGTTCTCGATTTGATCGGGTGAATCCATGACTTAGTTGTTCGTCGGTATTTTGTTCCCGATCTTGTTGGACATGTCGTGGTTTATGTTTTTTGTTTATATTTCTTGATCTGGTTGGACAGGTCGTGGATCGTGTTCCTTTCGTGATCAATGATTTTCAAGGTGTTTACAGTTTGATAAACATAGATCGTGGTTTGAATTTAGCTAGTGGTGTCGCGGTTGTAGCAGATCCTCCATTGGCGCAGTGAATGACGCGGAAGACGCTCCTCTCTGCCAAGCGGTTGTGGTGTTCGCGGTTGCATAATAATATCCCTTAGGGCGGTATTACAATTTTTTATTGGATCTCTCAATTTGTAATAGTACAGACGGTATGAATCTGGTTAGCATATGATTTTTTTTTTTTTTTGAATTCAAGATAGATTACAACCTACCTATTACTAATTAGGAGACACCACATTAGATCCATGTAAGCACAGTGAAGCTATACACGCTCAATCCACGTAGCTCTGAGACGTCCTCCTGAAGGACCCAGCTGCTTGCACCAACGAGCCACCGAACCACCGAAGCCGGAACCACCGATCGCACCATCATGAGACACCACCTGCAGCATGGGAGACCACAGCGGGGGCCACCAACACGGCCCCTGGGAAACCACCATCGGCCCCTCTACGCTGGGTAGACCCTGACAATAATTGCTCAAAATATTTACAATTTTGTCAGGGGTGTGTTTTGAACCTTGGACCTCTCAGTTATAGAGAGGGTGGATTACCACTGAACCAGGCCCATTACACAGCATATGATTTAGTTAGCCTTGTAATCCGCTAGTTGATTAGATGTTGATTCCATTTGTAATCGTTACTGTGTGTTTTCCCAGTACCATGAATGAATTTTTTTTAAAAAAATTTAGTATAGAAAAATAAATAAAATACCAAACCATTAATTTAGTAAGAAGCAATATATATGTACGCGTAACACGTGATGATTTTTGTGCTTGTGTGTGAACATCTTTGGTAATTTAGGTGAGATTTCGGAGACTAAGCCCTGTTTACCGGAGCTTATCTGTAGATCAGTTCAGTTCAATTTAGTTCAGTTCAGTTCAATTCAGTTCAGTTTAGTGAAAATGCAATTTGATGAAATTCAGGTTAATTCAGTCATGCTGATTCCATTTTTCAATACATCAATTTTCACTTCAGTTCAGTTCAGTTCAATTCAGTTCAGTTCAATTCAATTCAGTTCAGTTCAGTTCAGTACATCAAGAAATAATCTCTAGTAAACATGGCTTAATTTCTTTTGAGAACGAGTGATAATTATGTTTAATATATATTTTAAAATTCGTACTTGATGTTTGAATGTACGTGTGATTTTAAAATTAAGGTGCCCTTTTAT
This sequence comes from Cruciata laevipes, assembly GCA_963678965.1. Classification (NCBI taxonomy): domain Eukaryota; kingdom Viridiplantae; phylum Streptophyta; class Magnoliopsida; order Gentianales; family Rubiaceae; genus Cruciata; species Cruciata laevipes. Next base: position 7,084,504 of record OY787632.1, on the reverse strand, counting down.
TTCATACCTGTATTGAGAAAGTTCATAAACAATGAAGAAATTTTTTATGAGTCACGAAAATTGTATGCTAATAATAGTTTAGAGACGAAACAGGTGCAATATGAATCATACATGATTAAACAGACGTGACTATGAAATCTGTGAAAATGATAATTAGTGAAATCTGTGAAAATACGACAACTTCTACAAAACGGACGGTCATACGTCCTTCCCAGAATTAAACGGACACTTTTTATAATCAAATTTTAAAGATACATTTATAAAATTGATTTACATCTATTAATGTTTTGGATGGCTGAGCTTTTTCTTGTTAAACTAAAATACATTAAAATAATTTTAATTAAACTGAACTGAAATAATCTTGGAATCACACTATAGTAAAAAATGTGAATTTTGATTAAAAAATTATTAAATTAAACTTGGGAAAAAAATTTAGTTGAACTGATCTTATCTAAAAAGATTAGGCAAACGAAGCCTAACAATATATGCATATAAATAATATTATAAAAGAGACTTGAACCCACTCACATTATTTACCCATGTTAAAAATAATTTTCAAACCTCTTGCACTTGAAAGAATAGAGAAATGATAATCCAACAAGGTTTGTGGGAGTTTTCGAATTATAGATCTCTGTTAGTCGAGAATGTGACCAATTGCACTAGGGTAGGTTTTCTTTTTGAAAGAAAATAGGATATGTCAAGGTGCTAAAAACGTTCAAGAAAAAAAGAGGAGAATTAGGTCGAGTCTCGTGCAAAATGATCAAGGCAATATTTCTAGCAAAGTTAATTACTAAACGTGCATATGTATTAGTACGGAGAATATTTGATCGATTCTCCTCTACTATTGAAACATAGAGACCGGGCTCTCGGCATCATGAACCATTTGTATAAATAAGAGGGGTCCTAACATCTCACCATTCAAGTTCTTTAGACAACCTTACCGCCTCTTGAAGCGTTAGTGCCTCCACAACTACACCCACTCCAGCATAACTCTCCCTCAAATCCACGCCGAACCAGATTTGCTTCCCCTGCTCCAGCGATCGTAATATATTCTCTACCTCCAACTTCTCAGAAAGCTCTGTGGTTCAAACTTGAGTAGCTAACAAACATTGCCTGGGTTTAAGTGCAAGACCCCGTTCACTTAAACTTATTCCAATCAGCTTTCTTTTCAGCTACTTTCAGCACCAATCAGCACTATTTAGCTCAACTGGACAATGCCTAAGTTGATCCAGGGTCATATTCTTACTTTGAAAAATTTACAGTTCACTTGAAATCATATTACATCGCTCACCATGGTGATTTGTATTTTAATATTATATTAATAATTTTAAATGTTATTTATAATGAGAAATAGAACAATAGATTCATATTATATAATTTGACTCAATGTTTCACCGCCAAATTATCTTTCTTTGAATCTTTGGCCAAATGCTTAACCGTACGTACGTTCATAGTTCATACCAAAAGTCACCCATAAAATGATAGTTCCTAAATAAGGGCTATTTCCATATATTAAAATAGCCATATATTGCAAATTAAAATGAAGCCGTATATTGCAAATTTTCATGTTGATGAAAAAAATGGGTGAATTAGAGCATCTCCAATGGTTGTGTTTTGGAGTTGCTTGCAAATATTCCAAACTTCAAGCAGTACTGCTACACCGTTGTTTCACTGCCAAGTCAGCAGCTCCGTCAAGCAGAGCAGTACTGCCAGCATTAAATGCTAATGTTCCACACGTAAATAAATATATTCTATTAATAGTAAATCCGCGTTCCACACGTAAACAAATATTCGAGTAATAGTAAATCTACGTTCCACACGTAAATAAATATATTTGAATAATAGTAAATCCGAATAAATAAATATATTATATAACAAGTTTATTGTCATGATATTTTTTCTTTAATCTGGTTTTGAATTTCGGAGATGTGGGAGATTGGATGATGTACAGCGGTTAATCCCATAATTCAAAACAACCTTCCTCAAAAAGAGATTGATAATTGAGCCGATAACTACGAAACAACCCCATATCGTTAACAATATACACAAATCACATATATACAACAATATATATGACACTTTCCCATTCCAATGAGATATAAAAGATTATTAACATATATAACATTAAACGCAAAAGAAATAAAATTCAACCAACAAAAAATATAGTTTTAGTTAAATTCTATATATACACCTTGAACATGTGACTATGATATTTTTAAATATTTTTAATATCTAATTGTATTATTATAATGATTTAATTATGTCACTTAAATATAAAATAGTTATGAAAATAATTGTTTTATTTTTTATCAATATAATTTTTATATAATACATATTTGATAAATATATTTGTTATTTTTAATAAGAAAATAATTATTGATAAAATATTTCAAAAATATGTGGGACCTTTATAGTTAATTACAAAAGTAGCTTACCATTGTGGAAGTATGTAGCTTGCCACGTCAGTTGCTTGAATAGTGACATGGCAAGTTAAGCATTAGCTTACCATTGGAGATGCTCTTAAGCAATCCAATTTTATATTTCGTGTATTAATGTTTCAATTTATACACATGAGTGACATGCAGACTGGTCCGGATCCAGCTCAGTTTATTCTAATATGCTGATTCATTATGGGTCCATGTCACCCTAAATTTCGTTATTTCAATAACAACCATCCTTTTAATTATATTCTTTTTTATTCTTTAATTTTCCCTCCCTTTCAGATTTCAACCACTTGATTTTTATTACGAGGGCCCTCACTTTTGAAAATTTATTGTGATATCCTTCAATTTACACACAAATGACAAATATATGCATTATTGATTTTTGACTTTGACACATATTATAGGAACGCAACGGGTATAAGAAGTGAAGTAAAACTCTATGAAAACGCAAGATTTTTTTTTTCTTTGATGAAATAATTTTAGTGAATATGAAACATAATACATAATAAGTATTCATGTGTATATCTATAATTTTATTATTTATTTACGAGTTATTCAAAACATATTTCAATGCAAGTCCCTCATGCAAATTATTTAAATTTAGTTCAGTTCAACAATAAATAAGTTTAACCAAACAAAAGCCTCATTAGAAAAAATCTCTTCGAACTAAAAATTGGACATGGTATTCACGAATAAAATAATTTATCGATGTTTGTATAAGATTATATTAACCTAGCAAGTTCTTAAACAATTAGGCCCTGTTTACCAGAGTTTATCTTTAGATCAGTTCAGTTCAATTCAATTCAATTCAGTTCAATTCAGTTCGATGAAAATGTAATTTGATGAAATTCAGGTTAATTTAGTCATGTTGATTCCATTTTTCAATACATCATTTTTTAGTTCAGTTCAATTCAGTACATCAAGAAATAAGCTCTAGTAAATAGGGCCTTACATCATTAGAGCCTCATTAATTGTCATTATCATGATTATTGCCGTTGTTATATGATGGAATATTCGTTTAATTCCATTAATCTATAATTTTCAGTTACAGATAAAAAATCAATCACACTAATAATTATATTAATAAGGTCGTGAGTTACAAAACCGGAATTAAAAGAGAAATGATATTTTCAGCATAAATGGAAGATTTATAACCAAATAGAAAACATGGCAAGAATACCGGGCATTACCTGCAATAAAACCAAAAGCAGCTGGCTCAGAAAACAACACGCACCAACGGAGCAACAAATCACACACACTATATACACTTCTTGTAAAAGATTCGAATCTATGCATCAGAACATTCGGACTCAGACCCCAGATCCGACGGCTACAAATGGGTATAATTCCAGTATCCATTCTGCACCCCCTGTTATTATAACAGAATAAACCACCACCCCTTTTTCTCATTCCACAGCTGAGCCATTCCACCCCCCTCCGGCGACCCCATTCTCCCGTCCGGCGACGCCATTTCCGGCCAAACCTTTTCTGGGGTTTCGATTCTCATTCGTGGGTTGCTCGCAAGTTTCCTCTTTTTCGGTTCCCTTTTGTGTGAAGGCTCTGTCTTTCTCCCCTTCCTTGGTTTCTTGAGCACGCAACACAGCCCTGCATAAAAAGCCTGTCCCTTTCGGACAATTCTGGGCGGAATTTTCTTTTAAATTAAGGAACACAGAAGATGGTGATGGCGGCGTCGCCTAGGAAATCGATAAACACGGTGTTTCAGAGAGTTGGGGTGTTTGGGGCGAGCAGCCAGAAGAGGGTGAAGTATGAAATTCACGAGGAAGAGGATGAGACGATGGAGCTGGAGCAGATTGGCGCGGAGAGGACCAAAACGGTGCTGATCCTGATGAGTGATACTGGCGGTGGTCATCGAGCTTCTGCAGAGGCCATTAGGGATGCTTTCCAGCTTGAATATGGTGATGAATACAGGGTATGTATGTTGATCATTTCTTGGTTCATTTTTTAAATTAAACTTTTCTTGCTAAAATTGCTCATGAAAACTAGTGATTTTTCCATTTATGGTGCCGGAAATGCCTGAATGGGACTCCAATTAGTGGAGATTGTTCGTGTTCTTCATCATCAATTTGAATTTGAAATTTGAATGTTGATTTTTTTCCTGTTGCTAGTTTGGAATGCATTTATTACCATATGCATCTGTTTTTTACTGTTGACTGTATTGGGAAGCTGGATTTGAATAACAAGGAGACAAATATGTATGAGACAAGATTATTGTTTTTTTCCAGGAGGAAATTTCCTTGATTTGGAGAAGTTAATGTAGTCACTAATTTCTTCTGCCCTGGATTTTCCTTTTTTTTTTTTATCCTTTTTAACAGATGCCATATTTTCACCATTTTTTTGACCTTTTGGGATGCTTCCCATCAAGAACTCACTGATTTTAACCTTTACTGACTTCTGAGGTCCACATGTACATGCGCCATTTGTCCCATTGCCACTTTGTTTGTGTTCTTTTTTGAATTCTTGTTTAGTATGTCCTGGCTTTGTTCACTTTGAATCCTATGTTCACCTCTTTGCAATGAGATTTAGAATTAGGTTTTCGAAATAATTTAAACATGTTCCTTCTGTCTATGTTACAGATCATTGTGAAGGATGTTTGGAAGGAATATACAGGTTGGCCACTAAACAATATGGAAAACCAATACAAGTTCATGGTCAAACACGTCCAGCTTTGGAAGGTTGCATTTCATGGCACATCTCCTAGATGGATTCACAGTCTCTATCTTACGGCAATCGCAGCATTTTACGCTAAGTAAGATAATCTTTGATTTTGTGCTAGCCTGACTTTCCTAAGAAACAAGTTCGAATTATTTGATAATGTGCCGGTTAAATTTTGTAGGGAAATAGAGGCTGGCCTAATGGAATACAAGCCAGACATCATCATAAGTGTTCATCCTCTCATGCAGCACATCCCTTTGTGGGTTCTTAAATGGCAAGGCTTGGAGAAGAAGGTTATTTTTGTTACTGTCATTACTGACCTGAACACTTGCCACCGCACATGGTATAAAATGGTTTTAATGATCCATTCCTCCTCAGGTCTTGAATTCTTAACGTTGCATTCTAATCAGTATCCTCATTGTTCATTATATTTAGGTTTCATCCAGGCGTAAATAGATTGTACTGTCCCTCAGAAGAAGTGGCAAAGAGGTCATATTTTGATGGTGTAGAAGAGCCTCAGACTCGCGTTTTTGGCTTGCCTATTAGGCCTTCCTTTTGCCGTGCTGTACTCTCCAAGGTAGCATCAAAGATTTATTTTCAATTTGATATTCTCCTTAAAAGTAACATCAAAGAACTATTCTGATCAGTTTTGTTTCTGAATTGTGTCCAGGATGATTTGAGAGTGGAACTCGAGATGGATCCTGAACTGCCCGCTGTGTTACTAATGGGAGGTGGTGAAGGGATGGGGCCAGTGAAGAAAACTGCAAAGGCTCTTGGAGAATCACTGTACAATGCAGAACTCGGGAAACCTATTGGGCAGATGATTGTCATATGTGGCCGAAATGAAACCTTAGCCAACACGTTAAGATCGCTTGAGTGGAAGATTCCTGTTAAGGTAATTCAGAAACTTGGTAATTCAAAGTCTCATACATGCCATACATTTGCGTTACGCTTCTTGTTTTGCCTACAGATCAGGGGATTCGAGACACAAATGGTGAAGTGGATGGGTGCTTGTGACTGCATTATAACAAAAGTGAGTGTCTTTAGTATGCATTTCAATATTTCATATCATATGCACTGTTTTGTATCAGTAGTTTCTTAACTTCTCTGGTTCACAGGCTGGACCTGGTACGATCACAGAAGCACTGATTAGAGGGCTTCCTATTATTCTCAATGACTATATTCCTGGACAGGTAAGGGATCAAGAAATGAGAATTTTCTACATTTTGCTCTTTGTTGAATTACTTGTTGAATCTTGGCAACCTTGGATGTAATAATGCAGGAAAAGGGGAATGTTCCATATGTCGTGGACAATGGTGCAGGTGTATTTACAAGGAGTCCCAAAGAAACAGCTAGGATTGTGGAAGAATGGTTCACCACAAAGCAAGACGAGCGGAAGAGGATGTCGGACAATGCCCTCAAACTCGCGAAACCGGATGCGGTTTTTGACATAGTGAAGGACATCCACGAGCTCGCTTGTCAAAGAGGACCTATGGCACACATCCCCTACATGTTGACATCGTCGTTTTCCAGCTTAATTTAGCCTGCATTTCACTACAGAAGCATATAGGATCCAAATGTACAGATAAGGTAGGTGATGATTTCATTCTTTGGCTATTTATATCCAGAAAGGAAGGAAAACAAGTACCGAGGTTTTTGTCTTGGTGTCTGTTTGTAAGATGAAACGGATGATGTTCTGCTGTAGCTGGTATTTCTGTTACCTAAATGTTGGTCAATATATAGTCAATGTTGCTGATCTTTACTTCTTTTGATTTTGTTGCTGATCTTTACTGCTTTAGTGTTTTGTTTGTCCTATGTGGTAAGGCCTTTCACTGTCAAGTGTCATGGGTGGAGTGAGGAAGAATGTAACAATGACATGAACCATTTGTTTAGTTTCTTTAGGAACACAGCTAGTGGGAATGAAGCTTTTTTATTAGTCATAAATCTAAATTCATATATATATATATAAGTTAAGGGATGTGATATATGTTTCATTATATTTTATTATTATACGAATATTGAAGATCGATTAGTGATATAAAAAATAGATTGCGGTAAAAGTAAAACAACACTCACAAGTGAAACTTAATAATTGCAAAACAAATAATTGTAATGATGAAATAATGCCAAGAATGGTTGGTGGAACATCTTACATCTACCATGATCTGGGAATTGATCAAGTGTTAATGTTATATACCACTACTCTACTGATTGGGATATTTTGGTTGGCAGCAACCAACAAGACAACACTAATGCCTGATTAGTTTGCCAAAAATGGTCAAATCTTTGAGTCAACTTTTCAGGAGCTGAGGTTATAATCTTTAACCTGTCTTCCTCTCCACCTGGAGACCTGTTGGAGATATTTTGATGAAATAGAGACTAGTACAAGGAGAGCTTGTACAAATGGCTAATTTTCTTTTGAATTGGGAAATTTTATATCACTACTATGTACCGAAAATTGTCTAATATCATCTGACAAAGAAAATGGTGGTGGGTGGTATGCGAGCTTGTTTTCGCTTGACTAAAGCATAATTATTTGGGAAAGTTGGGATTAAAGATAGTGGAACACTAGAAATTGATAAATGGGGTGTAAGTTTCACATAATTTCTAAAAAGTAGTGCGTAATTAACTTACTTTTAATTAATATGATTATTAATATAAAGAAAACAATACCTTTATTTTTTATTATTTTCTATTTTGATCCCTTGTATTTAGTTACATTTAGTTTAGCTATATATTACTCCAATTTAAATAAAATTTAATTTTAATGAAATCATTTCAATTCAGCTCAAAACAGTCCAATGCATATGAAATTGATGAAACTTAATTGAATTAAATACCAAGAAAGAGAACTAATTGGATTAATAAATCTGAAAAAATGATGGAGCTTAATTAAATTGAATAATTTTTTTTAGCCAAATGTAGATGAACTTAGTCAACCAAATTAAATTGAATTGAACTAAATGAAAGTAAATATAATTTTTGAGATGGATATAAATTGACTTGGATTGTAACAATCCAATTTTCGCTAATAATTTATATCTTTCTGTATTCAAAATGAGAAAGTCTTGGGTGAGACCTGTCTTTGTGGAGACCAAGAGCAGGGGAATGAGCATTTACTATTTCTGCTTGATCTTTTAGTCAGTTTGTTTGATCTTTCAATCAATGTCCTTGAGTATTTTTGTTTTGCCTTGATTTTTCAGTTAATTTGATCTTTCGTTCAATTTGCTTGATTTTTCGATCAATTTTCTTGATCATTTCCTTGGTCAATTTCACCAACGACAAATTCAATCAAGGAAATCGGCGGATTTAAAGCTCATCAACGACAAATTCAATCAATAGCAGTCTCATATAATCTTTGGTCTCATTTGAGACATTGCCATTCAAAATGGTCTATCAAAACCGCATTTTGCTAGTTTGTCTTGTATACTAACAATTAAACTCGAAAAGTCAATAGCAAGATATGACACTTTTGCAGCTCTCAATTCCCCCGCCATTAACAAAATATAGTATACTATAAAGGCAAATTCTCATTTGAGACAGGTCTCAAATGAGACCAAACATTATATTATTGAATTTATCGTTGGTGAGCTTTAAACCTGTCGATTTCCTTGATTGAATTTGTCGTTGATGAAATTGACCAAGGAAATGATCAAGAAAATTGACCGAAAGATCAAGCAAATTGAACGAAAGATCAAATTAACTGAAAAATCAAGGCAAAACAAAAATACTCAAGGACATTGATTGAAAGATCAAACAAATTGACTAAAAGATCAAGCAGACACAGTAAATGCTTATTCCCCTGCTCTTGGTCTCCACAAGGACAGGTCTCACCCAAAACTTTCTCTACTATAAATCTGTGATTTCGGCTAAAAGTGCTTTATCTCAAAAATAACATAAACATTTTGGGTGAACTTTTTTAGAAAAAACAAACACTATGGACCTCTCTGATCCACAGGCCCAGCCCATGCGTTTTCACCTCTCCAAATTCATTTCAAATCCACAATCCCAGCGAATTGAACTACGAATCATACGACGTCGTCCCATTGTTCATTGAATCCTCGTAGTGGCGGTAGGTGCCGTGTTTCTGTTTGTTGCATTAGATCCGAACAATATCAAAGACTCGAGGATTTGGAATACTCTATAGCCTAGTATTGATTTCAGGAAGAAGAATTGCAAGCCATATAAAACCCCGGAACCTTGTCAATTATGGTGAGATGATACACTCTTTGCTGTTTTCTTCTATTGTAAGAGTTTGGTGTGATTATGTAGCAATAATTGTCCAATTATCGCGTGTTTTCCTTCCAGATTTGGGTTTCTCTAGAAATTGCTTTGCGAAGGAATGATTACATTTGGATTGAATCATTATTTGAATTTTTTTCAGCTCTAACGCAATTTTGATGATAGAATGTAGTTTCATTTGTTGCTTGTATTTGGCATTGCCTAACGAGTTTAAGCTCAGGCTAGAGGGACTTATTTGTTTCGCTTGTAGTTTGGTGGTTTTAACATCTGTTCAGTCTACAGAACGAGTAATTGTCTCCCTTTGTGCAGCAACTTTGTTGTTTAGCACAGCATTTGTAAATGATTTGGTTAGTTTTCAACCTTTTTCATCGGAAGTTGATGAAATTTTAGTTTTTATTTGTTTGTGGATCGACCTGTCAAGCCAGATAGCTGAGGGGTGGAACGTGTTTAGATGTTTCATTCCTCCAAGATTGTACATTTGATGCTCTTGTGCTAGCATAGCATGTTCACCCTCCTCTTAGTTGTTTTCTTTCGGTGGCATTATTGTTTTCTCTTCTTTTGATTGTCGACTGCTTATCAGTTATCGTCTTGGATTTTTCTATCGAACGTTCAGTTGTTGCCTTGTGAGCTTAGCAGGTTTTGTGCTGTTCAGATCTAGTCTTTTTCATTCCCTTTTTGTTTTCAGTTTCCCGCCTCATTCATTGTTGAAAGAATGTAACATGCTGATATTCTAGGTGCACCTAGCTTTACTTAATGCTCGATTACCTCATTGACTGTGTAGCCTCATTTTCAGTTCACGCTTGAATGATTATTTCAGTTTAGACTTTAAATATTTTGTTTTTGTTTTATTTGCATATTCAGGTTTATCACTCGAGTTTTGTTGACGAAGAAGGAATTACTAAAGCTTGTGGATGTCCTCTTCTTCCACTGAAAAGCCATATAAAGGGACCAGCTCCAGTTTCAAACCAAGGTGAAACTAATATTCCCCTTCTTTTACACTCCCTTCGAGTTTCTATTGACAACAATTAACTTTTATTGATGAAGACACTTCTAATATTATTGTCATATTACACAGACACAACTGATATCGTTGATGAAGCAATCACGTTTTTCAGAGCCAATGTCTTCTTCAGAAATTTTGATATAAAAAGCTCGGCAGATAAACTTCTGATATATTTGACACTATATATTAACGTGGCATTGAAGAGACTAGAGGGGTGCAGAACTTTGGCTGAAGGAACAAAGGCCATCATTAATCTAGGTTTAGAAGAGGTTCCTGTACCTGGAGAGTCGGGATTTCCTTTTCCCGGACTATTTTCGCAACCTCAGGCTCCAAAAGAAGCAGGTGAGATTGATTTGCAACAGCTTTTCCCTTTAGGTCATTAAATGCATGCTTACTTTGCAACTGAGGAAGATTGGATCGTTAGAACTTAATAGTTAGTGTTCAATTCTTTGAACAGAACTATTCAGAAATTATCTGAGGCAAATTCGGGAGGAAACTAGTGGTAGGCTGCTAAGTGTTGCATACAGGCACAACGGAACACCCAACAAATGGTGGTTGGCATTTGCGAAAAGAAAGTTTATGAATCTCAAATAATTGCCAACAAATATGAAGGGGTGAGTTTGTAATCAGAACTTGTTGCAAAAAATTAAACTTATGTGAAGAGAGTAGAAAAGGGAAAAACAGGAAAATAGTTTTCATTGGATAAGTTTTACTTGCATTATTCAAACTTGCATATAAAAATGTATCTATGATGCACTTTCATCTTTCTATCTTGGTCTGTTTTAAAGTGATATTGTACTGTTGGATGATGTCAAACTCGTTTGTGAAAAAAGAATAACTCATAAATTTTGTGCTGACGTTATCTTGTAGCACGACACGTGCAATTGTGCAACCATAAACATGTCTTGCTAATTTGCATTAGAACCATGGTAAAATTTTGTTTTTTTTATAATATTAAATTTGTTTTTGACAAAAGAGTAGTATAGATTTGGAGCGGTGAACGCCGTTATTCTGAAAGTGGGTGGATATTAGTTTATAATTTTCTCCGTCAAAAAATATATTTTCCTTTTGAAATAAGTTGTTCAACACTCGGTTACTGACTACTGAGGCCCCGTTTTTGCTAGAGCTAATTTATAGATCAGTTCAATGAAGAAAATGTAATTTGATTAAATTTAGGTTAATTAAGTCATGCTGATTCCATTTTTCAATAAATTAATTTTCAACTAAATAAACTCTAGCAAATAAGGACTAAGTCGTAATAATGTAATAATGTTTGAATTCTACCAAGTCGTATTTGTATTGAATAAAATGAACCGATGCATTAAAAATTCGGGGCATAAATGATAAAAGTGTTTAGAGAAAGACATTCTCAATTCTCACTAATATGTAAAAAATCAGTTTTAAAAGTAAAAATATCAAACATGAAAGTGAAAAAACCAGTAATAATACACTGAATAATTATGTTTAATATGTAGAAGACCGAGTTTAAAAGTACATTTCTAAAAATCCGTCATCAAAATGTGTATTTCCGACCGTTTGGTGGCTAGAAAATAAACATCCAGATGCCAACTAGAACTTTTAAAAATACGATTTACAAAGTCAATATTAGTCCAGGGTACCAAAGCATTTTTAAAAAGGTTGTACTTCACACAGAATTGAGGGATGGTACATTGACATTTTTCTTTTAATTGTTTAATTAATATTTTATATATAAAACAACAAAATGAAAGTCAAAGTGAAATTAAAATCTAACAAAATGGCAATAAACACAACCCTTAATGTTAGGCTTTAGAGCCAAGAAAAGTCAAGAAAAAAGATCCAACAGAATCAATGAGAATAACTAAAACAAGCAAAAACGATGGCAAAATGCAACCTCAAGTGCCGCCGTGCAGTGGCAGCGCCACCGCCGCTGCCTCCATTACCACCAGCCATTAATGCGCTCCAACCACCCGCTACTATATAACTTCAACCCATTACCCAATAGCTCCCTTCTCTTTTTTTACCCTTTGTGCTTGTACTGTTCCTCAAATGTCATCATCACCAAAATCCCCCCATAAAAAAACCCGCAACCATTTCGCCCTTCAAAAAGCCGCCCCCGACGCTTCCTTCTCCCCCACACCAGACCCGAATTCCAACCACGGCGAAGGCGGCGATGATTCCAACGTCATTGTCAATGATCCTGCCCAATTCGACACCTCTTCCTGCCTCCACCTATCGGAGCTCCGATCCAAGCTCGGCCCGAACCCGTTTCTGAGCCTTCGGGAATGCCTCAGGGTCCGCCCCCTTGGCCGCACCTCCCTCCGCCGGGATCCGCCGCACGAGCTCGTCCAATGCAGCGTCTGCGCACGCGCCTCCGCGAGGATGTTCGCGTGCATCGCATGCGCCGCTGTCTCCTGCCAGGCGCATGCTCCGGCGCATGCGGCTGAGCTTGGCGGGGCGCATGTCATCTCGGTGGATGTCGACCGAGGGGAGCTCTTCTGCAGCGCCTGCAACGATCAGGTCTACGACGCGGATTTTGATTCCGCGGTGGTCCTCGCGCATTCCGCCGCTGCCACAATGGGTTCGATCCATAGTTCTACTACTCCTCCTCTGCCGCCGCTGGCTGCGGAGAATCACCGGAAGCGGCGGCGCTTGGAGTACTTGCCGTGGACGCCTGATCCCGATGAACGGGTCCTTATAGTTGAGAAGTCGATCCCTATACCGGCCCCTGAGCTGCCCCGGGGACTCCGAGGCCTTAACAATTTGGGGAGCACGTGCTTCATGAGCTCAGTTCTGCAAGCATTGCTTCAGACTCCGCCTCTGCGCAATTACTTCCTGAGTGATAAGCATAACCGCTATTTATGTCAGCAAAGAAATAGTACCAATACCAGTGCTTATACTAATATTGCATGTAAAGATACAAAAAAAAGTGGTAATAAAGGGAAGGTGGATCCAGCAAAGCTTTGTTTGGCTTGTGATTTTGATGCTCTGTTTTCTGCTATGTTTTCCGGCGACAGGACTCCGCATAGCCCTGCAAAGTTGCTACACAGGTCTTTCCCGCGTTATTGTGGATATTTGATTTATATGTAATGCTTATGCTGTAGTCAAATATGTGTGGCAGTGTGTGTCAGAAGGGGTGTACAGCTTTCCCTTTTTGAGAGGGAACTATATTCAAACTTTGTAGTTGGATTGTTGAAGAACTGAATTTAATGCATGTGATCTTGTCAACTGGCAAGTTTTTTTTTTTTTTCTATTTTCCTTTTTTGTTTTTTATTATGTCAATAAGTGTTGATTTGGCTCCCTTTAATCTCGAGTTTTTATTTAGTCATGTATGCTGTAAGTGGTGAGAGAATTTGTCGGGTTTGAATGTGTGTTTTCAAGGTTATAGTTTGTCTGTTGCAGTTGGTGGCAGCATGCATCAAATCTTGCAAGCTATGAGCAGCAAGATGCGCATGAGTTTTTCATCTCCATGCTTGATGGGATACATGAGAAATTACATGTGGACAAGCTGAAGCTTCAAAATCAAGGTAGAACCTGTTCCATGTGTTTAGATTTGTTCCTCAATCCTATTGTTTGAAACTGTGATTGAAATAACAGTTGATTTAAATTTTCTTTCATTTTACATTGTCTAGCAAATTGGTGAAATTGGAAGATATTACTGAGGCGATACGATCATGAAAATTGCTTACTCTATGTCTACGTATTTGTTAATGAGATCGATGTTATATTCTTAGATACTATGTTCACTATATATGTTCCTAGTTTTAAATTAGCTACTGCCATTCCCTTCAAATTTGTGGAGTATTCGTAGACCCTGGTGATAGATGGAAATAATTAAATGCAGGGTCTTGTTAGGTTTCTTCTTTGCTCTAGACCATGATAAGTGCTCTCTGGTTTAGGTCCAGACTCAAACTCCAAGCTATCAACCTGCTTTTCCCCAGTAAGTTATGTTTTTCTAAGGGTAAAATATCTCGTAATAGGATTTATGTGACAGACACTGTCATATGAATTTTGCCTCTAGGTCAAGGTAGTTGAATAAGCTGATAATCAACCAAACTATCCTGCTAAGTTTTCGGACCTTTGCTTCACTAATCACTCAGAATTGTAATCTTGTAAATATTTATCTTATGTCTTTTTTTGATGGAAAAGTTTTATTACACATTCAATGTTGGTTTTCAATTTTCTGCCTTTTGAAGCTGTTTTCTCTTCAATAACTTTCCTACACTAATCTGATGTTTTGTTACATGGACATACGAGAATTGATCATTCCATTTAGTCAATCTGAGTCATTGTCAACTGGGATGATATGAGATATATGGTACCTAACATAATCCTCTTCACAGGCAGTGGAGATTGCTGTATTGCTCATAGAGTGTTTTCTGGGATCTTGAGGTCTGATGTCATGTGCTCAGTTTGCGGGTTCACGTCTACTACATATGATCCATTCGTTGATATTTCCCTGGACTTGGAACAGCAGAGTGGTGGGGTTTCGAAATCGGCAAAGTCAAAAACAACTAAAAAATCAAGTAATACTTCTAATCACGGTGAGGCAGCCAGCTCCAAGAACTCAAGCCAGAGCCCTGGTTTTTCCACCTTGATGGGGTGTTTAGATCGTTTTACAAGGTCTGAGAAACTAGGCACAGACCAGAAATTCTTCTGCCAGCGGTGTAAAGTCAGACAGGAATCTCTCAAACAGATGTCCATCAGAAAGCTTCCTCTGGTGTCTTGTTTTCACATAAAAAGATTTGAGCATTCTCACATAAAGAAGATGTCCAGAAAGATGGACCGCTATCTTCAGTTCCCCTTTTCGCTGAATATGGCGCCATACGTCTCTTCATCAATCTTGAGAGGTCGGTTTGGAGACAGATTGTTCCCATTCGATTCTGAAGAAGATTCCCCGGACCCCTCTCCAAGTGAGGCGTCTTCAGAGTTTGAGCTGTTTGCTGTGATCACTCACGCAGGTAAACTTGATTCGGGCCATTATGTAACGTACTTGAGATTGAGCAACCAGTGGTATAAATGTGATGATGCGTGGATCACTCGAGTCAATGACAACGTTGTCAGAGCTGCACAAGGTTACATGATTTTTTATGTGCAGAAAATGCTGTATTACAAGGAGTGAAAGGTTGTTAAATTCTTTTTGCTGCACTTGGGTGAATTTTGAGCGACTGTTTAGGAAAGAAATAGGCTCTAAATCATCCCGTTTCTTTAGAATTGATCTTTTTTGTCCATCAACCGAAAATAGGTACATCTCTTTTTGTGGAAGTATAGCCAGTTAAAGTTTGGCTAATTTAGTTTTAACTTTTGAGCCTTATGCTAGCTTTTCCTTGACTGAAGCTGAAAGGGAGTATCAGATTGTATTCAGTTTTGGAACTATTTCAACTAATTTGAACTTGAATTGAACTCTCATAAAATTGCAACACAATTCCCGTGTTTATAACCTATGTTCATGCTAATTGGATGACCTTTTTGTGCATGTCATAAGAGTAGGACATGGTTTTTATGGATCTATTCTGTCAAGCTAAAGGTTCATAATAAGGGGTGAAACCCCTTAAAATAAAATTACTGAATCCCCATAATCAACAAACATAAATGTGATCGCTTCAAAAAAAAAAAAAACAAACATAAATGTGATAAGTGCAAATATAGCCCAGAGTTTTTGATAAGATTTAACATTATCAGGACTAGTGCAACATGGAAGGGGATAAAATTGACACCGTCGCAGCTAGCTGAAGTACCAACTAGTCCGGGTAGTCGACTTTAACTGGATACACTATCAAAAGATGACCCTAAAAAATACAGTCACTTCCCGGTGTTCTTGTGGCCAATCCCATTAAATGAAAAACTTTTATTCGAATGTAATTCCTATAAATTAAAAATCATGACTAGGCTAAAACAGAATGTATTTCCCATAAAATAAAACCCGGCTAACAATGATCTAAAATGCCGAATGTAATTCCCATGAAATAAAAATAATTCGACTAATATTTCCACATTCTTCCCAGGTCGTTTCTACAAAGTCGAGCCATCATCAAGTGATCTAACCGAATTGAGCTAGGAAACCAAACCCAAACAGTTTACAAGTTTCACATGACTTATCAGTTAAGTTTAATTTAGTTCAAAATATACAAGTTTCAAAATATACCATTTTCATGATATTTAGGCAAATTCTGTTTTACAAATATTATTTTTAATAATATTAATTTCCCTTCATTTCAATATATTTTAGTTCAATTTAGAAAATTAAAATAAAATTCAAGAGAACAAGTCCATTTATTAATTTCGCGTAATCATCAAAAGTTGAAAGTTGAAAGAAGAAAAAGAAGCATGCTCCACAAATCCACAAAAGCAGAGGGAGTAAAGTGTGAAATGCTCACAGTATCGGGACCCAACGTAATTAAGACTAAATTCCAAGCAGAAAATCAATTATAGAAGAAACAGAGCAGAACCCTTGTGCATCAAAAGATCTGAAAAACCCTACAAACGTCTCAGTACTCCCGCTCTCTCTCTCTCTCTCTCTCTCTCACACGCGAACATTCGAGTATTCCGGCTCTCTCTCACGCAGACGCAGTCACACACTCTCGCGTAACTGCATCGCGCTCCAATGTCGAACATGATGGTTAGATTCTTTTCTCCGCTATCTCTTCTCTCTTTTTTCTGCTATTTCCATTTCCCGCCGCCGGAGAGATGTGAAAATTTGTTCAACTCCAATCTGGAAGATCATTGCTGGTTTGAATTTGATTATCTGAACTCGATGTGCACAAATAACCGCGGAATCATTTACTGAGAACGTGAGATTCGAAGTTCGAAATACAACTGATCTGCGAGTTTTAAACCCTCGGTTATTGTATGTGATTTGGATTTAAGCGGCGTTTGTGCAATGTGTAAATAATATCTCATTTTGTTGTTTGATGAAAGGGCCTAGGGTTTAGTTATTTGATATTTTCCTGACGTTTAGTGTTTTCAATGTTGAAACAGCAACCGCAGATCATACTTTTGAAGGAAGGGACTGATACTTCCCAAGGGAAGCCTCAGCTGTTGAGCAATATTAATGCGTGTATGTCAGTGGCTGATGTTGCCAGGACTACCCTTGGCCCCAGGGGAATGGATAAATTGATCCACGACGAGAAGGGAAACACCACTATTTCCAATGATGGTGCTACGATAATGAAGCTTCTTGACATCGTTCACCCTGCTGCTAAGATTCTTGTTGATATTGCCAAGTCGCAAGACTCAGAGGTGCGTCTGTCAATATTTTTGCTTTGAGTTGCTGCTCATGCCATTATTTGTGGTTTTAAGCTCTTGCACCATACCTCTGAGAACTGTATTGTTAATCTGAAATTAGGTAATAAAGCTTAGTGTGTTGTTTTGAAGTTGGATGGAGTTATTGTCCCTTTTAGATTATGGGAATAACTGTTATGAAACTATCACTGAATAATGAAGTAAATGAATCTTATCACTGCAGTTGAGGAATTTATCCCGTGCCGTGACATTCCTCTTGTATTCTACTGCAGGTTGGTGATGGGACGACTACTGTGGTATTACTAGCATCCGAGTTTTTGAAGGAGGCAAAACCTTTTATTGAGGATGGTGTCCATCCTCAAAATCTAATAAGAAGTTACCGTACTGCTAGTCAATTGGTACGAATTCTTGATTTCCACAAGCTTTTACGCCAATTATGACTTTGGTTAGGCATGGCTACTGGGGAGTCTATTTTGTACTATTTTGGGAGGATTCCACAAATCTTATTTAAATGTTCAAATTAAATTTATGACATGTATTTTATGAATCATAAATTATGCAGGCAATTGCAAAGGTTAAAGATTTAGCTGTTAGCATCGAAGGAAAGAGCTTAGAGGAAAAGAAAGGTTTGTTAGCTAAGTGTGCTGCTACTACACTCTCCTCGAAGCTCATTGGAGGGGAGAAGGATTTCTTTGCAGACATGGTTGTAGAGGCTGTACTTGCTATTGGAAATGATGACAGACTAAACATGATTGGTATTAAAAAGGTAAGTTGTTTCAAGGTTTTAGATTCATGGTATGTCCCAACTACTCATATCTCTCGGTCAATAAGAAAGATAATAAGAAGGATTCATTTAATAATGAAAGAATGCAATAGGTTAAATCAGTGAGAATTGTATTTTACGAGCAATGCCATCTGATGCTAACTCTCTGAACCGTCTTCTACATACAAAATAGTTGTGAATCATAGATGGTTTTTTTTCGTCTAGAAATTTAATAGAGGGAGAAGGTAAACATGTTTTTCCTGCAATGTTTTGACTTTGAATTGATAGAGGGAGCACTGGGATTGCATTGCATGTGTAGACTGTGTGGTACAATAGCAACCTTAATTATCTTTATACTCTAGATGGATAAGCCTCTCTCTGATGAAATAATGTTATTCAAGAGCATTTCTTTTGGTTTAAAGTGGATTATATTGATTCGTACAAGATTTTACTTTTTTTTTTCTTTAGGTTCCTGGTGGTAACATGAGGGATTCTTTCCTTGTCAATGGTGTTGCTTTCAAGAAGACATTTTCATACGCTGGTTTTGAACAGCAGCCAAAAAAATTCCTTAATCCCAAGATTCTTCTGCTAAACATAGAATTGGAGCTGAAATCAGAGAAAGAAAATGCAGAGATTCGGTAGGATGTCCTATGTCCTTTCTGGCATTTCGGTAAATCAAATTTATATCTGAAAGAGTGACGTGAAATTTATGCTTTTATATGTTATTTTTGATAGGCTCTCAGATCCTTCACAATATCAGTCAATTGTGGATGCTGAATGGAACATTATATATGATAAGTTGGATAAATGTGTGAGCAGTGGGGCTAAAATCATTTTGTCACGACTTGCAATTGGTGATCTAGCAACTCAGGTATATCACCACCTTAATTTTCATTGGTCAAATCTCTTGCTATAACAACGGAAATTAGTTTCATTTCCTCAAGATTAATTTTCTTCTGAGCCAGGCTTTGATTTTGCTGCTTGGGGCATATTTTTATTTTGTAATGAATTTTTCTATGCTTGCTGTTTGTTCAGTACTTTGCGGACCGGGATGTATTTTGTGCTGGGCGTGTTACTGAAGAGGACTTGAATCGGGTGGCTGCTGCTACCGGTGG
Source organism: Cruciata laevipes (assembly GCA_963678965.1). Lineage (NCBI taxonomy): Eukaryota > Viridiplantae > Streptophyta > Magnoliopsida > Gentianales > Rubiaceae > Cruciata > Cruciata laevipes. Next base: position 7,065,043 of record OY787632.1, on the reverse strand, counting down.
AACTGTACAGACTACTGTGAACAATGTTATTGATGAGGTTTTTCTTTTCCTTCCCTTTTATAGTTTGTAACTTATACCTGTATTCCAACGCTGCGTATAGAAGTATCTGTGTGAATGATGTAGAGCTTAATTTTTTTGAATTATCTTTGAAGTCTTTATGTCTATTGTTTAAGGTTCTCGGGTCTTGTGAGATGTTTGAGGAAAGGCAAGTTGGAAACGAGCGATTCAATATTTTCAGTGGATGTCCTTTAAGCCGAACCGCCACTATCGTTATTCGCGGTGGAGCAGAACAGGTCCTTATCATTATTATATGAATACGTGTGGCTGTACATTTACTCTCTGTCTAACTCTTGTACTATATTTAATTTAGTTTATTGAGGAATCAGAACGAAGTCTTCATGATGCAATCATGATAGTCAGAAGGGCTATGAAGAACTCTACCGTTGTTGCTGGTGGAGGTGCAATAGATGTATGTCCTGCTATGACTTTTGAAGCTTTTGTTTCTGTTTATTTTGGTCTTTTGTTGCTGATATATTTGTGTGTGTATGAGCGCAGATGGAGATCAGTAGATACTTGCGGCAGCATGCACGTACCATTGCTGGGAAGTCCCAGCTCTTTATTAATTCTTACGCTAAAGCTCTTGAGGTAATCCTTTTTGCACACATGACATTTCATTTGATGGCAGCATGTGGTTTGATAAAAAATGACTCAGTTTGTTAATCTAAATTGCTTTAATTTTTATTTTTTTTTTGTTAATATGGATTTTCTGTCATGCTACTTCAATTTTCCTCATGTGCATCGTTTGTAATATCCCCTTTCATGTTTAAGTTTCCACCTTGGTAGTTTGACAATAGTCTGGATCACTTGCAGATAATCCCTAGGCAGTTGTGTGACAATGCTGGGTTTGATGCCACTGATGTTTTGAATAAACTAAGACAAAAACATGCTCTTGCATCTGGTTAGTCCTGCTGTTTCTTTGCATATATACCAAATAATGATTGAGTAGTTCATCCACTTTTATCGAGTACTTTGGTACTTTCTATCTTTTCTAGACCACTGATATTACCTTTGTTCTTGTTAACAGGAGAGGGTGCTCTCTATGGGGTGGATATTAACACAGGAGGAATTTCAGACTCCTTTTTGAACTTTGTGTGGGAACCAGCTGTTGTGAAGGTATGTTTGTTCAGTCTAATACTTTGAAGCATCAATTCTAAATATTCTTTTGAGGGTGAGGGTGATGAATTGCTGAAATTTAATTTGAACTTGCCATTTTACATCCTTGTGCAGATCAATGCCATCAATGCAGCCACAGAAGCAGCTTGCCTGGTACTTAGTGTAGATGAAACAGTTAAAAACCCCAAGGTAATTTTCATTCATGCTATCCTAGATCTCATGTTTTTGATAGTTGATGATTTTAAGGAGAAAGAAAGGGGTGTGCTTATTTTACAGGGACAGTTGGAATCTTTTTAAAAAATGTGTGGAATTTTAAGGAACTTCACCGCAATCAAAGTGAATTACATTAAATACAAAAAAAAAGGGCTTTTGAAAAAGGGGAGTTGGTAGTGACTTGTGACCACTTGGTTTAGGTGAATTTGAAGTTAGTTTTGTATCAATGGTGTTCGCTATCTGTCCTAGTCATTTTCATAATTAACTTAACCCATATAATCCCTCTAGGCTTTAGAGTAAAGTGGTTATGTCAGTGCTGTGTAATCAAGACATACTTAAGGAATGAAAAGTTAGGTGCCACACCATCTTTAGATGATGCATTTGTTTTTGCCAGTGTTTCATATGTTGAGTTAAAACAGCATTAAACCTTATCTTTAGAGCATTTGTTGATGCATACAAGTATTAGATTTACTTCTATTTGATTTATTAGTTTGCATTGCATGCTTTTTTGGTAAACTTCCAATTCTTGTTTCATTTATTGTGTTTGATGCTATCTTGTGTTTATTTGTTTGTGAATTTATATATTTGTTTCACATTTCTGTTTTTTATAGTCTGAGAGTGCACAAGGTGAGGCAGCAGCTGGTGCCATGGGTGGCAGGGGACGTGGTCGTGGGAGGGGAATGCGAAGGCGATGAGCGTAAAATTGCCATGAGAGAGCATATCCTAGGCTAGTTCATCAAAGTTTTCTAATTTGCTTTTTCTTTCTAGCTCGTGTAACTTTATCTTGAAATTCACTTCCAACTCTTGGTTGTTCACGGGATATATAATATTTTGTTATTTCCTAGTTGAATTGAAATATGGGATACTGATTAGAGCAAGTTTTTACATTGGCTTGTATATGTAAGATGATTCTTCATATTCAATGTTTCGAGTTATAGTTTGAGTATGTGAGATTTGTTCCTTAATTTCAAGTGATCATTTATTATCTGGACGGCTTTATAAAGCCCCAATTTTAACTAGTGCAAGTTTGTATTTTTTCATAAAGTGGCTAAAAATTCCTTTATCTTGTACCTGAAAAAGTCCCTATTGGTGTGTTTGAGGGATCGTCGGTTGCACCTGAAAAGAGTAAACGTGTGTTTGCCCAATCTTAGGGGGCTTTATCTTGTAGACATGAGGATGAGGAATGCGGGGGTGTTGCAGAAGATGATCAAGTGCTGCCCATCAATTGAAACCCTGAGTATTAGGCCCTGTTTACTAGAGTTTATTTCTTGATGTAATGAACTAAAGATGATGTATTGAAAAAAATGATGTATTGAAAAATGGAATCAACATGACTGAATTAACCTGAATTTCAGCAAATTACATTCACTGAACTGAATTGAACTGAATTAAATTGAACTGAACTGAACTGATCTACAGATAAGCTCTGGTAAACAGGGCCTTAAGCTTTGTAGTTTTGACACCCTTTTATTGTTTCCAACCTTCCCAATCTTAAAAAACTGGAAATTTGCACAGCTGCTCAAGTGTGTGCAAGTGCATCAGCTAATTTAGAATCTATATACTTAAACAATTGTTGTAGTAATCATAATATGTATGGGTGACCATGAATACCCGAATCTTAAAAGCATGTACATGAGAGTTTATCCAATGCAACTGGAAGACGACTTCTTCAGCAACTTTGAGTGCAGATTTTCACGACTTGAATATTTAGACTACTGCTTAGTCTGCTACTTGGTTGATCCAGGCACGTTAAAAATCCATTTATCGAGCCCGTCCCTCAAGAAAATATGCTTATGTATCTTTTCTGAAGAATGGAATTCCGATTAAGGCAGGTTTCTATGCAGGCTTGCTAAAATACAACAAAAACCTTTTCCTACGTGGAAACTATATAAATATATATATATATATATATATATATATATATATATATATTAATAGATACTGTACCTCCTATATAAAAGAAGAGGGAACGTGAATGATTAAATATTAGAAAGCAACCATGTCAAAGATGAGTCATATGACAAGCTTGTTCGATCTGCAAGGATGCAATTCAACGAAGCCTCGTGTCGAAACAGTTTTCCCGCCAACTGCAAAAGCGTTCTGGCCTCATATCACATCGCTATCATGATGAGAATAATTGGCACAAGGAAGAACTGAGGTATATGAAATCCACCCTGAAGAGGTACCAGTTGGAAAACATCCATCTCGACACACTCAAAATGTGCAATTTCAACCGTTGGATTCTTAGTGATGATGATGAGGCTGAAGATTTGAATACCTGTGTGGAATTAGCTGCCGAAAAGAGACTTTACCAATTTTCATCTCAAAATGTCTTTCCCGCGCTATACTTTGCCAGAAGCTGTTTTTGGAGTTGAATCATTGGTGCACTTGTGTTTGAAGCGTTGTATATTGCGGCTACTAGGAACAGTAAGGCTCCCTAATCTTAGGGAACTCTATCTCAAATCTTTAGTAATAAGGAATGAGGGGGCGTTGAAGAAGATGATCAAGGGCTGCCCATTAATTGAAACCCTGAAAATCAAGCATTGCCGTTTTGATCACTTCCTAAGGACTAATCGACGTCTTAAGGTTTCCAATCTTCCCAATCTTAAGAAACTGGAATTGTATACAAGTACCGGTTATGCCGAATATGAAGTGTGTGCAAGTGTAGCAACAAATTTGGAATCTGTATGCTTTAATCGTAGCATATTTCATGATCATCCCTATATTAGGTTGGGTGAACACGAATACCCGAATCTCAAAAGCTTAGAGTTGAGAGCCCCGGTGGATGAAAACTTTTTCAGAAACTTTGCGAGTAAATTCCCACGGCTTGAATCTTTTAACTACACCTTGTGTAATACTAGGATGACAAAAATTGACATAGCGAGCCTGTCTCTCAACAAAATGCGTTTTGATAATTTGAGAGTCCATGCCTTGAAGGAGGTGTGTTTCGATATCCCGAACATTGTTCATTTTGATTACTCCCAAATTTGTTGTAACGATGTTAAGTTACCCAAGTTATCCTTTAGTAGTTGTGGCGGGGAATGCATTCCTCAAATCAAGCTGGTGGAACGCATAAGTGATGTGAAAGACTTCTCTTGGGTTTTGAAACACAAACAATTCTTTGCTGAACTTAACACGCCTTATGAAGCTTCAATTGAGATTACTTTCCTAGACGAGGTGTTCTCGAATGAGGCTCATTCAGTCTCATTCCCTCCAGGTGGGATCATAACCGGGATCCGAGAATTTACCATCAAACAGTTATATTAGCAACATCAATTTTCTCTGTCTATGGCACGTGCCATACTGGATACTATCCTGATGAATTACCAGCCACAAAGCCACCTCATGATGGAAGAAGAAGCGGTGATACTCCCTCTTTTGAGCATGATGTTAAGTGCTTATCGGATGCGACCAATTCTCCAACATCAGTCTGTGATGAAATTCTCCAACTACTGAAACCCCATGCGGAGGATGCCTCCTTTTGTGTTGTCTTCAACCTGGAACGTTACTGAATCAAGAAGATGAGAAAGTCTTGGGTGAGACCTGTCCTTGTGGAGACCAAGAGCAGGGGAATGAGCATTTACTGTTTCTGCTTGATTTTTTAGTCAGTTTGTTTGATCTTTCAATCAATGTCCTTGAGTATTTTTGTTTTGCTTTGATTTTTCAGTTAATTTTCAGTTTGTTTGTTTTGCTTGATCTTTCGGTCAATTTTCTTGATCATTTCCTTGGTCAATTTCACCAACGACAAATTCAATCAAGGAAATCGGCGGGTTTAAAGCTCACCAACGATAAATTCAATCAATAGCAGTCTCATATAATCTTTGGTCTCATTTGAGACAGGTCTCAAATGAGAATTTGCCCAAGAAGATATAGTGGCAAAGTATGTATTGTTTGAGTGATTGTTGTCGCGGAGCAAATACGTTACCAAAACTGTTGTGTCCAAGTAACTCAGACTCAGGCGGCTGGATAATGCAAGGCTGAAATCGAACTGGAGAGATGTAAGAAGATGTGCACGTACGGCTCCTGGTTTTTGAAACATTTGATATTTAATGGTTTTATATTGACGTTTTTTTTATAATTTGTTGATGTTCCGTACGGTAGTTAATAAGAGGCCGTTTGGTTCACACAGGGAAACACAAAGGAATGGAAAGGAAATGTGAGTGATTCCCCATTTTGTTTGGTTCAGGTCATGTAATGAAATCAAGTTCTCTTTCATTGTCTTTCTTCTTGTTTGGTTCAAAATTCACGGAATGAATGATGACGGTGGTGAATGGACTGATAGTGGTGGTAGAGAGTGGTGGTGGTGGCAGTGACGGTGACGGGAGTGGTGGTGGCGGCTGAAGTGGCGGTAACTTGAGTGGTGGTGTGGAGATGGTGACCGGCCGGGTGGTGGCGGTGATCGGAATGGTGACGGTGATCAGAGTGGCGGTGGTGGTGGTAACCTGTTTTACTAGAGCTTATTTCTTGCTGAACTGAACTGAACTGAAGTAAAGTGAAAATTAATGTATTGAAAAATGGAATCAGCACGATTGAATTAACCTGAATTGCATAAAATTACATAAAATTACCGAAATGAACTAAACTGAACTAAATTGAATTGATTTACAGAAAAGCTCTAGCAAACATGGTCTAAGAACCTTTTAGTTCAAGTCAATTTAAGGCCCTGTTTACTAGAGCTTATTTCTTGATGGCACTGAACTGAACTGAACTGAACTGAAGTAAAATTGATGTATTGAAAAATGGAATCAGCATGACTGAATTAACCTGAATTTCATCAAATTACATTTCACTGAACTGACACTACTAGAAAAAAATTACATTTCATCGGTATATATCACCGTTTAATAACTATTTCACCGGGAAATATAGGTTTTAACCGGTGCTACACAACATTGCACCGGTTGGAAAAAAAAGTCCAAGCTGTTTGACCGCCACGTTTCACCGGCCAAGGGATGAAACGAAATTTTGTTGAACGTTGAACGCAATAAGAGCTGACGTGGAGTATATGAAAGGAGGGGGACCCACTGCATTGCACCGCCTCGAATAGTTTCCACCGGTGATATGGTGCTGTGTTGAATGGGAGGAGTACTGGGTCCCACTATATTGCACCGCTAAAAATTTAAGCATCCGGTGCAATAAGAGTCAACGACTAAGCGGGTCAAAGAGAATTGCTATAGTGCATATGAGTGAATGGTGAAATAATTGTATTGCACCGGTCCAAAATATTTTAAAATTATCGGCCATTTTGATTAACTTGCCACGTCGTGTGAACATTTTGTGTTTCACCTCACCCTCTTGCTACCGGTGAAACGCCGCATTTAATGCTACTCAACGACCCTTATGTGATGAGATGTGTCACCATATTATTCAAACACGTGTGCGGTAGTGAAACGTGTCGCCATATCCCGCAAACACGTCATCCACTGTTTCACCGGTTACACATTACCGGTGAAATTTATGAAATTAACAAAATTGGTAATAATTTCACATTTTAAACAAGATAATCAAAATTCTAGATCGTAATATTCATCATATTATATATGAGAGCTTTTCATATCACTTTCGTAACAAAAAACAAACATTCGAGTGTAGTTGTAGTTATAACGTTGATGTCTTCATGAACATTCACTACTTATACATTGCTTCGTTACTTAAACATATACATTATGTTGTGACTACTTTTCAAATATGATTCATTTGTATACACCCCATATAGAATAGTTGACACCCTATATTGTTACACTTTTCAAAACATGTAACCTCATATAAGCAATGATCAAGTCATTGATATATAGTAGATTATAATAAAAAACAACACTTAATATTGTTGAAATTATTTTGTATTAAAATAAGCTCCATCTGTACTTATCTTCTATAAGATTAATACATTTACTTAGTTTAATTAATCAAGGATCAATCTTAGACACTAAATAAATTTAGTTGAATCGAAAATTAAATTTTAATTGAAATTCTGGAAACACCAACTAAATTTGATCGAAGTAGACTCTAGCATGCTTTTTTTCAAATATAAATATTAAGTAAAATATTGAATTTAACTAATGATTAGTCAAAATATACTTAACTAAATCTAGTTGAAGTAATGATCAGTCAAACTTTATTGACTTTCTAAAAACGTGTATAACTAAATCGAGTTATTTAACTTTATAAACTTATTTTTTTGTTGAACTAAACTGAGTTAAAGAAAAGTGAAAATTAATGTATTGAAAATGTGTTACTAGTATAATTGTATTTTTAATATTATTAATTATTATAGGAAATTAGGAAAAGGAAAATAATAAAGGAAAATATGAGATATAGGGAAAAAGGAAAAACAAAAAAAAGGAAAAAGAGTCCCAGATCCCTTTATCTCCCCAAAACAGATCACCCCTTATTCCCAAATTATCTCCCCCGATCGCCGAACAATCTCCCCAATCCCCTCTTTTTACCGATTCCACTTCTATGGTCTCCATCGATCCCACTTCTCCGCTTACCGCCGTTCACCTTCAGTTGCCCAGTGGTCTGCCGTTTCTCCGACGATTCCAAGGTCGTTGACCTTGAAATCATTGTTGTTCGGGCGGGTTAGAGGGGTAGAGGAGGGTGAACGATGGCAGACGGTGACGATTCCGATCTGGATCGAAGCGGCGTTGATCCTCTCGGCTGCGAGATCGCGTTGCCGGATGAAGGAAGAGCATGTCGTCTATGGTATCGACCCACGGTGATTCCTCCGATGCCTGATGGTGGTGAGATTTGATTAAGTATTTTGGTTAGTTTTAATGAAATTTGTTCTGAGCTTCGAATTTTGTTTACAATGAAACTGTTTTGTTTACAATGAAACTGTTTTGATTTTAGAGGAATGTTGGTAAATTTGAAAACTTGAGTTTTAGAAGTACAGTTTTGGACCAAGAATTGTCCAATTTGGTTTAGAAACGAGGGAGAAAAAGTATTTTGAAGTTCTGCCCACGTTCATTCATGTTTACAGCACATCTCTCACTTTACAAACCCATATCTATTTAACCCCAACTCTGATTTTGTTGATTCTTGTACCTGTGAAATTCTTGTAAGATTCTCTAGGTTATAGAACCTGAAATTTTTGAATTCGCATCAGTAATGATGGAGATAATTGAGTTGTAAGTCTGCCGTGACTGGACGGATGCTGTTCTGGGCAGCCAGCTGACTGCCACTTTAAAAATTCATATCTTAATAATCGTAACTCCTATTAGGCTAATTCCTTCACCGTAGTACTGTTAGAACTCCAAATTATGCTTTAAAATTCAGAATGAACCTATTTGGGTAATAAATCAGTGAGAAAAGATGGTTACAAAGTGACTGCAGTTTTATGTTTTGAACTGAGCATTGTTTGGTTGTATCTAATTTCAGGGACTGCCTTGCTGATCTGAAAGAGGGGATGTCGAGCTTAATATTTGGCCCTCGCTGCTCAGAAATTTCTTCATGAAGTTTTTCAGAAGAAGTATGGGAAAGAGTTTGTGTCTGCAGTTAGTGGTCTGCGGCCTAATTCTAAACTGAGCATTGTTTGGTTGTATCTAATTTCAGGGACTGCCTTGCTGATCTGAAAGAGGGGATGTCGAGCTTAATATTTGGCCCTCGCTGCTCAGAAATTTCTTCATGAAGTTTTTCAGAAGAAGTATGGGAAAGAGTTTGTGTCTGCAGCTAGTGCTCTGCGGCCTAATGCTGGAGTAAATCGCACGGTAATTAGGTTGTTGAAGAAATTGAAAATAATTCATATTTCTTCTGTTGGATATGATCACTATACTTAGTTGTGCATTCTTAAGTTGTTGTCTAATTTTGCAGCTCATTGACAAGCTTTCAATTAACTTGAAGGAAGCAAATCCTAGGCTTTCTTGCTTTGAATCCGTGGTGGGTTGGTTGATAAGGGATGGGAAAAATCAAGGTACTTCGAATTTTGTTTACAATGAAACTGTTTTGGTTGCATTATGGATACTTGTTTGATGGTTAATTTAAAGCTTGTTTAATGATACACAGAAGAGTCTTACCTTGCACCAAGACATTTACAATAGTTCTATGATCATATCAGATTGAAGATTGCATTCTAATTAATGTAAGTTTTGGCTCCTCTGTCCAATGTTCTTTGATGCTTGTTTAAGAATCTAACATTTTCAACTTATATTCTTGTGATGTAGAAAATCGTCCTAGGTTATTGTCAATCATGCAACAAGTCAAGAAGGGAAAAGGCGATCATGTATGTGTATGATTAATATAGATATTGATACAAACTATTTTTAGCCTTAGTTTTATCCATGTTCAAGGATTAGATTTGATAGTTTGTTTATCATCGTCTTATTAATAACAATAGTTTCTCATTAGTTTATTGGTAAATATTCTTAATGCTGTGATTTTTTATTGGGATTCATGAGCAGCACAATTTGCTGGCTAGAGCTTTTCATAATTTTATTTTTTTTATTTTTAAAAAATTCGTTTCACCTGTTAATTTCAGAAACAGGTGAAATAAATATTTAACCGGTTTTTAAATTTTTGTACCGGTGAAATGCATTTTATGTTGACTAGTCCAACGTGGAATGAGTCCACCGTCCAGTCAGCATACTCCTGGGTCCCACTGGTCCATCACCGATGAAACAAAAATAGCGTTTCACCACCTAGCAACAACACCGCTAGTTTTGAAAAAAAAACCGGTGAAACACCCCTTATAAAGCGGTGCTGATGCTATTTTTTCTGGTAGTGTGAACTAAATTGAACTGAACTGAACTGAACTGATTTACAGATAAGCTCTGTCAAACAGGGCCTAATTCCGCACAAAATAGACTAAGAGAACAAAGCCTAAGCCCTAATCGAAACTAGATATATTTGGAAAGAAATCATTCCATACCATATATATGTATTTTGCCGTTTTGGCTCCATATATACCTTATTTTCCAAGGTAAAATAGAACTAAATAAAAAAAAATTCTCTTAGCAACCGGAACACGTATTTGTTAAGCTGCCGCCTCTATAGGGAATATGGGTGAATCAGGTGTCGGAAACTTATTCGATCTGCTGCCGGAACACATCGTTGATCTGATACTATCCAAAGCGATTCCGACCAGCAAAGATGCAATTCGCCTGAGCCGAGTCTCCAAACAGTTTTTCAACCTACTGCGCAACCGCTCAGCCTTAACGTTGGAAACACATGTTTCATCCGAGTACTGGTCTTGGTGTCATTGTCGAGGAAAATTAGTCTGTTACAATTTCGAAGAGTACCAAAAACAAGTTAGAGAACTCAGGTACCTGTGCTCAACTCTGAAGAGGTACCATGAAGAAAACATCCATCTGGACACGCTCAAAATTCACTTTCGTGGCCAGCTTTTTGAGTCCGATGCTCGCGATATGGATGAATGTATGAAATTGGCTGCCAAAATGCGACTCACAAGTCTTGATCTGAGCCATAATTACCGTATAGAAGGGTTTCCAGAGGCTTTTCTCAGAGTTGGATCATTGGTTGAGTTGCGTTTAGAAGGGTGTTCTTTGCCTCCAGCAGAAAGTCTAACAGTGCGTCTGCCAATTCTTAGGAAACTCCAGCTTTATAGCGTAAGCATGAGCAACGAGGGAGTGTTGCAGAATATAATCAAAGGTTGCCCATCAATTGAAACCCTAAGCATTTGTTCCTGTTATCTGGACAACCAAGGATCAAATTTTAAGGTTTCCAATCTTCCCAATCTTAAGACACTGATTATTAATGGTTTCGGTGATCATGAAAATGAGCTAACCATTGAAGTGCGTGCAAGTGCAGCTGCAAGAGTGGAACATTTGAAGTGCAGGCATCCTGTTGATTTGGGCGAGCACGAATATCCGAATCTCAAGATACTAGACTTGCATAAAGCAAAAATAGTGAATGCTGGCAAGTTTTTCATCAACTTTGCGATCAAATTTCCGCGGCTTGAACGCATAACCCTCGGGCATACCCTTGGGACCGGGAGAGTCCATTTACTGAGCCCTACCCTCAGGGAAATACGTCTTTTCGGGAAATATCAGACCTTGGAAGAGGCATATTTTGATGTTCCAAACATTTTTAGCTTTGAATATTCCCAATATGAACTCTCCGGAGTACCCAAGTTACACTTTGCAAGCGGATATTGCATTGTTCAAATCGAGCTAGCAGGATGCACAGATGATATACAAGGCTCATGGTTTTCGAAACAGAAGCAATTCCTTAGCCAACTAAACATGCCATTTGAAGCTTCAATTCGTGTTATATTCCAGGAGAATGTGTTCTCTAATGAGGCTCATTGGTTGAATGCACTCTCTGACCTCTCATTCCCTCCATATGGAATCATAATCGGAATTCAGAAATTTACAATTGTATCAAATTGGAGTCAATTTTCTCTATCTTTTGTACGGGCGATGATGGATGCTATCTTGTTGAATTACCGGCCACAAACCATAGAAATTTTCTACAATTGGACATACTGGGTTGGAGATAAACTTGAGCAGAATGTGAAGTACACATGGGATGCCACAAACTCAGCTGATATTATCGAGCTGCTGAAACCTCATGAGAATGAGAAAGGGTTTGCCGCTGTCTTTTACCTTGCATGAAGTTAATTAGCTAGTACTTTTCAATGTTAGATTCTTGTTATATGGCCCTGTTTACTAGAGCTTATCTGTAGATCAGATCAGTTCAGCTCAGTTCAGTTCAGTTCAATTCAGTTCAGCTCAGTTCAGTTCAGTTCAATTCAGTGCAGTTCAGTTCAGTTCAGTGAAATGTAATTTGATGAAATTCAGGTTAATTCAGTCATGCTGATTCCATTTTTCAATACATCAATTTTACTTCAGTTCAGTTCAATTCAGTTCAGTTCAGTTCAGTTCAGTTCAGTACCATCAAGAAATAAGCTCCAATAAGCTCCAGTTCTCTATATACAAATTATACTTTTTTTTTGTTACTTTTATTTAGTTTGGTATTATATATTATTAATTGCTTAAGTTTCCTGTTCTTTTGTAATACTACATTGCTACATTTTTGGATGTACATAGAGATCCTTTGTCATTTAGCCATAATTGTACTTTTGGATGTACTTTTGTACTTTGTACTCAATAAAGTAATACTAATTAAAGTAACAAATATCATGAAAATAAATAAACATATAAGTGATAATAATTTTCGATAAACAAGTAACACTACAAAAGATAATTAATAATAAATTGTACTAATGTCTATTTCAGTCATTTAACGTAATGAAACATCTATCAGTTAATTGTGATTTGCCAAACACTCATATACAAAACGCTAGTCAAAACAACTAATAGAATCCGCTAACAGCTAATAAAATCCGCTAACCGCTAAATGCTAATTGCTAAACGAGGCCAAAATTGTTTTAGATATAGGTCCAAAAACGGCAATTAATTCTGCAAATTTTGTCCTACTGATATGTTGTTTATATGGTTGATTAATGGTGGTGAAATTGTGCCAATTATTAGACTCCCAATTATTATGCATTTAGATGCTTATGGGTTGTTTTATTGGCAGGTTTACACATATTGGGAGATGGCAATAAAGAACAATGAACTGCAATTTGGAGCTATTTTTGGAGCAATTTGGAGCTAAAAGATGTTGATCCAGTTTACCCTTATTCCGGTATCCTTCATGTGGCAGAATTGTGTTTCGTTTATCGATCACTAAATTGCTCCGTGAAGTCGACCCGGACTGAGGTGAAACTGATGGAATTTAAAAATTGGGTCACTATACTCTTTTTCCCCACGAGGTTTTTAATGAGGTAGTGATTCCGATTAAATAAGAAGTTGTAAGAGCATCCACAATGGTAAGCTACAACATCATGTATCTTGACCCATTTTCAAGCTAATGAGTTGGCAAGCTACATACAACTACAATTGTAAGCTATAAGTAATAGCTTGTATTAATGAGATAAGATAAAAAATGGTCATGCATAACTCTAATTCTTACTAAAATACATTAGATTAATTGTGTGGGATCCACCAAATTAACTTCAAGCTAGTAGCTTGGTGGAGCTACATAGCTTGAGTCAAGCTACATGATGTGGCATGCAACAATGGTAAGCTACTAGCTACAAATTTTGCAAAAATTGCCAAGCAACTCCAAAACACAACCATTGTGGATGCTCTAAGCTGGAGAAGAAAGAGGTCAAGATAATTAAATTCAGCTCTTTACAGTTAATTAAAGCCTAAATGGTTTTTAATTAATCTAGTAATAAAGAATTAGTTAATGTGTGCCATTTGTGCACGGTTGGGTTTGTAACCCCTTGAGTTGCTTTTCCTTTATTAAATTAGTTAAGATAGGAATAATGAGGGAGAGCAAACGGCCCAACTTTGATGTATTTTGGCAGTATAATTATGCTGTCAATGTTTCTGGCCGCACAGAGACTCTTTGTACCAAACTTGGTGATTTCTTTCAATCTTATGAATTAGATTATTTTACCATGTTTATTTTATTTAGGTTTGTTTGTTTTCCTAGTTTAATCATGAGTAGCTAATTTAGTTATCGGCTTAGATTAACAATGTTAGTTCATGAATTGTGAGGCTTAATTGTGTTTATGTCTTTTCCTGTGAATTCCTGATTGTTCTTGCTTGAATTTATGTCTGCATTTTTGAGTCTGATCAACTTGAATATTGTTAGGCTAAAGCTAATAAAAGTAGCAATTTCTTGTGAAAAACAGATAACGTTTAGACTGTAATAACAAGAAAGTGGAATAATTAGGTAGACATCATTACTTGCGAATACTTGGGAGATTGTCTGTGTCGGGTCTCCATCGATCTTAATGTTGTCAAAGTGTATATCTAGTTCTGCAAATACTTGCCAGAAACATTTTGATTAGAGAAATCGCGAGTTCAGCAGATACTTGCTCGCGATCGAATAATTATGAGGGGATTTGGGAAGTTCAGCAAATACTTGCTTCCTTATAACTGACTGATTTCTAGGGATTGATTCGTACAATTAGTCGATGACCAGTAAATGAATTAATAGAGTTAGTCTGAGCCGATTGCATTCTTGGTTTTATTTTTCTCATAATTTCATTCTCTTATTTTTTGCATTTTTTTAGCAATTAGTTTGATAATCTTTTTAGTTAGTTAAAAACCATCTTCAAAGTAAAGGCGTGTGGTTGCTAAACCGAAATTGTTTGGTAGGTTTAAAATAGTAGATTTTGCTCCGTTTCTCGTGGGATCGACCCTGCTTTCCTTTATACTAAGAATTCTATATTCCTTGAGATTGCAGGTTTATTTTGGTGTGTCATGTAAGCATAATTTTACATGACCCTAAGACCGTTAAACATCTACATTAATCACGTAACAGAATCATGATGAGTTGTAGGATTACTTACCTCCACTCATTGTAGCGGAGTCGATATCTGAATCGCGAGCTTTGTGTAGGAGTTCAGGTTTCTCTCCCCTTGCCTATGAACCTTATGTGTTGTGTGAAATCGGCAGCCTTTCGGGTTCCCTTTAGAATGATTTTACAATGGAATAAAATCATCAATTTATAGGTGGAGAGAGCACCTCAATCCTCATAAGCAATTCCGTAGGATTAATCTCAACCGTCCATCAAAGTGGAGATTATTAGGAATTAATCATTTATACTTAATTTAATAAGGGAAAAGTCTTGGGAGTGACCGTCACTATATAGTGACCGGACTAAATTATAAATAGGGCAATAAAGAAAATCAAGGAGGGACCAATTTGCAATTTTTAAAAATTCTAAAAAAAATCATACGCTACAGTGTTTCCGCGCGTGTACAGTGTTTTCCTACTGTGTGCTACAGTGTTTGCTACAGTGTACTTCAATGTTTCAAGTTAAAATGTCCATGTTTTATGTTTCAAGTTAAAGTGTTCATGTTTCACGTTAAAACGTCCATGTTTTATGTTTTAACGTCCATGTTTTATGTTTTAAGTTAAAATGTTAATGTTTTATATTTCAAGTTAAAATGTTCATGTTTCAAGTTAAAGTGTTCATGTTTCACGTTAAAACGTCCATGTTTTATGTTTTATGTTTTAAGTTAAAATGTTTATGTTTTAATTTAAAATGTTCATGTTTTATATTTCAAGTTAAAGTGTCGTTAAAACGTCCATGTTTTATATTTTAAGTTAAAATATTTATGTTTTAACGTGAAACATGTACACTTTAACTTGAAATATAAAACATGAACATTTTAACTTGAAACATAAAACATAAATATGAACATGTTTTAAGTTAAAGTGTTCATGTTTTAAGTTAAAATGTCCATGTTTTAAGTTAAAGTGTCAATGTTTTAAGTTAAAGTGTTCATGTTTTAATTTAAAGTGTCCATGTTTTAAGTTAAAGTGTCCATGTTTTAAGTTAAAGTGTTCATGTGTGTACTGTAGCAACTCGACACTGTAGCAAATCGGCACTGTAGCAAATCAGTACTGTAGCGCGTGATTTTTTAAAATTTTCTGAAATTGCAAATTGGTTCCTCCGTGTTTTTTTAACTTATATCCTATTTGCAATTTAATCTGGTCACTATATAGTGACGGTCACCCAAGAGACCAACTCTTTAATAAGCCACCAAATATATCATGGAATATCAATAAGAAAACATATCAAAATAAGACCACATATGTAAGAATAATATATTCTTACATGTCAAACAACGCCCACCACCCGGGGACGTACCCAACTGTAGGTTACATTCCATCGCGATGGGGCTGACCGTCCCCGACAGCCGAACCCGTCGGCGTCCCGTCCCCAAACACAAAAGGGGACGGGTCTTCCCTAGCTTGTCACCTTATATATATACCTTATTAAATTTACTCTATGCCCTAATCTAAACTAGATATGGAAAGAAATTATTACATTACATGCCATATACAGTATTTGTTTTGCCGTCTTTTCTGCGCATACCTAGCTATTTTCCAATTGGTAATAGCAGAACTATATAAAACCCTTTCTCTATAGCAACCATAATTAAGCTGCCGCCTCTGCAGGGAATATGGGTGAATCAGGTGTCGATCTGCTGCCGGAAGACATAGTTGATCTGATACTATCCAAAGCGATTCCGACCAGCAAAGATGCTATTCGCCTGAGCCGAGTCTCCAAACAGTTTTTCAGCCTACTGCGCAACCGCTCCGCCTTAACTCTGGAAACACATGTTTCATGCGACTGGTACGAGGAATTATTCTGGGATGACTACGAAACGTACCAGAAAGAAGTTAGAGAACTCAGGCACATGTTCACCACCCTGAAGAGGTACCACGAAGAAAACATCCATCTGGACTCGCTCAAGTTTCATTTTAGTGGCAAGCTTTCTGACCCCGATGCTCGCGATTTCGATGAATCTATCAAACTGGCTGCCAAACAGCGTCTCACAAGGCTTGATCTGAGCCTTGATTACGGTCATGAATTTCCAGAGCCTTTTTTTCAAGTTGAATCATTGGTGGAGCTGCGTTTAAATTGTTTTTCTCTACAGCCAGCAGACAGTCTAACAGTGCGTCTGCCTAGTCTTAGGAAGCTCCAGCTTGACAACGTAAGCATGAGGAACGAGGGAGAGTTGGAGAGTTTTATCAAGAGCTGCCCATCAATTGAAACCCTAAGTATTGGTTCCTGTTATCTGGACAACCAAGGATCAAGTTTTAAGGTTTCGAATCTTCCAAATCTTAAGGCACTGGATATTGGTTGGTTAGGTGATAAAAAAGATGAGCTTATTATCGAAGTGCATGCAAGTGCAGGTGCAAGAGTGGAACATTTAAAGTGCAGGAGGCATCCTGTTAATTTGGGTGAGCACGAATATCCGAATCTCAAGATACTAGAGTTGCATAAAGATAAAATAGGGAATGCTGGCAATTTTTTCATCAACTTTGCAAGTAAATTTCCGCGGCTTGAATACCTAGCCCTCTGGCCGGGGAGACTTGTTTTCGGGAAACATAAGCCCTTGGACGAGTCATATTTTGATTGTTAGTTTCAAATTTCGAGCTAGCTAGAAGCAATTCTTTAGCATTTGAAGCTTCAATTCATGTTATATTCCCACAGAATGCTGATATTATCGAGCTGCTGAAACCTCATGAGAAGGAGAAAATCTTTAACCTTGCACAAAGTTAGTCCTATTCTAGCTATATATACAAAATATACATATTGTAACTTGGTATTATTATTCATTACTTAAGTTTCCTGTTATTTTGTAATACACTGTTACATTTTTGGAAGTACATTGCTTGAGATCCTTTGACATTTTTCCAGATATAGTAGTAGAGAAAGTAAAGGGCCAAACACCACTTTACAATAACATGCAAATTCATTTGATAAGCAAATAGACCAACAATATAAAAATGAATTCAGAAATTCATTTGATAAGCAAATTCATTTTATTCAGACTGATGTCTCTAGAGTGAAAAGTGAAACTCTGGTATGTCTGAAAAGGGTTTTGTACTTTGAAAATGGTTTCATGATTCTTGGCCTCTTCTAGATTTCTGTTTGCTCAAACTCTTACCTTTGCAGCCAAAGTATTAATTTCTGATGAGTGCCCTAATTATTTTCCAATTGGTAACAGCAGAGCTATATATATATATATATATAAAACCCTTTTTCTATAGCAATCGTATTAATTTTGTTAAGCAGCCGGCGGGTGAATCAGGTGTCGGAAACTTATTCGATCTGCTGCCGGAAGACATCGTTGATCTGATATTATCGAAAGCCATTCCGACCAGCAAAGATGCAATTGAAGTGCAGCTGCAAGAGTGGAACGTATAAAGTGCACGCAATCTGTTGATTTTGGTGAGCACGAATATCCGAATCTCAAGATACTAGACTTGAATGAAGCAAAAATAGTGAATGCTGACAACTTTTTCATCAAATTTCCTCGGCTTGGGACCGGGAGAGTCCATTTATGGAGATCTCTATCTTGAATTCGTGTTAATTAGCATAAGAATGCTGTTTTGGAGGCAGCGGTTTTCTTTGTCTTTTGCGCGAGCTATACTGGATGCTATATTCCAGATTTACCGGCCTCAAACCATAACATTTTACTATCTTCAATATCATAACTCTGCTCGTGGTGATCGACCATCTTACAAGTACAATGTTAGGTGGAATGCAACAGATTCTGCAACATCTGATGAAATTCTCGAGTTGTTGAAACCTCGTGAAAATGATCAAAGGTTCAATGCAGTCTTCTATATATCTTTCCTGAAGATATTGCTAGTTTGTGTTGGATTCAACTTTTTTGCCTAGTTTTAACTTGTTACGTTCAATTAAGCAACATTATTATTTACTTTTTCCATCATTTTGTAAATTAGTTGCTACACTTAATTTCGTTTAATGGATGCATCTAATTCTACCATTTACGGGAGAAACAAAATCCTCCAAAGCCTCCGGTTTAGTGTTTTGTATTGATGCAGATTTATGATCATCTACAGTTTTATTGTGATTTACCCTCCTTTTATACTACAAATTCTCATTTTGAGACCTGTCTATAGAGACCATGGACCATTATCGGTCGAAATTGTCGTTGGTCAACCTCGCCGCCACGATTAGATTTTAGGTTGTTGGTGATCCCAGATCTCATCCGGCTCACATGGACTTCTATGTAATTTTGTATAGTAGAACAGTAAAATACCATGTATTAGGAATTATCAAGGAAATTGACTGAAAGATCGAACAAATTGAATGAAATATCAAGACAAAACATCATATGCTCAAGCAAATTAACTGAAAGAGCAAGGCAAAACATGCATGCTCAAGGAAACTGACTGAAACATCAAGCAAATTGACGAAAAAATAGTAAATGCTCATTCTCGTGATACTTGGTTCCATAGAGACAGATCTAAGAGGAGATTGACTCCTTATTTTATTAAAATTTTACAATACAATTATCAAATCAACTTAAAGGTTATCGAACAGACCTAATTTATTCAGCATTTAGTATTGAGATGGTTTTTATATTTAAACATCATTTTGCATATGGGTGTTGGTTTTCAATCTGCATCTATCACTCAAAATTTTGTTTTACAAAAGTCATGGTAGGAATGCTAGAAGCATAGTAAAAGCAATAAAGCATCAACATTTGCAAACTTGTTGCTTATCAAAAGAATTAGGCAAATTCTTATTTGAGACCTGTCTCAAATGAGACCAAAGATTATATGATTGAATTTGTCGTTGGTGAAATTGGCCAAGGAAATGATCAAGAAAATTGACCGAAAGATCAAGCAAATTGAACGAAAGATGAAATTAACTGAAAAATCAAGGCAAATCAAAAATACTCAAGGACATTGATTGAAAGATCAAACAAACTGACTAAAAGATCAAGCAGAAACAGTAAATGCTCATTCCCCTGCTCTTGGTCTCCACAAGGACAGGTCTCACCCAAGACTTTCTCAAAGAATTATTATTTTTATTTTGTACATTAATTTTTATTTCAATTCATATTTGATATAAATTACAAATTTTTCCCTAATTTAAATTCCAAAAATGACCTTCACAAACTGTAGAGTAAAATCCAGAATTTCAATAAGCACCGCGTGTAGATACTTAGGGGTCGTTTGGTACGCGTAAATTATGTGGGAATAACAAAATGCTAGGATTTTGAATAACTTGTGATTATTTGGTTGACGGAGAATACATAAAACGCAGGAATTTACAATTACGCGTAATTTAAATTTCCCACGAAACGTAGAAAATATCTTACCTAGGTTCCCCTAAGTAATTTACAAATCCGCATACTTTTACTATTTATTACACTTTTTACGTTCACCCATTGGCGGAGCTATGAAGGAACCCGGGGTGCACGTGCACCCCTGAATTTATTATTTTTAAAAAAAATTATATATTTATAAGACAAAAATTATATTTAGTAATGTTTGTGCACCCTAAAATATTCTATTATTATATACTTTCTTCTCCCAAAATTGTTGAATGATGGTCTGTTATATATATTTAGAGAAATATTAGGTCTTAAATGTTAGTATTGATATGTTTGTAAGTCGGTTTCAAAGTATAAAATCTTGACAAGTGACTGTTTTGTATTGTAAAATAACTTTGTCAAGGTTTGAATATATTTGAATGAAGATTTACACTAAACTGTATAAAAATCTTACTTTCAATTGTGTACTATAGAATAAGTTTAAAGTACGTGAAGTATTTTAAACATTTAAAGTGCACCCCGATTTTTAATTCCTGGCTTCGCCTCTGCGTTCACCAATACTCCGTAGAAAGAATTACAAAATCCATACGTATGCAACCAAACAATTTTATCAGATTCTGAGCATTTTAGCAAGAAATAAAAAACCGAGTAATTACAAATTATGTGGTAATTTAAATCCTACTTTAACTAAACGACTCCTTAACCTTTAAAAAGGACAAGAAAAGGAAAGAACCAAAAACAGTGATGATATGTTCTTCTCATAAAACCTCATCCCCCTCGCTCTTATCTTTGTCTCTTCTCGAAATCAACCAATTAATTATCGCCATCGGGCTTATCGTTAGCGATTTTTTCAGCTTGGTCTTCATTTTCTTGGAAACACACCTAAGAACTTGCATAAATTCGACGCAGATGGCTGATTGGACTTGGGATTTTTGCCTCTAATCTCGACCAATTGACTTCCCAATCAGGTTGGCGATTTCATTTGTTGCATTCACTTTGGTTTTTCCGCAATTTTTCTGGGTTAAGTTTTATTCTGAATTTGTTGATCCTGGTAGTTTTTTGATTAAATGAATGATGTTTGTGCAAACTCTTGTTGTTCTGTGAATGGGAATTGAAACTATTGGAATCTAAATTAGAGTAATCATCATGTTTTTTTCTGCTTGTTGGCATTCTCTTTGAATATGTTCTGATAATGCTCTGATTATGTGAATGAAGGTAAAATGATGAGTGTGAAGGATTGGATTACCTCTCAGCTGCTAGCGAAGTCATTAGCCACTACTAGGCTCTTGTCAGCATCTGACAGCTTCGTGTCTGAGGGATCTCCTGACGAAGATTTGCGCAATGAAGGTATCCATTCCCAACCCTTTCAGAACTACAACTGAATTCAATCCTGTATCTAGTTCTTGCTTTTGTTTAACCTGAATATTGAGTAGTTATTGTTCTAATGCTTGTTGTTGATTGAAACCAATCTTTGGAAAATATATGCACGAATTTTACGTTACTAACCTTAATTTTTTGCTTTTTAATAGTTGTGATTGTACTACAATGTGGCCTTACTTCACATTCTTCTTGCTTTTCCTTGGTTACTTGTTTCAAGTTTGTACTCTACAATCTCTTTCTTGATAGCTCGGTGTTATGATTATTAGGAGAAGTTCAATATGTTTTTCTTGCTGCTATTCTTGCTAAAGGCTTATTTTAATTTGTGCAGTTAACACTTCCAATCCAGTGTCAGCACCCGAATCTAACCGTGTTCCTTCAACAACTGGTTATGTTCTGGAAGGTCAGGATCAAATTAATTCGCTGGAAGCTGAAACTGGAAACCCTTCACCTAGTGGCTATGGAGATGATGACAAAAACATGGATCCTGTGGGAAAGATTGAATCTCTTCAGATTAAATTCTTGCGCCTTCTTATAAGATTTGGCTTGCCACATGATAACCTACTTGTATCGAAGGTGTTATATAGGATTCAACTAGCAACTTTGGTACGAGCAGGTGAATCTGACCTGAAGAGAGCTAATCTGAGAAGTGATAAGGCTAAACAAGTTGCAGCAGAAAGAGAAGTTTCTGGTCATCCAGAACTGGATTTTTCGATTAGAATATTATTGCTGGGAAGAACTGGTGTTGGGAAGAGTTCAACCATAAATTCCATATTCAATCAAATGAAGGCTACAACTGATGCTTTTCAACCTGCTACTCGTGGCGTTCAGGAGGTTGTGGGAACTATGAATGGTGTCAGAATATCCTTCATTGACACTCCAGGTCTATTGCCTTCCTCGCCAAACTCTGTCAGAAGAAATCGGAAAGTTTTGCATTCTGTGAAGCGGTTTGTGAAAAAATCCCCTCCAGACATCATTTTCTATTTCGAACGATTAGACTATATGAATATGGCTTATAGTGACTTCCCATTGCTGAAGCTTGTTAGTGAAGTCTTTGGTCCAGCAATCTGGTTCAACACAGTCTTAGTCATGACTCATGCATCATCATCACTTCCTGAAGGCCCGAATGGGTTCCCTGTTGTCTATGATTCCTTCATCACACGCTCTACTGATGTTCTGCAACACTATATTCACCAAGCTGTATCGGATGCGAAACTTGAAAATCCCGTGCTGTTGGTAGAGAATCATTCTCATTGTGGGACAAATATCACAGGTGAAAAAGTACTTCCAAATGGACAGGTTTGGAAGGATCAATTCTTTCTGCTGTGCTTATGCTCCAAGATTTTGGGTGATGTTAACAATCTCCTGGAATTTGAAGATGGTATGCAATTGGGACAGTCAAATAACAAGCGGTTGCCTTCTCTGCCTCATCTTCTCTCATCTTTTCTTAAGCATCATATTCAGCTGAACCTGCAGCAAGAAGATGGCACAATGGATGACTATCTTCTGTCAGACTCGGAGGGTGAAGATGAGTATGATCAGTTGCCCCCAATTCGTATCTTGAAAAAAGCTCAATTTGACAAGTTGAGTGGGTCCCAGAAGAAGCAATATCTAGATGAACTGGATTATAGGGAAACACTCTATTTGAAAAAACAAATGCGAGAAGAATACCGTAGGAAAGGGGGAAAACTTTCTGATCCTGGGATTGAGGAAACTGATCAGGAGGATGCATCTGAACCTGTACTCTTGCCAGATATGGCTGTTCCTCTAAGTTTCGACTCTGATCATCCAGTCTATAGATACCGCTGCCTTGTGACGAATGATCAGTGGCTTGCAAGGCCAGTTCTGGATCCGCAAGGATGGGACCATGATGTTGGATTTGATGGAATCAACTTGGAGACAGCTCTAGAGGTTAGGAAGAATGTGTTTACTTGTGTCACTGGACAAATGAGCAAAGACAAGCAGGATTTCAGTATTCAGTCCGAATGTGCTGCTGCTTTTAGGGATCCCAGGGGACCGACATACAGTGTAGCTATCGACGCTCAATCTGGTGGGAAAGAGTTACTCTGCACATTTCACAGCAATATAAAGCTGAGGAACTTCAAGTACAACCTAACTGACTGTGGGATTTGTCTGACATCATTTGGGAACAAGAAACTCTTTGGAGCCAAGGTTGAAGACAGCATCTTGATCGGTAGGAGGGTGAAGTTGTCTGTGAATGCCGGTCAGATGATGGGTGGAGGTGGTGAGGTGGCATATGGTGGGAGCTTGGAGGCAACATTGAGAGGTAGAGACTACCCTGTGAGAAATGACAAGGTTAGTCTCACAATGACAGTCCTTTCTTCAGACAAGGATACCGTTTTTGGTGCAAATTTACAGTCTGATTTCAGATTAAGGCGCGGAACAAAAATGTCAGTAAATGGTAACCTTAATACAAGGAAAATGGGGCGGCTATGCATTAAGACTAGCAGCTCAGAGTGCATGGAAATAGCTATAGTAGCTGCAATCTCCATTTTTGGAGCTCTGCTGCGGAGAAAGCCCCCCAATGCCGCCAATGACTCGACCTGAATCACTTTGTCACCGTCTTTTTGATGCATCGTTGGCAGAATGCAGTGAGGTGAACCAAACTGACCTGTAAAGTGCTTAGGGAAAATAGAGGTTTAGGCTGCTCGAAAATTTTCTCAGGATCTTCACTTGATGATTGTCACGTAGTTATCAATATCAGGTGTTTTAGACCTGATTTTCTTGCAGAATAATTTGTGATTCTTGTTGTAGTATGCTGGAACAATGTTGTAGCATAATAAACCGAATTTTACAAGAGTACATGTTGAAATGCTAATCCGAATGATCAGATTAGCGTTACGACTTTGGTTCGCATGTGTTTTTTTATGATTTAGTTTCATTTTTTGTCGGTAACCGTTAGAACCCTATGTATCTTAAATACCAGATTTTTTTCATTTTTTTTTTCAAAGCAATCTCAAGGTCAAAATTTTTTATTGAAGATTTGTGATACCCCCTTTGTACAACTGGAAATGAGCACAACTTTACACTAACAATCTCATTAATTCCTACACTAACTAAAACAAAACATCAATTAGAACCCCATAAAACCTCAGCAATAAGAGTAGCAGCCTCTGCATCAGAAACAGAGGCCTTCCGGATGCCCTTCAAAATCTTCTGTCTGAACGCCCTCTTCTCCCGCCGCCTCAGCCCCTCCCCCACCGCCAGCTGCACCGCAAACAGCCCCACGCAGCCGGAAAACGCCGCGTGCCGCTCCGCCCTCTGCAACTCCACCAGCTTCTCCACGATCCCGCCGCCCATCATCCCCTCCACCGCCTCCTTCCGCCCGTAGTACCCGATCTCCATCACGCACCCCGCCGCCATGATCCTCGTCCCCAGCTCCGGCGAATCCAGCGCGCCGATGATCTTCAAAATCACGCCGCACGATTCCAGCTCGTCGACCAGTGGACTCTTGATCGCCATCGTAAGAGCTTTCAAAACCTCCAACGAACAAATCGATCCCATCGACGCTAGCGCTTTTACGATCACCCCAACCTCGACTTCTCCGATGAAGACGTCTCTGTTGAAGAGGACGGCTTCTTTGAGGCTGTATGCCACCATTTCGCGAACCCTTTTAGGGATTTCCGTTCTGCAGAGGAAGAACTGTAACTCCTGGAGTAGTTTCGATTTCAACAAGGTATTCTGCAACGCTGTGTCGAATCCCTGAGAAAGTCTTCTCCTGAGCAGACTCAGCTGAGTGAGCAGCATTTCCTCGTCCCAGGTGGGGTACTCTCCGAGAGTTTTCATCAGGTTGGCCACATTCTCCCGATCAATCCACGCCTGGATTTCCGACTCGATCGCGGCAGCGACACGGCTGATCTCGTAGGCTCGAACCCGGTTCGTCAGGAACGATCTGATTCCGATCATCCCTGTTTTGTGTTTCGGGTCGGGTTGTTTGCTTTCCTGAGTCGGAACCAATGACTTTAGGTCGGAGAGGTGGGCGGAGAGGGCGGAGAGGTGGCGGTCGGAGGAGAGAATGGAGCTGGAGCCGAACTGGAGCAGAGCTTTGACCGATGAAACGGAGGATTCCGGCGAGGTGGCATTCTGCAGGCGGCGGGAGGCTTCTTTGAGGGCTCCGAGAACTTCGAGGACTTGGTGGTTGTGGGAGGAGGTTAACGCGGCGGCGGAACCTGCTCCGCCGATATCATTATTCATGGATGAAAGATTGAGACGATCGAGAGAGATGGAAGAAATTGGATGAGTTGAATTGTATTTGTCTGTAGTCTTTTATTTGGTGTGTGTGTGTATGAGATTGCGAGAGTGACTGGTATGCGGTGTACCAATTGGCGGTGGGTGTTTAGGTTGGATCAAATAAGTGTCATTTTGTTGACCAAAATGGCTACTAAACAAAGGTGAAATGTACACGGGGCTGCGATTCTCGATCGGTTTTGCATACTAACAAAATTGATGATTTGTGCATTTGAGTTCTATCACATGGAATCAGAGACTTGTTTATAAAAATGGGGATCTCGATGCCGCCTTTTAATGCCTTGTATATTTGTATTTGCAATGTGCGTGTGGATTTTGGCAACAGTTAATTTTTGTTTAGTTTATTTGCATTTGCAATGTGCTTGTGGATTTTTGCACTCTATTTAGATGGTTTAGTTTCAATAATGGAGTAGTAATGTGCACCAAAGGCAGTCGCAGACAGTATGGGAACGACAGGGGAAATGATAAAAGTGATAACATAAAATAGTCCAGTAAACAAAGGCATCCCTTCAAAACCAAGTGTTTTCGAGGTGTGAAATTAAATTGAGAAAATGTTGTGTTGAATTAAAATAGTCAGCTCAGATTTAATATTATTACTATTAACTTTTTGAGAGAAGTTTTCAAGGCCCCCAAACGTTATCTGAATTTTCACTTTGGCCCCCCATCGTTTTTTGCTCTCAATTTGGCCCCCCAACCATACGATTTTCCAGCATTTTGGCCCCCTACGCCTAACGTTGGCGTTAAATCAGTTTTCCGTCACTTCCTCCAGGGGTAAGCTTGTCTTTTTCATGGAATACTTTATCTCAATAAATAGGTTCTTTCACCAACGTTTCTCCTCAAAACTGATTGACCAAAAATCCCCAAATATGGTTTCTTCTTCTTCTTCTGGATCCGCACACCGCACACTAACCCACCCACCATTGTGCAAATGCTCTGCAATAGCCAAGGTGTTTACGTCAAGCACCGATAAGAATCCTGGTAGGAGGTTTGCTGTTTGTGCTTACCCAGGGCCGTTCCAAGGTAGGGCTTGCACTTTTTGGGATTGGATCGACCCAGAATGTTGCAAGGATTGCATGGTAGTAGTTAATAGCTTGGTGGATATGGTGAACAAGAAGGAAGCAGAACAGGTAATTGCGGATGAGGAGGCGAGCAATGCGAAAGAGGAGCTGCGGCTTGTGAAGAAGGAGTCTAAGATTGCCAAAAAGGAGGTGATGATGCTGAAGGAAAAAAATCTGAAGCTGCAGAGAGAAATTGAAGGCCATGTATCATCAAGGAGGAAGATTCTTGCTATGATTTTTGTTGTTGCTACATTTATGGTTAGACAGGTGTTATTGAGCAAGGTTTCGGTTGGTGAGAAATGGATGGCAATAAATTGAAGTTGTGGTTTGATAAGCATATGGTTTAGGATTGTGGTTTGTGAGAATTCTAGTAGGTTTGGTTGTGTTTTAGTCATGTTCTGTAATTTGTTTGATGCATGGATTTGAATGAAAATTGTGTTAAATTTGGTACTTTGCTGAATTTATGTTTCATGCTTCATATGGCAAGAATAAAGGAACACTGGAAAGACAGTTGGCTATGAAATTTTCATTACCAAATGAAGCCTCTTGATTCAGGCCAAAATGACTGAACAATTCAAGTTAACCAATGATGCTAAATGTTAATGCCATAACAAACCAAAATAGGCATAATATTGCATCAAAGCTCAAAAAATGCCATCAACACTAGGCATTCAATAGTCTAAGTACCTAAAAACACCCAAAAGCTAACAATCAATACATGATTGTACTAAGGCACCCTGTGCCTATTCCTGATTGCCCATCTTCCAATCTTCCTGATGGTGAACCGTGTCTTGTATTGTGCTGAAAATTAGGCAAACAATGCAGAAAACAATTAATAACTCATCAATTATAACTCAATCATGCAAACCCTAATTAAAAATTCAAATTTCCTAGTTGAGTATAATATTACCCAATGTGCCCACTGCCCACAATATACTATTTCACAAAAAAGCTCAAAACTTGTTTATTTCTCCCTATCATACTGAACACAACATTCTATACAAACCGAATCCAAAAAAGGCACAAACTTTAACTGATTAAAATATCAATCTAAATTGAAAATGCTTACAATATTCGGTGTCACTGTCGAAGTAACCACCTTCTTCCCGTATTCTCCAACAAGCCACGAGAGAGATTACTTCACGCTCACCATCAAAATCTCTACTTTCCCGCCGAGATTCGCCGGTTTCGTGCCGCTGCTGTGTTCCAAAACCGTCGGGTTCTTCATCGTTTCTTCGACGGGACGAAGAACCCCTTTTTTTCCTTTTCGCCATCACAATAAGCTCCAATGCTAGGGTTTTTGGTTCGTGGTTTCTGGTTATGAATCTCCGACAACGATTTGAATGAATAGGGGAAGGGACGCGGTATTTTAAAAATGAGAAAAGAGGAACCGGCGCATTTTTCAAAACGAGGAGAAACTGGGTAAACATTAAAGTATTCCATGAAAAAGACAAGCTTACCCCTGGAGGAAGTGACGGAAAACTGATTTAACGCCAACGTTAGGCGTAGGGGGCCAAAATGCGGGAAAATCGTATGGATGGGGGGCCAAATTGAGAGCAAAAAACGATGGGGGGTCAAAGTGAAAATTCAGATAACGTTTGGGGGCCTTTGAAAAATTCTCTCTAACTTTTTTATCATCAAACATTCAAAAATGAAACTTGTATATAATCTGTAAAAAAAATAAAATTTGTACTACACTAAATTTGATATTTTGTTCATGGTTCTAGTATTTTTCACAACCTTAATATCCAAAGGTATTCTTTCGTATTTTTCTAAATTTGCAAGATTATTAAGGTCAAATATCAGAGTTTATGAATTAGATATTGAATGTCCAAAAAAAGAATATTCGTTGTAGGCATATTCGAATCGAACGAAAAGGTTCGAAGGTACGTACCAGGATACGTCATTGCTGACCTTAACATTATTTTGTTGTTGATATCTCAAACTATATTACACAGATATTAATCAACCAATTAAATTCTTTGACTATAGTAAAGTGAGACCCAGCACCTGCAAGTTGGCTAATGTTAAAATCAGGAAACAAAAATGGAATACGTAACCACCACTTCAACATTTTTTACAATTTTGGGTAGAGTCGATCTAAATCTTCTCACCCTAGTAGTAATATTAATATGATATCTTAGTTTTTACGTACATTTGCAACAAGAACAGAACAGTACTTGTTCATGCACAAATGCATATCGACTGCATCTGCATCATCATAAATGTATGGACCATAATGGTTGACCCCTTTTCAGTGGATTGTTTATGTATGGGAAAAAAATAATGGTTTCTTGATGATTTGTTGGCGTAGATCGCAGACGTACTCAACTTATTTTGAGGGGGTAAGAATTGATGTGTGCTAAATTTGCCCATCTTTTTTTTTTTTTTTGAATGGGCACACTACCCTTTACAAAGACCGAATCTGATACAATGATCCTAATCTAATCCTATTATAGCCTAGTCTACTGATCCCGTATGTCGAGTGGACTAGGTCCCCGCTTGGATTTGAGTGGGTATGAGGACCTCACTTACACCCGCTGATGCAACCCGGTACGCCAGTTGATGCAGCTCCCGTCACTCAGTTGAGCACGCCTCTTACAGATTGGAGGTGATGGAGACTTGAAAGACTAGGAGAGAAATCTCATCCAGCCCAAATTGGGGGAGTGGGGGGTTTGAACCCTGGACCTCTCCTATCCAAGGCAAAAGCCTTTGGCCACTTGAGCTAACCCAAGTGGTTAATTTGCCCATCTCTTAGGCTAATGCATAGCTATATATTCACCCATGTTTCAGTATGCCATTGCAAAATTCCGTCAATTCCTTTCATCGATTTCATAATTTGAGGTTTTTGGTGAGAGAAAAACATTTTTTTCATAATCATGCCTTTCAGTAGGCACTAAAATGTATTTTTAGTATTCCCTATGGTTAACGTTCTTTGAGCAGACACTACTATTAAACAGAGGAATGAGTACTGATGGAAAACTGTTGAAAAGTAGAAAAATAGATATGTGGATGCAATTGAAATAATATTACCTGAGTGTGTCACTTTAAAAATATCTTAAATTTGAAGAGTAAACTAAATTGAAATAAATATTAATGTAATACAAATAATTACATTACGGTGAATTTCAATAAATTATATTCATCATTATTAAACTTAATTGACATGAAATGTATTGAATTTGAACGAAAAAGGAAAAACTCAAATAAGATTGAAAGAACATCACTGGAACTGGAAGAGTATAAAGTGAAACCGATTTTCTTGATTTTATCCATAAATCAACTTAATTCAGCTCAAATCAGTTTGGGAGAACATAGGTTCAACAATTTTATGCGGGTTTTGGTTAGTTAATACAGGGGTGATAACATATAATAATAAATAATAAGATGCGGATTTATAGTCTATGAGAATGCCTCCAAGATTCCAGATAGTGATGGGATCAGAATCACCGAGACGACAGAGGGTGGTGTGGGCCTCGACTGCCACGCTCTAATATTATCCGCCATTGAAGCACCTCTCACCAAACTATGCTCATCTCACACTCCATTACGCCTATCCAACCAACTCCCAGCATCCCCTTGATCCAGTTCATCACGCGTGGCGCCCTTCGTTCCAGGTAACCTTTGCTGCCCACAATCCCTTTTGCGGGATATTTTTTTGGTTATAAAACATTGTATTGTTCAGTGCAGGGAAATCATCAAAAATGTGGCGGCAAAGTGTGCTGTTGTTGTGTGTTCTGCTTAGCTGCTTCATGCACAATGCGAGTGCAGGCGTGACCAGTGGTTTTACTCGTTCCCAGTGGCCTTCTGTTGATATTCCTCTTGATAATAAGGTGTTTGCCACCCCCAAGGGTTATAATGCTCCCCAGCAAGTAAGCTTTTCGTTTTCCCTTCAGTTTTTCTGAATATTTGAGGCTGTTTTTTGGGATCAGACTGTTTAATTCCACGGTAATGGTCCTTTTTGGAATATTGAACTGAAATTTTGATTCGGTTAATGATTTGTGTTCATATGATTTGAATTTAGAAGTTGCATATTGGATAAAGTTGATATTTTTGTCCCATTTACCATCTTTTGTTTTGCGAGAGAATTCCCAGGGGTTTACTTTAGATGATCAGCTTTGGGATAGTTATGTTTGGTTCATGTGATTGCTTGATACAATACTCCTAAGTTGATATGTGTTTGTGCTTAATGTTTCTTGATGGAATTAATTTTGATTTTGCTGTTGTAGGTGCACATAACCCAAGGTGACTATGATGGACAGGCGGTTATCATCTCATGGGTGACACCTGATGAACCAGGATCCAACACAGTGCATTATGGCTTATCAGAAGGAAAATATGATTTAACAGCTGAGGGAACAGTTAAAAACTATACATTTTACAAGTACAAGTCTGGCTTCATCCATGAGTGTCTTGTTGATGGCCTGGAGGTATTGCATTTATGCACTTTCAAGTTTAGCGAGCACTGGCTTATTTTTAGTGTTGGGCATATGTGTGTATATATAGGGATATTCAGTGTCTTGCATGCTGATAAATTGCAATGAATTTAAAAATTAATCACTAACTTTGTCTCTTTTTAAAATTTTTGTTAGTATGACAACAAGTACTTCTACAAGATTGGGGATGGTGATTCTGCAAGGGAGTTTTGGTTTCAAACCCCGCCAAAAATTGATCCGGATGCTTCTTACAAGTTTGGAATTATAGGTCAGAAACCATGTTTTTTCTCCTTCAGTCAGCTTCATATTATGAATTTCATTTTTGTGTTGTTTCTGGAACCAATGTTCTAAGCCCTCCTGTGATTTCAGGTGATCTTGGCCAGACATTTAATTCTCTTTCCACAATGAAGCACTACAAGCAAAGTGGAGGACAAACTGTGCTATTTGTTGGGGATCTCTCTTATGCTGACAGGTATGAGTATAATGATGTTGGTGTGCGCTGGGATTCATGGGGTCGATTTGCTGAGCAGAGTGCTGCATATCAACCTTGGATTTGGACTGCTGGAAACCATGAAATTGAGTACTTCCCTTACATGGTAAAATGTTATGTCTCTTCTGTTAATTCATGGTCCAAATATCATGATTTAAGTTTGGTCACCATTCAATTGGAGACTTTTTCATGCATAAGTAAATTTTGAGTGCAGTAAAGAATTGAATTACTATGCATATAGAAATGAGGATTCTCTTTACTTTGGAGAGGTTTACTTTTACATTTTTTATCATTTACGTCTAATGTTTTCCACTATGTTTTCTTAGGGGGAAGTAATTCCAATGAGATCATTTCTCCAACGATACCCTACACCTTATCTGGCCTCCAAAAGCACGAGTCCTCTTTGGTATGCTATCAGGCGGGCATCAGCTCATATAATTGTCCTGTCCAGTTATTCTCCTTTTGGTAATTTTGCGTTCCCTTGCTTGTTTGTGGTAGTACTTCCATACGTTTACTTTTTTGCTCTTCTCAAGAAGCTCTGATATGTGTAGGTACATTTAGAAACATGTTTTTGTAGATTACATGTTCAAAGAAAATTTGACGTAGTAATTTGGTCCTGAATGGGTAATGGATTTTGGAACTTTCTGATGTCAAGCCTCTTAATTGCTAATTATTTTTGTAATTCTTTGCTCTTTCTACTATGAGGGCTCTGTACAGATTGTTTTACAGAATCATATATGTCATAAGTTTGGTGTTTGATAGATTTCTTACTCATCTCTTTGTATCTTTGCAGTCAAATATACACCCCAGTATAAGTGGCTTTGTGACGAGCTCAAAAGGGTTGACAGGTCGAAGACTCCTTGGCTCATTGTCTTGATGCATACTCCCATATACAATAGCAATGAAGCCCACTTCATGGAAGGGGAAAGCATGAGAGCAGCATTGGAGAGTTTTTTTGTTCAATATAAAGTTGATGTGGTCTTTGCAGGCCATGTCCATGCTTACGAGAGATCGGTTAGTCCAAATTTGTTGTCTTCACTGTCATTCAAACTGAAATATTCATGTTAGCTATATCCAATCTTTATAATAAAGGAATAAGGTCGATGCTCATGGTTTCATGCCTTAAAGTTCTTAGTTGGTGGAAAGCCTACTACTTTGTATGGCAATATTCCTTGCAAATGATATTATTGTTGCCTTAAAATTGATCTGGTTCTGTTCTGGGTCTTCATTTTTGACAGCCTGTAATTTAATATCATAACCTTTAATTGTGATAAGCCTATTTCTGGACTGTCCCTATATCCATAAATATTATTGCTCAAACACTTATTTCTCTGTAAGTTTTCTTTATTTGACTAATTAGCTGAGTCTGAATGGCCTCTTTTATAGTTTTTGCACTTCCATTATTGCGAATATAGAAACTTGAAAATGATGGAAGTAGGTTCAACTGTCAAGATTAGCCTCTGCTATCAATTCTAATCTTTCATTTCTAAATCCAGTATCGCATCTCAAACATACACTACAATGTATCGAGTGGCAATCCATATCCTGTCCCAGATAAATCAGCTCCGGTTTACATAACTGTCGGTGATGGAGGAAACCAAGAAGGTCTTGCTGGAAAGTAAGTCTAGTCCAATGCTTATTGTGCTGAACTAAACCAGCTTACCACTGTACAAATTACCACAATTCTGCAATGATTTTTTATAAAAAATTCTTTTGCCAGATTTAGAGATCCCCAGCCGGATTATTCTGCTTTTCGGGAAGCAAGCTATGGACACTCTACCTTGGAGATAAAGAATCGGACGCATGCATTTTACCACTGGAACAGGAATGATGATGGGAAGCAGGTTCCAACTGATTCATTTGTGCTGTATAACCAGTACTGGTGAGCTCAGTTTCTTTTTTTTTGGCAAGTGCTTCTTGAAATACAACTGTGATAGCCTAAATGCAAGTTTTATGGTCGGTCTTGACAGGGGAACCAATCGGAGGAGGAGAAACCTAAGGAAGAATCACCTATTCTCTAAGGCCTTGAACAGGGCAGTTAGCGCACTCGTGTGAATGCCTTGTCTCATGATTTGGTTTGTGACAATGCTCTTAGTGATTATATAAGACATATTGAGTCCAAATGTTATGTTGGTGGAAATTTAGAAGAGGCTCTAGTTTGAGTCCAAATGTATCTAGAATCATATGCTTAGCAAAAGGAACTCTTTCTGGACACCTTGATTGGAACTCTTCTTAATTGGTCACAAAATTTATCTACAGCATAAATATTTGGTGGGCAAGTGTTGTACATCATTAATTCAAAAAGGGGAGGAAAAAACTACATTTCTGCAACAAAACACACATATTTTGCCGAAAAGAAAATGGAAATTGGGGGAAACTATAGAGCAAACATCTTGAATGAGCAGAATCTGGTATTTTCATCAGAACAACAAAAACAAAAGCTGTGCCCTATATCCGCAGCATATTTCCGCAACTCTACAAAAAGTTTCATGTTATCGTTAACTCCTAAAGCACCTTATGTACATCAAAGTCAAATGACTAATCGAATCTCAGTGTCTGAACTCAATGATGGAAAACATATATGGATCAAATTGTACAGGTGGGAGTTCAACAATGGACAATCAACGCCTCACAGCCTACTTCAGTTCTAGGAAGAATCGCGGTAGATTGGTTGAGGACTCCACTTGAGATGCAAGTTCAGTTTCCCAGACTTGACACCGTCTAGTTCGAAGGTGTCCTTATAATCGTTTTCCAGTAAAACTCTTGTCAGAGTGAGGATGCATCTTCCCATGAAATCCTGGAAAACCCGAACCATAATGTCATGTAAGAAACTGAATTTTTTGTTCAGGATGCCAGTGATATAAAAGACACGATGAAAACTACCTTCCCAAATGTGTCGTGATCCCAGACTTCCAATATCAGCATATCATGCAATCCGTCCTCGACCACGAAGTCAAAAGTCTGGTTCCAGACAGGGTCCAGTGATTCGTTCACAACCTAGTACAAGGAAACAGGGGAATGAGGATAATTATTATGACATAGATTGCGTCTAGTTTGACTCTGACAAAATAAGTGGAACAAAGTAACAAACCCTTGTTTTGTTCTTTGATTCGGTTTTCTTCATGGTAAGCACGACGTAAGGATCAGACTTTCCCATAAGGTCTACTGCGATCAGATCCTCGGCGGATATAATAGTGACGGAAAGTACCCCTCGTACTATCACCTCCCTTTTTCTCTTTTCTTCACCTCCATTTTCGACTATTTCTCCTTCTGCACCACCATTTAGAACCTTCTCTAATGAAGTCATGGATGCATTTCTGGCAAAAGGATTAGTGAACCCATTTTTCGTCCCATAAGGAATGTATAAAAGTTCCAAATGCACCTGAAATGGATACACATCAGAAACTGAAGAAATTGTCTATTTGATTGGATAAAATCTAAGCTTGGTGAAATCGAGGATATGATTATAGGGCTAGTTTTTTTATTCATTATCATGCTTTCTAAATTATGGCATCCATCGCCTGATGAGATCAACTTTACACAGCACGGATAAAATACTATTTAATAAGATGTGCCAGCATAATAAACATCAGGCGATGGATGCCATAATTTAGAAAGCTAAAAATGTCATCAAAACTAAAAATCTTACTTGACCACGGTTTTTAGTGTCTCTCTGAATTTCCAAATCTTTAACCAATTTCAATTTGACGTCCTTCACCTTCCCAGGCTCAAGCTCCTTCAGAAATATTTGGGCACACCCTATTAGTTCAGCTGACTGAAGCCCTTCCTCGTCATATATTTTTACAACCAAGTGTTGTGTGGAGGCATCCTCAACTATGAACTCAAAATGTTCATTCCAAACAGGACTTAAGTTATTACTCTGCAATAGGAAATCAAATTCATGAATAAACTATAATTACTTTTCAGAAGAGAAAAGAAGAATAAGAGTGAGAGTGAGATAACTTACTATGGTTCTACTCTTTTTCATCCTACTACGAATTGGGCGAACATATAACTCAGCAAAAGGATCCGATTTTCCAATAAGATCCTTATTTGTTAGATCTTTAGCTTGCACAAGCTTCACCTCCAACACTCCAGCAGCCTTCAATTCCAGATCACTGAGAAGATGAACCATAAGTTGTCAGAAATGGATGTTATAGCTCATATCTTGAAGAAAATGCTCTATTGGCAAGCAGTATGAGGGTCGTTGGTCATTAATCTTGTACCAGTAACACCATATAACAGAAACCTTTACAAAGAAAATAAGGATTAACCTGTAATCCCCAGGCAGAATGGGGATGATTTTCCGCACCGGCCATGTAATAGAATCTTCAACAGCATCCCTAATCATACCCTGAAGAAATACACAAGGTAGTGTTGAAAATAATAATGATATATGCAACCTTTGGCAGTTACACCGTGTGAAACAGTGACCTAATAGCAAAGATTGATCGTACATCAATGGCATCAGAAAGACCAGGGATTGCTGACATGTCACCACCTACTACTTTAAGAGTGAAGTCCAGCTTTTTCTGCAAAGGAAACAGAGGTAAGTTTTCCACAAACCATCAGACACTAATATATTCTAAAAACATCAGGTGTACTAGAGAAAACATTCAGAGAGAGAAACTCCTCAAGTATTATACTACTTGTGGATGCTAATGTATAAACGTTTTGTAAATGTTATCAATGGCTATTTTGAACTTCGACTTCTACCTTGAAAAAACTCAATTAAGAGATAGGACATTACCTTTTTCCTCAGAGAATAGCACACAGCTCCAAAGCAAGGGAACTCGTCCACAAGGGGCCTAAAGATTAACCTAAACAACCCAGTGAATCCAATATTTTTCACCTGCAACAAAGCACAAGAGCAAGAACAAGTAGAACACTGAGTAGGTGATAAATTGACAGAACTCCTCTACAAAACAATGACTAATAGTACTATAATTCTATCATGATAAGCCATTGAGCAAAACCATCGAACTAATTTAAAAACAGCGGGAAACAAAATCTAGCTCTAACCTGGACAGGCAGTGCAACTCCAAGATAAGTCTTGATATCAAGAATTATGCTAGGATTCCCATCCCACTGCATCTCCAACTCCATGGTTATACCATCTTTACTTCCATCTTCTAGTATGGATATTCCTACAAAACCAACCAATGATTAAATCGATCAAAAAAAAAACCAATGATTAAAGAAAATCTGCATACTCTCCCTTCAACAATGTGAGCATACACGTTCATAAACCAAGAATCTCTAACCTGTAAACTGCGGTGCAACAGTTCCAAGAGTAAACTTGGAGAAGGTCAAAGAAGCCAACAAGGCTGGCCTATATTGCTCCAAGGTAGGTTCAACATTAGCCTTGATCAAATCAGAAGCTGCCTATACACCACCACAAACACAAGTATCAGCCAGGGGCCTGAAAACAAAGGCTAAAATGGAACGAAAAGGATAAGGTTAATAAAGATTACTTCATTGATATAGGGCCAGAGCTTATCCAGATGAGTATTCAACCAAACCAGCTAAACCAACAACAGAAAAATACACAATTCAGAATAAACCAGGCAATCACTTTTGTGAACAAACTTCAAATTAAGATAAAAATCAAAAAGACCTTCTGTTGATTGGAGAAGACCATCCAAGAAGGGTAATGCTCCGGAGTCAGCAATTTTCTAGAATCCCCAACAGTCATTCTAGCAAAGGCTGCAACAGTCGTCGCCTTTTTCAAACGCATTTCAACAAACACAAAGTAAGCAACAATTCATTCTTTAAAAACAACATCAGATCAGAATTCAGAAGAAAAAGGAAGATACCAGGTCGGAGCGGGCCTTGGATCGGGAATTTTCGGAGCGAACAAATCCGACAATTATAGCCACCCCCACGATCATCCCCATAACAACCCCAACGATAAACCCCATAGTCCCAACTTCGTAAACTCAGTTCAAACAGTGAAAAATAAAAATCCGGCGGCGCGGCGACAGACAGCAGCACTAATACACTTCAATACAGCTCCAAATGAGTGAAAAGAAAAATATCTTGATACGGAAAGTACTGTGTGAGTGTGTGAGAGAGAAAGTGAGAATAATCTGATCTTCACCAAACGATTAATGATGTGTGATTAACATTGATGGCATGCGAATGAGTGGTACAACTGTATAATTTACTATTCCAGTTGTTGTTGGATTGTTTCTGTAAAACCCGACGTGATAATCGAAGAAGAAAAAGTGAAAAACCAATGGCCGGCAGCCAGCGCACCGCCGTCCACCTCGGAAAGCCGCTTTTCGTGTGTCGGAAGCTGACAAATTTCTTTGCCGACTGAGCGCTTGACAGGGACCGGGATTCTTAGTCAATGGTTTTCTTCCACGTCATCGTTCGTGTTACGTAGGATTTAAGCGTTAATTGTTTTCTATAATTGAAAACTAGATTAATTAAATGATCATGTTCTTGCCCTCATGCCAGGATTTTTTTTTTAATCGTTCGAGATTCAGCATAGAGGTTTTTTTTATTTATGAGAGTGTTTACAAACTAATTAATTGAGAGTGTTTACAAAGTACACTACTAAGATCAAGTCCAAGAGATACTAGATTTTGTAGTTTTTGGAGTAAATTGGAGATTTTATCCAATTTTTGAGCTCCAAGAGATACTACAAATGGTACTACAACATGTAGAATTGGTGTAGTAAGAGAAGCTCATCCTCTATATGTGTAGAAAGAGAAAATCAATTTGTAGTATGGAAATTAAATGCCTACACATTAATCAAGCTATTCTTTCATCTTTAAAGAAAAAATTTATTCTCTCTTCATATTATCATAAATTTTCTTGCTCTTTTCCTATAAAAGAGGTAAGAAAATATAAAATAATAGTGTTCATAAATGAAAAAGTATGCAAATTGTAGTATCTCTTGGAGTTGAGCAAAAATATTTTGGAGATTTTAGCATTTTATACTACATTTTGGAGATTATTATGTAGTATCTGTTGGACGTGCTCTAATGTTTAAAAGGCTAAACAAACACCACTAAACTACTGGTTTCATTCCAAAACACACCACTCACACTAAAAGAGCCGATAACACTTAATTTCATCCATTTGATAAAGGGCAATATTGTCTTTTAGTTTTAACTAATAGAAATTATATTGTGTATTTTTATTTGTTAATTAAAATTCTTTATTGTGAAACCACTCTATCTTTCCAAAATCCGCTCCACTACACCACATTTTTTTTTATGATTTTGATTCAACATTTTCTTAGCCTTAAATATTGGCATAGGTACATTTTTGGGTCAGTTTTATACATGGTATTTCACTTAAATAGATAATTTGTGTAAAATTTAATTTAGAAGACTGAGATTTAATTTTGCTAGAAGGGAGTCTAGATGTCAAAGTGAAAGTAAAGAAGATCGTGGAAGAAAAAAAAAGTTTGGAAGATTGATAAAATATTGAGAATTGACTGAAATACACCACAAAATTAGATGGTAAAGGGAAATAATGGTGTTGTTGGTACATGTGGTGTGTTTTGGAATGAAATCAATAGTTTAGTGGTGTTTATTGAGCTTTTTAAAAATTACTCATGTATTAGACATTTTGGTAAGAGAGAGTTTTCGGTGAGACATTTCCTTGTGGAGACCAAAGGACAATGGATTGAGCATTTACTGTTTTTTGCTTGATTTTTTTAGTCAGTTTGATTAATGTTTCAGTCAGTTCCCTTGAGCAATTTTGTTTTGCCTTGATTTTTTAGTTCATTTGATCTTTCATTCAATTTTCTCGATCTTTCAATAAATTTTCTTGATCATTCCTAATTCTTGGTACATTACTGTTATTCCGTACAAATTAATATCGTCAGTCTCGAGTCGGTCCATGTGAGCCGGTTAAGCATTAGCGACGCCAACATCCTAAAATCTAACAACGGTGGGGTAACTTCAACCGATAACGATCCCTTATAATACTTGGTCTCTGTAGAGACATGTTTCAAATGAAAATTTGTATTTTGATAAACAATAATGGTGTCTCATAATTTTTTTTTTAATAATATGGGGAAACTTTCACCATTTAAGTGTATGTGAAAAACACGGGAAAATATTGATATAATGTTTCTCTTACTGAAAATTGCTTAAATTTTGAAACTTAAATACAATTTAATTTAGTTGTAAGTTTTAATTTATCTAAATTTAACTTAGTTTAATTGTATCATTTATTTATTTTACTTTGTTTCGTGTTAATGTAGTTCAACTTCCACTCAATAAAAACCAAGTCTACTAAGGTGATATTGAGAGGGAGATTAGCCAGGCTAAAAATGAGTCGAGTCGAGTCGAGTTCGAGCAGAGATATGCTTGAGTTTGAACTCATTAAAAATTTACGAGTTCGACCTCGAGCTTTATTGATCATAAAAAAAATGCTCGATCTCGACTCATTTGTATTTTTCAAGTGTTTGAATTGACTCACGAGTTCAATAAAAGTCAAGTTCGAAAAGTCAAGTTAATTGTCTTATTTAGATCTCATTTATGAGATATTGTAACCAACAATCGGAATATGAGCGGTACTTTATGACAATGGCTCGTTTAACATTAAGGTCATGTTCTCTAGAGATTATTTGAATATTTTTTAGTTCAGATAAAGTTTTTTTAGTTCAGATAAACTTTTTTATTTCAGATAAATGTTTTTTAGTTTAGATGAGTTCAGATAAAGTTTTTACAAAGTCTTGGGTGAGACCGTCCTACCATAAGCTTATGCTAGGACGAATGATAGTTCATGTGTTTAATAGATTTGTTCATGTGTTTCACAGTTTTGTTCATGTGTTTCACAGTTTTGTTTGTTATAAGATGGGTTCATGTGTTTGACAGATTTGTTCTTGTGTTTCACAATTTTGTAAATGAATTAACAAAGCTATGAAACACATGAACAAATCCATTAAACACATGACCTTCTCTAAAGTTTTTTTAGTTCAGATAAACTTTTTTTAGTTCAGATGAGTTCAGATAATCTTTTTTCAGTTCAGATGAGTTCAGTTCAGTAAACCTTTTTAGTTTTCAGATAAGTTAGGTTCAGTAAACTTATTTGTAATGTAGTTCAGTTCAGTTTAAATCAGTTCAATCTTTTGAGCTTAATTGTTCATATCAGTTCAGTTCAATTCCATTCAGTTTAGTTTAGTTTCAATATGATTTGATGAAATTTAGATTAATTTAGTCATACCGATTCTTTTTTTTCAATACATAATTTCACTTCATTTCAGTTCAGTTTAGCTCAACAACAATATAATTTGGTGCAATTAATTAAGGTTAATTTATTCATACCGTTTATTTTCATCACACTTATTAATTTTCAATTCAGTTCAGTTCAGTTATCTATATGCTTCAGCTCAACTCAAATCAATATGTTTAGCTACAAACATGTTCATATTTTTTAACATTAAGGCCCTGTGTGCCAGAACTTTTATATATCAGTTCAGTTCAATTCAATTCAGCTCAATTCAGTAAATTGAAGTGAAATGTAATTAGATGAAATTCAGGTTAATTCAGTCATGTTGATTCTTTTTTTTGGTACATTAATTTTCACTTCAGTTCAATTCAATCCAATTCAGTTCAGTTGAACAAGAAATAAACTCTATCAACCTTTAGATGAATGAATTTCAAATATATTGGAAATGATCATATATTTTTTAGTTAGTTTCAATTTAGTTCAATTCAATTTATCTATATATTTCAATTCAGCTCAGTTTTTAAGTTCAAATAAGTTCAGTTGTACAAATGAGTTCAGTTCAGATAAAGTTTTTTAAGTTCAGTGAGTTCAGATAAATTGTTTTAAGTTTAGATTAGTTCAGATAAACTTTTTTAAGTTCAGATGAGTTCAAATAAAGTTTTTTAAGTTCAGATAAAGTTTTTTTAGTTCAGATAAAGTTTTTTATGTTCAGATGAGTTCAGATAAGTTCAAATAC
Organism: Cruciata laevipes; assembly: GCA_963678965.1. Taxonomy (NCBI): domain Eukaryota; kingdom Viridiplantae; phylum Streptophyta; class Magnoliopsida; order Gentianales; family Rubiaceae; genus Cruciata; species Cruciata laevipes. Next base: position 7,023,510 of record OY787632.1, on the reverse strand, counting down.
TGTGAAGAGAACAAGGACCTAAATTGAAGTACAAACATAGACAAAAAAAAAAGTTCAAACACGAAATAAGCACATTGCAATAATAAACCAAAGACGGGATTGTGATTAGGCATTAACGTTTCAAGATAAGAGTTAGACATGGTCGTGGGGTATTATCCATAAGTGAAGTACAAACACGAAATATTGTTGGTTTACATAATTTAATTTAGTGGTTTCGTCATTCGTGCGTTAACACTTATTAAAGAATGCTTGCTAATAAAATAGTGGCAGCTATCAAGTGAGACGAAACAGGGAAAGTTCACATAAATTAGGTTTGTTTTGTTTGCATCGTTTTATTGCAATATGGAAGTATGGGTTGGGAAACTTCTTCCAACATTATACAGCTAAAAACCCAGGCAAATTGGTGCACAAATTTAAGCATAAATGGACAAAGAAAGTACACCTTATTCAACTGCTCTTCTGCAAGTGGAGTTTGTTTTAAGTTTTTTTTTATTAAGTACAGAGCGCTAATTGAGAGTGGGTTAGATTTTGAGTAAAGAAAATTATCAAAAATGTTAGTAGAAATTCCACATGCCCTGTCAATCAATGTATTATTGCATCAATGGCATAATGGCTTGTTTTTCACTGCTTATTTAAAAACATTCCACTTCATTTGAGAAGGATATACTATTAATCCCCATAGACTAGTATATGTGGCATAATAATTAAAGGAATTGATAATTGTTCTAGTTGTAAAGCGCTAGTTGAATCACCCTAAAATTATTGAGAAAATCTTGGGTGAGACATGTCATTGTGGAGACCAGAGCCAAAGAACCCATATAGATAAAACACATCAGACTTTTGGGGTCAATTCGGAATTATTTTAAACTCGGCGCAATAGTCATATTATGCTAAATATCAGGGACTAAAGTGATATTATCTGGAAAAAAGGATTTTGACCTTCTTTTCTACCCAAAATCTGCAAAATTTGTCGTTCATGTCACCGCCGTTCACTCCAACTCAGACGCCGATGAGTCACAGATCTGGGCAACAACAGCGCCACATAGATCAATTCATACCGGTAAGAAGAACAATACCAGGCGATCTTTTGCGGCCAATTTTTCCCAAATCCATCCATCTGCCCAGTGGATAGCACCGCGTCGAAACAGCACAACCACAGCCGAAAAGTGCAGTTGGAGGCGCGCGGTTTGATGGTTTTGAGCTCTGTGTCCTAGCTCCAGGTTTGAATTATTTCCATATTTTATTTATGATCCATTGTTTTGCTTTGATGTTTTTTTTTGGGTAATGATCTGCACTTCTTCACGTACAATTTATTTGTTCACTGAATTTCATATATTTATAATCCTCATATTCGGTCATCCAAAATCAAGCAGTTAAAGATCCAAGTAAAAATATAGAAGATCAAGTCATTACTTCTAAAAGATCAAACTCAAGTGATAACTGGAAGAGATCAAAGAATAAATAAAAAAATTAAGTAAAAAACATAGAAAATCAAATCATTACTTAAATATATCAAACTCAAGTAATAACTGAAAAAGATCAAAGAAAAGATTAAAAAAATCAAGCAAAAAAAAAAAAAACATAGAAGATCAAGTCATTACTTCAAAACTATCAAACTCAAGTGATAACTGAAAAAGATCAAAGAAAAGATAAAAAGATCAAAAAAAATAAAAATAAAAATCAAACTCAAATTATAACTGAAAAGGATAAAAAAATAAAAAATCAAACAGAATAAGATCAAGCTCATGGTGATAACGATAAAGATCAAAGAAAAGATCAAACTCAAATGATAACTAAAAAATATCAAGAAAAATATTAAAGAGAATAAGATCAAGCAAAAAGCATATAAGATCAAGTAAAAAAGCATAGAAGATCAGAGGTAGGGGCGCCTAGAAAAAGATCAAGCAAAAAATATAGAATATCAGACGCCGTGATAGAAGGTAGAGGCAGAAAAAAATCAAGCAAAAAACATATAACATCAAGTAAAAAAGCAAAGAAGATCAGAGGTAAGGGCAGAAAAGATCAAGCAAAAAACATAAAATATCAGACGCCGTGATAGAAGGTAGAGGCAGAAAAAACTCAAGCAAAAAACATATAAGATCAGACGCGGGAGAGAAGGAGGAGGCAGAAAAGATCAAGTAAAAATTATAAAAGATCATACACATGAGACAAAAGGCATAATAAGATCAAACAAAAAGCGTAAAAAATCAGACGTAGGAGAAAAAAGGTAGAGGCAGAAAGAAGAAAACTAAAATTGCAACTAAGTCCCTATATTTAGGCATGTTTTATAATTTATACCTATAATTTCTGGAAAGCTCCTACAGTCCCTGGTCTCCATGGAGACAGGTCTCAAATGAGAATTTGTAAAAATTATTTCAATTTCTGACTGGTGCAAATGGAATGGTGAAATTTTATTGAGGTCAATTTTGATTATTACCTTTTTATATAGTAAGTATGTGGCATAGTTGCATTTGAGAATTCTTATTTTGTTTTTGACAACTAACCATCTTGCGCTTAGGACAACCCAAAAGTTGCAAGTTATTAATAATGTTCATGCAAACTACGACTTCTCAACCACATTCTTTGTCATTGATATTATAATTTCATACATATCAGAAATTCAATTCATATGGGAATGCTCTATCGAGAGTAGTGTTTTACGTCACTATTCCTATCTTCAGCAGTGTCTTATCATCAAAACTAATTTTCTGTTGTTTCTACAATTTAATTAAAAGAGTTTTATTCATCGCGACTTTATTATAAACCCCATTAAATTTCGCCAAATTGGAAACTTTTATTATTTTCTAAGTCTTTATGTGCAAAAATAATTAGAATGTGGAAATAATTCGTAAGCAGCATTGTAATGAATTTATCTAATTTAGCTAAAAATAAACTAAAAAAAGGTAAAAATATAATGAAAATAGGTTCAAATTTATGAAACTAAAATAAACTGAATTAAAAAAGATAACAATTTCATAAATACTCGGATACTCGCATTTCCAGTCAGAAAATAAGGAAAATGGAACGTTGAAAACGAGGCTTTAGGATTGAGGAAATACTCCGTCTCAGACGTTATCGACAAAAGCTTCAAACACCAAAATTTGTTCTCATATTCAGAATGAAACGGAAACGAAAATTCCTATCCCGGTTGAGCATCCTTAAGTACAACGTTGGGAAATGGTCCCACCAAAGTCTGATTCTCAATTCCCCATAGCTTTTATTCACTCATGAAAACACACACTCACACACTCCACTGATTTTTTTCTGCGCGCGCTTTTTCTCATCCTTTGGTGCTGTTACCACTGCAAACATGTCTGAGGCGGCGGTGGTGGTGGACGAGGAAGCTTTGCTGACGCAGCCCCTGATTTCAGAAAGGCACCGCACCCTTCGGAGATCGGCGTCCAATGCCACTTCGCAGGTTGCAATCGTCGGGTCCAATCTCTGCCCTATTGAGAGCCTCGATTACGAGTAATTCTTTGTCTCAGACTCTAATTTTTGGTGTTTTTGAAATAAAAATCCTATCTTTTTGAGCTTTTTTTTTTCTTCTGTTTGTTTGTTTCGTTGCATATATAGGATTGTGGAGAATGATCTTTTCAAGCAAGATTGGAGGTCTAGAGGGGCTGCCCAGATTTTCCAGTACGTTTTTATGAAGTGGGCGCTGTGCTTTCTTATTGGATTGTGTGTGAGTTTGGTGGGATTTATCAACAATCTTGCTGTTGAGAACATCGCCGGTATGAAGTTTGTTGTCACCTCCAACATGATGCTGGCAGAGAGGTATAAATCCTCTTGCAATTTAGAAAATGAATGATAGGAAAAGTTTCCTTTTTGCTCATTTTCTGTTTGCCAATAGGTTTGTTGCAGCATTTGTTATCTTCGGATTGGCGAATTTTGCTTTGACATTGTTTGCGAGTTCGATCACTGCATTTATAGCTCCAGAAGCGGCTGGCTCGGGTATACCTGAAGTTAAGGCTTACTTGAATGGGGTTGATGCACCTGCCATTTTTTCATTCAGAACTTTGCTTATCAAGGTAATAAAACTAACTGATTTGGTCTAATATTCTTTCAGTTCCTCTCAACATATTCGATTTGTGGAAATGGTTTTCTTCAACTTCTGTTAGAGTTATTGCTTGCTGATAAGTTTACTCTCGTAAACAAGGAGGTTAAATCTAGAAATGCTTAGATTTCCTTCTGGTTCTAAACTGTAGTCCTAAAAAAATACTTGAGGCTACTCAAATTTTTGTAGACATTATTGTATTTATTGCAAACTTAAGCGTATTTTCAAGGCTGTGATTATGTGATCCACTATTTTATTTTTATTAGGGACTTCTGATAAGCTAGTCTTTTATATTGTCATCCTGCAATAAGATTTAGCTGTTACAGATTATATCTTGCCCGTGGTTTCACCTAAAACAAATGGCTTCTTTTTTCCAGATTGTTGGCAGCATAACTGCAGTGTCGTCCTCTCTTAACATCGGCAAGGCAGGACCGATGGTCCATACTGGTGCCTGCATTGCAGCTATAATGGGGCAGGGAGGTTCAAAAAAATATGGGCTAACTTGGAGATGGTTGCGCTTTTTCAAAAATGATCGAGACAGACGTGATTTTGTAATTTGCGGATCAGCAGCTGGAATTGCTGCTGCGTTTCGTGCTCCTGTCGGTGGTCTTCTGTTTGCTACTGAAGAAATGGCATCTTGGTACAAAGCACATATTATTTCCTTCTCTTTACATTTTTTCAGTTGATTTTTGTACAGTTTTCATCCACACGTATTGTTGTCCTGATCCTCCTGGTCCTGGATCAAACTAATTAGATTGTAACCTATCTGTGCATTTGCTTGTCGATCCTGCAGGTGGAGAAGTGCTCTTATGTGGAGGGGATTTTTCACAACAGCTGTTGTTGCAATTATCCTTCGTGCTCTGATTGATGTCTGTTGGAAAGGAGAATGCGGATTATTTGGTAAAGGGGGGCTGATTATGTTTGATGTTACCTCTGCAAACATCTCTTATCACTTCTCAGATGTTCCTGCTGTTATTCTCCTTGGAGTCGTTGGAGGTGTATTGGGAAGCTTGTATAACTGCTTGCTCCAAAGGGTGCTCCGAATGTACAATCTTATATATGAGTATGGCCTCTCTCTTGTGATACATTTTATCTAGATCCTCTTTTCATTCATTAAATAAGTTTCACCTTGAATTATATTACCAATATATTTGTTTTTGTTTTTCTCCAGAAAAGGCATAGTATACAAGATACTCCTTGCTTGCTTCCTCTCCATCTGCACATCCTGTCTTCTATTTGGACTACCATGGATTGCATCATGCAGAGCTTGTCCACTAAATCCAACTGAACCTTGCCCTACAATCGGCCGTTCAGGAAACTATAAGAAATTCCAATGCCCTCCTGGCCACTACAACGATCTAGCCAGCCTCTTCTTCAACACAAACGATGATGCAATCAAAAACCTATTCAGCAAAAACACAGATGCTGAGTTTCACTACACTTCAGTCTTCGTCTTCTTCATCACCTGTTTTTTTCTCAGTATCTTCAGCTATGGCATTGTTGCACCAGCCGGCCTCTTTGTCCCAGTTATTGTCACAGGCGCATCTTACGGCCGATTAGTTGGAATGCTCGTGAATTCACATTCAAACCTCAACCATGGACTCTTTGCTGTCCTTGGTGCTGCTTCTCTTCTAGGTGGAACCATGAGGGTGACTGTTTCTGTGTGTGTTATTCTCCTCGAGCTCACAAATAATCTCTTGCTGCTGCCTCTGATAATGCTAGTTCTTCTGATCTCCAAGACGGTGGCTGATGTCTTCAATGGTAATATATATGATTTGATAATGAAGGCTAAAGGTTTCCCTTACCTAGAAACTCATGCTGAACCATACATGAGGCAGTTGACAGTAGTAGATGTGGTTTCTGGTCCACTTCAGATCTTCAATGGAGTTGAGAAGGTGGGTAATATAGTCCATGTGCTCAGAAACACGGGCCATAACGGGTTTCCAGTGGTGGATGATGCTCCTTCGGGTTCTGCAACTCCGGTTTTATACGGTCTTATCCTGCGTGCCCACCTGATCACATTGCTGAAGAAGAAAGGCTTCTCGCGCTCTCCCTTGCCGGATTTTTCTTATGCCGCTAAGTTTGTGGCAGACGATTTTGCAAAGAAAGGTTTGGGGAGAGGGGACAGAATTGAGGACATACATTTGTCAGAGGAAGAGATGAATATGTTTGTAGATTTGCATCCTTTTACTAATACTTCACCTTACTGTGTCGTCGAGTCAATGTCCTTGGCAAAGGCTCTTATACTCTTCCGGGAAGTCGGATTGAGGCATCTTCTGGTGATCCCTAAAATACCTGAGGTAATTGCACTGATCATTTTCTCTCTTTTCTTGTCTTCTGCATGTTTTCTAAGGCTTGTTTTTCATTTTGCAGGGATTACCAGTCGTGGGGATATTAACAAGGCATGATTTCATGCCAGAGCACATACTGAATCTGCACCCTACATTGTTTAACCGCAGGCAGAAAAAATTAAGATTCCAGCTGCCTAATTGGAGTAAATTTTTGTAGTGGCTTCTGACAAGCAGATGATGTAGCATGAAAGTTGAGCCTGAAACATGTAAAAATGCACTGCCTGTAAATTAGATCTTAATTAGTATGTAGTGTATTTTTCTGGTAACTTATATCCAGAACCCCCAGATCTTCAACTTGTACATTGTAGCTTCATGTTTTTCAGTTTACAACATTACATGTGGTGAGATCATATGACTACAAATCTGAACCATCATTACAGACAAGACACTCATAATCTAGTCCATTTGTTTCAGAAAGCACCAAAATATCATTCTGGATCGAACACATTGAACTGCTGAATCAAGAGCAAAATATCCAAACCCTGAATAGGAGAAGAGAAAAGGCAAAAGAAGAAGGGAAACAAACAGAGATAAAAGGCTATAGGACAATGTATCCCTATACAACATTAACATTTTGGAGTGCTCAATCACTAGTCCTTCCTTCCACCTGCTCCGCTCTTAACGTAGTCCATTCGGATGGCCCATAATTCTTCCCCGACCACCTTCATATCTGGCCGCTCATTTCGATAAGGTGCAACACACTGGATTGCTAAGGCAAATATTCTCATCAGTATCTTCCTATCTACAGCTTCCCTCATCTGCGGGTCCAGCATGTCAAACACATTTCCTTCACTGTACTTCTTGAAAGCCTGCATCCATAGAGTCGGCAGATTTTCAGAAAAAATCAGATCTCAATTGAAGCATTTAAGGAGTATAACAACATTGTTCATTTTAAGGAGAAGAAATATACCCATCTAATTGTCACCCTTTCTGCAGCAACTCTTGTCATCTCCACAGGACGACGGCCTGACAAAATTTCTATTAACAGAACCCCGAACGAGTACACATCACTCTTGGGTGTGAGTTGATAAGTTTTCATGTACTCAGGGTCAAGATAGCCAACTGTGCCTTTGACTTTAGTTGAAACATGCGTTCTATCAGAGTCCATATCGCTCTGCCTAGCAAATCCAAAATCTGCAACTTTGGCTCTCATTCTATCTGTCAGAAGGATATTTGAAGACTTCACATCTCTGTGGATAATTTGCCTCTCTGCACCAAAGTAAACGAACAACAAATAAAACACTGAAGACGTACCTTAGAGGAAAAAGATAAACCTAATCACAGTATGTAAACTAAAATCATGTCTAACATGTTAACATTTACGTAACTCAGCAGCTCTAAGTACAACATACATAATCTAGAAACATGAGAATAATATTAAGACTTTAGCAAACAAACTTCTTAGGGCCAGCAAATCAGTAAGCAGCGTACATATTATAATATTTTCTGGAACTATTACTAAATTATACCTAGAATAGTTTCGTGTTAACAAATCAAGATATGCATCACATAAAGTTTATGAGGTTCCAAGTTAATTGTTACAAACCTGAATAGAGATGTAGATAAGTTAAGCCGTGAGCAATATCAATAGCAATTTCCAGTCTTTGATTAAAATCTAATGTTCTTCCCCGCTTACCTGCAAAGAAATGAGATGACTTTAGGTTAGCAGGATTTCTATTCATCGACCAATTCTTGAAGAGTTTAAGGTTAAGCTTATTACCATCAAGATGTTCTCTTAGAGTGCCATTTGAGACATACTCTGTAATGATTAGGCGCTCGTGGCCTCTATCAACATAACCAAGTAGTTTGACCAGATTCCGATGCTCAATCTTGGCTAGTAGTTCAACTTCACTTTCAAACTCAGTTATCAAGCTCTCAAAGAATTCCTATGGAATGTCAATATCTTATCAGCAACTAAAATCTCATTGAAAGGGACAGACAGAAACCACAAAGTAAAATGTGTTCCAACAGCTAATATTTTTCAACTTATGAATTATACAATGAAAGTCAGTGAAAATATTCCACCAGCTAATGCAACAGTCAGCTAAAACAACGAGTTCAAGCAGAAGATTTTGAAATTCAGAATTGGCAACCATGATACTTAAATAAAAGTGAAACTAAGAGGGGCCTAATGCAATATTTTCTCATGAATTGGCAACCACTAATCTATTTTCTCATGAATTGGCAACCACTGATCTATTTTCTCATGACATTTTGCATGTGGTATTTATCCCAAAACCCATAAAGACACTTTTTCTCGGTACCATCTAATAATGAACACCAAAACCTATCAAAATATTGCTTCTTCAAAGAACCTAAACATAAGGCTTCTCTTTTTTCAAACTCTTGCTGAGTGGACAAGGTGTGGTCTGAAGTCTGAAAATAACGCGATTCGCAAGGAGACAGGTCTTTATGTGTACATCGCACTAAATGCAAAATGTGTATTAGAGAGCCTTGATCGCCAGTAATGCAAATGATTCCAACAATAGGCATATTGATGTGGAAGTTACCTGTTTTCCTCGTTTTATAGCAACTACAAGACCATCAGGTAGTTGTGCCTTATAAACTGTTCCAAACCCTCCATCACCTATGATCAGTGAGGAGGAGAAATTTTGTGTAGCCCTTAGAATTTGACTCATATTGAGATGAACAGATCCTACTCTATCGAGCTTTGGTGACATGGAAAATCTTGAAGGACTGGGAGGCACCCGGAGAGGGCTAGGCGGGATTTTGTCTGGAATGGTATTTGTTTCCATCGATGCAATAGAGTCCACTGCAAAACCAGCAGAACCAAAAATGTCAAACAAAATAAAGAGCAGTGTAGAAATGGTTATATTTAACTTTGAGGGCAAAATACTCACTTGAATGTAACTCCTTGTCACTTATAGGAAGTGAAGCTTCTTTTCTTCTAGCGCGAATGCAGGGGCATATTATTCCACAACACAAAAGCAATGCCCCAGGAGCTGCCATAGCCAAGTTCCTTGGTGTTAACAGAGAGTATTCAGCATATTTATCCTCTCTTTCTTCGGTTTTCAAATGACTCTCCATTGGTCCTTCGGCCACTATTTCTTTCAGAAACTTTCTTACTGTTCTAAAAGGCAATTCATCTGGAACCAAACAACAGATGATTCAATAAACCCGCATACTATAACCAAGAACTCAAAGCACTTGAAATGTAAAACAATCAAATACCTGTCGAAAAACCACAAAACTGATGTCTAACACTTTCTCTAAGTGAGCAGTTATTCTCCTGGTAGATACTAAGAGCTTCGCAAAACAACTTTCTATCTACCAATTCTTCATTTATGTAAAACAACACCCCCTCTCTATCATTTAAGCGCTCAGCACCGTATGTGCCACATTTACTCAATTTTTCCAAAGAACCAGAACCCGAAATTCTTGGCAATTGCTGAAGCAACAGTAGACTCAAGAACACCACCAAAATTCTCAACAAAGTACCACAGCCCAAAAGTAGCATCTTTCACGAGCAAAATATAGTGTTGGCATAGCTTAAAGACACAAAGAGACAAGCTCCACTGCAAAATCAATATCCACCCAACAGCCCTGATGAACCTTCATAAACCCTAAAAGTCTTCCACCTCAGAATTTCATATGAACACTCAAAATTCAGTTGAATTTCAACAGGAGCAAGATCCAAAATTCATCAATCCAGAATCAAGGTAATCCAAATCTGATGGCTGACTGACAAAATTGAAAACTAATCAAACTATCAGATTCAAAACCTTTCAGCTTCACAAGAACAGCAAAATCCCAATTGCCAAAAAAGCTCAAATAAAGAATCCCACTTCACCAAACAAGCTAAAAGACCGATCTTTATCGCTTTCCAGCACCCTTTACACTGCAAACACATAATATGATATCAGCACGCAGAGCCAACGACAATACAAAACAGAAGTCAAGTGTATTAAATGTAAGCTGAAGCAAAACCTGAAGTAAAGGCGGCTGTTGGACAGGAGAAAATGAGATTTTTATCAAAGGGGAAAAGCAATATTAGTGCAAGTTGGACAATATATAGTGGAAAACAGTACTCTTATCAAAAAGAAAATAGTAGAAAATTATGAAGGAAAATATGAGGAAAGACCGGCCTGGGTGGCTGGAAGGATACAAATTTGAATTCTTACACAAATTTACAAGTGTTTGGCTTTTGCTGAGCCTGTAAATCTGATTATGATGTAAGTTTAAATATAATACTCCCATCATTCTTGTTCCAATCCAGCTAGCTGTCTGACCGAGGCTGGAATTTGTGGACTTTTCTGTTCTTCTAATCTAATCACTAGCGTTGTACAACAAATTTGAACACTTGTAATAAATAATATGTAATTGATACATGTGCTGCAATCGGAAGAAAGTAAATTACATGTGTAATGCAATCTGATAAATGTGAAGAGATTTAACATGGTTTAAATTTAGCCGTTTGATTTTGAAGGATCTAAAAATCATTTTCCCATAGGTTACTATGTAGAAACAAAACTTGAAGTCACCCAGCGAGATCAATTATTTGAAGGTGAAAAGTTGTGTAACTGAAATTTGTGAAATTTGTGTAAATAGTGAATCACTTTATTATATTTAACATGTCATATGGACCAAAAATTAAAGTTCATTTTATGAGGGTAAGTGTCTAAAGAGGAAAAGTTGTTGGTGTAAAGACGTTTTATTCATGTAACTGAAATTTGTGGTCATAATGTGAAATTAGTATAATCATCACAATCTTGTAACCTCCCTTGTAAAATCCTTTATTAAACAACTTATAGCAAGTTAGCAACACAAAATAAATAAGGTCAGTTAACTTATCAGAATTTATTTCAACTCAATTAAGTTCATATCCGTTTAATTTATTTTAATTAAAATATAATTTGATAATATTTATCTTAATTTAAATGTACTATTAATATTTATTAATGCATTAATTTGGCTCGTAGCAGTTTCATTGTTGAATTCATATAAGTTCAAAAATATAACTGCACTAAAATACTTTGTTGCTTTTGGGTCTCTCGTTAATTTTCCATTTATTTCGTTCTTCCCACTACTTTTACATACTCTATTTTATCATATTTGGTTAAATGTTTTCCACAAACATTCATATATATCACAATTAACTTAAAATATCTCAGAGCTTTTATCCTTTAGGCATTTTGGAAACTGCCAATACATCTATATATCATAAAAAAACAAAAATTCATTTTAAATATTATACATTTTTTTGTCAACTACAAATATTATACATTCTAACAAAACTTATAATAAATCATGTTGAAGGTGAAAAAATAGGAATAAATTTTTAGTTGGGAAATATGAAATTTAAATTCAAATGTATGATATTTAAATTAAAAGTAGGTTGGACTTTTGTCATTAGTACACCAAGAAGTCATTGGTACACCCGTTTATAAGATAAAATATGCGAATTTTGATAAATAACCATTTTATTAAAATGAATAGTCGCAAACTGCTACAAAAGTAAAAAAGGGGAGAAAACATGAAATGCAAGATTTCTAGTGCAATCTGGATGATAATGATAAATCTAAAAAGTAGCATGAATTGCTCTATTTATTAAAAAACAGTTGGATCCCCTTCACTTTTCAATCTGGAGCTTTTTGGTTGGATTTGGGTTCCTACTTATCTCCTCTTCATCACGATCACTTCCAAGGAAGCCATTGGAAGATGAACTGCCATCAATCCTTGCCTCTACATGCATTTTCAGTTACTTTTTGTTTTGGAACGAGGGTTTGATTTTCTCAGTCAGGACAATATCCTGCAAAATGAGGGTATTTCGTAAGATTTAAGGCACGTAAATGATAAATGTCACAACGGTTTGATACTTTTGCGTATTCACATACATTATCTCCAGCTTCTTTTAGTTATGCAGTGGTGAATTTGATGAGGTTCTCTGCACCTTGCCCAAAGATAAAAGCTATAATAGTTGAACGAAAATCAAGAAAAGTTACCTATTATCTTCATTTCATGAGGTTCTCTGCTCTGGTTTCTCACTTCCATATCCGAGTGGTAATATTTCATGGGGTTGTGGCCCTATAAAAATCAAAACAAAAAAGTTCATCACATTCAGTAACAAATTGCAAAATAAATTCAACATATTCATTTCTAAATATAAAAAATTTAAAATAAAAACATTGGCTTCAGACAAAGAGTCGTAGTTCCTGAGTCAGAGAGATAGTAAAAGTGTGCTTCTCGGGGTTCCTATATCAGTCACCAATGTGAAGGTTGGAGAAGGGAGTATTGTTGACCCATTCATCTTTTGTTATAATAGTTATTCCGACTCATTCATTCAACTTGTCGATCTCGTCCGAGAAATCCCGATCGATAATCAGTTGATAGAACATTATAAAACATGTCATCAAAAGAACATAAAATGTCATTATATATAGAAAACAATACATGAAGATGAAGAGTTGTTGATAGAATTAATTTTATAAGTAAATGAAAAGGGATAAATGTAATCAATTGAAAACTAAATGAAATCAATGAATTAATTAAAGAAGAAGAAGAAGAGGAAGAGGAGAAGATGCTTCTGATTTAGAATTGAAAGGTCACACAAGGAAAAATTAAGTTTATGAAATAATTAAGAAAATTAAAGAAAAAGAAGAATGAATGGAAGATTAATGACATTTAAGCAAGGAATGTAATAATGAAGATGTGAGGAGTTTAGGAAAATGAAAGGAACCTTTGCATAAATAATAAGTTTGTGAATTAAAGGGGTGTGCTAAATCAAAGAGAGAATTAACTATTTTAATCAATGGTATAATGCAAAACGGAAGAAGATGAGGAGATAATTAAGGATTTATAGAATTTCCATGTTGGTAATGGCGTGAAAGAAACTGATGAAGAGATTAATGGTAATAAAGGATTAACTGAATGAAGAAGAAGAAAAGGAGTAACTGTTAGGGTCATTTAAAAGTATAATAATGAGTGGAGAGTTGAGGAGCTGAAAATTGGACTGAAAATTAAAAGATGTGTCAAATGATGAACTTTTTTGCGATGGAGGTGAACGATATCGCCTTTTACTCTAAAATTGGACTGAAAATTAAAAGATGTGTCAAATGATGAGGTGTAGGTGAGTTGTCAGCATATGTGGCATGACACATGTCAGCAGGTTAGGTAGGTTTTGTTAAAAGTTATTGTCTTCTTGTATATATACCAATACAAATTTTGTTCTCATTCTTACCATATTTTCCAATTTATCCATATACTTCTTCCATGGTTTTGGCCCTTTGGGCATAAAATGTAGAGCAAACATGCCACATGATGGGATCGATTTCTTTCAGGTTTGGTGGAGTTAAGGTGTGGCCCACTGGAGTGGAAATTTGATTTAGATTCAGCGGATATATATACTTAGCGGTCATTGTACAAGCAATTGAAACAGAAGTGATTAAGTTCCATGTTTTTGCAGGAGATTTAAGGCAGCAGTAATCTACAACAATTAAAAAAGATTGATATGTGATTATTGTTGGTGGGAGTGAATATCAACGTAGAGGTGATGTGTGATTTGATAATTTTGACGTTGCAAAGGAGGAGTACTAGGTAGAAGACAGTGAAGTGTGAACTTGGAAATAGGCAAGTCAAAATCCGTGCTACCGTGAGGGACTCCGATTCGGTGAACCAAACATGAGGCAAAGTCCAGGCCTTGAATTCCACCTCCTCCCACTTCAACCGCCGGCGTGACTGGTGGACGTTAAAATTTTATGCACTACCCAAATTACTACTAATTTCCAATAACATAATCCTCTGTCAAGTTCAATACTACTAGCACAATTTTTTTCCCTATACAACTAGTATCAAATAATGTAGAAATGATATATAATACTAATTATATGATAATCTCTATCGTTGGTTGCTACCACTCAGATTCTTCAATATCAAATACTTAAATAATAGCATTTGTATTGGAAGAATTTTCTCATGTAGGAGAATTTCGTGTAAATTTTTGTAGTGGCATAAATACTATGAATTGACCACTTTGTAACTAAAATCTTTAGATGACGTGATTTACATCCTCATCAATCAACCCGTGATGACTGGTGATAGGCGATGGAGGTGAACGATATCGCCTTTTACTCTAAGATAGATTGCAATTAAGTATATTATTATGTTCATTATTAACTCAATTAAAACCAATATCATTTTGAAAGGTAGGAGGAAACAAATATAATCAAATAATACTCCGTATGAAACTATTGACAAATCCATCTCATAAGTCAAGGTGCTCAATAAATTTAACCTTGTAAAATTGTGTAATTAAACTAAGAAAAGTTGCTTAGGGTTGAAGTGAAGTTTCATTCTTGTGATTGAATAATTACAATCAAAACTAAATTATGAGCAAAATAGTTAGCCATGATAACAGATTTTTTTATTTGCAAACCAAAACAGAAGTTCACTTTACAAGAATAATAACAAGAAGTTTGATCACAGGAGAAAAATGTAAAGCATGACAAGTGTAGTTTGAAGAAAAATGGTCAGCCAAAGCAAATTATGTGGGAAATTGAAGAAATTGAAGGCGCGGAAAAGTTAGAGCAAAGTCAAAGAGGGAAAAGGATTTGTATGTATGCGCGAATCCCACATCGGATATTGGAGAAGCTGAGAAGGGAAGAGATGGGTATAAAATCAAGGCTGGGCCTTTGGTTAAAAGTATCTTTGCGCTTGGGGCAATGACGCAGCTCATGAGGTCATAACCGAGGCGCGTCTATTGCTGGTTGAAAACTATTTCCAAACCCCCTCCTGGGCCCAATTCTTTGGGCCTTCGAGAATTTCTGGAAGGGCTCCCCGAAAGGGATAAAGCCCTACAAATCCAAGTCCAAAACTATTCCTTTTATCCATTTATAATTTAAATTCAAAACTATTCTTTTGATCAATTTATGATTTAAATTCATAACTAATAACTATTAAAACTAAATTATATGTTAAGAAATTTCTGCTTAGGGAAATTAAATTTTATATTTAAAACATAATTTAAATAATGGAAATTATTTTGTAGCAAAAACAAATTCAGTTCGGTTCATAACTTTAAATAATCTTACTTCAGTTTCAATTTCTTTAGCTCGTCCAAATTTTAGTTGCCTTATGTCTTTTTGTAATTTTGTTTAGTCCAATTTAGTTAATTTATTTTAATTCATTCAAAATTTCAGTCAATAATTTTTAATTAATTTACTTAAACTATATTTTTTCTGAATTGCTAAATGTAGACAATGATTTTTGTCACTGTAGCCCAAAATTCCCCTCAAATTACTATAATGTCCCTATATTTAGCCTACTAGTTTTTCATGAACTAAAGTATGAGGGCATTTTTGTCATTTCACCTATATTTTGGGCTACAAGAGCAAAAATATTGGGCTATATATAGCAACACCCTATATTTTCTACGTCTTTTATAATTTTGTTCAGGTAGATTCAATTAATTTCAAATAAGTCCAACCATAAATTTAGTTTAGTTTAGTTCAACTAAAATGACCTTGATGAATGAAGTTATTTAAAAACCACATAATTAAAATACCAAGGCCCCGTTTGCCAGAGTTTATTTGTTGCACTGCACTGAAGTGAAAATTATTCAATTAATGTATTGAAAAAAAAATCAGCGTAACTGAATTAGCCTAAATTTCATAAAATTACATTTTAATTGAACTAAACAAAATTGATCTACTAAAAAGCTCTAACAAAAGGGCCTAAATATTAGTAGAAAAAACAATTAAAGGTTAAAGTCATCAAAATATTGCTTGAACTAAGAATATAATCTATGTAGAAATAGTGAAGTTTTATGCAATAAATATGAATGTAACTTCTTATTATGTCTTTATCAAGAATTTTCTCATGTTCCCTTAGAGTTGTGAGATTAGTCTCTTGTGTTGAAATCTCATAGTTAGATGGATGCACAGAGTCTTATTGTAGTTACAAATTCTCATTTGAAACATGTCTCTCTACAAAGACCAAGTACTAAAGGGACCATTATGGTTAAAGTTGTCATTGGCAAACTTCAACCCTGCCGCCGATGTTAGATTTTAGAATGTTGGTGTCGCTAGATCTCAATCGGCTCACATGAACAAATTCGAGATTGAGTTTCGGTATGAATTTGTCCGGAATAACAATAATGTACCAAGGATTATGAGTGATCAAGGAAATTGACTGAAAGATCAAGAAAAATGAATGAAAGATTGATACGAATATGGTATCAAATATCATAAAATAATTAGTTAGATTTTTTCCTTACCAAACTTTAGAGTTTTTCCTAAAATGGTGTTTTAATCTTAGTAAGATTATATTTATTTTCCTTATAGTTGTAGGAGTTGATTATTATTTTCTTAGATTATTGGTAGGATTAGGAATTTTATTAGGGTTATAAATATTGTTCTTCTCATTGTAATAGACAGACTTTGAGACTTTCATAATAAAATGACGTTGATTGTTGAACGGTGGTTCGTCATCAGATTGGAGCTTTTGACTGTGTGTTCAATTCTAAGACTCGGTTGCAGTCGCCCCAGGGACGGTGGTTCTTGGTTCTCCAGTTAATTATTTGACGGTTGTTAGGTAATTATCATATCCCAGGTAATTATTTGACGACTGTTGAATAATTATCATATCAAGTTCGTGTTTCTTTTGCAAGTCCGCTAAAACTAAGTGTTCTACGTGGAAAATTCACATCAAAGATCAAGGCAAAACAAGAATGCTCAAGCGAACTGACTGAACGATCAATTAAACTGACTAAAAGATCAATGAAAACGGTAAATGCTCAATCCTTTGTCCCTTGGTTTCCACAAGGACATGCTCACCCAAGACTCTCTATTGTAGTTCATGACAAGGTGATAGGAAAAGATGTGTTTTGAGGCAGATTTTGAGACGTTTTAAAGATTTCAAACTCAAACTTTAGTTAAAGAGATTGGCAAAGTCCGAGCTTCAATCTATCCACGTATAGCCTGCAATGTGTAATTTGAACAGGCAACGACCGAGCTTCAATCTATCCTCGGACCATTTTTTTAATAATTACAAATGCACCATGAACATGTTATTGAGTGGCAAAATTAGCTCCCTTGATCACAAAAGAAAGCAGCAGCTAAACAGTTATTACCACATAGGCTTAGAAAATCGTCCTCATAGTCTTTTGAAACAGAGAAAACAAAGATGCATATAATCATTAGGAGTAATTACATTATGAGATGAGCATTTTTGAGCACACGGTTTCCTGCCATTCATTACACAACCAAGAGTTTACACGATAAACACACCTCCCAAATCGAACCGTATCACAGCGATAAAACGTTGTTTGTTTACAAAGATCAGTTTTCTGTAAAATGCAGCGGTTACGTCGTACCACAGTGCCAAATATGAGCTCGTTTGGCAAAAGTGGTGCTACACTTTTGTTTGTTTGTTCAGTCATGAGCTTATCCCACATCGCCAAAAGAGAAGGAAAATGATCAGTTTATTAGTCTGGAACGTGGAGAACAGTTCGCCGAGCCTAGTAACTTGGGCTTGTGATCCAAGTGGAGGCACTAAGGTGTTGGGACAAGGCTTCGGCCTGGCTGGTAGGCCCAAGGTGGCTGTTTCTGGCCCGCCCGCTCCAAGCGAGGAGTTGGGCCCTGCGGCTTGTGCGAAGGCATGGGCTGTTCGGTCCTTAGAGCGGAGGGGACCGCGTTAGGCTGGATTCACAGAGCAACGATAACTTCCCGCTCTTTGCAGTGGAGGGATCACGGGCCGGTGCTCTCTTGGGCCACTATTACCAGCCTGGTCTAGCCCAACTGGACCAACACTTTTTTGCATTTTGTTTTCCCTCCTTGAACGGCAACTCCGTGGGTCGTTTTGTGTGGAAAATGTGGCCTGAAAAATATTATTGTGCCTTGCTTGTTTGTTTATTTTCTTGAATTGTTCCATTGGTTTAAACATTTGTGAAGTAATTTTGATGTCTAAGATTATAAATAATGATATACTTATGCATGCGATTTCAGGAAAGTGAAGTAGACTGATTGTAATGAATCAAGCAGTACCATTTCAGACTTTGATCAGTAATGAAATACATTTATCCAACCGGCAGCTGCCCCGCTCGTTGCGTGGCCACAGCCACAGCCTCCGCCCAGGCTTATCCAAGTGTCCTAATCCACCGACTAGGATTAAACCCGCAACTTGGAAACCGTGGACTATATGATATACAATCAAAAATTCCATAGTGTAGTAGTTCATCTTCTGGTTTAGCATACAATAATTGTAGGAGTATCATTTTGTCTTTACATACAATACTCCTGTCATATCCAACGTTTTTAGTTTGATTTAACCAATAATAATCTTGAGGAAATTTTTTATGAGCAACTATATATTAAATACGTTATCATTTTTCCATCTTAAAAATATTTGTTTAAATTAGATAATTATCTGTTCATTATTAGAAAATTATCTGAAATAGGAAAGAATGATAATTGAATATTGCCAGAGTTTATCTGTAAATCAATTCAGGTTAGTGAAAATGCAATTTGATGAAATTCAGTCATGCTGATTCGTTTTTTCAATATATTAATTTTCACTCCAGTTCAGTTTAACAAAAAAAATAAAATCTAGTAAACAGGCCTAAATCAGAACAAACTTATGGCTGTATTTTACTTGGGCTGGCCTAGTTTAGGCTCAGGTAGTAGGAGGCTTATTTTAGATTCCTTTGTGTTGAAAGGGAAATTGTTGGAATATTCCATCAAGACGTCAATATCACTCGATTCTTTGTGCTTAAATTATTCCTCTGACGAAAATAAAGGTCGGTAACACTTGGCACAAGCAGCCACGTCCACGACCCAACTCGCACCAACGAATAAATTACTCCCAAATTATGATTTCCAATTGCGACAGTCAATCCACACAAAAAAATTTGATAAAATTGCAGATTAAGGACTAATCAAATCCAGATTAGGTGCACGGCCCTACCTAACTATGATTGTCAATAAGATATGTAACAGGTGGCATCACTAACATGGCCTTGTCCACCTTCTGATTAAAGTTATACTAATCATGAACATATAAAACTCAAAGTTAAATAAGTCAGATTCTGTACTTTATTCTTCATCACTTTTCTTTTAAAATTTGTTCACAAGATCCAGCCACGCATCACAGCTATTAATTAACAAATTACCGACAACAAATTAAGTTCTAGAGTATGTTTGAGGCCCCATTTCTGAAAAAAAAAAAAAGGAATATTTCTTATTTCAAAATTATATCTTTTGTTTTATTGGTACTCTAGTATTTATCATTTCATTTTTTACGATAAATTTGAACTATTATATGAATAACAATATCGTTATATGATATACTTTTGGACTATTTTCAAAATGTGTTTTCTAATTATCAAAATTTTAAATTTAGTTAATATATGTAACTAAACTTATTGAAAGTCAAATTTGCCGTCAAATAGTATTTTAAACAGTGCCAATATAACAAAATCATGAGAGTATAAAGATTTAAATTGAGTACCAATTAATATTTCTTGGATTAAAAAGTGATTCGCTAGCCCGCATTGCCCCACCTACTCGATAGGTTTTAGTTTTGGTTTTTGGTTTTGGTTTTGCCCAAAACCCAAAACCTTGTTTGTTTCGCACAAGGTTTTGGTTTTTGGTGCAAAACCAAGTTTTGACAAAGTTTTGACTTTTCATTTTAAATTATATTTTTTTATTTTTTTAAATAAAATTAGGACAAATATATAGTAAACTAATACATTTTATAAAATATAAGATAAAAAGTTTTTTTTATTAATAAGTTATATAATAACATAAGTTTTTTATAAATTATTATATTACATAAGTAATAAACATATGATTGATAAAGAGAGGAACCAAAAGCGTTTTCCTTCTCTCTCTAAAATACGCTCTGCCTTCTTTCTAAGTTACTGTTACTTTTCAGTCCACTTTTTACCATTAACAAATAATACTTATACTATTCTCAGCCACCAACGGATCTCTAACGGCCTTTAACGGACATCCCCATGGCGGAGCCACCGCTCCCCCAGGGAGATCCAGTCGCCGGAAAATCCTTTCTTCAGGCTTTAAACACTAAATATCAGCCCCTCTACTCCACGCTACCAAACACGCCCAATCTTCACCCAATAACGGAGTACAAAGGGAAGATAGCGTACATTTTGCCAGCGGAAGAAGGAGCTGTGTTAGCCTCATACTACCACAATGCTTTAGTCGGTAAATTCAGTCGGGGAAAACATGCTATGGAATCTCTAATGGCTTCATTCAAATCGATCGGGTTCACGGGTCGCTATCAGTTGGGCTCTCTTGATTTCAGACACGTTCTGATCCGCTTTCAGGAGAAAGATGACTATCAACGATGCTGGATGAAGGGCCAATGGAGCTTTGGAAACGCTGTAATGAAAGTCCAGAAGTGGACTCCGAACTTCTCACCAGAACTAGAATCATCAATTATTCCGGCATGGGTAACCATTCATAAACTTCATGTTTTGTTCTACAATGTTTCTGCTATTCAAGGTATTAGCACTCAGATCGGGAAATTTTTAAAAATGGATGCAGCTACTATGGCACTTACTAGGCCATCTGCCATTAAAGTTTGTGTTGAAATTGACCTTTTATCCCCTTTGCCCTCATCCATAGTTGCTGGAATAGGTCCTAAAGTTGCTAAATATGATATTGAATATGAGGACCTCCCCCTCTATTGTAGACATTGCAAAATCATGGGACATTGTGATATGAATTGTGGTTTTCTGCATCCTGAGTTGAAGCCAAAACCTATTGACAACCCTAGTGTTTTCCAACTTCAGAAAAATGCAGTTGTCCAATCTCATCCAAAAGTAGCTCATCCTAAACCTGTTTTAGCACAACTCAAACCAAATGATGGAGCTGGTGGCTCTGGTCTTTTTATGCAGGAGAAAATGAATATCCCCCAAGCTCTATCTCACAAAGGACCTCAGAAAGGGATGTTCAAATAATCTAACAAAAATGGATATAGATTTAGCAGACCTGGTCTTAAGCTCAGATATATTCCTAAAGCTACTGCCTCAGAGCTTCCTAAGAAGGATATAGTTGTTGTTGAAACTCCAGTTGCTACACCAAATGAGGCTCTCCAAATCTCTCCTGTTGTTGCTATCCCACTATCTTCACCTCTTATCCAGTCCTCATCAGTGACTACTCCACCAAGGTTTTCCCCTCATTTGGTATCCCCTCAAGGCGCAAGACCTTTTCCATCAGTGAATGACCCTGCTCCACCAACTGCTCAGGTTTTTTGGAGTGCTACTCCCTCCTCCACCCCTCTGGTAGCTCAGACTTTTCAAGTTAGCAGTGGATTCCCACCAATAGCTCAGACCCCAAATTCTAGAGGAAACAAAATTTCCTCTCCATCAAGCTCCCATATTTCACTTTCCAGTGATAACTCCAAAGCTACAAGGCTCTCCTCTAGTGGGAAAAATTCTTCCTCAACAGCATCTCCTGCACCAACACACAGAGAAACTCCCACCTCATCATCATCTTCAACTGTAAAACAGGATTCACAGGCTCAGAAAAAAAAGGCTCAGCAAAGATTTATGGCGAAGGATGATATTTCAGTTCAAGGTATCAACAACACCAGTATTTTTTCTCCTTTTAGCTCTAACAAAACTGCTTATCACTCACAGGAGAAGTACAGGAACAAATTTCAACCATTACAGGAGTTACCTCAATCAATCTCTGATAAAATTGATTGTCTCAATCTCCTATCCAAAGAATCCACAATTTCAGAAGGAGAAGCTCCCATCATTTTGTCTGGACAAGAGGTAAGCACAGCAAAGGTATCACCTCCAAATATGCTCAAAAGAACCAAGAGAAAGTCTAGAAAAAATGCATATACAAATGAACTTCATAAAGTTGCATATCTTCTTAGATCATCCACTAAATGCTCAAACAGTAGTCATCTATGATTAATACAACCCTTAAAATTAAAATGCTAGTTTGGAACATTAGGGGCATGGAAACTTCTATGATTAGATTAAATAGACTGCTCATATCAT
Organism: Cruciata laevipes; assembly: GCA_963678965.1. NCBI lineage: Eukaryota > Viridiplantae > Streptophyta > Magnoliopsida > Gentianales > Rubiaceae > Cruciata > Cruciata laevipes. Next base: position 7,001,117 of record OY787632.1, on the reverse strand, counting down.
ATAGACCTGATCTACTTTGCATTATTGAACCTCTGCATCTTTCTACGAAATGCTCTGCATACATGCATACTCTAAATTTTGAAAATTTCATGCATTCATCTACTGGACAGATATGGCTTTTTTGGAAGAATAATATCTCCTTGTCTCTTATAACTGATCATAGACAATTTCTAGCAGTTTCAATTTTCAGTCACCATTTAAGAGCCCCAATGGAAGAGGTTTTTGTTTATGGCCTGAGAAGTAGAACTGGTAGGAAAAATATGTGGAGTGATTTAATCTCTTTAGGGCTAGATAATGCTTTTTATGCGGGAGATTTTAATGCTTATAAATCTGTTCATGAGTATAAAGGCCCTGGTTTACCTAAACTCGGAACCATCAAGGATTTAAATGAGTTCATACAAAACATGGCCCTAGAAGAAATCCATACAGTGGGTAATTTATTCACATGGACAAATGCTAGGCTTCATCCTACCATAGAAAGGCTTGATAGAGGAATTGCATCAAACCAGTGGATATCCAACTTCCCATCATCCTCTATCCTTGTCCTTAATAAAGAAACATCTGATCACAGCCCCCTACTGCTGACAATAGGTAGCTCAATCCCCAGCACACCTAGATCTTTTAGATTCTTAAACACCTGGTTTAAAAGGAAAGATTTTATAGAGGTGATTAAGAATAACTGGACCCCTCTAATTCCTCACCAAGGCATGCTAGGTTTCTATCTTAAGCTAAACAGACTGAAAAGATTCCTAAAATATTGGAATAAAGAAGTCTTCGGAAACATTACTAATAATGTTTGCATAGCTGAAGAAACCCTTAGACTCCAAGAGATAAGCTATGACCTTGATCAGAGTGACTTAGAATTATCCAAACTAAAAGATGCTAAATCTAGACTCAGAAGGGCTCTGTCAGAAGAGAAACATTTCTGGAAGCAAAAGGCCAAAATCAAATGGCTGAAAGAAGGAGATGAAAATACTGAGTATTTTCACAAAACGGTTAAAGAAAGAAAGAGTAGATTAGGCATAACTAAAATCCAAAACTCTCATGGAGTTTGGATTGATGATATTGCTCAGATTGAGCAAGAAGCTATCTCTTTCTATGAAAACCTTCTTACTTCAGATACACCAACCTCACCTCCTTTCCTCTCACATTTCCTTAGCCAAATCCCATGTCTGATCACTCCAGAAGAAAATTCCAAACTCAACAGTCCCATCTCACTAGAGGAGCTCAGAGTTGTTGTTTTTAGCCTCAATAAATCCAGTACTCCTGGTCCAGATGGTTTTTCAGCCCAGTTCTACATTAAATCATGGGATATCATTTGTGATGACCTTCTAAGGGCAGCAAATGATTTCATGATAAATCCAACCATTCCGCAGGGCATCTCTAGCACATGGATTACCATAATCCCAAAAAAAGAGGTTCCAATATCCTTCAATGATTATAGGCCTATTAGTCTCTCCAATGTCTCCAATAAGATTTTCTCAAAAATCTTAATGGAGAGATTAAAACCTCTAATGCCAAAATTAATATCACATCATCAATCTGCTTTTCTTGCAAATAGAGACATCTCTGATAATGTTCTCTACCTTAAGGAAATGATGAGATTTATTAATAACAAATGCAGAGGGACTAATTGTATACTTAAGCTTGATTTACAAAAAGCTTTTGACAGAGTAAGCTGGGATTTCTTAAGTGTTGTACTCTACAAATTTGGATTTAATGGTTTGTTTGTCCATGCAGTTCTAAAAAACCTTTCACAGGCTTGTTTCTCTGTTCTCATCAATGGAAAGCCAATGGGTTTTTTCAATGCAACAAGAGGCATCAAACAGGGAGACCCCTTATCCCCTTTCTTGTTTAACATTTTTTCTGAAGTTTTCACAAGATCTTTAGCTTATGTCTATGAGATAGGAAAAATTGATTATTTCAGAATTCCAAATACTGCTGTTCCTATATCTCATTTGTCCTATGCTGATGATACCATCATTTTTCTAAATGCTAACAAAACCAATCTCACTATTCTTAAAGCATTCTTGGTGGTTTTTGAAAATACCTCAGGACAAAAAATTAATTTTGAAAAAAGTGAGGTTTTTTATAGTAAGTATGCATCTGCCCATTCTATAAATTTAATTAAATCCATTTTGGGCATGAAAATAGGAGCATATCCATTTAGATACCTTGGGTGTCCTATCTTTTCTGGTAAGATGCTACAAGCTCATTTCCAGCCAGTGCTTGAGATCATTAATACTAGACTTGATAGTTGGAAAAATAAGTGGTTGTCAACAGGTGGTAAACTCACTCTGATTAAATCATGCATTTACTCTATTCCACAGCACATTTGGGCTGTTTTTGATCCTCCAAAAGAGATAATAAAAGCACTTGAAAGAACTATCTCTACTTTCTTTTGGGGAAAAAACGATAAAAAAGCTAAGAAAAAGTGGAGGAAATGGAGAGATATGTGCTACCCTATTTCTGAAAATGGAATAGGAGTTAGATCAATATCCACCATAGTTACAACTTTTTCAGTTAAACTGTGGTGGAAATATCAACTAGCACAAGCTCCATGGACACTATTTCTAGCCTCACTCCCTTTTTCTGCAAAAACATCCCAAACATGGAAAATAATTTGTAAAGTAGATAGTTTTGCATCTGCTAACATCAGAGTTCTGATAGGAAAAGGAAACTGTGACTTTTGGAACTCTACCTGGTCAGGGAATTTTCCCATCATTGACTTGGTAAATCCAAACCAAACCAATATTCCTACTGCATGCACTGTTGCTGACTTCATTGTAAATAGAGAAATCTATCTTCCTTCTATTCTACCTCTAATTCCTAACAACAATGTGATTTCTATGTTGCAGGAAACAAAGCTTTTGCCTCAGCTTGCAGATAGATTGGTTTGGAAACCCGACCTCAAAGGCAATTTCACCTTCAAGTCAGCCTATAAACTGCTTAGACCAAAAAGACCCACAACTCCAGCTATGTCAAAAATATGGTCAGTCAGAACACCTAAGAAAGTCTCTGTTTTCATGTGGAAATTGTTTAATCTTTTCCTACCATTTGATGATATTCTTATTTGGTCTGGTTTTTCTTTAGCATCTAAATGTCCCTTCTGTGATAGTCAGGATAGTATTGACCATTTTTTTAACAGTTGTACTATAGCTCTACAAGTCTGGAAGGCAATCCACATATTTTTATGTATAGGGAATCCAATTTTCCCCTCTTTATGGTCCAGACTTGCATCCTACTGGTCTTTTAATGGTCTTACATCACTGAACACACAACTTGTTAATATTGTGTCATCTTTTGTGTGCTGGTGCCTATGGAAAGCAAGAAATAAAATGTTTTTTGAAGAAATCCCACCTTCTTTTCAATTTATTTTTAAAGAGGTAAAAGAAATGATTTTCAACTCTTATATTGTCAAACCTTTCTATCTCTCTAATCCACATGATATTGACATTGCTAGTTCTGGAGTCTTACCCAAATGGTTAAAACCCCCAAAACCAAATATTGTCAAAAATAGTTGGATTAAGCCCCCAGTGGTGTTAAAGTAAATGTTGATGCTGCTTGGGAGGCTTCCTCCAACAGTGCTGGTTTAGCTGTTATTTTTAGAAACCATAAGGGGGTTTTTCTTCATTCCAGATGCTTCTTCACAACTGCTTTCTCACCATTAGAAGCTGAACTTCTTGCTTTGAAATTTGGCTTATTTACAGCCCATTCCCTTAATTTGTTCACTTTCTGGATGGAATCAGATTGTCTAAATGCAGTACATATGGCTAATGATCCTTCCAAATCCCATTGGAAACTGTATCATCTAGCATATCATATACACTGTAACCTTTTTCCTGCTATTCTTTCTCACTCTCTGAGACAAGCTAACTCTGTGGCTGATTCTTTATCAAAATTCTCTCTCTCCAAGCATCTTTCCTGTGAAATGGCTTTAAATGATTTGCCATCTACTGCTAGAGGGGCTCTTATGTTAGATAAACAAGGACTCCCTAACATCAGAATAAGAAATAGATGCTGCTGATGTCTGTTTTTTTTTTACAGGTTTCAACTCAAGCTGGGAAAGGCTGTTATTTTGAGCAACACCATAGGAGATATTCCCAGATACTCACTATCTCTGAGCCACTCTGAAACTTCGCTGCGGATCTACACCATACTCCAAGATTTTGGTGTTGTTTTTGAGGACTGCAAACCAATGAAGCAGAATCTGTCAGGAAACTCTCTCCATAGGCTGATTTGGGTCTCAGTCTAACTGATTCACTAACAAGCAAGTGGACTCAGATAGTTCTCCTTCACATTTTTCTGCAATCAAACTGCCACATCCATCTTGTTGATAGAATGAGAATAGTTTTAGGCTAACGGTCTTCTCCTTAACTCATTCTTTTTGAGGCACCTCTAATGCCTTGATGCAGCATTTGTCCTTTGTAAATGCTACATTTAGAGAAGCCTATATGGTTCTCTCTATCCAAACCGCAGGGTATCTTAATCCCTATTATGCGGTTTCTTGTAATTTTATTTTATTTCTTTTAATGGCAAGGGGAAGCCAATATATCTCCCCCCACCAATCGGTGGTTTACCAAAAAAAACAAAAAAACATATGATTGATAGTTGATCATTTTATTCTAAAAATATTATGAACATTACAAATCCGCTAAAATTAAATATTTTATAATTAAAATTTACCTTTTCTAACATGAAAAAATTAATTTGTAAAAACTGTGTTTTGACCCAAAATTGACCATTTAAAAGAACATTACAAATAGTTTAGTAACTACACAATTGATTTTGTCTTTTGTATTTAGTCGAGTTAAAATTGTATACCCTGAATAGTTGGGTCAAAATTTATAATCTCATTCTAATTTTAAAATAATTAAATTTAGTCAAGTTAGAGTTGTTTGGCCCTGTTTACCAGAGCTTATCTGTAGATCAGTTCAGTTCAGTAAATTTAATTTTTTTTCAGTTCAGTTCAGTAAATTTAAATTTAAATTTATTTCAGTTCAGTTCAGTTCAGTAAATTTAAATTTATTTCAGTTCAGTTCAGTTAAGTTCAGTAAATTTAAATTTATTTCAGTTCAGTTCAGTTAAGTTCAGTAAATTCAAATTTATTTCAGTTCAGTTCAGTTCAATTCAGTATATTTAAAATTATTTCAGTTCAGTTCAGTTAAATAAATTTAAATTTAATTAAGTTCAGTTCAGTTCATCAAATTTCCTTTTATATGATGATTAGCATTCATTAATAACAAATGAAAATGTATTATTTTTATTTTAGTTCAATTCATATAAGTTCAGTCCAATTTAGTTTAGATCCCCTGAAAAATACATGCCTATATTATTCAACTCAATATATTTCTTTAATATACCATAACATTTACTTTTTATACATCCGATATAATTATTTGAATCGTGATTCATTTAAATCGACTCAACTATATATAATATGTCTTCATTATATGACAATTTGGAATTAGTTCAGTTCAGTACATTTCAGTTCAGTTCAGAATAATTCAGTTCAGTTCAGAACAATTCAATTCAGTTCAGTTCAGTTCATATCCTCTTAAATATAATTTTATGATACACTACTCAATGACTCATATCCTCTTTAATATAATAATATTATGATGTACAACTCAATGACTCAGATCCCCTGAAAAATACATGGCTATGAGCCTATGATATTCAACTCAATATATTTCTTTAATATACCATAACCTTTTCCTTTTATACATCCAATATAATTATTTTAATCGTGATTCATTTAAATCGACTCAACCAAATATAATATGTCTTCATTATATGACAATTTGGAATTAGTTCAGTTCAGTTCGTTTCAGTTCAGCTTAGTTCAGAACAATTCAGTTCAGTTCAGTTAATATCCTCTTAAATATAATTTTATGATACACAACTCAATGACTCATATCCTCTTTAATATAATAATATTATGATATACAACCCAATGACTCAGATCCCCTGAAAAATACATGGCTATGATCCTATGATATTCAACTCAATATATTTCTTTAATATACCATAACCTGTACCTTTTATACATCCAATATAATTATTTGAATCGTGATTCATTTAAATCGATTCAACCAAATATAATATGTCTTCATTATATGACAATTTGGAATTAGTTCAGTTCAGTTCAGAACAATTCAGTTCAGTTCAGCTCAGTTCATATCCTCTTAAATATAATTTTAATATTATGATATACAACTCAATGACTCATATCCCCTGAAAAATACATGGCTATGATATTCAACTCAATATATTTCTTTAACATACCATAACATGTACCTTTTATACATCCAATATAATTATTTAAATCGACTCAACCAAATATAATATGTCTTCATTATATGACAATTTGGAATTAGTTCAGTTCAGTTCAGAACAATTCAGTTCAGTTCAGTCCAGTTCATATCCTCTTAAATATAATTTTATGATATACAACTCAATGACTCATATCCTCTTTAATATAATAATAATATTACGATATACAACTCAATGACTCATATCCCCTGAAAAATACATGGCTATGACATCAACTCAATATATTTCTTTAATATACTATAGCCTTTACTTTTTATACATCCAATATAATTATTTGAATCGTGATTCATTTAAATCGATTCAACCAAATGTAATATGTCTTCATTACATGACAATTTGGAATTAGTTCAGTTTAGATTAGTTTAATTCAGTTCAGAACAATTCAGTTCAGTTTAGATAAGTTCATATCACCTGCACTATAATTTGATGATATTTAACTCAATTCAGTTCAAATTATATCACCTCAACGTGTTTTTATATTTAAATAATATAAAAATGTATTTGTATTTATTTCAGTTCAGTTCAATATATTTAAAATTATTTCAGTTCAGTTCAGTTCAGTAAATTTAAAATTATTTCAATTTAGTTCAGTTCAGTAAATTTAAAATTATTTCAATTCAGTTCAGTTCAGTTCAGTAAATTTAAATTTATTTCAGTTCAGTTCAGTAAATTTAAATTTATTTCAATTCAGTTCAGTTCAGTTCAGTACATAAAAAATAAGCTCTAGTAAACAGGGCCTTTTTCTTTTCTTTTTTTCAAAAATTAACATCTCACCCTTCTTAATCAAAAATTTAAATATCACTCATCTCACCCTTAGGCCCTGTTTACTAGAGATTATTTCTTGATGTACTGAACTGAACTGAATTGAACTGAACTGAAGTAAAATGATGTATTGAAAAATGGAATCAGCATGACTGAATTAACTTAAATTTCATCAAATTTCATTTTCACTGAACTGAACTGAATTGAACTGATCTACAGATAAGCTCTGGTAAACAGGGGCCTAAGTCTTGGGTTGGGTTTATACTTTTTTATTCAAAAGTTGACGATTTATTATTTTAATATTATATTAAAACTTAAAGCTATGCATTATTTGAATTATTTGAGTCAAATTAAAATTGTTGACCCCATCCAAAATTAAAATTAAAATTTTGGTGCAAACAGTGTAAAATGAGGTTGGGTAAAAAAAAATCCAAATTTTTATTTGATCATAAATTCATAACTCAACCTGATATAAAATGTTTTATAAAATTATCTGGTCCGGTCTAATATACCAAAAATTTTATTTAATAAAATATTATGAATGACTAAGTAAAATCAAATGGCATGTCAAATTTTCAATCCAAAACTAAAATAATAAAAAATATATATAATAATAGTAAATTCAAAACCCAAACCTTCCAACCACACAAGATTTTACCCAAAACTGATTTTGATCAAAATCAGGTTTTGCTCAAAACCCAAAACCCAAAATCAAGCGAACCACACAGGGCTCTATTGTTTGTACCATTTGTAAATAATATTATGCATTATTGTGAATTTGATTATTTGTCTTCGCTTGATATTTATTTTAATTCATTATTTTAAGTTTATTTGATCATGAAAATGACTCTGTCATCCTCATCATGCTTCACGTAACTAACTTCTATTGAAACCTAAAACGGAAGTTTGGTAGGATAATACGCTAAGCATGTATTAGTATTAGGCAGTGTCATAAACTGCTTCACACATTTGATGATTAGAATACATATTGGATTTTTCAAAAAAAAAGAAAAAAAAAAGAATTCACATTGGATTTTGTCTAGCAAGAGGAGTTTTGGACGAACTTACTAACTGACGGAAAAAGGAAAGCTACCCAATTCATTCCCCCGCCAAACAAGACACGTACAACTAATACGTGTATTTGTAATTTTGAAAATTTAGACAAATTAGGCTTTTTCGTATAATTTTTTTTTCTATGGGAAGATCTATTCCTTCCACCATCCACATATATATTGAATAATTTATACAACAAATCTTGAAAACCAACTTATATTATTAATAATTTAATACAAGTACTCCCTCTGCATCCATTATTGTGGCAGCGCCACAATTGGCACAAGAATTCAGAAATAACGTACTTTGGTACTTCCGTCATCCTGCCAACTAGGTTTTGTTGGAAGTTTATTAATTTTCTTACATTCCATCCCTATATATTTATGGACTCGGTAGATAAATGTACCCGTTGGGTGTAATATCTATATACTATAAGGATAAAATGGTCATTATCACATGATTGTCAAGTTAGTAGAAACATGAAAAGTTAGCTTGACCGTAAAAATAAAGGGAATGGAAGGAGTACATGGTTACACAAATTAACAAATATCAACCAAAACTAAAATCCATACAAACTTGATTAATGAGAATCCTTGATTTGATTTTCCAAGGGAAGAGTCATGATTTTCAATGACTCATACCAAATAGTACCAAGTGGTTGAGTTTATTGAAATGTTCTTCAATTATTCCTTGTTTTACCATTTCATTATAACAAAAATTTCCTTACTCCCTTTTTGCATCTTGAGATATTCCTCTGTAAAAGTAACTATTCATGATTCTTTTATGGTAAGTTAGACCATTAATTTTAAGCAACGTATGAATAATAATATTAACTTATGATATAGTTTTAGAATTTTCTTAACATGTATTATATATATTCAAAATAAAAATTAATAATGGTCAAACTTACCGTTAAATAATATTTTGATTAAACTGTGCAAGAGTTTCTTGTTTTGATTAAAACATAATTGGAAAAATGTAGGTTTCACGAAACAAAAGTCATGGCCTTACGTCAGCAGGTACGGGATATTACTGGAACAATACCAATATTCTTTCCGTAATTTTAAAGGATTTTATTTCTTTCCGTTTACAGAACGGTCAAGCAAAGAAAATGCAACCAACGAATCCTTACCCTATTTATTGGGTTTCCAAAATACTCCCACATCCAACAACTAATCTTTTTTCTCAACAAAATTGGAATCTATATTTCGTTATGAAAAAAAAATAAAAAAAATCTACATTTCATCATCAATAGTTTTAATGGTGTATATGTAAATTTTGTATGGACTTTAACTCTAAAAATTTATCACATAAAAACATTATAACTATTAAACTTATTAAACTTATATTAAAATATAATTTCAGAAAGTTGGGGATCCATTTCGATTATTTATTTATTTTTATAAATATGATACGCACAACTGGTTTTAATATTTTTAAAATTTTTCTAAATTTTTTTGGAGTATGTAAGAACTAGTTAGGAGACGAAGCAGAAGAAAATATAATTAAAATAAACAACCGTATTAAAATTATATAGTAATATTGTTCGGTCCATCTCTTTTCGGGAAGTTTCTACACGTGGCATCAGTACACATATTTTACCATTTAAAGAGGATAACGATGTGTGTTAATTTCCGTGCCACCCATAAAATATAATATACAGCTAAATAATATTGTATTTTAGAAACTAAATCACACAATTTTTTCATCCTTGACGTCATAATTGAAAAAAAATTATTTTTACCATTCATATTTTATAATTAAATACATCCAAATTATTTTTATTTTCTATAAATCTAATTGTGGGATGACTAATGATGGCTATCTTAATTTCTAATTTCAGGAAGTAAACGAGTCTATAATTCAAAAAAATATTTAAACACGTAATAAATATTAATGCGAATGATTTTTTTACACATTATTTGAGAAAGTAATTTGAAGAACAAATAAATAACGAGTGAAATAAAGGGGCAAAAAATAAAATAGTTATTTTTTTTCTTTTTATAATTATTTAAAACACAATAATTAGTTGGAAGAAAAAGGTAAGAAAAGGAGAGTAACTTTTTGAGTGATACGCAAAACACCTTGGCTATATATATGCAGCCATTTCTCACCTCCGGAGCCACCGCACAAAATTCTCTCCTCTCCTCTCTTTTACTGACACTGTACTTCATCACGTCACCGCCACCACCAACTCCGCCGCCGCCGCCGCCGCCGCCATCAGACTGGAATTGTAGTTTCGGTGGTGATGGCGGGAAATGATTGGATAAACAGCTACCTCGAGGCGATTCTGGATGTGGGCCCGGGGCTGGACGATGCGAAGTCATCTCTGCTGCTTCGGGAGAGGGGGCGATTCAGCCCCACGCGCTACTTCGTCGAGGAGGTCATCACAGGCTTCGATGAGACCGATCTCCACCGCTCCTGGGCTCGCGTGAGTACTATTACTGCTCCCCTGCTTCTATCAACTTTCAAAGTTTGTGTCTTTTTTGTTTCTCGTTGTCTGAATTTAAGAATGGATTAGGCGCAAGCGACTCGGAGTCCCCAGGAGAGGAACACCAGACTTGAGAATCTGTGCTGGCGGATTTGGAACCTTGCCCGCCAGAAGAAGCAGGTGATTTGCTGTTTCTTTTTACTCGGTATGGTAGAAAAAGGTTGATTGTTTTAGTTGGATTGCTTCTGTTTATTTCTTGGGAAATCAATGAGTTCAAGGTTGAAATTTGTGATTGTTTCTGTTTTCGGATGGATTCTTTGTTGTTAATTTGGTTTTACTTGCTGATGTGGTCAGTCTGTGTGTGAGAGAGCTAGATAAATGGCAGCTTTTAGTTTCTGTTATTTGTCCTTTTAAGGGATTTATGGTTTTTGATCAATTGGCCTGTTAGAATGGTGGAATTTTTTTGACTTTCTTTGTCCTTGGATTTCATGCATAATGCATTACTGTGTTATCGTTGTTAGCAGAATGTAGTTCCTGGATTTATTGTGTTTCTTTGTTTGGTGCTGTAGCTTGAGGAAAAGCAGGCTCAGAGGATAGCGAAGCGCAGGATGGAAAGGGAAAAGGGCCGTAGAGAGGCAGTTGCTGATATGTCCGAGGACTTATCAGAGGGGGAGAAAGGAGATACACTCAGTGAAATTTTAGCACCTGGAGAGAGCGTTAGGGGCCGACTACCTAGGATAAGTTCTGTGGAGACAATGGAGTCTTGGGTCAGTTCGCAGAGAGATAAAAAGTTATATATCGTATTGATTAGGTGTGTGCATTTATCATTTTGTGTAACTTTTATTTACTTATTAGAGTATGGTTTCTATTAGAATGTTTCTAGGTCTTTTCTTGACCATTGCATCAGTGTGATGTTTACTATCACCAGCTTAGGATTTTTAATGATCATCCTAACTGTTCCTCTTAACTGTGTACTATCATTGCAGCCTTCACGGACTTATACGTGGAGAAAATATGGAGCTTGGCCGAGACTCTGATACTGGTGGTCAGGTATAATTGGCTTTAAGGCTTCCTGTACAGAGTTCTCAACCTAGCTCTGTTTTTGTTTGAACAGCGTCCTCTAATTATGTTACTTTATTTTTCAGGTGAAGTATGTTGTTGAGTTGGCAAGGGCTTTAGGCTCAATGCCAGGTGTCTATCGAGTTGATTTACTAACTAGGCAAGTATCATCACCGGAAGTAGATTGGAGCTATGCTGAGCCTGTTGAAATGCTGACCCCTCTCAGTACAGAAGGTGATGATATGAGTGAGGTGGGGGAGAGTAGTGGTGCTTATATTATTCGCATCCCCTTTGGTCCTAAAGACAAATATGTTCCCAAGGAGCTTCTCTGGCCACACATATCTGAATTTGTTGATGGTGCACTTAGCCACATTCTACAGGTATCCAAAGTTCTAGGTGATGATATTGGCAGTGGGCATCCTGTCTGGCCTGTTGCTATTCATGGGCATTATGCTGATGCTGGAGACTCTGCAGCTCTTTTATCCGGGGCACTTAATGTTCCCATGCTCTTTACTGGTCATTCCCTGGGCCGAGACAAAATGGAACAACTTTTGAGACAGGCTAGACTGTCAAGGGATGAAATAAATTCCACTTACAAAATACTGCGCAGGATTGAGGCTGAAGAGTCGACACTTGATGCATCTGAAATTGTCATTACCAGCACTAGACAAGAGATTGAGGAGCAGTGGAGGCTATATGATGGATTTGATCCTATACTAGAGCGCAAGTTGCGTGCCAGAATTAGACGTAATGTCAGCTGTTATGGAAGATACATGCCTCGCGTGGCTGTAAGTTCTTTTTCATGGCATATGTTTCAGTTTTGATTCTATTTGATCACGAGAAGAATTTTCAGAGCGCCATTTCAATTAGGTGGATGAAATATTGGCTCTTTTGCCTATTCAATGTGAACCAAAAAATGGAAATTGAGTTAATACTTGTTTAAACATAATTGATGCAAACTTGTCAATCAAGTTCTTCATTATATTAAATGCAGTTTGAACAGTAGAAAATAGACTCGTTGTTCAGGTCCTTTTGGTTGGATTTATTAATTACTGTTTTCCACTGAAGTTGATGTATTGAATATTTTTCTGCAGGTCATACCCCCTGGGATGGAATTCCATCATATTGTCCCACAAGATGACGTGGAAGGTGAAACTGAAACGAGCGAGGATGGAAAATCTCCCGATCCACCTATATGGACAGAGGTTATAGTTGTTAATTGTTATGGCTGAATCTTTCTTGCACATGCACTGTGAAATTTTCTTGTTTCACTTTTAGCGTTTTCAATTTTTTTCCTATGGAACTTTGCAGATAATGCGCTTCTTCACAAATCCACGAAAGCCAATGATACTTGCCCTTGCCAGACCAGATCCTAAGAAAAATCTGACAACACTGGTCAAAGCATTTGGTGAATGTCGTCCGCTGCGAGAGCTTGCCAACCTTGTGAGTGTGTCTGCTTTAGGTTAATGGCATTTGAAAAAATTGAAGGCTAATGTCTGAGCCATATATCTTGGTTTTCTGCAGACATTAATAATGGGTAACAGGGATAATGTTGATGACATGTCGGGCACTAGCTCTTCTGTTCTTGTTTCAATACTGAAATTGATTGACAAATACGACCTTTATGGGCAAGTGGCATACCCAAAGCACCACAAACAGTCTGAGGTTCCTGACATCTATCGTCTTGCAGCCAAAACGAAGGTCGTAATTTCTTCTTTTTTTCACCTACATATTTCTTAATTTATCAAAGACCTTATAAAGTAAATCTGTAATGGTGTCTTGCTAGCTAAACAGAACTATTGATTTTTGGCAGGGTGTTTTTATCAATCCAGCTTTTATTGAGCCTTTTGGGCTTACTCTGATAGAGGTAACCTTCTAAACTTCATTGGTTGCTTCATAGTTTGACACACAAGCTTTCAGTAAAGTATCCATGATTTGCTGCTATTGTACAGGCTGCAGCTCATGGATTGCCAATGGTGGCCACGAAAAATGGTGGTCCCGTCGACATACACAAGGTAAATATTTCGCCCCTCCAAATTGAAGGGAAATGGACAGTTTACATAATGTAACAATTGCTCTTTTGGTCTGTTCAGGTTCTTGACAATGGTCTTCTTGTTGATCCACATGATCAACAATCAATTGCTGATGCTCTTCTGAAGCTAGTTGCTGATAAGCATCTTTGGGCTAAATGCCGGTCAAATGGATTGAAAAACATCCATCTTTTCTCGTGGCCTGAACACTGCAAAACATATCTAACTAAAATAGCAAGTTGCAAGCCTAGGCAACCACGGTGGCTGAGAAATAGTGACGATGATGAAAACTCAGAATCAGATTCTCCAAGTGATTCCTTAAGAGATATTCATGATTTATCTCTGAATCTAAAGTTTTCCATGGATGGTGAAGATAGAAACATAAACACTGATAATTATTTGGAAGGTGAAGATCGCAAGAGTAAGTTAGAAAATGCTGTGTTTAGCTGGTCCAAGGGTGTGGTGAAGAGCCCGCAGAAAACAGCCGCTGATAAAAATGATCAGAACAGTGGAAAATTCCCTGCAGTTAGGAGGAGGAAGCATATTTTCGTGATTGCAGTGGATTGTGATGGATCTACAGGCCTTTCTGATAGTGTGAAGAAGATATTTTCTGCTGTGGAGAAGGAAAAGGCTGAAGGCTCTGTAGGATTCGTACTGGCCACTTCTCTCAACATGATGGAAATACAATCCTTCATAGTCTCTGAGGGCTTAAGCCCTACTGACTTTGATGCCATTATTATCAACAGTGGTGGTGATCTTTATTATTCATCACCAAACTCTGATGACAATCCTTTCATAGTGGACTTGTACTACCATTCTCATATTGAATACCGATGGGGAGGTGAAGGATTAAGGAAGACACTGGTCAAGTGGACATCTTCTATATTAGATAAATCAAGTGAAAAAGAAGAACAAATTGTGGTTGAAGATGAGAAAAGTTCAGCCGATTACTGCTATGCTTTTAAAGTTCGAAAGCCCGGCATGGTAAAGTTAACCTATCTTTTCTTCGTAATCTATTCATATTGGGTTTATTCTATATCCTTCTGTCAATTTTCTGATCTGAATTACATTCAATCTTACTCTCCTCTCATCTAAGATGCTTCTTTAAAATATATGGTACTATTCAAGCATATTCCTTGTATTAAATGCTTTCAAGTTGGCATTCCTTTCTTATTAATCATATTCTTCTTTTGTTTTTCTGTGTAGATTCCTCCTGTTAGGGAAATCAGGAAGATGATGAGACATCAGGCTCTCCGTTGCCATGTTGTATACTGTCAAAAGGGCACTAAAATTAATGTTATTCCAGTATTAGCATCTCGTTGCCAAGCACTCAGGTACACGTTTTATTCGTATTCATAAATGTCATTCAGTTACTGCTGATTTCGCTTGTGACAAAGATTCCAAACTAGAATTTGCACCAATTGCTTAGATTTCCTCTCCAAATTTCAAAATCTGCAGGTATTTATACCTTCGATGGGGCATGGATCTGTCCAAGGTCGTGGTCTTTGTTGGAGAGAGTGGAGACACTGACTATGAAGGTCTACTCGGTGGTGTCCACAAGTCGGTGATACTGAAAGGAGTGTGCAGCGAAGCAAGCAGCCTGCTCCATTCCAACCGAAACTATCCGCTCACTGATGTCGTGGCCTCAGACAGCCCTAATATCGTCCAGACAACAGGTGAAGACTGCAGCAGCGATGAGCTCCGCGAATCCCTAGAGAAACTCGGTGTTTTCAAGAACTAGAAAACTCAGAACTGTGTTTGTTCTGAAGCTTGGCATAAATTATAAGCATCCTCACAAAAACAAAAACATAATCATGTACATTATGGCTGTTTTTTTTTGTGTGTGTGGAGCTTAGGAGATGATCGGTCTCTATTCTTTATTACATCTTCTTTTGTTTGTGTTGAGAAAATGAGCTGCCATTTTGCTGTGATGACGGAATGAAGAAATTATTGTGCAATAATGCAAGAATCTTTTGTAGAATCTTGTTGTTCGATTTTGCATGTGCTGACCCAAGATCGACGATTGCTTTGATTTGTCGATTGTTTGCGTATCTACTTAGCATAGAGTACTCATTTTTAGACCTTGTTTTCAACCTTTTATGTCTAACATTTTGCTCTTAAAAAGTAAACCTTTCTGTTTATAGATCACGAGTTGACTTTTTGTATACGCTGATTTTCCTACATATATTTGGATTTTAGAAAAAGGCAAAATCAAAATTAACAAGGTTAATACAATATGAATTATGACACACTCATTTTTTTCCGATTATCCTGTAAACTTAAATATTTTCATTTTCCCTTCAATCACCTGTTTTACTTTTATTTAGCTGGATAAAAATCAAACTAGGTTAGTATGATCATGTTGACTTAATTTGCTATGAGCCTATGAGTCAATTTATAGGTCCAATCTGTTCATTCGATGTCTAATCCAAAGAAACAACAATTAATGGCGTTCAGATTAGGATGTGATGAGTTTTTTTTTTTTTTTTTTTTGAAAAAAGGATGTGATGAGTTCATCGTTCACGTACGATGATTTTTGAGCTTTTACTTATAGAGTTTGACAATTGGAATTTGGAAATAAATATCTAACAATAGCTCAAACTTATCTTTCCAATTTCATATCCATCTATCAACTGATCCAATTAATTAGGCTATAAATTCATTCCCACTGATATAGAATCTATGATTTCGACCCAATTATTGATGAAATATTTCTAATAAAGTGGTTGAATTACATCATATCATATTTCCTAAATTTTGTGAAAATATCGTATCTCACGTATTAGAATAATTTTGAGAATCGTTAGAATGACGTCTTAAATTAACTTTGCAAATGTCCAAAGTAAAATTTTCATTAAAATGAAATGAAATGAAAACAAAACTCTATTAAATATGTAAATTAACCTATTAGATATTTGTATTTGTGCATAATACTCGTAAATTACTAATTGACCGGATAGCAGAGCCATGCTAAAAGAGGAAATAAATGAGCCATGAAGGGACTCCATATTGCCTTTGTTACAAAACGTGTTTCAAATTCAGAAGGCGAGTGCATGGTATTAAATCTGGCAAGCTCGATGGAAATGAATGAAGTTGAAGTCAAAACTGGAAAGTCAGAATGCATGGTTGTGGAAACCCCATAACATCGGCATTAGCGAATCAATGTTTCCATGTGTTGGTAGAAAGTTGCAGCACTTTCCAGTCTTTCCCATTCGTGACTACAGGGACAGGTTTCACCAAGCACAGCTTTAATTAGCATGGATCTCTTTCCATCTTCTATGCCTCGGCTAGCTGCCGTTCCTCACAGGGCATGGATGATGTAATTTGCACCATATACACCGGTTTTTGATTAAATTTGCACACCATATTCTTACTTTCTATTTTATTTTTTGAAAAATGATTTCATTGAATTTGGAATCTCCAAAGTCCAATTGCACCTTCACAAAGTACATGCATATTATAAAAGACACATATGATTCTGTAATTTTTTTTTATTTTTTAAGGCATTTTGGGCTTCAAAAAGTTAATTGGTAGTAAGTGAAGTGGCCCAAAAGTTTATAAACCATTCATTTTTCTTTACAAGGAACCGATGTGAGATCTGTTTCAACAATTTCGATCCCACAACCGGCACAACAAATCACCACATCTTTAGCGGAGTGATTGCAGTGCCGGTCCTAGATTTTCGGGGGCCTGAAGCGAACAAAAAAAAGAGGCCCCCATATAAATATAGTTAATTTTACAGAGGCCCCCAATCGCATGTATACATGGGCCGGAGTTTGGCCGGATTTTTTAAGATTTAAAAACCCTGAGTCGGGGAAGTCACAAATCGAATAAAATTAAATAAATTTGGGTTTTCAACTTTTTTTAATTACATATTTTGGTATTATATTTTAGGAAATTGGGGCCCCAAAAATTGCAATATTTTGGGGGCCTGAGGCAAGCACATCACTTGCCTCAAGGAAGGGCCGCCCCTGAGTGATTGAGTCAAAGATCAAACCTGAACAAGAACCACCATTACGGTCCCTGATGTCATCAGTCGCATATCATAACAAATCACAACATCAACCACCAGGTGGTATAATCCTAGAAGTCACTAACCACCATATAACAACAATAAGTCATCACCATCGAAATTAAAACCACTGATCGCACCTTTATATATGAACCACATGCAATATGGGAAACCACAACGAGAACTAGCTACCAATACGCTCCCAACAACCCACAATGCTAGATAATCCTTAACAAAAGATTGCTCTATAATTCTTAAGTGTTGGTGTGAATTGATCGAGCGTTGAACCTATCGATCAATTACAGAGAGTATGATTTAATACTAAATTTATCTCGGTTTAATGTTGAGTAAAGTTAAAAGAGCTATATATCTATCAATTATGGATAAAATGATCTATCATAAAACAAATTGCAAACTAAATTGAAAGTGTGGTACTATTAAAAGAGCACAAACCTAATTTAAAGAAAGAGAAAGCGTTTGAGATGCTAGCCATGCATCTCCCATGTATGAGCAATTCACGCCTAATCGGTTCCAGTTTGAAGAGAAACATTTAAGTATCGATTATAGTATTTTGTACTAGACCATCACCAAACATCTATAAAAAATTTAAAACCAATTTTTTTTAATATAAATATTGTTCAATTTGTATATCCACACTTTCTAATCAAATATTTCAAGACAATCACATAGTATATATAGTATATAGTACATAACCACTGCTTATTTTGAATAATGATAATTTAAAGAGAGTTTTGGGTGAGATTTGTCCTTGTGGAGACCGATGGTCAGGGAAATGATCATTTACTGTTTTTGCTTGATCTTTTAGTCAGTTTGATTGATCTTTCAGTTATTTTCCTTGAACATTTCTTTTTACCTTGATCTTTCAGTTAAATTGATCTTTCAGTCAATTTCCTTGATCAATCCTAATCCTTGGTACAATATTGTTATTTCGTACAAATTCACACTGAAACTCAACCTCGAGTCAGTCCATGTGAGGCGGATGAGCTCCGCCGACACCAGCAATCTAAAATCTAACAAAGACGCCTGAATTGAAGCTCACCACGACAAGTTCAACCGATAGCGGTTTCTTTTAGTACTTGATCTCTTTAGAGGCAAGTATCAAATTGAGAATTTGTATATTTAAAAAAAACTACATATATCGATTTATTATACGCGGGAAAGACTCAAAATTAAAACATGTATGTATTTGGTAAATCATGAAGAAAAGGAAAGATAGACGGTCTCAATTTCGCCATCGTTTGACAGTTAGCAGCACAGCTTGAACCTGGAATTGGCGTGGACTAGTCAGTATGCCCGCTTTGCTTTGCTGGACGCGTTTTCAACCTAAGTCATTTATGACTCTGTTTATTATTATTTGGTCAAAATTTTTGACTCTTTATTTATGGTAATAACAAAAAGTCGTCCCCAGCAGACCAAATTATGCACAAATGCTAAACACTGGTAATTTAATGTTTTGGCTAATTGGGCTGAAGATTGTTTGTTTGGTCAGCTAAATTGGTTAGGAATTTATTTTTTTCAACTAAACGTATGGTAATCATATTGGTGAACAATCGCAGTTCTCTTAGCACCAACAATTTGGGCTACTTACTGGAAACCTTAGCAGCAATAATATAATAATAATTAGGAATTATTATGATTTTGTATAGTGGAAGATTACTGAATTCAATTATTCAACAAGATGGGGAATTTAAAATACCTGAGGAATTTCAAATGTTTACAAGATAGGGAATTCTATTATTCAACAAGATTGGAATTTCATGCTAGTTTGAAAAGAAGAGAGCATGCAGAAATGGTAGCATGCTGGAAATCTCTCTTACATGTACCAGGTGAACATTCAAATGTGGTTTGGATCATGACAGATTGTCAGGTGCTGAGGGATCTACTTACAAATCAGGAGGTTAATTCTCTTTGGCAGATTCAGTCACTGGTCGTTGAACTGAGAAGTATACTGAAAAAGTTTCATTTATGTTTTGTTCAGAAAGTAGATAGAAATGTGGTTTGTAATGAACATAATAGGGCCACCGCCCTAACTGTTGCTTTTACTTAATCTAATATATGTTTTTCAAAAAAAAAAAAAAAGAAGAAGAGAGGGATCACATGAGCAATCTCATCAACCGAATCATCGAGAAACATCAATACAATACTTTCAAGCTTATTTCATACTCCTATGTCTCAATTGTTTAGTTGACTTTTCAAAAATTCACTTTTACTTTGAAAAGTCAACTAATTAGTTTTGGTTGGGACAAAGTAATACATATACAAATTTTTGTTTTAAATCATGAAATATATTCCAAATTTAAGGTATCAATAAAGCTCATTATTATAAAAATCACAAATTTTATTAAAAATATACTCTGCTAAATTCTTCCCTGTTAAAAAAGAAAAACGAGATCCCATTTTCACCCAAACAACTCCATTAACAAACAAATGTGATAACCGATAACTGATCAACCGTTTCCGAATTGTACTCTCTGTAACGCCCAACATAATAAGGAGAGTATTCACACGGGCAAGCTTCCATTGTTTATGACGTGACTTGTAATGTAGTAACACTCTTATAACTTGGTCATAATAATTATCAACTAATTACTTTCCAGGTGTTTAATAAGTCATGAGTCATAAATTCATAATCAAGGTAAAATAACTGGATTTCGTTGTGCATGTATAATTTTTGAATCCATGTTCACATTTTTAGTAAAATACACTCAATAGTATTTTCCATTTTGATTAGATTTCTTAGCTTAACTAATATTAAGGGATTAAGGGTATTTATGTAAAAAATTTGAACCTGAATAAGAAAACGTACATACATTTATTCACGTAATTTTATTTATATTTTAAATTACTTAATTTCAATTTAGTCAATCTAATGAAATTTACTAATCAATCAATTCATTTATTGAAATCAACAACTATCTAATACCTACACATAGATAATTGTCAAAAATGACCCACATTAAAAATTGCATCATCTTGTATAGATATATCAAACATCAGCTAAGAGCAAGTCCAACAGATTCTCCAAAAGTTTTTCTAAAATAAAGAATGGAAACCCTATATTCTCCAAATATTTTTTACTCAAATCCAACCGTATCTCTACTTTAGAGATTTTATTAATAACTTTTTTTCCTTTTTTTTTTGCATTAAGAAATTTGCCAAAAATAACTTTTTTTCTTTTGCAATGCGCATGAATTCCGTTCCTCAAATTTTATTTGTCATTCTGCATATTTAGCAAAACAAATCTTTTCTCTCATCAATTTTGTTATAATAGCAAATGGGATAGCAAATCTGTTGGAGTGGGAAAATACACAAAATCTCTAAAAATCGACAAAATCTCCATTATAGCAAATCTGTTGGACTTGCTCTAAGCAAATTACTTTAGCAACATTTAACATTAAAAATATACCATCTTACAGACATAGAAAGTAAAGATTTTTAAACGTAGTAATTTATTTACTTATTAACTTGTGGTATCGGAATGACGTGATATGTGATACTATTTACTATAGTAGGAAATGTGAAAAGGAATTGGATTGAGAAGGATGCTTGCTAGTAGTACCTTTTACGTTCCCAAAATAATTAGGAGTGTTGTAAAATTGTGTTTAGTGTGGTGGTAATTTCTTCAAGTGAAGGGAAGGGACTCGTCACAAGGGCAGCGTGACAAATTGAAAAATTGTAGATAACCAACCCACATGTATTGGCCGCCTGTTTGTCAATTGGGTCACGCCCATTTAAATGCTTCTCGTTGGGACACTTTTAGTTAACATTTCCCCCTACTCTTATTAAAACCACACCCAAGGCCTCCCACGAAAAACACTCCTCTCCCCTTTCCCGGCCATTCATTGAATCCGTCAAAGTTATGCAGAGCAACAACCGGATCACCACCACTACCTCCCGCCGCCGATCCAAGTCACTCCACATGGAGTTCCCCTCCAAGGACTACACCTTCCTCGACGACCACAGAAATCCGGCCGCGAGGAAGACGACGGCGAAGAAGACGTGCTGCGGCGGCGGTGGAAACGGAAACGACCTCGTTTCGTACGACGAGCTGCCGGAGTACATGAAGGACAACGAGTTCATCCTCAATCACTACCGAGCTGAGTGGACGGCGAAGGACGCGTTCTTCAGCCTGTTCCGGTGGCACAACGAGACGCTCAATGTCTGGACGTAAGTGCCCGCCGGATTATTCCGATCATCGATTGATTTCAGATTATGCTCATCAATTAGGGATTGATTGGTTGATTGATTGATTTTCAGGCACTTGATCGGATTCGTTCTGTTTTTGGGGTTGACGATTGCGAACGGAATGCACGCTTCGCAAGTCGCTGATTTCATCACAATCTTCACCAGGTAATTAACCAACTCTGCAAATTCATCTGTCTCCAGAAATTGCAGAAACGGTAAAAGCATGAGTAGTTAGTTAATGATTTTCAGAAATTAAAATTGATGACAGCTCTCGGGAAACAGTTTTACAACACATGTGCGTTGGAAACAGCCACACACTGATAGTATGATAGTATTAAAGTGTGTGTTTATCGAAACGGATTTGACTTTCTTAATCGCCGATGGGATTTTCTCAAAATTATTTTCTGCAGCTATCAGTCTTTAATGCTCTGCCACAATTTCCATCCCATTTGTTGTTGAGCCAACACTTTTTGGTAGTTGGTAGTCAAGCCGCAACTTAATTGTTTTTTGGAGTATACCATACATTTTTAATCAATTTTTTAAATTAAATCTTTTTGTTTAAAATGTGCTGTAATTTGTATTTTAAATATATGTTTAACTGATAAATACTGTATAAATGAGTATCAAGCGAGAAAGCTAATCGGAAATGATCAGCTTAGTTTGGTAGAACAGTGTAGCTTTCATGGCTATTATTATGGACCAAACCATCACATTTGTCCTACCAAATTTAAGTAGCATTGAAGAACATTGATTTCTTCGGTTATATTGTCTTTTATAGCACAATCATATCAAAAATTGAATTAAGTAATTTTTATTTCCATAAAATTCCAAACTAACGGTTTAATCACTCTCATTTTCTTACTCCTTTTGCAGGCATTTCCCATCTAGTTCAGATACAAATGTCTCCCATAATTCCAAAGATTTTTCTATGGTGAGTCCCCAAACACTTTACTAATTCCTTTTTTCATGTTTTTTTGTTTGAATAATAATAATAATGTATCCGTTTGGTTTCAGGGCACGACTAAACTGATTGACCTAAAGCATGAGACGCCGTTGCACATGGACATGACCTCGCCGGAGACGGAAACAACCTGGCCGTTCTTTGTCTTCCTCGCCGGCTCAATGTTCTGCCTCCTCTCAAGCAGCGCGTGCCACCTCTTCGGCTGCCACTCCCGGCGCGTGAACTTCCTCCTCCTCCAGATGGACTATGTCGGAATCACCGTCATGATCATCACCTCATTCTTTCCTCCCATCTACTACATCTTCCAGTGCACGCCGCACTGGCAGCTGGCCTACCTCGTCGGAATCTCCGCCATGGGCGCCTTCACCGTCATCACCCTGCTCACGCCGTCGTTCTCCACCGGGAAGTGCCGCACCTTCCGGGCCGGGCTCTTCATGGCAATGGGCTTCTTCGGGCTCATCCCGGCGATCCACGCAGTCGTGGTGAACTGGGACGACCCTCAGCGGAATGTGATACTATGCTACGAGTCTGCAATGGCGCTTTCTTACATAACCGGTACGATGTTCTACATTGCCCGGATTCCGGAGCGGTGGAAGCCGGGATTTTTCGATCTCACCGGCCACAGCCACCAGATTTTCCACTGCTTCGTGATCATGGGAGCGTTGGCTCACTACGGCGCGGCGAAGATCTTTCTGGAATACCGCAGCGGTTTGGGGTGTGACAAATGATGATCATAATTCATAAGTAGAACCTCTGTGCATATGTTGTTGTACGTTTGACCGCTGGTGGCGATTATTTATTTATTTAATTGTACACGCCTTATATTCAAGTGATTAATTGAGTAGAGGAAGCTGGAAAAAATCATTATTCATTTGTTTGTTCGTTTTCACATGAAAGCAATGGCCAACGGCAGAGTTGTAACTGTGTGACGGACTAGTTAGGGATAAAATTGAATTGCACACACTATTGTGATTCAAGGGTATATTATGCAGCTTCTGATGCTGATTACTTTGTCTAGTCTACATTATCATTATTACTGCCTCCAATTATCATGAAATCAACAGCTTGCAGTTTTCGAATACTGGACTTGCGAATTAGTCTCATTTCCAACTGAGAAGACACGGAATCGCTATTACTTCCTTCTGCAAAACCTTCCCAACTCCGAACTACTATTAGAACTAAAATGGCTGGCTCCATTTTAGGACAGACTCAAGGGGATAACATCAACCAATGTTCAAAGTGGAAACCTAAGAGATCGAGAATCTGTAACATTTCGAGCCTTCTAACAGGCACCACTTATGATCTTATATCTCTATACCATAGTTTTAAAGACATTCAAGGAAGACAGAAACATAAATAGCTATACAATCATGGATATATTGTGAAACAATAAGCGATCCACTGCTCCCTAACAGAACAAAAGTGGGACATCTCCACGAGTAAAACAACCAAACGTGAAAGGATAGTACTAATCACAGAACACCAATTTCATTGAACTAGGAACATAATACCAGACAGAACATCATATATAATTGGGAGATATGAGACTCTGTCTAAAGTTCCTTGCTAGATATAAGGCAGTGATAGGAATATCCATACCGTCCAGACTTCTCCAAGATCCATTTCTCCAATTATACGCAAACAACCTCCTGGCACTCTCTACGAAAACAATCTCATCCTCTCCCAAAACACCAAATCCTCCCAAAGCATTGCATCTATTCGTAATTTCAATAGTAGGGATAGTGTATTTTGTCCAAGAATCTTGAACTCCATACTCTTTCATCACCCAAAAATCAATCTGCCCTACGTCTTGAAACATCATAGCAAGGTGTTCTCCAAGAACAGAAATCTCATAATAGCCTCGATAGCCATGGGGACGGACATCAACATCTTTAGGAAGCAGCAGTTCTTTATATTCCTCCCGAGCCAGATCGAAAGCAGCAATAATCAATCTGGATTTAGACCAAGCGCACCAATGTAAGCATCCATTAACATAAAATCCACCTTCTTCATAAGGTTGATTAGACAGCCCCGCAAAACTACTCCAAGACTTCATCCTCACACTATAAATGCCGACATCGTACGGCTCCACATTGGAAATCCCCACGATTTTGTAATCATCCTTAAAACTATCATAGCCCAAACTCAGGCTATAGTTGAAGCAAGGAAACTCAGGGATTTTCAGACTTTCTAAGGTGATGGGATTGAACAAATTCACAGTCCTGGATTTAACATCCCGACGGATAGGCCGAGACACAAGTAGAATCAAGCCACGGCAAGAGCCATAAAGGGAATCGTCAAGAGCTAACCTTTTAGAGAAAATCGGGCTGCCGTCCGCGAGATTTACAGTGGTCATAGCGAAATCGCCAAAGGATCTTACAAGGATGGAACCTTCAGGCTGAAATTTGAGGTGGGCTCTGGCGAATCTAGCACTTGAGAGAAGAGAACGCCATGGTTTTGAAACGCATCTGAATCTACCCACTGATTTCGCAGGAACACGCACCAGTATGTGCTCAGTGATGAGTTCGTCAGGAAGAAATGGGAGTTCGGACATTGCAAGGTTTTCTGCTTCTCGCAGCTCTCTGAAGAAGATGAAGGAAGAGCGGTGCCGCTTTTATTTAGACTCTTAAGTATTTAAGTTAATTTCAAAAAAGGCTAAAAAGCCCAAGGTCCAGTTCAATCTATTGGATAGAAAACTCTTTGGTGTGCCCTAATTGTGGCTTCGTCTCAAATTGGCGCCGCTAACTACCGGAAACAGGCACTGAGTTTGAATTCAAACATTCTCTCGAAATCCAGTGAGATGGCGGAAGTGGTTTCTGCCGCCGGTACAACGCCCAATTGGGAATTCAGCTGGTAAGATCTTATTTCCCTACGCCTATTTACAGTCTCAAAATTGCCTTAAGTTTACTGATTTGATTTGATCTGAACCAAACTAAAGTGAAAGCTAATGTTTTGAAAATAAAATCAGCTTAACTGAAATAAGCAAAATTTCTTCAATCATAGTTTTGTTGAACTGAATTGAACTGGACTCACTGAACTGTGTCCAAGCTCTGGAAAATAGTTTGGTATTTTACTCGAGCTGATGGAACTTAATAATGTTGTTTTATCATTACTTTTCACTATGCTTGTTTCCAGTTCGGTTCAGTTTTAATCAGGCGAAGAAATCTAGACGGTTGTGTGAAGGCTCATAATCAACTTAAGATAGTGAGAGTGGATTTGGATATTTTCTGACTTATCTGATGATTTTGCAGTGACTTGGAAGTAGATTATGAGTCTGAGAGGAAGGCAACCATCGTTTGCTCAGCATTGGCTGTAGATGAGGAGGTTTGTCTTTGCCAAATGGCTACTTTAGCGGTTAGCTTAGTATATGAATATTCATCCTTTTGGTTGTTCTTGCAGTTGCAGCCTGACAAGGTGAAGCGAACGATGTCGGTATCAGATGGAAAGCTTTTAGTGTATGCTCTGAATCCTGTTAAAAGTTCTTCATATGCTATTTGATTTCCTAAATACATGCTACATAGTGCATATATGCTTTATGAATGTGTCATATTTGAGAGTCTATGAAAGATGAGTGAGTAATGCTTCATCACTGTTAACATTTTCTTCAACACTGTTAAGAACTTGTTTTTCACTAAGTGTTGGATGCATTGAACCAAAACTAGATCTTGAAGTCAAAACTAGAGTGTAATTTAGTTTGTTTTGTGCAGCCATTTTGAGGCAACAGAGGCAAGATTTCTACGAGCATCATTTAATGCGTTTGCTGAAATACTTACTCTTTCCACGAAAACGATTGAAGAATTTGGTCAAGGAATGAATTTGTGATTTTGTGTTGTTGGGAGCTCTGTCAAGGTTTGAGCTGTGTGCGTTGGCTGTTATGTAGTGCCCTCCTGTTGGCTGTCGAATCAAAGATCTTAGCGATCTTGTCAGCAATGGGTGCAGGGCTTTACTGGTGCTCTTCTAATTGTATGAAATAAAGCACATTCAGTTCGTCAAGTTTATGCTGAACTCTTGCTACTTTTTTTATCTTCATTAAATATATGAGAGACCGTTAGCTAGCTGGTCAGTTGAATCCAATTCTCTAAAGCTTCTTTCGTTGTTGCACGTACTTAAATATAGTGTTAAGTACTGAAATCAATTCTGCTGAAGTGGGATACACAAATGAAAATGTGGGACATTCAGTTGATTGCTGAGCATACAACATACTATGATACAATTAGTATTCCTTATGGTTTTTGATTAACAATATATTATTCTAATCGAACAAAATCTTATTAAGGCAGCTACACAAATTCGGCTTCTTTTGCAAATACTGAATGAAAACATAAAGTTTCCCATATTTTGGTGAACTAGCTGTTGTGGAAGGAGCTCTGCTCATTTCGAATGGTGGCATTGCCCGATGGTGTTCAGGGCAACATGCGGGTGGCACGAGCTATGATTTAACCCGGTTTTTACATACCGCAGTATTGTCAGAGGAGCCTATCTTATGCAATTTTGCCGTTGGTGAGGAATGTAGGCGATTAATGTTAGGGAAACACCAGATCACCCCGATGGAGTCAACAAATTAGTCTTAACTTTTAAATTTGTTTTTGTTCGGGTATTTTCCAATAGTGGTTTGGTGACTGCCGATGATGAGGTTGCGGTGCTTTGCATCGTTGAGGTTTAAGTCGGCAGTAATTGATGAATTGGTTGGGTCGTGTAGTTGAGGTTGGGTTGTATCGTCGGCGTAGAGTTTGGATTGGGTTGTTGAAATAGAGGTTTGGTTGGATAATGACATTGATGTTTGGATTGTTTGCGGTTGAATTTTGGACACAATGATGTTGTGGAAACAAAAGTAATCTAAATTTAAAGTATAGAAATTTAAAATAATATATAAATTTAAGTACTAAAATATTGATAAAGTAAACTATTCAAACTAAACTGAACTCCTATCCATGTTTTACTTTTTAAACCATCCATCCTCTCTATTAGTATTGTAGTAATCTTAAAAAACAAAACAAAAATATAGTCGCGAGCAATCTTAAATTCAGCTTAAGCTGTCGTCCGCTACCCGCTAGTGTGTGTGAGAGTTCCGATTGGCGCCCAAGAGATGGCCGCCGCCGCCAGTGAAATGGAAAGAGTCAGCGGTGGAGAAGTCGCGGCACCGTTAAACCCTACAATTCCGTCCGGTGATCAGACTGTTTGGGGCGACGTTTCTCCACTACTCCAACGCGCCTGCGAAGGTCAGTTGTACTTACTATTAAACTGTCTTTACGAATACGAATGCTGCATTGAATTATTGATTTTTGTTGCAGATCTTCGTGATGGCGAGCTTATACACGGACAGCATTTTAAGCTGTTTGCTGCCTTGTCTGCACTGGAGGTAATAATTACTGATCTGGATTTTGATCCTCACAATTTATTTTCTCATTTATGCTGTGACTTTAGTGTGCATCTTAAATGAACATAGGATACTTCCTAGTATTATGTAGATTATGGGGCATAATTTAGAAAGTAGAGATTGGGAATGGAGATAGAGCATCAGTTTGTATTTGGAATGCTTGTGGACTTTAGCTAAGGTAGTTGGATTTCATGAGATAAAGAGTTTAGAGTGTTTGCAGCCTATATCATAAGTTGGGATAGCTTGTTTGGTATGCTTTTTTGTACAACATTTGCTTATACTCAGGATTTTTCCTTAAAGTTTTAAATGCATGTCTGATTGGGTTCAGACTTACTTCTCAGTGCTCATGGAAACAGCTAAACTTAATTGTGGTTTCGGAACAGTTACCAAGATGAAAATTTGTAAGACTAGTCAATAGTTTAGGGCTTTGTGAAGTCATGAACTGCATGCTGCAATTGGTCCAAATTTGCTATGAAGGCAGCATACCTCTTTTAGTACTGATGTACTTCACAAATATTGATTAGATTATGGACCCAAAGATGGATTCTGGCATGGTGTCTACTTATTACTCTGTTGACGAAGCCATCGAAGGAGGTGCTGCTCCTATTCCCTTGAGCTGTGATAGAACAATGGATGTTCAGCATGTTATGGACATTATGGATCATCTCCTTTCCTGTGAGGTTAGTCAGTCTTTATCTTGACAGGTTGCAATTTCAAATAGAAAAATACAAAATATATTAGGGATGGATAATTTTTCTCATTCTGCAGGCAACTTGGCACAAGGGGCAGTCACTAGCTCAAACCATGTACTCGTGTATCTACCTTTTGAGACCTGATAGAACATCATCACATGCTTTACTACATTCATATTGCTCAGTTGTACGAGTGACTTGCAATGCAGTTGTTTCAGCCGTTTCAGATGCTCGAACAAATGAAGTAAAGTACTTAAACAATTCTTGCAAAACTTGTTACATTCCACCATGGGAAAAAGTAGTTTAGTTGTAATCATTATCTATTCTGTTTGTGTCAGATCTCATGCACGTGAACATTAATACAGTTTCTTTTATCCTAACATAGATGTGGTAACCGGTGCCCTTTTTACTCTGCTAATCTTCTAATTGTTTTATGCCATAAAGTACTGGACTTTAGGTTTTTAATCACCAAGACTATTATCTCTAGGTATAAATGGTCCATTGGTGCAACAGGAAACAATTTTTGCCATAAAGTTCTGGACTTTAGGTTTTTTATCACCAAGACTATTATCTCTAGGTATAAATGGTCCATTGGTGCAACAGGAAACAATTTTTGCAACAATTTTTCTTCTATAAATTGTAGTCATCAGGTGTGATCTGAGCAAGAATTTGAATGGCCTTTTGAATTACACAGTAAAATATTCAGATTTCAGGATATGCTGACATAAGTAATCAAATTTCAGGTTTTTTGGCCTTTTGAATTGTATGAAAAAAGGGTAATTGATTACATAGCATTGAGCATAACTAGATTCCGTCTTGCTTCTAGTTGTACTTGGAGTGTTAATTTTATGCCACTTTTTAGAGTTTGCTATCACATTCTGGAGCACAATTCATGGTTTTTACTGTTTTGCTCCTGTTGTTGGCAGGAAGAAGACCTTTTTACTATGACATATGGTCTTCCCTTGAAAGGGGAAGGAGATGAAAAATGCTTCTCCATTTTACATGCTGTAGATGAAACAATATCTCGTCAGTTGCGGGCTTGTAAAGCTTTGTCATCTAAGAGGAGAGCTTTAGAAGGTATTAGCAAAGTATTTGTGGGATATAACTCTGAAGGCATTTCCTAGATATTTTCATAGGACCCTGTGATTGCTGCTCTACTTCTTTTATGAAGAACTTCTGACATTGTATTTTACAAAGCATGCTATTAATATACATACTTGTGACATAATGTTGCATTGATCTTGTATCTTGTAATGGGAGAGGAAAGTTTGTTCTGTTAAACTTAGACTATTCCTAGTTTGATTCTTCTGTCTTGTAATTTAGATGGAAAGGAAAGTTTGATCTGTTAAACTTAGATTATTCCTAGTTTGATTCTTCGACCATTTTGGTACTCTGAAATTGGTCAAGGTTAGTTCTGTTCATTTAGTGGTTGAATGAAGCACCTGTTATACTTTGAGTTTCTTTATTATGTGTACTAGATGTCTAAAGTGTAATAACAGTTGTTTGATACTCTGCTATACAATTACATAGTACCATTCTCTTCTTTATTGTTTGTGATTATTTATTTGTAGTTTCAAATGACATGACAAGTCTTTATTTGCAGATATAGAGCCATTACAAACGAATCCCGATCTGGAAGAAGGGTTTTGCAAAGCTGTATTGTGCCGCTTACGTTTTCGTAAGGTCTTTATCCTGTGTTTTCTTTGTTTATGCAACTTCTTGCTAAAAAATGTCCCATTTATTTGTGTCACTTGCATTCTTGTAAGGTCTTTATCCAGAAATTTAGATAAGTTTGAAAATCACCTTTCCCATGTTTTATGCCCCTCTCATGTTAGATATGATTTCTTTTTCATTCCTGAACAAGTGATTAGATAATAATGTTGTTTAGAGCTGCACAAGAGTTGAAGATAGTGATTCCTTTAGTTTTTGTCATGATTTTTTCTTTGATAAGCTTTAATTCTCTATCTTTTTCCACAGCACTTCTATCACACACTCATGTCCATGAGGAAACCTCAAGGTAAAGGTTTGGAGCTAGCAAGAAAGCATATTGCTGCATGTTTATCAGAACTAGACTCTATGCTTCAATTGGCAGAGTTTGTAAGCTCCAATAACATGCGTGGAACTTTGACCAATGAAACCGAGGTTGAAACTACTGCATCTGGTTGTCACCCAATTGGGTTTGATTCAACCTTGAACAGTAGATTGTCTGCACCAACTCCACCACGTGCTATTAAAATGCTGAGCTGGAGAAAGGTGTTTGCATAGCTTACTTTGCAACTGGATATTTTCAATTTAGTAAGACTAAGACGTAAGATTGTTTTAATTATTCAAATAATCACGCTGTATGGTTTCACTACCAGGCGGTGGAATATTTCCAGAAACTTCTACAAGATCTTAATACAATATGTTCCTACACTTTGGACCCAGTCCTTGAAGTGGTTTTGCACTTTGTAGTTGGTTTTCAAAAGCTTCATCCTGATTTAATCGCAAGAGCTTATCTGCAGGTCTGTTTAATATTGCATCTCTTATTCTTTCCTCCTTTTTTTTTTTTTTTTTTTTTAAGAGTTAAGAAAGAGCTTATCCCCATCTCCTGTTTTCTGTTTAGAAATTTCTGAATTATGTCTCTCACTCTCTCCTCTTCTAGTCTATAATTTATGTAAAAATAATGTTCTTGTGTAATTTGATTGCAATGTTCACATCATATCAACAGCTAATTCTGATTCAAGAAGGAAAACTCTATGGACGGGACCCAATTTTTTCCGTAATCTGCAAATCTGCCCTTTTACCTGAAGTGGTGAAGAACCACGACTTGCAAAAGAACGAGTCCATAACACAACTTGGCCAGGTGTAGATATGGGAATTAAATTTGTTTTATATATCTTGACCTGTAATGAAACATTATATTCTCATTTTACTCTCCCACATATATGCATGTCTATTTTTCTTATTCATATAAAAGATTATACCTAATTGTGGTAATTTTGCTATCAAAACAGCTGCTAGTCAACTTACTCAAAATTCTTTGCACAAATGCTGCATGGCAAAGACGTAAACTTGGCAAAAGTTTGCAGGACTGGCAAGTCATTCGTATGCAGGTAACGTACAATATTCTCTACATTATCTCCGAATTTATGCAGTTCTTCAATTCTTGATGGAAGTGACCTTGTATTTGACGACAGATTGTTGAGTGTGTATTTCCTTTGACAAGCATATTCTCTAGAGATAAGATATCTGGCTAATAATGCTGGACTTGCATTTTATAATTATAATATTTACCTGTTCAATATGCTGGGTTCCCTGATATAAAAAAATGCTGGGTCCCTTCTGTTTCTTTTTCAATGTTAAAATGAAAAAGACCCATCGTTCTTATCATCGGCCTCGAATAGTTGGTTGAGGCTTAATTGTTATTTAAGATAATTCCAATTTTAATTGACATAAAGAACTGACTGAGGCACTCTATTGTTCTAACTTGTTTATTAGCTGGAGATGGCTTTCCATACAGAGTTTGGAGATATATCAAGCACTTCTGTTGATGAGGTTTGAGTTCTCATGATTCCCAGCTTACTTTTAGATCCAGACCTACTTTTAGACAGTTTAAAGCTTGAATTTTGTTAAAAGTTTATCTAGACATGCATGCTATAGGAAAATATCTCAATGAGAATTAGATGTTGGTCCAAAGGTGAAAAGTCTGTGTCATTTCCCCAAGGACGAGGTTTGATTTCTACCAATATTAAGAGGAGGGGAAAAATATCCTTATAATCATTAGGTTTTAAAAACATCTGAGGTTGCATAAGTTTAAAACTTGGAATTCCTTAAAAGTTTATCTAGACATGCATGTACGTAGGAAAATATCTCCATCAGAATTATGTGTGGTCCATTGGTGAAAGTCTTGTGTCCCCAAGGACAAGGGTTTGATTGTTAGCGATATTAAGAGGATGGGGTACAAGAATAAAAAAGGGAATATATCCTTATAATTGTTAGGCAGTCAAGCATTATTTCTTTCTATCCTTACAAACTGTTGCCATAGTGATTACATATCGATGCATATATCAAGTTTAATAGATTATTAATCCCTACAGAGTGCGAGCTTGAAGATATGCAATCACATTTTGATCTGGGTAGAGGAGCAAACCTACTGGATTGCTGTTCGATTCCTCACATTGGGCTTCGAATTGGAGCTGTA
Organism: Cruciata laevipes; assembly: GCA_963678965.1. Taxonomy (NCBI): domain Eukaryota; kingdom Viridiplantae; phylum Streptophyta; class Magnoliopsida; order Gentianales; family Rubiaceae; genus Cruciata; species Cruciata laevipes. The sequence continues at coordinate 6,968,015 of OY787632.1, read as the reverse complement.
TTCACCTTCTGACTACTGCATGGTGTATTGGTACATGTATGTTGTTTTGATTAAGCTTGCAGAGAAGACGCACATGAAAATGATGAGAAGCAATGACAATAGTGAGTATGCTCCATGACCTGTTTTGTTTTTACGTATTAGAAGCACATAAAATTATTACATTTACTAGCTTAATCTAAATCAGCTTAATTTAGTGAGTACTGCTTTGGGCCAAATTTCAACTAAAGCATTTTTCTTGATCTTTGGTTATTATCTGTATTAAATCTTTCCTAGATGCTTTTGTCAAGCCTTTGTCTGTTACCTTTGATCTTTCATCTTCATGTAACATATTCTGGTGTCAATTGTTACCCTTGTCATGACCTTTGACCTGCTTTGCTTACCATGGATGTTATGGTATTGGCCTATGAAGGATATATTGATGCTCTTAGAATTCCTTAGACTGGATTGTAATTAGTGTTTCATCTTCGTGCTTTGTGCACCTAAGTTCTGTACAGTTGTAACTTGTAAGAGTAATTCTCTTGCTGTAGTTTTTTAAATACCTCAGTCATTACCTTTTCAGGACGGAAGGTTAAGAAGAAAAGAGAATCTATAAAAGATGGGGTAAAGGACCTTCAAATTCCACCAGACGTCATATTCCTTCAATGCCAGATTTATCTTGCCGAAGGACTTGCAATGGTAATTTGATTAATTTTTCTTTGGTTGATTCTTGGTTTAGGTTCCAGGTGGAAATAATTTCTATGGTTTTTGTTTCTGATGTTTTGTCAATTTTTACCAGATGCTTGGTGCTTTGAGGAATGAATGTAATGTCTTTATAAGTACTGGTCCTTTCAACAGCGAGCAAGAGGTATGCATTTGATTATCTTGGGCTCTGAAACTGATTTTATAACAGTTCATAAGTTGCATGAATATGCCAATTCTGGTCAGAGATTTTATATTATAATTGTCATCTTAATCATCAAATTACATGTTTCTCAGAGATTTCTTCAGCATTTTGAGCTCCTACAGAAAGCTTTTATACCTGATCACATGGCCTCTTACTTCTCATTTAAAGAGGCAATAAGCCGTGCTAGATTTTCTGTAAGCTACTCAACACACTCTGGTTCCAATTTGGTCTTGCAATTTGTTGTGAATCATGCTAATTGTCCTCTTGTTTGCAGACTTTGTCTATGTACCATGGTTTCAAGGATGCTCAGAGAATCGCAAAGGAACTAAAAACCAGTTACTCGCACGATTCAGACAAAATAAAGGAACTACAGAGGTTTGAACAGGTGGCAGAACACAATGCCATTGCCCTAAATCTAATTTGCCGGTTAGGCACTCTTGATCCGTCACTCAAAGTTTACTTTGAGTTTAGCCATCATCCTTACTTTGCTACTGCTGTAGTGAAGCGATGTTAAACACACAGTTCTCTACCAATTTTGATGTCAGGAATAGCTTGTTGTATGTAACATTAGTTTTTTTTTATTTTCCTTTTTTTAAACTTAATTATTTATTTTTCCCCATTCCTCAATAATTAGGTGTAGACTGTAGTATTATAGTTTGTGTCAGAAAATAATACATCCTTGTACTATAGTTTTCACTTTACAATTAGATAGTTTTGTTTGTTCCTTGTACTATTATTGAGTTTTATTGGTTGTAAACTTCATCTCATTGATTATTTTGCATAGGCAACAGTTCATAGTCTCCTTTCATGTGATTGTTGTGATGATTGATAGATGATTCATAAGTTGATTTGTTAGACTTAATTGTTTTACTTTAGCCTTCATTTTTCTACAGCATCCAAATATTTCTTTATAAAATGAAAACAGAAGTACTAAACTAGATCTTATTTTTTTCTAAACTGAACTAGATTGATCTGAACTGAAGTGAAAAATCAATGTATTGAAAAAAGAATTAGTGTGACTTAAGTAATATGAATTTTATCAAATTTCATTCTCACTGAATTAAGCTGATTTGATATAAGGCCCTTAATCAAATAAACAGAAAATGTTTGCCCTTAATCAAATAAACAGAAAATGTAGCTTAAGCTCGGTTGTTTCATAGAAAGGCTTTCATTTTATAAAAGCACCGACAGCAACGTTTGTGATATTATACCTTATAATAATGACCGAAAGAAGCAGAAAACGGCTCGATGCAGATTGTCTGGTTGTTAGGACCCTCTGGTCCACCTGGCTCCCTCACTACAGCTAGCCATTCCGAATCGGATTTAATTGACGACGACGTCGAACCGACGACATGTAACAATTCTTTCTCGAAGTGCATAATTTGGGAAACACAATTATTATTGCATATTTTGCTGATAAAAGACCGTCTATTCTAAAATTACAGTATTGCCAATGTGGACTTTTCAATTCATCCGTCTTTCTAGAAGGAAAGGTGGTGAATAACTGATTTGGATTGGTGCACGTGTTTTTCAAATTCAATGGTCTTACCCTTCCAGAAACGTGATTATTCTCTATTCATGTTAGTGATGGACCTGATGGTCAATGATTAAGATCTACCCTTAGGGATAAGGAAGGATTTTATCAAAAAAAAGAAAAAAAAAAAGGAAGGATAAAAGTAACTTGAATATTTTGTCAAGTGGGTTGAATTGAAAAGGATAAAATCATAAAATATAACGGTCTAGAGATGAAAATAGAAAACATGTTTAAAATTTTGGGTGAGTTTTCAAGTGTTTTTAAAATGTGGCAGATATTTATATAAAATGGCTGGAATTCATGTGTTAGAAGACATTTCTGTCTTATTTATCGAACTTGTGTCAAAAAAAATATAAAAAAAATCAACACAAGTTAAACAATCATAGGAACTAGGAAGCCAATAATGAAAGATAAATAAGCACGTAACAAAAAATTCAATATATCAAAACACTTTTTTTCTCAAAATAGGACCGAGATTAATTGTATTTATATCACTTTAGTAATTTATAATATATAATAAATAAATACATGACCTATTTTGATGGTCAACAAAATAAATCTCCACATAATTTAAAATACACCCTAGTCTCAGGCCCGTTTCAACAAAGATAGATCAGTAGGATTGAAATCTTGGAGTGGACGTATATTTACGCCGTTTGATTCCATTTCCAAAATGCTAACAACCGTCTGGAACAAGAACTAGAGTCGTTTGCAAATGTTTGGCTTCATAATGTTTGGCTAAAGTTTTGATCCAACCAATTTCCTCACTTTTTTTAAACTAATGTAGTATTCGACAATATAAAAAGTTGTATAAATACATATGATCAGAGAGGTAGGGGCACTTTCTCTGATACATATGATCGGAGAGGAATTAAACTGTTCGATCGATGGCAGATAGAATCAAGTCCTTATTATGCAGCGTTTGAATTTCCCGAACAATGTAGCATATTCTTTAGAAGAATTCAAGACGAGTCCATTGCTATATAATATATTCAGGATACTCCTCCTAACCTTTTATCTTTTAATTATGATTCGTTCCAGAATCATGAACGAGAAATCTAGATATACTTATTAGAATACAAAAGAAATATAACACGAGAACTGTTGGAAAATGATTTATTTAAGGTAAATTGAGAGTTACAGTCATGGTAACTTTTGGGCTTATCATTCGGAGATGAATAAGATATAGAAAGTTTTGGTTAAAGAAATTTACCCAAAATAGGAAATTTATCCATAAAGTTTTGTATATGGAGTTCATGTGTTGAACATTCTAGAAAACCCTGAAATGTGTTTTAATTGAAAAATTACTTGGAGTATCTTTTGGTTTAGGGAAATTACTTTGTGTTATACCATAAAGATAAGACTTTCATTATTTGGGAAAATTCTTATGCTATAATTAAAACACAGTTTACCTTATTTTGTGAGAGAATCCATATGCATATTGGATTGAGAATTTTCCAGCTGAAAATTATGTTTCCTAATTCATAGAATTTAGTAGTATATATAGTGGGTTGCTCCATGCAGGTCCATTTTTCTCTTGCAGGTCCGTATTTTTACCATAATACCCCTAATATTGTTAAGGCAAAAAAATGGGCTTGAAATTATAGGGTTCCATCATGGGGCATTATGGTAAAAATACGGACCTGCAAAAGAAAAATGGACTTGCATGGAGAAATTGCTTATGTATAGAGCCATCAGTCAGTATGAAAAAACCTTTACACACGTGTGGTCTCCTAGTAATAGATACATTAAATTGAGAGTGTTGGTGTTTTCATTGGTACTGAGTGAGTTGAGAGTCAAGTCATTGTGATTGAAGATCGGCTCTACCAAATCCAGGTAACTTTGTTACCTTATGGTTTTATCCTATGCGACTTTGTAGTCATTTGTTGGCCTCATAAGTTTCAAAGGCGGAGACTAGCTCGACTCCATAATGATCTATGCTTTTGTGTCTAGGATATTTAATATGTTGTATGCATAATTATTTGTAACTCTTGGCCATGTTTTGCATGATTAATATAAATAAAATAACTTATATTTTATTATTCATGTGTTTTCTGTAATTTATATTCTGTAATTTTATTCACTACAAATTACTATCAATATAGTTACTACAAGAATAAAATAATTAATGCATGCATTGACTTTAATTTTGTCAAAATTTAAAAACTTACAAAGTTACTAGGCAAATTTTTAAGAGGGGTAAAAATAGTAGAGTCAAATGTCAGACTCCTTGGTCAAAGGGTCAATCAAGCGCGCACATTAGCAGAGAGTGAAGGAGCATCGGGGTCCACAACTAACGCCAACTAGCAGTTGCTTGCCAAAGTTAACCATTGAATATATAAATAAATTCAAAAAGATTGTCCAAGTTTATTTCGGGAAATTCCCAAAAGAGTAATTTGACTTTAGATCACCGGCACCGGCATCACACTATTACCCACATGTATTGTTACAGTTGTGATTGTACTATGCCGTATTCTGCCACCTGCCCCACCATACTACTTATAAGTTCATATTTATATATTAATAGAATTATAATCATAAATAAATGTAGAATAAGATAAAGTATAATGATTTTGAACACAGTTGACAATGTAAAAGTATTTAAAAAGACCATATTTTCCATTTTTACTATAATAATCACTAATTGAAAATGGTTAATGGATATTAACAACTAAAAAAATGCACTTACACACTAGTCAATTTAAAGAATGATGAATAAAAGATAATCACATCCCAATTAACTAAAAATATCATTAGATTTAGGCCATAGTCGGTTAAATATATCGATCCATTTCAGTAGATTTTTAAATAAAGTTTAAGTTACTTTAATTTAATCAATTAAAAAAATTAGTAGATTTGAAATATTTATTCCTATTTTCTTCAGTCATCAGTTATTAATTTTCCCGATTCAACAGAAAAACGAGATAAATAACTTAACAAAAAGAAAATAAAGGGATCAAATGCATTCGATACCCTAATTTGTATTTAGCTGGAGAAAAGGTATATTGACCGGGTTCATGAAAAACTGTGATAAGATTTTATTGTATAAATAAAGTAAATAAAGGAGAAGAAAAAGAATAGGAATGAATTAAGCAGTAAAAAATGCGAAAAATAATAGAGAGAGAGATGACGCTGACGCCGACGGCCAACCAAGAAAACAATTCATTTTTTTGGTAGACTTCTCCTTTCCATACAAATTAAAACTCCCCACTGCTTCCAAAACCTTCATTCTCCCTTTTCTTCTTCAAAATCACGCCATTAAAATCTCCTCTTTCTGGTAAGCCTTTCAATGTTTATACTGATCATATTCATGTATTTGTTCCGAAAATCTGCTGCATAATTTTCCCGGGTTTTTTCTAATGTATATGTTTGATTTTACGACTGGTTCAGCTGAAAAGTAAAAGTATCGCTGTAGATCTCTCGCTATGCAGTTTGCCTGTTGTTTTTAGTTAACTGTGTAATTTACAGTGTACGATTTGCTCCCTGTTTGATCAGTTTATGGTTCTTAGTGATTGTTTGTATTGGAATTAGTCAAATTGCGGTGAAATAATATGTCAGATTATCGTTCGGCAAATGATTTTGCTTTTGGAATTGGGATTTTACTTGGATTAGTTTTTCTTGCGGCAATGGATTTTGGTCAATGCAATTTACTCTGATCATATGCGTAGATAGTTTTTCTTGTTTTTTTTGGTTTTTCTGAACGGTTGTTACTCTGTGTATCAGAGCGAGTCCTCACGGTGATTTTAGTTGGGAAGGATGTCTGCAGGAGGGACTCAGAGCAGTTTGCGGAAAACTCTAGGTGCTCTCAAAGACACCACCACTGTCAGTTTGGCTAAAATAAACAGTGACTACAAGGTTTGAGCAATTTCTCAATTTCTTTCCCATAGTGCTGTTGCGTTAGAAGATGTTTAAAATGTATTTAAGACGCACAATTTTTAATTTTTCCAGGAATTAGATATTGCCATTGTCAAGGCCACAAATCATGTTGAACGCCCTGCGAAAGAAAGACACATGAGAGGTTGGCATTTCTTCAATGTAGCTCTGGATCTTTGGACAGCCTTACATTATCGATCTCCTGTGATTTTTGAATAGCACCTAACACACAATTTTCTCTTATTTTATTTTTTATAAAAAATTTCAGCTATCTTTTCTGCGATATCGGCTACCAGACCAAGAGCTGATGTTGCCTACTGCATCCACGCTCTTGCTAGACGGCTAGCAAAGACTCATAACTGGGCAGTATGTGTTTAACAACGCTTTAATTACTATTGTGTTTATTTATTTTGATGCCCCTTGCACTGCTTGAATAATTTCTGTTTGTTGTATAGGTTGCCTTGAAGACTTTGATTGTTATTCATCGTGCTTTGAGGGAGGTCGACCCAACATTCCAGGAAGAACTTATAAATTATGGAAGAGGAAGAAGCCACATGCTCAATATGTCTCACTTTAAGGATGATTCTAGTCCAAATGGTACAGTAATCTACTTCTTTCTCTATAACTCTCTTTGAAGTCTGCAGAGGAATTCATTTTTTGTCTGAAACAAATACAATCTTATTGCTCAGCCTGGGATTTTTCTGCATGGGTGCGGTGCTATGCATTGTTTTTGGAGGAAAGGCTTGAGTGTTTCCGGATATTGAAACATGACATCGAGACAGACCCCCCTGTAAGAAACTGCTTTAGAGTATTACATCAGATGGTCTGCCTTTTGTTTTTCTATTTATGCAATATAAAATGATGGTTTCTTGTCTTCATGTGTGCCCTAGGCAGTAGGTTTTCTGGATTTCTTTGTATTAAATTCTCTCTAATGACATGTAATCGGTCTTCAGAAAACCAAAGAATTGGACACCCCTGAACTGCTAGAACAGTTACCAGCACTTCAGCAGCTTCTTTTCCGCGTTCTTGCTTGTCAGGTAAACCTTAAACAAATCATAGTTTTGGCTTGGTTCATATCTTGAAGGCTTCTGCTTACCTTTGATTTTTGGTTATTTTAAAATCTTTTCCGCGATCACTAAATGAGAAGCTATACTTGTAATCTTTGCAGCCACAGGGTGCTGGAGTCCACAATTACGTGATACAGTTGGCTCTTACAATGGTGAGTAAAGTCTCCTCTAAAGCATGGCAATTAGCTTCACATGATTCCCTCCTGGTTAACTCTCCACTTTTCCCGCTCACGCTTGCAGGTCGCTACAGAAAGTATCAAAATCTATAATGCTATTAGTGATGGCACTGTTAATTTGGTTGACAAGGTAGGTTATGAATTTTGGTATATATTCTTCTGATTATTGTTTGCCTGTGGTTTTGCTAATAAATACTGCGACTGACAATGAGTGACTAATGCTATGTTGATCTTGGTAGTTTTTTGAGATGCAACGCCATGATGCTCTGAAAGCTTTGGAAATATATAGGAGGGCTGGTCAGCAGGTATGCGTTTGCTTTCTTTTCAATCCATATGGAGTCTCTGAGATCATGCCTCCCATATCATTTGAAAATTTTCCCCTTTCTTCAGGCTGGAAGTCTATCAGAGTTTTATGAAGTATGTAAAAACCTTGAAGTTGGTCGCGGGGAGCGATTTATAAAGATTGAACAGGTTTGACTATTTGCCATGGATTTTGAGAGATCTTGAGGTTTATTTTTCTTGATAGAAAATTTTATATTCTATTGCTCCATATTGTAGCCCCCTTCATCATTTGTACAAGCCATGGAGGAGTACGTGAGAGAAGCACCTCGTCTTTCTACTGCTCGTAGGGATTCGGTATGGAATTCCTCTTAACATAGTCACTTAACATAGTTATACAATAGTCACTTCTGAACTGTGATGTTTGCATTATCCTTTGTTTTTGCTGTTGAGAAAATATTAGTGTATACTCCATATGCATGTTCCCTGTTCTTAACTGGCTACTATACTCAATATTTAAGTGGATAATTAAGTACCTACTGTAACACTGAAACCCATGTTTTAATGATTTTGGCACTTGAGTAAAATAATTAAATGAAATGTGTGAAAGATGATACACCTAGAGAGGCTCAGCAAACTGATTTCCATTTGTATAATTTATCTCTGCAGAGTGTTGATGATAAAACCAAGGTCACCTTGGCAATAGAATACAAAAAGAGCCCAGATGTGAAAGAGGTGGTATTCACTCCAACTCCACCGCCTCCTGAGCCTGAACCTGAGCCAGAAACAGTCAAAGCAGAAATTCCTATAGTGGAGGAACCTGATCTACTGGTAACTTTATTGCTTAATTTGATAGATCCTAAAACTTTCAGGTGTCTCAGGATGTGAATAGTGTCTGTCTGCTTTATTTGCTAGGGTCTGAAAGAACCACTAAGTAATGCTGCTGCAGAGTTGGATGAGAAAAATTCCCTGGCTTTAGCCATTGTGCCTTCAGGTAAGTTTGCTTCACAAGACCGGATTTTGTGTACTTGTTACAAAATCAACGCGTTAACATGAGACGGCCCATTGCAGGTGGTGCTGAGCAACCTGCTTCTACTGGTTTGACTAATGGTACTGGCTGGGAATTGGCGCTTGTTACTACTCCCAGTTCCAATGGGAGTGCGACATCTGCCAGCAAACTGGTATAAGATCCCTTTTACTATTCTGTATATTTGAGCAAATTTCTTGCGTCCACTGTATAAAGAACAATCTGAATTCGGATTGAGGATTCTGATTCTGATAAATGTTTTTTTCTTTGGAATAAGGCTGGAGGGCTTGACTTGCTCACACTAGACAGCTTATATGAAGATGCATACAGAAGAAGCAGCCAACCTGTTAGCTACAATCCCTGGGAGCAAGCAGCACCAATGGGCAACCAAATGATGCTTCCCAACGCATACGATCCATTCTACGCCTCCAATGGCGTAGCTGCACCCGCCAATGTTCAAATGGCAACCATGAACAATCAGCAACAAGCCTTCATGTTGCAGCAGCAGCAGCAGCAGCAACAGCAGATGATGATGATGGCGCCTCCACAACAACAACAACCGGGAAATCCTTTTGGCACTCCTTATGGAGGCGGGGTCCACCCCTACGGCACTAGCGTGCCAGTTCAACCATACAATCCATATTCAGGTCTGATTTGAGTGGACATTATTCATCCTTTTTGCTCAAGTGCTTTTTGGGGAGGATGGAGCCCTGTATTTAGTTTTGGCAATAGAGATTTGGAAGAAGATACCTCAAGGATTAGACTTGTACCATAAAAGGCTGTGCAGTGCAGAAGGTAGGATGAGATTTGTTGAAAGGATAGATATAGGGTATAAATCATTGATTGTTTGGTTTGATGGAGGATAATAATGAATGGATTTTTTTGTAACACGAATATTGAATCTTGTCGATTTCCCTCAATTGCATTTCTTATTGAGGTGTTAAAATATGCGATTCTTATATCAATGGATGGCAGGTTTGTAACTTTGAAACACTGTTTGTATTATACTTCATCCGTTCCAGAAATAACTTCCTATTTTTTGTGACGAACAATTAATAAATCAAATAATATCATCACGCAGATTTATCATAAGACCACCTCAATATGGATTGGTCTTGACTCTTGAGTATTTGTATTTGTATTATAAGTATTGCCGAGGTTATAAGAAAACAAAATATGCAGAAAAAGGAGCAGAACTCAGGACCATGAGAAAAACATCCATCTGGACACGCTCACATTCAATACGACACATTGGGAATTGATTGCTGATCATGTTCCTGTTATCAAAGAAATCATCCAATTGGCCGCCGGAAAGCGAATTCAGGGCTTCAGTAAGAAACTTCAGGTTTCCGATCTTCCCAATCTTAAGAAGCTGCGTGTTATTTCCGATCATCATGATAATATTGAATTGCTACAAATTTGGAATACATGTACAGAAAATATAATCCAATTAGTTTGGGTGAATATGAACATCCAAATCTAAAAACATTAGATTTGTGTATGGTTCTAGTGCATGGACCACCTTTTCATCAACTTTGCAAGTAAATTTCCACGGCTTGAATATTTTGCTTTTGGGTCTAATTCTGGATCGCCGAGAATCAATCTACAGAGCCCAACCCTCAAAATAATACGCATTAATGGGAACAACGATCACCCCTTGAAGGAGGCATGTTTAGATGTCCCAAACATTGTTCGTCTTATATGTTTCTACGATTATAGAGGGTTACCCAAGTTATCGTTTACCGATAACTCAGGCGTAGGTAGGGGAAGGATGTCTCGGATCAACCAGGAAAGAAGCATAATACCGGGTTGGACTACCTTAGTAATCACTTTTTAAGTTGTTATTACTTATTACATTTTTTTTTTACTTTTACTGAAGTTTCTTAGTATTAATTGATGTTAGAGCATCTCTAACCCAAAAGTCAATTTTAAAAGTCGCTTCCTCTATATGTCATCATGTTTTAATTGAGACTTTAATATAATGTAAACAAGTTGAAATAATTGAAGGTATCTTTTAATATTTCATCCACAGTCCAACGTTCACAAATCAAATGTTAGTATGATGTGCCAATTACTGAATGAACAAAATCAAATTTGGTCCATTTAAATTTATGAGAGATCTTACTAATACTCTTAAAATATCAATTGAAAGTGTCAATTTGACCCTCTATATATTGACACTCTACTTTACACTTTACACTTTCAATTAAAAAGTGTGTCATGTAATATTGATTATCCTACTTGACCCTTGCATTAGATATGGTTTTAAAACTAAAAGTCAATCAATATGATGTGTCTGACTGTCTGTCGACCTTTTACAAAGTGATGCTTGAGTTGGATATGCTCTTACCCATCCATTTTTGCACGAAAAGAAAAAGATCCTCCAAACAACTAACTTCTCATTCAATTCACTTCTGTCAAATGAGCCTCTTGGCGAAACCAGGAATTGGAATTAGAGAGAACCAAAATAATATTAAATGAAAATGAATGTATAATGGTTATTTTTTAATTAAATATATTAGTCATATTAACAAAACAATATCGGGCTCACAATAAGTTATTGGCCTCATTTGGAGATTAGCGTTTAACTGTCAACTTTTAGCTGATTCTATCAGTTGTTAGTTGTTAACGGATTTCGTTAGCTGTTCTGATTAGATGTTTATATATGAGTGTTTGGTAGAAAACAAATAGTGGTTTCATGTGGTTAAATGGCTGAAAATGACATTACTATAATTTATTATTAATTTTTTGTAATATGTAATTACTTGATTTGAAGTATTTAAAAGTATATTTATTACTTACATATTAGTTTTTTTATATGTTATTTTTTATTTGAGGTATGCTCATTATTAATATGTAAGAATTGATTTAGTTTTGTTTAGGATTAAAAATACAGGAGAACAATGGATAATTTAGTTTTACAATTATAAATAAAGGAAAATAAAAAACAATATATCTTAAATGTTACACAACATTTTTAGAAAATTTTCATATAAAAAGGAATGATGGTACGCAGCATTAGTAAAACAAAGAATGATAAATTTTTTGTGTTTAGAAAAAAGGAATTTTTAGTTGGATAGGATAAAAAGGAAAATTTACAATATTTATCTATTTAAATTTTGACAAACGCGGCTTTCAATAGGGTTATAGAAATCAGAGTTTTTATCCCAAATAGTTGATTGAAAATCAAATGTCTATATTTAGACCAAATCTCTAAACACTATTGGTTCACAGTTGCCTGTACATATAGTGGTGCAACCTACAATGACAAATATAACTGATCTGAACACTAACACTGAAGTGAGCGGAACTAATCTTACTTGAAAAAAATTCATATAACTTGTGAAACTTAAAATCATTTGAGATTCCCATGATTAGCACCATGCAACTATACCTAATTTTAATTGGTTTTAAGTTATTTAGGTATCTTTTTCCTCTTTGTATTTGGTCCCAAGCTTAATATATATTAGGAAACAATACATACAAAGGTCACCGGCCGGAAATATGGGCTTGCTCGATGTGCTGCCGGAACACATTGTTAATCACATCCTATTTTCTTTTTTACTTCCGGACAACAGAGAAGCAGTTAATTGGAGCCTCGTGTCCAAACATTTTTTCAACCTAATGCAAAACCGCCCTGTCCTGATATCCACCATCCGCACCGGCGAAGAACTCCGGGATCTGCGCAAAACCGTGAAGAGGTACCAAGAGCAACACATCCATCTGCACACGCTCACATTCCGTATCATGTGGAGCTTGTCTGAAGACGATGTTTCTGTCATGCAAGAAACCGTTGAATTGGCCGCCGAAAAGCGACTCACCAATCTTCATTTAGATATTCCTCGTTTAACTCCTCGCCCAGTTTTGCCAGGAGCTGTTTTTGGAGTTCAATCATTGGTGAGATTGGCCTTGTTCAATTTCTGTTTGCATCAAGAAACAACATTAATAGTGCTTCCTAACCTCAGAAAACTCGTTCTTGATCACTTAGATATGAACAGCGAGGCGGTTTTCGAGAATGTGATCAAGGGCTGCCCACGAATCAAAACCCTGAAGGTTAAAAGCTGTTGTTTTGGCAACTCGGGGTTGACTTTTAAGGTTTCCAATCTTCCCAATCTTAAGAAGCTGCTTGTTATTTCAGGTGATTACAATGTTAATTTGGGAGAAGATGAATATCCGAATCTCAAAAAACTGGTTTTGGTACAGGCTCGACTTGACGGAAACCTATTCATCAATTTTGCGAGTAAATTTCCGGTACTTGAATATTTCGGCTTCGGATCAGCTGTTCCCGGGACGCTGAGATTCAGTTTATGGAGTCCAACGCTCAGGAAAATACGTCTCCAGGTGGAGTACAAGTGCCCCTTCAAGGAGGCTTGCTTTGATGTTCCAAATATTGTTAGTTTGAAAGCTTATTACAAAGAAGTCTTACCCAAGTTACGGTTTACAAGTAATTCAGGTGGGGGAAGGATGCCTCAGTTCAACGCGGAATGCTGTAGACACGGTGGAGCTAAATTACTCATCACTTTTTGAGTTCTTTCAGTAATCAGTTATTGTTACAATTTTCTTCTACTGAAGTTTATTATTTGTTATGCGGAATATGATCACTCTAATCCGCATCTTTGTCTCCAATTTCTTTTCACAACGTTGTTGGTTAGTGATCGTATACGAAGCACAACTCAGCTGCATGAATCGGTTTCGAGTAACCTGTACATGGATAAGCATTTCACTCTTCTCCAAGTGGTCATCCTGTCCTTGATCAGAAGCCTTTGTAGTTCCTTATGCTGTGTTAGATCTTCAAATGGTTGTCCCAGTTGTTGTCTATTAGCCTCCTTTGCCAAAAAAATCTGCTGGAGCATTTAGCACATTTCCAGACAGTCAATAAAGGAAGAGATTGACACAAATATGTATGCATACTAGTTTGACCTGTAAAATGCCAATAATTAAGTAGACAGTCTATCCCACAAGTTCAAAAAGTTGACTTGATTTAGTTCCAGAGTGCTATGCATTTTTATCCACATAAATTTTGCAACTTTGTAAGAGTTGAAAAATGTTGCAGTGAATCTTCATGTAAGCAGAAAAGACACTTTAATTTGAAGCAGAAAAAATGTGTGCATATTCTAGTCAAACTAGTATTTTCATCTCCCGCGGGAGTGGTTGGAATGTGAAATGGATTTGAGAAATAGCAATAAAAAGATTGGAATAAAATAGAACTATAATAAGGAAACATACATAACAATATCTCAATTCCTCATATTTTTTTGAAAAAGATGCAGTAATACAATGTTTACTAATGACCTTAGCAACAAATTTCTACTATCCGTGCTAACGACTCTAGGCTTCTTCCATCATATTATCCTCCCATTCTTGTTTAGACCAGCTTCTCAATCTCAGCAATTCAATCAACACCAGCTTGTTTAGACCACACTGTGAGAACCTGCAAAACCAGATAAATTAAGCATCTAGACACCGTGTCTTGTGTACATACATGAAAAGGCATCTAGTTTCATCCCGCTTAACTGAGACAGAGCATATGGCGCATGATCACTGGTAATAGATTCGGATCTGACGAAGTATAACGTAGAAGAAGCACCATCAGGTTTTTTTCATCTTCCCAGCTTTCATCTTTATATCCTGAATAATGCCATACAACACTAACTGATCTAAATATTCATTTATGAATCAAGTAAATATAACTGTCTTTTTAGATAAACAGTGCAGTTGTCCAACTAAAGTGGAGCTTCTCCATGAAAGAAACACTACAGATGAATTTTAAGCCGCGAAGGGGTAAAGTAACTTGTAACTTTCTTTAGTTTCCAGGCCAAAATTATAGTTTTTCAAGATATACAGAAAATAATAATAATAATACCAAAAATAAAAACAAAAACAAAGAATCTAGAAATAATGCCAATCAGCTTCAATTTTTCTCAGGCAAAGATCAAATCAGTAAATATAATCGTGAAGCTGTATCAGAATTCATGTACAAAGGTTAACAAGAGTAAGCAAAGATAAAATTAAGGAACTTTGATGATGGTGAATTTAAGAATTAGTTAGAATCAGAATAGATTAAAAACTCACCGAAAAGACGGTAACACCATAAACTCACCTCCGTAAGGATCCTTCCTTTCAAGTATGATCCATCTTCTTCAACAAACTTGACAATTAAAACATTCTCATCTCCTATTGATCTCTGAAGATGAGTTCTTGTAGTGTTTAAACAGGGCCTGAAAAATACGAAACTTGCCATAAGAGGTATGACCGCACAAAAGGTATAAGTAAAAAAGTGGCGCAACAAGAGAAAAATAATTAAAAGATACCATTATCAAATAAGATAGCTCCTAAGGACATACGCACATAAAAGAATCATATTTAGAGCAAGTCCAACAGCTTCCCTACAAGATTCTCCAAGATATAGTACTACATCCCCATATTCCCTATCTTTTTTTGCTTCAACTCCAACAGCTTCCCTAGTGTGGGGATTGGAATTTAATGCACGTGCATTAAATTTCACTATTTTATCTATTTATTATTGTTTTTTCATCATTCAAGTGTATTTTGGAATCTTAATATTTTAAATTACGTATCATAAAAAAATGTGAAAAATATATATTATTAAAATATGCATTAAAACGAACATAACAAGATCTCACATGACAATATTCAAATTTTTAGAAACATGTAAACATAGTCATGTATGATCTTGTTTTCTTCGTCAAAATATGAAATTTAATAATATATTTCTTATAATTCTTTATTATATACAATTAAAGATAATCACATTTGAAATATATGTATTTGAATTATAAAACTAATAAAGAGAGGTAAAGGATCAACAAAAATGCACTAAGCATTAAATTTTGTTTCCCCAAGTTTTTTTTCTCTCTCTACAGATTTGGGGAAGCAACATGTAGATTTCTTCAAAATCCCCAAATTGGGGAATGGGATAGGGAATCTGTTGGAGCTGAAAAATGGCTCATATTCCCTAAATTTATTGAAATCCCCCAACTTGGAGAAGCTGTTGGACTTGCTCTTAAGCCTCACTTGCGTAAACAATCAATAATCATATTCTCAGCATACAGTTCACAAGCCTTAAGTGCTTTAATAATGCTAGAATTATCCTAGTCTTAACAAAAAGAATGAGAGATCAACATTATTTTGACTTCAACATAGGGAGATCCTTCATTTTGACTACAACATTAGCCTTGTCAAGAGACATGATATCCCTCCAACTCCTTTTTAAAGAAAAACAGAATGAGTTTGCATAGTTTTCTTCAGTTTCAGGCTCATGTCATTATCCAAAAGGAAAAAGGAAAGAAAAAGCACTTTCACCTCCCAATATAGCTTCGCAATAAGAAGAATCATCTGAACTCGAGTTCCTTAAAAAGAAGCATCGTCTAACTGGATATTGCAGGTAAGAAATTGTGATTAGTACGGTGCTAGAAATCTAAAACTCAACAATCAACACATGAAGTAAATTTCAGCTGACAATAAATATTAAGATGCAATGTCTTCTGATATAACCTCTTCTCATGCCTTCTATAGATTCATCAAAATTGTGAAGAAAATGACAAAAACAGAGTACTCAAAAACAGAATTAGAAACAAAAAAGGAAAAGCAATCAAATTATTAATTGCAATCTCTTTATTTCAATCAAATAAAAAAATACCATAAAAAGTTCCACATTTGCATAATACCAGTAACTTCGATTTCTCAGCTCCAATATGTAATGGAAACCAGAATTCAATCTTTCAGAAAGACCATTGAAATCATGCAAAAGAAAATCAAAACTGAGCTCAATCTGAAAATCTGAACTAACCGAAATTAATAGTTCAATCAACCAATAAAATGGAAGGCCATATATTTTGACAGCACAAAAATATGGGAAGCAGACGTAGAAGTAACAATAGAGAAGTATACCTTGACCAAATGAGCCATTGGATCACCAAATCTAACTCTTTCTTTGAGCATTTTATTTCCTGACAGAGAGAATTGTTAAGAGACAATCATTAAGCAAATTACATAATCAAGCAGAAAACGTGGGGTGACAATGGTGGACGGCAGCATTGTATGCTCAAAAGATATACCTTGAGGACCTCTACCAGACTACCACTAATCAATCCATTTCTTTAAACCTGAAAGAATTTTCTGGAAGGAATCAAACGGAGGCCATACAAAATCATGTCAACAAAAACTCTTTGAAATGTGGCAGAGATGAGAAATGTACCTGAGATGCTGAGAAATGTGGGGTTTACTTAAAATTAGATCTATGAATATGATCTGTTCACATACAAAAGGAGATGCCTTAAGAGACAAGCGAAACAATAGGAAAAACTAAAACCGTCAAAATGGTGGGAGGAAGAAGTGAGCCGCATCATATTTTCAGCATATTGTCAAACAGGTTCTATGCAACTAAAATCATACAATGCAACAATGGATCAGAGAAACGATCATCGTTTGAAGTCTCAGAAAGATTCCCGAACCTTTGTGACGGTTTCAGGTGAGTCTCATGGAACTTAAGAGATCACAAGTGCTGAAATTTGACACAGAGCGATAGGAAGAAAGAAAAACGGAACAGATTAATTAACAAAAGCATAAAAGATAGCTGAGAAGTTTCACGGTGGTGCGGAGAAGATGGTAGAAAAGAGTACAATGTTCGAGAAGAATTGACTGAAGAAAAGTTGAACAGTAAAAATATATTATAAAAACGACGACCATGGTTCTCACTGTAGAAATGGGGATCGCCCCTTTTAAGATTAACAAGCTTGGATATTTTACCAGGATTCTTTAAAGCCCAAGTCAGTCCATATGAACCTACAAGAAATCCCTGGGAAAATAGCATTTGAACAAAATATCAGATATCTAAGCTTGCTATAGAAGAGTACAAAAAATCATGATATCCAAAACATGCAGGGCTACTTGGTATTAAAAAACACTGCAAAATTCAGGAGATCCAAAACATACAGGGCTGATATAACAAAAGACCTACAAAAGGAGGAGTGAACTGATCATTGACCACCCAAGGTATCATGCATAAACACTGAGCATAAAAAAGTTCCATTTACAAAAAAATTAGTAACTTCAATTTTTCGGCTCAAATATACAATCTAGAACTAAACTGAAACTGAACTAACCTGAAATGAAGTTTACTTTGGCATATCATCGAACACCTTGTATACAAGAACACAAAAACAAATCTTAATTAGAAAATCTGAAAGGTAACCATGGTTTTCTTTTTATCCGCGGCGGACGGCACTGTCACGTACTCCATGGTCGCCAGAGAAACACCTCGCATACAAAAATACCTCGCATACAAAAATCAGTTACACCTCGTTTTCAACCTCAGTTACACAGTTTTAATCATCAAAGATCATTAAAAACACCTCGCATACAAAAAAAAGGTCAAACATATCAAAGAAGCGGTTTAAAAGAGTTAACTTCTGACCTGCAATTTTAAGTTTCTGACTGACTGTAAAAAGATAAACATCCAAGTCAGGATCTCCAATCGATTAAGGATAGCAACCTCATAGCACATCTATAAGTTGTCAGATCATAAGCATGGATTAAATAACACGGCTTTCACAGGTAATGAGCAAAAAGAGAATGAAAAGGCTTCTGCTTCATGTAGTATGAATGCCACAACAGTAGGCTCAGAAATAAATCAAACTATTCAAATATGTGTTTCAATTTGATCAAAATCAGATGATGGAGTTTTTGCCTCCAATTATGAATACAAATGAAAACAAAAATAAACAGAAAAAAGAGCATGTTCATAATGTATCATCCAATCAATAAAAAGCAGTAACATCAGAAAACTCCAATGCTTGCATTAAGAGACTGTAAAAGGATTGCGAAAACGCTCCAAAAATCTCACAAGATGCCAACTAACCCTAAACTTGTAAACTGCAAAAAACAAAGTAAAGAACGAAGTGATTTGAAGGGTGTAAAATGCATACCAAACCAACCAAGAGTAGCACCACCAGTCCCAACAAGAACAAGATCTCTCCTGGTCTTCCCCGGGAATTCCCTCCAAGCTTTTCTTTCTAGCAAACTCAGTTCACCCTGCCAAAATCATTACATTTCAATATTCCATTTCTCGAAACAGACAAATAAAGACATGAACTTTAAGCTATTCTGCGAAAACCCACAACATAAATTCAACTGAAATCCCATTGCAATAAGTAAAATTGAGTCTTTTTAAAAGCTTTAGAACCAGAGATCATGGGATTAATAAGAAAAGGAGAAGGGTTTAATAATACCTCACGAGCTCTCACTTTGTTCAGCACCTCCAATAGGGTTTCGGTTCCTGAGTTGGGTTGCTCTTTTCCAGCCACAACTCCGCCAACGCCGCCTCCATCAAATAAAACCCAAACTGAAAAAGGTTTTAGGGGATCAATGGAGAAAAACTTGATTAAGCACCTCGTTCCCCGATCAATCGAAGAATTGGGAAGAATCTGATGATTCCGATCATCCCAATTTTGACTTTAGAAGAAGAGCATTTCTGTGGAAAACTTGAAAGAAGGCAGAAGAATTTGCGGAATATCTTGAAAAATCGAAAGGTGCAGGAAGGAGGAGAAGGTTCATGTTTGGGTACGCGTGGCAGTAAATTAGCGAACATGGTGGACGCGCGTAAGTAATGAACAGTATAAATAATATAAAAAAACAACGACCAAGTTATTTACTGTACAAAGGGGGATTCCCCCTTTTAAGATAAAGTAGATCTAGTTCTCTTCTTTACATTCTATCAACGAAAAGTAGGGTGAACCAAAATGTTGAGCTTGGAGTGGGAGAACTTGAACGGAGATTGAGATAAACCTTTAGTGAAAATATCTCCCAATTGTAACGAGATGTGGACCCCGCATTCTGCCAGATACAACTAACTCCCGCATAAAATTGTACTCCCTCTGTCTCACCTCAAGTTGCACAGTTGACTTTTTAGAGTCAAACTTAGGAATCTTTGACTGTAATTATAGGTCAATATATAAATAATAAAACTATTATATGAGATATCAATAGATTCATTATAACATCTATTTTTCAAAAAGTAAATTTTTATATATTGTTTCTATATGTACTTAAAGATATTAATGGTCAAACACGATCATTAAAGACCATGAAAAATCAACTGTGCAGCTTTGGGTGAGACGGAGGGAGTAGTCAATTTATGAATCTCACCCCTCCCTTTACCGAGCGCTAGTTAAGTCTTTTCAATATCTTACCATTACTCGGACGGATTTGGCATTCACTTTGAATTTTGTCAATTCCTTCAAAATCCTCGCGATGATCATTTTGCTACAGTCACTTGGATACTTAGATATGTTCGTGGTACGTACTCTACATTATGGATTGACTTTTAGTTCTGATACCATGTTAGGTTAGGATAGAATTCTTGTTAAGCTTAGAATACAACCAGGAGACTATTTATACGTACAGTCACTACAGTGCAAAGGCATAAATGCAAATAATAAAAGAATATTAAAAGCTGTCGCTGCTCCGTTCCGCAAATTCATTCTCCTGCACCACCGCTGCTTCTTCCTCTGCAGATCCAATTTAGGGTGTCCGTCGGCGACCTCCGCCGCGACGTTAACTGATGCAGGCTGGATCAAGAATGCATCAGTAATCCTCGTCATCGTCGAACTACGTGTTGTGACTCCATCTTCCGGCTCTCCAATCTGCGACCAGGAGCCAACAAGAGCCATCTTCGTCACATCACTGCCTGTGACGCCGCTCCGCTCCGCTTTCTGCTAGAACAGGGCACCGAGATTTTTGAGAGATCTATTGCCGCCAACCCTCTAAACCCTGAGAAAAAGACTTGCGTCCGCAAGAACCAAATCTTGGCCGCCACTCCAATAAATTCAAGCCGATCGAAGAGCAAAGCCAAGAATCAGAGAGCAACAACCTTTTGCGCAGAACATCACCACTATGGAGGTTATTGCATCAAGAATATGGGGTTTAACTCCGATAGCAGACGAATGGGAAGTGATTCTCCCAGTAACGGAGGGCAACAACGTCCGTTTCATGCTGGCAGGGAAGATCAGACTCCAAAACCGCTATCTCCAGAAATGGATCTCTGACGCGTTCGAAAAGGTGTGGAAACAACCTTGGTGGCGCCGTCTGGTGGATGCTCCCATACTGGATACCCTGGCGAAACGGTTTGAGGCGCATGAGAAATTTGTGCGCGATTGTTTTCTTTTATTTTTTGTTATTTTTTCGTTTCAGTGTTATGTTTTTGTACCAATAACCGACGAGAATCTACATCTCGTCGAGGAAGAAGCTGATGCCCGAGGGTTTTCCGGAGGCATATCATGGGAGGAAGGGGACCGAGAACCCCTTTGGAAGCCCTTCGCTGTAAGAAAAGTTTGTCCGGAAGTCGAGACAATGCTATTGGAGAAGTTCACATCTGAGTTAGGGATTAGTACATTTATGGGGTCGTGTTGGTCGCCTTGCTCTTCAGTATTCTGTTTAGCTCATTTCTTAGCATTACTCTTCTTAACCATGTTCAACAGCTGCTGGATGATTTCCAATAATTTACGAAAGAAATAAATATTTTATCTTCAAAAAAAATTTAAAAAAATAAAAGAATATTTGAGACTACTCTAGTTCTAAAGAATGTTCTAGGTTAATTTAGTTCTATCTTAACACAATTAAGTTATGATTTCAACTCTGCCAAATGAGGTTTTTGCTAAAGAACAATATAATGGTGGAACTTGCATAAGGAACAAATATAAATATAACTGATCTGAAGACTAATAGTGAATTGAACTTAACTGATCATACCTGAACTGGATCAAAAAAATTCACATAAATTGGGAAGAACATCTTGAGCTTAAATGTAGATCAGTTAAGTTTTTAGTTTAATTGATTCATTTTAGTAAAAATATAATTTGATGAAATTCAAATTAATTTTTCACTCCAGTCCAGTTCAGTTCAATTTGACATAAAATAAACTTAGGAAAACATGCCATAAATATAGCTTAAAAAATCAAACTCATTTGAGATTCCCATAATCAGCATTATGCAACTAATCCTTACTTAATTGGTCTTAAAAGGATACCTTATTTAATGGATTTTTCCCCTCTTTGTATTTGGTCCCAGGCTTATTGGTCAGATTAAACAAAGACATAGGGGTGGTTTGGTTCGCGTACTAAACGTAGTAAATATAGAATCCGCGTATTTAAGATTTTGGATTGTTGTTTGGTCAGCGTATAATGGTTAAAACGCTGGAAATGACGATTCCGCGGAAATTCAATTTCCCACACAACGTGGGAAATTTCTTACCGAGTATTACCTAGGTCAAAATGAAATACGCGTAATTTTTATATGAAATTACCATTTTCTCCCCACCATTACGTAATTTTTCTACGATCATGCATATATATATATATATTTTATTTCCTCCAGTTTTATTTTGCTGCAATTTCTGTTTTAAACTTCTTATAACTTTTTTGTTTATTTAACTGTACGTATACATATTATTAACATGGGATTTAGAATGGAATATTTTATTGTTATCAAATTTTCTTATTTTGTGATTTTATTTTTGAAGTATAATTATTTTTTGATTTTTTTTAGAGAACAATAAATTGTTTTTTATAAATTCAAGTGAGTTTTTTTGATTATTTGGAAAATTACAATAAGTTGAATATTTTATTCGATTGAGTTCATTTGAATGTTTTTTGGATATATAGTTGAAAAACTGTTAGATTCGAGTGAGTTCATTTGAATGTTTTTTGATATGTAGTTGCAAAATTGTTAGATTCGAAAGAAATACGTAAGTCAACCAAACAACATGTAGTAAATAAAATCCTAGGAATTATAAAATACGAAGATGCAACCAAACAGTTTTTCCAAATTCTGAGTATTTTGATGGAGGAATTTATTTCCGAGTAATTACCAAATCTGTGGGAATTTAATTCCCACATGAACCAAACGACCTCATAGATCGATCGATGAGTACGTAGCTAGGTCACCGGCCGGAAACATGGGCTTGTTCGATGTGCTGCCGGAACACATTGTTCGTCACATCCTATTCTCTTTCTCGACTCCGAACAACAAAGAAGCAATTCTTCGGAGCCTCGTGTCCAAACAGTTTTTCAACCTAATGCAAAACCGCCCTGTCCTGATATCAGACGTGTACAACTTTCGTCGTCCCAGAGAAGAACTCGGGTATATGCACTCCACCCTGAAGAGGTACCAAGAGCAAAACATCCATCTACAAACGTTTGTAAGAAAATTATTTCTTTCCTATTATTTGGTCTTATATTAATCCGTTTTCTGATTGGAATATTGCTGTTCCATGATATATTTGGTGACTTATTAAATTAAGTATAAAACAATATTTCCTAATAGTCTCTACTTTGATGGACGGTTGAGATTAATTATACGGAAACTTAATGAGGATTTAGGTCATCTCTCCACCTATAAATTAATGTCTTTGTTCCATTGAAAAGATATACTTACGAGAATTCTTATGAATGATAATGGAATCCTTATGAGCATAATAATAGCATCATCTTGATGAATCTGATGATCCCGATGGCTGCTGATTCAAGGGGAGAGAAACCTGAAAAAACTCCTACACAAGGCTCGCAGCAGGACATCAAGCTCTCCGCTACAATGAGTAAAGGTAAATAGTTCTGCAAACCTTCATGATTATATTATGTGATTGAATATGATGTTTAAAGATCCTAGGGACAATTATGTCATGTAAAATTATGCTTACAACGTTCACTTCACATTCCGTACGTACGGGGACCTTGTCTGAATACGACGTTCCTGTTGAGGCAAGTGAAACATTGGTCTCAGGCCTCCATTTGGGCTGATAAATTAGGGATCTCAATTTGAAAACTTTGTTTACTATTTATAGTATATTTTTATAAAAAATGATAAAATTAACCTAATTTTGGACTGATGAGGAGTGTGTTTTATGCATATGGGCTTGATGTAAGATTAAAAAGGGCCTCAAATTTAAATTAATTGGACTCTATATGTATAAAAAGTAAAAAATTAGGCTATTGTTTAAAATTTGTCTCAGGCCACCAAAAGTTTTGGGCCGGCCCTGTTCCTGTTATCCAAGAAACCGTTGAACTGGCCGCCGAAAAGCGACTCACCAGTCTCAGTCTCAGTCTCTACATTGGTTTGATTCAGTCTAAGAATCGTGATTCATTAATCAAAGTAGTTTTACCAGGAGCTGTTTTTGGAGTTGAATCATTGGTACTTTAAGGTCTCCAATCTTCCCAATCTTCGAGATTCAGCTTATCGAGCCCGACGCTCAAGAAAATAAGTCTTCGTGACTTCGTGTGGACAAGTACCCCTTGGAGGAGGTATGTTTTGATGTTCCAAATATTGTTAGTTTGGAAGCTTATTATAAGGAAGTGTTACCCAAGTTACTGTTTACAAGTAATGTGGGGTTAGGTAGGACCGTAGGATGATGTCTCAGATCAACGTGGAAAGCTGCAGATTCGGTGGAGCTAGATTATTAATCACCTTTTGAGCTCCTTTATAATCATTTTGCTACATTTTTCTTTCTGTTGAAGTTTCTTATCAATTATCTCCGTTGCTACATACATATGATAGAGTCCTATAAGACGGTCCTAATTAATACAGGACACAAATATTGATATTCTCACTTTCATGTCTGATCACATTACTTGTTTTGTGTTGATATTCTCATTTTCAAAATCATCTTTATACATGTTAAGCATGATCATTCAGTGTGTTATTGTTGATCTTCTCTATATCATGCATGATCATTTTATGTTCTGTGTTGATCTTCTTATTTACAAACCTGATCTTTTATGTTCTTTTATATATTAAACTTTTGAGAAGCTCGATTGAGAATTTGTACATATTTTGTTATATTGAACGAAGGTGATACATTGGCCAAAGTTGAACTATTAAGGTTGTTCAAGCAAGTGGTGATTACTTAAATATAGGCTTCATAAATTGTTGTCTATGAATCCTAAAATACTATTTATTCTATTTTCATGCACTCTACATAATGGTTTCACTTTCAACCAGCATTTCTATAAAATTCATCACATTGGAGCCAACGATTCTGAATGACAACTCTTTCTGGTAAAAAATATTTCCTTACTGTTGTAGATGATCATACAAAGTATACTTGGACTATTCTGCTTAAATCCAAAGATACAGTACCATATATCCTCAAATCCTTTTTTTTACTCATTCAGAATCAGTTTCAAATCTCAGTCAAAACCATTAAAACAGACAATGGTACAGAATTTCTGAATGAAACATTTTCCACCATTCTTTCTGATCTGGGAATTTTCCATCAAAAATCATGCTCTCATACACCCCAGCAAAATGGTACTGTGGAAAGAAAACATCAACACTTGTTGAATGTAGCCAGATCCTTACCGTTTCAAGCTCATTTACCCAAAAGATTCTGGGGAGAGTCCATTCTCATAGCTACCTATCTCATTAACAGAACTCCATCAGCCCAACTTTCTTGGTAATCACCTTTTGAAATGTTTATGCATAAATCTCATGATTATGATTTTCTGAGAACTTTTGGATGCCTCTGCTTTGCTTCAGATAATACTCCACACAAAGACAAGTTACAGCCTAAAGCTTATCCATGCATTATGATTGGATATCCTCCTGATAAAAGAGGTTATAAACTTTTTGATATCACTCATCAAAAGATTATCATATCTAGAGAAGTAGTCTTCCACAAAACCATATTCCCCTATCAAACCACTACCAAAGATACTCTCTCTCTTCCAGTAATTCCTACTCATTACCATGCAGATATTTCTTCATCCACTGAACCAATTTCATCACCTCATCATTCTATTCCATCCTCCAGGAAGAAATTTCTGATGATGTTCATATTGATCATTCTAATTCTCCTATCTCCTTTCCTCCTTCATCTTCTGTGTCCTCTCCTTCCACTTCATCATCATCACCTGATTCCATTATATTTGCAGTCAACAATTCACCTGCCCCCAGAAAGAGTACAAGAGTAAAATGTAAGCTAGTATGGCAAAGTGATTTTTTCCTAAATACCATTCATGATCCTATCCATCCACCTTTATTTTCTGATGCACATAAGGCATTTCATGCTCAAATGTTGAAAATAAAAGAACCATATTCATATAAAATTGCTAGCTTATATCCAGAGTGGATTGCTGCTATGAAACTTGAATTGCAGGCACTTGAAGAAAATGG
Source organism: Cruciata laevipes (assembly GCA_963678965.1). Lineage (NCBI taxonomy): Eukaryota > Viridiplantae > Streptophyta > Magnoliopsida > Gentianales > Rubiaceae > Cruciata > Cruciata laevipes. Next base: position 6,941,992 of record OY787632.1, on the reverse strand, counting down.
AACTTGGGAGTTAACCACTTTACCTCCAGGGAAGAAGCCTATTGGATGTAAGTGGGTTTACAAAGTCAAGTGCCTTGCAGATGGCAGTGCAGACTGGTATAAAGCAAGACTAGTGGCAAAGGATTTTAATCAGAGTGAAGGGGTTGACTATTTTGATAGTTTTTCCACTGTTGCCAAGACTGTCACGATCAGACTACTGTTAGCCATCACTGCTGCAAAGTCATGGAGCCTGCATCAAATTGACATCAACAATGCCTTCCTCCATGGCTATCTTGATGAAGAAGTATATATGACACCTCATGAAGGATATACAGGAGCTGCATCTCATCAAGTTTGCAAGTTAAAAAGGTCTCTATATGGGCTTAAACAGGCATCTAGACTGTGGAACTCAGAACTTACCAAAGCTCTTCTCTCATTTGGGTTTACACAATCTCAGAGTGACTACTGCCATTTCTTGAAGAGTTCACAGGACTTTCAGCTGGTTCTTATTGTCTATGTTGATGACATCCTCATTGCAGGTTCCTCAGATTCAGAAATCCAAGCTGTCAAGGACTTTCTGCACTCTCAGTTTACTATCAAAGATCTAGGACCTGCAAAATTTTTCTTAGGCCTTGAACTGGCCAGATCATCATCTGGTACATGCTTGACTCAACGAAAGTATATACTAGATATTGCTGCTGATGTTGGATGTAGCAATGCTAAGTCTACTTCCAATCCACTTCCTGTCACTTGGGATATGAACACTCCTTCTTTACCACTTCGGGATCCAAGTTGCTTTAGAAGACTAGTTGGGAGGCTGCTTTATTTAAACTCCACTAGACCTGATGTCACATATGTTGTGAATCAGCTCAGTCAATTCATGCAGTGTCCCACTGAGCACCATTTCCAGGGAGCTATACATGTGGTAAAATATCTCAACGCTTATCCTAGTCATGGAGTTTTCTTCCCTAGCTCCAATGATCTTCAAGTTTCAGCTTACTGTGATCAGGGGCGAATCCAGAAATTTTTCCTCGGGGTAACCTCTAATATAAGGGTAAACTAAAAATAAATTTTATAATATAAAATAAACGTATTTCGGACTTCAAACATGAGTAAATATGCAATTATCAAGTTTTAAGTGTGCACTTTTGTAGAAATTGGCATTGTTTGGCCAAATAATATTTAACGACAATTTTGACAATTGATAGCTTTAGTTAAATATATTAACTAATTTAAAATTTTGATATTTACAAAGTACATGTCAAATAGAATACAAAACTATATCACACATTTATATTATATTACTTCAAATTTATGGTCAAACTGACTTAAACATGCAACAAAAACTATGATGAATAATAGGGTATTTTATTGTAGAAGTTAAAGTATTATTGTACATTTAATTTAAATTTGTATTATTGTGAATTTTATTGTATAAGTTAAATTAAATTATAGTTTTTTCGAATAAGAAAATAATTAAAACAAAATTCACACGTAAAAGTTAATGAAACAATCCTTACCTTACCTGAAATCTAGTACTTAACGTTGATAGCTGTGATAGAAGATTAGGAAAGAATAACTAGATTTTTTTAATACTTTTAAGTAAAAGTAAAAATTTAATAACTGAGGTAACCTATTTATTAACCACCGGTCATATTTTATTTACCACCGTCTCCGAACTAGCTGAAACATAAATAATTAACTCCTTTTATATTATTAGTAAAAGTAAAATTTTAATTTACTGGAGGTAACCTATTTATTAATATATATATATATATATATATATATATATATATATATATATACTGGTAATTTTTCTTTTACGGAGGGGTAACCTGGGTTACCAACTAGCTCCGCCCCTAACTGTGATGCTGACTGGGCAAGGTGCAGAGATTCCAGGTAATCTGTTACAGGTTTCTGTGTATTCCTAGGCCATGCCATGATATCCTGGAAGTCTAAGAAGCAGCATGTGTATTCCTAGGCCATGCCATGATATCCTGGAAGTCTAAGAAGCAGCAGACAGTGTCTAAATCTTCAGCTGAGTCAGAATATAGGAGCATGACACTGACTACCTGTGAATTGCTTTGGATATCCTATCTTCTCAAGGATTTTCAGATTGAACTTCTTCTTCCTATTCCACTATGGTGTGATAACACAGCTGCAATCCATATAGTGGAGAACCCTGAGTTCCATGAAAGGACCAAGCATATAGAAATTGATAGTCATGTCACAAGAAATCAGTTTAAAGCTGGTTTCCTTCACCCTTACCCCATCTCTACAAGGCTTCAGCTTGCTAATTTGTTTACCAAGCTTCTGCCTGCTGAAAGCTTGCGTTCTTTGCTGTTCAAGATGAACTTTTGCCTTCTTCCCTAAGTTCATCTTGAGGGGGGAGTGAAAGAATCTGTTGGATGAAGTTTCCCGCCAGAAGTCATATTTGGTTTTCAGTCAACTGGTCAAGTCAAGGGTGGCGTCTTTAATTATTGACCAAGTGTTTTTTTTTTCTTTCTTATCTTAGCTGTTAGATTGTTTGCTTAGCTGTTAAGTTTTCCTTAAGATTCTGTTAAGTCTTTTTTGATTCTGTTAGGCGGATAAAACAAGATGTATTGTTTGCTTAGCTGTTAAGTTTTCCTTAAGATTCTGTTAAGTCTTTTTTGATTCTGTTATATATAAGCAGAAAGGAGCACGGTTTGTACAGTTTCGTTTGAGTTGATATAAGAAAATCTTCCCCAAATACTGTGTTTTTCTACTATGTGTTTTAGTGTGTGTTCTTGGTGTGCTAAGCTGATCCATAGATCTCTGTAGATTTTCACTATATGCATCCAAAAACAAGAAAAATTAAGCAGAAACTGTCAAACATATATTTTACTTCTTGAAACAATAAAAGATAATTCTCTTCTCTGTGTTTCTTCTACTCTATGAGCTAGAGTTGAATAACAGAAATGGATATGAACATGGCTTCTCCGAGCTATGGAGCTTCCAGCTTTATCGGAAGTCCGTTGATCCCTGGACTCCGGGTGCTTGTGGTGGACGATGATCGCACTAGTCTCCTTATCTTGGAAAAGATGCTGATGGAATGCCTTTATCAAGGTAGCTTATGCAATACTTATATTTCATCAAGTATGTTTTTCTATCAGGATTCAGGCTTATCAGCTCTTTTTTTCTTGGATTGATCACAGTGACAAAGTGTAACAGGGCAGAGATAGCTTTGCATCTGCTCAGGGATTATCCAGAAGCGTTCGACATAGTGATTTGCGAAGTTCATATCCCTGATATGGATAAATTCCGACTGCTCGAAAAAATCAGCCTGGAAATGGACTTGCCTCTCATCTGTAAGCTCATATGAGAAAAGTAGTTCTGAACTTTCATGTTATATTGGTCAAGTTTTGATTTTTCATGTTCTTCCAATGACAGTGATGATGTCAGCGGATGATAGCAAGGAAGTGTTGAAGATAGGTATGAGTTATGGTGCATGCAGTTACCTGACAAAGCCGGTTGGGATCGATGCCTTGAGGAACATAACACAGCATGTGCTTTACAGAAAGAAGATCAGGAAGAGAAAGGATATTGATGAGGATGATGCATCTCTGTTGAATAAACCTACAAAACCCCGTGTGATTTGGACTATTGAGCTGCACCAGAAATTCGTCGCAGCTGTTAATCAACTTGGAATCGAAAGTATGATCTTATTTTTAATTACCTCTTCTTTCTTGATTCCTCTGTATGATCTTATTTTAACTTGTTTTTGTGTCATAGCATTTCTGTAAATATATATGATGATTATGCTTATATAAGTATCACTACAATATATGTAACAGTACAGAAGTGTCATACTAATAATATCTGCAACCTACGTATGTCACTATAGTTTACTGCACCAGATGTGTCACTAATCTAAGTAAGACACTAAATTGTGTCACTAAGTATTTTAATTTAAAAAAATCACTTCTAAATGTTAAGAAACCAAAGTTTAAGGTGTCGCAACTATTTTTATGACGCGCATGATATTCATATTTCTGTGAGTGTTAGATAGTGACACCTTGAAGTATATTTCTATTTATGACATTTGAAATCTTGTGAAATGAACTTATGTAACAGCATGGATTAATTAGAGGTGTGTATTGGTGCACTAAATTTTAGTGACAATGTTTAACATTTGTGAAGCTATTTTTTCTTTAGTAGTAAAATGATCAAGATTTTACTGATACTTTTGTTAATTTTGTTCTGTAAATCTATCATTTTCTATTGTAAACCCTCTAGATTGAAATGAATGCAGAAGCAGTTCCAAAGAAGATTTTGGACTTAATGAATGAGCCTGGATTGACTAGAGAGAATGTTGCAAGCCATCTTCAAGTATGAGATTGACTTTAATTTCTTCCACCTTTTAGTTTAAAGAGACTATGCAAACAAAATTTATGTTTCTTGTTGCAGAAATATAGGTATTACCTACGAAGAAGTGAGAAGTGCAATTATCAGGCTAGTCAGATCACATCACAGATAAACTCGCTTCCGTTACCCCGCGTGGTTTGGTCTGTTGAGCTCCATCGGAAATTTGTGTCAGCTGTTAATCAGCTTGGAATCGACGGTTTGACCTTATTCATCTCTTCACTTTATCTCTCTGATCATAATCAAAGAAAAATTAACTGATTCTTGATTGATTAGTCTTTCTATATATGATCTATATGCTATGCAGAAGCCACTCCGGAGAAGATACTTGGCCTGATGGATGTACCTGCACTAACTCATGAAAATATTGCAACGCATCTTGGGGTATATATTTAGAACTTTCCCTTTCTTGAACAAAAATATCTGACAAGTTCACAATAAAATAAAACAAAGTCTTCTGTTGAATCAAAAGATAAATGTCTGACAAATTCTAAAAAAGTGTTTGAATACTGAAACAAATCACTAGATTGCAGAAAATAAACCAAAACTGAAGAAATAAAAAATAAAATTGCAGAAAATGTCATTTGTTGGCACAAGTTTATATGATTCCTTTTGCAGAAATATCAGGCTCTCAATGATCGAGCATTGAAAGCCCAATCTTATGGTGGCATTGGTGTGCCAGTGAATCCTTACACAGTGCCTGGATCATCACAAGCTAGTCTTCAGCCTTCCAACAGGCAACAGATCCTCAAAGAGGCGAAAACAGGCGCGGTAACATCCGATTCGAAACCTGATAATAAACCAGGGAAAGATGATTGGATAGTGGAGTTGGACAATATTGTAGGATCATCAACCTTTGGCTCCAAACGAAGCTTGCTCCAGCAAGGTTTCTCGTCGGGTCAGAACCACACCATGTTGATTTTGTTTGGAATGATGTCTGTTGTTTTCTGGGTGTGGTTTGTGTTTCCCAATCTTCACAAATGCTTTTTCTAAGCATATTTCTATTTGAATTCCGATGCGCTTTTGGTGACAAATAAATTGTATTTTCCCACCAGTTTGGTTATTACATGACAGTTTGTTATAATATTGTATTTTCACTGTCTTTTAATTATAATATTCATGACAGATGTATCTCCCCATTTACTGGATGCGTTCACAGACAAATGTAGCATTTCAGGCTCATCAGAGTCGTCCAGTAATCATAGAAACAGAAAGCGTATATGTGTGGATGGTGGTAGGGATAAATCAGAGATATTCATAGAGAGAAAACTAACAGAAAAAAGCGTCCAGCAAATGATCACTTACAAATGATCAATTAGAGGTATGTATAGGTGCACTAAATTTTAGTGACAATTTTAACATTTGTGACACTCCAAGCTATTTTTTTAAAAGCAAGATTTTACTCATTCTTTTAGTTATAATAGTATTCTATATTCATATCATTTCTCCATTCTTAACAATTTAGATTGAAGTGAATGCAGAAGCTGATCCAAAGATGATTCTAGACTTGATGAATGAGCCTGGATTGACTAGAGAAAATGTTGCAAGCCATCTTCCACCTTTTAGTAGTTTGCCTTTGTAATTTTAAAGAGATTGTGCAAACAAAATTTATGTTTCTTGTTGCAGAAATATAGGAAAAGTCTGCAATTATCAGGCATTAGTAAAGCCTCCTGGTCAGAAATTTGTGTCAGTTGTCAATCAGCTTGGAATTGGCGGTTTGATCTTATTCATCTCTTTAATTTATATATCTCTCTGAATGATCAAAAGATTAACTGAATTCTTGTATATATATGCTGATCATGATTTGATTCTACTCAACCTGATGAATTTACCATCTCTAACTCATGAAAATATTGCAAGGCATCTTGAGGTTAGTATACTTTCCCTTTCTAAGAACAATAATATCTGACAAATGAAATTCACCATATAAGAAAACAAAGTCTCTAGGTTGTTGTTGATGATCCACAATAATTTTTATGTTTCTTGTTGCAGAACCGTGTAGCAATAATCTGATGATGGCATTGGTGTGCCAGTTACTGCTTACACTGTGTCTGGATCATCACAAGCCAATCTTGATCTGCAGCCCTCCAACGGGCAACACATTCCCACCGAGAAAGCATCAACAGATGGAGATTTGCAACCATATTTTTTTTTTTGTACAAATACTTTTTTTTTTTTAATTGAAACCACCATTGGTGGGGGGATTATATTGGCTTCCCCATGCCGTAAATAACAAAACAGAAATAAAATACAGATGCCCGAAGGCGATATTTCCTAGGCTTTCGCCCGGAAGCATGGTGTAGCCCGGAGGCTGCTGTAACTCCACGTGTGGAGGCGATGAGTAGGACTCCAGAGAAGTTTTCTAACAATTTAGCAATTCTAGTACTTCTCTGTGTCTAATGCCTGTAACAGCATATCTAAAACTACACTAGACTACAACTAGAAACTAAGAAACTGGGATACAAAGAATCAATACTACCAACATTTCGACAAGTGCTGGTCTCACCTGTTGGATGCCCAAGTAGTATTCAGAAAATCAGACTACGCAAAGATATTATCGTCACCTTCCGATAAGTCTCACGGTAAAAGAAACCCCGGTCAGTTCAGACTCTATCAGCTCAAAACTCTCACTCTCCTGTCATCTCACGATAAAAGAGAATTCCGAAAAGCTATATGACAGTATTAAGCACGCATGAAAACTATCTAACACGCAATAAGCAGACAAGTCAGCCTACACGGTCTACTAATCTAGTGAAAACGGAGTCGCCAACAAGTGAGTAAAGACTACTTTTGACTCGGATTTCTCCTCCCGTTAAATAGCTAGATTAGAAGTCATAATAAAGTTTACCGAACTAAAAAGGACCCGTCGGAAACTCAATTTGACAGATAGCATTCGTCTAATTATCTAGCAAAAACACAACAATAAAGCACTTATCCCAGTTGAAATAAAAAAGGTTAAAACTTAAAATTAAATTGAAAGGAGATTCGCAACCATAATAACCAGGGAAAGATCATTGGATAGTGGAGTAATTATTAACCATATAATTAATATGTTATAATTAATTCTAGTTTATACTATTGTTGTTAATTTTTAGTATATAATTAGATATATCTTATGTTATTTAATTAGATATATATTTTACGCAAATATTTAAATGATTTTTTTTATATAAAATTAAGAGGTGATAAACTCATTGAAAGTTTATTAATTTATTTGTTCAATGACCACAAACACATACTCATATAAATAATTCGTTTATGAACCAACAATTATAGTCATTTAATTCGTTTTTAAAACATTACTATTTATAAATAAATTAATAAATAAAATAAATTCAAGTCCTTATACGTCATTTTACAATGTTTTTCAAACAAACAACTATCATCTATCAGCTAATTCACCAAACACATTTATACAATCAGCTAATGCAATCAGGTAGTCAAATCAGCTAATACAATCAACAAACAGCTAACAGCTAACCACCAAACACCCCCTAAATTTAAACTACTTCTGAAATAGAGCTACCTTATCGTATCCAAATCATAATTTATCCCTCTAAACAAAGAGAATATATAAAATCTGATAAAAAAATTAAAGAATATAAAACAGGCAAAGTATAAAAGGCGGGCGCCTATTTTCTTTTCTTTATTTAGAAGTATTTTCTTCTGGTTCATTTTAGAAGTCCTTCCCGTAAAACAAGAAATCAGAAAAGAAGAAGAAAAATGTCAAATTGGCTCTCATCATTCTCTCTACCCAACCCCTTCGAATCCGATTCCGATGTCTCCGACGCCGACGCCGGAGACGGCGACGGCGAAGCCGATGATCACAATCCAACAATCACTTCTCCCAGCGCCGGCGTCAAGCAAGACCTCTCCCTCATTTCTCAATCCTTCTCCCACCACCTCCGAGGAGTAGCGGCGTTTCTCGCTCCTCCGCCGCAGCCGCCCTCTTCCGGCGCCGATAGTCATGTTCCCGGTGACGGTGCTACGGGGCTAGCGGCTTCTTCCGGTGATCCCAAGGAAGCAATCTACGGGATTAAGAAGGATTTAGTTGAAATTGGGGGCAGCTTCAAGGCGCTCTTCTCCTCTTCTTCCTCCGGAATTACGAAATTCGCGTCCAACCTGCTGCAGCACCAAGGCGATGACGTCGGGCTTGATGACGTGGATAACGACGATGATGATCAGGAAGAAGATGAAGAAGCGGAGATTCCAGGAAGTACGGAGGATGTTGTCGAGTTTGTGCGGAAAGTTTCCCTGAGGCCTGAGCTCTGGACTGATTTTCCCCTCTCTTTACCCACCGGTAAACCTTCATTTCTTACTTTACCGAGCATTTAATTAATTCGTTTTCGCACTTTAGAGTAGCTTATGTGTTAAAAACCAGTCAGTGTTAAGTAGGATGACATGACACAAGTTATAAAATTAAAGATTTACGGAAAGTGTATTGAGTGAAGAGAATTTGCAAACTTGGGGAAGAAGGGAAGTTACAGAGCAAGAAAATATGAGAAGAATGGGGAGGAAGGATACTTAATCTAATTTCTGATTACAGCATAACTGCTTTGTAACTACCCTAATCTATATCCTCTAATTATTGCTTCTGTCCACCCGAGGCTTTGTGCTGATCAGACTGGAAGTTATGGCCTTGGTGGCAGAGCATCTGAAAGTTAGTTATAACTAACTTCTGAATGGCTGGAAACTACCAGTCATCCCCTGCATGGCATGTGAATATAATGAGAGTTGTGTTCATGTTGAGTAAGGGTGGCCCAAGAATTTATATACTGATAATGAGTAAGGTTTGCTGTGTGAGGGCACTTGGGCAGATTGTTTATGAGGCATTTTCCCCAAGTTGATGAACCGTAGATTTAGCTGAAAAGTGTTTGTGGAACTTATGACAATATGAACCAGAGTTGTAACTTAGTTTGAGGATTGGACACATAGGCATTTCTAGTGTTTTCAAATGTTATTATTTCGTAACAAGTGTGGATGGAGTGGCATATTAGTGTCTATCATAGTCTATGCCCGCGTTAATTTTTGGCTAGGTCAATCATTAAACGTGTAATACTCAATATGTTTTGATTCTCTTTTAGGTTTTGAAATGTCTGATGTTCAGAAACAACATGCCGCTCTTATGGAGGAGTTAGTGCCCGATCTTCTGGATTTGAGGCAGACTTGCAGTGACATGAGTGATGGACAGTTTTGGATGATCTATTTTATATTGTTGCTTCCAAGACTAAATGAGACTGATGTTGAGCTTCTGTCGTCTTCTCAGGTAAGATTCCATGTTCCTTTTGTACAGTAATATTTTGTTACTTTTGATCAATGGTCTTTCCGCTGTCTTTGCAGATTGTTGAAGTGAGAGAGACACTTATGAGAAAGTTGCAAGATAAGAAGAAAGCACAAGTGGAGGAGAGTTCAGGAATTTCTGAAACTTCCAATGCCCCTGTTGCTAATGAACATATGAATGTAGCAGGCAATGCCAGTTCCTCCAAGGACATTTCACCTGAGAAAGCCAGTAGTACCAGTGATAGAGAAGTTGAAAGCCAAAAAAGTGGTGACCCAGTGAAGAATGGTGAAGATGTTGATGATGTTTCATTCAGTGATCTAGAAGATGAAGATAATGACTTATCGGATAGAGTATCCGGGTTCAAGCCTACACAGAGTGGACGAGCTTCATCAAGCAGTGATTCAAATGATTGGGTTCGATTGAAAGAAAATTCTGGAGCTCAGAGTGGCCAGAATAAGTCTGGATTGCCTACAAGGTTTGGTAAAGATTCAGAAGGTGAGGAATCAAGTGACTGGCTCACAGTTGATGAATCCGACACTGACACACATTAGCAGCAGCGCCATTTGAGTCTCTGATGTCTGTAAATTTTCGTGTCAATTCTCCCCCTCTTCTTGTCCGCACGTGCTGAACCCCTAGCCTTGTGTGTCTGCCTACTAAGCTGTGTTCCAAGCAATTGGGAAAGCCAAGCCTCTGAGATACTGCCTTGAAGCCTTGTGATGTTCTTCAGGGGTGTTATATTGTGACTATAGTCATTTCTGTGTATGTTGTAGGGAAAAATTACTGGCTATTCTGGTCTTTATATTTGAGGTAAACTTCTTATGTTGGTTGTTAACAACTTTGGTTGGAAAAATAACTGTTTGTAGCCAAACAAGACACTACTTGTACTAGTTTATGAAAGTGGATATCAGGTAAAAGAAACCTGTTCTTCTTAGTATGTACAGGAATAAGTGAAGAAATAAACTCTCAGCATTCTCCTCAATCTTTTACTTTTAGTTCATCGATAAGTCTCTGGTTTCTGTGGCGGTTTTCTTGAAAGAATGCACCAGTGTAATCAACCACATTCTTGTAAAGCCTTGGCCTGTTCTCATCAACCAGCCCTTCTGCTGGTTCAACGTTGTTACGCTTGTCAGGGCTACAAAAAACAGACATGGAGATCCACTGTTCATCTGCACTTGCCACAAACCTATGCACTCTGCTCTTGAAGATGCCATTCGACATTATCTGCACACACAAAAGAAACATCAAACACTGCAAATCAGACAATGAGGATGATTTAAACTGTACTGAACCAAAATTAATTAAAGTGTATAGTAAGTAGTAATGTAGACCTAAAGTAAGCTAAAATAAGCTAATATTCACCTCAGCTTGGTCACCGACGATGACTAGCAGTGCATGCGAACTGAGGGAGTTTCTTAACCATTGATCATCAATCTGGATTTCTATTGCTTCCATATTTTCCTGTACAATAAAGTTCAGAGCTGAAGGATTTGCCCCATGTTCATCTGTAAGCTGCTGAGTGCTTGGATGTTGCGGAGAATGAGAGTCGAATCTTGCAGACAACGAGGGGCTTTCCCCATGTTGTTTCAGAAAGCAATTCTCTTCCAGATTCAGTGATTTAGCCATGGCCTTGAGTATCATTTCATTCAGTTTTCGCAACTTCTTCGAAAACTCAAGCAGAACTTTCCTGCTCAAAACAAACAATATCATACTAATTGTCAAGTTTATTTAGACTAAAAATTATTAAAACTTGATTGTTTAAATAGAAGTTGTGCCAAACATAGTAAGATCACACGTGATAATATTGTAACTTATGTATCAATTCAATCCAATTTCAAGGCACTTTTGACTAATATCAATAAATTGCAGTTTCAGCTGAGAGACGGAGAGAGTGCCTGAAGTCTTTAGGATGTTCCGGCCATGCTTTGACCGTCCTCTGATCTTCGGCGCAGAAATCGAGACATAACGTGTCATCATGATCAGGGTTCCGATCATTTAGAAAAGCATCAAATCCGGCGGGGATGGAAACTTTCTTCTTTTCCTCCGGCGGGAGAGCGAAGAATCGTTTGCTGACATCACACAGCTGGTCAAGAAATGATGCTTCGATTCCATGATTAACCAGCTGCGGAAACAAATTGACTCGGGTTCAAAAGTGATCGGGTTATTAAGAACTGAGTAGAAATGAATGTTGACTGTTGAGGAAATCAAACCTGGAAGTAACCGCATATTCTGAGAACCCTTTTGAGCTTGCCGAGTTCTTGATCGGCCGCCGGCGACGTTTTATTAGTATTACCGTGATGAAGAAGAAGAAGACCGGCGTCGAGTTTAGGTATCGGCGCTAGTTGCGGTGGACGCATTGCGAAGGGAGGAAATGGATCAAAGACTTTTCATTACCTCTGATGTTTCTTTTCTTTGGTGGAGTATCAGATTAATTTTGACCGTAGAATAATAATAAAAAACTCCAGTAATTCAAATACTTAGGTCCTATTCTCTAGAGATTATTATTTGAATATTTTTTAGTTCAGATAAATTTTTTTTAGTTCAGATAAAGTTTTTTAAGTTCAGATAAACTTTTTTAAGTTCAGATGAGTTCAGATAAAGTTTTTTAAGTTCAGATGAGTTCAGAAAATCTTTTTTAAGTTCAGATAAAGTTTTTTAAGTTCAGATGAGTTCAGATAATCTTTTTTCAGTTCAGATGAGTTCAGTTCAGTAAACTTATTTAGTTTTCAGATAAGTTAAGTTCAGTAAACTTATTTGTATTTTAGTTCATTTCAGTTTAAATCAGTTCAATATTTTTAATTTTTTTCATGTCAATTCAGTTCTGTTAAATATTGTATATTATAATAATTTCATTTCAGTTCAGTTCAGATCAGTTTAGTTCAACAACAATATAATTTGATGCAATGAATTAAGGTTAATTTATTCATACCGTTTTTTTCAACGCATTAATTTTTACTTCGATTAAGTATAATTTAGTTCAGTTCAGTTTAGTTCTGCAAAATATAATTTGAGGAAATTAAGGTTAATTTAGTTATACCAATTATTTTTTCAACACATTAATTTACACTTCAGTTCAGTTTAATTCAGTTCAATTCATCATAAAATAAACTCAGTCATAATGCATCATTCTAAATTTTTTAAAATAGAAATAATTGTTAAGAAAATTGAAAAATAGTTCAATAGATGTTGAATACTATGAACATCTATATTTCTATTCCTATGTTTCGGTTTCCATATCATTAGCCACGGCATGCCAGATTCTTGTTGCTATATTTTTTCGAACTTGATTCATATACAACTTCCGTTGTGGGTTGAACAAATCACTATCTGCAGTTCCTTGAACATTTGAGTCATACTTTACAATGGGTATCCCAAGCCTCTCCATGTGAATGAGATTATTGAGTGTAATTGAAGCCACTATAATGGACAATTGCCATTTATCCTTCATTTGAGGCATCACATCATGTTCAGTTCAATTTATTTATATATTTCAATTCAGATTAATTTTTAAGTTCAAATAAGTTCAGCTAAATTTTTTAAGCACAAATGAGTTCAGTTCAGATGAGTTCAGATAAAGTTTTTTAAGTTCAGATGAGTTCAGATAAAGTTTTTTAAGTTCAGATGAGTTCAGATAAAAATTTTTAAGTTCAGATAAAGTTTTTTTAGTTCAGATAAACTTTTTTAAGTTCAGATGAGTTCAGATAAGTTCAAATAATCTCTAGAGAACATGACCTTATTACACGTATAGATTATCATTTATTTTGAAACTTTTTATTATTTCAAACTATGGTATCTGAATTAATGTTATAAATTTCAATAGTGAATGGTATGAAAAATTGATAGAATGAAAAAAGAGAAATATAAAATAAGAAAGCGAAAAAAAATGTAAGAATAACAAAAAAAATTCATAATTTATTTATGACAAATACTTAGTGATCAATTCATTTAAAATCAATTAAAATAAACAGTGCAGTATATTTTTCATGACTGAACATTCGGTCAAATATAACAGACTGACATGTAGAATTTCCAAATAAATTTAGCTAAATGTCATCTCATTATTCATAAAAGATTCATACTTTTTAATATCCAAAAACAAAAACTATTTTGATAATATTGCCAAAAATCACAAGTAAAAGCTTTTGAATTTTATAATTATAATAACATTTTAGTTAGAATTTTATAACAATTTATGTTTGGGTCACTACAAATGGTCAGGGAAGTTTAAATTTTTGTTTAGTGCCAAATTTCGTTAATTATAAATGAATTAATACAATTCATTGATTCCCAGATTCACTGGCGCCACAAACCGGCACTGCCGTGGCAACGTCTGGGCCCTTTCACTTGATTCTCCCGTTGCGTCTTCTCCTTTACTTTTGCCTCCTCTCCGCATATTCTTCAACACAATCTCCGCATTTTGCAACATAAATTCGTCTGTTGCTTTGCAAAAATCATAGGTTTTTTAGTTTCACAATAATGGCTAGACTGGCTTTAGGAGCTGATAGAAGTCTATGCCACACAAGTACAACCCATCAAGCTTCCATCTTTATCTCATCTTCCAAACGGGATTTCTTGAATGTATTGCCTTTTAGGAACAAGCATAGTTTGAGATTCAGAGTTTCCTGCAGAGTGAAGGAGAAAGGGCAAACCGATAGTTTGTCTGAAGCCCAGAAGAGCAAATTAAATGGTGTTCAAATAAATGAGGAGCTTGTGAGAAGTGCTGAGGCTGACTTTGGGGATGTGGATAGAGGTGATGAATTTGGGTTGCAGTGGAATTGGCCACCTTGGAAGAATCTTCCTCCCAGATATAAGCTCATTGGGACTACTTCGCTGGCCTTTGTTGTTTGCAATATGGACAAGGTCTTGATTCTTGAACTCTGTGTGTGTTTGTTCATTATGTTTGAATTTGTGCTGATATTGTGTGCTGATTTGTGTAGGTGAATCTGAGTGTTGCTATTATACCTATGTCCCATCAGTATGGTTGGAACTCATCAATGGCTGGACTGGTCCAGTCATCTTTCTTTTGGGGTTATGCTTTGAGTCAGTTGCCTGGTGGCTGGCTGGCTAAGATGTTTGGTGGAAGGTTAGTTTTCGAGGAGCTAAAGTGGGGCTTCAGAAGATAATGCTTTTTGTATGGTATCATTATCCTTCATACTGATACAATGTACAGACTTTAATGGACTTAGATTATGTTGATTGACTAAGAAACATCTAGTAAGAGGATTTTTTAGATGGACTAGAGTGTATTTGTGAGCTAGCAGACGAAGCTTTTGATGATGCGAAAGGAAGTAGGCATTTTCATTGAGCATGGTTCTCGTGTTTTGTTAGTGCCCATGTGAAATTAGAAATTGGAATTTAAGCAAATGGTCTAGTCGGATATTCAGCGTGTTCTTGATTAAGTGAAATAACTTTTAAATCTTGAAAATTATAGATTTGTTATATCAGTACTAGCAACATGTCAAAACGGCTTGAAAGTTAATGGCATTTCTATAGCTTGGCTGATTCGATTCCATGGTGGTTAAGAGAACCTGTTACAAGTTGATTTCAAAGCAAGCAGTGTCTAAAGTTGTTTTTCAAACTTTAAAGACTAAATGATGCCCTTTACTCTCATCACAGGAAGAAAGGAAAATATTTACTTTCCTAACTAGGCTACTTTCTTGTTAAGTAATACTCAAGGGTGGGCATTCTCCTTTGCAGGAAAGTTCTTCAGGTTGGAGTTCTCTGCTGGTCAGTGGCCACAGCATTAGTTCCTTTTGTTGCCGGATTTATGCCTGGACTTGTACTTTCCAGGATATTGGTATTTATCTAACATGTTTCCTTTCCTGATGTTTAGTAGTGTTTCACCTGTATCCATGATATTTTATGTTGGTACTTGCTAGTTTCATGACTTTGATTATTTTAACATAGGGAGGTTGTCCTGCACTTCAAATTGAAGCATAATTTTATATCTTCTAGTTATCCTTTCATGTCTCCTCTAACTCATATTTTCTATGTCATATTTAATTTAGGTAGGCATTGGGGAAGGTGTTTCACCATCTGCAGCAACTGACTTAATTGCCAGGCATGTTTGACCCTGAATAGTACATGCTTTTGTTTCGGAATTTATTTACTTTAAGTAGACATGTTACTGGTGATTCTTGCCGTTCTGTTCCTTTGTAATTATCATGCCTCTCCTCTCTTAAGAGTATATGTCAGTAGCGGCACTGTGTCTACTGTCTAGTATGTTTTTTGCTATGCATCTGCGGTGAAGAATCCAAACGTCGATTACTCAGTTACAAAAAAATTGTAAATTATGATTTTCTAGATGGTGCATGCACATGGGCTCCTCTGGTTGCAGTTCCCTGCTTGTTGTTAATTATAACTTAACAAATGAAAATCTTGATATAATCTGAACTTCTGAAGCCATTGTTGTGAATTTGTTAATGCTTAACATTTTAAGTCATTGACCTTTTTACAGAACAATACCACTAGAAGAGCGTTCTCGAGCAGTATCATTTGTTTTTGGTGGTTTGAGTTTCGGAAGTGTTTTGGGGTAAGTTATAATAGTTTCGCGAACTGTATATCATCATTTTCATATGGATTTCTGCTACTGTTTAAAATTTCTCCACCGGAAACTTGTCTTTTCTTCTTTTAGATAACTAACTCTGCTGGAGGAAAATATGATGTTGGTACAATTACAGTGTTTTTTCCCATAAAATATATTTGGGGCTGTTAGCTGAAGCCCATCTCTCTCTGAAAACATCCAACCCTTCCTCATATAAGCTACCTCCGACTTCAAATGATCTGTTCATTATTTTTCCAAACTGGATGGACCTCTCTCCCTTTTAGCATTCTTATACAGGAATATTGTGAAACGGAAAAAAGTCAAATAACTTACAGTTACAGTAGAGCTTTTGTGTCGACTAATTTCTACTTTCTAATTCTACAGGCTTCTTTTGGCTCCTCCATTAATCCAAAATTTTGGCTGGGGATCCGTGTTTCTCATATTTGGGTTTCTTGGCATAGCCTGGTAAGTGACCAAAGGGGAGTACTGTCTCTTTTTTTTTTAATCCATGTTTTTTTTCATTTTGTCCAACCACAGTTTTTATGGAGAATTTGGCATTTGATCAGTATATGTTTAACACAATGAAATGTATGAAAATATCCTCCTGTTTTTTTGTGGGAACTTTCCTTTTCTTGCTTTGGAGCTGACAGTTGCAAAATAGAAAATGGTTTTGGTCTTGGCCTTGTACCAAAATTTCACCTCTTAATACTACGTGGTATTTCTTGTCTTCTTTTGACTTCTGAAGAGTGCGAGTAACTAGTTTGTGAAGCAAGTAATATCGTCACTAACTTAGGCACGTTATCTCATATTCTTGCAGGTTTTTGGCATTTCAATTTGTTGAGGATGAACAACCTTCAGTAGGTTATGCTCCACCTCAAGTACTTCAATTTTGTTTTTTTTCTCCTGCTAAAACAGAATATCTGTTCTCATTTCCAGTTTAAAACACTTGGGTGAGACCGGTGATATGAGGGATTTTTTTTTTTTTTTTTGGTTAGTTCATGTGCTTAATTTGGCCTGTTAGTTTTAAAAACGAATTAGTTCACATTTTCAGTTTTCTGCAAGAGCTTACAACATCTAAGTAAAGAAGTTCTTTTTTAAGTAAACAAACAGAAATTATGATACAAACATATGAACTTATTCACACAAACTAATCACTCATCTCACCATCAGAGGCGGATCTAGGAATACCAAAGTAGTGGGGCAATACTATAATTTTTATAAATATTAAAAGTAATTTGTAAAAAGTAAAAGTAGTGGGCCAAAGTTTTGATTTTAAAATTTTTAAATAGCTGCGTCTGCCTCAGCTCACCATAAGCATATAATGAGGCGGTCTCATAGGAGACTTTCTCCTTTCAGTTGTTAGGATGTGGATAGATGATCTAACTTGTAGTCTGTGTTATGATGCATGAATCAAAATGATGAGTGAATAATGTGAGGTCAGATATAATTTATTTTTGCTCATGTAATACGCATGTAAAGGATGACTATATAGTTATTTGCCTAAAACAAAGTTATCTTCTAGAGCTCTAATATCTAGTCAAGGAAGCACAATATGATGTGTCTGAATTCTTGATTATGATTCTTGTTCCACTGGTCTGATAAAACCTCTACATATCCAGGGCTTCAGGTAGCTGAAAATAAGTCATCAACTTTGTCTTTGGAAGATTTGGGAGGATCCCTAAAGGTAAGCTATCTACATATTACTGATATCTGTCAGAAATTCAAGAATTCTTAGAAGCTCACTGCTTTATATCTCTGTATGTTTATTTGCTTGATGACAGATTTTTCCTTTTGCTTTTCTGTTTAATCCAAATTAAGCACTCTGTAATAACCATAAAAAGTGCAATAAAATGCATCAATATTGTGGTCTGGTTGGATGGCATCCTTTTAAAGATAGTACAGAAAGATGTTTAAGTAGAAGTTCTTTTTTTTTGGTAATTGACACTGTACTCTGTTATTTGGGGGACTTCCTTAATCAATTTTTCTATTTTACAGGATATTCCCTGGATGGCATTTTTCAAAAGTAAAGCTGTCTGGGCTATGATATATGCTCATTTTTGTGGAAGTTGGGGTCACTATACTTGTTTGTCCTGGCTTCCTACTTATTTTAGGTATCTCTGAATTCTTGTGAAATTTCAAATTGATTATGATTTCTTTTAGAAAAAGCAGAAACTAACATGCATATGTTATCACTTGCAGCGAAGAGCTGAATCTTAACTTGACCGAAGCTGCCGGGGTGAGTTCATAATTCATATCATCTCTGTATGTCTGATTTTCTCGTTAGAGTCTTGGATTTGGGTTATGGAATGTTTAAAAATGCAAGTCGCCTTTGTTTCAGGTCTCAGTCCTTCCTCCATTAGCTTCAATTTTTATCACTGGCTTAGCTTCTCAATTGGCTGACGGCTTGATTTCTAGAGGAGTCGACACCACTAGGGTAAGTGAAACAAAGCTAATAAGTACATTTGTTCTTTTATAGGAAAAAAGAATGCGGTTACTTTCATACAAATATATTTCTCTAGACCAATGGCAAAAACAGTGCAACATATATAGCTCGTTTAATAGATTTGTGCCATTAGGTGCGCAAGATTTGCCAAACAATCTCATTTCTGTCTCCAGCAACTTGCATGATACTTTCTTCTTTGGATTTGGGATTGCCACCATGGGGAGTGGTGACAATTCTCACAGGAGGTTTAGCCCTATCAAGCTTTGCCTTATCAGGTATTAGACCTGCCAACAAGAGCTGGTTTAATTCATCTTCAATCTTTAAAAAGACGGGCATTCTTTCTCTACAATTGTGATATGGCCAACTTCTTTTGTTTTCTGCTTGTAGGCTTATACTGTACTCATCAAGACATTTCGCCTGAATATGCGAGCATTCTTTTGGTTAGTATTATATTTCTTCATTCGTATGTGTTAGGAATTGGTCCATGAAAAGTTTCATATTTGGGAGTTTGGATTATTTGATCTGTTTGAATATCTGGTGGCCAGGGAATAACAAACACAGTAGGAGCAGTACCTGGTATTGTTGGCGTTGTTCTGACAGGTTACCTACTTGACTACACCCACTCATGGAGTGTAAGTTGCCTTCGGTTCCCGTGTCTTCTTGTTGAATTCCTAGCCAGTATCTACTGAACAGGCTAAAGTCAAATGATTCCCTTCATTTGCAGATTTCATTGTTTGCGCCATCAATCTTTTTCTACCTCACGGGCACAGTAGTGTGGTTAGCATTTGCCAGCAGTGAACCTCAGTCTTTCTTGAAGAGTAAATGACTAATGGCTTTCACCACAACAATTTTTGGGAGGTGCTTGTTTATGTTGTACACACGTAATTATAGGTTGGTAGGCTTGTAGCATATTACCCTACACATCGATGTAATCAAAAGGGTACACACTACATAGATCTAGTGTAAATATAGCTTCAGGAAGATGTTTGTCCATTTGTTTATACCAGGCTTTCCTCAGGAGCATCCATTGTACTAATATGAGTCAAAAAGAATCGGATTTGTATTCAATTTATGATGATTATTCATCAATGGAACCAATTTTTAGCCCCATTTTGTAATCTCCCGACCTGTAATAATGGCATGTTCATAGCAATAATGAGTTCTAACCTACATTTTAACTGCAAGCAGGGAGCCGAACATATGGCATATGCGCAAATACAATGGAGAAAGGAGCAACATTTATTGTGTCAGATGCATTTGCAGGCCCAGGATTGAGTTGGGGAATGTTCCCATTCATATCCACACCAAGTTCTTCTCCATTAAGCATCATGGTCTGACTATGCAGATCACCATCCTTGGCTGTCAGGTGATACTCTTCTCTCATCAATGGTGCTGCTCTTCCATGTCTAGGTAGCAGAATTGACCCTGATCTCAGCTGATGGTGGTGTTGTTGATGATGATGACGTCCGTGCCTCTTTCTAGAATTGCTGTCTGAAACTCTTACTTGGACGAAATCCCTCCCGTCGAGATTAATCAGCAGCAATGTGATACCTCTCTGCAAACCAGGTACAGTTGGTTTTAAGGTAAGATGTATGATACAGAAACTTACAGGTCTTATGTGGTAACAGTTTGTGTACTTACAGATTGCTTTGCACAGTGAGCATAAACGCGTAGTTTCTTGGTGCCGTTCAATTGGGCCGACAGAACATTTCTTCCCATTACTTGGTGCCAAAGAAGAGCACTGTAGTAATCTGGGTGAGGAGCAAAGGTGTTAGTGTTGAGCAAGCCGTAGTTTCCTCCAATTAGTGATTGCCGGCAGTATGTTTTCGTGCCATAAGTTGCTGACATTCCTAGCTGATCCAGATACCTACACAGACCAAGTTCAAATAAGCCCGTTTCTTCTCATCCTAACTGTCAGTAGTTCAATTCAGTTCAGTAGCATTACCAGAAACTGTACACAAAGGCATTGGAGACGCCATCTCTGCCACTGTTGTATGCGCCTCCAGACTCACCAACCCAAGCAGAGGCAGAAGTCGGGGAGTTCTTGAGAGTTCTCTGGAGTTGACTAAATGTACCAGCCTCATTATTTAGAACCACGGGATCAAGGATCCTCAGAGTAAGGTTTCTATCAACTCCTGACAATCAAACAGGGAAGAAGAACTTCGAATAAATGAAATGCTGATTATGGATTGTACAAAATCATGATCCTTATTTCATGGTACAACTTTACCTGCTCCAAGATTATATATGTGATGAGTAACTGCATCTACTGAATCGTTTGAATTCCTCAGGAAAGTCGTGAACCAGTCTGCATCAAAGAATCCTCCAGGAGCTATCACCATCGGCTTATCTGCCTTGTCCTGGTAAATTTCGTCCACTATTCTTCGCAATACAATCACATCAGAAGCATACTGGTTTGCTGCAACCCTTACCCCAACTCCACTCCCACACAGTTCATTTCCTGCCAAATAGATTCAAAACTTCCATTAATCACCTGTTATCTCACAGAACTTTAAGATTCAAAATCTTTAATCTAACATGTTCTTACCAAGTTCCCAACCAAGAATTTTGTATCCTTTTGTGGCAGTATAATTAATGAACGATTCAGCATTTGAGGAATTCCAAGGCCCAGATGCTACACCATTGAATATCGATCTTCCATTCAGAGCATTCAGACCAAATATTACATCAGCTCTGGATTGAACAGAAGGTGACTCATTAAGTCTAAGGAAAGCTGATAAAACCACTTCGTTCAATCAAGATTCAAGACTCAAGAAAGTAGAGCATCTATTCTCACCCTGTATTTTGGAAGAAGTCGTTCAATTGATCCCATCTGGACAAAGGTAAGCAACCCTGAGTGAAACCAAACATCTCAGAAGAACTTCGAATAAATGAAATGCAGGGCCACACAAGAAGCATCTGCTGAAACTCGGTTTGATATATGACTTTATCCTGTAAGGAGCCTCCTAGTCTGATCTTCAAGGGAGAAAATGCTGCAAAATTACGGGAAATTCATAACTTCAGATACAACAACATTGGTTATTACCTTGCAATGAGATTAAGGAAGCCATAACTAAGTTCACACTTACCTTTAATCGCATTCTGGAGAATCGTGTTACTAAGATCCTGCACATGAATTAAAAGAAATGATCAAACAAATTTGTAAACAACATTAAAACTGTCTAAATTTTCTGCACAAAACACTTCAAATCCCATGTCCAAGTTAATGTATTCATTTCCTGACTGAATTACAAAACGACGACGCTCTATTTAGTATTAATAACTAATATTAGTAAGAGTACGCGATTTTATAATTTCGAAAGGAATGGACAGGGTTGCAGCTTAGACATGTGATCCTTTTTTGCTGGACTAACCACACAGTTCAGACTCTGGAGTTTAAGGTAAAAACCCAACAGAATAGAACAGAACACATATTTCAGACTTTATATTAAGTACACAATTCAGATTTTATATTAAGGTAAAAAAAAACATGATAGAACAGAACACATGGCTATGAACATAGTAAGCACACATTTCAGACTTTAAAGTTTGAGGTTTAAAAAAAAAACCAACAGAACAAAATAGATGAAAACATACATTTTAGACTCTTTAGTAAGCACGCAATTCAGATTTGGTACTTAGGTAAAAAAAAACCAACAGAACAAAATAGATGAAAGAACAAAACAACATTTCATACTTTGTAGAAAGCATATAGTTCCGACTTTGCAGTTTAAGGTCTAATTTTAAAAAAAACAAACCAACAAGACAACACAGGTAAAAGAACAGAACACCTGAGCCATGAACACAGCGAAAATTCAATCTTTACTAAATTAAAACTCAATGGGCACAATCATCAGACAAGAACCAATCAAACATCCTAAAACCCTTCAACAAACCATCCAATGTAGGACTCGAAACAAACCTGCGGAAAACACGAGAAAATCAAAGCAAGATTATCAACTCACCAGATTGAGAATAGAAGCATTTCCCCAGCTACAAGTTCCGTAGTCGCATTTCTCTGGCGGCCACCAATCCAAGGTAGCACATATGTAATCGCTGTCAGTTGTTCCTACGGGAAATCTCCCATCCACATACACAAAAGCTTCGGTTCCATGTACAACGTTCCTGTAGTAGGCAAAGATGGTGCCAAAACTGCCGTACAAACACAGCAGCACAACGTAGAACAGCACCGAAGAGCCCATTTCAGCAAATCAAACCTACGTGCAAGATCTACTGAAGCAGCATTCCGCAGGTTTTTCTGGGAATTTCTAATGAAATGTTTGAATGGGGATTTAATAAAGCAGGGTCTGAGTAGTACGTAGAGTGGAGGTATCAGGTATATATGGAGAGCGGAAAATGTAATCCAGAAGGGGAAATTGGTTGGGGTGGGGCCCAGGGCCATCTCGGGGAGCTTTGCTTGAGAGGAAGAACACGATATGCAGTGAGCTCTGAGTTTTAGTGGGGTCCACGGGAGTGGTGGTCGAGGTCGTGCAATGATTTAACACGCCACTTGACATTCATTAACATGGATGCTACTGCTAAGATCATGTCTTTGAATGCAAAACTTGCTTAATAAATAGAGAGAATTTTTCATAGACCCCCAAACGTTTGCTGAACTTTCACTTTGGCCCCCCATCGATTTTTGCTCTCAGTTTGGCTCCCCAACCATACGATTTTCCATCAGTTTGGCCCCCTAGCCCTAACTTGGCCGTTAAATCATTTTTCTGTCAATTCTTGGAGGGGTAGAATCGTCTTTTTCCGTCAATTTTTTCCCAGAATCCTATTCCCAATTTCTCTCCTTTTTTATCTTTTTATTTCTTATTCAGATTTCCCATTAAACCCATTTAATATATCTTATCGAAAACCTTTAATAATTAACAGAAAATTAAAAAATTGAGAGCAAAAAGACGATTCTGTTAAAAAAATAACAGAAAAGACGATTCTACCCCTCCAAGAATTGACAGAAAAATAATTTAACGGCCAAGTTAGGGCTAGGGGGCCAAACTGATGGAAAATCGTATGGTTGGGGGGCCAAATTGAGAGCAAAAAACGATGGGGGGTCAAAGTGAAAGTTCAGAAAACGTTGGGGGGCCTATGAAAAATTCTCTCTAATAAATATGTTATCTTGTTTGAAAATTATGATAGAATGAATTGAAATTGAGTTCTATATTGAATCATATTTGAATGAAAGAGAAAGGAGCTAGCGAAAATTATTACTATTAAATTTGTTTATCGTATTATTACTGGTTATGATATCATGTTTTGTTATTATATATTATTATATTATGCCTGATTGAGTAAAATAATTAAGAGTATTGATGATTATAACACATGATAATCATTTCAGGATGGCATGTAATTCATTAATCATTAAGAACCTTGAAATGTGAAATATTTATAATTATATAATCAAATAAATATATTATAATAATAAAGTATTGAGTGAAACCGTCCTATCATAAACTTATAATAGAACGGGTGATACCGTGTTTATTATATTTGTTGAGAAGGTCTTGGGTGAGAGTGAGACCGTGCTACCATAAACTTATGGTAAGACGAATGATAGTTCATGTGTTTAATGGATTTGTTCATGTGTTTCACGGCTTTGTTAATTCATTTACACATTGTTACAGATTATAACAAACAAAATTGTGAAACACAAGAACAAATCTGTCAAACACATGAACCCAGCTTATAACAAACAAAACTGTGAAACACATGAACCCATCTTATAACAATCAAAACTGTGAAACACATGAACAAATCTATTAAACACATGAACTATCATTCGTCCTACCATAAGCTTATGGTAGGACGGTCTCACCCAAGACTTTGTAATATTTGTTTGTGTGCTTTTTGAACTTTGTTTGTTTGTGTGATTACAAGTTTGGAAACACAAACAAATATAATAAATACATGAATTATCAATCAACATACAAAATATTAACATGGATGCTATTGCTAGATCATGTCTTTAAATGCAAAACTTGCTTAAATATATGTTATCTTGTGTGAAAAATTATGATAGAATGAAATGAAATTGATTTATATCGAATCCTTTGTTTAAGGATAATTTATTTGAATGAAAGAGAAGGGAGCAAGTAACATGATTAGTAACATGATTATTAGATTTATTTATAATATTAAAACTGGTTATAATATTACCGTTATGATATTATGTTTTGTTATTATATATTATGCCTGCTTAAGTAAAATAATTAAGAGTATTGATGATTATAAGTTATAACACATGATAATCATTTCATGATGGTATGGGATTCATTAATCATTAAGAACCTTGAAATGTGAAATTATGTTTGATAATTATATAATCAAATAAATATATATTATAATAACAAAGTCTTGAATGAGACCGTGATACCATAAACTTATCGTCTGATATTTCAACCCACGTATAAAAATTATCTACATACAAAATGTTTTGATCAAACAACAAGTCTCATTTCCTTTTTTTTTAAGGTGAAACCGCCAATGCGGAGGGATATTGTAAGTGGAATCCCCGAACCAACAATCATAAAATAAAGTACATAAACTCCACAAGTGCAGAGACAGTTTGACAGAAAACGGAAAAGTGTCTAACAATCAAATTCTAATCTTCTCCGTATCTGAGGCTAAAGTAGCCTATCAAAAACCTAAAAACTAAAAAAACTAGTATCAAACTAAGAAAAATACCGAAGAGGAGAAAGAGAAATGATAGCGGTCATAACCAACCGTACATCAAACTAATCTGGGACAAACTAGTTGACTAAAACTGACTATGATATCAGACGATGACCCTAAAAGTGCAATCACTTCATTTGGGATTGAATTTTGTTCCGTGACTAAAGAGTGATAATGGATTCAATTCACAATAAATTAACTTTTAATAACTCGTGATTGTGATAGTTAATTTTTTTATTCAACTTTGTCAAAAATTTAAGTGCGCGTGCAATTACTTGAGCATATTATTATTATCTAATCTTTTTTGACAAATATTACTATCTAATTTTTTTGCTTTATATTTTTAGAAAGAGCACTACCATAAAATTTTAATATAAAAAGTGATAAAATATAGTAAAAGGAATGGAAAAAGTATATGGTTAGGTAAGGCTCATCGCTGGCATGTAGTTGTGTAACTTTTCATTGATCTCCTCGTGTAACGAACAACAAATTATAAAAGGTAAAAACGCGTTCGCAAAAATAGCCAAAGAATAAAACATATCAGCCGATAGTGATAAAACATGTATCCAACAATTATGGTACAATGAGTATAAATTCACGCTATATATAAGAATAGTTAGTGACCAAAAACGGGTCAAAGAAAAACAATACGTACAACACGCAAAGTGCTAACATAAAAGTTCAGTGATCTAAAAATCGGTAGGCTACAACAAAACATCAAAGCATAATCAATCAAAAGTTGGCAAATTATATGGTAGTTAGCTGTGATGCTAGAAGAAAGATATTCTAGAGAATAAATAATCACCTTTTAAAAGTAAATATTTGAAAATCTATATCATGTGATATGTGTTGTCTATTTACGTAAAGAGAAGGTCTTGGGTGAGACGGGTAGGACGGATGATAATTCATGTGTTTATTATATTTGTTTGTGTGTTTGTAAACTTTGTTTGCATTTTACATATGAACAAGTTTATGGCAAATAAAAATTATAAACACATGAACAAATGTATTAAACACATGAACACAAGTTAGATCAAAGAAAGCTTAAACACGCAAACAAATGTAATAAACACGTGAAATATCATTCGTCTTATCATAAACTTATGGTAGGGCTGTGTCACTCAAGACTTTGTATTACGTAAATGTGTCTATTTACGTAAATGTGTGTTTTGTGAGTGTTATATGTTTATCATCCAAATTGTAAGATTGCACAAACAAATAATAAAATGACATGATGAAAAAATACACCCAATCGCATGTGAATATCGGAAAATCTATTAGTGAGTTCGAGAGGAGATTGAAATAAGTTTAATGAAATGGATAAGAAATTATAACAGTGTCATTATGTTTTGGAAGGAACATGAGTATATGAAAATATCCCGCAATATCTCTTACTAGCATTGAAGAGATCTAATTATAACGTTGAATAAAATGAACTGGGAGTTTGATCTTTGCCATTTTATGTCCCATTTCTCAAAGTATGACATTCCAGTGAGTCCTGTACAAATTTCAGGACATTGAATTAATGGATTAAATGAAACAATTTATCTTTCTGTTGGGAATGTTCCAAATTTCGATTAATGCTGGATTAGTAAATCTTTCCACGATAGAACATGAATAAGCTTAGTACTTTTGGCAAAGGATTGGCAGTTTATCCATTTCTGTAAGGATTTCTGGTAATTGAAAGATCTATATAAACTCTCATTCACCTCAATAGGAGGTGTGCGAGATTTGACGAAGACGCATCTGGAGTCTGAGAATCCTGTCACAGCATGTTGAGTCCGTGGGAGAGAAAAGATAATTAGTATAGAGAGACTTTGTGAGGGTTGACTTTATAATTATCTGGTGAACGTAGACCGGTTTTTGGTCAAACCACGTTAAATCTGTGTTTTGTATTTCCGCGTGTTTAATTGTTATCTTGGATTCCACGTGAAGGGGTTAATTTCCTAACACTTTCATTAAAAAAGAGTGTATAAAGTCGTGGATTCGTTTACCCTTTTATTTGTTAGGATCAACTAATAATAATGATTGGAGAAGAAGCAAAAATTAAGTAAACTACGTAGACCTAATCCGGGATGGGGGAATTGTTGATACTATGCTTGGGGTTTTGGTGCAAACCTTTCTTGCGACCCCAAATAACATATACCTACTTTCTCATATCACGCTTTGTTACCAACTAACCACGCCACACTCTATGCTCTCTATATTATTGCTTGCTATTTAATCAATTGGATTCGTCATCCTATATAGTTGTAGAATCAATTATTTTTTTAGCCCAACGTTCGCTTAAAAAAGTAATTTAAACCATAATATTTACAAAATGTTTTCTTTAGCATTTCGTTAAGTTGTGGAGTACATGATCAGAATTGTTTTTGAAAGTAGGTTGAGTGAAGGACAACAAGGTTTTCTCCAAGAAGCATATTATTAGATTTGACATCAAATTTTAGATAGTATTCCAGTCATACATGATACATCATGTACTAATAGATCTGCTCATGACTGAAACTAATGTATCGACTTTATCCCTACAAATTTAGTAATATTTTGATGTTATTTTATTTGTATGAATGGGAGTGTCAATGTTGATTCTCGTACTTTCACGTTTGATAATTACATGTTCTATGCTAATCTTCTTACTTTTAAATATAATTTTTTCATATGTAATCATTAAACTTTTGAGATAATATTTAAGACCAGTGTCAACTGAGAAAATGATGTATATACATATAGAATGAGAGCGGTGCCGGCGGGATACGTAGTTCTCGTGACTCCTTTGACTCATCCGAATTTAATTTAATCCACATTAATTTATATTACCAACTCTGTTTCAGGATTACTACAAATAAAACTCTTGTCTGCACTCGGCAATGCATTATTATTTCTAATTTCCTATTCATGAGTTTTTGTTTTTATGATCTGTTCTATTCTTGAGTTGTGTTTATTCAACGCTCAATCAGACATAAATAAGCCTGAAAATGATATCCTTTTGTTTGATTGATGAATACGTTTCCCTGTTTGTGGATAATGAGTTAGTTCAACGTCAAGGTCGTACACGCATACATGCAAATCTGTTAAGTTTAGTTTTCCCCTCGAATTATTCAAGATATATATAAACAATCTATTTCTAATTATATATTTTTTTATACAAAGGGGTTGACAGAGCGATGAATAAAGAATTTACATATACATAAATTATATGAATTTCTTACTAGTATTATTTTCATACAGTGATCAACCACAAGTAAAAATTGCTTGTGTTAGATTCTTTTTCTTCACTATGTAATGTAAATTATTGTTTTTTATGGGAGAGAAATGTGGCCGGTAAAAACACTAGGCTAGACAAAACTTGGCCGTTCTACTAGTTAACAATTCAGCTCATTACACTGTACACTGTATATTTACAGTTGTTCGGCCCGTTTAGAAACATTAAGTAGGCCGGTTGACAATTACATATTTATTTAGTGATCAATTTTTTCAGAGCATATTTGACCATTAATAACTTTATTTATACATATTAATAATTCTTAATAATTTAATAGTTATAGACTGCATTGGGAATGAGTATAATTTGATGTACAATACACATATGTTACACAACAACGTTTTAAGGGATTCGTTACTCTGTAAAGCATATTTTGGCATGTCTTACGTCTTAATAATAGCGTTTCCAAAATTTTAAAAGAGCTAGGTATCATAATCAATTTTTAATAGTATCTCAGTTAACCATTATTAGCCTTTCAGACTTACATTTTACCATATATTTCACTAAAGTCAGAGTTACGTTACAATATAAATGTATATATAATAACATGTAAAATTTATCAGAAATTGAATAAACGTTTCCCTTTCTTCAATTCAAAACCATCCACATTGAATTTCGCCGTTCGCTATAGCAACTTTAGTTTCTCAGCATGAAAATATAAGGGAATTTGACCCACAAAATTGTAAAATTCAACAATTATTCTTTCGTATACTTAATATTGTAACCGGCGAATCTTTCAGTCGAAAATGATGAAAATAATCTATGGAGAAGATGGAAGATGGAAATGAGTGGAGCAGAAGCTCTTCATCAATGGCGGGAAGAACGGATTCAGAGGGAAGATCTTTGGCCAGCAGCTATCATCCACAGAGATGGCAGCTTTGCAGCATTCTTGTCCGATGAGTTGCGGTTGAACGCTCAGAAACGACAGCATCAGTACTTCGGCGCACCCTTCGGTTCCTAGCACCGCTTGTAAGCATGGCACAGCCCATTGCACGTCTATGAGCTTCATTTCGCCGGTCGGATCAACGAAGTTGCCGGAGCAACGCGCCGGAGTCCAAACGGCTATGCACACTATGGCAACGAGGATTGAGACGGTGAATGAAGATCGAGCCATTTTTGCTGTTGTAAAGGTTAGGAAGGTAGTGAGATTTAGCTGGTTTTGGATGTGGGAATTGAGAGGTGGGGTGTGGTTTTTATATGGTTTGTTTTAAGCGTTTATTTTGTGGTGGTAATTAATGTTTGTATGTAACATTTTTACAAACTTAAGTTGTGGATGTTTAATGGTGTTAAAAGGGGTTTCATGTGTGCTTTTAAACAAGTATTTATGGAGGGATTTATGTCAATTTCATTAATTTTGTGTTAAGCTATTCTAATATAATATTTCTTTTTTTTATAGAAATTCATTCATGGTAATGGGAAAACGCCCAGTGGAATCAACATCTAATCAAGTAGCCTATTACAAGGCTAACTAAATCATATGCTAACCAGACTCATACCGTCTGTACTATTACAAATTGAGAGATCCAATAAAAAAGCTGTAATACCGCTCTCGGGGATATTATTATGCAACAACGAATACCACAACCGCTTGGCAGAGAGGAGCGTCTTCCGCATCAATCACTACGCCAATCGGGGATCTGCTACAACCGCAACACCACTAGATCCAAACCACGATCTATGTTCTTCAAACTGTAAACACCTTGAAAATCATAGATCACGAACGGAACACGATCCACGACCTATCCAACCAGATCAAGAACTATAAACAAAAAATATAAACCACGACCTGTCCAACCAGATCGGGAACAAAACATCGACGAACAACTAAATCATGGATTCAGCCGATCAAATCGAGAACAAATTCATTGTGTGAATCACACTTATTCAATGTGTAAGATTGAGTCAATAAACGGAAAAACAATTGTTCCTTATCTCCCCATCAGTTCCCCATGAGGAATTTTTTATAAAAAAAAAAATAAAAAAATAGTTCCCCATGGGGAAAAGATTGAAGAAGAAGATGGTTTTTTTTCTCTCTCAAATATAATATTTCTTACACATATAAAAATCTCATAAAACAAAGTGCAAAATTGGATCTCTTCCTCAAATCCTTGCCGCCTCCAAACAAAAAAATCGATCTTCCTCCTCTTCTCGTCATGGAGAAATGATGAAGCAATTGTTTTTTATTGATTATTTATATCTTTGAAGAAATGTGGATTTACACTAAAACAAAGTGCAAAATTGGATCTCTTCCTCAAATCCTTGCCGCCTCCAAACAAAAAAATCGATCTTCCTCCTCTTCTCGTCATGGAGAAATGATGAAGCAATTGTTTTTTATTGATTATTTATATCTTTGAAGAAATGTGGATTTACACTAAAATTTTCTTCAATTTGATTGAATGAATCTATGATTTAGTTTTATCTTACTTAATATGATTCACCCCACTAAAATTTATCTTCTTTTAACAACATTAAACTACACTCGAACTTAAAAGTCAAACAACACAAAACAACATAAAAGTTAATTACCACTTTTTACAACATTAAACTAGCTACCCCAAATTAAGCTCGAACTTAATTACAATTATGAATTCACCCCTCCAAACGAGCATATAAATACCACACTCCAATCTCCCAATTTCCACATCCAAATACAACTTAATTTACTGCCTTCTTAACAATAACTTATAATTGAAGAAATTGTTCGATCTTTTTTTGTCGTTTTAACTCTCTTTGCCATTGTATGCATAGCCATTTGGGCTCCGGCAACCTCGTTAATCCCGGTGCTGGATTGAACTTTCTAGGCTTAACGTGGGGCCTTCCATGCTTGCAAGCGGTGCTAAGAACCGAAGGATGCGTCGAAGAACTGGTGTCGTCCTTTATAAGCCTACATCCACAAATCATTGGACCTCTCAATGATGCAAGGCAGCAATCTCGGTAGAAGGTGGTTGTTGGCCGAAGATCTTTCCACTGAATCCGTTTTTCCCTCCATTGCTCAAGAGTTTTTGTGCCACAAAAATCCCTCTCCCTCTCCCACCCTCCCCATAGATTGTTGATTTCCAACTATCACTATTTTAGTTTATTAAATAAATAATTGTTGGATTCATGATTTTAATGTCGAGAAAGACGAGGAAATCAATGTTTGGGGCAATCTCAGCCCTCGGATTTTGAATTGAAGAATTTTTTAATTTTGATTTTATGTCTTTGATTTAAACTAAACTAAATTTAGATAAACTGAATTGAACTAAATTGGCTAGAAAGAAGTGAAATGAATAATAATTATGGTTCATTAATTTCAGCGTGAATGGGTCAATTTGTGGTTGGATTCATTTGAAATGAATTAAATTGAACTAGACTACACCAAATTGAGCTGAGCTAATTAAACTGAATTTAACTAAACTAAATTAAAGTGAACAAATTAGAGGTAGGAAAATATAGTTTAAGTAATTAAAATTCATTGACTCAAATTTAGATGAACTAAATTAATTTAAATTCAAGTGAACTTAATGAAACTGGACTACGTTTTTATATAAATTTATTTAGAGAGAATTTTATAGAGGCCCCTAACTTTTTTCAAAGTACCACTTTAGCGCCCTATCAAATTTTAGTGTCAAAATGACCTCCCAACCATTAGTTTTTGTTTCATTGAGGCCTCCTATGGTTAACTTGGCCGTTAACTTTTAAAAACCGTTAAATACCAGGGGTATAATAGTAACTTCAGGTTCATTTAAGTTGAAAAAATATGCTTGGAGTTGAGTTCGAACTTAGATCTCCCAAAATAATAGACAAACCTCTTACCACTATGCCATATGATATTTATGTTTTATTTTCAAATAAAATTTATTTAAACTCAAATCCGCCGTAAGAGTTGAACCCGTAGACATCGATTTTTCTGCTTTCTTGGCTTAGCATATTGGAGACTTTGAAATATTTTTTTCATCAGATTCCCAGATCCATTTGGGTTTGCAGATCGGCCGGAGGATCCGAATGAACCAAATCGACGAACACGACAGGCTGGTGAGCGGCTACGGGTTCAAGCCTCAGGGCAAGTCTAACCCCATGAGATCTGACGGCGGAAGAGATCGCCGCTCCGCCTCCGCTCACCCTTCCTTCGTCGACGATCACCAGCCACCGCTGTTTGACTATAAATTATAATTCTCAGAAAAATCGATGTCTACGGGTTCAACTCTTACGTCAGATTAGAGTTTAAATAAATTTTGTTTAAAAGTAAAACATAAATATCTTGTGGCATAGTGCTAAGAGGTTTGTCTATTATTTTGGGAGACCCATGTTCGAACTCAGCTCCAAACATATTTTTTCAACTTAAATGAACCTGAAGTTACTATTATACCCCTGGTATTTAACGGTTTTTAAAAGTTAACGGCCAAGTTAGCCATAAGGGGCCTCAATGAAACAAAAACTAATGGTTGGGAGGCCATTTTGACACTAAAATTCGATAGGGGGCTAAAGTGGTACTTTGAAAAAAGTTAGGGGCCTCTATAAAATTCTCTAATTTATTTAAACTGACCTGAAATTATTTCCAAAATAAGTTCAATTAGTGTAATGTGATTTTCTATTAAGAGTTAGTCTCTGAGGAGACCGTCTCTATATAGAGACCGGACTAAATTATAAATAGTGCAATAAAGAAAATCAAGGAGGGACCAATTTGTAATTTTTAAAAATTAAAAAAATCACGCGCCACAGTGCGCTACAGTGTTTTGCTACAGTGTTTTGCTACAGTATACTTCAATGTTTCAAGTTAAAGTGTTCATGTTTCACGTTAAAACGTCCATGTTTTATGTTTTAAGTTAAAATGTTCATGTTTTATGTTTCAAGTTAAAGTGTTCATGTTTCACGTTAAAACGTCCATGTTTTATGTTTTAAGTTAAAATGTTTGTGTTTTATATTTCAAGTTAAAATGTTCATGTTTTATGTTTCAAGTTACAGTGTCCATGTTTCACGTTAAAACGTCCATGTTTTATGTTTCAAGTTAAAATGTTCATGTTTTATGTTTCAAGTTAAAGTGTTCATGTTTCACGTTAAAACGTCCATGTTTTATTTTTAAGTTAAAATATTTATGTTTTATGTTTCAAGTTAAAATGTTTATGTTCATGTTTTAAGTCAAAATGTTCATGTTTTAAAAAATATTCATGTTTTAAGTTAAACTGTTCATGTTTTATGTTTCAAGAAATGTTCATGTTTCACGTTAAAATGTTCATGTTTCAAGTTAAAATGTTCATGCTTTATGTTACTGTAGCAACTCGGCACTGTAGCAGTCGGCACTGTAGCGACTCAGCACTGTAGCGCGTGATTTTTAAAACTTTTCTGAAATTGCAAATTGGCCCCTCCGTGTTTTTGACTTATATAACTATTTAAAATTTAATCCGGTCACTATATAGAGACGGTCTCTTCCAAGACTTATCCTTCTATTAAAGGATAGAATAGTCACTTAAACATTATTTTAACCATTAAATTTATTTCACGCTCTTAATAGGAATTTACGCTCTTAATGAGAATCCCCCCTTTTTAATCACCATATAATCTTATAAATAGGGTGGTGAACGAATTTATTCAAGACAACTATATACAACAATCATCTTATATTGAGTTTTATCTCATTCAATCGTTAGGTTAATTTTTAATCGTTAGATTGAATCTCCCGATTTTGAGATCTAGGTGTGTCCATCTCAAGTTGGTGCTAGTAGTGCTTGAAGTGTGGAATTCGAACTTGTGTTACTAAAGTTGTAGAAGTAATCACTCAACCCGTTAATGAAATTCGTATGGTTTTTGAAAAGAAAAAACAAAATAAATTTCGTCCGGGAAAGCATTTTATCAAACAACTAATTTGGCCCCCATCGTTTTCCAAAATACCAGTTTGGCCCCCCATCAAATTTTAGTTTCAAAACGGCTCCCAACCTTTAGTTTTTGCTTCATTTTGACCCCCTGACCGTTAAATCCTTAAATACCGTTAAATGTGGGGGTTTAATAGTAATTTTAGGTTCAATTTAATAGAAAAAAGAAATACAACAACCGGGCTTGAACTTTGAGTCTCCCAAAATAACAAACAAATTTCCTACCAATATGCCACAAAAACTTCTTGGGTTATTTCCTAACAAAATTTATTTATGGTTAGGAACGACAGAATAAAAAATTAGGCTACTGACCGGTTATTTATTACTAAAATGTATTTTTGTGCTCTTGAAATTGAAATAGCAGCCTATTTATATTTAGAACATTAAAAAAGAAAAGACAAATTCTCAATAAGACATTTTCAATTGTTCTCACTGAATAATAACTCTTAATATTTACAAGATCAGATGTGAAAGTGACAAGATAAGCAATAATACACTGAATGATCATGTTTAATATGTAAAAATTTATTTTTGAGAAGATCAACATTTATCCTAGTCTAAAAAGAGACCTTCTAAAATAAAGAGTGGTACCGTTAATTTTGAATGGTAATCTTCATATAATATTTGAGAAATTAATAAAAGAAAATAATTTTCAAGGATGAACATTCATAAATTCCATTCTTATCTCCCATTTTCCAAAATTCAAATACAAAGAATTAATCAAGAAAAACAATTTTGGAGTTTACACATTGAAATAACTTGAACACCTTATAAAACTGACATAAACCCTTCCATATAACCACTGGATTAAAAGCAACACATTAATCACCACTTTTAACAACACTAATTTACTTCAAATTAAGCTCAAACTTAATTAAAAGTATGAATTCACCCCCTCCAAACGAGCATATAAATACCACACTTTAGTCTTCCAAATTTCACATCGAAATACAACTTAATTCACTATCTTCTTAACAATAACTTACAATTGAAGAAATGGCCGCTAGATCTTCTTTTGCCATCTCAGCTCTCTTTGCCATTTGTATGAAATAAAAAATTAATCAAGAAAAGCAACTTTTGAGTTTGCACATTGAAATAACTTGAACACCTTTTGAAACTGACACAAACCCTTCCATATAACATTGGTTTAAAAGCAACACATTAATCACCACTTTTAACAACACTAAATTGCTTCAAATTAAGCTCAAACTTAATTACAAGTATGAATTCACCCCCTCCAAACAAGCATATAAATACCACACTTTAGTCTTCCAAATTTCACATCGAAATACAACTTAATTCACTATCTTCTTAACAACAACTTACCATTGAAGAAATGGCTAGATCTTCTTTTGCCATCTCAGCTCTCTTTGCCATTGTATGCATAGCCATTTGGGCTCCGGCACCTTGCTCCGGCAACCTCGTTAATCCCGGTGCTGGATTAAACTTAATAGGCTTACCGTGGGGCCTTCCATGCCTGCAAGCAGTGCTAGGAACCGAAGGATGTGCTGAAGAACTGGTGTCGTCGTTTCTAAGCCTTCAGCCACATATCCTTGGACCTCAGTGCTGCAAGGCAGCAATATCGATAGAAGATGGTTGCTAGCCGAAGATCTTTCCACTGAATCCGTTCTTCCAACCATTGCTCAAGAGTTTCTGCGCCACAAAAATCCCTCTTCCTCTCCCACCCTCCCCATAGATTGTTGATTTCCAACTATCACTAGTTTAGTTTATTTATAATCATGGTAAAATAATCGTTGGATTCACCATTTCATGTTGAGAAAGACGAGGAAATCAATGTATGTGGCAATCTTAGCCCTTGGATTTTGAATTGAAGAAGAAGAATCATTTTGTTTTTATGTCTTTGATCTAGTGAATTATATATATATATATATATATATATATATATTTGTATATATAATATGTTTTTTGCATACTACACACTTAGTTAATTTATGACATAAGGATTAAAGAAAGAAAGTGAAACAAGAAATGAATAAAGAAAGTTGGACTAAAGAATAACAGTATCATATGTGTCCATAGCAAATTTTATATAACTGAGTCTTGTTCATGTTATTTTTTGCTAAAATGAAATTTGTTGAATTCAATTGAACTGATCTGAAATAAAAATGATTGTATTTCAAAAAATCAACATAACTAAATTAATTTAAATTTTCATAATTTGAACTGATTTACAAGATAAACTTAACGGTTCTGAAATATAACAGTGTGTAATTTGTAGAAGTAAAGTAATCACTCAGCCGTTAATGTCAAACAAATTCGTATGGTTTTAAAAATGAAAAACCAAAACAATTTCGTTCGGGAAAGCATTTTATCAAAGAACTAATGTGAAAGTGATGCAATCATCCTAAGGCTAAATGCAATTTGTTACCGGTTCTGTAATATCATTCAATTCTTTTCGTTTTATGATAAGTTAGGTTGGACGTTCTTTTTCAGTAAATGTAATTTTTTTATTAGAAATTAAATAAGAGAATTTATAAACCATATTTTACTAAAATGTATTTATGTGCTCTTTAAATTTAAATAGCTGGCTAATTATATATAGAATATTAAAAAAGAAAAGATAAAATCTCAATTGAGACATGTTTCAATTGGTCTTATTGAATAATCATGTTTAACATGTACAAGATCAGTCAAATAATATGGTACCCCGAATGCACATTAATTGAATAAGTAATGCGCATACATCATACCCCTGGGTATGGTATAGGAATTGTCAGTAATAATACACTGAATGATCATGTTTGATATGTCAAAGATAATGTTTGAGAAGATCAACATTTGTCTTAGTATCAAATGAGACTGGTCTCACAAAAGACCTTTAAAAAAAGAAAACAAAGAAGAAGAAGAGTGGTACAATTAATTTTGAATGGTAATCTTCATATTAGATTTGAGAAATTACTAATTTTCAAGGATTAACATTCTTAAATTTTCATAAACCTCATTCTCATCCTCCATTTTCCAAAATTAAAAAAAAAACAACTTTGGAGTATCAAATAAATAAATAACTAACCAAGAAAAGCAACTTTTGAGTTTACACATTAAAATAACTTGAACACCTTTTGAAACTGACACAAACCCTTCCATATAACATTGGATTAAAAGCAACACATTAATCACCACTTTTAACAACACTGAATTACTTCAAATTAAGCTCAAACTTAATTACAAGTATGAATTCACCCCCTCCAAACAAGCATATAAATACCACACTTTAGTCTTCCAAATTTCACATCGAAATACAACTTAATTCACTATCTTCTTAACAATAACTTACAATTGAAGAAATGGCTAGATCTTCTTTTGCCATCTCAGCTCTCTTTGCCATTGTATGCATAGCCATTTGGGCTCCGGCACCTTGCTACGGCAACCTCGTTAATCCCGGTGCTGGATTGAACTTAATAGGCTTACCGTGGGGCCTTCCATGCCTGCAAGCAGTGCTAGGAACCGAAGGATGCGTTGAAGAACTGGTGTCGTCGTTTCTAAGCCTTCAGCCACATATCCTTGGACCTCAGTGCTGCAAGGCAGCAATATCGATAGAAGATGGTTGCTGGCCGAAGATCTTTCCACTGAATCCGTTCTTCCAACCATTGCTCAAGAGTTTCTGCGCCACAAAAATCCCTCTTCCTCTCCCACCCTCCCCATAGATTGTTAATTTCCAACTATCACTAGTTTAGTTTATTTATAATCATGGTAAAATAATCGTTGGATTCATCATTTTCATGTTGAGAAAGACGAGGAAATCAATGTATGTGGCAATCTTAGCCCTTGGATTTTGAATTGAAGAAGAAGGATCATTTTGTTTTTATGTCTTTGATCTAGTGAATTATATATATATATATATATATTTTTGTATATATAATATGTTTTTTGCATACTACACACTTAGTTAATTTATGGCATAAGGATTAAAGAAAGAAAGTGAAACAAGAAATGAATAAAGAAAGTTGGACTAAAGAATAACAGTATCATATGTGTCCATAGCAAATTTTATATAACTGAGTCTTGTTCATGTTATTTTTTGCTAAAATGAAATTTGTTGAATTCAATTGAACTGATCTGAAATAAAAATGATTGTATTTCAAAAAATCAACATAACTAAATTAATTTAAATTTTCATAATTTGAACTGATTTACAATATAAACTTAACGGTTCTGAAATATAACAGTGTGTAATTTGTAGAAGTAAAGTAATCACTCAGCCGTTAATGTCAAACAAATTCATATGGTTTTAAAAATGAAAAACCAAAACAATTTCGTTCGGGAAAGCATTTTATCAAAGAACTAATGTGAAAGTGATGCAATCATCCTAAGGCTAAATGCAATTTGTTACCGGTACTGTAATATCATTCAATCCTTTTCGTTTTATGATAAGTTAGGTTGGACGTTCTTTTTCAGTAAATGTAAAATTTTTATTAGAAATTAAATAAGAAAATTTATAAACCATATTTTACTAAAATGTATTTATGTGCTCTTTAAATTTAAATAGCTGGCTAATTATATATAGAATATTAAAAAAGAAAAGATATAATCTCAATTGAGACATGTTTCAATTGGTCTTACTGAATAATCATGTTTAACATGTACAAGATCAGTCAAATCATATGGTACCCCCAAAGCACATTGATTGAATAAGTAATGCGCATACATCGTACCCCTGGGGTATGGTATAGGAATTGTCAGCAATAATACACTGAATGATCATGTTTGATATGTCAAAGATAATGTTTGAGAAGATCAACATTTGTCTTAGTATCAAATGAGACTGGTCTCACAAAAGACCTTTAAAAAAAGAAAACAAAGAAGAAGAAGAGTGGTACAATTAATTTTGAATGGTAATCTTCATATTAGATTTGAGAAATTACTAATTTTCAAGGATTAACATTCTTAAATTTTCA
This sequence comes from Cruciata laevipes, assembly GCA_963678965.1. Lineage (NCBI taxonomy): Eukaryota > Viridiplantae > Streptophyta > Magnoliopsida > Gentianales > Rubiaceae > Cruciata > Cruciata laevipes. The sequence goes on along the minus strand of OY787632.1, from coordinate 6,902,657 downwards.
TAAACCTCATTCTCATCCTCCATTTTCCAAAATTCAAAAAAAAGCAACTTTGGAGTATCAAATAAATAAAAAACTAATCAAGAAAAGCAACTTTTGAGTTTACACATTGAAATAACTTGAACACCTTTTGAAACTGACACAAACCCTTCCATATTACAATGGATTAAAAGCAACACATTAATCACCACTTTTAACAACACTGAATTACTTCAAATTAAGCTCAAACTTAATTACAAGTATGAATTCACCCCCTCCAAACAAGCATATAAATACCACACTTTAGTCTTCCAAATTTCACATCGAAATACAACTTAATTCACTATCTTCTTAACAATAACTTACAATTGAAGAAATGGCTAGATCTTCTTTTGCCATCTCAGCTCTCTTTGCCATTGTATGCATAGCCATTTGGGCTCCGGCACCTTGCTCCGGCAACCTCGTTAATCCCGGTGCTGGATTGAACTTAATCGGCTTACCGTGGGGCCTTCCATGCCTGCAAGCAGTGCTAGGAACCGAAGGATGCGTTGAAGAACTGGTGTCGTCGTTTCTAAGCCTTCAGCCACATATCCTTGGACCTCAGTGCTGCAAGGCAGCAATATCGATAGAAGATGGTTGCTGGCCGAAGATCTTTCCACTGAATCCGTTCTTCCAACCATTGCTCAAGAGTTTCTGCGCCACAAAAATCCCTCTTCCTCTCCCACCCTCCCCATAGATTGTTAATTTCCAACTATCACTAGTTTAGTTTATTTATAATCATGGTAAAATAATCGTTGGATTCATCATTTTCATGTTGAGAAAGACGAGGAAATCAATGTATGTGGCAATCTTAGCCCTTGGATTTTGAATTGAAGAAGAAGGATCATTTTGTTTTTATGTCTTTGATCTAGTGAATTATATATATATATATATATATATATATTTTTGTATATATAATATGTTTTTTGCATACTACACACTTAGTTAATTTATGGCATAAGGATTAAAGAAAGAAAGTGAAACAAGAAATGAATAAAGAAAGTTGGACTAAAGAATAACAGTATCATATGTGTCCATAGCAAATTTTATATAACTGAGTCTTGTTCATGTTATTTTTTGCTAAAATGAAATTTGTTGAATTCAATTGAACTGATCTGAAATAAGAATGATTGTATTTCAAAAAATCAACATAACTAAATTAATTTAAATTTTCATAATTTGAACTGATTTACAAGATAAACTTAACGGTTCTGAAATATAACAGTGTGTAATTTGTAGAAGTAAAGTAATCACTCAGCCGTTAATGTCAAACAAATTCGTATGGTTTTAAAAATGAAAAACCAAAACAAGTTCGTTCGGGAAAGCATTTTATCAAAGAACTAATGTGAAAGTGATGCAATCATCCTAAGGCTAAATGCAATTTGTTACCGGTACTGTAATATCATTCAATTCTTTTCGTTTTATGATAAGTTAGGTTGGACGTTCTTTTTCAGTAAATGTAATTTTTTTATTAGAAATTAAATAAGAAAATTTATAAACCATATTTTACTAAAATGTATTTATGTGCTCTTTAAATTTAAATAGCTGGCTAATTATATATAGAATATTAAAAAAGAAAAGATAAAATCTCAATTGAGACCTGTTTCAATTGGTCTTACTGAATAATCATGTTTAACATGTACAAGATCAGTCAAATCATATGGTACCTCGAATACACATTGATTGAATAAGTAATGCGCATACATCATACCCCTGGGGTATGGTATAGGAATTGTCAGTAATAATACACTGAATGATCATGTTTGATATGTCAAAGATAATGTTTGAGAAGATCAACATTTGTCTTAGTATCAAATGAGACTGGTCTCACAAAAGACCTTTAAAAAAAGAAAACAAAGAAGAAGAAGAGTGGTACAATTAATTTTGAATGGTAATCTTCATATTAGATTTGAGAAATTACTAATTTTCAAGGATTAACATTCTTAAATTTTCATAAACCTCATTCTCATCCTCCATTTTCCAAAATTAAAAAAAAAAACAACTTTGGAGTATCAAATAAATAAATAACTAACCAAGAAAAGCAACTTTTGAGTTTACACATTGAAATAACTTGAACACCTTTTGAAACTGACACATACCCTTCCATATAACATTGGATTAAAAGCAACACATTAATCACCACTTTTAACAACACTGAATTACTTCAAATTAAGCTCAAACTTAATTACAAGTATGAATTCACCCCCTCCAAACAAGCATATAAATACCACACTTTAGTCTTCCAAATTTCACATCGAAATACAACTTAATTCACTATCTTCTTAACAATAACTTACAATTGAAGAAATGGCTAGATCTTCTTTTGCCATCTCAGCTCTCTTTGCCATTGTATGCATAGCCATTTGGGCTCCGGCACCTTGCTCCGGCAACCTCGTTAATCCCGGTGCTGGATTGAACTTAATAGGCTTACCGTGGGGCCTTCCATGCCTGCAAGCAGTGCTAGGAACCGAAGGATGCGTTGAAGAACTGGTGTCGTCGTTTCTAAGCCTTCAGCCACATATCCTTGGACCTCAGTGCTGCAAGGCAGCAATATCGATAGAAGATGGTTGCTGGCCGAAGATCTTTCCACTGAATCCGTTCTTCCAACCATTGCTCAAGAGTTTCTGCGCCACAAAAATCCCTCTTCCTCTCCCACCCTCCCCATAGATTGTTAATTTCCAACTATCACTAGTTTAGTTTATTTATAATCATGGTAAAATAATCGTTGGATTCATCATTTTCATGTTGAGAAAGACGAGGAAATCAATGTATGTGGCAATCTTAGCCCTTGGATTTTGAATTGAAGAAGAAGGATCATTTTGTTTTTATGTCTTTGATCTAGTGAATTATATATATATATATATATATATATTTTTGTATATATAATATGTTTTTTGCATACTACACACTTAGTTAATTTATGGCATAAGGATTAAAGAAAGAAAGTGAAACAAGAAATGAATAAAGAAAGTTGGACTAAAGAATAACAGTATCATATGTGTCCATAGCAAATTTTATATAACTGAGTCTTGTTCATGTTATTTTTTGCTAAAATGAAATTTGTTGAATTCAATTGAACTGATCTGAAATAAAAATGATTGTATTTCAAAAAATCAACATAACTAAATTAATTTAAATTTTCATAATTTGAACTGATTTACAAGATAAACTTAACGGTTCTGAAATATAACAGTGTGTAATTTGTAGAAGTAAAGTAATCACTCAGCCGTTAATGTCAAACAAATTCATATGGTTTTAAAAATGAAAAACCAAAACAATTTCGTTCGGGAAAGCATTTTATCAAAGAACTAATGTGAAAGTGATGCAATCATCCTAAGGCTAAATGCAATTTGTTACCGGTTCTGTAATATCATTCAATTCTTTTCGTTTTATGATAAGTTAGGTTGGACGTTCTTTTTCAGTAAATGTAAAATTTTTATTAGAAATTAAATAAGAAAATTTATAAACCATATTTTACTAAAATGTATTTATGTGCTCTTTAAATTTAAATAGCTGGCTAATTATATATAGAATATTAAAAAAGAAAAGATATAATCTCAATTGAGACATGTTTCAATTGGTCTTACTGAATAATCATGTTTAACATGTACAAGATCAGTCAAATCTTATAGTACCCCCAATGCACATTGATTGAATAAGTAATGCACATACATCATACCCCTGGGGTATGGTATAGAAATTGTCAGCAATAATACACTGAATGATCATGTTTGATATGTCAAAGATAATGTTTGAGAAGATCAACATTTGTCTTAGTATCAAATGAGACTAGTCTCACAAAAGACCTTTAAAAAAAGAAAACAAAGAAGAAGAAGAGTGGTACAATTAATTTTGAATGGTAATCTTCATATTAGATTTGAGAAATTACCAATTTTCAAGGATTAACATTCATAAATTTTCATAAACCTCATTCTCATCCTCCATTTTCCAAAATTCAAATAAAAGCAACTTTGGAGTATCAATTAAATAAAAAACTAATCAAGAAAAGCAACTTTTGAGTTTACACATTGAAATAACTTGAACATCTTTTGAAACTGACACAAACCCTTCCATATAACATTGGATTAAAAGCAACACATTAATAGGCTTACCGTGGGGCCTTCCATGCCTGCAAGCAGTGCTAGGAACCGAAGGATGCGCTGAAAAACTGGTGTCGTCGTTTCTATGCCTTCAGCCACATATCCTTGGACCTCAGTGTTGCAAGGCAGCTATATCGATAGAAGATGGTTGCTGGCCGAAGATCTTTCCACTGAATCCGTTCTTCCAACCATTGCTCAAGAGTTTCTGCGCCACAAAAATCCCTCTTCCTCTCCCACCCTCCCCATAGATTGTTGATTTCCAAGTATCACTAGTTTAGTTTATCTATAATCATGGTAAAATAATCGTTGGATTCATCATTTTCATGTTGAGAAAGACGAGGAAATCAATGTATGTGGCAATCTTAGCCCTTGGATTTTGAATTGAAGAAGAAGAATCATTTTGTTTTTTTTTCTTTGATCTAGTGAATTATTCTTTTTTCCCTACTACACACTTAGCGTTAATTTATGGCGTAAGGATTTATGAAAGTGAAAGAAATGAATAAATAAAATTGGACGAATTTCAAAAGCAAGTAATTTAGACCTTTTTCTTCCTAATGAATAATATATAGAATCATATTTGTCTATAGCATATAGATTTTAAACAACGTAGTTTTAGTGAAGTTATTTTTTTGCTGAACTGAAATGTATTGAGTTAAATTGAGCTAATTTAATTTGAACTAAAAAAATTAATGTATTGAAAAATTACAAATTAGCATAACTAAATTACCCTGAATTTTCTTGATTGTAACTGATTTACAAGATAAACATAACTTTTCATGACGTGAGAAGGGTAGTTGAGGGAAATTAATGTGATAGAGTGTAATTTGTAGAAGTAATCCCTCAGCCGTTAATGTCAAACAAATTCGTATGGTTTTAAAAATGAAAAACCAAACAAATTTCTAAAGCATTTTATCAAAGAACTGATGTGAAAATGATGCTTAAAGTTTGACTTTGTAGAACTTCGTTTTTACTACTGATTTGGTATCATCCCGAATGCAATTTGTTTCTTGTGGATGTGGTTAAAGTCACGATGTGTAAATGGCACTTGCTAAGGTTCCAAAATATCATTCAACCTTTCACGTACCCTTTTGTGGGTTATTATATAATTATTTTTATTATTTGAGTCATAAAACATAAAATATCAAGAAATAAATTGAAAAGATATTACCGAAACCTGAAAGATAACCAACTAAAAACATCTTACCCAAAAACTTAGCACAATGCATGTTAGTCAATTTTGTTTGACGCGGTAGGAAGTTCTAAAACTATCAAGGGTACTATAGTCAATTCAATTCTAATTTGGCCATACAAAGGGTAAACTAGTTGTGGAAGGAGCAACGCCCTAAGCTGGTAGGCCCTGTTTGCACGAGTTTTTCTGTAGATCATGTTCAGTTTAGTTAAATATATTTAAATTTATTTCAGTCCAGTTAAATAATTTTTAATTAAAAGTTACATTTTTACTATAAATTAGTATGTGATAAATTTCAAAATTATTTTAGTTCAGTTCAGTTCAGTTCGGTTACATATATTTAAATTTATTTCAATTCGATTAAATATATTTCAATTTATTTCAATTTTGTTAAATATATTAAATTTATTCCAGTTTTGTTAAATATATTAAATTTATTCCAGTTCAATTCAATTTAGTTAAGTTCATTTAGTTTAGCAAAAAATAAGTTCCTAAATTTGAAGGCCTAAAAGTGAAGGCTGAATTTGTTTCAAATGGCTATATTTACTGAACTAAATTGAACTAGCTATGCAAAAGAGTTACAAAACCCTTGCTTTCTTCATATTCGCTGCCGCATATTGTTATGAATCAGATTTCTCATTAGGGTTTTCGCCTTCCTTGACCCTTATTGTTTGTAATAATCGCATTCCTGAAGGATGGAAAAAAAAGAGGATTGGGATCGACAAGGAATCTGAGCCCGCCGACTGGTCGGAGCTTCCGCATGATCTCGCGAGCGGCTCAGATAGCAAGCTGTTTGGCGATTATGGAGGATTTCATGGCGTTCAGAGGGGTTTGCACCGCTTGGCGATCCGCCGCCATGCACCAAGGATAGGTTCGTTTCTGTCAGTAAACTGCCTCTTATTTTGCTTGCTGAAGACGACAGCGATGATCGCGAATTCTATAGCTTGTCCAAACGCAGGATTTGTACGAGAATACCCCTTCCTGAAGCCAAGGGCAAAAATTGTTTGGACATTGGATTTGGATGGATTATGACATTGGTATCTTCAGGTGAAGTTTGTTTGTTGAAACCCTTCTCATCTGCTGCAAGAATTTAGCTCCCCAACTTCAGAGTTTTCCCAGAAGGCGAAGAAGACCCTAACGAACTTCTCTACATCGAAAGAGCTGTGCTCACAGTTAATCCATCGGAAACCTTCAATTTCACGGTGCTGTTGCTTACGTATCATTCAGCTTTAAGGTTTTGGAGGAATGGGGATAGTCTCCCCGAACACCTAGGGAAAGTAAAAGTGGATAATCCTCCAATGGAATGGCGACACGCGTTGGACCAATATCTGGTGGAATCGACAGATGGTGAGTTACTGATGATTACACGCCATAATACTTCGATTCCCACGTGGTTTGATGGAGAGCCTTATCAGTTTAGGGTGATGAGAGTAGATCTTGTGCGAGGAGAATGTAAAGAAATAAATGATGTGGGTAAAAGATGCAATCTTTATAGGGGAAAATGCTGCTGAGTTTCCAGGTGTACGCTCAAGCCTAACTGCATCTATTTCACCGACAGCTATCGTGTAATTAATTACCCTGTCGAAGGTAGGGATGAGGATGGGGGCAGTGGTAAGGACATGGGGATTTATAATGTTCAAGATCAGAGCATTCAGAGGTTTCAGGTTGAATCCTTTAGCCGTGTTTTTTTTTTTTGCATTTGTAAAGAACTTTTTGAATTCTAGGCGCAAGCAGGAAGCAGAATGTAAGGCATGTGAGCAAATACAATGGAAAAAGGAGCAACGGTTATGGGGTCAGCTGGATTTGCAGGCTGGGGATTGAGTCGGGGAATGTTCCCAAATACATCCACACCGAGTTCTATCCCATTGAGCAGCATGATCTGGCTGTGCAGATCCCCGCCCTTAGCCGTCAGGTGATACTCTTCTCTTACTGGTGGTGGTGGTGCTGCTGCTGCTGCTGCTGCTGCTTTTCTAGGTCTACTCGGTACCACATCTGACTTCACTTTCTGAGGATGATGGTGATGGTGGTGGTGATGATGATGTTCTTGTTTCCTTACTGCCTCACTGTGTCCCACGTTTACCTGGACGGAATTGAATCCATCCAGGTTGATTAGCAGCAATGTGATCCCTTTCTGCAAACCACCAAACACGGTTTTAGTTGTTGAAAAACTGCATATTTTCAATGTAAGCCAGTTTTTTTCCTATAAACGCAACTCCAGATAAACTTGAAATAACTGACTGCCACAATGTACTTAAATATTTAAATAGCCACAATGTACTTACAGATTGCTTTGCACAGTGAGCATAAGCGCGCAGTGTCCTAGGGCCGGTAAAATTGGCCGATAGAACGTTTCTTCCCATTACCTGGTGCCAGAGAAGAGCGCTGTAGTAATCTGGATGAGGAGCAAAGTTGGTGGTGTTTAGCAAGCCATAGTTCCCTCCAACCAACGCTTGCCGGCAGTATGTTTTCGTGCCATAGCTCGCTGACATTCCGAGCTGATCCAGATACCTATGCATAACAGGTTCCAAATAAGCAGTTCAAACACTACTTTGATTCGATTCAGCTCAGTTCAATTCAGTTCAGCGGTGTTACCAGAAACTGTAGACAAAGGCGTTGGAGACGCCATCTCTGCCACCGTTGTATGCACCCCCAGCCTCACCAACCCAAGCAAAGGTAGAAGCCGACGCGTTCATGATGATGCTTTGGAGTGTACTAAAAATGCCTATTGCATCATCTAGAACCGCTGGATCAAGAATCCTCATAGTAATGTTTTGATCAATTCCTGATTATCAAACATGAACCAAACTTAATTCAGATGATTTTTATACTATTTTGGAATGTCCATTCAGTTATCTTTACCTGCTCCAAGGTTATATATGTGATGAGTAACTGCATTTACTGCATTGTTTGAAATCCTCATGAAAGTTGAAAACCAGTCTGCCTCGAAGAATCCTCCGGGTGCTACCACGCTCGGCTTATTTGGATTATTCGTGTAAATCGCGTCAACAATTCTTCGCAGTTCTAATATGTCTGATGCATACTGGTCTGCTTCAACCCTTACACCAACACCAGTCCCACAGAGTTCATTTCCTGCCACAAATATTAGTTTCAGAATCTCCATTTGCTCGTTTTCTCGCAGAGCTTTAGGCTTTAAAATCTTCAATCTGATATGTTCTTACCAAGTTCCCAACCTACAACGTTGTATCCACGTTTGGCAGTGTAGCGAATGAAAGCCTCTGCATTCGCAGAATTCCAAGGCGCAGCAGCTACACCGCCAGGTATAGGCCTTCCATTCAGAGCATTCAGACCAAATATCACTGCAGCTCTGGATTGTATGCAAGGGACTCGATAAGTCTACTTTCAACAATAAAATTTAAGTAGCTAAGATGAAGTAAATGTTTCATAATAACACATAGTAGTTTATACGTAATTGAAGATATTAACAGTTCAAAATCGTAGTTGAATAGCGTAAAAATCAAGAATCATGAAAGTATTGCATCTGTTCTCACCCCGATTTTTGGAAGAAGGCGTTCAATTGGTCCCATCTGGCCAAAGGGAAGCAAGCTTGAGTGTAGCCAAACAACTCAAAAGGATTTGGAGCAAATGAATTGCAGGGTAGTTGGTTTTCTTCAGTTTGATATATGACCTTATCCTGTAGGGTACCCCCTAATCTGATCTTCAAGGGAGAAAGTGCTGTAAATTTTGATGGGACATTTATAACTTCAGAATTCAGATACATTAATTAACTACGGAGGTATTCAGTAAGACACAACTTTGTTCACCACTTACCTCTTATTGCATTCAGGAGAAATATGTTGTTAAGATCCTGCACATTAATACAAGATAAGATCAAACTATTTTGCAAACCAGATTTAAAGCTGCCAAATGTTTTTTTTTTATCTCGCCAAACGTTTTCATCCTGTCTGAATTATAAAATAATTGCTATCTATGAGGTAAGAACACAACAGAACAGAGCAAGTCAAAGAGCAGAACACCTGGCTAATAAACGTAGCAAAGATTTAATCATTAAATTAATACAAAAAAATCCAGTGGTCACAATTAATCCAGTGTTTTGAATGTCAAAATTAAACTGTATCTAAAGTGTTGGAGTAATAGTTACAGTTATAAGTGTTACTAATACCTTAAGTGTCAGTTACTCAATGTGACACTTGCATAAAGCGTCAAAAAGTAACTTTTAGTAACACTTATAAACCTCAAAAAAACCTTGAAAACAGAACCTTTTCAAGATAAATGGCAGTATAAGTAGACAAAATCTGTACTGAGTACAATTCAAACATCTTTAACGTCTACACATTTTCGAAAAACCATTCAATGTAAGATTCTAACATGAAACATTCGCAAGCAAAATACGCGAAAAACACGAAGAATGTAGCATACCAGAGTGAGAAGAGAAGCATGGTCCCATTTACATGTTCCATAGTCACATCTATCAGGTGGCCACCAATCCATAGTAGCACAAATAAAATCGATATCTGTTTGTCCAATGCTCATATTCCCATCTACAAACACAAAACCTGGGATTCCATTTACAGCTTGTGAATCAACAAAAAAGGTGCCAAAACTGCCAAAGATACAAAACAACGCTACGTAGAACAGGGCTAAAGAACCCATTCAACAGCTCAAACGCAGATTTTCTGGGAATTTATAACAAAGCAGCTGGAAAAATAAATGCTGGAGAATCGAATATATTGATTGTTATTTCTTCTTCCTAAAGCAAACAATTGTGCCCCTTTAAAAAAAATTGCGAGGGGAGAAGAATTCTAATTAAAACAAAACTGGGATTATAACGACTAAACACAACGAATTTGGTATAACTAAACAAAGGTTGCATAGATTAAGGGTGACTAATGATCCATTCAGAAGTGATTAGTATTCCCTCAGTTTTGGACATGCCTTCACACTAATCACGTGAAAAAAATAAGGTACGTAGAGAATGAGTACGAAGATTATGAAAATTTATGAAAGTTAATCCTTCTAATTCTCAATTATTACTCAAATATGATGATATTACGAGGATTACGATTACCATACAAAATGAAGAATGAAACTAATTCTCTCCATTCCGTGCGTGTAGACTATATATATTTGTGTATGTAATGTATAACTCATTACAAAAATAGCAATTTAAAGAGCACATAAATGTTTTATGCCAAAAGGCTAGATCAATTCTTACTTAGGCATGTGGTTATTTTTGCTGAACGGAACTGAATTGAATTAAACTGGACAAAACTGAAGTGAAAATTATTGTATTGATGAAAAAAAGACAACACAACTAAATTAACTTGAATTTCTATCATATGCAAATTATACTTTTCTTCACTAAACTAAACTGATCTAAAAAATCTTATTAAGAGAACATGGCCTTGATATTCCACTTTTCTTCATCATTTCTTATTTCAATAAACCTTACTATGCCATAAACTATGCGTGTAGTATGCAAAAAGAATACAATTCAATAGATCAAAGACATGAAAACAAAATTAATGGTTTTCTTCAATTCAATATCCAAAGGCTAAGATTTTCTATACATTGATTTCCTCGTCTTTTTCAACATGAAAAGTGAAGAAAAGAAAACTATATATGAATCCAACATTTATTTTACAATAACTAATAAACCAAACTAGTGGTGGTTGGAGATTAACAATCTAGGGAGATGGTGGGAGAGTGACTTTTGTGGCGCAGAAGCTCTTGAGCAATGGTTGGAAAAATGGATTCAGTGGAAAGACCTTAGGCCAGCAACCATCTTCTATCGAGATTCCTGCCTTGCAGCACTGAGGTCCAAGGATATGTGGCTGAAGGCTTAGAAACGACGACACCAGTTCTTCGACGCATCCTTCGGTTCCTAGCACCGCTTGCAGGCATGGAAGGCCCCACGGTAAGCCTAGGAAATTCAATCCAGCACTAGGATTAATGAGATTGCCGGAGCAAGGCGCTGGAGCCCAAATGGCTATGCATACAATGGCAAAGAGAGCTGAGACGGCAAAAGAAGATCTAGCCATTTCTTCAATTGTAAGTTGTTGTTAAGAATGCAGTGAATCGAGTTGTATTTGGATGTGGAAATTGGGAGAGTGAAGTGTGAATTTATATACTCGTTTGGAGTGGTGAATTTATAGTTGTAATTAAGTTTGAACTTAATTTGGGGTGGTTTAATATTGTTTAAAGTGGTGATTAATGTGTTGCTTTTAATCCAATGGTTATATGGAAGGGTTTTTGTCGGTTTCATAAGGTGTTCAAATTATTTCAATGTGTAAACTCCAAAGTTGCTTTCTTGATTAAATATTTTCTATTTGATACACAAATTTGAATTTCGGAAAAATTGGAAAATATTGAACTAATCTACGGATAAACTCAAGAAAACGGAATAATTATTTAATTCTATCAAAGTCGTAGTAAGTTAAGTATTTAAACTACCAAAATATTCTTCCAAACTAATTAAATTTGAATAATTTGAACTATATAAATAAAAATATGATAAATTGAGTTGATCTAAAATGATCTGAACTGAAATATATAAATAAATTGAAATGAATATAATCAGTTTCAATATATTCGAAAACAAATTTAATTGAATATAATATATTTAATATTTAAATATAGTTAGGCAATATATTATTTAGAGGACAAATGATAATTCATGTATTTATTAGATATATTTATGTATCTCTAGGTTTTGTTTGACATAAGATGTGTTCATGTAGTTATGTGTATTTCATGTGTGTTAAATAGATTTTTTTTGTGTATTTCTAAGATTCGTTTGTTTGACACATGAACACAATTTGTGACAAATAAAGGTTGAATTTCATGTGTGTTAAATAGAATTTTTTGTGTATTTCTAAGATTTGTTTGTTTGACACATGAACACAATTTGTGACAAATAAAGGTTGGAAACACACAAACAAATTTAATAAATACATGAATAATCACTCGTCCTGCCTCTATTTGGTCACATAAAAACTATTTTTCTTATTTAAAATAAAAATATTTTTATATATTAATGAGAAAAACGTCCAATATACAATAATACGTGAAAGGTTGAATGATATTTTGGAACCTTAGCAGGTGCCAATTCACACAATCGTGACTTTTACCTCAAGTAACAAATTGCATTCGGGATGATTGGAACAAATCAGTAGTAAGAACTAAAAAATAGTAAGAACAAAGTTCTACAAAATCAAACTTTAAGCATAATTTTCACATTAGTTCTTTGATAAAATGCTTTCCCGGGCGAAATTTGTTTGGTTTTTCATTTTTAAAACCTTACGAATTTGTTTGGTTATATATGAATATGATTCTATTATTCTTTAGGAAGAAAAGGTCTAAATTACTTGCTTTTGAAATTAGTCCAAATTTCTTTATTCATTTCTTGTTTAACTTTCTTTAATCCTTACGCCATAAATTAACCAAGTGTGTAGCATGCAAAAAAATAAAATATAATTCACTTGATCAAAGATATAAAAACAAAACGAATATTTTTCTTCAATTCAAAATCCAAGGGCTAAGATTTCCCCATACATTGATTTCCTCGTCTTTCTCGACATGGAAGTCATGAATCCAACAATTATTTTACCATTATTATTAATAAACCAAACTAGTGGTGGTTGGAGATTAACAATCTAGGGAGATGGTGGGAGAGTGACTTTTGTGGCGCAGAAGCTCTTGAGCAATGGTTGGAAAAATGGATTCAGCGGAAAGACCTTCGGCCAGCAACCATCTTCTATCGAGATTGCTGCCTTGCAGCACTGAGGTCCAAGGATATGTGGCTGAAGGCTTAGAAACGACGACACCAGTTCTTCGACGCATCCTTCGGTTCCTAGCACCGCTTGCAGGCATGGAAGGCCCCACGGTAAGCCTAGGAAATTCAATCCAGCACTAGGATTAATGAGATTGCCGGAGCAAGGCGCTGGAGCCCAAATGGCTATGAATACAATGGCAAAGAGAGCTGAGACGGCAAAAGAAGATCTAGCCATTTCTTCAATTGTAAGTTGTTGTTAAGAATGCAGTGAATCGAGTTGTATTTGGATGTGGAAATTGGGAGAGTGAAGTGTGAATTTATATACTCGTTTGGAGTGGTGAATTTATAGTTGTAATTAAGTTTGAACTTAATTTGGGGTGGTTTAATATTGTTTAAAGTGGTGATTAATGTGTTGCTTTTAATCCAATGGTTATATGGAAGGGTTTTTGTCGGTTTCATAAGGTGTTCAAATTATTTCAATGTGTAAACTCCAAAGTTGCTTTCTTGATTAAATATTTTCTATTTGATACACAAATTTGAATTTCGGAAAAATTGGAAAATATTGAACTAATCTACGGATAAACTCAAGAAAACGGAATAATTATTTAATTCTATCAAAGTCGTAGTAAGTTAAGTATTTAAACTACCAAAATATTCTTCCAAACTAATTAAATTTGAATAATTTGAACTATATAAATAAAAATATGATAAATTGAGTTGATCTAAAATGATCTGAACTGAAATATATAAATAAATTGAAATGAATATAATCAGTTTCAATATATTCGAAAACAAATTTAATTGAATATAATATATTTAATATTTAAATATAGTTAGGCAATATATTATTTAGAGGACAAATGATAATTCATGTATTTATTAGATATATTTATGTATCTCTAGGTTTTGTTTGACATAAGATGTGTTCATGTAGTTATGTGTATTTCATGTGTGTTAAATAGATTTTTTTTGTGTATTTCTAAGATTCGTTTGTTTGACACATGAACACAATTTGTGACAAATAAAGGTTGAATTTCATGTGTGTTAAATAGAATTTTTTGTGTATTTCTAAGATTTGTTTGTTTGACACATGAACACAATTTGTGACAAATAAAGGTTGGAAACACACAAACAAATTTAATAAATACATGAATAATCACTCGTCCTGCCTCTATTTGGTCACATAAAAACTATTTTTCTTATTTAAAATAAAAATATTTTTATATATTAATGAGAAAAACGTCCAATATACAATAATACGTGAAAGGTTGAATGATATTTTGGAACCTTAGCAGGTGCCAATTCACACAATCGTGACTTTTACCTCAAGTAACAAATTGCATTCGGGATGATTGGAACAAATCAGTAGTAAGAACTAAAAAATAGTAAGAACAAAGTTCTACAAAATCAAACTTTAAGCATAATTTTCACATTAGTTCTTTGATAAAATGCTTTCCCGGGCGAAATTTGTTTGGTTTTTCATTTTTAAAACCTTACGAATTTGTTTGGTTATATATGAATATGATTCTATTATTCTTTAGGAAGAAAAGGTCTAAATTACTTGCTTTTGAAATTAGTCCAAATTTCTTTATTCATTTCTTGTTTAACTTTCTTTAATCCTTACGCCATAAATTAACCAAGTGTGTAGCATGCAAAAAAATAAAATATAATTCACTTGATCAAAGATATAAAAACAAAACGAATATTTTTCTTCAATTCAAAATCCAAGGGCTAAGATTTCCCCATACATTGATTTCCTCGTCTTTCTCGACATGGAAGTCATGAATCCAACAATTATTTTACCATTATTATTAATAAACCAAACTAGTGGTGGTTGGAGATTAACAATCTAGGGAGATGGTGGGAGAGTGACTTTTGTGGCGCAGAAGCTCTTGAGCAATGGTTGGAAAAATGGATTCAGCGGAAAGACCTTCGGCCAGCAACCATCTTCTATCGAGATTGCTGCCTTGCAGCACTGAGGTCCAAGGATATGTGGCTGAAGGCTTAGAAACGACGACACCAGTTCTTCGACGCATCCTTCGGTTCCTAGCACCGCTTGCAGGCATGGAAGGCCCCACGGTAAGCCTAGGAAATTCAATCCAGCACTAGGATTAATGAGATTGCCGGAGCAAGGCGCTGGAGCCCAAATGGCTATGCATACAATGGCAAAGAGAGCTGAGACGGCAAAAGAAGATCTAGCCATTTCTTCAATTGTAAGTTGTTGTTAAGAATGCAGTGAATCGAGTTGTATTTGGATGTGGAAATTGGGAGAGTGAAGTGTGAATTTATATACTCGTTTGGAGTGGTGAATTTATAGTTGTAATTAAGTTTGAACTTAATTTGGGGTGGTTTAATATTGTTTAAAGTGGTGATTAATGTGTTGCTTTTAATCCAATGGTTATATGGAAGGGTTTTTGTCGGTTTCATAAGGTGTTCAAATTATTTCAATGTGTAAACTCCAAAGTTGCTTTCTTGATTAAATATTTTCTATTTGATACACAAATTTGAATTTCGGAAAAATTGGAAAATATTGAACTAATCTACGGATAAACTCAAGAAAACGGAATAATTATTTAATTCTATCAAAGTCGTAGTAAGTTAAGTATTTAAACTACCAAAATATTCTTCCAAACTAATTAAATTTGAATAATTTGAACTATATAAATAAAAATATGATAAATTGAGTTGATCTAAAATGATCTGAACTGAAATATATAAATAAATTGAAATGAATATAATCAGTTTCAATATATTCGAAAACAAATTTAATTGAATATAATATATTTAATATTTAAATATAGTTAGGCAATATATTATTTAGAGGACAAATGATAATTCATGTATTTATTAGATATATTTATGTATCTCTAGGTTTTGTTTGACATAAGATGTGTTCATGTAGTTATGTGTATTTCATGTGTGTTAAATAGATTTTTTTTGTGTATTTCTAAGATTCGTTTGTTTGACACATGAACACAATTTGTGACAAATAAAGGTTGAATTTCATGTGTGTTAAATAGAATTTTTTGTGTATTTCTAAGATTTGTTTGTTTGACACATGAACACAATTTGTGACAAATAAAGGTTGGAAACACACAAACAAATTTAATAAATACATGAATAATCACTCGTCCTGCCTCTATTTGGTCACATAAAAACTATTTTTCTTATTTAAAATAAAAATATTTTTATATATTAATGAGAAAAACGTCCAATATACAATAATACGTGAAAGGTTGAATGATATTTTGGAACCTTAGCAGGTGCCAATTCACACAATCGTGACTTTTACCTCAAGTAACAAATTGCATTCGGGATGATTGGAACAAATCAGTAGTAAGAACAAAAAAATAGTAAGAACAAAGTTCTACAAAATCAAACTTTAAGCATAATTTTCACATTAGTTCTTTGATAAAATGCTTTCCCGGGCGAAATTTGTTTGGTTTTTCATTTTTAAAACCTTACGAATTTGTTTGGTTATATATGAATATGATTCTATTATTCTTTAGGAAGAAAAGGTCTAAATTACTTGCTTTTGAAATTAGTCCAAATTTCTTTATTCATTTCTTGTTTAACTTTCTTTAATCCTTACGCCATAAATTAACCAAGTGTGTAGCATGCAAAAAAATAAAATATAATTCACTTGATCAAAGATATAAAAACAAAACGAATATTTTTCTTCAATTCAAAATCCAAGGGCTAAGATTTCCCCATACATTGATTTCCTCGTCTTTCTCGACATGGAAGTCATGAATCCAACAATTATTTTACCATTATTATTAATAAACCAAACTAGTGGTGGTTGGAGATTAACAATCTAGGGAGATGGTGGGAGAGTGACTTTTGTGGCGCAGAAGCTCTTGAGCAATGGTTGGAAAAATGGATTCAGCGGAAAGACCTTCGGCCAGCAACCATCTTCTATCGAGATTGCTGCCTTGCAGCACTGAGGTCCAAGGATATGTGGCTGAAGGTTTAGAAACGACGACACCAGTTCTTCGACGCATCCTTCGGTTCCTAGCACCGCTTGCAGGCATGGAAGGCCCCACGGTAAGCCTAGGAAGTTCAATCCAGCACTGGGATTAACGAGGTTGCTGGAGCAATGCGCTGGAGCCCAAATGGCTATGCATACAATGGCAAAGAGAGCTGAGACGGCAAAAGAAGATCTAGCCATTTCTTCAATTGTAAGTTACTGTTAAAAATGCAGTGAATTGAGATGTATTTGGATGTGGAAATTGGGAGAGTGAAGTGTGGAATTTATATACTCGTTTGGAGTGTTGAATTTATAGTTGTAATTAAGTTTGAACTTAATTTGGGGTGGTTTAATATTGTTAAAAGTGGTGATTAGTGTGTTGATTTTAATCCAATGGTTATATGGAAGGGTTTGTGTCGGTTTCATAAGGTGTTCAAATTATTTCAATGTGTAAACTCCAAAGTTGCTTTCTTGATTAAATATTTTCTATTTGATACACAAATTTGAATTTCGGAAAAATTGGAAAATATTGAACTAAACTAAACAGATAGAAATTTAAATATATTTAACTAATCTGGAATTAACTGAAATTTATTTAAAGGAACTGATCCACAAAACAATTCTAGCAAACAGGGTCTTAGTATTTTTAAAATAAAATTAGTCAATCCTAAAGGAATCTTTACATATAATTAATATTTTATGATAATAAATCTTTATGTATAATAATTTTCAAATACATTTGTAGTTACAAACAGAAAGTCTGAGCGTACAGACTTAAGTTAAGTGATAAGTAAAAAAGGATCACTTAATTACGGCGTACAATTTACACACGAATTTCAGACCCATTCAAATGGTTATTTTTCAAACATTTAAAATTTTAAATAAACACTTACTGTAATACATAAGTTTCGGCGCTTAATGTATTTATCAAACACACCCTAAAACTTTGTTATGAGCTTTTGTATTACTAAACTAGACTAGAATAAACTAGATTAAACTTTAATTAACTAAGTAGAAGTGAAAATTATTGTGTCGAAAAAAAAGAATCAGCACGACTGAATTAAACTAAATTTCATTAATTATGTATTTTAGAACTAAACTAAACTAATAATCTACGGATAAACTCAAGAAAATGGATTAATTATTTAATTCTATCAAAGTCGTAGTAAGGTAAGTATTTAAACTACCAAAATATTCTTCCAAACTAATTAAATTTGAACTAAATAAATAAAAATATGATAAATTGAGTTGATCTAAAATGATCTGAACTGAAATATATAAATAAATTGAAATGAATATAATCAGTTTCAATATATTAGAAAACAAATTAAATTGAATATAATATATTTAATATTTAAATATAGTTAGGCAACATATTATTTAGACCGTACTACCATAAGCTTATGGTAGGACAAATGATAATTCATATATTTATTAGATTTATTTATGTATATCTAGGTTTTGTTTGCCATAAGATGTGTTCATGTAATTATGTGTATTTCATGTGTGTTAAATAAATTTTTTTTGTGTATTTCTAAGATTTGTTTGTTTGACACATGAACACAATTTGTGACAAATAAAGGTTGGAAACACACAAACAAATTTAATAAATACATGAATAATCACTCGTCCTGCCTCTATTTGGTCACATAAAAACTATTTTTCTTATTTAAAATAAAAATATTTTTATATATTAATGAGAAAAACGTCCAATATACAATAAAACGTGAAAGGTTGAATGATATTTTGGAACCTTAGCAGGTGCCAATTCACACAATCGTGACTTTTACCTCAAGTAACAAATTGCATTCGGGATGATTGGAACAAATCAGTAGTAAGAACAAAAAAATAGTAAGAACAAAGTTCTACAAAATCAAACTTTAAGCATAATTTTCACATTAGTTCTTTGATAAAATGCTTTCCCGGGCGAAATTTGTTTGATTTTTCATTTTTAAAACCTTACGAATTTGTTTGGTTATATATGAATATGATTCTATTATTCTTTAGGAAGAAAAGGTCTAAATTACTTGCTTTTGAAATTAGTCCAAATTTCTTTATTCATTTCTTGTTTAACTTTCTTTAATCCTTACGCCATAAATTAACCAAGTGTGTAGCATGCAAAAAAATAAAATATAATTCACTTGATCAAAGATATAAAAACAAAACGAATATTTTTCTTCAATTCAAAATCCAAGGGCTAAGATTTCCCCATACATTGATTTCCTCGTCTTTCTCGACATGGAAGTCATGAATCCAACAATTATTTTACCATTATTATTAATAAACCAAACTAGTGGTGGTTGGAGATTAACAATCTAGGGAGATGGTGGGAGAGTGACTTTTGTGGCGCAGAAGCTCTTGAGCAATGGTTGGAAAAATGGATTCAGCGGAAAGACCTTCGGCCAGCAACCATCTTCTATCGAGATTGCTGCCTTGCAGCACTGAGGTCCAAGGATATGTGGCTGAAGGCTTAGAAACGACGACACCAGTTCTTCGACGCATCCTTCGGTTCCTAGCACCGCTTGCAGGCATGGAAGGCCCCACGGTAAGCCTAGGAAGTTCAATCCAGCACTGGGATTAACGAGGTTGCTGGAGCAATGCGCTGGAGCCCAAATGGCTATGCATACAATGGCAAAGAGAGCTGAGACGGCAAAAGAAGATCTAGCCATTTCTTCAATTGTAAGTTACTGTTAAGAATGCAGTGAATTGAGATGTATTTGGATGTGGAAATTGGGAGAGTGAAGTGTGGAATTTATATACTCGTTTGGAGTGTTGAATTTATAGTTGTAATTAAGTTTGAACTTAATTTGGGGTGGTTTAATATTGTTAAAAGTGGTGATTAATGTGTTGATTTTAATCCAATGGTTATATGGAAGGGTTTGTGTCGGTTTCATAAGGTGTTCAAATTATTTCAATGTGTAAACTCCAAAGTTGCTTTCTTGATTAAATATTTTCTATTTGATACACAAATTTGAATTTCGGAAAAATTGGAAAATATTGAACTAAACTAAACAGATAGAAATTTAAATATATTTAACTAATCTGGAATTAACTGAAATTTATTTAAAGGAACTGATCCACAAAAAAATTCTATCAAACAGGGTCTTAGTATTTTTAAAATAAAATTAGTCAATCCTAAAGGAATCTTTACATATAATTAATATTTTATGATAATAAATCTTTACGTATAATAATTTTCAAATACATTTGTAATTACAAACAGAAAGTCTGAGCGTACAGACTTAAGTTAAGTGATAAGTAAAAAAGGATCACTTAATTACGGCGTACAATTTACACACGAATTTCAGACCCATTCAAATGGTTATTTTTCAAACATTTAAAATTTTAAATAAACACTTACTGTAATACATAAGTTTCGGCGCTTAATGTATTTATCAAAAACACCCTAAAACTTTGTTATGAGCTTTTGTATTACTAAACTAGACTAGAATAAACTAGATTAAACTTTAATTAACTAAGTAGAAGTGAAAATTAATGTGTCGAAAAAAAAGAATCAGCACGACTGAATTAAACTAAATTTCATTAATTATGTATTTTAGAACTAAACTAAACTAATAATCTACGGATAAACTCAAGAAAATGGATTAATTATTTAATTCTATCAAAGTCGTAGTAAGGTAAGTATTTAAACTACCAAAATATTCTTCCAAACTAATTAAATTTGAACTAAATAAATAAAAATATGATAAATTGAGTTGATCTAAAATGATCTGAACTGAAATATATAAATAAATTGAAATGAATATAATCAGTTTCAATATATTAGAAAACAAATTAAATTGAATATAATATATTTAATATTTAAATATAGTTAGGCAATATATTTGATAATACCGGCCCAACGGGGCTTTGGGCCAGGAAAGGGGCCCATGGCCCGGGATCAGGAAAGGAGTGCCTTTCCGGGGAAGAGCACGTCCGGACAAGAAGAACGGCAGATAGCGACAAGGAGAAGTGGTCCTGAACCTTATCCAAAGGAAACAACCTCAACTATAAATAGTGGTCTCAAACAGTGAACAAGGTATGTGACTTATATCTCTCTACTTTATATTGAGAGCACCTTCCGTACGTTTTCCTTCTTCGCTATCCCCATCTCATCATCACGCCGGAGCTTCTTCCCCGGGACACCTCCCGGGGATTGTTTTACAGGATTGAAGCGGGCTGATCAAGGAGGAGACCCGGATAGCGTCTACTCCCGGGAGACAGACGGATTTTGGTAGCATCAATTGGCACGCCCAGTGGGACCTTTCCACCTTCGCAGGATGGAGTCGCCAAAGAGAGGGCGCGGGCGCCCTAAGAAGAACGCGGCACCTTCAGGGGGGGATTCTCTTCCACCCCCAGGAGACGAGGTGACCTTAAGGCAGTTGCAGGAGGAGGCTAGACACCAGCGAGAGCTAGGGGTACCGCAAGACGGCCACGTTGAAACCGCCTCCGACGAAGCCTACTCGGAAGGAGAGTACCAGGATGAGCAGGAAGGGCTTGGGCTCGCCGGGGATGGCAACACCCGGGACCAGGGACCTGAAGCCCGGGAGGAAGAGCAGCCCTTAGTTAGCACAGAGGAAGTGGCGGCCTTGGAATTCATGAGAGCCAACAAGGAGTTGTATCGCCAGTGGGTACTCTCCACCCGGGAAAGCCTGAGGCGAAGGGAACCCGGGAGGAACCAGGCAGGTCCTCTAGGGGGGTACCAAAGAGAGGTTATTGACTTGGACGGAGCCGTTCAGCCGCCAAAGCTACAGGGGCGTGTAAATTCCTCCACCGTCCCACCCTCTTTCCCTCAGAATTTTGGGGTTGGAGGAGGAGCGGCTACGGGACAACAATCGAATCTGGTTCCACATGCTCCACCCTATTACCCGCGTTCCAGTTGGGGGGCGGGACAAATCGGGTATGACTTGCCAGTCATGCCTACAGAGCCGTTTGGGTATCAGGCCCCTGGAACCCAGGGAAACCCGATCCAGTATTCCGGACCCATGTATGGATCAATGGGGATGAACTTCGGTTACCCGGAGAGATACTATCGGGAGGACGATAGGATGCGGGGCTATCAGGTGGCACAGCAGGACCCCAACTCCTTGGAGGCTCGGCTAGACAAACTGGTGGGGAGAAATGGAGCTAAACCTACCACCCCTTGGGTACCTCGAGTGCTCGCGTACCCATGGCCGCCGGGCCTACGGACCCCGGAGGGAATCCCAACATATAATGGAGAGACAGACCCGGAGGAGTTTGTCAGGACGTACCAGAACCTAATGGTGTCAAGGGACTTCCCGGAGGAATTAAGATGCGAGCTGGTAGGCTGTTACCTGAGAGGAAACTGTCTCTCATGGTTCGATTCGTTGCCTCGAGAAAGTCTCAGAGACTATTACGATTTCTCTAAGGCCCTGCTGTTTAGATACGCCGGATTAAAGAAGGAAGGAAAGCAGTTGACTGAGCTTTTGGCTACCCGGCAGAAGGCTGCAGAAGGGTCAATGGAATACTATCGAAGGTACATGGACGATAGCATGAAGGTTGTCGACAGGCAGCAGCAGGAGAAGGCAGTGATTAGCGGATTCATAAATGGCTTGAGGGATATGGTGCTGTTCCAGAAATTGATGGAAAATATCCCGGAAACCTTTCACAACTTGCAAATGGCGGTACAACTATACTGCGCAATTAATGATGCCACACGGAAGAGAAAGGAAGAATCTGGGGAATTCCTCCCGGATAAGATAGAAAGAAGGAGAGTGGCAGACCCAAGTAGAAGGAACCCCGCTCCCGCACTGATAAACCGTGCCAGGGCGGACAGTTTCACCCCGCTCAGCAAGTCCCGAGCGGAGATTCATGCTATCCACAAGGACCTGTTCCCGGATCCATTGCCCATCCACGGGATCCCGTCTAGGGAAAACGTGGACAAATGGTGTGCCTACCACAAGTCTTACGGGCATGCGACAGAGGGGTGTAGGATGCTGAGGAACGAGATAGAAAGACTGATAGAACGGGGACAGTTGAGAGATTGCGTGGCAGCGGAGGTAAAGAAGGAGAACCCCCGGGACCAGCCTCAAGAGCAGCCCCGCAGGAGGTGGAGACCTAACCCGGGGAGAGGAAACGGAAGAGTCCAAGGCAACCAAGG
Source organism: Cruciata laevipes (assembly GCA_963678965.1). NCBI lineage: Eukaryota > Viridiplantae > Streptophyta > Magnoliopsida > Gentianales > Rubiaceae > Cruciata > Cruciata laevipes. The sequence goes on along the minus strand of OY787632.1, from coordinate 6,879,509 downwards.
TAACAGGGCCCCGGGGAGGCCCGCCATAGCCGCCGCGCCGGTCCAAGCAGTGGAGCCGGCCCCAATACCCAACAGGATGATCAACGTGATCAGTGGAGAAGTCGGAGAAGCATGTCAGTCAGTCTCCGCTATCCGGGCCCGGACCCGGTATGTTCCCCCGGGGGAGGTTCAGGGGAAAAGGTTTCGCCCCGATGAAGCTCTCACTTTCTCTGAAGCGGATGCAGCCCCGCCGCAGATACCCCATTCTGACCCGATGGTGGTAACGGCGGAGATTGAAGGCTTCTTGGTCAAAAGGGTGTTTGTGGACGATGGGAGCAGCGTGGAGATCATGTTCGCTTCTTGTTTCGATCAGTTGGGAATTGGGAGACAGAACCTTAAACCTCCCTTATCTCCCCTGTCAGGGTTCACGGGCAAACCCGAAGTTCCACTAGGTGTTATTCCCCTCGCAGTGTGTATGGTGGATGAGAAGGACCAGAGCAAGAGGGTCTCGGTGACACGCAACTTCGCGGTTATTGATGCACCCTCGCCGTACAACGTGATCATAGGAAGGCCATGGCTAACTCAAGCCCGGGCAGCGAGTTGTCCGTATCTGTTGACGATGAAGTTCCCCACTGCGCAAGGTGTGGCGGTCGTGCGGGGTAGTCAAGCAGTCGCAAGAAGTTGCATGATGACGGCGGTGCTGGACGCAAAGAAAGCAGTAGGGGTGGTACACGGGGAAATTCCCCGCTAGGAGTTGGAGGAGATGCAGGTGGCGGACAAAGGGACGGTCACGGTGGGAAAAGACCTCCCGGAGGAAGTAAAAGGCGCACTGAAGGAACTTTCGGCCAAATATCAGGGAGTATTCTCGTGGAGCCCGGAGGACATGGTGGGGGTGTTACCAGAGTTGGGGGTACACAAGTTGAACATAAGCCCTGCAACTAAACCCATCAGGCAGAAGAAAAGGCCTGTAGCACCGGAAAGAGCAGAATTTATAAAGAATGAAGTAAAGAAGCTGGAGAGAGCCGGGGTGGTCGAGGAAATCATCTACCCGGAATGGATAGCTAACCCGGTCTTAGTAAAGAAGCACGATGGAAGCTGGCGCATGTGTATTGACTTTACGGATTTGAATAAGTGCTGCCCCAAAGACAGCTATCCTCTCCCAAATCTGGACCGGCTGGCAGAGGCTATTGCGGGGTATTCGGTGCTGGCCTTCTTCGACGCACATAAAGGGTATCACCAAGTGCAGATGGATGAGGCAGACAAGGCGAAAACCTCATTCATCACCGATTTTGGAACCTTTTGCTACAAGAAGATGCCCTTCGGGCTAAAGAACGCGGGGGCTACGTACCAGAGAATGGTGGACAAACTCTTCAAGGATCAAGTGGGAAGAAACATGGAGGTGTACGTTGACGACATGGTGGTTAAAAGCAGGGCTTACGGGGCCTTCTTGAATGACCTGGAGGAGATGTTCGAAAAGCTGGAACGGAGCAATCTAAAGCTGAACCCCTCCAAAAGTACCATTGGAGTGGGTGCGGGGAAATTCTTGGGTTTTTATGGTGTCAAGCCGGGGCATCGACGTCAACCCGGAGAAGGTGGAAGCCTTAGCTAAAATGACCTCCCCTAGGTCGGTGAAAGAAGTACAGCGGTTAACAGGGTCCCTCGCGGCCCTCAGTCGGTTCCTGTCAAAGGGAGCAGACAGGCAGTTGCCTTTCTTCAACATTCTCAGGAAGGCCAAGGCGTTTGAGTGGTCTGGAGAATGTGAGAAGGCATTCCAAAATCTGAAAGAGCACCTCCAACAGTTGCCAACTTTAAAGAAACCCCTCCCGGGGGAGGAGCTCTTTCTGTACATAGCGGCGTCCCGGGAGGCGGTAAGTGCCGTACTAATCAAAGAAGAGGATGGAAAGCAGCACCCAATCTATTTTGTTAGCCGGGCACTTCGGGGGGCAGAAACCCGGTATACTGAGTTGGAGCAGTTGGTTCTGGCGCTGGTGCATGCTTCAAGGAGGCTTAAGCCCTACTTCCAGGGCCATCCCATAGTGGTCCTTACCAATTACCCGCTAAGACAGGTTATGTTCAAGCCGGAGGCATCAGGGAGAATGATGAAATGGGCCATAGAGCTGGGAGAATACGAAATCCGGTATGAGCCAAGGAGGGCGATCAAGGGCCAGGCCCTAGCGGACTTCTTGTTGGAATCAGAAGCAAGGATCAGTGAAGAACGGGAGATGCCTGAATCTCCGGAGGATACAACGAAGGCCGGGACAGACCTGACTTGGAAGTTGTATGTGGATGGATCGGCGCACTCCGGGGGCAGTGGAGCGGGAGTATTGTTGGTCAGCCCGGAGGGGAAGGAGTATCCCTATGCAGTCCAATTCGCTTTCAAAACAACCAACAATGAAGCTGAGTATGAAGCCTTGATCGCGGGGTTAAGGTTGGCAAAGGAGATGGAAATCAAAACCCTCACGGCACACAGTGATTCCCAGATTGTGGTGCAGCAAGTAAAAGGAGAGTATGAAGCCCGGGAAAGGAGCCTGCAAAGGTACTTGGAAACAGTAAAACCTCTGATAGCCGGGTTTAAAGCCTTCAACTTGGTTCAAGTTCCCCGGGAGCAGAACAGTAAGGCAGACGTTTTAAGCAAGTTAGCTTCTTCGGAATTAAAGCCTGAGCCCGACCAAAAGCTGTACGTGGAGGTACTGGGAAGAAGAAGCTACCAGGAGAGCGATCAAGTAATGCTGGTGAACGAGGAAGAATCCTGGATCACGCCTATGCGGGCGTACCTAGAAGAAGGAACTACCCCGGAGGATAAGGCTCAGGCTCGGAAGCTAAGAGTGAAGGCGCCTAAGTATGTGATTCAGGAAGGGGAGCTGTACAAAAGAGGGTATCTCCAGCCGTTGCTAAAGTGTGTAGAAAGGTTGGAAGGCCAACACCTCATCCGGGAGGTGCACGAAGGATCTAATGGGAGCCACCAAGGGGCTCGCACCGTGGCCAGAAAGATCCTAAGGCTGGGGTATTACTGGCCGACGTTGTTCAAAGATGCGGAAGAACATATACAGAAGTGCTTGGCATGCCAGGCATTTGCCCCGCTAATCCACGTTCCCCGGGAAGAATTAGTCGGAGTCACAGGAGCTTGGCCGTTCAGCAGATGGGGAATCGACTTGGTCGGACCATTCCCGACTGCCCCGGGAGGAGCCAAATACTTGATTGTGGCGATCGACTACTTCAGCAAATGGGTGGAGGCAGAACCGCTCACCAACATACGAGGACTGACTTGCGTCAAGTTTTGCTGGAAGAACATCATCTGTCGATTCGGCATCCCGAAGGTCATAGTCACAGATAACGGGGCGCAGTTCGAGAACGACCCTTTCAAATCATGGTGTGTCAAGTATGGCATAGAGCAGAAGTTGACGTCGGTGTACCACCCCCAGGCGAACGGGCAAGTAGAGGTCACCAACCGCACCATCATCAAGGGACTAAAAACCCGCTTGGAAGGAGCGTGGGGAAATTGGATCTGGGAGCTACCCAGCGTTCTTTGGGCCTATAGGACTACAGAAAGCTCGGCTACCGGGGAATCCCCGTATGGCTTGGTGTACGGGTCAGAGGCAGTAATACCCGCAGAGATTGGGATCCCAAGCCCTCGAACTCAATACCAGCGCCCGGAAGAAGAAAACGATGGACGACGCCCTGACTTGGATCTCCTGGAAGAGAAGCGAGAGAATGCGGCACTTCAGGAAGCCAAGGTGAAGGAGCGAGTAAAAAGGTATCATGACAGAAGAGTGCGGAAAGAAGTTTTCATCCCAGGAGACTGGGTAATGAGGAGAAACGATAAGAGCCACCAAGCCCCGGAGGGCAAACTTGCGCCCAACTGGGAAGGGCCATACAAGATCAAGGAAGCATACCCGGGAGGGAGCTATGTGCTGGAGGACAAGCAGGGAAAGGAGATCCCCAGAAGGTGGAACGTAGCTAACCTGAGAAGGTTTTACGGGAAGTAGAGCGCCCCGCATCGTACCACAGTTACTGAAGCATGAAAATGCTAGGCATGAATATGCCAGGCATGGATATGCCCCCCGGGAAGCGTGAATACGCTAAGCATGAATATGCTAGGCATGAATATGCCAGGTATGGATATACCCCTCCCGGAAGCATGAATATGCCCGGAGAGAGAGAGAGAGAACCCGACGCTTGGCCTCGTTCCGGGTTTAGAGGAATATTTGCTTAAAAAGGACCCATGGGTAGCTCCCATTTGGGTGCCCCGCTAGAATGGACCCGGAGCTTTGATGAAGCCCGGGGATCAAAGAATGTAATGATTACAGGAAAAAGTTAATGAAAAGGGTCTTTCAGAGAAACAATTTTTATTCAATCCTCTTTAAATTACAAATCGCATGAATACGTGGTCATAGTCATGGTAGGACAATTACATAAGCATTTTACATACAAGTATTCCTATCTAGTTGCTACTAGACCCACTTGGGACCTGACCCGGAAGCACCCTCAGGGTTACCCGGGCGGAAACCCCCTCCGAAGAACTGAGAGGACAGGAGATCTTCGGCAAAACGGGCATCCGGGGCTTGATTCCACGCAAGCTCCTCTTCCAGTTGCGCAGCGTCCTCTTCGTTCAGTTCAGGGATAGGCACAACCACAGATCCCTCGGGAAGTGGCTCCGCCAGGCGCATTCTTCTCACCCCGGCAGAGGTGACGAACCTGTACTTAGGAAACATGACCGCTGCACTTTTACCCTTTTCTTCCCGGCTAATACGAGTACCCTCGGCGGTTTTAACACCCTTTGTGGTGACTCCAGAGTCGGCAATCTCCCGGATGCGTCTTATCCGACGGGCCACCTCGACCGGGTCAATAGATACAGTCATGTCCTCGTACCTTTCGTACGCCACATCCACCTCCACCCGGGCAGGGACTCGGCGAAGGCTAGAGGGATAGGGCTCAGCTTCTCCCGCAGCAATCTTATTATGCCATTCAACGACATCCAGATAGGCCTTATGATTAGGAGCTCCCTCACCAAACTTCTGCGGGCTAGCCTCCATGCGTTCCATCGTCCTACGAACCCCGGCGGGAATGTCGGTAAGAGGAGACACCCCAACCAAGCCGTTCTTGAGACCCAACAGGTGATAGGATAGCCGGGTAACTAGTAGAGCATCCTGAAGGACCCTATTCCTATGAGTAAGGGACCGATTCTCCTTCTCAAAGTCGCAGAGGAGTCGGTTCTGGGCGGAGCGGGTCTCCAAGGTCCTAAGTTTTTCCTGCGCACGCTCTAGTTCGCCCCACACCATACCTAACTCCTTGGCAGTACGATGGCGAGAATCGTCCTGAAGGGCCTGCAGCTCGGCGATGGTCCGGTGGGAATTTAAGGCCTCCCGCATATGATCAGAAGCCAGGTCAAAGCAGTGATACAGCGAGCCAAATTTGTTTTTGATGGCTTTAAGAAATGAAACCAATGCTTGGATGGACCCGAACTCGTGAATAAACGCACACAATCCAGCCTCAGACATGGCCCGGATAGCTTGATCGCCTCCAAACCTCCAATGAGCAAGCTTCCTTTGAAGGAATGAACATTGGAGGCACCCAGCGCGGGGGAGAGAGAAGTAGGTCCCGGAAGAACAACTAGGGTGAGGGAAAACGAAAGGTACGGATCCCCGCGGGAGATCTCTTTCCAAGTGGTGCTCAGACTACAAAAAATAATAACTTCATCAAATTAAAAGGTAGAACTTATATTAATCAAAATGGGCGCCAAGGCCAAGTTCTACATAGGCCTCCCGGGGAGGAAGATTACAAAAAAAAAACTTAAAACTACAAAAAAACATACTAGAGTCTAGGGGAATACATTATCCTCGGTCGGGCCTCTTTCCCCGGGGGTAGTGTGAGCGCTCTTCCACCTCCTTTCCAGCTCAGCCACGTCCGCTTCTGACCAGTTGGGACCACAGTAGGCAGGGGCATCCACCTTTGGCTCGTCCTCCGGGCGCTCAGGAAATCCCACTTTCCGGGTAGACTTCCGGGATTGATAGAGCAAGTCGTCCTGCCCCCTGGGAAGCCCCACAACATATTCGCCCGTCCCCTCCTCAACGGCCTGATATCCAAAGTTGTCAGGTATAGCGCAGAACTCATGGTAACTTTCGGACCAGTGAGGCGTCTCCGGGACCACCCCGTAGGCGTTGAAGCACTCCGGGCCAGGGGATTCAGGGATAGCAGCCTCGGTGACCCCCGGAAGCTTGACCCTCTTAATGTCCGAGGCTGAAGGGGCCCGGGAACACATCTTCAGGGAATCCCACAACTGGGGTACCAGATTCTCCAGGTTGGCCTCCTGAAGAGACCTCCAGCGATAGTTGAGCTGATCGCTCGCCTTGGGACGATAATAGGATGCTTGTGCTTCAAGGCGAGCAGGTCCCGGGAGCCAACCCCGCAGACTACGATACATCTCGTGGCATGCATCAGCACTGGCAGCGGCGGCGATGCCCTCCAGTCTCTTGTCAAAATCGGCAGAGTGGAGGACTTTTCGAACCACAGCGTCCAAGGCTTCGAGCTGGGCCTCCTTCTTCTCCTTCTTAAGAGAAGAATATTTCTTCTCTACTTCCGCCAGCTTCTTTTCTTTCTCGGAGAGCTTTTTCTCCCTCTCGGCTAGCTTCTTCTAAGAAGCCTCCAGTCGGGCGGCCAGGTCATCCCGCTCGGCCAATTTCTCCCGGGCATCAAGGAGTTCCCTCTCCTTCTTAGCAAACAAACCCGCGCTATACTTCGAGTATGTCCGGTTGAGCGCGTCCGTCAGCTGTGAATCCGCCAGGAGAGAGTCGGCGAAAGTAGTGGTCTACAAAATTCAAACAAAGATAAGATTATCCGGAAGGATGGAGGACAAAAATAGTAATAAGCAACATGGTTAGCGCACCTCTTCCCTCTGCTCGGGGACGGCTTGAGAGTTATCCCTTAAAGGAGACCTCGCAGGGGGAGGAGGAGGAGGCGGCGGGGTCGCACTTTCCAACCTCTGACGAGAAGATGGAGGAGTTTCCTTGTCATCGGCTAAAGGCCGCTTAAACCTGGAGCCAGCCCCGCCGCTGTATGTAGGGTGCTGGATGAAAGATTTCCTCCCGGGGGTAGGAGAGGACCCGGGGGCTTTCGGTTGGGAAGAAGGGCGCTGCAGACGGGTCCCTTGGGGGATGAACCCGGGATCCTCGGCAGCCCCCACCCCGACTGGGGATGCTGCTTGCTGCTCGGCTGGAGAGACCAGCCCCCGGTGAGGATTTCCCTGCTGACTATTATCCCCGGAAGGCATCTCTTCGAATAGGGTAGCGTCCGCGTGCAAAGTAGGCTGAACTGAAGTCAGGAAGAACAAAAATAAAGAGATCAGAATAAAACATACATATATGAATACGAAAATAAAGAATAAAGCCTTTTAATAGGCACCTCCAGCCGGCCACACAGCGGAGACGGTTGGAAGGGAAAAGAGTTTCTCAGGGTATATCCCGCGGGGCCAATAATAGCCCGCGTTCCCAGTCTTAAAGAAAGCGTCCATGTCCAGGGGAGATAGACGGAGGAAGTTATGATCATGGGTGAGGTCTGTTGGAAGGGAGGAAAGGGGTTTCTTGTCTTCAGGAACGAGGGAATCGTTCCAAGGGGGCATTGGATACACCCGGGAATCGCAGCGGAAGAAACCCTTCGCAAGGTACCCTTTGGCGGATCTGGGCTTACCCCTCATAAAGTCCTTCGTCCCGGAACGGATTACGAAAGAAAATACCCCCGGAAAGGACGCGTGAGCGCGTCGGAGGGCATAGAAGGACCGAAAGAGAAGGAGAGAGGGGGAAACATTGCATCTAGCGCAATTAAGTAAGAAGCCCAGTACCAGTACAATCCCGTTGGGGTGTAGCTGGGCCGGGGCCATTCGATAAAAGTTGAAAATTTCTGAAAAAAGAAGAGGGAAAGGAAGGCTGAGCCCGTACTGGAAATGAATCCGGGGGATGCAAGGTACTTCCCGCTCGGACATCCCCGGGGGAAGTTTTGATAGCGATGCATCCAACGGAAAAGGAATAAAACAACGCCTAACCAAATCTAGAACGTCCCTATCTAAGGAGGGGGGAGGCCCGGGGAGATTAAAAAACCGATGGCCAGAAGGCTTCGCTCCGTGGGTAGGACCCCGGGGAGCATCATCGCCAACTTCCTCATCAAAGGCTTCCCCATCCGGATCCTCCCGGGGAAGATGGGAACGCTGTGTGGGGGATGAACCCGCCCTGTCTAAGGCGGACGTACTCGGTCCGATTGGCTCTGGGGATGTGCTGAAGGTCCCAGAGGGGGTGCTCGAGGAGGAGGCGGGAGAAGAAATAGGGTGGGGGGCTCGAAACTGAACTTCAAATTGGCTTTGAACCCCCTCGGTATCTAGGGAGGAAGTGGCAAGGTGTGGGGAACTCATGATGAAAGAGGAGCGGAAGAAGCAGATGAGGAGGATTAGAGCTTACTTGTTAAGGAAAAGCAGAGCGTCTGGAGAGAGTTTGAAGAAAGTAAACTTATGAGAATGGGGGTTAGGTCCCTTATATAGGCGAGTGAATAGAAATCGTCACCTCAAAAGAAGGAAAAGCAATGATGACACGGTGAACGAGGCAGCATCAAATGCAGAATAGGGAGAGGCGGCGTCAGAAATTTATTCCAACACGGATGGGTCCTACTGGACTAGTGGTAAAAGAAGGGAAGTGCGAAAGCCCAATTCCCCGCGGAACGAAAACCCGGGAAACTGGTCTGGGGGGCTAGTGATAATACCGGCCCAACGGGGCTTTGGGCCAGGAAAGGGGCCCATGGCCCGGGATCAAGAAAGGAGTGCCTTTCCGGGGAAGAGCACGTCCGGACAAGAAGAACGGCAGATAGCGACAAGGAGAAGTGGTCCTGAACCTTATCCAAAGGAAACAACCTCAACTATAAATAGTGGTCTCAAACAGTGAACAAGGTATGTGACTTATATCTCTCTACTTCATATTGAGAGCACCTTCCGTACGTTTTCCTTCTTCGCTATCCCCATCTCATCATCACGCCGGAGCTTCTTCCCCGGGACACCTCCCGGGGATTGTTTTGCAGGATTGAAGCGGGCTGATCAAGGAGGAGACCCGGATAGCGTCTACTCCCGGGAGACAGACGGATTTTGGTAGCATCAATATTATTTAGACCGTACTACCATAAGCTTATGGTAGGACAAATGATAATTCATATATTTATTAGATTTATTTATGTATATCTAGGTTTTGTTTGCCATAAGATGTGTTCATGTAATTATGTGTTTTTCATGTGTGTTAAATAGATTTTTTTTGTGTATTTCTAAGATTTGTTTGTTTGACACATGAACACAATTTGTGACAAATAAAGGTTGGAAAGACACAAACAAATTTAATAAATACATGAATAATCACTCGTCCTGCCTCTATTTGGTCACATAAAAACTATTTTTCTTATTTAAAATAAAAATATTTTTATATATTAATGAGAAAAACGTCCAATATACAATAAAACGTGAAAGGTTGAATGATATTTTGGAACCTTAGCAGGTGCCAATTCACACAATCGTGACTTTTACCTCAAGTAACAAATTGCATTCGGGATGATTGGAACAAATCAGTAGTAAGAACAAAAAAATAGTAAGAACAAAGTTCTACAAAATCAAACTTTAAGCATAATTTTCACATTAGTTCTTTGATAAAATGCTTTCCCGGGCGAAATTTGTTTGGTTTTTCATTTTTAAAACCTTACGAATTTGTTTGGTTATATATGAATATGATTCTATTATTCTTTAGGAAGAAAAGGTCTAAATTACTTGCTTTTGAAATTAGTCCAAATTTCTTTATTCATTTCTTGTTTAACTTTCTTTAATCCTTATGCCATAAATTAACCAAGTGTGTAGCATGCAAAAAAATAAAATATAATTCACTTGATCAAAGATATAAAAACAAAACGAATATTTTTCTTCAATTCAAAATCCAAGGGCTAAGATTTCCCCATACATTGATTTCCTCGTCTTTCTCGACATGGAAGTCATGAATCCAACAATTATTTTACCATTATTATTAATAAACCAAACTAGTGGTGGTTGGAGATTAACAATCTAGGGAGATGGTGGGAGAGTGACTTTTGTGGCGCAGAAGCTCTTGAGCAATGGTTGGAAAAATGGATTCAGCGGAAAGACCTTCGGCCAGCAACCATCTTCTATCGAGATTGCTGCCTTGCAGCACTGAGGTCCAAGGATATGTGGCTGAAGGCTTAGAAACGACGACACCAGTTCTTCGACGCATCCTTCGGTTCCTAGCACCGCTTGCAGGCATGGAAGGCCCCACGGTAAGCCTAGGAAGTTCAATCCAGCACTGGGATTAACGAGGTTGCTGGAGCAATGCGCTGGAGCCCAAATGGCTATGCATACAATGGCAAAGAGAGCTGAGACGGCAAAAGAAGATCTAGCCATTTCTTCAATTGTAAGTTACTGTTAAGAATGCAGTGAATTGAGATGTATTTGGATGTGGAAATTGGGAGAGTGAAGTGTGGAATTTATATACTCGTTTGGAGTGTTGAATTTATAGTTGTAATTAAGTTTGAACTTAATTTGGGGTGGTTTAATATTGTTAAAAGTGGTGATTAATGTGTTGATTTTAATCCAATGGTTATATGGAAGGGTTTGTGTCGGTTTCATAAGGTGTTCAAATTATTTCAATGTGTAAACTCCAAAGTTGCTTTCTTGATTAAATATTTTCTATTTGATACACAAATTTGAATTTCGGAAAAATTGGAAAATATTGAACTAAACTAAACAGATAGAAATTTAAATATATTTAACTAATCTGGAATTAACTGAAATTTATTTAAAGGAACTGATCCACAAAAAAATTCTATCAAACAGGGTCTTAGTATTTTTAAAATAAAATTAGTCAATCCTAAAGGAATCTTTACATATAATTAATATTTTATGATAATAAATCTTTACGTATAATAATTTTCAAATACATTTGTAATTACAAACAGAAAGTCTGAGCGTACAGACTTAAGTTAAGTGATAAGTAAAAAAGGATCACTTAATTACGGCGTACAATTTACACACGAATTTCAGACCCATTCAAATGGTTATTTTTCAAACATTTAAAATTTTAAATAAACACTTACTGTAATACATAAGTTTCGGCGCTTAATGTATTTATCAAACACACCCTAAAACTTTGTTATGAGCTTTTGTATTACTAAACTAGACTAGAATAAACTAGATTAAACTTTAATTAACTAAGTAGAAGTGAAAATTAATGTGTCGAAAAAAAAGAATCAGCACGACTGAATTAAACTAAATTTCATTAATTATGTATTTTAGAACTAAACTAAACTAATAATCTACGGATAAACTCAAGAAAATGGATTAATTATTTAATTCTATCAAAGTCGTAGTAAGGTAAGTATTTAAACTACCAAAATATTCTTCCAAACTAATTAAATTTGAACTAAATAAATAAAAATATGATAAATTGAGTTGATCTAAAATGATCTGAACTGAAATATATAAATAAATTGAAATGAATATAATCAGTTTCAATATATTAGAAAACAAATTAAATTGAATATAATATATTTAATATTTAAATATAGTTAGGCAATATATTTGATAATACCGGCCCAACGGGGCTTTGGGCCAGGAAAGGGGCCCATGGCCCGGGATCAAGAAAGGAGTGCCTTTCCGGGGAAGAGCACGTCCGGACAAGAAGAACGGCAGATAGCGACAAGGAGAAGTGGTCCTGAACCTTATCCAAAGGAAACAACCTCAACTATAAATAGTGGTCTCAAACAGTGAACAAGGTATGTGACTTATATCTCTCTACTTTATATTGAGAGCACCTTCCGTACGTTTTCCTTCTTCGCTATCCCCATCTCATCATCACGCCGGAGCTTCTTCCCCGGGACACCTCCCGGGGATTGTTTTACAGGATTGAAGCGGGCTGATCAAGGAGGAGACCCGGATAGCGTCTACTCCCGGGAGACAGACGGATTTTGGTAGCATCAATTGGCACGCCCAGTGGGACCTTTCCACCTTCGCAGGATGGAGTCGCCAAAGAGAGGGCGCGGGCGCCCTAAGAAGAACGCGGCACCTTCAGGGGGGGATTCTCTTCCACCCCCAGGAGACGAGGTGACCTTAAGGCAGTTGCAGGAGGAGGCTAGACACCAGCGAGAGCTAGGGGTACCGCAAGACGGCCACGTTGAAACCGCCTCCGACGAAGCCTACTCGGAAGGAGAGTACCAGGATGAGCAGGAAGGGCTTGGGCTCGCCGGGGATGGCAACACCCGGGACCAGGGACCTGAAGCCCGGGAGGAAGAGCAGCCCTTAGTTAGCACAGAGGAAGTGGCGGCCTTGGAATTCATGAGAGCCAACAAGGAGTTGTATCGCCAGTGGGTACTCTCCACCCGGGAAAGCCTGAGGCGAAGGGAACCCGGGAGGAACCAGGCAGGTCCTCTAGGGGGGTACCAAAGAGAGGTTATTGACTTGGACGGAGCCGTTCAGCCGCCAAAGCTACAGGGGCGTGTAAATTCCTCCACCGTCCCACCCTCTTTCCCTCAGAATTTTGGGGTTGGAGGAGGAGCGGCTACGGGACAACAATCGAATCTGGTTCCACATGCTCCACCCTATTACCCGCGTTCCAGTTGGGGGGCGGGACAAATCGGGTATGACTTGCCAGTCATGCCTACAGAGCCGTTTGGGTATCAGGCCCCTGGAACCCAGGGAAACCCGATCCAGTATTCCGGACCCATGTATGGATCAATGGGGATGAACTTCGGTTACCCGGAGAGATACTATCGGGAGGACGATAGGATGCGGGGCTATCAGGTGGCACAGCAGGACCCCAACTCCTTGGAGGCTCGGCTAGACAAACTGGTGGGGAGAAATGGAGCTAAACCTACCTCCCCTTGGGTACCTCGAGTGCTCGCGTACCCATGGCCGCCGGGCCTACGGACCCCGGAGGGAATCCCAACATATAATGGAGAGACAGACCCGGAGGAGTTTGTCAGGACGTACCAGAACCTAATGGTGTCAAGGGACTTCCCGGAGGAATTAAGATGCGAGCTGGTAGGCTGTTACCTGAGAGGAAACTGTCTCTCATGGTTCGATTCGTTGCCTCGAGAAAGTCTCAGAGACTATTACGATTTCTCTAAGGCCCTGCTGTTTAGATACGCCGGATTAAAGAAGGAAGGAAAGCAGTTGACTGAGCTTTTGGCTACCCGGCAGAAGGCTGCAGAAGGGTCAATGGAATACTATCGAAGGTACATGGACGATAGCATGAAGGTTGTCGACAGGCAGCAGCAGGAGAAGGCAGTGATTAGCGGATTCATAAATGGCTTGAGGGATATGGTGCTGTTCCAGAAATTGATGGAAAATATCCCGGAAACCTTTCACAACTTGCAAATGGCGGTACAACTATACTGCGCAATTAATGATGCCACACGGAAGAGAAAGGAAGAATCTGGGGAATTCCTCCCGGATAAGATAAAAAGAAGGAGAGTGGCAGACCCAAGTAGAAGGAACCCCGCTCCCGCACTGATAAACCGTGCCAGGGCGGACAGTTTCACCCCGCTCAGCAAGTCCCGAGCGGAGATTCATGCTATCCACAAGGACCTGTTCCCGGATCCATTGCCCATCCACGGGATCCCGTCTAGGGAAAACGTGGACAAATGGTGTGCCTACCACAAGTCTTACGGGCATGCGACAGAGGGGTGTAGGATGCTGAGGAACGAGATAGAAAGACTGATAGAACGGGGACAGTTGAGAGATTGCGTGGCAGCGGAGGTAAAGAAGGAGAACCCCCGGGACCAGCCTCAAGAGCAGCCCCGCAGGAGGTGGAGACCTAACCCGGGGAGAGGAAACGGAAGAGTCCAAGGCAACCAAGGTAACAGGGCCCCGGGGAGGCCCGCCATAGCCGCCGCGCTGGTCCAAGCAGTGGAGCCGGCCCCAATACCCAACAGGATGATCAACGTGATCAGTGGAGAAGTCGGAGAAGCATGTCAGTCAGTCTCCGCTATCCGGGCCCGGACCCGGTATGTTCCCCCGGGGGAGGTTCAGGGGAAAAGGTTTCGCCCCGATGAAGCTCTCACTTTCTCTGAAGCGGATGCAGCCCCGCCGCAGATACCCCATTCTGACCCGATGGTGGTAACGGCGGAGATTGAAGGCTTCTTGGTCAAAAGGGTGTTTGTGGACGATGGGAGCAGCGTGGAGATCATGTTCGCTTCTTGTTTCGATCAGTTGGGAATTGGGAGACAGAACCTTAAACCTCCCTTATCTCCCCTGTCAGGGTTCACGGGCAAACCCGAAGTTTCACTAGGTGTTATTCCCCTCGCAGTGTGTATGGTGGATGAGAAGGACCGGAGCAAGAGGGTCTCGGTGACATGCAACTTCGCGGTTATTGATGCACCCTCGCCGTACAACGTGATCATAGGAAGGCCATGGCTAACTCAAGCCCGGGCAGCGAGTTGTCCGTATCTGTTGACGATGAAGTTCCCCACTGCGCAAGGTGTGGCGGTCGTGCGGGGTAGTCAAGCAGTCGCAAGAAGTTGCATGATGACGGCGGTGCTGGACGCAAAGAAAGCAGTAGGGGTGGTACACGGGGAAATTCCCCGCCAGGAGTTGGAGGAGATGCAGGTGGCGGACAAAGGGACGGTCACGGTGGGAAAAGACCTCCCGGAGGAAGTAAAAGGCGCACTGAAGGAACTTTCGGCCAAATATCAGGGAGTATTCTCGTGGAGCCCGGAGGACATGGTGGGGGTGTTACCAGAGTTGGGGGTACACAAGTTGAACATAAGCCCTGCAACTAAACCCATCAGGCAGAAGAAAAGGCCTGTAGCACCGGAAAGAGCAGAATTTATAAAGAATGAAGTAAAGAAGCTGGAGAGAGCCGGGGTGGTCGAGGAAATCATCTACCCGGAATGGATAGCTAACCCGGTCTTAGTAAAGAAGCACGATGGAAGCTGGCGCATGTGTATTGACTTTACGGATTTGAATAAGTGCTGCCCCAAAGACAGCTATCCTCTCCCAAATCTGGACCGGCTGGCAGAGGCTATTGCGGGGTATTCGGTGCTGGCCTTCTTCGACGCACATAAAGGGTATCACCAAGTGCAGATGGATGAGGCAGACAAGGCGAAAACCTCATTCATCACCGATTTTGGAACCTTTTGCTACAAGAAGATGCCCTTCGGGCTAAAGAACGCGGGGGCTACGTACCAGAGAATGGTGGACAAACTCTTCAAGGATCAAGTGGGAAGAAACATGGAGGTGTACGTTGACGACATGGTGGTTAAAAGCAGGGCTTACGGGGCCTTCTTGAATGACCTGGAGGAGATGTTCGAAAAGATGGAACGGAGCAATCTAAAGCTGAACCCCTCCAAAAGTACCATTGGAGTGGGTGCGGGGAAATTCTTGGGTTTTTATGGTGTCAAGCCGGGGCATCGACGTCAACCCGGAGAAGGTGGAAGCCTTAGCTAAAATGACCTCCCCTAGGTCGGTGAAAGAAGTACAGCGGTTAACAGGGTCCCTCGCGGCCCTCAGTCGGTTCCTGTCAAAGGGAGCAGACAGGCAGTTGCCTTTCTTCAATATTCTCAGGAAGGCCAAGGCGTTTGAGTGGTCTGGAGAATGTGAGAAGGCATTCCAAAATCTGAAAGAGCACCTCCAACAGTTGCCAACTTTAAAGAAACCCCTCCCGGGGGAGGAGCTCTTTCTGTACATAGCGGCGTCCCGGGAGGCGGTAAGTGCCGTACTAATCAAAGAAGAGGATGGAAAGCAGCACCCAATCTATTTTGTTAGCCGGGCACTTCGGGGGGCAGAAACCCGGTATACTGAGTTGGAGCAGTTGGTTCTGGCGCTGGTGCATGCTTCAAGGAGGCTTAAGCCCTACTTCCAGGGCCATCCCATAGTGGTCCTTACCAATTACCCGCTAAGACAGGTTATGTTCAAGCCGGAGGCATCAGGGAGAATGATGAAATGGGCCATAGAGCTGGGAGAATACGAAATCCGGTATGAGCCAAGGAGGGCGATCAAGGGCCAGGCCCTAGCGGACTTCTTGTTGGAATCAGAAGCAAGGATCAGTGAAGAACGGGAGATGCCTGAATCTCCGGAGGATACAACGAAGGCCGGGACAGACCTGACTTGGAAGTTGTATGTGGATGGATCGGCGCACTCCGGGGGCAGTGGAGCGGGAGTATTGTTGGTCAGCCCGGAGGGGAAGGAGTATCCCTATGCAGTCCAATTCGCTTTCAAAACAACCAACAATGAAGCTGAGTATGAAGCCTTGATCGCGGGGTTAAGGTTGGCAAAGGAGATGGAAATCAAAACCCTCACGGCACACAGTGATTCCCAGATTGTGGTGCAGCAAGTAAAAGGAGAGTATGAAGCCCGGGAAAGGAGCCTGCAAAGGTACTTGGAAACAGTAAAACCTCTGATAGCCGGGTTTAAAGCCTTCAACTTGGTTCAAGTTCCCCGGGAGCAGAACAGTAAGGCAGACGTTTTAAGCAAGTTAGCTTCTTCGGAATTAAAGCCTGAGCCCGACCAAAAGCTGTACGTGGAGGTACTGGGAAGAAGAAGCTACCAGGAGAGCGATCAAGTAATGCTGGTGAACGAGGAAGAGTCCTGGATCACGCCTATGCGGGCGTACCTAGAAGAAGGAACTACCCCGGAGGATAAGGCTCAGGCTCGGAAGCTAAGAGTGAAGGCGCCTAAGTATGTGATTCAGGAAGGGGAGCTGTACAAAAGAGGGTATCTCCAGCCGTTGCTAAAGTGTGTAGAAAGGTTGGAAGGCCAACACCTCATCCGGGAGGTGCACGAAGGATCTAATGGGAGCCACCAAGGGGCTCGCACCGTGGCCAGAAAGATCCTAAGGCTGGGGTATTACTGGCCGACGTTGTTCAAAGATGCGGAAGAACATATACAGAAGTGCTTGGCATGCCAGGCATTTGCCCCGCTAATCCACGTTCCCCGGGAAGAATTAGTCGGAGTCACAGGAGCTTGGCCGTTCAGCAGATGGGGAATCGACTTGGTCGGACCATTCCCGACTGCCCCGGGAGGAGCCAAATACTTGATTGTGGCGATCGACTACTTCAGCAAATGGGTGGAGGCAGAACCGCTCACCAACATACGAGGACTGACTTGCGTCAAGTTTTGCTGGAAGAACATCATCTGTCGATTCGGCATCCCGAAGGTCATAGTCACAGATAACGGGGCGCAGTTCGAGAACGACCCTTTCAAATCATGGTGTGTCAAGTATGGCATAGAGCAGAAGTTGACGTCGGTGTACCACCCCCAGGCGAACGGGCAAGTAGAGGTCACCAACCGCACCATCATCAAGGGACTAAAAACCCGCTTGGAAGGAGCGCGGGGAAATTGGATCTGGGAGCTACCCAGCGTTCTTTGGGCCCATAGGACTACAGAAAGCTCGGCTACCGGGGAATCCCCGTATGGCTTGGTGTACGGGTCAGAGGCAGTAATACCCGCAGAGATTGGGATCCCAAGCCCTCGAACTCAATACCAGCGCCCGGAAGAAGAAAACGATGGACGACGCCCTGACTTGGATCTCCTGGAAGAGAAGCGAGAGAATGCGGCACTTCAGGAAGCCAAGGTGAAGGAGCGAGTAAAAAGGTATCATGACAGAAGAGTGCGGAAAGAAGTTTTCATCCCAGGAGACTGGGTAATGAGGAGAAACGATAAGAGCCACCAAGCCCCGGAGGGCAAACTTGCGCCCAACTGGGAAGGGCCATACAAGATCAAGGAAGCATACCCGGGAGGGAGCTATGTGCTGGAGGACAAGCAGGGAAAGGAGATCCCCAGAAGGTGGAACGTAGCTAACCTGAGAAGGTTTTACGGGAAGTAGAGCGCCCCGCATCGTACCACAGTTACTGAAGCATGAAAATGCTAGGCATGAATATGCCAGGCATGGATATGCCCCCCGGGAAGCGTGAATACGCTAAGCATGAATATGCTAGGCATGAATATGCCAGGTATGGATATACCCCTCCCGGAAGCATGAATATGCCCGGAGAGAGAGAGAGAGAACCCGACGCTTGGCCTCGTTCCGGGTTTAGAGGAATATTTGCTTAAAAAGGACCCATGGGTAGCTCCCATTTGGGTGCCCCGCTAGAATGGACCCGGAGCTTTGATGAAGCCCGGGGATCAAAGAATGTAATGATTACAGGAAAAAGTTAATGAAAAGGGTCTTTCAGAGAAACAATTTTTATTCAATCCTCTTTAAATTACAAATCGCATGAATACGTGGTCATAGTCATGGTAGGACAATTACATAAGCATTTTACATACAAGTATTCCTATCTAGTTGCTACTAGACCCACTTGGGACCTGACCCGGAAGCACCCTCAGGGTTACCCGGGCGGAAACCCCCTCCGAAGAACTGAGAGGACAGGAGATCTTCGGCAAAACGGGCATCCGGGGCTTGATTCCACGCAAGCTCCTCTTCCAGTTGCGCAGCGTCCTCTTCGTTCAGTTCAGGGATAGGCACAACCACAGATCCCTCGGGAAGTGGCTCCGCCAGGCGCATTCTTCTCACCCCGGCAGAGGTGACGAACCTGTACTTAGGAAACATGACCGCTGCACTTTTACCCTTTTCTTCCCGGCTAATACGAGTACCCTCGGCGGTTTTAACACCCTTTGTGGTGACTCCAGAGTCGGCAATCTCCCGGATGCGTCTTATCCGACGGGCCACCTCGACCGGGTCAATAGATACAGTCATGTCCTCGTACCTTTCGTACGCCACATCCACCTCCACCCGGGCAGGGACTCGGCGAAGGCTAGAGGGATAGGGCTCAGCTTCTCCCGCAGCAATCTTATTATGCCATTCAACGACATCCAGATAGGCCTTATGATTAGGAGCTCCCTCACCAAACTTCTGCGGGTTAGCCTCCATGCGTTCCATCGTCCTACGAACCCCGGCGGGAATGTCGGTAAGAGGAGACACCCCAACCAAGTCGTTCTTGAGACCCAACAGGTGATAGGATAGCCGGGTAACTAGTAGAGCATCCTGAAGGACCCTATTCCTATGAGTAAGGGACCGATTCTCCTTCTCAAAGTCGCAGAGGAGTCGGTTCTGGGCGGAGCGGGTCTCCAAGGTCCTAAGTTTTTCCTGCGCACGCTCTAGTTCGCCCCACACCATACCTAACTCCTTGGCAGTACGATGGCGAGAATCGTCCTGAAGGGCCTGCAGCTCGGCGATGGTCCGGTGGGAATTTAAGGCCTCCCGCATATGATCAGAAGCCAGGTCAAAGCAGTGATTCAGCGAGCCAAATTTGTTTTTGATGGCTTTAAGAAATGAAACCAATGCTTGGATGGACCCGAACTCGTGAATAAACGCACACAATCCAGCCTCAGACATGGCCCGGATAGCTTGATCGCCTCCAAACCTCCAATGAGCAAGCTTCCTTTGAAGGAATGAACATTGGAGGCACCCAGCGCGGGGGAGAGAGAAGTAGGTCCCGGAAGAACAACTAGGGTGAGGGAAAACGAAAGGTACGGATCCCCGCGGGAGATCTCTTTCCAAGTGGTGCTCAGACTACAAAAAATAATAACTTCATCAAATTAAAAGGTAGAACTTATATTAATCAAAATGGGCGCCAAGGCCAAGTTCTACATAGGCCTCCCGGGGAGGAAGATTACAAAAAAAAAACTTAAAACTACAAAAAAACATACTAGAGTCTAGGGGAATACATTATCCTCGGTCGGGCCTCTTTCCCCGGGGGTAGTGTGAGCGCTCTTCCACCTCCTTTCCAGCTCAGCCACGTCCGCTTCTGACCAGTTGGGACCACAGTAGGCAGGGGCATCCACCTTTGGCTCGTCCTCCGGGCGCTCAGGAAATCCCACTTTCCGGGTAGACTTCCGGGATTGATAGAGCAAGTCGTCCTGCCCCCTGGGAAGCCCCACAACATATTCGCCCGTCCCCTCCTCAACGGCCTGATATCCAAAGTTGTCAGGTATAGCGCAGAACTCATGGTAACTTTCGGACCAGTGAGGCGTCTCCGGGACCACCCCGTAGGCGTTGAAGCACTCCGGGCCAGGGGATTCAGGGATAGCAGCCTCGGTGACCCCCGGAAGCTTGACCCTCTTAATGTCCGAGGCTGAAGGGGCCCGGGAACACATCTTCAGGGAATCCCACAACTGGGGTACCAGATTCTCCAGGTTGGCCTCCTGAAGAGACCTCCAGCGATAGTTGAGCTGATCGCTCGCCTTGGGACGATAATAGGATGCTTGTGCTTCAAGGCGAGCAGGTCCCGGGAGCCAACCCCGCAGACTGCGATACATCTCGTGGCATGCATCAGCACTGGCAGCGGCGGCGATGCCCTCCAGTCTCTTGTCAAAATCGGCAGAGTGGAGGACTTTTCGAACCACAGCGTCCAAGGCTTCGAGCTGGGCCTCCTTCTTCTCCTTCTTAAGAGAAGAATATTTCTTCTCTACTTCCGCCAGCTTCTTTTCTTTCTCGGAGAGCTTTTTCTCCCTCTCGGCTAGCTTCTTCTGAGAAGCCTCCAGTCGGGCGGCCAGGTCATCCCGCTCGGCCAATTTCTCCCGGGCATCAAGAAGTTCCCTCTCCTTCTTAGCAAACAAACCCGCGCTATACTTCGAGTATGTCCGGTTGAGCGCGTCCGTCAGCTGTGAATCCGCCAGGAGAGAGTCGGCGAAAGTAGTGGTCTACAAAATTCAAACAAAGATAAGATTATCCGGAAGGATGGAGGACAAAAATAGTAATAAGCAACATGGTTAGCGCACCTCTTCCCTCTGCTCGGGGACGGCTTGAGAGTTATCCCTTAAAGGAGACCTCGCAGGGGGAGGAGGAGGAGGCGGCGGGGTCGCACTTTCCAACCTCTGACGAGAAGATGGAGGAGTTTCCTTGTCATCGGCTAAAGGCCGCTTAAACCTGGAGCCAGCCCCGCCGCTGTATGTAGGGTGCTGGATGAAAGATTTCCTCCCGGGGGTAGGAGAGGACCCGGGGGCTTTCGGTTGGGAAGAAGGGCGCTGCAGACGGGTCCCTTGGGGGATGAACCCGGGATCCTCGGCAGCCCCCACCCCGACTGGGGATGCTGCTTGCTGCTCGGCTGGAGAGACCAGCCCCCGGTGAGGATTTCCCTGCTGACTATTATCCCCGGAAGGCATCTCTTCGAATAGGGTAGCGTCCGCGTGCAAAGTAGGCTGAACTGAAGTCAGGAAGAACAAAAATAAAGAGATCAGAATAAAACATACATATATGAATACGAAAATAAAGAATAAAGCCTTTTAATAGGCACCTCCAGCCGGCCACACAGCGGAGACGGTTGGAAGGGAAAAGAGTTTCTCAGCGTATATCCCGCGGGGCCAATAATAGCCCGCGTTCCCAGTCTTAAAGAAAGCGTCCATGTCCAGGGGAGATAGACGGAGGAAGTTATGATCATGGGTGAGGTCTGTTGGAAGGGAGGAAAGGGGTTTCTTGTCTTCAGGAACGAGGGAATCGTTCCAAGGGGGCATTGGATACACCCGGGAATCGCAGCGGAAGAAACCCTTCGCAAGGTACCCTTTGGCGGATCTGGGCTTACCCCTCATAAAGTCCTTCGTCCCGGAACGGATTACGAAAGAAAATACCCCCGGAAAGGACGCGTGAGCGCGTCGGAGGGCATAGAAGGACCGAAAGAGAAGGAGAGAGGGGGAAACATTGCATCTAGCGCAATTAAGTAAGAAGCCCAGTACCAGTACAATCCCGTTGGGGTGTAGCTGGGCCGGGGCCATTCGATAAAAGTTGAAAATTTCTGAAAAAAGAAGAGGGAAAGGAAGGCTGAGCCCGTACTGGAAATGAATCCGGGGGATGCAAGGTACTTCCCGCTCGGACATCCCCGGGGGAAGTTTTGATAGCGATGCATCCAACGGAAAAGGAATAAAACAACGCCTAACCAAATCTAGAACGTCCCTATCTAAGGAGGGGGGAGGCCCGGGGAGATTAAAAAACCGATGGCCAGAAGGCTTCGCTCCGTGGGTAGGACCCCGGGGAGCATCATCGCCAACTTCCTCATCAAAGGCTTCCCCATCCGGATCCTCCCGGGGAAGATGGGAACGCTGTGTGGGGGATGAACCCGCCCTGTCTAAGGCGGACGTACTCGGTCCGATTGGCTCTGGGGATGTGCTGAAGGTCCCAGAGGGGGTGCTCGAGGAGGAGGCGGGAGAAGAAATAGGGTGGGGGGCTCGAAACTGAACTTCAAATTGGCTTTGAACCCCCTCGGTATCTAGGGAGGAAGTGGCAAGGTGTGGGGAACTCATGATGAAAGAGGAGCGGAAGAAGCAGATGAGGAGGATTAGAGCTTACTTGTTAAGGAAAAGCAGAGCGTCTGGAGAGAGTTTGAAGAAAGTAAACTTATGAGAATGGGGGTTAGGTCCCTTATATAGGCGAGTGAATAGAAATCGTCACCTCAAAAGAAGGAAAAGCAATGATGACACGGTGAACGAGGCAGCATCAAATGCAGAATAGGGAGAGGCGGCGTCAGAAATTTATTCCAACACGGATGGGTCCTACTGGACTAGTGGTAAAAGAAGGGAAGTGCGAAAGCCCAATTCCCCGCGGAACGAAAACCCGGGAAACTGGTCTGGGGGGCTAGTGATAATACCGGCCCAACGGGGCTTTGGGCCAGGAAAGGGGCCCATGGCCCGGGATCAAGAAAGGAGTGCCTTTCCGGGGAAGAGCACGTCCGGACAAGAAGAACGGCAGATAGCGACAAGGAGAAGTGGTCCTGAACCTTATCCAAAGGAAACAACCTCAACTATAAATAGTGGTCTCAAACAGTGAACAAGGTATGTGACTTATATCTCTCTACTTCATATTGAGAGCACCTTCCGTACGTTTTCCTTCTTCGCTATCCCCATCTCATCATCACGCCGGAGCTTCTTCCCCGGGACACCTCCCGGGGATTGTTTTGCAGGATTGAAGCGGGCTGATCAAGGAGGAGACCCGGATAGCGTCTACTCCCGGGAGACAGACGGATTTTGGTAGCATCAATATTATTTAGACCGTACTACCATAAGCTTATGGTAGGACAAATGATAATTCATATATTTATTAGATTTATTTATGTATATCTAGGTTTTGTTTGCCATAAGATGTGTTCATGTAATTATGTGTTTTTCATGTGTGTTAAATAGATTTTTTTTGTGTATTTCTAAGATTTGTTTGTTTGACACATGAACACAATTTGTGACAAATAAAGGTTGGAAAGACACAAACAAATTTAATAAATACATGAATAATCACTCGTCCTGCCTCTATTTGGTCACATAAAAACTATTTTTCTTATTTAAAATAAAAATATTTTTATATATTAATGAGAAAAACGTCCAATATACAATAAAACGTGAAAGGTTGAATGATATTTTGGAACCTTAGCAGGTGCCAATTCACACAATCGTGACTTTTACCTCAAGTAACAAATTGCATTCGGGATGATTGGAACAAATCAGTAGTAAGAACAAAAAAATAGTAAGAACAAAGTTCTACAAAATCAAACTTTAAGCATAATTTTCACATTAGTTCTTTGATAAAATGCTTTCCCGGGCGAAATTTGTTTGGTTTTTCATTTTTAAAACCTTACGAATTTGTTTGGTTATATATGAATATGATTCTATTATTCTTTAGGAAGAAAAGGTCTAAATTACTTGCTTTTGAAATTAGTCCAAATTTCTTTATTCATTTCTTGTTTAACTTTCTTTAATCCTTATGCCATAAATTAACCAAGTGTGTAGCATGCAAAAAAATAAAATATAATTCACTTGATCAAAGATATAAAAACAAAACGAATATTTTTCTTCAATTCAAAATCCAAGGGCTAAGATTTCCCCATACATTGATTTCCTCGTCTTTCTCGACATGGAAGTCATGAATCCAACAATTATTTTACCATTATTATTAATAAACCAAACTAGTGGTGGTTGGAGATTAACAATCTAGGGAGATGGTGGGAGAGTGACTTTTGTGGCGCAGAAGCTCTTGAGCAATGGTTGGAAAAATGGATTCAGCGGAAAGACCTTCGGCCAGCAACCATCTTCTATCGAGATTGCTGCCTTGCAGCACTGAGGTCCAAGGATATGTGGCTGAAGGCTTAGAAACGACGACACCAGTTCTTCGACGCATCCTTCGGTTCCTAGCACCGCTTGCAGGCATGGAAGGCCCCACGGTAAGCCTAGGAAGTTCAATCCAGCACTGGGATTAACGAGGTTGCTGGAGCAATGCGCTGGAGCCCAAATGGCTATGCATACAATGGCAAAGAGAGCTGAGACGGCAAAAGAAGATCTAGCCATTTCTTCAATTGTAAGTTACTGTTAAGAATGCAGTGAATTGAGATGTATTTGGATGTGGAAATTGGGAGAGTGAAGTGTGGAATTTATATACTCGTTTGGAGTGTTGAATTTATAGTTGTAATTAAGTTTGAACTTAATTTGGGGTGGTTTAATATTGTTAAAAGTGGTGATTAATGTGTTGATTTTAATCCAATGGTTATATGGAAGGGTTTGTGTCGGTTTCATAAGGTGTTCAAATTATTTCAATGTGTAAACTCCAAAGTTGCTTTCTTGATTAAATATTTTCTATTTGATACACAAATTTGAATTTCGGAAAAATTGGAAAATATTGAACTAAACTAAACAGATAGAAATTTAAATATATTTAACTAATCTGGAATTAACTGAAATTTATTTAAAGGAACTGATCCACAAAAAAATTCTATCAAACAGGGTCTTAGTATTTTTAAAATAAAATTAGTCAATCCTAAAGGAATCTTTACATATAATTAATATTTTATGATAATAAATCTTTACGTATAATAATTTTCAAATACATTTGTAGTTACAAACAGAAAGTCTGAGCGTACAGACTTAAGTTAAGTGATAAGTAAAAAAGGATCACTTAATTACGGCGTACAATTTACACACGAATTTCAGACCCATTCAAATGGTTATTTTTCAAACATTTAAAATTTTAAATAAACACTTACTGTAATACATAAGTTTCGGCGCTTAATGTATTTATCAAACACACCCTAAAACTTTGTTATGAGCTTTTGTATTACTAAACTAGACTAGAATAAACTAGATTAAACTTTAATTAACTAAGTAGAAGTGAAAATTAATGTGTCGAAAAAAAAGAATCAGCACGACTGAATTAAACTAAATTTCATTAATTATGTATTTTAGAACTAAACTAAACTAATAATCTACGGATAAACTCAAGAAAATGGATTAATTATTTAATTCTATCAAAGTCGTAGTAAGGTAAGTATTTAAACTACCAAAATATTCTTCCAAACTAATTAAATTTGAACTAAATAAATAAAAATATGATAAATTGAGTTGATCTAAAATGATCTGAACTGAAATATATAAATAAATTGAAATGAATATAATCAGTTTCAATATATTAGAAAACAAATTAAATTGAATATAATATATTTAATATTTAAATATAGTTAGGCAACATATTATTTAGACCGTACTACCATAAGCTTATGGTAGGACAAATGATAATTCATATATTTATTAGATTTATTTATGTATATCTAGGTTTTGTTTGCCATAAGATGTGTTCATGTAATTATGTGTATTTCATGTGTGTTAAATAGATTTTTTTTGTGTATTTCTAAGATTTGTTTGTTTGATACATGAACACAATTTGTGACAAATAAAGGTTGGAAACACACAAACAAATTTAATAAATACATGAATAATCACTCGTCCTGCCTCTATTTGGTCACATAAAAACTATTTTTCTTATTTAAAATAAAAATATTTTTATATATTAATGAGAAAAACGTCCAATATACAATAAAACGTGAAAGGTTGAATGATATTTTGGAACCTTAGCAGGTGCCAATTCACACAATCGTGACTTTTACCTCAAGTAACAAATTGCATTCGGGATGATTGGAACAAATCAGTAGTAAGAACAAAAAAATAGTAAGAACAAAGTTCTACAAAATCAAACTTTAAGCATAATTTACACATTAGTTCTTTGATAAAATGCTTTCCCGGGCGAAATTTGTTTAGTTTTTCATTTTTAAAACCTTACGAATTTGTTTGGTTATATATGAATATGATTCTATTATTCTTTAGGAAGAAAAGGTCTAAATTACTTGCTTTTGAAATTAGTCCAAATTTCTTTATTCATTTCTTGTTTAACTTTCTTTAATCCTTACGCCATAAATTAACCAAGTGGGTAGCATGCAAAAAAATAAAATATAATTCACTTGATCAAAGATATAAAAACAGAACGAATATTTTTCTTCAATTCAAAATCCAAGGGCTAAGATTTCCCCATACATTGATTTCCTCGTCTTTCTCGACATGGAAGTCATGAATCCAACAATTATTTTACCATTATTATTAATAAACCAAACTAGTGGTGGTTGGAGATTAACAATCTAGGGAGATGGTGGGAGAGTGACTTTTGTGGCGCAGAAGCTCTTGAGCAATGGTTGGAAAAATGGATTCAGCGGAAAGACCTTCGGCCAGCAACCATCTTCTATCGAGATTGCTGCCTTGCAGCACTGAGGTCCAAGGATATGTGGCTGAAGGCTTAGAAACGACGACACCAGTTCTTCGACGCATCCTTCGGTTCCTAGCACCGCTTGCAGGCATGGAAGGCCCCACGGTAAGCCTAGGAAGTTCAATCCAGCACTGGGATTAACGAGGTTGCTGGAGCAATGCGCTGGAGCCCAAATGGCTATGCATACAATGGCAAAGAGAGCTGAGACGGCAAAAGAAGATCTAGCCATTTCTTCAATTGTAAGTTACTGTTAAGAATGCAGTGAATTGAGATGTATTTGGATGTGGAAATTGGGAGAGTGAAGTGTGGAATTTATATACTCGTTTGGAGTGTTGAATTTATAGTTGTAATTAAGTTTGAACTTAATTTGGGGTGGTTTAATATTGTTAAAAGTGGTGATTAATGTGTTGATTTTAATCCCATGGTTATATGGAAGGGTTTGTGTCGGTTTCATAAGGTGTTCAAATTATTTCAATGTGTAAACTCCAAAGTTGCTTTCTTGATTAAATATTTTCTATTTGATACACAAATTTGAATTTCGGAAAAATTGGAAAATATTGAACTAAACTAAACAGATAGAAATTTAAATATATTTAACTAATCTGGAATTAACTGAAATTTATTTAAAGGAACTGATCCACAAAAAAATTCTATCAAACAGGGTCTTAGTATTTTTAAAATAAAATTAGTCAATCCTAAAGGAATCTTTACATATAATTAATATTTTATGATAATAAATCTTTACGTATAATAATTTTCAAATACATTTGTAGTTACAAACAGAAAGTCTGAGCGTACAGACTTAAGTTAAGTGATAAGTAAAAAAGGATCACTTAATTACGGCGTACAATTTACACACGAATTTCAGACCCATTCAAATGGTTATTTTTCAAACATTTAAAATTTTAAATAAACACTTACTGTAATACATAAGTTTCGGCGCTTAATGTATTTATCAAACACACCCTAAAACTTTGTTATGAGCTTTTGTATTACTAAACTAGACTAGAATAAACTAGATTAAACTTTAATTAACTAAGTAGAAGTGAAAATTAATGTGTCGAAAAAAAAGAATCAGCACGACTGAATTAAACTAAATTTCATTAATTATGTATTTTAGAACTAAACTAAACTAATAATCTACGGATAAACTCAAGAAAATGGATTAATTATTTAATTCTATCAAAGTCGTATTAAGGTAAGTATTTAAACTACCAAAATATTCTTCCAAACTAATTAAATTTGAACTAAATAAATAAAAATATGATAAATTGAGTTGATCTAAAATGATCTGAACTGAAATATATAAATAAATTGAAATGAATATAATCAGTTTCAATATATTAGAAAACAAATTAAATTGAATATAATATATTTAATATTTAAATATAGTTAGGCAACATATTATTTAGACCGTACTACCATAAGCTTATGGTAGGACAAATGATAATTCATATATTTATTAGATTTATTTATGTATATCTAGGTTTTGTTTGCCATAAGATGTGTTCATGTAATTATGTGTATTTCATGTGTGTTAAATAGATTTTTTTTGTGTATTTCTAAGATTTGTTTGTTTGACACATGAACACAATTTGTGCCAAATAAAGGTTGGAAACACACAAACAAATTTAATAAATACATGAATAATCACTCGTCCTGCCTCTATTTGGTCACATAAAAACTATTTTTCTTATTTAAAATAAAAATATTTTTATATATTAATGAGAAAAACGTCCAATAAACAATAAAACGTGAAAGGTTGAATGATATTTTGGAACCTTAGCAGGTGCCAATTCACACAATCGTGACTTTTACCTCAAATAACAAATTGCATTCGGGATGATTGGAACAAATCAGTAGTAAGAACAAAAAAATAGTAAGAACAAAGTTCTACAAAATCAAACTTTAAGCATAATTTTCACATTAGTTCTTTGATAAAATGCTTTCCCGGGCGAAATTTGTTTGGTTTTTCATTTTTAAAACCTTACGAATTTGTTTGGTTATATATGAATATGATTCTATTATTCTTTAGGAAGAAAAGGTCTAAATTACTTGCTTTTGAAATTAGTCCAAATTTCTTTATTCATTTCTTGTTTAACTTTCTTTAATCCTTACGCCATAAATTAACCAAGTGTGTAGCATGCAAAAAAATAAAATATAATTCACTTGATCAAAGATATAAAAACAAAACGAATATTTTTCTTCAATTCAAAATCCAAGGGCTAAGATTTCCCCATACATTGATTTCCTCGTCTTTCTCGACATGGAAGTCATGAATCCAACAATTATTTTACCATTATTATTAATAAACCAAACTAGTGGTGGTTGGAGATTAACAATCTAGGGAGATGGTGGGAGAGTGACTTTTGTGGCGCAGAAGCTCTTGAGCAATGGTTGGAAAAATGGATTCAGCGGAAAGACCTTCGGCCAGCAACCATCTTCTATCGAGATTGCTGCCTTGCAGCACTGAGGTCCAAGGATATGTGGCTGAAGGCTTAGAAACGACGACACCAGTTCTTCGACGCATCCTTCGGTTCCTAGCACCGCTTGCAGGCATGGAAGGCCCCACGGTAAGCCTAGGAAGTTCAATCCAGCACTGGGATTAACGAGGTTGCTGGAGCAATGCGCTGGAGCCCAAATGGCTATGCATACAATGGCAAAGAGAGCTGAGACGGCAAAAGAAGATCTAGCCATTTCTTCAATTGTAAGTTACTGTTAAGAATGCAGTGAATTGAGATGTATTTGGATGTGGAAATTGGGAGAGTGAAGTGTGGAATTTATATACTCGTTTGGAGTGTTGAATTTATAGTTGTAATTAAGTTTGAACTTAATTTGGGGTGGTTTAATATTGTTAAAAGTGGTGATTAATGTGTTGATTTTAATCCAATGGTTATATGGAAGGGTTTGTGTCGGTTTCATAAGGTGTTCAAATTATTTCAATGTGTAAACTCCAAAGTTGCTTTCTTGATTAAATATTTTCTATTTGATACACAAATTTGAATTTCGGAAAAATTGGAAAATATTGAACTAAACTAAACAGATAGAAATTTAAATATATTTAACTAATCTGGAATTAACTGAAATTTATTTAAAGGAACTGATCCACAAAAAAATTCTATCAAACAGGGTCTTAGTATTTTTAAAATAAAATTAGTCAATCCTAAAGGAATCTTTACATATAATTAATATTTTATGATAATAAATCTTTACGTATAATAATTTTCAAATACATTTGTAGTTACAAACAGAAAGTCTGAGCGTACAGACTTAAGTTAAGTGATAAGTAAAAAAGGATCACTTAATTACGGCGTACAATTTACACACGAATTTCAGACCCATTCAAATGGTTATTTTTCAAACATTTAAAATTTTAAATAAACACTTACTGTAATACATAAGTTTCGGCGCTTAATGTATTTATCAAACACACCCTAAAACTTTGTTATGAGCTTTTGTATTACTAAACTAGACTAGAATAAACTAGATTAAACTTTAATTAACTAAGTAGAAGTGAAAATTAATGTGTCGAAAAAAAAGAATCAGCACGACTGAATTAAACTAAATTTCATTAATTATGTATTTTAGAACTAAACTAAACTAATAATCTACGGATAAACTCAAGAAAATGGATTAATTATTTAATTCTATCAAAGTCGTAGTAAGGTAAGTATTTAAACTACCAAAATATTCTTCCAAACTAATTAAATTTGAACTAAATAAATAAAAATATGATAAATTGAGTTGATCTAAAATGATCTGAACTGAAATATATAAATAAATTGAAATGAATATAATCAGTTTCAATATATTAGAAAATAAATTAAATTGAATATAATATATTTAATATTTAAATATAGTTAGGCAACATATTATTTAGACCGTACTACCATAAGCTTATGGTAGGACAAATGGTAATTCATATATTTATTAGATTTATTTATGTATATCTAGGTTTTGTTTGCCATAAGATGTGTTCATGTAATTATGTGTATTTCATGTGTGTTAAATAGATTTTTTTTGTGTATTTCTAAGATTTGTTTGTTTGACACATGAACACAATTTGTGACAAATAAAGGTTGGAAGGACACAAACAAATTTAATAAATACATGAAAAATCACTCGTCCTGCCTCTATTTGGTCACATAAAAACTATTTTTCTTATTTAAAATAAAAATATTTTTATATATTAATGAGGAAAACGTCCAATATACAATAAAACGTGAAAGGTTGAATGATATTTTGGAACCTTAGCAGGTGCCAATTCACACAATCGTGACTTTTACCTCAAGTAACAAATTGCATTCGGGATGATTGGAACAAATCAGTAGTAAGAACAAAAAAATAGTAAGAACAAAGTTCTACAAAATCAAACTTTAAGCATAATTTTCACATTAGTTCTTTGATAAAATGCTTTCCCGGGCGAAATTTGTTTGGTTTTTCATTTTTAAAACCTTACGAATTTGTTTGGTTATATATGAATATGATTCTATTATTCTTTAGGAAGAAAAGGTCTAAATTACTTGCTTTTGAAATTAGTCCAAATTTCTTTATTCATTTCTTGTTTAACTTTCTTTAATCCTTACGCCATAAATTAACCAAGTGTGTAGCATGCAAAAAAATAAAATATAATTCACTTGATCAAAGATATAAAAACAAAACGAATATTTTTCTTCAATTCAAAATCCAAGGGCTAAGATTTCCCCATACATTGATTTCCTCGTCTTTCTCGACATGGAAGTCATGAATCCAACAATTATTTTACCATTATTATTAATAAACCAAACTAGTGGTGGTTGGAGATTAACAATCTAGGGAGATGGTGGGAGAGTGACTTTTGTGGCGCAGAAGCTCTTGAGCAATGGTTGGAAAAATGGATTCAGCGGAAAGACCTTCGGCCAGCAACCATCTTCTATCGAGATTGCTGCCTTGCAGCACTGAGGTCCAAGGATATGTGGCTGAAGGCTTAGAAACGACGACACCAGTTCTTCGACGCATCCTTCGGTTCCTAGCACCGCTTGCAGGCATGGAAGGCCCCACGGTAAGCCTAGGAAGTTCAATCCAGCACTGGGATTAACGAGGTTGCTGGAGCAATGCGCTGGAGCCCAAATGGCTATGCATACAATGGCAAAGAGAGCTGAGACGGCAAAAGAAGATCTAGCCATTTCTTCAATTGTAAGTTACTGTTAAGAATGCAGTGAATTGAGATGTATTTGGATGTGGAAATTGGGAGAGTGAAGTGTGGAATTTATATACTCGTTTGGAGTGTTGAATTTATAGTTGTAATTAAGTTTGAACTTAATTTGGGGTGGTTTAATATTGTTAAAAGTGGTGATTAATGTGTTGATTTTAATCCCATGGTTATATGGAAGGGTTTGTGTCGGTTTCATAAGGTGTTCAAATTATTTCAATGTGTAAACTCCAAAGTTGCTTTCTTGATTAAATATTTTCTATTTGATACACAAATTTGAATTTCGGAAAAATTGGAAAATATTGAACTAAACTAAACAGATAGAAATTTAAATATATTTAACTAATCTGGAATTAACTGAAATTTATTTAAAGGAACTGATCCACAAAAAAATTCTATCAAACAGGGTCTTAGTATTTTTAAAATAAAATTAGTCAATCCTAAAGGAATCTTTACATATAATTAATATTTTATGATAATAAATCTTTACGTATAATAATTTTCAAATACATTTGTAGTTACAAACAGAAAGTCTGAGCGTACAGACTTAAGTTAAGTGATAAGTAAAAAAGGATCACTTAATTACGGCGTACAATTTACACACGAATTTCAGACCCATTCAAATGGTTATTTTTCAAACATTTAAAATTTTAAATAAACACTTACTGTAATACATAAGTTTCGGCGCTTAATGTATTTATCAAACACACCCTAAAACTTTGTTATGAGCTTTTGTATTACTAAACTAGACTAGAATAAACTAGATTAAACTTTAATTAACTAAGTAGAAGTGAAAATTAATGTGTCGAAAAAAAAGAATCAGCACGACTGAATTAAACTAAATTTCATTAATTATGTATTTTAGAACTAAACTAAACTAATAATCTACGGATAAACTCAAGAAAATGGATTAATTATTTAATTCTATCAAAGTCGTAGTAAGGTAAGTATTTAAACTACCAAAATATTCTTCCAAACTAATTAAATTTGAACTAAATAAATAAAAATATGATAAATTGAGTTGATCTAAAATGATCTGAACTGAAATATATAAATAAATTGAAATGAATATAATCAGTTTCAATATATTAGAAAATAAATTAAATTGAATATAATATATTTAATATTTAAATATAGTTAGGCAACATATTATTTAGACCGTACTACCATAAGCTTATGGTAGGACAAATGGTAATTCATATATTTATTAGATTTATTTATGTATATCTAGGTTTTGTTTGCCATAAGATGTGTTCATGTAATTATGTGTATTTCATGTGTGTTAAATAGATTTTTTTTGTGTATTTCTAAGATTTGTTTGTTTGACACATGAACACAATTTGTGACAAATAAAGGTTGGAAGGACACAAACAAATTTAATAAATACATGAAAAATCACTCGTCCTGCCTCTATTTGGTCACATAAAAACTATTTTTCTTATTTAAAATAAAAATATTTTTATATATTAATGAGGAAAACGTCCAATATACAATAAAACGTGAAAGGTTGAATGATATTTTGGAACCTTAGCAGGTGCCAATTCACACAATCGTGACTTTTACCTCAAGTAACAAATTGCATTCGGGATGATTGGAACAAATCAGTAGTAAGAACAAAAAAATAGTAAGAACAAAGTTCTACAAAATCAAACTTTAAGCATAATTTTCACATTAGTTCTTTGATAAAATGCTTTCCCGGGCGAAATTTGTTTGGTTTTTCATTTTTAAAACCTTACGAATTTGTTTGGTTATATATGAATATGATTCTATTATTCTTTAGGAAGAAAAGGTCTAAATTACTTGCTTTTGAAATTAGTCCAAATTTCTTTATTCATTTCTTGTTTAACTTTCTTTAATCCTTACGCCATAAATTAACCAAGTGTGTAGCATGCAAAAAAATAAAATATAATTCACTTGATCAAAGATATAAAAACAAAACGAATATTTTTCTTCAATTCAAAATCCAAGGGCTAAGATTTCCCCATACATTGATTTCCTCGTCTTTCTCGACATGGAAGTCATGAATCCAACAATTATTTTACCATTATTATTAATAAACCAAACTAGTGGTGGTTGGAGATTAACAATCTAGGGAGATGGTGGGAGAGTGACTTTTGTGGCGCAGAAGCTCTTGAGCAATGGTTGGAAAAATGGATTCAGCGGAAAGACCTTCGGCCAGCAACCATCTTCTATCGAGATTGCTGCCTTGCAGCACTGAGGTCCAAGGATATGTGGCTGAAGGCTTAGAAACGACGACACCAGTTCTTCGACGCATCCTTCGGTTCCTAGCACCGCTTGCAGGCATGGAAGGCCCCACGGTAAGCCTAGGAAGTTCAATCCAGCACTGGGATTAACGAGGTTGCTGGAGCAATGCGCTGGAGCCCAAATGGCTATGCATACAATGGCAAAGAGAGCTGAGACGGCAAAAGAAGATCTAGCCATTTCTTCAATTGTAAGTTACTGTTAAGAATGCAGTGAATTGAGATGTATTTGGATGTGGAAATTGGGAGAGTGAAGTGTGGAATTTATATACTCGTTTGGAGTGTTGAATTTATAGTTGTAATTAAGTTTGAACTTAATTTGGGGTGGTTTAATATTGTTAAAAGTGGTGATTAATGTGTTGATTTTAATCCCATGGTTATATGGAAGGGTTTGTGTCGGTTTCATAAGGTGTTCAAATTATTTCAATGTGTAAACTCCAAAGTTGCTTTCTTGATTAAATATTTTCTATTTGATACACAAATTTGAATTTCGGAAAAATTGGAAAATATTGAACTAAACTAAACAGATAGAAATTTAAATATATTTAACTAATCTGGAATTAACTGAAATTTATTTAAAGGAACTGATCCACAAAAAAATTCTATCAAACAGGGTCTTAGTATTTTTAAAATAAAATTAGTCAATCCTAAAGGAATCTTTACATATAATTAATATTTTATGATAATAAATCTTTACGTATAATAATTTTCAAATACATTTGTAGTTACAAACAGAAAGTCTGAGCGTACAGACTTAAGTTAAGTGATAAGTAAAAAAGGATCACTTAATTACGGCGTACAATTTACACACGAATTTCAGACCCATTCAAATGGTTATTTTTCAAACATTTAAAATTTTAAATAAACACTTACTGTAATACATAAGTTTCGGCGCTTAATGTATTTATCAAACACACCCTAAAACTTTGTTATGAGCTTTTGTATTACTAAACTAGACTAGAATAAACTAGATTAAACTTTAATTAACTAAGTAGAAGTGAAAATTAATGTGTCGAAAAAAAAGAATCAGCACGACTGAATTAAACTAAATTTCATTAATTATGTATTTTAGAACTAAACTAAACTAATAATCTACGGATAAACTCAAGAAAATGGATTAATTATTTAATTCTATCAAAGTCGTAGTAAGGTAAGTATTTAAACTACCAAAATATTCTTCCAAACTAATTAAATTTGAACTAAATAAATAAAAATATGATAAATTGAGTTGATCTAAAATGATCTGAACTGAAATATATAAATAAATTGAAATGAATATAATCAGTTTCAATATATTAGAAAACAAATTAAATTGAATATAATATATTTAATATTTAAATATAGTTAGGCAATATATTATTTAGACCGTACTACCATAAGCTTATGGTAGGACAAATGATAATTCATATATTTATTAGATTTATTTATGTATATCTAGGTTTTGTTTGCCATAAGATGTGTTCATGTAATTATGTGTATTTCATGTGTGTTAAATAGATTTTTTTTGTGTATTTCTAAGATTTGTTTGTTTGACACATGAACACAATTTGTGACAAATAAAGGTTGGAAGGACACAAACAAATTTAATAAATACATGAAAAATCACTCGTCCTGCCTCTATTTGGTCACATAAAAACTATTTTTCTTATTTAAAATAAAAATATTTTTATATATCAATGAGGAAAACGTCCAATATACAATAAAACGTGAAAGGTTGAATGATATTTTGGAACCTTAGCAGGTGCCAATTCACACAATCGTGACTTTTACCTCAAGTAACAAATTGCATTCGGGATGATTGGAACAAATCAGTAGTAAGAACAAAAAAATAGTAAGAACAAAGTTCTACAAAATCAAACTTTAAGCATAATTTTCACATTAGTTCTTTGATAAAATGCTTTCCCGGGCGAAATTTGTTTGGTTTTTCATTTTTAAAACCTTACGAATTTGTTTGGTTATATATGAATATGATTCTATTATTCTTTAGGAAGAAAAGGTCTAAATTACTTGCTTTTGAAATTAGTCCAAATTTCTTTATTCATTTCTTGTTTAACTTTCTTTAATCCTTACGCCATAAATTAACCAAGTGTGTAGCATGCAAAAAAATAAAATATAATTCACTTGATCAAAGATATAAAAACAAAACGAATATTTTTCTTCAATTCAAAATCCAAGGGCTAAGATTTCCCCATACATTGATTTCCTCGTCTTTCTCGACATGGAAGTCATGAATCCAACAATTATTTTACCATTATTATTAATAAACCAAACTAGTGGTGGTTGGAGATTAACAATCTAGGGAGATGGTGGGAGAGTGACTTTTGTGGCGCAGAAGCTCTTGAGCAATGGTTGGAAAAATGGATTCAGCGGAAAGACCTTCGGCCAGCAACCATCTTCTATCGAGATTGCTGCCTTGCAGCACTGAGGTCCAAGGATATGTGGCTGAAGGCTTAGAAACGACGACACCAGTTCTTCGACGCATCCTTCGGTTCCTAGCACCGCTTGCAGGCATGGAAGGCCCCACGGTAAGCCTAGGAAGTTCAATCCAGCACTGGGATTAACGAGGTTGCTGGAGCAATGCGCTGGAGCCCAAATGGCTATGCATACAATGGCAAAGAGAGCTGAGACGGCAAAAGAAGATCTAGCCATTTCTTCAATTGTAAGTTACTGTTAAGAATGCAATGAATTGAGATGTATTTGGATGTGGAAATTGGGAGAGTGAAGTGTGGAATTTATATACTCGTTTGGAGTGTTGAATTTATAGTTGTAATTAAGTTTGAACTTAATTTGGGGTGGTTTAATATTGTTAAAAGTGGTGATTAATGTGTTGATTTTAATCCCATGGTTATATGGAAGGGTTTGTGTCGGTTTCATAAGGTGTTCAAATTATTTCAATGTGTAAACTCCAAAGTTGCTTTCTTGATTAAATATTTTCTATTTGATACACAAATTTGAATTTCGGAAAAATTGGAAAATATTGAACTAAACTAAACAGATAGAAATTTAAATATATTTAACTAATCTGGAATTAACTGAAATTTATTTAAAGGAACTGATCCACAAAAAAATTCTATCAAACAGGGTCTTAGTATTTTTAAAATAAAATTAGTCAATCCTAAAGGAATCTTTACATATAATTAATATTTTATGATAATAAATCTTTACGTATAATAATTTTCAAATACATTTGTAATTACAAACAGAAAGTCTGAGCGTACAGACTTAAGTTAAGTGATAAGTAAAAAAGGATCACTTAATTACGGCGTACAATTTACACACGAATTTCAGACCCATTCAAATGGTTATTTTTCAAACATTTAAAATTTTAAATAAACACTTACTGTAATACATAAGTTTCGGCGCTTAATGTATTTATCAAACACACCCTAAAACTTTGTTATGAGCTTTTGTATTACTAAACTAGACTAGAATAAACTAGATTAAACTTTAATTAACTAAGTAGAAGTGAAAATTAATGTGTCGAAAAAAAAGAATCAGCACGACTGAATTAAACTAAATTTCATTAATTATGTATTTTAGAACTAAACTAAACTAATAATCTACGGATAAACTCAAGAAAATGGATTAATTATTTAATTCTATCAAAGTCGTAGTAAGGTAAGTATTTAAACTACCAAAATATTCTTCCAAACTAATTAAATTTGAACTAAATAAATAAAAATATGATAAATTGAGTTGATCTAAAATGATCTGAACTGAAATATATAAATAAATTGAAATGAATATAATCAGTTTCAATATATTAGAAAACAAATTAAATTGAATATAATATATTTAATATTTAAATATAGTTAGGCAACATATTATTTAGACCGTACTACCATAAGCTTATGGTAGGACAAATGATAATTCATATATTTATTAGATTTATTTATGTATATCTAGGTTTTGTTTGCCATAAGATGTGTTCATGTAATTATGTGTATTTCATGTGTGTTAAATAGATTTTTTTTGTGTATTTCTAAGATTTGTTTGTTTGACACATGAACACAATTTGTGACAAATAAAGGTTGGAAGGACACAAACAAATTTAATAAATACATGAAAAATCACTCGTCCTGCCTCTATTTGGTCACATAAAAACTATTTTTCTTATTTAAAATAAAAATATTTTTATATATTAATGAGGAAAACGTCCAATATACAATAAAACGTGAAAGGTTGAATGATATTTTGGAACCTTAGCAGGTGCCAATTCACACAATCGTGACTTTTACCTCAAGTAACAAATTGCATTCGGGATGATTGGAACAAATCAGTAGTAAGAACAAAAAAATAGTAAGAACAAAGTTCTACAAAATCAAACTTTAAGCATAATTTTCACATTAGTTCTTTGATAAAATGCTTTCCCGGGCGAAATTTGTTTGGTTTTTCATTTTTAAAACCTTACGAATTTGTTTGGTTATATATGAATATGATTCTATTATTCTTTAGGAAGAAAAGGTCTAAATTACTTGCTTTTGAAATTAGTCCAAATTTCTTTATTCATTTCTTGTTTAACTTTCTTTAATCCTTACGCCATAAATTAACCAAGTGTGTAGCATGCAAAAAAATAAAATATAATTCACTTGATCAAAGATATAAAAACAAAACGAATATTTTTCTTCAATTCAAAATCCAAGGGCTAAGATTTCCCCATACATTGATTTCCTCGTCTTTCTCGACATGGAAGTCATGAATCCAACAATTATTTTACCATTATTATTAATAAACCAAACTAGTGGTGGTTGGAGATTAACAATCTAGGGAGATGGTGGGAGAGTGACTTTTGTGGTGCAGAAGCTCTTGAGCAATGGTTGGAAAAATGGATTCAGCGGAAAGACCTTCGGCCAGCAACCATCTTCTATCGAGATTGCTGCCTTGCAGCACTGAGGTCCAAGGATATGTGGCTGAAGGCTTAGAAACGACGACACCAGTTCTTCGACGCATCCTTCGGTTCCTAGCACCGCTTGCAGGCATGGAAGGCCCCACGGTAAGCCTAGGAAGTTCAATCCAGCACTGGGATTAACGAGGTTGCTGGAGCAATGCGCTGGAGCCCAAATGGCTATGCATACAATGGCAAAGAGAGCTGAGACGGCAAAAGAAGATCTAGCCATTTCTTCAATTGTAAGTTACTGTTAAGAATGCAGTGAATTGAGATGTATTTGGATGTGGAAATTGGGAGAGTGAAGTGTGGAATTTATATACTCGTTTGGAGTGTTGAATTTATAGTTGTAATTAAGTTTGAACTTAATTTGGGGTGGTTTAATATTGTTAAAAGTGGTGATTAATGTGTTGATTTTAATCCAATGGTTATATGGAAGGGTTTGTGTCGGTTTCATAAGGTGTTCAAATTATTTCAATGTGTAAACTCCAAAGTTGCTTTTCCTGATTAAATTTTTATTTGAAATTTTGGAAAATGGAGGATGAGAATGGGGTTTATGAATGTTAATCCTTGAAAATTATTTATTAATTTCTCAAATATAATAATAGGAAGATTACCATTCAAAATTAACAATACCACTCTTTTTTTAGTAAGTCTCTTGTGAGACGTCTCATTTGACACTAGAACAAATGTTGATCTTCTCAAACATGATCTTTTACATATGAAACATGATCATTCAGTATATTATTACTGATATTCTCACCTTCACGTCTGATCTTCTCACTTTCAAAACTGGTCTTGTATATCTTAAGAATGATTATTCGGTGAGACCATTTGAAAATGTCTTAATCAAGAATTTTCCTTTTATTTTTTGATGTTCTAAATATAAATAGGTGAGAGCATCTTCGGCGAGACGGTCTTAATTAGGACGGATGGGTAAAAGGAGAACATATAAACACACAAAATAGGAGTTGTCAAAATGTTGGGGTCAATCTGTAATTATTTAGTGTTCGGCGCAATAGTCATATTTAGTCCAATTACAGGGACTATTTTGCAAACATTTACAAAGTTTATCCTTTTGCCCCAAATTTGCAGATACGATCATCCTCTCTGTAATCCCAAATCGCTACATGATCCCACTCCTCCGGCGATGCGCTCCGACAACGAAGATGGTACTCGGACAATGACGATGTTCATACGACGGCTTTGCTCAGAGGTGCCGTGCGGTGTATATGCATCGTCGACAACAGATCAAGGGGTTAGTCGACGACGACCGCCTGTAGATCGCAATGCAGGTTTCCGGTAGATTGATCCGCGATGCAGATTAATGATTGGAGATTCGAATGGAGCGATATATGCAGGTTGATGACGCGATGCAGATTGGACAGGTGATTTGGCAGAAAGATATGGTTTGATGATTGATGGATATTTGATGATGATTCGATTATGGATGATGATGAATTGATGATGGCCTCTGCAGAATTAACTGCATTCCTACCCAAAGAAAACCAGGGATATTAAATCATCTAATTTAAGATTTGGGCTGGATATTAAATTATCAAACCCAAGAAAATATTAAACATCAAATATTAAAAAATCAAATCAAATCAGTGAATCATCAAGCTAAAGTATTAAAACATCAAATTAATATTCAAATGATCATACTAATATTTTATGTTATCAAATAATTATGTCGTATTTATAAATAATCAAGATTTGAATTATCAAGTAATATTTATAAATCATCAAGTCATAATTATAAATAATCAACAATTGCGTCATCAAGTCATATATTTATAAATAAATCATTTTAAAACATCAAGTCATTTCTTAAAATCATCAAGTGATATTTATATAAATCATCAACCTTTAAAATCAACAAGTCATATTTAAAAATCATCAAGTCATAATTATAAATTATCAACCTTTAAATCATCAAATAGTATTTATAAATCATCAAAACATATTTATAACTTATAATACTTTAATTCATCACATTGTATTTATAAATCATCAAATTCTAAAATCATCAAATAATATTTATAAATTAAAATTTTATATCATTAAATCATATTTATATATAATTAATCTTCGAATTATAAAATCACAGATCAAATCTAAAACATCAATAAATTTTTTTAAAACATCATTCAAAATAAACATAAAAATTATAGAAACAATAATTATAAATCATGACATGTTCAGAATTAAAGAAACATAAAATATATATATATAGAGAAAAATATATATACGGTTCATCCTGATATCAGGCATATCCAGCATCCAATAGACTTATGCCACGTATAGGAATTTTATAATCCATTTACGTAATTAGTATTGATTTTCCTTTAATAATTCCTACTCCTTGATTTACTCCACGCGCCCCTGGTGCCTTCCAGCCATCTCTCTTCTTTTCTATCTTCTTCGATATTGGATCATTCTTCAACGGTGATCTAATACTTTTAAGTTTGGTTCTAATTTTATTGATTCTAATTTTAGGTCTAACTTTATTTTTATATTTTTTGCCGCCATTGATCATTCAGTTTTGAAGTTTCCAGTAGTGGATCTCAGTTTTATCACATCCAATATACTCCCTCTGGTTTCTTTTAAATGTCCCCTTGACCAAAAAACACTATTTGACGGCAAGTTTGACCATCAATAACTTTATATACATTTATTAAGTAGATATAAATTTTTTATTTTTAGAAAATATGTGTTGAGGAGAATCCAAAACTATATTATACATGAATATTATTACTCATATACTACTCCAAATCTATGGTCAAAGTTGCAACAATTTTTATGATGAATAGTAAGAGGCCAATTAAGAAAAACCAGAGGGAGTACGATGATCGGAAAGTGATAAGTATTTTAATGGCGGATAGATATTTCAGAAGATAAAAGACGAGCTGCAATTTGACAGGCGCGTAGAGTTATTTAAGAAAAAAATAAGGAAAAAACGGGAGTTAAAAGAGGGTAAATAAAGTACAAAATTTACCGTGTGATATCATACGTGGCTAAAGGCTATTGGATGCCGAATATAGCCTGAATTATAGATGTTTTTCTCATATATATATATATGGTCAGGCCCAAACAAAATTAAAAGCCCAATATGCGCGTTATATGCAATATGCGCGTTATATGCGCATATTGGGCTTATATGTGCGTTTTTAAATTAAACCCCCAGTTTCTAAAATCATCATAAAGTCTTATTTACCTTCCCGTCCTAATTAGTACCGTCCTATTCAAGACTTTGTCTAAATAGGCAGTTTTTTTAAAAAAAATTTAGCTAATAATCCAAATGGACCCCTAATAAAATCCCACCACCTTTACCCCAGCGAGAATCGAACCGAACCCATGACCTCTGGGTAATTCTACAAGTGTTTTACCGCTTGAGTTATTATCAATTCCCGTCTAAATATGCTGCTTTTTCAATTTAAAGAGCACATAAATAAATTTTAGTAAAATATGGTTTATAATTTTTCTTATTTAATTATATCTAATAAAAATTTAAAATTTACTGTAAAAAAACGTCCAACATAACTTGCAATAAAACGAAAAAGATTGAATGATGTTTTAGATCACCGGTAAGAAGGGCCAATTCACACATTGTGACTTTTACCACAACTAACAAATTGCATTTGGGATGATTGTATCAAATCATTAGTAAGAACAAAGTGCTACAAATTAAAGTCAAACTTTAAGCATCATTTTCACATTAGTTGTTTGATAAAATGCTTTTCTTTATTTTGTTTTTTCTTTTCAAAATCCATACGAATTTGTTTGACATTAACGGCTTAAGTGATTACTTCTACAACTTATGCTCTCTCACATTAATTTCTCTCACCTTCCCTTTTCAGTCGTTTAAACATTTTAGTATCAGGTTTTCAATATCTGCTATGAACACATGATTTTATTAACGGTTTTTCTAACGAGTGCCCTAGGGCACTCGATAACAATAGAATCTTTTATGTGAGTTCGTGTATTATGTGATTCTTTGTGCATGGTTAATGACTACAACTACGTTGGTAGTATAAATTCAGCTTTCGATTAATCCTCCCTCGATCATCGAAATGTTCCATCAATGCTCTCATTTAATTCTTTTCCCTCCATTAGCATTTTACGTTACAAATCTCCCTCCAAACAAATTCTAAAATATCTGCAATTTACCTGTCACATTCCAAACTATTAATTTACTGTATCATCATTGTTTCGTACTACTACAAGTATCAAAAACTGTTTTTTTCCAAATCACTCTGTTCATACCACTACATTTGTCATTCAGATTAAACATAAAATTTTAGAATTCAAATATAAGATATGATAACATAAAACATAAAAATAAGGATGGTGTGGATTATATAAGAGTATTTTTGGAGGGAAATGAAATGGTAAATGGAGGGAATTCAATAAAATAAATTTTTAATTCTAATTTTGGATACCAATTGTAGTTTGTAAATACATGGTTGTATTTATCTGGATGGTTTTGTTTACAGAATGAATATTGTATGAAAGAATCTACACTTATACAAAATCCACACCATCCTCATTTTTATGTTTTATGTTATCATATCTTATATTTGAATTCTAAACTTTTTATGTTTAATCCGAATGACAAATGTAGTGGTATGAATAGAGTGATCCGGAAAAAAATGTTTATGATACCATAATATGTAGTGGTACGACACGACACGGTGATGATACAGTAAATTAATAGTTTGGAATGTGACAGGTAAATTGCAGATGTTTTAGAATTTTGTTGGAGTGA
Organism: Cruciata laevipes; assembly: GCA_963678965.1. Taxonomy (NCBI): domain Eukaryota; kingdom Viridiplantae; phylum Streptophyta; class Magnoliopsida; order Gentianales; family Rubiaceae; genus Cruciata; species Cruciata laevipes. Next base: position 6,835,903 of record OY787632.1, on the reverse strand, counting down.
GATTTGTAACGTAAAATGGTAATGGAAATGAATTAAATGAGAGCATTTATGTAACATATCGATAATTGAGGGAGGATTAATCGAAAGCTGAATTTATACTATCAACGTAGTTGTAGTCATTAACCATGCACAAAAGAATCACATAATACACGAATTCACATGAAAGATTCTCTTGTTATCGAGTGCCCTAGGGCACTCGTTAGAAAAACCGTTTTATTAATCATTAAAAAGAAAATGTCTAAATTAGTTAGTTTTGAAATATATCCAATTTTCGTCATTCAGTTCTTATTTCATTAATCCTTATGCCATAAACTTAAGTGTGTAATATGCAAAAAAGAATATAATTCACTAGACCAAAGAAATAAAAACAAAACTATTCTTTTTCTTCAATTCAAAATCCAAAGGATAAGATTGCCCATACATTGATTTCCTCGTCTTTCTCAACATGAAGATCATGAATCCAACAATTATTTTACCATAATTATTAATAAACTAAACTAGTGATGGTTGGAAATCAACGATCTAGGGAGAGGGTGGGAGAGGGACTTTTGTGGCGCAGAAGCTCTTGAGCAATGGCGGGAAGAACGGATTTAGTGGAAAGATCTTCGGCCAGCAACCACCTTCTACCGAGATTGCTGCCTTGCAGCATTGAGGTCCAATAATCTGTGGTTGAAGGCTTAGAAATGACGACACCAGTTCTTCGACGCATCCTTCGGTTCCTAGCACCGCTTGTAGGCATGGAAGGCCCCACGGTAAGCCTAGGAAGTTCAATCCAGCACCGGGATTAACGAAATTGCCGGAGCAAGGCGCCGGAGCCCAAATGGCTATGCATACAATGGCAAAGAGAGCTGAGACGGCAAAAGAAGATCGAGCCATTTCTTCAATTGTAAGTTATTATCAATAAGGCAATAAATTGAGTTGAATTTGAGTGTGGAAATTAGGAGAACGAAGTGTGGTATTTATATGCGTTTGACGGGGTGAATTCATACTTGTAACGTTTTTAAATTAAGTTCGAACTTAACATAGGGTGTGGTTTAATGTTGTTAAAGTGTTGCTTTTAATCCAGGGGATATGGAAGGATTTTGTGTCGGTTTCATTTGGAGTTCAAGTTATAATTTTATTATGTAAACTCCAAAGTAGCTTTTTCTTGATTAACTTTTTTTTTTTATTTGATACACAAATCTGATTAACTTCGCCTATGGTTAAAAGATGGAGAAGTGCCTGAAATTATTCTGGTAATGTTTAACTCATTGTAAATTTAACATGAATTACTTTCTATCTACACGCAGTGCCGGTCCTGGGTTTTCGGGGCCTGAAGCGAACAAAAAAAGAGGCCCCCCATATAAATATAGTTAATTTTACAGGCGCCCCCAATCGCATGTATACATGCGCCAGAGTTTGGCCGGATTTTTTAAGATTTGAAAACCCTGAGTCGGGAGAAGTCACAAATCGAATAAGATTAAATAAATTTGGGTTTTCAACTTTTTCTATATATATTTGGTATTATATTTTAGGAAATTGGGGCCCCAAAAATTGCAATATTTTGGGGGCATGAGGCAAGCACATCACTTGCGTCAAGGAAGGACCGCCCCTGTCTACACGGCAACATCTAAAACTATTGAAAATGGATGTGTCTAAGAGACTTTCTTAATTGTTTCCACATAATCAAGGAATTAGCATGTTGTCTGACAAGAACTAAACCGAGAAATCAGGATAAGTAAGAGCATGTTCTTCTAAGTTTATGTTTTACTGAACTTAACTAAGGCTAGATTGAAATCAACTGAAATGAAGTAAAATTAATGTTTAAAAAAATCGTCCTGGTTGAATTAAGGTAAATTTCATTAATTATATTTAATCTACTAATAAACTCAAGAGAATGGAGTCTAATTATTTAATTCTAACAAAGTCATCGTAAGGTAAGTTGTCTGAGACATATTCTTCTAAACTAATTTGAATTAAGCTGAACTAAACTAAATAAAAATGTGATGAATTGAGTTGATCTAACATGATCTGAACTGAAATATATAAATAAGAATAGAATAAATTTAATGTTTAAATACGTTATACCAGAAACTCTAATATTAGACTGACTAAAGGTTAGACAATAGATTATTTAACCACAACTATCATTAAAAATAAACTTTTCCACAAGTTCAACATTAACAAAGGAATCATCAATTAATAACCATTGAAAATAAGATGAAGTTCAACAAATGAATACACGGCATCAATTGTAGTACATAATCAACAATATACTTTACTCTATATATATAAAAAGAGAAGTTTGTGAGAGTGATTGTGGAAGCGACACGTGGCACTCTCACAAAATTTCCTTCAATTTGTAATTTTATTTTTTTAAAGTTCATTTAATAATTCTTATTTAATGCATTACACTCTTTTTCGATTTTTAATTTTTTATGTTTATCTCAACTATTATCATCTATATTGTCTATTGAAAAATAACAATTACAAAAGGTTATATTTTTACATTAAAGTTAAAATTATTGTCACGAGAGTCTTTCACTTTTATCGCAATTTTTACGCATGCATTTTTTTTCCCTTCAAATGGTCTTACAATCATTTTTCTCATTACATAGACATGCGTCTACTTAATTATTTATTCAGTTCCTTATACATATTTAAATATTTATTTTCATAATTATACAAATATTATATTATTCATATATGGTATTAAAATTCAGGACATCGATTGTCCGGATATTATCTATTCAACATAAAATCACAAAATATCAACTTTATTATTTATGGTGCTTCACAAGATATATTCTCTGGTTATATTGGTAAAAATACATCTATAATCATGAGTACTCACGCTTACATTACATATAACTAATGAGTAAAATCATTGAAGAGGGCTCACCACTATTACCCCATATGGGTCAATCCACCATTAGTTTAGTGTAATTTAAATCAATTCAATTCATTGAAACTATAGTTTGGTGAAATTTAGTCATACTAATTCATTTTTCAATACATTAGCTTTTTCATCAATTTAGATTAGTTTAGTTCAGTTTAGAAAAAATAATCTTAAAAAAAGGGCCTCAATTGCTTAAAAATTTTAATATTAGGTTTTCATTTTGCAATATTTGTTATGATCATATATATATATATGATTCTATTATTCATTAAGAAAAAAAGTTCTAAAATAGTTTCTTTGGAAATTAATCCAATTTTGTCATTCATTTCTTATGTCATTAATCCTTATGCCATAATGCAAAAAGAAAATAATTCACTAGATCAAAGACACAAAAACAAAATGTTCCATTTCTTCAATTCCAAAGCCCAAGATTGCCCATACATTGATTCCTCGTCTTTCTCAACATGAAAACCGAAGAAAAGAAAATCATGAATGCAATATTTATTTTACTATAACCAATAAACCAAATTGTGATAGTTGGAAATTAACAATCTAGGGAGATGGCGGGAGAGGGACTTTGGTAGCGCAGAAACTCTTGAACAATGGCGGGAAGAACGGATTCAGTGGAAAGATCTTCGGCCAGCAACCTTCTTCTACTGAGATTGCTGCCTTGCAGCATTGAGGTCCAATGATCTGTGGCTGAAGGCTTAGAAACGACGACACCAGTTCTTCGACGCATCCTTCGGTTCCTAGCACTGCTTGCAGACATGGAAGACCCCACGGTAAGCCTAGGAAATTCAATCCAGCACCGGGATTAATGAGGTTGCCGGAACAAGGTGTCGGGGCCCAAATGGCTATGCATACAATGGCAAAGAGAGCTGAGACGCCAAGAGAAGATCGGGCCATTTGGGTGTGGAAATTGAGAAGAATTGAGTTGTATTTGGGTGTGGAAATTGGGAGAGTGGAGTGTGGTATTTATATGCTCGTTTGGAGGAATAAATTCATATTTGTAACGTTTTCTTAAACTAAGTTTGAGCTTTATTAGCGTGTGGTTTAATGTTGTTAAAAGTTGTGTTCAATGTGTTGATTTTAATCCAGAGGTTATGGATGGGAATTGTATCGGTTTGATTTGGATTTCAAGTTAGAGAGAATTTTATAAAGGCCCCCTACTGTTTCTCATAGTACCAGTTTGGCCCCCTATCGAATTGTTTTTCAAAATAACCCCCTAACCTTTACTTTTTGTTTCATTGCGGCCCCCTATGGCTAACTTGGCCGTTAACTTTTAAAAACCGTTAAATATGAGGGGTATAATAGTAATTTTAGGTTAATTTAAGTTGGAAAAAAATGCTTGTGGATGGGTTTGAACCTAGGTCTCTCAAAATAATTGACAAAGCTCCTACCACTATGCCACAAGGCATTCATGCTTTGTTTCCTAACTAAATTTATTTAAATTATAATATGCTGCCCATCTTTCTGATATTACTGGCCCAGGGGCCTACTGGGCCGATAATAGGGTCCACGGCCCAGCACGTCTAGGGCGATACCTTTCCCGCTAAGGGGCACGTCCGGACAAGAAAGAAGGACGGACGGGGACAAAGGAAAGTGGTCCTGCATCTTATCTCAAGCAGGCTAGCTCGGCTATAAATACTAGTCTCAAACAGTGAACAAGGTATGTGACTTATATCTCTCTACCTTATATTGAGAGTGCCTTCCGTACGTTTTCCTTCCCCACTATCCCCATCTCATCATCACGCCGGAGCTTCTTCCCCGGGACACCCCCCGGGGATTGTTTTGTAGGACTAAAGTGGGCCGGCCAAGGAGGGGACTAGGGAAGCGTCCAATCCCGGGAGACGGACGGAAACTGGTAGCATCAATTGGCACGCCAGGTAGGGGACCTTTCCACCTTCGCATGATGGAGTCGCCAAGGAGAGGGCGCGGGCGCCCGAAGAAGAACGTGGCACCCTCAGGGGGTGGTTCACTTCCACCCCCGGGAGATGATGTGACCTTGAGGCAGTTGCAGGAGGAGGCTAGACATCAGCGGGAGCTAGGGGTACCGCAGGATGGCCATGTGGAAACTGCCTCCGACGAAGCTGACTCAGAAAGAGAGTACCAGGAGGAGCAAGGACCAAGGCCCGCCGGGGGAGGCAGTCCCCGGACCCGGGGGCCTGAAGCCCGGGAGGAGGGGCAATCCTTAGCCGAGGCGGAAGAATTGGCGGCGGTGGAGTTCATGAAAGCCAACAAGGAGTTGTACCGCCAGTGGGTACTCTCTACCCGGGAAAATCGTAGGCGGAGGGAGCCTGGGGGAGGCCAGGCAGGACCTTTTCGGGGATATCAAAGAGAGGTTATCGACCTAGACGAAGTCGTTCAGCCGCCAAGGATACAGGGGCGTGTGAACTCTTCCACCATCCCACCTTCTTTCCCTCCAAGTCTCGGGGTCGGAGGGGGAATGACAGCGGGACAACAATCGAATTTGGTTCCACACGCTCCACCCTATTACCCGCGTTCCAGCTGGGGGGCGGGACAAATTGGGTATGGTCTGCCAGCCATGCCGGTGGAGTCGTTGGGTTATCAGGCCCCTGGAACCCAGGGGAACCCGATCCAGTATTCCATGCCCATGCATGGATCAATGGGGATGAATTATGGTTACCAAGAGAAATACTATCGGGAGGACGATAGGATGCGGGGCTATCAGGTGGCTCAGCAGGACCCCAACTCTTTGGAGGCTCGACTAGACAAACTAGTGGGAAGAAACGGGGCTAAACCTACCTTCCATTGGGTCCCTCGAGTGCTTGCATACCCATGGCCGCCGGGTCTCCGGACCCCGGAGGGAATCCCAACGTATAATGGAGAGACAGACCCGGAAGAGTTTGTCAGGACGTACCAGAACCTGATGGTGTCACGGGACTTCCCGGAGGAATTGAGATGCAAGTTGGTGGGCTGCTACCTAAGAGGAAACTGTCTTTCGTGGTTCGATTCCTTGCCCCGAGAAAGCCTCAGAGATTATTACGATTTCTCTAAGGCTTTACTGTTCAGATACTCCAGGTTAAAAAAGGAAGGAAAGCAGCTGACCGAGCTTCTGGCCACCCGGCAGAAGGCTGCGGAAGGGTCAATGGAATACTATCGAAGGTACATGGACGACAGCATGAAGGTCGTTGACAGGCAGCAGCAGGAGAAGGCGGTGATTAGTGGGTTTATAAACGGCCTGAGGGATATGGCGTTGTTCCAGAAGTTGATGGAAAACATCCCGGAAACCTTCCATAACTTGCAGATGGCGGTGCAATTGTACTGTGCGGTTAACGATGCCACACGGAAGAGAAAAGAAGAATCCGGGGGATTTCTCCCAGATAAGATGGAAAGAAGAAAGACGGCTGACCCAGGTAAAAGGGACCCTGCCCCCGCGACGGTAAACCGGGCAAGAGCAGATAGTTTCACCCCGCTCAGCAAATCCCGAACGGAGATCCATGCCATCCACAAGGATTTGTTCCCGGATCCGTTGCCTATCCAGGGGACCCCGTCTAGGGAAAATGCGGACAAATGGTGTGCCTATCACAAGTCTTACGGTCATTCGACAGAGGGTTGTAGGATGCTGAGGAACGAGATAGAAAAATTAATAGAGCGAGGACAGCTAAGAGATTGTGTGGCGATGGAAGCAAAGAAGGAGAATCCCCGGGACCAGCCCCAGGAACAGCCCCGGAGGAGGTGGAGGCCTAACCCGGGGAGAGGAAACGGGAGAAATCAAGGCAACAGGGCCCCGGGGAGGCCTGCCATAGCTGCCGCACCAGTCCAGGCAGTGGAGCCTGCCCCCGTACCCAACAGAATGATCAACGTGATAAGTGGAGAAATCGGAGAAGCATGCCAGTCAGTCTCCGCTATCCGGGCTCGGACGCGATATGTTCCCCCGAGGGAGATTCAGGGAAAAAGATTTCGCCCCGAGGAGGCTCTCACTTTCTCTGAGGCGGATGCAGTCCCGCCTCAGATACCCCATTCTGACCCAATGGTGGTAACAGCGGAGATAGAAGGTTTCTTGATCAAGAGGGTGTTCATAGATGACGGGAGCAGTGTGGAGATCATGTTCGCTTCCTGCTTTGATCAATTGGGGATTGGGAGGCAGAACTTGAAACCCCCTTCATCACCTTTGTCAGGATTCACTGGCAAACCTGAAGTCCCCCTAGGAGTTATTCCCCTCGCAGTATGTATGGTGGATGAGAAGGATCGGAGCAAGAGGGTCTCAGTGATGTGCAACTTCGCGGTTATTGATGCACCCTCGCCATACAACGTAATTATAGGGAGACCATGGCTAACCCAAGCCCGGGCAGCGAGTTGTCTGTATCTGCTGACAATGAAATTTCCCACCGCGCAAGGTGTGGCGGTTGTTCGGGGAAGTCAGGCAATAGCAAGAAGTTGCATGGTGACGGCGGTCCGGGACGCAAAGAAAGCAGTAGGAGCGGTGCATGGAGAAGTTCCCCGGCAAGAGTTGGAGGAAATGCAGGTGGCGGACAAAGGAATGGTCACGGTAGGAAAAGACCTCCCGGATGAAGTAAAAGGCGCACTAAAGGAACTCTTGGCCAGGTATCAGGGAGTATTCTCATGGAGCCCGGAGGATATGGTGGGGGTGTTGCCAGAGTTGGGGGTGCATAAGCTGAATATAAGCCCGACAACAAAACCAATCAGGCAGAAGAAAAGACTTGTAGCCCCGGAAAGAGCGGAATTCATAAGGCATGAAGTAAAGAAGTTGGAGAAAGCCGGGGTGATCGAGGAAATCATCTACCCGGAATGGATAGCTAACCCGGTCTTAGTTAAGAAGCACGATGGAAGCTGTCGCATGTGTATCGACTTCACAGATTTGAATAAATGTTGCCCAAAGACAGCTACCCTCTCCCAAATTTGGACCGGCTGGCAGAGGCTATCGCGGGATACTCGGTACTAGCCTTCTTCGATGCACATAAAGGGTATCACCAAGTACAGATGGATGAGGCGGACAAGGCGAAAACCTCCTTCATCACCGATTTCGGAACCTTCTGTTACAAGAAAATGCCCTTTGGACTGAAGAACGCGGGGGCCACATATCAGAGAATGGTGGACAAACTCTTCAAGGACCAAGTGGGAAGAAACATGGAGGTGTATGTCGACGATATGGTGGTCAAAAGCAGGGCTTACGGAGCTTTCTTGAATGACCTGGAGGAGATGTTTGAAAAGCTAGAACAGAGTAATCTAAAGCTAAACCCCTCCAAAAGTACCATTGGAGTGGGGGCGGGGAAGTTCTTGGGCTTCATGGTGTCAAGTCGGGGCATCGATGTTAACCCGGAAAAGGTAGAGGCCATAGCTAAGATGACCTCCCCCAGATCGGTGAAAGAAGTACAGCGGTTGACAGGGTCCCTCGCGGCTCTCAGTCGATTCCTATCAAAGGGGGCAGACAGGCAGTTGCCTTTCTTCAACATTCTCAAAAAGGCCAAGGCGTTTGAGTGGTCCGGAGAATGTGAGAAGGCGTTCCAAAGTCTGAAAGAACACCTTCAACAGTTGCCAAATTTAAAAAAGCCACTCCCGGGGGAGGAACTTTTTCTGTACATATCAGCATCCCGGGAAGCGGTAAGTGCCGTGCTAATCAAAGAAGAGGAGGGGAAGCAGCACCCAATCTATTTTGTTAGCCGGGCACTTCGGGGGGCAGAAACCCGGTACACTGACTTGGAACAGTTGGTCTTGGCACTGGTACATGCTTCAAGGAGGCTTAAACCCTACTTCCAGGGCCATCCCATAGTGGTCCTTACCAATTACCCGCTAAGACAAGTCATGTTCAAGCCGGAGGCATCAGGGAGAATGATGAAATGGGCTATAGAGCTGGGAGAGTATGAAATCCGGTATGAGCCAAGAAGGGCTATCAAGGGCCAGGCTTTAGCGGACTTCTTGTTGGAATCAGAGGCAAGGACAAACGAGGAACAGGAGGTGCCTAATACCCCCGAGAATATGACCAAGGCTGAAGCAGACCCGGCCTGGAAGTTATATGTGGACGGATCGGCACACTCGGGGGGCAGCGGAGCGGGAGTACTGTTGGTCAGCCCGGAAGGGAAGGAGTATCCCTACGCAGTCCAATTCACTTTCAAAACAACCAACAATGAAGCTGAGTATGAAGCTTTGATCGCGGGATTAAGGCTGGCAAAGGAGATGGAAATCAAAACTCTCATGGCGCACAGTGATTCCCAGATCGTGGTGCAGCAGGTAAAGGGAGAATATGAAGCCCGGGAAAGGAGCCTACAAAAGTACTTGGAAGTGGTGAAGCCTCTGATAGCCGGGTTTAAAACTTTCAACTTGGTTCAAGTTCCCCGGGAGAAGAACAGTAAATCAGATGTTCTGAGCAAGTTGGCTTCCTCAGAATTAAAACCTGAGCCCGACCAAAAGCTGTACTTGGAAGTACTAGGTAGAAGGAGCTACCAGGAGAACGATCAAGTAATGCTGGTGGACGAAGAAGAATCCTGGATCACGCCCATGCGGGTGTACCTAGAAGAAGGAACCATCCCGGGGGATAAGGCTCAAGCCCGGAAGCTAAGAGTTAAGGCGCCCAAGTATGTAATCCAGGGAGGGGAGCTGTACAAAAGAGGGTATCTCCAGCCTTTGCTAAAGTGCGTAGAAAGGTCGGAAGGCCGACACCTCATCCGGGAAATGCACGAGGGATATAATGGGAGCCACCAAGGGGCTCGCACCTTGGCCAAAAGGATCTTAAGGCTGGGGTATTTGATACGAATATCCAGAGGTTATTCTTTAATGTTATTTCTTGTGCCAAGGTCTGGAAGGAAGAAGTTGTTCAAAGTTCTCAATACTCTTATGAAACAAGTTCGTGATGAATATTAGAGGAAGATGAGGGCTATGCTAGTTATTACTCTCATTTCTGAAGATTGAAGTCGTGAAGAAGTTTTATTGAAGTGCCTTAAAAGAACCGACTGGGCCTTCAATTAGTGGGTTGGTTCAACAACAGTTTATCGCTTTATTATTTAGGTTATTTTATTGTTTTTATTTAAGAAATTCGTTCATACCTTTGTGTTATGGTATGATGAATTTTAATTATAGTTAAATAAGGTTTTAGCTTGCAAAAGCTGCCTTAAGTGTTTCCTTTTTGGTTAAGATGTAATATTCCTTACCTTATTGTATCCTGCACTTTTTAATCACCCTATAATCTTATAAATAGGGTGGTGAACGAATTTATTGATAGACAATTATATACAACAATCATCTTATATTGAGTTTTATCTCATTCAACCGTTAGGTTAACCTCTAATCGCTAGATTAGGTCAATCGTTAGATTGAAACCCCCGATTTTGAGATCTAGGTGTGTCCATCTCAAGTTGGTGCAAGTAGTGCTTGGCGTGTGGAATTCGACCTTGTGTTACTGAAGTTCAAAAGTTGTGTCTTTCAAGTTCATCTCGAAGTGTGTCTTCTTCTTTGAAAGGGGGTGCTTTCGATCGACACTTAGGAGGGTGCTCTTAATCATTCCGCAAAACTAGGATCTTCGTAAGGAGATTCATATCAAGAATCTTCACAAGGAGATTCATATCAGTTGGTATCAAGAGTAAAGGTAGATCTTCGGCCATCTAGTGAAAAGTATTTTTTGGATTATCAGTATTGACCTAAAATCGCAGCTGGCTCGATCATACGTTTTGAACATCTTATACTAAGCCTATTGGGAAATTTATTTTTTCTGGTGAAAGTGGATTGATTGAAGTTTATTTAGGTTTTGGAATCGTTCAAAAAGGATTTTCGAGTTGGGAGATATCGATTTTTCAAGTTGGTTCGTAGATTCTGAAAAAAAAGAAAAAAAAAAGTTGTGAAGTTTAATTGTGCTTTGATTGTGATTGGCATAATTGGTGGAAGTTTCTGACGAGTTTTCTGATCTAAATTGATTTGGGAAGAATTTAAATCATTTTCGGAAAGTTTAAAGGTGATTAAACTTCATCAGATTGGGTTTTGGAGAAGTACACTGAATTTCCGAAACTGCTTGCTTCAGTTTCCATACTTTCTTCTAAATTCCATATCTTCTTCGTTATAGTTCCGTTTTGGGTGATTCAACTTGTGTTATTTTCCTTATTCTTGTTAGAATTTGGAAATATTATTCTTACAGCCGTTATAATGATTTACCCATACTGAACGGTTAAATGTATTTCACATCACCTATCTTGACGGGTAATGATGGACCCGAAGCATATTTGGCTTGGGAGGAACAAGTGGAATATCACTTTCAATTTTACAAGTTCAACGAATGTGAGAAGGTTCGTATTGCTTCTGATCAGTTTGAAGACTATGCTTATGACTGGTGGTATGACTTGAAGAAAGATCGCCGTAGGCAAGGGAGGTCTAAAATCGTTACTTGGGAAAAGTTGAGGTACTATTTGAGACAACATTTTGTCCCTGTATCTTTTCTGGAAGAACAAGAACGTCAACGGCAATATCAAGACATCCGGAATTCAATTCAGAATATTCCTCGTAAGATGCATGTGGAGACACCACAGGTTAATAGGCATTCTACTTCTCAAGTTGTTGAGGTTTTGAAAGAAGACCATCCTCTATTCCATGTTCCCGAGGTCGAGTTTGTGCTTACTGATGTTGTTGACCATGTCGGCGATGTTGGTCCTACTTTTATGGAGAGTGATGTTCGGGTTGCTGACTATTTCCTTAAAGATGTTCCAGTATTCGACGAAGAGGTTAAGGATTTTGAGGTTCTGGATGTTCCAGTATTCGACGAAGAGGTTAAAGATGATGAAGTTCTAGATGTTCCAGTATTCGTCGAAGAGGCTAAGGATGATGAGGTTCTGGATGCTCATTATGTTCTTGATGAAATTCCTACGTTTGATGATGAATATATTCTAGTAGTTGCAAGTGTTCCCGAAGTTGTTGATGTTCAGAAGTCCATTGAAGCTCATATGCATTTTGTTTTTGGTGTTAGGGATCAAGAGTTTTTCCATGACGCATATTGGGCATCTCTGGATTTGAAGAAGCTGTTGAATCCATTTCGTAAGAGAAATATTTTTCCTTCGTGGAGTATTTATGTTGATCTCATTTTCTTACATTTAGCCAAGATTCGAGGACGAATCTTCTTGAAGAGGGAGGGAATGATACGAATATCCAGAGGTTATTCTTTAATGTTATTTCTTGTGCCAAGGTCTGGAAGGAAGAAGTTGTTCAAAGTTCTCAATACTCTTATGAAACAAGTTCGTGATGAATATTAGAGGAAGATGAGGGCTATGCTAGTTATTACTCTCATTTCTGAAGATTGAAGTCGTGAAGAAGTTTTATTGAAGTGCCTTAAAAGAACCGACTGGGCCTTCAATTAGTGGGTTGGTTCAACAACAGTTTATCGCTTTATTATTTAGGTTATTTTATTGTTTTTATTTAAGAAATTCGTTCATACCTTTGTGTTATGGTATGATGAATTTTAATTATAGTTAAATAAGGTTTTAGCTTGCAAAAGCTGCCTTAAGTGTTTCCTTTTTGGTTAAGATGTAATATTCCTTACCTTATTGTATCCTGCACTTTTTAATCACCCTATAATCTTATAAATAGGGTGGTGAACGAATTTATTGATAGACAATTATATACAACAATCATCTTATATTGAGTTTTATCTCATTCAACCGTTAGGTTAACCTCTAATCGCTAGATTAGGTCAATCGTTAGATTGAAACCCCCGATTTTGAGATCTAGGTGTGTCCATCTCAAGTTGGTGCAAGTAGTGCTTGGCGTGTGGAATTCGACCTTGTGTTACTGAAGTTCAAAAGTTGTGTCTTTCAAGTTCATCTCGAAGTGTGTCTTCTTCTTTGAAAGGGGGTGCTTTCGATCGACACTTAGGAGGGTGCTCTTAATCATTCCGCAAAACTAGGATCTTCGTAAGGAGGTTCATATCAAGAATCTTCACAAGGAGATTCATATCAGTATTACTGGCCGACGTTGTTCAAAGATGCGGAAGAGCATGTACAGAAGTGCCGGGCATGCCAGACATTTGCCCCGCTAATCCATGTTCCCCGGGAGGAGTTAATCGGAGTCACAGGAGTTTGGCCGTTCAGTAGGTGGGGAATCGACTTGGTGGGACCTTTCCCGACTGCCCCGGGAGGAGCCAAGTACTTGATTGTGGCAATTGATTACTTCAGCAAATGGGTGGAGGCAGAACCGCTCACCAACATACGGGGACTAACCTGTGTTAAGTTTTGCTGGAAGAACATCATTTGTCGATTCGGCATCCCAAAGATTGTAGTCACGGACAACGGGGCGCAGTTTGAGAATGATCCTTTCAAATCATGGTGTCTCAAATATGGCATAGAGCAGAGGTTGACATCTGTATACCACCCCCAGGCGAACGGGCAAGTGGAAGTCACCAACCGCACAATCGTCAAAGGGTTAAAAACCCGCTTGGAGGGCGCGCGGGGAAATTGGATCTGGGAGCTGCCCAGTGTTCTTTGGGCCCACCGGACCACAGAAAGCTCGGCTACCGGGGAATCTCCATATGGTTTGGTGTACGGATCGGAGGCAGTGATACCCGCAGAAATTGGGATCCCGAGCCCTCGGACTCAATACCAGCGCCCGGAAGAAGAAGACGATGGAAGGCGCCTTGACTTGGACCTCCTGGAAGAAAAGCGAGAGAATGCGGCACTTCAGGAAGCCAAGGTGAAGGAGCGAGTAAAGAGGTATTATGACAGAAGGGTGCGGAAAGAATCTTTCGTCCCAGGAGACTGGGTAATGAGGAGAAACGATAAGAGCCGTCAAGCCCCGGAGGGCAAGCTTGCACCCAACTGGGAAGGCCCGTACAAGGTAAAGGAAGCATACCCGGGAGGGAGTTATGTGCTGGAGGACAAGCAGGGGAAAGAGATCCCCAGAAGATGGAATGTAGCTAATTTAAGAAGGTTTTACGGGAAGTAGAGTACCCCGCATCGTACCTTAGCTACTCAGGCATGGATATGCCAGGCATGGATATGCCAGGCATGGATATGCCAGGCATGGATATGCCAGGCATGGATATGTCAGGCATGAACATGCCTCGCCCGGAAGCATGAACATGCCCGGAGAAATACCCCGACGTTTGGCCTCGTCCCGGGTTTAGAAAGGAAGATTTGTAAAAAGGGACCCATGGGTAGCTCCCATTTGGGTGCCCCGCTAGAATGGACCCGGAGCTTGAATGAAGCCCGGGGATCAAAGAATGTAACGTTTACAGGGAAAAGTTAATGAGAAGGGTCTTTTCGAAAAAGAAAGAAAAAAAAACAATTTTATTCAATCCGCTGAATTACAAATCGCATGAATATGCGGTCATATTTATTGTAGGACGATTACATAAGCAATTTACATACAAGTATCCCTATCTACTTGCTACTATACCCACTTGGGACCTGACCCGGAAGCACCCTCAGGGTTACCCGGGCGGAAACCCCCTCCGAAGAATTGTGAGGACAGGAGATCTTCGGCAAAGCGGGCATCCGGGGCTTGATTCCACGCAAGCTCCTCCTCCAATTGCGCGGCGTCTTCTTCGTTTAATTCGGGGATGGGCACAACCACGGATCCCTCTGGAAGAGGCTCCGCCAGGCGCATTCTTCTCACCCCGGCAGAAGTAACAAACCTGTACTTAGGAAACATGACTGCTGCACTTTTACCCTTCTAATACGAGTACCTTCTGCGGTCTTAATCCCCTTCGTGGTGACCCCAGAGTCGGCAATCTCCCGGATGCGTCTTATCCGGCGGGCCACCTCTTCCGGGTCAATGGATACAGTCATGTCCTCATACCTTTCGTATGCCACATCCACCTCCACCCGGGCAGGAACTCGGCGAAGGCTGGAGGGATAGGGCTCAACTTCTCCCGCGGCTATCTTATTATGCCATTCAACGACATCCAGATAGGCCTTATGACGAGGAGCTCCCTCACCAAACCTCTTCGGGTTAGCCTCCATACGTTCTATCGTCCTGCGAACCCCGGCTGGAATATCGGTAAGAGGAGATACCCCAACTAAGCCATTCTTGAGACCCAACAGGTGGTAGGATAACCGGGTGATTAATAGAGCATCCTGGAGGACCCTATTCCTATGAGTAAGGGACCGATTCTCCTTCTCAAAGTCGCAGAGAAGCTTGTTCTGAGCGGAGCGGGTCTCCAATGTCCTCAGTTTCTCCTGCGCCCGCTCTAGTTCACCCCACACCATGCCTAACTCCTTGGTAGTACGATGCTGGGAGTCATCGTGAAGGGCTTGCAGCTCAGCTATGGTCTGGTGAGAGTTCAGGGCCTCCCGCATATGATCAGAAGCAAGGTCGAAGCACTGGTTCAACGACCCGAACTTGGCATCAACTGCCTTAAGAAACGCCACCAGCACCCGGATCGACCCAAACTCTTGAAGGAAGCATTCCAACCCCGCCTCAGCTAATGCCCGGTTAGCCTGGTCGCCTCCAAACCGCCAATGGGCTAGCTTCCTTTGAAGGAAAGAGCATTGGAGGCACCCAGCGCGGGGGAGAGAGAAGTAGGTGCCGGAAGAACTACTAGGATGAGGAAAAACATAAGGCATGGGCCCGCGCGGGAGAATCTCCTCTAAGGGACGCTCAGACTACAAAAAACAGTAATATCATTAAAAGGCAGAACTTGTCATTAATCAAAATAGGCACCAAGGCCAAAGTTCTACATACACTTCCCCGGGGGAAGGAAAGCTACAAAATGCTTAAAAAAGAAGGAAGATTACAAGGGAAAAGGCAGACTAAAGTCTAGAGTTATACATGGTCTTCAGTAGAGTGCCCCTCTCCCGGAACAGCGTGAGCTCTTTCGAACCTCCTCTCCAGCTCCACCAGATCCTCGGTGGTCCACTCAGGGCCGGCATAAGCAGGGGCGTCCACGGCGGGCTCATCAGCGGACCGTTCAGGGTACCCCACCTTCCGCGTAGCCTTCCGGGTTTGGTAAAGAAGGTCGTCTTGACCCGCAGCAAGGCCAACCCGGTAGTCTCCCCCTTGGACTTGAACTGCTTGGTACCCAAAATTGTCAGGCACCGCGCAGTATTCGAGATAATTCTCTGCCCAATGGGGTGTCTCTGGGACGACCCCATAAACATTGAAGTCCTCGGAGCCAGGATCGGGGCAGGAGGCCTCACCGATCGCAGGGAGCTTCATTTTCCTGATATCAGAAGCAGAAGAAGCCCGGGAGGACATCTCCAGTGATCGCCATAGCTGGGGCACCAAACTTTCCAGACTCGCTTCCTGAAGATCCCGGAAGCGATGGTTTAACAGGTCATTGGCCTTGGGCCGATAGTAGGACGCCTGGGCATCAAGACGCGCGGGCCCGGGCAACCAACCCCGCAAACTCCGATACATCTCATGACAGGCGTCCGCGCTGGCCGCAGCGGCAATCCCCTCCAGCTTCTTCTCGAACGCCTCAGAGCGAAGGAGCTTCTGTGTGACGGCATTGAAGGCCTCGAGCTGAGAACTCTTCTTGTCCTTCTTCAGGGCGGAGTACTTCTTTTCCACCTCCGCCAACTTTTTCTCTTTGTCAGCAAGCCGCTTCTCCTTATCAGCCAGCTTCCTTTTTGCCTCTTCTAGCTGGGCCGCGAGGCCATCTTGCCCGGCTAGCTTCTCCCTGGTCTCGCGGAGTTCCTTCTCCATCTTGGCAAACAGCCCCGCGCTGTATTTGGAGTAGGTCCGGTTCAATGCCTCGGCAAACTGAGAGTCCGCCAGGACGGCATCGGCAAAGGCAATGCTCTGCACAACAAAGAAGAGGCAAGAAAGTAAGGAAAACGGAGGAATTACCTTAGATAAAAGACAGATCTAGAATAGTGGTTACCTCTTCTTTTTCTTCTGGGATAGCTTCGGAAGCAGTAGCCCGCGGAGGAGGAGGAGGAGGAGGGAAGTCCTGGGTCCTCTGACGAGAGGAAGGGGGCGACCCGGATAGCTCGCCATGAGGCGGCCGTTTGAACCGCGAGCTTGCCCCACCGCTGTAAGTATGGTGTTGGATGAAGGATCGACGCCCGGGGGTAGGCGCCGAGCCGGGAGTAGCACGGGCCTCAGAAGAAGGCCCGGAGGATGTCTGCTGGCGAGACTTGGGCGGCGCACGAGGCCTCTGAGGGACAAGAGCAGGGTTCTCGGGGGGAGGTGGCCCAGGTTGGGAAGCTACTAGCGGTGTTGAAGGAGTCTGTTGATCTGGGTGAGCGTCCCCCGCTAGAGCATCACCCCCGGAAGACTTGTCGGTGAGGGCCATGACGTCTGCGTACAAAGAAGGTTGTACTGAAACCAAACAAACAATGAAGTTAGACTAAAAAAAAAAAAAATCTTGATAACATAAAACCATAATAGGCACCTCCATCTGGCCACACCGCGGAGATGCGCGGGAGCGTGAAGAGGTCGCGGGGATAGATCCCGCGAGGCCAGAAATAGCCCGCGTTCCCGTTCTTATAGAAGGAATCCATATCAAGGGGGGTGAGGCGGAGGAAGTTATGGTCACTGGCAATGGTCGCCGGGAGATTGGAAAGAGGCTTCTTCTCTTCTGGAACGAGGAAGTCGTTCCAAGTAGGCATAGGATAAGCCTGGGAATCGCACAGGAAGAAACCCTTTGAAGGGTATCCTTTGGCGGATTTGGGTTTGGACAGGATGAAGTCCTTTATCCCGGATCGAACAGTAAAAGAGAAAACGCCCGGGAAGGATGCGTGTGCCTTCCGTAAGGCGTAGAAGGAGCGGAAGAGTAAGAGGGAAGGAAAAACGGCGCACCGGGCACAGTTAAGTAAGAAGGCCAGAATAAGAACGACCCCGTTAGGGTGTAGTTGGGTCGGGGCCACGTTATAAAATTGGAGGATATCAAGAAAGAGAGGAGGGAAGGGCAGGCTAAGCCCGTACTGAAAATGAATCCGCGGGATGCACGTGGCCCCTCGCTCTGAGACTCCCGGGGGAAGTTTGGAAAGACAGGCGTTTAAAGGAAGAGGGATAAAAGAGCGCTTCGCTAAGTCTAAAACATCCCTATCTAACGAAGGGGAATCCCCGGGGACGTCGAAAAATTTGAGACCCAAGGGGCGCACTCCGTGAGTAGGCCCCCGGGGAATATCATCGCCGATTTCCCCGCCGAACATGTCCGCATCCTGATCATCTAGAGGGAAGTCAGGATCCCCGGATGGGCGCGAACCCGCCTCATCCAAATTCGACTCACCCGGGGTGAGTAGTTCCCGGGGTGAGCTAAAAGCCTCGGAATAGGTGTCTGGAGAGGAGGCGGGGGAAGGGATAAGGTTATCAGCAACCCGGGACTGGACCTCGAGCTGATGTCGAGCTTCCTCGGTGTCAGAAGAAGAGTGGGAAAGAATTGGAGAATTCATGATGGGGGAAGAAGGAGAGGGAGAGCGAGAGCTTACTTGATCAAGAGAGCAGAGCTTCAGGGAAGTTTTGAGGAGAGAAGTTTAGAGAAAGGGAGCTTGGGACCTTATATAGGCAGGTGAATAGGAACCGCCACCTCAAAAGAAGGGAAAGTAATCATGACACGGCAAAAGAGGTACTGATTAATGCAGAATGGGAAAAGGCGGTGTCGACAGAAACCGATTTTAACACGGATGGGCCCTACCCAAAGGTAACGTCAGGGGAAGGTTATGAGACCAGTTCCCCGCATCACGGAAACCCGGGTGACTGGTCTGGGGGGCTAGTGATATTACTGGATGAAATGGGGGTGCAATGAAACAAAAAGTAAATGTTAGGGGGTAATTTTGAAAAATAATTCGATAGGGGGTCAAACCGGTACTTTGGGAAACGTTAGGGTCCTCTATAAAATTCTCTCTTCAAGTTATTTCAATGCGTAAACTCTAAAGTTGCTTTTCTTGATTAAATTGAAGAAAAAAAAACAACTTGATACACAGATTTGAATTTTGGAAAATGGGGGTGACTCGCTAACAGATGTAAATCTCATCTATACTTCGACCATGGTTAAAGGGGGTTACTATTTGCAGGACCAAATTACTACTGCAGGACCATATTTCACCTGATCAGACGTATTTACACCCAATTAGTTTTGCCCAATTCAAAATGCAATATCTGATATCTTAGTGGGTCAAACGTACAATTGAGTTGGGCAAAACTAATTGGGTGTAAATGCGTCTGATCAGGTGAAATATGGTCCTGCAATAGTAATTTGGTCCTGCAAATAGAAGTTGCCTTAAATTACATAGAAGTGCCTGAAATTATTCTGGTGATGCTTATCAAGATTTACTTAGAAATCTACATGGCAACATCTAAAAGCTATTGAAAATGGGTGAGTTTTATAATTTCTTTCAAATAGTCGGAGGCATTAGCATCTTGTCTAACAAGAAGGTTCTTAATTGAACTAAACTAGATTAAACTAAATTAAACTTAATTAAACTGAATTAGTGCGGAAATTAATATGTCAGAAAAAAGAATCAGCATGAACAAATTAAACTAAATTTTCATCAATTATATTTTTACTTAATTTAACTAATTATTTAATTCCGACAAAGTCACCGTAAGGTAAATCAAAATCCAAAGACATATTCTTCGTTATATATATATTTTCTTTTTCTTTTTTGAAAAATTCATTCATACTACTCGGAAAACGCTCAGTAACGATTACAAGTTGAATCAACATCTAATCAACTAACCTATTACAAGGCTAACTAAATCATATGCTAAGCAAACTCATACTGTCTGTACTATTACAAATTGAGTCTGTACTATTACAAATTGAGAGATCCAATAAAAATCTGTAATACCGCCATCGGGGATATTATTTTGCAAACGTGAACACCACAACCGCTTGGCAGAGAGAAGCGTCTCCCGCATCAATCACTGCGCCAAACAGGGATCTTCTACAACCGCAACATCACTAGATCCAAACCACAATCTATGTTATTCAAACTGTAAACAATTTGAAAATCATAGATCACAAACGGGAACACCACTAGTGGAGAAGACGATGATTTAAGGCGGTTCTAGCATACTAGAGAAGTCGGTTCAGATCCGCCTTCTCTGGTTGTGCCGTAAATCGAAAATTGTTTTAAGGCGGTTCATGAACCGCGTAAAATATAAAGGACTTACGGAATTCGTTACTAATTTTGTATAAGTCTTAAGAAATCGTAAGTTGATCAGCCCGTCTTAAGCCTTCGTAACTGGTTTCGGAAGTAAAAACATTTTTCCCACACACGAAAGTACTTACGTGTCCGTATGTACAATTGCAAGTGAGCTCTGGCTTAATCAAAAGCAAATCCATTGGAAGTTCATACTCTTACGTATTAAGGGATGCAAAATCTAGTATAAATAGAGGCAGCAAAATTTACACTGAAACAATGATTTGGAAACCATTATATTGATCAAGGTACCTTGTCAAATCTGAAAGTACAAATAAGAACACAAACAAATAAGAAATACAATCAGAATTGTCACTTGAGCTGCCAAACCCATCGCAGCTGCAAAGACCAACTATAACGGCAGAGGTAAGGCGAAGAACACCAAGTTGGGTATCGATACCGAGAAAGTCGACCTCTAGTTTCGCGTCGGTAGACCGCTTCCTGAAGAAAACCCATTATAGTTACCGTTTTGAGATCCGATTACGTTTTGCAGACGAGATACTCGACGCCGAGGTACAATCCAGTTCCAATTCAATCTCTGTTAAAGCTTCAGATTGGGGGTTTTTTGTGTTTCAGGTTCTGGAACTCGCCGGAAAAACATTGCAAGGACAACTTGAATAGCAGAATCATCCACAATCAACAGATAAAGTAGATCATCGAAAACTCCAAAAAAATCAAACACCAGGAACACTTACGATCTACATATGGGTTTCGAATTAGCACCGGCTAGTAGATGAGCGGGCGGGCGGGCGGCGAGGAGGAGGACTCGAGAGGAAGATTTGCAATTAAGTGGTGAATCGCCGCGAGGAAGATCTGCAATCAAGTGGTGAATCGCCGCGAGGGTTAAGAGGCAGCTAGGCGGAGATGTGATTGTGTGAGAACCATAGAAGTCATGACGTCCACCGAGGCCCGCCTAATGGACGACTAGTCGTTATGGCGGAAATTTTCCATCGCTGCAATTGCTCTTCGTGACTTTTGATATTTTTAAACAAAAATATCCAAACGACGTGTTTTGGTGAACTTAGGCAAAGTAAATTAAAATATTTGAAGGGTAAAATTTAATCCAATTAAAAATATATTTAAATCTTATTAAATAGAAAGATCAATTAATTATGGTCTAATATCTTATATCAATGTTAGGAAGGAGTTTACTCTCATTCAGTGTTAAAATTAAACTCCCTTTTTTTAAATTATAATATTAGTATGAATATTTCAGTATAACTTTTGAAAACATATCATAAATATGTCTATAATTTAATATTTATATACAAAACGCCTTGAACGCCGCAATGTAAACGTCGTAACGACTAGTGCGCCATGACTTCCTTGGTGAGGACTGAGGAGATGATGTGGAGGAGATAAGTTGATTTTGTTTGTATGGTTGGCTGAAATTTAATTGCTTCTAAACAGTTAAATGTATAATCATATTTGTGTCATGATAATTGCCTTAATTATTTATTACCATTTGATGATTCGTATATTGAATGATCTTAAATATATGGATCATTCAATATACGAATCATTCAAGAAATAATATGGAGGAGAAGATTCTCTGTTTACCAAATTTTAATTTAGTAAACACATTATGCAAGTTTCCATATTTGTTTGAAGATATTTTATTTAACTTAATCTTTTTTATATTTCAGAACTAAAATAAATATTTCATTATTATTATTTTCTAGAACACATTATGCAAGTTTCCATATTTAGTTTTAAGTATTTCTAGCAAGTCAAATAAAGTACGAGTAATCATTAGTTCAACTTAATCCGGTTAATATTGTTTATAAGTGCCAACTTTGAATTCATAATTTAGGCCCTGTTTACTAGAGCTTATTTCTTGATGTACTGAACTGAACTGAATTGAGCTGAACTGAACTGAACTTAATTGAACGGAACTGAAGTGAAAATTGATGTATTGAAAAATGGAATCAGCATGACTGAATTAACCTGAATTTCATCAAATTGCATTTTCACTGAACTGAACTGAACTGATCTACAGATAAGTTCTGGTAAACAGGGCCTTAATATAGTTGTTATTAGAAGGTCAATTAAAGTTTGACCTTAGACTTGTTCAAATGAATTTAGTTAGTGTCTAAAGAAAGTTGAGTAAGACTTAACTTTTTTGACTTATACTTAGTTTAGTTTTTAGTGAATATAGAAAGTCAATCAAGGTCTAACCTTCGTTAAGTTAAACTCATTATAGTTAGTGTTCATAGAAAGTCAGACTAATTATTAATTAGTAAAGATTGATTATTATTTCTAGAAAGTTAAGTGATGGTTGACCTCGGGTTTGTTAAACCCAACTAAATTAGTATTCATAGAACGCCAACTAAGTCCTTGTTTGCTAGAGCTTATTTCTTGCTGCACCGAACTGAACTGAATTGAACTGAAGTGAAAATTAATGTATTGAAAAATGGAATCAGTATGACTGAATTAATCTGAATTTCATCAAATTACATTTTCACTGAACTGAACTTATCTACAGATAAGGTCTAGCAAACAGGGCCTAAGTGTCGGTCTTTTATTAAAATAACTCACTTTAGGTAGTGTTGGAAGAAAATCAAGTAATTTGTGACATTTGATTAGTTAAACTTAATTTAATTGGTGTCTATATAAATCAAATAAGAAATAAATGTTTATTACTCAAACTCAATTTAGCGTGGGTAGAGTTCTAGTAGGTTTAGAATATAGATGTTAGTGGGTTTAGGGTTTTATTGGATTGAAGGTGAAAAAAATCAACAAAACTCTCTTAACAATTCGTAAGTCACCGGAATTGTCTTAAGAGTTCGTAAGTCACCCAGAACACTCTTAAGAGTTCGTAAGTCACCCAGAACACCCTTAAGAGTTTGTAAGAGAATGAGTTTTACGACACTTTTTACACAACCGCCTTAAATATGGACACGAACCGCCTTCTCTGGTCAAGCGTCATTTTATACCATGCGAAAGGGCTTACGAATTTGTAAGACCCTCACTTTTAAGGCGGTTCTTCAAAAAAAAGGAACCGCCTTAAACAGGTGCCTTGCATGTCATGCTCTCCACTAGTGCACGATCCACGACCTATCCAACCAGATCAAAAACTATAAACAAAAAACATAAACCACGACTTATCCAACCAGATCAAAAACTATAAACAAAAAACATAAACCACGACCTGTCCAATAAGATCGGGAACAAAACTTCGACAAACAACTAAATCATGGATTCAGCCGATCAAATCGAGAACAATTCATTGTATGAATCACACTTATTTAATGTAATAAAGAATCAATAAACGGAAGAGCAATTGTTGAGGAGATGGGGAAAAGATTGAAGAAGAAGATGGTTTTTTTTTCTTGGGGCGATATGGTTTAAGGGGCGATTCTCTGGTTGTATTGATCAAAGTACAACAATAAGTCATTTTAACTATAATCATGAGTAAGCACATGACATACATACATGAGTAGATCAACTAAGGTTGGTGGCAACTCGGAACGAACAAAAAATACCGAGGAACAGGATGATTCTGCAGTACACGGCTAAGTTGTTTCTTGTGGACATCATCGTGCACAACGTGCATGGTTGAATTGTTTCCGGTGGACATCATATATGTATAGCTCCAACTCCGGCCAACGACCGTTGCCTGACCAGCCATATGCATTGTGGTTGGACTGCATCAGCAACTGAAGATGGCCATTTGATAGGAAAAGCCTCGATAAGAGGTGTATCTGTATTAGGTAAAATATATAGACAGACATACAACAAGCACTAGTTAAACCCTAGGCTATACAAGATGGGCCATAGGCCCACTACTGAATCTCTTCTAATCTAACACCCCCCCTCAAGCGAAGCGTCGGATTAACCGAAACGCAAAGCTTGGAACGGAAAAATTCAAACAGAGGCTTAGGAAGCCCTTTGGTGAAGATGTCCGCCAACTGCAACGAGGTAGGAACATGACTGACACGGACCTTGCCCATAGTAACCAGCTCACGAACAAAATGATAGTCGATATCAATGTGCTTCGCCCGCTTGTGTGCCACCGGATTCTGAGCCAAAAAAATAGCACTATTGTTGTCACATAACAAAAGCGGAGAACCATCCAATGGAAACTGAAGATCGCGAAGGATATGAGACAGCCAAACAACCTCAGCAGCAGTGTTGGCGAGAGCACGGTACTCGGACTCAGAACTCGAACGAGAGACAGTGGGCTGCTTCTTGGCACTCCAGGACACCAAGTTGCCACCCAGAAAAACTGCATATCCATATGTCGAACGGCGAGTCTCTAAACACCGGGCCCAATCAGCATCAGAGTAAGCACAAACATCAGCAGAACCACCAGAGCGGAAAACCAATCCATGATGTGGAGTCCCAGCAACATACCGAAGGATCCGAGTAACAGCAGCAAAATGATCATCACGAGGATCCTGAAGGAACTGACTAACAGAGTTGACAGCAAAAGCCAAATCAGGCCTGGTGATGGTCAAATACTGCAAAGCACCAACCAAGGATCGATAAAGCGTTGGATTACCAAAAGGAGAGCTCGAACTACTATGAAGCTGGGACAGCGGAACAAATGGGGTAGTCACGGAGGAAGGATCACTCATGCCAGCCCGGCGGAGTATATCTCGAGCATACTTGGCCTGACTAAGAAAGAGACCTTGAGAAGTAGGAGATACCTCAAGACCCAGAAAATAACTGAGATGACCCAAATCCTTGATAGAGAACTCCTGATCAGTGCGACGAATGAACTGGCGAATGGCCCCATCATCGTTCCCAGTAAGAATTATGTCATCCACATAGACGAGAAGGTAGAGCAATGTAGTACCACGGGAGAAAACAAACAGCGATGTATCCGAGGAGCTGCAGCGAAAACCAAGCTGACGAAGATAAGAACTGAACCGATCAAACCAAGCCCGCGGAGCCTGCTTAAGCCCATAAATCGCCTTCCGAAGCCGGCAAACATAGTCAGGATGAACGGGATCCTTGTACCCAACAGGCTGAGCCATGTAGACAGGAGTGTCAAGAACACCATTGAGGAAGGCATTCTTGACATCAAGCTGATGAAGAGGCCAACGTCGCATAGTGGCTATTGCAAGGACAGTACGAACCGTAGCTGCTTTGATCACTGGACTGAAGGTGTGATCAAAATCAAACCCAGGAATCTGAGAGAAACCTTGTGCTACAAGACGAGCTTTGTACCGGTCAATACCACCATCAGACCGATACTTGACCCGATAGACCCATTTAGACCCCACAATATTGGCAGATGCGGGACGAGGAACAAGCTCCCAAGTTTGTTGTTTCCGAAGCGCCGCCATTTCCTCGTCCATAGCAAGTACCCATTTGGGATCTTTGAGAGCTGCACGATAATCCCGAGGTTCAGATTGGTCCATAACCTGAGCAAGAAGACCAGTTACAAACCCATCAAAAGTCTTCTTCACTCGAGTACCATCCTTGTTCCTAGTGGTCATATGATGGCCACGTGGCGGCGAAGGAGGAGAATCCGGTGAAGAAGGAGGAGTCGAGCGAGCAGAACCAGGGGATGACGGAGGAGTCAAATCCGGTGATGTCGGAGGAGTAGGCCGAGACACGGTAGCAGGTAAGGAAACCGGAGCATCGGAGATGCATACAGTGCATGGTGCAGAAGCCGAAAGCATCGGCGAAGGCGAAGATGGATCAACGGAAGTCTGACCAGGCTCAATAAAGGTTAGAACATCCAAGGAGGAAAAAGCTTGAGCCGTACTATCCATCGCCATAGGAAAACATGTCTCATCAAATCGAGCATGCCGAGTGATGTAGACACGTTTCGTAGAAGGATCGAGACACCGGAAACCTTTGTACTGAGAGCTGTAGCCGAGAAAGATACAAGGAATACTTCGTGGAGAGAGCTTATGCTCAGCATAGGGCCGCACAAAAGGATAGACTCGACATCCAAAAGGCCGAAAGTTCGAGTACTCAGGAGATCGTCCAAAAAGCAAGCTATAAGGTGAAGCTCCATCAAGAACAGGTGTAGGGAGACGATTGATGATGTGAACCGCTGTGATGAAAGCGCTATCCCAGTGCGAGAGGGGCAAATGAGAATGAAAGAGCATCGTTAGTCCCATTTCAGACACATGACGATGTTTGCGCTCTGCTCGTCCATTCTGCTCCGGAGTGTATGGACAAGATATCTGATGATGAATCCCCTTAGAGGAAAAATGAGATTTCAAGCGATTATTAAGAAACTCAGTCCCCCCATCACTCTGAAAGGTCTTGATAGTGCAAGAGAACTGGTTTTCAACAAAGGCCTCAAACTGCAAGTATATGTCAACAAAATCGGATTTCTTACGAAGAGGATACAACCAAGAGAATCGAGAGTGATCATCAACAAATATCGCATAATAAAGAAAACCATTCTCAGATAAAACAGGGGCAGCTCCCCATAAATCACAATGTATCAAATCCAAAACATGTCTAGCCCTCTTGGGATTATCAATAAAAGATTGTCTCTGTCCTTTAGCCATAACACAAGGGGCACACATGCCTGGCTTAGGCAACAACGAAGAAGAAAACAAATGTCCAGTCTTAATCAAAAGCGAAATAGTACTAGGCGCCACATGGCCCAAACGAGCATGCCACAACTCAAACGAAGCTCGTTGCTTATTTTGCGAAATAAAAGAAATTAAAGCTGACTCCCCTCTGTCCAGCACATATAGACCATCCTCACTGTGGCCTCTTCCCATTACTGCCCTGGTCACCTTGTGCTGAATGATAAAATTCCGGTCATCAAAAATCACATATACATCGAGATCCTTAGTCAGTTTACTGATAGATAATAAATTTTTAGTGACCTCAGGCACAAGCAAAACATCACTTAATCGCAAAGAGGAAGTAACTTGACAATCACCAATAGAATCAATTGAAATAGACTGGCCATTACCAACAGAGACACGAGTTTTACCATGATAAGGAGTGACACTCTCTAGCGCCGAAGCATTCGGCGTGAGATGACTAGAGGCCCCGGAGTCAATGTACCAATCCGAGGTGATGGGAGATGGCTCCAGCTGTAGAGAGGACTGAAACTGATGCGCCAGGTGTGCAGATTCGGTGTTGCGGAGGTTCGGAAAAAGCCTGTAGCAAGTTTGAGGAAAGTGGCCCGGTTTGTTGCAATAATCACAAAAAGGCCTAGATCTGCCCGATCCTCCAGATCCAGAAGCCCCAGCTGCAGCAGAACGACCACCATAAGCTGCAGAACGACCGCGGCCGCCGGAACGACCGCCACGACCGGCGCGTGGGCCCCACGCGCCCCTGCCACGCGCTCCACTCGCCGGCGCGTGGCTCCACGCGCCCCCGCCAGAACCACTTTCTGCCGCCAGAAAAGCGGCAGTTCCCTCCAGAGCCCTCGCTGGCTGATGGGCTCCCTGCAGACTTAGCAAAAACGACTCGTGGTTCTTTGCTTGAGCAACCACGTCAACAAACAACGGCACCGGTGACAAATTGATTAAAGGAGCAGAAAAAACTTGAAAATCCGGGCCAAGAGCAGTTAAAAACCACATGATTTGATCATCATTGGTTGCAGGTTCACCCATAAGACTTAATTGATCAAAAATACGCTTAAATTGCATGCTAAGATCATGAACACTACCATTCTTACGCAGAGTATGGGCTTGATGGCGAAGCCGCAGAACAGAAGACTTACTACGGTTTTGAAAGATCGCCGCAATAGCATCCCACATGTGCTTGGATGTGTCACAATCCGGGATCTCACTCAGAACCTCCTCCGTAAGTGAAGCAAAAAGAAGACTGCAAACACGTTGATCTTCCTCCATCCACGTGGAGTGGCTTGCAACGGCCGCTTCAAAGGCCTTCTCTTCCTTCGCCAAAGCATCTGATGAACCCGGAGTAGCGTCGTCGGTAGGAACAGGAGGATAAGGGATGGTCGGACATGGCTTCGAGCCGTCAAGATAGCCGAAAAGACCCTGCGGCTTCAAGACGTGATGAACTTGGCGCTTCCAGATGACATAGTTGGATGAGGACAACTTGATGGACATGAGATGGAGGAGGGTGTTGTACGAAACCCTGTCGTCGGCCATGATTCTGAAGATTTTTGGGGGAAAAAAATTGATGAATGTGGACGGCAATTATGAAAAAGGGGGAAAAGGAAATATTTTGATGAAAGAATGGAGGAGGCGGCGGCAGTAGTGGCTGCGCAGAAAAGGATCAGAAAACCTAAGCTGATACCATGATAGGAAAAGCCTCGATAAGAGGTGTATCTGTATTAGGTAAAATATATAGACAGACATACAACAAGCACTAGTTAAACCCTAGGCTATACAAGATGGGCCATAGGCCCACTACTGAATCTCTTCTAATCTAACACCATTGATGACGAAAAGAGCAATAGACTGCGGATGACGCAGAGAGGATGGGATACAATCAGGTTCGACAGTGAAGAGAATCGCCCAAGACTATGCATCTCCGTGTTGTTTCATTATCCACGCCTCCAAATTACGATCACTGCTAGCTACAGGTTGCCGCCGCGGCAGCTTTAATAAACAAAGGCACCCATTCACAGATGACAGCTTGAAATCAAACTCATCCAACCAGCTTTTGGGTAAAGGAACGAAGTTGAACTTGTCGGCTACAGAATCATAAGCCAAAACTCGTCTGTAACCATAAAAGCGCGTTTCATTGTAATCGTGAAACCGGACAAACCAGAGGCGAAGCCAGAAATTTAAAATCGGGGTGCACTTTAAATATATATATATATATATATAATTAATTAGAATAATTAAATCTTCATTCAAATATCTTCAAACCTTAAACAAAGCTATTGTACAATCAAAATCATAATACTCGATGCCTAAACAATACAATACAAGGTACTAAATAGTCACTTGTCGGGGTTTTATACTTTGAAACCGGCTTACAAATATATCAATATTAACATCTAACACCAAATATTTCTTTAAATATATAACCAAACAATCATTCAATAATTTCGGAAGAAGAAAATATAAAATAATATAATATTTTAGGGTGCACAAACATTACTAAATCTAAATTTTGTCTTATAAATATAAAAATATTTTTAAAAATAATAAATTCGTGCACCCCGGATTGCTACATAGCTACGCCACTGGGACAAACATGTGCACATAATTACAGTTACTACTCTCCAAAAAAATTCAGCACCCGTCCAATCTTGGCAACCCAGGTACAAATCTAGGCTATACATATACCCAATCTGTCTTTGATGAGTAAACCTCACAATCACAACCATATCCGAGAACCCTTACTTTGAGTACCTTGAACACGTCGTATCAGAACAAGTACCTCGTACATGTGTCCCACCTATGAGGCCGGGTGCTCGTGCCGGCGCCGGCGCTCTTCCGACCAACTCCGGTGACCGGATTCCAAAAAATAAGATGGTCCACGTCGCAGTTCACCTGCACAACATAGCACAAAATGCCCCTCTGGCAGCCCAAGAAACAGAGCTCATCACCCTCGTCCTTAATATATTAAAATTTAGTGTTAAAATTATCCAACTTGATTCTATTTACCAGAGTTTATCTGTAGTTCAGTTCAGTTCAGTAAATTTTAAAAAAATTCAGTTCAGTTCAGTGTATTCCTAAATATTTATTTTTTTATGAATTATTGTAAACATTTTTTTTACTTAATTTTCTTTTGATTTCCAATGTTTAGTTTAGTTTAGTTTAGTTCAGTTCAGTGCAAATAATATGTCTCTAGAAGTTTATATTATTCGACTCAATTTTAATTTCGCAATACATTATTTTTGCTTCAGTTCAAATTAAAGTAGTTTAGTTTGGTTCAGTTCAGTTCGAATGAAGTATAAGTTCATGAAATTCGGCTCGATTTGTTTATTATTTGTTTATTTCCTTGTACAGTTTGTTTAGTTTAGTTAAAATCAGTTCAGTTCAGGAAAAAAAAGTTTAGTTCAGTTCAGAACAATTCAGTTCAGTTCAGAACAGTTCAGTTCAGTTCATATCCTCTTAAATATAATTTTATGATATACAACTCAATTACTCATATCCTCTTTAATATAATATTATGATATACAACCCAATAACTCATATTTCTGAAAAATACATGGTTATGATATTCAACTCAATATATTTCTTTAATGTACCATAACCTTTACTTTTTATACATCTAATATAATTATTTGAATCGTGATTCATTTAAATTGACTAAACCAAATATAATATGTCTTAATTATAGGGGGTTGCTCCATGCAGGTCCATTTTTCTCTTGCAGGTCCGTATTTTTACCATAATACCCTTATATTGTTAAGACAAAAAATGAGCTTGAAATCATAGGGTTCCATCACGGGGCATTATGGTAAAAATACGGACCTGCAAGAGAAAAATGGACCTGCATGGAGAAATTGCTTAATTATATGACTATTTTTAATTAGTTCAATTCAGTTCGTTTCAGTTCAGTTCAGTTCACTTCAGTTCATCTTAAATATAATTTTATGATATACAATTCAATGACTCATATCTTCTTTAATATGATATTATGATATACAACTCAATGACTCATATCCCCTGAAAAATACATGGCTATGATATTTAACTCAATATATTTCTTTAATATACCATAACCTTTACTTTTTATACATCCAATATAATTATTTGAATCGTGATTCATTTAAATTGACTCAACCAAATATAATATATATTCATTATATGACTACTTTTAATTAGTTCAGTTCAGTTCGTTTTAGTTCAGTTCAGTTCAATTCATATTCTCTTAAATATAATTTTATGATATACAACTCAATAACTCATATTCTCTTTAGTATGATATTATGATATACAACTCAATGACTCATATCCCCTGAAAAATACATGACTATGATATTCAACTCAATGTATTTCTTTAATATACCATAACCTTACTTTTTATACATCCAATATACTCTCTCCGTCTCACTATGATTTACCCAATTGCTTTTGGACACGCTTTTTAAGGAAGCTGATGTGGGTGGTAGGGTTGGTGAAGTATGTGAGAGAAGATTAATAGTTTATATTATAATTTTTTGCTAAAAAAGGAAATGGGTAAATCTCTTTGGGACGGACCAAAAAAGAAATTGGATACATCTCCTTGGGACGGAGGGAGTAATAAGTAATTATTTGAATCGTGATTCATTTAAATCGATTCAACCAAATATAATATGGCTTCACTGTATGACTATTTTTAATTAGTTTAGTTCAAATTAGTTTAATTCAATTCAGAACAATTCAGTTCAGTTTAGATAAGTTCATATCATCTGCACTATAATTTGATGATATTTAACTCAATTCAGTTCAGATTATATCACCTTAACGTGTTTTTATATTTAAATAATATAAAAATGTATTTATATTTATTTCAGTTCAGTTAAATATATTTAAAATTATTTCAGTTCAGTTCAGTTAAAATTATTTCAATTCAATTCAGTTCAGTTCAGTAAATTTTAATTTATTTCAGTTCAGTACAGCAAAAAATAAGCTCTAGTAAACAGGGCCTAAATTATACAAGTTAATTTTCAAGAACTAAGGGTCATATGAATGTGATGGGATTCTATTTCTTATTTAGTTATATTATCATTCCTTTTCTATTCTAATTACACTAGTTAATTATAATAATAGTTGATAGCTATTTCTTTTTCTTAGTTAGATTGTTATTCACATATATGTCTATATAAAGATGACATATTCTATGTATTTAAATCAATAAACAAATATTCTTGGGTCTTCCGATTCAATTGGTTGTTAGGCTACAAATCAAACAAGTCATATCCCCATGAGGTATCGAACATTGTCATTTGGTATCAGAGCCAGATTGTTGTTTCTTCCTCTGCGATGACGGTCCAGGAACTTGAAGCACGAGCGGATAGACGCGATGCATGTATGGATGCTATTCAAAAGCAATTGAGCAAGCTGATGTCAATGGTTTCGACGTTTGTCGCAAAATAGTCGTCCATTCCACACCCTCATCCGCCACCTCCGCCTACCCGTTTGGATGCTTTTGACAAACAATTTAGCGAGTTGATGGCACTTTTCCAACAACGGTATCCCAATCCAGCAGTTCCACTACCACCGCCATCGTCACCACAACCATCGGTGTCCCTACAACATCCACATTTACCACCACAATCATCGTATGTTCTTGTTCAGTTGGATTCTCTTGAGCAAGACAAACTGCCTTCCGCGAGTGTTCCACCGCCACCACAAGAATCATGCATTGAGCAAAAAGAGTTAGATTTCTCCGATGCATATGCTGACTTTGAGCATAAAGAGATTGGACAGTTTGATAAACTCATCGAATCTGTCGAACCACGTGCACTGTTTTCCACCGTTGTTCACCTATCAACCTTCCCAGACGCATATCCTTCAAGTGTTCAGCCACCTTCGAATTTTCAAGTTAATCTTGCGGTTGGGAGTTCTCTTTCCTCTTTGGTTATGAAAGGAGTTGTTTTCAACAATCAAGGGAACTATGGGTTGCACGAGGATGATGATCCCTTTCGAGAATGGTTGATTCCATGGCGCGTTACAACACTTTTCAGGCTTGAGGACAAGCCTTCTTTCAAGGGCGCGGGAATGATGGGATTCCATTCCTTATTTAGTTATATAATCATTCCTTTTCTATTCTAATTACACTAGTTAATTATAGTAATAGTTGATAGTTATTTCCTTTTCTTAGATTGTTATTCTCATATATGTCTATATAAAAATGTCATATTCTATGTATTTAAATCAATTATCAAATCAATAAACAAATATTCTTGGGGTCTTCCAATTCAATTGGTTGTTAGGCTACAAATCAAACAAGTCATATCCCCTGATATCGAACCTCATCAGAATGCATGATAAATAATCTGGATTGCTAAATCACGCCCTGTATTTATACAAAAATACAATATTTTACCTTATAAATTTAATTAGTCTATTGTTACCATTATTACTTTTAATATTTACCAATTTTAATTCTAATTAGGTGTTTACTAATTTTACCTTTGAGTTAAAACATTTATGTATTTATACGTATTAGGGCGTTAGTAAGTAAAATCTAAGGCGCTATTTAGCAATGGCCATAATAATTGAAAGTTATACAAACGGACTTTTTTTTAATACTCGAACATTATTTACAAAAATTATCGAGTAATATACCTTTCAAAATCAATGTCTAAGGCTATTAAATCACTTTCCAAGAACTAGAATTAGGTGAACACACAATCAAGAATTCGGTGGTATGTGATCATTTTCCCCAAATACTACTCCCTCCGTCCCGTATTAAACTTCACACTTCACTATTTGACACTATTTACTTTTAAATTTTGACCATATATTTGAATAGATATATTAATATTAATATTATCATATGTGATATCACTAGATTCATCGTAACATGTAGTATTCAAATATCAAATTTTTATGTACCGATAATACATGTAACTAAAGATATTTACGGTCAAACATCTACATCGGCATGCGTGAAAAGGATTCTGTGAAGATTAATGTGGGACGGAGGGAGTACAAGTTATGAAGGCTGTGCAAAAGTACAATAGAAGAGTGCGGATGGCAGTTCATGCCATGTCCTGAAGCTTGTCCTTTTTGTAACACAACAACAATTTAGCTTAGATGATCATCTCACTCACTGATATAACAACAAGAACTTCCCATTCAGCATTCCACTATCCTTTAATTTGTCCTGCTAAATAAACCAACTTAATTTCTTCAGAATCAAAAGCTTAAATGCCACCAAACAAGCCCTCAACTGCTCATGTCTTTGTCTAAGACACATATCATCAATCATATTACCGATATGTCCACGGCGGCAGCAGACACCCCCGCGCCAGCGCATGAGGTTGACGAATGCCGCGGCGTTCTCAGAGTCTACAGCGACGGTTCAATCGTTCGGACGGCAAAGCCAAGCTTCGACATCCCTGTGGAAGACGATGGGTCGGTTCTCTGGAAGGACGCCTTGTTCGACCCGGTACATGATCTCCACCTCCGCCTCTACAAGCCGGCGGCGCCGGCCACCTCCAAGCTGCCGATTTTTTACTACATTCACGGCGGCGGGTTCTGCATCGGCTCACGCGCCTGGCCCAACTGCCAAAACTACTGCTTCAAGCTCGCTAAGGAGCTGCAAGCCGTGGTGATCTCCCCCGATTACCGTCTCGCGCCGGAGAACCGGCTTCCGGCGGCAATCGACGACGGCTTCTCAGCGGTGAGATGGCTCCAGCGCCAAGCTGCAGCCGAAGACTCGGATCCTTGGCTAACCGAGGTTGCCGACTTTAACTCAGTGTTCATCTCCGGTGACTCCGCCGGCGGAAATATAGCTCACAACATAGCCGTCACGCTCGGCACCGGCGCACCGGAGCTTTCGCCGGTTAAAATCAAGGGGTACGTTCTTTTGGCGCCATTTTTCGGCGGGACCGAGCTGACGAAATCAGAATACGAAGGCCCGAAAGATGCTTTCTTGAACTGGGACCTGATCGACCGGTTCTGGAGGCTGTCGGTTCCGACCGGCGAGACAACCGACCACCCGATCATCAACCCGTTTGGGCCGGTGAGCCGCGACCTCAAAACTACCGATCTCGACCCGATGCTGGTGGTTTGCGGCGGGAGTGATCTGCTGAAGGATAGAGCTGAGGAGTATGCAAAGAAGCTCAAGGGCTGGGGGAAGAAGGTCGAGTATGTGGAGTTTGAAGGTCAGCAGCATGGATTTTTCACCATTAATCCTAATGCTGAACCTTCCAAGAAGCTGATGCAAATCGTCAAACAGTTCATCACTGAAAATTCTGCCTGAGAGAATTCTCATACTTGTCGAATTATAATCTTTTTCTTCATGCATTTTTCAATCACTACTCTCTGTATTCATGTTTCTCAGTCTGGTTTACTAAGACTGTATCAAAGTTTGTTTAATTAAAGGGACAATTACTTATTTTGGTGGGATTCACAGATGTCTGGAGAAAATAGAAACTAATCAAAGTCGGTGAAAATTCAGAGTGGCAATTATCCCACATCGGTTTTCATCGAAAGCGAGTCGGTACGAGAAATATATAAAAGGCGAGGCATTGATACGATTTAAAGCATACCTTTCTCGGCCTTTTGGCTAAGATCAAGTGTAGTATCTGTTCTTATCAGTTTAATATCTGATATGCGGTCCATTGGGCCGCACGATATTAACTCAATTTTTTAAGGGAGAAGGCCCATACGTGTAGCTTGCTACTCGGGCCTTCAAGCGTCGCCCATGCGTTGCACTATTGCACGGGCCTGGCGCAACCCTCCAAATCCCAGTCGAAATAATTCTTATAAATCGAAAATTTGCAATAATTATTTTAAATTACGACCATAAATGTTTGATTATACTCATAACTTGTGTAAACTTGAATTGAAGAAAATCCCTACATTATTTATTTGTTTGATTTTTGAGTAATTAACTGTGGAGCTCAATTGGCTGGGGCGCTGGTGCAGATGTCCCGTTGCAGTTCTGGAGCAAAATGCTGGGGAAAACAGGATTCTGGATAAACATCTTAGGCCAGCAATCAGTAGTGACATTGGAGATGGCTTGGCAACAGTCTTGACTAAAGAAACCGCGGCTTCCCAAGAACTCCCTGTAAATATCCGCCACGCATTCGGGTACCTTCTGGAGAGACTCCCAGCAGGCCGCGATGTCGTGGATGAAGTCATCGGGTTTGATGCGATCTTCGTTGTTTGGCGGCAGCCCTGCAACGATCGAAGGGCCGGAGAATGTGATCCTGGACATGGCTGATAATGCGAGGCATGCAATTGTTAGCATGAACAAACTCATTTTTGTTGCCATGATTGATGTTTTCTAAAGATGATTTCAAGTGTATAGTTATGCTGTTTTTTGTGAATTGTGAGAATGGGGGGATCACGAACTTGGGATTTATACATCTTCATCAAGTTACAACGGATGGAGTTATATTTTTGGTCATGAATGATTCATTGGTTTCTATTGAATTTGTAGCATTAAGCCAATATTAATACCTAGCATAGTAAACAAATGTGTAACTTATCGATAAATATTTTAAATGGTGAGTTATCAACTATGACTAATTAATTAGCCACTTTATTGTTCCTCAAATTACATCAACTACCTTTATGTATTGGAGCTGGATCCCTATTACATTTTGTATAGAGATTTTGTACATTGACACATACTATTTTACACCATCAAATTATAGCATTCACCATGTCATTTAAATACGAAAGTATATAAATATATTATAGTTTTTTGAAAGCATGATATGCTATAGAAAATACATTTCTAAATTATAAAAAAAATATATACTATATGAGTTGAAAGAACAAAGAAATTCAATTATCTGATAAAACTGATCAGCCATTTTTGTTGAATATCCATATCTTACAAGAGTAATATCTTATAATTATATAGATTGAAGTCTCACACTAATATTTGGTTTTAGGATAAAATTCTAAGATCTATCAAATTTAATATAGTATCATAGCGTGTTCGATTTGGATTTAGACCATGTAATTTCGAAAATAAAGTACTTAAAATTGTACTGCTTAGAACTGAAATCCCGAGGTGAAATAGTACTTGAAAATTCACCTCAATAAACTATCCAGACTTTTGCCTAAATATTGCTTAGGTTTCAGTTTCACGCAGACTTAGGTTTTAGGAATACTAAAATGGAACTTTACACAAATATTATTTTATGTTATAATAATTTTCTTAGTAAATATATAATATTCCCGGAAAACTTGATTTTTGAGACACGTACCCAATTGAATGCATAATTATCGAGCTGGGTACCCGACCCAAATTTATTAATAAATATTCGGATATTAACGTTCGGGTTTTCTGGGTATCAGGTCGGGTACTACTGGTCTAGTAATTTTGAACGCCCCTAGTTACTGATGTGATTGACCCATTCTCATTGATATAGCTCCGCAAGTTAAATCGATTTACAGTTTATATTATAGTATTGTTTGGTAGAGAGTGCTTACATTTCTTCTCTTTTTCGTCCTCTATTTATAAGAGAAGATCTTCTAATGATCGTGGTGTCCACGATCCCATGATCTAATGTTCTTATATTCACATATCGTGAGGGTGTTACTTGATTGAGAGTGAATCATGTCCACTCTTGTCTCCATGAATTAGAATTGTTTTAGTTATCTCATGTTGGACTTATCTCAGTGGTCCCTATTGGGTTTCGGTATGAGTATCGTAATAGTTAGTTCTTAGTGGGTTGATTTTTAGTGTTCTATATTGGGTTTCGCTACAAGCTCATATTTGGGCCTAGTAATGGGTATACTCCCGTTACACATTCTGTTAATCAATTTTGCCATTTTGGTACATTAGATAGCCATATACTTATTCAACACACTTTATTTATAATTTGTGACATCTATTCTATACTATTTAACTATAACTTCACAGAGCCATTTCATTTCTCTATTCCACGCTCCATCTCAAAACCCTATCCAAGATCTTCTTTTTCTCTATAACAAGGGTGTTCGCCGCCGCAGCCTCCCATCACAAACAACCAATGACCTTTCAATCCATCATTTTATTCCCTACATTTTCTCTCTCAATCACCTTCAGTTTCCGGGGAAAAAACCCCCCACAATCCCTACCCCTAATCCAAGATCCAAACATCAAGCCACTAAAGTATGTCAATCAGCGCCACCACACTAGATAGCCCATCATGTAAGTCACACAAGTGGTTGTTTCCATGACAATCGCATGGATGTCATGGTGGTCTCTGAAATCGGGATTTTCCATGGCAACGATTTGGTGATAGGTCAAAATAGAGGGCAAAGATCGTTGAAGACGGGCGCGTTATACAAAACTCCTACTCGATGGATGCAGCATCGGAGATCCCCATATATGCTAGTGTAAATTAAAGCGCTTCGAAAATGGATCAAGTCAAGTCATAGAGTAGTGAAAACTGGTAATTGCGGGTTGGCCGGGTCTTTCAATACATCGAGTCAAGATAAAAGGTTTGATTTTTTATTTTTTTTGTTAATTTCCAAATTTTTGCTTTATTTAGTTTTTGTATTATGTGGGATATGAATTTAACGCAAATCTTGTTTTGATAAATCTCTTCATACCGACTTGTTTTTCAGTTGACCCTATAAATCAAGTAGTAGATAAATACTATTAGTTTCTGATTTATTCTTTGTGATAATATATGATAAAATCCTTTCGAAAGTAATTGATTTAATTTACTCCTAGAAAACTTTGTGCATAGGTTAATTAACAAATTTAGGTATTGGTCGATTTGGATAGTCTCTTATTGCTCCATTTTCTACGAAACAGAGATATTGTACTAACTAGAATAGTTTAAATACTTATTAAAGTGTTGGACCTTGGGATCTTTTGTATCCCTTTTTAAAACTATATCTTTAGCGTATTTGGGTTAAAGGTTTAGAAAGTCCCTAATTGTAGGTTGAGGTGTGCATTTCGACTTATCCGACCCGATCTGAATCTACAATCGGATTATTCAACAAAATTTTGGACAAGATATAATTCATTTTATGTCTACAAGTGACGGGATGAGAGCAAAACCTCTAGTAATTCAAACTAGATTTACGAAACTTTTTTGCAGATGTTCAGATTACTCCGATTCCGATGTTTTGATCTTTCATTCCTTAAGAGTAAGTGTTCAATATCTTTACTATGGATCATTAGAATTATTCATCAACTACTATATTTTTATAAAACCTTGTAATTTGACATTTCTAAGAGTTTTAGTTACGAAGGATTAGCTACCCAAAACCATATTGTCATCAATGGTTCTATCATCTTGTCATCAATTTTCCGATCCGGGTTTGATTTCGAGTGTAGACTGTAGAGTTGGATATTGCAGCAAGCCTTCCTTAGTCCATCTTTGCAAGCCCATAGGCCATAGTAAACAGCAGGTTCAACACCAAACCAAACCAAACCCGAAAGTATAATAAAAACTGAAAGAAAAGCCCCCCCTCAAACCAAACCTTTGCCCGAAAATGCTGAGGAGGAAATCCAGCAAGATCCCAGTGAAGCTTGAAGATAAAGAAGAAATCGAAGACGCTCGCCGCCGTGCAGCCTTCGTCTCCTCCATTTCAGCCCCCGCCACCGCTACCGCCACTACCACCACCACCACAACCTCAACCACCGCCGCCTCCTCCCTCCTCCAGCACTTCGACCGCACCGCCGCCACCCCCATTACCAAAAACCAGCGCATCGGACTCAGCCCCTGACCCCGCTATGGAGGTTGAGGTGAAGCTCCGCCTACCCAGTTCATCGGAGCACCAGAAAGTCATCTCCTTGCTCTCCCCCTTCCACAAACTCACCCACAACCAGCGAAACACCTTCTACGACGGCGCCGCCGCAGAGCTCAGCTCCCGCCGCGCCGTCCTCCGTATCCGCTTCTACGAGAACTCGCAGCCGCCCAGGTGCTTCATCAGCATCAAAGCCAAAGCCGTGATCGCCGACGGCGTGAGCCGAGTCGAGGAGGACGAGGAAGAGATGGACCCGGGTGTGGGGCTCGCGTGCCTGGAGGATCCCACAAAGCTAGCCGATGTGGATTCGCGCATAGCGAGGAGGGCAAAGGAGGAATTTGGGGTGGAGAGGTTTGTAGGTTTGGGAGGGTTTAGGAATCTGAGGAATGTGTATGAGTGGAATGGGGTGAAGCTTGAGGTTGATGAAACTGCGTATGATTTCGGTACCTGTTATGAGATCGAATGCGAGAGCGATGAGCCTGAGAAAGTGAAGGGAATGATTGAAGGCTTCCTGAAGGAGAATGGGGTCGAGTATTCATACTCTCAGGTGTCCAAGTTTGCAACTTTTCGTGCTGGGAAGTTGCCTGAATAATAATAGTTGTAAGCTAGTTGAGTGTGCTCGTTTTCTATGCTCTCAGTAGCATAGTTATAGTGTCTGGCTGGATTGGCTATCATAATAAAGGTTGTGTTTTGGATTATTGTTATGAAGGTTCTTGTTTCCTGATATTTTGTTGTTGGAAGATGATATTTCTCTAATGTATGGCTGGATTGGCAATTTATCGTTATCAAGGTTGTGTTTTGGATTTATTGTTATGAAGGCTGTCTGTTGAATTTCTTGAAATTACTGATAGTGATAAGTGATATCGAGCTACTATTATATATTTGTGTTGTTTCGTGTTATTTATGTTGTTGTTGGAAGATTATAAGTCTCTATCTTGGTGAGAATGAATGGTTAACCTTCCAGGGTATTCTAGTTTGTTATTTTAGTTATCGAGTTTTACTTGTTACTCATTAGGTCTACTCTAGTGAACCTTGTTAATGAACTGGTTGCCTTTCTGGATAAAATGTTTCATAATCTTGGCTTTTAGATGAAAATTTTTGTTTTTGATCAGTTATGAAATTTGGCCAAAAGATATACAAGAGAATTATTGTTGATAAAAATGTGGTCTTTTTCATATTTGACTACCATTCATCTTTAGGATGCTTAAGTGCTACCTCAGCTTAAGCTCTTGCATGCTCCTTATCAAACTTGACCTAGACTAAACATCCAGTGATACTTTCTCAACTCTCCTTGATGCAATTGTGCCTTGAAGTTTGGTTTGTCTCGAAATTCAGTTGTTGGCTAAGTACTTGTATAGTTCTTGCTTACTTTATAAGCTTTAAACCAATGCAATATGAGGTTATGAAAATTGACGATTGTGGTTGACATGTCAAATTTTAGAGTCAAGTCCATTGCAGTAGTCTATTACTGCCAGTAGATTAAGATTCATGAGAGAAAAAGACAGCTTCCTTTAAATTCAATTGTGTGAATATAAAAGCTAAAGACATCATTTGATAGGTTATCCGGAGAAAGTCTTTCTGTTAGAACATTTGATAGGTTATCTATTTTGATTTTCAGGCTACTATTATGAATTTGAGTTATTTCTTGTTATTTGTGGTGGTGTGGATAAATGGCTGACATTCCTGGGGGTGAGTGGTTAGACTGAGTGTTCTAGCTTTTTATTTGATTATCGAGTTTACCTGTTAGGATTTACTCTAGTGAACTTTGATTATGAAATGATTGCCTATCTGAGAACTTTGTTTAGGAAATGGTTGCCTTTCTGGATGAAATGTTATTTTAGCTAGATGAAAGGTTTTGGTTTAGGTTAGGTTACTTAGGTACGGAATATGGTCAAAAGAGATACAGAAGGATTATAGACAACATGGATAAAAAATGTGATTTTTTTCATATTATCATTTGATAACCTTTCTCAAATTTTATGGGTCTTGCTTTATTTATAAACTTTAAACCAATGGAAGATATCCAAGTTGAGGATTGTAGTTGGCTTGTCAAATTTTAGTGTCAAATCCATTGCATTAGATTAACATTCGTGAGAAAGAACAAGAAAGCTTCCTTAAAATTCGATTGGGTTGCAAATTGCAATGCTAAAGAGATCGTGTGATAGGTCTAGGTTATCTGGAGGAGGAAGTTCTGTTTGAAAATTTATTTCTTTTCTCATTCTTGAATCTTTGTTATTGGTCTAGGAAGAACAGAACATACACTCCTTAGGCTCTTTGTATCGAATGCAACTCTAACACTCCTTAGGCTCTTTGTTTTAATCTTATGCCCTATCCATTTCTAAATTAGTTGAACTAGTACTTGTCTTTCTACCTTACTCAAAGTAAAAACAATCTGGATAGATACTTTTGATGTGCCATAACCCTCTATCTGGTTGTCTATGTTTTGAATTTTGCAGTTTTATCTTAAATATGTTTTGATGTAGAATGTAATAGATTATAAGAGGTAGCTTTGACCCTAAACTATTTTATCAACAGTTTAGCTCCTGGACTAATAATAAACTAGGCTGACCCCGTGTTACTTGAAACAGCTAAATTGAATGTTCACAATCATGTGTCATTCTCATATCATAGAATCAATAGAAGAAAGTTAAACACGATTAATATTTAATTTTCACTTTGATCTGGAAAACTGTAGTGGGACTAGGTAGGATTAAGGAGTCCTTCAAATGTCCTCTGTTTAGGTCATGAGAATTTCATGTAGAAAGTTCGGTAATGAAATTCAAAAAGAAGTAGAAAAGGTTAGTACAAAGATCCCAACATCTAAGACCAAACACATGGATACAGGGGTGTTTTGAAAACTAGCCGTTATTGATGTCAGAGTGCTGATCAGAGAGTGAATTTTCACATAATTAAAGGACAAACCTTTGACCTCAAAAAAGGAGCCTAACCTTTAAGGTTTTGACACAGCCTGGGGAAGTGGAGAAAACAAACACCAAGATTATAGCTTTAGAAATAAAACACACCAAGAGATAAAAACCAATTCCACACTGGAACACAAATTAATCCCACAAATTACTTCATTAATCCCACAAATTAATACTGCTAAAACACCATCGACTTTGAAAATAAAAGGCAGTTCAGTCCATACAAGGACTTACTGCCACTCTCTAAGAATCTAAAGGCACAAAAGCAGTCTAAAACTCTTCCTAAGCCTCTAATACACAATTCCCATAGCCAAGAGAAAGGAGCAGAATGAACTCCACAACTTATTTACTTTCTCTTCTTAGTCGGAGGTTGGTCTTCCTCGTCCTCATCATCCTCGTCCTCATCATCATCTTCATCCTCATCATCATCATCATCATCACCATCATCATCGTCATCCTCCTCATCATCACTGCCTCCATTGCCATTAGCTGCAGGGGGGGCCTCATCAGGATCAGCTTCATCGTCGTCATCCTCTCCACCCTCTTCGCCAGAGAAGTCCTCATCACCAGCATCATCATCATCCTGGTTATCCTCATCGTCATCCTCATCGTCATCTTCGGTGTCACTGGCATCTTTGTTTTCAGCCACTGGCTTCTGCTTCTTGTGGAGTTCTTCCATAGGGAAGCTGTAAACATAACATTTGAGATAAAAAAAATTAGAAAACCTTATACTCAGCTTAAATTTAACCGTAACAAGAAGAATAATCATTACCCCAGCTCAGTTAGCAGTCCAGATAACTTGTCATCCTTCAACAGAGAACCAGCCTGAAACATGGAAGAATGTTTAGCCATGCCACAAAACAGAACAAAATAGTTTTTATATAACTTGAATCAATGATCCATAGTAACAGGAATGTTGTCAAAAAAAGAACTTTGGCAACAAGACATTCAACATAGAGAGTATATTACAGATACCAGAGGTAACAATATACAAGAGGTATTTATTTAATAAGAGGTAACAATATATATGGCCAGATTCTCATACTCAGAAGATGAGTTAAAAAGTCTTCCCAAAAAGGGACAATAGACAACAAGTATGTCAACAGAGAAACTGAATAAAGACGAGTCAAATAAGCACACACACCATCATAACAAAAACTAATTTCCCTGAACAATGTAGATCTCTATCCCCCAAATACAAAAGTAAGATTTAATCAATTCGAGAAACCAATTTAATGAACCCGGGAGATTGTTCAGACAACCTGAGAGCAGAGACAAATTAAACAGGACAGGCCTTGCATTCCAATTATTAAATCATGCCTAATAAGCTTTGCAAAAGAGTGCAACTAAATCTTTCAAGCTCATCTAATCACAGAATGCAAACAATCAGAGAAACATGGGGTTTCTACTCTCTTTTTTCCTTACATCAAATGGGTTGACAACAGCCTTTCAATTTCCAATCAAACAAGTGAAGCTCATACAGACCCTAGTAAAGCAACATCAAGTACAGTCATTCTGAATCCTAAATCCTAAATCCTAAATCCTAAATCCTAAATCAGAACACCCAACCACCAGCAACTGAAACCCTAGTTGATGTAAGCACACAGAAAGCCAAAAAATTTAAAAATTGTACCTTCAAAACAGCAGGAATCAACAAAAAATCCAAAACCCACATCATAAAAATCCAAACTTGGCAACAAGAATGCAGTAACAGCCACAGAGCAAGCCAGCAAAATCCTCACATCACAAAAAAAAAAGCTCAAACTCAGCAAGTAAAAGCAGCAACAAAAGGCAAGAAATTCTCACCACAGACAGAAGGCAGACGAGAGATCTCTGCGCAGCCAGAAGCGCGTCAGCAACCACCGCGTTGACCATAGAGGCCACCATTGCCTTGGGGAGAGCATCAGAGCTGAACTTGCAGACCTCCATTGAAACACCTAGACAGTCAAGAACACACACACAGAAACCGAAGAGACAGTATGGAGAGAGAAAGAGCGCAGCAGGGCTTTGAAAGAAAATCGAAAAAGAAACAAAAAGGGTTTTAAATAGAGAG
Source organism: Cruciata laevipes (assembly GCA_963678965.1). Classification (NCBI taxonomy): domain Eukaryota; kingdom Viridiplantae; phylum Streptophyta; class Magnoliopsida; order Gentianales; family Rubiaceae; genus Cruciata; species Cruciata laevipes. The sequence continues at coordinate 6,791,783 of OY787632.1, read as the reverse complement.
AAGAAATCCGTGGACTGAGGCGGAGTAGGGCTGTGGAGGGGGGTGTTGTCCAAATTCTTGAAACAAAATTATAAAATTGAGAAAAAGGGGCTAGGGTTTTTGGTCTCCTCTCAGTGTGAAAGGGTTTTGTGGGCTTCAACTACCATTACGATATTTTCCAGGAGTCTTTTGATAATTTACTCGTATCGCCTCTATCCTTTTGTGAGTTGGCTGAATATTGTAGAACGGTCCAGATTCAGGCTAGGTCAATAATTAAATTACTGAGATACCCTTCTACATTTTATGTTTTGTTTTAAGGGACAACGATAATTTGACAAACATAAAATTTCACACTACCACCATAACTTTGTCTTTGAATTCGAAATCTATTTTCCTTAGAAAGAAAATAATGGGTTTTTTTCCTTAAAAAAGAAAAATATATTAAGGAAAATACATTTCGAATTCAAAGACAAGTCAAATTGTTGTTGTCCCTTAAAACAAAACAAAACCAAAAAAAAATGTGTAAGGGAAAAATATATTAAGGAAATTACATTCAACACCACCAACTCCCATCCCTTACATTGGAATATTGTTAATTTATATATTTTTTTAAACTTATATTGGAATTTTTGTAAATAGTACATTGGAGTAGTGGATTTTTTAGGGTTTTTTTTAAAAAATATTGAGAAAGTCTTACGTGAGACAGCCTATAAGTTAGACAGTTGAGATTTTCTAATTTTATGGCGATTTTCCTTGCCCATATGACCCTGTCATCCTGGCGCATCACGGGTTGACGAGGAGATAGCTGCCATGATTTGAACCATTTATTAATCAGGCACTTAACTAATTGATCAAGCATGTGCATGTTGATGTTCCTTAATAATTGATTGATGTTGGTTCTGTACATTTGGGCACCTTATTCGAAAGAAGACATTTGGGCACAATAAGACGGTTATTTTATTTTTTTTAATAAAAATGTATCATTTACACATTAACATGATCAAAGCGAACCTCAATTAATAACAATTGAAAATAAGGCGAAATAAAAAAAAATGTAACATCAACCGATGTACAATGTAATGTCACCAAATTATCAAAGAACATCAATATAGAATAGTAAACATCAATTGTCTAATCTTTGAATTGCTCCACATGAGACCTTCTCCTCTTTGTATATGTTGACTAAATTCATTTTTAGGCCCCAACTCTACTGAAATATCATTTTACCAACCCTAACTTTGAAAATGACCAAATTATAGACTCAACTCTAATTTAGTGTTTTTTTTAAAGTCTCGATGCTCATTCCGTTTTATTTTCTGTCTAAAATTTGCATATGCCAACCATGTGCTTATTATCCTATTTTTTGCAGGAAGAATGAGTTTTGTATGGGGAGATAAGAAGACATTATGTTGAAGAAAATGACAAAAACACCCCTACGAAAATTGGGTTGACGGAGTACATGCTAACTCCAGACGAAAAGTTTCCGTCGAACTGAAAAGATTGCAGCCACCTATGACGGGTAGCAACAATGACGAAGCCTTCAACTAACAAAGCCATTTTTTACCCGTTATAGTTCGCATTCCCCAACATATGTTTTACCATGCGGCTTCGACCAGCAGCATTTTATTTTTTAAAAAAAACAAATGTATCGAATAACAAAACCACTTAGCTATTTCCTAGTGTTTGCACCATATTTTAATAGCTGGCTACAAAAACATCCAAAATGCAACTATATTGTGTACAAAGAACGAAATAATCATCAAGGCTGAATAGCTAAAAGATCAAGATTACTTGAAGGCTAAAGCAAAGCTAATGGTTCAAAAATTAACCAAACTAATATCCAGCACATTATACCTTCACATACTCTACTTCTTCTGATTCTTCTCTACGTCACAGATTAGGACGATTAAGAGCAAAAAACTCAAGCCTACTTCAGTCTATGCAAAACTGGTCAATTGTGTGCCACTCTGCATAATGTCATCGTCATGTTTGTCATAGTGTGGGCGCAGGATGCGAATTAACCTGCATTGGTGCAATGAGCTCATAAGATCATCAATGTACTCTGATTTGCCAGTAATTTCAAAATTTCAATACTGCCAGGATGTTTCCCCGCATTAAGAATATATTGTTTCTTTTTCAGAAATTCAAATGGAACAGATACTGTAATGTAGTCAATAGTCCAATTAGTACTGGTCTTACCAGAGCTCCAATTTCTTCAAATTCAAAGCTGAAATTGGCTGTGTCGGAAAATTGTGGAATATATCCCGCACTCTTAGATGCCACTTCTTCTTTTGGAGCCTGAACCTGGCCTCCCATGTCAACAACCCGTGGATCCGCAACCAAAAGGGGTTTATTCCCTTCATAGGACCCTGATCATTTCACCAAGTTAAGCACTGCATCCAATTTTTTTTAATTTTTTTCAACATAGCAACTTTACATTTCAAATTCGTTACTTTTTGATACACAGAAGTAGTATATTAGCTTAACAGCAATGGCACTATAGCAGTCATTTACAAGAAACATAATGGACATGAGAATTTAAATGGTAAATGTGCCATTTTCAGCACTTACCTATGGAAAGACTGAATTTTACATCAAGAAAATGCAGATTTTCGTCAGTAAAATAGTTATCAATACAGGCTTAGGCAAATAGACAAATTGCAAAATTTTACTTCAACGCTGTATCCTATCAAAAGACGAGATGATGATCAGAATTCTTTATCTTCTACGCGTCTTAATGAACCACTATGTATCTGCTCAAATATCAGAATTGTCATAGCTTCATTACATATTCAATCCAGTCACAATCTCCTTTAAAACACTTCCATATTGGAATGAAAATTACCTGGTAAGTATGCCGAAGGGGGAACATTGCTGTTATGCTGAAGAATTGTTGTTCTTTGACTTCCAATATCTTTAACGACTTGGTAGCCATTGCCAGCTACGTTAGACTTCGATGCACATGGAACCTGATGATTAGGAATAGCAGCAACAGCAGTAACACTACCGTTGGGTGTAGCAGAAACACCAAAACGAGGTAGATTAAGAGCTTGGGGCAGAATCTCATTCAGGCTGCTAACATGACTAGAGTTCCTTTGACTCTGAATCCTTTCAGGTATCATATTTGGATAAGGGTATTGGCTTAGTCTGAGGTTTTGATATGTTGAAGGCTGACTTTGAGCATACAGGTTTGCAAAAGGTGAAATGTTTTGTCCAAAAGGACGTGGAATGTTAGAGTAGCCATTGCTCTGAGATAATAGTTGGGATATTTCAGGTTCCTTCTTCTCCTGATCTGCTGCAAGCCTGTGTTTCTGTCAAACAGGAACACAACATGATTCAAGGTTGAGCCATGAACTAAACACTGCTACTTCTTACTAACTCATTTGTTCTCAAAATATAGCATAAATTAGATACTTAAAAATTATAAATGATTAATGTTTCACATGATGCAAAATATCATATCAAGACAAGAAGGATCTAAATCAAAGTTTTATACAAATCATCATTAAAATTTACAATTGCCGCATTTTTTCACATTGACAAAACCTTAGTACAACACTTGTCCAGCATACAAAACATGATACAGTAAATGGACCAGCAACATGCATCACAAAACTGAGGTACATGAATAAAGCTAGAAACAAACGGAAACATACAATCAATCAAAAACAATATCCAGCATTCAAGTTTACACAATATATTTCTTTTAAAAATCGCAGCCTGTATGAAATAGAAACACAGAAGTGATAACTTTAATGCCAAACAGCATCATATGAACGTATGGGGAAACAACTCACTTGAAGATGACTAGCTACTTGCTGGCGAGTCAGACTAGGCTCGTTCATCATTTTCAGAATAACCTTTGGAACAACTTCTGCAAAATCAACACAGTTTGATTATGAATCTTTTGTCAAATTAAAGTAAAAAAAATAAAGTTGGGACTTAGGCTCCAATCTTTTTGACTGAACTGATCTGGGTATAATTATGGCTATTAACAAGTGAACTTACTAATTTTTTGTGCTTCAAGACGACGAACAACCTCCAAAAATTTATCATTCAAATGTCCAGCCCAATCTACTCTGGGCCTCTTCCTTGAATCAGCCTGGGAGTTTTCATCTTCTCCGGTACTGCAGGTGGACTGATCACCATCACATTCCCGATCATCTTTCATTGCAGCAATAGTTTTATTTGCACTGGCATTGACATCCTCAATTTTCCGAACACATTTTGAGCAATGCATTGACTTCCTAATCACATGTTGCCATATATTTTTAAGGATCTCCATAGGAATGGGCTTCACCAAGCAGTCAAGGGCACCGTGCTTCACCCCCTTTTCAATGATCTCAACGGAATCATTTGCTGACGTCACTACAACAACAAAAAATTTGCACAAATTTAGCTTACAAGTTTAACTTATATAAGAGATTCAATTGAACTACGTATCTAATTCACTTACCTATAACAGGAATGCCAATTTCATGTCCTATGATCTCCACGATTTGGAATCCGTCCACATCAGATCGTAGGACGTCTGTTATAACAATGTCATAGGCTTCTTTGTTCTTCCTCAATATCTCCATTGCCTCCATTGCATCCGTTGTAGTACTAACTGCAACTCAAGGCCAAGAATAAACAATCACAACCAAATTCAACAAACAAAAACTGAAGGGAAAAAAAAATCCTTACTTAAAAGGAACAATGTCACATGAATCAAGCAAAGGCTATCACACACACATGACGCCCCAACTCTAAAAACAAAAAAGAGGCAGCTTTAAGGATCTAAACCAAATGTAATTCCAAAACCCAAAAACCTAATCAAATCCAAGCTAAATCAAATCAAACCAACAACACTAGTTTTACAGATTTATCATCAATCAATAAGTACACGAGACTCAATGTGAATAAGAGAAGATCCCCAAGGCACTAGTAAAGTAATAACTTTTGAAGATGATTCAGTACACTGTTTTAAAACTTATTAGTATTACCTTTGTATCCGCACTTCTGCAGATTGCATTCCAAAACTCTGAGGCAAACAATGTTGTCATCAATAGCGAGGACTCTCAATCCTTGAGAGAAATGATTTTTCTTCTCCTCGAGAATCTTTTTAGGACCATATTGATCAGTGTGAGTTTTCTCGGACATGGACACTCACACTTAATCGTTGCTTGATCTTAGTAAGCCAGAGTCTTGCTTGCTGTATAATACAGAACAGACAAACATTGGTGCACTAATTTATTTATTTTTACATACAAAAAAGATATGGGAAAGTTTATATTTGGAGAACTTTAATTTAAGAAATAAAATTGATGATTAGCCTTCTAATTTATTTTTCCCTTAACATGTCCGGACACCGTCCGGATTTATGATCATTAATTACTTAACGAGTGCATAAATTTGGAAATTATTAAAGTTTCACATTATCTAACCGTATTAAATCAAGTAGCCAATCAATCAAGTCTGTCAGAATCATAAAAAAAAGTCAAAGAAGTATGCACCCGCAATCTATTTAGATTCTAGATCTAGATAAGAAGAAAAGCTAAATATGAAGAAAATACTGAAATTTTAAGATGGTAAGAGTATAATAATCACCTAAATAATTTTTAGACTACGCGTACTAACTTATCTAAAAAATAAAATAAAACACGTTGAAGCTGGAAAACAGTATTAAAAAAACAATAAGCCAATTCAGTAGTATCAAGAGATCACCTCAGAATGATAATTGTTGTTTCCAGAATCTGGAGCCACCTTAAGGCACATTATATTCATAGGTGAAGAGAGTGCAGAAGTTGAATGGAAAACCATTCTATTCCCAAACTATTACTCCATCTGCAAAGGATACTGCTAATCAACAAACGGAGAAGTATTCTGATTTCTGAGGTACAATGCTTTCCATCATCTCAATTCCTCTATCTGTAACATCTTGATTCAAACTTCCAGCAGCTGATTTTACAGAGAATGCTGATCATCCTAGACGGGCTAGCTTCATATAGTGACTATAAAGTTATGGACCCAAAATCATTTACTCATTCTCGGAGTCTCGGACAAGCTCTTTCCTTTGTCACGTCTCATCGTTAATTGGACCACCTTCTGCATTAGAGTTTTCACAACTCATCATGCTTCTTATAGCGCCACTTACAGTTTCATATGGTTGGAAAATTCTGATGCAGCTATGTCAAACAAACTACAGCTATTGGCTGGAAACTGGATCTTCTCCATATCATGGTTTAAAGGACTAACCAAGTAATCAGCTGAAACACCGCCCATCTAAAAATCCAATAGACGTAACAAAGTTTAAAACACTAAAATCAATACGGATTTGAAGAGAACAGCCTACTGTTAGGAGAATCAGAGGGGACATTTTGAAATCAATTTGCTCAACATACTGGAGTTCCCTCTCCCCTCCACTCCATTTTACTTTACCAGTTTAAATTCTTGAATTCTCAAACATTTATAGATGCAAAATACAGTTCAGTAAACAAAAAGTGGACGAAATGGGATCCTTTAAAAGGAGATCGTTCCTTAGATTATGCCAGATGCATAAGCAATCCGCAAAATAATAATAAAAATGACTCATTTCTCCACACAATGCCATCTTTCTCAATTGGCCACCACCATAGCAACAAAATAGTCTTTTCACAAATTCCTCAATCGCATAGCTGAAGTTAATACGCCCAGGAAACATTCATAAACAAATAAAACCCGTATGAATCAGGCGAAAATGATATGCAGAGAAATTAAACAAAAATCAGCAAATGCCAATTCATTTTAAGGGCCACCCAAAAACCATACAACAAATTAAATGAAGAAAACCCATACCTTAGCTTGCGGACGGGAGGAGAATCGACTTTCACCGGTGCCCATACCTTAGCTTGCGGATTATGATGTTCTCTGGAGAACGACGAATGTGAAGGAAGCTGAAAAGAGGAGGTTTTAATTGATTTTCAAATTTCAAGAACTGTTAAAATAAAATAAAATAAAATTCAAGAACTAAGTATCTACTGACAGTGACTGAAATTCCCACCAAAATTAAAAATTGATTAAACTAGCTGTTTAAATTTAAATTAGTACTATTAAGTTCAGTTAAATTTATTCAAATCATGCGATATTTATATGATCTTAACCATATTTTCTCTCCATTTTTTTTAAAGCATTTGCTCTCTATTTTCAAATCTATCAAATAGTACTAAATTACAAATGCATACTATGTTTTTTGTTTTTCTTTGAAAAGACTAATGCATATGTTAAGTGGCTCATCCAATCATTATTCTGTAATTATTATTACAAATTTACATTTCTTTTTCTTTTCTTTTTTGTTTTGTGTAAGAAGAAAACGATTTGGACCTTTCCGTTTGATTGTTTTTAACCCCTAATTACATATCAAGCATTAGGAATTCTGAATATGCAATTGCTAAAAGAATATAAAAATGCAACCAAATGGTAAAAAGTCAATTAGTTTTGGAATTGGCAACAAATTGGGGAAGAAATTGGTTAAAAGAAGATATTTAAAAGTAGAGAAAACTCAGTAATACAAGTAGTCAAGTACTATTGTAATAAGTAATAATACTATTTTCTATGTATATACTTAAATTCCATTTTCAAAGCCAATATACTACTATTTTCATAGTATCTTTAAAGTCAGTTTGACCATTACAATAATAGTAGTATCAAATTTTACATTACAATAATAATATAAAAATAGTTATGAAATCATTTAAAATACGTAAATGAAATTTCATGGTTAAAATTGAATTAATTAATATGTGAAGGGGTTTGATTTGAGCAGAGTTTTGGTTAATGATTGGAGCTTGGAACCCAGTCAGTCAACCCCTTCTCTTCTCCGTTTCCCCTGTCTCTCCCTCCTTCCTCGAAAAACCCTAAATTCAACTCCACTGTTTACCATTTGACATTGTATTTGCATCCCACGCGCATTGCGTACCTCAATTCGTCGATCTCATTCTGCATTTCCCAGTCAATTTCGTAACAATCATGTCGTCGGAGATCGAGGTGGTGGAGGAGGTCGATTCCAGAGATCACGATGCCTCCCCCTCCGCCGCCGCCGCGACGGCGGCCAAAGCAGGCGGCGAGATAGAAGAGGAGAGCTTGAGGAACGACGTGTACACGGCCGCGGCGTACGGAGACATGGAGAAGCTGCAGAGATTGGTGGAGAGCGAAGGTTGCTCCGTGTCCGAGCCTGATTCCCTCGGTTACTACGCCCTCCAGTGGGCCGCCCTCAATAACCGCACAGCCGCCGCCCAATACATCATCGAGGTTCCTTTTTGTTCATTGATATCCTAGCTTGGCATGGTTTATTTCCTTCAGTCTGTTCAAAGTCACCTAATTCGGTAGAATTAGCCGTGTAGTGGAATCTAGGGGATTTGAATATTGACTGATTATTATTGTATCACCTGCTGTTGGCAGCACGGAGGTGAAGTGAATGCTTCAGATCATACAGGGCAGACAGCGCTGCACTGGAGTGCAGTTAGAGGTGCAATGCAAGTAGCTGAAGTTTTACTTCAGGAGGGTGGGACGGTGAACGCATCAGATATGTATGGGTATCAGGTTTGGCTTCATCTTTCTTGTTCTTCAGCTGATAAGATATATAGAGTATGTACATCATTACTGATACCTGACCAATATTTGCGCAGACAACACATGTTGCCGCCCAATATGGTCAGACTGCTTACCTTTATTACGTTGTAACAAAGTGGAATGCTGATCCAGATGTCCCTGATAATGACGGAAGGAGTCCTTTACACTGGTACTTAAAAAATGTAAATGTTAATCAACTGTGTTTATCTTTTCGATTGAATTTTGTTCAAATTGTGCAAACCTTGAAGCTATAAGATTGATGGTTGGACTGCCTTAGTCTATAACTGAGGTTAATAAGATCCATACTGTTTGCTAAGCTCTCTCTTGGTCTCACAGAGGTTACTTATTAAGTTCCAGGCGGAGTGATTTTTAAATGTAGATATGTCACGGTTAACAAACAATAAATTTTCACTTCTTTTGGATAGTTTTTGTTTGTTTTGAAGGAAAATTGTCCATACATAAACAGTTGAGTGTTACGTATTAACATGTTATTTTTTAATCCGATGGTGACTGTAGGGCTGCTTACAAGGGTTTTGCTGACTGTATACGGCTTCTGCTATTTCTAGGTGCATATAGGGGGAGACAGGATAAAGAGGGTAATTTTTTATATATGCTGCTTCTAATGATCACCAATAACTTCTTATTATATTTATGGATTTCAAATATATCTGTCCATATTTTTGCTTTTAGGCTGTACTCCTCTACATTGGGCTGCTATTAGAGGAAACTTGGAAGCTTGCACAGTATTGGTACAGGCAGGGAAGAAGGAAGATCTTATGTTGACGGATAACACTGGGTTTACACCTGCACAACTTGCTTCTGATAAAAATCACAGACAAGTTGCCTTTTTTCTTGTAAGCAAACCCCTTTTTGTATTAGCTCCAATTTAAGATCTTAATCCAGCGTTACTGTCTAAGAGCTTTTGCTTGAAGGTTTGAACTGTATTGTTCTTTCTGAAAGGATTTATTTCCCAGTCCCTTCAAATTTCCTAATGTTTTGACTGTAATCTTTATTAGCAACCCAGTTTTTAAAAAGATAAATACTTTTAAGTTTCACTTGTATTAAACATGATAGTAGTTTGTAGTCTTACAGAAAGCCTTGTACAAATGGTGGTTGCTTTGCGAGTTCAAAAATAATGGTGTAAATCTGAAATGCTGTGGATGTGTCTAGTTGGTCTTATTTAAAATTTTGGGTATTGTATTTCGGTCTATATTCCTAATGATTGTTGCTGCTGACATTCAGGGTAATGCTAGAAAGCTGCTTGATAAAAGATGCGATGGGAATACTCGTCTTGGAAAGCTATCCAAACTAGGACTTGCTCCAGTTCTCTGGTGTATAATTTTTCTGCTACTGGTTGCTTATGTACATTCAGTAATTTTGGGTATACTCCTTGATCTTTTTTGCCTTTTCTCACGACCCTCTTCTGTGAACAATTAAGTTTTATTAACTGCATCTAATTTTGTTTATTGCTTCCCTTGGTGCAGCTCCTAATCTACCAAAATTAACTGCTGGATTTGGTCTGGTGGCATGGTTGGGTGTTTTCCTTGCAAGTGGTGGATTAGTTCTGTTCTATAAGTGTAGCAGGTACTCTCATCTATGCTTAGTATGAATTTCAATTCAATAAACAGATTTCACCTTTGGCTGGATAAGTAGTTGTCACTTAAAAAGTTTCTTGCTTGTGATGCTATAAACATAATTAATATAGACCTATATTGCCTGAACAACGTTGCCTGGTTTTTTGTTTAAATAATGAAATTGTTACTCCTATAGAAACTTTTTTAGATTTGTCCTTTACTCATTTGTTCCTTAGAATGACACAATGGTTGCATGTTTTGAAAGTCACGTGTGTTTTTCCCTTGCAGTAAAGATCCAGGTTATATCAAGATGAATATGCATGATTCTCAAAGTAATAGAGATGATGTAAGTTGATTTTTTAATGTCCAATGCTGTAGATTCTGGAGCAGATGTTCTATTTTCTTCATCCTACCTGCTCTTATTAGATAATTGTTTACAGTATTTTATGCTACCCTTCTCTAAAATCTAAGGTATTTTTGGCTTATGTTACTATTTTTAGGAACCTTTGTTGAAGATGGAATACAACCATCCTGCATTGCTTGCTGGAAATTGGGCTCAACTTTGCTCCACATGCAAGGTTCTTTCTGTTCCGAACTCTTCATGTTTTAATTAGTCTCAACTGCTTTTGATCTTATTTCGTTGTTCTGATCAGATCGTTAGGCCACATCGCGCAAAACATTGTTCAACATGTGATCGCTGTGTCGAACAATTTGACCATCACTGTCCTTGGGTATCAAATTGCATTGGCAAGGTTGATCTTTTACCTTTCTCATGTTCGTATTTCTTTTTATACTTTGAACATGACACTTGATGCTGTATAACAACTGTGGCATGTATGCTTCTCTGTCTGCTCTATGAGGTGAAGGTGAATCTTGGTTTAGGAGCTTTGTTGCTGGTTAGATAATCATGTAGCTTGTTGCAAGCCACCTTCTGGGTGAAACTTGAAATACATTATTATGAGTCCTATCAATCATGTAGTTGTTGGAAAATAAGCCACTATATGAATTTTATGGGATCAGACATTTTGCAGTGACATGTATTATCCATTTAGCAAAACTGAGGGGTTCCCCCCCGGAAACTGAGTTCCCTGGGAAGCTTTATTTTATCTGGGTGAAGCCAGAATTTAGTCATCTGATTTTAACTCTCTGATCTGTTGTCACTGACTTTTTTTATTCAGAAAAACAAATGGGACTTCTTTTTGTTTCTTATTTTGGAAGTCTCGGCCATGGCATTGACTGGTGGAGTTGCTTTAATAAGTAAGCATTTCATAGCCGTAGTTACTGCTTTTAAGTGTTACAAGTCTGAGTTAGTCATCTCACGATTGATCTCTTGCAGGAGTCCTGACTGATCCATTAGCTCCATCTACTATCGGGAGATGGTTCAGCCGTGCTGTCACTCAGCATACCGGTGCCATTGGATTTATAGTCTCGGATTTATTCCTATTGTCAGGAGTTGCAGTTTTAACTATAGTTCAAGCTTCTCAGGTATGTCTTGAGATTTTTGGTTCAGGAAACGCTAATTGAACTTGTTTGTAATTGGACTTGTTTTCGTGGCAGATATCTCGTAACATCACGACAAATGAGGTAGCGAACATGATGCGATACAGCTACCTAAGAGGGCCCGGTGGTCGATTTAGGAACCCGTATGATTATGGTTTCAAGAAGAATTGTCTAGATTTTTTGATCAAGGGTTACAATGAAGATATTGAGTGTCTTGATGAGGAAGAAGATCAAGATCAACCCCAAGGAATTAGGTTACAAAACCTTCAAAATGGGAACCACCATTCTCATCAGAGCACGGGAAACAGCAATGGCAATGGCCATGTTGTGGTAAATGTGAATAGCCATCATGTCCATTCTTCGTCTTGTAGTCATAAAACCAACAACGCGAAGAGTGAATCAGTGCCGTTAGGATTAGGGCTCGGGTTAGGACGCAACAGTGGCCGTTAGTACGCTCCCCTGTGTTTTGTGTTAGCATACTGCATCATACATACGTTCCTTTTTGAACTCAGAAACACACCTATTGTATTACAGAAGGTGTGATTATATTGATTTTTGTATGTTAATATATACTCTCATAGTCTCATACTCCCTCTGTCCCCAAATAAATGTCCTACTAAAATAGACAATTTTTTTCACACCATGTTTGACCAATAATAACTTTCATTATACTTAATATTAGACTAAATAATTTTGATTTTTAAAAAGTACATCATACGAGGATTCTAACGATATCTTATGTGAAAATATATTATTTATATATTATAAGTTATTAATGGTCAAACATGGTGTGAAAAAAATTGACTATTTCAGTAGGACATTTATAAGGGGACGGAGGGAGTACGCATGCAAATGAAATTAAGATGTGATTCTGGTAATTTACATACAATTCGTATACAGTAGAGGTGCTTTTCTGTACATTCAGGTAAATCTAATATTTTTGTCTTAACTTGATATCATGAAATCCGGTAGTTTGTGTTTCGATGTGTCTTTCACTTGCACGAGCTCAATTCATTTCGATTCAAATTAGTTTATTTTAATCAAGGTAGACCAGAAATTAAAGTTGAGGGAGCCATAATAGAGTATAAGTAAAATTATAGGACTAAATTTTAATATATTAAAAACTACAACTACAAGTGGATAAAATGAATTTTTTTTAAAAAAATTTGGCCCATGGTCCACCCCTGATTTTAACTACACCAAATTCAACTCGACTTAGTATAGTTATAATCAGTTCAATTCTATTCATTTTGATTGAATTTGCATTGATTTAGTCATGTTGAATTCAGTCATATCAAGTTCAATTTGATTCGATTCAGGTCCATTCTATGTTCAATTTAGTTTAGTTAAATTTTACTTGATTCAATTCTTTTACGTCAATTTGGTCCAATTTCAATTGAGCTATATCAGGTTCAACTTAGTCACACCAAATTCAGTTGATTCGATTCATTCAATTCAGTTCATTATTTTTTTTAAAAAAAACATATATTCAATTCCATTTATTTCAAAGTATTCAATTTAGCTCAATTCAACCATATATTCATTCAAATATGGACAAACTTTGAATACAAATAGAGTATCGAATAATGGAATTCAAGTTATAAGAAGATCGTTGTAACATGTTTTTGATAGTTTAGAAGAGTTACAATTATCATATTATATGAATGATGGTAGAGTGAGGAATAGAACTATCTAATTAGTGGTCATCACACAAATCTTCTTTGTAGTAGTTTTCTTTTATGGATGAAATTTTAGTTATAGTTTTCACACTGTTTTTGTGAACCCATATCAACCTTATCTGATGAAATTTCGACTATCATCAACTTCAATCACATCACTCTGGTTCTCCTGTTGTTCAAAGATGTGAAAAACTTTTTCAATGTCCAAACCACTTCTCTAATTTCTTCCTCAAGATCTCAAGCCCTAAAATCGCCAGAGCCTATCTAAGATTCAGGCCGACCATGAACCTTCGTAGGCTTGAAACTTACCATTTTGATCTTAATGAGTTGGCTTGAAATTAAGTTGAACTCGAGATATTAAAAAAAAAATTAGTTTAAGCTTAATTTTTTAAGCTATTCGAGTTTGTAAATATTATTCATCCCAAACTAAACTGTACAGTTTATTATTTGACATAATTTTGGTTTTTAACTTTGACAATATATTTAAATAAATATATTAATATGATGATATATGATATCATTATATTCATTTTAACGTGCAGTATTTAAATTTTAAAAAATTCATAGTTAAACATATGCATTAATAAGTGTGAAAAATATAATGTTCAATTTAGTTTGGGACATTGGGATTACTATCTACAATACCTATGGTAGGAAGACCATTTCCGAACAAAACCGGAAAAAAACACACACACACACGACCATTTCCGAACAAAACGACGAACTCACACTAGCGTTCTTCATAGCTGTAAGAAACCCTAGCAATGTCCGAACGACGACGACTCCCATTTCTTCCTGAAGATCTCATCACTGAAAACATACTGATCCGTCTTCCTGTTAAATCAGTTGGAAGATTCAGATGCGTTTCAAAACCATGGCGTTCCCTGCTCTCAACCCCTAAATTCGCCCGAGCCCACTTCAAGATTCACTCCGACCACGACCCCGAAGGTTCCATCCTCGTAAGTTTTTCTCCCAATTTCGCTTTTTGCACTCTGAATTTGGGGAACGAAAACCGCATGGTTTCGAGAACGACCAGGAGCTTAGCTCTTCCGCCATATGAGGGGAGTATGAATGAACTTCAAGGTTCTTGCCATGGCTTAGTACTAGTTAAACAGAAAGGTAGTTTGGATTTGTTTAATCCCATCACTAGAGAGACTCTGAAAATCCCTGAGTTTTGTGAGTGGAGCTATGATTTGGGTCTGGGCTATGATAGTAATCAGGATGATTACAAAATCGTCTGTCTTCGTGCCGATGAGACTCGCACTCTGGGGATTTTTAGTTTGAAGTTGAAAACTTGGAGGAATGTTGGGATTGGGAATGGTTTCTTACATGTTGAAGATGGTGGATTGTTTGTTAATGGTTCCTTGCATTGGCCAGCTTGGGCTCAACATGGTTTTGTGCTTGCTGCTTTCTGTCTGGACATGGAGGAATTCAGAGAATTGCCACCTCCTAAAGGTATCGAACAGGTCATTTTGTGTTGTTTTAGACTCACTATTCTTGGAGGCCGCCTTGCTCTGATTTATAAGGAAGATGGTGTTATGGATATTTGGGTGATGAAAGAGTATGGTGTTCAGGATTCTTGGACAAAATACACTCTCGATATGTCTATGAGTGGTTGTTTAAAAGACGTTGGAGTTATGGGAGAGGATGAGATTGTGTTTGTAAAGAGAGGTTAATTCCATGCTGGTTGCATATAATTGGAAAACTGGATCTTCGAGGGGTTTGTTCCATGCTGGTATTCCATGTATTGACATTGATGGAACAGCCCCATTTAGAGAAAGTCTTATATCTCCCAATTTTTAGATAACAACAAGAAGTGATGTGTAGCCTAGGATTATGCTTGGCATGTCCTCAGTTTAGTGAGTTCATTGGAAAAGACTAGTAGTTTTCAGTGGTTCTATTATTACAAGACAGCTAGTTAGTTTTTCATATGTCACTGACTTGAAAAGATCTGTGGATGTCCACTTTTGTTTAGTAGTGGATTGCTTAAAATGTTTGCTAATGCTGTACCTTAATTATTAAAACGTCCATGATTGTGTAGAATTGCATGCTTTTAGGTACCTATTTCTCTTTCCGTCTACCTTGATTGTTGTTAAAGCTATGTTTAATGCAAGTATTACTAGAAAATCTATAAAAACTAATTGGTGATGGAATCTGAGTAATTTGTTTCATCCTTGTATTCCTTGTAATTTGATTGTTGTGTAAACTATGTTCCATTGCTGGTATAACTAGATATGAAAACTAGTTAGTGAAAGGGAGTCTCGGGTAATTTGTTCCAAGCATGTATTCCTTGTATCACCATTGATGGAATGGCCAACTTTGGAGATAGAGCATTGTACCTCGCAGGCACAAATAGAAATGTTGAATGTACATTTAGGCACTTAATTATCGGACCATGATTGTGTAGAATTAGGTTTCTATGTTTATTGTTGAGCATTGGTTGATGTTACCATGTGGTCACAAGTCAGTTCGATTCTGTCCTTAAATGCAGCTAGCCATGTTTGTTCAATTTAAGAGTATCCAAGGCTTTGCCTTATAAAGTAAAAGCGGTTTTGTTTCTCCTCGGCTGGAAACCTAGAACAAAATGTTGAATGTACATTTAGGTTGAAGCAAAATGATCCTTTAGGCTTCAGAATAGTTTGATAACATCTTTTTCCTTAGCTTCTGCTACTAGGGATCTGATCTGGCTTCGAAACATTTCGATAAAATTGTCCAAACTCTGAACATAAGTTATCAAATTAAAGGCTAGTCAAGAGGGTATCCAGAAAGAGTGACTTCCACAGATGAGAAGAGCAAAGTTGAGCCCTTTCTTATCTTCACCTCGTCGAATTCGAAGAGGTCTTGTTGCCTTGAGAAGCAAATGGCCTCAACAACTAATTCTTCTTCTCCTTCCTGATCATCAGTAGTAGGAAGTTTGAATGTGAGCAAGTAGTGCCAATCCTTCTCAACCAGGTTGACGAACTCCAAATCCTCCATCTGATAAGTCTTCCCAAAACCTTCCTTGATTTTGAGGAGAGCCGCCTCTTCCACGTCCTTGACAAACGTTTGAGTTTTAGGAAATATCTCCCAATAACGGCGCTGAGGATCTAAGGGACTTTCAGCATAAATATCCTCTGGATCATAATCCGGTGGCAGCACGTCGACTCCATAACCCTTGGTGTCCCGAACCAGATCAAGGTAAGCCTTCAATTCCATCTCATCGGCAGACAATATAGATTTCTTCTCGAAATCACGCTTATACAGAAAGTTACCGCAGAGACTGAATTCCTTTCGGCTCCACCCGCGCTTCACCGCCTCATCCAACGCCTCTCGCTGCAGCCGCCGCCGCTCGTCCAGATTCTTGTGCATTTCATCTATCTCTTCCTTAGTAAACAGAGGTAAACTTTGACGGGCCTTAATCGCCGCCATGCCTTCTATCTCCCTCTTCTTCCACATCTCTCTATTCTTCCACTTCTCCGTATTCTCTGTATTTTTCTTTTCTGCCCTCTTCACCGCCAAATCCACGGGAGAATCCTTCTTCCTTGATCCAGATTCAGATCGAATGACGAGGGACGCCGGAGATGCCGAATTCCCAACTTCCACCGGAATTTGCCCCAACCTTTTCTTTCTCAGCCTTGCCTTCCTTGGTCGAGTTACAACCGGCCGAATCATCCTCTGACGCATCTTCTCACGAGATCTGGCCGCCTCCATCTTCCTTTTTGAAGATCCGAATGGCATCGCTGTGTTGTTTATCGAGACCTGATGGGAATTTCTAAGGGTTTGCAGATAAGGAAGAATGCGCCTCTTTATCTCTATCTATGCGAATAAACGGTCCAGATTGAATCTCTTTACCAGTTAGAGCCCCCCAAACTCCAACACGTAGCCGATGGAGATTTTGGACATTTTTCTCTTTTTTTAACTCCAAAATCATCTTTATATTTTTCTCATTAATTAAATTAAACTAAATGATTAGTAATGTTAATGTTTTAACAAAATTCACTAGTTGCCCAAAAGTTTTATTGTATTATAATATTGATCATATGAAAAAAAAAAATTGTATTATTTAAAATGAAAAGTCAGTAGAGATCGTGGGTTATTGTTGATGTACTCATGTACACACTCTAACCATCCGCCAAATTCTTACCACATGTTCATTGAATTTAATTATAAATTACATAATTATTCATCAAGTTTCTAATCATTCATACTCTTGAGAGATTATTTTTAATGAAGTCCAGTTTTATTTAATTCGTTTTAGTTTAGTCAAGTTATAATTTCATGAAAATAAGATTCATTCAGTCATGATGATGAAACTTTTTTTTTTGAAAATAACACTATTATTAAAATGAAAATAATGAATTACATAATACACGACCAAAGCTGATGGCTAAGTCATGTTCATTACCAACAATGAATCTACTAACTTTCATTATTTCAGCGTAACATAACGACGTATCTAGGAAGCTAATTATTTTCCTCGATCATGCATTTAAATCTCCCAAGGTGCTTCCTCCGGACTTGAGTGATGCCACCAGTGTAGCAGAATATGTAAGCAACCAAATGTTTCGGGTTTGCGCCCTACATGCTGCTTTTAGAGCTCTCCAACAAGGCATAGTCTCAACCCGTAACAAAGAAACACACGTAAAGAAGTCTGAACATGATAACTGTTCATGTCCATGCTCAGCTACCCTCGTGATCGACCATGCTCCTGCTCCAACATGGTCTCTCTTGTGATAAGAACCATCCACTTCTACCACATATATATCAGCTAGGGTTGTACCATTCATGTTTCCTTCAAATTCTGCATTTTCTGTGATGAAGGAATTTGGAAAATATACTGCTTCCCTAATTTCCTTTTTTCTTAACAAGTTCTGATTCATTCTGAACTTTTGATCTGCTGTCATAACCCCTCATGCACAATCTAGGCTCATCCCTTCCATGACCAGTTTACATCTTTGTGTCTAAATTTCCATGACCAGTTTAATAGAGATCCGTGCATCTGTTCCTCTGAAATTAGTCCCTCTAACCATGCTTGAAACCAATCACCAAAACTTCCATTAGCTAGAGGAGGGTGAAAACCTGCCAATAACGTTTGAGTTGAAGGATATATCTCCCAATAACGGCGCTGAGGACATAAGGGACGTTCAACATAAACATCGTCTGGACATTAATCCGGTGGCAGCACGTCGACTCCATAACTCTTGGTGTCCCGAACCAGATCCAGGTAAGCCTTCAACTCCATCTCCTCGGCATACAATATAGATTTCTTCTCGAAGTCACGCTTATATAGAAAGTTACCGCAGAGAGTGAATTCCATTTGGCTCCACCCGCGCTTCACCGCCTCATCCAACGCCCCTCGCTGCAACCATAGATTTTGTAATTACTCAGAATTTAATTTCTTTACTGGAATCCTCAGAATTCGAAAAACTCGTTTGGTTACACACACAGATTTATGTCAGCCCAGAATTACTCAGAATTAAATTCCCACGGATTTTGTTATTACTCAGAATTTAATTCCTTTACCAGAATCCTCAGAATTTGAAAAAATCGTTTGGTTACACATACAGATTTATGTCAGCGCAGAATTACTCAGAATTAAATTCTCACAGATTTTGTAATTACTCAAAATTTAATTCCCTTACTAGAATCCTTAGAATTTGAAAAACTCGTTTGGTTACACATACAGATTTATGTTAGCGCGGAATTCATATGGGATAAATACAACAATTAATTTTAAAAAAAGGATGAATCAACGTTAGGAGTTATGTGAGTGCAGAATTCTAATTTACCTAGGGCGAGAGAGGTGAGTTATTTCCTACGTTTTGTGGGAATTGTCAATTCTGCGTAATTTAAGATTTATGTGTTTCTTAAAAATTTGTCAACTAAACAATAAGTGAAAATTGAAAATCTCCGAGTTTCAAATTATCGCATGGCGACTTCCTAATGGATATATTATGTTCCTTGACAAGAACGCTTCTACTAACTTTCTACTAACTTTCATAAATCTAGAAGAAAGAAATGAGTATCGAAGGAGCAATCTAATGTCTTCCACAATACTTCTGATCTCCCAAGGCGCTGACTCCACATCTTTGAGTCCCACCAATGACTCGGGCGAGTCCGTGAGCAGTCGGATATTGTGAACGTTTATTCTTTTCGCTGCTTTGATAGCCCTCCAACACGCCTATGCCTCTGCATGAAGAGGGGATCTGCTGACAAAAATATCTGAACCATTGGTGATTCTGTTTCCTATCATGATAGACCATCCTTATTTAGTTGAACGTTTGTTGGAAATTACTCTTTGTGGTGACAAAGAAACTCTTTTATTTAGTTGAACATGTTTTCTGTTTGTTGGAATAACTTTTGACAAACATAACGTATATTAAATTTCTTGAATGGTTGCAGCAAGCATTACATATATTTCATTTTCTTGTGCTCCTAAATTTCAATCTCACCAATATAGAATTTGTGTTATTTTCACATAAAAGAAAGTAAGGAAATGATGGCTTCTCAATAGTAGCATGAAAGCCATTGAGAATTCTTTCACAAATTACTCGAAAATTCAATCACAGATTATGCCATTGATGATTTGCAGTTTTGCACTGTATAGGCTTCACGCCTTCTTCAAAATGATCGTCGTATTTTTGTTTGGATTATTAACCAAATAGACTGGTAGTGACACAGTGAATCTGTTTCCATCTTCTGCTTCATACAGACGATTTGGTTTCTATAACATAACAGTAAATTGGTTTGGTTCAAGACGAATTTGATTTACCATTAACATATAATTTACCATATGAAAGTTAGGGATAAATATCCATTCGCTAGTTTTTCTCGAGCAATTCAATCAATGTTTTGGTTGACCATAACTTATTTTTGGTTTACTACAAAAAGTTGTTTTGTAGCATCTTACCAAACACAAAAAATTATTTTACTTTGATAAAGTAGAAAAAAAGTTGTGTCAAACAGATCATATACTTTCTCCAATGCAACCCTAAAAAAAAAAAAAACTTTTTCTTCAAATGAGGTTTCAATTTCAAACACTAAATTGAAATTTCAATTCCAAATATTTCTATTATTTGTAAGTACATCATAAATTCTGTTTAAATTTTTAAAACAATCATTCTACAATCAAATTCAATTTTAACTAAATTTACAAATTTTGCAAGCAAAACACGAAACTATCATTGTTATAGGTTTAATTTAGCATAATATTCATTTTTATTAACATTTAAATTGAAAATATTCAATTTTATATATTTCCCACACTTCAAAATTTGTAATAAAATTGATAATTTAACTAATTTTCGAAAATAATATCCCAATATTGGAATTATTCAATTTACCGTAATTAAAATTTGGTTTAAAATACAATATTTGATAATATCTAGGTAAAATATGGTAACTAATAAATGGGAAAGCCTCAATTTGAGCCTCTCAAATCAGAGGGTTGTATTTGATGCTTTCAATTGAATATTTGTACCCATAGGATTGAAGGATTTAATTGAGGCTTTAATTGGAGATACATTTTACGGTTAGAGCATCCACAATGGGGAGCCGCTACAATGGGTACTTTGCATTTTAGTCCTAGATTTTGGTTGTTATTTCATTCTTACCCTTTTGTTTAATCGGACAATTCTGATTCTCATTCTGTTTCACTGGAACTAGAATTTATTTCTGGTTCCTGTATTTCTATGATGTAAACTTTTTCTAGTTCATCATATTTTTCTTCTATGGGTTCGTATCCCATTCTATATGCGAATTCTAATAATTTAATTTTATTAGAATCTTGCCTATTAGGACATTCATTTGCATAATGTCCTTCTATATTGCATATCCAACATCTACAATTTTTCTTTCCTTTTGGACAGAATTTTTGTTTTTCTGATCTTGTATCAGATTTTTTCTTAAAGAATTTTCCTGGTCGGAATTTCTTCCTCTTTTTAATAAACCTATATTTAGAAGATTTTTTTTTAGACAAGAATTTTTTCTTCTTTTTATATTCTGTTTTACAACCATATTCTACCGGATTTTCTCCTGATATTGCACAACAGTTTTTATTAAACTTTTTAAGCTTTTTCTGAATTCTTATTAGTTCACAGAATTTTGACAGTTCGTCTTTTACTACTCTCATAGCATATCCTAGACTGTAGCTAGTAGTTCTACTATTGAAAGTTTCGATTTTAAACCTTTCTAAGGCTTTTTCTCCTACCAAAGGGATTTTACTTAGATACTGAAGTATCATTTCTGGAAATTTATTTTGTTCTAATTTATAAATATTTACTTCATAATCACAATTGAAATCTTCTAAATAACATATATCACAGAGTTGTAGCTCTGTTAACCGTTTTTTAGCTTTTTCTTGTACTAATTGTTTTTCATATTCTTTGTCTCCGGAAAAATCAATTCCTAAGAACATAGTATATAAACCATCTAGAACAATATCTAGAATATTATATGGAATGTTGTTATTAGCATCTGTCCAGATGGTGTTTTTTATAAATTCTTTTGCTATTCCTAGACTCTTATGTTCTATTAATAGCAAAATGGTTCGTGATTCTGTATATGCATCAGGATTAGTTTGAATTATTAAACTTAATTCTGCTGCCCATTTATCAATGATTTCTTTCCTATTATTTTGACAGTCAATATTTAGGAAATTATCATCTGATCCTTTTGAACTATTAACTTTGGATTTTGCACTTTCTGGAAAATACCATGGTTGATTAGCTCTTCTTCTTTTAGCTCCCATATATGAGCTTTCACCTTCTTCTCTTTTAACATTATTTATGTTAAATTTTTTTGGTGTATAATCTGAGTCACTATTTTCTTGTTCACTTATTTCAGGTTCACTAGCTGACTCTTCATTATTTAAGACTTTTAAGTCTTCAATTCCAAACAATTGTTTTAGTTTGGGACTGTTTTCTATTTCTTGATTTGCTAGTTCATCGTTCTCTAATTCTAGCAACCTAAGAGCATGGTCAAGTAAGTCGAAGTTTTCTTCGTTTACCTGTAATTCATCACCTTCTAGATGATCCCAAAAGATCTTTTCAATCTTTGGTATATAGTTGGTCATCTTGGTTGTTTGTCATTTTTACCAAATGGCCAAGTTAAAGCTTTAGGATTCCCAGAGGATCCTAATTCTGCATTTCCTACTCCATGATTGGGGTAAGAATATTTTCCTAAACTTATAGGTTTTGGTTTTTCCTCATCTCCTATAGGAGTTATTTTTAAATCTTTTTGATCTATCGCTTCTAAGACTTTAAGTTGGTTTTCTTGAATTATTATTTTTAATTCAATAATAATTTTTGCTGCTGCAGCTTCTAACTTATTTTCCTCGTTATTTAGGATTTTTAGAATTTCTTCTATTTTTGTTTTTAAAGAACCTATATCTTCTTGTATTTCTTTAAGACTCATCAAGACATTTGTTCAAGTTGACTTTCCATGTCTTCTATTCTTTTTGAAATTCCTATTAAGAGATCTCTCTTGCTAGGTTCTTTGGAAATGCTTTTTCTGGAAGGTTCTCCGATTATAAGCTTATTTCTTTCTACTTTTGATTTATAACGTTCTCCCATGAGTTTTTTATCTTTAGCTATATCAATAGCCCAAGAATTATCCATAGGAGAGATTTCAGAAAACTGTTTTTCTTGAACAGTTCCTATCTGTGAAAATACATCTTCTAGTTCGATGTATTCTTTCTTTTTATAGTCAATACTGTGATGACTATTGGTTAAAGCATAAGCAACCAGATAGGTTAAGCTAAATACTTTATCTCCTTTATTCATTAAATTCTCTCTTTCAAATTTATGAACAAAAGATAATGTTTTGTCTAAATTTGCTGTATCTATACTAACACCGAATTTAGGATAAACTGTAAACATAAATTTTCGGTAAGCTAAATTTCCTCTATCTGCACCTAAAATGCAATCTTGTCTATCATTTATTCAGTTATCTATTAAAACCATTTTGACTGGAGAATCTATTCCTTCTTGAAATTCTGATTTCAATAGAATTTTAATGGCACCAAAATGTACCATTGTGATAGTAGATCTGATTTTACTATCCATTTTGCTTAAATTTTCTTTAATTTCTTTTAGAGTGATTAAAGGTAAGTATACTTCGCCTGTAGTATCTTTGATATCTACATGCATTTCTTTAGTACCTACAAAATAGTAGATGCTATTTTTCCTTTTTAATTTTTCTAAAAAAGGTATATTAAAGATATTTTCTTTTCTCAAATTAAGTTTTGAAGACCTAATTTTTGAAAGTAATTCTTGTTTGATCAAGTAACTTCCTATAAATCCTTCATTAGATTCAAAAGTTTGAACATTAGAAACATCTTGATTTTCATCAATTGTTTCTTCTATATCATTCAAATGATTCATTTTAATGTTGAATCTTTTAGATAATTATTGTTATTTTATACATGGCTCTGATACCAGGTTTTTGGTTCTATATCCTGCGGAATTTAATTTTATTTGATACATCTTATGCATCCTTTATAGGAGTTCAGATAATGAACAAGAGTTTGATGTTTTTCACAATATCTTGTGCCAAAACTATACCTAGATTGGCTATAAGGGCCAACTCTACGGAATTTAGATAATTTCTTATCTTCTTTACTTATTTCTCTGTCAATAATTAATTTACAAACGTTCTTACTCATTTTGAGGTTCATGCTTTTGTTGAATTTTGAGATTCTTTTATACATTTTATGCAGAATTTTGAGGTATTCATAAATTGTACATAAATTTGGAGTTGATGTTTTTTACAAAACTTAGTTCCAAAACTATATCTGGATTGACTATTAGAGCTAACCCTATGGAATTCGGATAATTTTTTATCTTCATTAGATAATTCTCTGTTGAGAATAGATTTACAAATATTATTGCTCATTTAAGCTTAGATATTTTATTTGATGTAGTTTAAGAATTTAATACTTTAGAACCCTAAGTAATTTATGCAAGTTCCTTTCATCTTCTTTACTATATTATTAAGAGTGTATTTTTATCATGCTTTCTGTTTATAACTTAACCAATCCTATGAATCTTGTTTCCCTAAACGGCCACCTGCCTAAGCGGTACTCCCTATTCTACGGACTCCAGGTTTCATTATAAAAGATAAGCATGTATACAACAGTCAATAATAAGCAAGAAGATAAAGATCATAGAAACTTACATGAAATTACAAGGGCCCTAAAGGGCTTTTTATTCACACACAATGATCAGAAGATCAGACGGAATCCTGGACGAGGTTCGTCTCCAGGGGATTACAGAGGTTGAAAGTAAAATACAATGAGGCGCAGAAGTGAGGGGCGCTCCCATATTACAAGGAAAGAACTTCCTTTTATAGAGAAGGAAGGATCTGCATTATTGAAGAGGGGTGCGTCATCCCTTACGTACAAACGCACTTACATTATTGCCTCTACCTAAAGTAGGCGTACTACTGCATTATTGCACCCACTCAGAGCAGATGCATTATTATCCCACTACCTGCTGTCACTTGAAGTGGAGGGGTCCATAGGACTGTCGGCAGCCCTGATGGTGGAGAGGTCACTATCTTCTTTAGTGGGTGATCCACTTTCTTCTGAGCATCTACCGCATAGATTATTACTGCGGTAATTCTTCATCCTTTTGCAAAGGTCTGGAATATGTTCTCCCAAAACAAATGGATTAACCAAAGTATTTTGAAATTTAACAAATTTGCCTTCATCGGCTTCGCTGATCTTTTTGGGTGACTTGCTGTATATCAAGATGGTGGCATCTTGATAGTTTACAAATAACCCATCATCTGAACTGAAACTGAAAAGTTTTTGAATAAAACCTTCCAGTCTTCTTATTGCTAAGGGTAGCAGATCGCTAGCCTCGAGGTTGCACTCCATGGGCTGGGATGGATGATAATGATCTCCTTTGCAAATGCCAATCTGGATCAAATGCTGAGGATGATATACCAATAATCCTAATTGATTCCAGTATGGACCGGAACTATTAATTTTTAGAAAAACTTCCTGCCCTGGTTTGGTGCATTTTTTTTCTAAAAGTCTTAATTGTGTCGATAATAGCCTTAGGGAAATGGCTAATTTCTAACAAATTAGGACTTGGATATATGGTTTTTACCAAACCATATTGGAACGCCTCGTAAACCTGTTCGGGATTAGCATTCTTAATGAAGTTGTAATAACTTAAATTTTTGGAGTCTGTAGTGAAGAACTTCTCCTCCAAAAACTTTTCTTCGTTGGCAGATCTTGCATATCGGTAGCAGTATTCAAAGCCTGCTTCGGTAATTTCGTCGGTGTAGTCTACTTTTGCAGAACTTACCGTGTCTTCCCTAGGTTTGCTGGGAAGTCTTCCTAGCGAGGTCAATGACTTCTTTTTGGCCAACAGAGCTGCACTGAAGGTGTTAGACTTCATCATCTCGCCATTGGTAATTAGCTCCAGAGGTGCTAATAAAGATGACCCAGTGTATAGGTCTGCTGAAGTTCTTACTTCCTGGAAAGATTTGAACTTCTTGTGCGCAATGTTGGAGACTCCTTCAGTTGCTTTTTTGGCGAAGCTCCAATCTTCATAGATTCCAGCATTGGGACCGTTATAAACAACATAATATGTTTTAGATCTTTTTGGGATTTTAATTCCCTCTTCGGATTTCTCCGATGCTAAAGGCGTAACTTTAGACTGTGGGATTGGAATTCCCTGATTTGGCCTTAAGCAAAATTCTACTGGGCTAACCAGTTTGGAAGTTTGTACTTCCTTCTGGATTTTTTGCAAATCCACAGCCTTCAACGGATTTGTTGATTCTTTACCAACTTTCGTTTGCGTTGGAATAGTCTTATCTTTCTCTTTTGAGGGAGAAGGCGATAAGATAACCTTTTTTACTTCATTTTCAGAAGTTTGTTCTTTTTCTTTACCCAATTTGATCAGGTTGAGATACTTGAGCTTGGCTCGGACCAGCTCTAGTTCTTGGACTATAAGTCCTTCTTGCAGCTTTAGCTGCTCCATTTCATCCATGCTGGATGCTTCACAAAGAAACAAACGTTAGAAACATTTGAATTATTCTTTATAATCTTGCTGAAATTCTCTAGTAAGAAAATCTGCCCAATAATTCTTGGTACCTGCAATATGAACAACATCGAAATCATATCTAGATAACCACATTTGCCATCTAATTAGACGACCTTGTTTTCTATCTCCTTTTAAATTTATTTTTAGGAAATAAGTAAAATTCTTATTATCTATTCTTACTAAAAATTTGCAAGGAGTTAGATAAACAGAGAATTTTTTAATTACTCTAATAACAGAAAGATATTCTTTTTCGTTGGTAATTCTTTTCAGCAGCCTTAAAGCTTCCTGAAGTATATCGGCAAATGTATTCTTTGCCGTTATTTCTCCCCAGAATAAATCTGATGCATCAGTTTCTATGATTAGTTTATCCTCAGGTTGTGGGTGATAAAGTTTAGGAAAGTTTTTTAAACTTTTCTTTACTTTTACCATATAATTGGTATCTGCATCTTTCCATTCCCATGGAATATCTTCCTTAAGCTTTGCTTGTAATGGTGCTCTGACCTGAGCAAGCTTAGGAATATAATCAGAAGCATAAGTGAGAATTCCTAAGAACCTCTGCAACTGTTTTTTATTTTCAAGGATATCTGGGAATTTTTGAATATGTTCCAAGATATGATCTTGAGGTCGATGAGATCCTTCTTCAATTTCTAGTCCTAGAAAATTAATTTTAGTTTTAAA
The DNA here is from genome assembly GCA_963678965.1 of Cruciata laevipes. Classification (NCBI taxonomy): domain Eukaryota; kingdom Viridiplantae; phylum Streptophyta; class Magnoliopsida; order Gentianales; family Rubiaceae; genus Cruciata; species Cruciata laevipes. The sequence continues at coordinate 6,764,750 of OY787632.1, read as the reverse complement.
AAGCTGTGTTTTCTTCTTTGAGAGTATTATTCCCAGAGAAGCACATTTTTTAAGTATTGCTGCTACTTGCCATAGATGTTCTGTCTCATTATTACTGAAAACTAAAATGTCATCAATATAAACACAACAGAATTTTTCAAAGGTTCTAAATGCATTCTGCATATGTCTTTGAAATATGGCTGGAGCCTGTTTTAACCCAAAGGGTACAACATTCCACTGATAATGACCTTGCGGACATGTAAAAACAGTTAATAGTTGTGATTCTTCATCTAGCAATACCTGCCAGAATCCTGATTTACAATCAAAACTACTAAATATTTTCTTTCCTCTTATTAGAGTTAATAACTCTTCTTTATTAGGAAGGTTATGACTGTCTCCTACTGTGGTTGTGTTTATAGCCTTATAGTTGACAACCATTCTCTTTTTTCCTCTGCGTCTTTCAGCTTCATTTTCTACTAAGAAGGCTGGGGACATATGAGGTGATTTACTAGGTTTAATCACTTTTAATTCTAGTAATTCATTAATTTGTTTTCCAAATTCTTCTCTATTCTTAGGACTATATTGCATTGGTTTAACCTTTACAATCGTCTTGGGATTGATTAGTTTTATGGTTGCTGTCATCCAATATTTTGACTTGTTAGGGTCTATTGGATTTTCTGAACACACAGATTCTAGAAGTGTTTCTATTTTACAAAGTTTTGTATTTTGAAGCACAAAAGGTTGTTGTTCTTTAGCATATATACCCCCCCTCTTTAAAAGAGAAGTAATGTTATTAGGGCTAATATTTAGCGCCTCTGGTTTTGGTAATTTAGATTTCTTTTTCATGTATTCTAAATAACCTGGAACTCCTACTTTAAGAGCTTTTCTTATTTTTCCTATATGTACAGGATTATTGTTTAGAGTGAAAATTATCCTATCTGTATATTGGACAAATGGATGATACAACAGACAGAAATTATTTCCAATAATAAAATCTATTCCAGATTCTTGTTGATATACAGTTGGAATATGAAATATTTCACCTGCTATCATTATATTAAGATTTTTACAGACCTTAGAGAGTATAATGTGGGATCCATTTCCAATTTTTACTCTTATTGGTCTTTCTACATTTACCCAGTGTTCCTTGGGTATTACATTTTTGCTAGCAACACACATGCTTGCACCGGTGTCTACATAGCAGTGTAACTCAATTTGTTTATATCCAGAAAATTTTAATTTTCCTTTTATATAAATTGAATTAGTGTTGGTTATATTATTCATTTCAAAGTTTGTGGATTGATTTATAAGTTTTACAAATTATGAGGGTTGATTTGGAATTAGCACAAACCTTAGGGGTGGAAGTGATAATATCCATGGACCAATTAATTTCTGCCATGTGGGGAGGCTCCGTGAGCCTCCAGGCTCGTTAAAGTTTTTCCCTCCACAATGGTTGCATCACCCCAGGAGTTACGAATAGACCACGAAAAAAGTCTGCTTCAATTCTCCAAATTCCTCAATTGCAGCACCTCAGGCTTATTGTATATTCTATTTCAGCCAAAACTTAATAATCCATACAAAATATCAAGGGAAAATTTTGATTAAGGGCAATGGAACTTTCTATATTCATAAGAAGAGGGTAATTTTTTCATAATCTCTAAAAAGGGCAGTGAATTATTTATAGAAAAATACAAATTTCAATTATACTTGTTCGACCAAACCGCTCCGAAGAAAGATTTCCAGCAATTTTTCTCTGTTGATTTTCCGTCCGGCGAGAATGGGGGCGATTACCGAAGGAATGAAGAAGGTTAGCATCACCAACATTGCCTCAGCAGAACACAGCTCGAGAAGTCTCCGACGAGTCAACGCCGGAGTTCTTCTCTTTCACCTGGCCTCACAAGCTCCCACTCGGGTTCAACTTAAACTTTGGCTCCGACCACATTTTACCCCCAGTGGGACGCCCCTGCACCATGTTCCCGGACGAGCTCCGTTCTTACATGACTTACCCGGTCAACGGCTCGTGCCCGAACGACGAGCTTTCAAGCTCAGCAGCTACTCCTGAATATTCTATCATTGTTTTCCATCAATAATATTGATCTGCGTACTGCGTAAAATATTCTTAAATCCCTTATGTAATTCCGTGCAACTGAACAGTATACATCAACCCCAAAATTTTATGGTTCCAACTATTTTTTAAAATGTTAAAGGAGGGTATATTGTCGGAGACCATTTCCATTCAACTGCATTTTATGCTGTTTGAAATCTACAGAGTTCTTAGGCCTGGTTGGGTTTTCTGGCTAGATCATTTCTTCTGTGTTGGTGACCAGCTGGAGCTGATTTACATGCCTTTGATTGACAGCATTGGGTTCATTAAGGTGAGGTGGGTGGTCGGGAAAAAGCTCGATCGCAGGCCTGAGCTCCGGGAGATGTATCTTGCAGCTCTGTTAGAGAAGCCTTTGAAGAAATCTTGGTCATGATTATCTCATTAATGGGGCAATGAGAAAAAGATCAAGACTAATTCCCAGAGCAAAGATTGAGATTGTGTTTGATGGCTGCTGAAGACAGGCCAGGGAGTATGCAGCAGAGCCCGAGGAGCATAATAAAATTGAAATTGACAAATTGTGGAGTTGAATGGCTGCCGGGCTGCCGATTGATTCAATTGAGGCATGTATAATCTAAGGTTTAGAGCCGGATACTGGAAAAAAAGGGTTTTTATTAATAATCTGAGGGTACTTGTGTCATTACAAGTATAATTAGAATTTGTATTTTTCTATAAGTAATTTACTGCCCTTTTTAGAGATTATGGAAAAATTACACCCTTCTTATGAATATAGAAAGTTGCACTGCCCTTAATAAAAATAATTCCAAATATCAATTAGCTAAATGTTTGACATATTGAACTTAAAGTTGCACATTGTTTTTTTATTAAAAAAAAAAATCAAAGTCCAACAAAGGTGGGAATGTTTGTACCTTCCCCAACCATCATTAAAAATAATAAGGGTTATACAAACCAAATGTTATACAACTAGTGATGAAAGCTAATGAAAACACTTTTCAAACTGTGAGATTCATTACTGGAAAACGTTCATAGACTATTTTCAGCACCCCTAGATCACCATGTCCCTTGGTGTCCTACACCCAGTGGCAGATCTAGCACTAATATTTTGGGGAGGCTGAACAGTACTATGTAGGGAAATTATTTTTTTGCCATTTGGTATATACCATAATACTCGGACAGCCCAAATAACCACAAGAGGCCCGAAAGGGCCACATACGATGACAGTCAACAGAGAAAAGCTGTAGAACGGCCCAATTAACATGAAGTAGGGACCAAGTAAACACAGTACCGCGAAACGGGCGACACGATCGCCACAAGTAGACAAACGCAGAGTGATCGTGTAGAGCCGAAATCGGGAACAAGGCATTATAAAAGGAGACAGACCTATCATAAGAAAGGTACGCACACTCAAGAAAGAATCTAGATTCATTAAGCCATAAAGCTAACTTTAGCATCGGAGCTTTTCCCCGGAAACTATCCGGGGATATTTGCAGGTTCATTGCCGGACTGTTTTGGGTGTCAATCATCGGAGTAAAGGAAGCAGAATCACATCAGTGGCGAGGAAGAAACCACGCCATGAACCAAGACAGAAACAATCAGGGAAGCCAGATGAACGGTCGGGGGTAAGATCCGGTAGGCGAATGGCCAAGAAAATGGGTACGATTATGAGGAATCGGATGAGAACTATGACGAAGAGGCCGAATCACCACTGACTAACTGCCAAAAAGAACAGAAGGAGTTCGAAGAGTTTCTGGAAAGCCAGAAAGTAAGGCTTTACGAACAATTCAAGAGGGCAAAAGATGATCGCAGTAGGAACAAGCGGATAGTTCCAAGCGAGAACAGAGCCCAGCGTTCGCACGAGTACCAGCAACCTTTGCAGTACGAAGAGGAATTGAGAAACATCGTTGTGAACGAAAACAACGACGATTAGCCACTATTTTGGGACATACAAAATCTGCAAATGGCAGACAACTTCAAGCTGCCACTACATGTGAAGGTTTACGACGGCACACCAGATCCAAAAGATTTCTTGCACTCGTATGGGAGCAGTATGCGCTTTAGGAATGCATCACAACAATTGATCTGCAAGGTATTCCCAATATTCCTGACCGGTCCAGCCATTACATGGTATGAAAATTTTCCAAAGCGCAGCATTCACTCGTGGGCACAATTATCAGATATTTTCCTGGGGAGATTTTACAGAAATCAAAAGTTCGAACGCACCATCGCTGACTTAGTGAACGTCAAGCAAAACGACGATAGTGTTGGGGCCTATCATGCAAAGATGGTGATCGAAAGCTTAAGTATCAAAGACTTGACGTATCAGATGTTCCTCGGAGCTTTCATGAGCGGCCTAAAACCAGGATATTTCTACAAAAAGCTACGAGAGGAAATGCCATCAAGCGAGCGAGAGTTACAAAAGCTAGTCGAAAAATATGTGCGGTCAAAAGAGGCAAACGATCGAAAGATCGAAAATGAAAAAGGTGACAAGCGAACGCTCGAAGAGGAATCAAGGTGGGGGGAAAAAGGCGAAAACAACGTTCCCAACGAAAACCAGAGAAAGTGGAGGCAAAGCATTCGTCACCACCCCCCTTAGTAAACCAAGAAAGGAAGTCTGGCAGCTACACAAAGATCTCTTCAGCGAGCCGAAGCCAATGCTGGCACCATCAGACAAGCGTTCAAATGAGACTTACTGTTCGTTCCACCGAGACCATGGCCATGACACAGAAGACTGCATATCATTAAAAAGGCAGATAGAAGACAACCTGCGTCAAGGGAACCTCACTCAATATAAACGAGAGGGAGGATACTCGAACAAACAGGACAGTACCAGCCTAACGAACGTGGGAAAAATAACGGCAGCAGTACAACGAGCGGAAGACCTTTCGTATCGAACGACCGATAAAATAATCCTGTCCATCCATGGATCGACAGAACATATTTCGAACAATGGATGGAAACAGCGAACCAGATATATGCCGCCATAACAGCCTTCAGATAAAAGGTTAAAGATGTCAGAAACAATAACGTTCGATGAGTCGGACGCAATATCGAACGCATCTCCACACAACGACCCTCTGGTAGTCGTAGCAAAGATCGGGAACTCTACGGTCCATAGAGTATTCGTAGATGATGGAAGTGCGGTCGATATACTTTTCACAGATTGTTTCGATAAATTGGGGCTCAAAAGAGACTATCTCAAGAAACCAGCATCCGCTCTGGTCGGATTCACAAGCAAATCCGAAATGCCTCTAGGAAAAATCCAGCTACCAATCACCGTCGGAGAAGACAAAAAATCGTAACAGTCATGTGCGATTTTTTGGTAATGGAAGCGCAAAGCCCATTTAATGCAATCATTGGCCGCCTATGGATAAACGCCACAAGAGCCATCTGGTCGCCTCACCATTTGGTCATGAAATTTCCGACGCCAGCAGGCATAGCGTCAGTCCGGGGTAATCAGCGAACGGCCAGGCAATGTATGGCAATCACGATGAAACCAACGAATGCAGCAACAAGGCCGAGAGCACTTCACTCGGTTAATGCAGTGACGGTTTTACCTAAGGTTGACCTGGGAGACCAAACTGAACCTTTCCAAGTCATGGACGAGGACACCTCATCGATCGTTAGAATGGGAGCAAACTTGCCAGGACCAATAAGAGGGCAAGTGGAACTTATATTGAGGAAGTACGCTTCAGTGTTCGCATGGTCAATAATGGATATGGGAGGGGTAAACCCAGACATTGCGACGCACAAACTGAATATAGACAAGGCTGTTCGACCGATAAAACAGAAACAACGAACGTTCGTGGCAGAAAGACAAGCCGCAATACAGGAAGAAGTACAAACACTAGCTAATGTGGGAATATTGTGAGAAGTACAGTACCCAACATGGTTGGCAAATCCAGTGATGGTACGCAAGACAGACGCGAGATGGAGAATGTGTGTAGACTATACAAACCTGAATCAACACTACCCCAAAGATTGCTATCCACTCCCAAAAATCGATAGGTTTGTCGATGCGATAGCTGGATACGAAGCACTCGCCTTCCTAGATGCCTAGAAAGGATACCACCAAATATTGATGGATCCACTTGATGCGGAAAAAACGGCTTTCGTTACAAGCATAGGTGTTTTCTGTTACACCAAAATGCCGTTCGGTTTTAAAAACGCAAGGGCGACTTACCAGCGGACAATGGATAGAGTGTTCGCACCACAGATAGGATGGAACATGGAGGTTTATATAGACGACATGGTCATCAAAAGCTCAAAGCTGGTCAACTTCCCGCAGGATCTGGAAGAAACGCTCGCATCACTTCAACGCATTGGGATGAAGCTGAATCTGAAAAAGTGCGTTATCGGAGTTGGGGCAGGTCAATTTTTGGGGGTACGGGTTTCGGCCAACGGACTGAGCCCAAACCCTGAAAAAATAAAAGAAATTTTGGACTTACCAACACCCAAATCCATCAAAGACATCCAAATCCTGACAGGATACCTGGCGTCATTAAACCGCTTCATGGCAAAGGTAGTAGACAAACACATGCCTTTCTTCGACGTACTTAAAGGAGCGAAGAAGTGCGCATGGGGCGAAGAATGCGAAGCAGCATATATTCTCCTTAAAAATGAAATTCAGAACTTGCCATCTCTATCCATCCCTCAGACAGGAGAACCTCTGTCCTATACTTAGCCGCATCATTCAGGTCAATCTGCTCGGTGTTAGTTAGAGAGGAAAACAAAAAACAAAAACTTGTCTACTATACGAGCAGAATGTTAACTGCCGCTGAGATGAATTACAAGCCCATCGAGAAGATCACCTTGGCATTGGTACATTCGGCTCGAAGATTGAGAACGTACTTTCAAAGCCATGGCGTGACGGTTCTAACTGATCAGCCGATAAAATATATATTGCTTAAGCCGGAATCGTCGGGAAGAATGATGAAATGGGCTATCGAGTTGAGCGAACACGACATAAGTTTTAGTCCCCGAAAAGCTATCAAAGGACAGGCCTTAGCGGACTTCATGGCAGAAATGTTCTCATTGGACAACAGCGCACCAGCCTAATCGCCCCAATCAGTTGAGGATAGGGGCAAGTCAAAACTCGAGGACACATCATGGTCTTTATATGTAGATGGCTCAACAAGCAAGGAGGGATGCGGAGCGGGTCTTCTATTAATAAGCCCATAAGGCGACGAATTGAAACATGCGCTCAGATTTGACTTTCACCTTTCAAACAACAAGGTAGAATACGAAGCGCTAATCAGTGGTCTAGATATTGCAAACAAGATGAAAATCACAAGTGTCAGAGTTTTCAGCGACTCCCAGATCGTGATAAGCCAAATATTGGGAGACTTCGAAGTACGAGACATCCAACTGTCAAAGTATTTGGAAAAGGTGCAACAGCTGATATCACTGTTCGAATACATCAAATTTATCAAGATCCCGCGGGAAGAAAATCAGAGGGCAGACGCGCTAAGCAGACTAGCAAACGCCAGATTGAGCGATTTGCACAATTCTGCAGACGTACTGATCGACGTAGTACCGATTAGAAGCACAACCATCGTCACAATTGCAAGTACGACAATCGAAGAGGAATCGTGGATAACGCCCATCAAGTCCTTCTTGGAACACTGTACGCTTCCAGAACACAAAAACGAAGCCAAGGCCATCTAACGGAAGGCTTGCATGTACCATGTAGAAGGTGGGATCATGTACAAGAGAGGTTACTTGGTTCCTTGGCTACGATGCGTTAACCCCAACGAAGCACTCAAGATCGTTAAGGATATGCACGAAGGAAGTTGCGGAGCCCATCAAGGAGCAAGTACTCTGGCCAAGAGGATTATACACTCGGGGTATTACTGGCCCAAGATTATTGAGGACACGAACGCTTATGTACAGCGGTGCCGCTCCTGTCAAATCAATGCAAATGATAGCCACGCCCCAATAAACAGACTAATCAATATTCATGGGGCATAGCCATTCAAAAAATGGGGAATGGATTTCGTCGGCCCATTCCCAAGAGGAACAGGAAATGCCAGATTTCTCATAGTTATGGTCGATTACTTCACCAAATGGGTAGAAGTGAATGCTATTCCCAAGATCACAGCAAGCGGTACTATAACATTCGTCTGGCAGAACATTGTTTGTCATTTCGGAGTACCAAGAACGATCATTACGGACAACGGTACGCAGTTTACAAGTACAACTTTCAAAGAATGGTGTACATCGAAGAGAATTTCACAGAAATTTACTTCAGTCGCACACCCACAAGTGAATGGCCAAGTCGAAGTTACGAACAGGACCTTGTTGCAAGGCATTCAGAAATGGCTAAGCGGAAAACTCACTGGATGGGTGGAAGAACTCCCAAAGGTCTTATGGGCATACAGAATTACACCACGAACACCACACAGTGAAACTCCTTATAGCCTAGTTTACGGCCAAGAAGCAATGATACCTATAGAGGTGGAGGTGCCAAGCGAAAGGGTCCTCGCCTTCAATGACACAACCAGTGACGAAGCCATCAAGGGAAATTTGGATCTTCTGGAAGAAAAACGCGAAAGGGCACACCTTCGCGAAGCAAAATACAAAGAGCGACTGGCGAAAGCCTATAACTTAAGATCCAGAGAAGTGCGGTTCGCAGTAGGAAGCTTGGTGCTGAGGAAAAACGAGGCCAGCTTGGCAGAAAAAACTGGAAAGTTGTCACCAAAATGGGAAGGACCATACAGAGTGGTCGAAGCAAGCCAATCGAACTCTTATAAACTGGAGCAACTGGACGGAAGCACCATACCAAACACCTGGCATGCAACAAATCTCAGGAGATATTACGCGTAGTAATAGAAAATAGACGTTTGTATAGGAGCCTTGATATGATTAATGGCGGCATATTTTGACCGACCTTTCGCTTGTTTGTCAATATATAAACCAAAAAAGCCATCTTTTCGGCACAATTCTCTTCTACCAAACGAACGATGGTGAAGCTATCTCAAACAGGAACAAAATAATACTAGGTACGAAAACCAAGTTACAACAGCTAATGTCAGCAAGACTTGTAACAAACAAAAAACTCAATCAAATTGAGTACATAAACCAAGTCACGACACCTAGTGTCAGCAAGACTTGTAACATGCATAAGACTCAAAAAATTGAGTACGTAAACCAAGTCACGACACCTAGTGTCAGCGAGACTTGTAGCAAACCAACTCAAACGCATTGAGTATATAAACCAAGTCCCGACAAACCATGTCAGCAAAACTTGTAAAAATACGCTATGACCAGGTATATAGATACCACAAAAAGAGTCCTTACAATGGAAAAGAAAGAGAATTCCTTACAAAATCTAAGCGGTAAACCTTTATTACATATGAACATACTAATGAGAACCGCTCCTACCACTAGGCAACCACCTACTCAAGCCACGAGTGCTATGTGAGGAACTACCATGCCGACCACCTTGGGAAGCACCTGTTCGACCAGGAGCCGCTTCCTGACGACGACGAACGCGAGCTCATTCAGGGTCACTCTCATTGAGCCGAGATAATTCATTACGCATAAAAATCATCGCAGGATGATCTTGCGAGCACCTAATTATGGACAGGTTATCCAGCCGATCCTGGTAATACTAACGCAGATCGACAATGGGCCCAGTCCCAAACTGATTAAGCTGAAGCCTCATAACAACACAAGTTCGTTCGTAGGCTTCAACATCAGCTTTCGATCTCTTCCTCCATCTCGAAGATACGTTCAGTAACTTTATCATCGAGACGATGGAAATAGGACCCTTCCCTCACGAAGAATTTGCGACGAACAGGAGCAGTAGCTACATTGCTCGAGGACCCAGCTCTTAGCTCTTCGTATCTACTCTGTAAAGTGCGCAAATTATCTTCCAGCTGGGCAGACCACTCCAAAGCTTCTCGATGCTTTCGAGCGACAGTTTCCGCTATCGTACACTGCTCAGTATACTTCTGCTGAAACTCATTTATATGACCATTGAGGTCATTAATCCTCTCCTTCAAATGCTGCTCGACACCCTTCAAGTTAGATATGGTCTCGACTTGCTTATCAGCTCGACGTTTCTCATGAAGATACGCTCGCTTATACTCTCGCCCTTGAGTGACGAGGGTACCATTCTGTACACGATTGTGATGAATAATATCACTTTGTTGTGAACACATCTTGTGCCATTCAAGCCTCATCCCTTCCACGTGCTCCATCAAAGCCTCCCAATAATTTTCACGATGACCAAACTGAGATAGAATCCGATCAAGGTGACTACCAAATTGCATAATCCAGTGATAGAGACCAAGAGGGAGCCGAAGACCGGACACATAAGTGGCAACACCGGCTAAATCGTGACGACACTTCTCTATTTCATCGCGTAACTCAAAACAATCTTCTTCCTCATGGACAGATTCTTCCTCATCAACTGAGGGAGACGAACAGCCACCTTCATCGGTGGTAGGTTCGTCAGTATCAGACAAAGCAGAAATTCGCTGCTTGGCTAGGCTAAGTTGTTCCCTATTGAATGCATCAATTGCAAGTTTTTTATTCTTCTCAACCCATCCTAGATTAGATATCTTATCGAAGACACCTTCTAACCAGCTTTGGAGCAAGCCAATGGGCGATTGCCTAAGTACAGAAGCATCGGTACTCTTTCTCAGACGAGTAATTTTAACGCAATCATTCCTTCCTACGGGAGCTACGTTACCCTACACAGTTGGGATAGAATATTAAGATTAACAAAGAGTAAAACGCTTCGAGCAAGAAATCACTGGTGTTCATTATCGAAATTGGAGATTGATACAACATAGTGAAAAGAAGAAATAAAGAAAAAGCTAACTAACGTTAGTAGTAGTAGCTTTCGACTCGGCTTCGACCACCTGCCGACCACCAGGGGCGCCATTAGGAACGTCCAGCGACCTCTCATTCACCAAAGAAGCAGTTGCACCACCAGAGGGAGTAGCACTATTCACGACCAGCGGATTACCGTCCGCCACGACTTCCTTCGCACCATAAAGCTGATCCACAACACACTCTTTGAGCTCACGGATACTCATAGGCTTAGCCAAGCTTTTGCAATGATCAAGAAGAGCGAACGAATGACCACCCTTACAAACACTACTCTCAAAGGCTGTCAAAACCATAGCTTTAGCATCAGAAATCATGGCTGCAAGGGTAGCATCATCCTGATACTGAAGAAGCGCGGGATCTGGAAATTTCACCTTCAGGTGATTCATGTACTCACACATACCCACCTTTTTCACAGCTCCGTATCCAGCGTGGATATGATCAGCATAACTCTTCGTCCTGAACAGCACATCAACGAACTCCCCGAGATACGAAGGGTTCAGAGCACCCTCCGTCTTATGGAAATTAAGTTCATCTGCCAGTGCCCGTTCACGAACCAGAGAAGTTTCCAGCTGAGCCTTTAGACTCAGATTCTCTTTCTCCAGCTTGCTCACAGCCTCCTGAGTGGCAACAGAAGTACCTAAAGTACTGATATAATCCGCAACATAGCGAAAATGGCCGGATACCTAAACACCAAAAAAATAAGTAACAACCAATATAAGACAAAACCCAAAAGTGCTCGCAAACAAATGATCGAAAGCTACTCACCGCATTTAGCATTTTGGGCGCCGGATAGCTTCGAAGAGTAGCAAGAGATGCCTCGGAAGGCACAGTCACAACAGTGCTCGAAGGAGTTTTTCTCCTCTTCCTAGAGGTAAGGTTACCATCAGTGATATTGGAGCCACGTTTCGAACGATCCGTGGTAGAAAGAGGATCACCTTCGTGGGAGATATCATCACCCACTCCCTCACTAAGAACATCAGAGGAAGCACCCTTTTTTTGAATCTTTCGGGGGGGCGGTTGTACAACTAGGGGTTCAACAACCTTCTTCACATCGAACTCCGGAAACTCTATGGGAAATCAGTCATGTCCATACCTAAAAGAAAGAAAATGACATTAGTCAAATCGAAAAATCACACAAATGGAAAGACAACAAAAAACACCGGGGAAACAGAGACATAGATTTTAGTCAAGGAATCATATGAGCAAGAATAGAATGATATCCCGTCAACCTTTCGAGGTGGTTTTCCTCATCTTTTCTCTGGGCTTATGAGTATGCAGGAGCATCTGCTGATACAAGGGTTGTTCACGAGTCAATCGGTATTTCTTGTCAACAGTCCTGTCTACGGATAGAAGGGTCGACCAACAAGGCATATCCTCATCCACCCTAGTCATTCGACGGATAAAAACATATTCGTTTCGCCACCCAGCAAAGTGGTCAGGATACTCCTTCACGAACGTGAGCTCGGTAAGGTAGCTATACACAATGAACCGATCACTATCACCAGGAAGAGTCTGTAGCCGAAACACAGACCGAAATAGCTGGAATGAGAATGTGACCCCGATGGTCGAACATACATTGTAGAAAGCCAGCATAACCATGATACTCTTAGGGTGAAATTGGGCGAGGACTATTTTATATCCTTTGCAAATCTCCATCATCCAAGGAGGAATAGGCAACAAAACACCTCTTTTAAACCAATCGCAATATACAGCAAAGAATTCAGCCCCAGGATTTTTAACGGTTTCACTAGGTAGGGGAGAATGTACATCAACCTTCTCCAGACAAGGATACCGACGCCGGAAATAGGCCAAAGAGCGTCCATGCATAAGACTAGCATCTTTGATTTGCTTAGCAGATTCAATCAACGCCAGCGTCTCATCGGAATCAGGGGGACACCGGTATCAAGAGAAAGTTCAGCAGAACCCCGGGAAGAATCACTTGGAGTTTCGGAATCACTCATCTTTATATTAGAACTATTATGCCCAGAAATTAACCAAAGAATCAAGATTTAAAACCACCAGAATACAATAACACAAGCCTATAACAGTTCAGATCAATAGAACGCAAAAGAAATAATCTAGAAGGAAAGATAGAAGAATTACTTGATCGGTGGAGATAAGTAGAAACTGGTACAAGCTTTATGTAGATCTGAAGGAGAAGTTATTGGAGGCTGGAGAATGATAAAGTGTACAATGAATTCGCCCCTTTTTAAGAAGTATAAATGGCGGCAGCAGGCCAAATGCATCACAGCCGTCCAATTCAAAATTGTGGATATGATTAGGCACAGAATCCGGAAAGGCAGCTACCTTTTGAAATTTAAATATTCAAAAAATGTAACTGATTCCGGAGTATATACGGGAGGTGCACAGACTGGGATACGAAAGCGAAATTCAAGGGTCACATAAAGAAGAACGGTCCCAGCGACAACCAGCATTCGAACGCAAAAATGTGAACATAGACTCGACTAAAAGAAAAAGTTACCAGTCGCTTAAATTATAAAGATTCTCGTTCGACTCACTATACCGCGAATGCGAATTATGTGAATCGAACACCTAATCTCAAAACTTTAGCGACTGGAGGGGCTTATGGTATATACCATAATACTCGGATTGCCCAAATAACCACAAGAGGCCTGAAAGGCCCACATACGATGACAGTCAACAGAGAAAAGCTGTAGAACGGCCCAGTTAACATAAAGTAGGGACCAAGTAAACACAGTACCGCGAAACGGGCGACACGATCAACACAAGTAGACAAACGCGGAGTGATCGTGTAGAGCCGAAATCGGGAACAAGGCATTATAAAAGGAGACAGACCTATCATAAGAAAGGTACGCACACTCAAGCAAGAATCTAGATTCATTCAGGCATAAAGCTAACTTTAGCATCGGAGCTTTTCCCCGGAAACTATCCGGGGATCTTTGCAGGTTCATTGCCGGACTGTTTTGGGTGTCAATCATCGGAGTAAAGGAAGCAGAATCACATAACCGTTCAACTCATAAATAATTAAACACAAACTTATCACAATTATATAGCCTATAAAACAACAAATATATAGCCTAAAAACAACAAATATAATACATATATAAATCAAACTCGTTCTTATAAAATCTATTAAGTCATAAAATACAAGCAAATTAGCATAAAACACAAAATAAAAGTCTAAAACAACATTACTTATATCGTAATTAACTAACCAAAAATCAATTCATTACCATTTACCAACTTATCTAAATACAAACAAATTATATAGATTTACTAAAATAAAAAGTCAAAACGAATTAAAAAAACACCTCTAATTTGTGATTTGGGAAAGAGCCGGGTTGATTCAGAAAACGAGCGGCAATAGGGGCATGTGTTGAGCCGCGTTGGTGGATGCCCAATACCCAGGTCAGGTGATTGGAGGGGCCGGCGGCAGCGGAGCGGTTGGGGTTCCAGGGATGGGGTATGGAATTTGGATCTGGCCTCTGGGATTATTTAGGCACCGCGTCTGGTGACTTATGTTCAGATTTGGGATTTTTTATTTTTTTTTTGCCTAAAATTGACTCAAAACGACGTCGTTTTAAATCCGATTTAGGTAAAAAAAGAAGGTTGTCTGTGCCTTTCTTCTCCGACGCCACAGCCGCGCGCAGAGGCGGAACTTTTTTTGGAGAAGGCGGAAATAGGCGCGCTTCCTGTCGTTACTATTCCTGGGCCTTCGCCGGGAAATTTTAGGGGAGGCTGGAGCCACCCTACGCCTACCGGTGGCTCCGCCCCTGCCTACACCCTTGTGGTGAAGTAGTCATAGGCCCTGTTTTCCATAATCAATAAGAAGGAGAGAAAAAGTGTCACTCTAGTGATCAAAAGAATGCTTCATGTACAAAAGAAACAAAGGAGCATCCTAGGTATTAAACCTCTGAAAGTGAGGTATTGATTGCGCATTAAATGCCCCTTAAGTAGTAGAGAATTTCAGACGGAGAGAAGATCATTTGTTGCTGATATTCTCTACCTTTCCTTGACAAAAAATATGCTGCTGAGTTGACCTCTCTACAAATATGAAAAATGATGATCCTCTTTATCTCCAGTGTGTTGATTAGATTCATCACTTGGTTCCTGATAGGCCATGGTGGTAGCTTCTCCTTCTTGACGATTTGAGTAAGCTGCAAGCTATCTGTCTCCAGCACAAATGGTTGTAGACCTTTCTAAAGTGCTAAAAAGAGGCCTGGCAAACTGAAAGAAATTTTGCATGCAAAGGTGAGGTTGCAGTTTTATCGTAGTCCTGCATTCCTATGGTAAGAGTTCCAATATGATCCTAACTATACAGTATACGCCCTAAACCAGCCTTCTCTAAGTCATTAATGAGGCATCACAATTAGTCTTATAGACTTATAGTCTCTATCAAGAGGGTTCCATTTAATGACTCTGATACTTTTAGTTCCATTTTTTCCGAAAAAGAGGATTATCCCTTGAGCAATGTAGTGTTTGTTAGATTTGAGAGATAAACAAAGTGGTTTAGTAGTATAAATTATAAAAGAGAGATTTAAAATCTTTTTCCAAATACTGTATGGCTGAAAAATCTCATTTTCATATAAGAATTTGTTTCTACTCTTCCGGACCTCCCAACAAATTATCGTTGGCAAATTGACTAGAAGAGACTGAGTGACGGATGATTTTAGATTTGTAGGACCAATAATACGCTATCCAATCAAAGACGGTTACAGAGGTTAACTTTGGAAGTTCTAATGCAACATGCATTTTATTTCATAGATTTAAACTCAAGGGGCATGAATTGAAATAATGTTACATATTATCAACATGGTTGCATGCTGGGCATTTGGAGACAATATTAAAGCCACTTTTTTCTCAAAATATTTGCAAAAGGCAACCAAGTATTGAGCAATTTCCATATAAATTTTTTTTAGATGGAACCTGATTACGCCATAGCTTGGAAGTTACACATTGACATTAACATTGTTAAACTTAATCTTATTTTTAACATTTAGCTAATTGATTTTTTTGTGTGGATTATTCGCTCTTATTAACATTGTTAAACTTAATCTCATTAATTATAATACCTTTTCAAAAATATAAGGTTAAGAAAATAATGATATTAATTACGAGATAGCAACCGTTTTTGTGAAATAAATTAAATATTTAAGT
Source organism: Cruciata laevipes (assembly GCA_963678965.1). Classification (NCBI taxonomy): domain Eukaryota; kingdom Viridiplantae; phylum Streptophyta; class Magnoliopsida; order Gentianales; family Rubiaceae; genus Cruciata; species Cruciata laevipes. Next base: position 6,748,732 of record OY787632.1, on the reverse strand, counting down.
ATAAAAATATGACGTGTCTAAATCACGTAATCTTCTACTCCCTCTGGACCAGCTATTTCTGCACATGAGACTTTTTTCAGTCAACCATGCTAAATTTTGACTGAATTTTTGAATGCATAGATAATTAAAAATATTATCATATCTAATATTGTTGGAATTGTCATAACATGTAGTTTATTAATATCAAATTTTTATATCTTGATAATATACGTAGTTAAAGATATTAGCAGTTAAACACGTGTATTGAAGACCGTGAAAAGTCAACATTGCAAAATAGAATTGGTGAAAATATGCTGGTAGACATTTTTTAGCAAAAAACCAAAAAATCAAAAAGACAGGAAATACATGGAGACCGGAGTAAATAGGGTACACGTACATTGACTCATTGAGTACCGACATAGAGTTTTGGTATATCCTCGTCTCTATTCTCTGTGAGAATCTTCCGCCGCCGTCGCAACTCTCTCGCACTACCATCCCCCGTCACCGCTGTCGACGGGCCGTCGTCGTCACCATATTTCCAGGTTACCTCAATTCCGATTTCTAAATTAAAAAAAAAACCCACTTCGGATCTCCAATTTAATTCATTCTTCTGGGTTTAGGGTTAATAAGAGTTTGGGGATTTTCCGATTTCATAGCACACTTCAAACTCGATAAGCTGTGATGACGCAGGGTTTTGACGGGGGCGTCTGGTTAAGCAGACCCGTATCTTGGCGGGGCAAACCCGGATGGCATGTTGATTGACCCGTATCAATCACATTTGCAACCAGGATTTTGCAGCCATGGCGGGCTCTCCTTCCTTTTGCCTAATTTGATGCAATCTGAGCTTATCTTAGCAACCCCAGGATTTTTATAAATAAAAAGGAGATGTTATTTTTGGAAAAAGTTATCATCTTTGATTATTTTTAGATAGAGATCTAACTATTGTGTAACTGATATAATATAATTGATATGCACTGTTTAGCTTTACTAAAGGTAATATAATTTGAAGCTGGATTGATTTCTCTTTCAGTTTGGTTGGATAGGTAGATTATTGTCCCTTTATTCATAATCTATCTTGTGATAATTATTCGGTTTGTAAAAAAATGTTATTTGTAAAAAAATACAAAGAGCAAAATCAACAACCAGTATGCCTTCATGATACAAAATTCGAACATCTAACTATAGTTAGAACTACATTTGGTTAACTTTCCAGTTTAATATTCTTCAAACTTCATAGTTTAATTTTTTTTCTTTTTTTGAAAGTTCATAGTTTAATTCTCATCTTTCTCTTCACCAATGGCACGAAATTGCACAAAAATAGACAATAACACGTCCTAGCTCCTTATCATATACCCACCCTAAGAGTGGATCAAAATTACAAAGCAAACAAGTTCAGATCATTTATTGAATTTGTCTACAAAACTTCTTTTTATAATTTTCTTATATTGCTCAACACTGTTCCTAAGAATCTAGTGATAGGCAGAGCCCAATCAAAAAAGCTCAGCACAAAAAAACATACCTTTGGACATATTAAGTCTAATCCAGAAGCTATGCGTGTCCTCTGCACACCAAAACAACAGAAATGAAATTATGAGAAACATTCCAAACCCAGAGGCTGTAAAAATTATATCTTATCATGTTAAAACTATGTGATCCTGAGGTGTATAGATTATGATTTAAGATCCTGAGGTGTATAGATTATGATTTAAGTAGAACGAAAGTATTAACCTCTAAGGTATCTCCTGTCCCACATACACTCACCAGATTAAAGTGCACTGCCTATAAATGGCATTAGTAGTTTTAAGGCATGGGAATTTGAGGTTTTCTTGTGTATCTGCCTGTATAAAAAAGAAAAAATAAATTTAATAAGCCAAATTTCATGGAAAATGACATGGATTCAAAATCTTCAAATCCAAAGAACTGCAGCTGATACAACAAACACTTTACTTAAGTTCTTAAGAATAGAGTGCTAAACTTTTCTGCATGGTTTGGACATTGTCTCATAAGTTGTGCCAAAGCCTTTCCACCACCTAAACCAAAAAAAATAAAATAATGATAAATCATAAGATGATGATGGAACTGTGAGGATTCTCCCAGTTTCAAGATGTTAAAATAAAAAGTGTACTTTAGACATGTGTGTTCAAGTTAAAGAAAATATATTTGAGACATGTCCTTTAAGAAATATAATCCATTTAGCTGTGAACATCTTGTACAAGGATCTGCATTTAGATGGCTTCAACTTCAAGTTCCAGCTGCATTTTACTTTTCCAAATCCCTCTCCTCCTTCCAAAATGATCCAAACTTGTGGAAACCCATTGAGAATGAGTGAATTGCATAGATGGTAGGTACAATAGCCACCCAGAATATACAATGCATTTCATTTTTCGGTTTTAGTCTATAAAGATTTATGCATGGCTTTGGCAAAAACAATCTTTTTAACACATGCTTTGGTGAAGGCTGTAAAATTAATGTCCTGATTTTGCTCACTCATTGCTAGAGATTTTGATTCCATATATAATGAGATTGTGATTTTCCATATTTCCCAGAAAATGCTAGAGATTGTGATTCCACATATAGATCTGCCTAGGTTTTGAATTTCTACAACGTTGACTGCATAATCATTTTCTGTGTCTATGATAGTACAAGATATTCCAAGTTCTAGAACATATGGTTAATTTTTTTTTTTTGGGGAAAAAAATCATCTATCGTATTCATCCCGATGCATACTAAGTGAACACTAACTATTAATCAGACAATGAATAAAGAGATCATGCTCTTCGAATTGTACCCAGACTTTCTAATATATTCAAAGAATTTAGAATACCAGAATATAAAAGCATTGTCTCAAAATACCACCAGCTATAGCAAAAGGGCCAATATCATATCAATATCAATATCAATATCATGATATTAAAAAACAAAGGTGGTTTTCTATGTACACTTGTTTAAGATAAATACTTACAGATGAGATCTCTTCATTGAGAAATAAAAAACATCTGTACAAGGATACATAGAGGGAAGCTTTGCTGGCTTCAAGTCACCTCTGCACTTCGTTTTGCCATAAGAGGTCCAAATTCTTCTTGTCCTCCCAAAAATGACCCCAACTCCCAGGGACAAATTGACAATTCATGAAATAACCAGAAAAGACATAAAAATTTATCAAAAGAAACACAGGTAGCAGATAATTTACAATAATCAATGGGTTTAAAACAATGTTTTTCAGAAAAAAAAAAACAAAGTGCAAGAATCACATCACAAAACCCTCTACTCTGCTATTGCAAATCGAACAAACATCATAATTTTGACCAATAGATTCTATATTCGTTTTGAGACTAGAATGAACTCACCCTGAAGCACGGCCACCTTCTGAGAAAATCAACGACCAGTATGCCTTCATGATACTATTGGACTGACCATATAAAACACATTGCTTCGTTTTGGTCAGTTTTCCAGTTTAACAATTGCCATATTCTTCAACCTTCATAATACAGTTCTTATCTTTCTCTTCACCTAAAGCATGAAATTGCACAAAACTAGGCAATAAGAGGTCCTAGCTCCTTATCATACCCTAAGAGTGGATCAAAATTACAAAGCAAACAAGTTCAGATTATTTATTGAATTTGTCTACAAAACTTCTTTTTATAATTTTCTTATATTGCTCAACACTGTTCCTAAGAATCTAGTTATATGCAGAGCCCAATCAAAAAAGCTCAGCACAAAAAACATACCTTTGGACATATTAAGTCTAACCCAGAAGCTATGCGTGTCGTGCACACCAAAACAACAGAAATGAAATTATGAGAAACATTCCAAATCCAAAGGCTGTAAAAATTATATCTTACATGTTAAAACTATGTGATCCTGAGGTGTATAGATTATGATTTAAGTAAAACGAAAGTATTAACCTCTAAGATATATCCTGTCCCACATACACTCACCAGATTAAAGTGCACTGCCTATAAATGGCATTAGTAGTTTTAAGGCATGGGAATTTGAGGTTTTCTTGTGTATCTGCCTGTATAAAAAAGAAAAAAAATAAATTTAATAAGCCAAAGTTCATGGAAAATGACATGGATTCAAAATCTTCAAATCCAAAGAACTGCAGCTGATACAACAAACACTTTACTTAAGTTCTTAAGAATAGAGTGCTAAACTTTTCTGCATAGTCTGGACATTGTCTCATAAGTTGTGCCAAAGCCTTTCCACCACCTAAACCAAAAAAAATAAAATAATGATAAATCATAAGATGATGATGGAACTGTGAGGATTTTCCCAGTTTCAAGATGTTAAAATAAAAAGTGTACTTTAGACATGTGTGTTCAAGTTAAAGAAAATATATTTGAGACATGTCCTTTAAGAAATATAATCCATTTAGCTGTGAACATCTTGTACAAGGATCTGCATTTAGATGGCTTCAACTTCAAGTTCCAGCTACATTTTACTTTTCCAAATCCATCTCCTCCTTCCAAAATTATCCAAACTCGTGGAAACCCATTGAGAATATATGAAACAATCATAAATGATATCAAACATTATCAATAAACACATGTAGCAGATAATTCTCATACTACAATCAACGAGTCTGAACTTTTTAACTTAGGAAAAACAAAGGGCAACATTTACAGCACAAAAGCTCTATTCCGTTTATTCAAAACAAAATAACTGTTTCAGGCATAATTCAAACAGGGTCAATTAAAACCCATTGATTAAAGTTGTTTGATAAAAACTAACTCTTTTTGAATCAAGACTAGTAAGAATATTGTATTAAGTTGTGCACCTCCAGACATTCCACCACCTGAAAAATTTTAAAAACAAAAGTTGTAGATTACTCTTACAAGATGAATAGGTCCTATATGTGGATCTGAATATTTACATTTATGACAAAAACATCATTCAAAAGTATATTTTACTAATTTTCCTGTTCTAATAATGCACTATACTTTGTTTAATTTTTCCTATGCGGAGTCATATGTTCTGGTCTTACTGAAGCGCGTTGATGGCTCTGAACTATATTGTTGTCGCAAATTCATATAGGAATTCTCCTTTCTCTATGTAGCATGGTAGAAACTTCTCTGACCTCCTCCCACTGCTTTTATATATTGTTGTTTTATGGTCCTAACAGGGTAAGGAAATCTAAAGGGGTAGTCAAAAGGGGTAGTGAGGACTGACGAGTTTCATCAAACTTCAGGTGCTTCAATTTGCATGTGAGTTCAATTTGCTCTTTCAAATCGCATATATTTCCTCTTCATGAGAATAAACTGTTCAGAACATGACTTTGATTTTAAAACAAGCATACATTTGATATAGTGCCGGAGCTGTAGTTGGTCAAGGCAGGTCCTGCTTTTTTTCTTAAAAAATATGTTTTATTAATTTGTGCTTTGACCAACCATGAATATTGAAGTAATTAACCCTTCATCCATTTCAGTATTCCTGTAATCCGTATTCGATCAATTGGATCTAAATTTAAAACTCACTATGTGGCGTCAATCATCCACCCAAATCCTAATCCTAATCCTTCCACCACCACTGTTGGTCGTCTATCTGTGACCAAATCACAATCCCATAATCTACTTGGATTTTTTAAAAACAAGTTCAAATTTGATGTAGGGACAGAGCTAGTTGGGCAAGGCAGGAGGTGCCATTTTTTTTCTAAAAATATATTTTTAAATTTAATTATATTAATTTTTTTACTTTGACTTATCATGAAATTTTTTAAGTAATTAACCCTTCATCCATTCTTGTTCCTGTAATCTCAATTCGATCAATCGGGATCCTAATGTCTACACTACCGTTGTTGGTCGTGTATACTTGACCAAATCGCTAACTCAAATCAGTCGTCTTCAATCCATAATACATCCCCTGTAGCCCATGATTCTAAGATTGACATTGCACCACCGATTTCTTTGTCCCCGCTGCTGAATCCACCAGACCAATGCTGCACTAGACCGACCGTCACGGACTGCACCTTTGCCTTTTGAGGTAGTTCTCTAAATCTCTTCCCTCTCCTTTTTTTCCCTGTAATATTGAAGTTTGTAGGTGTTCAAAAATTTGTTTGATTAATTTATGAGATTGTAATGTTTTAATTTCAGGATACGAAGAAAACACGGTTTTTCAGGTTAGGATCGACAAACTAGTTCAGTACTCATAGATCCTGACCTGAGTATAGTGGTGGTCGGAGTGGTGTGGCTGGCGGAGCGGTGATAAAGGATTTTTGGGAACAAAACCTGGAAAAAAACAAACAAACATCAGCATAGAGAGGGGTGTTGATTCCCTTTCCTGAAACCCCCAACCAAATAGCCCATAAGTTGTATCCCACAATTCTTGAAGCACAATAGTTGTCCGTGTTTGGTAAACTGCTAAAAAATAGCTTATTTTGAAAGCAGAAGTTATTTTTTTATCCAAAAGCACAAGGTGGTCAAAATTAAGGGTATGTTTGGTAAAGTGCTTATAAGCAAAACTGACCAATAAGCACTTATTTTGAAAGCGGTTGCGACTATCTTCTGCTTTTGGTTGCCAAAATAACTTCGGCTTTGGCGATAAGCTATTTTTTCCCAGTTTACCAAATACTAAAAGCAGTTGTGCTTTTAAGCAAAGCAGCTGAAATTCTATGCCAAACACACCCTAAGCTGGTCACGACAGCTTTGCTTATAAGCACTTTTTAGCCACCTTCCACCAAAGAGACCTTTGATACCATTATAGAGATGTTTTTGGTAGTGGTTGGTGGTGGTCGTGGTAGTGATGATGGTGGATTATGACAAAGATGGTCATGAAGGAATTCCACAAAACATGATAAACGGGGAAAGAAAATTCAAAAATAAAAATCCAATCAAACATGAACAAGCTTTCCCTTTCATGAAACCCCCAACCAAATAGCCCCTAAGTTGTATCCCATAATTCTTGAGTTACTTGATACCATTGGAGATGTTTTTGGCAGTGGTGGTTGGAGTGAAGGATGATGGTGGTGGATTATGACCCACGTGTTTGATAAGTGGTTAAGTGTCTGATTAATTGCTCCATATGTCAAGGTTCAGATCCTGACAGTTGCATTTGTCAGCACTAGAAAGTAACCACCAGGTAATCACACCCTTTGACGATGTGATTAACCTTCTCATCAACCATGTTGCCGGGATGTCGGGGGATGGTGATAAAGGCTTTTGGGGAAACGGAATATAAAAATGGGGAAGGGGGTTCTAAAAAACCTCAACCAAACATCAGCAAAGAGAATCAATGGTCCCTTATTCCCTCTCCATTTCCTGAACACTTTTGAGGATGTTGAAGTCATTTGACTTCATCTTGGCACATTTTACTAATGACTTATGTCCTGTTTGCCAGAGCTTATCAGTAGTTCAGTTCAATGAAAATGCAATTTTATGAAAATTCAGTTATGCATTGATTTTTTTTCAATACATTAAATTTCATTTCAGTTCAATTCAGTGTAGCAAAGCTACAAGGCCGTTTTGCCAAAGCTTATCTGTATATCAGTTCAATTCAATTCAATGCAGCAAGAGGCAAAGAGGGACTTAAAAAAGTCACGAGGTACAAGGCCCTCTTTGCCAGAGCTTATCTGTATATCAGTTCAATTCAGTTCAGTGAGTAAGAAATAAGCTCTGGCAAAAGGGCCTTAAAAGGGTCACAAGCTACAAGACCCTCTTTGCCAGAGCTTATCTGTATATCAGTTCAATTCAGTTCAGTGCAACAAAAAAAAGCTCTGGCAAGAGGGCCTTAAAAGGGTCACGAGCTACAAGACTCTTTTTGCCAGAACTTATCTGTATATCAGTTCAATTCAGTTCAGTGCAGCAAGAAATAAGCTCTGGCAAAGAGGGTCTTAAAAGGGTCACGAGGTACAAGACCCTCTTTGCCAGAGCTTATCTGTATCAGTTCGATTTAGTCATGCTGATTTTTTTTCAATAAATTAATTTTCACTTCAGTTCGATCCAGTTCAATTCAGCAAAAAATAGGATCCAGTAAACATGGCCTATTGATCCTTTCCGAGTGGATGTTTTCCTGAGTGTGCTCAATTTACTCTTCATTTCCCGGGGTTTTCTTCCGCCAATTGGTTTTCTTCTTTTGATCAGAATAAATTATTTGAGCTTGCTCATTTTTACCCTAGTGAATTTTCATGTGATGATTTGGTGCAAACTGGAATACTCACTTGATAGAACATTAGAGATGATGAGAGGTTTTGGAATTTGAAGGCCATTAATGATTTTTCAGTAAACCTTGTGGAGAAGCATGGCACTTTTTCGAAAGTGTATCTGCGGGGTTTTGCTTATACCGCGACGACTACTGCATCGCTTAAGAGAGCATTTTCTGCCATAGTGAAAGATAGATGGCACTTTCTTCCATAGTATGGAAGTTAAACATTTTCCTAATTTATCTAGGAAAATATGTGTCCTGAATGTAATAGTTCTAGTTGTGCATTGACATTATTATGGATATAGGTTTTGATATATTTTAATAAAAAATTATATTCCATTATGACCTACCAGAAAAAGATCCTATCTCTGCCTGATTTGATTTGTGCATAATAGCATTTTTTGCTACACTAGATTTCAATAATCAAAATGTTATAGATCATATTTACCTATATATACCTGTATATATATTATGGTCAGTATAAATACATAAAAATGCATTCTGCTGCATTTTGATGCAATATAAGGTATATTATTATATGAGGGGGTGAAGTGTAAATACTGTAGAGCCCATAAATGATGGGAATCTTCAAATTTTGATTTATATGTTTTGATAAAAGATTTACAATATACTAAATAAAGTCATATTAATTTTTAGGAGAAGATCCTATCTCAGCTGATTTGATTTGTGCATAATAGCATATTTTGCTACACTAGATTTCAATAATCAAAATGTTATAGATAATATTTACCTATACACCTGTACATATAAAGGTCAATATACTTACATAAAAATGCATTCTGCTGCATTTTTTGCATTTTGATGCAATATAAGGTATATTATAATTTGAGGGGATGAGGTATAAATACTGTAGAGCCCATAAATGATGAGGAATCTTCAAAATTTGATTTATATATTTTGATAAAGATTTATTATATACTAGATAATGCCCGAATTCATATTAATTTTTAGAAAAAGATCCTATCTCTGCAGCTGATTTGATTTGTGCATAATAGCATATTTTGCTACACTAGATTTCAATAATCAAAAAGTTATAGATAATATTTACCTATATACCTGTATATATTAAGGTCAATATACTTACATAAAAATGCATTCTGCTGCATTTTAATGCAATATAAGGTATATTGTAATATGAGGGGGTGAGGTATAAATACTGTAGAGCCCATAAATGATGAGGATCTTCAAATTTGATTTATATATTTTGATAAAGATTTACTAGTATACATACTAGATGATGCCCGGTTTCATGCCCAAATTCATATTAATTTTTTTAGCAATTTCTTTTTTAGCAATGATTTATATATAGATATATACGAAGAGTAATCTTTTAAAATAGTATTAATAGTCAATCAAATCGACACATGGAAAGTTTATTATACTCCATCAATTTCATATCTTGATTAATAGAGTATATTCCATTAAATCTATTTTTTATAAGATTAGGGATAATTTTTTTGTTATTTTAAATAAATTTAGCATTAAATTTTTTATTTTTTTTTGAAAAGTAGCATTAAAAAACTTGTTCAGGGTCAAACTTACTAATGAGCTAATTAAGGAAAGAGAAACATTACATGGAGACTTTTGCTCCAAGAAAAAATATATATTCCTGAGACTCTTGTGAAAATAATGTTTTTAGTTTTTTTTAAACAATGAGAAAATTTTGTGAGAGCGTCATGTGTCCCTTCTACATGCGCTCTCACAATGTAGCACTTTTATATATAATATAGAATATAAACATGCATTTGATAAGCAATGGACACAGAAGCTGTTATGAAACCATTAGGTAATTACCCAAGTCTGTACTTGTTATAATGACATTGGTGGTTTTTGGGATTTTAATTTCATTAGTGATCTTTAAAATAAAATAAAATTGGTGATCTAGTTCACAAGCAAAGTTGGTTCTATTTTAAGGTGCTGAACTAGTTGATGTCACAGTGGATTAAGAGTGGACGCTTGTGTCCTATTTTCATGAACTTATGTTTTGAAAATTATTGGATTGAAAAAAGAGAATAACATGCTGAATTAACGTGAATTTTATCAAATTATATATTACATATCTATATAACTGAACTGAAAAAAGCTCAGACAAATAGGGCCTTATATGGTGTGTATTTTGTCTAGTGATTGTGTGATCTAAGATGATGGGTCTTTATAGTATTGTTTGAATACAATACTATGAATAAAAGAACTTGTTCATTTACATCCTATTATTATAGGCTGGAAAAGACAGTGGATGTTTATGGAAAGGAAAAAAATCCCCTTATAAGTCATAGGGATGAACTAATAGACTACAAATAAGTTGCAAGAAGTGTTCCAATATTCATAATAGGTTGCATAAATTTGTCCTAATACACTGTCATAGGTTGCAAAAATGCGTTCTTACAAGTCATAATGGAGGTAAATTATAAGTTATAATTGGGTTCAATAAAAGTGTCTCATGACTGCATATTGGTTCACATTTAAAGTCACTTATAAATAAATGAATTGCATAAAATTAACACAGTGAAATTAAAACATTTTAACTTTCAAACACAGTTTTCTCCCAATTAGATAGGTGTACTTAGATTGAATAAAAAGGTAGAACACATTGAACGTCTTTGGTGAAATATGAATTATTCCTACTGGTGGCAATCAGTAGTCTATTTGGTTTCAGCTGATTCTGTTTTTGACTGTTCCATAATGCTTTAAGCAATGTTTTAAATTGGAAGGGGGGACTTGAATTGATAAATGCAAACTTAGGTGTTCTCTTATTATTTTTTTTACCTTACTAAGTAACTGCAGACTCGTGATCAACTTGTGTTTATGTTTACTCAGTCTTGTACCTTTCTGCTGTGCGTCCACTCGACTGTGCTATATTCACCAATTTAGTTCTTTAGAAAGGCACACTTGTTTTTTTGTAGTCCTACTAAAATTATATACCAGTAGTTGTATTATTTTGGGCTGATAGTCTTGTATTACCTTCCACTCTTCTTCGGAGATTATGATTTTGTACGATCGGTTCCGATGGTTAATTTGCTCTGCATCTGGTCATTTTAAAATAGAAGTAATAGATTGTAATTTTATTTTTCGCTTTCATACAAGCTGGGAGAGTGATAAGAGGAAACTGATCAAATTCCTTACTAAGGATTAATTTATTGCAATTTTTTCTGCAGTTGGTAATCTTCACCAACTGATGGACGGTGCGGGTAAAAAGAGAAAGAGGGGTAAGAAGGGAAGAGAACGAGATAAGAAAAGAAAACTTGCTGATTTTTCTGAAGGATTTAAGGGAGTAAGTTTGTTTTTATTTTTTACATTTTATGTTTTACTTTTTACTTTTTTATTTTTAATGGACAATATACTAAAATTATTTATTCCAACAGGAAGTCTTTGTATGCTGGCCACGCACCCTCGGCATGGGAAAAGTGTCCAATCAGGGTCGAACAAGTACGTCATAGTTTTTGATTTTGTTGAGCACTGGATTTTGATTTGGTTGCTTTACTGCCGTCATAGTTGTTTCCCATATTTATGTATAAATTATGTAATGACAATTGGCAAAAAGGATTTATGTTTAGAATATATATTCACGTTTGGCAAAAAGAGATTCACGTTTGATTTGGTCAAGCCTAATTTTTAGATTGGCTTATATTAACGAAGAAAATTATCCTTCTCATTTACAGAAACGTGCGTGAATCACGCTGCGATTAATTGCGTGGAAGCAATATCTCGGCTGCAGGCGATAGAAGAAGAAGATGAAGATGAGGAGGGGATAAAGAAAAAGAAGAAGAAAATGAGGGGATCCATACAAGAGCTTAACGACAGGATGCCGCATGTGAAGGGGAGGAATTTATCAACGGAATATGAACTAGGAATTCCCGTTCCCATTACGGAAGTTTTGGATCACCTTCGTTCCCGCGGGGTATGTTATGAGACACGTTATCCATTGAAAACGGATGGACATGCTCGGGAAAAGTATGAGGATATTCCAATAAAAAACAAAGTAAGTTTATTATATCATTTTAAAGTAAAGTTCATTATTTAAGTTTATTATGATGGAATATATGATTTATTATTTAAGTTTATTATGATGGAATATATGATGTAATGCAAATAACATATTTGCAGGCCAAACGAATTTATATATCTAACAGCAAATGGTTTTGGATGCGCGAGGATCCAAATCCCGAAACTTTTCGGGATAGAAACTTCAAGCAATTGTTCAAGCATCCCATTCTTGGTGTGTTCAAGCTTTGTTTATACCCTACAAAGGAATGGCAAAAAGATCACATATATGATGAAGATGGTTATCCCGACTTAGGAGAAATAGAATATCATGTGATGATGATAGCGGGATATGGATGGCATGAAGGTAAAATAACTAATTATTACCTATGCAAAGTTTTAAATGGGAAGACAAAGAATAATATGATACTAATTCTTTTTAATGCTTAACTTAAGTATATATAGCCATTTGGCTTAATGTGTACACTTATATACACTTACATATGGCCAAATTGAGGTATTAATTTGGATTTTGTTGTTTTAATTATATTTATTGCAAATTACAATAATTCATTTATCTTAATTATATTTTATCTATTTAGGTCGATTCTATTATATTGTCAAGAATTCATGGGGTCCAGATTGGGGCATACATGGATATGGCATGATAGGAGTTGAGTATTGTGTTCAAGCTGGTTGGCCTTGTTTGGTAGATGACATGTACAAACCAGAAGATTATTGGCCTGAAATTAAGAAAAGGTACGGAACTAAAGTTTTCAAATGACTTTCAATAATATTACGTTGTGATTTCATTCCATTATCCGGTTGTTTTACATTTTATAATTGTTGTATGTTTATAATCAAGTTTTCTCTAAATGGCAAAAAAATCTCATTTGTTTATTTTTTTTCCAACTGTAGGCATTCTTGTGATGGATGAGTCTGCATGAGACTACTGCTTTTGGTGTTTGATGGCGGTGGAGAAAATTTTGTTCTTGAACTATAAAAAAATCTTTATCGGGATTTTTCCCACTGGGTTTTTTCATCCCGATAAAGATTTTCTTTATTTAATGAAAAAACTAGATTCGTCCACTAATTGGTGCAATGATAATTCGCCATGATATTTAAACAGTGCAGTTTACATTCGTGCAATCACGCCCTCCAATCTCCATTAATTGTTGTTATCATTCCTACAAAACAAAAGAATTAGGGTTAGCTTTCGCGTTTAATGAAAAAGGCAAATTCTCATTTGAGACCTGTCTCAAATGAGACCAAAGATTATATGAGACTGTTATTGATTGAATTTATCGTTGGTGAGCTTTAAACCCGCCAATTTCCTTGATTGAATTTGTCGTTGGTGAAATTGACCAAGGAAATTATCAAGAAAATTGACCGAAAGATCAAACAAATTGAACGAAAGATCAAATTAACTGAAAAATCAAGGCAAAACAAAAATACTCAAGGACATTGATTGAAAGATCAAACAAACTGACTAAAAGATCAAGCAGAAACAGTAAATGCTCATTCCCCTGCTCTTGGTCTCCACAAGGACATGTCTCACCCAAGACTTTCTCAATGAAAAAACTAGATTCGTCCACTAATATTGCCATTAGGTTCTGTGATGATTACAATTATTAGAAATCCAACAATCATGTTTGTTACTTCAAAATATAATAAAATGGCCAAATTCTCACGCACAACAATTAAACCATGAAGGACAAATTAGAATAATTGGACTTATAGTCAATAGTATCTATATAAAGTCAATTTAGATTTTCATGTGTAAAATCGATAATTTGTAAATTTATGTTTAATTGTTTGTTGAATACAATTAAATTTTCCATATGAATACAATACTAATTTACTTATAAAAGGGCATTTAATAAATTATACTTTTAACTAATTTTGTATGATTATACAAAATATTTAATTTATGGTATTAATATTTTATTATTTGTAAAATATATTTTTAATTACCAAAAATTCATGTGTGCCAATATTTGTTTAACCAAAAAATATTTTTTAGTGACTTATATGGTGGTTGTCAAACCAGAGGTGGGTTTGGGTTCATTTGTTAGAATCTGTATACAACTTTGGTCATAAATAAAATATTATATAATTTTTAGGGACTAATATGCAAAGAAACAAAATTACAATATGCATAAAAAAAATCAATTCAAATGGAATCACGACGAACGTTTTCCTTGAAACAAATTAGGCCTCGTATGAGTCTTTGTTCCCTCGGATAAGACCATCAAGGATGAAAGTCAACTCGTGACCGTCATTTCGGAAGGCTCATAGCCCGAAGACAATCTATCACATTAGACACTGACCTGAATGGAACGACGGTAGAATACAGAACCAAGAACAGACAGAGCCAGGCTGAAAAATGATGGAGAGAGGGAATTTGATTGCCTAAGGCTATTTTATTTCTGAACTCTTCTAAGGCTGACTCTAAGACTGTACTTATAGGGAGGTGAGGAGTCAGGTCTAAATGCAGAAATGAATGCAATCAATCAAATTTGAGACGTTTTCCCTTGATTGTTGCCTTCAGACTACTTGATTGTTGGCCATAAATCAGCCCATAAATCAGACTACTTATTGTCTATTTTAATTCAGCAATTAATTGGATAATTATAGCTAATTCACATTAATAGAAAATAAAACTGATCATCAAGTTTTGAACAGTTATAAAACATTTGAGCCTGATACCAAGCCCAAAACCTTATTTTCCAACATCATTTACAGGAATTTTCCACTCCATGTTTATTTGCACTTGAATTCCATATCAACACAGGTCTTTTGATTTGGTTGTCGTCTCTTACTTATGATATGACTCAAGAGTACTTGGGAATTGTATATGCATTTTTTTTCCAGATATGTTTTATGTATTATAAGTGCTCATTCGTCGTTTTTTTGTATAAACCTACAGGTACGATTGAAACTAAATTCTCTTAATAAGTATTTTCCTCTAATATGTGGTAAGTTACTGTTTCTTTCATGAATTCTCTCTTTAGAAACTTAAAAAATTCGTTCGTTACCTTTGCGTCGTGCGGTGGCGGTTTTGTTATTGTTCTTATGTGGAGCTCTATTGCGGCTGTCAAGGTATTGAAGTTTTTCGTTTCGTGATGCTCTATTCTTAGGTCCTGTTTACTAGAGGTTATACTCAACTGAACTGAAATAAATTTAAATATACTGAACTGAACTGAAATAAATTTAAATTTACTGAACTGAACTGAACTGAATTGAAATAATTTAAAATTTACTGAACTGAACTGAAATAATTTTAAATATATTGAATTGAACTGAAATAAATATAAATACATTTTTATATTATTTAAATATAAAAACACGCTGAGGTGATATAATCTGAACTGAATTTAGTTAAATATCATCAAATTATAGTGCAGATGATATGAACTTATCTAAACTGAACTGAATTAAACTAATCTAAACTGAACTAATTCTAAATTGTCATGTATTGAAGACATATTACATTTGGTTGAATCGATTTAAATGAATCACGATTCAAATAATTATATTGGATGTATAAAAAGTAAAGGTTATGGTATATTAAAGAAAAATATTGAGTTGAATATCATACCCATGCATTTTTCAGGGGATATGCGTCATTGAGTTGTATATCATAATATTATTATATTAAAGAGGATATGAGTCATTGAGTATATCATAAAATTATATTTAAGAGGATATGAGTCATTGAGTATATCATAAAATTATATTTAAGAGGATATGAACTGAACTGAATTGTTCTGAACTGAACTGAACTGAACTAATTCAAATTATATTTAAGAGGATATGAACTGAACTGAATTGTTCTGAACTGAACTAATTCAAATTATATTTAAGAGGATATGAACTGAATTGAATTGTTCTGAACTGAACTGAACTGAACTAATTCCAAATTGTCATATAATGAAGACATATTATATATGGTTAAGTCGATTTAAATGAATCACGATTCAAATAATTATATTGGATGTATAAAAAGTAAATGTTATGGTATCTTAAAGAAATATATTGAGTTGAATATCATAGCCATGTATTTTTCAGGGGATCTGAACTAAATTGGACTGAACTGATATGAATTGAACTAAAATAAAAATAATATATTTTCATTTGTTATTAATGAATATTCATCATATAAAAGGAAATTTGATGAACTGAACTGAACTGAATTAAATTTAAATTTATTTAACTGAACTGAACTGAAATAATTATAAATATACTGAACTGAACTGAAATAAATTTAAATTTACTAAACTGAACTGAAATAATTTAAATTTACTGAATTGAACTGAACTGAACTGAACTGATCTACAGATAATCTCTGGTAAACAAGGCCTTATTGTGGAATTTATCTTTAATAGTGTATATAAAGCTAATCCGCTGAGATTTTCGTGTGTGCTATTTATCTTAACTTTTAGATCAAGACATTGACCTTTTTTGTTTCTTTATGATTTACAGTTTTCTTGAAAAAAGGGAGATCAAACGGTACGATGAAAACGGTACAATGAAAAGAATGGAGTCTAACAAGATCATTCATCTTGAGGATTGTTTATGAAGTGAATGGATATGATCAAAACCCAAGAGTATGGTATTTTGTTGTATGATGTAGAGCACCCATGAATCAGCCATTTTAAGGCTCTCTAGACTAATTTTGTAGTTTGAGATAATTTTTGGAAATTATTTCAAAATATATTATTTTTATAGTTTATCTTTTTTATATTTTTACTTTTTACGGAAGTTGTTTGCCCAATTTGAAATACAAGGATTGCAGGTCTCCTCTCATTGCTTCTGTGATGTGGAATACATGATTTAAGAATGCTATTCTATGGTAATGTTGATGGCTTACATCTTCTAAGGATGACCTATTCAGCTGCAAGGGTGATTGCAACACATAATATATTAAGAACATTCGTATAATTTGTTATTCATATTGATGTAGGGAGACTTTGTCCGAGAAATGAGGAGAATCGGTCGTCGGACACTGAGTAGTTTCGGGGCAAATTTAGAAATTGACGTATGAATGCTATTATATTATATTTTTTCGGAAAGGGAGACGAGTCAAATTTGCAATGGCTCTCAAATTTGATGTACTTTTGAGTATTGAGAAGCCATCAATATTTTCTTACTCTCTTTTACGTGAAAATTACATCATGTTGGTAGTATTAAAATTTGGCCAGGAGCACAAGACAATGAAATAAATGGTCACATTTATATTATTACTACAACTATAAATTTTAATTTTAATCTATACTATATATCAAAGGAGAATCATTGAATCCACATGTCACTCTCACATTAATTTTGCCACATGTCGCTCCCACAATAATCCACCTCATCTATACTATATACTAAAGCAGACCATTTTTGGCCACGTGACGCTTCCACAGCAAACCATAATGCTTTATAAGGCCCTGTCCAATTCAACTTATTCACAGTTCAATTCGATTCAACAACATTCAATTCATTTCAGTTCAATTCAATTCAATTTAATTCAATTCAAATACTTTTATCAAATTATTTTAAATTTATTATAGTTCATTTTAATTAAGTTTAAATCTTCTCTAAAGGGAACTATAATAGTTACTGATCTCTTTAAATTGTGTGTGGGATAAACGACATCAAAATGCATGGTTAATTTTTCTACCAAAATATGCACACTATTTTTTAAACAATATATACACTATTTTATATGATATTATTTTATTTATTTATAATATTTTAAGTTATAAACCAATCTTATATATCAAATATCCATTTTTTTGGATATCAAAGTAAATCTAAATATTTGAATTTTCAAAATTTCAATAAAATAATAAACAAATAATAATAGTATATTCAAATATGAGAAAATCTCAAATAAGGGAACCTTACGGTAACGCAACCCAGAAGTAGATCATTTTCTACAAGATTGGAGTTACTAAACAATTACTTTAACAATTTAAGTTATTTTTGTTTGATCCTGATGTTTTTATACTTGAGTTTGATCTTTTAATAGTGTGATTTTTTATTTGGTTTGATCTTTTATATTTTAGGTCTTATGTTTTATTTGCTTTGATCTTTCAGATTTTGGGCAATATCTTTTCACTTTATTCCTTGATCTTTTATATTTTATGGTCCATAATTAAAATAATTTTGTATAGTAAACATCAATCTTGTAGAATGTGGTCTGCCTTTACCGTAAAGGGACCTTACATGAGACATTCTCTTCAAATATTCATTAAATGAGGAGCGAATATGAATTTGATGATCACATGTACATCTAAATATTTGAATTTAAAAAAATGTCAATGAAATAATTAAACAGATAGTAATAGTATAATAAAATGTTCATCAAATGAGGCCCGAAGGCCGTGGTATCCGTCTATTTTTTATGATGTTAAATTGTTTTCTAATCAATTCAACAACAATCAATTCAATTCAATTCAACAGCAATTAATTCAATTCAGTTTAATTCGATTCAATTCAATTTCAGCCCAATTGGACAGGACCTAAATCAATTCTGGTGCAGCAACGTATATTTACATTAATTACTCCGTGATTTTTCAATTTTCCTTTAGAATTGATGCCTTTCAAAAAAGTTATTTTCACCGAGTCTTCTGCAATACTCTTCCATTCCCGTCCTTTCACTTTCCCAGAAATCTTGGAACTTGACACAAAATCTCTTCTGGACTCTTCTCCTTTCTTCCCAAATTCTTCCTTCCTACCATGATCTCCCACCAGCATGGCCTTTCCGTTTTCTTCTAGAGAATTCTACCAACGGGCTTAGGGGTGGTTTGGTTCGCGTACTAAACGTAGTAAATATAGAATCCGCGTATTTAAGATTTTGGATTGTTGTTTAGTTAACGTATAATGGTTAAAACGCTGGAAACGACGATTCCGCGAAAATTCAATTTCCCACACAACGTGGGAAATTTCTTACCGAGTACTACCTAGGTCGAAATGAAATACGCGTAATTTTTATACGAAATTACCATTTTCTCTCCCAACCATTACGTAATTTTTCTACGATCATGCATATATATATTTTTTATTTCCTCCAAATTTATTTCGCGGCAATTTCTGTTTTAAATTTCTTATAACGTTTTTTGTTTATTTAACTGTACGTATACATATTATTAACATGGGATTTCGAATGAAATATTTTATTGTTATCAATGTTTTTTATTTTATGATTTTATTTTTGAAGTATAATTATTTTTTGATTTTTTTAGAGAACAATAAATTTTTTTTTTATAAATTCAAGTGAGTTTTTTTGATTATTTGAAAAATTATAATAAGTTGAATATTTTATTCGATTGAGTTCATTTGAATGTTTTTGGGATATATAGTTGAAAAACTGTTAAATTCGAGTGAGTTCATTTGAATGTTTTTTTGATATATAGTTGCAAAATTGTTAGATTCGAAAGAAATACGTAAGTCAACCAAACAACATGTAGTAAATAAAATCCTAGGAATTATAAAATACAAAGATGCAACCAAACAGTTTTTCCAAATTCTGAGTATTTTGATGGGGGAATTTATTTCCGAGTAATTACCAAATCTGTGGGAATTTAATTCCCACATGAACCAAACGACCTCTTAGAGTGGTAAGCTACATCTAGACTTGCCACATAATATTTCAACCTAATGATGTGGCAAGGTATACCCTTCAACAATGGTTAGCTACGTTCATTTATAATTTCTAGGTCCCACATGTTTCTTTATTTTTGAAAAATATTCTAATAAATTATTTTGATTATTTGTAAATTTAAATTAAATTTGAAATAAATATAATAAATCTACAATAAGTAATATTTATTAAATAAAGTAGCATAATTATTTGTACAAATCATACCAAATTTTTATGAAATAAAATATTATTAATGCTAGAGAAGTAAAAATTATTATTCATACTAATAATTAATTTTAGGTTAATATAAATTAAGATTATTTGTATTTGTATTTGTATATAAATAATACTTACTTTATGTAAAAAGTATTTTTGTTATCATTTTTTGTATAAACAAAAACATGTATTTGGTATGTTGGATACGCTGTTCAATACGTACAAAACTTTTTACGAAAGATAAAATTTTCGTTTAAATTTATCATTACAAACATCAAATATGTAAGAACATGTACGATTTACTCAAATATATTATGACTTAATTTACCATGGTAAATAATTTTTTATGGCATATGAAAATATTGTTAACATTTTAAATTAGTTCTAATTATGGGATAGTCGACCATTATTTATATTATCGAGGTGCGGCAGTACAGCTCAGCACTGCTCGAGTAGCAGTCCACCGTGGCATCGCAACAATGATTGGCAGTAACTTATTAAAAATTACAAGCAACTATGATAAAAATTACATTGCCAGTTTTCAAAGCGTCTAATTCCGATGATAAAACCAATCTAATTCCTGAGGAAATGGATTTTCCGGAGGACTCCAGAGCATACTGTGCTAAGTTCGCCCGTGAGAACTTCGTCAACTACCGCGACGCCTATCCCGCCGACCTCCCAGAGCTCCTCCGCACCTACGCTAACTCCCTCTAGGTCCTCACCAAGGTCCGTTTCATATATGCTGCTTTTTTTAATGATTAAAAAAATGATGTCGTCATTTTAATCGTCGGTTTGCTGGTGTCAGTATTCTGTCGACGAATCTGTGGCGGCGAAGCTGAAGTTTGTCTGCGAAGGATGATGATGCCTGAAACCTGTTTGATGTAATGTCTCCGAGAGCTTGAGGTTTTGTTTTTTGAGAATAAGATGAGCTTATTAATCCTTGCAGGTGCGGTAATGAGGTATTATGCTGTTATCCCTCTTATGTGCTTGGAATAATGTTTATAGAGTTTTGAAATTAAGTAGAAGGTTTATCTAGATGTTGTTAATCAAGATCCAGCAGTAGCAGTCTATCAAACGGATATTGTTGCCAATAGATCAGTAGATATAAAGATGTTCTAACACTGACTTTATTCATAAAGAGGTTATAAACACTAAATTGTTACTATATTTATTTGGCAGGAGTTATTTTGGCAAACCCTGGCCTCAAATATGATTCAGCAAGCTTTCGATGAATTGATGGATGTTGCAGGTATAGTATTGTTGATCTAATAAAACACCTGTTTTAAATTTTAGTTTTTTCCATTGGTTTAAGGTTAGCTGTCTATTTAGATTTCTATTTATGCATACGAGATGTATATTTACACTATGTGAACCGGTTGTGAGCATCATAAGCTTTCTTCCTAATTCCTGACAATGTTGACTACTTGATTATCAATCAAAAGTGTTTTTACAATGTTGATTATTTACAGGCTTTGCTTACAAATTGGAAAAGAAAAGGTGAGGACAACTGAACTTCAACTAAACCGATTGATTTTTGATTCTGATTGATTTTCCTTGACTAAACCTTTTTAACGTTTTTCTGTTTTGTGAGGTAAAATGGCTTCAACTGTGTTTGATTGTAGGAACAGGGATTTTGAACAAAGCAGTTCATTTCATTTCCATACCTGAATTTTCTCAGGTACTTTTCATACCTGAATTCATTTTCATTATGAGCTATATGATCTTTGAGTGTAGAGATATCACGAGTTACCAGGTAAAGGATTGATTTTACCATTAGTCACTTTTAATCTGAAAGGTTGTCATTGACTATTAATTGTTAACGTAGTGGTAGAGTTAAGGGTGCGTGTTTTTATGGTAAGATGAATATATATGGTTTGATGAAATTGGAGAGGGGTTGAATTTGTGATTTTATTTTGCAGGCCTTATACACTAACATTTTTGGTTGGGGCTATGAAGCTTGCAAACATAAATAATTGTGTTGATAAAAGCCTGTCCAAACACTTTGTTGGGAAAAAAATTGTGCATTTCATAGATCTATTGTGCCTAAACTGAATAGGATTGAAGATATATTTCTGTCAAAAAGGTCTGTAAAGTGATATGAAAGGACAAAGATAGTCTGTTCTGTTTAAAATTAGGTTGAAGAGGCTATTTTTCAGTTAGGTTGAATTAGGTTGAAGAGGCTATTATTTATCCTCTCTGCTCTTTGATTTATAATTGCTGTTTTTCCTCTGCTCTTTGATTTATATTTACATTTTTTCAGTTATATATGCATTTTTATGGCCAAGAACTGAAGAGTCAATTGCTTTGACTTTTGATGATGGTTTATGGGCTGCTGGACAAAGATATTTATGGTGAGGAGGGTTCTTATGCTGCTTCGGAGCAAAGGATGCGACCAAGGACAGCATCTCCACCGTGACGGAGATCTGAGCAGATCTAGGCACGAATGCAGTCCAGTCAAATCCTGGCAAACTCAGTTTCTGTGGTATGATTTTCTCCCCTGAATGCGTGGTAATCTGAAGAGACTCCTGATATTATTGAAAGCTGGTTCTAAATTATTTAGAAATAATTTAGAAAGTTGGTTCCCGTTCTTGAGTTTATATAGACACTGCTTCTCTACAAAACAATTATGAAAAATGCTGTTTTTAAAGATTATATTTCTCATTGGTTTGTTTTGTTTTGTATTCTGTTTTTAAAAAATGCTATTCTAATGTGTTTTGTTTTTTGCAGTGGCCTCTTTTGACGGTAGTGTTCAAATTGATGTTTTACTATGTTTTAATATTTTGCACTGTGATATCCATGGCTTAGGTTTCTTAGAAACCATATTCTGGGCATTTCAAGTTTAGATTGTTAGCATTTATGTTGCATTTGCAGTATATTCTGCTGTTATTTCAATGTGTTACCAGATATCTTTATAATGATGTGTTCTAATGTAGTGAAGATTGAAAATGTATAATCTTTTATTCTTCAACTCGACTGTATTTTGTGAGCATCTTTTGTAGTTTGAAAAGTCACGTGAATATCACTGGATAGAATTTAATAATGTAGCATCAAACTGATATGCATATTTGGTTTTCAATGTGCAGGGAAGTAGGATCATAAAACCAGTTCAAGATAGAGTTTTTTAATCCTTTCTTATTCTTAAATTTTGAGTATGATATGCTACTTATATTTTGTTTATGATATATGCAGGTTCTCAAATGATGTTAGGTGCTTTTCAATTGTTATCTCTGCTTGGTTTTAAATGATGTTGGGAGAAATTCATTTATCTTATAAACTCTGATTTGCTAATACTGAGAAATTCATTTTTCAGTTGCTTTGCTAATTTTGGTTCACAGTTACAATCTATGTCCATATGATCTGAAGATTTTGCATGTACTAAGGTTCTGAGAATATTTTTCTACAACTATGGTGATGCAGGCTGCCGTCCTTACCTAAAGTGCTGATTGTGCTACTATACTAATTTTGTGTCATCATTCTACTAAATTAGTTAAAGCATCAAACACATAATTATTGTAGCTCTTTCTCTTTCTTTGAGTTGCTACATAGTAAATCAATTCCGTGATTTATTTTGAGCTTGGTTTATTTATTGAAATTGTGTTCAACATTATTGTTAAATAAACAAAATAAGGATATTTCGATTGGCTACGTTCGAGCTCAGGGTGATGCTGACAGTGGCCTGGATCGCCTCTGGCAAAAGAAGAAGGTGGAAGCTCGTCAGCAGTAGAACTTGACTATGCTAAGAAGATGATGTACCTTTTGGAATATCAGTGATCTATTTCTCATTAGCTTAATAGACTATTTCCTACTTTTGAACATTAATGTTTGTGGAATGGTGTCGTTGGTATCTTGCACAAGTTATTATTAATTAAGCTTTTGGATCTATGTTAAAAAAAAAATATATCAAACAATAATTTTATATGTTTAAAATATAATCAATTGAATAAAATATTAATAAACATTGATACTTTTTTTTTTGAAAAATAAACATTGATACTTAATTTTAAACGAATTATCTAGTTTTTTTTAAAAAAAACTAATGGTCATTAAATAAGACCTATTTAATTAGCCTTCTAACTTCATTCTTCTATAATATTCTCTTTTCCTTTATTTTTCCTTCTTACATATGCGCTTTTTCTTATTTTCTTCTTTCTTCTAAAATCTTTTAGCGTTTTTATATTATTTCACAATTATTTGTTTTCATAATTCATAGTATGTACTACTAATAGTTATTACTATTTTAAATTTTATTCAATTTCTTACCTGTTATTATTACACATACTTTATTTCTCTTTTTAAAATTTAATATACATTTAAATATTATAAAAAATTATTAATAAAACTTCGGGCGAGATCGCCAGGGATTATCTAGTGTATGTAATGCTTGAGTTCTTCCAACCAACAGAAAACAATGTTCAACTAAAGAAGAGTAATCTTCAGTTATTTCCATACATAACTCAGAGACATAAGGCAACTTGGAACACACACAATTACACAGAGTTTCATCGTCTTCAGACCATCAAACTGCACAAAGCAGGAGATGAAAACACGTTCACTGTGTCACTATGTAGAGTCCATATTTTTGTTGGCTAATTTGTGCAGATTCGATGTTGCAACATCGATTAGGGTTTAGCAGAAAGTTTCCAGAAAATTCCAATGCAGCTGTTAAATGGTATGAGGATATTGTGTGTTGGAATTTTATGGTAAATACAGTCCAGAGAATATCTACAACTGAGTATTTTTCACCGTGGAGATTTGATCATGAGCTGGATCGAATCTTTCCATATTTTTCAGATTGGAAGATATTCTTTATTCCTTATCTTCAGAGAATTTGAGAATCAAATCATCCATGATTGAAGGAAGGAGTTTGATGCCGTGAAGTAATCCTTTCAACCACGGCATAAGGCTTTAAAAGGGACATCAGCTGCGCTGCTCAAATTAAGGATTTTACACGCAACAATTCTGTCTTCAGAATTTGTTTTCAATCTTGAGCAAAAGGCAGCACAGTCCGTTTTACTTTATCACAACCATTTGGACGTGTGGAAGCCGGTGTGTTCGAAATCACCATAAAGCTCCTGGTGTGGGAGTGATCGTAGACTGGGGAGAACTAGTGGTCCGATTGGAGCGAGGGATCGCAACATCGAAGACTAGGAGAACTGGTGGTCCGATTGGAGCGAGGGATCGCAACCACTTAGAAATTGTAAAAGATAAGTCTGTAATCTGTCTTTTGACAATTTAGTGGAATGATTTCAACACAGGGCTACGGCCCCGCAGACGTAGGTGCATTGCACCGAACTGCGTGATCAAATCTGTGTGTCTTTTATTTTCTGCAAATTAGGTTTTTTCATGTTGCAACATCGTTTATGCAGTAAAACCTAAAACACAGATAGTCAGTATTTTAGACAACTTATTTGATCTGAATCTGGTAGATAGATATTTCACACTATCAAATCAAATTCATGCAAAAGCAGATTTACCAAGGAAGTCTCGAACAGTTGAGTTTCGAAGCCAGTTCACCAGTAGCAGAAGCTAAGGAGAAAGATGTTACCAAACTGCAACCATTCCAAAAGCCTAAAGAATAATTTTGCTTCTAATAATGGACCCTATTACTTAGGTTATAATGCAAAGCCTTCAATACTCTTAATTGAACATATGCAATAAAGACTTGTTACCATGAGGCAGGGCCGGCCCTGTTTGGAAGCAATTTAAGCAACCGCTTGAGGCTCCCAAATATTTTTGGAAAAAAGGTCCTCATTTTTAGAAAAAAAATATGTAGTATTTTTATTAATTTGAATATATTTATATAAATAAAATATATTGATTCTTTCAAAATAGAGTCTTATACATTATGAGAACTAAATATAGATAAGAAAATTTGATATTTATACGCATTTTTATGTATAATTTATAATATTTTTACTATAACTCTAAAAATATTAAATTTTACTTTTAAAGTTCTAAGAAATATTATTTTTGCTTGAGGCCCCCAAAATCCCAGAACCGGCCCTACCATGAGGTAACATTAACCAATGCTTGACATAGAAACCAACATGTGGCTAAGAGTTCCTGAATCTGTTAACGTTTTTTGAACCGTTGACTAGTCACCATTTATGATCTTATATCATAAAACTAGGGGTGTTCAAAAATACCCGACCCGCACTACTCGGTCCGTTGACCCGCCGACCCGACATAAATTAACCGGGTAATTTCTTATTTTTCCGGGACGGGTACCCGGCCCTAGTATTATACTATTTTCCGGGTCCGGGTCCGGATCACACAAATGCTTTTTCCGGGTACCCGGAAACCCGGTATTATATATGTTTATTTATTAAATATTAATGTTAAATATCATTTATACTTGTAATTTTGGGCATAGGAAATGAATTTACCCTCTTGAACTTATCAACTCAATACAAGTGTCTTGTTTATTTCCTCAATTATAATAGATACTTAAGATTATACATAACTTTTAGGCAATTTCGAGAGTAATTAAATTTAAACGTCTTACGATTGATTTTTCATGGATAGTCTAGTTCATATATAATATATAATATTTACTCTCTTCAAGTAAAGCTTCAACTCAAATTATAATTTGTTTGATTTTTTTTCGTACAAATAGATATTTATATTGAATTCTTGAAGTGAATTAAAATATTTGTGAAAATGTTATGCTTAATTTCATACTTTTAGTATTTTTCTTTTACACATTTTTTCTTACCCTCATTTTTCATGTTTGAAAAAAAACATCTCAAGTTTTCTAAATTTAAAACACGTGGGTTAATTAAACCGATTTGTTAGGATGAAATCCCTAAAAATATTAATATATTATAACAAGCGGGTCGGCGGGTACCCTGAAACCCGGCCCGGTATTTCGGGTACCCGTACTTCCAGGTACCCTATTCTTCCGGGTCGGGTCACGGGCCGCATTTTAAGCTACTCGCATATACGGGTACCCGGATGTGCGGGTACCCGAAAGTCCGGGTACCCTGTTTTGAACACCCCTACATAAAACCATGCAATTCTACAGCCATGGTCCTCACGGTCAATATCTTGGATACTCTAAACGATCCTTTGAGACACTTTCATTTGCTATTTTAGTCCTATACATTCATTGAGGCGGTTTTATATCTATATAATAGATAATATCATGATCATATGCCCGCATTTAAATCTATGTTAAAATTTCAAAAAGGAGAAATAAAGTATATGAAATATGTTGAACTTGTAAAAATAATAAGTAAGAAATTGAATAAAATTAAAATAATAGTAGATACTATTAATGAAAAAATTAATGTAAAAGTTGAGGTGGATTGATGTAGAGGTGTCACACGCAAGGAAGTCACGGCGCACTTTTAAGGCGCGGCGCTAGTCGACTGCCAGAACGACTAGTCGTTACGGCGGCTACGTTGCGGCGTTCACGGCGTTTTGTTAATATATTAAACTATAGATATATTTAGGATATATATTTAAAAATTATACTGAAATATTTATCCTAATATCATAATTTAGAAAAAAAAAGTTTAATTTTAATATAAATGAGAGTAAATTCGTTTCTAACATTGAGATATAAGATATTAGACCATAACTAATTGGTCTTTCTATTTAATAAGGTTTAAGTATGTTTTTAATTGGGTAAAATTTTAACATTTTTAGTTCAAATATTTTAATTTACTTTGCAAGATTCACCAAAACAACGTCGTTTTAACACGGCGCTAAAAGTCACGGCGAACAATTGCGGCGATGGAAATTTTCCGCCATAACGACTAGTCGTCCATTTGGCGGGTCTCGGCGGACGCCATGACTTCCATGGTCACACGAGAGTACTTTCTGAAAACTTGAGTGTACAAAATTAGAAATCAAAATTAATGTGCACATTTTGCTCATGTACACTCAAGTTTTCAGAAAGTACTCTCGTACCCCTGCATTAATTTTATTAAACTCAGAACTCAATTGGCGTTTCAATTTGTCAATCAATAGCTTATCACGGGAGGCAATAAGCATATCGTCAACATAGAGTAAGAGATAAACAAACCAGCAGAAAACTCCTTGAAATAAACACAGCTCTCATACTGACTTCTGGAGAAACCCTGACGAATCATAAAAGCGTCAAAACGCTTATACCACTGTCTTGGTGCTTGCTTCAAGCCATAAAGGGATTTCTTCGAACGGCAAAAACATTTCTCCTTCCCGGGTACTACAAACCCTTAGGTTGATGTATGTAAAGCTCTTCATCAAGCTCTCCATGTAGGAAAGCAGTCTTTACATCCATTTGCCCTAACTCCATATAAAAAAGAGCAACAAAAGAAAGCAAAACACAGATTGAAGTATGACGAACAATAGGTGAAAATATTTCACCAAAGTCTATACCTTCACGCTGATCAAAACCTCGAACAACCAAGCGTGCCTTCCATCTCCCTTTCTCAACTCCGGGAATGCCGTCTTTCTTCTTATAAATCCACTTACAACTTAGTGGACGTTTCCCTTTAGGCAATTCAACTAAATCCCACGTCTGATTTTTATGAAGACTTTCAATTTTCTCTTGCATGGCCACCATCCAATCTGAGGAATTAGCACAAGATATGGCCTCGAAATATGAGGTTGGATCGCCATCAACTTCTTGTGCTGTAGTAAAAGTGTAAGCAACAAAATTAGTCTCATGATTTGCTCCATCGTTATACCTTTGTGGACGACTAATGATCCTTTGAGGTCTATCAAGAGCGATGGAATGCTCATGTGGTGGTGGCTCATTTGTAGATTCAAGTTGGACTAAACTTGAATTCATAACAGGATCAACATTAAGCTCCATATTCGACTCCACCTTCGGCTCAATAAACTGCTCATTATCTGTACTCGGAACTATCACTGATTCTTTTCCAGTAGAAAGAAGTGCATTTTCATTAAAAGTGACATTTCGGATCCCATAAGCTAGCCTTTGGATTCGGAAGCATAACCGAGAAAAATGCATTTAATAGCCCTGGGGTGTATAAACGCATTTGAGAGCATACTGCGTGTTCTCTCCAAAAGATTCATATTCATGCATTCAGCGACGCCATTTTGCTGGGGTGTATAAGGCAAGGTTCTATGCCTTGCAATTCCATGGGCTTTACAAAAATGATTGAATTTCGATCCACAAAATTCTAAACCATTATCCGTCCTGAGTTTTTTTGCCTTTTTCCCCGTCTGATTTTCAACCAAGGTTTTCCATTCCTTGAACTTTTCAAAAGCGTCACTTTTATGCTTTAGAAAGTATACCCAGACTTTGCGAGAAAAATCATCAATGATAGACATAAAGTATTTACAACCTCCAAGAGATTCTACTTTAGTCAGTCCCCATAGGTCAGAGTAAACATATTCCAGAACATCTTTGGTACGGTGTGTAGCAGCAGAGAAACTAACTCTTTTATGTTTCCCAAAAACACAATGCTCGCAAAATTGCAATTTACTCGTACCTTGCTCACCTAAGAGGCCTTGCTTGCTCAAGAGTAACATGCTTTTTTCACTCATATGCCTAAGGCGCATATGCCATAAATGAGTGTGGTTGGCATCAATGGCAGAAAAAGACACTGCAGCTGAACCTATCACGGTGCTGCCTTGCAAACGTATAAACTTCCAACACGAGAAGCTCTAAGCACTACTCGTGAACCCTTGATAACTTTGAGCGAACCATTATCTCCAATGTATCTACAACCCTGACGCTACAGGGATATCAAATTTCGTTTCAGGTCAGGCGTATGACGAACATTTGTAAAAGTTTTGATGGTATTGTCATGAGTTTTTATCTGAACGCTTCCAATTCCATGAACCTCACACTCAGTGTCGTTACCCATTAGGACAACTCCACCATTAACTGGCTCAAAGATAGCAAACCAGTCTCTATATGGGCACATGTGAAATGTACAACTAGAATCCAGAATCCACTCTGTCTGGTTTCAATTTTCATTGGAACTGACAGTCATCAAAACATCACCACTGGTTTCGGTATCAACAACATTGGCTTCAGCTGACTCTGCAGATGGTTTCTTGTGCTCATCCTTATACTTCAATTTCCAACACTCGGAAATGTCGTCCGCTTTTCTTGCAGTACTTGCAGTGATTTGCATATTTGTGTCCTCTGGATTTAGATCCAGATTTATTGTTGTTGCTGTTATGCTCTTTATCCAATGTGCAACCTCTGACAAATAAACCCTCACCATTGCTATTAGAATTAATGTTATCATCAAATTTCTCCTTTGAAAGAAGATTTGACTTAACATTGTTAAAAGTGAGAGTGGTAGAAGAACCTCCATATAACATGATTTCCTTGAAATGGTGGTACGACTCCGGTAGAGACACAAGTAACAAAACAACACGATCCTCACCCTTAATTATAACTTCTAGATTTGCCAAGTCTAGAAGGATAGAGTTGAACTCATCTAAATGAGATTGAACATAAGTACCTTCAGACATGCGAATGGTGTAGAGTCTTTCTTTCAAGCGCAGTTTATTGGCCAATGATTTGGTATTGTAAAGCGACTCTAACTTTAACCAAATCTTTTCCGCGGTTGTTTCAGTAACCACCTCGCGAAGAACTTCTTTCGACAGACATAAGTAAATAGCTGCCAACGTCCTCTCATCCAAATCTTCCCATTTAGCATCTGTCATGGTTTCCAGTTTCTTTGATTTACCGGCAATAGCCTTTTTTAAACCATTCTGAATAAGAACGGCCGTCATCTGAACTTTCCAGATGGAAAAGCTAATATTTCCGTCAAATTTCTCAATATCAAATTTCGTAATAGTTGACATCGTGAAATTAATTCTCAAACTTCAAAGATCAATATATTTAATCAACTTGGAATGTGCGTTTGATCCCACACAGAGAAAATACCGACCTTGTTCTTGAACCACTTGTTAGTGGTATATCCTCCTAGCTCTTGATACCACTTGTTAGGATTATATTCTTGGCGCAATGAGGAAGCGACAAGATAAAGAGAGGAAGCAAGTAAGATAAAGTGAGAATTGGTGAGAAACTATACAGACAC
This sequence comes from Cruciata laevipes, assembly GCA_963678965.1. Classification (NCBI taxonomy): domain Eukaryota; kingdom Viridiplantae; phylum Streptophyta; class Magnoliopsida; order Gentianales; family Rubiaceae; genus Cruciata; species Cruciata laevipes. The sequence continues at coordinate 6,717,748 of OY787632.1, read as the reverse complement.
AGATTTGGGAAAGAATATATATAAAACCTCTTCGAGAATATTACAAAGAGATTGGAGGCCTACAACACAGGGAGAACAATCCTGTAAACTTTATATCTAATTCTAATACAGAGATACACTATATATAGGCAAAACCCAATGAATCATGTTAGACATTCTCTCTAAAATTTGTCTAGAGAGAAGTTTCACTTTTTACGGCTAGTGGTCGTCGCTGTTCATCAAGATTTCGTATTCTCAGCTTTGGGGGTTTTAGTTTCGGATAAATTAAAGTGGGTTTCTATCATCACAAAGTTGTTACTGGATCTGTGAAATTGAAGTAATCAGTTTTGAGGGAAATCAAAAGGGGTTTTCTTCGCTAGGTTTCTTCATTATCAATTTGGGCTTTTTCTCTGATTTAAGTGGATCGGGTTATCTATTAGCTACATTGTCAATTCAGATCGACAATAGTGGTTGAGGCTGATCAGTGAGGGCATTGGCTTTATTGGAGATTTGGATCTTCGCTCTGCGTGTAATGGCGTGCTCTGGTTTTGTCGGTGCAGGTAGAGCTGAGAGCTAATTCTAGAGAGCAGAAAGCTAGGCCTAATAGGGATCTCAGAGAGCGTGAAGGGGGATTCTGATCTTGGCGGCGGTCTGTGCTGATCTTGAGTGCTCTCTTAGTAATGCTGGGAGTTTGCAAAGCTTTTCTTCTTCCCGGAGTAATTAGGGAGAGAATTAAGAAGCATCTCTGGAGAATGTAAAAAAGGAGCTGCTTACCACCTCGATTGAAGATTTCGAGGAAACGAAAGGCGGCTGCATTTTGGGAAACTGCAATTCTGGGGTTTCTTCATATCGACAAAAAGGTACTTTGCGCTCCAAACTCATTCTCCCATATAACTTTTTAGTCTCTATAGTGGAATCTAGGCTTTATATAGATCAGCTGGCATTGGTTTTCGAATTAACATCATGGAAATTAATTCACGCAGGGGATGAGAGAGGGAACGTCTACAGAAGGAAGAACAAAGTGCAAGATACATTCCCCCTATAAATAGACGTTCTAAAACTGGATTTTTTCATAAACTTAAAAGAAATCATTCTAAGTACAAATATAGCTTCCAAGACCTATGGAGAATAAAGGACAACACGTCTTTTGCTTCTGAAGACCCGTCTCCTGAGTTTAATCTTCATCAATATGCTGGTAACTATGATGAAGAACTGAGAGATGAGGTTGATCCTGAAATGGATCTGGGAGCCATTGTCAGGCCTACCAGAAGAGGAGGAGTTCTGGAGTTCAATCAAGCTGACATTGAAGATGCTGTGAATATGGAGCAACATTGTTTGCTCGGTTACTGGGCTGATAACAGGGACTTTGATATTGACAGAATGAGGACTTATGTCCAACAGTTTTGGCACTTAAATGTGCAAGTTCAGCATAGGTGTGAAAACTTCTACGTTTTCAAATTTAACACCAGGGAGGAGGCACTAGCGGTTTTACATCGAAACCCTTATGCGGTGGATGGTGGCCTTCTTGCCATGAGGAGATATGGAGCGGGAATCTCGTTAAGAAGAGTGAAGGTGGAGAAAATCAAATTGTTGTTCAGTTGCATGGATTTCTGGGTGAATACTTCTGCCCGAGGGCGGCGATCAAGGTGGCTAATCATGCAGGAGAAGTTATTGATGTGGATGTAGATGTCAGGCTAGCGGAAGACATCAAGTATCAGAGAGAAACTGTGTGGATAAAGCCTGAGGATCCGCTGGTTCCTGGTTATTATGCAAAACTGGTATCAGGAGACACAATCTGGATAGACATGAAATATGAGAGAATGCATCACTTTTGCAAAAGATGTGGAGTCATTGGGCATCTCATCCATCAATGCCCAATTCTGTGTGACAATGAACTGGATCATTTCATTGAAAGCAGACTCCTTCATCACAATGCAGAAAGGGGGACGGACGTTCTTTATGATCCAAATAGAGTGCTATTTCCGGCATCCATGAATGCTCATAGGAATTGTCCGGAGAGAAGGAATACCAACGTTCCAGAGAATTACATGGAGACAAGATGGCAGAGGTACAGAGACCTGCCTGATAAAGAGTTTCAGAAGGGTTTTCTATTCTCCATGAAAACTGAAGGAGAACTGCATCGGGCTAGACATGTAGGTCAACAGGGTGGATATGCTGCGCCGCAGCCTTTCAATCAAAGATTCTTCGATCCTTACTTTGGAGCTGACCATCTCAACCAAGGGACCAACATGGAGGAAGGTCTAAATGATGCCGAGGAGAATATTCACTCAGAACAAGAATCAAATGATGAAGGAAACCTGGTGGCTGCTAATAATCAAGTCTTGATGGTTGAAACACTGGCAATAGATGGTGTAAGTGATAAGATCATGATGGTTGAGCCGTTAGCTATAGAAGGAGGAGTAGAAGATTTGGACTTGCTGAATGCTCTTGTGGATGTGCGAGAAAATCAAATGAACTTGGGAGAATTCTTCATACATCATGAGCAAGCCATGATTTGAAATGAGTTCAATATGATGGAAGGAGATATGGTGATAATAAATGATCAAGATTAGGCCCCCCTCCCTGTAGAAGAGGCTTTGGAGATTGAGGAAGGAGATGATGGACCAAATGTTGCTGGAAACTTGCCAGTGGTGTCCATTTCCTCAAAAGAAAGCTCAAGATCTATATGGGATAGTATTGCAAGGCCATTCTCGGATCTGGCTTCTGATTCACTACTGCCATTGTCTGAATATATCTCTCCAGAAGAAGAGAGTTCTGAAGAAAAGGTGTCTGATAGTGTAGTTGAAGGCACTAATAATGAATGAAGGAGCTCTAACTCGCCATCACCCATGAGCCTGAGTCCCAATGGGACCTCCCATAAGAGTACTTTTGAAATTGGTGAGTCAAGCCGCTTTGTTCCATCCCGTAGGAGGCCTTCCTCATCCTCAGGTGGCTCTGTTAGTAGTGTTGGCTCATCCAAAAGCCTTAGTGGCCAGAAGAGGAAGAGAAACAGGAGAGAGAGCCAATGAATAAGATTCAGGCCCCTCAGATTAGGGTCCATCGAACTTTAAAGAAGAGAGTCCCGGTCTTTCGTTTCAAAAAAAATTTAGGCCTCTGAGCTGGACAATACTGGAAGTAGAGCATGGTAGGAAGAAGGCAAGAAAAACTGACTCGTCTAGCCCAAAGGATTCTTCAGCAAGCTCCACTCAAGAGCCAGGAGGAAAACGAGTTCCAGTGGTTTGGAGATGCCCTACATCAAGGGCTGTCATTTCTGATCCTCTCCATGAGAGCACTAAAGGAAAAAAAGTGAAGAGAGCTAAGTCATTTGAACAGCTAGAGAATCATGTGATTGGAGATTCGGGAGCTGGTCTGAGAAAGAAAGCAAAATTCTCACTGCTGCAAGAAGGCTGGAGATCTCTTGCTGATGAGGGGAGAGTGAACAGGGAAGCGCCAACTTATGAAGAAGATGAAGTTAATAGTGTGATCAAGGAGGTAATCAGTAGCTCAGCCCGAATGGAAAATGCCCCTAGAGATGAGAATATCCCTGAAAACCCGTCGTTGGCGGAAAATGAGGCAGCGGGAGAGGAAGTCAGGGCTGAAGAAGAGGAAGTAGAGCTGGGTGATGGAACTGGTATGGTTGATGAAGAAATAGGGAACCCAGGGGCACTGATCATAGTGCACAGAGGCGGAGGCTAAAATTTTGCTTCTTTTTTAATCTGAGGCCGCACGGGGCTGAACCAAATCCGGCCCCGGAGGGGCCATGAGTCTCCTATCTTGGAACTGTAGAGGTCTGAATAAGGCCTCTACAAAGAAGATGGTCTCCAGGTTGGTGAAGCAGCACAAGCCAAGTATTCTTTGTTTGATCGAGACTAAAATGACAAGAAGCAACACTGAAACATGGATGAAGAGCACTGGCTTTTCTGACTTTGCTACTGTGGATCCAACAGGGAGATCATGGGGTTTAGCTGTCTTTTGGAAAAATAATAACATAGCCTTAGATGTAGTTCAGGCTAGTAGGAATTTCATATTTTGTTTTGTTAACAGTGCTAGTCAGCACTCTTGGTGTTAGGGGCTCATATATGGAGTGTTGGGAATTGATTAAGTCTAACTTAGCGGAACATCAATTATCTAATCCCGGATCTCATGCATGTACTTAGTATGAATCTAAATTAGGGTTTAGGCTTACCTCTTGAAGCGTGCTTTACCATCGGATTTAGTCAGATGATCCAATCAACTATGGAGACGAGAATCCCAAGCGTGATCCCTCTATACGTATCCACACATCACGATCAGACCGCCTCACCGCTGTTAGCTTAGAACATCGATCAGCAACCAAAGACCTAGTCTTTGTTCTTCTCTTGACGATGAGGTTTATATGAGAAAGGTATGTTTATTTGTTCTGAGGCGCTCAACACATGAGCTATACGTATGATTGTGTCTGTATGTTTCTGTTTATTCCTGTAGAAGTTTATTTATACAGAATAAACAGAATTCTCATAAACTTAATCCTAGTCTTATTCAATATGGGCCTAGCCCAATAAGACTTTCTCACATAATTACTATTAGACTCCAAGTCTAATTAGATAATTACTTTGTCCAATTTCATGCTTAGTGTGTGACCCTATAGGTTCAGTTATAATAAGCTGCGAGCTCAATACCATTGATGCTAGCCGATCGAAAGCGGTTTCCAGCTAAACATTCCGATCACTTAAATAACTGAATTAATTATCTCCATAATTAATCCTCCAACTATTTAGGACAATGAACATTGATCGAAGGACATTATTCCAACAATCTCCCACTTGTCCTTTGGAACAAGTGTGCATTCATATTCCTTTGTCGCTTAATGTCTTCATTCGAACATAAGGTAAGATCCCATGTTATCCTTATCAAGTTCAAATGTGTTTCTCAAATTCCCGAGTCAAACTGTTAAGACAGATGATTAATCCATAATCCATCTGAGCACGGCCATGCATTTTACAGTCTCAACTCTCCGGAGGCCCATAAGACAACAATCTCATAAAATGAGAGGACAATCCCACTCTTGTACATCCAAGTTTTCTCTACTCGATTCATGTCATCCAAGAGTTGTTTTTATAGCCTCCTTTCACGGCACGGCGTTTGAAAACCCTCAAAGCAATCAATCCACAAGCAAGCAAACACTGAATTACTCAGGTACGAGGAATATGCTCCAACAGTCAATGAGAAATACTTATAACATTATAAATATCTTAAAGTATTCTCATGGCGGGTCAGTCCAATACAAGTTCCAAACTTGCATCCATGCAATCGATTCATGAAACAGCACCGTGAATCAACTTGCAAACTAGTCTTCTTCAGTCATTAGTGTCCATTCTCAATGACCTGGACTAGGGACATAATCAATCATACACTCCAGTTCACTAAATAGGGTTTCATTATCCAAGACATATTCTTGATAACCTATTTGGATATATAAATTGATTTTGGACTTTCATTTAACACTAAACCAAGTTAAATGAATATGAAATAATAATTTCATAATTTTATAAACGGTTCAATCTTCAATGTCTAAAATCACCAAGTTGTGATAACTAGAACATTATAGAAAATCACAGCCACTATCCAAAGTGCTTGATTCCTATCACAAATGTATGAGCCCTAGGCAACATGCAACATTTGTGGAAGGGTTTAGATTATGGATCGAATCCATTATTTCCTTGGCATATGATAACTTCACCATTCTCTCAACGAATGTGAAATATCCTGAGTATGAATTTCGACTTATGGTATTCCATTGCTTATATTTGCTTAAGTAATGACTCTACGATTCTCAATCGAGTACCATTAAATCAGCTAAGACGGGACAGTACCAAGCCTAGTGATGAATATCAATTTCCATCACATTCCCTTTGCAACTTCCAAAGCAGCAATTTACTCAGTTTTTATTGTAAAATCAACAACATTGCCCAGTAAGTTGCACTCTACATTTCCAAAGTTATTTATTGCAAAATTCTTTCCAAACCAAATCTCCATGGATTACAGTTTTGGATTGTCATTTTCAATAAATGTCATTGACATAAAAGACTAGGAATTCAATCTCGCTCCCACTGACCTTCTTGTATACACAAGATTCCATAACATTTCTTTGAACACCAATCTCTAAATTGCTTCATCAAAATGTATTTTCCAACTCCATGATACTCGCTTCAATCCATAAATGGATATCTGCAACTCGCATATTTTCCTAGCATTATAAAAGCTCCGAGATTGTATAAAATACACATCTCCTTCCAAAATCCAATCAAGGAAGCCAATTTTTGATCTCTACCTAGTAGAACTCAAAATCGCACTAAGCTAATTTTTCTAGGATATCCGGATAGATTTAAGTATTCCAACTGGAAAAAGGTCACATCACAATCTACATTGTAGACTTGTTTATACCCTTTCAATCAAATTCCAAACTTGATTTGAATACAAAATGTCAATTCCGAATTTCATGGCCTTAAACCATTTTGTGGAGTTAGCGCTTGTCAAAGCTTTAATGTAAGTCATATAGGTTCACCATTTTCTAAAATGTGATTTCATAGTTTCAGTCGTAGGGACATAAATGTACCTTTTGTCTGAACACTACATCTCATTGACTTACATGGGGCATGAGTAACTTCAGCAGTCTCTAAGACTTTACGTATTCATCTTCACCACGTCTAAAGAAGGGATCGATGTTTCTCGGTTCTGAATGTTGCTCACCTCGAATGCTATCGAGGTCTAAATTTCTCTCACTTGTCATTTTGGAAAGATGATACTTCTCCAAAAGGACACATTCTTGAGAAACATCTCATAGTTCTCAAAATGTTTGTAGAAGTACCCCCATTGTCCCATTTCCATAAAGAGACAATTATTAGACTTGGTGCAAGTTTAATGCAAACAACGTTTCACATGTACTTCGCAACCCCAAATCTAATGAGAAAAGACATTTAAGGAACCATTCCTACTCATATCCCATATGATGTCTTTCCTTCAGCTTTTGACAATGCCTTGTTCAGTGCGAACACTATCTTATAGAAGTATTTTCCTGGAAGATTGGCTTGACCCATCATGAAAACTCATATCCAATATGATCATTTGTTTTCTGCTAGATGGTTAACAAATTCTTGACTCAAATATTCACCACCTCAGTTTAATCAAAGTGTTTCAATTTCTTGCCAAGTAGATTCTAAACTTCATTTCTGAACTCTTTAAATTTCTTAAAAGATTCAAACTTATCTTTCATCGAGTAGAAAACCATATCTACTCAAATCACCGACGAAATTAATGAAGTGATTCACCTCTTGGAATTAAAGTCATTGGTCTACATAACCATTTGTTAATAAAACCCAATAAATTTCATGTTCCATCACCCGACACTATGAAGGGTAATTTTGTCATTTCACCATCACAATATTGACACATATCAAATGACTCCAAGTCAAATGATTTCATATAACCCTCCCACTCGAGTTACTATGATTGCTCAATATTGGTGGCACAATCGACAATTTATGAGGTCGAATTCGAATCATTCATTTCAAGCCCTTTTGATATTTACGTTACAAACATGTTTATCTATATCTAGCAAATAAAGACTCGTGTCTAATTTTGTAAAACTCCAACACAATGCATAAAACTGAACAACCATTGTCCTTTTTATGATAATACATTTCCATGTCCAACATAGGAGATGTAGAAATTAATTGTGTTGTTGTAACACTTAGATCCAAATAACCTTTATATGATCCAGTGAAAGCCCTAAAAGCATAGATAAACCATAAACTCCTATATATGGTCAATGCAGCAACCCTTGCTTCATTACCTTTGAGTAGGTTGACATCTCATTAACTAAACTCCTACTTTAATTTCTCCACATTTTCTAAAATTGTGAGAACCATATGGTATCTAATACCAATTAATAGAGTGATCGTAGAGATTTTCTATAACGTAAATAAATGCAATTGTAAATTACTCGCCAATCTCTTTGTCCTCTAAGAACTAAAGGCAATACATTTCCCATTGCAATAGAAGCGTTAGGAACTTAGGCTCATCAGCACTATGCTTGCCCTTGTCCTATCCCACTTCTTCATTCTTCCATGTTATATTCAAACCATTTCCCTTATTGAACCAATAGAACCTCGTTCTTGTATCAATTTAGACACTTTAAGCATCCCATGCAACTTAGTCAAAGTCTTCTTATTTCAATTAAAATGGTTCTAAACCATCAATGAAATGAATGATGTCACTGGCTAACTATCAGCCATAGGAAAACCGAGTATCTCCATATTATTAAATAATCCAATCATTTTTCAAAACATGAGATTTAACTTGTTTCCTTTCTTAACTTTACAATTAAGAATAATCTTAAGGCCTCAAACCTCTCAACCATGGACTGCTCCTGAGCTCCATGTTGATGTTGTAAGTATCTATGATCAAAACTTGCCTAGCAATTTTGGACACATACTATACAACACAAGACATTTGACATCAATGATTTGAATATCAACGAATACCTCTTTCTTTTCTTGCAATAGAACTAATCCCGAAGTTCATTTGCCAAGAATCTGACGTTCAATTCAACCTTCCAAAGGTTTGAACACAGATAAGAAGAGTTGTTGTTTGTTGATAGACCCTAGATATACTCTTATTTTGTAACATTTGAGAGCTGTTTTAGATAGTATTTTGTAGATTTATATTAGACTTTTAGACCGAATCATTCATAGTGGTTTGAAATTGAAGACGTGCATTTTGATCTTGAATTGCACTTGCGATGGAGTTGAATGATTTGAAGACCTTCTATGACTGTCCTGACCGCGATTGATACATTGAAGAACCGGTCGTAGAAGTGGCGTGAAGGCACACTCTCGCAGGCCGCGAACCCTAGGTCGCGAACCGCGAGGGTGTGTGTTGCTGTTTTGAAGATGCCGAGTTTCGCGAGCCGCGAGGACCAGACGCGAACCGCGAGAGCCAGACGCGCGCGGGGCGCGAGACTCCGGTCGCGAACCGCGCGAACCAGCACGAGGACCGCCGAGGCACAGACGCGCGGGGCGCGAACCTTCGGCCGCGACTCGCGAGGACCAGACGTGCGCGAGGCGCGAACCTTCGGCCGCGACTCGCGAGGACCAGACGTGCGCGAGGCGCGAACCTTCGGCCGCGACTCGCGAAGACCATGCCGAGACACGGGCGCGCGCGGGCGCGAGACACGGGCGCGAGACACGGGCGCGAGACACGGGCGCGAGACACGGGCGCGCGTACCACGCCGAGGCCGAGACACGGGCGCGCGCGGGCGCGAGACACGGGCGCGAGACACGGGCGCGCGTACCACGCCGAGACCGAGACACGGGCGCGCGGGGCGCGAATCCTCGGCCGCTAGCCCGGCTCGCGGTCCGCGAAGGATTTCGCGCGACCCGCGAAGGCCCTGCAAGTGGCATTTTATTTTGTTTTATTTTTGTTAATTTTTAAAGTATAAAGACAACTTATCCTCATTGTTTGAGGGATCGAATTTTTACAGAGCTTAACTCTTTTCTTTCATATTTCTCTTTGATTTTGAGCTTTGAATTCATTATGGTTTGTTGTATTGATTATGGTTTCGATTACATAACTATGGTAGTAGGCTAAACCTCTTCTTGGATATATGTGATTGGACTTCTTGTTATGGATTGAGAACATGATTCATGAAGCTTAGGAATGGTGATTTGCTATTGAATGATCATAATCTATATGTGTATTTGATGCTTGAAATGATTAGGAATGATTTCCTAGTGATAGATATGTGTTGGATATGTGTTAGATATTGCTTTTCCATGGTTAGAATGTTATCATTCTTCCTATGTATGAGTAGTAAATTAGGAATTGAATGCATGTTGTTATCAATTGTATTTGTTCTTAAGATCATTCATTAGCATTATACCTATGTCAAGTTTGTTATCAAAGTGCATGGGTAGGGTTAAGAAATATCTAATTTGAATTTATATTGATTCAATTGAACTAGTTGTTATCATCTAGTAAAATTGTCAATTGAAGTTGTGAAGATGCTTTCATTTGCATAGCTTTGGTTAAAGATAATTCTCACTAATGTTCACCATTCTCAAGGCATCATGATATTGTTTGAGGAAAATCCTATAATAAGAAGTCACCAATCTCATATGTCCAAGTTTCTCATTCTCTTAGTTAAATCTCTAATTAGAATAATCTTATGGTAAAGTAGTTGTAATCCTAAAAGTTCTAGTAGTTTCATTTAGTAGTGTCTTAAACAAAAACTCAACTCAAACCCCCCCCCCCCCCTTTGTTTACATTGCTTTTATATATGTATATATATATATATGCTATGAGATATACATAGAAATAACCTTCTCCCTGTGGAACGAACCTTACTTGCCATTGTACACTTAATAGTGTGGAAAGGTAGTAAGTAATCTATAAATTGTATATTTGAGAGGTACGGCGACGACCTCCCAAATTTTGGCGCCGCTGCCGGGGAAAAGGCGTATTTTTATGTGTATATTGTAGTTTTATTTCTAATCTATCTTTCTTTTTAGGTTCTATTTTGGTTTGGAACCCTATTGCTCTAGCTCTTGGTGCATGGTTCTTACACGATCCTCGAACCAAGACCCTTTGCAATACGATTCCGAGCTAGTAAGAAGTCTCCGCCAACTTAGGAGGCAAGTGCAAGAGTCACTAGCATCTAATCCTTTCTCCCTTGAAAGTGAATCACTACCTTTCAACATGGCGGACGATGAAGAGGATACCGGCCAAAGCCCTCCCCGAAACCAATTCTACAACCCTTTCCAAAACCCTAACCCTTCTCCTACCAACATTTCTATGAGAGAGTACATGTCACCCAACTATGAGCAACAACAATCGAGCATTGTTTACCCAAACTCTCAATACGAAATCAAGACGGGAGTGATAAATTTGCTTCCAACTTTCCATGGTAGAGAAGTGGATGATCTGAATGACTTCCTTGAGGCTTTTCATAGGGTGTGTAGTAGTTTGAAACCTTCCGAGATGAGTGTGGATGAGTTCAAGTTGAAAACCTTCACCTTCACCTTGAAGGACAAGGCCGCTAAATGGTTAAGCCGTTTACCTTCATCATCAATCACTACATGGCCACAATTGAAGAAAAAGTTCCTTGACAAGTACTTTCCTCCCTCTAAATCCTCGGTCTTGATACAAGCCATTAGCAACATCACTCAAGACGATGATGAGACCTTGTATGAGTATTGGGAAAGATTCCAAACTCTCCTTTCAAGTTGCCCATACCATAGCTTCACCGAACCTCAATTGGTGTGTTTCTATTACAATGGCTTGAATGATAGGGAAACCGAGTTGATAAATCGGTCTTGCTATGGCTCCATTGCAAACCTTGGCTCTTCCGATGCCATGATGCTATTTGAGCAACTAGCCGAAGGGTGCAAACCAAAGAGAGACCGGAGACTACGAGTGGGTAACTCCGGTGGGAACAATGATAGCTCTCGTCAAGATATCAAGGAGCTTACAGCATTGATGAAAGGTTTCATGATGGGAAATAGCTCCGGAGGGAACCAACCAAGGCAACAAGTGATGACGTGTGGGATTTGTGCTTCGAACCATCTCACCGAATCTTGTCCTCAAGCAAACGAGGATTATAACGAGGAAGTCAATGCCATGGGGGTCTATGGTGGAAACCAAGGTTTTAGAGGTGATCAAGGAGGAAACCAAGGTTTTAGGGGCTACCAAGGAGGACGAGGCTACCAAGGTGGTAGGGGTTTTCAAGGTGGACAAGGCCAAGGGGGTGATAGGGGTAATCAAAGGAAGTATGATCCTTTTGCTCAACACTACAACCCCGGAACTAGAGATCACCCCAACTTTCGGTGGAGAGATGAACCGACGGGACAACAAGGCCAACAAGGTGGCTACCAAGGGGGTTATCAAGGTCAAGGTGGTCAATCTTTTGATAGGCAAAGGGGGCAAAATGATCAAGGGTACCAAGGGGACCAAAGCCACCAAACTCAAGGGTACCAAGGTTACCAAAACCAAGGATACCAAGATTATGGCTATCAAGGATACCAAGATCATCAAAACCCTCAATATCACCCTCAACCACAACAATACCAAAGGAACCAAGGTCAAGGCCGTTTCAATAACCGTGCCCCTCAAAATGCCCATCCGAGGTTGGAAGATAAATCTCACAATCAAGGTGAAAGCTCGGACCAATTTCCACAAGATGCTCGACTCAAGAGCATTGAGGTGCAAATGAGTCAAATGGCCACTGTCTTGGGAAAGTTGGAAGCACAAAACTCCGGGAAACTACCCGCGCAAACGGAGTTAAATCCAAGGCCTCATGCGAGTGCCATGACCTTGAGGAGTGGTAAACAAGCTCTTGAACCAGAGGTGGTTGTGAAAAAGGCCCCCAAGAGAGGCTTTGTGAAGAAGAGCTTAGCCAATGACGAGGTTGAGGCGACCTTGGCCGACGAAGAAGTTATTCTTGAGGAGCTAGCCAAAGAAAAAGGTGAGGCCGAGGTTGAGAATGAGAAAGAACCCATTGATGAGGAGCATGTAGAGACATCCTCTCATATTGAACCAATGTCACCTCCATTCTCACCTCTTCACAAGAAAACTAGGGTGGACACTACCTTTGATGTGGAAGCACCATTTCCCGAAGCCTTGAAGCATACTCGCAAAAAAGAGATGGACAAAGAAGCTTTCGAAGTCCTTCGAAAGTGTGAGGTAAACATTCCTTTGCTCGATGCTATTGATCAAGTTCCTAGATATTCTAAGTTCTTGAAGGAATTATGTGTGAACCATCGTCAACAAAGATCTAAGCATGTTAAAAATGAAAAAATCAATGAACATGTGTCGGCTTTGTTTCAAGATAAAATGCCTACTAAATGTAGTGATCCGGGCATGTTTACAATTCCTTGCATCTTAGGGAACACTTACTTTCCTAGAGCCATGCTAGATCTAGGTGCATCCATAAATGTCATTCCATATACATTGTATGAATCATTGAATCTTGGCACTTTGCATAAAACCGGCGTGGTGATCCAACTTGCCGACCGCTCTAATGCATACCCTAAGGGTATTGTTGAAGATGTCTTGGTGAAAGTTGACAAGTTGGTGTTCCCGGCCGATTTTTACGTTCTTGACATGGAACATGATAAATTTGCTACCCCTATTTTGTTAGGGCGTCCATTTTTGAAAACGTCAAGAACTATCATAGATGTGCATAGTGGTAGGCTTACCATGGAATTTGATGAGGATAAAATAGAGTTCAACATTTATGGTGCAATGAAATACGATGATGAGGAAACTTCTTGCAATGCTATTGATGTGATTGAGCCTTATGTGCAAAAAGTTTATGAAAATGATATTGATGATCCCTTGTTAAATGCTTTAGCCAATAGTTTACACACAAGTAATGTTCATACATATGCTTTGAGTGCTAACTTGAAGGAAAGCATTTTTGAGCTAGATACCTTTGAGGAACTTTCTCTTGATGCACCAATTTTAGACCTTGAGGTATTGAAGGGCTCGGGCAACCGACCATCTTTCAATAAACCTCCGGTGGTGGAGTTGAAACCACTACCCGAGAATCTAAAATATGCATTCCTTGGTGGTGGTGAGAAATTGCCGGTGATCATCTCCAACAAGCTCACCAAGGAACAAGAGGAAAGGTTGATGAAAGTGCTCCAAGATCATAAGGAGGCCATTGGGTGGACCATTGCCGACATAAAAGGTATGAGTCCAAGTACTTGCATGCACCGTATACTATTGGAGGATGATGCTAAACCCGTCCGACAACCTCAAAGGCGTTTGAACCCTCCAATGATGGAGGTAGTAAAAGCCGAGGTGCTTAAATTGTTGGACGCGGGAATGATCTATCCAATCTCTGATAGTAAGTGGGTAAGCCCAACGCAAGTAGTGCCAAAGAAAACCGGAGTGACCGTAGTGGAGAATAGCCATGGCGAATTGATTCCCACTCGTGTCCAAAATGGATGGCGTGTTTGCATTGATTACCGAAGGTTAAATGCGGTAACAAGGAAAGACCATTTCCCTTTGCCATTTATTGATCAAATGCTTAACCGGCTTGCAGGCCACTCTTTCTATTGTTTTCTTGATGGCTATTCAGGGTACTTTCAGGTTGCCATTGCACCAGAGGATCAAGAAAAGACAACCTTCACATGTCCCTTTGGCACCTTTGCATATCGACGCATGCCTTTTGGCCTTTGCAATGCGCCAGCCACATTCCAAAGGTGTATGGTTAGCATTTTTTCAGAATATCTTGAGAAGTTTGTAGAGGTTTTCATGGATGACTTTACTGTTCATGGAAACTCTTTTGACAATTGCTTAATTCATTTGTCATTAGTCCTAAAAACTTGCATTGATAAAAACCTTGTGCTTAATTCTGAGAAATGTCATTTTATGGTAGAAAAGGGCATTGTGTTAGGGCATGAAGTGTCATCTAAGGGTATTGAAGTAGACAAAGCAAAAATTGATATCATCCAATCTCTTCCTTACCCTACTTGTGTGCGTGATGTGAGGTCTTTTCTTGGTCACGCGGGTTTCTACCGCCGTTTCATAAAAGACTTTTCAAAAATTTCTTCCCCTTTATGTAGATTGTTGCAAAAGGATGTGGAATTTGTGGTAGATGAAGGTTGTAAAAGGGCATTTGATTGTTTAAAGTCTATGCTAGTGTCGGCCCCTATTATACAACCTCCAAATTGGTCCCTTCCATTTGAGATCATGTGTGATGCAAGTGACTACGCCGTTGGTGCGGTGCTAGGTCAAAGGGTGGGGAAAATTCCCCATGCCATCTATTATGCATCCATGACTCTCAATGATGCTCAAAGGAACTACACCACAACTGAAAAGGAATTGCTAGCGGTAGTCTTTTCTTTAGAAAAGTTTAGGCCATATTTGCTTGGTACAAAGATCATTGTTTTCACTGACCATGCAGCTCTTCGTTACTTGATGACGAAGAAAGAAGCAAAGCCTAGGTTGCTCCGATGGATCTTACTCTTGAGCGAGTTCGACTTGGAGGTCAAGGACAAGAAAGGAGCTGAAAATCTAGTGGCCGACCATTTGAGCCGATTGGTGCCCAATGAGGAGTTTGGGGCCAAAGCATTGAAGGAGCATCTTCACGAAGAGTTCCCCGACGAGCAATTATTTGCTCTTGGTGTTTCTCTTCCATGGTATGCCAACCTTGTGAATTTCCTTGTCACAAGTAAGTGCCCTTCTCACTTCACAAAAGCACAAAAGGATAAGCTAAAGCATGATGCTAGGTTTTATGTGTGGGATGATCCCTATGTATGGAAACATTGTGCCGACCAAGTGATTAGGAGATGCATTCCTAATAATGAAACAAACTCAATCCTTGCTTTTTGCCATTCGTATGCATGTGGTGGTCACTTTGGTGCTAGGCGAACCGCTAGGAAAGTGCTAGATTGTGGTTTCTATTGGCCTAGCTTAAATAAAGATGCATACACATTTTGCAAGTCTTGTGATAAATGCCAAAGAGTAGGAAACATCTCTTCTAGGAATGAAATGCCCCAACATTGTCCTCTATATTGTGAACTTTTTGATGTTTGGGGAATGGATTTTATGGGACCTTTCCCTACTTCCTTTGGTTTCAAATATATCTTGCTTGCGGTTGATTATGTGTCCAAGTGGGTTGAAGCAATCCCCACTCGTACTGATGATTCTAAAGTGGTTGCAGAGTTCATCAAATCCCACATCTTCTCTAGGTTCGGGGTACCCCGAGCTTTGATTAGTGATCGAGGCACTCACTTTTGCAATAGAACCATTGCCGCATTGTTGAAGAAATATGGGGTAAATCACAAAACTTCCACCGCCTATCACCCACAAACGAATGGACAAGCCGAAGTTTCCAATAGGGAAATCAAGTCCATCCTTGAGAAAACGGTTAGGCCGACTCGCAAGGATTGGAGTACTCGGTTGGATGATGGATTGTGGGCATATAGGACGGCTTATAAGACTCCAATTGGTATGTCTCCATACCGATTAGTCTTTGGAAAGCCGTGTCATTTACCGGTGGAGTTAGCACACAAAGCATATTGGGCAATCACAAGGTTCAACTTGAACTTGGACGAGGCCGGGAATGAAAGGAAACTTCAATTGCAAGAGCTTGAGGAAATCCGGAATGAGTCCTATGAGAACGCGGCCATTTACAAGGAGAAGACGAAGGCATGGCATGACAAGATGATAATTAGGAAAACTTTTGAGGTAGGTCAAAAAGTTCTTCTATTTCAATCACGTCTTCGGTTGTTTCCAGGCAAACTGCGTTCTCGGTGGACTGGACCGTTTGTAGTTGTGAAGGTTTTCCCTCATGGAGCAGTGGAGATCCAAAGCGGCGAGGATGCCAAAATCATCAAGGTCAACGGCCAAAGGTTGAAACCGTATTACGAGGGTTTCAAATCGGAGATCCTAGAGGACATGAATCTAGGCAACCCGGCCTACGAGTGACCTTTACCATGGAGGTACATCGTGCCGACGATGTTAAATAAACGAGTTTTGATGCTTTAAAAAGCATTTCGTCGAACAATTTCAACATTTGGAACATTACTTTCTTTATATTTATTTGATATGTACATTTCATTAAGCTTGTAAATCGAACATTATGCTAGTTTTTATGTTGTTTTTGTAGAAATAGGTTTGAAGTGGTGCAAAACGGAAAACGCCAAGGGGACATTCCTCGCGGTCCGCGAATTCATCGCGCGGACCGCGACCGAAGGTTTCGCGGACCGCGCCGAGAACGCGCGAGCCGCGACCGTGTCTCGCGGTCCGCGTCCGAAATCTCGCGATCCGCGAGCAAGGCTGGATTTCCTGGAAATCCCTGCCACAAAAACGACGTTTTTCGCGGTCCGCGGCTTGATCGCGCGGACCGCGACACTGTGCACGCGGTCCGCGGTTTCATCGCGCGGGCCGCGACGTTTTTCCGAGCGCGGCACGCGATTTCATCGCGCGCGCCGCGACGGTGTCTCGCGGTCCGCGAGAATGAGTGCGCGACCCGCGAAAAACAGGGGATTTCCAAGAAATCCCTGGAACAAAAACGACGTTTTTCGCGGTCCGCGGCTTGATCGCGCGGACCGCGACACTGTGCTCGCGGTCCGCGGTTTCATCGCGCGGACCGCGAAGGTTTGCCGAGCAAGGCGCGCCGAGGTTTTGCGCGCGCGACCGAGATTTTGTCGCGCGCGCCGAAGTTTCACCGTGCCGAGACGCACCACGCCGAGACCGAGTTCCAGCGCGCGACCCGCGACGAGACACTGCGCGCACCGCGACGAGGATTCGCGCGCGGTCCGCGAATTCATCGCGCGGACCGCGACGGAGGGCGCGCGACCCGCGACGAGGACCGAGATTTCTCGGAAATCGCTGGAACGAAACGGGCCATTTTCGCGGCCCGCGACGGGGTCTCGCGACCCGCGACCGAGGCTCGCGGCCCGCCACAGAAAACGCGCGATCCGCGAGGGATCGAGCCAATACTTAGCCAAAAATCTTCTTTCTTTTTCTCCTTCTTCTTCCCTATTCCCTCCCGTCCCAAACACCCTCTTCTCCGGCCACTTCCCCAATCCTTCATTCCGGCGAGTTTTGAACCAATTTCTTCCACCCAAATCAATCCCCCAAGCTTTCCCAACAAAACCCACCAAAAATCCATATCCAAAACACCATCTTTCACCCACATTGCCCAAATTCCAACCGAAACTTCCCCATTCCGATTCGCCGGATTCCGGCGACCTTTTTCCCGAACCAACTACACAAAAACCCTCCCCTCACCAACCTTAACCCTTTCCCAATCACTAATTCCAAATTCCAATTCCCAATCAAATACCCCCAAATCTTATGAACCCTAATTTTTGGATTCTTTGATTTGGTGGTGTTTCGATCAAATTGGCGATTTAATTGCATTTAATTGTTTATTTGGAATGCTACATTGCAATTTTTGAGTAATTAGGGCTTGCCGCCACTAGCTTTTCTTGTTGATTTTGATTGGGCTTGCCGCCACTAGTTGCAATTTGCTTTTTGAATAGGGGCTTGCCGCCTTGTAGCTAGTTTAGCTGTGCTGGACTGTTGTTGAGTAGATTTTGATAATGGCACCGAGAAAAAGGTCTCGCCGAGGGGAAACCTCTAGCTCCCATGAACCTGTGATCCCCGAATCACCCCCTCGCCAACCTAGTCCTCCCCCTGCAGAAAACCTGCCTCCTATAGACCTTATGGGACTGCAAGGTTTAGATGAGGATGCCCAACAACGGTGGAGAAAGTTGATTGGGAATGGGAAGCGAACAATCATGGAGACGAAGTTCTTGTCCTCTGAGCTACTTCAGGAGCTGGGTTTGCAGCAACCAGTTCTATTTTTATTGGATCGCGTTGGCATGAGAGGATTCATTGATCGGTCGGCACCGACCTATACCCGCTATACATTTGAATTCCTATCCACTCTAGCCAAGCACTATGACGAGGACCATGACATGCATTACATCACCTTCAGGTTGAATGATGTGGACCGCCGGATGACCTATGATGAGATCCAAGACGCTTTTGGGTTCCAATATGCAGGGGGATACAAGAATCCAAAAGAAGCTAACCCGGACGGATTTGATCTAACTTACTTTTGGAATTGCTTGTCTGGATTTCCCAACATCACAGGCACTACGAAGAATAACCACATCATACATCCAGCTGTTCGTATGGTGCACAAGCTCCTAGTGATGACGATCTTCTGCCAAGGAGAGTTGACGCACATTACTAGGGAGCAAGTCCAATGCCTTTGGACCATGTGCTGGGGACCAGAACACCCTTGTTGGGTGGACCTTTTTGTGCAGAAATGTCTGGAGGCCTCTGAGAAGACCAAGGGAAAGATACCACAGGGGGGTATGATTTCACTTCTAGCAGCTTATCTGAACATCCACCTACCTCCAGACATTCAGGCAATAGGCAAGACAGCCGAGAGAGCTCACCAGTTTTACTCCATTGCTTCTTTGGAGTTCACTAATGTCTTGGCCATGCACAAATATCCTCCTCCTAGATTCATTTGGCTAGTAGCCAAGAATCAGCACATGTACCTGCCGAATCCAGAGGCTGTACAACTGACTGGGCGCACCCGCATAGAGGATCTCACCTTGCCAACCCAGATCACAGTTCCTGCACCTACCATTGCCCTTGCCAGGCTAGAGGCACCTCCGGAGCATGGAGAGCAGTACGCTTCTCCACATCATGAGGCTCAGTATGTCACTCAGCAGCAGTTTCAAGCATATACTGAGAGGTACGAGGATGATATGGCAGTGATGTTCGCCATGATGGCATCCATGCATCCACAGGGACCAGGAGCATTTGACTATGAGGGCCATCGCAGATCGCGAGCTCAGCGCCGTCGCGACGGCTCCGGCCCCTCGCAGTGAGTCTACCCTATACCTTTTCCTTTCACTATGGTATTCATTCATATATTTAAACATTGAGGGCAATGTTTAGACTAAGTGTGGGGGAGAGGTGTAGGAATTTTGTTATTACTTTTGTTTTTGTTGCTGCTTTTGTTGCTGTTTTTACTGCTATTTTTATTACTGTATTCTTTAAAAAAAAAAAAAAAAAAAAAAAAAAAAAAAAAAACAGCCCGGATGGTCCCAAAAATACTAGAGGATCAGGTAAAAATGAGAGGCATGCCCGGATGGTTCCAAAAATACGAGAGAATCAGGCAAAAATGAGAGGCAAAAAAAAAAAAAAAAAAAAATTTCTTTTATCTTGTTTAAATATGTAAGCTCTCAAATGTTATGTGCTTAATTATATAGAGTATACACTTGGATCTTAATCGTCCTTTCTCGAGGACGAGAAAGGTTCAAGTGTGGGGGATTTTGATAGACCCTAGATATACTCTTATTTTGTAACATTTGAGAGCTGTTTTAGATAGTATTTTGTAGATTTATATTAGACTTTTAGACCGAATCATTCATAGTGGTTTGAAATTGAAGACGTGCATTTTGATCTTGAATTGCACTTGCGATGGAGTTGAATGATTTGAAGACCTTCTATGACTGTCCTGACCGCGATTGATACATTGAAGAACCGGTCGTAGAAGTGGCGTGAAGGCACACTCTCGCAGGCCGCGAACCCTAGGTCGCGAACCGCGAGGGTGTGTGTTGCTGTTTTGAAGATGCCGAGTTTCGCGAGCCGCGAGGACCAGACGCGAACCGCGAGAGCCAGACGCGCGCGGGGCGCGAGACTCCGGTCGCGAACCGCGCGAACCAGCACGAGGACCGCCGAGGCACAGACGCGCGGGGCGCGAACCTTCGGCCGCGACTCGCGAGGACCAGACGTGCGCGAGGCGCGAACCTTCGGCCGCGACTCGCGAGGACCAGACGTGCGCGAGGCGCGAACCTTCGGCCGCGACTCGCGAAGACCATGCCGAGACACGGGCGCGCGCGGGCGCGAGACACGGGCGCGCGTACCACGCCGAGGCCGAGACACGGGCGCGCGCGGGCGCGAGACACGGGCGCGCGTACCACGCCGAGACCGAGACACGGGCGCGCGGGGCGCGAATCCTCGGCCGCGAGCCCGGCTCGCGGTCCGCGAAGGATTTCGCGCGACCCGCGAAGGCCCTGCAAGTGGCATTTTATTTTGTTTTATTTTTGTTAATTTTTAAAGTATAAAGACAACTTATCCTCATTGTTTGAGGGATCGAATTTTTACAGAGCTTAACTCTTTTCTTTCATATTTCTCTTTGATTTTGAGCTTTGAATTCATTATGGTTTGTTGTATTGATTATGGTTTCGATTACATAACTATGGTAGTAGGCTAAACCTCTTCTTGGATATATGTGATTGGACTTCTTGTTATGGATTGAGAACATGATTCATGAAGCTTAGGAATGGTGATTTGCTATTGAATGATCATAATCTATATGTGTATTTGATGCTTGAAATGATTAGGAATGATTTCCTAGTGATAGATATGTGTTGGATATGTGTTAGATATTGCTTTTCCATGGTTAGAATGTTATCATTCTTCCTATGTATGAGTAGTAAATTAGGAATTGAATGCATGTTGTTATCAATTGTATTTGTTCTTAAGATCATTCATTAGCATTATACCTATGTCAAGTTTGTTATCAAAGTGCATGGGTAGGGTTAAGAAATATCTAATTTGAATTTATATTGATTCAATTGAACTAGTTGTTATCATCTAGTAAAATTGTCAATTGAAGTTGTGAAGATGCTTTCATTTGCATAGCTTTGGTTAAAGATAATTCTCACTAATGTTCACCATTCTCAAGGCATCATGATATTGTTTGAGGAAAATCCTATAATAAGAAGTCACCAATCTCATATGTCCAAGTTTCTCATTCTCTTAGTTAAATCTCTAATTAGAATAATCTTATGGTAAAGTAGTTGTAATCCTAAAAGTTCTAGTAGTTTCATTTAGTAGTGTCTTAAACAAAAACTCAACTCAAACCCCCCCCTTTGTTTACATTGCTTTTATATATGTATATATATATATATATATATGCTATGAGATATACATAGAAATAACCTTCTCCCTGTGGAACGAACCTTACTTGCCATTGTACACTTAATAGTGTGGAAAGGTAGTAAGTAATCTATAAATTGTATATTTGAGAGGTACGGCGACGACCTCCCATTTGTTGTCATACATGATTACTACAATATAAATAAAATGCAATAAAAAACCATTTAAATAAGTAAATAACAAGCAAGAAAAATACATGCAATCAAACAAGTTATCTACACATTTTATTCAAATCCAATTGTCCCGTGAATAAAATGATTCCAAGACCCTCAAAATCACAAGGAATTAAGCATGCTTTAGCTTGTCTTAAATCCTTTGATTTTAGGTAAGCAATCCCATTGCTAATAGTATCCAATACTACTCTTGGTTGATGGGATACATCCAATGTAATATCCATTTGATTTTGTCTCAACATCTGAGTACCCCTCACTGATATTGATGAGCAAACCAAAACTAACATGTAAACCCCTTTCACTAGGTCTACCCGCATTTTACTCCCAAGATTATAGACGATACTATCGCTTTAGCGAAACCTATCATCAGTGATCAAAGGCTAAATGGGTGTTATCTGTTTGGAAAGACAAATTTTAGCTCATTATTACTTTGGGACTTAGGTTCATTATGCTGGTTTGATTATTAGCGAACTATTCCATAATCATTCCACACACATAAACCATTCATATGCATTTATCATATAAAGCAATAAATAATTGCACATAAAGTGATACAACAAACACTGAATCCAATTCATATATTCTGACTATTCACTTCTAAAGAGAATGATCTAACATGCATAATAACTGAAACAAACAATTTATCATGCAAAAACATTAATTATTTCCCAAATTATTAACCTCATTATTACCTTAATAATTCTAAATTATTAGAGTAATTTATTATAACATATACCTAGGTAATTCTCCTTACAAATAATTTCTAAATTTATTAACATTAATTATTATATAGGCCATACTTTAATAATTCTAAATTAATAAAGTACAAAATATCAAGATAATGAAATTAACTAATTTCTAAAATTATTAAATTTAATTATTTATTACTAATATTAATTAAATTTCGGAAATTAAGCACATCCAATGCCTTAATTACAGAAATGTACATGTTCATAAAATAATTTTGCACTTCCAAAGTCAAAATTACTCCCACTCAAATTAAGACTTTATTTTCAATTAAATAAAATTATATTCTGGACCCGGTCCGTTCCGGTCTAACCGGAACCGGAACTGGTCTGACCAAACCGGTCCAACCAGAAGCCACTTTGGTCCAGACCATAATAGACCCAATATTACAATCTGGGTCGTAACATTTTTGTGGCCCAATTCGAGATTAAGCCAACCGGGCCAAAACCCTTAGTTGCCAAACAAACAAGTCTGTTCATTCTCTGGCGGCGGAGCCCAGCGCCGCTGCCCTACCGCCACTAGCCGGTGGTTATCCACCACTGCTGCAGTGCACGACATGAACAGTAACCCAATGAATAGTAAATTCCACGATGAATAGTAATTTTCCAAAAATTACAACTTCGAGTGAACAAATCAAATACAATCATCCAATGATTTATTTGAATAAAATATGAACATTAAACCTATATTTCAATTTATGCAAATCTCATCTACACAAATCTTAGATCAAACTAAAACATACAAGAGGCTCTGATACCACTGTTGGGAATTGATTAAGTCTAACTTAGCGGAACATCAATTATCTAATCCCGGATCTCATGCATGTACTTAGTATGAATCTAAATTAGGGTTTAGGCTTACCTCTTGAAGCGTGCTTTACCATCGGATTTAGTCAGATGATCCAATCAACTACGGAGACGAGAATCCCAAGCGTGATCCCTCTATACGTATCCACACAGCACGATCAGACCGCCTCACCGCTGTTAGCTTAGAACATCGATCAGCAACCAAAGACCTAGTCTTTGTTCTTCTCTTGACGATGAGGTTTATATGAGAAAGGTATGTTTATTTGTTCTGAGGCGCTCAACACATGAGCTATACGTATGATTGTGTCTGTATGTTTCTGTTTATTCCTGTAGAAGTTTATTTATACAGAATAAACAGAATCCTCATAAACTTAATCCTAGTCTTATTCAATATGGGCCTAGCCCAATAAGACTTTCTCACATAATTATTATTAGACTCCAAGTCTAATTAGATAATTACTTTGTCCAATTTCATGCTTAGTGTGTGACCCTATAGGTTCAGTTATAATAAGCTGCGAGCTCAATACCATTGATGCTAGCCGATCGAAAGCGGTTTCCAGCTAAACATTCCGATCACTTAAATAACTGAATTAATTATCTCCGTAATTAATCCTCCAACTATTTAGGACAATGCACATTGATCGAAGGACACTATTCCAACATGGAGCTCCTGAGCAGGTAGATAGACCTGCAGTATGGAATGAAATAAGCTTTTTTCAGTACTTTAATAGCATGCCAGTAGTACTGGTGGGAGGCTTCAACCAGGTGTTGAGCCAATCGGACAAGAGAGGGGTATTCCTGTTCCAAGTCCCCTTGTCACTGAGCTTCATGGAATTCTAGCTGATCATGAGCTAAGTGAAGTTATTAGAGAATATTTTGTGTATATCCTTTTCCCTTTTAGATTGTATAGATAGAATCTTTTTCCTTGGTGAATACTCTTTGTAACTCTATATATTAAATCCCTTGTGGTGAATAATAAACACACAATTCCCACAATTCTCTTTGTATTCTTACATGGTATCAAGAGCGGTTCTTTCCTGAACCAATTTTTTTTCTTTACCGAACCCCAATCCTCCTTTTAGGATTTCGTGAAACCTGATTTATTCATATACGTACAAAATTCAGTTCTTTTTCCAGGAAATTTTTCCAAAACAAAAAAAAAAAAAAAAAAACTTCATCGTTGAATCCCTATTTCTCCAGCCAGCCGCGGCCTCCATTTTCCTGCATCTTCTGTCATGGATTTCTGAAACCTAATTTACTCTACAGTAGCCGCCTACCTTACGTACAAAATCCGGCCGCCAATTTTTGCAAATTTTCCATCAGCAGCAACTTTTATCTTTTTGCTGCAATTTTTCGTTACCATCATCAATCATGTTGCTGTCCAATGTCCCCCCAGCCACCGACCTAGAACTTCAGGCCGCCCTTCGGGCTGAGGAGGAGCATCAACTGGACGAAGCACGTCGCCTCGAGGAATCCCGTCTCGCCGGACAGCTGCGTTTGAACGTTGAGCAACAACGCCTGGATGCTGAAGCTGAGGAGCTGCGCTGTGCCCTTGCCTTATTCCGTCAATTTCAACAATTTTTCACCGCAGCTAAACCGGTCGCCGCTACTAGCACTGCCGCGACGGAAAATCTCCACTTGCCGCAGGGAACTCCGTTCGTTGCTTCGGTCACCACTGATCCACTCGCGTTGCCGCCACCGCCGGGCTTTGCTGCTGCCACTGGCCATCCTCCACTTGATCGATCCTCTATTGGTCACCTTCTTTCCGATGATCAATGGGGTGTCGTTCAACGCATGTTGAGTAATTTACACAATCCTTCTGGCAATATGCCCGGCAAGCTTCATCTACCTTGGATCCTTGATTCCGGCGCCTCTTATCATATGACTGGAGCCAAGGATGCCCTCACGAACCTTACTCCTATGCGTTCTTCGGTTAATGTGTATCTTCCTGATGGATCCATTTCTTCCGCTTTTTACTCTGGCTCTTTGCATTTTGGAGATATTGTGCTTCATAATGTTTTACATATCCCTGAACTGCGTTGCAATTTATTATCTTGCTCTAGATTGCTTGCTTCATTAAATTGTCTAGATTTGCTTACAGAAAACTATTGTATTTTACAGAAAATCAGCACGAGGACAGTGATTGGCGTGGGTGAACAGTATGGTGGGGTTTATTGGCTTCGGACACTGAATGAGGATTTTCATCCTACCGGAGTCGTCTCTGCCGTTCAGTCTTCTTCATCTGCATTATGGCATCAACGTTTTGGTCATCCGTCCTCTACGGTGTTGTCTTCCATTCCTTCTTTGCAATTTCGTAATAATACTTCTGTTCCCTGCGAAGCAGGCTAGGCATCCTTTCCCTGTAAGCTTGTCTCAAGCATTTGATTTTTTTGATTTAGTTCATTGTGATGTCTGGGGGCCTTACAAAACCTCCTCATCAAATGGATCTTATTATTTTTTAACTATTGTCGATGATTACTCTAGACATGTCTGGGTTCAGTTATTAGTTCATAAGTCAGACGTAGCTTCTAAATTCAAGCAATTTTGTGCTTTAGTTAGAACTCAGTTTAATCGACGAATTCGCCGGGTTCGGACTGACAATGGAACAGAGTTCTTACCTCTCCAGAACTACTTTGCAGACGAAGGCATACTTCTCGACACGACTATTGTCTACACTCCTCAACAAAACGGCCGTGTTGAAAGAAAACACAGACATTTACTCAACGTCGCTCGTGCTTTGATGTTTCAGGCCAACTTACCTATTCGCTTTTGGGGAGAGTGCATTCATACGGCAGCTTACCTCATCAACAGAACTCCTTCACCTTTGCTTTTGAATCGTTCTCCTTTTGAACTACTTTATGGAACTCCACCTACCTACTCGGAGCTTCGTGTATTTGGCTGTCTTTGCTTCGCCTCTGTGCTTCCTCGCCCTCGCGACAAGTTCGCCTCACGGAGTCGCTGTTGTGTCTTCTTGGGCTATACTCCTGGAAAGAAGGGGTTTCATCTCTATGACTTAGAAACTGAATCCTTCTTCGACAGCCGTGATGTGGTCTTCTACGAGCATATATTTCCTTTTGCTAAGGATTCCTCTACTACTGTTCCAGCCTCTCCACTTCCAGCTTTGTCGCCGACCTTTTACGATGATTTTGACCTTCTCCCACTGCCAACGGCGCCTCTGATCAGTCCACTGGGTCCGGATTCGGCCGGACCTGCTGTTCAGAAACGCCAGACGGGTCAGCAAGCTCGACCAACTCCGGTTCAACCACTTCTGGTTCATCCAACTCTGGTTCAACCGCCTCCTCTTCAACCATCTACGGCTCAACCAACTCCGGTTCAGCCACCTCCAGCTCAGCCGTCTCGCTCACCGGTTCAGCAACATCAGACCTCTACTCCGGCTCCACCACCGGTCCTTCCTTCTTCAGCTCCTCTGCCAGGTCGCCAACCTAGCACTCGGGTCAAAACTTCACCAGCTTGGACCAAAGACTACGTTCTCGCTGCTTATAAAACTCCTCATGCTACTTCATCTGCAATGCCTTCTCTGTCTTCAGGTATTCAATACCCTATTTCTGATTTTGTAAATTATGATAACTTTTCTGCTTCGCATTCTAGATTTTTGTATGCGGTAA
Source organism: Cruciata laevipes (assembly GCA_963678965.1). NCBI lineage: Eukaryota > Viridiplantae > Streptophyta > Magnoliopsida > Gentianales > Rubiaceae > Cruciata > Cruciata laevipes. The sequence continues at coordinate 6,690,895 of OY787632.1, read as the reverse complement.
CTTCTAGTGCAGATCCTACGACATACCTGGAGGCTTCTAAACACCCTCATTGGCGGACTGCGATGTCTGAGGAAATCGGTGCTCTCGAGCGAAATGGCACCTGGACCATGTCACCTCTTCCTCCAGGCAAGAAGGCAATTGGCAGTAAATGGGTTTTTCGCACCAAGTTCAAGTCCGATGGATCCATTGAGCGTCATAAGGCGCGCTTGGTTGTTCTCGGTAACCGTCAGATTGAGGGAACTGACTTCACGGAAACCTTTGCTCCAGTTGCCAAGATGGATTCTGTTCGTCTGTTTCTTACTGTTGCTGTCATTCGTGGTTGGGAGCTTCATCAGATGGATGTTCACAATGCTTTTCTTCACGGTGATCTTCATGAGAAAGTCTACATGTGTCCTCCGCCTGGTTATGGTTCATCTCCTGGACTGGTTTGTAAACTTCAGAAGTCCCTTTATGGTTTACGTCAGGCTCCTCGCAACTGGTTTGCAAAACTATCTACTGCCTTGTTGACCTTCGGTTTCGTACAAAGCAAGGCCGAATACTCTCTTTTCTCCTTTCTTCGGGGTTCGACTTCCATGCATGTATTGCTTTATGTTGATGATCTGGTCATTTCCTCCAGCTCTCCTACTCTCATTGCCAGCCTTAAGGAATATTTGGGCTCATGTTTTCACATGAAGGATCTTGGTCCCTTGAAGTATTTTCTTGGAATCGAGGTGGCTCGTGGCCCAGATGGGATGTTTTTGTGTCAACGGAAATATGCCCTAGATATTTTATCTGATGCTGGACTTTCAGCTAGTAAACCGATTGACTTTCCGATGGAGCCTCAACATGACCTTGCCCGTGTGAAAGGCCCCTTGTTTGACGACCCTGCCCGTTATCGTCGCCTCATTGGACGATTGATTTACCTTACTATTACTCGACCTGAGTTGAGCTATTCGGTTCATACACTTGCTCAGTTTATGCAGTCGCCATGCCTTCCTTGTTGGCAAGCTGCCTTACGTGTGTTACACTACTTAAAGAGTCATCCTGGCCAAGGCTTGTTCCTGTCTGCACGCAGTTCCCTTCAGTTGACTGCTTACTGTGACTCAGACTGGGCTACTTGCCCTATTACTCGTCGTTCTCTAACGGGTTACTTCCTCATGCTCGGAAATTCGCCTGTGTCTTGGAAGACGAAGAAGCAAGCTATTGTCTCTCGTTCGTCTGCTGAGGCTGAATACCGTGCTATGGCTTACACTTGCTGTCAACTCTTGTGGGTGAAAGTTTTTCTTCGCTCTTTGGGGGTTCTTCACACTACTCCTATGCGACTATTTTGTGACAGTCAAGCTGCTCTTCAGATTGCGGCCAATCCTGTGTTTCATGAACGAACAAAGCACATTGAGGTGGACTGTCATTTTGTTCGTGATCTTGTTCAGTCTGGTGCTGTTGTTACTTCTCACGTTTCCACTAAGGACCAACCAGCTGATCTTTTCACTAAAGCCCTTGGTCGTGCACAGTTTCAAGTTTTGCTTGGCAAGTTGGGCATTCATGATCTTCATGCTCCTACTTGAGGAGGAGTATTAGAGAATATTTTGTGTATATCCTTTTCCCTTTTAGATTGTATAGATAGAATCTTTTTCCTTGGTGAATACTCTTTGTAACTCTATATATTAAATCCCTTGTGGTGAATAATAAACACACAATTCCCACAATTCTCTTTGTATTCTTACAGAAGTCAACAATAGAGGCTTTTGGTATACTTGGACCAACAAAAGAGACCATCCAGACACAATTCTAGAGAGATTGGACAGAGCTTTTTGCAACAATGCCTGGAAAGGTATGTTCCCTCATGCTAAAGTAAATAATCTTCCAATTGTTTACTCTGATCATAGCCCTGCATTATTAGAATTTATGCCTACAAGTAAGAAAAGGAAATTTAGGATAAAATTTGAAAGTTTCTGGGCTAAGTATGAGCAAGCTTATCAGATTGTAAGAAGAATATGTAATTTTCAGAAAGCCAAGTATGGGACCAAATGGACACTTGTGTCTTAGATGAAAGTTTTAGCATCTCACTGAAGCATTTATCTAACTGGCATAGAAACACCTTTGGCAATCTGGAGAGACAGATAAAAAAACAGTACAAAAAGGTTGAACAATTGCAACAAAGAGCATGAAACCAAGGGATTCAAGAAGTATTGAAGCAGACAGAGCTCAAGTTGGATGGGCTCCTACAAATTGAGTCAGAATATTGGCAACAAAGAACCAAAGTGGCTTGGATGATTCAAGGGGAGAGGAATACTTCTGTTTTCCACAAATGGGCCACAAAGAGGCAGAATACCAATAGAATTCAAGGTATAAGTGACTGTAATGGAGAGTGGATCACTGATGAAATTGGGATTGTTCAGGTTATCACTGATCATGTCAAAGAAACTTTCATATCTCCAGAATGGTATCCTCCAGGAGTAGAGGGAGATATTGGCATCTCTACTTTCCTGAACTGTAATGGAAGAAAGCTCACAGGTCAACAGGTTTCATATCTTCAGAGAAGCTTCTCAGTCTCTGATGTATGGCTGGCAATAAAGGAGATGAAACCCTGGTCATCTCCAGGAGAAGATGGTCTCCCAGCTGGTTTTTATAAAAAATACTAGAAAACTATTGTGAGGACTTCTCCAACACACTACTCAGATTCTTGAATGGGGAGTTCTTCCCCCCAGAATGGAACAGAACTCAGTTGATTATGATTCCAAAAAAAAAATCTCATATAGCTACAGCTGATTTCAGACCCATTGCTCTTTCCAATGTCAAGTACAAAATCATTGCCAAGGTTCTGGCAAAAAGGTTGAAGAAATGCATATAAGCCTGATATCTGAAAGTCATAATGGTTTTTTTCCTGGTAGAAACATAATAGAAAATGTGCTATTAGCTCATGAAGTGGTACATGGTCTAAATCACAGAACACAAGGAAAAGTAGGAATGACTGCCATCAAACTTGACATGAGCAAGGCCTATGATAGGATTTCCTGGAACTACATGGAACTGGCCTTAGGAGCCATGGGTTTTCCACAGAATTGGATAAATCTAATAATGTGGTGTATAAGGTCAGTGTCTTACCAAGTAGTAGTAAATGGGAAGTCTTGTACCTTCTTTACTCCAAACAAGGGTATCAGGCAAGGGTGTCCACTTTCCGCATACCTCTTCATAATAGCCCAGCAATTCATGCCTGCTTGGCTGGAACAGAAGATGTCAGAGAATAAGCATGTTGGAGTTCAACTATCAAGGAGAGGCCCAAAAGTAAGTTGATGTGTTGATATTTGTGTGTTTTTCTGAAGAATTAATTGTTGAATTATGTGAATTTAAGTACTGATGGACTGTATTTGATAATCAGATTACACACATAGTTGGAGATGAACTACAGGAGCATGAAGTGCTAATTTGGAGCTGATTTGGAGCTGAATGAGACTAAATTATGGAGCATTTTCAAAGAATAAAGCCATGGAGAAGGAGTTGGGCTGAATTCCTAATTTTGGCCCAGAAGGCCTTGTAATCCAATTCCTAGTAGTAGTAGGGTTTAGGAAAGATTTGGGGGGAGTATAAAAGGGGAATGCCCTTTTGGGATTGAGGACATTCAGAAAAACACGAACGCACGCACATCTTCTTCCTCTCCTTCCCCCTTTCCTCCGAATCCTTTCTGTTCTTTCTGTTTTCTTCATCAGACCCAAGAACTAGGGGTTAGATTATTGGATATTTCGGATTTTAATTCGTATTTCGATAATCTCTTCTCTACTTCTTGTTAATTTCATCATGTTTGCATCTTTGATTGTTGATTGTTTAACCCTTATTATGAGTAGCTAATTTCGTATATCGGCTTAGATTTGCGATGTTAGTTCATAAATTGTGAGGATATTGTGCTTATAATCTTCTCCGTGAGTTCTTTGATTGTTCATGATATAATCTATGCTTGCTAGTTTGAGATTGATCACCTTAATCTTTGTGGGCTAGGGCTAATTAAGTAGTAAAGTTCTTGTGAAAAGCAGATAACTGATACAGACTGTAATAACAAGATGATGAACAATAAAGTAGATAGTTCTTGCATGCGAATACGTGTTGGGGTATCTATGTTGGGTTCTCTTTGTGCTAAACACTGATAAAAGTGTGTAACTGGGTGAGCGAATACTTTCTGGGGAACACTTTAATCAGAGGAATAACGAGTTCAGCAAATACTTGCTCGTTATCGAATAATAAGAGGGGATTTGGGGAGTTTAGCAAATACTTGCTTCCTTATAACTGACTGATTTGCATGAGATAGATTCATCTTTAGCCAATGATCAATGATATGAACTGACTAGTAATCTAAGCCGATTACATTCTCTTATAGACTTTCTTGCATTTTTTCCCTTATTTTGTTTGTGTGTTTGCTGATTTTTAGCTCTTAGTTGCTTTACTTTAGTAGTTGTTAGAAAACCAATCTTCAAATTATAGGCGTGGTTGCTAAACCAAACTCGTTGGTAGGATAAATTAATAGTTTTTGCTCCATCCTCGTGGGATCGACCCTGCTTTCCTCTGTACTAAGAATTCTATATTCCTTGAGATTGCAGGTTTATTTTGGTGTGTCAAACGACGCCCACCAAATTGGCGCCGCTGCCGGGGAATGGTATGCCAAATTCTATTGTTTTTTCCTACTGATATGTGTGTTGTTATGTTAGTGTATGACCAGGTCTGAGAAGCCTGAGTTAGTGTTTGATCCAGAGATCGAAAAGACAGTGAAGTTGAATCGAAGGTTAGCCAAGGAGCGAAGGTTAAATTCTGCCGCAGAGCCTCTGTTTGGCCAAATAGAGGGTGTTTCTGGGACAGATTCTGAAATTGTGGTTGATACTTCATCGGTTGGTGTTGAAATGGCCGAGGAACTGAATGCTAACAATCCCTTCATGTGGGAGCTGCATGGACATAGTGAAGAAGATCCCCCTACTCCCATTCGCTTGGCACAAACGGAGAACCCCATTGAAATCAAGCTTGCACTCTTGAATGTTTTGCCAAAATTTCATGGGAGGAGCACCGAGGACCCCTACAATTTCTTGAATGAATTTATCAAGATTTGTAAAGTTCAGAAGAGGCCAAATAATGTCACTGAGGAGCAGTTCAAATTGGTGGCTTTTCCCTTTAGTTTGACTGGAGCTGCAAACCAATGGTTCTCGAGCTTAGCACCGAATTCCATCACTACATGGAATGAGCTCAAGAAGATGTTTTTGGAGTACTATTTCCCCTCCACACGAACTGAAGCTTTGAAGAAGGAGATTTCAAGCATCCATCAGGAGTATGATGAGCCATTGAGTGCATTTTGGCTAAGGTTTAGAAAGTTGGTGGATAGTTGTCCTAATCATCGCTTTTCAGAGGGACAATTGCTTCAATATTTTTACCAAGGTCTCACCGCTGTGAACAAGGATTTGATGAATACATCGAGTAATGGAGGATTCTCTCATCTTAGAGTGAATGAGGCCCGAGAGATTGTCAAGAAGTTGATAGATTCCAAGAAGGAGTATGACACGGAGGATGTGAGGATTTTGAAAAAAGTTGCACAAACTGGTCCTTCCACTCAAGATGGGTATAATGAGAGGATGGATAGGATAGAAAGGCTTTTGTCTAAGGTGGTTGATAAAGTTTCAGTTGCAAGCACCACCGCTGGCCCTCATGATAGCCCTTGTGAAGTATGTGGAACCTATAGCCATGTCACCTTGCAATGCAACTTTGCGATAGACGAGCAACTTGTTCAAGCAAATTCCATGGGGAATTGGAATGATAGGCAGCCTAAGAGAGACCCCTACTCAGCCACTTACAATCCAGGTTGGCGAGATCATCCAAATCTTCGATGGAGGGACCAAGGAAATCAAACTCAACAACCTTATGTTCCACCGAATCAAAGAGGCCCTCAAGGTTTTCCTCAAAATCAGCCACCTCCACAGAGGAACACAACTGATGAAAAGCTTGATATGATGATGGAGATCCTCCGGGATCAGTCCAAGAGCTCAAAGAAGGCCGAGGCTACTTTAGAGGAGCATACTCGACAAATTACTCAATTGTCGAATTCAATGAATGAGCTTAGAATGCAACAACCAGGGCTGCCATCTCAGGTGCAATTGAACCCCAGAGAGACGGTTAATCAAGTCACTCTAAGGAGTGGAAGGAATATTGGAGGACCTCAACCAGAAGCAACCAAGAAATCGGTTGAGCAGCCTGACGCATACCTCGGTTTGGCCAAACAGAGGCCGGAACCAGAATCTGAAAAAAAGGTTGCAGGTAAAAATGTTGGACCCGAAGAGGTAAGTCCAAGGTTGAGCTTGAAAGATCCTTCAGTTAAAATCCTTCCACCATTTCCTCGCAGATTAGAGAAAAAGAAAGAAGGTTGTTTGGATTTCATATCTATTTTTGGGAACATGGAAATTAACCTTCCGTTCTTACAGGCTATAAAGATACCATCAGTAAGCAAGTTCTTGAAAGAATTTATTGCAGGAAAACCAAAGGATTCGAGTAAAATCATCATGGGTGAGTCTGTATCAGCAGTGATACAAAAGAAGCTACCACCCAAGTGCAAGGATCCTGGTATGTTTTCATTACCTTGTTTAATTGGTGATATGATGATTGAGTCTGCCATGTGTGATTTAGGAGCTTCTGTGAATGTGATGCCATTGTCTGTGTATAAGTCTTTAAAGGGAGTTAAAATGGTAGGAACTAATACTACACTTCAATTGGCTGATAAATCTTGTGTCTTTCCTGAAGGTATTTTGGAAAATGTTCTTGTGAAAATTCATGATTTTGTTTACCCTGCTGATTTTTATGTGGTGAATATGCATACAAAGGGTAATAAAACTACAGGGGTATTGTTAGGTCGTCCTTTCTTAAGAACGGCTAATGCGACAATAAGTGTTGGAAAAGGCACAATATCTTTAGATTATTTTGGAGAAGAGTTAACCATTAAAATGGATGAAGTTAGTGAAAAGTCCATGGATTCTAAAGATGGTTGTGCCATTGCCACTAACCCCACTGTCCAAGATGATCTTGAGACACCACTTTTGCAGGAAAATAGATCAGAGATGCATGATCATGGAATGGGTGAAGTGGAGATACAAGAACCGAGTTGCTCTATGAACATGCGTGAAGAAGTGTATAGTACTGATACTAGTACTAGCCTCTGTTTGGCCAAACAGAGGCTCCCAGCAGAGATCAAGCCTGGATGTTTTGAGCAGAATGTGTTACCTTTCAATCCACACTATGGTTATAATGAGACCCTCCCAATCAACTACAATCCTCCTTGGGATATGCAAATGTCCAAGTGTGAGGATGAGAGGATGTATCAGCTTGGAGAACACGAAGAATTCCGTTGGAATACATTTGATCAAGCCATGTGGTACAAGGATAGAGGAGGGATGTTTCCTCGACATCTTCATTGATCGCAAGTGAAAAGTCTAGCCAAAGACTATAAACAAGGGCGCTATTGGGAGGCAACCCAATCTTTTACATTTTCTGCTTTTGAACTTACTTTTCATTATTTTTGAGGTTCTGATATATATATATTGGCTTTTGGAACCTGGATTCTCGGATCTCCATGCAGAGCAACCAAGGCTATAATTTACTTCGGTGAATTCCATAACTGCTATTTGTGAGGGATTTCGGATTTTATTATTATTATGCTTACAATCACCCCTCTGTCATCTTTGCCGGATGAATACCGAGCACTTCTACTAATGCAGGTTGTTCTGAATAATGCCGAAGTGCTCTTTGTTCTGTTGCTGAATACATATCTTGTTCTCAAAACGAGCAGCCCTCCCTCCCTGAGTTTCCCTATTCCCTTCTCTTGTTTTATTTTTAATTTCTTTTCGAGTCTGTACATTTATAATAGATTCTTCTTGCTTTTAAGCTGAGCTTGCTTGAGGGCAAGCAAAGTTTAAGTGTGAGGAGATTTAGATGTGAATATTTGTGTGTCTTGTCTTGTGTGTTAATTTCCTTGATTACTCTGCTGTTTGATGTATTTTGTGGGGGTTTCTGAAGAACTTGGAAATTCAGCCCCAAATGCTCTAGCCGAGCGTTTTCATCTGAAAAACCTCTCCAGTTTCAGCCCCAAATGCTCGAGCCGAGCATTTTCGTCTGAAAAACATCTCCAATTTCAGCCCCAATTGCTCGAGCCGAGCATTTTCAACTGAACTTTTACCTTAAAAAAAATGTGTTTTCATGTGTAGAGTCGGTCACAATTTTTAGCATGATGGTTAATAAGGGAATTGGTTTTGATATGGATTAACCTTGCCGGTAAAAGAATCACATGAGCAAACTTTTGTTAGTTGATATCCCCTTGGAAATGCTTAATGATAAACCTCTGAAATCAATCTGAACTTGGTTAAATGATACTTGGGATGACGAACGAGACTTGCATGAAAAAGCCAAGTATAATGTGAGGTCTGAGCCTAGAGTAGAGCACTCTCTACATCAATCTTTCTTTCTGAGAGTTGTGGTAGCTAAGGTCGATGCATGATAGGTTAAAGGAAGGCAAAAATAGGATTAGCCACACATCGTATATAGCCTACCTTTTTATATCCCCTAGTTAGCCCCTCTGAGCCTGACCTTTTCTTTGATTTACCCACTGATATGAAACCCCTAGCCTTGTTATTTATCCTGTTCTTCACCCCATGCATGTATGCTTTAGAACGAAAAATTTAGCTCTTGATTGTTGTGAATTTGATTCGAGTGCCCTGTTTCATAAAATAAAACTTTTTGGTTCTATGGCACCGTAAATGTAACTTGAGCATGTACATTGTGAGTTCTGGTCTGGACAGAAAAAAGCTATAGAAAAAAGGGTGTTGTTTGCCCAGAAAAAAATCAAAAAATCAAAAAAATCAAAAAATCAAAAAGTCCAGAACAGTTCTGAAAAAGTCCAGATTTTTGTGTGTTAAATGATATACCTTTGCTGGAATTTTTTTCTCCTAATTGTTCTTGGGCATATGTGCATATTTTGTATAAACCGTAGAGCCCCTAGGATCTAACCAACATTACAACCCCCAGCCCCATTACAACCTTTAAAGACCTTCTTAGCTTGTTATGTATTGACCAAGGCTACCGCATGAATATTATTGAGTGAATGTCCCTTCATTATGTGTGCTGAGCGAAAACCGTGAGGAATTTGTGCTTGTTTCCTTTTGATCAGTTGATAGCTAGGTAAAGAGCGATGTAGGGGGGATTGAGTTGAGTACTAAAGGGGGATGATACCAACTTTTGTTTGTGAACTGAAACTTGAACCTGGCAAGGGGACATTTGTTGATTAACCGATGAGATGAACACTTGAATTGCTGAATTGTTGTGACCAAAGTTTGTGTGTTAGAGTCTTAGTTGTCATGTTTCTGTTCTGTTTTGTTTTTTTCTTCTTTCTTTCATTTCTGGTTGAATTAGAGTCATTAGAGGGAATGGGAACCTGAATGAATGCTTTTGTGGAATATTGTTCATATCATACTTGAGGGCAAGCATGATTCAAGTGTGAGGATATTTGATGTGTTGATATTTGTGTGTTTTTCTGAAGAATTAATTGTTGAATTATGTGAATTTAAGTACTGATGGACTGTATTTGATAATCAGATTACACACATAGTTGGAGATGAACTACAGGAGCATGAAGTGCTAATTTGGAGCTGATTTGGAGCTGAATGAGACTAAATTATGGAGCATTTTCAAAGAATAAAGCCATGGAGAAGGAGTTGGGCTGAATTCCTAATTTTGGCCCAGAAGGCCTTGTAATCCAATTCCTAGTAGTAGTAGGGTTTAGGAAAGATTTGGGGGGAGTATAAAAGGGGAATGCCCTTTTGGGATTGAGGACATTCAGAAAAACACGAACGCACGCACATCTTCTTCCTCTCCTTCCCCCTTTCCTCCGAATCCTTTCTGTTCTTTCTGTTTTCTTCATCAGACCCAAGAACTAGGGGTTAGATTATTGGATATTTCGGATTTTAATTCGTATTTCGATAATCTCTTCTCTACTTCTTGTTAATTTCATCATGTTTGCATCTTTGATTGTTGATTGTTTAACCCTTATTATGAGTAGCTAATTTCGTATATCGGCTTAGATTTGCGATGTTAGTTCATAAATTGTGAGGATATTGTGCTTATAATCTTCTCCGTGAGTTCTTTGATTGTTCATGATATAATCTATGCTTGCTAGTTTGAGATTGATCACCTTAATCTTTGTGGGCTAGGGCTAATTAAGTAGCAAAGTTCTTGTGAAAAGCAGATAACTGATACAGACTGTAATAACAAGATGATGAACAATAAAGTAGATAGTTCTTGCATGCGAATACGTGTTGGGGTATCTATGTTGGGTTCTCTTTGTGCTAAACACTGATAAAAGTGTGTAACTGGGTGAGCGAATACTTTCTGGGGAACACTTTAATCAGAGGAATAACGAGTTCAGCAAATACTTGCTCGTTATCGAATAATAAGAGGGGATTTGGGGAGTTTAGCAAATACTTGCTTCCTTATAACTGACTGATTTGCATGAGATAGATTCATCTTTAGCCAATGATCAATGATATGAACTGACTAGTAATCTAAGCCGATTACATTCTCTTATAGACTTTCTTGCATTTTTTCCCTTATTTTGTTTGTGTGTTTGCTGATTTTTAGCTCTTAGTTGCTTTACTTTAGTAGTTGTTAGAAAACCAATCTTCAAATTATAGGCGTGGTTGCTAAACCAAACTCGTTGGTAGGATAAATTAATAGTTTTTGCTCCATCCTCGTGGGATCGACCCTGCTTTCCTCTGTACTAAGAATTCTATATTCCTTGAGATTGCAGGTTTATTTTGGTGTGTCAAACGACGCCCACCATAAGTCACCTTATGTATGCAGATGACTGTATTCTGTTTTCTATGGTGACCTATGAATCAATTAATGTGCTTGCAAAAACACTTGATCTATATGCTAGATTTTCTGGCCAGAGGTTGAACCTTGAGAAATGCTCAGTTCAGCTCAGTCCTAACACATCTGATGAGATGAAACAGTATCTGATGTACACCATGAGCATACATAATCAAGGTCTTGGAGGAAAGTACTTGGGAATTCAGATTAACATGCAGGGGCAGAAGAAGGAAATTTTCCAGAGCATGATCAGAAGAGCAAATGAAAAATATGGTTCATGGAAATCCAAACTACTGAATTTTTCAGGAAGAGTGACCTTAGCAACGCATGTTCTCAGCTCATTATCTACCTATCCACTGAGCATTTTTAAAATCCCCAAGTGTGTCTTGCAGAAGTTAGATAAGATGACTGCAATTTTTATATGGAAATGAGAGCTGGAAGGCAGAACAACCCATTGGAAATCATGAAAAACTTTGACTAAGTCCAAAAGAGAATGAGGGCTGGAATCAGATCAGAAGTGGGTATGAATCTAATGGGATTCCATTCCTTATTTAGTTATATTATCATTCCTTTTCTATTCTAATTACACTACTTAATTATAGTAATAGTTGTTAGCTATTCCCTTTTCATAGTTAGATTGTTATTCTCATATATGTCTATATAAAGATGACATATTCTATGTATTCATTAATCAATTATCAATTCAATAAACAAATATTCTTGGGTCTTCCGATTCAATTGGTTGTTAGGCTACAAATCAAACAAGCCATATCCCCTGAGGTTCGAAACCTCATCATTTGGTATCACAGCCAAGTTGAAAATTCGATAATTTTTTTTTCATGAATTCCAAGCTTGATGAAATACGGTCTCCAATGTTCGATTTTTCCGAGTGGACGCATAAAACTCTAGAATTGTGGGCATTGATTCAGAAGCAGTTTGAGGATCAGATTCAAACTGTATCCCAGTTTCAGGATCAGCTTGAGGAGTCTATGCGTATTAAACCAGCCGGGCCACCTTCCGCTAGTGTTCCACCTCTACCACCACAATCATCGCCAGTTATTGTTCAGTTGGGTTCTCCTGAGAAAGCCAAAACACCTTCCGCGATTGTTCCACAACCACCACAACAACCATTTCCGAAGCAACTACCATCAAAACTGATACAACAGACGGTGATCCAGCGACACAAGGAGTCAACTATCCCACCCATTGAGAAACAACATGTGACTATTTCCTCATGTCCGACGAAAGTTCCGACAATTGCTCAATTTGTTGCTGTGCTTGGAGTTCTTTCGACCATGTCACCCACTTTCAATCATGTTGGACTGACTCTACCAGTTTGTGTGTGGGTATTGTTGATTCATGAGACCGACGATCCCTTTTGAGAATGGTTGATTCCATGGCGTATTACGACAACTTTCAGGCTTGAGGACAAGCCTTCTTTCAGGGGCGCGGGAATGATGGGATTCCATTCCTTATTTAGTTATATTATCATTCTTTTTAATTCTAATTACACTACTTAATTATAGTAATAGTTGTTAGCTATTCCCTTTTCATAGTTAGATTGTTATTCTCATATATGTCTACATAAAGATGACATATTCTATGTATTCATTAATCAATTTATCAAATCAATAAACAAATATTTTTGGGTCTTCCGATTCAATTGGTTGTTAGGCTACAAATCAAACAAGCCATGCCTAAGCATGCTTGGAGCATTATTAGAAATAAAAACTCAATGCTGGTAAAGGTCCTTAGAGCAAAATATTTGAGGAATATGGATTTCAGAGATGTTCAGTCAAAACTAGGAGACTCTTGGGGGTGGAAGTCTATTCTTTGGGTCAAAGGTCTCATCACTTCAAATCTGGCCTGGAAAGTTAACAATGGGAGGAAAGTGAGATTAGAAGAGCAATGGATTCCTACCATAACTAATCCACTGAATGCTCAGAGTACCATTGTTCAATCCACTGAGCTCAGAGTAGAACATTTCATACAGGGCACAAACTCTTGGAGAGAGCCTCTATTAAGGACTATTTTCCCCAGAGACATTATACCTCACATCTTGGCAATTAAAATGAGTGTAGATCCAAATTCAGAAGATGTTCCTTTATAGATCCACAACATTAATGGTAACTATTCTGTGAGGAAATGATACCATATTGCAATGACAAAAGTGGAGTGTGTTGATTTGAGAAGGAAGAAACTGTGGAATAAAGTCTGGAATCTCAAAGTCCCCTACAAGCTAAACACCTTTCTGTGGATGTTATTGTCCAAAGCACTTCCAATATTGGTTAATAGAAGGAAAAGGAAAATCTGATCAAGTGATTTGTCCTAGATGCATCCTGTTTGAAGATAATGAATATCATCTGTTTGTGGACTGTAGAGATAGCATGAATTTCTGGTCCAATTCCCCCTGGGACAGAAAGTACATCAATACAGCCTCAGCTACTCCAGCTCTTGGCTTCACTATTGGTTGATAGCAGACAATCTGAAGGATGAGGATAGGTTACTTCTGTTTGCACTATGGGAAATCTGGATTCAAAGGAATAAAAAGGCAATGGAGGACATTGATGTGGAACCCAGTATTTGTGCTAACTTAGCCACTGCTAAGTACATGCTGTACAAGAAGCATGAGGGTTGTCCAAAACTCCCCTGCAAACTCAGTACCACATGTGCCTCAGTCATTCTCAAAAGATCTTAGACCTGATTCCAGTGAAGCTGAGGGTGACCAGATAGCTCTGATCAAGGTAGATGGTTCCTTTCAGAGGTCATGTCACCTTGGCACAGCTGGTTGGACAATATCTACAAATGCTAAGACAACAAGAGGATCAGACTTCTTTGTTTCTACCTTTCCACTTCAGGCTGAAGCTGAAACCTGTAGGAGAGCAATTAAAACAGCAACCCGAGGAGATACAAGTGTGATATGCTTGCTAACAGATTCGTCAGAACTAGTGGCGTCACTCAATGATGTCGAGTTAGCGCCATGGGAGATCAAGGGCACCATGGAAAGCATCCTAGCTTTGCTAAGAAGCTCTTTCTCCTTCTTTAATATAAATAAAGTAAGTAGAATTGCATTAAGGAAGTAACATGACATGACCATTCTTCTAGGCCGAACACTTTGTAACCGTTTTAAAGTTCTTATTAATGAAGCTTATTATCAAAAAAAAAAAAAAATGAATCCCTTTACACAAAGGATTCATGCACAAACCCTATTCAGCTAGTGAATAGGTAAATAAGCTAATGCATATGGGAATAGGAACATAGCTGATGCATCCCAACATGATTCAATCTGGACCGTTTATTCGCGTGGCGTGTACAATATATAGATAGAGATAAAGAGGCACATTCTTCCTTACAGTATATATAGGCAAAACTCAATGAATGCATTTACACAAAGGATTAATGTACAAACCCTATTCAGCTATTGAATGGGTAAATAACCTAATGCATATGAGAATAGGAAGATAGCTGATGCATCCCAAGTTCCCAACAAGTAGGGGGTGTGCATGAACCAGTCCAGACCGGAAAATGGACCGGACTGGAAAGTAACGGACCGGAACCGGATATAAGGGATTTCGGTCCGGTCTCCGGTCCAAGTTTTTTAGAGATTCCGGGTCCGGTCCAAAATCGGGTATTTTCCGGTCCGGACCGGATGGACCGGTATTTAATATAATTTATGTTTTAAAATATTTATTAATTAATTTATGTGTTATTTTTATTGTTGGTCATTAATATTAGTATTATTCTATCACTTCAAATTATATTTTTTGAAATTTATAGATTTATAAAGGTGGTTTTTAGTTGTTATAAATTTTTTACTCTCATTTTTTTTAACAATTTTAATCGTTTGTGAGACTATTGCATCTTCTTTTGTTATTTAAAAATCATGCAATCATATTTCACAAACTCTATTTTAATATAACTTATTTTTATTATAATTTTCATATTACTAAAGTTTTTGTAGTAAAGAAAGTTTAATTTTTAACATAAATATAAAGTTTAAAAAATAAAATATTAAAATTCCGGCCTAACCGGCCCGGTCCGGTCCAAACCCAAAATAATTCCGGACCGGTCCCGGTCCAGAATATTCCCTTTCCGGTCCGGTTTTCGGTTCACGATTTATGGACATTCCGGTCGGTCCCGGTCCAAACCGGTTCCGGTCCGGTCTGAATCGAACCGGTTGCACAGCCCTACCAACAAGATTCAATCTGGACCGTTTATTCGTGTAGCGTGTACAGTATATAGATAGAGATAAGGAGGCGCATTCTTCCTTACAGTATTTGCAAACCCTTCGCATCAGGTCTCGATAAACAAGACAGCGATGGCATTCGGATCTTCAAAAAGGAAGATGGAGGCGGCCAGATCTCGTGAGAAGAAGCGTCAGAGGATGCGGGTAGGCACCGCGATCATTCGGCCGGTTGTAACTCGACCAAGGAAGGCAAGGCTGAGAAAGAAAAGGTTGGGGCAAATTCCGGTGGAAGTTGGGAATTCGGCATCACCGGCGTCCCTCATCATTCGATCTGAATCTGGATCAAGGAAGAAGGATTCTCCCGTGGATTTGGCGGTGAAGAGGGCAGAAAAGAAGAAAGAAAATAGGGAGAAGTGGAAGAAGAGGGAGATGGAGGCGATTAAGGCCCGTCAAAGTTTACCTCCGTTTACTGAGGAAGAGATAGCTGAAATACACAAGAATCTGAACGAGCGGCGGCGGCTGCAGCGAGAGGCGTTGGATGAGGCGGTGAAGCGCGGGTGGAGCCGAAAGGAATTCACTCTCTGCGGTAACTTTCTGTATAAGCGTGACTTCGAGAAGAAATCTATATTGTCTGCCGAGGAGATGGAGTTGAAGGCTTACCTTGATCTGGTTCGGGACACCAAGGGTTATGGAGTCGACGTGCTGCCACCGGATTATGATCCAGACGATGTTTATGCTGAACGTCCCTTATGTCCTCAGCGCCGTTATTTGGAGATATATCCTTCAACTCAAACGTTTGTCAAGGACGTGGAAGAGGCGGCTCTCCTCAAAATCAAGGAAGGTTTTGGGAAGACTTATCAGATCAAGGATTTGAAGTTTGTCAACCTGGTTGAGAAAGATTCCCACTACTTGCTCACATTCAAACTTCCTACTACTGATGAGGAAGAAGAAGAAGTTGTTGAGGCCATTTGCTTCTCAAGGCAACAAGACCTCATCGAATTCGACGAGGTGAAGATAAGAAAGGGGTCAACTTTGCTCTTCTCAGCTGGGGATATCACTCTTTCTGGCTACCCTCTTGACTAGCCTTTAATTTAATAACTTATGTTCATGTATGTGTGTGTGATTTTGGACAATTTTATCTGCAAAATATATTTGATTCTAGACCATGTTTCTGTATGTACCAAAATGTTGAATGTCGCTCCAACTCTTGGATACAATGTCTAGCTAGTTTGTCTATCAACATTTGCTAAATATTACTTTTGTTTGGTTTTTCCTTTTACATCCATCTTATGCACATTACAATATACATCTGTTTGTGTGTGTGCGCGTATGTGTGTGTGCTGTTGTTTTTTGTCCGAGGTGATGCACAGTTGATGCATCTTGTGATTGGTGGAGGCCGTGGGGCAGCTATGTGATTGGTAACCAACTAGGTAAACTTTCTCTTTTTTTGCTTTGATTTTGTTATATTATGATTCGAAGTCAAACATTGAGCTTTTTATGTTGAAAGCTTCTCCGTGTTTGTTCTTCAGTCCCTGTAGAATAAATGAAGAACGAAAAATTGAAATTTGATGATTCGACTGGATGAACTTGCCTCTTGTTGCTCTTAGATTCTGGACTTTTTAAATGAGTGTTGAAGGGATGTTGCTTTTATTCTTAATATTACTCTTATATGCTAGAAGAAAATTTCCCATTTTGATAGCTATTACTGTTATTATGTTGTATTTCTGTTGCTCAGTTGTTTACTGACTAGTTTCCCAGCAAAAAGGAAACCGTTTTCTTATTCCCCTGGTACTTAGTGCGTAGTAAAGCCGCGACACATGTAGTTTAGACTCTTCAGTTATTGTACTTCTTTGTTTAGGCTTTGGCTGCTAAGACATTAAAAAATCGTTCGGTTTATTTGCCTTCGAGAATGAGATACTACTATGTGAATGTTTTGAAAAAACTTCAAGTCTACGGCTACTCTTTTGCTTGGTTTTGTTGGATTAGGTTTCTGTATAAGCTAGATCATGCATTATGGGTACTTTTATATGTACTGTAGTGTTACATTTATCTGCACATTACAATATACATTAATGTGTGTGTTGCTGCGTATTCAGTGCCATTAGATTTTCAGATATTGTACTTCTTTGTTTAGGCTTTGGCTGCTAAGTAATTAAAAAATCGTTCGGTTTATTTGCCTTTGAGAACGAGATACTACGTGAAAGTTTTTTGTTCCAGTTTTTAGCCACTTATCACTGGTGTATAAAAAATTAAAATGATCTCAGTACTTGTATATCTTGTAGGGTTACGGTCTTATGGGGGTACTAGATCTTTTTGCCATTAAAATTTGTTGTGTGGAAAAAATTATGCCTTCGTTGATTAATGACTCTGGATTTCAAGGTTGGCTTGTTTTGCTCATAGTAGGTACTCGATTTTCAAGCTGGTTTACCTTATCTGTATATAACTTATATGATAAGATTTATGTTATGGTGGCTAATTTTACCAGTAAATTTTGCTGTTTGTGCATGTTCGTTTCTGTTCTTAAGGTATTGATAAAAGACAATAGTAGAGCTAAATCATTGGAAAAAAATTAATTCGCATCATAGGAACTTGTAATGTTAAACTTCCAACATGCACTTAGTAAATGATTTTTCCTGTTAATAGTATAAATATGTATTTGACCTAATGCATTTAAAATTGAGTTTCCCTCTGCTTCATTTTTACAAGGCTACATGCTTATAGCACTTGATTACGTTCACAAATTATGTTTTACAAATCCATCTGACATCCAATTGATAGTAGCGTTTGGTTTTAATATCTGGCATAGTCTCTCTATGAGACTATGATTGCCGTTATATCTATAAGCTTCTGAGTGTTAAATCTCTATCTGGCTACCCCCTTTTTTATCCCTCAATAACTCGAGTTCATGTAGGCAGGTGTGTGGTTTTGGACAATTTTATTGTTTTTTTTTTTGAAACAATTTTTGTTGATTCTATACTATGTTATTGATTGCAAATTTTATTGATTCTATACTTCCAAGTTTTTTCCACCATCTGTATAAGGTTTACAAGATAACCTCTTTCCATCCCGAGCAGAATACTTTGAGAATGTTTTTGGTGCAAATAGTTTTCTATGTCATTTTATACTCACCTCTACATTTTGTAGGCTACAAAAATCTAAATTTGAGTTTTGAAATTTCGACCTCCGAAGATGTTCTTTGAACATGAAAACCGTTTGGAAGACAGCTGTTTTTCATTAGCTTAATATTCTTGCTGGGCACACTGATCCATTCTTGTATGGTGTATTATAGAAACTATGCTTATGCTTTTTTAGCCATCTGTTTCGGATATAGTACGCACCAAACTACGGCAATGGTTTCTTAAGTTTTTTTTTTTTTTTTTTTTTTTGGGTCTTTTTATGATTACGAGAAATCCCTGTACAAAACCCATCCCCCTCAATCCCTATACAAACCCAAAATGTGAAATTTAAACTAAAACTATTTCAAATTTAATATGATTTAAAACACAACACTCAAATATAAAATGAACGTGGAAGAGACGGCTATCCGCAAAATCAAGGAAGGTTTGGGGTGATCGAGGATTTGGAATTTGTCAACCTCGTCACGAAAGATTTCCACTACTTGCTCACGTTCAAACTTCATACTCATCAAGGAAGGTTTGGGGTGATCGAGGATTTGGAGTTTGTCAACCTCGTTGCGAAAGATTTCCACTACTGCTCACATTCAAGGAGAAGTTGTTGAGGCCATTTGCTTTGCAAGGCAACTAGAGTACACGTAATGAACATAATCTATGAAGGTATAAGATTGTTTGCATAATACTCATAAATCTCCTTCTCATTTTACCGAAATATTGTAGTATTCTGTCATTTAAATAGGAGTTTCTTGCACACCATACTAACCAGACCACAATTATTGGAATTAATTTAGCACATATCTTTAACTTTACGAGTACATTCCAGTAATGAAAAAAATTCTATTCCATTGACTATATAAATTCTAACTATGTTTAATGTAGTGCGTTTGTACCATAGACCAACTTTTTGATACCATGAACTAACTTTTTTACTTATAAAAAACATGCCTTTCTCTGATATTACTATTGCTGAATTCACACAGAATAAATCTGCCTACTTACCCCAGCTGGAGCCTTATTTGGCTACCAATATCTCGGAGCCTTATTTGGTTACCAATATCTTGGCTCTTTTGCAGGTCCTTCAAGTAAATCAGTTGCACCCTGATACATTAGTGTGGGAACTAGAAGAAAAAGGTCATTTTACAGTCAAATCTGCCTATCAGGCCTTAAGGAAGAGACAAACACAACATCTTGCCATGAGTAATGCATGGTCAAAGCATATCTCTGGTAAAATCTCTATTTTTTCTTGGAGGCTTTACAATAATTTACTCCCTTTTGATGATATTCTTATGAAATTTGGGATTATGATAGCTTTTAAATGTCCACTGTGTAATAATGTTGACTCTGCTGATCATTTTTTCAATGCCTGTCCTCAAAATGTTAGAGTTTTTAACATGATGCATAACATCTTAGCTATGGATGCGCCCCAGTTCACATCTATCAAACACATGCTATCCTACTCCCTGAATTACAAAGGGAAATCAAAAATCCTTACAAAAGTATCTATCTCTTCTCTACTGATTACCCTGTGGCATTGTGGTGGAGAAGAAACAAGATACTTTTTGACAATGTAGTTATGGATAGCACTGTTCTATTTGTTTCAATTGTTAAACAAATCTCTATGATATTCACTGCATCACCACTGACTGGCCAGGCTTCAAAATTCAGGGAGCTAACCATGCTTGGTTTAGTTCCATTTTTTTAAACAGAAAAGGCCAAAATATACCCCCAGATAGTGGATATAAGATCAATGTGGATGGCTCTTTTATCACAGTTGATAAAGTGGGTCTGGGTGTTGTTATTAGGAATACTAGGGGTAATGTCATCTCCATGTTCATGAAACATACTAGTGCATTTTCTCCCATGCATGCTGAGTTGTTAGCCATTCAATATGGGATAGAACTAGGACTTGTTTTTGGCTCAGTTTTTATTATTGAAAATGATTGTTTGAATGTTGTAAAGGGTATATACAAAACCCTTGCACAACTAACTAGCAGTTATAAGTATATCCTATGAACTCAAATGCTATGCTGATAGAATTAAGCATGTATATAGAGAATGTAATGCTGTTGCAGATTTGTTGTCTAAAATTTGCTCAAAAACAGCTAGCTCTGGAAATATATCTGTTCTTGATGCTCCAACAAAGTTAAGGGGTTTAATAAACTTAGATAGAATGAAAGTTCCTTATGTGAGGCACTCCTCATTTGTCTGAGTATTTAGAGCTTAAATGCCTTTATTCTTCTAAAGGAGTCATTAATACTGCTTAAGCTTCTTTTGTTGCAGGTTGGGGAAGACCCTTTGGACCATTCCAAAGGTGGTGTTTCATTGAAGCTTCATGCTGAACTTTTGCTCATCCAGCGCTCATGGCTGCTAGAGACAATCTTCTGAGCTGCTCCCCAATGCCAACAATATGGTGCTTTATCTGACGATTTCAACACATGCACCTCGTTCTGCACTTCACTTCTCGGCTGATTTGCTTCTCGACCTGGGTAAGGCTTGGGTTGATTAGCAGATAAGCTTGGACTCTGTGTTGCCTGAAGAACCCTGAACATATCAGTTCTTATAGATATTTATTCATTGGGATCAAGCATCCTTAGAGAGCTTTTTCTCTCATTCTTTTGGAAGCAATTCCTTTTGCTTCGGAGTAATTGTTATACTCCACTTCTAGCCACTTCTTGGCTATTAGCCTTTAGCATTTTGAAAATAGAACTCAACCTTACTTAATTATTTTGCGCTCTTTGGGCTTGGGATCCCGTAAAAGACTCCTACCACATATGTGGTTTTAATTATTTTTTTTAAACTTATAAAAAACAATAAACTTGATAAACTCAATTAATTTGTGATTGTACATTCGTAATGTGCCTTTGAACTTGTTTTTTAATTTATTTTTTCATCTCTATTACATTGTAACTAGTATATTGGACTTGAAAATTTAAAGGTCATTTGTAAAACCTCTTTAAATTAATAAATTATTAATTTATCGATATCATAATATCTCGCTAAATTAATAAAATATTGCGATCCCAACATTATTAATTTATAGAGGTTTTACTGTATCCCCTTTTTATTTTTCTTTGCGCTTTTACCATGCGCTTTTGATGTAAGCCTTAGGACAATAGCCTACAGGCACGTTTAAAGGTTTGGGGTGCCTAACAAATTTCCCCTACTATCGTGTGGTTCAAATTTTTTTAAAAAAAGAGAAAAAAGATGAAGACTATGATATCATCGATCCCGACCACTTATAAATCACATGATTCTTAGGGATTTCTTTTATGATCATGAAAATTTTAAGGGAATGTTATCCATGGTTTTTTTTAGGGCAAACGATTTTGGAGGCCACTGAACTTTTCAAATCGTCCACTTTTGGCCACTCATTTTTTTTGACCACTTATGGCCACTCAACTTTCATACTAGCTAATTTTTTTCCATTCCGTTAAATCCTTCCGTTAGATTTAACATTTAGGTGCCATTCACATGAGATTCCATAGGGGCAAAATGGTAATTTACCACCCAACCCATTTTTATAATATTTGTTTTTCAAAACTGTCTAAAATAGTGTATATCATTACATTACAATAAATAAATATGCAAACCAACATTATTTCATTGCAACGTTTTTATTTATTTTTTTGAAAAATCAACGTTTTTTAAAAAATACTTATAAAGCTGAAATAAAAAATTTTTATAACGTTTTTTGAATCGATATAAATTTATTTTACTTCAATCTAAATATAATTTCATGAAATATAACATAATTTAGACGCATAGTTATGTTTTCATAAAATTAATTTCAATGTAAATTCAGTTTTGTTCAATTTAATCCAGTTCAATTTACATCATATTAATAAGAAATCAACTTTAAAAGAAACAACTTTATAAGTTTTTTTTAACTCCGAAATCATCTTTATATTTTAGGAAATTTTAAACTCCAATCTAGTAAATTTTATGATGTTTCCTTTCATTGATTTTACTTTTTCATCACCCCACTCAATCTTCACATTTTCTTTTATTTTTTCTTAATTTTTTAACCAAAAGATGCAAAAGAAAAGTGTCAACATCCAATGGGAATTTTCCGGTTACCAAAGTCTGTCATGAGGAAAATAGATAAGATGACTGCTATGTTTATTTGTACTGGGAGCTGGAAGAGAGAGGACTGCATTGGATGTCTTGGGATCAGATGTGCATGCCAAAAGCTTTGGGAGGGCTAGGTCTGAGAAAAACCATAGATATGAATAGTTCTCTAATGGCCAAGCATGCCTGGAAACTGATAAAGGAACCAGATAGTCTTTTTTCTAGAGTTTTTCTGAAGAAGTACTGCAAACATCAGCATTTCAGGATACAAAGTGCAGGGGACAAGATTCTTGGGGTTGGAAGTCTATTTTATGGGGATTACAATACATCAAGTCTGATTTGAAATGACAGTTAGGAAAAGGAGATTAGATAGCAGTGGGAGCACAATAGATTCCATCAGTACAAATTCCTTTGGGAGAAGCAAATGTTGTTAGTACACAGACAACTTTGAAAGTAAAAGATTTGATTAACCAGGATAAGGAGTGGAGAATGCCATTACTTAGCAGCACTGTTTAGCCCACAGATCATTTCAGAAATTTTGAAGCTGTATATACCAAGTACAAAGGAATAAGAGGACATACTTATCAGGAAAAAGTCAACTGATGGTAAGTACAATGTTAAGGATGGATACAGGAATATGCAGTATCATTCATTGTTTCCTGTTACAAGTAGTGATAGCAGATGGGTAAAATTATGGGGGCTAAATTTACCTTTAAAGATAATTGCTGGAGTGTGGAGAGCTATTCAGAATGGTTGGCCTACAACTATGTTTCTTTGGTTCAGAAAATCCATAGATACACCTATGTGCAAGAGGTGTAATTTTATATAGGAAGACACTACACATCTGATGTTAGGATGTGAAAAGGCAAGAAGGGTTTGGAGAGGATCTAGGCTAGGATTTGATTTTCATAACAATCCAGTTACAGATTTCAGGACTTGGTTCGGGAATTGGTTTGATAATGCACCAGATGTTGAGGACATTACATATAGTATCTGTATAATCTGGGGTATTTGGAAAGATAGGAATGGAGAGTTATGGAAGGCAAATTACAGAGAATCTTGGTGCAGTGGTAAATCAGGCTGCAGAAGAATATAGAAGAGCAATAGCAAGGGCAGGTATTCAAGATATAGAGGATGTGAAGATGCCACATCACTTTCAACCTCAACGGGAACATCAGAATCAAGGATGGAAACTATTGTTTGATGGGGAGGCAGCAGCAGCTTGGACATGTCGTCTCAGTTCACATGATTGTCAGCTAAAGGGTGAACAGAGGTTTAGAGCTTTTTCTGCATTACATGCTGAAATGGTTGCATGCTGGAGAATGGAAACAGTGATTAACATTGGGACACACTTTGAAGTTTTGGTGCAGCTGTTGAATAATCTTGGTAAGGAACCTCCTTGGCAATTAATAGGTTTGCTGAATGATATCAGGAGACTCCTTCAACAATCAGAGTACCAAGTTTTTATTTCTAAAGTAGCTAGACAGGTTGTTCATTCAGAACATGTAAGGGCAACAAGTTTGTTGTCCAACAATGTTTCTTTGTTTTAATATATCCTGATTATCAAAAAAAAAAAAACAAGTGTCAACATTAGGCAGGTTAATTTAATTCAAGTGTATAATTTTATTTTATTTTATTTTTTGAAAATAACTCATCCATATAAAATTGAACAAAAACAATACTTATAAAATTTAGTTCCTACAGAATTGATATGCGGCCGCCCATAGCCATTGAATATAAAACCTGCGGATTTTGTTTGCAGGAGGGATTTGTACATGAATTATGTGTTTATGAGTATGCTAAATCAATCCAAAAAAATAACTTAATATCAAATTAACGAGAAAAACGATTACAAATCGTCAGGCCTAAACTAATGGCCGTATCATGTTCAGTATATAATACGTTTTTACTAACTTTATTAATTTCAAAGAAGGAGAAACAGTTAAAGAGTATTCAAGGCTTTGCATTATAAAGTAAAAGCGGGTTTGTTTCTTCTCAGCTGGAAACTTAGATCAGGATGTTGAATGTACATTTAGGCCCGGTGTAGTTCAGATTTTTGGCTTGGGTTTTGGTTTTGCACAAGATTTTGGTTTTGGTGCAAAACCAAGTTTTGATATGGTTTTGACTTTTATATTTAAATTAAAGAGAATTTTTCATAGGCCCCACAACGTTTTCTGAACTTCCACTTTGGCCCCCCATGGTTTTTTGCTCTCAATTTGGCCCCCCAACCATACGATTTTCCATCAGTTTGACCCCTAGCCCTAACTTGGCCGTTAAATCATTTTTCTGTCAATTCTTGGAAGGGTAGAATCGTCTTTTTCTGTTAATTTTTTCCCAGAAGCGTGCTGCGGCATAATTCCTGGCCGAGAGATTTTCTAAGAACATAATTATTAAAGGTTTTCGATAAGATATATTAAATGGGTTTAATGGGAAATCTGAATAAGAAATAAAAAGATAAAAAAGGAGAGAAATTGGGAATAGGCTTCTGGGAAAAAATTGACGGAAAAAGACGATTCTACCCCTCCAAGAATTGACAGAAAAATGATTTAACGGCCAAGTTAGGGCTAGGGGGCCAAACTGATGGAAAATCGTATGGTTGGGGGGCCAAACTGAGAGCAAAAATCGATGGGGGGCCAAAGTGAAAGTTCAGCAAATGTTGGGGGGTCTATGAAAAATTCTCTCTTTAAATTATATTTTTCTTATTTTTTCATATTTTGTACAAAATAGGACAAATATACAGTAAACTAAATATATTTTATTTATTTAAGATATGTCAATTTTTTATTAATAAAATATATATAAAATAAGTTTTCTATAAATTCTTGGGTGAGACAGCCTCACCCAAGAGGCAGGGGTTAGGTGTAATTAAAATATTATTAGGAGGGCATTGGGTTATTTGCTTGATTGGCCAAAGTTATAGGCACCGTTCTTGCAATTATCAAAAATTTTGCCCCTTTATAAACCTATTTTCCCAATTATTTTTTATTTTCCTATTTTCACTTCATCCCCTCCGCATCGAAACCGCCGCCGTCTGCAATTTCTGCCGTGCAATAACCGTTGCTCTGCAATTTTCGCCGTGCCATAACCGCCTCGTGCACGCAATTTTCCGATGGTGACCACGAGTGAAGCTTCGATCGCGAACGACGACGTCTGGAGGTGTTGTGATCCGGCGGTTACAACTTCGGGAGGATTCTGCAATTCGACGGCGAAGGCGGCAAACGGCTGGAGCGGTGGAAATGGTGTCGCGACTGGGATCCAAGGCGAAGATTGGAGGCGCTGGCGCTGGTGTCGCGACGGAGATCTGAGACGAAGATTCGATGATTGTGGTGGTTTTGCGGTGATTTCAGTGAGGTTTTGACAAAATCAGATCGGCAAGCGGCGCGATGGTGCTCTGGTGGCAGGGCGGTGGGTCTGTGGTGGTGGTGGTCGTCGTGGTGCGGTTCTGGTGCGGTGGTGGTGGTTTTGGTGCGATGGTGCGGTGGCGATTTTGTGGCGGTTCTGTGGCGGTTCCATGGTTGGATGAGGTGTCTTCGAGTTGGGTTGATGTATCGCCGAGTTGGATTGAGGTGTTACCGTTGTTGGTTGAGGTATTGTCGAGTTGGGTTGATGTATCTACGAGTTGGATTGAGGTGTTGTCGTTGTTGGTTGAGGTATGGTCGAGTTGGGTTGAGGTGTCGTTGAAGTGATATGACGTGTCATTGCTATTGGTTGAGGTGCCATCGTTGTTGGTTGAGATATGGTCGAGTTAGGCTGAGTTGTCGTCAAGGTGATATAATGTGTCATCGAGATAGAGCGAGGTGTCGTCGAGTTGAGCTGAGTTGCCGTCAAGGTGATATGAGGTGTCGTCGTTTTGGCATGAGGTGTCAGATGGTCAACGGCGGCTGGGCGGCGGCACAATGGTTGTCCGGTGAGGTATGAGTAAGATGGGAGAAGAAAGAAAGAATTTAATAAATAGTATCAAAGTTTTCCAATTAGTTCTCTATATTTTGTAATTAAGTCCCTGATTGCAACTATGTCCCTGTTGTAATTAATTTTATTTTTATATAATCCCTGCCTCATGGGTGAGGATGCCTCACAGGAGAATTACTCATTATTATATTACATAGGTAATAAACATATGATTGATAATTGATTATATTTATTCTAAAAATATTATAAACATTATAAATCCGCTAAAATTAAATATTTTATTATTAACATTTATCTTTTTTAAAATGAAAATGCAAATTTGTAAAAATCGTGTTTTGGCCCAAAATTGACCATTTAAAAGAACATTACAAATACTTTTGTACCTACACACTTGATTTTGTCTTTCACCTTTAGTCGAGTTAAAATTGTAGACCCTGAACGGTTGGGTCAAAATTTATAATCTCTTCTAATTTTAAAATAATAAAAGTTAATCAAGTTAATATTCAATTTATATTTTTTTTTCAAAAGAACATCGCACTCTTCTTATTCACCCATCTAGAGAATAAGTTTTGGGTTGTGTTTAATTTTTTTACTCAAAATTTGACGATTTATTATTTAATATTATATTAAATTTAAAACTGTGTATTATTTAAAATTGTTAACCCCATCCAAAATTAAAATTAAAATTTTGGTGCAAACAATGTCAAATGAGGTTGGATAAAAAAAATCCAAAATTTTTAATTGATCATAAATTCATAACCCAACCTGATATAAAATGTTGTATAAAATATTATCTGACCCGGTCTAAAATACCATAATTTTTATTTAAAAAAATATTATGAATGACTAAGTAAAATTAAATGACATGCCAAATTTTCAATCTAAAACTAAAATAATAAAAAATATATATAAGAATAGTTAAATCAAAACTCAAAACCCAAAACTTATTTCTCTTTTTTCTTCCATTTTTATTCTTTATCCTAACAGGACCTCACCCATAAGCTCATATCTAACTCTTATACTCCCTGCGTTTCTACCACTTTGACACCTATGCCAATATGTCACTATTCATTTTATTTGTTGTGAGCTTAACAACTTGTCCATATTATCTTTAATAAATAAAAAAACATATACTACAATATTAATGTAATCAACTAAATAATAAATAATTTAAATTGATCAAATTTATTTATTAATCATAACTAAAATATCATTTCTTTCTCATCTCACTTTTTGTTGGCAATATTCACAGTGTCAAAGTGAAAGAAATAGATGGAGTATCCTCAAAAAAAAACAGAGGGAGTAAGTTATTTTAGGGTCAAATATTTATTATAACTATAATTAAGAGTCTAATCTTCAACACTTATAATCTCTTGGTTTAAAATTGGAAGATTAAATTTTTTCTGGGTTGATTTTAGAATTAATGCAAAGTATATGAAAAGATGGGGTAAACACCTAAAGTTATGAGGGCAAAAGGAATAATAGATTATAGAACTGGACTTGGACTATGTGGCAGCACGTACACGTAAGAGCATCCACAACAGTTGTATTTTGGAGTCGCTGTGCAATTTAGTATAATTTGAAGCGATGTAGCTTGCAGAATCCACGTATGTAGCTTTGAGACAAATGTCAGCTAGTCGCTCGGGTGAGCGATATCGCTTGCCGTTTGAAGCATTAAATACTTGTTTAAATTGTGTTTTTCATGTTCAGATTTGATGTGTATATATTCTTTTACCTCTTTGTATCATATATATAAAAGTTGTGTATATATTGTGTGTTTTTCAGATTCAAATGCGATATATACTGCGTTATATATGTTCTATGTATTTTGCATCTGCGTACGTATATATTCCACATGCAAATATATTGCATTTGATTCACTATTTACCATAAGAAATTAATTTCCGATCAAAACGACGAACTCACACTAGCGTTCTTCATAGCTGTAAGAAACCCTAGCAATGTTCGAACGACGACGACTCCCATATCTTCCTGAACTACTGCTCCCATTTCTTCCTGAAGATCTCATCACTGAAAACATACTGATCCGTCTTCCTGTTAAACCATGGCGTTCCCTGCTCTCAACCCCTAAATTCGCCCGAGCCCACTTCAAGGTTCACTCCGACCACGAGCCCGAAGGTTCTATCCTCGTAAGTTTTTCTCCCAATTTCGCCTTTTGCACTTTAAATTTGGGGAACGAAAATCGCATGGTTTCGAGAACGACCAGGAGCTTAGCTCTTCCGCGATATGAGGGGTGTATGAATGAACTTCAAGGTTCTTGCCATGGCTTAGTACTAGTTAAACAGAAAGGTAGTTTGGATTTGTTTAATCCCATCACTAGAGAGACTCTGAAAATCCCTGAGTTTTGTGAGTGGAGCTATGATTTGGGTCTGGGCTATGATAGTAATCAGGATGATTACAAAATCGTCTGTATTCGTGCCGATGAGACTCACACTCTGGGAATTTTTAGTTTGAAGTTGAAAACTTGGAGGAATGTTGGGAATATGCCTTACCTACATGTTGAAGATGGTGGATTGTTTGTAAATGATTTCTTACATTGGCCAGCTTGGGCTCAAGATGGTTTTGTGCTTGCTGCTTTCTCTCTGGCCACGGAGGAATTCAGAGAGTTGCCACCTCCTAAAGGTATCGAACAGGTCAATTTGTGTTGTTTTAGACTCACTATTCTTGGAGGGCGCCTTGCTCTGATTTATAAGGAAGATGGTGTTATGGATATTTGGGTGATGAAAGAGTATGGTGTTCAGGATTCTTGGACAAAATACACTCTCGATATGTCTATTCTCAAAATACACTCTTGTTTCATCCTTGTATTCCTTGTATCATCATTGACTGTCTCGAAAAGATTCCTGGATGTCCACCTATGTTCTGTCGGAGAGCAACATTGTATCTTAACTATTGTAGAATTGCATGCTTTTAGGTAGCTATTTCTCTCTTTTTTCTCCCTAGATTTTTGTTTAAACTATGTTCCATATTACTAGATAAACTATGAAAACTAGTTCGGAAAAGGGAGTCTCGAGTAATTTCTTCCAAGCTTGTATTCCTTGTATCACATTGATAAAATGGCTAACTTTGTGTAGAGAGCATTATATAGAGATTTTTATATTTTGCAGGCATGAATAGAAACTAAAGAAAAGATGTGCTGCCTAGGACCATGATTGTGTAGAATTGCATGCTTTTGGGACTTTTAGCCACTAGTAGGTTTCTATGTTAATTGTTGAGCATTGGTTGATGTTACCATGTGGTCACAAGTCAGTCCGATTCTGTCCTTAAATGCAGCTAGCCATATTTGTTCCATTTAAGAGTATTCAAGGCTTTGCCTTATAAAGTAAAAGCGGTTTTGTTTCTTCTCAGCTGGAAACCTAGAACAGAATGTTGAATGTACATTTAGGTTTTCGGGGGTCCATTGTTGAAGCAAAATGATCCTTTTAGGCTTTAGAATAGTTTGATAACATATTTTTCCTTAGCTTCTCCAACTAGGGATCTGGCTTCGAAACTCTTCAAGACTTCCTTGCTGAACCTGCTTTTGCATGAATTTGATTTGATGGTGAAATAGTGGATTTATTTTCATGCTCTGCTTTGTACAGACTCTTCCGGTCTGTTTGATTGTCCTCAACTCAAACTATTCTAAAGACGATGAAACTTTGTTTGCATTAGAAGTTGCTGTGAGACAGGGTGAGGTTGTTTAAAAATGTAGGATATTGTCTTTTGCCAGCATCCTTAGCTAAATTTAAGAAGATTGAAACAGGGAATTTAGTTGCAGCAAGCATTACATATAATCTATTTTCTTGTGCTCAATCCTACCAACATGGGATTTGTGTAACTTTCACATAAAAGAAAGTAAGAAAATGATGGCTTCTCAATAGTAGCATGAAAGCCATTGAGAATTCTTACTCTAAAAATTCAATCATACATTGATGATTTGCATGGTGGTTGTTAAAGGCTAGTCAAGAGGGTAGTCAGAAAGAGTGACTTCCACAGATGAGAAGAGCAAAGTTGAGCCCTTTCTTATCTTCACCTCGTCGAATTCGAAGAGGTCTTGTTGCCTTGAGAAGCAAATGGCCTCAACAACTAATTCTTCTTGATCAGTATCAGTAGTAGGAAGTTTGAATGTGAGCAAGTAGTGCCAATCCTTCTCAACCAGGTTGACGAACTCCAAATCCTCGATCTGATAAGTCTTCCCAAAACCTTCCTTGATTTTGAGGAGAGCCGCCTCTTCCACGTCCTTGACAAACGTTTGAGTTGAAGGAAATATCTCCCAATAACGGCGCTGAGGATCTAAGGGACTTTCAGCATAAATATCCTCTGGATCATAATCCGGTGGCAGCACGTCGACTCCATAACCCTTGGTGTCCCGAACCAGATCAAGGTAAGCCTTCAATTCCATCTCATCGGCAGACAATATAGATTTCTTCTCGAAATCACGCTTATACAGAAAGTTACCGCAGAGACTGAATTCCTTTCGGCTCCACCCGCGCTTCACCGCCTCATCCAACGCCTCTCGCTGCAGCCGCCGCCGCTCGTCCAGATTCTTGTGCATTTCATCTATCTCTTCCTTAGTAAACAGAGGTAAACTTTGACGGGCCTTAATCGCCGCCATGCCTTCTATCTCCCTCTTCTTCCACATCTCTCTATTCTTCCACTTCTCCGTATTCTCTGTATTTTTCTTTTCTGCCCTCTTCACCGCCAAATCCACGGGAGAATCCTTCTTCCTTGATCCAGATTCAGATCGAATGACGAGAGACGCCGGAGATGCCGAATTCCCAACTTCCACCGGAATTTGCCCCAACCTTTTCTTTCTCAGCCTTGCCTTCCTTGGTCGAGTTACAACCGGCCGAATCATCCTCTGACGCATCTTCTCACGAGATCTGGCCGCCTCCATCTTCCTTTTTGAAGATCCGAATGGCATCGCTGTGTTGTTTATCGAGACCTGATGGGAATTTCTAAGGGTTTGCAGATAAGGAAGAATGCGCCTCTTTATCTCTATCTATGCGAATAAACGGTCCAGATTGAATCTCTTTACCAGTTAGAGCCCCCCAAACTCCAACACGTAGCCGATGGAGATTTTGGACATTTTTCTCTTTTTTTAACTCCAAAATCATCTTTATATTTTTCTCATTAATTAAATTAAACTAAATGATTAGTAATGTTAATGTTTTAACAAAATTCACTAGTTGCCCAAAAGTTTTATTGTATTATAATATTGATCATTTGAAAAAAAAAATTGTATTATTTAAAATGAAAAGTCAGTAGAGATCGTGGGTTATTGTTGATGTACTCATGTACACACTCTAACCATCCGCCAAATTCTTACCACATGTTCATTGAATTTAATTATAAATTACATAATTATTCATCAAGTTTCTAATCATTCATACTCTTGAGAGATTATTTTTAATGAAGTCCAGTTTTATTTAATTCGTTTTACTTTAGTCAAGTTATAATTTCATGAAAATAAGATTCATTCAGTCATGATGATGAAACTTTTTTTTTTGAAAATAACACTATTATTAAAATGAAAATAATGAATTACATAATACACGACCAAAGCTGATGGCTAAGTCATGTTCATTACCAACAATGAATCTACTAACTTTCATTATTTCAGCGTAACATAACGACGTATCTAGGAAGCTAATTATTTTCCTCGATCATGCATTTAAATCTCCCAAGGTGCTTCCTCCGGACTTGAGTGATGCCACCAGTGTAGCAGAATATGTAAGCAACCAAATGTTTCGGGTTTGCGCCCTACATGCTGCTTTTAGAGCTCTCCAACAAGGCATAGTCTCAACCCGTAACAAAGAAACACACGTAAAGAAGTCTGAACATGATAACTGTTCATGTCCATGCTCAGCTACCCTCGTGATCGACCATGCTCCTGCTCCAACATGGTCTCTCTTGTGATAAGAACCATCCACTTCTACCACATATATATCATCTAGGGTTGTACCATTCCTGTTTCCTTCAAATTCTGCATTTTCTGTGATGAAGGAATTTGGAAAATATACTGCTTCCCTAATTTCCTTTTTTCTTAACAAGTTCTGATTCATTCTGAACTTTTGATCTGCTGTCATAACCCCTCATGCACAATCTAGGCTCATCCCTTCCATGACCAGTTTACATCTTTGTGTCTAAATTTCCATGACCAGTTTAATAGAGATCCGTGCATCTGTTCCTCTGAAATTAGTCCCTCTAACCATGCTTGAAACCAATCACCAAAACTTCCATTAGCTAGAGGAGGGTGAAAACCTGCCAATAACGTTTGGAGAAAGTCTTGGGTGAGACCTGTCCTTGTGGAGACCAAGAGCAGGGGAATGAGCATTTACTGTTTCTGCTTGATCTTTTAGTCAGTTTGTTTGATCTTTCAATCAATGTGCTTGAGTATTTTTGTTTTGCCTTGATTTTTCAGTTAATTTGATCTTTCGCTCAATTTGCTTGATCTTTCGGTCAAATTTCCTTGATCATTTCCTTGGTCAATTTCACCAACGACAAATTCAATCAAGGAAATCGGCGGGTGAGCTTAATTCAATCAATAGAAGTCTCATATAATCTTTGGTCTCAATGGAGACAGGTCTCAATTGAGAATTAGTATAACGTTTGAGTTGAAGGATATATCTCCCAATAACGGCGCTGAGGACATAAGGGACGTTCAACATAAACATCGTCTGGACATTAATCCGGTGGCAGCACGTCGACTCCATAACTCTTGGTGTCCCGAACCAGATCCAGGTAAGCCTTCAACTCCATCTCCTCGGCATACAATATAGATTTCTTCTCGAAGTCACGCTTATATAGAAAGTTACCGCAGAGAGTGAATTCCATTTGGCTCCACCCGCGCTTCACCGCCTCATCCAACGCCCCTCGCTGCAACCATAGATTTTGTAATTACTCAGAATTTAATTTCTTTACTGGAATCCTCAGAATTCGAAAAACTCGTTTGGTTACACACACAGATTTATGTCAGCCCAGAATTACTCAGAATTAAATTCCCACGGATTTTGTTATTACTCAGAATTTAATTCCTTTACCAGAATCCTCAGAATTTGAAAAAATCGTTTGGTTACACATACAGATTTATGTCAGCGCAGAATTACTCAGAATTAAATTCTCACAGATTTTGTAATTACTCAAAATTTAATTCCCTTACTAGAATCCTTAGAATTTGAAAAACTCGTTTGGTTACACATACAGATTTATGTTAGCGCGGAATTCATATGGGATAAATACAACAATTAATTTTAAAAAAAGGATGAATCAACGTTAGGAGTTATGTGAGTGCAGAATTCTAATTTACCTAGGGCGAGGGAGGTGAGTTATTTCCTACGTTTTGTGGGAATTGTCAATTCTGCGTAATTTAAGATTTATGTGTTTCCTTAAAAATTTGTCAACTAAACAATAAGTGAAAATTGAAAATCTCCGAGTTTCAAATTATCGCATGGCGACTTCCTAATGGATATATTATGTTCCTTGACAAGAACGCTTCTACTAACTTTCTACTAACTTTCATAAATCTAGAAGAAAGAAATGAGTATCGAAGGAGCAATCTAATGTCTTCCACAATACTTCTGATCTCCCAAGGCGCTGACTCCACATCTTTGAGTCCCACCAATTAATGACTCGGGCGAGTCCGTGAGCAGTCGGATATTGTGAACGTTTATTCTTTTCGCTGCTTTGATAGCCCTCCAACACGCCTATACCTCTGCATGAAGAGGGGATCTGCTGACAAAAATATCTGAACCATTGGTGATTCTGTTTCCTATCATGATAGACCATCCTTATTTAGTTGAACGTTTGTTGGAAATTACTCTTTGTGGTGACAAAGAAACTCTTTTATTTAGTTGAACATGTTTTCTGTTTGTTGGAATAACTTTTGACAAACATAACGTATATTAAATTTCTTGAATGGTTGCAGCAAGCATTACATATATTTCATTTTCTTGTGCTCCTAAATTTCAATCTCACCAATATAGAATTTGTGTTATTTTCACATAAAAGAAAGTAAGGAAATGATGGCTTCTCAATAGTAGCATGAAAGCCATTGAGAATTCTTTCACAAATTACTCGAAAATTCAATCACAGATTATGCCATTGATGATTTGCAGTTTTGCACTGTATAGGCTTCACGCCCTCTTCAAAATGATCGTCGTATTTTTGTTTGGATTATTAACCAAATAGACTGGTAGTGACACAGTGAATCTGTTTCCATCTTCTGCTTCATACAGACGATTTGGTTTCTATAACATAACAGTAAATTGGTTTGGTTCAAGACGAATTTGATTTACCATTAACATATAATTTACCATATGAAAGTTAGGGATAAATATCCATTCGCTAGTTTTTCTCGAGCAATTCAATCAATGTTTTGGTTGACCATAACTTATTTTTGGTTTACTACAAAAAGTTGTTTTGTAGCATCTTACCAAACACAAAAAATTATTTTACTTTGATAAAGTAGAAAAAAAGTTGTGTCAAACAGATCCTATACTTTCTCCAATGCAACCCTAAAAAAAAAAAAGACTTTTTTCTTCAAATGAGGTTTCAATTTCAAACACTAAATTGAAATTTCAATTCCAAATATTTCTATTATTTGTAAGTACATCATAAATTCTGTTTAAATTTTTAAAACAATCATTCTACAATCAAATTCAATTTTAACTAAATTTACAAATTTTGCAAGCAAAACACGAAACTATCATTGTTATAGGTTTAATTTAGCATAATATTCATTTTTATTAACATTTAAATTGAAAATATTCAATTTTATATATTTCCCACACTTCAAAATTTGTAATAAAATTGATAATTTAACTAATTTTCGAAAATAATATCCCAATATTGGAATTATTCAATTTACCGTAATTAAAATTTGGTTTAAAATACAATATTTGATAATATCTAGGTAAAATATGGTAACTAATAAATGGGAAAGCCTCAATTTGAGCCTCTCAAATCAGAGGGTT
Organism: Cruciata laevipes; assembly: GCA_963678965.1. Taxonomy (NCBI): domain Eukaryota; kingdom Viridiplantae; phylum Streptophyta; class Magnoliopsida; order Gentianales; family Rubiaceae; genus Cruciata; species Cruciata laevipes. The sequence continues at coordinate 6,655,766 of OY787632.1, read as the reverse complement.
GTATTTGATGCTTTCAATTGAATATTTGTACCCATAGGATTGAAGGATTTAATTGAGGCTTTAATTGGAGATACATTTTACGGTTAGAGCATCCACAATGGGGAGCCGCTACAATGGGTACTTTGCATTTTAGTCCTAGATTTTGGTTGTTATTTCATTCTTACCCTTTTGTTTAATCGGACAATTCTGATTCTCATTCTGTTTCACTGGAACTAGAATTTATTTCTGGTTCCTGTATTTCTATGATGTAAACTTTTTCTAGTTCATCATATTTTTCTTCTATGGGTTCGTATCCCATTCTATATGCGAATTCTAATAATTTAATTTTATTAGAATCTTGCCTATTAGGACATTCATTTGCATAATGTCCTTCTATATTGCATATCCAACATCTACAATTTTTCTTTCCTTTTGGACAGAATTTTTGTTTTTCTGATCTTGTATCAGATTTTTTCTTAAAGAATTTTCCTGGTCGGAATTTCTTCCTCTTTTTAATAAACCTATATTTAGAAGATTTTTTTTAGACAAGAATTTTTTCTTCTTTTTATATTCTGTTTTGCAACCATATTCTACCGGATTTTCTCCTGATATTGCACAACAGTTTTTATTAAGCTTTTTAAGCTTTTTCTGAATTCTTATTAGTTCACAGAATTTTGACAGTTCGTCTTTTACTACTCTCATAGCATATCCTAGACTGTAGCTAGTAGTTCTACTATTGAAAGTTTCGATTTTAAACCTTTCTAAGGCTTTTTCTCCTACCAAAGGGATTTTACTTAGATACTGAAGTATCATTTCTGGAAATTTATTTTGTTCTAATTTATAAAGATTTACTTCATAATCACAATTGAAATCTTCTAAATAACATATATCACAGAGTTGTAGCTCTGTTAACCGTTTTTTAGCTTTTTCTTGTACTAATTGTTTTTCATATTCTTTGTCCCCGGAAAAATCAATTCCTAAGAACATAGTATATAAACCATCTAGAACAATATCTAGAATATTATATGGAATGTTGTTATTAGCATCTGTCCAGATGGTATTTTTTATAAATTCTTTTGCTATTCCTAGACTCTTATGTTCTATTAATAGCAAAATGGTTCGTGATTCTGTATATGCATCAGGATTAGTTTGAATTATTAAACTTAATTCTGCTGCCCATTTATCAATGATTTCTTTCCTATTATTTTGACAGTCAATATTTAGGAAATTATCATCTGATCCTTTTGAACTATTAACTTTGGATTTTGCACTTTCTGGAAAATACCATGGTTGATTAGCTCTTCTTCTTTTAGCGCCCATATATGAGCTTTCACCTTCTTCTCTTTTAACATTATTTATGTTAAATTTTTTTGGTGTATAATCTGAGTCACTATTTTCTTGTTCACTTATTTCAGGTTCACTAGCTGACTCTTCATTATTTAAGACTTTTAAGTCTTCAATTCCAAACAATTGTTTTAGTTTGGGACTGTTTTCTATTTCTTGATTTGCTAGTTCATCGTTCTCTAATTCTAGCAACCTAAGAGCATGGTCAAGTAAGTCGAAGTTTTCTTCGTTTACCTGTAATTCATCACCTTCTAGATGATCCCAAAAGGTCTTTTCAATCTTTGGTATATAGTTGGTCATCTTGGTTGTTTGTCATTTTTACCAAATGGCCAAGTTAAAGCTTTAGGATTCCCAGAGGATCCTAATTCTGCATTTCCTACTCCATGATTGGGGTAAGAATATTTTCCTAAACTTATAGGTTTTGGTTTTTCCTCATCTCCTATAGGAGTTATTTTTAAATCTTTTTGATCTATCGCTTCTAAGACTTTAAGTTGGTTTTCTTGAATTATTATTTTTAATTCAATAATAATTTTTGCTGCTGCAGCTTCTAACTTATTTTCCTCGTTATTTAGGATTTTTAGAATTTCTTCTATTTTTGTTTTTAAAGAACCTATATCTTCTTGTATTTCTTTAAGACTCATCAAGACATTTGTTCAAGTTGACTTTCCATGTCTTCTATTCTTTTTGAAATTCCTATTAAGAGATATCTCTTGCTAGGTTCTTTGGAAATGCTTTTTCTGGAAGGTTCTCCGATTATAAGCTTATTTCTTTCTACTTTTGATTTATAACGTTCTCCCATGAGTTTTTTATCTTTAGCTATATGAATAGCCCAAGAATTATCCATAGGAGAGATTTCAGATAACTGTTTTTCTTGAACAGTTCCTATCTGTGAAAATACATCTTCTAGTTCGATGTATTCTTTCTTTTTATAGTCAATACTGTGATGACTATTGGTTAAAGCATAAGCAACCAGATAGGTTAAGCTAAATACTTTATCTCCTTTATTCATTAAATTCTCTCTTTCAAATTTATGAACAAAAGATAATGTTTGGCAAATTCTCATTTGAGACCTGTCTCAAATGAGACCAAAGATGATATGAGACTGTTATTGATTGAATTTGTTGTTGGTGAGCTTTAAACCCGCCGATTTCCTTGATTGAATTTGTCGTTGGTGAAATTGACCAAGGAAATGATCAAGAAAATTGATCGAAAGATCAAGCAAATTGAACGAAAGATCAAATTAACTGAAAAATCAAGGCAAAACAAAAATACTCAAGGACATTGATTGAAAGATCAAACAAACTGACTAAAAGATCAAGCAGAAACAGTGGTCTCCACAAGGACAGGTCTCACCCAAGACTTTCTCATAATGTTTTGTCTAAATTTGCTGTATCTATACTAACACCGAATTTAGGATAAACTGTAAACATAAATTTTTGGTAAGCTAAATTTCCTCTATCTGCACCTAAAATGCAATCTTGTCTATCATTTATTCAGTTATCTATTAAAACCATTTTGACTGGAGAATCTATTCCTTCTTGAAATTCTGATTTCAATAGAATTTTAATGGCACCAAAATGTACCATTGTGATAGTAGATCTGATTTTACTATCCATTTTGCTTAAATTTTCTTTAATTTCTTTTAGAGTGATTAAAGGTAAGTATACTTCGCCTGTAGTATCTTTGATATCTACATGCATTTCTTTAGTACCTACAAAATAGTAGATGCTATTTTTCCTTTTTAATTTTTCTAAAAAAGGTATATTAAAGATATTTTCTTTTCTCAAATTAAGTTTTGAAGACCTAATTTTTGAAAGTAATTCTTGTTTGATCAAGTAACTTCCTATAAATCCTTCATTAGATTCAAAAGTTTGAACATTAGAAACATCTTGATTTTCATCAATTGTTTCTTCTATATCATTCAAATGATTCATTTTAATGTTGAATCTTTTAGATAATTATTGTTATTTTATACATGGCTCTGATACCAGGTTTTTGGTTCTATATCCTGCGGAATTTAATTTAATTTGATACATCTTATGCATCCTTTATAGGAGTTCAGATAATGAACAAGAGTTTGATGTTTTTCACAATATCTTGTGCCAAAACTATACCTAGATTGGCTATAAGGGCCAACTCTACGGAATTTAGATAATTTCTTATCTTCTTTAGTTATTTCTCTGTCAATAATAATTTACAAACGTTCTTACTCATTTTGAGGTTCATGCTTTTGTTGAATTTTGAGATTCTTTTATACATTTTATGCAGAATTTTGAGGTATTCATAAATTGTACATAAATTTGGAGTTGATGTTTTTTACAAAACTTAGTTCCAAAACTATATCTGGATTGACTATTAGAGCTAACCCTATGGAATTCGGATAATTTTTTATCTTCATTAGATAATTCTCTGTTGAGAATAGATTTACAAATATTATTGCTCATTTAAGCTTAGATATTTTATTTGATGTAGTTTAAGAATTTAATACTTTAGAACCCTAAGTAATTTATGCAAGTTCCTTTCATCTTCTTTACTATATTATTAAGAGTGTATTTTTATCATGCTTTCTGTTTATAACTTAACCAATCCTATGAAGCTTGTTTCCCTAAACGGCCACCTGCCTAAGCGGTACTCCCTATTCTACGGACTCCAGGTTTCATTATAAAAGATAAGCATGTATACAACAGTCAATAATAAGCAAGAAGATAAAGATCATAGAAACTTACATGAAATTACAAGGGCCCTAAAGGGCTTTTTATTCACACACAATGATCAGAAGATCAGACAGAATCCTGGACGAGGTTCGTCTCCAGGGGATTACAGAGGTTGAAAGTAAAATACAATGAGGCGCAGAAGTGAGGGGCGCTCCCATATTACAAGGAAAGAACTTCCTTTTATAGAGAAGGAAGGATCTGCATTATTGAAGAGGGGTGCGTCATCCCTTACGTACAAACGCACTTACATTATTGCCTCTACCTAAAGTAGACGTACTACTGCATTATTGCACCCACTCAGAGCAGATGCATTATTATCCCACTACCTGCTGTCACTTGAAGTGGAGGGGTCCATAGGACTGTCGGCAGCCCTGATGGTGAAGAGGTCACTATCTTCTTTAGTGGGTGATCCACTTTCTTCTGAGCATCTACCGCATAGATTATTACTGCGGTAATTCTTCATCCTTTTGCAAAGGTCTGGAATATGTTCTCCCAAAACAAATGGATTAACCAAAGTATTTTGAAATTTAACAAATTTGCCTTCATCGGCTTCGCTGATCTTTTTGGGTGACTTGTTGTATATCAAGATGGTGGCATCTTGATAGTTTACAAATAACCCATCATCTGAACTGAAACTGAAAAGTTTTTGAATAAAACCTTCCAGTCTTCTTATTGCTAAGGGTAGCAGATCGCTAGCCTCGAGGTTGCACTCCATGGGCTGGGATGGATGATAATGATCTCCTTTGCAAATGCCAATCTGGATCAAATGCTGAGGATGATATACCAATAATCCTAATTGATTCCAGTATGGACCGGAACTATTAATTTTTAGAAAAACTTCCTGCCCTGGTTTGGTGCATTTTTTTTCTAAAAGTCTTAATTGTGTCGATAATAGCCTTAGGGAAATGGCTAATTTCTAACAAATTAGGACTTGGATATATGGTTTTTACCAAACCATATTGGAACGCCTCGTAAACCTGTTCGGGATTAGCATTCTTAATGAAGTTGTAATAACTTAAATTTTTGGAGTCTGTAGTGAAGAACTTCTCCTCCAAAAACTTTTCTTCGTTGGCAGATCTTGCATATCGGTAGCAGTATTCAAAGCCTGCTTCGGTAATTTCGTCGGTGTAGTCTACTTATGCAGAACTTACCGTGTCTTCCCTAGGTTTGCTGGGAAGTCTTCCTAGCGAGGTCAATGACTTCTTTTTGGCCAACAGAGCTGCACTGAAGGTGTTAGACTTCATCATCTCGCCATTGGTAATTAGCTCCAGAGGTGCTAATAAAGATGACCCAGTGTATAGGTCTGCTGAAGTTCTTACTTCCTGGAAAGATTTGAACTTCTTGTGCGCAATGTTGGAGACTCCTTCAGTTGCTTTTTTGGCGAAGCTCCAATCTTCATAGATTCCAGCATTGGGACCGTTATAAACAACATAATATGTTTTAGATCTTTTTGGGATTTTAATTCCCTCTTCGGATTTCTCCGATGCTAAAGGCGTAACTTTAGACTGTGGGATTGGAATTCCCTGATTTGGCCTTAAGCAAAATTCTACTGGGCTAACCAGTTTGGAAGTTTGTACTTCCTTCTGGATTTTTGGCAAATCCACAGCCTTCAACGGATTTGTTGATTCTTTACCAACTGCCGTTTGCGTTGGAATAGTCTTATCTTTCTCTTTTGAGGGAGAAGGCGATAAGATAACCTTTTTTACTTCATTTTCAGAAGTTTGTTCTTTTTCTTTACCCAATTTGATCAGGTTGAGATACTTGATCTTGGCTCGGACCAGCTCTAGTTCTTGGACTAGAAGTCCTTCTTGCAGCTTTAGCTGCTCCATTTCATCCATGCTGGATGCTTCACAAAGAAACAAACGTTAGAAACATTTGAATTATTCTTTATAATCTTGCTGAAATTCTCTAGTAAGAAAATCTGCCCAATAATTCTTGGTACCTGCAATATGAACAACATCGAAATCATATCTAGATAACCACATTTGCCATCTAATTAGACGACCTTGTTTTCTATCTCCTTTTAAATTTATTTTTAGGAAATAAGTAAAATTCTTATTATCTATTCTTACTAAAAATTTGCAAGGAGTTAGATAAACAGAGAATTTTTTAATTACTCTAATAACAGAAAGATATTCTTTTTCGTTGGTAATTCTTTTCAGCAGCCTTAAAGCTTCCTGAAGTATATCGGCAAATGTATTCTTTGCCGTTATTTTCTGCTTTGAGAATTTCTCCCCAGAATAAATCTGATGCATCAGTTTCTATGATTAGTTTATCCTCAGGTTGTGGGTGATTAAGTTTAGGAAAGTTTTTTAAACTTTTCTTTACTTTTACCATATAATTGGTAACTGCATCTTTCCATTCCCATGGAATATCTTCCTTAAACTTTGCTTGTAATGGTGCTCTGACCTGAGCAAGCTTAGGAATATAATCAGAAGCATAAGTGAGAATTCCTAAGAACCTCTGCAACTGTTTTTTATTTTCAAGGATATCTGGGAATTTTTGAATATGTTCCAAGATATGATCTTGAGGTCGATGAGATCCTTCTTCAATTTCTAGTCCTAGAAAATTAATTTTAGTTTTAAAAAGCTGTGTTTTCTTCTTTGAGAGTATTATTCCCAGAGAAGCACATTTTTTAAGTATTGCTGCTACTTGCCATAGATGTTCTGTCTCATTATTACTGAAGACTAAAATGTCATCAATATAAACACAACAGAATTTTTCAAAGGTTCTAAATGCATTCTGCATATGTCTTTGAAATATGGCTGGAGCCTGTTTTAACCCAAAGGGTACAACATTCCACTGATAATGACCTTGCGGACATGTAAAAGCAGTTAATAGTTGTGATTCTTCATCTAGCAATACCTGCCAGAATCCTGATTTACAATCAAAACTACTAAATATTTTCTTTCCTCTTATTAGAGTTAATAACTCTTCTTTATTAGGAAGGTTATGACTGTCTCCTACTGTGGTTGTGTTTATAGCCTTATAGTTGACAACCATTCTCTTTTTTCCTCTGCGTCTTTCAGCTTCATTTTCTACTAAGAAGGCTGGGGACATATGAGGTGATTTACTAGGTTTAATCACTTTTAATTCTAGTAATTCATTAATTTGTTTTCCAAATTCTTCTCTATTCTTAGGACTATATTGCATTGGTTTAACCTTTACAATCGTCTTGGGATTGATTAGTTTTATGGTTGCTGTCATCCAATATTTTGACTTGTTAGGGTCTATTGGATTTTCTGAACACACAGATTCTAGAAGTGTTTCTATTTTACAAAGTTTTGTATTTTGAAGCACAAAAGGTTGTTGTTCTTTAGCATATATACCCCCCCTCTTTAAAAGAGAAGTAATGTTATTAGGGCTAATATTTAGCGCCTCTGGTTTTGGTAATTTAGATTTCTTTTTCATGTATTCTAAATAACCTGGAACTCCTACTTTAAGAGCTTTTCTTATTTTTCCTATATGTACAGGATTATTGTTTAGAGTGAAAATTATCCTATCTGTGTATTGGACAAATGGATGATACAACAGACAGAAATTATTTCCAATAATAAAATCTATTCCAGATTCTTGTTGATATACAGTTGGAATATGAAATATTTCACCTGCTATCATTATATTAAGATTTTTACAGACCTTAGAGAGTATAATGTGGGATCCATTTCCAATTTTTACTCTTATTGGTCTTTCTACATTTACCCAGTGTTCCTTGGGTATTACATTTTTGCTAGCAACACACATGCTTGCACCGGTGTCTACATAGCAGTGTAACTCAATTTGTTTATATCCAGAAAATTTTAATTTTCCTTTTATATAAATTGAATTAGTGTTGGTTATATTATTCATTTCAAAGTTTGTGGATTGATTTATAAGTTTTACAAACTATGAGGGTTGATTTGGAATTAGCACAAACCTTAGGGGAGGAAGTGATAATATCCATGGACCAATTAATTTCTGCCATGTGGGGAGGCTCCGTGAGCCTCCAGGCTCGTTAAAGTTTTTCCCTCCACAATGGTTGCATCACCCCAGGAGTTACGAATAGACCACGAAAAAAGTCTGCTTCAATTCTCCAAATTCCTCAATTGCAGCACCTCAGGCTTATTGTATATTCTATTTCAGCCAAAACTTAATAATCCATACAAAATATCAAGGGAAAATTTTGATTAAGGGCAATGGAACTTTCTATATTCATAAGAAGAGTGTAATTTTTTCATAATCTCTAAAAAGGGCAGTGAATTATTTATAGAAAAATACAAATTTCAATTATACTTGTAATGACAAAAGTACCCTCGAATTATTATTCTAATTATATACTTGTTCGACCAAACCGCTCCGAAGAAAGATTTCCAGCAATTTTTCTCTGTTGATTTTCCGTCCGGCGAGAATGGGGGCGATTACCGAAGGAATGAAGAAGGTTAGCATCACCAACATTGCCTCAGCAGAACACAGCTCGAGAAGTCTCCGACGAGTCAACGCCGGAGTTCTTCTCTTTCACCTGGCCTCACAAGCTCCCACTCGGGTTCAACTTAAACTTTGGCTCCGACCACATTTTACCCCCAGTGGGACGCCCCTGCACCATGTTCCCGGACGAGCTCCGTTCTTACATGACTTACCCGGTCAACGGCTCGTGCCCGAACGACGAGCTTTCAAGCTCAGCAGCTACTCCTGAATATTCTATCATTGTTTTCCATCAATAATATTGATCTGCGTACTGCGTAAAATATTCTTAAATCCCTTATGTAATTCCGTGCAACTGAACAGTATACATCAACCCCAAAATTTTATGGTTCCAACTATTTTTTAAAATGTTAAAGGAGGGTATATTGTCGGAGACCATTTCCATTCAACCAGCTCTGTTAGAGAAGCCTTTGAAGAAATCTTGGTCATGATTATCTCATTAATGGGGCAATGAGAAAAAGATCAAGACTAATTCCCAGAGCAAAGATTGAGATTGTGTTTGATGGCTGCTGAAGACAGGCCAGGGAGTATGCAGCAGAGCCCGAGGAGCATAATAAAATTGAAATTGACAAATTGTGGAGTTGAATGGCTGCCGGGCTGCCGATTGATTCAATTGAGGCATGTATAATCTAAGGTTTAGAGCCGGATACTGGAAAAAAAGGGTTTTTATTAATAATCTGAGGGTACTTGTGTCATTACAAGTATAATTAGAATTTGTATTTTTCTATAAGTAATTTACTGCCCTTTTTAGAGATTATGGAAAAATTACACCCTTCTTATGAATATAGAAAGTTGCACTGCCCTTAATCAAAATAATTCCAAATATCAATTAGCTAAATGTTTGACATATTGAACTTAAAGTTGCACATTGTTTTTTTATTTAAAAAAAAAATCAAAGTCCACCAAAGGTGGGAATGTTTGTACCTTCCCCAACCATCATTAAAAATAATAAGGGTTATACAAACCAAATGTTATACAACTAGTGATGAAAGCTAATGAAAACACTTTTCAAACCGTGAGATTCATTACTGGAAAACGTTCATAGACTATTTTCAGCACCCCTAGATCACCATGTCCCTTGGTGTCCTACACCCAGTGGCAGATCTAGCACTAATATTTTGGGGAGGCTGAACAGTACTATGTAGGGAAATTATTTTTTTGCCATTTGGTATATACCATAATACTCGGACAGCCCAAATAACCACAAGAGGCCCGAAAGGGCCACATACGATGACAGTCAACAGAGAAAAGCTGTAGAACGGCCCAATTAACATGAAGTAGGGACCAAGTAAACACAGTACCGCGAAACGGGCGACACGATCGCCACAAGTAGACAAACGCAGAGTGATCGTGTAGAGCCGAAATCGGGAACAAGGCATTATAAAAGGAGACAGACCTATCATAAGAAAGGTACGCACACTCAAGCAAGAATCTAGATTCATTAAGCCATAAAGCTAACTTTAGCATCGGAGCTTTTCCCCAGAAACTATCCGGGGATATTTGCAGGTTCATTGCCGGACTGTTTTGGGTGTCAATCATCGGAGTAAAGGAAGCAGAATCACATCAGTGGCGAGGAAGAAACCACGCCATGAACCAAGACAGAAACAATCAGGGAAGCCAGATGAACGGTCAGGGGTAAGATCCGGTAGGCGAATGGCCAAGAAAATGGGTACGATTATGAGGAATCGGATGAGAACTATGACGAAGAGGCCGAATCACCACTGACTAACTGCCAAAAAGAACAGAAGGAGTTCGAAGAGTTTCTGGAAAGCCAGAAAGTAAGGCTTTACGAACAATTCAAGAGGGCAAAAGATGATCGCAGTAGGAACAAGCGGATAGTTCCAAGCGAGAACAGAGCCCAGTGTTTGCACGAGTACCAGCAACCTTTGCAGTACGAAGAGGAATTGAGAAACATCGTTGTGAACGAAAACAACGACGATTAGCCACTATTTTGGGACATACAAAATCTGCAAATGGCAGACAACTTCAAGCTGCCACTACATGTGAAGGTTTACGACGGCACAACAGATCCAAAAGATTTCTTGCACTCGTATGGGAGCAGTATGCGCTTTAGGAATGCATCACAACAATTGATCTGCAAGGTATTCCCAATATTCCTGACCGGTCCAGCCATTACATGGTATGAAAATTTTCCAAAGCGCAGCATTCACTCGTGGGCACAATTATCAGATATTTTCCTGGGGAGATTTTACAGAAATCAAAAGTTCGAACGCACCATCGCTGACTTAGTGAACGTCAAGCAAAACGACGATAGTGTTGGGGCCTATCATGCAAAGATGGTGATCGAAAGCTTAAGTATCAAAGACTTGAGGTATCAGATGTTCCTCGGAGCTTTCATGAGCGGCCTAAAACCAGGATATTTCTACAAAAAGCTACGAGAGGAAATGCCATCAAGCGAGCGAGAGTTACAAAAGCTAGTCGAAAAATATGTGCGGTCAAAAGAGGCAAACGATCGAAAGATCGAAAATGAAAAAGGTGACAAGCGAACGCTCGAAGAGGAATCAAGGTGGGGGGAAAAAGGCGAAAACAACGTTCCCAACGAAAACCAGAAAAAGTGGAGGCAAAGCATTCGTCACCACCCCCCTTAGTAAACCAAGAAAGGAAGTCTGGCATCTACACAAAGATCTCTTCAGCGAGCCGAAGCCAATGCTGGCACCATCAGACAAGCGTTCGAAGGAGACTTACTGTTCGTTCCACCGAGACCATGGCCATGACACAGAAGACTGCATATCATTAAAAAGGCAGATAGAAGACAACCTGCGTCAAGGGAACCTCACTCAATATAAACGAGAGGGAGGATACTCGAACAAACAGGACAGTACCAGCCTAACGAACGTGGGAAAAATAACGGCAGCAGTACAACGAGCGGAAGAACTTTCATATCGAACGACCGATAAAATAATCCTGTCCATCCATGGATCGACAGAACATATTTCGAACAATGGATGGAAACAGCGAACCAGATATATGCCGCCACAAGAGCCTTCAGATAAAAGGTTAAAGATGTCAGAAACAATAACGTTCGATGAGTCGGACGCAATATCGAACGCATCTCCACACAATGACCCTCTGGTAGTCGTAGCTAAGATCGGGAACTCTACGGTCCATAGAGTATTCGTAGATGATGGAAGTGCGGTCGATATACTTTTCACAGATTGTTTCGATAAATTGGGGCTCAAAAGAGACGATCTCAAGAAACCAGCATCCGCTCTGGTCGGATTCACAAGCAAATCCGAAATGCCTCTAGGAAAAATCCAGCTACCAATCACCGTCGGAGAAGACAAAAAAATCGTAACAGTCATGTGCGATTTTTTGGTAATGGAAGCGCAAAGCCCGTTTAATGCAATCATTGGCCGCCTATGGATAAACGCCGCAAGAGCCATCTGGTCGCCTCACCATTTGGTCATGAAATTTCCGACGCCAGCAGGCATAGCGTCAGTCTGGGGTAATCAGCGAACGGCCAGGCAATGTATGGCAATCACGATGAAACCAACGAATGCAGCAACAAGGCCGAGAGCACTTCACTCGGTTAATGCAGTGACGGTTTTACCTAAGGTTGACCTGGGAGACCAAACTGAACCTTTCCAAGTCATGGACGAGGACACCTCATCGATCGTTAGAATGGGAGCAAACTTGCCAGGACCAATAAGAGGGCAAGTGGAACTTATATTGAGGAAGTACGCTTCAGTGTTCGCATGGTCAATAATGGATATGGGAGGGGTAAACCCAGACATTGCGACGCACAAACTGAATATAGACAAGGCTGTTCGACCGATAAAACAGAAACAACGAACGTTCGTGGCAGAAAGACAAGCCGCAATACAGGAAGAAGTACAAACACTAGCTAATGCGGGAATATTGTGAGAAGTACAGTACCCAACATGGTTGGCAAATCCAGTGATGGTACGCAAGGCAGACGCGAGATGGAGAATGTGTGTAGACTATACAAACCTGAATCAACACTACCCCAAAGATTGCTATCCACTCCCAAAAATCGATAGGTTTGTCGATGCGATAGCTGGATACGAAGCACTCGCCTTCCTAGATGCCTACAAAGGATACCACCAAATATTGATGGATCCACTTGATGCGGAAAAAACGGCTTTCGTTACAAGCATAGGTGTTTTCTGTTACACCAAAATGCCGTTCGGTTTTAAAAACGCAAGGGCGACTTACCAGCGGACAATGGATAGAGTGTTCGCACCACAGATAGGATGGAACATGGAGGTTTATATAGACGATATGGTCATCAAAAGCTCAAAGCTGGTCAACTTCCCGCAGGATCTAGAAGAAACGCTCGCATCACTTCAACGCATTGGGATGAAGCTGAATCTGAAAAAGTGCGTTATCGGAGTTGGGGCAGGTCAATTTTTGGGGGTACGGGTTTCGGCCAACGGACAGAGCCCAAACCCTGAAAAAATAAAAGAAATTTTGGACTTACCAACACCCAAATCCATCAAAGACATCCAAATCCTGACAGGATACCTGGCGTCGTTAAACCGCTTCATGGCAAAGGTAGTAGACAAACACATGCCTTTCTTCGACGTACTTAAAGGAGCGAAGAAGTGCGCATGGGGCGAAGAATGCGAAGCAGCATATATTCTCCTTAAAAATGAAATTCAGAACTTTCCATCTCTATCCATCCCTCAGACAGGAGAACCTCTGTCCTATACTTAGCCGCATCATTCAGGTCAATCTGCTCGGTGTTAGTTAGAGAGGAAAACAAAATACAAAAACTTGTCTACTATACGAGCAGAATGTTAACTGCCGCTGAGATGAATTACAAGCCCATCGAGAAGATCACCTTGGCATTGGTACATTCGGCTCGAAGATTGAGAACGTACTTTCAAAGCCATGGCGTGACGGTTCTAACTGATCAGCCGATAAAATATATATTGCTTAAGCCGGAATCGTCGGGAAGAATGATGAAATGGGCTATCGAGTTGAGCGAACACGACATAAGTTTTAGTCCCCGAAAAGCTATCAAAGGACATGCCTTAGCGGACTTCATGGCAGAAATGTTCTCATTGGACAACAGCGCACCAGCCTAATCGCCCCAATCAGTAGAGGATAGGGGCAAGTCAAAACTCGAGGACACATCATGGTCTTTATATGTAGATGGCTCAACAAGCAAGGAGGGATGCGGAGCGGGTCTTCTATTAATAAGCCCATAAGGCGACGAATTGAAACATGCGCTCAGATTTGACTTTCACCTTTCAAACAACAAGGTAGAATACGAAGCGCTAATCAGTGGTCTAGATATTGCAAACAAGATGAAAATCACAAGTGTCAGAGTTTTCAGCGACTCCCAGATCGTGATAAGCCAAATATTGGGAGACTTCGAAGTACGAGACATCCAACTGTCAAAGTATTTGGCAAAGGTGCAACAGCTGATATCACTGTTCGAATACATCAAATTTATCAAGATCCCGCGGGAAGAAAATCAGAAGGCAGACGCGCTAAGCAGACTAGCAAACGCCAGATTCAGCGATTTGCACAATTCTGCAGACGTACTGATCGACGTAGTACCGATTAGAAGCACAACCATCGTCACAATTGCAAGTACGACAATCGAAGAGGAATCGTGGATAACGCCCATCAAGTCCTTCTTGGAACACTGTACGCTTCCAGAACACAAAAACGAAGCCAAGGCCATCTAACGGAAGGCTTGCATGTACCATGTAGAAGGTGGGATCATGTACAAGAGAGGTTACTTGGTTCCTTGGCTACGATGCGTTAACCCCAACGAAGCACTCAAGATCGTTAAGGATATGCACGAAGGAAGTTGCGGAGCCCATCAAGGAGCAAGTACTCTGGCCAAGAGGATTATACGCTCGGGGTATTACTGGCCCAAGATTATTGAGGACACGAACGCTTATGTACAGCGGTGCCGCTCCTGTCAAATCAATGCAAATGATAGCCACGCCCCAATAAATAGACTAATCAATATTCATGGGGCATAGCCATTCAAAAAATGGGGAATGGATTTCGTCGGCCCATTCCCAAGAGGAACAGGAAATGCCAGATTTCTCATAGTTATGGTCGATTACTTCACCAAATGGGTAGAAGTGAAGGCTATTCCCAAGATCACAGCAAGCGGTACTATAACATTCGTCTGGCAGAACATTGTTTGTCGTTTTGGAGTACCAAGAACGATCATTACGGACAACGGTACGCAGTTTACAAGTACAGCTTTCAAAGAATGGTGTACATCGAAGAGAATTTCACAGAAATTTACTTCAGTCGCACACCCACAAGTGAATGGCCAAGTCGAAGTTACGAACAGGGCCTTGTTGCAAGGCATTCAGAAATGGCTAAGCGGAAAACTCACTGGATGGGTGGAAGAACTCCCAAAGGTCTTATGGGCATACAGAATTACACCACGAACACCACACAGTGAAACTCCTTATAGCCTAGTTTACGGCCAAGAAGCAATGATACCTATAGAGGTGGAGGTGCCAAGCGAAAGGGTCCTCGCCTTCAATGACACAACCAGTGACGAAGCCATCAAGGGAAATTTGGATCTTCTGGAAGAAAAACGCGAAAGGGCACACCTTCGCGAAGCAAAATACAAAGAGCGACTGGCGAAAGCCTATAACTTAAGATCCAGAGAAGTGCGGTTCGCAGTAGGAAGCTTGGTGCTGAGGAAAAACGAGGCCAGCTTGGCAGAAAAAACTGGAAAGTTGTCACCAAAATGGGAAGGACCATACAGAGTGGTCGAAGCAAGCCAATCGAACTCTTATAAACTGGAGCAACTGGACGGAAGCACCATACCAAACACCTGGCATGCAACAAATCTCAGGAGATATTACGCGTAGTAATAGAAAATAGACGTTTGTATAGGAGCCTTGATATGATTAATGGCGGCATATTTTGACCGACCTTTCGCTTGTTTGTCAATATATAAACCAAAAAAGCCATCTTTTCGGCACAATTCTCTTCTACCAAACGAACGATGGTGAAGCTATCTCAAACAGGAACAAAATAATACTAGGTACGAAAACCAAGTTACAACAGCTAATGTCAGCAAGACTTGTAACAAACAAAAAACTCAATCAAATTGAGTACATAAACCAAGTCACGACACCTAGTGTCAGCAAGACTTGTAACATGCATAAGACTCAAAAAAATGAGTACGTAAACCAAGTCACGACACCTAGTGTCAGCGAGACTTGTAGCAAACCAACTCAAACGCATTGAGTATATAAACCAAGTCCCGACAAACCATGTCAGCAAAACTTGTAAAAATACGCTATGACCAGGTATATAGATACCACAAAAAGAGTCCTTACAATGGAAAAGAAAGAGAATTCCTTACAAAATCTAAGCGGTAAACCTTTATTACATATGAACATACTAACGAGAACCGCTCCTACCACTAGGCAACCACCTACTCAAGCCACGAGTGCTATGGGAGGAACTACCATGCCGACCACCTTGGGAAGCACCTGTTCGACCAGGAGCCGCTTCCTGACGACGACGAACGCGAGCTCATTCAGGGTCACTCTCATTGAGCCGAGATAATTCATTACGCATAAAAATCATCGCAGGATGATCTTGCGAGCACCTAATTATGGACAGGTTATCCAGCCGATCCTGGTAATACTAACGCAGATCGACAATGGGCCCAGTCCCAAACTGATTAAGCTGAAGCCTCATAACAACACAAGTTCGTTCGTAGGCTTCAACATCAGCTTTCAACTGATGTACCTCTAGCTTTAAGGCTTCGATCTCTTCCTCCATCTCGAAGATACGTTCAGTAACTTTATCATCAAGACGATGGAAATAGGACCATTCCCTCACGAAGAATTTGCGACGAACAGGAGCAGTAGCTACATTGCTCGAGGACCCAGCTCTTAGCTCTTCGTATCTACTCTGTAAAGTGCGCAAATTATCTTCCAGCTGGGCAGACCGCTCCAAAGCTTCTCGATGCTTTCGAGCGACAGTTTCCGCTATCGTACACTGCTCAGTATACTTCTGCTGAAACTCATTTATATGACCATTGAGGTCATTAATCCTCTCCTTCAAATGCTGCTCGACACCCTTCAAGTTAGATATGGTCTCGACTTGCTTATCAGCTCGACGTTTCTCATGAAGATACGCTCGCTTATACTCTCGCCCTTGAGTGACGAGGGTACCATTCTGTACACGATTGTGATGAATAATATCACTTTGTTGTGAACACATCTTGTGCCATTCAAGCCTCATCCCTTCCACGTGCTCCATCAAAGCCTCCCAATAATTTTCACGATGACCAAACTGAGATAGAATCCGATCAAGGTGACTACCAAATTGCATAATCCAGTGATAGAGACCAAGAGGGAGCCGAAGACCGGACACATAAGTGGCAACACCGGCTAAATCGTGACGACACTTCTCTATTTCATCGCGTAACTCAAAACAATCTTCTTCCTCATGGACAGATTCTTCCTCATCAACTGAGGGAGACGAACAGCCACCTTCATCGGTGGTAGGTTCGTCAGTATCAGACAAAGCAGAAATTCGCTGCTTGACTAGGCTAAGTTGTTCCCTATTGAATGCATCAATTGCAAGTTTTTTATTCTTCTCAACCCATCCTAGATTAGATATCTTATCGAAGACACCTTCTAACCAGCTTTGGAGCAAGCCAATGGGCGATTGCCTAAGTACAGAAGCATCGGTACTCTTTCTCAGACGAGTAATTTTAACGCAATCATTCCTTCCTACGGGAGCTACGTTACCCTACACAGTTGGGATAGAATATTAAGATTAACAAAGAGTAAAACGCTTCGAGCAAGAAATCACTGGTGTTCATTATCGAAATTGGAGATTGATACAACATAGTGAAAAGAAGAAATAAAGAAAAAGCTAACTAACGTTAGTAGTAGTAGCTTCCGACTCGGCTTCGACCACCTGCCGACCACCAGGGGCGCCATTAGGAACGTCCAGCGACCTCTCATTCACCAAAGAAGCAGTTGCACCACCAGAGGGAGTAGCACTATTCACGACCAGCGGATTACCGTCCGCCACGACTTCCTTCGCACCATAAAGCTGATCCACAACACACTCTTTGAGCTCACGGATACTCATAGGCTTAGCCAAGCTTTTGCAATGATCAAGAAGAGCGAACGAATGACCACCCTTACAAACACTACTCTCAAAGGCTGTCAAAACCATAGCTTTAGCATCAGAAATCATGGCTGCAAGGGTAGCATCATCCTGATACTGAAGAAGCGCGGGATCTGGAAATTTCACCTTCAGGTGATTCATGTACTCACACATACCCACCTTTTTCACAGCTCCGTATCCAGCGTGGATATGATCAGCATAACTCTTCGTCCTGAACAGCACATCAACGAACTCCCCGAGATACGAAGGGTTCAGAGCACCCTCCGTCTTATGGAAATTAAGTTCATCGGCCAGTGCCCGTTCACGAACCAGAGAAGTTTCCAGCTGAGCCTTTAGACTCAGATTCTCTTTCTCCAGCTTGCTCACAGCCTCCTGAGTGGCAACAGAAGTACCTAAAGTACTGATATAATCCGCAACATAGCGAAAATGGCCGGATACCTAAACACCAAAAAATAAGTAACAACCAATATAAGACAAAACCCAAAAGTGCTCGCAAACAAATGATCGAAAGCTACTCACCGCATTTAGCATTTTGGGCGCCGGATAGCTTCGAAGAGTAGCAAGAGATGCCTCGGAAGGCACAGTCACAACAGTGCTCGAAGGAGTTTTTCTCCTCTTCCTAGAGGTAAGGTTACCATCAGTGATATTGGAGCCACGTTTCAAACGATCCGTGGTAGAAAGAGGATCACCTTCGTGGGAGATATCATCACCCACTCCCTCACTAAGAACATCAGAGGAAGCACCCTTTTTTTGAATCTTTCGGGGGGGCGGTTGTACAACTAGGGGTTCAACAACCTTCTTCACATCGAACTCCGGAAACTCTATGGGAAATCAGTCATGTCCATACCTAAAAGAAAGAAAATGACATTAGTCAAATCGAAAAATCACACAAATGGAAAGACAACAAAAAACACCGGGGAAACAGAGACATAGATTTTAGTCAAGGAATCATATGAGCAAGAATAGAATGATATCCCGTCAACCTTTCGAGGTGGTTTTTCTCATCTTTTCTCTGGGCTTATGAGTATGCAGGAGCATCTGCTGATACAAGGGTTGTTCACGAGTCAATCGGTATTTCTTGTCAACAGTCCTGTCTACGGATAGAAGGGTCGACCAACAAGGCATATCCTCATCCACCCCAGTCCTTCGACGGATAAAAACATATTCGTTTCGCCACCCAGCAAAGTGGCCAGGATACTCCTTCACGAACGTGAGCTCGGTAAGGTAGCTATACACAATGAACCGATCACTATCACCAGGAAGAGTCTGTAGCCGAAACACAGACCGAAATAGCTGGAATGAGAATGTGACCCCGATGGTCGAACATACATTGTAGAAAGCCAGCATAACCATGATACTCTTCGGGTGAAATTGGGCGAGGGCTATTTTATATCCTTTGCAAATCTCCATCATCCAAGGAGGAATAGGCAACAAAACACCTCTTTTAAACCAATCGCAATATACAGCAAAGAATTCAGCCCCAGGATTTTTAACGGTTTCACTAGGTAGGGGAGAATGTACATCAACCTTCTCCAGACAAGGATACCGACGCCGGAAATAGGCCAAAGAGCGTCCATGCATAAGACTAGCATCTTTGATTTGCTTAGCAGATTCAATCAACGCCAGCGTCTCATCGGAATCAGGGGGACACCGGTATCAAGAGAAAGTTCAGCAGAACCCCGGGAAGAATCACTTGGAGTTTCAGAATCACTCATCTTTATATTAGAACTATTATGCCCAGAAATTAACCAAAGAATCAAGATTTAAAACCACCAGAATACAATAACACAAGCCTATAACAGTTCAGATCAATAGAACGCAAAAGAAATAATCTAGAAGGAAAGATAGAAGAATTACTTGATCGGTGGAGATAAGCAGAAACTGGTACAAGCTTTATGTAGATCTGAAGGAGAAGTTATTGGAGGCTGGAGAATGATAAAGTGTACAATGAATTCGCCCCTTTTTAAGAAGTATAAATGGCGGCAGCAGGCCAAATGCATCACAGCCGTCCAATTCAAAATTGTGGATATGATTAGGCACAGAATCCGGAAAGGCAGCTACCTTTTGAAATTTAAATATTCAAAAAATGTAACTGATTCCGGAGTATATACGGGAGGTGCACAGACTGGGATACGAAAGCGAAATTCAAGGGTCACATAAAGAAGAACGGTCCCAGCGACAACCAGCATTCGAACGCAAAAATGTGAACATAGACTCGACTAAAAGAAAAAGTTACCAGTCGCTTAAATTATAAAGATTCTCGTTCGACTCACTATACCGCGAACGCGAATTACGTGAATCGAACACCTAATCTCAAAACTTTAGCGACTGGGGGGGCTTATGGTATATACCATAATACTCGGACTGCCCAAATAACCACAAGAGGCCTGAAAGGCCCACATACGATGACAGTCAACAGAGAAAAGCTGTAGAACGGCCCAGTTAACATAAAGTAGGGATCAAGTAAACACAGTACCGCGAAACGGGCGACACGATCACCACAAGTAGACAAGCGCGGAGTGATCGTGTAGAGCCGAAATCGGGAACAAGGCATTATAAAAGGAGACAGACCTATCATAAGAAAGGTACGCACACTCAAGCAAGAATCTAGATTCATTCAGGCATAAAGCTAACTTTAGCATCGGAGCTTTTCCCCGGAAACTATCCGGGGATCTTTGCAGGTTCATTGCCGGACTGTTTTGGGTGTCAATCATCGGAGTAAAGGAAGCAGAATCACATAACCGTTCAACTCATAAATAATTAAACACAAACTTATCACAATTATATAGCCTATAAAACAACAAATATATAGCCTAAAAACAACAAATATAATACATATATAAATCAAACTCATTCTTATAAAATCTATTAAGTCATAAAATACAAGCAAATTAGCATAAAACACAAAATAAAAGTCTAAAAAAACATTACTTATATCGTAATTAACTAACCAAAAATCAATTCATTACCATTTACCAACTTATCTAAATACAAACAAATTATATAGATTTACTAAAATAAAAAGTCAAAACGAATTAAAAAAACACCTCTAATTTGTGATTTGGGAAAGAGCCGGGTTGATTCAGAAAACGAGCGGCAATAGGGGCATGTGTTGAGCCGCGTTGGTGGATGCCCAATACCCAGGTCAGGTGATTGGAGGGGCCGGCGGCAGCGGAGCGGTTGGGGTTCCAGGGATGGGGTATGGAATTTGGATCTGGCCTCTGGGATTATTTAGGCACCGCGTCTGGTGACTTATGTTCAAATTTGGGATTTTTTATTTTTTTGCCTAAAATTGACTCAAAACGACGTCGTTTTAAATCCGATTTAGGTAAAAAAAGAAGGTTGTCTGTGCCTTTTTTCTCCGACGCCACAGCCGCGCGCAGAGGCGGAACTTTTTTTGGAGAAGGCGGAAATAGGCGCGCTTCCTGTCGTTACTGTTCCTGGGCCTTCGCCGGGAAATTTTAGGGGAGGCTGGAGCCACCCTACGCCTACCGGTGGCTCCGCCCCTGCCTACACCCTTGTGGTGAAGTAGTCATAGGCCCTGTTTTCCATAATCAATAAGAAGGAGAGAAAAAGTGTCACTCTAGTGATCAAAAGAATGCTTCATGTACAAAAGAAACAAAGGAGCATCCTAGGTATTAAACCTCTGAAAGTGAGGTATTGATTGCGCATTAAATGCCCCTTAAGTAGTAGAGAATTTCAGACGGAGAGAAGATCATTTGTTGCTGATATTCTCTACCTTTCCTTGACAAAAAATATGCTGCTGAGTTGACCTCTCTACAAATATGAAAAATGATGATCCTCTTTATCTCCAGTGTGTTGATTAGATTCATCACTCGGTTCCTGATAGGCCATGGTGGTAGCTTCTCCTTCTTGACGATTTGAGTAAGCTGCAAGCTATCTGTCTCCAGCACAAATGGTTGTAGACCTTTCTAAAGTGCTAAAGAGAGGCCTGGCAAACTGAAAGAAATTTTGCATGCAAAGGTGAGGTTGCAGTTTTATCGTAGTCCTGCATTCCTATGGTAAGAGTTCCAATATGATCCTAACTATACAGTATACGCCCTAAACCAGCCTTCTCTAAGTCATTAATGAGGCATCACAATTAGTCTTATAGACTTATAGTCTCTATCAAGAGGGTTCCATTTAATGACTCTGATACTTTTAGTTCCATTTTTTCCGAAAAAGAGGATTATCCCTTGAGCAATGTAGTGTTTGATAGATTTGAGAGATAAACAAAGTGGTTTAGTAGTATAAATTATAAAAGAGAGATTTAAAATCTTTTTCCAAATACTGTATGGCTGAAAAATCTCATTTTCATATAAGAATTTGTTTCTACTCTTCCGGACCTCCCAACAAATTATCGTTGGCAAATTGACTAGAAGAGACTGAGTGACGGATGATTTTAGATTTGTAGGACCAATAATACGCTATCCAATCAAAGACGGTTACAGAGGTTAACTTTGGAAGTTCTAATGCAACATGCATTTTATTTCATAGATTTAAACTCAAGGGGCATGAAATGAAATAATGTTACATATTATCAACATGGTTGCATGCTGGGCATTTGGAGACAATATTAAAGCCACTTTTTTCTCAAAATATTTGCAAAAGGCAACCAAGTATTGAGCAATTTCCATATAAATTTTTTTTAGATGGAACCTGATTACGCCATAGCTTGGAAGTTACACATTGACATTAACATTGTTAAACTTAATCTTATTTTTAACATTTAGCTAATTGATTTTTTTGTGTGGATTATTCGCTCTTATTAACATTGTTAAACTTAATCTCATTAATTATAATACCTTTTCAAAAATATAAGGTTAAGAAAATAATGATATTAATTACGAGATAGCAACCGTTTTTGTGAAATAAATTAAATATTTAAGTATAAAAATATGACGTGTCTAAATCACGTAATCTTCTACTCCCTCTGGACCAGCTATTTCTGCACAGGAGACTTTTTTCAGTCAACTATGCTAAATTTTGACTGAATTTTTGAATGCATAGATAATTAAAAATATTATCATATCTAATATTGTTGGAATTGTCATAACATGTAGTTTATTAATATCAAATTTTTATATCTTGATAATATACGTAGTTAAAGATATTAGCAGTCAAACACGTGTATTGAAGACCGTGAAAAGTCAACAGTGCAAAATAGAATTGGTGAAAATATGCTGGTAGACATTTTTTAGCAAAAAACCAAAAAATCAAAAAGAACAGGAAATACATGGAGACCGGAGTAAATAGGGTACACGTACATTGACTCATTGAGTACCGACATAGAGTTTTGGTATATCCTCGTCTCTATTCTCTGTGAGAATCTTCCGCCGCCGTCGCAACTCTCTCGCACTACCATCCCCCGTCACCGCTGTCGACGGGACGTCGTCGTCACCATATTTCCAGGTTACCTCAATTCCGATTTCTAAATTAAAAAAAAAACCCACTTCGGATCTCCAATTTAATTCATTCTTCTGGGTTTAGGGTTAATAAGAGTTTGGGGATTTTCCGATTTCATAGCACACTTCAAACTCGATAAGCTGTGATGACGCAGGGTTTTGACGGGGGCGTCTGGTTAAGCAGACCCGTATCTTGGCGGGGCAAACCCGGATGGCATGTTGATTGACCCGTATCAATCACATTTGCAACCAGGATTTTGCAGCCATGGCGGGCTCTCCTTCCTTTTGCCTAATTTGATGCAATCTGAGCTTATCTTAGCAACCCCAGGATTTTTATAAATAAAAAGGAGATGTTATTTTTGGAAAAAGTTATCATCTTTGATTATTTTTAGATAGAGATCTAACTATTGTGTAACTGATATAATATAATTGATATGATATAATTGATATGCACTGTTTAGCTTTACTAAAGGTAATATAATTTGAAGCTGGATTGATTTCTCTTTCAGTTTGGTTGGATAGGTAGATTATTGTCCCTTTATTCATAATCTATCTTGTGATAATTATTCGGTTTGTAAAAAAATGTTATTTGTAAAAAAATACAAAGAGCAAAATCAACAACCAGTATGCCTTCATGATACAAAATTCGAACATCTAACTATAGTTAGAACTACATTTGGTTAACTTTCCAGTTTAATATTCTTCAAACTTCATAGTTTAATTTTTTTTCTTTTTTTGAAAGTTCATAGTTTAATTCTCATCTTTCTCTTCACCAATGGCACGAAATTGCACAAAAATAGACAATAACACGTCCTAGCTCCTTATCATATACCCACCCTAAGAGTGGATCAAAATTACAAAGCAAACAAGTTCAGATCATTTATTGAATTTGTCTACAAAACTTCTTTTTATAATTTTCTTATATTGCTCAACACTGTTCCTAAGAATCTAGTGATAGGCAGAGCCCAATCAAAAAAGCTCAGCACAAAAAAACATACCTTTGGACATATTAAGTCTAATCCAGAAGCTATGCGTGTCCTCTGCACACCAAAACAACAGAAATGAAATTATGAGAAACATTCCAAACCCAGAGGCTGTAAAAATTATATCTTATCATGTTAAAACTATGTGATCCTGAGGTGTATAGATTATGATTTAAGATCCTGAGGTGTATAGATTATGATTTAAGTAGAACGAAAGTATTAACCTCTAAGGTATCTCCTGTCCCACATACACTCACCAGATTAAAGTGCACTGCCTATAAATGGCATTAGTAGTTTTAAGGCATGGGAATTTGAGGTTTTCTTGTGTATCTGCCTGTATAAAAAAGAAAAAACAAATTTAATAAGCCAAATTTCATGGAAAATGACATGGATTCAAAATCTTCAAATCCAAAGAACTGCAGCTGATACAACAAACACTTTACTTAAGTTCTTAAGAATAGAGTGCTAAACTTTTCTGCATGGTCTGGACATTGTCTCATAAGTTGTGCCAAAGCCTTTCCACCACCTAAACCAAAAAAAAATAAAATAATGATAAATCATAAGATGATGATGGAACTGTGAGGATTCTCCCAGTTTCAAGATGTTAAAATAAAAAGTGTACTTTAGACATGTGTGTTCAAGTTAAAGAAAATATATTTGAGACATGTCCTTTAAGAAATATAATCCATTTAGCTGTGAACATCTTGTACAAGGATCTGCATTTAGATGGCTTCAACTTCAAGTTCCAGCTGCATTTTACTTTTCCAAATCCCTCTCCTCCTTCCAAAATGATCCAAACTTGTGGAAACCCATTGAGAATGAGTGAATTGCATAGATGGTAGGTACAATAGCCACCCAGAATATACAATGCATTTCATTTTTCGGTTCTAGTCTATAAAGATTTATGCATGGCTTTGGCAAAAACAATCTTTTTAACACATGCTTTGGTGAAGGCTGTAAAATTAATGTCCTGATTTTGCTCACTCATTGCTAGAGATTTTGATTCCATATATAATGAGATTGTGATTTTCCATATTTCCCAGAAAATGCTAGAGATTGTGATTCCACATATAGATCTGCCTAGGTTTTGAATTTCTACAACGTTGACTGCATAATCATTTTCTGTGTCTATGATAGTACAAGATATTCCAAGTTCTAGAACATATGGTTAATTTTTTTTTTTTGGGGAAAAAAATCATCTATCGTATTCATCCCGATGCATACTAAGTGAACACTAACTATTAATCAGACAATGAATAAAGAGATCATGCTCTTCGAATTGTACCCAGACTTTCTAATATATTCAAAGAATTTAGAATACCAGAATATAAAAGCATTGTCTCAAAATACCACCAGCTATAGCAAAAGGGCCAATATCATATCAATATCAATATCAATATCATGATATTAAAAAACAAAGGTGGTTTTCTATGTACACTTGTTTAAGATAAATACTTACAGATGAGATCTCTTCATTGAGAAATAAAAAACATCTGTACAAGGATACATAGAGGGAAGCTTTGCTGGCTTCAAGTCACCTCTGCACTTCGTTTTGCCATAAGAGGTCCAAATTCTTCTTGTCCTCCCAAAAATGACCCCAACTCCCAGGGACAAATTGACAATTCATGAAATAACCAGAAAAGACATAAAAATTTATCAAAAGAAACACAGGTAGCAGATAATTTACAATAATCAATGGGTTTAAAACAATGTTTTTCAGAAAAAAAAAAACAAAGTGCAAGAATCACATCACAAAACCCTCTACTCTGCTATTGCAAATCGAACAAACATCATAATTTTGACCAATAGATTCTATATTCGTTTTGAGACTAGAATGAACTCACCCTGAAGCACGGCCACCTTCTGAGAAAATCAACGACCAGTATGCCTTCATGATACTATTGGACTGACCATATAAAACACATTGCTTCGTTTTGGTCAGTTTTCCAGTTTAACAATTGCCATATTCTTCAACCTTCATAATACAGTTCTTATCTTTCTCTTCACCTAAAGCATGAAATTGCACAAAACTAGGCAATAAGAGGTCCTAGCTCCTTATCATACCCTAAGAGTGGATCAAAATTACAAAGCAAACAAGTTCAGATTATTTATTGAATTTGTCTACAAAACTTCTTTTTATAATTTTCTTATATTGCTCAACACTGTTCCTAAGAATCTAGTTATATGCAGAGCCCAATCAAAAAAGCTCAGCACAAAAAACATACCTTTGGACATATTAAGTCTAACCCAGAAGCTATGCGTGTCGTGCACACCAAAACAACAGAAATGAAATTATGAGAAACATTCCAAATCCAAAGGCTGTAAAAATTATATCTTACATGTTAAAACTATGTGATCCTGAGGTGTATAGATTATGATTTAAGTAAAACGAAAGTATTAACCTCTAAGATATATCCTGTCCCACATACACTCACCAGATTAAAGTGCACTGCCTATAAATGGCATTAGTAGTTTTAAGGCATGGGAATTTGAGGTTTTCTTGTGTATCTGCCTGTATAAAAAAGAAAAAAAATAAATTTAATAAGCCAAAGTTCATGGAAAATGACATGGATTCAAAATCTTCAAATCCAAAGAACTGCAGCTGATACAACAAACACTTTACTTAAGTTCTTAAGAATAGAGTGCTAAACTTTTCTGCATAGTCTGGACATTGTCTCATAAGTTGTGCCAAAGCCTTTCCACCACCTAAACCAAAAAAAATAAAATAATGATAAATCATAAGATGATGATGGAACTGTGAGGATTTTCCCAGTTTCAAGATGTTAAAATAAAAAGTGTACTTTAGACATGTGTGTTCAAGTTAAAGAAAATATATTTGAGACATGTCCTTTAAGAAATATAATCCATTTAGCTGTGAACATCTTGTACAAGGATCTGCATTTAGATGGCTTCAACTTCAAGTTCCAGCTACATTTTACTTTTCCAAATCCATCTCCTCCTTCCAAAATTATCCAAACTCGTGGAAACCCATTGAGAATATATGAAACAATCATAAATGATATCAAACATTATCAATAAACACATGTAGCAGATAATTCTCATACTACAATCAACGAGTCTGAACTTTTTAACTTAGGAAAAACAAAGGGCAACATTTACAGCACAAAAGCTCTATTCCGTTTATTCAAAACAAAATAACTGTTTCAGGCATAATTCAAACAGGGTCAATTAAAACCCATTGATTAAAGTTGTTTGATAAAAACTAACTCTTTTTGAATCAAGACTAGTAAGAATATTGTATTAAGTTGTGCACCTCCAGACATTCCACCACCTGAAAAATTTTAAAAACAAAAGTTGTAGATTACTCTTACAAGATGAATAGGTCCTATATGTGGATCTGAATATTTACATTTATGACAAAAACATCATTCAAAAGTATATTTTACTAATTTTCCTGTTCTAATAATGCACTATACTTTGTTTAATTTTTCCTATGCGGAGTCATATGTTCTGGTCTTACTGAAGCGCGTTGATGGCTCTGAACTATATTGTTGTCGCAAATTCATATAGGAATTCTCCTTTCTCTATGTAGCATGGTAGAAACTTCTCTGACCTCCTCCCACTGCTTTTATATATTGTTGTTTTATGGTCCTAACAGGGTAAGGAAATCTAAAGGGGTAGTCAAAAGGGGTAGTGAGGACTGACGAGTTTCATCAAACTTCAGGTGCTTCAATTTGCATGTGAGTTCAATTTGCTCTTTCAAATCGCATATATTTCCTCTTCATGAGAATAAACTGTTCAGAACATGACTTTGATTTTAAAACAAGCATACATTTGATATAGTGCCGGAGCTGTAGTCGGTCAAGGCAGGTCCTACTTTTTTTCTTAAAAAATATGTTTTATTAATTTGTGCTTTGACCTACCATGAATATTAAAGTAATTAACCCTTCATCCATTTCAGTATTCCTCTAATCCGTATTCGATCAATTGGATCTAAATTTAAAACTCACTATGTGGCGTCAATCATCCACCCAAATCCTAATCCTAATCCTTCCACCACCATTGTTGGTCGTCTATCTGTGACCAAATCACAAACCCAAACCAGTCGCCTTCAGGGTTCAACCCATAATCTACTTGGATTTTTTAAAAACAAGTTCAAATTTGATGTAGGGACAGAGCTGTAGTTGGTCAAGGCAGGAGGTGCCATTTTTTTTCTAAAAAATATATTTTTAAATTTAATTATATTAATTTTTTTTACTTTGACTTATCATGAAATTTTTTAAGTAATTAACCCTTCATCCATTCTTGTTCCTGTAATCTCAATTCGATCAATCGGGATCCTAATGTCTACACTACCGTTGTTTGTCGTGTATACTTGACCAAATCGCTAACTCAAATCAGTCGTCTTCAATCCATAATACATCCCCTGTAGCCCATGATTCTAAGATTGACATTGCACCACCGATTTCTTTGTCCCCGCTGCTGAATCCACCAGACCAATGCTGCACTAGACCGACCGTCACAGACTGCACCTTTGCCTTTTGAGGTAGTTCTCTAAATCTCTTCCCTCTCCTTTTTTCCCCTGTAATATTGAAGTTTGTGGGTGTTCAAAAATTTGTTTGATTAATTTATGAGATTGTAATGTTTTAATTTCAGGATACGAAGAAAACACGGTTTTTCAGGTTAGGATCGACAAACTAGTTCAGTACTCATAGATCCTGACCTGAGTATAGTGGTGGTCGGAGTGGTGTGGCTGGCGGAGCGGTGATAAAGGATTTTTGGGAACAAAACCTGGAAAAAAACAAACAAACATCAGCATAGAGAGGGGTGTTGATTCCCTTTCCTGAAACCCCCAACCAAATAGCCCATAAGTTGTATCCCACAATTCTTGAAGCACAATAGTTGTCCGTGTTTGGTAAACTGCTAAAAAATAGCTTATTTTGAAAGCAGAAGTTATTTTTTTATCCAAAAGCACAAGGTGGTCAAAATTAAGGGTATGTTTGGTAAAGTGCTTATAAGCAAAACTGACCAATAAGCACTTATTTTAAAAGCGGTTGCGACTATCTTCTGCTTTTGGTTGCCAAAATAACTTCGGCTTTGGCGATAAGCTATTTTTTCCCAGTTTACCAAATACTAAAAGCAGTTGTGCTTTTAAGCAAAGCAGCTGAAATTCTATGCCAAACACACCCTAAGCTGGTCACGACAGCTTTGCTTATAAGCACTTTTTAGCCACCTTCCACCAAAGAGACCTTTGATACCATTATAGAGATGTTTTTGGTAGTGGTTGGTGGTGGTCGTGGTAGTGATGATGGTGGATTATGACAAAGATGGTCATGAAGGAATTCCACAAAACATGATAAACGGGGAAAGAAAATTCAAAAATAAAAATCCAATCAAACATGAACAAGCTTTCCCTTTCATGAAACCCCCAACCAAATAGCCCCTAAGTTGTATCCCATAATTCTTGAGTTACTTGATACCATTGGAGATGTTTTTGGCAGTGGTGGTTGGAGTGAAGGATGATGGTGGTGGATTATGACCCACGTGTTTGATAAGTGGTTAAGTGTCTGATTAACTGCTCCATATGTCAAGGTTCAGATCCTGACAGTTGCATCTGTCAGCACTAGAAAGTAACCACCAGGTAATCACACCCTTTGACGATGTGATTAACCTTCTCATCAACCATGTTGCCGGGATGTCGGGGGATGGTGATAAAGGCTTTTGGGGAAACGGAATATAAAAATGGGGAAGGGGGTTCTAAAAAACCTCAACCAAACATCAGCAAAGAGAATCAATGGTCCCTTATTCCCTCTCCATTTCCTGAACACTTTTGAGGATGTTGAAGTCATTTGACTTCATCTTGGCACATTTTACTAATGACTTATGTCCTGTTTGCCAGAGCTTATCAGTAGTTCAGTTCAATGAAAATGCAATTTTATGAAAATTCAGTTATGCATTGATTTTTTTTCAATACATTAAATTTCATTTCAGTTCAATTCAGTGTAGCAAAGCTACAAGGCCGTTTTGCCAAAGCTTATCTGTATATCAGTTCAATTCAATTCAATGCAGCAAGAGGCAAAGAGGGACTTAAAAAAGTCACGAGGTACAAGGCCCTCTTTGCCAGAGCTTATCTGTATATCAGTTCAATTCAGTTCAGTGAGTAAGAAATAAGCTCTGGCAAAAGGGCCTTAAAAGGGTCACAAGCTACAAGACCCTCTTTGCCAGAGCTTATCTGTATATCAGTTCAATTCAGTTCAGTGCAACAAAAAAAAGCTCTGGCAAGAGGGCCTTAAAAGGGTCACGAGCTACAAGACTCTTTTTGCCAGAACTTATCTGTATATCAGTTCAATTCAGTTCAGTGCAGCAAGAAATAAGCTCTGGCAAAGAGGGTCTTAAAAGGGTCACGAGGTACAAGACCCTCTTTGCCAGAGCTTATCTGTATCAGTTCGATTTAGTCATGCTGATTTTTTTTCAATAAATTAATTTTCACTTCAGTTCGATCCAATTCAATTCAGCAAAAAATAGGATCCAGTAAACATGGCCTATTGATCCTTTCCGAGTGGATGTTTTCCTGAGTGTGCTCAATTTACTCTTCATTTCCCGGGGTTTTCTTCCGCCAATTGGTTTTCTTCTTTTGATCAGAATAAATTATTTGAGCTTGCTCATTTTTACCCTAGTGAATTTTCATGTGATGATTTGGTGCAAACTGGAATACTCACTTGATAGAACATTAGAGATGATGAGAGGTTTTGGAATTTGAAGGCCATTAATGATTTTTCAGTAAACCTTGTGGAGAAGCATGGCACTTTTTCGAAAGTGTATCTGCGGGGTTTTGCTTATACCGCGACGACTACTGCATCGCTTAAGAGAGCATTTTCTGCCATAGTGAAAGATAGATGGCACTTTCTTCCATAGTATGGAAGTTAAACATTTTCCTAATTTATCTAGGAAAATATGTGTCCTGAATGTAATAGTTCTAGTTGTGCATTGACATTATTATGGATATAGGTTTTGATATATTTTAATAAAAAATTATATTCCATTATGACCTACCAGAAAAAGATCCTATCTCTGCCTGATTTGATTTGTGCATAATAGCATTTTTTGCTACACTAGATTTCAATAATCAAAATGTTATAGATCATATTTACCTATATATACCTGTATATATATTATGGTCAGTATAAATACATAAAAATGCATTCTGCTGCATTTTGATGCAATATAAGGTATATTATTATATGAGGGGGTGAAGTGTAAATACTGTAGAGCCCATAAATGATGGGAATCTTCAAATTTTGATTTATATGTTTTGATAAAAGATTTACAATATACTAAATAAAGTCATATTAATTTTTAGGAGAAGATCCTATCTCAGCTGATTTGATTTGTGCATAATAGCATATTTTGCTACACTAGATTTCAATAATCAAAATGTTATAGATAATATTTACCTATACACCTGTACATATAAAGGTCAATATACTTACATAAAAATGCATTCTGCTGCATTTTTTGCATTTTGATGCAATATAAGGTATATTATAATTTGAGGGGATGAGGTATAAATACTGTAGAGCCCATAAATGATGAGGAATCTTCAAAATTTGATTTATATATTTTGATAAAGATTTATTATATACTAGATAATGCCCGAATTCATATTAATTTTTAGAAAAAGATCCTATCTCTGCAGCTGATTTGATTTGTGCATAATAGCATATTTTGCTACACTAGATTTCAATAATCAAAAAGTTATAGATAATATTTACCTATATACCTGTATATATTAAGGTCAATATACTTACATAAAAATGCATTCTGCTGCATTTTAATGCAATATAAGGTATATTGTAATATGAGGGGGTGAGGTATAAATACTGTAGAGCCCATAAATGATGAGGATCTTCAAATTTGATTTATATATTTTGATAAAGATTTACTAGTATACATACTAGATGATGCCCGGTTTCATGCCCAAATTCATATTAATTTTTTTAGCAATTTCTTTTTTAGCAATGATTTATATATAGATATATACGAAGAGTAATCTTTTAAAATAGTATTAATAGTCAATCAAATCGACACATGGAAAGTTTATTATACTCCATCAATTTCATATCTTGATTAATAGAGTATATTCCATTAAATCTATTTTTTATAAGATTAGGGATAATTTTTTTGTTATTTTAAATAAATTTAGCATTAAAATTTTTTTTTTTTTTTGAAAAGTAGCATTAAAAAACTTGTTCAGGGTCAAACTTACTAATGAGCTAATTAAGGAAAGAGAAACATTACATGGAGACTTTTGCTCCAAGAAAAAATATATATTCCTGAGACTCTTGTGAAAATAATGTTTTTAGTTTTTTTTAAACAATGAGAAAATTTTGTGAGAGCGTCATGTGTCCCTTCTACATGCGCTCTCACAATGTAGCACTTTTATATATAATATAGAATATAAACATGCATTTGATAAGCAATGGACACAGAAGCTGTTATGAAACCATTAGGTAATTACCCAAGTCTGTACTTGTTATAATGACATTGGTGGTTTTTGGGATTTTAATTTCATTAGTGATCTTTAAAATAAAATAAAATTGGTGATCTAGTTCACAAGCAAAGTTGGTTCTATTTTAAGGTGCTGAACTAGTTGATGTCACAGTGGATTAAGAGTGGACGCTTGTGTCCTATTTTCATGAACTTATGTTTTGAAAATTATTGGATTGAAAAAAGAGAATAACATGCTGAATTAACGTGAATTTTATCAAATTATATATTACATATCTATATAACTGAACTGAAAAAAGCTCAGACAAATAGGGCCTTATATGGTGTGTATTTTGTCTAGTGATTGTGTGATCTAAGATGATGGGTCTTTATAGTATTGTTTGAATACAATACTATGAATAAAAGAACTTGTTCATTTACATCCTATTATTATAGGCTGGAAAAGACAGTGGATGTTTATGGAAAGGAAAAAAATCCCCTTCTAAGTCATAGGGATGAACTAATAGACTACAAATAAGTTGCAAGAAGTGTTCCAATATTCATAATAGGTTGCATAAATTTGTCCTAATACACTGTCATAGGTTGCAAAAATGCGTTCTTACAAGTCATAATGGAGGTAAATTATAAGTTATAATTGGGTTCAATAAAAGTGTCTCATGACTGCATATTGGTTCACATTTAAAGTCACTTATAAATAAATGAATTGCATAAAATTAACACAGTGAAATTAAAACATTTTAACTTTCAAGCACAGTTTTCTCCCAATTAGATAGGTGTACTTAGATTGAATAAAAAGGTAGAACACATTGAACGTCTTTGGTGAAATATGAATTATTCCTACTGGTGGCAATCAGTAGTCTATTTGGTTTCAGCTGATTCTGTTTTTGACTGTTCCATAATGCTTTAAGCAATGTTTTAAATTGGAAGGGCGGACTTGAATTGATAAATGCAAACTTAGGTGTTCTCTTATTATTTTTTTTACCTTACTAAGTAACTGCAGACTCGTGATCAACTTGTGTTTATGTTTACTCAGTCTTGTACCTTTCTGCTGTGCGTCCACTCGACTGTGCTATATTCACCAATTTAGTTCTTTAGAAAGGCACACTTGTTTTTTTCTAGTCCTACTAAAATTATATACCAGTAGTTGTATTATTTTGGGCTGATAGTCTTGTATTACCTTCCACTCTTCTTCGGAGATTATGATTTTGTACGATCGGTTCCGATGGTTAATTTGCTCTGCATCTGGTCATTTTAAAATAGAAGTAATAGATTGTAATTTTATTTTTCGCTTTCATACAAGCTGGGAGAGTGATAAGAGGAAACTGATCAAATTCCTTACTAAGGATTAATTTATTGCAATTTTTTCTGCAGTTGGTAATCTTCACCAACTGATGGACGGTGCGGGTAAAAAGAGAAAGAGGGGTAAGAAGGGAAGAGAACGAGATAAGAAAAGAAAACTTGCTGATTTTTCTGAAGGATTTAAGGGAGTAAGTTTGTTTTTATTTTTTACATTTTATGTTTTACTTTTTACTTTTTTATTTTTAATGGACAATATACTAAAATTATTTATTCCAACAGGAAGTCTTTGTATGCTGGCCACGCACCCTCGGCATGGGAAAAGTGTCCAATCAGGGTCGAACAAGTACGTCATAGTTTTTGATTTTGTTGAGCACTGGATTTTGATTTGGTTGCTTTACTGCCGTCATAGTTGTTTCCCATATTTATGTATAAATTATGTAATGACAATTGGCAAAAAGGATTTATGTTTAGAATATATATTCACGTTTGGCAAAAAGAGATTCACGTTTGATTTGGTCAAGCCTAATTTTTAGATTGGCTTATATTAACGAAGAAAATTATCCTTCTCATTTACAGAAACGTGCGTGAATCACGCTGCTATTAATTGCGTGGAAGCAATATCTCGGCTGCAGGCGATAGAAGAAGAAGATGAAGATGAGGAGGGGATAAAGAAAAAGAAGAAGAAAATGAGGGGATCCATACAAGAGCTTAACGACAGGATGCCGCATGTGAAGGGGAGGAATTTATCAACGGAATATGAACTAGGAATTCCCGTTCCCATTACGGAAGTTTTGGATCACCTTCGTTCCCGCGGGGTATGTTATGAGACACGTTATCCATTGAAAACGGATGGACATGCTCGGGAAAAGTATGAGGATATTCCAATAAAAAACAAAGTAAGTTTATTATATCATTTTAAAGTAAAGTTCATTATTTAAGTTTATTATGATGGAATATATGATTTATTATTTAAGTTTATTATGATGGAATATATGATGTAATGCAAATAACATATTTGCAGGCCAAACGAATTTATATATCTAACAGCAAATGGTTTTGGATGCGCGAGGATCCAAATCCCGAAACTTTTCGGGATAGAAACTTCAAGCAATTGTTCAAGCATCCCATTCTTGGTGTGTTCAAGCTTTGTTTATACCCTACAAAGGAATGGCAAAAAGATCACATATATGATGAAGATGGTTATCCCGACTTAGGAGAAATAGAATATCATGTGATGATGATAGCGGGATATGGATGGCATGAAGGTAAAATAACTAATTATTACCTATGCAAAGTTTTAAATGGGAAGACAAAGAATAATATGATACTAATTCTTTTTAATGCTTAACTTAAGTATATATAGCCATTTGGCTTAATGTGTACACTTATATACACTTACATATGGCCAAATTGAGGTATTAATTTGGATTTTGTTGTTTTAATTATATTTATTGCAAATTACAATAATTCATTTATCTTAATTATATTTTATCTATTTAGGTCGATTCTATTATATTGTCAAGAATTCATGGGGTCCAGATTGGGGCATACATGGATATGGCATGATAGGAGTTGAGTATTGTGTTCAAGCTGGTTGGCCTTGTTTGGTAGATGACATGTACAAACCAGAAGATTATTGGCCTGAAATTAAGAAAAGGTACGGAACTAAAGTTTTCAAATGACTTTCAATAATATTACGTTGTGATTTCATTCCATTATCCGGTTGTTTTACATTTTGTAATTGTTGTATGTTTATAATCAAGTTTTCTCTAAATGGCAAAAAAATCTCATTTGTTTATTTTTTTTCCAACTGTAGGCATTCTTGTGATGGATGAGTCTGCATGAGACTACTGCTTTTGGTGTTTGATGGCGGTGGAGAAAATTTTGTTCTTGAACTATAAAAAAATCTTTATCGGGATTTTTCCCACTGGGTTTTTTCATCCCGATAAAGATTTTCTTTATTTAATGAAAAAACTAGATTCGTCCACTAATTGGTGCAATGATAATTCGCCATGATATTTAAACAGTGCAGTTTACATTCGTGCAATCACGCCCTCCAATCTCCATTAATTGTTGTTATCATTCCTACAAAACAAAAGAATTAGGGTTAGCTTTCGCGTTTAATGAAAAAACTAGATTCGTCCACTAATATTGCCATTAGGTTCTGTGATGATTACAATTATTAGAAATCCAACAATCATGTTTGTTACTTCAAAATATAATAAAATGGCCAAATTCTCACGCACAACAATTAAACCATGAAGGACAAATTAGAATAATTGGACTTATAGTCAATAGTATCTATATAAAGTCAATTTAGATTTTCATGTGTAAAATCGATAATTTGTAAATTTATGTTTAATTGTTTGTTGAATACAATTAAATTTTCCATATGAATACAATACTAATTTACTTATAAAAGGGCATTTAATAAATTATACTTTAAACTAATTTTGTATGATTATACAAAATATTTAATTTATGGTATTAATATTTTATTATTTGTAAAATATATTTTTAATTACCAAAAATTCATGTGTGCCAATATTTGTTTAACCAAAAAATATTTTTTAGTGACTTATATGGCGGTTGTCAAACCAGAGGTGGGTTTGGGTTCATTTGTTAGAATCTGTATACAACTTTGGTCATAAATAAAATATTATACAATTTTTAGGGACTAATATGCAAAGAAACAAAATTACAATATGCATAAAAAAAATCAATTCAAATGGAATCACGACGAACGTTTTCCTTGAAACAAATTAGGCCTCGTATGAGTCTTTGTTCCCTAGGATAAGACCATCAAGGATGAAAGTCAACTCGTGACCGTCATTTCGGAAGGCTCATAGCCCGAAGACAATCTATCACATTAGACACTGACCTGAATGGAACGACGGTAGAATACAGAACCAAGAACAGACAGAGCCAGACTGAAAAATGATGGAGAGAGGGAATTTGATTGCCTAAGGCTATTTTGTTTCTGAACTCTTCTAAGGCTGACTCTAAGACTGTACTTATAGGGAGGTGAGGAGTCAGGTCTAAATGCAGAAATGAATGCAATCAATCAAATTTGAGACGTTTTCCCTTGATTGTTGCCCTCAGACTACTTGATTGTTGGCCATAAATCAGCCCATAAATCAGACTACTTATTGTCTATTTTAATTCAGCAATTAATTGGATAATTATAGCTAATTCACATTAATGGAAAATAAAACTGATCATCAAGTTTTGAACAGTTATAAAACATTTGAGCCTGATACCAAGCCCAAAACCTTATTTTCCAACATCATTTACAGGAATTTTCCACTCCATGTTTATTTGCACTTGAATTCCATATCAACACAGGTCTTTTGATTTGGTTGTCGTCTCTTACTTATGATATGACTCAAGAGTACTTGGGAATTGTATATGCATTTTTTTTCCAGATATGTTTTATGTATTATAAGTGCTCATTCGTCGTTTTTTTGTATAAACCTACAGGTACGATTGAAACTAAATTCTCTTAATAAGTATTTTCCTCTAATATGTGGTAAGTTACTGTTTCTTTCATGAATTCTCTCTTTAGAAACTTAAAAAATTCGTTCGTTACCTTTGCGTCGTGCGGTGGCGGTTTTGTTATTGTTCTTATGTGGAGCTCTATTGCGGCTGTCAAGGTATTGAAGTTTTTCGTTTCGTGATGCTCTATTCTTAGGTCCTGTTTACTAGAGGTTATACTCAACTGAACTGAACTGAACTGAAATAAATTTAAATATACTGAACTGAACTGAAATAAATTTAAATTTACTGAACTGAACTGAACTGAATTGAAATAATTTAAAATTTACTGAACTGAACTGAAATAATTTTAAATATATTGAACTGAACTGAAATAAATATAAATACATTTTTATATTATTTAAATATAAAAACACGCTGAGGTGATATAATCTGAACTGAATTTAGTTAAATATCATCAAATTATAGTGCAGATGATATGAACTTATCTAAACTGAACTGAATTAAACTAATCTAAACTGAACTAATTCTAAATTGTCATGTATTGAAGACATATTACATTTGGTTGAATCGATTTAAATGAATCACGATTCAAATAATTATATTGGATGTATAAAAAGTAAAGGTTATGGTATATTAAAGAAAAATATTGAGTTGAATATCATACCCATGCATTTTTCAGGGGATATGCGTCATTGAGTTGTATATTATAATAGTATTATATTAAAAAGGATATGAGTCATTGAGTATATCATAAAATTATATTTAAGAGGATATGAGTCATTGAGTATATCATAAAATTATATTTAAGAGGATATGAACTGAACTGAACTGAACTGAACTGAACTAATTCAAATTATATTTAAGAGGATATGAACTGAACTGAATTGTTCTGAACTGAACTAATTCAAATTATATTTAAGAGGATATGAACTGAACTGAATTGTTCTGAACTGAACTGAACTGAACTAATTCCAAATTGTCATATAATGAAGACATATTATATATGGTTAAGTCGATTTAAATGAATCACGATTCAAATAATTATATTGGATGTATAAAAAGTAAATGTTATGATATCTTAAAGAAATATATTGAGTTGAATATCATAGCCATGTATTTTTCAGGGGATTTGAACTAAATTGGACTGAGCTGATATGAATTGAACTAAAATAAAAATAATATATTTTCATTTGTTATTAATGAATATTCATCATATAAAAGGAAATTTGATGAACTGAACTGAACTGAATTAAATTTAAATTTATTTAACTGAACTGAACTGAAATAATTATAAATATACTGAACTGAACTGAAATAAATTTAAATTTACTAAACTGAACTGAAATAATTTAAATTTACTGAATTGAACTGAACTGAACTGAACTGAACTGATCTACAGATAATCTCTGGTAAACAAGGCCTTATTGTGGAATTTATCTTTAATAGTGTATATAAAGCTAATCCGCTGAGATTTTCGTGTGTGCTATTTATCTTAACTTTTAGATCAAGACATTGACCTTTTTTGTTTCTTTATGATTTACAGTTTTCTTGAAAAAAGGGAGATCAAACGGTACAATGAAAACGGTACAATGAAAAGAATGGAGTCTAACAAGATCATTCATCTTGAGGATTGTTTATGAAGTGAATGGATATGATCAAAACCCAAGAGTATGGTATTTTGTTGTATGATGTAGAGCACCCATGAATCAGCCATTTTAAGGCTCTCTAGACTAATTTTGTAGTTTGAGATAATTTTTGGAAATTATTTCAAAATATATTATTTTTATAGTTTATCTTTTTTATATTTTTACTTTTTACGGAAGTTGTTTGCCCAATTTGAAATACAAGGATTGCAGGTCTCCTCTCATTGCTTCTGTGATGTGGAATACATGATTTAAGAATGCTATTCTATGGTAATGTTGATGGCTTACATCTTCTAAGGATGACCTATTCAGCTGCAAGGGTGATTGCAACACATAATATATTAAGAACATTCGTATAATTTGTTATTCATATTGATGTAGGGAGACTTTGTCCGAGAAATGAGGAGAATCGGTCGTCGGACACTGAGTAGTTTCGGGGCAAATTTAGAAATTGACGTATGAATGCTATTATATTATATCTTTTCGGAAAGGGAGACGAGTCAAATTTGCAATGGCTCTCAAATTTGATGTACTTTTGAGTATTGAGAAGCCATCAATATTTTCTTACTCTCTTTTACGTGAAAATTACATCATGTTGGTAGTATTAAAATTTGGCCAGGAGCACAAGACAATGAAATAAATGGTCACATTTATATTATTACTACAACTATAAATTTTAATTTTAATCTATACTATATATCAAAGGAGAATCATTGAATCCACATGTCACTCTCACATTAATTTTGCCACATGTCGCTCCCACAATAATCCACCTCATCTATACTATATACTAAAGCAGACCATTTTTGGCCACGTGACGCTTCCACAGCAAACCATAATGCTTTATAAGGCCCTGTCCAATTCAACTTATTCACAGTTCAATTCGATTCAACAACATTCAATTCATTTCAGTTCAATTCAATTCAATTTAATTCAATTCAAATACTTTTATCAAATTATTTTAAATTTATTATAGTTCATTTTAATTAAGTTTAAATCTTCTCTAAAGGGAACTATAATAGTTACTGATCTCTTTAAATTGTGTGTGGGATAAACGACATCAAAATGCATGGTTAATTTTTCTACCAAAATATGCACACTATTTTTTAAACAATATATACACTATTTTATATGATATTATTTTATTTATTTATAATATTTTAAGTTATAAACCAATCCTATATATCAAATATCCATTTTTTTGGATATCAAAGTAAATCTAAATATTTGAATTTTCAAAATTTCAATAAAATAATAAACAAATAATAATAGTATATTCAAATATGAGAAAATCTCAAATAAGGGAACCTTACGGTAACGCAACCCAGAAGTAGATCATTTTCTACAAGATTGGAGTTACTAAACAATTACTTTAACAATTTAAGTTATTTTTGTTTGATCCTGATGTTTTTATACTTGAGTTTGATCTTTTAATAGTGTGATTTTTTATTTGGTTTGATCTTTTATATTTTAGGTCTTATGTTTTATTTGCTTTGATCTTTCAGATTTTGGGCAATATCTTTTCACTTTATTCCTTGATCTTTTATATTTTATGGTCCATAATTAAAATAATTTTGTATAGTAAACATCAATCTTGTAGAATGTGGTCTGCCTTTACCGTAAAGGGACCTTACATGAGACATTCTCTTCAAATATTCATTAAATGAGGAGCGAATATGAATTTGATGATCACATGTACATCTAAATATTTGAATTTAAAAAAATGTCAATGAAATAATTAAACAGATAGTAATAGTATAATAAAATGTTCATCAAATGAGACCCGAAGGCCGTGGTATCCGTCTATTTTTTATGATGTTAAATTGTTTTCTAATCTTTTTCAAAAAAAAAAAAATTGTTTTCTAATCAATTCAACAACAATCAATTCAATTCAATTCAACAGCAATTAATTCAATTCAGTTCAATTCGATTCAATTCAATTTCAGCCCAATTGGACAGGACCTAAATCAATTCTGGTGCAGCAACGTATATTTACATTAATTACTCCGTGATTTTTCAATTTTCCTTTAGAATTGATGCCTTTCAAAAAAAGTTATTTTCACCGAGTCTTCTGCAATACTCTTCCATTCCCCTCCTTTCACTTTCCCAGAAATCTTGGAACTTGACACAAAATCTCTTCTGGACTCTTCTCCTTTCTTCCCAAATTCTTCCTTCCTACCATGATCTCCCAGCATGGCCTTTCCGTTTTCTTCTAGAGAATTCTACCAACGGGCTTAGAGCATCTCCAATGGTAAGCTACATCTAGACTGGCCACATAATATTTCAACCTAATGATGTGGCAAGCTATACCCTTCAACAATGGTTAGCTACGTTCATTTATAATTTCTAGGTCCCACATGTTTCTTTATTTTTGAAAAATATTCTAATAAATTATTTTGATTATTTGTAAATTTAAATTAAATTTGAAATAAATATAATAAATCTACAATAAGTAATATTTATTAAATAAAGTAGCATAATTATTTGTACAAATCATACCAAATTTTTATGAAATAAAATATTATTAATGCTAGAGAAGTAAAAATTATTATTCATACTAATAATTATTTTAGGTTAATATAAATTAAGATTATTTGTATTTGTATTTGTATATAAATAATACTTACTTTATGTAAAAAGTATTTTTGTTATCATTTTTTGTATAAACAAAAACATGTATTTGGTATGTTGGATACGCTGTTCAATACGTACAAAACTTTTTACGAAAGATAAAATTTTCGTTTAAATTTATCATTACAAACATCAAATATGTAACAACATGTACGATTTACTCAAATATATTATGACTTAATTTACCATGGTAAATAATTTTTTATGGCATATGAAAATATTGTTAACATTTTAAATTAGTTCTAATTATGGGATAGTCGACCATTATGTATATTATCGAGGTGCGGCAGTACTGTTCAGCACTGCTCGAGTAGCAGTCCACCATGGCATCGCAACAATGATTGGCAGTACTGCTGTAACTTATTAAAAATTACAAGCAACTATGATAAAAATTACATTGCCAGTTTTCAAAGCGTCTAATTCCGATGATAAAACCAATCTAATTCCTGAGGAAATGGATTTTCCGGAGGACTCCAGAGCATACTGTGCTAAGTTCGCCCGTGAGAACTTCGTCAACTACCGCGACGCCTATCCCGCCGACCTCCCAGAGCTCCTCCGCACCTACGCTAACTCCCTCTAGGTCCTCACCAAGGTCCGTTTCATATATGCTGCTTTTTTTAATGATTAAAAAAATGATGTCGTCATTTTAATCGTCGGTTTGCTGGTGTCAGTATTCTGTCGACGAATCTGTGGCGGCGAAGCTGAAGTTTGTCTGCGAAGGATGATGATGCCTGAAACCTGTTTGATGTAATGTCTCCGAGAGCTTGAGGTTTTGTTTTTTGAGAATAAGATGAGCTTATTAATCCTTGCAGGTGCGGTAATGAGGTATTATGCTGTTATCCCTCTTATGTGCTTGGAATAATGTTTATAGAGTTTTGAAATTAAGTAGAAGGTTTATCTAGATGTTGTTAATCAAGATCCAGCAGTAGCAGTCTATCAAACGGATATTGTTGCCAATAGATCAGTAGATATAAAGATGTTCTAACACTGACTTTATTCATAAAGAGGTTATAAACACTAAATTGTTACTATATTTATTTGGCAGGAGTTATTTTGGCAAACCCTGGCCTCAAATATGATTCAGCAAGCTTTCGATGAATTGATGGATGTTGCAGGTATAGTATTGTTGATCTAATAAAACACCTGTTTTAAATTTTAGTTTTTTCCATTGGTTTAAGGTTAGCTGTCTATTTAGATTTCTATTTATGCATACGAGATGTATATTTACACTATGTGAACCGGTTGTGAGCATCATAAGCTTTCTTCCTAATTCCTGACAATGTTGACTACTTGATTATCAATCAAAAGTGTTTTTACAATGTTGATTACTTACAGGCTTTGCTTACAAATTGGAAAAGAAAAGGTGAGGACAACTGAACTTCAACTAAACCGATTGATTTTTGATTCTGATTGATTTTCCTTGACTAAACCTTTTTAACGTTTTTCTGTTTTGTGAGGTAAAATGGCTTCAACTGTGTTTGATTGTAGGAACAGGGATTTTGAACAAAGCAGTTCATTTCATTTCCATACCTGAATTTTCTCAGGTACTTTTCATACCTGAATTCATTTTCATTATGAGCTATATGATCTTTGAGTGTAGAGATATCACGAGTTACCAGGTAAAGGATTGATTTTACCATTAGTCACTTTTAATCTGAAAGGTTGTCATTGACTATTAATTGTTAACGTAGTGGTAGAGTTAAGGGTGCGTGTTTTTATGGTAAGATGAATATATATGGTTTGATGAAATTGGAGAGGGGTTGAATTTGTGATTTTATTTTGCAGGCCTTATACACTAACATTTTTG
The DNA here is from genome assembly GCA_963678965.1 of Cruciata laevipes. Lineage (NCBI taxonomy): Eukaryota > Viridiplantae > Streptophyta > Magnoliopsida > Gentianales > Rubiaceae > Cruciata > Cruciata laevipes. The sequence continues at coordinate 6,612,404 of OY787632.1, read as the reverse complement.
GTTGGGGCTATGAAGCTTGCAAACATAAATAATTGTGTTGATAAAAGCCTGTCCAAACACTTTGTTGGGAAAAAAATTGTGCATTTCATAGATCTATTGTGCCTAAACTGAATAGGATTGAAGATATATTTCTGTCAAAAAGGTCTGTAAAGTGATATGAAAGGACAAAGATAGTCTGTTCTGTTTAAAATTAGGTTGAAGAGGCTATTTTTCAGTTAGGTTGAATTAGGTTGAAGAGGCTATTATTTATCCTCTCTGCTCTTTGATTTATAATTGCTGTTTTTCCTCTGCTCTTTGATTTATATTTACATTTTTTCAGTTATATATGCATTTTTATGGCCAAGAACTGAAGAGTCAATTGCTTTGACTTTTGATGATGGTTTATGGGCTGCTGGACAAAGATATTTATGGTGAGGAGGGTTCTTATGCTGCTTCGGAGCAAAGGATGCGACCAAGGACAGCATCTCCACCGTGACGGAGATCTGAGCAGATCTAGGCACGAATGCAGTCCAGTCAAATCCTGGCAAACTCAGTTTCTGTGGTATGATTTTCTCCCCTGAATGCGTGGTAATCTGAAGAGACTCCTGATATTATTGAAAGCTGGTTCTAAATTATTTAGAAATAATTTAGAAAGTTGGTTCCCGTTCTTGAGTTTATATAGACACTGCTTCTCTACAAAACAATTATGAAAAATGCTGTTTTTAAAGATTATATTTCTCATTGGTTTGTTTTGTTTTGTATTCTGTTTTTAAAAAATGCTATTCTAATGTGTTTTGTTTTTTGCAGTGGCCTCTTTTGACGGTAGTGTTCAAATTGATGTTTTACTATGTTTTAATATTTTGCACTGTGATATCCATGGCTTAGGTTTCTTAGAAACCATATTCTGGGCATTTCAAGTTTAGATTGTTAGCATTTATGTTGCATTTGCAGTATATTCTGCTGTTATTTCAATGTGTTACCAGATATCTTTATAATGATGTGTTCTAATGTAGTGAAGATTGAAAATGTATAATCTTTTATTCTTCAACTCGACTGTATTTTGTGAGCATCTTTTGTAGTTTGAAAAGTCACGTGAATATCACTGGATAGAATTTAATAATGTAGCATCAAACTGATATGCATATTTGGTTTTCAATGTGCAGGGAAGTAGGATCATAAAACCAGTTCAAGATAGAGTTTTTTAATCCTTTCTTATTCTTAAATTTTGAGGATGATATGCTACTTATATTTTGTTTATGATATATGCAGGTTCTCAAATGATGTTAGGTGCTTTTCAATTGTTATCTCTGCTTGGTTTTAAATGATGTTGGGAGAAATTCATTTATCTTATAAACTCTGATTTGCTAATACTGAGAAATTCATTTTTCAGTTGCTTTGCTAATTTTGGTTCACAGTTACAATCTATGTCCATATGATCTGAAGATTTTGCATGTACTAAGGTTCTGAGAATATTTTTCTACAACTATGGTGATGCAGGCTGCCGTCCTTACCTAAAGTGCTGATTGTGCTACTATACTAATTTTGTGTCATCATTCTACTAAATTAGTTAAAGCATCAAACACATAATTATTGTAGCTCTATCTCTTTCTTTGAGTTGCTACATAGTAAATCAATTCCGTGATTTATTTTGAGCTTGGTTTATTTATTGAAATTGTGTTCAACATTATTGTTAAATAAACAAAATAAGGATATTTCGATTGGCTACGTTCGAGCTCAGGGTGATGCTGACAGTGGCCTGGATCGCCTCTGGCAAAAGAAGAAGGTGGAAGCTCGTCAGCAGTAGAACTTGACTATGCTAAGAAGATGATGTACCTTTTGGAATATCAGTGATCTATTTCTCATTAGCTTAATAGACTATTTCCTACTTTTGAACATTAATGTTTGTGGAATGGTGTCGTTGGTATCTTGCACAAGTTATTATTAATTAAGCTTTTGGATCTATGTTAAAAAAAAAATATATCAAACAATAATTTTATATGTTTAAAATATAATCAATTGAATAAAATATTAATAAACATTGATACTTAATTTTAAACGAATTATCTAGTTTTTTTTTAAAAAAAACTAATGGTCATTAAATAAGACCTATTTAATTAGCCTTCTAACTTCATTCTTCTATAATATTCTCTTTTCCTTTATTTTTCCTTCTTACATATACGCTTTTTCTTATTTTCTTCTTTCTTCTAAAATCTTTTAGCGTTTTTATATTATTTCACAATTATTTGTTTTCATAATTCATAGTATGTACTACTAATAGTTATTACTATTTTAAATTTTATTCAATTTCTTACCTGTTATTATTACACATACTTTATTTCTCTTTTTAAAATTTAATATACATTTAAATATTATAAAAAATTATTAATAAAACTTCGGGCGAGATCGCCAGGGATTATCTAGTGTATGTAATGCTTGAGTTCTTCCAACCAACAGAAAACAATGTTCAACTAAAGAAGAGTAATCTTCAGTTATTTCCATACATAACTCAGAGACATAAGGCAACTTGGAACACACACAATTACACAGTTTCATCGTCTTCAGACCATCAAACTGCACAAAGCAGGAGATGAAAACACGTTCACTGTGTCACTATGTAGAGTCCATATTTTTGTTGGCTAATTTGTGCAGATTCGATGTTGCAACATCGATTAGGGTTTAGCAGAAAGTTTCCAGAAAATTCCAATGCAGCTGTTAAATGGTATGAGGATATTGTGTGTTGGAATTTTATGGTAAATACAGTCCAGAGAATATCTACAACTGCGTATTTTTCACCGTGGAGATTTGATCATGAGCTGGATCGAATCTTTCCATATTTTTCAGATTGGAAGATATTCTTTATTCCTTATCTTCAGAGAATTTGAGAATCAAATAATCCATGATTGAAGGAAGGAGTTTGATGCCGTGAAGTAATCCTTTCAACCACGGCATAAGGCTTTAAAAGGGACATCAGCTGCGCTGCTCAAATTAAGGATTTTACACGCAACAATTCTGTCTTCAGAATTTGTTTTCAATCTTGAGCAAAAGGCAGCACAGTCCGTTTTACTTTATCACAACCATTTGGACGTGTGGAAGCCGGTGTGTTCGAAATCACCATAAAGCTCCTGGTGTGGGAGTGATCGTAGACTGGGGAGAACTAGTGGTCCGATTGGAGCGAGGGATCGCAACATCGAAGACTAGGAGAACTGGTGGTCCGATTGGAGCGAGGGATCGCAACCACTTAGAAATTGTAAAAGATAAGTCTGTAATCTGTCTTTTGACAATTTAGTGGAATGATTTCAACACAGGGCTACGGCCCCGCAGACGTAGGTGCATTGCACCGAACTGCGTGATCAAATCTGTGTGTCTTTTATTTTCTGCAAATTAGGTTTTTTCATGTTGCAACATCGTTTATGCAGTAAAACCTAAAACACAGATAGTCAGTATTTTAGACAACTTATTTGATCTGAATCTGGTAGATAGATATTTCACACTATCAAATCAAATTCATGCAAAAGCAGATTTACCAAGGAAGTCTCGAACAGTTGAGTTTCGAAGCCAGTTCACCAGTAGCAGAAGCTAAGGAGAAAGATGTTACCAAACTGCAACCATTCCAAAAGCCTAAAGAATCATTTTGCTTCTAATAATGGACCCTATTACTTAGGTTATAATGCAAAGCCTTCAATACTCTTAATTGAACATATGCAATAAAGACTTGTTACCATGAGGCAGGGCCGGCCCTGTTTGGAAGCAATTTAAGCAACCGCTTCAGGCTCCCAAATATTTTTGGAAAAAAGGTCCTCATTTTTAGAAAAAAAATATGTAGTATTTTTATTAATTTGAATATATTTATATAAATAAAATATATTGATTCTTTCAAAATAGAGTCTTATACATTATGAGAACTAAATATAGATAAGAAAATTTGATATTTATACGCATTTTTATGTATAATTTATAATATTTTTACTATAACTCTAAAAATATTAAATTTTACTTTTAAAGTCCTAAGAAATATTATTTTTGCTTGATGCCCCCAAAATCCCAGAACCGGCCCTACCATGAGGTAACATTAACCAATGCTTGACATAGAAACCAACATGTGGCTAAGAGTTCCTGAATCTGTTAACGTTTTTTGAACCGTTGACTAGTCACCATTTATGATCTTATATCATAAAACTAGGGGTGTTCAAAAATACCCGACCCGCACTACTCGGTCCGTTGACCCGCCGACCCGACATAAATTAACCGGGTAATTTCTTATTTTTCCGGGACGGGTACCCGGCCCTAGTATTATACTATTTTCCGGGTCCGGGTCCGGATCACACAAATGCTTTTTCCGGTTACCCGGAAACCCGGTATTATATATGTTTATTTATTAAATATTAATGTTAAATATCATTTATACTTGTAATTTTGGGCATAGGAAATGAATTTACCCTCTTGAACTTATCAACTCAATACAAGTGTCTTGTTTATTTCCTCAATTATAATATATACTTAAGATTATACATAACTTTTAGGCAATTTCGAGAGTAATTAAATTTAAACGTCTTACGATTGATTTTTCATGGATAGTCTAGTTCATATATAATATATAATATTTACTCTCTTCAAGTAAACCTTCAACTCAAATTATAATTTGTTTGATTTTTTTTCGTACAAATAGATATTTATATTGAATTCTTGAAGTGAATTAAAATATATGTGAAAATGTTATGCTTAGTTTCATACTTTTAGTATTTTTCTTTTACACATTTTTTCTTACCCTCATTTTTCATGTTTGAAAAAAAACATCTCAAGTTTTCTAAATTTAAAACACGTGGGTTAATTAAACCGATTTGTTAGGATGAAATCCCTAAAAATATTAATATATTATAACAAGCGGGTCGGCGGGTACCCTGAAACCCGGCCCGGTATTTCGGGTACCCGTACTTCCAGGTACCCTATTCTTCCGGGTCGGGTCACGGGCCGCATTTTAAGCTACTCGCATATACGGGTACCCGGATGTGCGGGTACCCGAAAGTCCGGGTACCCTGTTTTGAACACCCCTACATAAAACCATGCAATTCTACAGCCATGGTCCTCACGGTCAATATCTTGGATACTCTAAACGATCCTTTGAGACACTTTCATTTGCTATTTTAGTCCTATACATTCATTGAGGCGGTTTTATATCTATATAATAGATAATATCATGATCATATGCCCGCATTTAAATCTATGTTAAAATTTCAAAGGAGAAATAAAGTATATGAAATATGTTGAACTTGTAAAAATAATAAGTAAGAAATTGAATAAAATTAAAATAATAGTAGATACTATTAATGAAAAAATTAATGTAAAAGTTGAGGTGGATTGATGTAGAGGTGTCACACGCAAGGAAGTCACGGCGCACTTTTAAGGCGCGGCGCTAGTCGACTGCCAGAACGACTAGTCGTTACGGCGGCTACGTTGCGGCGTTCACGGCGTTTTGTTAATATATTAAAATATAGATATATTTAGGATATATATTTAAAAATTATACTGAAATATTTATCCTAATATCATAATTTAGAAAAAAAAAGTTTAATTTTAATATAAATGAGAGTAAATTCGTTTCTAACATTGAGATATAAGATATTAGACCATAACTAATTGGTCTTTCTATTTAATAAGGTTTAAGTATGTTTTTAATTGGGTAAAATTTTAACATTTTTAGTTCAAATATTTTAATTTACTTTGCAAGATTCACCAAAACAACGTCGTTTTAACACGGCTCTAAAAGTCACGGCGAACAATTGCGGCGATGGAAATTTTCCGCCATAACGACTAGTCGTCCATTTGGCGGGTCTCGGCGGACGCCATGACTTCCATGGTCACACGAGAGTACTTTCTGAAAACTTGAGTGTACAAAATTAGAAATCAAAATTAATGTGCACATTTTGCTCATGTACACTCAAGTTTTCAGAAAGTACTCTCGTACCCCTGCATTAATTTTATTAAACTCAGAACTCAATTGGCGTTTCAATTTGTCAATCAATAGCTTATCACGGGAGGCAATAAGCATATCGTCAACATAGAGTAAGAGATAAACAAACCAGCAGAAAACTCCTTGAAATAAACACAGCTCTCATACTGACTTCTGGAGAAACCCTGACGAATCATAAAAGCGTCAAAACGCTTATACCACTGTCTTGGTGCTTGCTTCAAGCCATAAAGGGATTTCTTCGAACGGCAAAAACATTTCTCCTTCCCGGGTACTACAAACCCTTAGGTTGATGTATGTAAAGCTCTTCATCAAGCTCTCCATGTAGGAAAGCAGTCTTTACATCCATTTGCCCTAACTCCATATAAAAAAGAGCAACAAAAGAAAGCAAAACACAGATTGAAGTATGACGAACAATAGGTGAAAATATTTCACCAAAGTCTATACCTTCACGCTGATCAAAACCTCGAACAACCAAGTGTGCCTTCCATCTCCCTTTCTCAACTCCGGGAATGCCATCTTTCTTCTTATAAATCCACTTACAACTTAGTGGACGTTTCCCTTTAGGCAATTCAACTAAATCCCACGTCTGATTTTTATGAAGACTTTCAATTTTCTCTTGCATGGCCACCATCCAATCTGAGGAATTAGCACAAGATATGGCCTCGAAATATGAGGTTGGATCGCCATCAACTTCTTGTGCTGTAGTAAAAGTGTAAGCAACAAAATTAGTCTCATGATTTGCTCCATCGTTATACCTTTGTGGACGACTAATGATCCTTTGAGGTCTATCAAGAGCGATGGAATGCTCATGTGGTGGTGGCTCATTTGTAGATTCAAGTTGGACTAAACTTGAATTCATAACAGGATCAACATTAAGCTCCATATTCGACTCCACCTTCGGCTCAATAAACTGCTCATTATCTGTACTCGGAACTATCACTGATTCTTTTCCAGTAGAAAGAAGTGCATTTTCATTAAAAGTGACATTTCGGATCCCATAAGCTAGCCTTTGGATTCGGAAGCATAACCGAGAAAAATGTATTTAATAGCCCTGGGGTGTATAAACGCATTTGAGAGCATACTGCGTGTTCTCTCCAAAAGATTCATATTCATGCATTCAGCGACGCCATTTTGCTGGGGTGTATAAGGCAAGGTTCTATGCCTTGCAATTCCATGGGCTTTACAAAAATGATTGAATTTCGATCCACAAAATTCTAAACCATTATCCGTCCTGAGTTTTTTTGCCTTTTTCCCCGTCTGATTTTCAACCAAGGTTTTCCATTCCTTGAACTTTTCAAAAGCGTCACTTTTATGCTTTAGAAAGTATACCCAGACTTTGCGAGAAAAATCATCAATGATAGACATAAAGTATTTACAACCTCCAAGAGATTCTACTTTAGTCAGTCCCCATAGGTCAGAGTAAACATATTCCAGAACATCTTTGGTACGGTGTGTAGCAGCAGAGAAACTAACTCTTTTATGTTTCCCAAAAACACAATGCTCGCAAAATTGCAATTTACTCGTACCTTGCTCACCTAAGAGGCCTTGCTTGCTCAAGAGTAACATGCTTTTTTCACTCATATGCCTAAGGCGCATATGCCATAAATGAGTGTGGTTGGCATCAATGGCAGAAAAAGACACTGCAGCTGAACCTATCACGGTGCTGCCTTGCAAACGTATAAACTTCCAACACGAGAAGCTCTAAGCACTACTCGTGAACCCTTGATAACTTTGAGCGAACCATTATCTCCAATGTATCTACAACCCTGACGCTACAGGGATATCAAATTTCGTTTCAGGTCAGGCGTATGACGAACATTTGTAAAAGTTTTGATGGTATTGTCATGAGTTTTTATCTGAACGCTTCCAATTCCATGAACCTCACACTCAGTGTCGTTACCCATTAGGACAACTCCACCATTAACTGGCTCAAAGATAGCAAACCAGTCTCTATATGGGCACATGTGAAATGTACAACTAGAATCCAGAATCCACTTTGTCTGGTTTCAATTTTCATTGGAACTGACAGTCATCAAAACATCACCACTGGTTTCGGTATCAACAACATTGGCTTCAGCTGACTCTGCAGATGGTTTCTTGTGCTCATCCTTCTACTTCAATTTCCAACACTCGGAAATGTCGTCCGCTTTTCTTGCAGTACTTGCAGTGATTTGCATATTTGTGTCCTCTGGATTTAGATCCAGATTTATTGTTGTTGCTGTTATGCTCTTTATCCAATGTGCAACCTCTGACAAATAAACCCTCACCATTGCTATTAGAATTAATGTTATCATCAAATTTCTCCTTTGAAAGAAGATTTGACTTAACATTGTTAAAAGTGAGAGTGGTAGAAGAACCTCCATATAACATGATTTCCTTGAAATGGTGGTACGACTCCGGTAGAGACACAAGTAACAAAACAACACGATCCTCACCCTTAATTATAACTTCTAGATTTGCCAAGTCTAGAAGGATAGAGTTGAACTCATCTAAATGAGATTGAACATAAGTACCTTCAGACATGCGAATGGTGTAGAGTCTTTCTTTCAAGCGCAGTTTATTGGCCAATGATTTGGTATTGTAAAGCGACTCTAACTTTAACCAAATCTTTTCCGCGGTTGTTTCAGTAACCACCTCGCGAAGAACTTCTTTTGACAGACATAAGTAAATAGCTGCCAACGTCCTCTCATCCAAATCTTCCCATTTAGCATCTGTCATGGTTTCCAGTTTCTTTGATTTACCGGCAATAGCCTTTTTTAAACCATTCTGAATAAGAACGGCCGTCATCTGAACTTTCCAGATGGAAAAGCTAATATTTCCGTCAAATTTCTCAATATCAAATTTCGTAATAGTTGACATCGTGAAATTAATTCTCAAACTTCAAAGATCAATATATTTAATCAACTTGGAATGTGCGTTTGATCCCACACAGAGAAAATACCGACCTTGTTCTTGAACCACTTGTTAGTGGTATATCCTCCTAGCTCTTGATACCACTTGTTAGGATTATATTCTTGGCGCAATGAGGAAGCGACAAGATAAAGAGAGGAAGCAAGTAAGATAAAGTGAGAATTGGTGAGAAACTATACAGACACAGATTTGGGAAAGAATATATATAAAACCTCTTCGAGAATATTACAAAGAGATTGGAGGCCTACAACACAGGGAGAACAATCCTGTAAACTTTATATCTAATTCTAATACAGAGATACACTATATATAGGCAAAACCCAATGAATCCTGTTAGACATTCTCTCTAAAATTTGTCTAGAGAGAAGTTTCACTTTTTACGGCTAGTGGTCGTCGCTGTTCATCAAGATTTCGTATTCTCAGCTTTGGGGGTTTTAGTTTCGGATAAATTAAAGTGGGTTTCTATCATCACAAAGTTGTTACTGGATCTGTGAAATTGAAGTAATCAGTTTTGAGGGAAATCAAAAGGGGTTTTCTTCGCTAGGTTTCTTCATTATCAATTTGGGCTTTTTCTCTGATTTAAGTGGATCGGGTTATCTATTAGCTACATTGTCAATTCAGATCGACAATAGTGGTTGAGGCTGATCAGTGAGGGCATTGGCTTTATTGGAGATTTGGATCTTCGCTCTGTGTGTAATGGCGTGCTCTGGTTTTGTCGGTGCAGGTAGAGCTGAGAGCTAATTCTAGAGAGCAGAAAGCTAGGCCTAATAGGGATCTCAGAGAGCGTGAAGGGGGATTCTGATCTTGGCGGCGGTCTGTGCTGATCTTGAGTGCTCTCTTAGTAATGCTGGGAGTTTGCAAAGCTTTTCTTCTTCCCGGAGTAATTAGGGAGGGAATTAAGAAGCATCTCTGGAGAATGTAAAAAAGGAGCTGCTTACCACCTCGATTGAAGATTTCGAGGAAACGAAAGGCGGCTGCATTTTGGGAAACTGCAATTCTGGGGTTTCTTCATATCGACAAAAAGGTACTTTGCGCTCCAAACTCATTCTCCCATATAACTTTTTAGTCTCTATAGTGGAATCTAGGCTTTATATAGATCAGCTGGCATTGGTTTTCGAATTAACATCATGGAAATTAATTCACGCAGGGGATGAGAGAGGGAACGTCTACAGAAGGAAGAACAAAGTGCAAGATACATTCCCCCTATAAATAGACGTTCTAAAACTGGATTTTTTCATAAACTTAAAAGAAATCATTCTAAGTACAAATATAGCTTCCAAGACCTATGGAGAATAAAGGACAACACGTCTTTTGCTTCTGAAGACCCGTCTCCTGAGTTTAATCTTCATCAATATGCTGGTAACTATGATGAAGAACTGAGAGATGAGGTTGATCCTGAAATGGATCTGGGAGCCATTGTCAGGCCTACCAGAAGAGGAGGAGTTCTGGAGTTCAATCAAGCTGACATTGAAGATGCTGTGAATATGGAGCAACATTGTTTGCTCGGTTACTGGGCTGATAACAGGGACTTTGATATTGACAGAATGAGGACTTATGTCCAACAGTTTTGGCACTTAAATGTTGCTCAGCATAGGTGTGAAAACTTCTACGTTTTCAAATTTAACACCAGGGAGGAGGCACTAGCGGTTTTACATCGAAACCCTTATGCGGTGGATGGTGGCCTTCTTGCCATGAGGAGATATGGAGCGGGAATCTCGTTAAGAAGAGTGAAGGTGGAGAAAATCAAATTGTTGTTCAGTTGCATGGATTTCTGGGTGAATACTTCTGCCCGAGGGCGGCGATCAAGGTGGCTAATCATGCAGGAGAAGTTATTGATGTGGATGTAGATGTCAGGCTAGCGGAAGACATCAAGTATCAGAGAGAAACTGTGTGGATAAAGCCTGAGGATCCGCTGGTTCCTGGTTATTATGCAAAACTGGTATCAGGAGACACAACCTGGATAGACATGAAATATGAGAGAATGCATCACTTTTGCAAAAGATGTGGAGTCATTGGGCATCTCATCCATCAATGCCCAATTCTGTGTGACAATGAACTGGATCATTTCATTGAAAGCAGACTCCTTCATCACAATGCAGAAAGGGGGACGGACGTTCTTTATGATCCAAATAGAGTGCTATTTCCGGCATCCATGAATGCTCATAGGAATTGTCCGGAGAGAAGGAATACCAACGTTCCAGAGAATTACATGGAGACAAGATGGCAGAGGTACAGAGACCTGCCTGATAAAGAGTTTCAGAAGGGTTTTCTATTCTCCATGAAAATTGAAGGAGAACTGCATCGGGCTAGACATGTAGGTCAACAGGGTGGATATGCTGCGCCGCAGCCTTTCAATCAAAGATTCTTCGATCCTTACTTTGGAGCTGACCATCTCAACCAATGGACCAACATGGAGGAAGGTCTAAATGATGCCGAGGAGAATATTCACTCAGAACAAGAATCAAATGATGAAGGAAACCTGGTGGCTGCTAATAATCAAGTCTTGATGGTTGAAACACTGGCAATAGATGGTGTAAGTGATAAGATCATGATGGTTGAGCCGTTAGCTATAGAAGGAGGAGTAGAAGATTTGGACTTGCTGAATGCTCTTGTGGATGTGCGAGAAAATCAAATGAACTTGGGAGAATTCTTCATACATCATGAGCAAGCCATGATTTGAAATGAGTTCAATATGATGGAAGGAGATATGGTGATAATAAATGATCAAGATTAGGCCCCCCTCCCTGTAGAAGAGGCTTTGGAGATTGAGGAAGGAGATGATGGACCAAATGTTGCTGGAAACTTGCCAGTGGTGTCCATTTCCTCAAAAGAAAGCTCAAGATCTATATGGGATAGTATTGCAAGGCCATTCTCGGATCTGGCTTCTGATTCACTACTGCCATTGTCTGAATATATCTCTCCAGAAGAAGAGAGTTCTGAAGAAAAGGTGTCTGATAGTGTAGTTGAAGGCACTAATAATGAATGAAGGAGCTCTAACTCGCCATCACCCATGAGCCTGAGTCCCAAGGGGACCTCCCATAAGAGTACTTTTGAAATTGGTGAGTCAAGCCGCTTTGTTCCATCCCGTAGGAGGCCTTCCTCATCCTCAGGTGGCTCTGTTAGTAGTGTTGGCTCATCCAAAAGCCTTAGTGGCCAGAAGAGGAAGAGAAACAGGAGAGAGCCAATGAATAAGATTCAGGCCCCTCAGATTAGGGTCCATCGAACTTTAAAGAAGAGAGTCCCGGTCTTTCGTTTCAAAAAAAATTTAGGCCTCTGAGCTGGACAATACTGGAAGTAGAGCATGGTAGGAAGAAGGCAAGAAAAACTGACTCGTCTAGCCCAAAGGATTCTTCAGCAAGCCCCACTCAAGAGCCAGGAGGAAAACGAGTTCCAGTGGTTTGGAGATGCCCTACATCAAGGGCTGTCATTTCTGATCCTCTCCATGAGAGCACTAAAGGAAAAAAAGTGAAGAGAGCTAAGTCATTTGAACAGCTAGAGAATCATGTGATTGGAGATTCGGGAGCTGGTCTGAGAAAGAAAGCAAAATTCTCACTGCTGCAAGAAGGCTGGAGATCTCTTGCTGATGAGGGGAGAGTGAACAGGGAAGCGCCAACTTATGAAGAAGATGAAGTTAATAGTGTGATCAATGAGGTAATCAGTAGCTCAGCCCGAATGGAAAATGCCCCTAGAGATGAGAATATCCCTGAAAACCCGTCGTTGGCGGAAAATGAGGCAGCGGGAGAGGAAGTCAGGGCTGAAGAAGAGGAAGTAGAGCTGGGTGATGGAACTGGTATGGTTGAAGAAGAAATAGGGAACCCAGGGGCACTGATCATAGTGCACAGAGGCGGAGGCTAAAATTTTGCTTCTTTTTTAATCTGAGGCCGCACGGGGCTGAACCAAATCCGGCCCCGGAGGGGCCATGAGTCTCCTATCTTGGAACTGTAGAGGTCTGAATAAGGCCTCTACAAAGAAGATGGTCTCCAGGTTGGTGAAGCAGCACAAGCCAAGTATTCTTTGTTTGATCGAGACTAAGATGACAAGAAGCAACACTGAAACATGGATGAAGAGCACTGGCTTTTCTGACTTTGCTACTGTGGATCCAACAGGGAGATCATGGGGTTTAGCTGTCTTTTGGAAAAATAATAACATAGCCTTAGATGTAGTTCAGGCTAGTAGGAATTTCATATTTTGTTTTGTTAACAGTGCTAGTCAGCACTCTTGGTGTTAGGGGCTCATATATGGAGTGTTGGGAATTGATTAAGTCTAACTTAGCGGAACATCAATTATCTAATCCCGGATCTCATGCATGTACTTAGTATGAATCTAAATTAGGGTTTAGGCTTACCTCTTGAAGCGTGCTTTACCATCGGATTTAGTCAGATGATCCAATCAACTACGGAGACGAGAATCCCAAGCGTGATCCCTCTATACGTATCCACACATCACGATCAGACCGCCTCACCGCTGTTAGCTTAGAACATCGATCAGCAACCAAAGACCTAGTCTTTGTTCTTCTCTTGACGATGAGGTTTATATGAGAAAGGTATGTTTATTTGTTCTGAGGCGCTCAACACATGAGCTATACGTATGATTGTGTCTGTATGTTTCTGTTTATTCCTGTAGAAGTCTATTTATACAGAATAAACAGAATTCTCATAAACTTAATCTTAGTCTTATTCAATATGGGCCTAGCCCAATAAGACTTTCTCACATAATTACTATTAGACTCCAAGTCTAATTAGATAATTACTTTGTCCAATTTCATGCTTAGTGTGTGACCCTATAGGTTCAGTTATAATAAGCTGCGAGCTCAATACCATTGATGCTAGCCGATCGAAAGCGGTTTCCAGCTAAACATTCCGATCACTTAAATAACTGAATTAATTATCTCCGTAATTAATCCTCCAACTATTTAGGACAATGCACATTGATCGAAGGACATTATTCCAACAATCTCCCACTTGTCCTTTGGAACAAGTGTGCATTCATATTCCTTTGTCGCTTAATGTCTTCATTCGAACATAAGGTAAGATCCCATGTTATCCTTATCAAGTTCAAATGTGTTTCTCAAATTCCCGAGTCAAACTGTTAAGACAGATGATTAATCCATAATCCATCTGAGCACGGCCATGCATTTTACAGTCTCAACTCTCCGGAGGCCCATAAGACAACAATCTCATAAAATGAGAGGACAATCCCACTCTTGTACATCCAAGTTTTCTCTACTCGATTCATGTCATCCAAGAGTTGTTTTTATAGCCTCCTTTCACGGCACGGCGTTTGAAAACCCTCAAAGCAATCAATCCACAAGCAAGCAAACACTGAATTACTCAGGTACGAGGAATATGCTCCAACAGTCAATGAGAAATACTTATAACATTATAAATATCTTAAAGTATTCTCATGGCGGGTCAGTCCAATACAAGTTCCCAACTTGCATCCATGCAATCGATTCATGACATCCCATGTCCTTCAGCCCATGAAACAGCACCGTGAATCAACTTGCAAACTAGTCTTCTTCAGTCATTAGTGTCCATTCTCAATGACCTGGACTAGGGACATAATCAATCATACACTCCAGTTCACTAAATAGGGTTTCATTATCCAAGACATATTCTTGATAACCTATTTGGATATATAAATTGATTTTGGACTTTCATTTAACACTAAACCAAGTTAAATGAATATGAAATAATAATTTCATAATTTTATAAACGGTTCAATCTTCAATGTCTAAAATCACCAAGTTGTGATAACTATAACATTATAGAAAATCACAGCCACTATCCAAAGTGCTTGATTCCTATCACAAATGTATGAGCCCTAGGCAACATGCAACATTTGTGGAAGGGTTTAGATTATGGATCGAATCCATTATTTCCTTGGCATATGATAACTTCACCATTCTCTCAACGAATGTGAGTATGAATTTCGACTTATGGTATTCCATTGCTTATATTTGCTTAAGTAATGACTCTACGATTTTCAATCGAGTACCATTAAATCAGCTAAGACGGGACAGTACCAAGCCTAGTGATGAATATCAATTTCCATCACATTCCCTTTGCAACTTCCAAAGCAGCAATTTACTCAGTTTTTATTGTAAAATCAACAACATTGCCCAGTAAGTTGCACTCTACATTTCCAAAGTTCTTTATTGCAAAATTCTTTCCAAACCAAATCTCCATGGATTACAGTTTTGGATTGTCATTTTCAATAAATGTCATTGACATAAAAGACTAGGAATTCAATCTCGCTCCCACTAACCTTCTTGTATACACAAGATTCCATAACATTTCTTTGAACACCAATCTCTAAATTGCTTCATCAAAATGTATTTTCCAACTCCATGATACTCGCTTCAATCCATAAATGGATATCTACAACTCGCATATTTTCCTAGCATTATAAAAGCTCCGAGATTGTATAAAATACACATCTCCTTCCAAAATCCAATCAAGGAAGCCAATTTTTGATCTCTACCTAGTAGAACTCAAAATCGCACTAAGCTAATTTTTCTAGGATATCCGGATAGATTTAAGTATTCCAACTGGAAAAAGGTCACATCACAATCTACATTGTAGACTTGTTTATACCCTTTCAATCAAATTCCAAACTTGATTTGAATACAAAATGTCAATTCCGAATTTCATGGCCTTAAACCATTTTGTGGAGTTAGCGCTTGTCAAAGCTTTAATGTAAGTCATA
This sequence comes from Cruciata laevipes, assembly GCA_963678965.1. Taxonomy (NCBI): domain Eukaryota; kingdom Viridiplantae; phylum Streptophyta; class Magnoliopsida; order Gentianales; family Rubiaceae; genus Cruciata; species Cruciata laevipes. The sequence continues at coordinate 6,596,839 of OY787632.1, read as the reverse complement.
TAGGTTCACCATTTTCTAAAATGTGATTTCATAGTTTCAGTCGTAGGGACATAAATGTACCTTTTGTCTGAACACTACATCTCATTGACTTACATGGGGCATGAGTAACTTCAGCAGTCTCTAAGACTTTACGCATTCATCTTCACCACGTCTAAAGAAGGGATCGATGTTTCTCGGTTCTGAATGTTGCTCACCTCGAATGCTATCGAGGTCTAAATTTCTCTCACTTGTCATTTTGGAAAGATGATACTTCTCCAAAAGGACACATTCTTGAGAAACATCTCATAGTTCTCAAAATGTTTGTAGAAGTACCCCCATTGTCCCATTTCCATAAAGAGACAATTATTAGACTTGGTGCAAGTTTAATGCAAACAACGTTTCACATGTACTTCGCAACCCCAAATCTAATGAGAAAAGACATTTAAGGAACCATTCCTACTCATATCCCATATGATGTCTTTCCTTCAGCTTTTGACAATGCCTTGTTCAGTGCGAACACTATCTTATAGAAGTATTTTCCTGGAAGATTGGCTTGACCCATCATGAAAACTCATATCCAATATGATCATTTGTTTTCTGCTAGATGGTTAACAAATTCTTGACTCAAATATTCACCACCTCAGTTTAATCAAAGTGTTTCAATTTCTTGCCAAGTAGATTCTAAACTTCATTTCTGAACTCTTTAAATTTCTTAAAAGATTCAAACTTATCTTTCATCGAGTAGAAAACCATATCTACTCAAATCACCGACGAAATTAATGAAGTGATTCACCTCTTGGAATTAAAGTCATTGGTCTACATAACCATTTGTTAATAAAACCCAATAAATTTCATGTTCCATCACCCGACACTATGAAGGGTAATTTTGTCATTTCACCATCACAATATTGACACATATCAAATGACTCCAAGTCAAATGATTTCATATAACCCTCCCACTCGAGTTACTATGATTGCTCAATATTGGTGGCACAATCGACAATTTATGAGGTCGAATTCGAATCATTCATTTCAAGCCCTTTTGATATTTACGTTACAAACATGTTTATCTATATCTAGCAAATAAAGACTCGTGTCTAATTTTGCAAAACTCCAACACAATGCATAAAACTGAACAACCATTGTCCTTTTTATGATAATACATTTCCATGTCCAACATAGGAGATGTAGAAATTAATTGTGTTGTTGTAACACTTAGATCCAAATAACCTTTATATGATCCAGTGAAAGCCCTAAAAGCATAGATAAACCATAAACTCCTATATATGGTCAATGCAGCAACCCTTGCTTCATTACCTTTGAGTAGGTTGACATCTCATTAACTAAACTCCTACTTTAATTTCTCCACATTTTCTAAAATTGTGAGAACCATATGGTATCTAATACCAATTAATAGAGTGATCGTAGAGATTTTCTATAACGTAAATAAATGCAATTGTAAATTACTCGCCAATCTCTTTGTCCTCTAAGAACTAAAGGCAATACATTTCCCATTGCAATAGAAGCGTTAGGAACTTAGGCTCATCAGCACTATGCTTGCCCTTGTCCTATCCCACTTCTTCATTCTTCCATGTTATATTCAAACCATTTCCCTTATTGAACCAATAGAACCTCGTTCTTGTATCAATTTAGACACTTTAAGCATCCCATGCAACTTAGTCAAAGTCTTCTTATTTCAATTAAAATGGTTCTAAACCATCAATGAAATGAATGATGTCACTGGCTAACTATCAGCCATAGGAAAACCGAGTATCTCCATATTATTAAATAATCCAATCATTTTTCAAAACATGAGATTTAACTTGTTTCCTTTCTTAACTTTACAATTAAGAATAATCTTAAGGCCTCAAACCTCTCAACCATGGACTGCTCCTGAGCTCCATGTTGATGTTGTAAGTATCTATGATCAAAACTTGCCTAGCAATTTTGGACACATACTATACAACACAAGACATTTGACATCAATGATTTGAATATCAACGAATACCTCTTTCTTTTCTTGCAATAGAACTAATCCCGAAGTTCATTTGCCAAGAATCTGACGTTCAATTCAACCTTCCAAAGGTTTGAACACAGATAAGAAGAGTTGTTGTTTGTTGTCATACATGATTACTACAATATAAATAAAATGCAATAAAAAACCATTTAAATAAGTAAATAACAAGCAAGAAAAATACATGCAATCAAACAAGTTATCTACACATTTTATTCAAATCCAATTGTCCCGTGAATAAAATGATTCCAAGACCCTCAAAATCACAAGGAATTAAGCATGCTTTATCTTGTCTTAAATCCTTTGATTTTAGGTAAGCAATCCCATTGCTAATAGTATCCAATACTACTCTTGGTTGATGGGATACATCCAATGTAATATCCATCTGATTTTGTCTCAACATCTGAGTACCCCTCACTGATATTGATGAGCAAACCAAAACTAACATGTAAACCCCTTTCACTAGGTCTACCCGCATTTTACTCCCAAGATTATAGACGATACTATCGCTTTAGCGAAACCTATCATCAGTGATCAAAGGCTAAATGGGTGTTATCTGTTTGGAAAGACAAATTTTAGCTCATTATTACTTTGGGACTTAGGTTCATTATGCTGGTTTGATTATTAGCGAACTATTCCATAATCATTCCACACACATAAACCATTCATATGCATTTATCATATAAAGCAATAAATAATTGCACATAAAGTGATACAACAAACACTGAATCCAATTCATATATTATGACTATTCACTTCTAAAGAGAATGATCTAACATGCATAATAACTGAAACAAACAATTTATCATGCAAAAACATTAATTATTTCCCAAATTATTAACCTCATTATTACCTTAATAATTCTAAATTATTAGAGTAATTTATTATAACATATACCTAGGTAATTCTCCTTACAAATAATTTCTAAATTTATTAACATTAATTATTATATAGGCCATACTTTAATAATTCTAAATTAATAAAGTACAAAATATCAAGATAATGAAATTAACTAATTTCTAAAATTATTAAATTTAATTATTTATTACTAATATTAATTAAATTTCGGAAATTAAGCACATCCAATGCCTTAATTACAGAAATGTACATGTTCATAAAATAATTTTGCACTTCCAAAGTCAAAATTACTCCCACTCAAATTAAGATTTTATTTTCAATTAAATAAAATTATATTCTGGACCCGGTCCGTTCCGGTCTAACCGGAACCGGAACTGGTCTGACCAAACCGGTCCAACCAGAAGCCACTTTGGTCCAACCAGAAGCCACTTTGGTCCAGACCATAATAGACCCAATATTACAATCTGGGTCGTAACATTTTTGTGGCCCAATTCGAGATTAAGCCAACCGGGCCAAAACCCTTAGTTGCCAAACAAACAAGTCTGTTCATTCTCTAGCGGCGGAGCCCAGCGCCGCTGCCCTACCGCCACTAGCCGGTGGTTATCCACCACTGCTGCAGTGCACGACATGAACAGTAACCCAATGAATAGTAAATTCCACGATGAATAGTAATTTTCCAAAAATTACAACTTCGAGTGAACAAATCAAATACAATCATCCAATGATTTATTTGAATAAAATATGAACATTAAACCTATATTTCAATTTATGCAAATCTCATCTACACAAATCTTAGATCAAACTAAAACATACAAGAGGCTCTGATACCACTGTTGGGAATTGATTAAGTCTAACTTAGCGGAACATCAATTATCTAATCCCGGATCTCATGCATGTACTTAGTATGAATTTAAATTAGGGTTTAGGCTTACCTCTTGAAGCGTGCTTTACCATCGGATTTAGTCAGATGATCCAATCAACTACGGAGACGAGAATCCCAAGCGTGATCCCTCTATACGTATCCACACAGCACGATCAGACCGCCTCACCGCTGTTAGCTTAGAACATCGATCAGCAACCAAAGACCTAGTCTTTGTTCTTCTCTTGACGATGAGGTTTATATGAGAAAGGTATGTTTATTTGTTCTGAGGCGCTCAACACATGAGCTATACGTATGATTGTGTCTGTATGTTTCTGTTTATTCCTGTAGAAGTTTATTTATACAGAATAAACAGAATGCTCATAAACTTAATCCTAGTCTTATTCAATATGGGCCTAGCCCAATAAGACTTTCTCACATAATTATTATTAGACTCCAAGTCTAATTAGATAATTACTTTGTCCAATTTCATGCTTAGTGTGTGACCCTATAGGTTCAGTTATAATAAGCTGCGAGCTCAATACCATTGATGCTAGCCGATCGAAAGCGGTTTCCAGCTAAACATTCCGATCACTTAAATAACTGAATTAATTATCTCCGTAATTAATCCTCCAACTATTTAGGACAATGCACATTGATCGAAGGACACTATTCCAACATGGAGCTCCTGAGCAGGTAGATAGACCTGCAGTATGGAATGAAATAAGCTTTTTTCAGTACTTTAATAGCATGCCAGTAGTACTGGTGGGAGGCTTCAACCAGGTGTTGAGCCAATCGGACAAGAGAGGGGTATTCCTGTTCCAAGTCCCCTTGTCACTGAGCTTCATGGAATTCTAGCTGATCATGAGCTAAGTGAAGTTATTAGAGAATATTTTGTGTATATCCTTTTCCCTTTTAGATTGTATAGATAGAATTTTTTTCCTTGGTGAATACTCTTTGTAACTCTATATATTAAATCCCTTGTGGTGAATAATAAACACACAATTCCCACAATTCTCTTTGTATTCTTACATGGTATCAAGAGCGGTTCTTTCCTGAACCAATTTTTTTTCTTTACCGAAACCCCAATCCTCCTTTTAGGATTTCGTGAAACCTGATTTATTCATATACGTACAAAATTCAGTTCTTTTTCCAGGAAATGTTTCCAAAAAAAAAAAAAAAAAAAAAAAACTTCATCGTTGAATCCCTATTTCTCCAGCCAGCCGCGGCCTCCATTTTCCTGCATCTTCTGTCATGGATTTCTGAAACCTAATTTACTCTACAGTAGCCGCCTACCTTACGTACAAAATCCGGCCGCCAATTTTTGCAAATTTTCCATCAGCAGCAACTTTTATCTTTTTGCTGCAATTTTTCGTTACCATCATCAATCATGTTGCTGTCCAATGTCCCCCCAGCCACCGACCTAGAACTTCAGGCCGCCCTTCGGGCTGAGGAGGAGCATCAACTGGACGAAGCACGTCGCCTCGAGGAATCCCGTCTCGCCGGACAGCTGCGTTTGAACGTTGAGCAACAGCGCCTGGATGCTGAAGCTGAGGAGCTGCGCTGTGCCCTTGCCTTATTCCGTCAATTTCAACAATTTTTCACCGCAGCTAAACTGGTCGCCGCTACTAGCACTGCCGCGACGGAAAATCTCCACTTGCCGCAGGGAACTCCGTTCGTTGCTTCGGTCACCACTGATCCACTCGCGTTGCCGCCACCGCCGGGCTTTGCTGCTGCCACTGGCCATCCTCCACTTGATCGATCCTCTATTGGTCACCTTCTTTCCGATGATCAATGGGGTGTCGTTCAACGCATGTTGAGTAATTTACACAATCCTTCTGGCAATATGCCCGGCAAGCTTCATCTACCTTGGATCCTTGATTCCGGCGCCTCTTATCATATGACTGGAGCCAAGGATGCCCTCACGAACCTTACTCCTATGCGTTCTTCGGTTAATGTGTATCTTCCTGATGGATCCATTTCTTCCGCTTTTTACTCTGGCTCTTTGCATTTTGGAGATATTGTGCTTCATAATGTTTTACATATCCCTGAACTGCGTTGCAATTTATTATCTTGCTCTAGATTGCTTGCTTCATTAAATTGTCTAGATTTGCTTACAGAAAACTATTGTATTTTACAGAAAATCAGCACGAGGACAGTGATTGGCGTGGGTGAACAGTATGGTGGGGTTTATTGGCTTCGGACACTGAATGAGGATTTTCATCCTACCGGAGTCGTCTCTGCCGTTCAGTCTTCTTCATCTGCATTATGGCATCAACGTTTTGGTCATCCGTCCTCTACGGTGTTGTCTTCCATTCCTTCTTTGCAATTTCGTAATAATACTTCTGTTCCCTGCGAAGCAGGCTAGGCATCCTTTCCCTGTAAGCTTGTCTCAAGCATTTGATTTTTTTGATTTAGTTCATTGTGATGTCTGGGGGCCTTACAAAACCTCCTCATCAAATGGATCTTATTATTTTTTAACTATTGTCGATGATTACTCTAGACATGTCTGGGTTCAGTTATTAGTTCATAAGTCAGATGTAGCTTCTAAATTCAAGCAATTTTGTGCTTTAGTTAGAACTCAGTTTAATCGACGAATTCGCCGGGTTCGGACTGACAATGGAACAGAGTTCTTACCTCTCCAGAACTACTTTGCAGACGAAGGCATACTTCTCGACACGACTATTGTCTACACTCCTCAACAAAACGGCCGTGTTGAAAGAAAACACAGACATTTACTCAACGTCGCTCGTGCTTTGATGTTTCAGGCCAACTTACCTATTCGCTTTTGGGGAGAGTGCATTCATACGGCAGCTTACCTCATCAACAGAACTCCTTCACCTTTGCTTCAGATTCGTTCTCCTTTTGAACTACTTTATGGAACTCCACCTACCTACTCGGAGCTTCGTGTATTTGGCTGTCTTTGCTTCGCCTCTGTGCTTCCTCGCCCTCGCGACAAGTTCGCCTCACGGAGTCGCTGTTGTGTCTTCTTGGGCTATACTCCTGGAAAGAAGGGGTTTCATCTCTATGACTTAGAAACTGAATCCTTCTTCGACAGCCGTGATGTGGTCTTCTACGAGCATATCTTTCCTTTTGCTAAGGATTCCTCTACTACTGTTCCAGCCTCTCCACTTCCAGCTTTGTCGCCGACCTTTTACGATGATTTTGACCTTCTCCCACTGCCAACGGCGCCTCTGATCAGTCCACTGGGTCCGGATTCGGCCGGACCTGCTGTTCAGAAACGCCAGACGGGTCAGCAAGCTCGACCAACTCCGGTTCAACCACTTCTGGTTCATCCAACTCTGGTTCAACCGCCTCCTCTTCAACCATCTACGGCTCAACCAACTCCGGTTCAGCCACCTCCAGCTCAGCCGTCTCGCTCACCGGTTCAGCAACATCAGACCTCTACTCCGGCTCCACCACCGGTCCTTCCTTCTTCAGCTCCTCTGCCAGGTCGCCAACCTAGCACTCGGGTCAAAACTTCACCAGCTTGGACCAAAGACTACGTTCTCGCTGCTTATAAAACTCCTCATGCTACTTCATCTGCAATGCCTTCTCTGTCTTCAGGTATTCAATACCCTATTTCTGATTTTGTAAATTATGATAACTTTTCTGCTTCGCATTCTAGATTTTTGTATGCGGTAACTTCTAGTGCAGATCCTACGACATACCTGGAGGCTTCTAAACACCCTCATTGGCGGACTGCGATGTCTGAGGAAATCGGTGCTCTCGAGCGAAATGGCACCTGGACCATGTCACCTCTTCCTCCAGGCAAGAAGGCAATTGGCAGTAAATGGGTTTTTCGCACCAAGTTCAAGTCCGATGGATCCATTGAGCGTCATTAGGCGCGCTTGGTTGTTCTCGGTAACCGTCAGATTGAGGGAACTGACTTCACGGAAACCTTTGCTCCAGTTGCCAAGATGGATTATGTTCGTCTGTTTCTTACTGTTGCTGTCATTCGTGGTTGGGAGCTTCATCAGATGGATGTTCACAATGCTTTTCTTCACGGTGATCTTCATGAGAAAGTCTACATGCGTCCTCCGCCTGGTTATGGTTCATCTCCTGGACTGGTTTGTAAACTTCAGAAGTCCCTTTATGGTTTACGTCAGGCTCCTCGCAACTGGTTTGCAAAACTATCTACTGCCTTGTTGACCTTCGGTTTCGTACAAAGTAAGGCCGAATACTCTCTTTTCTCCTTTCTTCGGGGTTCGACTTCCATGCATGTATTGCTTTATGTTGATGATCTGGTCATTTCCTCCAGCTCTCCTACTCTCATTGCCAGCCTTAAGGAATATTTGGGCTCATGTTTTCACATGATGGATCTTGGTCCCTTGAAGTATTTTCTTGGAATCGAGGTGGCTCGTGGCCCAGATGGGATGTTTTTGTGTCAACGGAAATATGCCCTAGATATTTTATCTGATGCTGGACTTTCAGCTAGTAAACCGATTGACTTTCCGATGGAGCCTCAACATGACCTTGCCCGTGTGAAAGGCCCCTTGTTTGACGACCCTGCCCGTTATCGTCGCCTCATTGGACGATTGATTTACCTTACTATTACTCGACCTGAGTTGAGCTATTCGGTTCATACACTTGCTCAGTTTATGCAGTCGCCATGCCTTCCTCATTGGCAAGCTGCCTTACGTGTGTTACACTACTTAAAGAGTCATCCTGGCCAAGGCTTGTTCCTGTCTGCACGCAGTTCCCTTCAGTTGACTGCTTACTGTGACTCAGACTGGGCTACTTGTCCTATTACTCGTCGTTCTCTAACGGGTTACTTCCTCATGCTCGGAAATTCGCCTGTGTCTTGGAAGACGAAGAAGCAAGCTATTGTCTCTCGTTCGTCTGCTGAGGCTGAATACCGTGCTATGGCTTACACTTGCTGTCAACTCTTGTGGGTGAAAGCTTTTCTTCGCTCTTTGGGGGTTCTTCACACTACTCCTATGCGACTATTTTGTGACAGTCAAGCTGCTCTTCAGATTGCGGCCAATCCTGTGTTTCATGAACGAACAAAGCACATTGAGGTGGACTGTCATTTTGTTCGTGATCTTGTTCAGTCTGGTGCTGTTGTTACTTCTCACGTTTCCACTAAGGACCAACCAGCTGATCTTTTCACTAAAGCCCTTGGTCGTGCACAGTTTCAAGTTTTGCTTGGCAAGTTGGGCATTCATGATCTTCATGCTCCCACTTGAGGAGGAGTATTAGAGAATATTTTGTGTATATCCTTTTCCCTTTTAGATTGTATAGATAGAATCTTTTTCCTTGGTGAATACTCTTTGTAACTCTATATATTAAATCCCTTGTGGTGAATAATAAACACACAATTCCCACAATTCTCTTTGTATTCTTACAGAAGTCAACAATAGAGGCTTTTGGTATACTTGGACCAACAAAAGAGACCATCCAGACACAATTCTAGAGAGATTGGACAGAGCTTTTTGCAACAATGCCTGGAAAGGTATGTTCCCTCATGCTAAAGTAAATAATCTTCCAATTGTTTACTCTGATCATAGCCCTGCATTATTAGAATTTATGCCTACAAGTAAGAAAAGGAAATTTAGGATAAAATTTGAAAGTTTCTGGGCTAAGTATGAGCAAGCTTATCAGATTGTAAGAAGAGTATGTAATTTTCAGAAAGCCAAGTATGGGACCAAATGGACACTTGTGTCTTAGATGAAAGTTTTAGCATCTCACTGAAGCATTTATCTAACTGGCATAGAAACACCTTTGGCAATTTGGAGAGACAGATAAAAAAACAGTACAAAAAGGTTGAACAATTGCAACAAAGAGCATGAAACCAAGGGATTCAAGAAGTATTGAAGCAGACAGAGCTCAAGTTGGATGGGCTCCTACAAATTGAGTCAGAATATTGGCAACAAAGAACCAAAGTGGCTTGGATGATTCAAGGGGAGAGGAATACTTCTGTTTTCCACAAATGGGCCACAAAGAGGCTGAATACCAATAGAATTCAAGGTATAAGTGACTGTAATGGAGAGTGGATCACTGATGAAATTGGGATTGTTCAGGTTATCACTGATCATGTCAAAGAAACTTTCATATCTCCAGAATGGTATCCTCCAGGAGTAGAGGGAGATATTGGCATCTCTACTTTCCTGAACTGTAATGGAAGAAAGCTCACAGGTCAACAGGTTTCATATCTTCAGAGAAGCTTCTCAGTCTCTGATGTATGGCTGGCAATAAAGGAGATGAAACCCTGGTCATCTCCAGGAGAAGATGGTCTCCCAGCTGGTTTTTATAAAAAATACTAGAAAACTATTGTGAGGACTTCTCCAACACACTACTCAGATTCTTGAATGGGGAGTTCTTCCCCCCAGAATGGAACAGAACTCAGTTGATTATGATTCCAAAAAAAAAATCTCATATAGCTACAGCTGATTTCAGACCCATTGCTCTTTCCAATGTCAAGTACAAAATCATTGCCAAGGTTCTGGCAAAAAGGTTGAAGAAATGCATATAAGCCTGATATCTGAAAGTCATAATGGTTTTTTTCCTGGTAGAAACATAATAGAAAATGTGCTATTAGCTCATGAAGTGGTACATGGTCTAAATCACAGAACACAAGGAAAAGTAGGAATGACTGCCATCAAACTTGACATGAGCAAGGCCTATGATAGGATTTCCTGGAACTACATGGAACTGGCCTTAGGAGCCATGGGTTTTCCACAGAATTGGATAAATCTAATAATGTGGTGTATAAGGTCAGTGTCTTACCAAGTAGTAGTAAATGGGAAGTCTTGTACCTTCTTTACTCCAAACAAGGGTATCAGGCAAGGGTGTCCACTTTCCGCATACCTCTTCATAATAGCCCAGCAATTCATGCCTGCTTGGCTGGAACAGAAGATGTCAGAGAATAAGCATGTTGGAGTTCAACTATCAAGGAGAGGCCCAAAAGTAAGTCACCTTATGTATGCAGATGACTGTATTCTGTTTTCTATGGTGACCTATGAATCAATTAATGTGCTTGCAAAAACACTTGATCTATATGCTAGATTTTCTGGCCAGAGGTTGAACCTTGAGAAATGCTCAGTTCAGCTCAGTCCTAACACATCTGATGAGATGAAACAGTATCTGATGTACACCATGAGCATACATAATCAAGGTCTTGGAGGAAAGTACTTGGGAATTCAGATTAACATGCAGGGGCAGAAGAAGGAAATTTTCCAGAGCATGATCAGAAGAGCAAATGAAAAATATGGTTCATGGAAATCCAAACTACTGAATTTTTCAGGAAGAGTGACCTTAGCAACGCATGTTCTCAGCTCATTATCTACCTATCCACTGAGCATTTTTAAAATCCCCAAGTGTGTCTTGCAGAAGTTAGATAAGATGACTGCAATTTTTATATGGAAATGAGAGCTGGAAGGCAGAACAACCCATTGGAAATCATGAAAAACTTTGACTAAGTCCAAAAGAGAATGAGGGCTGGAATCAGATCAGAAGTGGGTATGAATCTAATGGGATTCCATTCCTTATTTAGTTATATTATCATTCCTTTTCTATTCTAATTACACTACTTAATTATAGTAATAGTTGTTAGCTATTCCTTTTTCATAGTTAGATTGTTATTCTCATATATGTCTATATAAAGATGACATATTCTATGTATTCATTAATCAATTATCAATTCAATAAACAAATATTCTTGGGTCTTCCGATTCAATTGGTTGTTAGGCTACAAATCAAACAAGCCATATCCCCTGAGGTTCGAAACCTCATCATTTGGTATCACAGCCAAGTTGAAAATTCGATAATTTTTTTTTCATGAATTCCAAGCTTGATGAAATACGGTCTCCAATGTTCGATTTTTCCGAGTGGACGCATAAAACTCTAGAATTGTGGGCATTGATTCAGAAGCAGTTTGAGGATCAGATTCAAACTGTATCCCAGTTTCAGGATCAGCTTGAGGAGTCTATGCGTATTAAACCAGCCGGGCCACCTTCCGCTAGTGTTCCACCTCTACCACCACAATCATCGCCAGTTATTGTTCAGTTGGGTTCTCCTGAGAAAGCCAAAACACCTTCCGCGATTGTTCCACAACCACCACAACAACCATTTCCGAAGCAACTACCATCAAAACTGATACAACAGACGGTGATCCAGCGACACAAGGAGTCAAATATCCCACCCATTGAGAAACAACATGTGACTATTTCCTCATGTCCGACGAAAGTTCCGACAATTGCTCAATTTGTTGCTGTGCTTGGAGTTCTTTCGACCATGTCACCCACTTTCAATCATGTTGGACTGACTCTACCAGTTTGTGTGTGGGTATTGTTGATTCATGAGACCGACGATCCCTTTTGAGAATGGTTGATTCCATGGCGTATTACGACAACTTTCAGGCTTGAGGACAAGCCTTCTTTCAGGGGCGCGGGAATGATGGGATTCCATTCCTTATTTAGTTATATTATCATTCTTTTTAATTCTAATTACACTACTTAATTATAGTAATAGTTGTTAGCTATTCCCTTTTCATAGTTAGATTGTTATTCTCATATATGTCTACATAAAGATGACATATTCTATGTATTCATTAATCAATTTATCAAATCAATAAACAAATATTTTTGGGTCTTCCGATTCAATTGGTTGTTAGGCTACAAATCAAACAAGCCATACCTAAGCATGCTTGGAGCATTATTAGAAATAAAAACTCAATGCTGGTAAAGGTCCTTAGAGCAAAATATTTGAGGAATATGGATTTCAGAGATGTTCAGTCAAAACTAGGAGACTCTTGGGGGTGGAAGTCTATTCTTTGGGTCAAAGGTCTCATCACTTCAAATCTGGCCTGGAAAGTTAACAATGGGAGGAAAGTGAGATTAGAAGAGCAATGGATTCCTACCATAACTAATCCACTGAATGCTCAGAGTACCATTGTTCAATCCACTGAGCTCAGAGTAGAACATTTCATACAGGGCACAAACTCTTGGAGAGAGCCTCTATTAAGGACTATTTTCCCCAGAGACATTATACCTCACATCTTGGCAATTAAAATGAGTGTAGATCCAAATTCAGAAGATGTTCCTTTATAGATCCACAACATTAATGGTAACTATTCTGTGAGGAAATGATACCATATTGCAATGACAAAAGTGGAGTGTGTTGATTTGAGAAGGAAGAAACTGTGGAATAAAGTCTGGAATCTCAAAGTCCCCTACAAGCTAAACACCTTTCTGTGGATGTTATTGTCCAAAGCACTTCCAATATTGGTTAATAGAAGGAAAAGGAAAATCTGATCAAGTGATTTGTCCTAGATGCATCCTGTTTGAAGATAATGAATATCATCTGTTTGTGGACTGTAGAGATAGCATGAATTTCTGGTCCAATTCCCCCTGGGACAGAAAGTACATCAATACAGCCTCAGCTACTCCAGCTCTTGGCTTCACTATTAGTTGATAGCAGACAATCTGAAGGATGAGGATAGGTTACTTCTGTTTGCACTATGGGAAATCTGGATTCAAAGGAATAAAAAGGCAATGGAGGACATTGATGTGGAACCCAGTATTTGTGCTAACTTAGCCACTGCTAAGTACATGCTGTACAAGAAGCATGAGGGTTGTCCAAAACTCCCCTGCAAACTCAGTACCACATGTGCCTCAGTCATTCTCAAAAGATCTTAGACCTGATTCCAGTGAAGCTGAGGGTGACCAGATAGCTCTGATCAAGGTAGATGGTTCCTTTCAGAGGTCATGTCACCTTGGCACAGCTGGTTGGACAATATCTACAAATGCTAAGACAACAAGAGGATCAGACTTCTTTGTTTCTACCTTTCCACTTCAGGCTGAAGCTGAAACCTGTTGGAGAGCAATTAAAACAGCAACCCGAGGAGATACAAGTGTGATATGCTTGCTAACAGATTCGTCGGAACTAGTGGCGTCACTCAATGATGTCGAGTTAGCGCCATGGGAGATCAAGGGCACCATGGAAAGCATCCTAGCTTTGCTAAGAAGCTCTTTCTCCTTCTTTAATATAAATAAAGTAAGTAGAATTGCATTAAGGAAGTAACATGACATGACCATTCTTCTAGGCCGAACACTTTGTAACCGTTTTAAAGTTCTTATTAATGAAGCTTATTATCAAAAAAAAAAAAAATGAATCCCTTTACACAAAGGATTCATGCACAAACCCTATTCAGCTAGTGAATAGGTAAATAAGCTAATGCATATGGGAATAGGAACATAGCTGATGCATCCCAACAGGATTCAATCTGGACCGTTTATTCGCGTGGCGTGTACAATATATAGATAGAGATAAAGAGGCACATTCTTCCTTACAGTATATATAGGCAAAACTCAATGAATGCATTTACACAAAGGATTAATGTACAAACCCTATTCAGCTATTGAATGGGTAAATAACCTAATGCATATGAGAATAGGAAGATAGCTGATGCATCCCAAGTTCCCAACAAGTAGGGGGTGTGCATGAACCAGTCCAGACCGGAAAATGGACCGGACTGGAAAGTAACGGACCGGAACCGGATATAAGGGATTTCGGTCCGGTCTCCGGTCCAAGTTTTTTAGAGATTCCGGGTCCGGACCAAAATCGGGTATTTTCCGGTCCGGACCGGATGGACCGGTATTTAATATAATTTATGTTTTAAAATATTTATTAATTAATTTATGTGTTATTTTTATTGTTGGTCATTAATATTAGTATTATTCTATCACTTCAAATTATATTTTTTGAAATTTATAGATTTATAAAGGTGGTTTTTAGTTGTTCTAAATTTTTTACTCTCATTTTTTTTAACAATTTTAATCGTTTGTGAGACTATTGCATCTTCTTTTGTTATTTAAAAATCATGCAATCATATTTCACAAACTCTATTTTAATATAACTTATTTTTATTATAATTTTCATATTACTAAAGTTTTTGTAGTAAAGAAAGTTTAATTTTTAACATAAATATAAAGTTTAAAAAATAAAATATTAAAATTCCGGTCCAAACCCAAAATAATTCCGGACCGATCCCGGTCCAGAATATTCCCTTTCCGGTCCGGTTTTCGGTTCACGATTTATGGACATTCCGGTCGGTCCCGGTCCAAACCGGTTCCGGTCCGGTCTGAATCGAACCGGTTGCACAGCCCTACCAACAAGATTCAATCTGGACCGTTTATTCGTGTAGCGTGTACAGTATATAGATAGAGATAAGGAGGCGCATTCTTCCTTACAGTATTTGCAAACCCTTCGCATCAGGTCTCGATAAACAAGACAGCGATGGCATTCGGATCTTCAAAAAGGAAGATGGAGGCGGCCAGATCTCGTGAGAAGAAGCGTCAGAGGATGCGGGTAGGCACCGCGATCATTCGGCCGGTTGTAACTCGACCAAGGAAGGCAAGGCTGAGAAAGAAAAGGTTGGGGCAAATTCCGGTGGAAGTTGGGAATTCGGCATCACCGGCGTCCCTCATCATTCGATCTGAATCTGGATCAAGGAAGAAGGATTCTCCCGTGGATTTGGCGGTGAAGAGGGCAGAAAAGAAGAAAGAAAATAGGGAGAAGTGGAAGAAGAGGGAGATGGAGGCGATTAAGGCCCGTCAAAGTTTACCTCCGTTTACTGAGGAAGAGATAGCTGAAATACACAAGAATCTGAACGAGCGGCGGCGGCTGCAGCGAGAGGCGTTGGATGAGGCGGTGAAGCGCGGGTGGAGCCGAAAGGAATTCACTCTCTGCGGTAACTTTCTGTATAAGCGTGACTTCGAGAAGAAATCTATATTGTCTGCCGAGGAGATGGAGTTGAAGGCTTACCTTGATCTGGTTCGGGACACCAAGGGTTATGGAGTCGACGTGCTGCCACCGGATTATGATCCAGACGATGTTTATGCTGAACGTCCCTTATGTCCTCAGCGCCGTTATTTGGAGATATATCCTTCAACTCAAACGTTTGTCAAGGACGTGGAAGAGGCGGCTCTCCTCAAAATCAAGGAAGGTTTTGGGAAGACTTATCAGATCAAGGATTTGAAGTTTGTCAACCTGGTTGAGAAAGATTCCCACTACTTGCTCACATTCAAACTTCCTACTACTGATGAGGAAGAAGAAGAAGTTGTTGAGGCCATTTGCTTCTCAAGGCAACAAGACCTCATCGAATTCGACGAGGTGAAGATAAGAAAGGGGTCAACTTTGCTCTTCTCAGCTGGGGATATCACTCTTTCTGGCTACCCTCTTGACTAGCCTTTAATTTAATAACTTATGTTCATGTATGTGTGTGTGATTTTGGACAATTTTATCTGCAAAATATATTTGATTCTAGACTATGTTTCTGTATGTACCAAAATGTTGAATGTCGCTCCAACTCTTGGATACAATGTCTAGCTAGTTTGTCTATCAACATTTGCTAAATATTACTTTTGTTTGGTTTTTCCTTTTACATCCATCTTATGCACATTACAATATACATCTGTTTGTGTGTGTGCGCGTATGTGTGTGTGCTGTTGTTTTTTGTCCGAGGTGATGCACAGTTGATGCATCTTGTGATTGGTGGAGGCCGTGGGGCAGCTATGTGATTGGTAACCAACTAGGTAAACTTTCTCTTTTTTTGCTTTGATTTTGTTATATTATGATTCGAAGTCAAACATTGAGCTTTTTATGTTGAAAGCTTCTCCGTGTTTGTTCTTCAGTCCCTGTAGAATAAATGAAGAACGAAAAATTGAAATTTGATGATTCGACTGGATGAACTTGCCTCTTGTTGCTCTTAGATTCTGGACTTTTTAAATGAGTGTTGAAGGGATGTTGCTTTTATTCTTAATATTACTCTTATATGCTAGAAGAAAATTTCCCATTTTGATAGCTATTACTGTTATTATGTTGTATTTCTGTTGCTCAGTTGTTTACTGACTAGTTTCCCAGCAAAAAGGAAACCGTTTTCTTATTCCCCTGGTACTTAGTGCGTAGTAAAGCCGCGACACATGTAGTTTAGACTCTTCAGTTATTGTACTTCTTTGTTTAGGCTTTGGCTGCTAAGACATTAAAAAATCGTTCGGTTTATTTGCCTTCGAGAATGAGATACTACTATGTGAATGTTTTGAAAAAACTTCAAGTCTACGGCTACTCTTTTGCTTGGTTTTGTTGGATTAGGTTTCTGTATAAGCTAGATCATGCATTATGGGTACTTTTATATGTACTGTAGTGTTACATTTATCTGCACATTACAAAATACATTAATGTGTGTGTGTTGCTGCGTATTCAGTGCCATTAGATTTTCAGATATTGTACTTCTTTGTTTAGGCTTTGGCTGCTAAGTAATTAAAAAATCGTTCGGTTTATTTGCCTTCGAGAACGAGATACTACGTGAAAGTTTTTTGTTCCAGTTTTTAGCCACTTATCACTGGTGTATAAAAAATTAAAATGATCTCAGTACTTGTATATCTTGTAGGGTTACGGTCTTATGGGGGTACTAGATCTTTTTGCCATTAAAATTTGTTGTGTGGAAAAAATTATGCCTTCGTTGATTAATGACTCTGGATTTCAAGGTTGGCTTGTTTTGCTCATAGTAGGTACTCGATTTTCAAGCTGCCCTCTGCTTCATTTTTACAAGGCTACATGCTTATAGCACTTGATTACGTTCACAAATTATGTTTTACAAATCCATCTGACATCCAATTGATAGTAGCGTTTGGTTTTAATATCTGGCATAGTCTCTCTATGAGACTATGATTGCCGTTATATCTATAAGCTTCTGAGTGTTAAATCTCTATCTGGCTACCCCCTTTTTTATCCCTCAATAACTCGAGTTCATGTAGGCAGGTGTGTGGTTTTGGACAATTTTATTGTTTTTTTTTTTGAAACAATTTTTGTTGATTCTATACTATGTTATTGATTGCAAATTTTATTGATTCTATACTTCCAAGTTTTTTCCACCATCTGTATAAGGTTTACAAGATAACCTCTTTCCATCCCGAGCAGAATACTTTGAGAATGTTTTTGGTGCAAATAGTTTTCTATGTCATTTTATACTCACCTCTACATTTTGTAGGCTACAAAAATCTAAATTTGAGTTTTGAAATTTTGAGTTTTGAAATTTCGACCTCCGAAGATGTTCTTTGAACATGAAAACCGTTTGGAAGACAGCTGTTTTTCATTAGCTTAATATTCTTGCTGGGCACACTGATCCATTCTTGTATGGTGTATTATAGAAACTATGCTTATGCTTTTTTAGCCATCTGTTTCGGATATAGTACGCACCAAACTACGGCAATGGTTTCTTAAGTTTTTTTTTTTTTTTTTTTTTTTTGGGTCTTTTTATGATTACGAGAAATCCCTGTACAAAACCCATCCCCCTCAATCCCTATACAAACCCAAAATGTGAAATTTAAACTAAAACTATTTCAAATTTAATATGATTTAAAACACAACACTCAAATATAAAATGAACGTGGAAGAGACGGCTATCCGCAAAATCAAGGAAGGTTTGGGGTGATCGAGGATTTGGAATTTGTCAACCTCGTCACGAAAGATTTCCACTACTTGCTCACGTTCAAACTTCATACTCATCAAGGAAGGTTTGGGGTGATCGAGGATTTGGAGTTTGTCAACCTCGTTGCGAAAGATTTCCACTACTGCTCACATTCAAGGAGAAGTTGTTGAGGCCATTTGCTTTGCAAGGCAACTAGAGTACACGTAATGAACATAATCTATGAAGGTATAAGATTGTTTGCATAATACTCATAAATCTCCTTCTCATTTTACCGAAATATTGTAGTATTCTGTCATTTAAATAGGAGTTTCTTGCACACCATACTAACCAGACCACAATTATTGGAATTAATTTAGCACATATCTTTAACTTTACAGGTACATTCCAGTAATGAAAAAAATTCTATTCCATTGACTATATAAATTCTAACTATGTTTAATGTAGTGCGTTTGTACCATAGACCAACTTTTTGATACCATGAACTAACTTTTTTACTTATAAAAAACATGCCTTTCTCTGATATTACTATTGCTGAATTCACACAGAATAAATCTGCCTACTTACCCCAGCTGGAGCCTTATTTGGCTACCAATATCTCGGAGCCTTATTTGGTTACCAATATCTTGGCTCTTTTGCAGGTCCTTCAAGTAAATCAGTTGCACCCTGATACATTAGTGTGGGAACTAGAAGAAAAAGGTCATTTTACAGTCAAATCTGCCTATCAGGCCTTAAGGAAGAGGCAAACACAACATCTTGCCATGAGTAATGCATGGTCAAAGCATATCTCTGGTAAAATCTCTATTTTTTCTTGGAGGCTTTACAATAATTTACTCCCTTTTGATGATATTCTTATGAAATTTGGGATTATGATAGCTTTTAAATGTCCACTGTGTAATAATGTTGACTCTGCTGATCATTTTTTCAATGCCTGTCCTCAAAATGTTAGAGTTTTTAACATGATGCATAACATCTTAGCTATGGATGCGCCCCAGTTCACATCTATCAAACACATGCTATCCTACTCCCTGAATTACAAAGGGAAATCAAAAATCCTTACAAAAGTATCTATCTCTTCTCTACTGATTACCCTGTGGCATTGTGGTGGAGAAGAAACAAGATACTTTTTGACAATGTAGTTATGGATAGCACTGTTCTATTTGTTTCAATTGTTAAACAAATCTCTATGATATTCACTGCATCACCACTGACTGGCCAGGCTTCAAAATTCAGGGAGCTAACCATGCTTGGTTTAGTTCCATTTTTTTAAACAGAAAAGGCCAAAATATACCCCCAGATAGTGGATATAAGATCAATGTGGATGGCTCTTTTATCACAGTTGATAAAGTGGGTCTGGGTGTTGTTATTAGGAATACTAGGGGTAATGTCATCTCCATGTTCATGAAACATACTAGTGCATTTTCTCCCATGCATGCTGAGTTGTTAGCCATTCAATATGGGATAGAACTAGGACTTGTTTTTGGCTCAGTTTTTATTATTGAAACTGATTGTTTGAATGTTGTAAAGGGTATATACAAAACCCTTGCACAACTAACTAGCAGTTATAAGTATATCCTATGAACTCAAATGCTATACTGATAGAATTAAGCATGTATATAGAGAATGTAATGCTGTTGCAGATTTGTTGTCTAAAATTTGCTCAAAAACAGCTAGCTCTGGAAATATATCTGTTCTTGATGCTCCAACAAAGTTAAGGGGTTTAATAAACTTAGATAGAATGAAAGTTCCTTATGTGAGGCACTCCTCATTTGTCTGAGTATTTAGAGCTTAAATGCCTTTATTCTTCTAAAGGAGTCATTAATACTGCTTAAGCTTCTTTTGTTGCAGGTTGGGGAAGACCCTTTGGACCATTCCAAAGGTGGTGTTTCATTGAAGCTTCATGCTGAACTTTTGCTCATCCAGCGCTCATGGCTGCTAGAGACAATCTTCTGAGCTGCTCCCCAATGCCAACAATATGGTGCTTTATCTGACGATTTCAACACATGCACCTCGTTCTGCACTTCACTTCTCGGCTGATTTGCTTCTCGACCTGGGTAAGGCTTGGGTTGATTAGCAGATAAGCTTGGACTCTGTGTTGCCTGAAGAACCCTGAACATATCAGTTCTTATAGATATTTATTCATTGGGATCAAGCATCCTTAGAGAGCTTTTTCTCTCATTCTTTTGGAAGCAATTCCTTTTGCTTCGGAGTAATTGTTATACTCCACTTCTAGCCACTTCTTGGCTATTAGCCTTTAGCTATTAGCCTTTAGCATTTTGAAAATAGAACTCAACCTTACTTAATTATTTTGCGCTCTTTGGGCTTGGGATCCCGTAAAAGACTCCTACCACATATGTGGTTTTAATTTTTTTTTTAAACTTATAAAAAACAATAAACTTGATAAACTCAATTAATTTGTGATTGTACATTCGTAATGTGCCTTTGAACTTGTTTTTTAATTTATTTTTTCATCTCTATTACATTGTAACTAGTATATTGGACTTGAAAATTTAAAGGTCATTTGTAAAACCTCTTTAAATTAATAAATTATTAATTTATCGATATCATAATATCTCGCTAAATTAATAAAATATTGCGATCCCAACATTATTAATTTATAGAGGTTTTACTGTATCCCCTTTTTATTTTTCTTTGCGCTTTTACCATGCGCTTTTGATGTAAGCCTTAGGACAATAGCCTACAGGCACGTTTAAAGGTTTGGGGTGCCTAACAAATTTCCCCTACTATCGTGTGGTTCAAATTTTTTTTAAAAAAGAGAAAAAAGATGAAGACTATGATATCATCGATCCCGACCACTTATAAATCACATGATTCTTAGGGATTTCTTTTATGATCATGAAAATTTTAAGGGAATGTTATCCATGGTTTTTTTTAGGGCAAACGATTTTGGAGGCCACTGAACTTTTCAAATCGTCCACTTTTGGCCACTCATTTTTTTGACCACTTATGGCCACTCAACTTTCATACTAGCTAATTTTTTTCCATTCCGTTAAATCCTTCCGTTAGATTTAACATTTAGGTGCCATTCACATGAGATTCCATAGGGGCAAAATGGTAATTTACCACCCAACCCATTTTTATAATATTTGTTTTTCAAAACTGTCTAAAATAGTGTATATCATTACATTACAATAAATAAATATGCAAACCAACATTATTTCATTGCAACGTTTTTATTTATTTTTTTGAAAAATCAACGTTTTTAAAAAAATACTTATAAAGCTGAAATAAAAAAATTTTATAACGTTTTTTGAATCGATATAAATTTATTTTACTTCAATCTAAATATAATTTCATGAAATATAACATAATTTAAACGCATATTTATGTTTTCATAAAATTAATTTCAATGTAAATTCAGTTTTGTTCAATTTAATCCAGTTCAATTTACATCATATTAATAAGAAATCAACTTTAAAAGAAACAGCTTTATAAGTTTTTTTTTTAACTCCGAAATCATCTTTATATTTTAGGAAATTTTAAACTCCAATCTAGTAAATTTTATGATGTTTCCTTTCATTGATTTTACTTTTTCATCACCCCACTCAATCTTCACATTTTCTTTTATTTTTTCTTAATTTTTTAACCAAAAGATGCAAAAGAAAAGTGTCAACATCCAATGGGAATTTTCCGGTTACCAAAGTCTGTCATGAGGAAAATAGATAAGATGACTGCTATGTTTATTTGTACTGGGAGCTGGAAGAGAGAGGACTGCATTGGATGTCTTGGGATCAGATGTGCATGCCAAAAGCTTTGGGAGGGCTAGGTCTGAGAAAAACCATAGATATGAATAGTTCTCTAATGGCCAAGCATGCCTGGAAACTGATAAAGGAACCAGATAGTCTTTTTTCTAGAGTTTTTCTGAAGAAGTACTGCAAACATCAGCATTTCAGGATACAAAGTGCAGGGGACAAGATTCTTGGGGTTGGAAGTCTATTTTATGGGGATTACAATACATCAAGTCTGATTTGAAATGACAGTTAGGAAAAGGAGATTAGATAGCAGTGGGAGCACAATAGATTCCATCAGTACAAATTCCTTTGGGAGAAGCAAATGTTGTTAGTACACAGACAACTTTGAAAGTAAAAGATTTGATTAACCAGGATAAGGAGTGGAGAATGCCATTACTTAGCAGCACTGTTTAGCCCACAGATCATTTCAGAAATTTTGAAGCTGTATATACCAAGTACAAAGGAATAAGAGGACATACTTATCAGGAAAAAGTCAACTGATGGTAAGTACAATGTTAAGGATGGATACAGGAATATGCAGTATCATTCATTGTTTCCTGTTACAAGTAGTGATAGCAGATGGGTAAAATTATGGGGGCTAAATTTACCTTTAAAGATAATTGCTGGAGTGTGGAGAGCTATTCAGAATGGTTGGCCTACAACTATGTTTCTTTGGTTCAGAAAATCCATAGATACACCTATGTGCAAGAGGTGTAATTTTATATAGGAAGACACTACACATCTGATGTTAGGATGTGAAAAAGCAAGAAGGGTTTGGAGAGGATCTAGGCTAGGATTTGATTTTCATAACAATCCAGTTACAGATTTCAGGACTTGGTTCGGGAATTGGTTTGATAATGCACCAGATGTTGAGGACATTACATATAGTATCTGTATAATCTGGGGTATTTGGAAAGATAGGAATGGAGAGTTATGGAAGGCAAATTACAGAGAATCTTGGTGCAGTGGTAAATCAGGCTGCAGAAGAATATAGAAGAGCAATAGCAAGGGCAGGTATTCAAGATATAGAGGATGTGAAGATGCCACATCACTTTCAACCTCAACGGGAACATCAGAATCAAGGATGGAAACTATTGTTTGATGGGGAGGCAGCAGCAGCTTGGACATGTCGTCTCAGTTCACATGATTGTCAGCTAAAGGGTGAACAGAGGTTTAGAGCTTTTTCTGCATTACATGCTGAAATGGTTGCATGCTGGAGAATGGAAACAGTGATTAACATTGGGACACACTTTGAAGTTTTGGTGCAGCTGTTGAATAATCTTGGTAAGGAACCTCCTTGGCAATTAATAGGTTTGCTGAATGATATCAGGAGACTCATTCAACAATCAGAGTACCAAGTTTTTATTTCTAAAGTAGCTAGACAGGTTGTTCATTCAGAACATGTAAGGGCAACAAGTTTGTTGTCCAACAATGTTTCTTTGTTTTAATATATCCTGATTATTAAAAAAAAAAAAAAACAAGTGTCAACATTAGGCAGGTTAATTTAATTCAAGTGTATAATTTTATTTTATTTTATTTTTTGAAAATAACTCATCCATATAAAATTGAACAAAAACAATACTTATAAAATTTAGTTCCTACAGAATTGATATGCGGCCGCCCATAGCCATTGAATATAAAACCTGCGGATTTTGTTTGCAGGAGGGATTTGTACATGAATTATGTGTTTATGAGTATGCTAAATCAATCCAAAAAAATAACTTAATATCAAATTAACGAGAAAAACGATTACAAATCGTCAGGCCTAAACTAATGGCCGTATCATGTTCAGTATATAATACGTTTTTACTAACTTTATTAATTTCAAAGAAGGAGAAACAGTTAAAGAGTATTCAAGGCTTTGCATTATAAAGTAAAAGCGGGTTTGTTTCTTCTCACCTGGAAACTTAGATCAGGATGTTGAATGTACATTTAGGCCCGGTGTAGTTCAGATTTTTGGCTTGGGTTTTGGTTTTGCACAAGATTTTGGTTTTGGTGCAAAACCAAGTTTTGATATGGTTTTGACTTTTATATTTAAATTAAAGAGAATTTTTCATAGGCCCCACAACGTTTTCTGAACTTCCACTTTGGCCCCCCATGGTTTTTTGCTCTCAATTTGGCCCCCCAACCATACGATTTTCCATCAGTTTGGCCCCCTAGCCCTAACTTGGCCGTTAAATCATTTTTCTGTCAATTCTTGGAAGGGTAGAATCGTCTTTTTCTGTTAATTTTTTCCCAGAAGCGGGCTGCGGCATAATTCCTGGCCGAGAGATTTTCTAAGAACATAATTATTAAAGGTTTTCGATAAGATATATTAAATGGGTTTAATGGGAAATCTGAATAAGAAATAAAAAGATAAAAAAGGAGAGAAATTGGGAATAGGCTTCTGGGAAAAAATTGACGGAAAAAGACGATTCTACCCCTCCAAGAATTGACAGAAAAATGATTTAACGGCCAAGTTAGGGCTAGGGGGCCAAACTGATGGAAAATCGTATGGTTGGGGGGCCAAACTGAGAGCAAAAATCGATGGGGGGCCAAAGTGAAAGTTCAGCAAATGTTGGGGGGTCTATGAATAATTCTCTCTTTAAATTATATTTTTCTTATTTTTTCATATTTTGTACAAAATAGGACAAATATACAGTAAACTAAATATATTTTATTTATTTAAGATATGTCAATTTTTTATTAATAAAATATATATAAAATAAGTTTTCTATAAATTCTTGGGTGAGACAGCCTCACCCAAGAGGCAGGGGTTAGGTGTAATTAAAATATTATTAGGAGGGCATTGGGTTATTTGCTTGATTGGCCAAAGTTATAGGCACCGTTCTTGCAATTATCAAAAATTTTGCCCCTTTATAAACCTATTTTCCCAATTATTTTTTATTTTCCTATTTTCACTTCATCCCCTCCGCATCGAAACCGCCGCCGTCTGCAATTTCTGCCGTGCAATAACCGTTGCTCTGCAATTTTCGCCGTGCCATAACCGCCTCGTGCACGCAATTTTCCGATGGTGACCACGAGTGAAGCTTCGATCGCGAACGACGACGTCTGGAGGTGTTGTGATCCGGCGGTTACAACTTCGGGAGGATTCTGCAATTCGACGGCGAAGGCGGCAAACGGCTGGAGCGGTGGAAATGGTGTCGCGACTGGGATCCAAGGCGAAGATTGGAGGCGCTGGCGCTGGTGTCGCGACGGAGATCTGAGGCGAAGATTCGATGATTGTGGTGGTTTTGCGGTGATTTCAGTGAGGTTTTGACAAAATCAGATCGGCAAGCGGCGCGATGGTGCTCTGGTGGCAGGGCGGTGGGTCTGTGGTGGTGGTGGTCGTCGTGGTGCGGTTCTGGTGCGGTGGTGGTGGTTTTGGTGCGATGGTGCGGTGGCGATTTTGTGGCGGTTCTGTGGCGGTTCCATGGTTGGATGAGGTGTCTTCGAGTTGGGTTGATGTATCGCCGAGTTGGATTGAGGTGTTACCGTTGTTGGTTGAGGTATTGTCGAGTTGGGTTGATGTATCTACGAGTTGGATTGAGGTGTTGTCGTTGTTGGTTGAGGTATGGTCGAGTTGGGTTGAGGTGTCGTTGAAGTGATATGACGTGTCATTGCTATTGGTTGAGGTGCCATCGTTGTTGGTTGAGATATGGTCGAGTTAGGCTGAGTTGTCGTCAAGGTGATATAATGTGTCATCGAGATAGAGCGAGGTGTCGTCGAGTTGAGCTGAGTTGCCGTCAAGGTGATATGAGGTGTCGTCGTTTTGGCATGAGGTGTCAGATGGTCAACGGCGGCTGGGCGGCGGCACAATGGTTGTCCGGTGAGGTATGAGTAAGATGGGAGAAGAAAGAAAGAATTTAATAAATAGTATCAAAGTTTTCCAATTAGTTCTCTATATTTTGTAATTAAGTCCCTGATTGCAACTATGTCCCTGTTGTAATTAATTTTATTTTTATATAATCCCTGCCTCATGGGTGAGGATGCCTCACATGAGAATTACTCATTATTATATTACATAGGTAATAAACATATGATTGATAATTGATTATATTTATTCTAAAAATATTATAAACATTATAAATCCGCTAAAATTAAATATTTTATTATTAACATTTATCTTTTTTAAAATGAAAATGCAAATTTGTAAAAATCGTGTTTTGGCCCAAAATTGACCATTTAAAAGAACATTACAAATACTTTTGTACCTACACACTTGATTTTGTCTTTCACCTTTAGTCGAGTTAAAATTGTAGACCCTGAACGGTTGGGTCAAAATTTATAATCTCTTCTAATTTTAAAATAATAAAAGTTAATCAAGTTAATATTCAATTTATATTTTTTTTTCAAAAGAACATCGCACTCTTCTTATTCACCCATCTAGAGAATAAGTTTTGGGTTGTGTTTAATTTTTTTACTCAAAATTTGACGATTTATTATTTAATATTATATTAAATTTAAAACTGTGTATTATTTAAAATTGTTAACCCCATCCAAAATTAAAATTAAAATTTTGGTGCAAACAATGTCAAATGAGGTTGGATAAAAAAAATCCAAAATTTTTAATTGATCATAAATTCATAACCCAACCTGATATAAAATGTTGTATAAAATATTATCTGACCCGGTCTAAAATACCATAATTTTTATTTAAAAAAATATTATGAATGACTAAGTAAAATTAAATGACATGCCAAATTTTCAATCTAAAACTAAAATAATAAAAAATATATATAAGAATAGTTAAATCAAAACTCAAAACCCAAAACTTATTTCTCTTTTTTCTTCCATTTTTATTCTTTATCCTAACAGGACCTCACCCATAAGCTCATATCTAACTCTTATACTCCCTGCGTTTCTACCACTTTGACACCTATGCCAATATGTCACTATTCATTTTATTTGTTGTGAGCTTAACAACTTGTCCATATTATCTTTAATAAATAAAAAAACATATACTACAATATTAATGTAATCAACTAAATAATAAATAATTTAAATTGATCAAATTTATTTATTAATCATAACTAAAATATCATTTCTTTCTCATCTCACTTTTTGTTGGCAATATTCACAGTGTCAAAGTGAAAGAAATAGATGGAGTATCCTCAAAAAAAAACAGAGGGAGTAAGTTATTTTAGGGTCAAATATTTATTATAACTATAATTAAGAGTCTAATCTTCAACACTTATAATCTCTTGGTTTAAAATTGGAAGATTAAATTTTTTCTGGGTTGATTTTAGAATTAATGCAAAGTATATGAAAAGATGGGGTAAACACCTAAAGTTATGAGGGCAAAAGGAATAATAGATTATAGAACTGGACTTGGACTATGTGGCAGCACGTACACGTAAGAGCATCCACAACAGTTGTATTTTGGAGTCGCTGTGCAATTTAGTATAATTTGAAGCGATGTAGCTTGCAGAATCCACGTATGTAGCTTTGAGACATTAAATGTCAGCTAGTCGCTCGGGTGAGCGATATCGCTTGCCGTTTGAAGCATTAAATACTTGTTTAAATTGTGTTTTTCATGTTCAGATTTGATGTGTATATATTCTTTTACCTCTTTGTATCATATATATAAAAGTTGTGTATATATTGTGTGTTTTTCAGATTCAAATGCGATATATACTGCGTTATATATGTTCTATGTATTTTGCATCTGCGTACGTATATATTCCACATGCAAATATATTGCATTTGATTCACTATTTACCATAAGAAATTAATTTTACGTTTAATTCACACACAAGCGACCATTTCCGATCAAAACGACGAACTCACACTAGCGTTCTTCATAGCTGTAAGAAACCCTAGCAATGTTCGAACGACGACGACTCCCATATCTTCCTGAACTACTGCTCCCATTTCTTCCTGAAGATCTCATCACTGAAAACATACTGATCCGTCTTCCTGTTAAACCATGGCGTTCCCTGCTCTCAACCCCTAAATTCGCCCGAGCCCACTTCAAGGTTCACTCCGACCACGAGCCCGAAGGTTCCATCCTCGTAAGTTTTTCTCCCAATTTCGCCTTTTGCACTTTAAATTTGGGGAACGAAAATCGCATGGTTTCGAGAACGACCAGGAGCTTAGCTCTTCCGCGATATGAGGGGTGTATGAATGAACTTCAAGGTTCTTGCCATGGCTTAGTACTAGTTAAACAGAAAGGTAGTTTGGATTTGTTTAATCCCATCACTAGAGAGACTCTGAAAATCCCTGAGTTTTGTGAGTGGAGCTATGATTTGGGTCTGGGCTATGATAGTAATCAGGATGATTACAAAATCGTCTGTATTCGTGCCGATGAGACTCACACTCTGGGAATTTTTAGTTTGAAGTTGAAAACTTGAAGGAATGTTGGGAATATGCCTTACCTACATGTTGAAGATGGTGGATTGTTTGTAAATGATTTCTTACATTGGCCAGCTTGGGCTCAAGATGGTTTTGTGCTTGCTGCTTTCTCTCTGGCCACGGAGGAATTCAGAGAGTTGCCACCTCCTAAAGGTATCGAACAGGTCAATTTGTGTTGTTTTAGACTCACTATTCTTGGAGGGCGCCTTGCTCTGATTTATAAGGAAGATGGTGTTATGGATATTTGGGTGATGAAAGAGTATGGTGTTCAGGATTCTTGGACAAAATACACTCTCGATATGTCTATGAGTGGTTGTTTAAAAGACGTTGGAGTTATGGGAGAGGATGAGATTGTGTTTGTAAAGAGAGGTTATGAGGAGCTGCTTGCATATAATTGGAAAACTGGATCTTCGAGGGGTTTGTTCCATGCTGGTATTCCATGTATTGACATTGATGGAACAGCCCCATTTAGAGAAAGTCTTATATCTCCCAATTTTTAGATAACAACAAGAAGTGATGTGTAGCCTAGGATTATGCTTGGCATGTCCTTAGTTTAGTGAGTTCATTGGAAAAGACTAGTAGTTTTCAGTGGTTCTATTATTACAAGACAGCTAGTTAGTTTTTCATATGTCACTGACTTGAAAAGATCTGTGGATGTCCACTTTTGTTTAGTAGTGGATTGCTTAAAATGTTTGCTAATGCTGTACCTTAATTATTAAAACGTCCATGATTGTGTAGAATTGCATGCTTTTAGGTACCTATTTCTCTTTCCGTCTACCTTGATTGTTGTTAAAGCTATGTTTAATGCAAGTATTACTAGAAAATCTATAAAAACTAATTGGTGATGGAATCTGAGTAATTTGTTTCATCCTTGTATTCCTTGTAATTTGATTGTTGTGTAAACTATGTTCCATTGCTGGTATAACTAGATATGAAAACTAGTTAGTGAAAGGGAGTCTCGGGTAATTTGTTCCAAGCATGTATTCCTTGTATCACCATTGATGGAATGGCCAACTTTGGAGATAGAGCATTGTACCTCGCAGGCACAAATAGAAATGTTGAATGTACATTTAGGCACTTAATTATCGGACCATGATTGTGTAGAATTAGGTTTCTATGTTTATTGTTGAGCATTGGTTGATGTTACCATGTGGTCACAAGTCAGTTCGATTCTGTCCTTAAATGCAGCTAGCCATGTTTGTTCAATTTAAGAGTATCCAAGGCTTTGCCTTATAAAGTAAAAGCGGTTTTGTTTCTCCTCGGCTGGAAACCTAGAACAAAATGTTGAATGTACATTTAGGTTGAAGCAAAATGATCCTTTAGGCTTCAGAATAGTTTGATAACATCTTTTTCCTTAGCTTCTGCTACTAGGGATCTGATCTGGCTTCGAAACATTTTGATAAAATTGTCCAAAATCACACACACATGAACATAAGTTATCAAATTAAAGGCTAGTCAAGAGGGTATCCAGAAAGAGTGACTTCCACAGATGAGAAGAGCAAAGTTGAGCCCTTTCTTATCTTCACCTCGTCGAATTCGAAGAGGTCTTGTTGCCTTGAGAAGCAAATGGCCTCAACAACTAATTCTTCTTCTCCTTCCTCCTGATCAGTATCAGTAGTAGGAAGTTTGAATGTGAGCAAGTAGTGCCAATCCTTCTCAACCAGGTTGACGAACTCCAAATCCTCCATCTGATAAGTCTTCCCAAAACCTTCCTTGATTTTGAGGAGAGCCGCCTCTTCCACGTCCTTGACAAACGTTTGAGTTTTAGGAAATATCTCCCAATAACGGCGCTGAGGATCTAAGGGACTTTCAGCATAAATATCCTCTGGATCATAATCCGGTGGCAGCACGTCGACTCCATAACCCTTGGTGTCCCGAACCAGATCAAGGTAAGCCTTCAATTCCATCTCATCGGCAGACAATATAGATTTCTTCTCGAAATCACGCTTATACAGAAAGTTACCGCAGAGACTGAATTCCTTTCTGCTCCACCCGCGCTTCACCGCCTCATCCAACGCCTCTCGCTGCAGCCGCCGCCGCTCGTCCAGATTCTTGTGCATTTCATCTATCTCTTCCTTAGTAAACAGGGGTAAACTTTGACGGGCCTTAATCGCTGCCATGCCTTCTATCTCCCTCTTCTTCCACCACTCTCTATTCTTCCACTTCTCCGTATTCTCTGTATTTTTCTTTTCTGCCCTCTTCACCGCCAAATCCACGGGAGAATCCTTCTTCCTTGATCCAGATTCAGATCGAATGACGAGGGACGCCGGAGATGCCGAATTCCCAACTTCCACCGGAATTTGCCCCAACCTTTTCTTTCTCAGCCTTGCCTTCCTTGGTCGAGTTACAACCGGCCGAATCATCCTCTGACGCATCTTCTCACGAGATCTGGCCGCCTCCATCTTCCTTTTTGAAGATCCGAATGGCATCGCTGTGTTGTTTATCGAGACCTGATGGGAATTTCTAAGGGTTTTCAAATAAGGAAGAATGCCTCTTTATCTCTATCTATATACACGCCACGCGAATAAACGGTCCAGATTGAATCCCTTTACCAGTTAGAGCCCCCCCCAAACTCCAACACGTAGCCGATGGAGATTTTGGACATTTTTCTCATTTTTTAACTCTAAAATCATCTTTATATTTTAAGAAATTTTAAACTCCAATATAGTTTTACTTTAGGATGTTTTAGGATATTTTTATTCATTGATTTTACTCAACCCACTCAATCGTCACCTTTTCTTTTGTTTTTTCTTAATTTTTTAACCAAAAGAAAAGTGTCAACATTAGGTAGGTTAATTTAATTCATCTGTATAATTTTATTTTATTTTTTGAAAATAATTCATCTGTATAAAATTGAACAAAAACAATACTTGTAAAATTTAGTTCCTACAAAATTGATATGCGGCTGCCCATAGCCATTAAATATAAAACCTGCGGATTTCGTTTGCATGAGGGATTTGTACATGAATTATGTGTTTATGAGTATGCTGAATCAATCCAAAAAAATAACTTAATATCAAATTAACGAGAAAAATGATTACAAATTTGTCAGGCCTAAATTAATGGTCGTATCATTTTCAGTATATAATACGTTTTTACTAAATTTATTAATATCAAAGAAGGAGAAATAGGTAAAGAGTATTCAAGGCTTTGCATTATAAAGTAAAAGCGGGTTTGTTTCTTCTCAGCTGGAGACTTAGATGATCAGGATGTTGAATGTACATTTAAGTTTTCGGGTCCATTGTTGGAGCAAAATGATCCTTTAGGCTTTAGAATAGCTAGTTTGATAACATATTTTTCCTTAGCTTCTACTACTAGTGATCTGGCTTCGAAACTCTTTGAGACTTCCTTGCTGAACCTGCTTCTGCATGAATTTGATTTGATGGTGAAATAGTGAATGCATTTTCATCCTCTACTTCGTACAAACTCTTCCAGTCTATTTGACATGTCCTCAACTCAAACTATTCTGAAGACGATGAAACTTTGTTTGCATTAGAAGTTGCTGCATGCGTCTTGAGACAGGGTGAGGTTGTTTTAAAAACTATTCTTAACTTAATTGAACAAGATTGTAAAACTATTTCGTACTCTCTGAATTGTATGGAAATAAGTGACAATTACTCTTTTCTATAGTTGAACATTGTTTTCTGTTTGTTGGAAGAACTTAGCAAACATTACATTTGTTAAATTTCTTGAATAGTTCTAGCAAGCATTACATATATTTCATTTTCTTGTGCTCATAAATTTCAATCCCACCCACATGGAATTTGTGTAATTTTTACATAAAAGAAGTAAGAAAATGATTGCTTCTCAAATCTCAATAATAGCATGAAACATGGGATTTGTGTAATCATAAAAGAAAGTAAGAAAATGATGGCTTCTCCATAGTAGCATGGAATTAAAGCCATTGAGATAGGGCCGGCCCTGATCTAATGCGGGCTGTGCGCCCGCACAGGGCCTAGAATTATTAAGGGCCCAAAAAATATATTTTTTTACTATATAGGTGTATTTTTTAAAATATTTTTCTTGTTCTCTTCTTCTTCTCTCTTGAATCAAATCAATCAATTTCACGTCTGATTCTATTAGCCCCTTGGAATTCATTTTGTGAAAAAGCTTCATTAAATACCCCAAGGCAAATCCATGGCATGTTAGAGACTGGAGGATCCAGAGAGAGTAATTTAAAGGATTCCCAAGCCTGACGACGTCGTGAGACATTGGGCTCTCCATAAATACCAGTCACTCGGATAAGATTACCAAATAAAGTAGCATAGACATCAATATAGCGAGAAGAAAATGACTTTAATTCAACATCAAATTGTTTATTCCATAGCAAAGCGAGGCCCCCAGAACGACCTTGCGATGCTACAGCTACACCAAAATAATTTAACTGCGACTTCAAAGTATCAATAAAAGAAACAGAAGACTTAGTTTCACATAAAAAAATAATCATAGGAGACTTCAACTGCACCAACGTGCGCAATTCCTGAACTGCCCGTGCTCGACCCGACCCGCGGCAGTTCCAACATAAGATACTCATGCTTCTTGGCGGGACTGGACATCATCGCCAATCTCTGCCAGAGTTTCTGCACCGGTACCTGAACCGAAATCTCCCGAAAGAGAAGAATCACCACCTGTCTTCGCCTTCTTGTTGGTGATAACCAAAAAGTCGTCATCAAAAATCTCCGGGACATGAGAATTCCCATGCTTCCTCTTTCCCGCTAGCTTTCCATCTCCACCATCATCCCCCAAACGGCCCAACCTTCTTCCCTTGCCAAACCTCCCGCGACCACGTCCCATCTGCTTATCCCCTTCATTCCACTGTGCCTTAAAAACCACCGGAACAGCAACTAACAGAGGGTCAAGAGAATCCACCTGATCGAGGGCTATCGAAGGTGACTGTGCCGAAGGCTGTATCGGATAATCCGTAATCATATCAATCTGATCCATAGATGGCGGAGGAATATCATTCTCATGGACCAACAACGGACCCTTTGAAGTAACCAAATCTGTTAAAATATGATCACCTATTGGTGAATCCACGAGAATAGTGCCCATAATTTTTGGAGCCCTAGTTGAAGGGGTGATGTAGAACGAATGGCGGCGAAGATTGAAGACGCGTTGGTTCGCCGCAAAGGAGCTGCAAGATTGATTCAGCCGTAACTTTTGCATACGGTGTCAGAATGAGATGATTTTGGTGGCGTCGGAACCGTCTTGACGAGCTCTATCCCTTGGTGGATTATTGTTTTTCAATTTGAGGCCGTTTAGGCCCTCAAGAAGACCTTTTTCTATTTTCGGGTTTTTTCTTTATTTCTGAATTCTCATTTTTACCCTCTTGGGGTTTTGTTTTACTATTTAAGACATTTTGTAATGTTTGGAGGATGATCTTTTTTACAATAAAAATTCTGAGAAAACTTTCTCTCGTTTACAAGAAACTAGGGTTTGTGCTTGCAGCCCTTTATTGTTCTTCAAGATTCGTGCTGACGGATCTTTTCTGATTGTTCCACTGCGTCAGGGGGCCACATGAACAGTACTCTTACACCGCTCACTTGGCCCAGACGGCCCGACACAAGTCCCCAGACGGCCCGAGGATGGCCCAGTACCAGGCTCCAACGGCCCGAGGAAGGACCAGGGACAGCCCTAGGAGGGACCAGGGACGGTCCGGTACCAGGCTCCAGACGAGGACCAGGGACGGCCCTAGGAGGGACCAGGGACGGCCCGGTATCAGGCTCCAGACGAGGACCAGGGACGGCCCTAGGAGGGACCAGGGACGGTCCGGTACCAGGCTCCAGGCAAGGACCAGGAACAGCCCTAGGAGGGACCAGGGACGGTCCGGTACCAGGAACGGCCCTAGGAGGGACCATGGACGGCCTGGAAGACCCAGAGACGGCCCGAATAGCCATAGATGGCCAGACATCAGCTCCAATGCGGCCCGAGCTGAAAACCTCCGCAAAAGGCTCAGAAGTTGAACCTGCAGCGTCCAAAACCTGCGTAAAAGGCGCAGAAACAAAACCTGCAGAGCTGATCGGCGCAGAAACAAAACTCACAAAACCTGTCGTCGCCTGCGAACAATAAACCGGCGGGACGCCATGAAAAAGGACCCAAAACGGAGTGGTATTGAAATCCATTAGCGCCGGATTCATCTCCGGGAAAGGTTCCCGTAAAACCAATAGATACTTATCAAATAACCACGGCTGAGTATCCAGAACTCTAGCCTTATCAACTTCATTCTCAAATTGAAAGAGAAAAATATTCTCACCAAGAGTTTTAGTGGTCAAGACACCTCTGATCGCCCATAAACCTTGGAACAAATTCGTGACATCAGATCGCAAGACCCTCTGGGGAGAGAGGATTTTCCCGACAAGAGCAAACTTGAACCCCTCCTCATCGGGCACTCATGTGATTCCTTCCTTCTCCCTCTCGGTAAGGGATAAATTCTCACAAAGCCTCGCAATGTCCGCCATGGTGATAGCAAGACGCCGAAAGTGGTAGAAAAAGCCGCCGATTAGACGGAAAACGATAAAAAAAACTCTTCTCAACTAAACCCTAGCGGCGGCGCTAGGGAGAGAGAGAAAGCTAACCTATCTCAACATTTACAATAAATTTTCCATAATTTGATAGTACATACTACATACTATTGTTTTATATTTTATTCAATTTCTTACCTATTATTTTTACCGTTCAACATATTTCATATACTTTATTTCTCCTCTAAAAATTTAACATCCATTTAAATATATTAAAAATAATGAACATATGATCAGGATATTATCCAGTAGCTAGGAGTATCTATATAAATCTGACTCAATGAATGTGTAGTACTGAAATAGCAAATGTCCGTACGTCCGTACCCAAAAATGACGAACTATTGACCATACGTCCGTACCCAAAAAATACACACTGGCTGGCACTGACATTTCCGAACTGAACGACGAACTCACACTCGTTATTTCAAACTCTTGGAATGTTCGAACGGCGACGACTCCCAATTCTCCTGAACGAGCTCCTATTTTCTTCCTGAAGATCTCATCACTATTAACATTCTGGTCCAAGGGCCTGAAAATTTATTCCACGTAAGTTTTTCTCCTCGCACTTTGCACTCTAAATTTCAGAAATGAAATCCGAATGGCTTCGAGAACGACCAGGAGATATTATAAGAGCATAAATGGTGACTAATCAAAGGTTCAAAACTCTTAGCCACAGGTAGGTTTCTATGTCGAGCATTGGTTAATGTTACTTCATGGTAACAAGTCTGTCTGATTCTGTCCTTTAATGTAGCTAGTTCAGTTAGGAGTATTGAAGGCTTTGCATTATAACGGAAGTAATCGTTATTAGAAGTAAAATTAAACT
The DNA here is from genome assembly GCA_963678965.1 of Cruciata laevipes. Taxonomy (NCBI): domain Eukaryota; kingdom Viridiplantae; phylum Streptophyta; class Magnoliopsida; order Gentianales; family Rubiaceae; genus Cruciata; species Cruciata laevipes. The sequence goes on along the minus strand of OY787632.1, from coordinate 6,561,272 downwards.
TTAGGCTTTAGGCTTTAGAACTGTTGCAGTTTGGTAATATCTGTTAGACCTATATATTATTTCGGGCAGAAATGTAAATATAAAAATTACAGGGACTAAATTGCAAAATAAATAAATACTGTAAATAATATATATTTATTCAAAACTGAATATATTACATGAAATTTAAACATATGTTCGAAAATATCAACATATTTAACATGGACGGAGTTGTGCGTGCACTGCCCTTGAAACGAATAGGCCCCGCTATACGAGTCTTTCGCCCCTAGGATAAAACCATCGGGACTAAAGTCAACCTGTGACTGAAGTCCGTACTGGCGCACAGCCCGAAGGCATCTATCACATAATCAACGACTGACCTGAGATGAACTCGATGAACGTACTTGGAGCCGACAGAGACAGATTTAGGAGAGAGATTATGAGTGGTGCTTAAGGCTTTGAATGAGATTGTTTATGAGATCGTTTTTTCTAATTGACTCTATGGCTCTATTTATAATAGTTCTACTCAGGTTTACTTTGGAAGAATGAAAGTTCTGATTGATTTCAAAATCAGAGAAAATATTCATCTGATTTGATTTGATGATTCAGCTTAACAAAAATAGCTGAATCACACAGTTGGAAATATTTGATTTCATCTTTTCACATGCTGGAAATATTTGATCTTATCTTTCCATGCATGTACAGCTGATCCTGCGAATTTGGACAGCTTTCTGGGCCTTCTGGAAACATCTGGGAGATTCAGAAAATATAGTCGGGCCCGGTGCAAAATTGGACGCTAGTCCGGCCACCGGAGGCATAACAAGCCCAAGCCCATCAAGTGATTGATCACTTGAACTCTTAAGAAATATTGACAATTATAAAGTGAACAATTTCTCTCTACGTTTCCAATGTGGGATTTGTACAAAATTCCCATTTCAAGAGACCATCTTTGAGTATCCATAACTCGGTCATTCTTGATCCGATTTGAGTGTTCGAATAGCCGATTTTGTAGGTCTCGCGGAGGAGAATCCAACGGTACCAAAATCTCGAGTTAATTCAACTTTTAACTATCTCAAATTCGTGCCCAAAATTTTGGGTAATTACAATATTTCCCTCAAATTTCCAACAATATCTTTCTACTTAGCTTCTGCTACTGGTCACCTGGCTTCGAAACTCAACATCTGCTCGAGATTGTCTTGGTGAATCTGTTTTTGCATGAATTTGATTTGATAGTGACACAGTGAACGTGTTTTCATCTCCTGCTTTGTGCAGACTCTTGTTTGTCCGAAGACGATGAAACTGTGTGTTCCAAGTTGCCTTCTGTCTCTGAGTTATGTATGGAAAATGGAAATAACTGAAGATTACTCTTCTTTACAGGGCCGTCCCCGACATTTTGGAGGCACTGTGCAAAATAAAAAATGAGAACCCTAATGCATTAGTATTAAAATATAAAGATTTTCAAAAGAAAGTATAAACAAGATTTGTTTTAGAATTTATTTGGAGAGATGATTGAGAGACAACTTGATATAAATAAGTAAAAGTTAGACCATTTGAAAATTTACCCGTTGAAATCTTGAATATTTCGCCGTTGAAATTTACCCGTTGAAATTTACCCTTTGCAAAATTTACCCGTTGAAATTTGCAAAACATGAAACTGATCTGAAAATATTAATATTATTACTCCCTTTGATTCACTAATTATATCCTACATTTTAAAAAAGAAAGTTTAGACTTTTTTATGTATTTTAATTTTATTTTTTTATTTTTGAAGAATTCACAAATAATTATGTATTATAATATTATGTGAGATATTATTAGAACTAGAATTAGAATCTCTACTAGATGAAGTAGTTCCTCCGTCCCAACTCCCAACTCCCAACTCCCAACTAGTTGACTTTTCAAAGTCAAACTGATTCAACTTTGACCATAAGTATCTTTATTTTTATGTTTTAAAATCTAATAGACAAATATTAATTTGAAAATATATGATATGATGAATCTAAAAATATGCATGAGATCATATATTAATAGAAATCAATTGTCAAAGTCAATTTAGTTTGACTTTAAAACTTCAACTAAGCAGAGTTGGTTGAGACGAGGGAGGATATCATATTAATTTAAAGTCAAAGTTTTCTTTAAAAATGGACTTCAAAGTAAGACATTATAAGTGAGGGGATAATAAATAATAACAATAAAACTATTTTCCACTTTATATAAACAACTTTTACAATATTAAATTAAATTGAACGAAAGTTATAGCAATTGAGAAATGCTAAATTACTAGAATTGTACAAATCATACCATATAAATATGTTTGACTTTGAGGATAAGTATTAAGTATGTACAGTCACTTTGACGATCATAGACAAGAATTAGGCCACCGTTTTTAGTATAAATAAATAGATAATCCACCTTAATTGAAGCTGTGATAATCTTGACACCGAGCCCAGAAAAAACATGCTTTGATCCTCTTCTTGTTTCAGAGCTGTGAAAAAAACCCTTTCAATGGCAAAACAATCCAAACTAATCCCCCCATTTCTCCCTGAAGATGTTTTCTCCGAGCACGTACTAGTACGTGTTCCGGTCAAATCAGTCGGAAAATTCCGATGCGTGTCAAAATCATGGCGTTCTCTGCTCTCAACCCCTAAATTCGCCAGAGCCCACTTCGCTTTTCACACCAGCCATGAGCGCGAGGGTTCCATCCTCTTACGATCCTTCTCCGACATCGGATTCTGCACCGTCAATCTGGCGAACGAAATCAAAACTCACTCGAGAAGGTTAGCTCTTCCGTCAACTAGCACTGCGCTTAGAGGCTCTTGCAATGGCCTGGTTCTGCTTCTTGTTCAGCTTCATGGTAGCATTGACTTTGGGACTTTGGATTTGCTCAATCCCATAACTTTAGATTCTGTGAAGCTCCAGTTTCGTAGGTTCAACTCTAATTACAGTCTGGGATTGGGGTATGATAGCATTAAGGAGGATTACAAAATCGTCTGGATATCTGACGATGATCCGCGGAATGTGGGTGTTTATAGTGTAAAGACTGAAACTTGGAAGGATTTAGGGAATTCGCCTTATCAGCATTATGAAGATGGTGGATTTTATGTGAATGGATGCCTGCATTGGCCAGCTTGGACCGAATCTGGTGTCGTTGTTCTTGCTGCTTTCAACCTGGCTCGGGACGAATTCGAGGAATTGCCGCTTCCTAATGGTTTTGATGACAGCAGTTTCCGCGGCTTTAAGCTGACTGTTCTCGGAGGCTGCATTGCTCTGATGTTTAAGGATTCGGGTTCCATCGATTTCTGGGTTATGAAAGAGTATGGCATTCAGGATTCTTGGACAAAGTATTCTATCACCATTACTGACCATGGAAGGCTGAGGGAGTTTGGTGTTTTGGGGGAGGACGAGGTTGTTTTCGTCAAGGGAGGTTGGAAGCTGATTGCTTACAATTGGAAGAATGGGGGTTCGAGGAATCTGGTCCATGCTGGCATTCCTTGTACGACTGTTGATGGAATCGCTAACTTTAGAGAGAGCCTCTTATCTCCCAAAATGAAGAAGAAGTAGGTGAAAATGATGTGCTGCTTAGGATTCAATGCGAGTTTTCTGTTAGTTTTTCATATCTGATTCATGGATTATTATGCGAGGGAGCAATGGATGGATCGCTTATGATGCTCGTTTATGTTGTCTGTTGATTACCAATGTGTTCATGACTCTGTAGAATTCCATACTTTAGGTAGCTATTGAATGTCTGTAAACTTATACTGTATCTCTGTGGCCCTTGAAGATATATACTGTATGAGATCATATATGGTGACTGAAAATATATTACAGATTCTGGATCTTCTAGTTATGGATGTTTTTCATCTGTCCATTTTTGTTCTGAAGTTAGGAGATCTGAATGAAGAAGTTATAGTAGAATTTGCACCCAGTTTTGGAACTGTGAAACTCATTTCGAGACTTCACAGGGTGATATAAATATTGCTGATTTTACATGCATTTGATAGTGATATAAGTTTCCATCTTCTCCATTCATGTTATTCTTACAGTCGCTTTCCAATCTGTCATGAAGATGATGAAACTTTGTTTCATTCAGAATTGTTGCTTTTGAGACACGATTTATAAACTATTCATGAAAATAACTTTCTTATTGCATCTGCCTTGAGAGAGTTGAGATGATGCAATCAGTTTTGAGAAATTCTCAATTGATAAACATGTAAAAAAATTAACGCATAATAGGTAATGAGTAGACATGAAAGTAAGAAGTTCAACAGTAATACATTAAATGGTCATGTTTAATTATACAAAAGATTAGGTTTGAAAATAAGAAAATCAGCATCATTTGCTCATCGGTCTTAATTAGGAACGTCCTACCGGAGATGCTCTCTTCAGTTGAAATGAATTGAACTTAACAACAGTTACATATTTCATTTAGTCTAATTTTTGTTAGACTGAATTCTACTAAAATGAACCTACTTGAAAAGATTGAATCAAGTGCAAGTTCATTTAAGTTGAAAATACTTATTTCTTCATCATAGTGTGAAAAGGACATTTCAAATTTGGTGTAGAAGCTGCCACCAGCTGAAATAAAGAAACCTTATCAGAAACAAAAACGTTTCCTAGGCGAAAAGGAAAGCTCAAAACAAACGAAACCTTAGCTTATTGTTTAAAAAAAAAAAAAAAAAACCTTAGCTTAAATCACACCGACTTGGCTGACATCAATGTGCAACCGCAACCCCCACTTCAGACAAAAAATTTCCCGATTTAAAACCTCTTCAAGAGTAACGGATATGCACTCTGCAAATATGCATCATCAATATCTCCATTCCTATCCACTTTCTATTTCTGATGAGAAAGGAAATGAGAATTTTGCTTCTTTTTCGAACCAAATAGATACGCACCTCAAAAATATGATACCGATTAAAGTAAAATTACATTTAACTTAATTGAATTGAATCAGTGGCAATGAAAATGTTACATTTACAAATACAAATTCAAGAATAGTATTGATTGAAAGAATGTATGATATATTCAATTTTCATTAAGATATGAATTATAAACAAATTCGAAAAATCTTACTCCCTCTGGACCAGCTGTTTCTGCACAGGAGACTTTTTTCAGTCAACTGTACTAAATTTTGACTGAATTTTTGAATGCATAGATAAATAAAAATATTATCGTATCTAATATTGTTGGAATCGTCATAACATGTAGTTTATTAATATCAAAGTTTCATATCTTTATAATATACGTAGTTAAAGATATTAGCAGTCAAACACGTGTAGTGAAGACCGTGAAAAGTCAGTTGTGCACATCCAGCTGGTACGGAGGGAGTAATAAAAACCAATTAAATGTTGTCACAATGTGTGAATTGCTTTTTTGGCATTTGGATGTCACAATCATCATTTAAACATCAAATATCAAATCGATTCCATCCTGTCAAACGTCCGACATCAAAAGATAATCTTTATTAAGCCGTCATAAAGATATCATGATTTACTTTAAAATTTACAGTGTGCTAATGTTGATTGGAGTTTTGAACTTTGCTCAATCAATTCGAACCCGCCACGCAGAGGGACACGTGTTAGTTTCCTGGGCCCCGCCACCTCAATCTTCTCCCGCTATTTTATCTTTCTTTTCCCGGTCTCTCGCACTCACTATATGGACTCTGTTTTCCGACACACTTCAACGGCCGTAAAGATTCTCGTATGTTCCGGTCAGCGCCCACAGTTTTAGTATTCGATCACACGTACGTTTCCTTATCCTTTCTTTAGTAAAACCCGGAATCTTTTCACAGTATTTCCGCATTTGTATATTTGTATTCTGATTTCTGGAACAAACGAGGTTTTGTCCGAGCATATGCCACCTTTTATATATATTTACCCAGAAATTCAGTGCAAAATTACACCTTTTCTAATCATCATTTACATGGTAGATTTTTCTTTTGAATGGGAGGAGTTTGTTCATGGAGGAAAGATTGCAGCGGCGAGGAATATAGTGTTCGCCGAGGTACCTCCGGCGAGTATTACAGATGCCGGAGTTGTAAAGGGCCGATTAATTATGGCTATCGAGTCGCCGGAAAAGTTACTTCGCCGTCTCTTATGGAGCTGTGTATTCACGAGATACGCTGGGAAATTTTCAGATACCCGTCGTTTTCTATGCTGCCGAGAGATATAAGCCAGTTGGTGTTTAATGATCTTGTCTCCTGCCATCTTCTTTGTGATAGTTCGATTCAAGCTTTTGCAGACTGTGCTTTGCAGGTGATTTGATAGCTTTGTAAGTTTGTAGTTTTCGAACCTTCTTAATTTGCTGCTGATGCATGTTTGATTCTCGCAGGATATGTACCTTAGGGGTTGTCCGGGAGTGAAAGACAGTTGGATGGATGTTCTCTACTCGCAAGGATCGTCCTTACTGTCTCTTCATTTGTCGTGCTCTGATGTTTCCGACCTAGGATTGTCTCGGCTTATGAATTGTACGAACCTTCAAGAATTAGTTTTTGATCATCTTGATGGTATCTCTGAAACTGCAGCAAACCAACTTGGAGGTTACCATTTCTATCTTATAATAACACCTATGAACTGCATTTAGTTTAGTTTAGATTAGTTCGTTAAATGTTTAAATGTTTTTCTCACTTTAGGTTTTCCAAATTTGGCTCATTTGAGTTTCATAAAGAGCAGTTCACTCACTGGGGAAGGAATGAATGCGCTATCTAGGTTATATAACCTGGAAGAGTTAACGTTTGATAGATGTCCTCGAATTCATGGCGGTCTAGTCCACGTAAAAGGTTTGTTTCTTGATTACTTATTATCATTTGATATAACAATTTTATTTCATTTGTCATTTATTATGAAACTTTGATTGTTATTCATTAGTCATTGTTATATAGTCCATACTATGATTGTCTTTTTTGCAGGCTTGACAAAGCTGGCATCTCTTAAGATTAGGTGTTGTGAATGCATTACAGATTCCGACATGGAGTCTGTAGCAGGTATTCTAACAGAAATACTTGTCTCAACTCCTCCTGGAGTTTGTTAAATTAAGGTTTGTCGTGCTTCAGGACTTGTTAATCTGAGTGAATTACGGATTTCATCTGTAAGCATTACCAACGTTGGAGTTTCTTACTTGAAGGGTAAGTAGGCCTTTGCATTTGTTACATCGTTTTTTCTTACTCATTTTTTCTTTACTAAGTTGCATTTCCTTATAAAATCATTACCACCTATTGTAGATTTGAGCAAACTCGTTTCACTGACTGTGGAGGGATGCAGTGTGACTGCAGCATGTTTGGATTCGATATCAGGTTTTTCTTCTTTTGGAAATCCATAGTATCTTCTAACTTTAAGGATTTCCCTGAATATTTTTCTTCGTTGTGCAGCTGTTGTTTCTCTGCAAGATCTTGATCTGAACAGATGCTTACTTTGTGATGATGGATGTGATAAACTTTCTGGTAATCTGTCTGCTCTTTTGGTTATCTGATTACCTCTCTAACTCGATCTCACAGCGTTCATTCTGTTCTTGCAGCATTCAAACGTTTGAAGTCGTTGAACTTGGGGTTTAATGATATTACAGATTCATCTCTGGTTCATTTGAAAGGTTATTGTTCAATGTCTTGAAATAATTCTTCAGAATCTGATAATTGTACTTCCACTTATTTGGTTGGATGAGCTATGAAAACTTTTGTCTGTCTCAGGTTTAACGACATTGGAAAGCCTGAACTTAAACTCTAGTGGGATTGGGAATGAAGGACTTGCTAATCTAGCTGGTAACTTTCTTACAGCTGGAAGCTTTTTATTGGCTATAATGATGCTGACACTTTGAAATTTAGGTCTAAGGGGGCTGAGAAATTTGCAGCTGTCGGATACTCAAGTTGGTAGTAGAGGGCTCGACCATCTTTCTGGTAATGAGGATTTCTGCAGTTGATGTCTCAAACTTAGGATTGCTAGGTTATTTACTCCATGTTTGTTTTGTTAACCTAGGAAGATGTCCATTTCAGGTCTAACAAACTTGGAGGAAATCAATCTGTCACTCACATCCGTAGCTGACAGTGGACTATGGAAGTTATCCCAGTTGAAAAATCTGAAGTTTCTCAATTTAGATGCTCCTAAGATAACTGATCATGGTCTTGCTATGCTCACAGGTAAGAACAAGTGACTTTTTAGTGTTATAGGCTTATAATGGAGTCATTTCTCTTATTAGCTGCTCTAGCTACTTTAATTGTTTCTCTCTTATTCTGGAGATTTTGAAATTTAAAGCGAATGTAGGGGAAAACTAGCTGAAATCTACCACCTTTGTCATTTCGATTTGTTTGGTAAAAAAAAATATAAACACATAGAAACCTAAGAGGTCAAGTTCCGTGCAGGTTTGACCGGAGTGACGCACTTGGATCTATTTGGTGCTCATATTTCCGACTCAGGAATAAACTGCCTGACTTGTAATTCCTCTTTTGCTCCCATAAACTACACTCTGATTTTAACTTATATAAACTGTTATGTGTTTATTTACTGATTTATTTTCACCGTGTTGAGTTAGATTTTAAGAGTCTGCAATCGCTAGACATATGTGGAGGAAGATTGACAGATGCTGGGGTGAAGAACATCGAGCATCTTACCTCCTTGGAGATTCTGAACCTCTCCCAGAATCTCAACCTTACAGACACTGCACTGAAGTTTGTTTCAGGTACTTCTGTTATTCAGACATCAACTATTGTTTTACTAATGTTACAGAAACTGCATCATTTTGTTCCTCGTACCCTTGCAGGACTGACTGGTTTGATTTCCTTAAATGTCTCTAATTCTGGTGTAACAAATGAGGGGCTGTGGTTTTTGAAGCCGTTGAAGAAGTTGAATTCGCTGTATCTCGACTTCTGTAACGTTACAGGGTCGGAGATTAAGAAGCTTCAGTCTAGTTACCTTCCAAACCTCGTGACTTTCCGACCACAATCATGAAGAGGAAGGGCTTATGGCCAACTTACTATGTGTACATATGGAACTGTGATGAAGCTCTAGTGTGAAGGAAAAGAAATAATGGTTTGGGGAATAACTAGTGTGTAAATATGGAAATTATTTTACCTTTGTTTCCTTATTGGCTTCTTGCTCCTATTATTTTTTAGCTAAAAGGAGCCAGCACCTTTGTAATTTTACTGAAATAATTGTGTAATGTTGTACTATGTTGAATAAATATGGTTTACAATTACAAGGAAGCACTGAAGTAGCATACTAATTCAGATGATGTCAGAAGTTTAAAAAAAGATGAATGCAAGGTATCTTACTATAAGTAGTCGAGAAAACATAGTACAAACCAAAAATCCTAGGTTGTATTATACACAATACTAACCTGTAGAATTACACAAATTTGTCTTTCCAACACAGCTGGAAATGCAAGAAAGGTATATGTATATAGTTTGCTACTATATGTAATGAATCCCACGTGAGCGACAATGCATGTAATGTATGTATCGGTAACCAGACACCGAACTCTAGCTACCAAAAATGCATGCAACACGCGAAAACAGCCAAAGCAGAAACCAGACCCAAAAAAAGAAAGTGATTTCAGCCTCTTCTACTTGTCCATCCTTGGACAAAAACTGTAATTGATCCTTTCAACATTAAACGAGGAGTAAAACACAAGACCATAGACTGCAGCTGTTGTGGTAGCATGAAATAACTGCAACACAATAACAAATGAACCCTCAAATTAGCCATGGATTGAACACAATATTCACTCTGATCAAACAATTACAAAGAAAGCAACTTCTACCTAGATAACATGATTACAAAATAAAGTGATTTCCCACAACATGAGCCACGTACAAGGGTGTATTCAGTTTAATCATATGAAATACATATCATGGTATTCAACAATATGATGAAATGATTAGGGTTTGGATAGTTAATTTTTTTTAGTCATACAACAGTTTGGAAACAATAAGGTCAGCAAATATGGTGAGAAATACCAAAAAAGGTAAGTATAGTAAGATTCTTAACAGCATAAATGGCATGATCTCACTTACAATAAATGCAGCACAAGAGATACTATGGCGATAAGCAGCTTAGCAAATCTTTTCTCGCTTTTCCATAAAGCAGAACAGTCTGAACAGGTAACAAGCAATTATGCATGTCCAAGGGCATGATAGAGCTTAGAGACTCGCCGCCTCAGCACTGGTTCTAACCGAAAAGAAGGAATTCCACTCTGCCATTTCTTTGCTTCGTACATCTCATTCCAGGCCTGCACTATCTCATCAATGTTGAATCCCAACCCTAAAACCACTTTAAAATGTCAGAAAAATGTGAAGCCAAACATAATAATAAAATTAAAAATTCTAGTATGCACTCACCTTCTAATGCGGTATCATTACAACAGTGGTTCTTCATCATAACAGCAATATCTGAGGAAGAAGCTCCAGCAAGTTCAAACTTTTCAATAGAAACCTCCAAACATTCATGCCAAACTGGAAGTCCTATCTTATACTCCATCAGTGATCTCTCATAGAGCAAGGTACCCCATAAAACATATATTTGAGACCTCATATATTTAACTTGCTCAGCAGTTTCAGCCTCAGAAATGTCCTTAATCGTGTCAGCCAACTTCATTTTTTGCAACAAGCCTTTAGCCGTATTCTGATGCTGGAGTTTGTGTAGGCGCATTTCTTCTGCATCTTCCAACATCAGCATTCCCCTTTCCATGTGTTCCTCAGCTTTATTGTAAAGATCTAAAACATCCGTAAAAGGCCATGTTTCCAAATCGACATTGTTTCCAACAGCGTAATACCAAGAAAGCTTTGCCCGCTCAAACTGCTGCTGCCCAAGAGCCAGAATAGCTTCATAAAAATTTGGCATAATACGAAGAGCTTCTTCATATTTCTTCCCAGCTTCTGAGAACTGCTTTTGTGCCCATTCGTATGCAATGTTGACCTGCTCAGGAACAGATGACTTTGAAGCACCTTCACTGAAGTAAACTCTCTTTCGAGCCCTTGACATGTACACGTTTCCCGAATTGAACAGAGCCAAAGCAGCCATTTCCTGGAACTTATCACTAGCCATGCTCAACGAGTCTTGAGCCTCCTCACTGGTGACCACCTCTTCCAAGCCCTCAGAGTAAAGTTTCATCCCAAGCTCATTAAGATCCAAGTAAGAATCAGGATCAAAACCAATGTACTTCTTGAAGAGATGAGCAAATTGTATGATCCAATCCTCAATGCACACTGGTTGATTCAGAAGCTCCGCATTTCCTCCCAATTTTCCATTTTCCGTATTTTTGTGTTTTTTTGAATGACTTTCCCTGTTGAACTTATCAAATAGCGGATCTTGCTCTGGATTAACCTCCACAAGGTACAGCCTGAGAGAGCCATGATCTGCAGCTGCTTCAGCCAACCTCAGTTCATCCGTGGTCGTGATAGTCACCAAATCACCTTCTTGATCCCTATATTTGACAAGAACGCCTCTCAAACCTGGAAACCGATCATCTATAGCTTCTCTTAGCTTCAAAGTACTGCAGCTAAAAGGAATCTGTGTACACCTTATATCTTCTCCAAACACAAGCTTTACAGATCGTTGAGCCTTTGTTTCAGCTTTACTGGCTATTTTTTCTTCCACCACCAGCTTATCTTTGGTATTCTTGTCATCCATAGAGTCCCCAGCCTCATCCTCAAACTTCTTTTCACTTCTTACTGCAACAGGCTTCAGCTTGGGCTCAACAAACCGTTTTTCCCTTGTTGCTGCATCAGCTATGACCTTGGGTTTCTTATTCTCAACTTCTGCCTCAAACTTCTCTTCTTTTACCGTGGCATCAATCTTCACCTCTGCATTCTTATTCTCAGCTTCCTCTTCAAGCTTCTGTTCAGAGGTAGTTGCAGGATCAACTCTCAGCTCGGGCTTTTTGTCCTCAGCTTCCCTACTAAGCTCTGGCTTCTCATCCGCTTTGTTTGGAGCATCTTTACCTTCCTCGTCCTTCTCAGACACTGTAATCTTGCTGAGTTTCTTCTTCAGCAATTTCTGTCTTAAAGCCTTAGCTGGATTTGATACCAAAGATAATGGATCAACATACTCAGGAACTTCAATCGAATCCAGAATACTGTCCTCATCATCACTGCTCCATTCCTCAATCTCTTCTTGCACTCTCTCAGCAATCTCAAGAGCCATGATATTCCTCGGCTCCATATCAAGAACTATATTAACATCTCTCATAGCCAAATCCAACCTATTCAGACCCTCGTAACACCTAGATCTCTTCAACAATGCCTTACTATACTTGGGGGTAACTTCAAGGGCTAGATTGCATTCACGGATAGCTTTTGGAAACTCGATCAGCCCCATCTGCATATAACTTTCGGCCATATTACTACGCAGATAGGAAACATCTACGTGATTCCTCGGAAGCAATTTGATAGCCTTCTCGTACTTCAACAGTGCCCCTTCATAGTCCCTCTTCTGAAACAACTTGTTCCCCTCATTCTTCAGCTCATTCGACATGGCAATGAACAAAGCATTGTCCTTATCATAGGCCAACACTTTCGGGCTACTACTACATTCTCCCTGGCTTGAATTCGATTTAGCTGAACTAGGGCTATTCATTCTCGAGCTGGCTTTATGCGATAACGTCCTTTTCGTCTTCCCCATTTCAAAATCCTAAACACAATCTGGACGTCACCCAAAACTAACTAAAATCCAAACACAAAAACCCCCAGTTTAAATCAATCAAACACAATACATATGGGGGATGAAATCCCCGGATCCAAAAGGGCTCCTTTTTAATACAAATCAATCGATTATGTTCCAAGAAACAAGAACAACACAAAAAATAGGGGGCAAATTCAACCAAGAACTGAACTTTATCACCTCCAACAACAAAGGGCTAAACAAGAATTAACGTTGTTCCCCTCCGAATCAGGAATTATTACAACATTAAAAGGAAAACCCAATTCAGAGGGATTGAATTACAACGATAATAAAGAACAGGATTGTTGAAGGAGCCTAGGAGAAGCAAGGAATAATAACAACAACTTAGCTGAAAGAGATGGGTAGCTCGCTTTCTTCAAGAACCTTGATAAAAATTGTTCGAAAGAATTTCAGGAAGTTGAATAAAAGCCGACCACGAATGTATGTTCAGGTCGGGTCCGTCTTCTTTTAATTTTGTTCTGTAAAGAGAATACGCAATCTTCAAGTTAAAGCCACAAAAAAGGGGAGGAAAATATACGGCCAAAGGGAAATCAACAAAAATTAATGAAGCATCTTTACATTAATATAATCGCACTACTCTGCGATTTTGCAAATGTGAAATTTGTTTTTTCACGTAGGTGTGGGCCCCGCATTACCGTGTACTCCAAGGTTGTGGCGCGTATTAATGTTGCCAAGTGTTGCCAAATCGTGGTCTTGGTTTGACTATTGAAGTTCTCTCAACGGAAGTTGGAAAACTCCAAGGTTTGTTTAACTTTAACAGAGAATCAAATTGACCGAGTCTTGTTTACTTTTTGGCGCAAAAGCTTTTTATAAGCTACAACATCGTTCATAGACCATGATTCTACGACATCATTTCCTCTTTAAATAAGTAAGAACATTGAGTAGCTTCCTACCATGGGGGTCTAACCGTGACGCAAGTGATGTGTTTGCCTCAGAGTATCTTCAATGGTGAGAGGGTCAAGAGTAAAAATATGTGTCAAATGTTTAAATTGTATTAGGTGTCAATATATGAGGTAGGATTGAAGATTTTTATTTTGAAGTTTGGTTCTCCAATGCAACCATCAAATTGTCACAAAGGCCCCGTTTGGTGACGAGAGTTTTGGAGAGCGTTTAGCTTTTTGGTTAAATATGGATGGTTGACTGGTCAATCAGCTCTTTCTGGTGTTTGGTGAGGAGAGTTTTCTAATTAGCTTTTTTGGTGAAACCTCTCATTTCTGAAACGCTTGAAAGGGTAGCGTTTGTAAAAAGTTAATCAAAGAAATATTACAAAATATTTTTTTTATCCTTATTCCTCACAAATTTCATTTTCTTCATTAATCAGATTCCTTTAAATTAATAATTGTGTACGTACAATTCAAACGACAAAATTCAATACACATTTACATATCTTGCGTCCGTACATTTTATAAGGGATTTTACCATACTAATTAATTTTTGAAATATTACAAATATTGGAATTAAAATGGTACACAATAATATATACCAATTTAAAAATTTTAATTTAAAATATTTTTTTAATTCTAAAAATAATTTTTTAAATAAATGTAGTTACACTAATAAAGTAATAATTCAAACAACAAATATCATGAAAATCAATAAACATATAAGTGATAATAATTTTCGATAAACATGTAACACACTACAAAAAATAATTAATAATAAGTTGTAATAATGTCTATTTCAGTCATTTAACGTTATGAAACAGCTATCAGCTAATTGTCATTTTCCAAACACTCATAAACGCTAGTCAAACCTCTAGTCAAAACAGGTAATAGAATCCGCTAACAGCTAACAAGCTAAACGCTGATTGCCAAGCGAGCCAAAAATATCATTAAATTAAATATTGCATTTATGTTTCAAATTTAAAAATGGAAGGATATAATGATTAAAACTCTACATTTGTTAAGTTGTCAAATTTAAGGTTTCAATGTGAGCATCAATATATAGAGGGTGTAATTGACACCTTCAATCCACATCATATGCCACCTATGATTGACCCATACAATGATGTCTGGGTTGGAGACGATTTTTGCAATTTCTCACTCTCATTCCTACATTTCAATTGATATTTTTGAAAGTGAATGTAGCATTGGAGATGCTCTCAGGCCCCCAAAATATTGCAATTTTTGAGGCCCCAATTTTCTAAAATATAATATCAAATATTACAAAAAAAAAAAGAAAAAAAAAATCTGAAAACCCAGATTTATTTTAGCGTCTTCGATTCTGTGACTTCTCCCGACTCAGGGTTTTTAAATCTTAAAAAAATCCGACCAAACTCGGGTGCAGGTATACAGCGATTAGGGGTCTCTATAAAACTAAGTATGTTTTGAGTATATATGGGGGCCTCTTTTTTAGTTCGCTTCAGGCCCCGAAAACCCAGGACGTTCTTGTAAATTGGTAAAAGGAAAGACAATTTCTTAATTAGATTCCGGAATGATCATGGTTAATATATAAAAGATCAGTCTCGAAAGTGCGAAGATCAAACATGAAAATGAAAACCATCACCAACACTAAATGTTTAACATGTAAATGGTTATGTTTGAAAGTGGTATAAACCGAGAGTTGGAAATAGTATCCACGAAAAGAAATTTTTCTGGAAAGAAATTCCGTTTTGTAGTGGCTTATTTCAATAGCTATAATGTGGCTTTTGGAAATTAACACTTCACATAGAAAGTGGGATGTAAAGATGATACCGAAAGGGGAAAACAGTGATGTGAAAATATGATTGTTGAGATATGCAGTAGGTGTAAAGTTGATGATCTTCTAATATCATAATGTGATTAATTTACAGTATTTTAGTGGGAAAATAACGTGGGACACCAAAAACGAATCCACGCAAATTCTATGTTGTTTTGATTCCAACTCAAACGTAATATACAAAAAGAATTGGTTTAAGACTCAAAACTATATAATTTTAAAACAGGACTTTGAAATCAGTTTAAAACTATTAAAGCAAGTGTGTGGGAGGACGCAATCTGATTCGATATTTATACATTAGTTCAGTTTTTTATTTTTTTGAAAACACCATTAGTTCATGTTCTTATGTTCTTTCTTTACACTTTATGTTCTTTCTTTCATGTGCACACATATAATTGAAAAATGAGAGTTGTATAATAGTTTATCCAACGAGGCAGCCAAGAAAACAGCCTTGCCGTTTATGAAATCGGAACATTATTTGGTGACCCCAATATGAATGTAAATGCATAAATGATAAAACCCATCCCGTCCTTTTGTAGGACAAAATCTGAGTGAGCAATAGCCTGTAAAACGGTACCTTTACGCTAAAGGCAATGCGGGATGTAAAGAAAGACTCGATCTCATGAACATGATATGTCCTCCGATTTTCTAAATATAACTCGCTGATTTTTCTTTTGTTTTTTCAACTCAACTTATGACTAATTGTAAATTTTAATAAATATACAAGTAATAAGATAATTAAGTGTGATTTTTTTTTTTTTTGATTCTTTGCAACATATACTTTTTCAATATCAAAATTTTCGATATTTTATTACAGTTATTGGTGAACATTAATGCTATAAAAATATTATAATAAAAGTGAATCATTATAAAGATTTTGGAGGAAGTACAAATCTCATCCATTATTCTTTTTCTTACTTTCATTTAAATGTTATCTTCTTAATATTTGCGTTCGAAAATCACATTTTAAAAAAGCTTCTGTGAAGGAGAGTCATGGTGTGAGACATGTTTTATGTTGTTTGATATTATAATGAATTTGTCTCACTCCTAATACTCCTAATTTGAGTATATCATCACATTGAAAATGTCATCAATGTCGTTTGGCAACGGAAAGAAATGAAAATGAGAGTTTGATAGAGTCTACTAATCCTATTCCCACGTGACCTCAACGACCATGTCACAGTTGGTAGAGTTTGGTATTCATAAAGATCATGTGAGCCATCGGTTAACTACTAAACTAGAATCGGTTAACTCTGTGAGATGGGCACTGCAAGTAGTTCACCATCTTCCCATTTCCAGCTACCATTTTCAACACAATATGTGAGAATTTACAAAATAAATCCTACTGATTGTTCATGATGGTCTGTCCAAGGAACATTGCATTGCGGATTACTTGTTCGTTTGGGAGGTATGACATGTGTGGTTCAGGAATTTTGGTTTTGGTTCAAAACTTGTTTGTTTCGGACATCATTTTGGTTTTGATTCAAAACCCAATTTTGACTAGGTTTTGAGTTTTTATTTAATTTTTTTTTTGTACAAAATTAAAAATAAGGACAAATATAGTAAACTAAGTACATTTTATAAAATGTTTATGGATAATATTGTTGGTATTAGTTAGACAAATTCAGTTTAAAACAAAACCTTCGGTATAATTTACATCTTCTATATCAATTTTTATTCAAATCCATAAGTAAAGTATGTTCAATTTCATGGATCTTGTGCAAATTAATAAGGGGTTGTTCTCCCTTACCTTATTTGAATTTATCTGATCTCATTTGAACAGAAAAAAAAAATCTGAATTGAAAAAAAAAATTATATGAACCCATCTGAACCGGGGGAAAACTCAGATAAGGTGGGGAGAACAAGTCTTAAGTGTAAACTAAAACAAATTGACAAAATTTAATTAACAACCACGCTCAATTATTCAATTACTCCAAACATCAAATATATCATCTTTAACCCTATGTTTAACAAGATCACAAACTAAAATCTCAGTAGCACATCCGGTTGAATTCATGGGAGCTGATTTCGGCGGTGAAATCAAAACCTTAATACCCTTGCAAGTCAATTCCAATTGGGCCGCACCCAACACATTCACATTCTTGCACTTCACCGCTATTAACAGATCAAATTCCACCATTTTGCCATTGATCACGTCCTGAGTTGTAGAATTGGCAATTATGTGGTTCAACCGCAACTTCTCGGTCGAACCGTATAGGTAAATCACGGTTCGGTTCCTAGGCGGTTGAACCGAAGGGTACCCTTGGTGGAAGTTGACAATTGGTACATCTGGCGCAGCTGATAACCCCACATTGTATTTAATGTCAGTGCACACTGTAGCTTTATAAGCAGGATTTACCAAGTTCAGCCCAACCATCCAATCACCAGAGACTTGATCATCAACGATGTTGAGATTTGAAAAGCAGAAATTTGCTAGACTGATTTCCTGGATACGGTGGTCGCGAATGTCGTTCCTATGAGATATCACCATATATATAGTTGAATATACACTTACACCAGTAAATAAGAGCACAAAAACACCCAGGGTAATAGAGCTATTCTTATTAAAGCCCGTCCAATCGTTGTTCGGCCTTGGATTTCGGTAACCAGCCTCCATTTGTGATAGTTTTGATGAATTGTACGAAGGATCAAATATTTACTTGAAATTAGAATGTTCAATCTGATTAAATACAAATTATGAATAAGCTTTTGTGGATAAGTTTCATGATCTAAAAAGGAAACAGATAGGCATGGATATTTAGTAAGGAAATTTGTGATATTGTGTATGATTGTGTATTTGTAACAAGATTTGAAATAAATTACCATATTTCCTTCAAATCATAATATCCTATCCTATCGAGTATTTTTTTAAGGTAAATATTTATTACTTTCAGAATTTACTGAAAATCGTCCAGTTGCGATTAAACATGGGCAGGTATAACTCCCTTTAATAGGGGGCGCGACACTAGGGATTGAGCTAAATAACATAATAAACTCCAAGGTGACCAACATGGTCCCGTAAAAGTACTAATCCCTAACTCCGATGATTTCACCATTGACATTGTCTCATCTGGACAAACTTTCCTTACAACGAAGGGCTTCCAGTGGTGTTCCTCATCTTCTTGCTCCCATGATATGCATTCGGGGGGTCCTCGAGCATCAATTCCTACCTCAGCGAGCTGTAACTGCTCGCTGGATATTTGCAAACAAGTAAAAAACTGAACTAATAGTCCAAAACCAAAACAAAATGACAAACTAAGGTTCCATCTGGATGGTTCCATCTGCCTCGACTCATGGATCATGGTGGGACTGGGCCTCATCGCCGGTCTCCGCCTGAGTTTCAGCTTTCTCCTCTCCATGTTTGATGTCGTTCCACGAGACGCCAACCACCATGTACAGCCACCAGACGCCCCAGTACTCGCCGATCACGCCGGCGAGTGAAACCACAAGCAGGAACACGCCGACGACAATCGTCGCCTTCTGGAAGAAGCCTTCGCACTCGATGTTGCCGTGCCTCTCCAGCCATCCGCCGCCGAGAATCACCACCGAGAGGATTAAGCTCACGGTGTTCAGCAACCCCACCAAATTGTTGCTAACCTTTACAGATCTCAGATCTCCCAAAAGGCACAGTCGATTCATGTTCTTGCTCGCTCGATCTCCGGTTCTTCCCGTTCGAATGGGAATTCGCTGACGCTCAGTATTCCAGCGGGCTTGAGCAGCCCGGCGGCCATCTGAGCCTTCAAAAACCTCATCGGAAAGCTCTCGTTCACCTTCCCCGACGGACTCGCCGTTCCGCGTAAGGGACTCATAATCACGATTTTGGTGTCATTCTCCATCGTGATTTCAGGTCTGCAGTGTTGCTGATGATAATCAACGGAAGATTGTATCCAAATTATGGTGGGAATCGACCGCTTTCCAAAATTCTTGTTGGACAAGGTAAAGTTCTACCTAAACCTTAGAAGGGTTCATGAGAGTCAACATAGTACCTATCCTATCGAGTATCTTGTTGTACACTACATACATAATATCATAAAATATCCTTAATAAAATTGAATAAGAAATAAATAAGGAGTATATACAAACGTAATAAATAACATCTTTAAATAATAACTAGTTTTAATGCCCGTCGTGTGATGCACGACGCTTTTGCAGAATATTTTTATTAAAGATTCATAATTTATTTATTAAAAATAATAATATTTTGTATTATAGGTATTGCATAACATTTAACATATGGCATAACATTGTTCATCTATAATATGTAGTTGAAAATTTTGTATCAACACAATGGTGTATTTTTTACGGATTAAACAAAGGAAAACGAAAGAATCTTAACAACAATAGTAGAAGATGTCTAGTGTAAGAATGAATAGCAAAATATAAAAGATCGACCTCCACAAGAGTCAAGAGAACAAGAATCATGCATATTTTACAGGCTATTCTTCATGTGCACAATCTGAGATGGACCTTATCTGATATGAGCCTAATGTCTCCTGATGTATTGTCTTTAGCCCCTGTGAATAGTTTCATACACTCTCAAGTCTCAACATATTATGCAGGTATATTGGAAGCTCCCTAGGGCTGATTGTAAGCTCAATACAGATGGTTTCAGTCTCGGAGTTTCCCAGCAGGCAGGAACTGGGGATGGTCCTAAAGAATAAAGATGGAAGAGTTATTAAAGCAAGAGCCGTCTTTATCCAACACAAAGATAGCCTTGAAGCAGAGGTTTTTGCTCTTAAAGGGTATTGAAATGACATACTATCTTGGTGTCACCAGTCTTGAGGTAGAAGTAGACTCCCTGGTCCCATTGCATACCCCCTCCGTCCCAACCAAAATTTCTTACTTTTCTTTTTGGTCCGTCCCAACCAAAATTTCTTACTTTCGTTCTTTCCTCTTTTGGCAAAAAAAAAAACAACTACAAAAGGTAAATATACCCTTAATGAATTCTAACAAACAATAACAATGAGTGATATTCCATTTATACCCCTTAAAAATTCCACTTATAAGATATAAAATACATTTTTCTTAAAGTTCGAGTCAAAGTCAACTAAGAAGTTTTGGTTGGGACGGAGGAAGTATGCTCAAGAAGCAGTACAAGATCCCATGGAGACTCGTTGATTTTATGAGGACTATATGAGACCTACAAAGTGAGTTTACTGTTTTTTTCTCTCATATATTCAGGGTAGCTAACTCTGTTGCAGATTTTTTAGCGAAATTAGCTAGTACTACAATGTTAAATCATGATTTCAACCACTCTAATCTCCTTGGTGAAATTAGGGGTCTGGTTGGTCTTGATAGCAGAGAGTTCCCCTATCTAAGAGTAAAATAAATGTTTAGAGCTTTTTACTGGTATATGGTTCTTGATTGCAGGATGCAACATCTGTAACTGAGGAGATACTCATTTGCACTTATTGCTTAGGTGTTTCTCTTCCAATAAAATGTACATCCCATTATACACTCAGAGTACTCCTAATGTCTCCCCATTTGCAGGAAAATATCACAAGGCCTTTTGTCGGCAAAACTTCAAATCTCCTTAAATCTAAGAAGATCACAACCATGAATCTCAGCAGCACGTCCGATGGTGTTGATTAACGGAGCTGATTTTTTCGGTGAATTCAAAATTCTTAAACCAGTGCAAGTGATCAGTACTGTAATCTGGTTACTATCTAAATCCTCAATAAACTCGATCTTAAATTTGATTGGCGCCAATGTGATCAGATCAAACTCAAGAACTCCATTTTCGATCACGTCACGAGATATGGAATCCGCGACCGGATGTCTTAACCTTGACTTCTCCGACGAACCGTGGACTTCCTCTAAACCAACGTTCCAACCTCGACTTCTCTATTTTAAAGGGAGATGATCATTTAATACCCTTATTTTAATACAAGTTTTTATACCTGACCATTACCTTTAATCTAATCTAATAGTCACTTCAAAAAAAATCTAATATTTGGAATTAGTTAGTATATTTGATTTCTTAAATCATTTTCCCTTAATTTCTTTAATTCGTTCTTTCGGATTTTTTTTTCTCCCTCGCCCTAAACCAGTAAACCTGCATCTTAGGAGTCGTTTGGTACGCGTAAATTATGTGGGAATAACAAAATGCTAGGATTTCGGATAACTTGTGATTGTTTGGTTGACGGAGAACACATAAAATGCAGGAATTTACAATTACTCTGTTGAAAGAATTATAAAATCCGTACGTATGCAACCAAACAATTTTACCAGATTCTGATCATTTAGCAAGGAATGAAAAACCGAATAATTACAAATTCTTACGTGAACCAATTCCAGATATGAAGGGACGCTTATCAATCTGTAATTAAATTCCCACAAAATAGTAAAATCCTAATATATAGTAAAAAAAATTAAATTATCGTAATATCCCACCGCCGTCCTCCGTCCTCCGTCATCCCCCGTCATCCCCCAAATCCTCAGCACAATTTCCCCCTGCCGCCCAATTCACGGTTTCACCCACGTCAGACGCGCTCAGTTTCGCCCACGTACACCTCAATCCACAACCCATTTGGATCCCTATGCAACAGTAAGCAGATTTTGTAGTTTTATGTATCAGTTCAGATTTATATCTCAGTATTCTAGTTTTAGTTCTGCAACTCTTTTAGTTATCTTTACCATTCTTCTTATGGTGTGTTCATATTCCTTGCAGTAGTACTCATGGTGTGCATATACAATACACGTCATCTCTATTTTATTAAGCTACATTTACAGTTCAGTCGTTGGATTTGGATTTTCTAATGGTCTAGTATCATCCAAATGTTGTCTGACCTAAGTGGCATGATGATGCTTGGTATTAAGGACTTTGGGTTGATGATTAAATGTGTTTAGAACCTTTTTTGGATTTGCCTGGATTTGATATGAGTTGATGTTTGCTGTCTAAAATTTCATTGCAACTGCAAAAAAATTATCTCTCAGTTGAGATTGCAATGTAGCATCAATTATTTGTTGTGCATAATATTGCCAACATATACTTACTGATGCTAAGTGTAATTCTTAATTCTTCGGTAGAAACCTTTATTTTTATTGTGTTGTTCCCCTGACTTTGCCGGGTGTTTAAATCTATAAGTTGTGATAGTTTTATTTAATATTATCGATGGTTCATCTGGTTTGATACTTGAGATGTTTTTAACATGAGAGTCAACTTGTCATAAAGGTGATGAGTCATGCATTCTGTATTGAATCTGGGGTTCATAGATTTTACATTATGATGGGTGTTTGTGCAGTATATTGTGTGGTAGCCTTGTAGGCAATCAAATCTTGGAATAAAAGGACTTCAGCTTGATGGTTAAATGTCATTATAAGCCTGGTTGTATTCATTTAAATTTTTTTTATTTTGAACATATTTTGGATGTGCTAATTGTTTTTAACATGGGAGGCTTGGGAAGTAGTGCTTCAGTTTAATGATCTATCATTCTTCTCTGCATGTTAAGCATGGCTATATCTTTGCACGATCTGAGTAACTGATATGCTGTATAATTCTTATCAAGTTCATCTTTACCTGTCTTGGAGTCATGGTGATCTTAAGATGGATTCACAGTAGCTGCTTTGGTCATTATTTTGTGTATATTTACTTGGTAAGCACTATGACTCTCAGACTCTAGAATCTACTTTCCGGGAGAATGTCTTCCCTTATTGAAGAATCGATGACCAAAAGTATAGTAATAATTATTTTTTGAGGAAACCAAAATGATATATTTTTATGTTGAATCAAAGCATGATTAGGAGTATTTTACTGCAAAAAAATAAAATTAAAACCTGTTTTTGATGCTGAAATAGAGTCTCAATAGATCTTTTTGTTTATGTATTTTCTAGCTCAAATAAAACATGTTTATGTATATTTATTATGGTGAATGAAAGTTATTTTTGCACTGTAATATATCTTGATTGTGCCTGCTTTGATACTGAGTTTCTGATTGGATGAAAATTGTCTTCCTGCTGAAATAGAAGCTCATCAGTTGATGGTGCATTTTTCTTTCAAATAAGATGAAAGGCCATTATGAATCGGAATGAGATCTTAATTTTATTATTGGCAAATACCATTTATAAAGATAGGTGAAAACAGAAAACTTGTTTGATCTAAGCATTTTTAAGTAGTTTAATTGTTTCTCAGTCTGTTCATTTTTATTGATATGCTACGTTTAGCAACGGAGTGAAAATTCACATACATTTGAAAATTTACCCTTTGTGTTCAAGATGAAATAATGGTGTCATTTTTCATGCCTTCAACTATCTTCTGTTGTGATTTTTTTCACACTTAGTCAAAGATATATTGCTCATATATTTAACTGGGATTAGATGCATTCAAATATGAAAATTGCATTTGAAACTTTCAACCCACTTCCCTAAAAATCAAGAAACCCCTGGTAAACTCATATTCATATTCCCAAACACCCTGTCTCATCATTGACGGTTTCTCTAATCTTGCTAACCTTGTAATCCCTAGGGTTTATCGTGTTTTGAAGTAAATTCATATCAATTTCTCCGACTTTCGATGCTGCAAGTTTCTGTTTTGTGAATTACATTGTGTTTTTTGCTTGATTGTTAGGATACTTTTTCGATTCACTATGTAAAAGTTGTGTTTAATTCTAAGGACGGAGAATAATTGATCAGTTGTTTTTTTAGGTTTTAGAGTGAGGGATTATGGCGTCTTCTGATGATGAAGATGAGAGATTGCCCACTGAGGTCTCTGATTATTACTTTGAGGATGGCAATAATGTGCCTGTCTCGTTTGAGGTGTTGCCACTGAAGTTGGATGGTGATAATAAGAGCTTAGATAGCAAGGTGAAAGAGATTGGTCTGCGTGGAAAGATCGACAATGGACTGCAGCAGTTCTTTGCCCAGGTTATTGCGTGGAAGTATGACATTTCGCCTGCTGCAAAGCCTGAAGTCACGGTACTTACGAAGAAGGGTAACTGGATCAAGCTCTTGAAGCCGAAGAAGAGTTATCAAGAAATAATTAGGTCCATCCTGATCACTGTGCACTGCCTGCACTATGTGAAGGGACACCCTGACACATCAGAGAAAGCATTGTGGGAAAACATGGCTAAAGTTTTCAGGTGATGAATATCTCTTCCATGAATCTTCATTTTATTATCTCTTGCATGTCTGACATGGTGGTTTGGGTGAAATTTATAGACTGTTTGATCCCCTACCTTCTGCAAACGACCTTGTTGGTCACTTGGATTTAGTTGGTGAAGCAGCTGAGAGGATCAAAGAGCTAAAAGGATCAAAGGTTTGTTTGATTGTCTTATGAAGTAGTATGTTTCTCAGTTATTTGATGAGTCTTGGAGTTTTTTCTGGTTATTGGAATGTATTGCATGTTTCTGCCTTCTACACTGGTCATGTGATGGATGAGAAAAGGATAAAATCCATTTTTTGCTACAATTCCGTCAAGGGCAATCCTAATAATTTTATGCTTTTTATTTTCACAGGCTTTGACCTCAATTCTCGAGAACAAGCAGATGAGGAAGAATGTTTCTGCCAAGAAGGTTGTATCCCTTTTGTTCTTGTTCCAGTTTCATTTTTTTGAACATAATTGATGTCTACGTTTAAGACAGTAACTTGAAGCTACATACATCATGAAGCTCATATTTAAATTTTCAGGAATCTTGGAGTATTACCATGTCAAGTTTCATAGTAGATGATGTTCATGATGACGAGAATGAAATTGATGAAGGTGAATTAGATGAAGAGAGTGAGGGTGCTTTTGAAAGCGTTTGTGCTATTTGTGATAATGGTGGAAAAATCTTCTGGTAACCCTCTTCTGCTGACATTTGTTGTTTATCATCTTTAGAATGCAGTACATACATGATTTCTTTCTCTATTAATGCATGAAGATGAAAAAAAAAAAAACTCAATTGAGTTAAACTCCACTATCCCCTAGCCATCATAGGTTGCCATTTAAATTACGTTTTTCCCCTGATTTAAATTGGAGATTATTCATTTGAACAGTTGTGAGGGGAAGTGCTTGAGGTCCTTTCATTTTACAGAGGAAGCTGGAGAGGATTCCAATTGTGATTCTCTTGGATATACGCAAGAGGAAGCTGAAGTATATTTCCCATGCTTTCTTTCTATTCATTCTTTTATTTTTGCAAGCTCTTTTCAGTTGTCAAGTTTCCTTTAGCTTCAAATTACTTGATATTTTTTCTCATGGTATGGCTCAGGTTTTTGAAAAGGAGAACCATACATTCGTGTGCAAGAATTGTGAATTAAACATACACCTGTGCTTCATTTGTGGCAAGTTAGGGTCCTCTGATAAATCATCTGGAGCTGAGGTTTGTTTCTTGCACCATACCCCTGTAGTCAAAATTACATAGTGTCAAAATCTCAAATGCACTTTTGCGCTAATATAATAGTTTATATGCAAAACTGTATATCAGGAGGGTACTGATAGGAACTTCATTTGTTTTAGAAAATCCAATTAGGCGTTAAAATAAGCAAAATAATGGAAATTTGGTTTTGTATTACCCCTGAAAGTGGCTGGACATGAAATGATTATCCTGCTTGGCTTTTAGGTGTTCCAATGTGTTGCCGGAACATGTGGTTACTACTACCATCCGAATTGTGTGGCAAAAGCACTCCATTTCAAGCATGGAGATAAGGCAACAGATCTGGGGACTAAAATTGCTGCAGGGAAACCCTTTATGTGCCCCATCCATTATTGTGCTATCTGTTGTGGACTTGAGCCTGAGGACATCAGTGATGAGAGCATGCAGTTTGCAGTGTGTAGACGCTGCCCAAAGGCATATCATAAAAAATGCTTACCTAGGTACCAATATATTCTTGGGACATTGTAGAAAAACATTATAAGCTGTGTATGATGTGTCTCATGTGGCATAATTGAGTGTTTTGTTTAACATTTATAGGTCAATTTCTTTTGAGGAGAATGAGAAAAAAGGAACTGAACAAAGAGCTTGGACTGGTCTATTGGTCAATAAGATACTGATCTATTGCTTGTAAGTGCCTTTTAACTTTTAGAGTCTAGCTTTGTTCTTATCATGGTCTCTGACGCCCTTTCTATTCACCATATATAGAAATCATGTGATGGATGAAGAACTTGGCACTCCTGCTAGAAACCATGTACAGTTTCCAGGTATGACTGACCCTGTAAAGGGGAAACGGGGATCGGACATTGTAGGCAAAGAAAAAGCTGTGGCAAAGAAGAGAGATATTGTTTTGAAGGATGCTGCTAGATACAAAACTGCATCACTGCAACCAAAAGCTTTTGAAAAGTCATCTTCAGCTTTAAGGAAGAGTGACTCTGGCAGAAGAAATGAAGGTCCATCCTATGCAACGGAAAGGCCACAAAAACGGAAATTGGCTGATAGCTCTAGGTTGGTTGTCACTTTGCCCAGGAAGCTGAGTAAACCCACTGATGACGAAGGCGGGGCCTCTTTATTGGATCAGCAGTATGCTGATACCAAGGAGCCAGAAAGTTATGGTAGTATTATCATACAAGATTTTAATGACCCTGTGAGGCTAAATGATGTTTCTAAGAAACGGTAAGTGTTAAAGCTTTTTTCCAACTGTCTTTTGCATATATCCTTGTGTTAGGTTTGAGTAGGCGTTATATCATTCCGAATCCAGTATGCATTTTTATTACTAAAAGTATGCTGGAATATTTTGTATTTCTGATAGTAATTGCTCGGGAGCTTCTAACTAATTGCTTGTTGCAGAATTCTTTCCTTCTTGAAAGGAGCTGAATCCATAATAACACTAAAAGATATTAATGACCAGCACGAAAATCCATCAACACACGGAGCCTTGTCTGAGGATATGTTGCATTACTTTCAAGATATGACGATGGGCAAGATTGAAACCTCCGTCGAGGTGAGTTGTGACTAATTAATTGTTGAGTTGGTGCCTTTTTCTGGAGGTATGATCATTAGTTCTGGACTTAGACTATTGAATTCATCTGTAGGCTATCCGCGCAGCAGCACAAATGTTGGAAGAAGGAGCCAACCTTGAAGATGCCAAGGGGGTTTGCAAACCTAGACTCCTTAAGCAGATAATAAGTTATAAGGTACCACCAATTACCACTGCATCTTTTAGGTGCTATTACTCATTGTTGATGTTATTTTTTCTTTTCTTTTTTTCCTTTTTCAGAATTCTGAGATGAGTAAGATATACATTTTCTATGATTTCAAGTTCGAAAGTGAATATGTTTGGTGTAGCAGACTTCTTATGTATCTTGATTTATCATCTGTATTCACGCTGACCAAATTTGATCTCAACTTGCAGAATAGACTAAAGGTATATCTTGCTCCGTTTCTTCATGGGTCGCGTTACACATCTTTTGGTCGACATTTCACCCAGGTGGAAAAGTTACAGGAGGTAAGTGCTGTTTTACATTCATGATCCTGTTTGAATTTAATGGAGTTACCCTTCTCCGAGCGAAATATGGTAGTAAGTCTGCATGAGCGACTGGCTTTACACTATCTGAAAATTGGTGGCATTACCTTTCTTTGAGTGACTTTAGTATTCTTCAGCTACTTATTCAGTTTGGATGATTGACTGGCCCGTTCATTAGTACTTATGAATAACTGGTGCGTTAAGATGCTATCTGAAAAAGGCTATGAATTTGCATGTCCTTTTTATATATCCTGAGATAGACTAGATGTTTTATGTTATATGAGCTCTAGCGAAAATGCCGAAAGTAGGAAAGTCTCCTGATGCCTTTTAGGAATTTTATTTCCAAATGTGTAAACCATCTGGACTTATGCCAATAAATGACTGTTGTGCAGGCTTGAATTGGTCGTGTCTCTTATTCACGGTATACTTACTAAGTGCGTGCTCCTGTTGCAGATTGTTGACAAGCTTTGTTGGTATGTAGAAGATGGTGACATGGTAATGAATTTAACTTACACTGCTTCCATGGCAACCCCTGGCCCCATCCTATCCACGTATTGATATCTGATTGTTACATGTTTTTCATCCCTTTGAGCAGGTGGTGGATTTCTGTTGTGGTGCCAATGATTTCAGTTGTCTTATGAAAAAGAAGATGGATGAGATGGGAAAAAGCTGCAACTTTAAGAATTATGATATTTACCCAGCTCCGGTTAGAATCATTACCCTTGTTTAAGGTCTTTTAGATGATATCTTACGAAACTGGCTGAAGAATTTCGCAATTTGCTTTCTTTTACTCCTTCATCTTTGCATGCTCGATGTTTCGAGTGTTTGCATCTTAGGTTGTTAAAGGATATTCATCGTGCATGTTGCTCTGACTATTCTTCACTAATGGACATGGATTCATGGACTATTTTATGACTGCTATACACTGTGAACTATGTAAATTTCTTTCAAATTTTATTATTTAATTAGGTCTTTCGTTTTTCTGCAGAATGATTTTAATTTTGAGCAGAAAGACTGGATGAAAGTGAATACTGGTGATCTGCCAGAAGGGAAGCGGCTGGTAAGAACATGTTATCTTGTGGAAGGATTATATACATTAGTTGTTTATCCCTCCTTAATGTTTTATGTTTTTCGAGCAGATTATGGGGCTTAATCCACCTTTTGGAGCGGGTGCATCTCTTGCAAATAAATTCATAGACAAGGCACTTGAGTTTAAACCGAAGCTTCTAATTCTTATCGTCCCACGTGAGACAGCAAGAGTGGATGATAAGAATCCTTACGATCTCATTTGGGAGGATGGCAAGTTGCTCAGCGGAAAGGTTAGTTGTTATGAAGATTCCTTATTCTATTGTAGCATTTCACGAGGCTAAACCTAGCTCCACTTTGTATAGGCGTTTTACTTGCCTGGTTCCGTAGATGCAAATGATAGACAAATGGAAGATTGGAATAAAAATCCCCCACCACTCTCTCTCTGGAGTCGACGAGACTGGACGTTCAAGCACAGGGAAATTGCTTGTTGTCAAGGGCATATGCCCGGGGCACTAAAGACTGTGGAATCTCATCCACAAAGTGAACCCTCTCATAGCCACGAAGCACCCCCTGAACTTAGCTTCGGTTCTGATTTACCTGATGCAAAACAACCTGAAACAAAAATTGAAAAGGAGAAAGAAAATGAAAGTTCATTTCATGCCGAAAAGCCCTCCCTTGACAGAGGCCCCTCAAGAAGCCCAGCAGATGATTGTCACAATGATCAAGCTAAGAGAAAGCAAGGTAAGAAGGGAGCTGGGCCTTATTCCCACAAGGAGCATGGAAACTATCCTCGTAGGGATCATTACTTGCACCTCAAGAATAGATGGCAGCACCCAATGGATCATCCTGGTCCAGATTTCCGGGCGAGGGACCCAATGGATCATCCTGGTCCAGATTTCCGGGTGAGGGATCCAATGGATCATCCTGGTCCAGATTTCCGGGTGAGGTCCCCACACGAACATTTGGACTATCCTATGAATCCAAGGGAGGCAGAGATGAGGCAACATATGATGTATGGACATCTGAATCCAGGTTTCGCTCCTCCTCCTCCTCCTAGGTTCCCGCCTTCCTACGCTCTAGGAGGAGCCCAAATGGATGATCATCCTGCTATGCAGAGGTATGCTCCTAGGTTGGATGAGTCGAGTATTTTAGTGGGAGGCCAAATGGATCCTGGCTATGACAGCATGATGCAGAGGTATGCTCCCAGGTTGGACAGGTCGAACAATTTTGTGGGCGGCCAGATGGATCCCGGCTATGACAGCATGATGCAGAGGTATGCTCCGAGGCTGGACGAGACAAGTGCTTTCAGAGGCCCCATGCAGCACCCTGATGTGAGGATGGGGATGCATTATCCTCCTCATCCTGGTCGTGCTTCAGGTCGAGGCCGTGGTGGTGGTCGTTTCCACCCGCTGGACTTCGCTCATGGCCCATATCCACCATTTTCTAATAATGGCTCCTCTGGCTGGATAAACGATTAGAGATGTAATGCTGCACTTTTGCTTTTTCCCACTTAGGTTTCTTCTTCCTTAGAGAACTTTAATTTTCAACTTCTTTTCTGTGTTAATTTGGTTGTAACCGTAAAACTTCTTTTAGATGTAGGAATAGCGTGTTACCGCGCTTTAGATACAGTTTAGGCTTTTTAACTTATTCTGTAATCTGTCAAATTGCCTCCCTTTGAGGAGATTATAAGGTTTGAGGAGCCTAATAAATATCCTCCCACTTTGGTGGTTCAACTTAAAAAAAAATAAAAATGAAATAAAGAGTTGGTGCTTATTACAGTTGAATTGGTTCATTTTGGTGCTTATTACAGTTGAATTGGTTCATTTTGGACTCGTTAATTAGCAAGTGCACCATTTTACATACATAATGAGCACCCAACATTTTCCACACATTGACTCAAAGAAAAGAAAAAAAAAACATTTTCCACACATTGGTCTGACGTATTCACCTTTAGTTCTCAAAGAAAAGTCTCCAACTTTAAAGTTTGTCTGGCAATAAACAACATGGGATGTGCCTCATATTTCTCTCGTAAGTATTTACATAACATCCTAGAACTCTTTTTAAGTTACAATTTCCTACAATAATTTAGTAAGAGATCGTAGTTTTTCATCTTTATGAGTTGGCCTAGTGTACTAGGTTGTTGCTGTGCTCCTATGTAGCAGTAGCTTCTTCGGGATCGTAGGCAGAAGGGTATCCAAAATCAGTGAACATGGACAGGGTTTCATCCTGGAAGTGGTTTCCTCCCTCTTTTTTTGCTTCTTCTTGGTAATCCTTCGGGAGTACATTACAGTTGATGGTGTGCCAGACTGGTCGTTCTTCCTGGAACAATCTGTCAAGAACAAGAGGATAGTTCCTTTCATAAGTGAATCTAATGTCTTCAAAGGAGTGCGATGATAGTGAGAAACCAATGGGAACAATAGCACACTCTGCAAACTAGTATCCTTGAGGGACAAAACTGCTTGTCAATGGAATTCTTTACCAGCTAAAACATTAACAAATAAATCATGGAAAAAGTTATAGTGGACTTTTTTACCAAAGTTGTGGTTATTGGTTAAGAGATGAAATTTACAAACTCACACAACAGTTAACAAGTGTTATTAGGGGATATTACAGATGGACTTATGGCCATTGATTGCCAGTGCTAGAATGACTAATAGACAGGAAAATATATGAACAAACAGCCCAACTACATCTTGGGTCCTGTGTCACATGCAAGTAGGCAACCAATCCTAACAGGCCATAAAGCTCAGCAAGTAGATATTTTGGAGGATAGTTATTCAAAGTTGTGAATTATACCAAAAAAATCTCATTTTCTTTCTACCGAATTGTGACAAGGATAGAGCTATATCAGTAAAAAAGTAAAGAAGTTTTCTGAAACTTACGGGTGCTTGCAAAGGGCTGGACATTGAACTGTAAGAGCATACTTGCAAGTTGATAATTCTGTGAAAGAACTTATCATGGTCCGGCTCTCTGAGCAAACGAACCTCACCTGAAACCAACCCACTGGAATCAGAATGCTACAAATGGACGAGAATAGAGTATTGAAACTTGAAAGAAAGTTTATGTATTTCTACCTCTGTTTCTCGAGGTTCATTTGTTAAATCACAGATGGTTCCATTTGTATATATGTGAGCATGATATCTGCAGCAGTTATGAAGCATATTGGGGGTAACTATTCTAGACTGAACATAAGATGAAACCGTATGCATTTTTTATGTACTAATATACTACAAGCAGAAACATCATACTCATATGGTCATACCTTTGTGATGCATCTTTTGAACGAGGATCTTTCAATGTTGAGATGTCAGATAGGTTTTGGTGGTAAGCTGCGGTAGCTTCAGCATCATATTCTCCCAAAACATATTCTTGTACAACCTAAAACATAATTAAGAAAGAGATTTTAATACATAAATAGAATAAACCACAAAAATTAGCCATGTTTTAAGATTCAGACTAACATCATATTTTGATTGGAACACTCAAGATGCTTAAAAGGCATGCCAAAACGATCAGTTGCAAAATAATGCGAGGAATAAACATAGAGCCTTCAGGGGAAGCTATAAAGGGAGAATTCCTACTAAGTGTGTAGTTTTGGTATAAACCCTGAATTTTGAACATCAACTGGCACTATGAATTCACAAACGCCAGATCCTGGCGGAAGCTAACCCAGAGAAAAAAATAAATAAGGAAGCAAATTAAGAGTCGGGCAATTTCTGGTATAGGAGTATTGGGGCCCAATAAGCAGGTATGTCATGAAGCAGCACAATTAAGGATACAAGGAATAATATTGGAATGTTCTTCTAACGGCTTCCTGTAGCACTATTCTTATTGTTATATGGCTTAGTTTGGATATCTGAATGTCGTCCACCAAGTATTATAATTTTGTTATTCCAAATGTTTTAATTGCCCTTGCATTTAGGATGTTATCCCCACTTGATATTTGTGTCATCCTGATCACTTGAAAAGGGAATAGAAGCATGAAAATATATAAATTTAAAGACGAATACATATAACAGTGTAGGTTTGATGGTCTTAGGCACTGGCGAGAATTAAGTAAGATTTCCACACGTATTAGTAGTTAAGGATTATATTGTGCCCATTCTCCCAAATATGTACATACCTTTTCTTCGTCTATATGAACTTGTCGAAGCTTCTTATGATAACAGAATTCATATGACCACCATCCCTCTTGCTGCAAAAGAAAATTGATCAAAAACCCTATCAGCCCAAACTTTAACACTACAACACGAAGGTACAGCTATAATTTTTACTAAGTGAGAAGCAGAATGACACCAAAAAAGAGGAAAATGATATTGGTCAAGCTAATCAAAATGATCTTACCCTAATAAAGCAAAGGTCCTTTAAAATTTCAAGCAGCTCATCAGGAGTTTTCAATTTGACACGTCTCTCAGACTCCAAGATCAAACTGCTTGAATTCTGCTGAGTGACTGGTTTTCCACTCTTAGATTTCTCCACTCGAGGTAGAAAGCAAAGAAACTTCTCCCCATTATTATCCGGCATAACCATAGATTCCTGGCCATCATCCTACAAATAGAACAAACTTGATAAGCTGATTGCAGAAAAAATAACCAATCAAATGCAGATATCAGGCCACCGTTCTCGCTACCAGAAGCAATAAACAGCAGCCAACAAAAACAAACAGATGAAATGCAAGAACTGTCTCTCACAGGGTGGAAAGGTGCATCTTCGGTATGGAATTCAATTTTGTATTTTGGTTCTCGAGAACTTCGACCTAACGTGCCACCAGCTGTAAGGATAGCAAGAATAATAACACAAAAATCAATGAACAAAATTGTAC